>OY284487.1:36633892-39372158 GCA_958336395.1 Ctenicera cuprea | reverse complement strand
CAGTTGTTACATACAAGCAGTAAGAGCTGATGTTTATATTAACAACCAGCATTTTGTGCATCTATTTATAATTTTATCGGAACTGCTGTTAGTGGTTATTTAGAGTCTTTTCGTATTTATTAGCCCAAAAACTTGTTGAATTTTCTTGGCAAACTTTCAAAGAAAATAACTTTCGCTATGATATTTTCATGACACATATGTTGTTGCTCACATTTAGCTAATTACTAGGTATTTTGTGTTACTCATATTTTTAGTAAAAATATGATAACTGGGCTGTTTTTAAAGAATAAATTAAAACAACTATTACATACGATTTATTTTCCTGCATACTTTCCTTTTTACTCATTTTTATCAGTTATTACAATTGCATTTAATAAAAAAATCGAATCCTGTTACGTAAGGAACATAAAACAAAGAAATTTGGCCAACCCGACGAACGTGCAAAAACTTTTGAATCAACAGCTCACTTCTCAGTACGTGCATTTCTCAGAATGACAGTCTTTCAAGTCTCAAACCCAAACCACATATTGAATTCGCCATTCTAAGAATGCTTAAACCAAAATTAACTCCGTTGGCAGACATTACGATGTGAAATGGAATCTGCATGTGGTACAGAGAAAGGGACAGGCATACCTGCAATTGGAGATGCGAGATCTAAAGGTTATCTCAGAATCCGCAATGTACAGTTTCTTATTATCTGATACTCGCATACTAATCTATTATACATAATCTCGGAAAGTTTTAACCACATACAAGCCTTATTCCAACAAGCAATCAAATAGAAAGGGAATAGATTTAAATATAGGAAAATACAGATATCCTGCAAAGTAATTATTTTTTAATGTTTATATATACTCCGTTATTTGATCTTATTGTGTTAGTTATCAAATTTTTTTATTGCAGATAAAGTTCCAGATGATCCCAAAATAACATACATTTCCCAGGATATGGAAGTAGCCCTAGGCGAACCTGTTCGATTATTTTGCGAAGCTTTTGTAGGTAAGTTGATATCCGATACACCAAATAATACATTTTTTGTTTGTATTTCAAAATCGTTAGAAGTGATCATATTATGATTGTATTTTCTTTGACTCTCAAATTTAATTATTTATTTATAATTAAAACAAAAGGCTTTGGGCCAATTAAAAAACTACTAGTGGATATAAATCTTTATTATCTATACAAAGTTTCGACTCTTATAAAGTCTTCTTCGGGTATAAAATCACAAAGCCCATACTACAATCCAAAATATTCAGTCGGAATACGTATTTCGGTAGCTATGCTACCATCATCAGCCGAAACTAATACTAAACCCTGAAGTTAACTTAATCCATTTATACTAAATTTACCGTTCCAGTTCAGCAACCCTAAGAGTGAAAATGGCCTGCAATAGGCCGGTGAAAGTTTAAATAATTTTGAATGAGGAATAATAATAATAATAATAATAATATTTATTTAGTCCAGTTGATCACAAAGTGATATAAGACAGGTCACAAATAACAAGTATAATAAATATAGAAAGTTTAATAATAATACAATACAAACAGCAAAATAGCAAAAACAGTAAAACCAACATTTAATTATTCTATCACAGTGTATCCATCATGTATTCATCTAAAGAATAATATGACTTTTGTAACAAGAAATTTTTAACTTCGTTTTTGAATTTTTTTATGGCTAAAGTTTTAAAATTTTCAGGCAACTTATTATACGCCTTAATTGCTAAATAGTTTGGGCTACGTTCATATATTGTTAATTTATGGGATGGAATTTCCAAACTCGCACCGTGTCGTATTATAACAGTGATGTCTGTTTAGCGCAGGTAACTCGTTCAGTTCTGATTTAGCAAATAAAAGTAAGTTCAGAATGAACATTGATGGTAAAGTTAATACCTGAAGGATTTTAAAGAACTGTCTACAGCTAGTTTGAGTATTGACTCCTATCATGGCTCTTATTGCACGCTTCTGTAATCTGAATAGACGTACAGATTCACTTGAAAAACCCCAGACAATTATGCCATATGAAAGTAAAGAGTGAACTTTTGCAAAATACAATATCTTTAATGTTGACATATTTACTTCAAATCTAAGTTGCCTTAAGCAATAACACATAGGGGCTATTCTTGTGCATATTGTATTTATATGTGTATTCCATGAACAATTTGATGAGATGTGCAATCCTAGAAATTTTGTTGAAACAACTTGTTCCATACTGGCACCATTTGCTCTTATCAGCAGATTACTGTCATTTGTTAAATTTGATATGTTAAAGTTTACGAATATTGATTTTTTATTATTTAGAATTAATTTATTTTTAGTAATCCAATTACAAATCTCAGTCATCTGCTCATTTGCGCGTCTAGTTATAGAATTTGTGTCCTTGCCACTAATTAATAGAGAAACATCATCTGCAAAGATTATGGAATTTGAAAAACTAAAATCATTAATATAAATTATAAAAAGCAAGGGTCCTAGAATGGACCCTTGTGGAACACCTTAAGTTGAAAAAAGCATTTCAGAATTATGGCCATCTTGCTCAACAAAATGACGTCTCCCGCTTAAGTAGCATTTAAACCAATCTAATGAGAGACCTCTTACGCCATATTTTTCTAGTTTACTGAGAAAAATTTCATGGCATACTACATCAAAAGCTTTGCTTAGATCTAAAAAGATTCCTAAGTTTTTGTAACCCTTATCTAGGTTATGATACAGTTTATTTAAAAATTTTGTTATTCCATTTATGGTTGATAATTCGTTTCTAAAGCCAAACTGACACTTGTTGAATAACTTATTGGTTTCAAAAAAGTTTGTAAGACTGGTTGCAGCGAATTTCTCTATGATTTTTGAAAAGGAAGTTAGTAAGGAAATCGGTCTGTAGTTCTCCACAGCCGTTTCCGAACCCTTTTTATACAATGGTTTGATTTTCGCAATTTTTAATTTATCTGGAAAGCACCCTTCGCTTATTGAACAATTTATTATTGATGATAGGGGCTCCGCAACAAAGTGTTTACATTGTTTTAAGAGATTGTTGCTGATGTTATCATTACCAGCAGAGTTTAAATGTTTTAAGTCATTGATAATATCAATAACATTCTCAGGTGTAGAAGGTTTGAAAACGAAAGAAATCGGGTTACTTTCAATATCTACATTAACTGTCTGTAGTTTGCTGGTACCTGTAATATGTGATGTATCATTAAAATATTTATTAAAATAATTTGCAATAGTTTTCGGTTCAGTAATAATTTGGTCTTCAAATTTCAGTTTTATGGGTTTATTTTTAGCATTTTCATTTCCTTTATTTAGAATTTTCCAGGCTACCTTAGATTTATTTTTTGCATTTTGTAGCAGTGAATTGTTATACATCAGCTTCGCTTTACTAATTAAATTTCTATAAATTTTTTTGTATTGATTGTAATATGTTTTTATATTTCTATCTCTTGTTAATGTTAGCATATACAGTTCTTTTAGTTTTTTTTGAGGAAACCCCTAATCCCTTTGTTATCCATTTATTCGTTTTCTTTTTTGTGGTTAAACATTTTGTTTTTATAGGAAAAACCAAATCAAAGTAGTATGTAAACAATTGGAAAAAGTTATTAAATCTTTCATTTGTGCCGCCACTAGAGTTTACAACAGCGTCCTAGTTCTCGTGCTCAAGCAATCTGCAGAAGTAGTCAATCTTTTCGATGTTGTTAACATCCCGAAAACTGACAACTTTTTTATTTATTCTGTTTGAGATTAAAATTAAGGGAAAAACGATCATCTGACCAGAATGATCTGAGAAGCCGTTGTTAATTATTGAACTATTATACTTACTGAGATGCGCATTTACGCATATGTTATCGATGCATCTGTTTATCCTAGTTGGTTTATTTATGGTAGGTGTAAAACAGTGCGAGTTAAGAACATCCATTAACTGGCAATATTCATTTGTTGGTAGTAAAAAATTTATATTGAAATCACCACAAACTATAATTTTACTGTTTTTGAATTTTTCATTTAGTACAGTAAGAGCCTCATTTAGTTTGCCTAAAAACATTTTTTTATCACTTGTTGGTGTTCTGTACACCGCTAATATTATAACATACTCAATTTCACTTACAAAACATTTAATTGCCGCACATTCAAAATCTAAGTCAATGGAGAGTGATTCCATATAGTCCAATTTCATGCAACTTAAACTATTTCTTACAAAAATAGCAACCTCACCCCTCTCATAATTAGTTCTACAGTAATAACTACTTACATAGTAACCCTCTAAATACAGTGATTTTAGCTCGTCTACTTTTGCCCAGACTTCCGTAAAACATAATATATCACAGATTGTTTTATCTAAAAAAACGTTAAAAAGACCAATTTTGTTATTTAATCCTTGAACATTTTGGTGAAAAATAAATATTTCTTTCTGATTACCTATGTTATTTTTATTGAGGTTATCGTTGTTTCTTCTTACGTCTCTGGAACATCTGTCTCCTTCATCAACAAAAAAACCTCTTCGTTTACCAATGTGACCGTGCTTGAGTTCGATGAGATTGATGCTAAACTTTCATCTAGATCAGCCTCTTCCTCCAGGTTTGTGAACTCCTGGATCGCATTTATTTCTTCAGGTTTCACGTTAGTGTTTTCAGCTATCAAATCCAAATGGCCGCTTTCAGCATTCATAAGCTGCTTTTTATTTTGCCAAACTTTTAAACTTTCGTAGCCGTCTAGTTCACAATGTTTCTTATTTCTTCAATTAATTTTACATCTTTAACTTAATGACAATTTTCAAACATATTATGTAGGGCTACACTAAACTTATCAATACGTCTATATTTTATATCAGCAATATGCGCTTTAAATCGGACGTTAATTGTTTGTTCTATATATATTTGATGGTACATTCGAAATATAAAATTAATTCTGAAAACTGTAATCAAATATATATATAGGACAAACAAAACGTTCAATTAATGTCCTATTTAAAGACCCTATTGCTCATATTCATATAGACGTATTGATAAGTCTGGTGTAGCCCTACATATGTTTGAAAATTGTCATAGAGTTAAAGATGTAGAATTAATGAGCGAAATAAGAAACGGGGGTGAACCAGACAGCTACGAAAGTTTAAAAATTTGGCAAAATAATAATACATTTTAAACAATTATTAAATTTGACAGGTTTTCTATTTTAGCCTTATACGTATTTCGACATGTTGACATGTCATTTTTAGGGGCAAGATTAAAAGTAAACAGTTGATGTTGCTATAGGAGCAATTCACTGGAACAGTAAATCTTCATAACTTGAAATTGGTTTTCTATAAATGCGTCCAATTTGTAAATGCCTGTATTTAGTTAATTTTCTGTTTTTTCTTTAGCAATAAACAACGTATTAAAAATGTTTTTTGTTGTTTTAAAAGTTATTTTACATTTATTTGTTTTGTTTATAATTTTGACATTTTTTTCTGATTTATTGCCAAAATATGGAATATACGCGTACAGTGGAACTTCCCTAACTCGAATCTCAAGGGACAAGAAAAAAAATTCGAGTAAGGGAAACTTCGAGTTGCAGAAAATACACCAAAAAACATACGAAAAAAATTATTTGTTTATTTAAAAGTAGTATTCGGTAATTTTTTTGTGATTTACATAACCACGTCTCCTTCTCAACAAAATCTTCCACCAAATTTAAAGACTTATAAATATGATGAGGTACATTATCTCGAGACTCCATAAAAGTTCTTAGCTTTTCAATCGAAGAATAAATTTGTTCAAATGTGGGCATGACATTAGATTCGTCCTCGTCCCCATCTTCGTCTGATTCTACAAAAAAACATTTTCTTTAATTTTTTAATTTGTCGTAAAATTTGACTTTTTAAACTACAGTTAATGTGTCTGAATTACATACCTTTTGCATTGGGAATACGACTGTCTAAGATACTTGCTAAAACATCTTCATCTGTAGGATAATCCATTGTACATGTACCATCAGCAACACTTACGTAATCTTCAAATGTTACATCATCCATACTTGCTGCGGTTCTGTATGAACCCCATAGAACATTTAATTCGGACAGTGGAAGAAAATCTTCTTCGTCCCAATAATCAATATCTTGCAGCAATTCATCTTTAACGAACCCTGCTTTCCGGAAACAATTGGCAATTGTTTGTTCTTTTACATTCACATCCCATGTTTTACTGAGGTCCCTAATTGCGTCAAGTAACGTCACAGTTGTAAGGACATCCTCCTCCATATTGACCAAAACTTTCTTTACAATCCGTTTTCTATAATGTTGTTTTAGATTTTTGATTATGCCCTGGTCCATTGGCTGTAATAAGGAGGTCATATGGGGAGGAAAGTATGCAAGTTTGATGTTTTTCAGTTTATCTCCTACATCCGTTGGGTGTGCAGGACAGTTATCAACAAACAGTAAAATGTTCCTTTTCTGAGAACGAAACTTTTTATCTAGCTTTAAAAGCCACTTCTCATACATTTCACTTGTCATCTATGCCGTTTTGTTATTTTCGTAATCCACATCAAGTGATTTGATACCCTTGAAACAGGTGGATTTTTTGATTTACCAATAACGAGCAATTTTAGCTTTTCGGACCCAGTCATATTGCTTCCAAGCATAACAGTTATTCTCTTTGCTACTTTTTCCACCATAACATTTTTCATTTTTAAATGCGAATGTTTTATTTGGTAAACATTTGAAAAAGAACCCCATCTCATCGACATTAAAAATGTCATGTTTATCGTACTGGTCTATTAAATTGGGCAAAACATTTTGAAGCCAATGGTCACGAGTTTGCAAATCTGCTGCAGCACTTTCACCACATATCGCCTTTCGGACAATATTATGCCGTTTTTTAAATTTATCTAACCATCCGACACTAGCTGCAAAATCTTCATGTCCCAAAGCATCTGCGAATTCTTTAGCTTTTTCTCTAATTATGGTTCCCGACAGGGGTAGATTCTTATTACGTGCCATGGTTGTCCATTTGATCATAGCTTCGTCAATATCATCATAGACACAGGTTGTAAGTCCCTTGCGTTTACTGCTAAACCATAGTCTTTGATTTTTTCTAAAAGTTCATCCTTGTTTTTTTAAAATGGCCGATAATAAGTTAGGGGGAATACCAAATTGAACAGAAATATTTTTTTTCCGCTCTTTTCTACCTCGGCAATTAACAAACATTTTTGCTCAAGTGATAAGCACTTTAAATTTCGCTTTGTCATTTTAGATATGAATGCACTTTCACACACTAGCACTAGCAAATTTTACCACTGATACTTTCCCGTAATCTCCGAAAAAAAAAACAACTTGACCGCACGCGAGAAAACTCTGGTTGCCACTGAACATGTCTAAGAAATACCACAGAAATACTCCTCACTGTTCGTAACTAGGGACTTCCCCTAAATATTCGAACTATATGTTTAGCGAATACTTGTAACAAGGAACTTACCGGAAAAAATCGAGTTACGAGTGAAAGATCAGTTCGACTTAGAGAAATATTCGAGTTGTAGAAATTCGACTTATGGAGTTAAAAATACATTAAAAAGACAACGAAACATCAGTGTTCATGACAAAAATTCGACTTGGAGAATAATTCGAGTTACAGAAGTTCGAATTAGGGAAGTTCCACTGTAAATTAAAAAAATTCTATATTAAAATAATAAATAAGTACACCCCTCTACTAAAATAGACGTTATGGAACTTCTAGACATTAATTATAAAGACAAAGTTAACAATGTCTTTATTATTAACGCCTATAAGTTTACTAAAGTCAATTGTAGTGGGAGGGTGGACTTATTATTTTATACACTTGATTCCTTAATTTTGGTAGGCGGTGCATTTAGAAATTTATGTAAGAAGAGAATAATTCGAGTTACAGAAGTTCAAGTTAGGGAAGTTTCACTGTATTTCATTTTATCTGATGAAGTAGTTGGATAAATTTTGTTAATAGCTAATTTATAATTCTTTTTTAAGTAGTATCTCAATAAGTTGAGTATTATAACCATTATTGTATGCAATTTGTTTATTAATCGAAATTTCTCTATTATAACTAATTCTACCTAAAGGACCCGTTAAAGCGCTATGTATCATGGACCTGTATGCGGCTAATTTATGTGTTTTATGATGACAAGAATCGTGTGGTATTGTAATGTCTGTTTGTAGGTTTTCTATAAACAGAATATTCAAGTTTATTATTTGAATTAATTTTTATGTTTAAATTTTAAAAGTTAATAGACCTATTTTGTTCATTTTCTAGTGTAAATGTTATTTTTGGGTGCAAGCTGTTAAAAAAATTGATTGACCAACTCGAATGAACTATCAAAACATGCTAAAATGTCCTTAACATCACGAAACCAAAATATAGCTTTCTCAGAATAGTTTGATTCAAATAGTTGAACTTCTAGATTTTCCATTTTCCATTCTGAGAAAGTTATATTTTGGTTTGGTTATGTTGAGGACATTTTAGCATGTTTTGATAGTTCAGTTGAGTTTGTCAATGAATTTTTAATTTTTAGTAACAGCTTGCACCCAAAAATAACATTTACACTAGAAAATGAACAAAATGGGGTTATTAACTTTTTAGATTTAAACAAAAATTAATTCAAATAATAAACTTGAATTCTGCTTATAGAAAACTTAGACAAACAGACATTACAATACCACAGGATTCTTGTCATCAGAAAACACATAAATTAGCAGAATGCAGGTCCCTCAAACATAGAGCTTTGACGGTCCCTTTAGATGAAATTAATTATAATAGAGAAATTTCGATTATTAAACAAATTGATAACAATACGATACACCAATTAAATAATAAAAATGATTGATACACTAATTAAAGAAAAAATTATAAATTAGCTATTCAGAAAAATTATCCAACTACTTCGTCGGATAAACTGAAATACGCATCAATTCCATAATTTGGCAATAAATGAGAAAAAATTGCAAACACTATTAAACAAAACAAATAAATGTCAAACAACAAAAAACATTTTAAATGCTAAAGAACAAACAGACAATTTACTAAAATCAGCCGTTTACAAATTAATTTGCTCCCACTGTAATTCAGTTTATATAGGACAAACAATTAGAAATTTTGATTTTAGGTATACAACGAACGCGTACGTTGTTACAAATATGAACACCCACATAAATCGAATTACGCGTAACACTTATTAGAACACAATCATTCAATGACGTCTAATAACAGTATAAAATGTTTACACTTTTGTGATAATAAACGTAAATTAGATATACTAGAAACTTTTGAAATTCAAAAACATTTAAAATCTGTTCCTTTAATGAATCACCAAATTGATCTCTTAAATTTACAATTATTGGACTTTTGGAATGAGAATCGAAGTCATCTGGTCGCAGTTATAGAAAACCAAGATCAAGTTATGAAGATTAATTGTTTCTATAGCAACATCAACTGTTTACTTTTAATCTTGCCTCTGAAAATGACATGTCAACCTGTTGAAATACGCATAAGGCTAAAATAAAATACATGTAGAATTGTTTTTTTTTTACAATAAATTAAAATTAACTTCAACGAGTAAAGCTCGAACTTATAAATAAAATAAAAATCAGTTTATGAATGCTGAAAGCGACCCTTTTCCGCATTCATAATTGTTTAAAATTTCACCAGCCTAGTTAACGCCTTTTTCACCGTCGTAGATTTAAGTTAACTATTATGTATTAGTTTTAGGTTCGGCTGATGATGGTAAATAGCTACCAAAACACGTATTCCGAGTGAATATTTTGCATTGTGGTACAGGCTTCGTGATTTTATATTGTATTAACCACAACTATATTGTATTAACCACAACACTGTTTTCATATCTTCTTCTGCGGGTGTCTTATCCTCAAAAAAAAAGAATAAGTGTGCCTTTGTAAATGTACACTTTTAACGTGCTTATTTAATACTGTTTTATATTTATATCAATTAATGAAATATGTGGTAATAGTAAGGATAATACGCTAGAAGAAAATTCTGTAAGAGTCGAAACGTTGTGTAGAGAATAAAGATTCACATCCATTAGTATCTTTTTTAATTGATTCAAACGCAGAACCCAATTTTTTCAAATATTGAGGCAATGATCATATTATGCGTAAATGTTTGTGAAAATTAGAATTTCCAAATGTTTTGACGGTCGTCTCGGTGCTACTTACGAAAATTTCATTTGTTACCCATTAACAGCTCTATAAGCGTTCAAGTAAAAGAAAGACTTGCAGTTTTAGAAGTGTAATGTTTCGAAAACTTGGCAATTAGGTATATGCGATTTTTTGTAAGTTTTGAAAAATTGGACGAAATACAAGAAATCTTCCGTAGCTTAATATTACTAAATACTAGAAAAATGTGCGTATCACACAAATATAATACGTACGTTTTGCAAAATCTGTTTTTTTTAATTTCAGTCATTTCAAGAGCATGGCAGCGTTTAATTTTTAACTTTATGTTTGAAAAAAACAAAGATTTGTGTTTTGATAATGTTAGTTGATTAAACTAACTTTAAAGCAATTAATGATCGGAATAAATTAGCGATAAAGTAACCGTTTTAGCGATGATCTCAATGCAGTTTTAATTTTTTCATGGCGTAACATTTACATCCAAAAAAATATGACCGCGAGGAACATAATTGAAAAGTTCGACCAGAGAATTCGCAGCGTGATGACTGATGAATCAGTGGGATAAATTTAATGCACGGTATACGTATAAATGTCGACACAAAACGAATCCGGTTTTCCAACTTTTTGCGATGGCAAACGTCATGATTATAGTCCTATGGAATACCCGAATTTGTTTTAACGAGGTTAGACAGGCGGACTTCTTTTATGTTTCATCTCAAAAAAAACCATATAGGTATATTTGTTCATGTAGTTTTTGTGATAAAAAAAGGCAAAATTGAAGTGGTATCAGATTTAGTGCATAGTTAGCTTTATTGATATTTTAGCAATTTATGGTTTTTGGTCATTTTGGTGATTTTGGCCATTCTGCATTGATACAAAGTCCTTCTAAAGTATGGAATAATGTTACTGGTAACGTAAATATTGGTATTACAGAAAAATACTTTATATGAGAGTTCTTTATTAATTTTTTACTATCGTATACTTTATAAAATTTTTGACTACTGCTGTAAGCACTGTGATTTGATTGTCATTTTTTTAACTGGGCTGTATACCTATTCTATGCATTCATTTATTTGCTCTTTTCAATGGTGTATAATTTCTTACATAACTAAATTATCGAGGAAACCGCGCGAAGCTTCTTCATATCAGCAGGCCATGAATTCAAAACAGCCTACCACAATTGCAGTAATGTGCTTGGAAATTCATTAGTTATCTCGTAACAATCAAAAACGATTGAAAGAACAAAATGCTAGTGATGTCAACCAAGGTCGCTTGATAGGTTAGTGTAGTTGATTAGGTCTTCTGCTTCTAGTAGGCCTTTTCCGTAATCAGAGGTTGGCTACCACTCGTCTGAATTGCTCGCGGTCTTCAGCTAATCTGAATAATTGTGCAACGGTCCTACCCGTCCATTTGCGAATGTTACGAAGCCAGGATAATCTCTTTCTTCCTACTGGTCTCTTTCCCTGTATTCTTCCTCTGATTATAGTTTGAAGCAGTTTATATTTATCATTTCTTAAGATGTGTCCCAAGTATGCAGTTTTTCTCATTTTAATGGTTTTTACTAATTCTTTTTCTTTCCCTACTCTCCGCATTACTTCGTTATTCGTTGTTCTTGACATCCATGAAAATTTTAGAATTCTCCTATAAGTCCACATCTCAAAAGAATCGATTTTCCTTATAATAGCTTCCTTTAACGTCCAGGATTCCATTCCATAGAGCAAGTTTACCAAATTTAACATTTTAGAAATTTTAATCTTAGTGTTAGTTGCAGGTGGTTGTTACATGATTAGGTCATCTAATACTAATTCCATTGAGCCAACAAGCACCAAAATGGCGTCTGCCTGTTCAACAAAACTGCTTGATCTATTTTTTGATCCCCATTTGTCAAACTAACAGAAGCTGCAGTTGTCACATACGAATAGATTTATGTAAATTTCAATATTAAAATTTGAAATTTAAACAAGTTGAAAATCAATTTGCACCAAAATGGCGTCCTATGAGATGACTTAATCAACTATCCTAACCTAACCTATCAAGCGACCTTGGTGTCAACAAGGTCTGTTAGTAAAAAATAAAAAAATCTAATTATGCTCATTGCCATGGTGCAATGTTGCGTTTAAGTTAAAAAGAAAGGAATTGAAATTTTTTATTTTGATTGGATTGGATATAGCGTCCAACATTTTGTTCTTTCAACTGTTTTTGATGCTTACGAAACTTCAAATTGATCAAAGCATACTACTGCGATTGTGGTATGCTGTTTTTTGAATTCATGGCCAGCTAATACGAAGAAGTATTTCTCGAAAATTTTATGATGTAAGGGTATACAAGTTTTATACCATTGAAAAGAGAAAAAGATCTCTATCGAAGGAATGTGTGGCTTTGTTTAAAACAAAATGACAATCGCGTCACAGGGCTTAAAACATAGTAAAAACATTTTTAGTATGCAGAATGGTAAATAGAAATCATAAAAAAAACTTTCATACAACGTATTTTTCTGTAAAATCAATACTTACGCTACCAGAACTGTTATTCTGCACAATCGTTTACTTTAGAAGTTTTTGTGCTATAACATTACAGCTAAAACAACACGGACATCGTCAAACTGTCTGCAAATCTGTGCCAGTGTGTATCAAAAATAGGTGCAAATACTAAAACCCACAGGTGATTTCAGTATATACAAACTACAAAAACATTTGTTTATTAATGGCACGCTTATAAGGTACGCGAACATAATTATTGAAAATTTGGTCTAAAATTGTTTAAGTACTGCAGGATAATAATAAAACTTTGAATTCAAAGCTGACATCTTGTCGCTAGAAAAACTGAAAGTGAGAGTAAGAAATGTTGTTTCACCTGCAAGGTATGTTTTTATGTTTTTGCCACGTTGGATAAAAATTACAATTTAAGTAACAATCTTGTACAGTTTAAATGCATTTTGCATCAATCTCTGCAGTTCTCAAACTAAATTTTATTTTACGTGTTTTATTTTGTAATAAAAAAAATCTTAAATAATTTTTGAAAAATGAATGTGTACTACCGGATTTTACGTGGACGAATCTATTATTGGTTTGAATATTTGTATCTGTTTTTGATACACCCTGCATACAGTACGAAATCTTTGTTGTTTATTATAATCTGTTTTAAATGATGTTATTGCCCTTTTTCGTTGGTTATACGGTACTATAGTAAAAACTGTCTTACTATACTTTAGACACATTAAATATCCAAAATACTGCACTTTTGCCACATCAATTACGTGTAATAATACGTCGTCTGCGTTGATCTTTGAGTGACAACTAACACACAGATCAGCGCAGACGATGATTTAAATTATCGACAAAAAATACAATTAGCACGCTTTACACAATAAATATTATTGTATCTGTGATTGACAGCGTCTAATGTAAGTGTCAATTGACGAAAATAGCATATTGATTTTTTTACTTTTAAGTTTCAACTAATAAGATTAAAAAAATGGGCGGAGTTAGTGCGTACTTATAAAATAGTATAATAGTAGCTTTTAATTCTACATTTATTCCCGTAAAGTATCTGATAGACTTTTTCCATATGAGAATTAATCAGATTAAAAATAACTCGATCTTGTGTTTCTCTATGGGTAAATTACGATTTTTACAACTCGAGCTTTTTTGCTCTTTGCCACAAACGCTCTAGGTGAAATCACTCATTCTATGGACTAGTGATTTTTTGCTTCGGTTCGTTCCCGTTTAACGTGCTATTCCTAAGCCACAAAGCTTTCGCAAAAAACTAAGTTTATTTATTGTTTTCATTAAATTCATTTGTCGTCTTTATTCCCTACCGAGTTAAAGAAAAGTACAGCGTATTAATAATATTTGGTTAACAGCCTCCGGAAGCGGCGAAATAGCTAACAGCGAATGAAAATAGAGAATAACTTCTAGTGAAATTTAAATCTAAAAATATTTATAGTTCTATCTATGCGACAGATTCTAATTAGTTCTATTAATTCTTCTTGAAATAAAAGGTGTTGATGTTCTTTACAAAATGTTTCATGTTTTAGGACGTGTAGATCTACCTGATGCCTACAACGAAGCAGTATGGAGAAAAAGTGGTCAGAACGGATCATTACAGGACGCACCGCACATTCGCCAAGAGAAAATTTCAAGGTAAATTG
This sequence comes from Ctenicera cuprea, assembly GCA_958336395.1. Classification (NCBI taxonomy): domain Eukaryota; kingdom Metazoa; phylum Arthropoda; class Insecta; order Coleoptera; family Elateridae; genus Ctenicera; species Ctenicera cuprea. The sequence goes on along the minus strand of OY284487.1, from coordinate 39,357,886 downwards.
TGTTATAATGGTTGATTAAAACACCATAAAACTTTTGTGTCAATTTCGATTTGAGCATTGAGCCATTTAATGATATGGCAATCTTATTTAATTAAAAGGCACTTCATTTGGATTTTCCCATGCCTGGTCTATAACATTCTTTATTTTTTTAATATTTTCACAAGCACTTTGAACCTGTACGGTGTAGTTCGAAGCTTAGCAACCAAACATATTTTAGCTAGTCATAGGCATAGTCATGTAGTCAAAAAAATAGGGGTTTTAGTAGAAGTAACAAAATAAATTTTAGAATAATCTGTGATGATGATGAATATACGACTGTCATTGAGTAGTATAGTTTTAATCCGAAAATTTTTTTTTGGCATCCGTTTATTCAATTAACAGATATTTATTTCCAAACTTCATATATTTTTATAATGCGCCACAGAAAAATTAGAGAGTTATGGTAAAAACTAAATGATACTTTTCCTTAAAACTCGTATTATCTCTCTAAATTTAAGACAGTGGTGGGGCCAATTTTTAAAAGTACTTAAAAAATTTTAAAAGCTTTAATTATGATAACTTCCAAGGTCTTGAAAATATTTGTATGCCCACAGACCACATATTTTACCCTTCATATGCTTTAAGGGCTATTTCCAAGCTAGAGAGTTCTCGAATTTAATTTGTATTAGCGTTGTTCTCTCTCAGATCCCACTTTTATATTCGTATAATTTCTTTTTGGAAAAAATGACGAAAATGTGTGTCTAACTTCCACTTCTGGTTTCGGATTTTTATAAAACGTATTTTTCCAACTAATTTTGAATATGCTCTAACATTTCTAGTTTGATTACAATAAGAGATGCAACGGATAGTATCCGGCTATTCGGTTATCCAGCTAGCCGGCAGTTTCTGTCAGATATTCGACAGGGCTGGATAATAATATGTATCCCGCTGAATATTAGTTTGTATTAAAAATCTAACAGAAAGTTGTGTAAGTGTATAAAATAAATAACTTTTGAAATCTTTATATGGCATTTGTTGAAACTTTTGACTAATGTTAATTGTTTTACCATTAAGGTTTTAAGAGAAAAAACATCCTCGGTACTTTCGTTTTGTTGACGCAGAAGCTGTTCATATTCTGCTGCTTGTTTATATTTTAAGCAGTGGCGTTCCATGGGTTCAAAATTTGGGTAGGCAACGGCAAAAATTATTTAACATTAAGATTAAAAAGTAAAAGAATTACGGCAACTTCAATTTACCAAGACCTGTTGTTAAATGAATTAATCTAAGCATAAAATCACTAATAATTTCACTTTATCATTATGCACTTTAATTTAATAACGTAAAGCTTCGTCTAAAGCCAAGTTAATGCGTGATTTGCGAAATAATTTCAATCTAACAGTTGCATATAAATGTTTTTCGGTCGACGTAATTGCAGCTGAAAGATTTTGTAAAAAACAGATTATACTTTTGAGCGGCTAGATGTAGATGAAAATAATAATCGATTCCAATAAAATAACTGATTTTTAATATCGCTCCCAGTTATCCAGTCCATTCTTTTATATCATTCAGTATTAAAAGATCTAGGTTTCTTCCTACTGTCTGTAGCGGCCCTAATAATTTTGAAATACAGCGCCCATAATTTTGTATTTTCATTTGTTTTTCGTAAAAGTATCCATTACATTTTTCTTTTAAAAGCTGGTCAACCAGAATTTCCCTATTTACTCCAAATTTGCAAACAAAGACACAATAGCTGCACGCTGTAACTAATTGCCGCTGACCGGCGCAAGTGAAATAAAACCTACAGAGGCTGTGCCTTTGCCGTGCTTATTGCGTTCTGAAATCCCTACTATTTCTTTGTATCGGTCCATCTAATCGTTGCATTATTTGTATTAATGTGCATGCAAACGTTTTAAGAATAATAGATTGGTAAGCTCGGCTTTCGCGTATGCGAAACTGTGTTTAAAGGCTATTTATTTGGCGCCGAATTTTTAATGTTAGGTAGTTAAAAAGTTAAAACTGTAAATGTAACTTTTTTTTTATTAAAAAATATAATTTGATTTTTTTTTGAAAAGTTATGCCCTGTCTAATAGGGCGGACCGGACCGCCACTGATTTTAAGCGGTTGAAGAGAGGAAATATAGAAGTTTTTTTCCCATTCTATCTCTGTTATGTTCATTAATGTCTTATGTCCCGCCTTACTACCCTGTCGTACAATCCGGCCAAATTCTATCTTTCCGTTATCCGACAATTTATTTGGGCCTAATATCCGTTATCCGGCTTTTTTTTAAATTCATTATCCGTTACATCTCTAATCAAAGTCGTCTCGAAAATATGAGAAAGGAAAGCAAAATTTCTTTTAGTTTTTATTGTCAAGTATAGTATGATAAATGTGTACATTCTACCTCAAGCTACATGTGCACCACTAAATTAGCAAAACCTTTGTTAAGTTAGTTATTATAGTGTCCTAATTAACCTAATTTACTAAATGATTGCGTTTTTGTGAATGAAACATTTCTTTGTAATAATTTCAAAACCGCAGTGCAGAGGACAATTTATTAAACGAATACTTTAAGTAGTTCATGTCGTTATAATTCCAATGATAGCTATAGAATATCCAGGAATTGCTTTACTAATGAAGCTCGTTAACTTTTAATAAATTTCTAGGAAAATTCAACTACCTCGAGCGAGAAAATCTCAGAAACAAATTAAGGGTAAAAAGGCCTCACTTGATTTTAAAATAAAACCACACTCGAGTAATTGCTGTCATTAAAGCAACTTCAGCAAAAGTCAACATGACTTTGTCGCGAATCGTTATAGACGTTTCTTTATACCTTTACAATTTTGGCGAAAATAGGTGTATCAATATACCAAATCAGTATTCACTTTGTTGTAGTGATTAAGTACCCCATATTGAAAAATAGGCTAATGCTATTAATTTATTGTAAATAAAACAATTTTTAACTTCAACAGGCTTTGTATTTTAGCCTTATACGTAATTCAACGTGTTTACACGTCATTATCAAAGGCAAGAATAAAAGTAAACAGTTGGTGTTGTTATAGGAGCAATAAACCTTCATAACTTGATTTTGGTTTTCTATATCTAATTAGCAGCATACAGGTCCATGATACATAGGGCTTTAACGGTTCCTTTAGGTGAAACTAGTTATAATAGAGAAATTTCGATTATTAAACAAATCGCATACAATAATGATTATAATACTCAATTTGTTGATACACTAATTAAAGAGAAAAATTTTTAATTCGCTATTCAGAAAATTTTATCGAACTACTTCATCAGATAAAATGAAATACGCATCAATTCCATATTTTGGCAATAAATCAGAACAAATTGCCAAAATTATAAACAAAACAAATAAATGTAAAATAACTTTTAAAACAACAAAAAAAAACATTTTAAGCAGTTTCTTTAATGCTAATGAAAAAACAGAGAATTTACTAAAATCAGGCATCTACAAATTAAATTGCTCGCACTGTAATTCGGTTTATATAGGAGAAACAATTAGAAATTTTGATATTAGGTACAAGGAACACGTACGTTGTTACAAGTATAAAGATCCCCATAAATTCAATTACGCTAAACACTTATTTAGAACACAATCATTCAATGACATCTAATAAAACTATAAAATGTTTACACTTTTGTGATGAAAAAGTTGGATATACTAGAAGCATTTGAAGTTCACAAACATTTGAAATCTGTACCTTTATTGAATGAACAAAGTGATCTCTTACATTCACCGTTACTGGGCGTTTTGGAATGAGAAATCAAGTCATCTGGACGCAGATATAGAAAGCCAAGATCAAGTTATGAAGATTTATTGTTCCTATAACACCAACTGTTTACTTGTATTCTTACCTTTATAATGACGTGTAAACACGTTGAAATACGTATAAAGTTAAAATGAAAAACCTGTTGAAGTTAAAAATTGTTTTATTTAAAATAAATTAAAATGAACTTCAACGAAGTAAAGCTCCAACTTATAAATGAAGTAATGGTATTAAGTTTGCTACGTAAAAAATATTTTTTACATGCTATCATTAATTAAAAGTGCAGTTTAAGAGATGGTCTTCTTTCGTCTGCTGTCGATAATGGTCCAAACCCGATTATGTTAAAATAATGGCGATTACATGGAATTGTTAACCTGTCCACATCGTATTTACGTACGCAACCATTCTGTTTTGAAAATACAGACCACGGGATGTAACACTATCCCGTTTTTACTTTCCCATACTTCTACTAAAGTATGGAAAGTTATATCGTTTTGGGGCACTAGAACCAAAAAACGTTGTTTTTAAAAATGTCTGTCTGTGGGTGGGTGGGTGCGTTCGTTTTCCTTTATCTTTGGAACCCTTTGACCGATTTTTATAAGATTTGGTATGTGGAAATTTTTTTATTCGTGTATGGTTTTTTAATCGTAAACGGTTTTAGACGTATTTTTTATACGCATATTTTAGAATTTTGAAAACACAGCATTGCATTGTAGTGAATCTAAAGGCAAATCAAATGGTTTTTCCCCGAATGCTGTATCTTCAAAAACTAAGGCCGCTACGAATTCTTGGAAATTTTGACTTTAATGTTCGATTACTCAAAAACAAAATATGCAGTAGCCCTTAATAATTATAATCAAGTGATGTAAAATATTTTCGATATACGATAATTGTAAAAATTCTAGCTGCTCACAATTTTGAACATTTTCAAAAATTATTCCTCAAAAACTGCCCACACATTTTTTTAACTTTCTGAGCGGATAGATCTTGCAGTGAATTACAAAGTTGTTTTCTACTAATCTCTCAATTCCCCCCCCCCCCCCCAGGAATTTTTCACCATCACCAACTCGTTTTTTGAAACTTACGTTCTCCGGAAGTTACACCTATCAATTAGCTCTAATACAAAAATATTTTTCATCCTTTGCATATTTTTAATAACTTTTAAAATAAACTATTTTTATCGAGGTTTATTCCGAAATCCGAAGCGCGCGTAGAGCGGACGGTTCTGTGCTCGCATGCGGTTTAGTTGAAATTCTCCTAGCTTACTATTATAATAAGCAAAGGACGGACTTTTGCTCAAAAGCACATAATTTTGTTAAAATTCAATAAGTAAACAAAAAGAATGGACGTACTTGGGATGTGATTGTTGTTGAAATGTGGTATTAAAATTTTTAAAAGCACAAACATATACAATATTTTTTTCTGGTGGATGTTTTTATGCAGATATATTCAATTAATACAAAAGGGGTAAAATAATTGAAAACGGAATTGCTAATAACACTTTTTTGTTCGTTTTTCCTTGCAACGCGTTCATCTACCACAGCTTAGAGTAACGGAAAAATCCAGGAATATATCACAATACATTTGCGCTGTACAAGTACATCCCAGTCTGATTGATGCGTCGCTGTAATTTTTTTCAAATTAGAAGCTTTAACATATAAACACTTCTTCCTGTATTTCTTAGCAAATATTTTTGGTTTACTGCAGCTACCAATTGAGTGATGTGACTGCTAACACGCATCCTAACGAGAGATCGCCATTATTCACTCAACTTGTGTTGACGTTAATTTCCGAATCACTTTTAGTTCGGAATTGTCAAAGAGCAATTGCCGACAACGCATTCGGTTCTTGGAACGTGTTGAACTGTACTTACGGTAATAACGCATTATTATCGACACGTTACTTGTTGAACGCATGCAATAAAATGGAAATTGCTGTAACTTCCTACTTTGTGTAAAATATTAGGCATTTTTACTAGAAGAAAATTGCAGTCGTTATCCACGGCCCTATTACGTTAATGATAATTATGCGTAGTATAAGTAAATATGCAACATGTGAGACGATTTTCTTTTTTGTGCCACCTAATTGACCTGGTTGAACCGTAGGAAAATACCGCCACAGACGATTTAGTAGTTATATAAATTGTGCGGTGGGTAGGTTTTCTTAGTATTTTAATTCTGCGCGAAGCAAACAGCTTATGTATACCTTCAAATAGACCTGATACTGATCTATAGTGTAAATCCAAAACTGTCTCAATTTTACGGGACCACGGGGACTTCCAAAGGCCAGATTTTTACCCGCTGCTACTCCTCATTATGAAACCAAACTCCACGGGATTCAGATGCGTAAGGCGTAGCTTACGGGTTCAGCTAGTTAAGAAATTATTTGTGATAAACATATCAGTTTAAAATCATTTGTTTTTTTATTAATAAATGTTCTAAATATATATGAGGCTCATAAGCAGTGTCCGGACTTTTAGTGCCAAAGCAGCAAATTTCGTTAAAGTTCAGTAAGTAAACAAAAACTATGGGCGTACTCAAATCCATTAAGTTATACATGAAAAATGTTTTACGATTTTGCAAGGTTTTGGTACAGCTGCAATATTTGAGATACATCGTTTCGTTCAGTGTTACTTTATTATTGAGTTAAACTAGAGATTCCGCACTCCGTATCTTGAGATGGAGGAAGAAATGAAACATCGTGAAATGCAGGAAGAAATGGTATTAGATAAAAAAAAGAAGATAGATAAAAATGATATTCATAAAATTGTTTCGTGCAGTTCTTTTGAAACCCGTGACCATTCGTATTCTACGCTTATGAATCTTGTTTTATTTGATTTTACTATTACACAAGCATCAATTGCAGCTGACCAAATAAATAATAAGTAGCTGAACGAGCCCGCACAAGGTCAAACATATACTTGTGATGTTGTTATAAAGACGTAGATAATTTGTTTAAAATTGCAAAGAAGCTACAACTATATATTTACAGGACTTATGCGGGAATTTATTACTAATTTATTGCCTTATATTTTCAATACTGACTAAACATTCGGACACTACTCATGGGAAATAAAAAAGTCGACCATCCAGTATAGCATCTTAAAAACAAATGAAGATTTAGGGTCTGATTATGTCACTGTATTCTGCCGATTGCCTCACATGTAAGTACCAATTTGCATCGCAGAAAATCGTCAATTTTTTGGCAATAATAAACATATTGAAGAACTATTGAATTTATTTCGAATATTTGAGGAACAGGTTAGCTTATGGCAAATTTATTCAAATATTCTTAATAGTCTGAATAGCCATGAAAATACAATTTTGTTTTGTAATTTAAATAGTAAATACGGAAATGTCTCAACTGTACGCGACGACGAGCTATCATACTCTTACATCTCCACATAGCTTGTTTATTATTTTGTTAGCGGTATTTTAAGCGAATGTTTATGTAACAGTTACGTAGGGGCGCGGCACTTTCATTTCAATAGCTTGCATATTTTGAAATATTTTATCAAAACATGGGAAGCGCCAAGCCCACGGGTTCTGCTAGCATTTATTATGCAACAAATATTCTTGACCAAGCGCTATTTCTATCAATATAATATACGAATAGCCAGAAAAAGAGTTAATTTAATGCAAAATTCGCCTGCTGATTTTGCGGAACTCTAAATCTAGGATGAAGAGAAATCAAGTTTTACATATATTTCTTACCAAACCCTTAGTTCAAATTCGGTTAGATTCTCGTTTGTATTTGTGGTTATAAAAAATTGTTATTAGAGTCGTCTATGGTCTTCGTAGCTTCAAATCGACAACAGGTAAAAATAGTAATTTTGAAGGGTTACATCATAGGTATAGGGCAACTTTCAAAAGACTATTTTACTCGTCCAACGGTGTACCCACAGTCGACAGTTATTATAAGTCTATTTTTATGAGTCGGAAAGGTTCAATTATAAAGCAATAAAACATTTTTAAATCTAAGGATAATTGCAATAACCAAAAGTTTGTTGAATGTCTGAGCTACGTAGTAAATTACCTTGATCAGATTTATTTGGGAATTTTCTATAAGTATTTCTTGTTTTTGCACGGTTGAGTTTATTACTTGTATTTTTGTAAATTTTATCTTCGAGCTATTAACTAATTAATAGAATCGAATTCATTAATGTTATTGTTGAGCAATTAATTTGTAATATTCAAAATTTTCTCACTACAGAAATATGTTTGTCGTTCCATAAACGTTACTGCGACAAAATAAATAAAAAAAGATGCCCACAAAGATTTCTAATTAAAATCTCATTAATATTGAAAGACTACGTCTGCAACTCCTCTTTTACGCGAAATGAATTTTCTTGAAGATTTAACATCAAAATTGTGCTTAAAGATTTGTAGCAGTTTTAAGAAATGTAATTAACACCAACTTGCGGTAAGGGAAAGCTTGATTCTGGATTATAATGACTCAACGTTGCTTTTCTCACAAATGAACATTCATAGACAGCATGTCTGTACATTCTTAAAATTCTTGTCTATTACAAAGACCTGTCCAGGAAATATGTAGTTTAATTGTTTATAAAGTGGACGACTCCAAACCAGAAGGAAAACTTCCACGAAATAAAATTAGCAGATTTTGGCAATTTAAAAGAACCAGATACTTACCAACTTTCAAAATTGTGTGCTACACTCAAAGAATTGCCATTTTCTATTTGATCTTGTAAGTTTTTAAACTGTTGGGAACACTTAAATTGTGAAAAAATATAAAAAGCTAGTCTAGTCACGTTCTCTTTTAAAAACGTTCGCATTTTAATCCTTACAAGAGACTTACATTCTTGTAAGATTGATACCATTTCACAATTAACAACAACCTTGTATGTATTGTATTTAAGCTTTGTTCGTCATCAAAATTTCCCATGTTCAAATCCTTGTAGTCGACCAACAAATAACAAAGCTTTTAAGTGAAGAATATTGCATTCTTGTATCTTCGCCAGTTAGAAGAATGACAATTGCAATTTTATATCACGCAATCTTACTTTAATAATAGAACATAATGACAAAACTATAACTTCTTTATAATCATGGTAATTTCATTCACGTTCAATTTACAAGGTTTTTATTTAAAGACTAAAACGGCGTTCAAGGCAAACAAACTTATTATGCGAGAGGTATTGTGTAAATAGGCCGCCACTGTATTATGTATCAATAGAACTACAGGTTAATATTATTAGGAACCGTATCGAGCATATTTTATGAATGAAATTTTCTTGTGAAAGTTTAAAAGATTCGGTTTTTGTTCGGGAGTCGGGGCCCGATTTTCGGTGATACAGATCTCTTTAGTAATGCATCAAGAGGTACTACAAGTACAAGAACTGTGGAAATAGTTGCTAGGTATACAGTTTTTGTCGGTAACACACAAAGGATTATTTATTGCATTATTATTCCGACTTCTTTTTTCGAAATAGGTTTATCGGGCAATTTGTTGGTCTCTTAAAAGATAAACGGACTCACCTGGAGGTTACTCATGAACAAAAACCACATAATTACCAGTAATTAGCGACGTTCCGGTTGGCAGTAGATAATGGCGACACTTACCGGACTAACGGACAAAAACTCTGCTAGACTGGTTATAAAATATGAGACAATCCTCGTGAGAAACGCAACTTGTCCTCGTCTGTGTCTTTTGTCTGTCCATCATTAATTTCGTTGCTTTTATTGCATTTTGCTTCTTTGATAAGAATAATGCCGACAACATGTAATACTCACTCAGTTTTGTACTCTTGAGTACGTCAGTTTTAATGTCGCAAGTTCAGTTCTATGCAGGGGAATACAATTGTGTTATGAGAATACTTCTACTGAATTGTGTGCGTAAACCTTTAAGATTACGTCTTTTTTTTGAAACTTCTTATACTACGACCTTTCGTTTTAGTTTTGTGCGGACTACATTATTTTCTGCTACGCGTTATATGCAATATAACCAAAAACAAAGAAAGCTGTTAAACTTCTTGTTGTAAACCACCGAAGTGATAAATAATAATTTACATAGATATGTCGTCTAAACGCTGAAAATCAGAAACGCGATGCCAAAGAATATAGTTGACTTAATAATAATAATAGACTTTATTGGGGTTTAATATACAGGGCCGTCCTACGAAATTTGGAGCCCCTGGGCTAAGAATTTGTGACGCCCTAACAGTAGGAGTAAGCCCCTGAACAAAAAATTCGGAAAAAAGACCCAAAATAAATTCTTGGCAAAGCAAAGATACCTGATTTGGACTTTCAGAACTCAAAGAAGTGGTTTTAAAAAAATGAGTTTGTATGTGTGAGTGTAGGTTACGCGTTATAACTCCCGAACGAATGGTCCGATTCCGATGAGCTTCGGAATGTCAAATCATTCAAAATGAAAAATTCACCGCCAAAAAAAATTTTAAAAAATCCGAAATGCGGAAACGGAATTTGATAGAAGACCTTAGGGCATATCCAACTCTTTTTTTCTAATTTTCTAGCTTCAAAATAGCGACCGATACTATTTTTTTGAGAATTTTCACCTGAATTTTTATTACTCAAAAACGAGTTCAGATCGGGATGAAGTTTAGTATTAAAATAGCTCTAGAGGAACACAATGTCACCATCTAAGAGAATTGTGCAAATGAAAACTGTAAAGAGGCTGTTTTTTCCGGGGCTATTTTTCCAGGGATTTTTTACGGGGCTGTTTTTCCAGGGATGTCAAATTATTAAATTTTAATGTTTATTGGTAGACAGCCACAGAAGTAAAGTATAGTAATGAGGAAAAGATTAATAAAGTACATAGATACTAAAAGAAAGCGACGGTTATGAAAAGTAAGAATAGACAAGAAAGGAGAAATAGGTCATGACTGATGATGGATAACGAGAGTTCACACAGGATGAAAATAACAAAACGTTCATAGAATTCTTCTTATTTGCTAAAATTCTACTGTCTACTATATCTAATGCTTAAATTAACTTGAGCTAATTCGACTTCCCATAAGATAATCCTGATCTAGGCATCCAGACTTTCTTAATTTAGTACTGTTTCTTCAAAATTACCAAGAATAGACAAATCAGAAAAAGTGCACTACTATTATTTTTACGTTTTCTATATTTATTTGTGAAGTAGATACTTCACAGTAAAATAAAAAGTCCAAAAATTAATAATTATCGGAGTTTGCATTAGAATTTGAGCTTGTTTTTTACTTTCCTATACTGCAGATTTAGTACTGATTAACAAAATTTTTTGTATTTGAGATTTTCACGGAAATACTCGTTTTGGACCTTCGGGGACACAAAAGCGTGCCTGTAGATGGGTAAGTGTGCAGTTACGGCTCCAATCGCCCAAACGGCAGATGATGAGCTTCTTACTGTAGGGTGTGGGGGATATTAAAAATTGATCAACAAAATAAGCTTTAACAAATATCCAAAACAGAAGCGGGAGTTGGAACAGGTTCAACTTGAAATTATCGGTCGCTTCGATTTTATGAAAATTTTGGTTTTAACGCCTCTACATGACTCGAACACGATTTAACAGATCGGGATTAAATTTGGTACTGTAGTAACTCTCTAGGAATTTTTGAAAATCGAAAACACGGGACGACTATAAATCATTTCTGTTAAATTGCCCTTGAGTAATAGTAGAATAAGATTCACATCATAATTTTTAAGTGCAGCTTAGTAGGAAACATTATTTACCCCCTCCCAGCCAATTTCTGGCTGATAAATTTCGTCTTTGATTTTAGTGTTTTTTTAAATCCCAAACAATCTTTTTCTCACAAATAAGAAATTAATATTTTTTTTTCACAAAAAAAATTTGAAACTTGGTGTCTAACTAATCTAATACATTTTATTATTTTCAGAGAGAATGGCCAAACTTTTGGAACATACCTAATTATTGACAGTATTACAGAAGAAGATTATGGAAAATATGTATGCACAGTTAGTAAACCAGGCAAAGCGATCGAATTATCCACGTATGTTAACGAAACAAGTGAGTACAAAAAGGTAATCAGAATAATTCCTTAATTAACTGAAATGTAATTTTCCACAGCTAATGTAATATATGTCAACCCAAATCCTGTGCCAACTAAAAAGATACTTCTGTGGGCTGGCATTGCCATGATACTGCTTTTAACAGCATTGATACTTAATCTCCAATATGGATTATTTCTAAGAGTGCATATGAAAGATCGATTTGGGAAATTACAGGAAAACGACGATAAATTGAATGATGTGCTAATAGTTTATTCACAGAAGGATTCTGAAGTTGCTCTTGGAGTTTTACTTCCTACTTTAGAATCTAAATATAATTACAAATGTGGAACAAGGGAACTGCCAGAAGACATAAATCTATGTAAGTATTGAGTTAAATTCATTTACGATATTCCAGAGAATAATTATACTTCATTTGTAGGGTGCACCAACTTGGCAGAAGCAACTTTAAAGAGTCGGAGAATTGTGGCTGTACTATCACCAGCTTGTTTAAATGAAAAATGGGAATGTGGTGTAGTTTATCAAGCTCTGAAACAGTTATATGACTTGGATTCTCAGTTCTGTTGCATTATGCTTAAACAAATACCTACTAGCGGAGATCAAGTAAAAAATTCTCAAGGAGAAACCTTATCTTCAATTGCAAGAAACGTCCATATGATCAATTGGGACCGATCTAACGATGATAGGTTTTGGTTATCATTACGTTTGAGGTTGCCACCTAAACGACAAAATGAGACTAAATTAGAAAACATTAATTTGACACAGAATGAAAATTCTGAAAGACTGAATAGTAACTCCCATGAAAGTCTGGACATTTTTGTATAAATAATTTATTTAATAATTATTTTTATATATATAGAAGTATGACTCAAGTATTATACTTGTTCCATTATTATTATTATTATTATTATTTCTAAAATATTTTAATATTTAAAAATATTATACTATTTTCTTTTATACTAGTTTTTAATTTCATATAACTAATATTTATTACCAAAAGAGGAAATTTTACCAAATATAATTGCAAAATAAGCACAAAATGTTTGTGCATATATAAATACATCAATAAACATGGCGTTTTTCTAGTACAAATTTAGTTTTACAACCTAATTGGATAGAAGGACAGTGTGTAAGGTGTACTGTGAACGTACCATAAATATAACTGACTGGGTCCTTGATATTTAGTGAAAACATTTTCTTTTATTAAAATGAACTTTACCAGAGTTCCCACTGACCCTGGATAACCTGGAAGTCAGGGAATTAAAATTGTAACCTGGAAGTCGTGGATTTTATCAAAATTTGGCAAAAGTCTTGATTTTTCTCTTGATTTACAGTAAAAATCTGATTTTCCTGCAGTAGTGTTAACATAATTTTAAAAAATTAAAAATTTTCCAATTAAATTTTTAAAACTGCCGCTTATAAAACAATTGCTGCTAAAGGTTTTAAAAATATCATTGAGGTACTTTTCTTATCCATGTTAAATTCCAAGGAACGTAATATGGCTTATGATTAGGTGCAAGTGAGACCGCCACATACTGTCTTGTGAATTCAGGGTTCCCACTGACCCTGGATAACCTGGAAGTCGTGGAAAAGTCGGGGAATTAAAATTTTAACCTGGAAGTCATGGATTTTATGAAAAATTTGGCAAAAGTCTTGATTTTTCTCCTGATTTACAGTAAAAAACCTGATTTTCCTGCAGTGGTAACATAATTTAAAAAAATTAAAAATTTTCCGATTGAATTTTTAAAACTGCCGCTTATAAATCAATTGCTGCTAAAGGTTTTTAAAATATCATTGCGGTACTTTTCTTATCCTTGTTAAATTCCAAGGAACTTAATATGGCTTATGATTAGGTGCGAGTGAGAGCGGCACATATTGTCTTGTGAATTGATAAAAAACGCATAAACGGGATTATTTTTGCGTCTCTAATTTTATTGATTTTTTTTGTCGAAAGTCATGGGTAAGTATGATTTTTGGTCATGGATATCCTGGAAAAGTCATGGATTCTAATTCTTGATAGTTAGTGGGAACCCTGTTTACGTATGCTGTTACAAATACAAACACCCACATAAATCCAGTTATGCTAAACACTTATTATAACACAATTATTTAATGACATCTAATGAGTTAAAAAAGTTTTAACACTTTTGTGACGATAAACGTAAATTGGGTATACTGTAAAACATATTCACATAATATTAAAAACTACATTTAACGAATGAGCAAAGTGATCTCTTAAATTCGCCATTACTGGACTCTTGGAATTAGAAAGGACAAAGGAGATGTCAAAGCTCCCAATTTAGAGGGCCAATCGCCATAGTCCTTACAAATCATATTCACAGCAAATTTGATGTCCACGAACCTTTGCCATACACTATCCCTTATCATCCAAACTAGTTTAAAGTTTTTGTTGTGTATAACTTTGCACTAGGGTACCTTGGTTAACACTACAAATTTGTCTTAGGGTCGAAACAACTTTTGACAACTTAAAGTTCTCTATGCTTTGACGACCTGCAAAAGCTTCCAATTTAGAAGGCCATAGTCAAATCAATTAAATATTTACTACAAAGAGTATAGAATGCGTAAATGTACCTAATTATAAAGATGATTAAAATTCTGTGCTGTTTAAATTTCCTCTGGAAATAGAGAAGTAAAACATTTTGAAAAGAGCGATGATGTGCTCAAATTGGAAAATATTTGTGTAGCAAAGATTGTCAGTTTTTCATAATATGGCATATGATTTGTTTTATTTACTGACACATTTCAAAAAAAACTGTTTGAATGCAAATAATCGGTTAACTAAAGTATGACGCAGTTCCGACAATATTCAATTATAATAAAAGGGACTGATGATGGAAACAGTAATTTAATAGATAGAATTAATAAATAACGCGAAAACAATAATTGATCGACAACAAACTTCAAAAATTTTAGAAATTATGGAAGAAAATAAATTTAAAATTGTAGATCCTTTTCAGTAATGTTAGGAAACTTAGCAGTTTTACAATAAAATTAAAATACAACAATAGCAGGTAAATGCAGTGATAAATCAGTTATTATTGATACAAAATAATATTTATAAATTAACAAACTAAGCTCATCAGTTAGGCAACTTTTATTACTCAATTCGACTGTAACTCAACTTGTGTTAGATTGCTTTGTTTACTTATTGTATTTAGGAAGTACTTCCTGTAGTTTGCTAGTTTTATTAATTGAAAGAGTTCTTTAATAAGAAGTAGTATAGATAACTTATTATGCTTAGACAGTGATTTATGCTTATGTTCTATTGCTTTATGTAAATGGGACAGTGGATATTAATTATGGAGAAGACAACTCCAACTCGCACATGGATTTAAATGTTATGTGAATAGACTTTATAAATCAGCACAAAAATTTTTGTTTGACTGCCCTAGATGTGGCAGAGGGAAGTAAATTTTTATAAATTGTATAAGTTGAAAAACTTTAAATACAAAAAATGTTCAGTTTAATGAGACATTTAAAATGAGGTATCACGTGACCCCTCCTCCTATTTAAGATTTTTGAGATAATATCTTTCGAATGTTCCCGTTCTTTTGAGGAGAAGAGGGGGTACTAACATTTAGTTTTTGTCCTCGTGTAGTACATCGTTGGAAAGCTAATTTAATGGACTTTAAAAATCACTTTTAATTTTCTTGGCACAATAGTTCATGTGCGGTTAGGAAAAGGTTTATATAATGGCCGTTTTTTTGATATAATCGGCCGCCATTTTGAAACGGTTTGAGGTACCGATATTTTCTTTTTTTAAGTTGTTGGGTTTTAAAAGACCTTATAAGTCAGGTATAAGTTGACCCACCGTCGTATTTGAAATATTCGAGAAATCCCTCTAGCCCCCTTCCCCAAAAGTACCCTTTCCGGAACTCAAAAAATGTATAAATATTTTTACTGGGTACCTCAGGTACGATTTATATATCAAATTTTCTTCCCCATCCATGTAGGTTCAATAGTTTAGTCGTAATAGATAGTATGGTGGTCTGTTATAAACCTAAAAGAGTTTTACAGATGTGTAATTTTAAATTTTAACTCTTGTGTTTTACTTGTACTCTTATGGAAAGAAGATTCGCGCGCTTCTCGAATGTGCGTATCGATTGGTACGCCGTCTGGTGGATTACCTTGAGTTCAGTAGTGATGTTGTTTATTAATTTGTTTACCTTTGCATGTTTTCGAAAGCACTCCTAAGCGTTTATGTTGGTTAACCTGTCATATTTTGAAGCGCCAAATTTCAAAACTTTTTAATAATTTTAAAATTTTTGATTTTAATAACTTCGCCAATAAAGTAGATGCAACTGGTTAAATATATTTCTTGAATTCAGATCTAAACCTGAAGTAGCTCTTAAGGCCTTGAAACACTTGTATGCTGAATTGCTGATGCGTGACGTGTGTTTAAATCCATGTAATTATTGTGTTATTCATATCAGAGGTACTTTGTACTTATAAAAACTAGGATAGTTACGTAGAATGAAATATTTCGTTTACTCCTTATTTTATGACATTTTAAAGTAATAGACAAAATTAAACTGTTATAGAAAATGAATATAAAAGAATTTCAAGTGCCTGTCCCTTGGGGTCACGTTGCAGGTAAATCCAGTTTTTATTGTAAAGTAAGGTTATCTAGCAAATATCCTAATACTTAAATTCAGTTAGACAGTTTGCTTTAGAAATAATTAAAGATTACGAAGCGAATAATTTTATTTAATAAAATAAACATATTACGCCGCTTTGTAAAAATAATAAATGCGGGAAATTCAAAATTACAAAACTTGTTACTTATATTGACTTTTTTAGTAAAAGCTTGGGGAAATGAAGAAAACACACCTGTTTTGGCTATTCACGGATTGTGTGACAATGCAGGTACATTTGATCGGCTGATACCATACTTACCGACCTCATTTTATTACATATGCATCGATCTGCCAAGTCATGGAAAATCGAGCCATTATCCTCCATATTTATTTATCACAGCTCTGGATAATATATTGACTCTTAAACTAATAGTAGATTATCTTGATAGAAAAAAGTATATTTTTATGGGACATAGTTGGGGAGCCCAAACGGAAATACTCTTCACTCAGTTATATCCGGAATACGTTCTCAAGCTAATAATGTTGGACGCATTTTATTTACCTCCAGTTTCTGTTAATGATTTTAAGAATTTTTTGACTGATAGATTTGAAAATTTATTAAGAATTAACGATAATTTAGTTAAAAAGAAACAACCGCTATACACACATGAAGAAGCTGTAACAAAATTACTTGAACGTAGAATCTACGGAAAGTTAACCAGAGAATCAGCAGAAGTTCTAGTGAATAGGTCATTAGTTCCAGTTGAAGGAGGAAAATTTAAATTCTCCATGGATCCTCGACTAAAAAGTTTTGTTAATCCATTATATGATATGAAATATGTAGTCCAACTTGTGAAGGAGTACCAAATTACTTGTCCTATATTGTTTGTTTATGCTTCAGAATCATATCGCTATGATCAGTTTAAAAGTGTTGTGAAGGTATTTCAACAAAATGGACATTGTGTCTTTAAAAAAGTTGTGGGTAATCATGACGTTCATACCAATAAACCAGAAATTGTTGGTCCAATAGTAAATAAATTTTTGTTGGATGTAAAAAGTAAATTGTAAATTTATAATTATATTATGTTGTGAACAATAAAGGTATAATGTATAAACGTAAATAATTGTAAAATGTAACTAACATAAATATTTTCAATTTGTTTTAATTTGAAGTCAAATTTATATTTTAATTTTCTGTAAATGTTATTGATGGTAACTTCCTTATACTATAACAAACCAAACATTTAATTATTGCAATGCTTAAAAATAATACATTTTATTATAATTAAACCTATTTGAACAACTAATTGAGAAATGACCTTCGGAACAGATCTGCAGATTAGAACATAGATCCACTTTAGGGAAAATAAAACGGAACTATAAAACAACATTTCAGGTCTTAAATGCTGAAGAGAAATGACACAATAGTTAAATTAATATGAACGAATTGGAAATACCTTTCCCATGAATCACATTCAAGGTGATTTATTATTTTTTTAAATAAAATTCAGATTTAATGGACCATATTGCTAACTTTAAGGCCTTTGGATGCAATATTTAATTTATAAATTGTAGCAAATACAAACACACTTAATGAAAAAATCATGCAGCAACTCACTTTTTTTTATTCACTGCTTATATTTTGAATGGTAAATTATTGAAAACCAAATCGTATATTTTAACGTTTTTAAAATGTTTTTGTTGTTATTTTCAACCTATTTTAATATGCAATACATAATAGCAAATAAAAAAAAAAAAAGGAAAGCCCATATACAGTGACCGGCAAAATGTTTGTAACATACGAGGAAAGTTTTTGTTATTAGAATTTTCCAAAAACTTAGCTTTTGTGATAGCTTCTGCATCTCAGATAACGTAAAAGTTGATTAAGACATAATAAGCTTCGTGATGACGTGACTTCAGGTTTAGCGCGAAAATTCAAACAAATTAAATGAATTGACGAAAAATCGCCTTGTTTAATAAAATGTCAAAAAAGTTATTAAAAAAAATTGTTCAAAATTTAATGCTAACGTCAGATGCAAAGTTTGGAACAAAATTATCAATAAATTGAAAACAATGTTTTTAAAAAATATTTTTATGGTAAATCACCAAATTCCCATTTTTATCTTTGAAATGAATTGATTCCAGCGAAATTCATTTAGTTTTTAGCACACTTAGAAGAACTAATTAAAAATTTTTTTGCTAGATAGCTGCTTGTTGTTCCCAATAGCCATTGCAGTTTTTTAATATTATTTTTCTACACATATATGTGAAAATAGCAATTTTTCCACAGTTTACTCTACATGAAAGTGATATTTTTTAACTCTAGAGATGAAAATATTTTCACATCTAGAGATGAAAATAAGAATGACAAATTTAATGGAAAGAATGCATTTATTGGTATGGAAACGACTTTACAAACAGTAATTTCAGTAATTTGCATTGTGACAGTTCGTTTTTTTTTGTACTTTCTAATCTAGTATTTTATATGTGAACTTGCCCCACTCGCCGCTAACGCGGCTCGTGAACAACTGTCCGCTCACGAAAAAAACGGTATTTTCATCGCTTGTTGGAAAATATACTATTCCTTGTCAGGATCAAAGGTATTGAGTTTTTTTTACGCATAATGGCACATGACTATTAGAAACAAACCATTGCAACAAGCTGGTACGCAATGAAAAACGATTTTTTAAATTCTTCCAAATGTGCTAAAATAGTTATTTACGTCATTAGTCCGGTAAAACAGATATTACCTACGAATAAGTAATTAATTCGGACGAGGCAAAGCCGAGTCCGAATTTTATTGCGCAATGAGTACGTAATATCTGATCCCGGACGAATGACGTAACGCATTTTACTTCATACTGAAACTAAAATTTAAAAACATTAGGTATAATAAACCGAATCTGATTCAAACTTTCGCCAATTTACACAAACAACCGCTAGTTGGCATGGCTAGAGGGTTGCTAGGGACGCTTACTTTGATTACTTTTGTCATTCGCCAATAACTTAAAAACGAATGAGAAGCATTTCGAAGAAATTTTGCGAAAATCTAAAGAAGCTACGGCTAATTTTATTCCCGTGAAGTTGGAAGGGCGGTATAAAAAAGAATATGACGTGTTTACAGAATGGCGGCGGCAAAACTGGTATAATGCTGAAAAGACTGATGAGGATGTTATGTTGGCATATTTGTATGATTTGGTAAGTTTTTTTTTGGCATTTTAAATATTTATATTACAACTTCTTTCATTTCTAGTCTAAAAAATATTGTGGTACTTCTTTGTGGAGTAAATATTCCATGGTAAAGTCAATGTTGCTCGTGTTTGAGACTCAAGTATTTGGTACTAATACTCTATCCTTACCTGATTGTGTGGACATTCCTTCATTCCAAATTAGTGGAAATCAAACTGTACCATTAATTTTAATTTTGACTTACCAAAATGTTCTTAGTTTCTTGTTTGTTTTTTATTAATTTGTTAATAAATTTGTTCTGCAAAGGTGGCTTTGAATTGAGTACTGTAAAAACCTACTGTACTGTAATAACGCGTTTTACAGTACAGTGCAGTATGACGTAAAACGGTCTATAACAGTACAGTATGATGTAAACAAAATTTGTGTTCGATTATAATCTAAAAAAATGAATTTCGCTAGAATCAATTCATTCGCAAGAAAAAATGGGAATTTGGTGATTTAACAAAAATATTTAAATAACGCTGTTTTTGTTTTATTAAAATTTTTGTTCCAAACTTTGCACATGGCATTAGAATTATGCAGCGACAAGAAGTCAATTCTTATTACCAGTGCAAAGCCATATAGGCTAGTCACCCACGCGTTCAGTTTCTAATTATTTGGAAGTTTGTATGCAATATATTTTCAATACTGCGTAATAATTGTTTATAGAGTAATCAGTATTAATACCACATAAGTTTTGAATATATTGGTTTTTAACTACCGATAATTGGTTGCAGATCGACGAAAAGAGTGCAGATTTGGCAAGCAATAAAAACCGGACGGACCGTTTTTACTTGCATATTTGCAAGATTTAAGTCGATCTATAAGAAATTTGAGTTAATTAACCAAGAAAAATTCAAAAAATATGATTTTGCGCGTGCGCATTAATCGCACATTGAGCTTCCGTTTACATCACTTTTTCTCCGTACATAACCTCAAAACTAAAATGACTACTTCAAAAAGTCCTTTAATTTTTAATGTATTTGCAGAATGCACAACGACAAAGGCACGAACTGGTCGAATGATTTTGCCACACGGTGAAGTGGACACTCCTGTGTTTATGCCTGTTGGAACACAAGTAAGTATTCGGAATTACACTGTACCCAAGCTCCGTTAATAATAAATCGGTGTTCATTGTTAAGGGCACGATGAAAGGATTACTATCCGAACAATTAGAAAATTTGGGTTTGCAGATTATTCTTGCAAATACCTACCATCTTGGTATAAAACCGGTAAGTTATTTCAGTTTTAATAAATTCACGTTACCATTCTGAGTAATATCGCAATTATTGCTTATATTGTCTATTCAAATTGATTTTCTTTTAGGGTGTTAAAATATTAGAACAAGCAGGTGGCTTACACAAATTTATGAATTGGAATAGAGCACTTTTAACTGATTCTGGTGGATTTCAAATGGTCTCACTTCTAAAACTTGCAGAAATTACCGAAGAAGGAGTTAAATTTCAGTCATTGAATGATCATAAATCTGAAATCGTATTAACCCCAGAACATTCTATTGAGATTCAAAATGCCATTGGTGCCGACATTATAATGCAACTTGATGATGTTGTTAAAACTACCAGTCCTGACGAAGCCAGAATAAGAGAAGCAATGTACAGGTAACAAAAGTTAATTATTTGTTCATTCTTTCTTATCTAAACCGAATCATTTAATTACTTTAGAACTACTAGATGGTTGGATAGATGTCTACAAGCTCATAAGAAGCCCAATCAGCAAAATATTTTTCCCATAGTACAAGGAACATTGAATGCCGAATTAAGAACACAAAGTGCAAAAGCACATATGGAAAGAAATGTAAGGGGATTTGCAATTGGAGGGTTGAGGTAATAAGCAAAATAAATCTAGTTGGCTAAATTATGGTATAACCCATTATTATTAATTTATTCAGTGGAGGTGAAAGTAAGGATGATTTTTGGAAAATGGTCCATCTATCTACAAATATCTTGCCAAAAGATAAACCAAGATACTTAATGGGAGTTGGTTTTGCAGTTGATTTAGTAGTATGTTGTGCTTTAGGTGTTGACATGTTTGACTGTGTATTTCCCACACGCACAGCTGTAAGTTACACTGTTATTTTTTAAATTATTTTTGAAGATTAATCAAATTGTTTTTGCAGAGATTTGGATGTGCATTAATCATGACAGGCCAATTAAACTTAAAGCAGAAAGCTTATAAAAAAGATTTTAATCCCATAGATAAGGACTGTGATTGTACTACATGTAGTACATATACACGTGCATATTTACACCAAATCGTAACAGTTCAGTCAGTCGCTTGCCACTTGCTGACCACACATAATTTAGCATTCCAGTTACGTTTGATGAAAAACATAAGAAACAGTATTACAGAGGGTAGATTTCCAGAATTTGCTATTAAATTTATGTCAGATTTATATCCAAATAAAAATTATCCCAGTTGGATTATAGATTCCTTAGCTGCTGTTAACATTAAATTACCATAATAAAGTTTTTCTAGTTTTATTCAATTTATTTTGTTGTTTGTGGCAAGTAATTGTTACAGAGAATGCAATATGAAAAATATAAATAAAATTCAAAATTATATGCAACTAAATTTAGATACTTGTAAATATTCCTTTATTGAAATCAGGAATTTTATAACTGAAGTAATTCAAATCACATAAAATCATCAGAATCATTTCCATCGTCAGTGTTAAGCTTCATATTATCCTCTCTGAACAAGGTACTGTAACTCCGTTCCTCTGCTTCGTCTGCCTTTCTCTTTTCCTCTGCCTTTTCTTTATCTTTTTGTTCCCTCATTTGTTTTTTCTTGTCTTCTCTTTCCAATCGATCACGCTTTTCTCTTTCTGCTCTTAAGTCTGCAATAAAAGCACTTTTTTTTACTTTTATAAAGGTGAAGGCACAGATGGGCTCTTAGTTTCCAGTACAGTATTGTAAAATGTATACTACGTATTTGAAGTAAAACTATAGCTACCTGGAAATTCTTCCTTTTTGGTTCTGTTTAATCTGTTAACGATGTCATTTATTCTTTTGGCAACTTTCATTTTTCGAACTTCCTTGTCTTTGTGAAACCCAACTTGTCCAACTTCCATTGCTGGTGTCTTTTTTAAATTGCTCCACATAGTGTAAACAATGTCGATATCATTCATTTTATTTCCTTGTATACTATTTGCTTTTACTAATTGAGCGGCATCTTCTAACACTGTCGATGGTATATCATCGATTGTTTGCCCCTATAATTTTATGCAAATATGTTTATAATAGATTGATAAAAAACATTACAAAGTACTTTACCGATTTCAGCCGTAAGTATACATGTGCTGATGACACTTTATCGACATGAAACCAAACATCTTCCGGCCAACCCCATTTTATTAAATCTTCATCTGCAATGATATGTTGAATTAGTTGTAAAATACCTTTCAAAACGCTAGAAAAAGCATACTTTCGTGTTTGTCTATACCCATAAACAGGGAAATGGAAGGTGAAACAATATCACTTTCAAAATAATACACCATCTTTGTAGTTTGTTCTAAATAATTCGTGTAAATATTTTAGCCACTACTATCACGTTTTATCGTTGTAAAGTGAGGTTATGCTTCGAAATACAGGATATTGTGAGTAATTCATCAAATTTACTCCTGACCTTATAGGTAAATTATACGTGAAATATTATTCAGAATTTGCACTTTCGTAATAAACTGAGCAATGTGGTGTAACGTTTTGTTGGTTAACACAAGCTACACCTCACTTTGCTACCGTCTATAATACAATATATTATTAATCGTTGCTGTCAAGGGGCAATGTCAAATTCAAAATCAGCTGTTATAGGAGAATTTACTGAGATACTGGTTGCCTATCTTTTATCTGTGTTGGTTACGTCGTGCTAAGCGGGATATATGATCCAAAAATCAATTCTTTGATGTCGGAGATGTTTTGAAAACTATAAAAATATGATGAACAACAGCACGAAATCTTCTTCGTAAACATCCCGATTTCTTTTCCCCAATAAATTAAAAAAAACCTCATTGCACTCTAACAGCTTTACGATTATTTGTTAGAATTTCGCAGTTATTACTTTGTATTCGCTTAATATGGCTTTTTCAATAAAAACAAGTATCTTACATTAAAGACCTTCAATTTTATTTATTAATCCTCGACTTTTGATTTTGATGACGCTAAAATCATAGTTAAAACCAGTGGCGGCTCGTGGTGTGGCGTTCTGGGAGGTCATTTTGAAATAGTTTTTGATAAAAATGTACTTACTTACCCAGCAAAATTTTAGGTACCTAGACTTATATTTCAAGTCGATCCTTCGCGTTGGAAAAATGATCTATCACTAGCTCATTAAAATTGTCAGCGTTATTAATCAACGATTTTTCGATGGTTAACATAGCTAAAGCACTAAACCTTTCTTGCCCTATCGTGTCACGCAAAAATGTTTTTATTCTTTTTAAAGTGGAGGAGCAACGTTCGCTTTTCACCGTTGTCATCGGCAAAGTAAACAAAATTTTAATAAGTTTTACACTCTCGGTAAAAGCCTGACAAAGATTATTGTTTATAAATAATTGTAGTATTGCAACAGCACCAGCACTTTCATAAAAATCCTCACGATCGTATAGCACTTCTAGTTCGGTTTTTAATTTTAAATTGTTTATAACGGGGTAACTAGTCTTGACTAATTTAACAACATTTTTCGGCCTACCTAAATTTCTTCTTCCGTTTGCTCTATAACGAAAATATCTTTTGGGTAGCTTGTCATTTTCCATTCTTTCTAGGTGTTCTTGCGTTGTTCGTTGGCTGTAATTGTTATTACTACGTAATACTAACGTAATCTACAGATATATTAGGAACTATTACATCATCCTGCAGTTGTATTTTAATGCAGTTGCGCGACACAAATGGCACTGTACTTTTTAAAGATGACACGAATGAACTACGACAGAGACGTATGGTATAAAATAAGGACGTGGCTCGCAGCTTGTCATGATTGCGAATTTAGATTTGCTGGAAATTGGAAATGCTGTTGCCAAAGGCGCTGGTATGATTTCTCCCTAGACACGCATTACTTTAATTGGGAGTTGCAAGCAAACATGTCGAAAATACCAAAAATTAAGCAACTCTATCTCTGTAATCTATATGAAAGATTTAATTTATATTTTAAAAATTATTTAAATTTAATTAATAAATGATGGATAAAAAAATGTGAAAGAAACTTACGTAGCCTGGTGTTTAGGCAACACAATATACTGCACAGGATACTTCTGCAAGCATATAAAGATAAATCTAACGTATAATGGTATATTTAATTTTGGTAAAATTTAGTAACAATTAGAACAAAGTCAGATATAATTGTGGGAACCGCATCAGATTTGAAATGAGAATTTCGGAACGGTACCTGAAATATGCCAATTTATTTTTATGTATCGTTCTTTGAAAGTAATAAACCGCATCGCTATTTAAAAATGTGCATCTTTGTTAAACTATAAAAAAAACATTTAATACAAATGTTTTCCGATTCGTTTTAGCACATATATAAAATCAGTAAAAATTTGGTGTTACATTTTGATTGTTATCATTCGCAAAGGGTGTATTTATTAACTAGAAAAGCAAAATATGCTTTGTAACTAAATGTTTTCATCTAAACCGCAGAAACGGAACGTCCGAATTTGATATTGTGAAGACAAATGTATCTCGGAATTGTTGATATACAAGTAAGGTGCATAAATAATGTCGCAACTAGTAGTAGTGCAACACACTTTTCAGCAAACGTTGTTGTAAAGCATTTGTTGTCTTTTTACTCTTGCTACTACCTTGTAACAACTTTTTGTCGTTGCTCATGTCTGCTTAAAAAGTGTTGCCTATATACGACTACTTTTTGCGGCATTGCTTTTGCACCTTAGGTACAAGCAGATAATTTTTCAGTAAATGTTTGTCATACCTCAAATAATAAATTTTTTTTAAATTAAAATAATTGTGGGATTTATTATTGCATCAACTAATAACAACATACCTACATCCATACATACCCCCAACACCCAGACCCCTACCCTCACCCGCACCAACACCCGCAGCCGCAGCCGCAGCCGCAGCTGCACCCGCACCCGCACCCGCACCCGCACCCGCACCCGCACCCGCACCCGCACCCGCACCCGCACCAGCACCCGCACCCGCACCCGCACCCGCACCCGCACCCGCACCCGCACACGCACCCGCACACGCACCCGCACACGCACCCGCTACCCCAGCCGCACCCGCACCCGCACCTGCTCCCCGAACCCCACCCGCACCCACACCCGCACTTGCACCCGCACCCGCATTCCGCAACCGAACCCGCACCCGAACCCGCACCCGCACCCGAATCCGAACCCGAACTCGAACCCGCACCCGCACCAGCACCCTAACCCGCACCAGCACTCGCACCCGCACCCTACATCCATACATACCCCAACACCCAGACCCCTACCCTCACCCGCACCAACACCCGCATCCGCACCCGCAACCGCACCCGCACCCGCACCCGCACCCGCACCCGCACCCGCACCCGCATCCGCACCCGCACCCGCACCCGCACCCGCACCCGCACCCGCACCCGCACCCGCACCCGCACCCGCACCCGCATCCGCCCCCGCACCCGCACCCGAATCCGCACCCGCACCCGCACCCGCACCCGCACCCACACCCGCACCCGCACTCGCACCCGCACCCGCGTTTTCCGCAACCGCACCCGCACCCGAACCCGCACCCGCACCCGAATCCCAACCCGAACCCGACCCGCACCAGCACCCTAACCCGCACCAGCACTGGCACCCGCACCCTCCCCACATTCGCACCCGGCCCGCACCTGCACCCAAACCCCCACCCGCACCCGCAGCCACACCCGCACCCGTACTCGATTCCGCACCATCACCCGCTCCCGCACCAGCACTCGCACCGACACCCGCACCTGCACTCCCCCTCACACCCATCCACAACCACACTCACACCCACACCTACACGAGCACATGTAGGCACACGCTACGTGCGCGCGCGCTCGCACTTATCAAGTCAGGCGACGTAATAAAAAGCTTTTTAATATCATTTCTACGTTTTCTGTAAAGCCCTTTTTTTATGTTCAGCACAAAAAACTCGGAAACTTTAATCTGGATGGTTCAGAGTTGAATCTCGACGCTGCGCTGGTTAGCTGGTAAAATTCAGTTGGTAGATGTATTTGTCGATGTGCTATTTTTCGGAAAAAATGTAAAACCCTCTATCGTAATGCAATGCAGCCTGAAAAATACTATATCATTCTTGTAATTATTAATGCATTTGCAAGTAGTAATCAAAAGTGCAATAACTTTCAAGTAAGAGTTGAGTTATGGTACAGTCGATGTTATTTATTGTAGACAATTTGAATATATATTGCACATAATGACAATGGTGTACTTACAAGGTGTTAAATGCTATATTGTACTTTTATCAACTTCAACATTACATATGCATTTTCCGAAGATATATCTTATGCAATATTACAAAATTCTACTGTAATTCTACAAAAGAGGCCAACGCTCTCCATGTGAATTTTAAAGATTTCCCACACGATGCATTGTATTAGTTATACTTGACGTGTATTTAAAATTTAAAACTCAGCTTGTTCTCCTGTTTTTTAATCGAAAGTTCACCAATCATGACGATCTAGAACAATACACGAAGGAAGTTACGTAACATAAGGATGCTATTTTTGTTCGTTACATTAACTTCAAAGAACAAATTAAAATGTTTAGTTAGAAATTAAAATTGTATTTTTCAACGTACGTCAGATTAACGTCGCGTCGCGTCGGTCATTTTGTTACACTGATGTGAAAATTCGAGTTATGAAGATCAATATTCAAATGTA
The DNA here is from genome assembly GCA_958336395.1 of Ctenicera cuprea. NCBI lineage: Eukaryota > Metazoa > Arthropoda > Insecta > Coleoptera > Elateridae > Ctenicera > Ctenicera cuprea. The sequence goes on along the minus strand of OY284487.1, from coordinate 39,330,427 downwards.
TGTATAGAAATGTTTATACGCTTTATTGGTATTTTAGGAACGAGACTTTCACATTTTACGACTGCTATTTCCTTTTGCAATATTTGTCGTCCAAATTTTTCTTTTGTTGTATGTGTGCCAAGAAATTACATTGACATAGCAAATAATATTAAATTTCTTATGGCCAACATTTTCTTTTTCATTACTTCTCATATAACATAAACAGGGGTGAACGTTTTTGGTTGTTCAAAAATTAGTATACCGGGCAAGGCATGGTCTTTATGGGCGTCACAATTCTTCAGTATTCTCAATTTTTACTTTCCCATACTTCTAAGGAAAGTTATGATTTCATGCAAATTTTCGAATTTCAGATTTTAACGGAAATACGCGTTTTGGGGTTCAAGGAAACCAAAAAAGTAGTTTTTAAAAAATGTCTGTCTGTGGGTGGGTGGGTGCGTTCGTTCCCCTATATCTCCGGAACCCCTTCACCGATTTTTATAAGATTTGGTGTGTGGGAGTTTTTTAGTTGCAGGTAGTTCTTTGCAACGTCTTTAATCGGCACCGCAACCGGAACCGGAACCGGAACTGGAAATTAGACCTGTTCATTTGTTATAGATTCTTTTCTAAACACTTCTTAAAATTTTTAAATACATAGCGTTGTAGTGCAGCTAAAGACAAATTAAATGCTCTGTTTACCAAATATTGTATCTTCAAAATAAAGGCCGCTACAAATAATTGAAAATTTTAACTTTAATGCCCAATTACTCTAAAACAAAATATCCAATCAATATAAATGATCATATTATTTGATAGCTCTTAATAAACATAATCGAAGGATGTAAAAATTTTTTTGAAAAAATGAAAATTGGAAATATACTAGCGGTTGAAAATTTTGGACATTTTCAAAAAAAATTTCCTCCAAAACTGCTCACACCATTTTTTTTAACTTTCTGAGCCGATAGGGCTTGCAATGAACTACAACATTTGTTCTCTACTAATTTCCCAAATTTCACTCTGACGCTCTCTAGTAATTTTTGAAAGTTTTTAAATTGATTATTAATTCCTAAACGCAGACGCCGATCGTTATAAACTTTTATCAGTTCGATAGACTATTTGAAGTACTTTATTAGGATCAGCGAGAATTTTCAACTATTTTGAATGTTAAGGAAAAAACGATACTTTTTAATATCAACGTTTTCTGGCAGTTACGTAATTTTAACTACGCCTATCAATTAGCTCTAATAAAATTAAATATTTTTCATTCTATGCATAGTTTTGATAACTGTATAAATAAAGCTGTTATAACTATTTTGGTGAACGCATTAAATATCTTAGCGCCTTTCACGTCGCGCGCAGCCCATAAGTAACCAACGTCTTGAGTCTGCAGCGGGTTTGTACCGGCCAGATTAGATGTAAATTTCCATCACTTCTTGACGCGAGAGTATTTAAAACGTTAAAAGTATGGGAAAGTACCAGCGACCTGTTTCGCCCATTTTTTTTAACAGTGCAGTTTTCAGCGTCCCACTCATTAAAGAAAATATACGCCTTTTAGCGTTCTTCATTTCTCCTAGGCGGTTTCTACAGCACACGATATTTTTTTGGTGTTCCTTTTCTTCCGGTTGAGTTACGGTGTGAAGCCCCAACGTATAAGCGACACAAAGCACAAATTCGGCACAAATTTTGTTTTTGCTATTACTATTATTTAAATGAATAAAAGAGGCCCTGGAAGACGCAGATATTCCTGGCTTGAAAACCTACGCTAGTGGTTTGGAATGACATCTACCGGACTTTTTCGACAAGCCGCCCGTAGACAAAGTCAAAATTGCCATGATAATCACTAACATCCGCCAACGGATATAGGAAAAGAAGAAGAACAAGAAACATAAACGCGTGCGCAAAAGCATAATAATGATTTGCTTAAATTTTCAAATTATGTTGAGCTTGTTTGCTGATGAGCAACATAAAACTGAGTGTTAAATAATTAGGATTATAGTATATTTTCTATCTATACATATATTAAACGCGTTGAGTGTCTAATGTTTAGACTATAAAAATTGATCTTTGTAAGTTTTATGTAAGTTTTATAATCGTGTATACATTCCGCCATTTAATTTTTCCATGCAAATAAGAAAATGAGATCTCTTTTTGAGTAAACACGCGTTGTCAATATTGCGATTTACTATCGGCTTAGACCGCGTCGTCAATTGGGACGAAAGTAATTGTAATATTGACAGTTCGAAAAACCGCGAAAGCCTCAAAGAATATATATGTATATACACGCTTTGTATGTCTAATTGTGATTAGCGGAATGCCAGCGCATTCTGTTTTCTTAACGAACACATAGTTTAATAAACACTAACCTTTAGTTTCAATCTCATATAACGTTTACACTAGAAATCCACTGTTAATAAATTATTAAGGTTGCAGCATTGCAGACCAAATTCGTTGCGTCTAACTTTGTTTTTGTTTCGGTTTAGGTGAAAAAGATACGTGTTTTTATGAATCAGGGAGATTTGTATATTGGATTTACATGCGAACGTCTCACGAAATGTTTTAGTGCGTATTTATTTGTTCCGCTTACTATTACAAAGTGTTTACTACAAAATTATTTACTATAAATTCTAAATGCATCTGTGAGAACAGCACCTTTTCCTATTCATTATCATGTCGAAGCAGCTTAGATGTTTAGTATGTTTACGTTAATATCACGTAGGGTGAGTGGGCGGTGAAGCTTGCAGATATCGGGGAGTGCATATTAATTGTGACATTAATAATAATAATAATAATAATAATAATAATAATAATAATAATAATAATAATAATAATAATATAATAATAATCTTTATTTTTCCATCGATTACAGAGTACGTAATATAGAATTCGTCAGACACAACATCTCTTATTTATATGATTGAGCGCAAATTTAATTTTGGAACTATATGCAAATGTCTAACATTTTTAGTGGGTGTTTATTAGTTCCAAACATTTTGGAAATCTCCGTTAAAGTACTTATCTGTAAATTAAGGCAAGGAATAACTTGAACTAATTGTTTTCTCGCTTCTTATGCAATTTTCTATAGTAGGACTTTTTTGGTGATGTTTTTCCGGGGCTGTTTTACCTGGTTTTATTTTTCGATTTTTTTCACCGTTTTTATTTCTTGGACCAACTCTTATTCAGACCGAATCAGTGAAAGAAATTTTCAGAGCAGCAAGCGCCGGGTATGAAGGTCCAAAAAAACATCAGGGGGGAGTAGCCCACGGGTTCTGCTATTCTCAAATAATTACCACTAAAAATTAGCATCAAAAGATTGAAACCGACTCTACTCTAAAATTATGTGGCTACAGTTATTACTTTTACTACTGCTTGAATTGCTTAAGATGTCGGAATGGACGAGAACAATTTTGAAAATTGAATTAAAATAAATCAAAGCGCACACAATTAAAATTAAATAATTAAAATTGTTCGGAAAATATGTGACTATACCATTATGAAGTCCTAATAAACATGCCGGCAAAACCAGTTAGTGTGTCGTTGTAAAAATGATCTAACTGTCTGTCTGTCTGTTTGAAAACGTAATACTGAGAGGGTTTTGCTTACATGTTAAAGGATGAAGAAAAGGTTTATGTGTAGCAATTAGGGACCGGTAAATATGGTAAAAACAGTTCGCAAATTGGAGTTTCTGTAACTACAGGAAGATGACTAGCTCGCAGATTAATTTATAAAACTTGTCGAACTTGTGTATTACTCTTAACCTGTTTCTTCTAAATAATGGTAGCAAATTTATTGAACGAAATATAATAATATAATTAAAATATTTCGCAGGTATCACCGCAAAAATAATAAATAAGCTGTGTCGAGATATAAGGCATGTTACTGAATGCGCGGTCGCTAAAGGTTGTGATAGGGGGAAGGGATCCGGATTTAATTTATAGAATAATAAATAACCTGCTTAGAGATGTAAGGCATATTACTGAATTCGCTTGCAACGCTACCTACTTCATTCGATTATTTATTATCATATCGTAGTAAACAATAAAGCGGGGGTATAGCCCACGGGTTCAACTGGTTTTAATAATTTTTTTGAATTTCAACTTCCATAATTAATGTTTTATAGAAGCTACTAATAAAATTAATACGAATACGTGTATCACAAGTTTACAACAAAAAAGTGAAAGCAGGTTTTAAAGATTGAGTATAATGTTATTAATATAACTGGTAGCTTGCTGAGCTGCTACTTATATGTTATTATGTTAAATATCAAAATCTTTAAAATGGAACCGGTCGTCTTACATTGTTTTAAATACAAGTTGATCTTGATCAAAAACAGTTGAACAAAAGAACATCCATGTGACGCTATATGAACCGAAATCTGCAATATCTTATGCTCGCGGTGATCTCATAATGTTTCTATTATGCTGGAGCATAGCCTTGGTTCTTGCCAATTAAAAATATGCGAGGTATCTTCGCTTACTGGCCAGAAGGAACTTGTAATTCTTGCACTAGTGCACTAGTTGTTCCGTATAAACATAAAAATAAACAGTAGTACTTTTGTGTTACATGAAATTTGTGCCAAGGTTTTAAGATGCATTTCTCTTGAGACTTTTAGTGTGTTAATATATTGATTCTATTGCATCTTGTACTACATGATTCTACGCAACTTTCCTATTTTTATAATTATTGAATTGACGTTGAATCACGACTATTGCGATTTATATTTCATTGCGTTCGTGTGTATCACGCACTACTTTCATTCTTAGTAAGGGTTAAGTTAAATATTGATTGTTATAACTACATAAAAAGTTTATCAATTTGTTTGTTTAAGGAGTTAGAAAGCTCAAAGATTTTTATTTTTTTAGCTACATTGTTAATTGCTTACTATTAAAAATTCTTTCAGAGTGCCAAGAACAGTTCCTACGTATTCTTTAATCAACTAGTACCAGATACAACCAGCTACTATTTATTTATCTAATTATAGTGCAGAAGATGTAATTGTAATACTATTGATTTAATAATCCCCATCACGCACGTTTGAATGCTATTAATTACTGCATTGAAAGTAAAATCACAAGGTTATTAGCTAAACGAAGATTCTGAACTTTTAACAAAACCTCTACACGTGTAATAAAATAGCTTTACGAAAGTGCATGTACTACAGACATTTTCCCTTGAGCGTAACCTGAGCATGAGAATTAGATGTATCTTGTAAGAAGAAAGGATATTATATAACTTGCACTTTTACTCAATGCAACTACTGATGAGTGCTAATTGTAATGGATGAATATGCTGACCTTTTACTAATCACTTTGGGGCTTTATAGTTGAGGAGACTACATAAGAAATTTCTTGTAACTAACCTCAAATGGACTTTCTCGTTAATTAATTTAAATAAAGTGTATTATTAGATCAAAATAGAGCATAATAAATAAAATAAATGCACTTCTCAAAATTATAGTAACGAAAGCAGTTTATTTGGTTTCTACTTCATTAAATTTATGACATAATTTTCAGTAAAAATCTGTAAACAGTTACATTTTCAGTTAGAATTACGCTAAAACGCAGTGTACTGCATAAGTTATGGAGTTATGGTTAAGGTATTATAGTAATAAAACTTGCAATTAATCTTTTTTTTACATTTGTAAAATAGGAGTACACAATTATGTAGAATAATTAATTCTCAGAACATTTCAAACATTCTTACTATAAATTAACTAAAATATGCAGACCTACCAACCGCTTCTTTGCACATTGTTAAAAATTTAAAGATGAGGATAAGAACATTTCCGGTATGCATAAAATATGATTTAAACCTTAGAACCCAATTATAATTTCGCAGAAATAATATGAAGGAAATGTATACTTAACCTCGCATGAATGTAGATAATCGTAGATATGAAAGTATGAAAATTTCCGCAAAACAATAAAATTTTTGGTACTGGACCAGCACCTTCGTACAGAATATTTACTTGAAACTGCTTAAATTATAAACCTAACAAATAAATATAAAGTAAGTTTTAAAACAACTAGAAACATCTTAAACACTTTGTTTAATCAAAAATCAAAAACAGATGATTTGCTAAAATGAGGCATTTACAAATTAAATTGTTCGCATTGTAATTCGGTTTATATAGGCCAGACAATTAGAAATTTTGATATTAGGTATAAAAAACACGTACGTTGTTACAAATACAAACAGCCACATAAATCCAATACGCTAAACACTTACTAGAACACAATCATTCAATGACATCCAATAACACTGTAAAATGTTTACACTTTTGTGATGATAAACGTAAATTAGATATACTAGGAGCTTTTGATATTCACAGACATTTAAAAACTGCACCGTTAATGAATGAGGAAATTGATCTCTTAAATTCTCCTCTATTGGACATTTTGGAATAAGAAATCAAGTCATCTGCAGACGATTACCGAGATCAAGTCACCAAGTTCTATTGCTATAACAACACTAACTGTTTACTTTTTCATATAACCTTTGACGATGGCATGTAAACATGCCGAAATACGTATAAGGTTAAAATAAATAAGTATTGTTGAAGTAATTAAGTATTTTATCGCCAACCGTCAATAAAGTCATGCATTACTATAGCGATTTTCGGAAGTAAACAAACACTTTATCTTACTGTAAAAATCAAACACTTTATCTGCCGCTAATATTTATCAACATAGCCAAAACAACGGTTTGACATTGATTTGACATTAATCAGAAATCGTTTGTCGGTGTCACAGCTCTAACAGTAAAAGTTTTTTCGCGAATTATTTATAGATAATGATGAAAGAAGACTTTTTACGGTTGGCGATAAAAGTTTGTATGCACACGTCAGTAACGTGTCTTTATCGAACTCGCCTGTTACTCGCCTCGCTCGGCTCATAATCTCAGACTCGTTCGATAAAGAATCACTTTACTGACTTGGTACATAAATAACTATTATATACCTATAATCAATAATAAAATTTTTGGTACCGGACCTGCATCTTCGTACAGTATATTTACTTGAAACTGACTAAATTAGAAACGGTAGAGAAGTTTGTGCCAGATTAATCCTTAATAAAACTTGTGATAAATGTTTGTTTTTAGAAGCAGTGTATTAATTAGTGAATAACAAAGCCATTTTGTACATAAAGAAGTACTTAAAAAAATTATTAAATTAAAAAAAAAATAATTATTTTAGTTGTAAGTTACTAAAGGATCAGACTACGTATACCTACCGTACGTACGCATAAATAGCTAGGTTGTGGTTCTCCGTCCTGGTTTAAAAGGGACTTTAAAAAGACTTCTATAAGAATATAAAACGCTCATGAAATAAAGGCAAACATTTGATTGTTTAATTTTCTAAAAAAATAGTTTGGTCTTAAAGAACGCATAGAATACACAATAAAATGTTCGGCAAAAACTGTAGGTTGAGGGAGCAGTTTCCCACACTGGACGTACGTAGGGAAAAGCAAAAAATATGCGAAAAACGTCGCTAATACTATCCCATACTTTCTGCGTTTTAAATATTCCCGCGCCAGTAAATGACCGAACAACATTGTTTTCACAGAAATGTGCGGTATATGCTAGCATATACACTGTGTTTATAAAGTAACCTGCCCCCCCCAACTAACCTTTGAACGACTTGATATTTTACTACAAAATTTGGTGTGCTGTAATGAGAAATTAAACACTATGTTTTGACCCATAATTAAATTTTGTATCATTTAAAATGGCGGCTGGGCACCTCATTTGAAAGGTCTTTTAGTTCTGCGCCTGATCCTAGAGTTTCATAGAAAACTATTCAGCCATAACAAAATGACAAATGTTTAAAAATAAAGAAATCTATTAAAACAACTAAACATTAAAGCTAAAACAAATTAAATTAAGTGTTCGAAACGTTCACAATTCACTTCTTGGCATATAAAAAGTCGGTTATGGAATTCCTGCCTTACATTTTCATAAGTTTCTGGAGTGATATTTCTGCAAACCTCTGTAATGCGTTGCTCCAGTTTTTCAACTGTTTCTGGACGGGTTCTGTAGACTTTCGATTTTAGATATCCCCATAGACAAAAATCTAAGGGGGTTACATCTGAGGAGCAAGCCGGCTATTCTACAGCCCACGCCTACCAATCCATCTTCCAAGAAAATGTCCGTTGAGAAAGTCAGAAACAGGCGAATGACAATTGATGGCCGAGAAAAGTGACTCAATGGTTTCCAATAGGTAAAAGAAATAGGGGCAGACCAGCTTGGGAAATCCTACGGGGTAAATACCGCAAAAAGAATAACTAGAGCTAATTGATAGGCGTAGTTAAAATCACGTAACTTCCGGAAAACGCGTTGTTGATATTAAAAGGATCGAATTTTTTCCTATTTTTTTTTACTTCGAGTGGACTTTCCCATACTAGATTTTAATACTTATTACTTAATTATAACGTTTACTGACTATTAGATTTCTAAGAAAACAAGAAGCCTATTGCGATAGTTTTTATATTTTCAAAATTAATTTTGTTTCATTGTATATACCCTTTAAAGGGCTTTCAAACAAGTTGTAGCTGATCCCGACCATACAACTACTTTTTGAGTAAATGGGCGTTAAAGTCGAAATTTTGAAAATGTTGTAGCGGCCGCCATTTTAAAGCTAGAGAATTCGATAACAAAGTTTTCGATTTGCTTTAGGTTCTTCTCTTAGATCCCTTGCTCAAATTTCCAACATTTAGTTTTGTAAAAAAAAACGCTACAAAAAACATGTCTAACTTTCGTTTCCGGTTTCGGATTTTTTTGAAAAGCCTAACTAGAAATACAATTTTCGATATAGCTGTTCATTTAAAATTTCATGAAAATCGGTTTGTTACTTTCGCTTTTAGAGGCGTAACACACCCACCCACGCACACACCCATATACTCACACACACACACACACACACACACACATACAGGCATTACATTAAATGTGGCGGATCTACCTGAGGCCCAAATTGTGGCGGATTCGAATTTTAAGCATGTATAAGCTTCCTTTCGTGGTGGTTAGGTGGCAGGACTGACCTGTTTTTTGATACACTCCGTAATAAGATCATACACTCCAATTAAATGCATACGCCACAGTTAATGGACAGTATGGGTGTGTTACGTATCCGACACTGTTAACGCACAACAAGCTGTGTGTCACGAATCCGACACGGTTAATGCACTACAAGCCGGGTGCTAGCTATCCGACACAGTTATTGCACAACAAGGCGCATGTTAAAGATCTGACACAGTTAATGCAAAATAAAGGGTGTGTTAGTATAGGTTTTAAAATGTAAGTGCTAGTACCTGGAAAAGCCAGAAACCATTGTGTTATTTTTAAGTTACTGACTCATTTACGTCACATTGCTTTAAAAGGGTAGCCAGGTAGTTTGAAATATGCTAAAACGGAGGAGTTGTTTACAAGCAGCAACCAGCTACGGTATTAATGCAAATACAACAAACCAAAAAATCGTGTAATCCGTATAACTTAAAAAAGGACTTGATCTTGTTTTGATTCAAGACAAGAATGTCCAACCAGATTTCAAGACAAGACAATGTTATCAAGAAACAAGTTTCTTGTCAAGAAATTTGGATTTATTAGCTTTTTATTTATTAGTACAGTGCTTACATACCTACACTTTTATATTCTTGCCCTTCTATAGATAAGTATTTTTTAAGTTGGGAGTAATGTAATAATCAATATAAAAAATTATTGCTTCTAAACTGGACATTGGAGAGCGTTAATATTTTAGGTGTGAATAAATTTCCCCAGAGAAGTTCTAAATATGCAGAAATATACAGGTCATTACATTAAAAATAAATTTGTTTCGGCGTGCCACACTTTTTTGAAGTGAAGATTTGCAAATAATTTATAGAAATGCGCATTTCCCCATAATATAAATCTGTACTCAAAAGATTTTTATTTCTGCTACGGTGTATGAGATATGGAAGACCGACGCACTGTTGCAGGACCCTGTAGTGTATACAGGGCGAGTTTTTTTGATGGTCACTACAGGGATATCGGAAACTACAGCAGATAGAAAGACGATTAAATGGGAAAAGTAGTGCAGATTTACAAGCCTTATTTAATGCTGTTTTTTTAATGCATGGCCTACTAATATTATTTTCAAAAATCTGAATTTACCATTTTCTTTAAATTCTTCAGTGTTCTTATTTTTTGAGATAGAAAAAAATTGTTTAGATAAAAGTTTTAGATTTTTAATTTTGCTTTTTGTTTTCGAGTTACATCATAAAGTTGTGTTTTTTTAAATGTAAATCATAGTTTTGTATGAAGCCATTAAAAAGATTATTTTCTTCTGATTTCAACGATATAACTTGTTACAATTAATTTTTAAAATAAAAAAATTATGAGCATTTGTCGGTGTTATCACATGATAAAACATAGTTATACATGAAAAACAATTGACAAATGAAAAACAATTGACCAATGAAAAACCATTGACAAATTAAAAGCAATGGAAAAATGAAATATTGTCTAAACCAATTTTCAGCTCACTAACAAACAAGCACATCAAGCTTTCCGGGGTTAGCAAAGAACTCATGACAAAATTAAAACAAAGGACACACAGACTCAGAATAGTCACAAAGTAAACGTCAAAGTTATCCCATTTTTATTAATTTGCCATTTGCTCTTCATTTGCAATTGTTTTTCAATTGCATGTTTAAAGCATTTTTCAATTTTATCACGTAATAAAACATAAGCTAAAACTAAAAAACAGTTGCAAATAAAAAAATAAAACAAAACGCTAAAGACAAATCACAACTGCTGAGCTACAGCTGTAATCTGTTAAGCAACACTAAACGGTCGTGTCATCAGTTATTGTTTATTAGGCCGGGGAATCCCTGAGAATCAAGAAATTGCAAGATTCTTGATTCAAGACAAAAAATACACTATCAAGAAGTAAACAAGACAAGAAACAATAAAATTCTTGTCTTGATTATCAAGACATCAAGACAAGACAAGAAATCAAGACAAGATTTCTTGTCTTGATGGAACACTAATTCACCATCAATATAATGATGTGCTTGTGCATATCTCTGAATGGTGTCAGGTTTGCGGTTTTTTCGTTTTTTTTTCGTTTTTTTTCTGTTTTCTTTTCGGGTTTTTTTCCCGGGTTTTTTTCCGTTTTTTTTTTCTTGCAACGGTACGCATGCGCCGATTAAAGAATGTACTGTGTATACTAGTAGGTATTAAGCAGTACAGAAAGTTGTTCAGAGTTAGATTTCGTACGAAACGTGTTCAGCGATCTAAATTATCTACATGGCTAATTAGAAAAACAACTACTATTTATAACAACGCAACATTGAAATCTTTTTAAACGTGATGCATTATTATACAAATATTGACAAAAAAACGGGGTAAAATTAAATTTCCAAAATGTTTTAACTTCGAAGTTTCGAACAGGGTTGCATAAAAATTCCTAACCCAAAAAGACATAGCGATTAAAACTCATAATAATCCACGATAAAAGCTCGCCTTGTAAAATGTTGAGCAGCATGCTCACAAATAACTACGCTAAGAAGACTATGGATACAGCACTGCTCTACTATAAACATAATATAGCAATGAGGCGTACATGGCCTTCTTGACTTTGCTTTTTGTTGATCGCGTGTTAGAATTTAAAAAAAATAAGCTAAATCAAAAGTACAATTTTTTCATATACATATATTTTTATTTGGTTATAATAAATATATTATTACAATAAATCGGTTATTTATTTACTATAGTCCCACATTCCAGGTAAAGCATTAACTAAAAAAAAACGTAAATACCTACTATCATTTTAAAGAGAACATTTCTGTGGCTAATTTTTCTATTCTTTCTGGGGACTAAAGGAAAGGCATCAATAATCTGAGAGGTATTTTACCTAAATTCTTTAAAATTGACGGAACTAAGAATATCGCAGTGGAATAATTCCTTACTTGGTTAAACATAGGAATTTTACATATTCCGATTTTTGTTTTAATTACCATATTTGTGGATGCTCTTATAGAATATTTCCTTAGGGGATAAAATATATATATGGCATCGATCTAATTCAAAGTTTGATTAGATTTTATGTTTGTTATAGTTATGACGATATCTGTAGATAATGCTTACTGTATAAAACTTATCTACTTTGCTTACTGTAAACTACGATTCATTTCTATGTATCGATAGCTGACAATAGCGCTGTTTTACTCCTGCATGGATATGTGTTAATTTTTTAAATGCTGGACTGTGTAACTGGGAATTTTCTTTCCGTGATAACCCAGCAAACGGGTTCTATGATGTCATGCTTTGAGCCGAACTAACAATACGAGAGTTCGCACTTTCCTGGGGTTGCTATGCAGTCCCTGCTTCTTAGCGTGCTAGTTATAAAAAGTTTTATTTGTAAATTTAAGAAGGATAACGTTGAGTAATGTTGGTTCGAACCGAAAGAAAATAATGAGTATTTCGAGGGCATGTCATTTATTTTGCACTGCGTAAATCATGTCAATTGTTTATGTAATAACATACACAAAAAAAACAAATTAAAAAATCCATGCTTACAGGCCAAAATTGACAAAAGAAACCTATGATACTTGGTTAACTATTTTGCACAAAGAATCAAGTATTTCAGACATTCTACAGAAAAATGTTTTGGTAAATCCTACACGATAAATTTAGAAAAACAAATCATTTAAAGTTATTCAGGAAAAGTGGTGGTAAAAATTGCATCGTTTTTTTTTAAATTTCTTTCTCATTGCATGCAAGCTGCAACCAGCTTTAAAACAATAGCAATTTATTGAACAACCCAATTTTCCTTTGCATGTACATGTTGATTTTGTATTTAATTTATTCTGAAATAAACATGGATTTTTTAAATTCTATTTTTGTAAATCAACATGGAGAAACCGAATCTAAGGCAAAAAAATTAAAAAAAAACATACCGAACAAAACCGATAAAAAAAGTCTCGGGAAAAGCCCCAGACGTTTTTTAAATAAATTTTCCAACTTATTTATAATTTTCCAAAATATATACAAAAAATAAATATACCATTTTTCATTCTAATTTTGGGATCTCGGCTATTAGATTTCCGGAAAAGCAATCCTGAAACAAGTACCGAAATATTCCCGAAAAGGGTTTTCTGAAAAAATCTCCCCGAAGAAAAATGCGCCCGGAAAAAATTTTCCCAAAAGAATAACCCTGTAAAAATATCTTCCGGAAAGAACATGCCCCCAAAAAAATTCTCAAAAATAATTCTCAGAAAAATCATCCCTCGAAGGAACATCCCCTGAAAAAACATCCCCCGAAAAAATCACCTAAAAAAACGCCAAAGCATTACACAAAAAGAACACGCGTGGTTTTGCTGCTGGATCAATTTGTGATAGGTAGATAAAAAATATTTATTGCCATTAAAGTAAGATTTTGCAACTAATACTTTATATTAAAATACAATCACGTATTACATTTAAAGTAAATAGTTCAAAATTTTTTTGCTTTTATTTTTACATGTCGCAATATTATTAATTACCCGTGCTCTAAAATTTAAAATCGCTAGACTTTATAATGTAATAATATATTAAATAATATTAGAACCAATTATCTGTTTTCTTATAAAGAGAGTTTATTGCACCTACCGTGCATATGGTTAACTACATCTGATCTTGACCAAATCAAATTTGTCTCTTACAGCGAAAAAATTGCCGATCAGTCCACCACGATAAGGCGGACCTTGTCAATATTGGTTTACGTTCGTAAGTCCAAACGCGCAGCCACCTTCGACAAATTTTAAAATTTAAATTGTCTTTTCTTGGTGCTACGATAAATATAAAAATTTCGTCTTATTTTTAATGCAGCTGCTCGTGATATGGTCGATATATTTTTTCTTGTAAAATATTAATGTTTTTTAAATGGTTCAACATAGAATTGGATTTTTGTAAATTTTTGGACAGACAATGTCTACCTCGTCTACACGCACGCGAATCACTAATCCACAATAGAGTCGATTAGCTAATTAGCGATTATTTCCTATTGCTTTACTTGACAACTGATTACTTAACAATGCGCAATAATCGATTACTTTATAATTATTTGGTAATCGATTAACTTATAATCGATTACCGACTATTTGGTAATCGATTATTTGACAATCGATTATTTAATAATCGATTAATTACATCCAATTACAAAAATCGATTAATAAAATAATCGATTAGTTGATTATTCCAAAACCTGATAATCGATTAGCAATATTCGATTATTAATCTATTATCAATCGATTAATCGATTATTATCCCAGCCCTATTTGCTACTGTAGATGGTTACATCGTAATCGAAATGTGCATATAGCACTATACTTAACTATATAATAAATTTATGAAGAAAGGCCTTTGAAGTTTTATTTTATAATTTCTAAATTCTTCATATAACTCACAACATTGGTTATTCTTAGTAATGCTTAATGACGTAACGACTTGAACCCCTTGTAATCCTTCTTTACAATTCTAGGTATAAGGTAGGTATGAATTTACGAAAGATGCAAATATTTATATATTGAAGAATGGTAGCTTTTACAAGGTAATTTTAAAATACAAAACCAACCGCCACAGTTATTGCAACACCCGCTCAATATCACACCTGTAGAGGGCGCAAATTTACAACCCTCCACAAATGTAGTCAAACCGTTGAAATATACACACCTGACATCCTACTACTACTGTGGAGGATTTTCTTTTATTTTAATCGCTTAAAAACCAACCGCCACAGTTATTGCAATACCCGCTCAATATCACACCTGTAGAGGGCGCAAATATCAGTGAATTTCCAACCCTCCACAAATGTAGTCAAACCGTTGAAATATACACACCTGACATCCTACTACTACTGTGGAGGATTTTCTTTTTTTTGCACTAAACCAATAAACAACCCGTCAGAATTCGGTTTCCGAAGAGAAAAAATTGTGGAGGACTGAAAAATCCGCCACTATTAGAGGATCCGCCACAGTCTGGTTGTATTCATGTAAAAATCGTCACAGTTAATGTAAAACCTACACACACACACACACACACACACACACACACACACACATACATGCCGCGCAATACTTGTGTGGCCACCTACATCTCACCGACTTATGGGGTCTTGGAAGATATACTATACAGCTGATTGCATTTTTTAAAACATTTTATTTGCTATCTTCAACATATCTAAACACGCCAAATTTCTGTCGTTTTTTGCGAATTGTGACTTGTGGGGTCAGGCCACACTTTGACGGTAAAAAGTTGGTTAGTTTGTACCTAACGCTTTGTGGCCATACACATTCTGACACACAAAGATGTTACACACTGCAATTTTTGTAAACGACCTTGATAAATGCTTCTAATTACAAGCTCTCTGTAAAGCAACCGTTTTCGATGTTGTGATTTTTTTGCTGTCTCCATAATCGTAGTTAATAATCTTTTGCTCTAAACTCTATCACTATCAATATGGCCATCATGCCTCTGATAATATTACCTTCATTTACATTTCATTTCTTTTAAAATAAAAATCATTAAATCAATTACCTACATTTATTTCTGGGAGATAATTTAATTGATTTGTGGGAATATAAAAGCAACCTGGATTAATATAATTTATGGCGTACCTATTTAAATTTTGTTTTGCTTTAATTTTCGATGTAGATAAATTTCAGTTTTTTGTAGATACTTCTTTCTGTATAGTAATAGATAAAAATAAAATTTTGTAATTGGGATTTTAACATTTTTAATGTTCTATCAATTAAATCGGCGTATTTTTTTAAATTAAAGCAACGGCAAGATTGAGTATTAAGACATACGTGAAAATACCTGGGTATTTAGTCGTATAAGCTAATACATTCAAGAAATTAATTAATCGAAAAATGGATACCTATTAAAATTTTTTTTAGAAAAATAATATAGTATGGGATCTCAGTCCTGTTAATGAGTGCTAACTATAATTATATTTCAATATTTAAAGGCGAACATATTTGTTGGAAATAATACCTACGTATTATGCTTGTAATTGTTGTGTAAGCATTTTTGTTCCCTGTGTTACATATTCTTGGCCATTGAGCTACAATTTTCAGAACTCTAGTTCTAAACCGTTTGATAACTTGTAAAACTTCAAAAATAATAGGTAGGTACATAATTCCAAAAAACTTTATTTCAGTGGTTCGTGCTATCATACCAATCTCATCTTCATACATTTAAATTTACTGTGGTATATAGTGGAGTTAAAGTACTGTAAAACATTAAACCATATCCCACGAAAGGAAAGTGACAAAATTAATTATAGAATCAAATCAAAAAATTACTAATTTACACTAAAACGTAAATACTCTATTCTAATTAAACAATAAATAATTATGTCGGTAGATAACTGTTTATGCAAGATCAATGAACTTTTTCAGCAAGTTTGCAAGTTGCTTAGGCTGATACAAAGCTGATGTCACGGCATTTACTTATTGTTTATTCATAAGCGACAGATTGTAAATATGCATTAAATATATTTAAAAACAATTAAAATTGGTTAATTGTAAAAACAGTAAAAGTAAAAAGATTATTTGGTTTCTCTTATTTCTTCCTTTCAAGAGATCGTATGTGATTGTGCACACAATATTTAATGTCACGCCAAGTTCTTGAATGCAAAACGTTTTTGTATTTGTTTTTACATTCGTCTGATTCGACTTTGGACGGCACTTTTCCGATTTTAATATGTTTGCTAAAGAATTTCAACACGGAATCCTTTTCTTCTGAAGACCATGGCCTCTTGGTGCTTGTGGCTTTTTTAGTTGTAGATTTTTCTACAAAATAAAATATAATTACAATAAGGTAGCTATTCAATATTTCTCGCTTTGAGAAAATGGGCGAAATAGTTTAGTCGACGCTTTCAAATCTAGACGTAGAACTGATTTACTCACCATTTTTCTGTTTTCTATTCTTTCTTGCTATTTTGGTACTTTTAAAATGTGCTTGCAGTGCTGTGACTTCCCTGCCATTATTTGTAGTGTCTTCATCTTCACTAGAGTTTCCACCTTTTTCACTGTCCTCAATTTTTGATAAATCTACAAAATATTAGATATTATACAGAGCATATAAAAGTTGTTGGAAACGTGATAAATAAGTGCAACGAGATAGATATAGATAAAATAGGTAGGACGTGGAGGATAGAAATGGTTAAGTAAATCGTGAAACTAAAAACATCGGTGATACTTATTAATTTGCTGCGCTTCTAATAATTTTCGGATTTAATCTGTATGCATAAATTGCATTTGTTACAACATACGCAATTGAATTAGATCGCTAAGCTTTTTTTCTGCATTGCGAATAAATGGGAAAATTGCTTCAGTTAATTGCTGTTAACGTTTATTCAAAGACGAGAAATTTATCAAAATTTCAATTGCCTAAAGATTGGGATTGATTTACTTACAATGTTGTTGTTTGCTTTTCTTTTCTCTTTCTGCGTGTAATTTCTTGAACTCTTCGACATTGCTAACAGTGCATTCTTTGTTTAAATCATCGTCACTATCGCTTCCACTTTTTTCACTATCATCAATGTTTGGTAAGTCTAAAAAAAGGTTATAATTACTAATATAGGTACTAATCCTAATCATTTTATACAGAAAATATTTTATAATATATACCATCTTACCTTCTACCTGAATATCTGCCAATGATTTTCCTACAAAATTGTTTGCTGATCCCTGATCTACGGCAAGTAGAAGTCGGCTAACCTTAGTTAATTCGACGGCCGACTCATGTAGTCTATAAAAATCTCGATGAATGCGAACATCATGTCCGAGATGTCGTGCAAGCCAGTCCGTTTCATTTTCTTTTAAATCAAAAATCTGCACCACTGTCGCAATGTATTTTCTTAATTTGGTACTCGTAATAAGTTGAGGTTGTTGAAGATTTGCCCCAGTGGTGAATTGCTTTAAACAATCGTGACCTCGCATATGACCTAACGACATGCTTCCTCTTGCGAATACATAGTTGTTCTTTACGTTAATATTCACTAAGCTCCGATTCTCGACTAATTTATCGATAGCAATTTTTAAATCCTTTGTTAGCAATATAGGAACTTTAAAATTTTTTCTGGATTTTCCAGGTACTTCCACTACTGTTAGGCGATTTGCCAAGGTAACTTCTAATGGTGTTAACGACTGCTTGAGTTCAGAAGTACATTGTTCATCCCAACTAGGCCGACATGCATACTGATTTAAAGTCATTCGCGATGCCTCGCCAGACCTCCGTTTATTAAATAAAATTATTCTGGATAAAGTCGCGGCAGCTAGCTTTCCCCAATTTTGTAAAATGTTTAAATGCAGAGAATTTGATAACTCGCTGATAGTATTGTCCAAAATCTTATTCAGTTTTAATATATCCTCTGTCACAGGTAACAATTGTGTGGAATTCATTTTTCTGTTATATAAAGTCTTTAATGCTGTTGACGAGATCCTGTTATTCCATTCTATATTCATGATTTCTAAAAATCCTTTCATTTCGCGGTCGGTCTTCAAATCTCCTTTTCGCAAAGCAATACCTCTTGCTATTTGTGCACATTTTTTTAAACTGTGTCCTAATTTTAAGGCGAGAGAAGGTGTTTGATAATTTTGCGACTTCTGATCGGTTATTGTGGATATACACAATTTCTTTACGGATTCAATAAGAGTATCGAAGTTTTTAGGTTGCAGCAGTTCGTTCAAATTTGTAATGCTTGGATTAACTGATTTTACTTGTAGGAGGAGTCTGCCTAGTTGCCTCATAGTCTGACGTATATAGTCATGCTGTTGAACAGTGAATTTTTCAAAAAGTAATGAGCCCAACTTAATAATTAGCTGATCTTCTTTGCATATAGAAGAAATGTTATCCATTTTGAACAAAGCCAGTATACATTTTTTAAATTCTACAGATGTATAAGTTTCAGACCACGAACTTAAAAGAGCATAGCTTTCACCTATAACATCCCGTCGCCGATTTTTGCAATTAGAAGAAAATTTCTTTTTATTCGGGCAATTATACTTGACGTGACGCCATAAAGTATGTAACAGAAAGAAACCGAGGCAATTCGGACAAGGCCCATAATCTTTTAGGTCTTGAAATGTGCTATGTTGTGATGGACGTCGACTTAAAATTAGTTCACCCGTGTGTGTAGCTAAAACTCGGCTATTATGGTAATAATCGCCTGCTCTTAGTAAACATAGGAACTCCTCCTTTCTTTCATTAGAATTATTATCCATTGCCAATAACTTTGCAACTTCCATTTCTTCTTTGTGAACGAGTTCTAAATGTCTGGTAACTTTACCAATTAATTTGTCACAAAAGTAGCAAGCATGTCGTTTGTCATACACGCGATTTCCTGTAACAGTTTTACTTGAAAACTTGATCCAGGCTTCCCTCCTAGTAATTTCTGAGTCGCTATCGTTTTCTTCCAAATTTTGGAATTCCGGAATTTTGGCAAATGACTCTGAAATAGGAGATGACATTGGTGTGGCTAAGATATTCGATTGTTCAAACGCATTTGTTGAAGTCATTTGAGAAGACATATTTGTGGTGAGTTTAGTGGGTCGTTCATTGTCAGATGACATTCCTGTAGTTAGGTTAGTCGCTTGTTCAAAAGAACGTTTGAGTGATTTTGTAAGTTCGTCATCTTCTTCTGAAGAACTGTAAGATGGTGGAACCACTGAGGGGGTATATTCGCTGCCCGATGATTGAAAAGGTTCATCCTCAGAATCGCTACTGGTACAATCCATCTTTGATGTAGACGTACTAGGCATTATTATGTGCTGTGATATTATGTTAATTTTTGGCGTATTTGTAGTATTGCACTCATTGGCTGAGTGCATCAGTGGTTGAAATTCTGTCACGTCTTGTTTGCTCTGTTTAGTTATTAAGTCTTTCTTAGCGTAGCCTGAATTTACAATTTCTTCTAAAATTAATCTCTTCCCGTTTTCGCTTATATTTGGAACATCAGCGGTAACCAGGCTCTTAGTTTCAGAGAAATCTTTTATATCACAAACATTAACTTCGTCATATTTTTCAAATTCGTTATTACTGACATTTTCTCTACCTGATTCTAATTGAAGTTCATGTATTTCTCGTTTTTGTAAATCATCATATGTTTTTATGTGATAATTCACGTTCGGTGCATCGGTATTATCTTCACATTCCTCATTCTTAACGCGATTTAGTATCTGCTTTTCCTCTTCAAGACTCAACAGAAAATGAAATCTGTTTCGTCTTATTATTTTTACCGTACATATAATATTACTAGTAAAAATTTTATCCTGAGGACCTAAACTATATAATGTTCCCATGTTCCCTTCTAAGCCTGATCTCTCTAACCATCTTATTTTATAAGTTTTCTCTGATGACTCAGGTATACACTGACTACATTCCGCTATCCAAAATGGTTCTGAAAATGTATTATGATATGTGGAAATAGATTGTATGAAATTATACTAAATGCTCAAATTAATTATCAAGTAAATTCTAAGTATTAATGATTTTATACTAATTTAGCAATTTCCTAAATTTTATAGTATTCGATATAATTGCACATCAAAATAGTCTAAAGGACTCATAAAAATACTACTTTAAGAATTTATTTGTTTTTGGTTAAGAGATATTTTTACATTTAGTATGGCGTTATTGTTCGTCTATTTATTAGTTTTAATACCTATAATTTGATAATTAATTAAATTGTTATATTGGCTTATAATTTGACGTTCAATATTGTTAGAATGTAAATACCCGTTAATTGAATGTGAAATACCGCGTATTGGTAGGTTCACTGAGGTGATGTGAATTCGGTTTTACAAGTTTTGCTGATAATTACGATAAACAACGTGTAGGGATTTTATGGAAAACTACAAACAGTCGTCGTGACAACGACTACTAATGTACAAATTAAAATGACACAAAAATAAATACTGAACACAACGAATGCGAGTTCTCGACTCTTGTGTCCAGTGTTTATTTTTGTGTCATTTTCATTTTTATTGATTGAATAAAGGCCTCAATCTAAGGCCGAAACGTATCAAAAGAATAGTTTTTTTGTTTAATGTGGAAATGGTCCGAAAGCCCGAAAATTTTAATTTTACTTGTGAAAATACTGAAAATAAATTGTTATTCTTTATAACACATATAATTGTACAAAACGAGGCAATTATTTAAGTGTTTTTTCAATTAATTATGCCCCTTCGACTATTTTGAGGTGTATTTGACCATTCGCATCTATCTAATACGGCGGGTGGCCAAATTATTTAAATTATTACCACCACTACATGCCACAAGACAAAAAGTATGACTTCCTGAAAAAAACCATGTCAGGGCTAGGGTTCTTCAATGGCTGGGGTATTCCCCCGACCTGAACGCTATTGAGAACCTTAAGAGGAAAATGTTAAAAGAATTAAATTGATCGAAGGATGTCTACGTGTGGAATCATGACAAATTACTAAAATAAATTATATCAAAAATATGCAGAGAATACCTGTAAGTTCTATAAATAAACCAGTTGAAAAGGTTAGAGCATTTTCAGCACGAACTTATATTTATTGAAATATTTGAATCATTTGAGGGCAAATAAATTTGTTTGTTATGCTGTTAATTGCTGCTTTACCATGTATTGTTACCAGCTATTGTTAGAATAAATTTCCCCTATTGCATAAAATGGTGCACAATTGAATTTTTAAAGCGTAATATTGTGCAATACTAAAAATACGAGAAATATTGTAATTCAATTACAATATGTAAGTATTGTTGATAAATAGCATTGAATATAAACTACTAATTACTACTCACCTTCTTCTTTAAAAATAGCTACAAAGCTCCCCTTTTCGTACATGGTGGCCACACAACACTAGAACAAAATAACGTACGAACGCAAAATGAAGAAATTAGAATTTTAATGAAGGGGGCGCCACCATATGGTGCCACACAATGACTGTTAAAATGTGGTCAGTTACACATCTAATTTTTAATACAGTTGTGGGGCCATTTAAAACGGACGATAAATTTGGGGAGGGGAGGCCACGCTGAAACTGTTAAAATAGGTCGGAAATTGTGTGGCCATGTGTATGGCCACATAAGTCGTGGAGGCCACACAACTCATGTTATAGTATGGTGTGTGGCCACACAAGTATTGCGCGACCTACGCACACACACACACACACACACACACACACACACACACACCCACACACACACACACACACACACACACACACACACACACACACACACACACACACACACACACACACACACACACACACACACACACACACACACACACACACACACACACACACACACACACACACACACACACGCACACACACACACACACACACTCACCCACATACAGACAGATATTTTGAAAAGCCGCTTTTTGGGTTCCTTGAGCCCCAAAACGCGCGTTTCCGTTAAAATCTAAATTTCGAAAATTTTCGTGAAATCAATACTTCCCTATACCGAAGGTATGGGAAAGTAACAATGGGTGGACAGTTTTTGGGAAATAATCTTTTTTTAATTACCAAAATACATATAGCAATTAAAAAAACTATTTGATTTGTATTTGGATGCACTACAACGCGATATATTAATAATTTCAATACAGTATTTACAAAAAAAAACGATAGCAAAAAAACATGTCTAATTTTCGTTTCCAATTCCGATTTTGGTTAAAAACCTTACAAAGAACTACCTGTGACTAAAAAGTTCCACACACCAAATTTGATAGAAATCGGTTAAGGAGTTTCGGAGATATAGCAGACCGTTGGGCAGTAGCGTAACGTTAAATTTGAGCGAAAAGACCTTGTTAAAAAAGTTGTTCTTCATCCTAGTCTGCGGTATTTATTTACCGTTTGTTGCGTAAACAACAACAGTTCTCCATCTCCATCTTTTTTGGTTGTCACTTTTTCGCGAAGTTTTGTCTCCGCCTTTGCGCATCTGACGGTTGGTGAGATCTGGCGTTAACTTTACTGTTGTTTTAATATCTGCGTATTATCTTATAAATTATAATAAGAGCAGTTCGAGATGTCCGAATAAGCACGTTCTAAATAATTTATGTTAAATATTTACAATTTATGCTGTTACATCTTCCTTTTACTTACTATTGTTTGTAAAATAAAAGTAATCTTACGATCTAAAGAAGACAAAGTCTGGGCTTTGTTACAGTGATGTAAATAAATGGGACTAAGCACGTTAATTTTTTGGTGGCTTTTCATAAAACCATACTTTCCAAAATTCTGTTCAAAAACTGTTTGTGGAAGGTTTTTTCCCTTAGTTCCTATGGCTAAATTTGTACCATCGTTGGTTGATACTAACAGTATCTAAACTAGATTATTGATTCTAACAAATTTATAACGAATTAAAGATAAATAACATTTCCATATTCAAAAACACTGTTATTAAAAACTTTTTCGGAGAAAAGGTAAAAGATGAAGAATTAGTTGAGGTTGTAGTTTGTCTAAAATTAAATTGTACTGGTTTATGTTCTGCGATATTAGAAAGTGAGTGTTTTAAAAATGGAAAAGGAAATGGTTTCTGAATCGTAGACTGTTGTTGCTGTTTTATGAGATTTGGTAATGGGCTTTTTGGGAATGGAAAGGGCTTTTTGGGAATGGAAAAAGAATTGCCTTTTGAAGTGGTTGTGATTTGTTATATTTTAAAATGATTGTGACGTATTAAATTGAATTTGTGATTGAATTGATGCTTTGCGAAGGTTTGGTAATGTATCGTATTGAAAAATTAGTGCGTGTTTTATAGTTTCATATAAATTTGAAGTGGGGGGTTTAATAACGAGATTTCGTGCCTTTTGAATTGGTGCATTCAGCAAAATTAGTACTAATATATTGTATATTGTATTGGTCTTTAGTTTATAACGTCCGTCAATGTGTAGTATTCTTCAAATAGAGTACAATATTAGTGAATGGCATTCGAATTAAATGTTGCATAACTAATTTGTGGCGTTTTAACGTTTCTAAATAAAATTATAGTAAAGTTTTCAAATGTAAAAAAAATTAACGGAAAACGACCAACGCAAGGACAAAGGCACAACTCTTCCGGAAACGACATCAACTGAGAATAGCATGCTGGAACGTAAAAACTCTTAGCAATAAAGAACACGAAATAATCCCTGAATTGAACGAACACAAAATAGACATATGTGCAATATCCGAAGTCAAAAAGAAAGGAAAGGGCATCACAAAGCTCAACAACTACCGCCTTATATACAGCGGCGTGAAAAAAGATAAAAGAGCAGTATCTGCAGTTGGAATAATCCTACATGAAAAATACAAACAAAATATAACAAATGCTGAATACGTAAACGATAGAATACTGAAACTAACAATGTCTTTTAGTAAACCTCTACATATCATATCAGTCTACGCACCAGACATCAACAAACCCGAATAGATGTCTATTGATTTCTACGAAACACTCCAAGTCGAAATAGACAAGATTCCACCAACCGAACAACTTATAATAATGGGAGACTTAAACGCCAGACTGGGCAATGAAACATTATAAGGAGTAAAACAAAAATACAGCGAAGACATCACAAACCAAAGGGACAAATGCTGATAGAGCTCTGTGCACATAATAAACTTCTAATAAACAACACATACTTCCCTCATAAATGGCAGCACAAGTACACCTTCTGTGACAATTAAGACAACAAATCAGTAATCGACTATATCATCACCAACCGAAACTTTATGCCTCACCAAATTATAGATATCAGAGCACTCACATCAGCTAACATCGGCACTGACCACAACCTTGTTCTAGGTAAGTTAAGAATGCTCACGGTACCTTCTTCTTATAGTGCCATACCCTATTCAGGGTGTTGGCTACCTCTCTTCTATGTCTGTGTTTGGTGCGCGGCGATAGATAATTTTGCACAGACAGACGGTACCTAAGAAGAAACAATTAAATGTGCCTCAAGAAAAATTCAATATTGAATCACTAAACGACGACAGTACCAAGACACTATATTCGGCGCCATGCAAAGAACATACCACATAAAACCCCATCCAGGAAAACGATGATATAGAAACCAGCTGGAACAAAATAAAAATTAATATAAGTAACGCCAGTAAGGAAGCTATTGGAACACGCACGGTAAAACAACGTACCTCATCTATCAATAAATCATGGTTTACTACCGAAGTCAAAATAATAACAAAAGAAAAGAAGAACGCTTACTTAAAATACAAAAATTATCAGACACAGGAAAACCACGAAAACTACATAACGATAAGAAATCGGGTCAACAATCGTGTACGAGGAATAAAAAAAAAATACTGGCACAGGTTTAGCTCAGAGAGATGGAGCACGACTTGTATGGGTCACAAAAACGAATATGGAAAGTACTAAGAGGCTTAAAGAAAACAACAAACGAAAGTATACAACTAAAAACATCACTGAAGAAGCATGGGTAAACTATTTAAAAAATTGTACAGGGGAGGAACAAAACAAGAGGAACAGAGAATAGAACAGTAAGAAGCAGAAGAAGGTATACAAGAACCAATAGAAAACTTTACTGAAGAACAAACAAGAAACGCCACACGGAACCTAAAAATAGAAAAACTCCGAATGAAGACAAAATTTGCAATGAACAAATTAAATATATTGAAGAACACATCGCTCAGGAATACACAAAGCTATTCAACAAAATCTTGAAAGAAGGAAAATTTTTTGAAGAATGGAGGAAAAGCACCACCATACCCATCTTCAAGAAAGGGGACAAGACAGACCCCGCTAATTATCGAGGAATTACTCTTTTAAGCACATCCCTAAAACTACTAACTAGCATCAATGCAGACGAAATCATCTCAAAAATACCCATAAATGAAGAACAGCAAGATTTTACGAAAAATCGCTCAACAACAGACGCCCTATTCATAATAAGACGGATTACAGAAAAAGCTATAGAATACAATACCCCGACATATTTCTGCTTCGTAGACTTAACAAAAGCTTTTGATCGGATACAATTAAATGACGTCATCGACGTACTACAAAAGAATCGAGACGCACTTCCCGGGGAGTGTAGTCATACCAGACAGAAACACAAATGACAATCCACACTTAGAAGTACCGTTAACACGGGCGAACAAGGAGGACTGGAGGTTGGCGGATAAACTAGTTAATAAAACAAGGCTTACATGGGCGATACACTCTTTCAAACCATATAAGTCATCGGGAACAGACGGAATATTTCCAGCTCTGTTACAACAAGGGCTTAATGTACTAGCCACGTCACTTTGCACACTATTCAGGGCAAGTCTAGCTGTTGGCTATGTACCACACAGCTGGAACCAAGTTAGAGTAGTATTTATACCAAAACCAGGGCGTGAATCATACGCCCAGGCTAAATCCTTCAGGCCAATCAGCCTGACATCTTTCCTCCTGAAGACAATGGAGAAGCTGATTGATAGGCATATCCGGGACGATGTACTAAGGGATGCCCCACTGCATCGAAACCAGTTTGCATATCAAACAGGAAAATCCTGTGAGTTGGCTATACACGAGCTAACACACAGGGCGGAAAAAGCTATCAATAGCCAAGAAATTATGCTAGGAACCTTCCTAGATATTGAAGGGGCCTTTGATAACACCTCCTTCGACTCGATAAAAAGGGCCGTGGCAGGGCGGGGAGCAAAGAGACCCCTAATAAAATGGATTGACTCCACCCTTCGCAGAAGAAGAATAACAACCTCCCTGGGCTCTGTTACCAGGGAGGTGTCCGTCACTAGAGGCTGTCCTCAGGGGGGGGGGGGTTCTATCTCCCCTGCTGTGGTGCCTGGTAGTTGATGGACTCCTCCTGGAACTAGAAGAGAAAGCCGTGTATGCACAAGGCTACGCGGATGACATAACCATATTAGTAGGCGGGAAATACGGGGGAGTAGTATCAAACATGATGCAACAAGCCCTAAAAACCGTAGAAAGATGGTGCAATAGAGAGGGCCTATCCGTTAACCCGGCAAAGACCTCTGTAATAGCATTCACACGAAAAAGAAACCTTCAAGACCTGAAGGGACTAAAACTGTGCGGACAAGAACTGACAATGGGGAAGGAAGTGAAGTACCTGGGAGTCACTCTTGACACCAAACTGACCTTCAATTCCCATTTGGAGAGAATTTCAATCAAAGCGACACCGGCCCTCTGGGCCTGTAGAAGAATGATTGGCAAAACATGGGGCCTACAACCAACAATGGTGCTATGGCTTTATACAAAGGTGGTGATACCAACAATAACTTACGCTTCTTTAATATGGTGGCACAAAACCAGAAACAAAGCTGTTGTGAGCAAACTCAGCAAGCTGCAAAGACTTGCATGTTTAAGTACAACAGGGGCGATGACATCGACACCCACTGCCTCAATGGAGACGCTGCTGGACCTGCCTCCGTTACACTTTGTAGTGAAAGCGCAGGCACTTCTGGCGTCATACAGAATGAAGGTGAGCGGATGCGGGAGAATCCTCCACAGAACAGGGGACCACACCGAAATCTTTGACAAATTAAATAAAAATAGCATACTAAATATGCATTCTGATAGAATTAATACCGTTTTCGACTTCAGAAAACCTTTCAGGGTACTAATACCTGAGAGGGGCGGCGAAGAAAGAAAACAGGAATTGAGGAGCCGAGAAGGATCGATCTGGTATACGGATGGATCCAAAACGGCAACCAGCTCGGGAGCGGGAACCTTTGAGGCAGGCACAGGGGATAGCATCAGCATTAACCTGGGCAACCTCACTACCGTGTTCCAGGCTGAGATAATAGCTATTACAACGTGTGCACAGACAATGGTGGAGAGAGGATATGCAAATAGACAAATCTACATCATGTCCGATAGCCAAGCGGCACTAAAAGCTTTGGAGGGGGTTGCAATACACTCCAGAGTGGTTTTAGAATGCGTCTAGGCACTTGTGACACTGGCAGGACACAACAGAGTAGTTCTGGAGTGGGTGCCGGGACATGAGGGCTTCGACGGAAACGAAAAAGCTGACCAATTGGCGAAATTGGGAGCGGAACAATCTTTAGTCGGCCCCGAACCCACTTGCGGGATATCATATCAGACCGCAAAGGGGACGGTAAAGGACTGGCTACACAGGCAACACTGTATTCATTGGAATGACATTCCTGGACACAGGCAATCACGGATGCTCATAAACAAACCATCCAGAAATAAAACAAAGGAAATTCTGCAACTGAGCAGGAAACAAATGAGGCCAATAATAGGACTACTAACAGGACATTGTGGCCTCAGAAGACACCTCAATTTATTGGGAGTGGAAGAGGACCCCACCTGCCGATTGTGTGGTGAAGAAGATGAAACACCAATTCACATCTTGGGTGAATGCCCTGCTTTAGGAGATAAAAGACATATGCACTTCGGGGTGCAATTTGCAGAACCCGATGAAATAGCGGAAGCACCCATCAACAGGATCCTGAACTTTATCAGGAATACTGGACTGATGGAGTAAAAGAATCTTTGGGGCACAATAAGCTTAGAGCTTCAGTGCGGTGGGCGTAGCACCACACCCAACACGAATTATTATTACTACAAAAGAAGAATACTCCCAGAGGATACATAAAGTTAATAAAAGAGTTGAACACAAGAACGACACAACTAAAAGTAAACGAAACACTAACAAAAGAAATCACAACTACTTCCGGAATACGGCAAGGAGACAGCCTTAGCCCACTTTTATTCAACACTATAATGGACAATATCATAAATGAAGCAAAGAAAGCTAGCTCCAGGATACCGACTAGGACAAAACAAAATAAAGGTTGTGTGCTATGAAGATGACGCCACACTCGTATCAGAAAGCAAAGACACCCTGCAACAAATGCTACACGCCTTCAAAATTCAAGCAGGGAAATATAACATGAAGATTTCCACGAACAAGACAAAATCAATGATAATATCGAAAGATCCGCTTCGATGCAAACTTGCAATAGACAATACCACCATTAAACAAGTCATGTGCTTTAATTACCTTGGTTGCAAAAGAACTCTGGAAATCTCACAGAAGAAGTCAGACAACAAACCAATAAAGCAGCGATCATATCGGGACATCTTAAACACACTATCTGGAGGATCAAACACCTTAGTATATAGATTGTAGGACAAGAATTTACAAAACATGCATTAGACCAGTGATGACCTACGGTGCCGAAACAAGAACAGAAACATCCGTATCAAAGAGGTTACTACGAACTAGTGAAATGAAAATACGTCGAACAAGAACAGGACACAGTATACAAGACAGGAAAATAAACACTGAAATCAGAGAGAAGTGTAAAGTTAACAACATAGTACGTTGGATAAGAAGCCTCAGAAGAGAGTGGAACCAGCATGTAACGAGAATGACAGAAGAACGATTAGCCAAGATAGCCAGAAATAATAAACCACATGGCAGAAGACCTATCGGAAGACCACCGAAAAGATGGAAGGACAGTTGGCAATCCATCTCACAGGAACAACAACAACAAAACCAGTATTAAACAGGCACTATGCCTAAAACAAGAAAAAGAAGAAGAAGAAAATGTAAAAAATTTAAAGTATAAGAATGTCTACGCGAAGTGCTCCGCTTATTTCTTTAATTGTTTATCAATTAATAACGTCTTTAGTATAACGTGGAGCATATTTACAACTTTTATCATCTGTTTTAGTAAGTTAAAGTATCTGCACCATTTAGGTTCCGCGAATCGTATTTCAGACCAGATTAAATAAATAAACAATAAAAAAAACATTTGTAATTAAAAAGTTTGTGTGACTGCCTGTCAATTAGTGTTTAATAAAGGTGCATTTAACTAATCATCTCATAACGTGCTACTTTTGTAGCTTATAAAAATAATTAGCGATAAAATAACAGCTATCGTCTAGCGGTCTTACTCAACACGTTAGTTATAAATTTCATCAAAGTATAGTTTTTTTTATAGAATTTCTGCAGCAGTCAATAATGGCATTTACTTTCTTAAACATTTAAAAACGTCTACTGACAAGATAATTCTATTGGAAAAGTAAGACGATGTTCGAAGTGTAAGAAAAACTGTTCGGCACGGTCTTAAAGAATTAATAGTAACTTTCACTAAATATCACTACTGCGCCCATTATTATTCATGTATTTATTCATACGACGTTTACAGACTATTTTCACAAATTATTTCCAGTGCTTAACTATTTTAAATGAAAACGAGCCGGATGTTCATTGCTCAATTGTGCCAACGCTTTTACAGGCTTATTGAAATAGCTGTTTTCGACGTTTTAACTCGCCTCTTCCTTGGGTGTGATTCTCGCCAAGTTGTTTAAAATTTAAATTTCGTGGATGTTACGCGTAATGTTATAGTTTTCATGTGCTCTTTATTATACGATGTGTTTACGGCGTATAACTACTTCATTTCAACCTTTTATTCTACTTTAAATTGTGTTGGCACCTAAATATCACTTTTCATTGTAGTGTCCCTTGGAAAAAAGTCTCCGGAAAAAAGCCTCTTGGAAAAAAAGTCCACGAAAAAAATGCACTGAAAAGAAGTGCCCGGAATAAAAGTCTTCGGGGAAAAGAATCTGTAAAACTTTAAAAAGAAAAGCAAAACTCATGAAAACAGATTTTTTTAATATAAAAAAAGTTAAGATAAACTTGCATTTTTTATAGCGAGTATCGCTGGCAATGAGTTTATTAAAAAGCTTATATTTTGATTAAACCGGTGAATTCGGGGCTAGTTGAATTGCTAGATTATTATTATTATTGCATATAATAAAAAAACGAATGCAGTTTCTGGGCACAAAAGCAAAATTACCGACTTCCGGTTTAACTGAATAGCGGTTCTATCTTTGACTTTTAAAAAACATTTTTTTGTGACTTTTTTGCCGGAGATTTTTTTCCAAGGGACTTTTTCCGAGGTTTGTTTTCCATGGGACTTTTTTCCGGGGACTTTTTTCCGGAGAATTTTTTTGCCGAAGACTTTTTTCCGTAGACTTCTTTTCCAGGGACTTTTTTTCCGTGGTCTTTTTTCTGTGACTTTTTTCCAGAGACTTTTTTTCGCCTACTTTGGCATCAACATATTTTTTTGTATCAGGTATAAATCCGATGGATGGTAGCGACCTTAAGCGGCACCGCGGACCAAGCTACACAGCCCAACTGTCATGTCGTGGTGAAGGGCCTGCACTGCAATGCAGAGGGGCACGGGGGTCTGGGCTTAACCACCTGAATCGCGTGGATGAGGCCACTATAAAAACCTTCCAACTCCCAGTGGTATGCTGCGCGCCGAAGAAATGCAAGGTCGAGGGGAAGCCCGATCATAGCGACCTCGGGGCACCGGGCGCACCCTGTTGTATCCAGCCTTCCACGTCAACTGGGAGCTCCTGCGTGGTGACCTTTATTTCCCCCGTACGCTAGGACTTTCATGGACACGCATCTAACTCGCAAGGCAGGAATCAACAGGGCCCTATTACGGTCCTGAACCTGCATTGGGAGTATCAAGGAATGCAATCCGTATCTATATCAGCGAATGGATCTGCAGTCAACATAAAATTTACTGGATCAACAGATCAGGATTAACCCATAGCAAGGCATTCATTAATGAACCTTGCAAAAACAAAACCACACAACTGCTTATCTTAAGCAGGACATAGCTCAGAATCCTTACGGGCCTCCTAACAGGACACGTGACTGTTAAGAACCACCTCAGGAGGATTAGGATATTCGATGGAGACCCCACAGGCAGACTCTGCAGTGAGGAACCAGAAACAACATGCATATTCTATGCAACTGTACACACACCCCGTGAGTGACCTGTGCGCAATGGTACAGGGGATCAAGATCACGGACTGGGTGTGAGTAACTACCAGGGTGAACACAATAAGCCTTATAGGCTGCAGTGTCTCCGGAACCAAGGGTAGACGGAACACAGGGGAAAAAAATGAGCGAAACACTTCGCCTAGACTTTCCTATACATTTAAATACATTGTTTTATATTTTCCAACACTTTCGATATACACCTGTCTAGACACGACTAGTTAAAGTAAATAGTTCTTATAAGTTGTAACATCTTGAAGCGGTTGAAGAAAGACCGCCCGCTGCGTTGCAAGCATAAGGTTGGGTAAAATATTCGGACTGAATCAACGGAAGCGCGTAAATTGATATTTGAAAATATATTAATAACTCGAGAAGTATTATTTTTAGCAAGAAATTACTCTTATTAATTTGTATTTAGAATTTCAAAACCTTTCTCATTTTAAAGCCAAAGTGCCACGTTTCCATTTAAAAAAAAGTTATTTTTTACCGTGGCCGCCATATTAAAATTGGAAACTCAAGTTTTTTTCTTAAATACAATCGAGAAGAATTTGCCCTACAACTTTGCTCTTGGGTTTGCGAGTCTATCTATTAAAATAAAAAAGTTAGCCTACACTGAACATTAAACGACTAGTACAAGAATACAACTGCTGTAGAAAGTATGTGAAATTCTTCTAAGGACAAAAAGATTATTAAGGGGCAAAAAATTCGATTTTTTGATTTTTTGTAAAAAGATTCTCCTAGAGCAAACAAAACAAAAAACCAAATTTTTAATTTTTTATCATACAAATTTGGGGGAAGGGGGAACAGTAGCCCCCCTAAATATGAAATGATGGAAAAAATATTATGATATTCGGATTTTGCTGTCAATGATGAGCTATATTGCTTTAACAGAAATATTTTATTGCTCCCCGTTAAATAAATAAAAGGGTACCAATTTTCAATTTTCAGTGAGTGAGTTCTGACTTGCCAAGCACAAGGGACGTTTCTGCACCGTAACTGTGATTTCAGTTTTCGCTGTAGTTCTCCTTTTTGTGTTTTTTCTACTGATGATGACTGCTTAGCAGTCGAAATGTACATTTAGAGTACAAAAGTTCTTGTGAGAACTAAAGGGTTTTGAATTTTCTCACAGTTGCTCATTTATATTTATTTATTATTATCAGGTTATTCACAATTTATGTGTTGCTGCAATGTTTCACTTTCATTTTGTTCTTGTGACAGTAGTGCCTAGTTGGTATTTAACAACGAATGTATTTTGTTTACTTGCTTTTTCACATGATTTAATTTACTTTTGTTTCCACTGCATGCCGCCTTCTTTTATTATTATACTTCTACATATTTGTTATTTCAAGCTAAACTAAGTAAATATGCTGACTGAAACTCAAAGCCAATTTTAAGTTTCTGGTACCAGCGTAACGGAAATGCGCTACAATTATTTAGTAACTTAGTAATTAAACTTGGCGAGTTACTTTTTATGCTGAAATTTAAAAATAAATAACATATCTCTTTTGTTGTATAATTTTTGAGAAATTTAAAATGTTCTTCTAATATCTGTCTTTAAAAAACGAATTTCAATGCTAAATTTTTCTTATATTTCTTCTCTGTTGCCACATTTTGCATGTATTTCAGGTATAGCTAAAAGCAATTACATAAATTATAATAGGGCAGGGTTTACGACTTTACTTTTAATTTGGTACCTGCGTATTTTCTCCGAAAACAGCTTCCAAAGAAATTTTTTCTGCAACCTGGCATTGGGCAAAAAAATCAATTCAGCACTAACATACGAGTAAAATAAAATTATAAGTAAATATCAAATATAATATTTAATTGTTTACGTTTATTACTCATTGTCAGTCACCTATAATTACCTAAGTATCTATTATCCACCCATGTCAATGTCAAAGCACATCCCTTCCATGCCTGTTGTTTATTAAAATATTTGTTATAATAATTTTTAATTCATTTGGATAAATATTATAGGCTCTTTAAAAACAAGTAACGGTTCGCAATTCACAAGGTAGGCATACCACAATGAGTATTTGTCAGAATCACAGGCTAATAAAAATTAAAAACCTATCAAAAATGAAGTTGATATAAAAAACAAGAGCCGGATTCCTGCGCGCGTGTGTGCGTGCGGACGTGTGTGTGTTTTTTTAGTAGCGTTTAATTCCGAAATCAAATTTTATAAACTTGCTAACGGAATCCAATAGAAGACTTTAGGACAAATCCAACATTTTTTTCCTGAACGTTCTAGCTTTAAAATGGCGACCGCTAGGTTTTTTGAAAATTTGATTTTAACGTCTTATAACTAAATGAATTACAACATTTTCAAAATTTTCAAAAAATATTGCTCAAAAACTAAAACACGATTTGTTTTAAATTTTGTAAACTCATGGAACATAAAATGAGCTACAATTTGGTTTGTGTCCCAGTTTGCACATTTCTCTCCGACACATTCTATGAATTTTTGAAGATTTGAGATTTACCGCCTATTTACTCAAAACCGAGTTACCAGATTGAAATAAAATTGGAAATGCTTTAATGTTATAAGTTACTGAAACATTTAAAACTGCTAAAACTCTGAAGTGAAAAAGTATCAAAATTTTGACTGTTTAAAAAAAATACTGCTCATAAAATGGCCACACGATTTTTTCTTAATTTTGTAGACTTATAGAGCTATAAATCAGCTACAAATTGGTTTGTGTTTCAGTCTGTTAACTTTTTTGTGACACCTTCTATGAATGGTTGATTATCGAAAATTCGTACCTTTTTATTTAAAACGGGGGGGGGGGGGGGGAGGATAAAAAATTCTGTTTGGGCTAAATTTCTTATGAGTGATAGTAAAATAAAGTTCTCAAAATTATTAAATATGGTAAAATTTGATGGGGGGAGGTAATTTTCTTTTTCCCACCCAATTTTTGGTGGACGAATTTGTCTCTCCGTTTTTGAGTGTCTTTAATTTCAAGCAATCATTTTCCAAACAATCAATTTTTTTCACATTAACTTGAAAGAATTCAGCGTACTATCAGTTTACTTTACAATATCACTCGCTCTCTCTATCTGACGCCCATGCGTTAACCAAAGTCTTTTGGCATGTGAACGAAGCACACACACGCACGCACTCACGCACGCACTCACGCACGCACGCACGGGCGCGCGCACGCACGCACGCACTCACGCTCACGCATGCACGCACGCACGCACACACGCAGTCCTATCGGCCTTTGCTTCACTATGTTCTCTTTGTAGTCAATGTTGGGGCGTAACACGTGACTAATAGAATACTTTTGAATATATGATAAATAACAATATCTAAAGTATAGGAACGTCCAGGCGAAGTGCCTTGCTCATTTTAGCATGCTGATTCTACCGATGGCTTTTTTCGTCGTTTTTTCCTCTTTGGCTCATTTTACACCGGCTTTTTTACCACCGGATTTTTTTTAGTTAATTTTTCCATTTATTTGGTCTATATGTTAATAGCTTATTATTTAACTACCTTGACTAATCATGCCACTAGTGTTACATTGAAACTAGTAATGTTCCTACGTTCCCATACATCTGTCATAATAAATTTAAAGGAGTAACAAAAGGTCAACACAATTACTTAATTTCCTTTAAAACTTTTTTCCGTACATGCTACTTTTCATTTGCATTTGAATTACATTTTTTTCTTCAGTTAAATGACTATAGACACCAATACACGTGAATGCAACTTCGAGGTAAGGGGCTAGTTCTAATTGGCCTATTTAAACCAAGGACGAAGATGACACTCCAAAAAAGGACGTATTTAAGTAATTTGTTTTGCGTGAGTGATTCCAGTAACCACTTTCTGTTAATTAAACGAAATCAAATGTTGAGAATTCTGCTGGGTTCAATGAATTTTAGCTAATTTCCTGCATCTCAAACCGCAATGGTACACCTTCCGCTGCTAAATAAAAAACTTCTAATTGTATGTTCATTTTTTTTAATCGTGAGAATTGTCAATCAGGTGTTGAAATCCAACACCTTTTAGGAGTACGGTAAAGTAAAAGTTGTGCTTTCAATGTTGCCTTTACAGTTTACTTCCTCAGCATTAAGTAAACTGCAAATGAAATCGAATGCAGTACTGATTATGCGTGCTCACACACTATATTGTTTAAAAAGAAATTTGAGGAAAGAAATTGGTGTCATTGTTCGTAGAAAGCATTCTCTTACATTACTTTAATTTTTCAGTGATAATTTTTTTACTAAATTTCAAAAATGTAAAAATAATGACATTTAAAATAATAAACAAAGAATTGGTGTAAAACTGAAAGGGGAAGGGGTTATCTTAGTGTACATTATTTGCGTTATTAATGATTAGTTTTCAGTTTTTCATACTTGCAGTATAGCAAAGTATTGATTTTATGAAAATTTTTCATTTTGAGATTACAACAAAACTACGTTTTGGGGCGTAGGAAACCAAAAATTAGGCGAAGTACTTCGCCTGTACTTACTGTACTGACTCCTGCTAGTCTATCAGTGCAAAAAAAAACAACTAACAACAATCATAAACTAAGTGCTGGATAGAAATTTTAAGATCTTTCGGTACGTTCAGCTTCTAACTATCATAACGTGATTATACTATGTTCATTTCTTACACAGTATGTGTTTCGCAATCTACCTCGCCCATTCTTATGTTATTATCGATGCTCTTATGCTGACTAAGTTACAACGAAATTTTTTCTGTTTTTAAAAAAGATTCCTTAGTATCAAACAACAACGAAAAACGAAAAGACTACATCCTCGCCAAAATAAGAGAAGGAGAGGTACACAAAAAAGTTCTGAATATCATTCTACTATTTCTCATGAACAATTTCGCTCAATCAGAATTTTTTTATCGTTTCCTGTTTGTTAAAGAAAGAGGCGTACATTTTCGGTTTTCGAAAATTCATAAAAAGCGTCACGGATTAATTATGTGATTAGGACTTGAACCAAATTGTAGCCCATCCCTAGCTCTATAAGCTTACAAAGTTTAAAATAATCGTATGGCAAGTTATTGAGCAATATTTTTTTGATATTGTCCATAACTTTGAAAATATTTTTACTTCACAGTTTTCATATGCACAAAAAGTGTCTTATGTAGTAATATTGTGCTCTCGCACGCGCTCACACACATATATACACACATACGCGCACACGCACTAACACGCACAGGTACCTGCACGCGGACGCGCGCCCACATGCACACGCACGCACACTCACGCACACGCACGCACGTATGCACATGCACGCACGCACACGTAACGAACGCACGCACACGTACACGCACGTACACACACGCACACGCACGTACACAAACACACATATGCGCGAGCACAAAAACACACGTGCACACGTACGCGCACAGGTACCTAGACGCGCACACGCACACTCACGCACGCACACGCAAACGCGAACGCGCACGCACACGCACGCACATGCAAACGCACACGCACGTCCTTGATGACTTTATATTTTAAAAGACAGGTGGCATTAAAAAAATATGAGTTTAAGCTAAAGTGCTCATCAATAACAGTAAAATAAGATTCAAATCTTTCACTTTAGATGGTCTGATTTTTTGAAGAAGCCACTACATCTCCGATAAATTTAATATGTCTGTCGATCTTTCAATTACAATCTCTTTTTTGATTGTATTTCGTGAGAGGGAACGTCTTCTAACTACACTTGTTGGCGTTCTGAGGCCGGATCTATAAGCATTTGCATATGTTTTCTGGTTAATTGCCTGTTTATTTTTCCATTTTCTCCTTCCCAAAATTTTAAATTAAATGATACCACTTAAAATGTTGCATATGAGTCTATATTTTAACAAGTGCCTGTGTCACAGTTAATGCATGTTTTACTGCATACTTATTAATTTTCTTCGTTGTCACTTAGTTTTTGTAAAAATATTTTTAAGTTTTGATAGTTTATTACGAATTTTTCAGAAAAAGTTAAGTTTTTTAGACTTTACTCTGATTAGCATAAACTTTAGGTTGATTTACAATAAATAAACAAGCAAGCATAGCTCTGAAAACAGAAGGAAAATCTAAAAAAATCTCTCCAAAATGAACCAGGTGCGGCTGCTAAGGAAGCCCAACACATTAAACAACGTTTTAATAAAAATAACCCTAGATTTACGGTGTATATATATTTAGGTGGAGTTGAATAATTAACTGCCGATAAAATAAGCGTAAAAGAGTTGCCAAAATATAAGTATAAACGATGGTTCTTCAAATATAAAATTTTACACCAGATAATTTAGAAAAATTTCTCATGTGATTATTATTAGCAATGGAATATAAACATTCAAATGTTATCTACGTAATCTAATTTATAACAGTATAATTATTTACGTATAGTAAGTGAACTCTAGTTTAATTTATAACGTATCTTTTTTTATTCTATTTGTTGGCACAGTATTCTGATGTTATAGTAACTGTTGAGGCTAGAGCGTTGATTTAAAATACTCAAAAAACTTTAAATTTGGTAAAATGTAGATGAAGCGCTTTGTCCAGTTTTGTTTATGGCAGACAATTTCATTAAAAACTGCATTTATGTCTGCCTTTCTACTGCAGATCCATTTACATTAAAATTATCCAGATTAATATCACGAAAGTTTTCTGTTGCAAATTTATGCAGTGCACTCTTTAGTTGTCATCTATGTTCCTAAGCTAATTAGGTTGCGACGGAAATTTCTTTTTTGAGACAACAATCTATTTTTGAAAATAATTCTTCGTGCTTAAAAAATTTCCAAAAAAGTTCGATTTGCAAAAATTCACAGAGAAATTAGCGGGCTGAGACACGAACCAAATTGTAGCTCATCTCAAGTTCTACGAGCTTACAATGTTTTTAAAAAATCGTAGCTCTCGTAAAGCTAGAGCTCGGAAGAAAGCGTTAGATTGTCCTTAAAGTCTTCAATAAGATTCCAGTTTTAAACTTAAAAAAATTTTTTTTCGAATAAAATGCTACCAACAAAACATCTCTAACTTATGTTTCCAGTTTCGGATGAACATCTTATTTTGTCGGCGAATTTGTAATATACCTCCATATTCCAAAGCTCGTCGAAATCTGACTATCCGTTCGGTAGTTATGATGCACCATACACAGTGGCGTAACTACCATGGGGCAGAGGGGACAACGACCTCCGGACTCAAGGCTTTAGGGGGCCCTGCCACGAGCCACGAGTTTTTATTTTTTTTATTTCTCTTTTACGAAGTTTTTTTCAATAAAAAGTTTTGATTTTCGACAGTCTCTATTTTTATATTCAACCAAAAACATTTTAAATTCCATGTAAGTAGGCATGTACTTAAAAAAATAAAAATACTGAATTGAGATTATATTTAGTAATAATACAATACCCACACTTTTTGGTACCGACCCAGACACATTAACTTCAGAAAATTTAAGATTTGCTTATCTTAATTATTATTATAATTTTTTGCTATTGAAGAAATTGTTCTTATTATTAATTACTTTATTGGTGAAGTTTTTTTGAGGATGGGGCCAGGGCCCTTCAGGTATCTTGCCCCCAGTCCTAAAATCTGAAGTTACGCCACTGACCACACACATACCCACATACCCACCCACCCACAGAAAGACATATTTTAGGTCTCTGGGGAGTCCAAAACATGTGTTTTCGTCAAAATCTCCATTTCGAAAAGTTTCGTGACATCAATACTATACTGAAAGTAAAAATAAAAAAAAATCGCACTTTTCCATGTAAATACGCCTCTGATTCAAAGATTTTAAAATAAGTGGTACTAGTGTCTTGAATAACATTGTGTATTCAAGAAAATTTCAAACGTACAGCTCGAGCTGTTTTAAAAACGTTAAATAAAGTTGTTTCGTCAACTTATAATCGAAGAAGCTATAGCTCTGGCTTTTTATTATAATACATATTTTGTATAGTCTACGTGGTAGAATGCTATAGATATGTTTTTAATGGAATTACCGCACTGGTAAGGATACAAGCTATTACCGCACCATTTGCATACCGTAGGCGCTGACGTGCAGTAAAAAAATTAATTTATCTAAATATAATACATTCATTCAGAACTTACGTTTCCGACTGCTGTAACTTTAACCATAGCTTTACCAATTACATTAGTACCCCGAGTGTCGAGGTACTAACAATAGAGACATTTTTCTTTTGCGCATTGGATCAGAAACTAAAACAGATTTTTTCAATTTTAAATGTATGGACATAATACTGAAAAATTAATTAAATCCAATTCTAAACACAGACCGTAAATATCGTCGCGTTTTATGTCTTTTAGATACCTACATCACATGTTACCCAAAGGCTAGGATGGGATATAATTGAGTTTTTTTTTAACTTATACTCTATGTCCACTGTGACATCCTTTGTGAGTTTTTTATTTTGAAAATGTATTTTCTCTTTTCGGTAAACAGGGCATGTTAAAGAAATTTGAAACTGAGCTTGCTTTTCGAGGAAGTTATAGTTTCATCACCAATTTTTTGAATAAGAATTCCACCACCCACCCTTTTACGGCTAAACTATTGAACCTACATAGATGAGATAAAAAAATTATA
Source organism: Ctenicera cuprea (assembly GCA_958336395.1). NCBI lineage: Eukaryota > Metazoa > Arthropoda > Insecta > Coleoptera > Elateridae > Ctenicera > Ctenicera cuprea. Next base: position 39,290,076 of record OY284487.1, on the reverse strand, counting down.
ATAAAAATAATGTAAATCATACGCGAGGTATTCAGTAAAATATTTATAAATTTTTTGGAGCGCTAAAAGCGGTATTTGGGGGGGGGGGGGGTTCTCAAGATTTTTAAATACGAAGGTGGGTCATACCTCATTTAAAGGTCTTTTTAAACCCAACAACTAAAGAAAAAAAATATCGATAGCTCAAACCGTTTCAAAATGGCGGCCAATTATATCAAAAAACGACCATTACATAAACCTTTTCCCAACCGCACAGGTACTATTGTACTAGAAAATTGGTCGTCGTCGTAATCAGCCTTTACGTCTCACTGCTGGGCACCGGCACTCTTCCCTGCCACGTACTCTCCTTAGCGCTAAGGAGACTGAGCGCCCAACCTCTGATCCACCGCCACTTTGAAAATTGGTACTGATGATTAAAGTCCATTAAATTAGCTTTCTATGTAGTTGGGCATAATTTTAAAACGGTTTGAACTATCCATATTTTCTTTTTTTTAAAGTTTAAAGACACTTTGTAAATTAGGTATGAGTTGACCCACCTTCGTATTTGAAAATCTAAAGAAACCTCCCTAGCCCCCTACTCCCCAAAACTATCCTTTCCGGACCCCAAATTTTTTTTTAAAGTATGTTTTGAATACGTTGTGTACGATTTATATAACAAATTTGTATCTCATCCTTGTAGGTTCAGTGGTTTAGCCGTAGAAGATAGTGCGTAGGTGGTCTGTTACACACTATATTGGTCTCTGGTTTTTTACCTAACTATCTTTTTGCTGATAAATTTTTGTTTTAATTTATTTTCCAAACAAATTTTAACATAACCCTATATTAGTAATTTATTGACAGAAAAATAAAATACTACAGATTTGAAATTAGTATCATAAATTAAACTGATTATTATTGTTGTTAGGAAAAGTTTGTCTGCAGGGCGTTGATATTGCAGCTGATATATAAATGGATAGATAAGTTGATATTATTTAAATTACTAGAAAATTTATTTAAATTGCGTGCATTTCATTCTGTTCGCTACGACTAGATACATTCGAGGTCACCGTGATAAAAATTCACCTACTTTTTACAATTTCTCTAAAGATCGAATCAGAAACAGATGCTATAGATATAATTGAAGCATAACATTATATTTACTTTTACCTGCAATTAAGGCTAGGTCTTGCTTCGTTTCAATAGTACCGTATAAATCGATACTACATAAATGTCGGTACAATCTGAGTCTTTAGCACTTCCCATAATTTTATATCGATATAAACTCAACAGGTATCTATTATTCATTGCTTGATGCATCCCAAGCTTTCACTTGGGAAGCCTAATGCTTATAATTTTGATTTTTGTTCTCTACAATTATACGAGGAGCCTGCAATAGTGTAATGACATTTAAGCTGTTACGTGATAGTATGTGACTTGTTATTTAAATATAACTGGTAAGGGTGATATAAGAAACATAGAGCCAAAGACAATAATCAACTATAATTCATCTACTTTCTGGCATAAAAGCTGAATTCAAAATGTATAAGAATAGTGAATTATGATTTCTAACTTGTCTCAACACAAGTTTATGGCTTTCTCAATTTTTCAGTAACGAATTAAGAAAAACATTTAAATTTTGATTGAATTACATGCTTTGAGAGGTCTAGGTATCTTAAAATTGGTAAACTAACAAATATACATGTAAGTAAGTACAGAGCGAGCATAAAATGTTAATAATCACGTGACCATTGACTATATGTAGTGAATTTTATTTTCCAATGTTGCCTGCCGTGCCGATTTCCTTTTGCAATGCCATTTTGTTTCATTGGCGTTCGTACTTAGGTTATATGTTTATCCGCGTTTTTTCTGTTAATTAACACAATTATCAAACTGCGACATTTATTTAAAAAAGCAGTTCTTTTCAGAACTAATTGATCTACCTTTAAATCGTACGAATGCAGTTCTTTTCAGGATTGAAATCATAACACAACCTCATATTTCAGATTTAATTTATCATACATTTTACAACTGAACAAGATGGTTCATGTTCATATTCGTTGCAATCTTGTATTGAACAGTTTAGTGAACCTTTCCCGAATGAGAACGTAGGCTATTAAAACTTTGTAAACCATAAGCTAGTTCTTGTCCATCGCTTTGAGAAGAAGAACTGCATTTGTAAGGGCAAGTCTACAGGTAGACCCACTATACTTACAGAAGAAGGTGTAGAGGATATTCAAGCTCATAAATCAATTAGAACGTTATCTGCACAAACTGGTAAGGTATACAATACATTAAGCTAACTACAGCTAAAACTTATTTTTTGTACAGGTATTTCTAATGAAACTTGCTGATAGGCACTCGAAGAAAATCTGCATATACACCCGTACAGAGTATCGGTAGTGCAACAACTGTATCCGCATGATTTTCCACAACGGGTACAGTATTGTCAATGATTTATGGAGAACTTGAATAATGACGATGTGTTGGATCTCTCCTTTATGTCGGACGAAGCGTGGTTTCATTTGTCTGGTTATGTTAACAGTCAAAACTATAGAACATGGGCCACCGAAAATCCACATACTTACGTTGAAACAAGTTTGCACCCAATCAAAATTGGAGTTTGGGTGGCTATGTCAAGACGATGAATTATTGGTCCCATATTTTTTCACGATACTATAAATGCAGAGAGATATCGTGATAATATATTGCAACCGTTTATTGAACAGTTGCTCGACGATGAGTTAAACCAGGGTTATTTCTAACAGGACGGAGCGACAGCTCACACAGCAAATGCTACTTTGAATTATCTCAGAGAATTTTATGATGATCGACTTATTAGCCATGGATAATGGCCTTTAAGAAGCCCGGACCTAACACCTCTGTATTTTTATTTGTTTGGCCATTTGAAAAATAATGTGTTCAAGAATCTTCTACACACTCTCGAAGAACTACAAGCGGCTATTGAAAACGAGATACGTAACATTACTGTAGATGACTTACAGAGAGTTTTTAATAACATGAGGAGGAGAGTTCATTTGTGTTTACAAAGCAATGGCATTCATTTTGAGCAGCTATTGTAATTTATAAATCAAATATGTTTTTCTGGTAATGTCTTCTTCTTCTTCTTCCTCTTGATATAGGCCATCGGCCTGTTTATTCCAACTTAATTAACTTGCGACGTTGATGTCCAGCAGTCTTGCCATCGTTTGGGCGGTCTTCCCGGTGGTCGTCGTGTTCTTGGTTTTCCGTCACGTGCTGTTCTTACGATTCGTTCTGGTGGCATTCTAGTCACATGCTGATTCCATTCCCTTCTTCTGTTTCTTGTCCATCTGACGATGTCCGGAATATTGCACTCTGCTCTTATTTCTTCATTTCTTATTCTGTCGTTCAGTCGATGTCCTGTTATGTTTCGGAGTATTTTCATTTCTGTTGTTCTTAACATGGATTTCGTTTTAGCGGTTTCGGCTCTAGTTTCGGCGGCGCATGTCATTACCGGTCGAATGCATGTTTTATATATTCGGATTTTTGCGTCTTGTTTTAGATATTTATTATCCCATATTACATCTTTGAGACATCCTGCAATTCTTCCGGCTTTATTGATTTGTTGTCTAAGTTCTTCTATTCTATTTTGGTTAGCTGTTATTTTCGTTCCCAGATATCTAAATGACATCACTTGTTCAACAGTGTTGTCATTCACCGCTAATTTACATCGAATCGGTTGTTTTGCGACTACTAGTGCTTTTGTTTTTTCTACAGATATTTCCATGTTGTATCTTAGTCCTGTTAAGTAGAACGAGTGTAAAAGTCTCTGTAGGTTGTCTTCATCCTCCGCCATTATGACGGCGTCGTCGGCATAACATATTAATTTCAATTCCCCTCTATCCATTCTATATCCTCGGCCTGTTCTACTGGTTTCTTCAATTATTCGATCCATCACTATGTTAAATAGCAGGGGACCTAGAGAGTCCCCTTGTCTTATACCAGTTTGTATGTTTATTTCGCGTGTCAAGCAGTTTCTTACAAGTATATGTGTTTTTGTGTCGATATTTAGTTGCTTAATTATTCTTATTATTTCATGTGGCACATTATGTTGTTCCAGAATGTCTGTCACGTCTGATAGCCTGACTCTGTCGAATGCTTTTTTCAGATCTATGAAGCACATAAAAACCGGTTTGTCATATTCGATTGATTTTTCCACTACTTGTCGAATTGCGAATATTGCGTCCACCGTCGATCTATTTTTGCGGAATCCATGTTGTTCCTCTCTCATTTCGATATATTCATTGATGTGGGATTGTATAATTCTGGTGAACAATTTCATAACTGAACTGAGGAGAGTTATTCCCCTGTAGTTTTCTGGTAGTTTCTTGTTACCTTTCTTGAAAATGGGCATTGTGATACTCTTCTTCCATTCTAGTGGGATCTTTCCGGTTTCTAGGATTTGTTGAAAATATTTTTTTAATTGACAGTGTAGTTCCTTTCCCCGTGTTTTAAAAGTTAATTTGTTATTCCGTCCAGTCCTGGGGATTTTCTGTTTTTCAGCTTTTTTATGTTGTTCGCTATTTGTTCTTCTTCTAATCTGATTGATATTTCTATTACTTCTTCTATTTCCCCTTCGTTCATTGGTTCGTCGTCTACATATAAATTATTGAAGTATTTTATCCAGTCCTCTTCTGAGATAGTTTGTGTTTGCGTGAACTCGTTTGTTTCCTTTTTTCTACGTCCCAGCATTCCCCATATTTTCTTCTGGGACCCACACAGGTCGTGTTCCATTTCGCTAGTAAAGTTCTCCCAGTATTCTTTTTTCAATTGGCGTATTTCAGAATTTACGTGATTTCTAATTCTTACGTAACTAGTATGCTGGTCGTCTGTCTTGTTACTCATGTATTTTAAAAAGGCTTTGCGTTTCTCTTTGGCTAACTCCTTTATTTCTGTCGAGAACCATGGCTTTTTATTAATTTTGGCATTTTTGTTGACTTTTCTCCGACCCACTGCTTCGTTTGCCGCATCATTTATATTTTTAGTTGTCTTGAGCCAGCAGCCTTCCACGTCATCCTCTGGAGTAATGTTATTTCTTTGATCCTTTGTGATAGTCTGTTTGAATACAGAATTTTGGTGGTTTCGTTAATAAATGATTCAATGTTTATTTTTTCTTGGTAGACTGGTGCTGGTTTCTTTTTTAGTTGGATGTCTAGCCGAATTTTTCCCAAGACTAAATTATGGTCTGAGCCAATGTTCGCTGAGATTAGTGATCGAACATGTAGATGTAGAATCTGTGATGGGTGAAACTGTCTGTTTGGTATTATATAGTCTATAGTGAATTGAAGTCCTCGTGAATCGGACCATGTCACCTTATGTTGCCGCTTGTGATTGAAAAAAGTATTGTTTATTCGTAGTTCATTTAGTATGCTTTGGTTTATTAAGGGTTCGTTAAATTTTTGCTTTACTCCGTCTACCACATTGTTTCCGACTCTCGCGTTCATATCGCCCATTATCAGTACTTTCTGCGCAGGGGGTATTTTGTTTAATTCAGTCTGTAGTGTTTCATAGAAATTGTTGATTTCTTCTTGTGTATGTCCGGTGTGTGGAGCGTATACGCTGATGATGTTAAAGTTCTCTTCGTTACATTGAATTGTAGTTCTCAATATCCTTTCGCTGACATAGTTTGTTTCTTGTATGTTCTGTTCATACTGGCTCTTCACTAGTAGACCTTCTTTAGCTTTCTTATGTTTTTCGACCCCACTGTATATTAAAACGTATCCAGGGTATTTAATAGTACCCTTTCCTTTCTTTTTCATTTCAGACAGAGCGCGTATGTCTATGTTGTGTTCCTGTAATTCTAATAATATCTCGTGTTCTCTTTTGTTCCAGGATAACACATTCCAGCATGCGCATCTGAGCAGGTTTTTCCTCCAGATGCGTTTCTTCCGTTGTTTAGCCGTTTCGTTAGTCCGTTGTCTTGCCAGGTTCGTCGTCTGATAGTCCATCCGGTTCCGAGGCAATGCGTTGGTTTTGGTAATGTATACAATAAATTAAGCTAACTACAGCTAAAACTTATTTTTTGTACAGATATTTCTGTAATGTAAGTAGACTTGTAAGTTATATTCTTCAATAATATTGTCCTGTTGATAGAAATTTATTTGTTTGATTAAATGCATTAATACTGGAAATGGTTTGGTGATATTTGTTTGGGGTTGTGTCCAGACATTGATCTTGATTTGATTTATTGGGAATAAATCGGATCGTGGAGAACTTGAACGATGACGATTCAGTTCGTGTTTACAAAGCAATGGCACTCATTTTAAGCAGCTATTGTAATTTATAAATGAAATATGTGTTTCTACAATAATTTTCTTAAATAAATCCTATCATTTACTTTTGCTTTATTAAATGTTTTTACTGAGTTTTTTTTTTAAATTGTGATATGCCCACTCTGTACGTGTTTATGCATAGTACTTTAAGAAATACTTGCATGCATGCATAAAATGAAGACTTTATAGATGTTTAAACTTTTAAGTGGAAGTTAAGATATATGCTTTTAATTACTGCTCTGTGTCATACTACCGAAAATGCAGCTTCTTATCTCAGAATCCCTTTCAAAATGCCGTTTTTAAGTATTATCATTTCAAGGTCATTTCAAGTTTTTGTCCAATACTTCGCATTGAAATTGATACGTACTATTTTTAGATCATCAATATCAGAATTCAGAACTTCGAAAGTTTTCAAAATTTTTATTTTCTTAATTTTGAAAATTTTTCATATATGTATTACCAATTTTCAAAAATTTTGAAAATTACAAACGTTTTCAATATTAACAAAACATAAATTTTCATAAAACTTTAAATTTTAAGATATCAAAATATTTTCAGAAAATTATTAAAATTTGCGAAATTATTTGAAAATTTTTAAAAATTTTGTTAAATACGAGGAAGGTCCCATGGCGGTTACCCGACAGCTTTTGCATTAGCGTAGTTTCATAGTCCACTAAAAGAGAACTTTAGCGCTTGTGTAATGTGTCAATTACACAGCTGTTCATTAATAATTATAATCTAGTATTTATGAATACTCCCTAATCGCCGTAAAACCGTTAATGTCATTTTTCACCGTAGTTTGATTAGAAGTTCTCTTTACGAAACAAAACATGCTTCACATAAATTTTCAAGTTAAGTTGTTGAAGAGGGGGAACTGGAAGAAAAAGTTTCATAGTTATAAAAATCGACAATTCATATAAAATTTTAATATTCTTTCCACACAAGTCGCAACTGTTTAGTTTAACGTGGCAACATCTACCTTTACGCCTTACTCTGCCCCGATCTTCATTACGACAACGCTCAATCAGTGCGCTTGCCTAAGATAACACCATAACAAGCAACCAGTACGACATCAGACTGCGAGCCTTAGTTCCCACTGGTGAAGAGAGAACCCTAAATCTCTGCTGATGCTGCAGATCAGTACCGAATTAAAACGCTGCTCACTCACCCAACTTTACTAAGACGACTCTTGCCTGCGCAGGCCTACTACTACCACCACTAGTCCTCCCCATGAATAAAACGAGGGCTGTAGTAGCGTAGCCGGGCCAACTTGATCTTCGGTCAACCAATTACTTTGACTGGTATCAGTCAGTTGGACTTTCCCTCTCCCAGTATAGGTTACTTGCAGTTCCAGTACTGGTCAACGCAACACAACGTCCAGATAAGTTGGTAGCCGGTTTGATCATATTCACCCGTACCTTAACAACGTCGGGAATGTGAGACTCCTGGGTCGCTACTTTGAGTATGGGCGTCAGAAGGCGAAGCGATAGCACATTTCTAGCGCTTAGGTCAGTAATACCAACCGACACGTCAGTCTTTCCTAGATGCTATCTTTACCTGCTTACCAATAGCCTCCAACAGTGTATAGCTCAGGCAAATTTATAACTCACTGATTCTGCCAAACGTAGTGTATTTTTTAAACCCCTTTTATTCATTAGCTTTACCTTTGGAGCAATACCAAAAAATTATCAAAAAATTTTCCAACTGATGGACGGACCGACAAATACTACAAAATTCGACAATCTTTAGTTCGGTATTTTAATAAGGTTTTATGATATAAGGAATATATTGCATATGATATATTATTTTCGTAGATATGTGCATTATTGTCTATAAAAATTTATTTTGAACTTTTAACACTTTGAAGTTGCTGTTTGATGATATCTAAATTAGATGTTGCCAATTACAGAATAGATATCTGACTGCCAGGTAGATCCCTGTTCTAACTACTTCGAAGGCTGGACTATTTACAACACTTAAAAGTGGAAAATAAGCCCTGGAAATGAAACCGGAACAAAAAAAAACAGAAAAAATGGCCCCAAAGTTTAAAGGCAAAAAAATTCCCGTAAAGTTTTCAAGAAAAACATCCTGATATAAATCCAAAAAAAATCCTAAAGAAAGAAAGCAAGAAAAAAGTTAGTTAAACTAATCACTTTTTTCCATTTTCAGGAGAGTGCTTTGCTAGAGATTGTCGAATTTTTATTGTAAATAACAAATTCGCAGTATGTTAAACATTTGTATGTAATTTCAAAATGAAATTCATTCTTATTCATAGAAATCGATCAAGAGGGAAAAAATACGTATCTTTTTAAGCGAAAGCTCTTTCTTAATCAGTGATCCACCAGTAGGTATTTATGAACAATAACATCATCCGTAATAATTAAGGCGTAGTTGTTAGTATAATTGCTAAAGGGTGTATGAAACCGTACGTCGCGTCCCAACAAGGAAGAATGCGTCTATGTAGCGTCTATATATTAATAGTGTAAACTGAAGCAATCTGTAAGGATGACTCCAACGAAGCTGTTTGCTGTGACCACCGGTGGTTCTGCTGGCATGCCTTGAGTCTGTTTCAGTTATGAGAGCTATCAGCAGATTATGTTACAAAAATACCAGTAAATATTCTTTTATGATCGTGTCTGTAATAAGATTTTCTGAAACTCGACGAACGCGGCCTCGTCTTTAGCAACAAATAATGTATTACTAAAACACGGCTGATAAATACAATTTATTGTGTTGATATGTAGAAGTCTGTCGTTGTGTTATGGTGAGACAGTTAGGGATTTAATATAGATACATAGTAGATAAGTTTCTTAATAATTGTTTATAATAATAATTGACTTATCGCAACAAATTTGATTATAAATCATTTACACTATTTTTCTGCTAGTTTGTTCAATATAACTCATAAACGTGTGTACACTTTTCTACAGAGAACATTTTGATCTGTCAAAAAAATATTAAAAATTTCAGAAAAATGTCGATGATCGAAGTTCATAAACAGTTAGAAAACGTTAAATTGACCATTTTCCCCATAAAACAATACGTCGAACAATGGACTTCTGAGTAACTGTGTAGATGATGCTTGATACACTTCGTATACAGGGTGTCTTTTCTGTAGGAAAAAAGTTTACCATGAAATTGTTTGCCCTATAGTCAGAAAAGCACCACACTAATTTTTGTACAAGTTCAATCGCATGTAAAGAGAATACGCTCCATAGTGACAGGATAGAGGTGGACTTTTATTAAAAACTAGTGTTACCCCAGCGCACAATGCACTGAGAGACTGATCGTTGACAGAACCGGCTAAATGATAAGTCACGTGATGCATTAGTTCCATAAGGGGACGCGACGTTAGTGTAGATGTCGCCTCAAGTGAAGCGCGTCTAGCAGACTTTCATATATATTATAAATTAAAATAATTATTATTGAAAAATCGTCGTAGAATAAAAATATAAAAATGTTTCATGTTCCATCTAAGGATAGAGACCTTTCATTGAAAAAAAAATTGGCCAAATTGGTGAAGCGCGGTCCAATCGAGACTTAACTCTGCAACAGAAATCGAAGCAGCTGTGGAGCAACTAACGCACATCCTGCAGTACGCATCTTGGGCCGCTACGCCAATTAAAACACGGCAAAACTGCAATAGCGCCATTAACAACTACCCATTAAGTATTAGACAAAAGATAGCTCAGAAAAGGAGAGCAAGACGGATTTGGCAACAAACACGACACCCCGCTGACAAAAACAAACTGAACATTCTAACAATGCAACTAAAAAGACTAATAAAAGAACAGAAGAACGAAACATTCAGCGACTATATTAGCAATTTATCTCCCAAACAAAACTGTGATTACTCATTGTGGCGAGCGACCAGGAATCTGAAACAACCCATGACTCATATTCCTCCCATTCGTAAACTCGATGACACTTGGGCCTACAGTGATGAAGAAAAAGCAAAGGTATTTGGCGAACACCTAGCTGCCACTTTCCAGCCACACGAAACAGCAAGAAATCCATTAGATGACACTAAAACACTTGAATTCCTTGAAGCGCCACTCCAACTCGATCTTCCCGTCAAGCATTGTACACCCAGTGAAATACAAAGTGAAATAAAATGCTTTAAAACCCGTAAAACACCAGGCTACGATCTCATCACAGCTGAGTTGCTTCAGCAGCTGCCAAAGAAAGCCTTAGTAACTATAACACAAATATTTAATGCTATCATACGAACTCAGTTCTTTCCCATTCAATGGAAATTTGCGGAAGTCATTCTTATACAAAAACCAGGCAAACCAGCTCAGTCACCAGATTCTTATCGACCGATATCACTATTGCCGGTACTTTCTAAGCTATTCGAACGAACACTATTAAGAAGATTAGGACCTATTATAGAAAAAAACCATTTAATCCCTCAACACCAATTTGGTTTCCGCCGAAAATATTCAACATTAGAACAAGTGCATAGGATAGTGGATACTATAGAAAAAGATTTTGAAGAAAAACGTGTGTGCTCAGCTGTGTTCCTGGACGTAAGTCAGGCATTTGATCGAGTGTGGATTACTGGCCTGTTATATAAGATCAAGAAAAACCTTCCCTGTCAATACTACCTGCTATTTAAATCTTATCTTGAAAACAGATATTTTCAAGTCAAACTAAACAATAGTCGTTCTCCAATCCACTCTATTGAAGCTGGTGTACCGCAGGGTAGCGTCCTGGGCCCTATATTATACCAACTACTCACGGCAGACCTACCTGTTCCTGATGGCGTTCTAATTGCCACATTTGCGGACGATACGGCCATGCTATCTTCTCACAATGACCCGCTCCAAGCAACAATAAATCTACAGAATACACTAGAGGCTTTTGAGAGATGGACAACAACTTGGCGAATCAAAATCAATGAAAATAAATCAACATCAATAACTTTCACCCTACGGAAAATTAACCCACGTCCAGTAACCTTTAATGGAAAGCGTATACCATACAAAGAAGACGTCAAATATCTTGGCATATACCTTGATAGCAAACTTACTTGGAAGACACATATAAAAACCAAAAGGAAAGAATTAGACATTCGCGTGAAGAAGATGTACTGGCTCCTCGGACGGAAATCTCAACTAAGCTTAACAAACAAAGTGTTGCTGTATAAGACCATAATAGTGCCGATATGGACATACGGGATCCAGTTTTGGGGATGTGCTAAAAAATCAAACATAGAGATACTTCAACGCTTTCAAAGTAAGATACTTCGTACAATGGTAAACGCCGAATGGTATGTGAATAACCGCATAATACATAAGGACCTAAAAATCCCGTGGATTAAAGATGTAATCCAAGACTACTGCAACAGGTACGAGGCCCGGATTAGTGACCACCCCAGTGTATTAGTGACAGACTTATTAAATAGAGTAAATGTAACAAGACGCTTAAATCGGATAAAGTTCAGTGATCTAACTAACTAGATTAGTAATAAGAGACGACCTTATGGTGATTCTCCCCACATGTCATGTATGCCAGCCCATTTGCTTGTTAGTCCATTGGACTAGTTGTAAATATGCAGTAAATAAATAAAAAAAAAAAAAATTAGTGAAGCGGTAGCCGCTGAACGAACCTGAGAAAAAAAAACCTTTGAGCTTTTATATATCTATGTATGAATAATAAAACTGAAATTACTGTCTATTTCTAGTAAAGATTACACTGTTAGTTGCTATACCTTAGATCGTGAGCAATATTAATGCGCAATTTTGAAAATCTTAAACTGTTTATCTTGAAAAATAAGCTTCAAATCGTAAAATGATATTAGACTTGTTACTTTATTTTTTGCTGGACATCATTGCAGCGCCATTTTTTCTTGCAGAAAAGTTACATTCTTATATGTAAAGAAACAAACACTGTGATATTACCAAAACTTTAGATACCTGTTTCATACATATATTTGTAAAGTTTAAACTTATATCAGTATTTCTTAAATTATTCAAGGGTGGCCCAGAAAAAAGGCTATTTTTAGAAATTAAACAATTTAAAAATATTAAAAATTATGAAATTTAAAAATTATGAAATTTAACTATTAAAAAAAACTACAAACGCTACATTAGGAACCGTTACTGTATATGTATTTTAAAGCAATTTTTTCTTTTAAAACTATAATTTTTTATTGATAATTTCAGTTTATAAATTTATGTAAATCGTAAATTTACCTTTTGAACATTTCTAGCAAGTGAAAGACAAAAGTATTTCATTTTGTATGTACTGTGCGAAGACAAAATAAAGCTCGCTCACAAACACTATACATATAGTTTTTTTGAATGCTAAGGTCATTAGAATTTCTGTGCAAAGTCAACGTCGTGCAAATTTTAAAATTTTGGTCCCTGTTTTTTATATGGAATTCTAGTGCAGAAGAATGTATAAGGTGTAAAGTGTAGCAAAAATAGATGTGAAATTCATAGCGGAAGTTGTAACATCACGTTTTGGGCCTAAGGCGTGCAACATGCAACGTCAATATTAGATTAGGTTCGTCTTGAATAATAATAATAATAAATTATAGCCTTTGTGTGTTACCTACAACTCATTAATCTAACAAACGTTTCTTAAACCCTAAAGTTTAACTTTAACTTTCACATTATATTTACTTCTTTTTGGACTTACACAACGTAAAACATAATAACCCAGAAAATGTACTAATAATTTTTCATATACACTGTGTCTATAAAGTAACCCCTCCCCAACTAACTTTTAAACGACTTGATATTTTACCACAAAATTTATTGTGCTGTAATAGGAAATTAAATACTATTTTTTAGCTTATATTTAAATTTTGTATCATTCAAAATGGCAGCTGGGCGCCATTTAAAATTTTTTTTAATGAAAAGGTGGGTCAAATGACACCTCATTTGAAAGGTTTTGTAGTTCTGCGCCTGATCCTAAAGTTTCAAAGAAAAATGTTCAGCCATAACAAAATGACAAATGTTTGAAGATAAAGAAGTCTATTTAAAAGAACTAAGAATAAAAGCAAAAAGAAATTAAATTAAGTGTTCGAAATGTTCACCATTCACTTCTTGGCACATAAAAAGTCAGTTATAAAATTCCTGCCTTACATTTTCATAAGTTTCTAGAGTGATATTTCTGCAAACTTCTGTAATGCGTTGCTCCAGTTCTTCAATTGTTTCCCATAGAAAAAAATCTAAGGGGGTGTTAAATCTGAGGAGCGAGCCGGCTATTCTACAGGCCCTCGTCTACCAATCCATCTTCCAGGAAAATGTCCGTTGAGAAAGTCAGAAACAGGCCTATAATAATGAAGCGGCGCACCGTCTTGTTGGAACATAACGTTTTCAATATTATTTCCAGCCTGAGGTGTTTCTGAAAAGATTTTGTTCTGAAAATGAAAAAGTGGATAAAAAAAAATCAAAACTATTTTAAATTGAGTGAGTCTATTTGTCTAAATTCCGCCATTTTGTTATGGCTGAATATTTTTCATTGAAACTCTAGGATCAGATGCAGAACTAAAAGACCTTTCAAACGAGGTGTCAGTCGACCCCCCTATTTATTTAAAAAAAATTTATATTGGCGCCCAGCCGCCATTTTGAATGATACACTATTTAATTATTGACCAAAAAATGGTATTTAATTTTCCATTAAAGCACACCAAATGTTGTGGTAAAATATCAAGTCGTCCAAAGGTAGTAGGTGGGGGGTTACTTTATAGACAGACGGTAGGTAAAGTGTGATCATTTCTACCGTTTTAACTAAATCTGTCATTAGTGTAGGCCAGGTTAAATGAAATCAAGAAAAATTTTCTTTATAAATAATGATTTATTTATATAGAAATTACAAAAATTGCTTTCCTCACTAAAATTTGTAAATCTCAAAAACCTTTTAATAAACAACTGTCTTAGTGGGTAAAAATATTCAAAAAACAGTTCTTTTCTGACTTAAAGTCTGAGCACGCGGAAGTGTCGAAGAAATTAGAGCCGTATTTGTTGGCATTTTGTTTTTGCCTTGTGTATTACTTGTTGGTGGTGTTTTATGACATGTAAAAGTAGTTACAGCATTTTGCAGCTGTCAGCTATTCTATTTGTAACTACATACAATTATGTAATAACTAATAAAGATGCAGTAGATAATAATTAAACGATGTTACCAGTTGGAACCCCTGGGGTTTGCATAAATCACATACAAATTCGAAGACGAATCTTCGGTTACATAAATGCACCTACAGAATACCAAATTGGTAACGATATTCATAGTAACACATCAGTAAGTCATGTTGTATTTTTTACCTTCCTTGTTAGAAGAAGGTATGTCATCGGTTGCAAGAAAATGAAGCACATTCAAATTTTCATGGAAGCTTATTTTGCCTTGGGCTTATTTAACAATATGCGAGTTATGCCTAAAAGAAATGTAGTTCGATAACAAATCACTGCCACCTAAGATTTTTTACTAATATGCTAATTCACGACCTTTGCAGACCAATAATAATGCTGTCTGAGTGTGTCTGCGTGTCTGTATGCACTACTGTACAGGCGAATACACCCTACCGCAAACGTATTAATTTTGGTTTAAAAGATTGGCAATTACAAACGGATAAAACCGCAACGAAACGAGGTTGGTCCTCTAAAAAAAAAGGATAGGGAAGGTACTCTATTTCACAGTATGGCACTAAAGAAAAAGCTTGGATTCGTATTCTACGAATGTCAAATAGCCTATAGCCGATCTGCACAGGTACGATTTATGTATAGGTATACCACCACATCCTTCACCATCAATTTTGAAAAATTTCTAAAATTTAAGAATTTCAGCTTCGGAAAATAGGGATAATTGCCTATTTATGAGCTCTGGAATGAAATTCCGTTATTTCTATCGTATACTGTTCACTGTTAACACCTCAAATCATCCCCGTCTTTTTAGAGTGCACCAACTAATTTATCCTAAGAATTATAAACAACTGAAACTAGTGCTTTTTATACGTTAAAAATTGCGAAAAATTAGGGTATTTAAAGATGTTAGAAAACTTGAAAATTTTGACAATAACGTTAATTTCAAAAATACCGAAAACTTTTAAAACACTGTATAAGCGTAAATTAGAAAAACTAATTTTTTATAATATGAAAATTTTTTTGGAAATTTCTGTCGAGGATTTAAAACAATGTAAATGCAAAAATGAAAAATTTTGAGAAATGCTAATTTTAACATGTTCGAAATTAATTTGGAAAATATTAAATAAAATTGACAAAAAAAAATGAAAATTTGCAAAATTAGAAAATATTTGTAAATTATTAATATTGCGATCATTTCGAAAGTAACTAAAACTTTGACAACTAATATTACGAAATGCGGAAATTTAAAATGGTTTTTAAAGATGTTTAAAATTTTAATAATTTTAAGGTAAGCGACCAAAAGGAAAACTCCCAGCAGGTTTTCCTTTATACCGAATTGGAAGAGAGGGGAGTAAGAATATCGCCTTTACGTGAAATGGCTATTTTATATGCGCAGAATATACGAGATTTTTAATTTGGATTGTACAATTACACCGTTTCAAGTAAGCGACTAAAAGGAACTCAATGGAAAGTTGTTGGTATTGTCATTTAATACGTTCATAGTAATTCTAAAGCTGAAACTCGTACATTAAAAATCGAAAATTGCGTGCCGAAGGTACGGGGGTGGTATTGGGCTTGAGCAAATTAGGTATTTGGTCTGCGTCTAGTGCCCCTACACTGAAGTAAATAAACCTCTCCCCCACCTCCTATTTTTTGATGAAGTCATGTGTTTTTAGGATATCAAAATTGATTTTTATATCTAGTTAAACTGTACAACCAACCAACCAAAAGGAAACCTTCTAGAATTCTTTTCTTGCCTTTACGTTTTTGTTGCTGTTTTACTCCCTTCTAGCTAACTTTCAGAGTTGCAGTGTGCTGTTTTTTAAGAAATACGAATCTGGATCGTTGAACTAAGTTACAGTAAAACAACTACTACAAGTATAAAACCTTCAGCAATAGGAGTTGATTACTCCACGAAGCAGAGAGATAAAGGCAGATGTTTAGGCAAAGTATTAAAGTAATGATACGTTTTTAGTTTCACTTCGTTGAAGTTTATATTAATTTATTATAAATAAAAAAATTCTTAACTTCAACAGGTTTTTTTATTTTAGTCTTATACGTATTTCGACATGTTGACATGTAATTTTCAAAGGCAAGACTAAAAGTAATCAGTTGGTGTTGCTATAAGAACAATAAATCTTCATAACTTTATCTTGGTCTTCTATATCTGCGTCCAGATGACTTGATTTCTTATTCCAAAATGTACAATAAACGTGATTTTAAATGTTTGTGAATTTCAAATACTTCTAGTATATCTAACTTACGTTTATCATCACAAAACTGTAAAAAATTTATAGTGTTATTAGATGTCATTGAACGGAGCAGGACTTTTGGACGCCGCCGTTTGGGCTCTGGTACTGTTGTAAGACTTTCGTTAAGTTATACAACGGCGTACAAGTCGTTTTACCTATTGTGAAAAGGATACTGACACAAACTTTATTTTTAGAATACCCATGTTTAAATTAATTTAGCAGTTGCTGGCGCCCAAACAGCGTCGCCCAAACGGCCGGAGCCCAAACGGCGGCACCTCAAATGTCACGTACCGGTCATTGAATGATTGTTTTCTAATAAGTGTTTACAAACAATTAGAAATTTTAATATTAGTACAAGAAACACCTACTCGTTGTTAAAAATATAGACACCCAGATATCCAATGCAATTGCGCTAAACACTTATTAGAACACAATCATTCAATGGCATCTAATAACACCATAAAAATGTTTACAGTTTTGTGATGATAAACGTAAATTAGATGTACTAGAAGCATTTGAAATTCACAAACATTTAAAATCTGTACCTTTAATGAATGAACAAATTGATCTCTTAATTCACCGTTATTGGACGTTTTGGAATGAGAAATCAAGTCATCTGGACGCAGACATAAAAAGCCAATATTAAGTTATGAAGGTTTATTGTTCCTATAGCAACACCAACTGTTTACTTTTAATCTTGCCTCTGAAAATGACATGTGAATAATACACAGTAAAAAATGTTTTCAGTGTCCTTGAAATGTGCCCTTTCAAAGTCACATCTAACTATTTTGATGCTTGACAAGTTCATTAAGAATCATTCGAAGTCATTTATTTTTTTTGACGTCGACATTTCAAGTCATTAGCCTAAAACAGTAAAACCTTATTTTTTTAAACGGATTTATACATTCCGATATCTATTAGGAATTTAATCACTTTCGTAATGAATTGCAGATTATATGAAAGAATGTATTTTATGTTATTATTCAGTTTATGCTGTTGTCGTTGATGTTGGTATTTGTTTCCCACACTCTACAGGTATGTGCTTTACTATTAAGTAAGTGTTACAAGTCTGATACATTTCTGATTGTTTCGTATTAGGATGAATGCAAGTTTGATTTTAGTGTAGTCAGTTCTTAGTCTCACACGACCACCTGCCCGTCGACTTACTAACTGGTGTCCCTCAATTAATCGGTTACTTTTTAATGCATCTGAGTTTGTCTGTGCTTGTGTTCTATTCGCGTTGTCATATTTCAATAAAAATTTTTCTTGATTGCGTTTATGCAATCACTTGTTTCTACATATAAGTAATCGATAGAACGATTAAAAGCTGCTTTGGCAAGAGAATCGGCCATGGTTTTTCCGTATATGCCAACGTGCCCCGCTGTTAATAAGAGAACAATACTTTTGACCATATTATGAGCCTCCTACAATTTATAGCGATAACTCTAACGTAGAGAGAGAGCGGCCGTAGCTCAGTGGTAAGAGCGCGGGGTAACAATGCAGCGGATCCAGGTTCGATCCCCGGCCCGGTCGTTCTCCCTCGCAAGGCAACGGGAAACCAGCGAGGTGAATTTTTCCCCAGGAAAACCTCTCTGGATAAGAAGTGCATGCACTTCCTGTGGTTCGGAGCCCACGTTAAACTGTAGGTCCCGTATGTCTGTCTGTGCAAATTATCTATCGCCGCGCACCAAACATAGACATAGAAGAGAGGTAGCCAACGCCCTGAATAGGGTTTGGCACTATAAGAAGAAGACATTAAACGTTACAGTTCGAGACTCAGGATTCATGTGTATCATTCCGCAAGCATTCCAAGGATCATTGTACTGGCTTGTGATCTAACAATAGCTCGTCAAGACTCGTATTTGACTAAAAACTGAAAAACCGTACATGATGAAACACGATGTAACTTTTTTTTGTAATGTAACTTTGTTTTAATGTTTTGTAAAGAAACATACAAGAGTATGAACCGGGAGCGTCACGATGCAAAGAGGAATGATAGATTAACACCGACTGCACTTGAGCATTTATATTACATTAACACCAGAACGTTCAAATGTGTACAAGGCCTTATACTGCTCTTCATATTGCGGCTGAGAATATGATAGTCTCTCTAAGTAATAAAATATAGCGCATCCTACTTCTGTAGATGTTTTAGAACCATCAGTGAATATTCGTTTGTAGTCCTGGTATTGATATTTAAATTTGTAGAGCTGTGAATAGGTTGACGTTAGTATACCTTTTGCTTGTATCCGATAGGTGGCGGGACGAGCAAGGACCCTCACTTAGGTGAGTGGCGTAAAGGATACCTTCTGCGGGGTCGGCGTAACGGTCACTTTGGTGATTTCAACTTGGTACGTCCACCTCTCTTCGGAGAGGTTCAAGTTTACCTTAATTGGGACCATGGAGAACTGAGTGAGTGATTTCACGAGGTGAGGTGCTGCTAGCCCAGCCCTTAGTATGGCTACCTATAACACCTTAGCGGCAGCGCGTTCTCTGTAACGGGATCCCCGTTCTCTGGCCGTGGCTACAAATTTGCCTGCGTTCCAGTCACTACGTCGAGGTGACCTCTGGGGGTTATAGACTATATACTGGTTGGTTGGAGGCCGACGATTTAGGCAGGTGATAGTGAGCTCCAGGAAGCAGTGGCGCAGCTGCTGGCATTAAAGACTTGGGCCCTAGACGTAAGGTGCACTTTACCTGCTCACGCCCACTATCAAAGTGTCAACCCAGGAGGTTCGTGCTTATGTACAAGGGCGGTCCGAAATGTTTTGAGCCTAACATAGAAACTAGTATTTTTTCTGTCAAATTTAGTTTATTTTTCAACATAGTCTTCTAAGTCGATACACTTTTTCCAGCGATGCTCTAACCTTTCTAATCCGTCCAAATAGTAGTTGGCGTCTTGTTCTGCAAAATAGGCGTCTACGGTTGCGATGACCCCCTCGTTCCATGAAAATCTTTGTCCTACGAGCCAAACTTTGAAATAAGGAAACAGGAAATAGTCGCTTGAGGCCAGATCTGGTGAATACGCTGGGTGGTCAATCAATTCAAACTGCAATTCGTTAATTTTGGCCATGGCGACCGCTGAAGTGTGCACCGGTGCGTTGTCCTGGTGGAAGAGCTTCTTCTTCCGCTGCAAATAGAGGCGTTTTTCGGCCATTCTGCTTTTAACTAGTCCAACAAAAATGCGTACTGCAAGATAGCCGATGAACTGACTATCCCAAAAAACAGTAGCCATCATCTTCCCGGCCGATGAAACCCTCTTCGCCTTTTTCGGAGCACGTTCAAATGCAAGCAAATGATGGGGCAGAGTCTTCGTAAACAGCGTCCAACTCGGCTTTAATTTTCGTAGGCGTATTGCCTTTCAAATGCAAGAACTTAATCACGGCACGGTATTCGATTTTGTCCATTTTTTTTAAACACATATCGACTAATACTGAGGACTGTCAAAAAACAACTGAACGTCCAAAATGACTGAAATTTTTACATGCATCTTCCAAAGCATGTAAGATTGTAGCACTAGAAAACATTTCAGACCGCCCTCGTACACCCGACGCTATTAAGGTACCGGTTATATCAGACCGGCTACCGACTAATCTAAGCGGTGCATAGTGGAGCAGTACTGGGATTGCAAAAAGCCTAAACTGGTAGGGGTAGCACTGCCTTCGGCACGTGCTCGCTCCGAGAAGTCCAACTAGTGATTTTTTTGACTGGTACCACGGGGACCAAGTCCGAGCCAGCGGGGGAATAGCAGCCCCCGTCTTGGCCACGGTCTAGGGCTCGTGGTAGCATTGGTAAACCCATGCAGAATAGGGCCGCCTTGGTGTGGTTCGACTGGTGAGCTGCATTTTCAGCTCTGGCACTGATCTGCAAAATTCAGTAGAAATTTAGGTAGTCTCCGCCGACCAAGGGGGACTTAGGGCTCGCAGCCTGATGTTAAGACTGGTAGCTTGTTCTCGTTGAACCGTTGTTAACTTGATCAGGCGCGCCGATTGAACGTTTTTCCATCTGGCTCGAAGAGGGACGTGGCGAATAAGGCTCGCGCTAGGTGCCGCCACGTTAAACTAAAGAGGTAGGCCGTAATGGCCGCCTCACATTGGATTTGTATCCGATAGTTCTAGAAGACTGATGGTATTAGGAACAGTCGATAAAAGCACAAAATGTTAGTAGGTAGGGTTTTACTAGTAAACTATTCAGGTTCTCTATTAGTTCTATGGCTCTTATAACGGCTGCTCCCGCTGGTTTTCTTTTCTTTTGTTATTGACTCTTTAGACTATGTTTTGCAAATAATTAGCCAGCGTTTTCGTTGTACAGTTTACCAATAAACCATTGCGCCTGTTTTGAAAAGATGGCACTCCAGTTTCGGAATGTAAACTATACGAGGACCGAAGGTGTTCAAAAGACGATTTGAAGTAACCGTGAATATTGTATTTTTGACTTTATACGATTATTCAGAGATAAGGAAAAGGTTATCGTGTGCCTATTCTGTGCCCATTTTCAAAGTCAGAAAATAAGAGACTGTATTTTAATAGAAATTCAGTCACGCGCTTAACGTCCTCAAAAAATGAATGTCTTGAAAGGTTGTGCATCTTTCACACAATAAGGTCATTTTTCAAAATGTAAAATAATTAGTTGTTATATCTGACAATGGCAATAGTCCTTCCAGATCATGTATTTTGCTTGAAAGTATTCATGCGTCATATTGTTATACAAATACGAAGAAAACTTCTTTCGATGCCCTACATATTTAGCAAGCCTTGAATATTATTTATGTTAAGTTGGTGGCATTGACCCTTTTGGTGATGATCATTTCTCTAGCGTTTCAAGTGCAATGACGTAATTGATTAGTAAGTAATTGCTGGTTATTAGCGGTATCAATTTAATGTTAGAGTCTGTCAATATTTATCTATCAATTAATATTCAGTAAGTGATGTTTAACACGTCCAATAGACTAGTTTTTAACTCGTGCGAATCTTTTATTTATTATAATGTATTAGCATAAACAGCAAATAAAATTGATTTTGTCAGTAAAATGTTATTAATTTGCTCGTGAAAAGCTATAACACATTACCTGCACATTGTAAAATTTGTGATACGTAATGGTATAGTGTTTATTTCCTCAACATTAACTTATACGACATGAATCTGCAAAAATCTTATTGTCGTAGATTTATGTCAATTTTATTCAATAATAGTAATTAAAATGATATTGATACACCCACCTTAGGTATAATTAAACATGGAATTATTTGCCTAGGCCAACAAAGAAATATTAAATACCAATGACATATACCACGTATAATGTATAAAAGTATATTTAGTCACTTAGATACCTAAAATTAAAAAGTACGTAGTGACTAAAATAACGAAAAAAAAGAGGTCAGTAGACATCTTTTCCCAGCACCTTCGTCGTCCATTGTTTAACCTCGACCGCATGAATTCTAATTTGCCATATACGAGTGTACCTGGTATTTTAGTACTGAACTTTTCAGAATTAGAAGTAGTTTTGAGCACAGATCAAATTATGGTCTCGTACATTTTAATTTCGAAAAATCAAGAAAATGTTTGTTATAGTTGCAATCCTAACTTGAAGGAACCTAATTCAATAACACAAATGACGCCTTTTTCTACTTGATAAAATAGAAATTTTGTACAAAAATTGAATTCACTCCCAGCACCGTTGAAAGGAAATTATACATTTGATACATTCTTACCGAATCAAACTTAACGTTTATTTACTGGCTCCAAAATATTATTTGTTCTATCTACAGCATCGATTGCTAAATGTGCCGTCCTTGAAAGTACCGACTGATCTTGCAAATTTCTAATTTATGATCTTAATCGTATGGTATTACTGCTGTAACAATATTTTACCAACTTACGATGGGGAGTATGTAAAAACGAAAGTTAAAATGATGATTATGTTTTTCTAGTTTTGAGGTAAGAACGTGCAGAATTTCTGGTAGGTATAAACCTGAAACCGGTACTGTTACGATCCTGCTATAAGGTAAAACTTTACCAGTTATTTTCATAACAGCAGTGGTTGATAATGACATTTACACTTAAATATCGTAAAGATTAGGGTATTACAAAACATTTACTAAAGTACAGAATAGATTTAAACAGAAATCGAATGATTTTCTCCGAGAGTCGTTTTCGCAATTTATTTTCAAATCGTGATTTAAGTTGAACTGTATTTTTAAAGACTGTTGTCTTGTACTAGTTTCTTGTTTTGCAGAATTTTATATTAGAAGCTATGCATTTCTGAAAGAAACCGTTGATTTGTAGCTATTAATTTGATCTACAGAACCGGTTAAGTTGTATTTGTATTGGTTTAAAAGCGACAACTGGCGCTTCCACCAAATGAATAAGACAACAGCGTAATATGCTCATAATTCTGGTTGTTCATATTTAAATTTAAAAAAAATGTATATACAGTAAAAATGCGAATAATTTATTATTTGGGGACATCTAACTCCCTACTTTATTGAAAAAAATTGAAATGCCAGTAGTGTAAGCTGATAATTTGCATTAATTTTATTTTTTAAAAGCTATCTTCTTCTTCTTATAGTGCCATACCCTATTCAGGGCTTTGGCTACCTCTCTCCTATGTCTGTGTTTGGTGCGCGGCGATAGATATTTTGCACAGACAGACATAGGGGACCTACAGTTTAACGTGGGCTCCGAACCACAGGAAGTGCACGCACTTCTCCTCCAGAGAGGTTTTCCTGGGGAAAATCCACCTCGCTGGTTTCCCGTTGCCTTGCGAGGGAGAACGACCGGGCCGGGGATCGAACCCGGATCCGCTGCATTGGTAGCCCGCGCGCTTACCACCGAGCTACGGCCGCTCTATGTAGTTCTGGAATCTGGATTAGTAATTGGTAGTGTGAGTTACCTCATGCGCACTTAGGCCACAATAGGTGGGCCCATTGTACTACCTCCCCAGCAGCTCTTCAAATTGGACATCACCCAAACCACCCAACCTTTTCGATGTACTTGAGGATATCCGCAATTGGAGTGTTGCTGATTTCGGCCATGTTAGGCCAGAAGTCCCCCAGCATGGATCCTCTGGTTGTTGCGAGAGCTGGGCAGTGACATAGGACATGTTCTGCCGACTCGTCGTCCTCGTTGCATGCACGACAGTTTGGGCTGTCCGCCAGTCCCATCCTGTGCATGCTTTAGGGTGCAGTGTCCAGATAAGATGCCCACAACTAGTCGTAAGTTCTTTCGGGACAGTTGCACCCATTATTTGGCTGTCTTTGTGAGGGTGCCGTAATAGCAGCCCTTGCTTGACGACAGCTTTGAGTGTTAACCCATCTTTGGGTGAAGCTTTTTAAGGTTTCTTGGTATAGCATAAAGCTTAATGTTTTTAGGGATATGGGGATTACGGGTTCTGGCCCCCAGAGAGGTTGTTTGGAGACCAGTCTCGCAATCTCGTCAGCCTTCTCATTGCCATAGTTGCCGACATGTCCTTTCACCCATACAATGCCGTGTCCCGCATCATCATTTGACATATCGTCGAGAGCTTTACGACACCACAGTACCACTCCTGAGGTAATTTTGCAACTGCCCAGGGCCAGTAAAACGGCTCTGCTATCACTGTAGATACCAATGCGTTGGTTCTTGATTTGTCGTTCAAGAATTAGATTTGTACCATTCCCACTACCTCCGCTTGGAAGACAGTGGCAATTTTGCCTAGTGGTATACTTTGGCGTAGGTTCAGGTCATCGGAGAAAACTCCGGCACCCGTTCCATGCCTTGTTTTAGATCCGTCGGCTATGTAATGTTAGCTTGGCCATAGTTCAGATCGACGAGTACGTAGTTTAGCAAAGTCATCCCAATTCGATCAGGTTTGCACGGCCTAAGAGTCAGCCTGTCAAGATCTGTCCAATTTTGTGAAATAAGCGTTGTTATCCAAACGTGTTCTGCAAATGGAAGCACCGTTGGTAACAGTAACCGCTTTCGATAGTTCCTCTACCTAGGCACAATCTAGATAAATGTCAAAGCAGAGTCAGCAGCAAAAAAGGTACATACACAACACATATACAATAATATAAGTATGGCAGTAAAAAATATTCTTTATTAATTTTACATGTCCTAATACTTTCAGTATAGGGATACCAGTGGAGTAACGCAAACCGTAATAATATAATAGGCCCTCCACCTATAGTTTTGCTACAAGTAAATTAAAAAAAGACATACATATGTTCTAATTTATTGGCAGTTTTTGCAGTAAATTCATAGTATGATCTTTCTTAAAATTATCCTGGGTTTGCTAGGGCCTATTTTTAAAATGTTCGGTACAACTTTACTTTTTCTTGCTCACTTTTCTCTTCTGAGCGTCACTTGTGGTTTAGCTAGCTTCATATTTAATAATAATATATATTATTATTAAATATTAGCAAAACCCGTGGGCTCGCTCCCCGATGTATTTTGGTGCCGACGCTTGCCGCTCCGAATATTACCTCCGCTGTGTCGGTCTGAATAAGATTTGCTCCAGGAACTAAAATTTTTGAAAAAAAATCAAAAAGAAGGTCGGAAATTACTCCGGAAAAAAAGAAAGAAAAGTCCGGAAAAAGAGTCTAATAAAATATTTTGAAGTCAGTAAAGCCCTAGAAAAATCTTCAGATAATACGTAGCTCCAGAAAATGACTTAAAGTGAAGCAGGAAAACAATTAATTGTACTTCGCTTGTCCTAATTTTCAGGTAAGTATTCATATATATCAAAGATGTAATAATACAATTAATATACATTTCCTCGATATCGGCGAGCTTCATAGCCCAATCACCCGATCTGATTTTAACGTAAGTATCAGAACCCGCAACATAATAAATATCTGCTCGACATGATAATAAATGCGTCGTCAGTAAAAGTGTAATTCCTACACATACATCTAGAATTTACAGTAAATAGTTTTGTAGTAAACGCTTTGTAATAGTCAGCGAAACCTAATCCAGATTCCAGCTTGTAGCCTTGAATTCCTGTGATATACATTTGTTTGTTGTCAACGCGATAAATATAAATTTCACACCAGCTAGGATTAAAGCAGCCATAAATAACCAAATTATACCAACAGAAGTGAAAGGAATCAATAAACCGAACGCGACATGTGCCCGCGGGTGTGTAATAGTGATAAATCTTTCCGAGATGCAAGATCGTGTTGTTATGGAGAAACGGTTACGGATTTAATATGTAGACTTTAAAATTAAACTACAATTATATTTAAAATTTTAAATTTACAGGCACGTTCAGGATTAAAATCGAAACTGAACTAATCTTATTTCTAAATTCAACTATCTACTTATTCCACTGACACGGGGTTTAATGCTTTTGTTTAGGCCACTTATTATGGAGCTGACTGAAGAGTCAGATTTTACATTTCGGTAACTCATCGACGCGTAATTTTATACCTTAACCTACTCGCCATAAAAATTAAAATATTTGTTTACGATTGTATGCTTTGAAGTACGATGACCGTGTTTTATTTCATTTTTTTAGTTTCTGACGGCCCTTAATCGCTCTGAGCCCCAAAAAGACGTGGGCTCTCCCGCGGTGCGGGGTTTGCGAGGGTGTTTGTTACGCCACTGAGGGATACTGACTTTATGAACATTTTTGAATTTAAGATTTTGGCGGAAATACATGATTTTACTTCCAGGAACTCACAAAAATAGGTATTAGAAACGTCTGCTTTTGTCTATGTAAGTCTGTATGTATGGTCGATATCTCCCGAACGGATGGGCCGATTTCGATGCGTTTTAGAATGCAGAGATATATCAAGAATTAGCGACAAAACAAACAGGCTTGGACCAGTATGAATTGTATTAACTATGCTAGCTGACAGTGACCCGCAGTCGAAGAGAAAAATAGTTGTTCGGTAATGGAATCTTTTCTATTAAATAATACAGTTCAAAATACACTTTTAGTGAGAACACGCTAAGAACTTTCACTTGGAACATGCCTACTCGGCACAAATACATTTTTTGGTAGCATATTTTTCTAAAAACCGAAAGAGTCTCTTATTAGAAACTGTTTAGAGAAACGGCGACCAGTAAGATTTTTTAACAATTTGGGCTTTAACGCCTTATTCCTAAAAAAGGAGTTGACAGACCTGGATTAAATTTGGTATTGTAGTAGATCTAGAGGAACACAATATATTACCATGTTCGAGAATTTTTGAACGCTTGAAAACTGTAAAGCCAAAATTATTTCAAAATTAAAAGAAAAACATATTGCTCAAAAACTGACCACACGATTTTCTATTAAATTTTATGGGTAATAGAGCTAAGAATGGGCTACAATTTGGTATGTGTCCAAACTTGCCAATTTCTCTATGAAGCTTTTTATGAATTTTTTAAGTTTTTGTTTCAAGTCATGAGTTTTCAGATCGGGAAAAAATTTGATATTTTAAATGGCCTATGGGTAAACAAAGTTACAACTGTCAAAACATAGAACTACTAAAACTGGGACATGCGTTTATTTTAAATTATGTACAGTCATAGAGGTAGAGATTAGCTTATTTATTTTTGATTAAACTAAATTGCGTATGAGTGATTTTATTTACATTTACATCTTTCTCTGAAGTCAGTTCGCGGATTAGACCGAAAGTATATACACTATCTATAAAAAAAAATTTTAAATAGAAAGAGGGGTCGAATCACACCTCATTTGAAAGGTCTTTTAATTCTGCGCCTGATCCTAGAGTTTAAAAAAAAATATTCAGCCATAACAAAATAAAAAAAGGTTGAAGATAAAGTCTATTGAAAAAAACTAAAAATTAAAGCAAAAAGAAATTTAATTAAATTTTCGAAATGTTCACCATTCACTTCTTGACACATAAAAAGTCGGTTATGAAATTCCTGCCTTACATTTTCATAAGTTCCTAGAGTGATATTTCTGCAAACTTCTGTAATGCGTTGCTCCAGTTCTTAAATTGTTTCTGGACGGTTCTCTACATTTTCGATTTTAGATATCCCCATAGAAAAAAATTGAAGGGGGTTAACTCTGGGGAGCGAGCCGGCTATTCTACAGACCCTCGCCTACTAATCCATCTTCCAAGAAAATGTCCGTTGAGAAAGTCAGAGACAGGCCCATAATAATGAGGCGGCGCTCCGTCTTGTTGGAAAATAACGTTTTTAATATTATTTCCAGCCACCTCAGATATTTCTGGGAAAATTTTGCCCTGCAAATGAAAAAGTGAACTGGATAAAAAAAATCAGAACAATTTTGAATTGAGTGAGTCCATTTGTTTAAAATCCGCCATTTTTTTTATGGCTGAATATTTTTCTTTGAAACTCTAGGATCAGACGCAGAACTAAAAGACCTTTCAAATGAGGTGTCATTCGACCCCTTTTCTATTAAAAAAAAATCAAAATGGCGCCTAGCCTACATTTTGATTGATACAAAATTTAATTATTTGCTAAAAAATAGTATTTAAATTCCCATTATAGCACACCAAATGTTATGGTAAAATATCAAGTCCTTCAAAAGTTAGGGGGGGATGATTATTTTATGGACGGGCGGTATATATTCCAACGGCCGGCGAATAACCAATTTAGGCAGTTACCTCGTCTTTGCTTCCGTAGTCTCTATTTATAGCCAGCAGTAGATACAAATGGAGGATTCTCAAAAAGTTGGTACTATTACTGTCGTGTTACCGCGTTCTACAGTATTTACACCTATTTTGGTATCATGTATGTACTTACAGTATAGCTAAATTTTGATGAAACAGATCAGGATTGTTCAAGTTGCAAAAATTTCAAACTTCAAAAATACGTGTATTTATATGTATTGTTGTACTTTTGTGTTTTACTTATAGCATTGCTCATTACAAGTTAAAACTACGTTGACCCTTCAAGCTGTCAAAAGAAAACATACCTTAAAAACAACTACGTAGCATATAGACTAAACAACAAAATAAAAATTATAATTACAACAATTTTAATTGCATTTCTTGTCAATTTGCTTATTTAACAGGCCTCCATAAAAATACAAGCTTGATTAAGAAAATTTGAAATTGATTAATTATTTATTCAAAAGCACAAACGCCAATCGTTATACACTTTAAACAGTTTAATCGGCTATTTAAGCTGGTCTATTAGGATTAACAAGAATTTTTAACTATATTCAAAATTATGACAAAAAAACAATGTTCTTCAATATCAATAACGCGGTTTCTTAAAGTAACGTAATGTTAACTACGGCTATCAATTAGCTCTAGTTAAAAAATATGTTTTTTATTCTTTGCATATGTTTCATAAATTTCGAAATAAAGTATTTATAGCGGTTTTAGGTCCGAAGTTGCGAGCCCAATATCTAGCTAGCGCCTTTGTCTGAGTGGCCGTGCGTGCCAACGCCTTGAGTTTGAATCGGACGGCTTTTACCGCATGTAGATGACTACATGTAAATTTCAATCACTTATTGGCGCGAGAATATTTAAAACGCAAAAAGTATGGGAAAGTACCAGCGACCTGTTTTGACAATTTTTTTATTATGAAATAATACCCAAAAGAACAATTCTACCACTGTACAATCCTAGAATATAATCAGTTCAATCTAATTATTCAAACAGAATATGAATTTTACTAAGCCGTTTTTGCAAAATCAGCAATTTGCATGAAACGTCAACCTTGTACCCTTCTCCACCTCATTTTAGTTTGCATCTGATGTATTCTCTTAACCTCTGTGAATTTCGTAATAACGTTTCCATCTTTCGCATGTCTTTGTACTTCCAAGGTTACATGCATTCCTTGAAAATGTTATATCCTTTTCTCAAAACTACTAAAATTTATTTTATTATTTTTACAATAAAAATTAATTAGTATAGTATCTTACGTAGATTTTTTTAGTAGTGAAACACTAATTAGGTACATTCTATATTAAATATGCTATTTTTTATTTAATACAAAATGTCAGAGAAGAACTTACAAGTAATTAAATGAGGAAAAACCAATTTCAAATGGAATAGATCTCAAGAAAAAAAAGTAAGTAGGCTAAAATTTGTTGAGAGCGTAAACACCTTTGAAACCCTAACGCGTTCTTCACAATATACCAAAATTAACTTTGCAACAACAAAACTCTATTAAAATTCAATCGTTTAATTTTTTTAAAGCAATATCCTTGGTCCATTTGTTAATCAGTGGCGTAATTACCATGGGGCAGAGGGGGCAACGGCCCCCGGGCCCGAGACCTTAGGGGGGCCCTGCCACCAGCCAGGAGTTTTTTTTCTCGAAGTTCTTTGAATAAAAATTTTTGATTTTCGACAGTCTATTTTTATATTCAACGAAAAACATTTTAAATTCCATAAGTAAAAAAGTACTTATACAATGAAAAATACTGAAATGAGATTATATTTAGTAATAACACAACACCCACACTTTTTGGCACCGACTCAGACCAATTAACTTCAGAAAATTTAAGATTTGCTTATCTCAATTAGACACGGCTTTAATATATTTATTTTCATCTACTAGACTGCAAATAATTTTCTTCCTATTGAAGAAATTGTTCTTATTATCAATTACTTTATTATTGAAGTATTATTGAGGATGGGGCCAGGGCCCTTCAGGTATCTTGCCCCCGGGGCCAAAATCTGAAGTTACGCCACTGCATTTAGTCTGCGGTATAACTAAACAACAGGTAAATAATATATGTATATTTATTTGCAAAACAAGGTCGAACCCATCCTTCAATTATTTAAACATTTAAATATTAACATGACCATTATTTAAAATGTCCAGTTGGATTAATTCTCATGTCTTATATGCAGCTCTTTATGACATATTTTCCGTAGAAGACCGAGACCTAAAAATCTAGTCCTACCTCTAATAACACAGTCATATTGCATAAATTTTCTCAAATAAAAGAACGCCTTTGGCTAGAATTTACAAATTTCAGGGTTAATCAATCATTTTAAATAAATGTAAATTAATTATTGATTATCTTTCAATATTTATCACTTTAAGATTCTCGCATTTTCAGTTCTTTATGACTATTATATTTCTTGTCGGTCTTTTATTACTTCCTGAATTCTGAGAACGCATCTTTAATAATTTATAGACGCAAAATATTTTGTATTTATCAATGTATTGCGTAAACGACGACTCTTTCAAGAACAATTTTAAATTTATGCAAAACTGTTATACATTATTATTTCATAAGTTGTAATTAGAATCTGCAACATCCAAACCATAAATTTTATTTGAAGTTGTTGTTCTTTAAATCTTTGACACCCACATTTCTGTGCTTAATTTTTCAAGCAAATTTTGAAATTTCCTGCTTTAAAAGCTAATGATGAAATTTATGTAAAAGTTGCTTATTAATCATTATTTGTGGACCTTCTGGTTATTATTGCTTGGTATCACATGATGCTTGCGAAATCAAGGAATACATTTAAAATATGTAATAGCACATAATGTTTGTAATTTTAATTAATATAATTTTATTTATGCCGAAGGATAATGCTCGTACTTTATTGAGGATGAAATAAATCTATTCATTGCCAATAATGATGAATATCTCACATGATGAGCTATTGCAACATCATCATTTGTAAACTAGTGGTACCTATTACCTTTTCATTACATGCAGTTAAATGTTTTTAGTAGCTGGAAGGAAAATTCAATAATTACTTAAATAGAAGATTGTCTCGTTAGTAAAAAAATATGTGTGAACTGCCGATTAAATCAACTTCTAATCTTTTATAGTAAATTCATCCGTGTTAAATTTTGTCCAATTATAATTATATAATTTAACATACCTACCTTTCCCTTATAGAGTGTTAACTATTATCGTTGCATCAGTACGATTTGATTAATACTTAGATAGTTATTGTATCTAAATGCAGAAATGGGCGAAACACGTCACTGGTATTTTCCTTACACTTATTACGTTTTAAATATTCTCGCACGAGTAAATGACTGAATAACATTGTTTTAACAAAAATTGAAAAAAAAAACAGAAAAAAGGACTAAAAAAGGTAACGCCCCAGCGGAAATTTGAACTAACGATAGTCTTGTGACGCTCTTCTGTTATGGGGTCGGGTTGCAGGTGGGATTGTACGTTGACTTGTGCGTACAACCTCGGTGAAATGCTCGGGCGCCAGATTTCATAATAGAGTTTCTCTCCAAACGGGCTTCACTGGAAGAGAGCTTTTCTCTAGTAGAATTGCACTTTTGAGAACGGTTTTTCCCCAATCGGTCGTCACGGTTCCCTTGTACCTAGTTGAAGTCCTGAGTAACTGCAGTGAAGATGACGGTCTCTAGAGGTCTAACTTGCCAAAACTATTCGTGCTCATAAAATGTTAATAAGCAAAACCACTATAGCATTACACAATGTACTGTTTAAAATAAAGCAACAGTTTATTTACAGGAATCATTTACAAAAATCAATTAATTATTAGGTTTTACAAGCAAATCAAAGCAAAATATATACAAACGCAAAATGCGGAAACAATACAAGGCAAACAAAATACGGTAACGGTACGGTACCAATACGATGGGAAACGGTAGCAGATAAAATACGGTAGCCTACGGTAGCCAACGGTAGCAGATAACCAAACAAGTAACAATGAGACATTCTAGCGTAAACGATAATGAACTTAAAACCTGAGAGTAAGACAGGTATGGCGGCCAAACGGGATTGTGACGGATATAAGAGATAGAAAAGTACTGCCTCGTGCCTCGTGGCTAACGTACGCGTCAGATCAGCAAAAAAGCGAAAAAGAAAGAGAGGGTCTGCCTCATGTCAAACAGCTGCAACAGACTATAAATGAAAAGAGGGAGATGAAACCGAATAACAGGTAATGCATTATGTGTTGTTATGGCCTTCGCGGCTCTAGTTGGGTCTTGGCCTTCTCTACAATTGCCTTCCATATCATCCTGTTTTTTGCTCTTGCGCTGCGTCGTCATTTGGGAACTACACCCAGCATAATCAGGCAAGGACCGACCTGTAGCTTGTCGCGCTTTACAAGCATTTGCTCTAGAAGTTTGAGCAATATTTGTTCGTAGGGCCTGCCTGCCTAAACAGGGCCGTGTGCTTAGATTATTTAAACCTTGGGGCGGACAAGGATTTGATCTTAATGTATTTTGTTTGCCAAGACAATAATACTTAATCGGCTTATGCTGTTAGCTGTTTGTGAACCCATACAAACTAACGTTTCGCAAGACATTGCAGCTTGCATCTTCAGAGTGAATAGAACACCGAATTCAAATCCGGGAAGCGGAGGTATTTAAACCCCTTTAAGCCAGTCGGGCAGAACGGCGGAGTTCTGGTTAGTTGTGACCGTTTGGCAAAGACGGATCCGGTGGAGCGTGATCGTGAGATTGATGATACTTAGGAGTCCTCAGAGGGTAAACTACGGGAGTCCAAGCTATACTGAGTCTAAAACCATCCTCCCTGTTTATGTTGTCAGGTTGTTTCTCAATTTCAATTGCTTCACGTATGATACGAGGGAAGTAATGAGGTACTCTGGCGAGTACCGCGCATTTTCCATGTCCATCTTATGCCTAGTTAAACTGGTATCTTCAGCCACCGCAGATTTTGTGATGCGTTTGTGTCTGCAATCACCTGGTGGCTGAACATACTGGCTTAAGGGGGGGGGGGGAGAAATCTGGAATTATTATATAGAATATAGACTATGATCCGCGGCCCGCTACGTTACCACCAAAAAAGCGGGTGGCGTAACCCACGGGTTCTACTAGTACTTATTAAAGATTTTTAAATAATATGATAAATTTAAATAATTGAATATTTTGTTTTTGATACCAACAAAAAACATGACTACTTTTTCCGTTTCCGATTCTAGTTACGAACCTTAAAAAGAACAAACTGTTCTTTGGACCCGAAAAGGTGTATTTCCGTTAAAATATGAAATTTGAAAATTTGTATAAAAGTTAAAATGAGCTAAACACGTCGGTGACACTTTCCGATATTTTTTAGGCTTTAAATATTCTCGCGCTAATTTGGGTTCAGTTTGAACACTGGTCGAATGCACACGTCTAACGACGCCGCTCCAGCTTTTGAAAGTAAAAACGAGTTTTTCGCCGTTTGAAAAGACAAGTTTGGCGCAAAACGCTCCTACAGTGACCATCAGAAGTAGTGTTATTTAATTAGTACCTTTGGGTTGCATAACTGATAAAACACGCAACAACTTAGCGCGCGTCACGAAGGTTCTTTGTTTGGTCAAAGCAAAGCAAGTGCATTTAGATCAAAGAATAGAGGAACAAACTGCACGAATAAGACCAGGATGATACGTGCTATCTTTGCCCACACATACACTTTTCTCCATCGATATAGCACAGAACCTCAAAGAAATAAAGATTGCAAAATGGAATGTAAGAGAAGCAAAAAAACCGAATAAGCGACAACTAATCGACGAAGCGCTCAATACAAGAGACATCGATATTGGTAGCCTACAAGAAACATATCTAACTACAGGAGCAGCGAAAACACTACACCTGGCCACTAAGCAGGGGGGAAACAGATTCCACAAGGAGAGGTGTCGCGATCTTAATAAGGAAACGTAGCCAAAGAAGAATAAAAGGTTTCAACCCATAACAGAAAATCTATGTATGGCCTCGGTGGAGACAGAAAATCAATGTAAATATTGTTGGAGTACTACTAGACTAGACAATAGAATGGCCGGGGTAATGGCAGAACTTATGTCGGAGTCCCGAGTTGACACGGTTAGAATATCCGTTCGGAGTTAAGCGTAGCTCTACCTGGTCAGTACTTGGATGGGTGTCCGAAATCCGAGTCACCACGGGACTTGGTGCTCTCGGAATGACACCCTAATAGAGGGTCGCGGCGATGTCGCATTAAAACGCGGCAGTCGTTAGTGGGGTTGGAATTTCCTACAAAGTATAGGTGGATGAGTAAATGGACGAGTAAATGTAATGCTAAGGGTTTAGCGTAAGCTGAGGGGGCGTAGTGGTTAAAGGCCCAATGGATTCCACTACGCTCCGGTACATAGCAATAAGCCAAATCTGGAGTGAATGGGAGCAAGCCATGGGCCTCATTGGCCCACAGTGCTGATGTATATATATATACACGTACCGTCAGACAATAGAATGCCTGGTAATTCCAGAACTATATGACCTTATGAGGGAAAGCATGAAGAGGGCACCGACACTACATGATCCAAGAAGCAAAGATAATGGACAAGCACTAAAAGACCTGGCGTAATTTAGAATCGACCTTCGAGTCAGCTTCATGTCGGATAATGATGATAATGATGATGAAATATTCTCGCGCTAATTAATAAATAGTGAATAACCTTGTTTTAATGAAAATATACAGTACACTAGCATGTATACGCATTTGAAAGGCATATGTGCAACAAGTCCCACTAATCTAGAGGTATGAACACCCGCCTATCATGGCAAATGTCCTTGGTGGCCCTGTATCTCCGAAACCCTTTGGTCGATTTTTATAATTTGGTGTTCGAAAGTTTTTTATGCGCGAGTTTTTGTTTTTTTGCGAGGTTTTTAAGAGAAAACGGAACCGGAAACGAAAATTAGACAAGTTTTTTGAGTCTCATGTTTTTGCAAAAACGTTCTTGTAGTTTTGAAAACAGAGTTCAAAGGCAAATAAAATGCTTTTTTTCGAGTGCTGCATTTTCAAAACGAAAGTCGCTACGAATTTTTGAAAATGTTGACTTTAAAGTCTGATTACTCAAAAACAAAATATGTAATTAATAAAAATTATCATATTAGTTAATAGCCTTTTGAGCCTTTAAGTAATAATCTTGTAATGAAAAGATATTTGTGGAAATATAAAAATTGTAAATATTGCAGTTTTTCGAAATTTTGAAAATTCTCAATAAATTATTCCTCAAAAATTGTGAACTGTAAAATTGTGTGTGAACTACAATTTTTATTCCAAATCTCCCAAATTTTACCGTAAGGCCCTTCAGGAATTTTTGAAAAATTTTAAATGTTATTCAAAACGCAAACTCCAATCGTTATAAATTTTAAACAGTTCAATAGATTATTTACTAGGATAAGAGAGACTTTTAAACAGTTATGAAAAATTTTACAAAAATTTCATACTTTTTAATATCAACAATGCATTTTCCGACAGTTACGTGATTTTAACTAACGCCTATCAACTAGCTCTAGTTAAAAAATATATTTTTTATTCTTTGCATATTTCTGGTAATATAAAAAAAACTATTTACGTTGATTTTTGGTCCGATGTCCGCATCGCAATATCTAACTTGCTTCCGTCCAGTAGTCGAAGTTTTCGCTGCCTACTTTGCTTACAGTTATGGAACAGCATCCTATTGCACAGGCTATCTTCGTCTTCCTCTTTTCCTTTTCCTTACGCCTTTTCAGAGCGTCGGTCGGCGTCGGGTCCTTTATCAATTTTTGGAATTGACTACGGTCGGTAGCCTTTCTTTTCACTTCTCTTAGATCTTTGCCTGTTCGCTCTACTTTTCTCTCCCGGCTTTCCTCCCACGTTTCTCGTGGTCTTCTCCTACTTCGTTTTCCTTCTGGTCTGGCTTCTAGCACTCGTCTGGGTCTCGCTCATTCGCGCAGCATGTCCATGTACCATTTTAGATGCTGATTTTCTACTTCATGGATTTGTGGTTCTACACCTATTTCTTATCTGGCAGCTATGTTTCTTACGCGGTTTCTTTTTATCCTACCCAGGTATTTCGTCTCTACCGCGGTTATTTTACTACTGATTTTATTATGTATCGTCCAGCACTCCGTTCCGTGCGTTAAAGTTGATATATACATGCTCTTGTATACTCGTAGTTTTGCCTGTAAGCTGACTTCCTTCTTCGTAATTATTGGTTTATTCGATGCATAGTATACTTTGCTCGCTTTGTTCATTCTATTGGGGATCTCTTGTTCTGATATGTCGGTTCTATTTATTAATATTCCCAAGTACTCGTAGGGGTCAATCCATTCTAGTTATTTTCTATTGCTTGTAATTCGTGTGATTTCTTGAGTTTCGTTTTTTGCTATTGTCATTGCTTTGCTTTTATTTGTATTTATCTTCATTCCCTATTTCTTAATTACTCTGCTCCATTTAGTGAATAGTGACTACTGGTTGCAGCTTTCGGGACGAGTCCGCTAGTAGCACTATTAGGCGAGTCAATTTACGCTAAAAATAGTAACCTAGAAAAGATCTCGCTGTTTTCCCATAAAAATCAATGTATTTGACGTAGAAATTCGTGTTTACGTCACTAAAAAAGGTTATCATCTATTTTACGCTAGGTTCTATCGTAAGAGGGGGGCACGGTAGTTTCACCGAGATGCAGAACCCCTCCCCCTGTTTCGTCGCGGGGCACAAATGGGAACATGCACCTGTACCAATACCAAAATGCGACACATGTTTTTAGGACGGATTTTATACGACAAACACGAATATGCAACTTTTTACCGGTATCATTTCATATTACAATTTTAATCTGCAAATTTTACATATCTGATACAGAAAATACCTACTACATTTTTTAACAATTATATTTTTGACAGCCTTAAAAACATTCTCAAGCTTTAAGGCCTCATCCAGACTGGTCTGAGAATTCTACGAAGAACTCAATGACCTGGCAGGGCAGAACACTGTGAGGCCGCTCTGGGTTCCTGATCACTGTGGGATCGCAATGAAAAAGCTGATAAACTCGCAAGGCGGGGATCAACAGGGCCCTATTACGGCCCTGAATCTACACTGGAAGTATCAAGGAATTGAATCCGTGGCTATATCAGCGAATGGATCTGCAGGCAACATAAAATTTACTGGATTAACAGACCAGGCTTAACCCACAGCAAGGCATTTATCAACGGACCTTGCAAAAACAAAACCACATAACTGCTTATGTTAAGCACAACACTGCTCAGAATCCTTACGGGCCCCCTAACAGGACACGCGACTGTTAACTACCACCTCGGGGAGATTAGGAAATTTGATGGAGACCCTACATGCAGAGTCTGTAGTGAGGAACCAGAAACAGCAATGGTACAGGGTATCAAGATCATGGACTGGGTGTGAGTAACTACCAGGGTGAACACAATAAGCCGTATAGGCTGCAGTGTCTCCGGAACCATGGGTAGACGGACCAAGAGGAAAGTAGGAAAAAAAAACATATTTTGGATTCCTGTTGGTCCAAAGCACTGTTTTTCTGCCAAAACATCACAATTTAAAATTTTCACAAAATCAATAATTCTATAGGTATACTAAAGGTATAGGAAAATAAAAATGGTGCAATTACTAAAATTCTCTCGTTTCAAGACAGGTTCATCGTGCACCACTGTCTGACCAAACATGTTTATTTTCTCA
This sequence comes from Ctenicera cuprea, assembly GCA_958336395.1. Classification (NCBI taxonomy): domain Eukaryota; kingdom Metazoa; phylum Arthropoda; class Insecta; order Coleoptera; family Elateridae; genus Ctenicera; species Ctenicera cuprea. Next base: position 39,252,161 of record OY284487.1, on the reverse strand, counting down.
AATTTGACCTAGCAGTATTATCAATATTGTAATGTCATTGCACTTGTAGTATTATCAGTATTATAATGTCATACAGCAAAATTCGTATTGCAACAAATACTTTTGTGATGCTAGAACAAATTTATCGTTCAGAATATATTTATGCAATAGAAGCGTTAATATGACAACTATTGCTGTATATTATAAAACAATAAAAATAACGCTCTCGATATTGATTAACAAATATGTTCTTAAGGAATAAAAAAATATCTGAACAAGCAAAAGGAAGTCTTTAATAGATCTACCAAAACTGAAGAGTTGCCATGATGTGTTTTTTCGTCCACCAAAGCGGAACAACATGCCGGATTTCAGTTGTTTACGTTTTATATAAAAACTGTTAGGCTAATGCAAATCAGCTAAATGTTATCTAATGAGCGTACAATAACATATCTACAAAAGTGTAATAATTGGCACTTAGTTGGCTAATTACAGACATGGCGTTTATGCAAGTAACGTTGCCAAAAAGATTTTTTAACGTTTCCATTTCTTATGGTAGCGAGAGGGAGAGTACGAAAGGGGTAAGGCTAGTAAATAATAATATATAGGTACTATTATTATTTATCAACCTTGCGAAAGGGATACCAATTTCATGGCTGCGTCATAAGGTCTTCGCGTACTAGACTATAGACAAGTTTTGTACCGTAACCTATTTTAGCTTGCATCTTATTGTTTTAGACGTTGTAACCTTTAATTTAGATTTTTGTGTTGTGTTGCTCAAAGCTAATGTGGCAAACATTGTATTCTCTATTAAACTCTTATCTGCCATTAGCAATTAGCAATTAGCCTAATACATGTAGTAAGAAGAAGAAGAGAATTTGCCAGAGATGCGACATGGCAACCATCGGAATTCATTGTAAGTTGACCTAAGTAACCTAATCACTCAAATAACTGTATTATTCAAAATACCAAGAGACCTATTTGTTATACATTTGCTGACGAACTATATTATTATTTTATTAGCATTGTCTCTAATGTATAATATACCCTACTGAAAGTCACCTCAGTTGCCTTATAAAACCACATACATAATAAACCCAGTTGTTTCAAAAACCGCATAACACCACATAAAGCCTGATGAAAACATTATAAGGTTATATGAGGTTTCTATATATATTTTCAGTAGGGATACTACAATAAAAAACAAATTTTTATGTTGCCCAACATCGAAAAGATAGTATTTCTTTCTCCAAATTATAATTTGGAATTCGCTCCAGGCGCAGCAGGTTCAACAGCATCAGAAATATTTGCAGAGCCTGGAAATTAAATTTTAACTTCAGGTGTGTGAGGTGTGACCTTCAACTGCAAGCGCATTTTAACTGTTCAAAATTTAATTCGGTGGAGGTTCGTAATATGTACTTATCTCTAAAAAATATTTCGTCTGTTTTACAAGGCTAATATTAATTTGTTCAAGTATTAACTAGGTAGTTTATGTGCACAAATCTCGGAAACATCTAAGAAATGTTCTTATAGAAATTAACATCATGTTTACACATTTCTAAACACATACAGTCAGTTTCTTGTTCACTTTTACATAACCTACGTAAAATAAAAAGTTTTAAGACTGCAATTCTGAGTATATCTTCATTCGACTGCAGTATTCCGCGTATGTATGTCGCAGATATTTAAGTCAAGGTCATCTGGCAGAATTTCGAACATTAGCAGAAAAACTATTAGTAATTTAAAGAAATATAGGTAGTTCAAAAACCTACTAACCTGGGTGAAATTTTTGTTAGTTGTAACATTATTTCTATGTTCGAATTACTTATGGGGATTGCTCATTATGAAAACAAATCGTCCACCTGTTAATTGTTTTTCTGGCCAGGTTACTCAAACTTAAGGGTGCAAAGGGCACCCCCTTAAGGTTTGCAACCAAACCCCCGTTCAAAATCTCTATATACTAATTTTAGCAGAAATCGGTCGTTGGAAAGGATCTTACAGTCGAGTTGTGTATCGAATCGATTCAATGCGACCAAAACTCAATTTTAAATAATCGAATTGTTGTCATTAATAAAGGGATCAGGTATATAGCAACTAATTTTCAATACTGTATTGTAAAGCTGCGCTGCCCGAGAATAAATAATTTGCATCTGATTTTGATTTAATGGTATTGTTTCATACTTTAAAGTGTGAGCTCCCTGAAGACATAATGCACTTGCCTAATAACTTTGATCTATTTAAAGGAATATTATATTTCTTTCCGCAAATACAGACTAATTAACAGTGATCACTTTACTTAGCTAAATTGCTCTGCGATTTAGTTTTAGTTAATCTTAAGCAGGTGGTCGCCTCAAGGCAGCTGCACACATTTTTGGTACATAAATGTAAATAAACCATAATTGTAAAACACATGTTGACATGTGTCAATGAGGATGCCGCTTGTGTGGATTATTGGAGCCAGTCTAATATTTAAAATTTTACGCTCTCAAATTTTAGGGATTAGGGTAAATATTGGGTTGTAGTTATTAACATAAATTGGAGAAACTTGACAGCTTTAATTAGCACAAGTGTTCAAGAAAGCTTGAGAGTGTGAGACAAAATTTGATTGATACTTCTATCCAATCAAAGATTAAAAGAGAGTTGGGCTGTAATTTTATTGAATAAAAGAGTATGTTCCCTAAAGGAAGGGACAACTTTCTGATTCTCAAAAATCACTCAGTTCGCTGAAATCTTAACGTAAGTTTGGAAGCATTATTGCTGAAATTCTGTCAAAGTATTATAAGTCTGGAACCTGAAACTTAAAAATAAAATATCATCTTAGTAGGTTTTGGGCTACGAGGAGCACTTTGCCAAAACCCCAAAGGCTTAGGCCAAGATGCTTATTCTTATTAATGTACCTGATTAGGCGTATCAAGCGTGGCGTTATTGTCTTTCGAGAATTAGGTGTAACAATTAAGGCGCTATTTCAGAAAAGCCCATTGGTGGCGGCGCTATTGTCCTTCGGTAATTAGGCGTAGCGGCCAAGGCGCTGTTAGGATGAGACCTAATCAGGCTGAGAGTATTGCGTACAAATGAATGATAGTACACGGTGTTCCTGTAAAGAGTACCCAGTTACTTGAGCAACCTGTACAACACTCAACATTTATAAGCAGTTCCAAAAAGAAGTATGAGTATAAGTAGAACTTGGGGTACAAATTTAATTTGGCAACTTTACTCCACACGACTGAGGTGCAAATTCTATATGAATGGTTCCCGCACTCATAACACTAACACTTGCATCACAAAAATAAATAAATACTTTAAAAGGTTTATTATTGTTTAAATCAGCTTAACATCGTATCCTTTTTAACCTCGATAAAAACAGGGTAAATCAGACATGAGTCATAATTAAAACACAAAGTAGGTCCAACACCAATCATCCCAAATAAATAATCAATTAAGCAATAAACACTTGATTAATTTTAATACTATTAAAATGTGTAAATAAAAATATCTACGACACTGCACGATTACAGTATTCAAAATTCAGCCATAAATATCGTGAACATAATTAATAGGTACTGAGCACACCCGTTTAAAGATGAAAAAAATAAGTTAGGTATTGCAATTAATAAAAAAATTGTAAGAACTTAACCTTCTTTATTATATAGGTAATAAAAAAGGAAAAAACCGTAACCTTAATTTTTATGCTCGTCATCATATACTTTCTATACAGTATGACCACAAACCTTTCTGCTGTTAAAGAACAAAAAACCAAAGTGACTTAAATATTTACTTTAGAAATTTGCAAATCGAGAATAATTTAAAGTACCTATTCAAAATTCATGCTTATTTTGAGTGTCGTTTCAGTACTAATTAAAAAACTGTGTTTATGCGTTGATTGAGTCAATCAACGGTTTATGTTTGTCAGATGTTACTTAAGGTTAAGAGGTTGATGGTAACGCTATTCCAAAAGCAGAAAAATATACAATTTTTTTACATGTTTTGATTGCTCTGCACATCCTAGATCAAAGCACAATACATTTCGGATGCTAAAGCGGTTCCATACGAAATGGATTGGTGATGTTGCACGGTAGGCACAATGCAACATAATAAATTGTGTGTGAATTTATTGAAACTACAAGCAATCGCGATAATAAAAATATTTTAAACCTCATACAGCATTTCCTCTCCAAAAGTATTACAGTTAATTCGTTTTAAATATGAACAAATATTGCAGAGATACAGGTTGAATAAAAAATTCTCCTCATGCAAAAATTAGCTTTTAGGATCGGTTTCGAAGCATGAAGGTATGGGATGGTATGGTATGTATCGCACTGTTTTTTGACTTATCTCTACTCATTCGGGCTTTTTTCGCTTCAATTACCTTTCATCTCGGAAAAGCAATTTTCAAATAACAACCGATAACAATTCTTGATCGGCATCAATTCGAAAATCAATTGTGGATCTTCACTATCGAAATAATAATGATATGCGATAGTGATAGTGGCCAGAGTGGTCATCACTGGATCCGGAGGGCCCAGGGGGCAGAGAACCTATGTAGGTTACAGAGTCGTGGGGATGTAGGCCGGCTATATACAAGTGCTCGGCACCGTCCTGCCAGTTAAATCAAAGTGCTTCTTCGTCGGCAGTTGTTGGATTAACACAGGTGAGTTCGTGGTGAGACTGTGTGTGTGCTAAAGTTTAACGAGCTAAATTCCGGGCGTGCGTGTACTGCGGAGACTTTAACGAGTGTACTGAGGAAATCTAGATCAGATTTCGTTTTAGCAGTATCTCGATTTATTTATCCAATAATCGATTCGTTAAGAATTTTTTATCTTAAAGGAAACACAACGTTTTGGTAATATAAATGAATTACCATTTTATAATAAACGTTTGTGTGTAAAGAAAATTAAAATTTATATTATTTACAACTCAATGTTTATTGTATAATTTTTTTAATTTTTTTGTTAATTTTGATTTAGTGAACGGGTACTAACTACCACATAATCAATAATAAAATAGAACATACAAAAATGTATCAAACATGTCTAAGTAACTTATTAGTTACTTCCAGTGTTGCAATTCTGTATGTGCTAGGTTCAGTGGCTTCTCGTTTCATTATTATTTAATATAATCTGTTGATTAAATTTCAAAAACAAATCGTAATGTTATTTTTGCCTGTATAAAACTATAGTTAATTTACTAAATTTCTCTAACTTTAACAGGTTTTAAAAATTTAAATAATAGGTTATAAGAAGGTATAATAAATAATTTTTCCGATTTCGTATATTTATTATTTATGACTTTCTAAAGCGACATTTAACAATTATTTCACAAATAATTATGCTTCTGCCAATATTTTAATACAATATTTTCGCCTCATTGATAATATCCTGTTGATTTATCCACCACGATGTAAAAAATATCTTCGTAGACTATGAACATTTTCAGGACCACATAAAAGTCCTTGTATTTCAAGAATAACTAAGTCAGCTCACTGTAAAACAGGGATTCCCCAGAAACTGCCACAGATACTTAAAGGTTATTGCTTTATGGTTTGAGATTCCATTATTTATTAATTGCTAGCATGTTTATATACATTAATTGAGCATTTTTATAAACAAGGTTTTATAACTTCCATCAGAGTGAATGCAACTTTGCATGTCACAAGCATATCTGTAAAAAGAAACAAGGTAACTCCTTTTCATTTTCAAAACGATTACTCTGTATTGTACGAAGTAATTACTATAATTAAATAATATTGTTGTTTCTCCTATTACTTCATTTCTAATAATTGAGACAATGTAAAATTGTGCAGATGGTAGAATTTCTTCGGAGAAAATATAACAGTTTTTATAAAATTTTATGCTTTTTGGGAAATGCAAATTTGGGGATGGGTACAAAAGGTCAACTTTTCTTCTGCATTTCTCCATTAAATATTATTGATTATACGGGCGCCGTCATATTATGATCAACAGGTATTATACAACTAAATGTTGCTTTGTAGTAATAGTCAGGATGCGTTTCCGTAACCAAAGCTCAGAAAAGAAAACGTTTTAAAAACAGTTAGTTAAATATTTTCAAGCGATCAGGTTACGTCAATATTTAATGGTTTGAATTTTGCAAATTTAATAATCTGTGGACTTGTTTTTTATGAGCATGAACAAACTGGTTTCAGTCTAGATTTGTTTTGAAATTCAACTAAACAAGTGGAGTAATGTTCCATAATTGTTTAATATTACAAAATTATAATTCCCATAAAAAGCACATCCTTTATTCTGTATTGGCTTCAAGAGTGCAATAACCTAAAATTTTGTAGCGCAGTCATGTCGCAAAGCTAATCGTGATGAAGGTTCTAAAATATTGCGGTCTATAGCCAATAACCATCATAATACACTGTGTCAGGTCATTTGGCACTAATAGTCACTTTCTGTTGACTTTCTATTGTCCATCAAAATTTAATGCTTTTCTTTATAGTACCCACCTGTTACATTTCATGCAATGTAATTACCTACTAGATTAGTTTTTAATTTGCGAACGTGTGAAAAGGTTAGCAATTGAAAACAATTCGTAAATGTGATATTTTTAAGTTATTATTTTGTTAACAAATAAGGTGTCGTTTGTTGAATAAAAGTAATAAATCTGTATATTTATAATCTGTGTATAGCATTGTTCTTAGAAATTGAATTAATGCCTTTATTTTAAATTTAAGCACATCTTTGGGTTGTAGCTCATAGAAATTTATCAATTTTTCGTATTGTCATAATCAATATATGTTTTCATATTAGCTGCAATTACATTTTTTGTGTTTATTTCTAAGATATACACAGTGATTCAAACTTTAACGGCATCCTTTTAAGAACATGTTCCTTTTATGAAAATAAGGGGAACAGTTAATATTAACATGGGTCCGCAAATGCTTCATTATCGATACAGGATGTTGAAAACTATAAAAGAATAATGATTTTTTTTCAATTATTCCGACATGATTGCGAATTAAATTTTAAAAGTTACGCAATACGTATATGTATATGTTCATGTAGCATAAGTGGACCATAACAGTCAGTTTTTTTCTTCTCGAGTGGCGTAGCTACAGCTGTGTATGCGGATATTTAAGGTAGAAAAAATTGGTACGCCACTGTTTTTTTAAATTTTGATACAATTTTCAAAATGCCTGACTAATTTATGATTAAAAGGGTCTTTTGAGTTTTTTTCCTATCATCAACCGTTTTTGTGTAAAACACGCATTGAATATGAAAAACATTACTAAAAAGTCAAAACAATCGAGTAATGTTTGTATTCTTTCAAGTACGTTTTACCCTTAAACAGCTGATTATAGAAAAAAAACGTAAAAGGTATTTCCGATCATAAATTAGTTGACCAATTTGAAATTTTTCGTCGTGTTTTTTGATCTTCGAAGTGTGTTAAAGGAAAACGGTTACTGATAGGAAAAAAATTCAAGAAACCCTTTCAATCATAAATTAGTTGGGCATTTTGAAAATTGTAAAAATGTAAAAAAAGCAGTGGTGTATTTTTTTTCTTTTTAAAATATCTACATACATACCACTGGAGAAGTAAAAAACTGACTGCTATGGTCCATTTATGCCACATGAACATACATACGTATTGCGTAATTTTTAAAATTTAATTCGTAGTCATTTCTGAATAATTGAAATTTTCAACACCTTGTATCTTGATAACGAAGCATTTGCGTACTTATGTTAATATTAACTTTTCCTTATGTTTTCATGAGAGTAACGCGCCCTTAAAAGGATACCGTTTATTTTTGAGTCACCCTGTATATTGTGATTTTAAATTTTTTTTTATTGACAGTTTAAACAAACTAATTTCAAACTAATTTCCAATACAGAAAGTTGACCTACTCCATGCTTATTTTTACTTTACTCTAAATATAGGCAAGTACTGATTTCACAAAAATGTTCAAATATCGAAATTTTGACGAAAATATAAGTTTTGGTGTTCCTGGAATTTAACAAGTGACTTTTAAGAAGTTTCTGTTGTTGGTTGGGTGGGTACGTTCGTTTCCTCTTATCTCCAGAACGGTTGGTTCGATTTCTATGCGCTGTGAAATGCCGAAATAAACTTTTTTAATTCTGAAAACGAAACCTGGCAGGAACCTTAGTGTAAATGCAAATCTTTTTTTTTAACTCTCCAGCGGTTACTTAGCAACCGCTACCAGTTTTTGCAAATTTTATCTTTAACGCCATTTTTAAAATACGGGTTGATAAAATTTGATAATATAAATATCTAGAGGGGTACAATGTCAACACGCGCGAAGATTTTTTAAAATAAATTGATCTTGTAATAAATTTTTTGTTTCTAAATATAATAAGAGATGCTTACAGGCATAGACTGGCGTACTATTGCGCTAACCGAGCCGGTGTATACTGGTGGGATCTTACAACCACTGTTCGTGCGTAATACGTTGATACAAAATTACAAACATACTTTCAAAATAACTATGACCATTTCTAAAGTGTTTCGCTCATTTTTTTGCAATATACATTTCTACCACAAAAAACAACAAAGAAATTAATTTATTACTTCAGATATGAAAACACGTTTCTATTTTCAAAAAATTTTAATTTTGCTTCTTTTTGTTTTGGCAAACATTTTAAATTTTGTAAAAAATAATAAAACATGTTTAAGGTTTTTCCTTCATGTTGGTGTTTTCGCGATCTAGAAAGTTTAACTTGTCTTAATTTTGTGATCCTAAGATTGGTAACGTAGATTCTATTATTTTTCCAAAACATGGTAAAGGGTGTTTAATATAAAATTCAAAAAAGGGTCTTCCTCATAAAACAATATTTCAAGTTTTCTTTATTTTATTATTTATAGTCATAATATAATTAATTCTTAAGCCCCAGTTTGCCAGGTAAATTGCTTATAATTTATTAATACTTAAAGTTGTTGGCTCTTTAAACTTTAATGATAATTAACGGCACAATTTTTACTTGTCTGCATGTTACGTAAAACATTATTTATATTAATTTTGCTGCGTCTTCTAAAAAATAACAACTTTAACAACTTCTAAAGAACTTGGTTTCACAAACGAACATTTTGGATAAAATAATTGCCCTATCAAAATAATTAATGAAACTCCATAAAATCACGTTATTTTATTTTTTTATTAAATTTACTGAAATGAGTATTGAAGAAAGTAGACTAAACACGTTTTTCATAAACCTGCGGAAATGGGGCAGCACATTCAGGATGTACAAAATTCTTGCGATTTAACATTTAAAGTAGATTAAACGTGATCATCACAGATGTATTATGATAGTGCAACATTGTTGCATTCCTTAAGCTAAAAGAAATTTGATTACATTTGTATCTACTATTAAAATAGCTAAAATTTCTTTAAAATTCAATAAGTAAACAATAACCATGGGAGTACTCAAATCTATTAAGTTATAGGTGAAACATATTGTACGATTTTGCAAGGTTTCTATTACTACGATATTTACTAAAAGTTAACGTTGTAAAGTACCTGGTTTAGCGAGAAATTAGAGTTCCAAAAGAAATTAATAAGCTGATATAAACTACAACATGCATGTGCTTGTTATGATGGCAAATGGGACTTATTAAAAATCGTTTTGGTAATATTCCTAAAGTTATAAAATTATTGGAAGGCAAAAATTTGTCGCTAATAGAATCGATTGGCCACTTTCTTTCTGTTATTGGAATTAAGTGTTCGGCAGAGAATTTGGCATCAGGTTGTCGCAATATATTGAACAAGTACTGCATCGCTATTCTGGTTACTCACAATTATTAGAAATTGCAAATATACTAAAGTCGACTTATAATCCAGTCAGTTATTCACCGGGCAACTTTTACAGTTTTGCTCCATTAAGGAGTTAAGACGTTGAAAGGTCATTTTCAATGTTTAAAGATATTTTGTCGGACAAGAGAACTAAATTTTCGGATGAAAATTTAGATAAACTTGTTGTTGTGCACTGCAATTGTTAAGTTTTTTATTCAACGGTGGTTTTCCGTGCCTTATGAATGTTGATAGTCCAAACATTTTTTTTCGCAGAACTTTCTCGTTGTATTAATGAATTTACCCGTTCTATTTTCATTAATTCCTGGTTGCTACGAGGATCATTCGAAATGTACGTGGCCTAACAAATAAAACGCAAGTTTTTTGGGCAAAAAATTATTTTATTTCTTAATATAGTCTCCTGCTCGCTCAACCCACGTATTCCAACGATGCTCCAAGGCAGCAATGCCGTCTTTGTAGTCGATGAACCCAAGTCCTCGAAATAAGTATTTACAGCAGCGATTACCTCGAAATTGGATCATAATCTTTTACCGCCGAGCCATTTTTTTCAGGTCATAAAAATTGCTGGGAGCCAAATCTGGCGAATAGGGCGAATGAGGCACTAATTCGAATCCCAATTCATGAATTTTGGCCATGCGATTGCAGACGTGTGTACAGGTGCGTTATTTTGATAGAAAAGCACTTTCTTTTTCGCCAAATGAGGCCGTTTCTCTTTGATTTTGTCACTCAATTGCTGCAACAAATTGGCATAATACTCACCATTTTTTGTTTTTCCTTTTTCCAAGTTGTCGACGAAGATAATTCCATAAGAATCCCAAAATACAGTTGCCATAACCTTTCCTGCTGACAAAACCGTTTTTGCCTTTTTTGATGGCGGAGAACCTTTGTGTGTCCATTGCTTGGACAATTCCTTGGTTTCGGGAGTGTAATGGTAGATCCAGGTTTTGTCGGCGGTTATGGAACGGCGCAAAAAGTCTTTTGGATTGCGGCGAAAACGTGCCAAAAGGTCGCGAGAAACAATCAAACGATTTAGTTTTTGTTCCGGTGTGAGCAAACGCGGCACCCAACGCGCGGAATATATTTTCATTTCCAATTTTTTAGTTAAAATTTTGTGCACATTGTCATTTGAGATGCCCACTGTGTCTGCTATCTCGCTCACTTTTACTCGACGGTCATCCAATACGATACGGAGGACTTTTTCAATCATATCCGGGGTAGTAGCCGTTTTTGGGGCGTCCACTGCGGGGTTCGTCCTTTGTGCTCACACGACCACGCTTAAACTCGGCATCCCAGTTTTTAACCATTGAAAACGAAGGAGTGGACTTCAAAAATGTCGAATCCAACTCTGCTTTGATTTCGGTTGGTGTTAAGCCTTTCAAATGAAAGTACTTCGTCACTGCTCGCAACTCAGTTAATTCCATTATTTACGAAATCACTCGAGACGCTCACTTTGGCGCACTGTCAAACACAAACTAATTGACAGATCGCTCTATACTGTCATATTTAACCTAAGAAAGGATGGTTCTGAAAATGGTAATGGAAATTCCGCCGAATTAGCGCCACCTCTGAACGATTCTCGTATTTTACGTTACAATTAAATAGTTATTTAAGTATCAAGGAATGTAAGGACGTAATAACATCCGAGGTAGGCGAATACGAGCTGAGGCGGAGCCGAAGCTTGTCGCCTGCCGAGGATGTTATTAGTCGATATATTCCGTGTTACTTATTAAATTTTTCACGCTACCGGCAATGTAAGTAGGCCTACAGTTAGAAATTTAATCATATTTTTAAAAGTTCGTTTTGACAGCTGTCATCGGAATTATTTTTTAAAAGCCCCATTATTCTAAGTTGTCTGTGCTTGTTACCATATCAACGAACAGTTAAAATCAACATTATTTTCCTAGGAATGTAAGTGACACTATTAAGTTCCGTCGTCAAGGGTAACTAGTACACAAATGTTATCAGCCATTTACGATCCCTGTAGCTATGGATGTAAGGCCTACTTACATCGCCGGTAGCGTGAAAAAATATTTATGCAGTTTCATAAAATTGTTTCGTGAAGTACTTTTAAAAATCATGACCATTCATATTCTACGCTTATGAACCCTGTTTTATTTTATTTTATTTTACTATTACACAAGCATCAATTCCAGTTGACCAAATAAATATTGACTATCTACACAACCTAACATAAGGTCAAACATATGGATGTGTTACCATTTCAAGCTCGTAGATAATTCGTTTATAATTTTATATATGCGCCATCTATACATTTACAGGAATTACGTCAGGAATTAGTATTAATTATTTCCCTCATAATTTAAATACTGAGTAAACACTAGGCTAGAAATCCGGACACTGATCATCACCAAGTGCAATAATTATTTATCGTTAAGGTCTATCAGAGATGTATACATGGGTAACAGCTTTTTCAGATTAAATATGTGTGAAAAGTTTTGATAACGTATCACAATCTAATAACTTTTTTGCAAAATGATAATTGTTCTATTACAGTATTACATAGCGCTTAGTGGATACTAATAATAATAATAATAATAATAAGGTTTATTCAAAACATTTCATTGAATTACAGTCTGTAGGTAACATGTATGCTTGTTTGATCTATATCTAAAAATTGTTTATGTAACTTAATGTTTTAATTAAACGGAAGTGATCCTCACTGAAGCATAGCTTGTGCGTGAGGTTTGTGAAAAAATCTAGAGCTAAAATTTATAAAGATATAACAAATTTAAAATTACGTTAATTCAACCTTGCACTTTTAGTTTTAAAACGTAAATTCAACAAATTACACATTACATTTTTAGATGTATCTCAAAATTAGCAAAAGTAAAAAAAGTCAAGATTAAATATGTGTAATTTTTATTAAATAATAGCAAAAGCAGTTTAACTTTCAGTGATTTTAGATGTAACGAGCACGCCATTTAAAATAAATTCGTGTTGGTTCTCATGCACGGAACAGTAATTATCAAAACAGAATACAGTAATTTTCTATTCAACATTAATTTTTAAAACAGTAATTTAATTTCACAATATGCGAGTAAACAACGCTAAATCAAAGAGTGTAGAATAATACTGACATTTATGCAATGCTATAATGAGTTCTGAGAGCATTTATGGTTATTGTAAGTTTGTTCACCAGGAAGCGAAGATGTTCTCATTCCAGTCCCGTTCAACGATCTACCGGTTGTTGCATCGGTTGTGTAATCATCAATTGATGACTCTTGTATCTCACAACTACACAGTGAAAACTGAAAAAATGTATTCCGCAAAGTTTAATTGCTTCACCATAAACAACGATCAAGTAAACTGATAAATTCCTGTAATTTGATTGACGGGCAGTTATTTGAACTTTCTCAACGCACCGTTTCTTTTTCAGAACATATAGCAGTACTTATTGAATGATCCTGTTCTAGTTTCAGTGTCAACATTTTACAGATATAAGTTTAAAAGTTGGTGTACTGTAAATGTTTAGCTTTTTACAGCATTATCTTAGATACTCAAAATTCAATATTTTATATTCTACGTAACCATAACTAATTAGACATTTTCCCACAGTTATGTAGCAACATAAGTATAAAAGGGAAACACCATTGCGCAAACGCAGTAGAATATATCGTAGATATACATTTTCCTACGGCCTATTACGTTATGTAAGCTTGATAGTTTATTTTACTTCTAACGAAGTTCGATTTGTTGATACTTCGTTTCGAAAGTAGAACCCTTGTTGTTTGTTAGTAGACGAGCTTAATGATGTAATCATTCTATTCATAGCTTTTGGAAATTATGTAAGGCATAACAGTAAATGCAAATCATATTTATATAAACTTTTGCTGAGAAACAAAGAGTTCATCCTAGATATCAATAAAATTAGGTTTCATAATTTTTTAGAAATGTATGGTATAACTTCCTAATAAGGCATTTCGGTTCGTATACTAGATTTTTACTTTCCCATATCTTTGATATAGGGAAGTATTGACTTCGTGAAAATTTTCGAAATCTAGAGCTAACCCAAAAAAGTTGTGTTTAAAAAATGTCTATCTGTGGTGGGTATGTGGGTGTGTGTGGGTGGTTGACACCTCTAAAGGCGAAAGTACTGGACCGATTTTGATGAAATTTTAAATCAAGAGGTATATCAAAAACTGTAGTTTTATTTGAGCGTTTAAAAAAAATGTGAAACCGGAAACAGAAGTTAGACATGTCCTTTTTTTGGCGTGTTTTTCCAAAACAAAATTTGGAAAATTTGAGCACGGCATTTGAAAGAAGAACTTAAGGCAAATCGAAAACTTTCTCACTAAACTTTCTAGCTTCAAAATGGCGGCCGCTACTACTGTTTGAAAATATCGAGTTTAACGCCCATTAACTCAAAAGGCAGTTTGGGAGCCATTTGTGAGTAGTATTCGATGAAGTAAAATTAATTTCGAAAATTTGAAGCAATCTGCTTCAAAATTTTAAATATTTTCAAAAAAAAATTTCAAAATGTGCTTACACGATTTTTGTTAACTTTCTGCTTGCAGTAAACTATAATTTTGTTTTTTTCTAATCTTCCAAAATTTACTCTGATGCCTTTCGGGAATTTTTGAAAAATTTAAAATTGTTTAATTATTTATTCAAAAACTTAAACCCCGCTATAAACTTGTGTCAGTTCTACAAACTATTTCCAGTACTTTATTTGTATTAGCAAGAATTTTCAACTATTTTTAAATTGTTGGAAAGAAAGTATACTTTTAGTATCAACAACGGGTTTTCCGGCAGTTACATGATTATAACTACGCCCATCAATTATTTTTTATTCTTGGCATATTTTGATAACTTTTGAAATTAACTATTTATATCGATTTCTATTTCAAAATCCGAAGCGTAGCTAATCAGCTGTTCTTACTATTCTTATACGGTATGCAACATTGTAGGGTTGCTTCTATAAATTAATTTCTTAAAAATCTAACATACGATGAAATAAGAGAAGAACTTAAGGCAAATTGAAAACGTGTTTACCGAAGTCTCTAGTTTCAAAATGGCGGCCGCCACATCTTTTTGAAGATTTCGACTTTAACGCCCATTTACTCAAAAAGTAGTCGTCTAGCGTCTGGTGTCTTCGCTTAACAGCCAATCCTACCTCATTCTAACTTTCATAACTTGCTCACCTCCTCGGCATGCAGGGAATGTGTGTAAAGCTATCGCCGTCAGCAGAGATCGTAAGCTTCCTTAATCACACGCATGTGTTTTAAAATTGTAAACGTCAGTTGTATATGTTGCTTTAAAAGTTAAATAATAAAAAAGACGTACAATATAAAATAAAAATTATCATTTATTAATTATTTTTTTAAAGAGCTCTACAAAATAAATTTAAAAAAATATGTTTAACATTCCTTCTTGTAAAAAATGAAAATCAGAAATTACTTTCGCTTTGTATTTTCTACGCTGTGCCGTGCATGTTATAAATTAAAAAAAAAAGGATTTGTTGTTTCGTATTGAATGCAATTTATTAGCAATGAAAAAATCGGCGTCAACAATGCAAACTTTACACTTACACTTTCATTAACTTGCTTTACTTTCGATGTAAATATCACACTCCTACAAACAACCGCATTGACAAGTTAACACTGCACAATACTCGCCAATATTAGACGAGGTTGCGCAAGTCAGGATCGGCTGTTAAGCGAAGTCACCAGACGCTAGTGTCTGACCGGCATCAGCTACAACTTGTTTGAGAGCCCTTGGTAGGTGGTATATACGATGAAACAAAATTAGTTTCGAAAATTTGAAAACAACCGCAATGGCCATTCTTCAAAATTTCAAAAAAGTATTTTTCAAAAACTCCCTTACATTTTTTTTAAACTTTGTAGGCTGTTAGAACGGAAGATTGGCTACAATTTGATTTTTTTCTGACAGCTATAATTTCTATGAATTTTTGTAAAACCAAAAAGGCGTACTCCTTTCTTGATTAAACGGGGTCTGATTAAAATTTTTTAAACTGAATTGCTCATCACGACTAGTAGTATCAAAATCTAAATATAAATGCACGAATATTATTCCACAGTTTTGAAGCACGCTGTAATAAAGTTACAATGTTTCAACCTATTGAAAATCAAGTTTAGAAAAAACTAAAAACACCATGGTATGTGTATAACCGTAAAAGCTCGGGACATACTTTCAACATGCTTTAATAAAGTACCAAAAGATTGCATCATCTTTGCTGACGTCACTATAAACGACTGACTGAGCTGTAGTAAACGTTGAAGTAGGGATTGAAATAGAGTATTGCCTATATACCTTGTTTTGTTAGAAATCTAATAATCGGTGAAGTGTACAACGTTATAATTATTAATACTTTTGCAAGTACAAGTTTTAGTATGGGAAAGTCCACTCGAAGTCCACACTTCAGCTTTTTTTAATTTCGCCATTCCAGCGTGGGAATGTGCGTGTTTATTAATATGTATTAGTTCGTGCACGCACGCTACTACATGAACGTGCATACGTGTGTAAGTAATAAAGCAAAATGATATGTAACAAAACTATACTGAAACATTCAAAAACTTCTTAAGCTAAAGCTTTTAAGTTCTGGACGTTTTCAGACAATTTACAAAAATTAGATTTTCATTTATCTAATTGCTTCGTAGCGTCTTAATAAATTTAGAAATTAGCTGCTTTGTAAATCATATAGCCGCTGACGATTTAAGATGCATTGCTTATCAGTAACTTTAGAAGCCCGAGTAGTATTTGAAGGGGCAGAGGGATATTGTTTCCCCTACCGACCATATTTTGGCTGACAGTGTTAACTTTTTCCACAAAAAACAAAAAGTCGTTCTTTTTCAGTTTATTTATTTTTTCGGTCTTTTCTACGCATTCCTGTAACGTGTTAAAAGCTAGATGTAAAATAGAGTTAGTAATAATTCAACAGATGTAAATATTTAGACAATACAATGACTAACCAGCAATGAAAGAGTGGCAAAATTTGATACTAAAGAGTATTGTAATCTTATGGTAACTTTAAAGTAATAATATTTTACAGGTATATTTTTTAAACATCTAGATTATTTTATAGTTTTGGGAAAATCCAGGTAAAGTACATTCGTTTGGAATTATTGTTACATTGTCGGTAGAGAATAAAACTACATCAAGATGATGAGCATCAACAAGGAGTAGGAATACTCGTGAATAAGAGGATGGGAAAGAGTAAACTAAAACGGTGGGAGATAGGTAATAGACGAACACGGGATCGGCGGAAAAATTTTCGTAGACTAGTGCGCAACAAATAAGTAAATTATAATTGGGAAGGGGGTACTTCTTCTCCACAAAAATATTCATAAAGTATCATGGACTTCTTAAAACTATAAGACACACATTGATCACATATTAATACAAATACAAAAATGATAAAAAAAAGTGCATTGCTGATCGTTAGAAACAAAAAAAGCACCGAAATTAATTAACAGCGATCATTACTTCATGGTTGCTATTGTTGGAATTCAAATCATGGCATGGTAGTAAAGGAAAATTCCGCCCACACAACAGAAGATACTAAGTAAGAAGATTAAGAAAAAGTACAGTGAAAAGAAAGTTCTAAATACAGCTACAAAACAGATTAGGAGATCTAAAAGAAGAAGGAATACAAGCATGGCAAAAAAATAAGAAATATACAATGACACCAATACAATTGAGGTAACTTCGGAACACAAAACCCATAAAATATTGCATATCAGAAAAAACTTGGAAAAAAATTGAAGAGAAAAAGACTATCAAAACCAAAATGATCACATGCATAGACAAGAACAGGCACATTAAAGTCTAATTTGCAAGAAAAGTGAAGAGTAGACAAACAAATCAAAGAAGGTGGACAAGCGAATCATCCGCAAAAGCACAAAAACCAAAGAAGAAGGGCAACATACAATAGGTGTAGCTCATCACTCAACAACTATCACAGAAAAGAATACCACGAAACCGCCCAGCGAAAACAGTAAGACCAACAAAATTCAGCAAATCGAGCGATAGAGAGAATATGTTTTGGACATTGCTAAACCAACCTGAAGAGGTAGACATAGAAAACTTTGAAGATCAGTTAAACGAAAGAATAAGAACAGAAAAACTTATGAGACAGGATGTTAGACGAGCGCAAAAATATGGAAAAGCACCAAGCATCGATAAAATCACACCAATGATTCTGAAGAAAGAAATTGAGATGGCAGTAGATAAGACACCCATTGTTTACAAACATATGAAAGACTGGTACGGCACCAGACGAGTAGAGGAAAAGTCTCATACCAAAGCTGCCAAAAAAGGACCACTACAAGCTGTAGAAGTGCAGTAGTCCACTTTTTCATTTGCAGAACAAAATTTTCCCAGAAATAACTCAGGTGGCAGGAAATAATATTGAAAACGTTATGTTCCAAAAAGACGGTGCGCCGCCTCATTATTATAGGCCTGTTTCTGACTTTCTCAACAGACATTTTCTTGGAAGATGGATTGGTAGGCGGGGGCCCGTAGAATAGCCGGCTCACTCCCCAGATTTAACTTCCTTAGATTTTTTCTATGGGAATATCTGAAATCGAAAGTGTACAGAACCCGTCCAGAAACAATTGAAGAACTGGAGCAACGCATTACAGAAATCTGCAGAAATATCACTCCAGAAACTTATGAAAATGTAAGGCAGGAATTTCATAACCGACTTTTTATGTGCCAAAAAGTGAATGGTAAACATTTCGAACACCTAATTTAATTAATTTAAGTTTTAATTCTTAGTTTTTTAAATAGACTTCTTTATCTTCAAACATTGTCATTTTGTTATGGCTGAATATTTTTCTTTAAAACTCTAGGATCGGACGCAGAACTAAAAGACCTTTCTAATGAGGTGTCACTCGACCCCCTTTCTATTAAAAAAAAATCAAAATGGCCCCAGTCGCCATTTTGGATGATACAAAATTTTAATATGGTCTGAAAAACAGTATTTAGTTTCCCATTACAGCACACCAAATTTTGTGAAAAAATATCAAGTCGTTCAAAAGTTAGTTGCGGGGGGGTTACTTTATAGACACAGTGTATAGTAGGAGCTTAGAAGCCTAGAAGAAGGAGAACAAGAAAACCGCTAAATCAAAAATTAAATGTTTAATAGCGATCGCTTCCAACTAATTAACGTTGTATACGAGTATTATTTTACAGGTATACCTACAACTTTTGCATTGTTCATGGCACTTAGAAACCTTTAAATTCGCTTTATAAACAACATGTCCCTAATTCCAGTTTACACCAAAAGTAAAGTTAGCCTTTTATTGCTAAATAGTACTCTATATTTTTTTGTGATAAATTCTGATAGAGCATTACATTTTTTATTTAATTATGTAAAAAGTAAAATAATCTCAATTATTACTCGATTAAACAGTTTACCGGTAGAAGGAGTTGAAGTAAACGTTTAAGTTGCGACCAGGAGCTTCATATTTAAATCTGCTAAAACTTTTTCGACACGGACAGTGTCAATACAAATTGAATATTAATGGCACGAAAAGGTGTCATTTAGACTTTTTAAACTAGTTAGTAGCCAACTTTGTCAATAAAACCTAGTTGAAAACCATTTTCAGGGGTTTATTACTTTATTTTTATTAGATATTATTACTAACAATTACCCAAGTTTTCCCTGTTAATTGTAAAATGAACTACCAGTAAAGATTTCGCGTTTTTCTTCTCAAATGATAATACAAATTTTGATTTATAGATCCATTGTTTTCCCTAAAAATATTAATTAGTAAACAGTTAAACCGTGAAAAATGTCTCTAGAGACATCTATATAATGTACGGTGGGGGATTCAAGTAGCAAAGCTACAATCCAAACAAAGTTGTATGCGAATACGAACTGCTTGTTAAACAATTAAATAATATTCTTATTAACAAAAACATTGAATTAATAAAACGGACTGAGGTGATTCAATTATTTGAACTTTGCACCAATCAAAATTATTTAACTTTTAATAATAAAATTTATTTCCAAAAAAAGAATTACTCATGGGAAGTCCAATTTCACCTCTTTTAGCTAATATCTTTATGGAAAATTTAGAAGATCAAATATTCGAATCAAATCAATCTGAGAAATTTGGTTTCGTTATGTTGATGACATTTTAGCATGATTTGATAGTTCATTTGCATTAATTAATGAATTTTTAATTTTTATTAACAGCTAGCATCCAAACATAAAATTTACTAGAACCTCAACAAAATAACTCCATTAACTTTCTAGATTTAAACATAAAAATTAATTCAACTAATAAATTTGAATACTCAGTTTATAGAAAACCTACACAAACAGACATTACAATACCACACGATTCTTGTCATCATAAAACACAGAAACCAGCAGCACCAGTCCCGGATACATAAAGCTTTGACGGTCCCTTTAGATGAAACTAATTATAGTAGAGAAATTTCAATTATTAAACAAATTGCATATAATAATGGTTATAATACTAAACTTATTCATACATTAACTAAAGAAAAAGATTATAAATTAGCTATTCAAAACATTCATCCGAATACTCCAACTTTATCCGATACAATTAAATATGCCTCGATCCCATATATTGCTGACAAATTAGAAAAAATTGCTAAAATGATAAACAAAACAAATAAATATAAAGTAAGTTTCAAAACACTAGAAACATCTTAAACAATTTGTTTAATGAAAAATCAAAAAAGGATAATTTGCTAAAATCAGGCATTTACAAATTAAACTGTTCGCATTGTAATTCGGTTTATATAGGCCAGACGATTAGAAATTTTGATATTAGGTATAAAGAAGACCTACGTTGTTACAAATTCAAACACTCACATAAATCCAATTACGCTAAACACTTACTACAACACAATCATTTAATGGCATCTAATAACACCATACAATGTTTACACTTTTGCAATAATAAACGTAAATTAGATATACTAGAAGCTTTTGAAATTCACAAACATCTGCAGACGATTACCGAAATCAAATCACCAAGTAGTTGAATTACGGAATTCAAAATGTAGTGGTTATAAGATTAGCAGAAGAAATTACGTAATTTACATCAGCAGAAGGGTTGATTATGATTGGAATAACAGCTATTTCTCAGTCAGTTTAATACAAACTACCATGCTTAAACAACGAAACTGTTAATTGAAATTCAAACAAAATTATTATGCATAAAACACAGAGAAGCTGTCAAATAACTACATATTCAAATTCATGGTGCAGCATTATTAGTATTACCTGTAATTTACATTACGGTTAATATTAATACTGCTACAAATTTTTCGCGTGTGTGTGTATGTGTGTGTCTGAAGAACCGCCGACTATAAGTCAGAATCTACTATTTAACTGTTCATTTTAAAAACTTTACAATTTTTCAACCTCCAATACTGGACATTATGTTAAATAATATTTACATAAATTTATACATCATTATAAGTTTTTATATTGAAATGTTTAAACAGCGAGTAAAAAAAACTCATATTAAAATATCTAAACAGCTCTGGTGCTGCCAAATGCAGACCATACAATGTCTATTTATATTTTGAATTGAAAGCAACTAAGAAACAATGACTTTAAAATCGTCATAAAACTTCACAATATTAACATCGTTCTACATTCACTTCAAATTTATGGTTTTCCATTCGATACAAAAAAAATATTATAAAAAATAGAAAGTATTTTTAGATGCAGTTACAAAACTTGTATCCTTTTAAAAATTCAAGTTTTATTTTAAAATTAAAAACTCAGACCAATATTGCCCTCAAGGTAAACGAACGCTTACTATTAGTAATATAGCCTTGCAAATTATTAGTAGTTTTATGTCAGAAAGCTTTCCGGCTTACCACCAAACAAACAATCTTTGGGTCATATCAAACATCAACTCGTTTCCTAAACCTATTTTCGCAGTTACTTTAATTCTAAATATGCAAAAATAGTCAGTTCACTGATATAGCTTTCTAGAAGCTTTTGCAGGCATTAAGTTTTAATCTAAGCACTTAGGAAGTAGTCTGAAGCTTCCGTTTGAACTATTTAAACAATTCTTGATTTTGCAAAGAATTCATTAATGAAAGTGTTCAAATAGTGCTAATAATAAATATCTGGAAGACAAATCTTTTTTTATTTTTTAAATTTTTAATATAGTATTTCCTGTTTATTAGCATTGAATATTACTCAATATCATTAAACTGCGTAGAAATACTTACTACAACAATGTTCACGACTTACATATCTTTCTTTCCTTTGTGAAATTAACCTTAGGGATAGTTTTACAAAAAAATTATTGTTTTATCATTTTCTCGATTAAGAAAAAAGAGATTTGATTTCAATTAGGTTAGAATAGACCACTACATGTTTCGTTCTTATTTGAACTCATCAGGTGGACATAATTCTAACCATAATTGAAACCAAAAGCAAACAAGCAGATATATGCCACAAAGTATATAACATTAAAGGAGAATTACACAAATAACGCCCCTATGATGTGCGGCGAAGAAAAGTTGCAAAGCAACAAACCGGCAAAGATGTGATCGGAACCTGCAAAGCAGGTATCAGCGATCACACCGGCCTCTAAGCGCAACACACGAAAACGCCAGTGTGGCAAGAAATAAGAAAGAAGAGATTTAGTTTTAATTATGGTTAGAATTATGTCCCAGTGATGAGTTCAAATAAGAACGAAACGCGTATTGGTCTATTCCAACCATAATTGAAGCCAAATCTCTTTTTTTGTTTATTGCCACACGGGCGTTTTAGTGTTTTGTGCATAGAGGCCGGTGTGATCGCTGATACCTGCTTTGCAGATTCCGATCATATTTTTGCCGGTTTGTTGCTTTGCAACTATTTCTTGCCGCACATCATAGAGGCGTTGCTTGTGTAATTCCCCTTTATTGTTATTTTTTCTGGCATATATCTGCTTGCTTGCTTTTGGTTTCAATTATGGTTAGAACTATGTCCACCTGATGAGTTCAAATAAAAACGAAACATGTAGTGGTCTATTCTAACCACAATTGAAACCAAATCTCTTCCTTCTTATTTCTTGCCACACGGGCGTTTCCGTGTTTTGTGCATAGAGGTCGGTGTGATCGCTGATACCTGCTCTGCAGGTTCCGATAACATCTTTGCCGGTTTGTTGCTTTGCAACTTTTCCTCGCCGCACATCATAAGGAACATTACTTGTGTAATTGCCCTTTAATGTTATTTTCTCGATTATTTATTTAATGAAGTTTTAGGTTGTTATTAATTTATACTTTATAATAGTTATAATAATAATAATTTTTGTGTTACTATATACAGCGTTATCCAAAAATCTATGTTGCGAAACGATTCGTTTTAATACCAAGCATCAAATCAACTCTGTTCAAAAAATGTGAAAGGCTAGTATTAGTTTTGTAATAAAATGAAACAAAATGGATATTCAGCAATAAATACTTTTTTTACCGTCTAATAACGTTGATCTAGCAACTTTTAATTAGATACAAAAATATTACTCTGAAAAACTTTGAAAATTTTATGAAGCATTTTCCAAAATCTTATAAAATCATAATTTACCCTTAAATTTTTTTGATCGGCTATTTCTAGTTCAAAGTTCTTAATATCTGGGTGAGGTTATAAATAAAATGTGCAAATTTGCGCAGTTTAATGCGTTTTTTTTTAAATTTTAGTTTAGCAAAAACTCTGTCGAATAGGAAAAGGTTTGTTTATAATTACTAAAAAGCTTTGAAGTGCACTTCAACTAATCATAAATGGGCGATTTTCAACGCTAATTTCTTATCTTCTTCATAATTAATCGCATTAGCTGTTGATTATATCACTGTTATGGGGATTTTAAAAACAAATCCACTGGTTTTCAATTTTAGACGATTGTACCTGTGTAAGGTAGCATTTTCAGATCAGCTCACCGGCATGTTTTGGGCCACGGTGAATAATTAATTTCATAATAAATTTAACATTAAAATTGAAAATCTTTTAATAGTCTTCTGCTATTAGAATTTAAAGTGATTACTACTACTAGTAAGTACCAGCGAAAGACAATATATATTACAGTGGCGTTCCGTCCTACTACGCAGAGTAGGCAGTGCCTCCTCATAACTTTTCAAAAAAAAATCAGTTTCTAACTTTCAATAAGAAAAGTTACTTTTACACAGTTTTTACTTTTTACTACCACTGCGTAACATTACAAATTAGGTGCCAAATAAATAGACCGTTGCCTTTAAACACAGTTTCGCATACACGAAGGCTGAGCTTATCGGGCCAAATGATTCCAGCTACGACACAATCAGCCAATCTATTATTCTTAATACGTTTGTATGCACATTTATACAAATAATACAATGATCAGATGGGCAGATGCAAAACAATAGTAGGGATGTCAGAACGCAATAAGCACGGCAAAGGCACGACCTCTGTAGTTTATTTACTTTACTTGCGTCGGTCAGCTGCAGTTAGGAGCAGCGTGCAGTGTGTTTATTTATTTCATACGCAGATTTGTAGTAAATACGGAAATTTTCGTTGACCAGCTTTTAAAAGAAAAATTTATTGGATACTCTTACGAAAAACAAAAGAAATAAACAGTCATGGGCGAGGTACTTCAAAATTACTAGGTCCGTTACAGCCACACAGTAGAAAGAAACCTAGATCATTTAATACTGAATGGTACAAAAGAATGGACTGACTAACTGGTAGCGATATTAAAAATAAACTATTTTGCTGGAACTGCTTACTTTTTTTATCTATATGTAACCTCTCAAAAGTATAGTCTGAAACAGGATACTCTGTTTAAAAAAATCTTTCAGCTGCAATTAAAAACGTGCGTCGACCAAAGAACATTTGCAACTGTTAGATTAAAATTATTTGGCAAATCACGCAATAACTTGGCTTTAGACAAAGGATAACATTATCAAATTAAAGTGCATAATGACAAAGTGAAATTTAATAAGAATTTTATGCGTAGATTAATTCATTTAACAACAGGTCTTGGTAAATTGGAGTTGTCGTATTTGTTGTTTACTTTTTAATCTTAACGTTAAATAATGTTTGCCATTGTCTACCCAAATTTTGAACCCACACAACGCCACGCCACTGATATATTACATATAAATTAAAATCAAAAGTGTGGATCTTATGATTATTGTCTTTTGTGGAAAATATTTTTCTGGTGGATATTGAAATATTTCGTGAAAATATAATATAATATAATAATAAAAGAGTCAGATACATTTTTATTTTTTAAAAAAGGTTATTAAACATTATTAACCGCATAAGTAAAAAAAAGAAGATATAAAGAAAATTACGTACACCACCTACAGACAATCTAAATTGTTTTAGTTGACTTGTTCGAGTCTGCATAAAACTGAGGGAAGAAAGAAAGAAATTTATTCTAGAGAACACATCAACTTTAACACCAAATAAGATTTGCTTAAATCGTAAGTGAACAAAAGGCTTTGCTTTTAACAAAACGTGAAAACGAAATCTACAAAGTATTTTAATTTAACAGCAGCTTAACTGAAAATGAATGTAAAATCCTTTTACTTTAATGAAATTAATTCGAATTAAATATCATTGATGAGGCGAAAGAAAGCAATGGAGACCGTAGACTAGCAGATGACGTGTAGGTAGTACGAATGAACGTTTGGAATGTATATCTCTACCTGCTAATGTTAACACCTAATTTGGTCAGCTCCAGCAGTAGCAGCAGAAAACGGTGAGCCATAGCAGGGCACCTCCGGCTGCTGACCGTGAAAGCCCCATCGGCCGCGGGTCAGCACCTGACCCAGATCGCCCGGAAACGTTCCTCAATCCAGGACAATCGAATGCCAGACCTACACTTGACACGGAATAATAAGCGCCCGTTGTTTTCTTAGTTACGATCATGTGTCTATGGCACACACCTAACACACCGCTTTCTACTAATTAGAATACTTTTTATACATACTAAGTTGGAATTTGCATATGACCACAACCTTGCCGAATGTATATTAATTTGTTGGTGCAGCCTTACTAAGCCTAATAAACATGAACATCAAAACGTTTTTGCAAAATATCATAAAAAGCGAGTTATTTCAAAATAATATTATGATAAAATCTAAATGATTCGTATGAAATTATTGTCGCAATAAAATAAAAAAATATATATTTCGGTTTTAGATTATTGTCTGTGAAACGTACTCACTGGAGTTAAATTGTATTTTACAGCTAGTAATTAGATCTTTATATAATGTAGATTGGAGAAATTTTTAGTCCACAATAATTGGCTATTCAAATTTATAATTGCAACCTTATAGTACTATCCCTAAGTATTACAATTAAATCAAGAAAAGTTTCTTATTTCAGATGAATTGATTTTTAATTTCCTATTCTTTTAAAATAGCGAAGGAAGTATTGCTATCTGTTTTCATTAAAATATTCAAATCCAAAATTTTGACGGAAATACATGTTTTGGACATCCAGGAACTAAAAAAGTGTTTTTAAATAATTTGTTGCTGTGGCTGGGTATGCATGTGTGTATGTGTGTAGTGCCTCATAACTCCGATGAGCTTCGGAATATGGGGGTATATCAAAAATTGACTGGCAAAACAATCGTTTAAAAAATCCAATACGGAATGCGGAAGTTAGACATGTTTTTTGGTAGCATTTTTTTAATTGACTTTTTACATCTCTAAATGGTATCTAATAGAAGACCTTTTAGAAAATTTAACGCCTTTTTTTCGAACTTTTTAACTTTAAAATGGCGGTCGCTGCAATTTTTTGATAATTTTGACTCTAATGCCTTATTACTAAAAACGAGTTGGCAGATCGGGAACACACTTAATACTGTAGTAGCGCTAGAGGGACACAATATTACCATGTAGGCGAAATTGTAAACGCGCAAAAACTGTGAAGCAAGACTAATTTCAAAATTTTTAATATTTTCACAAAAATATTGCTTTAAAACTACCCACGTGATTTTTTCTAAATTTCGTAGGCTAATAAAGCTAGGAATTAGCTACAGGTTTGTTCCTTCCAATCTGTGATGCCTTTTATGAATTTTTAAAAATTAAAAATGCTTGTTTAATAAACAACGGACAATGAAAAAATTCTGTTGAAAGTAAAATGCTCATGAGTGATAGTAGAATAAAGTTCACAACTTCATTTCCGTTTTACAATGATCCCATATATAAAACTGAAACTAGTGATGGAGCTCACAACTCCCATATCAAGTGCTCAAACAGGACATAGCTACAGCAACCTCTACTAGGCACCACGACCATCAAAGATATAAAGTCGATTTTTCTTTAAGTGTATTCGAAGAATACTCAAATGTAAGTCAATCTCATTTAACCACGCGATCTTAATGTAATTCTTAGACCTACCACGTTGATACAAATGCACTTTTGAAAATATAATACTCGTAAATAACAATTTCTGAAGTATGGAAAAATCCAGACGAAGTGCTTCGCCCATTTTGACAATATTATTGTGTCTTACTGCGTTAAACGTTTCTGTTAAACGACGAATTTAGTTTCATTCACTATGGAATTGTAGTGAAATGTCAACTTGAACTTCGTAACTCAAGCTATTTATAAATAAAATTATGTGAAACAAAGAATGTGAAAAGTTTTGGAGATTTAAATAGAATAACTCCAATTTCTGTAAGGATTTTTAAAATTCACATACATATAATTTTAAAGTACTACTTACCTTACTAAGTTTCCATCTTTTTCTTACTTTCTTACATAAAGATCTTTTGCGAAAAACTGAAATACGCAGAGTAAAAATGTAAACAACCTTGGACTGTTTTCAGTTTTCTAGTTTTTACTGTTTAAATGTTGTTATGCAAATTGGTATTTATATTTAATTTTAAATAAAAATAGAAAATAAACAAAACAGCTTATTCCATAATTTGCAGCCTACACTTTTTATTAAATAAAAGCATAAATAAAGAAACAACAACAGAACCATTTACAACTTTCGTTGTTTTGTTAAAATTTTACCATAAAATGCTTCCATTTTATAGCCACCTTTTTATAATTTATCGGGAAACATAGGTACCCTCATAGGGTATCATACAACAATTTTCCACGTTGTCGAGCAGATGTTAAGATTTTTAATTGATGGGAATAAAACGTACTGACGTAACACTTTTAAAATAAATGAAAATTTATTTAACTTACAGAGAACTTATAAAAGCAAACACTGTTCATATATATTGGTATATGAAGCAGATATAAACAAATCCAGTTTATCTTCCGGACTATTATCATTTAATTGTTTGTTTTTTGGTTCATTGATTCCCTTACAGGTTCAGTAAATCACAATAACTTTTGTGAATTCCTATTTGGCCTCATTAGCTATGCTTGGTTTGTTAAACTGAATTTTGATCAAGTCCACACCTTGATGACACATTTTCCTAATTTGAGATTTCGTATTTAGTTGAGGCTGAGGGTCATTTTAGGATCGTATAGGACTTTATTACGTAGTAACAAAATGTTGCTAAAATTTCAAAATAGCTATAACCAAAAGGACGATCTAATTAAAAATGTACAAATACCTTATAGCGGTTTCAATAAACTAATAAAAACGAACTTTCTAAGTTGTAAAAAAAGTTTGAGACCACTGGTAATTTTCCAATACCTAAAGTAAATAATAAAAACGTGACATCGTTAAGAAATGCGTTTATTTCGTGACTACATATTGAGGAACGTGTTTTTTACTTCTGAGAATATCTTTCAAATCATCGAAAATGTTAAATGATAGTTATCCTAAATGAGCTCATACTGCCGAACTTTCTTTTGCCAATCGTTACTAAATTACCTACTTATAAATTAAATTGTTCTGAATTTGAATTTACTGGTATGATAATTTTTTTCCAAATATAATTTTATGTTTACTTTTAATAGTACACTATTTTAATTAGATTATGAATTACATTTTTTAATTATCGAATTAAAAATAATCTTTTATATAGAAATGTGTTTGACTAAAATCTATACATACAGTTGGTACAGACAAACTTTGCATTCAATTGTTTTCAACATTGTTTGAAGAATTATTTAAATAATAAACTATTAAAACCACACTAAAAATGTATATCAGTTAACGTTCCAAAAAGTAAATAATCAAGTATCATAGTTTTGAAACAATCAAAAGACAAATTTCTTATTAATTAAATTTTGTAAATATTCAAATATTCAGATTACATTTTAATTTAAAACAACTCAACAACGATTTTATCATTATTTGTTGCAGTGCACCAAACTGACATACATCAGTACATTAAGTTCACCATTTTCATGTCTTAACAAAGTTTTGTTGGACAATAAGACCAATGTACTGAAAAACCTGAAACCTAAATTGCATCTATATAATAAATCCGGATGATTTCACTTGCCTCACTTTTTAGTGGCGGGGAGTGCCCACTAAGAGAACCCACATATTTACGCTTCCATTATACATAAGGAGCATTTTTCTTTGTATAGTAAACCGCTACATTAATAGAAATAGACAAGATAATTTGGACTTCTACCATTTGTTTTTATAATTGGCATATAATCTCCTGACAGCGAGAGCGTCATTACAAAGAAAAACTTCGAGAACATCGTATCGGAGGTCCGAGCCGTAAAATATTCAAATTACAAATTATCTTATTGAAAAGAAACTTAAAACGTTTAACACAGATCAGCCGACCGAGCCTAGCCTAGCCTAGTCAAAATATTCCCTTTTTTAAGATGTTATAGTTTTTTTTTATTTATCGTTATATTATAGGAATAGTAAAACGCTAAGCAAAAACCAAAAAGTTGTCTAACTTACATTTACCACCACAAAGCAAGCTAGTTAGTTTTGATGTTACTAATATGTTTTCCCAAATACCTCCTCAAGAGTGTATTCCTTTGTTAAATGATATTCATATTAACAAAAATGTTGAGTTAATAAAACGGACTGAGTTGATTCAATTATTTGAACTTTGCACCAATCAAAATTATTTTACTTTTAATAATAAAATTTATTTCCAAAAAGATGGTTTACCCATGGGAAGTCCAATTTCACCTCTTTTAGCTAACATATTTATGGAAAATCTAGAAGATCAAATATTCGAATCAAATCAATCTGAGAAAGTTATATTTTGGTTTCGTTATGTTGATGACATTTTAGCATGTTTTAATAGTTCATTTGATTTAATTAATGAATTTTTAATTTTTATTAACAGCTTGCACCCAAACATAAAATTTACACTAGAAACTGAACAAAATAAGTCCATTAACTTTTTAGATTTAAACATAAAAATTAATTCAACTAATAAATTTGAGTACTCAGTTTATAGAACACCTACACAAACAGACATTACAATACCACGCGATTCTTGTCACCATAAAACACATAAATTAGCAGCATACAGGTCCCTGATACATAGGGCTTTGACGGTCCCTTTAGATGAAATTAATTATAATAGAGAAATTTCAATTATTAAACAAATTGCATACAGTAATGGTTATAATACTAAACTTATTGATACATTAATTAAAGAAAAAGATTATAAATTAGCCATTCAAAAAATTTATCCGAATACCCTAACTTCGTTCGATACAATTAAATTTTGGTGACAAATCAGAAGGAATTGCTAAAATTATAAACAAAACAAATAAATATAAAGTAAGCTTTAAAACAACTAGGAACATCTTAAACACTTTGTTTAATGCAAAATCAAAAACAGACGATTTGCTAAAATCGGGCATTTACAAATTAAATTGTTCGCATTGTAATTCGGTTTATATAGGCCAGACAATTAGAAATTTTGATATTAGGTATAAAGAACACGTGCGTTGTTACAAATACAAACACCCACATAAATCCAATTACGCTAAACACTTACCAGAACAAAATCATTCAATGACATCTAATAACACCATAAAATGTTTACACTTTTGTGATGATAACGTAAATTAGATATACTAGAAGCTTTTGAAATTCACAAACATTTAAAAACAGTACCGTTAATGAATGAGCAAATTGATCTCTTAAATTCTCCTCTACTGGATGTTTTGGAATGAGAAATCAAGTCATCTGCAGACGATTACCAAGATAAGTCACAACGTTCTATTGCTATAACAACACTAACTGTTTATTTTTTCATATAACCTTTGACAATGGCATGTAAACATGCCGAAATACGTATAAGGTTAAAATAAATAGATATTGTTAAAGTAATTAAGTATTTTATATACAGATACTCATTAAATATGGACTTTAACGAAGTAAAGCTGGAAATTATAAATAAAAACCAAAGACTTAATTATGTCTATTTATTTTATCCTTGCGAATATTACAGTCTATACTTATTCGTCTATAGTTAACAAAAACAATAGCAATATTTCAGTTCAAAATTAAGAAAAATAAAATAAAATTTACTTAAAATATTTAAAATTTTGTCAATTTCCATAAAATCTATGTTGGTGAAAAACTAAAACGGTGGCCTGGGGACGGCAATATGTACATTTGCCTCACCAGCATTTGCAGCCCGAGTCGGCCTTTGCAGGTCTCCACAGCTTTCGGGCTCCAATACAACTGCATTCCGAATTTACCTTGAATTTGATTAAATTGTGCTGCGAAAAACGCTAATCTATATATTAAATAAAAAATATGTACAAGTAAAAGCAGTAGTTGGACAAGTAGATACTGAACAACTCAGGTTTAGCTATGAGATGGAATGAACAGGTTTGTCTATCTTGTATAAACGGTGTTACGTTTATGTTTAAAAATAAATAGGCTAAAAATTAATAAACAGATAATAAACTGGCCCAAATACAAACTGGTGCGTTTACACTAACAGCTTACAATTCAGAAAAACAAACTTACCCCTGGGCCACGCCCTACGTTTTTTTAGGCAGCTTTTAAAAAAAATAAGACTAGTCAAGCGACTGACGCTTGGGCTGTACACTCACAACTGCAGCCTCATTCCTCTCAAATTGAGACAGGTAGAAGGAATCCGGATTTTATACGGGTTATTCAAAAGTATGGAATAATATTCGTATTTCTGTAGCGCGTTGATTTTTGAAAAATGCTCGGACACTTAAATTGATTTTATCTAATACTAACACCTTATACTGTTTCTATGGTGCATTTGAATTCGTTTGTTAAGTTAACTATAAAATACATCGTTCCTTATAAAATACGTCGTCAATGGTAACGTATTTTATAGCTATTTAAAATACGCTTTAACGAAATAACAATACTTTGTTGACTCGTTACCATAGCACACATAACATTCCATAGGCAGACCTATCTAATAACTCAAACTTATGATATTCTATTAGTGTTAGATAAAATCTTGAAGACAACACGTGTTTTATAGTTTAAAAATCTCGGTCTATTAAATCCTCGCTCCCTACGGTCGCTCAGATTTAAACACCGACCCCGAATTTTAAACCGTCTATAAAACACTTGTTGTCTTAATAGCTATAAATATAACTGCATCTTTATGTGATATCTTCTGTATTCCAACGTCAACCTCCGCACGCCCAGCCACCTTGACTTAATTTTTTTTTAATAGCGACCTATACTTTGTGTGGGCTTGTTAGAAAGCTTGCAAAAAACTACGTTCAAATCTGCCATCATAAATAAACTGGGATCGTTGGTTTTTAAGTTATAGCAATTGAAAGAAAAAATGCACTTTTATCGTATTTTTTTTATTAAGACAATATTAAGTAACTAAAAGCCCTAACAATTAATTTATAAGGTGGCTCATGTCATGTTGTTTATAAATTATTGTTTAATTGTTTTTAATGCTACTTTGCTTGACAAATCCAACGTGTTGCATTTTTCAATTTAGCGAAGTTTAACAGAGAAAATTGCCTCAATTATCAGAAAGAGAATTGCAATTTTGATAATGCTGGATAGTGGTGACAAAATTAGAAGTTATGCTGAATGAAAACACTTTTAACATTGCTTATAAATTGTTATGTCTTTGGTTACTTGATATTAACGTCTTAGTAACAAAATATGGAAAGTTTCTTTTTTCTTTCAATCGCTGTAACTTAAAAACCAACGATCCCTGTTCATCTATGATGATAGATTTGAATGCATTTTTTGCAAGCTTTCCAACGCGCCCACACAAAGTATATGTCGCTATTTAAAAAAAATTAAATCAAGGTGGCTGGAAGTGCGCAGGTTCACGTTGGAAAACAAAAGAAATCACATAAAGATGCATTTATATTTAAACCAATTTAGGTGTCTGAGTATTTTGTCAAAAACCAACGCACTACAGAAATACGAATTTTATTCCTTACTTTTGAATAACCCTGTATACAGAATTACAGCGATTGCTAAATTATTTACTACATGATAGTTCATGTGAGTTAATCAATAAACATTTGATTTTTATTAACGGCTTGCACCCAAAAATAACACTTACTCTAGAAACTAAACAAAATAGGTCTATTAACTTGTTAAATTTAAACATAAAAATTAATTCAAATAATAAACATGAATATTCTGTTTATAGAAAACCTATACAAACAAACATTACAATACCACACGATTTTTGTCATCATAAAACACATAAATTAGCAGCATACAGGTCCATGATACATAGCGCTTTAACGATTCCTTTAGGTGAAATTAGTTATAATAGAGAAATTTCGATTATTAAACAAATTGCATACAATAATGGTTATAATATTCAACTTATTGATACACTAAATAAAGAGAAAAATTATAAATTAGCTATTCAGAAAATTTATCCAACTACTTCAGCAGATAAAATGAAATAGGAGTCAATTCCATATTTTGGCAATAAATCAGAAAAAATTGCCAAAATTATAAACAAAACAAATAAACGTAAACTAACTTAAAACAACAAAAAACATTTTAAACACTTTGTTTAATGCTAAAGAAAAAACAGACAAATTACTAAAATCAGGCGTCTACAAATTAAATTGCTTGCACTGTAATTCGGTTTATATGGGACAAACATCTAGAAATTTTGATATTAGGTACAAGGAACACGTACGTTGTTACAAGTATAAACACCCCCATAAATCCAATTACGCTAAACACTTATAAGAACACAATCATTCACTGACATCTAATATACTATAAAATTTTTACACTTTTGTAATGATAAACGTAAGTTGGATATACTAGAGGCATTTGAAATTCACAAACATTTAAAATCCGCACCTTTAATGAATGAGCATATTAATCGTTAAAATTCACCATTATTGGACGTTTTGAAATGAGAAATCAAGTCATCTAGATGCACATATAGAAAACCAAGATCAAGTTATGAAGATTTATTGTTCCGATAGCAACACCAACTGTTTATTTTTAATCTTGCCTTTGATAATGACGTGTAAATACGTGTAAGGCTAAAATACAAAACC
This sequence comes from Ctenicera cuprea, assembly GCA_958336395.1. NCBI lineage: Eukaryota > Metazoa > Arthropoda > Insecta > Coleoptera > Elateridae > Ctenicera > Ctenicera cuprea. Next base: position 39,218,044 of record OY284487.1, on the reverse strand, counting down.
TGTTGAAGTTAAGAATTGTTTTATTTACAATAAATTAAAATGAACTTCAACGAAGTAAAGCTCGAACTTGTAAATATTTACTACCTATTTACTATTAGAAAAGGAAACTAAAAAAGCGCGAGGCATAGCCCACGGTTCCGTTAGTTTCTAATATTTGACTTTGTAAAAAGTATTAACTTTTGAAGTATAATTTACATTGTACATTATAAGTAGCACTACAATAAGATTACTTATTCAATCGATAATTTATTAATTTTAATTTTTTTTACAGAATCAAAATGTTTCGAGAACTATCGCTCCTAATAATAGGAGCTGCAATGGTGTTAGCCCAAAGAAGATTAGCCTTACCAGATCCCAGAAGTTGTGCAAATCGTAAGTACATCTTGTATAATTAGAATGAATCTTGAGAAATCTGTAAGTCTCCAACTTACAAATAGCCAGCTAAATTACAGCATTATTTTCATTCAGACACTAGAGAAAAGAATTATGTTATATTATACAATCTTGGCTTATTTTAATCTTTCTAAATGCAATTGTGCAACCTTAAGTGTATTGTTAGTGAAGTTAAGCAATACGTATATTGTACTGTTTCGCTTTGGGACAGAAGCACCTATTTGTAACGCATACGATAGTCACTATCACAGGAAAACGTTAGCCTACATAACTAATTTTTGTGCAGAGGCAAATTTTGCAACTTTAATTCATCGTGTCAGCGGTGTGAGAAAGTTTTAATCTTAATGCAAAATTAACATAGCTTCTATTGTCTCAAAACATGGACATGATTGTTTTGAAAATCATGTCGTTATATCATAGTAAAAGTTAATTGAATACGGAAACGCCCCCAGACACTAATTGAATAAACTTGTTTCTTTTAAAGAAATCATGTCAATTCACCAGTATTGCTTAACGTTGCATTCTTGTTAGTATTTTTATGTGTAGAAGTTTGATTTATGTTAGTCAAGTCATGCTCTATCGAATAAAAAAATAATATTTTGATTTGATTGTGCGGTAGGCACGTAGTGAAACATTATTAATAAATATCAAACTATTAAAAATTAATAGTATATTAATAAAATAAAACACTTGGTAATTGTTTCACAATTTGTTGGTTTTTATTTACCCCCTTCGAGTTTCAACCATCTCGGTTATCTTCAGGGGTTTACAAATAAAACTAAAACTAAAACCTAAAGATGTACAAAATTACCCATTTCTAGAATTCTGTCGTCGCCGCCCTGATTTTAAGTGTTAACACATGTGTTTCTATGCTTTGTTGACTGTAGGTCAAGGAGGAGTGAATTACTTAAATAGCTGTGGTCGTTAACTATATTTTTATTATTATTTCTTGCCTTTTTTAATTTCTAAATTTTCTAATTTATTTAAACGGTCGCCCTTGTTTTCTGTGTAAAATTTTTGTATCTGTGTGTTTGAAAAAGTGATTGTTTGCAACGCGAGTAGGGAAATAATTATTTGAGTAACTTCTGATGCGATGGTGGAAAATTAAAATCAGAATTGGAAACTAAAGCGTGCTTTGAATTTGCCCATAGACACTAATTTTTTTTAGAGAAATTCTCTCTATTCTAGAAAATACAAAAAACTTGATTTTGCAGATCGGAATTGAAAACGTGAATGCTCCAAATTTTCTACCACGGACAGATAAAAAACAAATATATTATTTCGGAAACGAACGTTTGGGCACAAAGATGTTTGAACACAGGGACGTTTGGGCGCAGGGACGTTTTGGCGCGAGCCGTTTGGGCGCAGAGACGTTTGGGAGCAAGCGTAATTTATTATGATTTATATTTTATAGAAAATCCTGTGTCTGCATTAAAATTGTTGAACTTTTGATTAACCAATTCTTAAACGTGAAAGTACAGAACAGTTTCATGACCGAACAGTCGCCGCTTTGTGACTTACTAGTGCAATCCCTTCAATTTGGCTTATAGTACATATATCTTTAAATTTTTTGGAGATAATAATTACTTTGTGTTAGATAAGTTGTTCATTTTTCTAATTATTTATGTAAAAATTTCATAACCAATTGAGAGGCTATTAAATTGTTAATTTATTAAAGAAAAAGACAAAATCGAATAATTTTCTTTATTGCGCCGAAACGTCCCCATGTTTATAGGAACTTTCTTTCTTATTTTGACGTCAGGAGTACGCTTCAGAATTTTTGATATGCATTTTTGAAACACTCTGTATATAACATAATTGTAAACCAGACAGGTAGTCTGAATGACTTGGAAGTTGTGCACCCGCTGACCAATGTACTTATCCAGGGTTCGATTCTCAGATAATTCTGTTTTTTTTAAATCATATTTAATTTCTATTTATGTTGCTACCACATTTTCAATAAATTCAAAACCACCGAAGTATTTTTTTTATTTATTATACATTAAACAATGCCCAAGTCTGCCGTAGAAGTTTTGTCGCACATTTTGTAGCATTCTCGGTGGTATGTTAAAACATGCTTCTTTTATGCTATCCTTAGGAGACTCTAAATTAGGCAGGTGCCGTGGATTATAAATTTTGGAATTTAAATAGTCCAGTAAGACAAACTCGTTTATCGCTAAGTCTGGCGATCTTGGAGGTTATTCCGTACTGTCCGTAAATACTTCTCCTAAATCGTTCTGAAACCATACAGTTTCGATACCTTCGACTTCAACTAAATCCGTAAGTGCATTTTTTTCGATCAACAGATCTAAGAATACATGACGTGTCAATGTTCCTTGTATAAAAATTTTATTCCGCGTGCAAAGTAAATGTACATTCGTCAGAAAAATATACCGTTTCTCAAAAAGTATTTCACAAGATTGAGTACTTCGATCACTTTGAATTTATTGAAAATGTTGTAGCAACATAAATTAAAGATAAATAATAATTTAAAAAAAACAGAGTTATTTGGGTATTAAACCCTGGATAACTTCAGTAATCATCCAAGCCATTCGGACGTACGGTTCTGATTTTCATTCATTTATGTATAGCTTGTATTGCTACCAATACAAGCAGGTAATGTGGCAAAGTTCTGTAAACAACCTACCTTGATCCTGACTAATTAAAAATGTTGAAAATGCCGTACTCTGTGAAACATCTTATATTTCTAATATTCCTTTTATGTCGTTATGTTGATCCATATTTTTTCTGTTATTAAAAAACAACATTTGTGTTGTTTTAAGAATTAACGCTGACGGTCCTAGATAAAAATTTCACTAGACTAAATACACATACAGTGCTCAAATGTGCAATCAAGTCGCAGGTGATCATTTTAAGCAGTTATTGTACTTTTTTCCTGCTGGCTGCCCATTTTAAAACTCCGAACCTAAATTTTTTTAAATAGGCAACACACAATACTAGCCACTGCCGACTATTATTTTAAAACAAAATATTTCTATAATTAAGATCAGGGCCATGCATTAACTTGACAGTTTAGTAATCAAATTCGTTAAGCCACGTTACTTGAACGGTGCAAAACCAAGATTATCGATCACTAATCTTTGGTGCAAAATGTATTCCAACGCTGACAAAGTGGACATGCTTCTAATTCTGGGTGAATGTCGAAAAAATGCGAGTGCTGCCAGTACTTTGTATGGGCAACGCTTTCCAGGTAGACGAATTCCAACAGACAAAACATTTAGAATGCTTCTCCTGAATTTACAAGAGTATGGGCAATATTCAAAACCATAAGCAAAGGCACGGCAAGTTACGGTTGAACATAACGAAGTAGCTGTAATTGAAATGGTTACGGATAATCCCCATACAAGTCAAAGAGCGATTGCAAATGCCTTAAACATTAGCAAAGGTTCTGTTTTCAATATTCTTAAGGCGAACAAATTTCACCCCTACCATGTTTATACCATACATCATCTTGAAGATAGGGATTATGAGCATCGTGTTCAGTATTGTCAATTTCTTAGACGGCAATTAAACGGCAATGCGGAATTTTTAAGTATGGTATTACTCTGTGATGAAGCGAGGTTTTCAAACAACGGCATGGTTGGTTAATCGACATAACTGCCACTATTACGCCCAAGACAATCCCTACTGGATCAGGATAACTCGTTTTCAGACAATTTTTTCTCTTAATGTGTGGTGCGGTATTATTGGAGATTTTGTAATAGGTCCACATTTCTTTAATGGAAATTTAGATGGTGAAATGTATTTAAATTTCTTAATTAATGAACTACCGACTCTCCTCCAAACAGTTCCTCAAAACGTACGGAATAGCATGTGGTTTATAAATGATGGTGCACCTCCGCATTTTCATAGGGATGTGAGAAATTATCTTAACCAACGTTTTGAGGGACGCGTAATTGGACGAGGTGCATTGCATCCTTGGCCTGCCCGTAGTCCCGATTTGACTCCGCTAGACTTCTTTTTATGGGGCAAAGTAAAAAATTATGTCTATGAAGTGCCCATTCGAAATGAAGAACATCTACGCGAAATGATAATTCAATGTTGTCGCTCTATCACACCGGAAATGTGTTAGCTCGTGTTAGAGGTTCGATGCGTAGAAGAATTATACTCTGCGAAAACGAAGGGGGAAGGCAATTTGAACACCTGCTTCGTTAGCTTTTGTACTATGTTCCTATTAAATTATTGTAGTTATTGTTGTCAAATATTAAATTTGAGTTATTAAAGTAACCTTATATTTGTACTTAATCATTACCTAGTAGATACATGTACTGTAAAACAACTCTGATCTCAATTTTTAAAAAATGGTAGAAATGCATAGTGATCTGGGCGTTGCATTGTGTGTGCCTATTTAAGAAAATTTAGGCTCGGAGTTTTAAAATGGGCAGGCTGTATTTCATATACAATGATGGATTATTCTGTTTTTGATTTTAAAAATGGGGAGGGGGGCAGGCGCAAATTACAAATAGGGGTTCTAGGACCCTCTAACGACGCCCCTGTGAGATTTTACATTTGTTTTAGAAGTCAGGTTGAAGTAACATGCTGCCATTTTCAAAAAGAAAATAATCAGCAACAATTTTAAGTGGTAAAATACAAAATTTTAAAGAGAATTCGAATGCTACGCTATTTGTTTTATAGAGTGAACAGCAAAATGTTCGCAACATATGGGGAAAATTTTTATTATTGAAATTTTCCAAAAACTTATTTTTGAGACGCTTCTGAATACCAGATAATCTTTAGGTTTAGCGGGAAATTCATGAATATTAAATGAATTGGCGGAAATTCCCCTTATTTGAGAAAATATGAAAAAAAGTTATTAGAAAAAAGTGTTCTAAGGCCATGTGCAAAGTTTGCATTATTTTTTATATTTTTATGTTGAATCGGCAAATCCCTATTTGTTCTTCTATGGAAAGAAATTAATTTGTTTAGGTCATAATCAAACACAAATTTAATTGTTAGCACTTGGAAGAGCGAATTCAAAAAAATCATTTTTCGTGAGGTACCTGCTTATTGCACTGGTTTGTTTCTAATAGCCATTGCAGTTTTTTAATATTATTTTTGTGCCAGTGTGCCTAAAAAAGCTTCATATTTTTGATACTGGCGCATGCAATGCATTGCAGCAGGTACTTAGTTTTAGTGCTTCGAAGTGTGCTATAAACAAAATTTGTGTTCAATTATGACCTAAACAAATTCATGTTACAGGAATTAATTCATTCCAAAGAAAAAATAGAGATTTGATGATTTAACATAAAAGTATTTAAAAAAACGCTATTTTTACTTTACTAAAGTTGGCATATGGCAGTAGCATTGGATTTTCAACACTTTTTGCTAATACCTTTTTTTGATATTTTCTCGAATGAGGCGACTTTTTGGATTTATTTAATTTTTTTGAATTTCCCCTCACACCTGAAGTCGCTTGACCTATGTCTAAATTAATTTTTAGGTTATCTGGGATGCAGAAGCGATTCCAAAAATTAGTTTTTGCAAAATTCTAATAATAAAGTTTTTCCCATATGTTGCAAACATTTTGCCGGTCACTGTATGTAAATTGTTAATGTTGAAATTTTAAAAAATTTCTAATTGTATTATGAGAATATATACCTAACGGGCGTCGTCAAATGTGGTTGCAAAAAGTTACTAAACTATAGGTTTACTTTATCAATGTTCACAATCAGTTGTTGCACAGCCGTCTTAAGTTAAGATCGCTCTGGTTGTTACTCCATTTCCTACAGTATTTTAGAAATAGTATTGCTACCAATACAATACACACTCTCGTGTAAAACGATTGTCATCAAGGTGTTCTTATTGAAAGTGCTACTACCAAGTTTATTAAAAGTATTCCTTAATATATGTGTATTTTCAATTTCAGGAGTTCGTCACGCAACATATAGAGATGCCCGCGGTGTAGCACATTCATATTTCTTCAGCTGGGAACATTTACCAACGAGAAGTCTAGAAGTTGACTGGCTTGATGCTCGTAATATTTGCAGAAGACACTGTATGGACGCCGTTTCGTTGGAAACACCTCAAGAAAACGAATTCGTCAAACAACGTATTTCTCGAGGAAATGTTCGTTACATTTGGACTTCCGGCCGTAAATGTAATTTCGCGGGTTGCGACCGATCTGACTTGCAACCTGCCAATGTCTTAGGTTGGTTCTGGTCCGGATCTGGAGTTAAGATTGGACCAACAACGCAAAGAAACTCCGGAGACTGGAGTCACACTGGTGGATACGGTCAAGCACAACCGGACAATCGTGAAGCTGCACAGGTAAACTTTGATATACCAAATTTCATTTCTTTTTAATAATCTGCTTTTTAAACAGGGCAATGACGAATCGTGTTTATCGATTCTCAACAATTTCTACAATGATGGTCTTAAATGGCACGATGTAGCTTGCCATCATGTAAAGCCCTTCGTTTGTGAAGATAGCGACGAATTGTTGAACTTCGTTGCATCACGCAATCCTGGCATTCGACTTTAATTTTTCAGTATTATTGTACCTTATTATCAACATTAGGAATAAAAAAATAAACCGCTAATTAAAACATCTCAAAGTAAAAGGTAAGCGGTCTATTTTTTTATTAGTATAGTTCTGTAATTCAGTTAATTTTCGCTTCCCCTGCATGTGAATATTTTGCCTGAACTTTTAAGATAAATTAGTAATAAGTACCTTTTACTTTATACTTAAATTATGCTTTAATAATAATAATTATTTGTATTTTATTTATAAATATACTTATTTTCTTAGTGCACGATAATACATGACTTAGTCTTATATTTTGATTTTCTTATTAAATTTTCTTGTGAAAAAATTGGTATTAAGATTCTGATGAAAATACACGTTCTGTACCTGGTATTCGAATTGTTACCAAGGGTGTGGTTGTGGCAGGGAGCATCAGGGCGTGGCCCTGGTACCTACTTTTTAGGATGCCAGGGCGACGCCCTTCCTCTGAAGTCATATACTTTATAAAATATGCGTTAATTATTATTGTTCCGAAATTGTTTACGCGTTTGCTAGACCGCAGTGTAAGAAGAGCCGAAACATTCCAATCGTATCAAAGCACTCGAGCAAGTCGCCACGAGGGTGTTTTTAGTAGTTATATTAACAAGGATATCCTAGTACCTCAATGCAAAATCAATCTAAAGTTATTCCAATGTATTGAAATACTTCCCCCCCCCCCTTCCAATATTGGAATACCCAGGTTTAACGAAAGTTGGTCTGGAAAACAAGTTTTTAAAAACGATCCCCAAGAGGATACTTTTTGTTGCCAATTTTTTCTCACATAGAATTTTTTACACACAAAAGCATATGCATTTGAATAAAGGACTTCGAAGCAAATCAGATGATTTCTATTTCAACTATTTATCTCAGATCTGTGCATCCTGTCGCAAGGTTTAAAAATTAAATACCTTTTTATCACATCGCTCAACATTAAAAAAAAATATTTCTACAGTTATCTTCAATTTCACAAGAATACTCAGTAGGCCTATAGGAGGAGCCCTGTACAGGCCGATTTTTGAAGTGAAACTTCTTTGCCGTCAGGAGTAGCCAGGCAAATGCTAGAACGGAAGTGAGCTCCGGACCCCGCTGCTAACCTACTGAGCAGATCTGCCTAGATGCAAACTAAAGCGATCAAATGTTCAGTTGTGCCATCACAGACAAACGAATGTCTTATGTGGCTTTGCTTATATACCTAGCAAATGAACAGTGTATCATGATATGATTTATAATATATTTGTGTAACATTGAATTACTTTCGAATTGTATTCTCTTTCCACAAAAACAAATGAAATATAATTTTCAGTTTAAGTATTGACAGTGTGCCCTTTGTCTCGCCACATTGGAAAACCGTAACCTGTCTGTCCGACCTATCTTTCTTGCAAAGTGTATGTGATCGGCGTGATTATCAACACTAAGTCAGCATAAATAATTTTTTATTTAATTAATGTAAATTTGTAATAATAAAACATGTATCTGTTAATTTAAATTAACTATAAAATGGCTTCATTTTAACGCAGCGAATTACTAGTGCGAGTTATTTTTGGTACTTTGGTAAAACGTTGGCAAGGCGGAATGCCTATGTTGTAGGCGCTATTTTAAGAAACAAGTACAAATCGAATATTGGATAACTTACTACAAATAAAATAAGTGCGTTCGGGGTATAATCAAAAATCACGCTTGAATATAACGTTAACAGTTGAAGAGTTTTGCCCAGCCTTGTTATGCCTGTACATTTTCGACGATCTCTGGTCGTTTCTTTTCATTAATCTCCGTTTTCCATTTCTCCCTTTTTGAAGTGGAACTTCTTTGCCGACAGGGGGTAACCACTCGAATGCCATTCTGTTAAATCATACAAAATACACTTTCAGTGAGACCACGCTAAGAAGATGCACTTAAAACTTGCGTCCTCAGCAAATATTTCTTTTAGTTACTTACTAGACTACAACTTTTTTGTTATTAGTTTGACCGGGATTTACTGATCGGCTTACCCGGCCCATGTAGTTTTATTTTTTAGTTGAATAAATTTATTAAGATCTCATCAAGGGAGTGTATCTTTCAACAAAACAAAACAAAACCGATACCAAAAATTGAATAAATGCAGGCCAAGCAAAGAAACATAAATTGACACAAAAGAAGCAAACAAATACTTAGAAGAAAACACAAACCCAATAAGCAGTTACGAAGAAATGGATGTCCAATGCTTGTATGATACTCTAACAAACCAATCAGAACGGGCTGTGGGCAATATAGGTAGTAATAAATCAAACAAAAAAAACGAAGTATTGTCCCAAAAGACAATAAAACTAATTAGAAAGAGAGAGGATCTGAAAAGTAGAAGAACCCAAAGCCCCCAGCTGCAAATTGAATTTGCTGAAGTAAATAAGTTGACGAAGGGGGAAATACGAAAGGACAGAAGAAAAAACGAAAATGAAATGATAGAAAAAATACTGGGCCAGACCGGATCGACCAAAAAAATAAGTAAGGAGCTAAGCCAAGGGAAAACATGGATCCATGCATTAACAAACCCAGACTATACTAAGATACAAACAAGAGAAGGACTGCTCAAAGTCGCTACAGATTTTTACTCAGAACTCTACACCAGCAAGTTAAACAAAGAGAGTGAGCACTACCAGGATCACGCTGAAAAAACCCGGCCGTTACTGAAATTAGTGAAGAAGAAGTTGCAGCAACCCTGAAAGACCTCAAATTAGAAAAAACTCCAGGCGACGCGACGACAGAATAAAAAACGAAATGCTGAAATGCGGCTCGTGCAAAATGGAAAAAATAATCACAGTGTTATTTAATAAAATAATTACAAGTGATACATTACCTACACAATGGAGCGAATCTACCATAATCCTATTAGACAAAAAGGGAGACAAAACAAAAATAGAAAATTACAGGCCCATAAGCCTAATATCAAGCTTGTATAAAGCATTCGCAAGTGTCCTTTTAAACCGAATATACAAACAACTAGATGCAGAACAACCAATGGAGCAAGCTTGGTTCCGAAAAGGGTATTCAACAATAGATCATCTACAGGCGGTAAACCAAATAATAGAAAAGTGCAACGAATTAGGCAAGACAGTGTACATCGGCGTCGTGGATTATAAGAAAGCTTTTGACACAGTCGAACATAAACCAATGCTAGAGGCTCTGAGTCAACAAGAAGTACAAGAAAAGTATGTAAAAATAATCAATAAAATCTACGAACAGGGCAAGGCAAAAATAAGGACTGAGAAGGATGGGGCCGTCTTCAATCTGAAAAGAGGTGTGCGACAGGGAGACCCTCTATCGCCAAATATCTTTAACTGCGTCCTCGAGTCTACCTTTAGAAAATTAAACTGGCACCGCTCTGGATATGGAATAAATAGTAATTTAAGATTCGTAGATGATGTCACCCTATTCGCAAAGAGCCTACCAGAGCTAAAAACGATGATAGAACAGCTGAGCACTGAGAGCAAGAAAGTAGGACTCGTGATAAACTACAAAAAGACTAACTTTATAACAAACGGAGCGGTAGGACTTATAAGTGTAGAAGCGGAAGAGGTAACATGCATAGAAGAAGCTGTGTACTTAGGCCAGACGATCTCTTTCAAAAGTAGCTTTGAAAAAGAAATCCAAAGAAGAATAAAAGCAGGATGGGGCAAATTCTGGTCTCTGAAACACATTCTGAAAAGCAAGAAACCTCTGCATCTAAAACGCAGAGTATTCAACACTTATATTACCTACTTTAACGTACGGGGCACAAACCTGGGCACTTACCAAAAATACAGAAAACAAATTACGAGTAACGCAATCAAGGATGGAGAGAAGTATGCTCGATATAAAAATCAAAGATAGGGTGAGCTTAGCGGAGATCAGGGAAAGAACAAAAACCGAAGATGCAGTAGCAAGATGCAGATATCTGAAATGGAATTATGCCGGGCACCTAACAAGGTCAGAGGAAAACAGGTGGGCAAGCAGAACAACAAATTGGACTATAGCAGGTAGCAGACCAAGGGGGCGCCCAAGAAAAAGATGGGAAGACGAACTCGGTAGTAGGGCAGGAAAAAACTGGAGAACCGTCGCACGAAATCACAGCTTATGGAAAACTATGGGGGAGGCCTTTGCGCGACAGCAGGATGTTGGCTAAATTCAAATTCAAATTCAAAACTTAAATTGTATGACCCGCTATATTCTTCAGGCATTAGAATTTACATTAAATAGCGCCTCCTCCATTCAATGTGCTTTTTCTTTTGCTCATCGGTAATAAAGTCATAAAAGATTTTAATGGTTTAGACCTGACTCAAATAAGCCGACCAAACTGGTGAGTTTCTATTTGTAAGCAGTTTTGGCTTATGTTATGTAAACGCCATATGTAAAAATTTACAGTAAGCATCACATTAATTCTTAATCGCATTTAAGGTCGGCCCGACCGTGTTGTAAATATACGTTTACTTATTGGACCCTGTCAGTCCATGTAATAAAAAAGCCCACTTGGCCCAGCCCCTGTGTTGTCTTTATTTCTACTTTCGTCAGAAGAATCACCGTCACATTTTCTTGATGGTGGCATTCAGCATAATTCTCTTTTTTCCCACTATTTTTACTGCATTGTATTACATTGTTGATAAACAATTTATTTTGTTTTTACTGAAAATGAGCTTTGATATGCATCTATAATACATTTTAATTTCACGTGTACTCAAAAATTTTACTTTATACATGACCATAGGAATTCTACCATGAAAATAATACAAAGAAATTTAAATGCCCCGCAGGAACTCCTATAAATATAGAGACCAATTTTACGGTATACATTTTGCAACAAATTCGATCGCCCCACAAGAACTCCTGTAACCACCCACCATAATGAGAAAACAAAGATCACCTGTTATTTAGATGTTCTTGTTTTCGTCATACTTAAAAGCATATTTAAACGATATCCTTATTACTTCCATCTTGAAGCATTCATCGTAACGTACAATAGTGCATATATGTTGATGCACACATCTCTTTCGTTGCCCACAATTAAAAGTAAAGCAGTCCAGATAAAGTTTTATGTTCTGTGGTCCACATGATTCCAATCATCTTAGGAAATCCCTTTGTATTTCTTTTTATGAAGCAAAGCTTCATTTGTATGTATTGAATGAAGTCCCAAAGCAGAGCAGATGCAATTAGAAATTAATGAAAAATGTAAATGCGAGACAAATATTTTAATAAAATTAATAGAGTTAAGTTAATATAATTTGAAAAATACAGCACCATTCCACACACACACACACACTTCTGTGGAAGGGTGCTGTATTTTTTTAAAGTGTTGTTATTCCACAGTTCGAGTGTTTCTTCTTGGTATAATTTAATTATGTTAAATGTTTCATATTAGAAATGAAATGGATTAAAAGGCAAATAATTTCTCAGTACTTAGAAACTATAAAAACTAATTTTAAAACACACAATCAACATGGGGAACAATAGGTAAAATAGAATAAGCATAATGTTTCAACAAACGTAAATGACGCAGCAAGTAAAGGTGGGTTTAAACAGACGACCTAAGAAATTAGAACATAATAAACTTAAGAACTAACAACATTGCTATAATTTCAGCAACAATTGCTTTTTACAAGAATTTGTGCTTGTGGGGTTGTAATTTCATCAAACGACCCAACGATTGCAACCAAAAAGTTAAAAGTTGGGTACTTCTTAGGTCCGTATAAATCTACCTTAAACTTTACTACATTTAAAAATATTTAAAGCTGAAAGCAATGTTGTCTTTCATTCGGAAATAATTGTTAACTAACAATAAAAACATAGTACTTTGTAAAATCATAAAACATAATTTTAATATTTGTTTTAATTTATTCATTAACATTACAATCACTTAACATTTAACAATAACTCATTTTGTATACCTTAATTTATGCTGTTAATTTAGTTATGCTTTTAATTTCAAGATTCTTTGTTGACATATATTTTAAGAACTGCTGAAGATTTTAAATCTAGAGCTCTTAAAAGAGCATCTATTTAACTTCAACATATACAACTACAGTAGATTTATGATCAACTGTTGCAACTCCATCATCAAATACTCCATTAAGTGTATTTTAATTTTTTTAATATTATAATCTAATAAAATTACTTTAAATTTTTTCCTTTATACAACATAATACGAAATTCCTCTAACAACTCCACCACACATTTCATCATTAAAGTATATTGTCATTGAATTTGCACGAGTCTTAAAATGAGAACTTACATAAAAACATAAAAGTTCATTGGGTTTACAAGTACTATTAGCAGCTGATGTATATTTAACAGAGATTCTGTAGGGGGTACAAGCATCAAATATAATACCTTCAGAAAAATTTACTAAATGTGGGTACTCATAATCTGAAGTTACTTTAGTAAAGTCTTTTGTTTCACACATTAAATTTCCAAATTTATCAAAAACACTAATAAGCAAGTCTGAATGAGCAGAAAGAAATCCACCTTGATGTGGAGGTGTAATTGCAACACCGTACACCGCAATTTTTTTGAGAGCTGTAACAAAACAATTAAATTCAATTTTTTCATCTAACACGACGTTTTGCTCAATTTTATAAGTTTCTCTAAACTTATACTTTAACAGGAATGGTATCTTTCGTCTCTGTTCTGTAATTGGATTTATAAGAGATACATAATCAGATACATTTTGAGAATTGCTTGTTAAAAATGCATACAAATATTGATAGGAACTTTTCCCTAAACTGGCGAAACGTAAACGAAAGAATATACCAGCTTTTATTAAAATGTCCATTTTATTTTCTTTTGAGTCTTCTATATTCTGAAATATGCATTCGTCTTCAGACCATCTCATAGCTGCTTCAATCAGATCCTTCTCACTTGCATTTACTTCATTCTCATCTAACAAGGAACAAAATGTGGTAGCTTGCATGTGATAATCCATTTGCAATACTTCCTTCGCAGATGATAAAATATCTTGCCAACATTTATTACCCAATTGTCTTAAATTATATAATTGTGCATACTCATAGCTAAGTAGTAATGTACTAAGAGTTAGATTGAAGTTAATATAATCAATGCATAAATTTTTTAAATCGTTCAAAAAATATTTTTGACTAATATAGAGCAGCGACCATGCATTCGTTATGGATGCAATGCTAACACTATCGGTATAAAGAAATTCTAACATTTGTTTGAAGTCTTCAGCTTTAATATCGCTTATATGAATTTCTGCTGAAGCCATAGCACCATAAAACATCAATTCGAAAACGGGACTGCTGCATGTCAATATCAGTTTATGTGCTGCAATTTTTTGATCTTCAAAAAGAAATATGCAATCAGACCAATCTCGAGTTTTGTATAAAAGAGCTATTTTATCATCTCTAAAAGCTTTATTATTTCTGCTACACATCTAAAATTAAATTTTACTTTAGTACCTATTCGCATAATATAGAAATAAAAAATACTTACCATGACAACGATTTACGTAACTAAACACTGACAATTTCTTAAGATGTTTATCCTGAACTAACGTTAATTACTTATTTGTTTATAAAATAATCTAACCATAATAACATCCTTGAACCAGCGCAGATGCAAAGCCAAGGCCATTTTAAAATACTACAATTTTATTGGTCCAATGCTAATTTGCACCTGCGGCAATTTGAGATCCACCAATCCTATGGAAGCATCTCATGCGTCATATCTTATAACAGACGGGATTCCAAAAAGTTGTGATCTAGTGGGGGAATTTTTGAATAGTAATTGCAGAGAATGTCTAACCTGATAAATATTCTTCTGCGTAGTTCTAGATCACTAATAAATAAAAACAATGATTTCACCATTCCAATTAATATTTTTGTAAAAAGGAATTATGGTAGGCTGTCTTCATAATAATTATGCGAATAATTAAAATTATCTAACCTCAATTTTTTGCATGCACCACAGCAGCTGCAAGAAAACGATTTTATAGAACAACTGGTATTTTATGTAATGATGGCAAATATGAAATCATATTAGATCAGCGCAAACTAAAAACACCGAACGGTAGTTTGCTTACTGTAGAAAGCGAACCACTTGCTTTAGCGGTAGCTGCAGAATGGGACGCACAGAAATCCAAAATACAACCAAGTTCTATGTATTTTGTAAGAAGATTAACCACGTAGTAGATTCATCATTAAACTAATTTCGTTTTAGAGTTTATTATGCAATACCACAATAGATAATCCAAATAATTTAACTAAATATGATATGGTTCAGTATATAATTAATTATTTAGACACAGACACCATATTATACCATTCAAATGTAAGTACACCTAAATGGAAAAAGAGCTGTGTTACGCCTAACTTTTTTTTTTTTACTTGTAAGGACCATGAGGAATTATACAAACTTCAAATTCAAGAATGGGATCCTATTATTGAATGGTTCTGTAACCGATTTAAAGTTAAATTGGAAAAATCTGAAAATATGAGTACTCCAACAATTAATGATGAAGTCAAAGCTGTAATAGCTAGGCATTTAATGTCCTACAATATTGCTTGCGTTCATGGTAATCTTTTTTGCATACACAAATATTCTTGGTAATTCTTTACTGAAGCCAGAAACGTTAAAAATTCATATTTTTCATCGAAAATGTGTTTGTTTGGAATTTTCATTAAACGTATGTAATTCAACTAGAGCATAATGATTTTGCATATGCAGAAGTGGAGATATGTATGGTTTTAACAGGAAATGCGCGAAAAATTGGAAGTTATTCAAAATTTTGTTTTATATACAGCTGTGAGTGTGCCCTGTGGCCTGAGCGGATATTTCCTAATCTGAAACCAGTGTCCGCCATGGCGCTGAACCTGTTAGGTCACGGCCGTATTAAAATTTGCAGTGCAGCAATTTTGAGTGTTCTCTTCATTTTTGGGTGGTTTATCCTTCTGATAAAACCAATCCTGGGCATTATTTCTACTTTACAAGTGTATCAACATTCAGGTACACCTTGAAATAATCCGAAAATGCAAAATTGAAATTCATAGCATTTTCCGCATTTCCCAATAAAAGCGTATTTTTTGATTTTGCAGAAAATATGAATTTTTAACATATTTGGCTGCTGTTAACTATTATCATATCCTTTTCTTACATGTTCCTTCATTCTTATATCAATTTTCTATGTTTGTGTTCCTGTTTTTCTTTTTATGATATCCATCATTGTTGATGTTATAAATTGAACTTTTCAGAATTATTCTAAATTACATTACTTTAATGTTAAAGGATTCGTTTATGGAGTCGATACTTTAAAATCGGTTATTTTAACCCTAGCCTGTGCTGAACGTTTTTTGAGCCCAGAAAAGTCTACTTTATTATCTTGTCTAGAAGAAGAATTTCAGGTAATGTAAATATCTAGCTAGGGCTAGTCATTTGATCTTAATATTTTTTTAGAGATAGTTTATAAAAAGTAATCAGTTTTAAATATAAAACATATTAGATATTGCTGTTATTGCAGTTAGGAAAATGGGGTCGTATAGAATGGGCCCATGATCTGAACCAACAAGATTTACAAGCCAGATTATCCGCTACTATTTTATTCATTTACTTTAACTCATCGTCGTGGCTGACAAAATCGAAGACTGGAGCTTAGTGTAAATTAGAGAATAATTTTTCTTTAGAATGTATTATAAAATAAAATCAAAGACTTCAAATTTCATCTTTTATTTTACTCTTATTGCTCTTCACTAAATTTTCATAATAATGCATATACTGTTTTTGACTTTTTGTTAAAATATGTAAACTATCAACCTTCATACCCTGTGATTCTAATTCTTTTAGGCGTTTTCTTGTTGTTTCCACACTGTGAAGCAAAATCTTTGGATTGCGAACAATGTGAGATGGTGTAAAACCATCAGCATATAAAAAATCTATAATTTCTTTCAGTTTTCTCATACTCTTACTTGAAAGTGCAGGATGTTTTGATAAAATAAGTTTTGATTTCTCAGCTTCACACTCCAATCTTTCCGATAAATACTCTACTAATGAATTTTCACCCAGGATTAGTTTATTATCAGATCTTCGTTGTATATACCTACAACATATAAACAAAATTTTAAAGAGCTACCATATTTATGAAAACAAAGTCAACCTACGTATTAAAAATTTCAGATTGGGCTCGAACCATCCATGTTTTCATCTTTTCTACCTTGAGTTCCCTAGCCAATCCTAATCTGTGCTTTATGATTTCACTATTATATTGTAATACCCAATAATCCCTTTTTATTTCATGAAGTCCTATTCCGAAATCTACAGTTATTAGAACTTTAGTAGGGGAAAATGTTTCTACAAGTCCAAAACCATATATTAAAGCCTAATCAATTATTTTATATTGTTCAACAACGAACCTCTCTCGAGAAGTAGCGTTTCTACATTTAAAAAAAAGTTTTGATTGAGATACAATGTATATTATTTAAATAACCATGCCTGTAACAAAAACATTCATTTGTCAATGATGTAATAGTTAATTACGTTATAAGGCTGGGAGATGACTTATTACAGTAACGAGTCGAGTTGTTTCCAGATGAGGCGACGAAGGAGCCGAATCTGGAATTTCGAGACGAGTATTGTAAGATCATCTCACGGCCGTGTGACATACAACATTTTATTTCATACTGTATCACTTTTTTAAGTTTTTAAATAAAGGATAATATTTTAGTCAAGCAAATTATTAAGGATAATCTGGTTGCTTTGGCAGACCAGTACAAGATAACACAGTAAAATATAAAAGTGTAGAAGAAGAAAGCTACAAATTATACCTGTTGTCAGAACCCAGTATTAGAACACTATATGAAAATCGATTAAAAAGTGAACTTAAAACTTATTATATAACTAAGTAGATGATATAGAGAAGGAATATACCAACATCAAGAAAGCACTTCATAATGCCGCCTATCAAGCACTTGGAAATATAGATAAGAAGAAAAAGAAACAAAAACCTTTTTGGATGACAGAAGAGATAGAAAGACTGATAACAGAAAAGAAAAAATTATATAACAGGTGGTTAACTAAACAAACACGTGAAAGAAGAGAGGAATATAAGGAAAAAAATAAAGAACTAAGAAGAAGAATTAAAGAAATAAAAAACCAGTATTGGGAACACAAATGTATTCAGATTGAAGGCATGATAGGAGGATCTCGGTCTACAGAAGTCTGGAAAACAGTCAAAGGGATGAAGACAAATAATACACAACAAGGCGGTCAATTAATAAGTATGAGAGAATGGGAAGACCATTATGAAAAGTTACTGACAGAAAACCGCAGCGAATACAAAGAGATACAACATACAATAGAGGAAAGAGATGACAACTACCTACTAATAACAGAAGAAGAAACTAAAAATCATACTATGAATATGAAAAACTCAAGATCACCAGGACCAGGTAATATCGCTATAGAACTAGTAAAATATGGAGGGAAAGAAATTATAAGCCGAATTACGAAGTTAATGAATAAATGTGTTAGATCAGTACAGATTCCCCAGGAATGGAAAAAAGCCTATATAACATCGATTTTTAAAAAGGGAAATAGAAAGGACCCTGGTTGCTACAGAGGCATTAGTGTTACGGGTAGTATTAGTAGATTGTTTGGAAAGATACTCCAAGAAAAGGTAAGAGCAAATGTTGGCTACAGTATAAGTGAAGATCAGAGTGGCTTTGTACCGGGTCGCTCTTGTATTGACAATCTCTTTACACTACAACAAATATTAGAAAAAAAGATTTCAACCGGAGAGGAAATACATCTCGCCTTCATTGACCTCGAAAAAGCATATGATTCTATACCACAAAGTAAGCTCTGGGAAGCCCTGACTGAACTAAACATGAATACCCATTTGATAGCTATCATAAAAGAACTCTATAACAACAATACATCCTATGTTAAAAGAGGAAAACAATTGTCAACACCTATATCAATAACCAAAGGACTCCGCCAAGGGTGTAGTCTATCGCCAATATTATTTAATCTTTACGTAGAACTAGTATTGAGGGAATGGAAAAGAAAATGCACAGGAATGGGTATACCAGTAAACGAAAACTATCTCTTTACACTTAATTTTGCGGACGACCAAGTACTTATGGCGCAGGATTCATTCGATTTGGAATTTATGCTGAAGAGGCTCTACACCGAATACCAGAAGTGGGGACTGCAAGTAAGCCTACAGAAAACAGAGTATCTGGTAGTTAATAGTGAGACGCAATTTCAAGTTCTCCTAAATGACGATACACTTGTAAAACAAGTTGAAGAATTTACATATCTTGGGGCCATTGTAGATCGAAGAGGACTAGGAGAAGGAGAAATAAAACACAGAATTCAAAATAGCAGAAAAGTAATAGGGTGTCTCAACTCGCTATGGTGGGATAAAAACATATCCAAAAAGACAAAGAAAAGAATAGGCCAATCAATGGTAGAATCAGTTCTCTGTTATGGAAGTGAGATCTGGGTGATAAGCGCAGAAATGAAGCGCAGATTACAAGCAGTAGAAATGGATTACCTGAGACGTAGTGCCAGGATATCTAAGCTTCAACACATACCCAATGAAGAAATCAGACGACAGATGAAGGCAGAACAAACAGTTATTGATAGAATTGAAATGCGCGGTTTATGCTGGTTTGGACATTTAATGAGAATGCCGGAAAATCGATGGCCACAAAGAATATTTCGCTGGCAACCTCCAGGAAAAAAGAAACGAGGACGACCAAGACGTTCCTGGAATGAAGGCATTAGGAAAGCGATGGAAAAGCGAAACCTGAACGAAGACATGACTCAGGACAGAGAGGATTGGAGAAAGGGATTGAGTAGGCAGCGTTTGGCTGTATAATGATAATGTTACATGTATTGTAATAATCTAGCTCAATATATATATATAATCTGGTTGCTTTATTTAGAGTAACGATAGCAACCAAATGTTTGAAAATTTTTCTTATTTTCAAAACTGTTGTCAAAAATGTACGCTGCATGTTCTTCTGGTGATTTTTCGACCGAAATAGCTTCAAAATTTGCCGAGGCTATGGAAAAGCGTATACCCACGAAGTCCATCGGAAGATACGAAAAAGAATACGTTATTTTGTGATTGGCGAAAGGTCTAAAAGTTGGAAAAGAATGTTAACGAAAACATCATGTGAGGCAACACTTCCCGGCCCAACTACTGTGTCATTTCCCGGACTCAAATTAATGACGTAAAGTAGTGTACGGTGGACAGTATGAAATAAAACTATTTTATAGCAAGCACGTGCTGTTCAAAAGTATTCTAATCCTATTTAATTTCAAAACAATATCATTTGTTTTCGCGGGGGATTGGGTCTGTTTGACTAAATAAAAAGCGGTTTAAATGTTGTTAACAGCTGTTTCGGCTTTTAGGCTTCTTCAGAACTTTATTTAATATTTAAATTTGTAGAAATAAGCTAAATTGCCTTTGTCATTAAAAATAATTAATTTAAGTACATATTAAAATTGATGTAAAATAGATAAAAATACGTACAGCAAATATTTTGTATCGAAAATTTGAATTTTAGACATGCAATTTGATTCTCGTTGCCAAAACATGTCGACTGTTTTTTCCCGGTTTTGGGATCATGAAAAATTGGGATTTCCCGGTACACAAATGCTACTGCACATCCTTCAAAACCATCTATTCCACACTTACAATACCAAAACAAGAAATTTGTGTTCCAACAGGATGGCGCTTCCTGTCAGACAGCCAGGAAAAGTACAGTATGACTTAAACAAAATAAAATTTTCGTGCTTTGTTGGCCTTCTAGCCCAGATTTGTTTCCGATAGAGACTCTCTGAGGAAAAAAGGAAAAGGAGTTGAGAAAGTACCCAGCGAGAACCAAATGCAAGTTGAAAACATTAAAATTCAAGCCATTTGGCACTCTTTTAGTCTGAATTCTTGCCTACATTTAATGGATTCTATGCCGGACCGTATTAAAAGTTATTATTCGTGACAAAGGCAAAGTCGCAAAATATTAATAAAAATTATTTTGTGGTTTTAAGTCCATTTAATAGTATATTATTATATGAGCGATTATGACAGCCATTATTGACGAAGATGATGTTTGAGCAAATCATCGGAGTGAATAATGGCCGTAATCGCGAATCTGATACTATGCTTTTTCTACACCTATTAAACAAATAAATTAGACTCGTTTTAGTGATTGAATTATTAGTTTGCACATATTGTAAAATGTAAACAAGCAATATGGCGATACACTTGGCTGTCACACGACTCGATTGTCAGCCGCATAGAAAGTTGATCGCGGGCGATTTAAAATATCAGCGAAACAGTGATTTTTGAATTTGTATTTGTGATTGATCGTATACAGTGAATTATGAATTCATAATTCACTACAGTGAATTATAGGTACGATTTTTCACGAAAAAAATGCTAATAATTGTCATATAATTAAATAGGTGTAGAAAAACGTTATAACATCAGTAGGCCTGTACTTTTAAACACTATATTGTTTTATTTAAACCACAGATAAAAAATATATTGATTTAAACATTATCCATTAATAGAAAAATAAATTAATTTTGTTATAATGTTTGTAATTTACATAGTAAGCATTATTACAAAGAAAAGGATGTTGTATGAAGTGGCAAGGAAACTCTGTAAGTGAGGTTTATACTGGGAGAAATGTAAAAAAAAGATTAGGCCCTATAATATATGGTTTTGGGCTCGTATTTATAAGTCAACTAACCTGTTAATAACTTGCAATTTGTTTCCACTTTTATTAAATCAATATTACGTAAAAACGCTCTTCTCATTAGAGCATCGCAAGTCTCAATTATAGGGAGCTGTAAATAAAGAGCTAATATTTAAAATTAAATTAATTAATAAAAATATATTACTACATACATCAAGTAATCTTGAAAGGTATTGTATACGTCCACCAGGCATATTTTCACATTCAGTACGTTGTTTGTCTACAAAACATTTACATTTGTCTAGATCTAAATTTAACAATGGGACTGTGTCAGTGATATTGAAGGGTAAACTTTTCAGGAGCTTGATATTTTCCTCTATATTTTTCTGAGCAAGTACATTTGGATATTTTAATATAATATCGTCTGCTATACTTTGTTCTTTCAATAAATGATAATTATCAGACATAGTTTTACCAGTAGTTAACTGCAGTTTTCTGAATCTTGTAGCAATATCGGAAGCAGGAAATAATCGCAAATTGAATAATTGTTGTAATTTGGCAACCGCATACTTTTTACCAGTACCATACTCCGAAGATGTATCTTTGTACGTAGAAGACTCGGGGTCTAATTCATCTTCCTTTTCAGATTTATTACCGCTAGCATATAGCCTTATTCCACATGTAAGTTTGTAAGCGTTTTCGTGTAGTTGTATTGAACTTTCAGATTTATTACCGCTAGCAGATAGTCTTATTCCACATGTATGTTTATGAGCCTGTTCGTGCAGTTGTATTGAACCATTCCAAAAAAACTTGCATTTCTTGAATAGTATTCGAGACATTTTTGCAAGTGTATTCGATAATATTAAGCTTGTATGTGGAGATGCCTTACGGCTTGAAAAATTACGTTCGGCGGCAATAAACTAAGGAAAAACCTTTTTTTTTGCAAGCATATCTTTTTATGCAGATCTAATCTACTACACATACACATAACCTCTTTTTCAAAATGACAACAATAGTGCGAGAAAGTTCTCGGCAATTTCACAAAACAGAGTGGTAGTATAACTATACCATGACATCGCCGTTTGTGATCGCCGTGCTTTAGATCTTCGCACTTTTAAAATTCTTGTCAATAAAATCTTATTCTTCATACAAAAAATACTCAAAAGAGGTATAGTTCCACTACAAGAAATAAGTAAGGTGGCTTAATAGAATAATTTTCAGTCGCACACGACATATCAGCAAGCAGCGCAAAACGAGTTCACATTAAATTTCTTTCAAGGTCACTGTCGCGGTAAGTTAGACCATGATCATGTTTTGCGCGACAGCTAATTCTTATCTCACAAAAGCGCAAAAGTTTACTAGCATTGAAAACATCAAGGTGGATGGCGCTATAGCTCAATTATCTTGTACCGTGTGCTCAAATAAAAAATACATAATGGTTGGCCATAGAATATAAAATTACTGTCTTTGCATGCTTTAGAATTTAAACAAACAAAACATAATGTCGCTTAAAATTGTTAGATTAAGCTTGTAATTTGTCATTTGTAGTGACACTGACAGAGTTATAACCACTGAACTATAGTTCAGTGGTTATAACAGTTAAATTCAAAGGCGATAATTTTATTTTCCATGGCCAACCCTCATGTATTTTTTATTTGAACATACGGTATATATCAATGTTCACACTAACCGCCACCAATCGGTATAATTCTTGCATTTTGAGCAACTTCTTTAACACTTGTTTCTTTGTAATAATTCATTGTGTTGGTACCTATTTTTGCTAAAGAAAATATTTTTTTTTTGCTAACGGCAAATATCGTAAGAGTACAAAAATTGAAAGTTCTTTAAATTTAAACAACCTGTATTTCTGTTAGGAAGCAAAACTGAGGATTTTTTTACTTTGGATGAGTTGAATAATTTGGTAGCAAAGTTTCCCGAATTAAAACTGAACCACACTGTTATATTAATTTGTTTTTCATTAGTTATTATTATTACACAGAGTGGCTAGAAAAACCCCGGCCACTTTTCTTGCGGCGGTCAAGAGATGGCGCTATAGTAAAGAAAAATTAAATTAAAATACTGACAACAACGCAGAATCCAAGACGTTTTAGTTATTAAATACGCCCCATATTAAATCTAAACAACTAAAACGTCTTGGATTCTGCGTTGTTGCCAGTATTTTGATTTAATTTTTCTTTACTAAAGCGCCATCTCTTGACCGCCGCAAGAAAAGTGGCCAGGGTTTTCCTAGCCACTCTGTATAATTACTTTGTTTGTGGGGTTTAGGAATTGAAAAAACTTTCAATTTCAAAATCAACTTTAATTTTTCTTTTTACGTTTTGATACACTCTGGCCCTTTTTCAGAAATTTATAAATATACACAATTAGTTAATACATTTTACGTACTATTTATCTATTTCTACATATTTCGTCACATTGTTAAGTTTCACATATTATATTACGTTACCTTTACAACCATAAAATGTCATACTACTAGATATTGTTTTAATATTTTAAATTTTAAATTGCTTAGATTTTGAATGTGCCTTTTTTAGATTTCTGAAGAAGGACTAGAGTGTACCAAAAGTTAAAACAAAAATTAATGTTGACTTTGAAATTGGAGGTTTATTTTAATTCTTAAAACCCACAAACACAGTAAGTAAATAGTGAATGAGAACACTAAAAGAGCATAAGTGCTATGCAAATGCAAATGCCGGGTGCTGCAGAAGCGAGAAACACGTGCATCAGAAATATGTTATGTTTGAGGTTAAGTTAGTCAGTTAGTCACTACGTGGTATTAATCTTGACTTGGTATCTCTACGTGCTCATTGCAATCATTGCCATAGATTCACGTATGTTATAATAATGGGACCTATCTATAAAAGTTTCCTAGTAGGTTGTCGGTATAAAATGGTTCTTGTAGATCAAATGCGTTACGGTTAATTTGTAGTTCAAATTTATTGAAATATTTTTGACTTTTATAGGTTAGCTGTGTTGCTAGTGCCACATAAGACAATTTGTTTAAAAGCTGCTTTTATAATAAAAATGAGTGTTCTTCAAGAAGATAAGATTGATACCTTACAGAAAGTAGAAAATGATGGTAAATTAACTATACCCTAAAAATATATAATTACGAAGATAGCGTCTACTGTTTACAGAATTTCTCAGTCTTTTTCTCCATTCTAATGTGAAAAGCGAACTTTTAAAGAACTTAACGATTGCAGAACAAGTAAAAAAATTGGGTGAAGGCATAGAAATAATCAGCCGGGAGCTGCAAAAGCAAGTCTTAGATAAGCACAATGATCTAATTCAGCAAGCTACTCATGCAAATAAATTGGAAAGTATTTTGAATACCATGAATACACACATGCAGAATTTATTTGCAAATGCTGAAAGGTTAAAAACACAGGTATATATGTAAATTCTTTCTATTTGCCATACCTATATTTACAGGGTGTCCCAAAAATCGTGTTACCTAATTTGCTGTACAACTATTGAGTTACTTCTGGGGCAGTTTCAGTTGGTATATTATTATAACAATTTATATCTGAGAGCTACCAGACAATAACCACTAACCAACTACTACCACCCTCATCTTTAGGGGTACTTTACTCTTGAAGTTTTGGTTAAAACTTTGCTGACCACTCATTTAGAGTAAAGTACTCCTAAAAATGGGCATGGGAATTTGTTAAGGGTGGTAGTAGTTGGTAGTGCTCTGATAGTACATAGTCATATACTATTACATGTTTATTTACTGCTATTATATAGACCATGGAAGCAGACATGAGATTTAATGTATACTTGTCCAGAACATTAGATCCTGCTCCAAAAAATGACATTTAAAAACGATTCTAAGCACTCTACTGTGATGAAAACTGTGTTTAACTGCAAAGCTTTGTAAAACTGTTTTTGGTGCTAACAGCATTGCCAAGTTTTAAATTATTTTCTTGTGTTTTGTTGGATATTTTGGGACACCCAGATATAATACTGTGTTACTTCACACAGTAGCATTCATAAATCAGTAATCTAGTGGGACTTTGGTTGGAATCTGGTGTAGTCAAAAGTTATTGCTAAACATCCATCAAGATTCCACTTCTTTAATCATTAGTGTAAATTTTGAATTTTTTGGTCAAAGTTAGTCTAAAATATATATGGTTTTATAACCTTTCTAAATTCCTTCCACTACAGAGTGTATTTCTACAGCACTTAGCTAAAATCGTCAGATAGAACCTTTAAGATAAACCGTAGCTACGCTGTTACTTTATAGAATTTGATATTTAATACTAGCCAATATAAAGAAAGGTATTTTGAAGAATGTTATTTGTTACTCAAACATGAAGTTTTGTTAAATTCATATTTAAATATTATAAAATATCCTGCTATTTAGTTATATGGTCTGATTTTATAGTAGTATCGTTTTTAACACTTTTAAATTCATATCTAAATATAGATTGTGGCTCCTTATCAAGCACTAGAAATGCACACCACAGTATTAAGTCGACTGCATTTGGCTAGTCATATATTAAGACAGGTAAACAGAATTCAACAGTTAAGTAAACGGCTATCAAATATCAATGATCCTGTCCAAAAAGCTACTATTTTACAAGAATTAGGTAATAAAATTTAAACAGCTCACTATAATAAAAATCATGCCTGTGCTTGCAACATTTCTAGAACAACTGACAGCAGATCCACACCTAACAGATATTGATGCTGTTACAACTGAGCTGAGAAATATACGAACACAGCAACAGAAAGTTATAAAATTGGCAACTAGTTTATTAACACAGGGAATTGCCAGTGAAAATGTAGCGCAAACTACTACCGCATTGCAGGTTTGAATTATTTTAGTAATAACCATAGGCATCTTACATTCTTTTATGTAATACATTTACAGATTTTTATTAATTTGGGTACAGTTAAAAGTTCAACCGAGAATGTAGTAGATGTATGCTTGGGTGAATGCCGTGAAAGTTTAAGATCAGCATTTGACATCAGTGGTGGTATAACCAGTGGTATAAATAAGAAACAAGGTGGTCCAGGGCGTGCAAACTTAACTTCATCACAAGGTTTCAGAACTAGAGTATGGAGTGATCTAGAGAAAGCATTTTCAGAAGAACTTTATCGTCAATCTAAACAGGTAGGTATAAGGATTAACTAATGTAAAAACTTTTAGTAGTGTGAATTATGATGAACTAGAAACATCTTAAACACCTTGTTTAATGCAAAACCTAAAACAGACGATTTTCTAAAATCAGGCATTTACGATTTAAATCGTTCGCATTGTAATTCGGTTTATATAGGCCAGACAATTAGAAATTTTGATATTAGGTATAAAGAACACGTACGTTGTTACAAATACAAACACCCACATAAATCCAATTACGCTAAACACTTACTGGAACATAATCATTCAATGACCTCTAATGACACTATAAAATGTTTACACTTTTGTGATGATAAACGTAAATTAGAAATACTAGAAGCTTTTGAAATTCACAAACATTTAAAAACTGTACCATTAAAGAATGAGCAAATTGATCTCTTAAATTCTCCTCTATTGGACATTTTGGAATAAGAAATTAAGTCATCTGCAAACGATTACCGAGATCAAGTCACCAAGTTCTATTGCTAACAGTAACTGTTTACTTTCTAATATAACCTTTGACAATGGCATGTAAACATGCCGAAATACGTTTTGTTTGTTTGTTTAATCTTTCACTTCTTATACCCGAAGGTGTCGAGTTTTTTCAGTCCGGCTAGGCTCTTTGCTTGTGTGTTAGGAGGTAGTGGGGCCTTTTGGCCTATAAACCGCTACGCTCCTGAAGCTATAAGGTTAAAATAAATAAATATTGTTGAAGTAATTAAGTATTTTATATACCTATAATCAATAAACTTCAATGAAGTAAAGCTAGAATTGATAAATAATTGATATTTTTTAATTGATAATATTAAATTTGTACTGCTTAGTTTGCATCTACATACCTACAAAATTGAAAATTTGTCTCTTATAATTAAATTTCACGGAACTGTTGCCACTGCAGTTAGCAATAGTTCTTCGTGGTTCTGGTAGGGGTTTACCATTATTTTCATTTAAAGAACTACAGGGCCTTACTGAAAACGCATAAGCGGTCGCGTTAGAAGTGGATGTTGGAGTGGATATACGTAGAGCACATGAACTCCCAACTTCAAAATATGTAGAGGTTCTTATGTTGATGTCAGAGTCAGATACAGATTAGAGTACAGGCGAACACAATGGTGAATGTATTGTTCTTTCGTTTTTTTTATTAGCAAAGCATTTTTAATTTGTTTGGACACTTTACACAAGCTGCAATATGTTGTTTCATCCTCGTTGCATTGAAAACTGTTTTTCACTTGCAATACATGCAATAAAATTTAATCTTTCGATCAGTGGTATTTTTGCTAGTAGATCCCAACACTTGTTTGAAAAGTTGTTGCACAGCTGTTTTACTAAAGATAGCACCATGAATATAATTTCTAACTTACCTAGACCATTTTGAAATACAGAAGTTTATTATACAGGGTGTCCAAGATAAGAAGTGCATGCATGGGGATCTCGTAAACGGTAAGAGATAGAGATTCGGTTAAATGAGAAGAGTTATTCAGCATCTCAAGTACTACTATGATCACATGAGGAATGACTCTTACTGCATTTCAACCTCCTCTTCCAGCACTATTACCAGCCCCACGACCATTTTTAAAACGGTTAGCCCATTCAATTATATTTGCAACTTCCTGGGTGTACTTTCTTGAAACTATGATCTAAGTAAAATTGCAGCCAGTCTAACACCTTCAATAACGGGAAATCTTAGAAATTGCATTATAATACGCTGTTTCGTGGTACAGTTGACATTTTCATCAGCTATGTTGAATAACAAGTGAACGGTTTCCATGACAACGGTCATGTATTGTTTCTTGTTTAGAGTAGACTTCACTAATGTGCATAACAAATAATTGTATGAATCACTAAATTCACTACGTCACTGTGTAAATGCTTAGTTTGGTATAAACTACCCTTGTAAATTGTAGAGAGAAGGGTAAATATTTCTAAATCTAAAAATATAATTTTATATCTATCCGCATTAATCAGATTCTTCAGTGTTGTGTAGGATATAACTATTATATTGAACTGATTAACTAAAAATTGAAAAATTATTCTGTTTATATATTTGCTGTAATATAATGTAAAATGTGAAATTTGATTGTGTTTAAAACATTTTTGCACTTTTGTAGGTGAAATTTTTACAAGGAACATTAAATAATTTAAATTTGTATACTAATGGAAATGATATTGCTATAACTTTTTGGTCACGATTGGGTGAAGGTATTGTTGAAGAAATTAGCAGTGCTGTACCAGCAGTACACCAAATGTTAGAAGCTGACTATCCAAAACTGCTAAAATTGTATAGGGATATGACACAGAAATTAAATTTTGATTCTTTTGTGTACAAGTAAGTAAAAACTTATTATTGACTATTTTGACAACATCTAATTGTTTAGCTATTGATTACAAGCAATTTTTTTTAAATTTTAGTCGAAATATTTTGGAAAAATGGGAAACTTTATATCTGTCTAATTCATTAAATCAACTTTTGGAGCCAACGCAGACCATGTTTAACCAAGAAAATGCTGCACCTTCACATGATCAAATTGACTCTATAATACGAAACATTACAAAGTGAGTATTTAACTTAATTTTTGCAGTGTCTCCATCATTTTCATATATTTTTTTAATCTTTTTCTTATTGTTATGATGTAGTATAATTTTTATGTGATAAATTTTTTTGTTCCACAGCGAATTAAGTGTAGCTTTAGTAGAAGATCGTTTAAGTGAAAAGGTTGCAAAAAGTGTTTCAAAATGTATTCGAATGTTTGCTGTTAAAACTGAACAACAATTAGCTACAGGTCCTGATGCTGCGCAAGTTATTGGTAAGTCAATCAACATTTATCACATTAAAAGTGATGATGTAGTTTCTCTAAATTTTCACGTTTTACAATTAATTTGTTAATCCGTTTTTGTTATCCATCCCCATTAAGTTTCATGTTTTTTATTTTCATGTCATTTTATTCACTTTTTTAATTTTTTGTTAGCAATTGATTTAAATTTTTATTGGGACAACTATGATTGTCTAAGAACTGTAATAATTACGTTTTGTTATTGTTGTTATCCATTATCTCTAAATTTACTGAATCTAAAGTGAAATAAAAAACAAATTGTCTCATTCTGAAGCACAGAAATGTTTAAATCGATTTTTTCTGGAAAATGGCTAGTTAAAAAAAATAAAAGTGCAATTTTTATGCATTTTTTAACTTATAAATCATATTACGGGCTCAAATAGGTAAAAAAAAACCTGAAAATACATAAATAATAAATACAAATTACTCAGATCCACCCCCCACCCCCAGTTTGCGACCCCTCTGTTCTAAATAATTTTATTTGAATCCTGTTAGGAGCACTCAGTAATGATAAAAACGTATAATAAATTTGATTACCGTTGAAAAAAATTCACTTTTCACTTGTTGTTTTAGAGAAGAAAGTAGGCATTCTCCTCATTGACTGAAAGTACTTCCTCACTAGTGAAGAGTTGTATTAAGAAAACGATTGTGTTTTGTTTTGTTTTCAAAATGTAACACAAAGCGCATTTTTTAAAATAACAAACCAAAACAGTCGGGAAAAATTTTTTTCTTAATACAGCTTCAATAGATCTATACAACTTTTTCCTTTACGTTTTTTTTTTCTATTTTTAATATGAACAGAGACACTTTACGTTAAATAAATTCCACATTTTCAGTTTTCTGTTCGTATCTAGTAGGCTATGGATATTTTGGAAAAAACAAAATCACCATTACATTGTTCCTCTAATTAGGCAACTTTTATCTAATTTACCCGACTTTGTATCTCATAATTTTAGAAATCCCTATAGTGTCCCGATTAAAATAGTTGGCCTGTATACTTATTGCTGTTTGAAATTGTCCTGAAAAATTAACTTGAAAATCGACTATATCTGCATCAAACTTAAAGCGAGAAAAACAAAACAATTAATAACTGAAAAACAAATAAAAACAAACTGACAGTTTAGAATAATAATTTATTTCTTCATTTTTCCCTTAATGAGAAAAAATTCTACTTTGGCTGAAGGGAAAGTGGGTCTGAAACAAATAAGTACCTAAGTAAACCCGTAAAAGTGACTTGAAATTACGTTTTTTGATAAAGTCCGCCACTAAACGGTCTGAAAAATTTAAACAAATACAATGTTTCATTAAATATTCAATTTTGCAATGAAACTGTTCCCTTTGAAAGAGTTTTAACAGATTTAAATATGAAATTCATAGCCAACTTGAATTTTTACTTCAACGCCCTCTAGCTACTAGTCGTTTAAATTTTTAGAGAAAATTTAATGCTCAATCAGAATCTATCAGAAACAAATATATAAGGTGCTATTTCAAAAAATAAAGTTGGCGCACTTCCGGTTTAACTGGTGTAGTGACATGTTGGTTATAAAATAAATTAAATGGTTTCTAAGTAGGTACCATAAATGCTTGCAGCAGCTAATTCTGGTATCTTGAAAAAGAATTGAAATATTAGCTTGGGACATCTAGGTTGAATCACCTGGTATCAGCGCCGGCGCTAGACGTTTTGCCGCCCTAGGCAAAACATTTTAATGCGCCCCCGTGGGTATGAGGTAGGGGGCCGTGACCGAGGGATCTGGCGAATACCCCGTATCCGTCAGCCTAGGGGGGGGGCTCCCCGGAAAATTTTAGAAATTTTGAGGCAAAATACGCACCAAATTGGCTAGCTTTTGCGAAAAAACAACAACTTAAAAGAAGTGGCAAAGCAATAAAGAAAATAATAATCGTGAGCCAAGTGATGGAGACGGGCAAATATTGGCAGTATGTTTTATTAACAGCACTTCGTTTACCGCAAAATTTAATTGTTTTTTAAATATTTTTTTAATTCAACTTTCAATTTAATATTGGTTCTGCAGAGACTGCCTCTCAGTTTCCATTTATTTTAAGTTCGAGAAATTTTGCTTTAAAATTTGTACCTCGATTTTTAATAAGAAAAATGTATTCAATATTAATTTATTTCCTTCATTTCAACGGGTGAGCCAGCAAAATTTTAGGTAGGCTCACCCAGGCCCACCCCTAGTTACGTGCCTGCAACTTTCAGAGCTGGTGAAGGACAAAAATTTCATCGCTTGGGGCGCTTGGCGCCACTCTCAATGTGGCGCCCTAAGCACGGGCCTGCTGCGCTTGCCCATAGCGCCGGTCCTGCCTGGTATAGAGGGTCATCTAAGATTAACTAGAGAAGAGGTATAAAAACCATCTATAGTAAATCCCTAACTGTCTCACCGCAATACGACGACGGACTCTTACATCTCCAGACTGCATATTAATGATTTTCAGTCAAATCTATAGAGCAGTCACGTACAGCGGCGCGGCACGCGCCTACTTGTCTTACATCTGGACATTATCAAAACAGCGTGAGGTGAAGGTCACGGGTTCAGCTAGTTTGTTTTTTTTACTTTCCCATGCTTTTACTGAAGTATTGAGTTATGATTTTTCATGCAAATTTTCGAATCTTAGATTTTAATGGAAATACGCTTTTGGCGTCCAAGAATCCCAAAAAGGTGGTTTTAAAAAATGTCTGACTTGGTGGGTGCATTCGTTCCTCTATATCCCCTTAACTCGGTGCCCAATTTTTCAAAAATATTTTTTGAAATACAAAAATTGTGAAAACGGCAGGTCTCAAAATTTTGATAATTAAAAAACAATTGTCTCGAAAACTGCCCACACATTTTTTTTTAAAGTTTGTGAGACGATGAAGCTTGCATTGAATTACAAATTTGTGTTTTACTAATGTCCCAAACTATGATGCCTTCCAGAAATTTTTGAAAAACTTGAAATTGATTACTAATTAGTTTATTCAAAAACGCGAACGTCAATCGTTATAAACTCTTAAACAGTTCAATAAACTATTTGAATTAGCATTGACTATACCCTTATAGACCCGCAACGTTTACGAATTATTACATTTCTTGAAATAGTAGTAGACGTGAGCGACAGGTTGCGCTGTTTGTACTAAGAGATCTAGAAATCAATCAACCAAGCAAGTTATAAACAACACTCTTAAATAATAATATGCTGGTCGACTGGTTATTGTGATGAAAGGTCTGTCCTGGTCGGCGTATGCCAGTTTGACCACCAAAGCAGGTAGCTCTCTAATCCGATCGCCCAGTTCGGCCACCAGTAGTTAAAATATACATATAAGCTTTGATTATATACCTTTAGGGTATAGTCAATGATATAAGTATACATGCATATGAAAATTACAATAACTACATCTATGTAAAAACTGGCAAATATTTTTATGATTACCATTTTATAAAGTCGTATCTTGATATACGGTTTTCTTTAAATTCTGTTATCTTATTATTTATAAATTCACTCTTTTTTTAGTAAAGCCTTTGAGTTCTTTTACTTTGCAATTTGCGGATTTAATTTTTATATATTCACCTGTACAGACTAGGGAAACTGCAGAAAACCTAGCCAGGGTAGTTGATGTTCTAAATATATTCAAAACAAGGAAAACTGTCGTTACACGTAAACTTATAATACTGAAAGTTGATAATTCGGATGTCGAACAAAAATCGCTATAATATCTCTATTTGGGAACTTAACAAAAATATGCAAAGAATAAAAAATATATTTTTTAACTAAAGCTAATTGATAGGCGGAGTTAAAATCACGTAAATGCCGGAAAAGTTTTCGATTTGCCTTAAGTTGTTCTATCAGATTCCGTGCTCAAATTTTCAAAACTTAGTTTTGAAAAAACAACGTTACCCAAAAAAAGAGGTCTAACTTCCGTTTCCGGTTTCGGATTTTTTTGAAAAGCTTAACTGGAATTACAATTTTCGATATACCTCTTGCTTTTAAATTTCATCAAAATCGGCCAGTACTTTCGCCTGTAGAACCGTCACCCACAGACATACATTTTAAAAAAAACACTTTTTTGGGTTCCTTGAGTACACCTTGCACGTACAGTAATGAACAATTAAATCACAAACGCAAACGGCCTTAATACTTGAAAATACGCAGCTCTCACAAACAAAATAACAAACACACTGAAAACAAACAAGACGCGATTGTCGCGTCTAGATTCACCAATCTAAGCATTTTAGAATAATTATCTGGGTATTTCGTGGAAAGGCTGATGTGACCAAAAGACTACGACTTACAGACAGTCTGTTCTTTAAAAGGGCCGAAAATCGTAGCTAATTTATTTTTGAGTAAACCCCCCAGCAGCAGGTTTTTCTACAATTTTTTTAATGCCGCAAATTTTTCCTGATAATTTCAACATTGATTTTATTGCATTGCATAATTTTTTCCACATAATCTCGTTGAGAATTTTCTTTGCCTTTCATCGAGAAAAATCAAAAAATACCGGTAACCGTAACCGAAACCGAAATTTTTAGTAGCAGTAAACAATAACCGAAAACGTAACCGAAATTTAAAAAATTTTAACCGTAACCGAAAACCGAAACGTTATTTTATTTCGATTTACGTCCCTGGTTTTATTGCATGAAACATTAATTAATCATTTTTTATATTTCTAAGTTTTATTTCTAAGTTATTTCGGCACGCGTCCGCTCTTTGGTATAGTAATTCTCTTTCTGTATGCACATTATTAATGTCCGAAGCGATCAAAAGCGACATACATTTTTTGCACTTATACACTTTTATTAATTTTTGAATTGCATAGCCTGCGGTGTAGGTAATAGCACAAAGTTGTAAGTGACGCACGTCATCATTGTTTACGTTTACAGTAAAAGGACATTCCGGTTCATCGCCTTTCTTATCGCTTTTTTTATGCATTACTTTGAAAAGAGCGATTTGTCACTATCTGATTCACAATTTGCCTGGTCAGATATAATTATATTTAAATTCATATTAATTATGCGTCACAAATTTGTCCGAAATCTACGTACCGTAGGATTTTTATTGTACCCACCCCTTCTTCTTATTATGGAAAACATATTTTCAAGGATATCTTGATTTAATGTTGACGTAAGCAAAAACAGGATACCTACCTATACTTTTAGTATAGGGAAGTATTGATTTCATGCAAATTTTCAAAATCGAGATTTTGACGGAAATGCATGTTTTGGGCTTCCAGGATTCTAAAAAAGTGGTTTTAAAAAATGTCTGTCTGTGGGTGGGTGTGTGTGGGTGGGTGGGTAACGCACACATCTCCGGAACTGCTGGACCGATTTCGATGTGCTTTGGAATGAAGAGGTATATCAAGAATTCATCGACAAAATAAGCTTTTAAAAAGAATCCGAAACCGGAAGCGGAAGTTAGACATGTTTTTTTGGTAGCATTTTTTTCAGAAACTGAATTTTGGAAATTGGAATAGTGGAAATTATAGAAAGCCTTAGAACAAATCAAACGTTTTTTTACCGAACTCTCTAGCTTCAACATGGCGGCCGCTACGAATTTTTGAAAATTTCGACTTTAACGCCCATTTACTCAAAAACCAGTTGTTTGATTGGGATCAACTACAACTTGTTTGGTAGCCCCTTAAGGGTACTATACCATGAAATATCATTAATTTTGAAAATCGAAAAACGATCTCAATGGCACCACTCCAAAATTTTTGAAATTTAAAAAAAAAATCTCAAAAACTGCCCACACGTTTTTGTTTAAACTTTTTAAGCTGATAGAGATAGGCATCTGCTACAATTTTGTTTTTTGTTTTTTTGTTGATTTCTTCTTTTGTTTGCTCTAGGAGAATCTTTTTACAAAAAATCAAAAAACCGAATTTTTTGCCCCTTAATAATCTTTTTGTCCTTAGAAGAATTTCACATACTTTCTACAGCAGTTGTATTCTTGTCCTAGTCGTTAATGTTCAGTGTAGGCTAACTGTTTTATTTTAATAGATAGACTCGCAAACCTAAGAGCAAAGTTGTAGGGAAAATTCTTCTCAATTGTATTTAAGAAAAAAACTTGAGTTTCCAATTTTAATATGGCGGCCACGGTAAAAAATAACTTTTTTTTAAATGGAAACGTGGCATTTTGGCTTTAAAATCAGAAAGGTTTTGAAATTCTAAATACAAATTAATAAGAGTAATCTCTTGCTAAAAATAATACTTCTGGAGTTATTAATATATTTTCAATATCAATTTCCGCCCTTCCGTTGATTCAGTCCGAATATTTTACCCAACCTTATGCTTGCAGAGCGCAGCGGTCGGTCTTTCTTCAACCACTTCAAGATGTTACAACTTATAAGAACTATTTACTTTAACTAGTCGTGTCTAGACAGGTGCATATCGAAAGTGTTGGAAAATATAAAACAATGTTATTTTATAAGTATAGGAAAGTCCAGGCGAAGTGTTTCACTCATTTTTTAGGTCTGCGTCAAGGCTTAAAATAGCCGTAATTGAGAGCAAAAGCCCCTCAAAACAAGGGGAATTGACATTTCATCAAGTAAAAGCAGACAATTTTTTGACAGGGAAGGCATACCGATCGTTTTTTGTTTTAAAATATTAAAAATAATATCTGAAAAACCCGGATATATATCAATTGTTTTCAGCCAATTTTGAATAGTTCGTACACCCGGTAAAATTACATTTTGGCATTTCAAATTTTTATACGCTGCAGGTGAAGTATAGTACAAAGCTATTGCAGCCTGTAAAGGTGCGCTGCCCGAGAATAAATAATTTGTATCTGATTTTGATTTAATTGTATTGTTTTATACTTTAAAGTGGGAGCTCCCAGAATACGTAATGCACTTGTCTAATAACTTTGATTTATTTACAGCCATATTATATTTCTTTCAGCAAATACAGACTTTAATTAACAGTGATCACTTGACTTAGCTAAATTGCTGTGATTTAGCTTAGTTAATTTTAAGCAGGTGGTTGTTTCAGAACAGCTGCACACATTTTTGTACATAAATGTAAATATTGTAAAACACATGTTAACACGACGTGTCAATGAGTTTGCCGCCTGTTGTGTGGATTATTGGGGTCAATCTAATATTTAAAATTTCACGCTCTCGCATTTTAGGGATTAGGGTAAATATTGGGTTGTAGTAATTAACATAAATTAGGGAAACTTGACAGCTTCAATTAGCGCAAGTGTTCAAGAAAGCTTGAGAGTGTGAGACAAAATTTTATTGATACTTCTATCCAATCAAAAGTTAAAAAAGAGTGGGGCTGTAATTTTATTGGAAAAAGAAACAAGTCCAACCTCTTGGAGGATGGACATGAATTTTAATAAAAGAGTATGTTCCCTAAAGGAAGGGATCAATCTTCGAATTCTCAAAGATCACTCAGTTCGCTGAAATCTGAACGTCAGTTTGAAAGCATTATTGCTAGCATTCTATTACAACATTACAAGTCTGGGACTTGCAACTTTAAAATAAAATAAAATCTTCTTGGGTTTGGGGCTACGAGGGGCACATTGCCAAAATCAAATAGGCTTAGGCGTAGTGGCTCATTCTTGTCGGTGTACCTGATTAGGCGTATCAAAAGCGGCGCTATTGTTCCTCTTAGGAGGGAATTAGGCGTAGCAATTGAG
This sequence comes from Ctenicera cuprea, assembly GCA_958336395.1. NCBI lineage: Eukaryota > Metazoa > Arthropoda > Insecta > Coleoptera > Elateridae > Ctenicera > Ctenicera cuprea. The sequence continues at coordinate 39,180,862 of OY284487.1, read as the reverse complement.
GCGCTATTGCAGGGAAGCCGATTGGGGTGAGCGACGGCGCTATTTCCATATTGGTTGCGGCACGGGGTTTTGGGGCTACGAGGAGCACATTGCCAAAATCAAATAGGCTTAGGCGTAGTGGCTCATTCTTGTCGGTGTACCTGATTAGGCGTATCAAAAGCGGCGCTATTGTTCCTCTTAGGAGGGAATTAGGCGTAGCAATTGAGGCGCTATTGCAGGGAAGCCGATTGGAGTGGGTGACGGCGCTATTTCCATATTGGTTGCGGCAAGCTCTGTTCGCGGGTAATTACACATTTTACTGACGTAAACTGCACAATACTCGACATTTATAAACAGTCCCAAATAGAAGTATCAGTGTGGGTAAAACTGGGGTAAATATTTAGATTGGCAACTTTACTCGATACAACTAACAGGCAAATTCCATATAAATGGTTCTAGCACTCATAACACCAATATTTTCAACACATGAATAAATAAATTCTTCAAAAGGTTTACTGTTGTTTAAATCAGCTTAAAATCTTATCCTCTTTAACCTCGATAAAGACAGGGTAAATCAGCCACGAGCAAATAATTAAAACACAACGTAGGTCCGACACCGATCATCGCAAATAAATAAGTAATCAAGCGTAAATACTTGATAAATTTTAAATAATACAATTAAAATTTGTAAATAAAAATATCAGCGAAACTGCACGATCACAGAAAGTGTTGCCGTGAGACCAGGATCGAGGTCAAATAAAATAAAAAGGATAATAAAAAATTAAATAAATAAATAAACAAATAAATTATATATACATTTAAATAATAATAATAACAACAAAAAAAAAATATTTTTCTATCATGGACTCAGAAGAAAATAATCTCACTAATACAAAACGGCACGAAATTGAAGAACAAAATCAGGGAAATTCGAGCGGGAACGAAACCGGCGGAAGTCCGCAAGAAAACGCGAGCGAAAATGAAAATTTAGAAACTCTGTATGTACCAGATTGGTTCTGGAAGTGGGAACAAACACAAGAAATTCGAGAATTACAACGAACTAAAAGTCTTAAAGAATTTATGACAGGCGTCATGAATATCATGCAACAGCTAGTACCTTTAACATCAGTTTTAAGTACAAATGTTAAAGTTACGGAACCGAGTGCTGAAACAAGTACAACTTCTGAAAATCTTACCCTTAACACCTCAGACGGAAGCGGCGCCGCGACTCCCTCGACGTCTGCTGCAAAATCTTCAGAAGTCACCGCAAACACAACAACCACGTCGAGTCAGGTGATGTACGGCTGGGAAAAGTCGCTATTGTTGGCCACACTTCCAGAAAAACCTCGATTCGATGGTAGTGATTTAAAGAATCCACTCGATTTCCTGGATGATGTTCAAACTTATTGTAAGAGACTGCGTTTAAATTCCGTGCAGCAATTGGAATTGGTCACGTCAGAACTTCTCAAAGGAAATGCAAAACATTGGGCTTGTATTTACAAAGATCAATGGTTCACATATGAGCACTTTAAGCAACAATTTTTGGAAACATATTGGTCGCAAATGGAGCAACAAAAAGTACGCTATAAAATTGGTACTGCTCGATGGAATTCCAATGGAAAAGAATCAATGTTAGGTCACTTCGCGTATTATATATCGATGGCACAAAGGCTCTCACCACCGATTCCAGAAAGCCTATTAATTAGCGAAGTTATCAGGCATTTCCCTCAAAATGTAATGGACTTGCATCAACTCAACTCGGAAAAAAGTATCCCTGAGACAGCTGATCTTTTACGTAGGCTTGATGGAGTACGAGAAAATCGCAGAGCTCAAACAACACGTCCTGAAACATCATTGACAAATGCACTGCAATTTGAGACGAAAACACAGGAATCGTTTTCAAAAACACCCACTTTAAATCACAATTTCCGGTATCAGAACAAACCACACCAGAATAAATCATGGCACAATTATCGTTACCGAAAACAATATAACTTTAAACCCTACAATACGGAAAGTAAGAATGATTATAAAACACAAGACAAGCCGCCCGCAAACTCCTAAGGGATAAATCCACAAGCCCAAGATTCCAATAATGTTTCACATTAAATAGGCCAACTAAATACACTCAGCGTACTTCAGAAACAATTCCCAAACAAAAACCGTAATTTTACGTCATAAAATGTACAAATACGCATAATTCAACACAAAAAAAAAAAAACGAGCACGAAGTATAAACGATCCCGGTTACCTAAAACCTAACGGTCTTTCTTTAAGTCAAACCGGCGCAGTTCAACATGAATTCTGAGATAAAACGAGAAGGGGCGTTCGACATTGCAAACTTTCACCGTTTAGGGTCGCCAGATGTTAAGGTTGACATCCCTTTAAACGATTGCAACGCTACAAACATAAAACCTACGAGGGACACGGCAGGGACGCATTTGCCCAATACGAAAACAGGTCCGTATTCGCTGAAAAACTCGAAAATCTTAAAAATACAATCATGTACACTGGCATCCAAACCACACTGAGAAACGATTAAAGATATTATCTACCTCTAATCACGGGTTCCAGCGAATGGGGGAGACGCACCAGAAATTGATTAGCAGCCAAATAATCGCGGTATTCCAAAGGGCGACATCAAGTCAACCCAAGCAGGCCGGAAGAACAACGACGGAGAAAGGGACGGGGCAGAGGCTCGAGGAACCACTTCCTTCGTAAAAAAGTGAGTGAGTGAACGCGAGTGACACAGGTGTACATAATGACTTAAAGTATAAAAATTTAAAAGAACTATGAGAACTTATTTTTCTTTGCATTTTAGACTAATGAATTCCTGATATACATATACATGTTTAATTTTAGAGGTGGTATATATGCTTCTTGGGCAAATAATTGCACTTTTAAATAAAAAGAAGTTCTCAGGGGGAGAATGTAAAGGTGCGCTGCCCGAGAATAAATAATTTGTATCTGATTTTGATTTAATTGTATTGTTTTATACTTTAAAGTGGGAGCTCCCAGAATACGTAATGCACTTGTCTAATAACTTTGATTTATTTACAGCCATATTATATTTCTTTCAGCAAATACAGACTTTAATTAACAGTGATCACTTGACTTAGCTAAATTGCTGTGATTTAGCTTAGTTAATTTTAAGCAGGTGGTTGTTTCAGAACAGCTGCACACATTTTTGTACATAAATGTAAATATTGTAAAACACATGTTAACACGACGTGTCAATGAGTTTGCCGCCTGTTGTGTGGATTATTGGGGTCAATCTAATATTTAAAATTTCACGCTCTCGCATTTTAGGGATTAGGGTAAATATTGGGTTGTAGTAATTAACATAAATTAGGGAAACTTGACAGCTTCAATTAGCGCAAGTGTTCAAGAAAGCTTGAGAGTGTGAGACAAAATTTTATTGATACTTCTATCCAATCAAAAGTTAAAAAAGAGTGGGGCTGTAATTTTATTGGAAAAAGAAACAAGTCCAACCTCTTGGAGGATGGACATGAATTTTAATAAAAGAGTATGTTCCCTAAAGGAAGGGATCAATCTTCGAATTCTCAAAGATCACTCAGTTCGCTGAAATCTGAACGTCAGTTTGAAAGCATTATTGCTAGCATTCTATTACAACATTACAAGTCTGGGACTTGCAACTTTAAAATAAAATAAAATCTTCTTGGGTTTGGGGCTACGAGGGGCACATTGCCAAAATCAAATAGGCTTAGGCGTAGTGGCTCATTCTTGTCGGTGTACCTGATTAGGCGTATCAAAAGCGGCGCTATTGTTCCTCTTAGGAGGGAATTAGGCGTAGCAATTGAGGCGCTATTGCAGGGAAGCCGATTGGGGTGAGCGACGGCGCTATTTCCATATTGGTTGCGGCACGGGGTTTTGGGGCTACGAGGAGCACATTGCCAAAATCAAATAGGCTTAGGCGTAGTGGCTCATTCTTGTCGGTGTACCTGATTAGGCGTATCAAAAGCGGCGCTATTGTTCCTCTTAGGAGGGAATTAGGCGTAGCAATTGAGGCGCTATTGCAGGGAAGCCGATTGGAGTGGGTGACGGCGCTATTTCCATATTGGTTGCGGCAAGCTCTGTTCGCGGGTAATTACACATTTTACTGACGTAAACTGCACAATACTCGACATTTATAAACAGTCCCAAATAGAAGTATCAGTGTGGGTAAAACTGGGGTAAATATTTAGATTGGCAACTTTACTCGATACAACTAACAGGCAAATTCCATATAAATGGTTCTAGCACTCATAACACCAATATTTTCAACACATGAATAAATAAATTCTTCAAAAGGTTTACTGTTGTTTAAATCAGCTTAAAATCTTATCCTCTTTAACCTCGATAAAGACAGGGTAAATCAGCCACGAGCAAATAATTAAAACACAACGTAGGTCCGACACCGATCATCGCAAATAAATAAGTAATCAAGCGTAAATACTTGATAAATTTTAAATAATACAATTAAAATTTGTAAATAAAAATATCAGCGAAACTGCACGATCACAAGCCTCTTTTGTATTTTTGCTCCACTTCTGCCTTTTTCGCCCTGCCCTGATTTTAAGTGTTAACACATGTGTTTCTATGCTTTGTTGACTGTAGGCCGAGTTTAAAGTACCTACCCAAACAATGCTAAATGACGTACGTTTCCAACAGTAGCAGGTATGCGACCTAGAACTTAGTATAAACTAGACGCATAGCGCACAGCGCCCCTTAGTGTAGTCGTCTTATATAATCAAAGGAATTAGTTTGTTAGAATAAATAAGCATTTTTTAACCATTTAAAAATTAAGAAAAAATTCGATACTTTTTAATATCAACAAGGCATTGTCCAGAAGTTACCATGTTTTATGTTCGCCTATCAATTAGCTTTAGTTAAAAAAATATATTTTTGTTCTTTGCGTATTTTTGATAACTCTTCAAATAAATTATTTACAGCGATATTTGGGCCAAAGTCCACAGTGCAATTTCTAGCGCCTTACATGAGTAGGTAATTTCCGGTGCCAGAGGAGTGGGTCCCGTTCAGATCTCTGGGTACTAGGAGTAGATGTAAATTTGAATTACTTATTGGCGCAAGAATATTTTAACGTAAAAAGTATGGAAAAATACCAGCAGCGTGTTAGCCCAGTGTCGCCCATATTTTTTTACATACAAAGATGGTATTTTGTAACCTTGCCTCTCCAAAACTTATTTTGACCAATTTTTAAGTGACTCGAATGTAGAGCTTGTAGCAAGAAAACAGTAAAATGGTTGTAGCACGTATCTACAACAATTTTACTATTTCTCTTGCTACGAGCGTCTCCTACATTCGAATTACATAAAAATAAGTTTTGGACCAAACAGAACCAGATTACAAAATATCATCTTTGTATCTAAAAAAAAAGTGTTTTTTGAATCTTTTGTCCGGTCAATCTGAAATGACCCTGTATGTATTAATGTATCTATTATTATTCTTTGATCTGTTACAGGTGGTACACCAAATACAGGGCAGCAATTAAATGTTCAGTTAGCAAATGCATTGTACTATTTACATATACAGGTACAAAGAATGTTGGTCAATATGAAGGAAAGTTTATCTGCAACAACAATCGACACTATCGCTGATAGTCTTCGTGGCCTAGACAATTTGACATTAGCGATAATACAGCCACTTATAGGTAAATTTGCAAATACTGTGTTATTCTAGCTTTTTATCAATATTTAAATGCTTTTTAGTTTCCATAAATTCCACAATAGAAACAATAATAATCACTATTCATCTTGAACAAGATTGGACAAAGCTACAGCTACCAACTAGCAGAACTAATATCTCCTGCAGTCCATATATGCGGGAGCTTACTCAGTTTATTATGAGAATAAACCATACTTACTTGGCTCCATTCGAAAATAAAGAAGTATTATCGTTAAAGTATGACTTCAACAACAGTGAATTAATATTAGCTTTTACAATTACGTATATTTTACTGTTTAGATGCAGTGAAATTGTTGTACGATGCATTGAATTAATGGCAAGGCATTCATCATTGCTACGTCCCCTATCTCAGGGAGGTCGATTAAGACTTCAAGTGGATTATGCACACCTCGAAAATGCTTTAAAAGTGTTATATCCTTATTTATCTGATTTAGGAAGACCTTATAGGTAATTCTTTACTTTCACCTTATTTTTATATTTAAGTTCTTTTGCATAACGTATATGGTTGTAGATTATTGAAATCGATGGCTACTATCATTGCACTGACACCAAAAGAAATCGTACAGAAACAAGTGTCCGGTAGTTCCGTTCCACATAGTACTGTGCTGTTGCTTTTGTTTTCATTTGCTGGTACAGAATTAGCAAGTCCACACCAAAATGCAGCTTGGTCCTTAACAAAACTGTCGTCTTGGCTTGATGAGCATCCTTTAGAATCTGACAGGTTTCATATCCCACTGAATATGTTTCAAAATACCTAATATTTTATAATTTCTTTAGGTTGGACTTAATTGCTGGAGCTTTGCAAAGATATGAAAATATAATTCGACAGAAGAATTTAGTGAACTACGATCCAGTATACCCCATCATGTCAGAATTTCTAGAATTAGCGATGAAAGCAGACTAAAAGCAAATTTTACTAAATTCAACATATATTAGAGGTGCAGTTGACTTTCGATTGTCTGGGACAACAGATGGGGACGGGTGGGCGGAGTAACTGAACAACACAAACAATGCAAAGAAATACTGAAAAAGCGTTTTACATAATCTGTAGTTGAGATTCAAAACAAATAAACAAGTAAACACTTAATTGATACTGTATTCTTTACGGTAATTTTAAAAAAGTTATGAAATTTTTTTGCTCGGTAATGGTACAAAAAAGTATTATTAAACTTACTGGCTTTTGTTAAGTTATTCAAAATAATCACTTGCTATTGACGGCATGGTTATGCCACAAACTGGATAATCGAGAGTTGACTGTATGTGCATACTAGGTAATAGCATTGTACTTTTTGTATCATAGATTATTATAATATAAATACATATTAGTCATTTTATATTTTAATTATACCTATGAGTAGTTACATAATAAGTAAAATAAAAGATTGAAAGAATTATGAGAATTTATATAATATTTGTATGGGATTAATAATTTATTATCGGATGGTGTATATAAAAGCAGCACAATTTGTCAATAAAATATGCCAAAAGCTAAATTTATGGTTATGACTCTTCAAAGGTAGCACTTTAGCCACTGTAAGATACTAGTAAACGTACAGAGGACGATTGATGTAATTCGAAAAACAAAAATAAAATAAATGTTGTCTTGCTGTAACTATTAACAGTAAAAAAAGTTGATTGAAATATCAAACGTTTTTTTATTTCTGATTTTTAGTTAACTTGAACACAGAGTTCTATATAGGTTTACTAGATACACGACTTCTATACAAAAAATGAAGCCAGACCCCATTTTGTAGAAGGTCAAAGTCAGTTCTTTTATTTATTTATTTATTTACGAGCACCATTTTCGCATAATACAAACATGAAAAATATCACATGACAATATAACTATCAGTAAGATTAATAGATACAATATTGAACAATAAATTTATAATTGTAATTGTAATACAGTGTAGTTAACGACTTGTCGACTTGTCTTCTTTGATATTTTACAAATTTAAACTGTTTTACATTTCAACCTTAATATCAACAACTGAATTAATTATTTTGTTGTAAAACCTAATTTTAAAGGCATGCTGTAAGAGCATGAGGCAGTTTGCAGTTTTTTAAGTAAGTGTCAAAAAATAGCTTAAGTATGCGATTATTACACAATGATAGCATATTTTTTGTTAAATATGTTATACTATACTACTACTATTGTTCATATTTGTAATTTCGCTTAATGTTACTTGTTAACAAAGATTTCCCTTACAAACGAAGAACGTTTAAACAAATGGAGAGAAAATGTAAACAGATGATTTTAAACTTCTGCAATATAGGTTACTTTGCAGCAATCATTTTACACCCAACAATTATTTACAAAGTCCTGGAGCCAGTGCTCCATGTCTCAGAAATGACGCAGTTCCAGCTCTCATATGCCTCACAAGGATTTTATAGGTTGTGATATACGTTACATTGCAATTTAATTTGACATTTTGACCTCCAAAATAGTCGACCAGCTTCACTTATTTGTGCTTGAGCATTGCATAAGTTCAAATTTTTGGAATTAAGTTTGGCTAACTACTAGCGTCTACCCTGTTTAATGCAATAGCCATTCCTACTTCTTATTGGAGCTTTCATGACTTGTACACCCTCGACATGCAGCTGGCACTTTGGTAGAAGATCGAACTCGCAGTCGGCAGACATCGTAACCTTCCCTAATCACACGCGCGTTGTAAAATTTAAAACGCTAGTGTACGACTACTTTGTTGGTGTTTCGCATATTTGTTGCTTTAAAAGTTAAATAAAACAACATAAAAAGACGTACAATATAAAATTTTCTATTATGCATAACACAATTGACCAGACAAATACAAAACAATGACACGGAAAAATCATTAGGAAACAGTGTTTTTAGTTTTGGATTTCTAACTTTTGGAATTACTTAATATTTAATCTATTTATAACAAACAAATTACAAAATATTGCAAAAAAAAATCGATTATTAATATGTTTGGTATTCTGGGTATAAACTTTTTGATGGTACGTTGTAGTACCGTGGTAGTCAATGGTAAAGAATTATTTTTAACATCCTTCTTGTAAAAAATAAAAATCAGAAGTTAGTTTTATTTGGTATTTTCTGCGTTGTAAGTTAACAATATAATACTATTTATACTGTGATAATACATAATAAACTACACGATTTATAAATCATGCAAAAGTGAAATGGCTATATTTAGAGTTTTGTGCTTATTGGGCTTTTTAATTGGATCTTCTTCGTACTGGAATTTTTAATTAAGGGGGGTTCTCTTAGAAGAGATCTGAAAATTTTTTTGTTTTATGTTTTCTGCAGCTGCCAAAGTGGCAGTAAGAGAAGGAAGCACGTTTTTCCAAATTGCCAGTTTAGTTGGTGATTTAATGTTATCTAAGTGTTTTAAAAGTCGTGTTTTTATTATGTCTTTTTCTTCTAGAGATATTTTAGATTTCTTTTTGCTCAACTGTGTTATGATGGCTTCTGACTCGTCTACGGTTTGATCATAGTGACTCTACAAATTGTTGTCATCACTTGAAAGATTATTAGTTTGTCTTTTTTGTTGGTCTTCCATTGTGAGGTTAGTAGGTACAACTAGTAAAAAGTACTTCTGTTTTAAAAAAAACATTATTAAATTTTTTAGAATACTTAGCCTTAAAACAACAGCAAAGGTATTATTTTGTTGATCAAAGAAAATTGCAATTTCACTTTACACTTATTAACTTGCTTTACTTTCGATGTAAAAATCACACTCGCACAAACAATCACATTGACAAGCTAACACCACAGAACATTAAACCCTTAGACCTACAAAAATAGGTTTGCTGCTTGTTCTTTCGTTAGCGTGTGCGTCATAAATGGATGCGGGGTAGATGCGAACAGAATTCCAATCACCCGAACAGCAACTGCGAATGTGGGAGCCTAAATGTACGTAACATTCTGTAGGTTCAGTGTAACAAAGAATTATGTGGCCTATGTGATATACGTGTAAATATGTGGACTGTAGAAAGTTGAAACCTCCGGCCACTAAGAGCTGAGATATCAGGATTTAATATATAGATGCATAGACTAACTCTGCACAAAGCGCGCCAATATTAAACGAGGGTGCGCAAGTCATGAAAGCACCAATAAGAAGTAGGAACGGCTGTTGCAGTAAACCGGGTAGACGCTAGATGGGCATGTGGCTAACTTGTTTAATATTGCGTTTATAGCCATGTAAATACATCTATGGGTTTAGGTTATGTAAAATGTAGAAAACGAACCTATTTTGTGAGTTTAAATTATATTTAACAAAAGTGTATTAAATATATATACGTAGACAAACATGAATTTACTGAGATCAACTATTTTTATTAGTCCAACTTCAAACATAAATACACCAATAACCTTAAAAAATTTTGTTAGACGTTATGCTTTTAAAAGCGACTTGAAAATAAAATGGGTCCATCCTGGGAAGGTTTCCTGCATTAAGCCTGAAAAAAGTGGTGATCTTGAACCGATGCCGGAAATTGACAAATCTCAAATTCAGTTAAACTTCCGAAAGAGCAAGGAACTTGAAACTGCAAATGATTTAGTAAAAAAGTTGTTTTCCTTAGAATTTGCACCTCGTTCGAGGTCAACGCAGCTGTATATTAAAGAAACTGTGGACATGGTAAGAAGACATCCTATGGATAATGGTTCAACTGAGGCACAAATTGCAAGATGGACAGGAGCTATCCGTGCCATGCAAGAAGTAATGGAGAACTTTCCTAGAAACAAGCGTTTGAAAGTGCAACTTAAAGAATTAATAGATAAACGAAAAAAACACTTGAAGTACATGAGGAGATGGGATTATAAAAAATTTGAATGGCTCATTGATAATTTAAATATTGTATATAAACCACCACCCAATGAATTCCACTGGATTACAAGGAAAGGATCCTTAACAAAATTAACTCAAAAATATTGTGACGATTTAAAAGCAGAACGTCTAGTTGCATACCAACTTCAATTAGAAGCTGAGCAGCCTGCATTCCTAGAAGAAAAAATTCGCACCTTAGAATTTATTCGACAAGAACAAGCAGATTGTGGTGTGGAGGTTACTGTAACCCAAGAAGAAATTGATAGTGTTAAGAAACAATTGGAAGCTTTACACGAAGAACAGGCAAAGCAAGTGAAAGCAGAAGAGCAATAAAATTATTCAGATTATTTTTTGTCAATGTTTTCAACTTAATAAATCATGTTACATGTAATTGATTTTTTTAATCTCTGCAGTGCAGTTTGTTGCAACAACACAAAATTGCAAGATAATTCCCATTTGTACAATTACATAACTAGCAAGAAAAATAATCTAGTATAATTTAGTATGTGACAACCTTAAACTGTAAAAGTGGCAGTACCGATTTCTTGTGTTGACATGTTAATATAACCTACCAACAGCACGACTATTGTTGGTACTAAAGAAATTACTGGAATCGTACGAAACTTGCTGCAATGAGTTGCACAAAAATAGAAGCAGTTCTAATTCATGCAATTTGTTGTGGCAACAAAAATTGCAGCAAAAGTTGTTGAAGCAAATTGCATAGATAGAATCCCCTTTAAGATGTTGACTACCATAGTCGAATTTTAGCTTCAAATTGAGATACCATAGCAATTTTTTACTTCCTATACTTTTACCATAGGGAAGTATTGACTTCATGAAAATTTTTGAAATTGAAATTTTGACGGAAATACATATTTTGGACCTCCAGGAACACAAAAAAGTGTTTTTTAAAATATGTCTGTGTGTGGGTATGTCTGTGTGTGGTGAATCATAACTATGGGACAGATGGTTAGATTTTGATTAGCTTTGGAATATGGGGATATATGAAAACAATTGCCAACAAAAAAAAAATCGGAAACAGGAAGCGGAAGTTATACATGTTTTTTCGGTAGCATTTATTTCCTAAGCCATATTTTATAAATTTGAAAACTGAATCCGATAGAAGACTAGAGCAAATTCAACTCTTTTTTTTCTGAACTTCAAAATACAGGCCGACGCAATATTACTGTGCACAAAAATTTTCAAAATTCGAAAATTTTCGTAAAAATATTACTCAAAAACTGGCAACACCTTTTTTTTTAAATTTTGTAAGCTTGTAGAGTTGAGGATGAGCTACAATGTGATTTGTCTCCCACCTCGTAAATTTTTCTCTGACGCCTTTTATGAATTTTTGAAAGCTTGAGTTTTAACGCCTAGCTAAATATCAAAATTTTGGCTTTTTCTTAAACATGACTGCTGTGAACTGGCCACAAATTTTTTTTTATTTTATAGACTAGTAGAGCTATGAAGACCCGAAATTAAGAAGTATTAATATTTATTTCCAATAATAGTTAATACATAGCAGTTCCCCATCCATAAATCGAGATGTAAATCGTAGCACCTGCTGGACCACATTCTTTCAGAACCATTCCTCCAAGGGTTTGATTAAGGACACCGCCAACGTTGTTAAGGTGGCGAACTCATCCATCACAGAACATAAATCTTCGTCCATCAGTTCCCCTTGTAGCGATAGAGTATACACGATCGTGGCAACAGCATACAACTCCTTACCCTCGAACGGATTCCTTCCTCTTCGACAAACTGCAGGAACCGCTGGTAGTATGTGCGCTGCGGCTGTTGGAAGAAGGTCTTGTCGTTGAAAACATTGGAAAGTGACATGGTGGCGTAATTTTCAGACTGATGTTGCAAAGCTTCTACACAAGATATATAATGCAAAATCCGCAACTTTCGTAAAATGTGTCCATGAAACTCATGGTTATGGGCGCTACTTTCCACCACCAGTACAAAGTGCGACCTTGACGGACATGCATATGAAGAGCATGGTTGTTTCGTTATTTAGTCGAGTTTGTTTAGTTCGCGAGAAAAGCTCGAGTTCGTATAAACAATGGTTAATTTATTAAAAAGTATCGAAACGGTAAAAAACAAAGTACGAATTAAATCGGGAGAAGTTGTTCCTGTAAACGCAAACAAACTGCACCGTATCCAATATTGATACATTGCAGAAGTTATCCTCTAAATAAATCGCGAAGCAAGTTCGTAGCCGTTGGTCTGTCAAGTTCTACACCGCATTGGCCTGTAGTGCGACTGTATGGTTGTAAAAATGACTGGATAAGTTTTAACGAAGAATGGAAAGTGTTCTTGGCCAATCAACGGGTGATAACAAACTATTTCGGAGTACCAAGATAACCTTAGGAGGTTTGACTACAATCACACCATCCGACAACTAAACAAGATTCGACGGTTGTGCTCAAAAGAGCGTGGGAGAAAATTGAGGTTATCGAAGGTGCTCCAGGAGCAGCAGGCGCTAATTAGGGCTCTATCTTTTGCTTAGTATGTCTTTTTTAACAATCTAATTTCATACTAACATAGTTGATAGATAACCTTCCCGAAAATCCTTTCCAGACTGGAGAGTTCAACGTCCGCGTTCGTTCCAGTTGGAGGTCTATACCGAGTCTAGCAATTTTTTATTTAAATGCTCTCGGTGTAGGTTGCCAAGAACATTAACAAAACTCTGCTGCTAACAATAGTTTAAATCTTTCTGGTGTTGGTTGGTTGGTGTGTTTAGTCTTTGGCTACTTGCCTACTTACTTAGTATGTTCAGGTGTGATAAATGCGGCAAGTTCTTCACCAGATCGGATGCCACCACCGAAGAGACAGTTGCCGTCAAGGTCGCCCATCTACGAGCAGTAAGTTGATTTGCTTCTGATTAATTACATAAAAAGAATGTTAGATTTTGTGGTTTTCAGGCTTCAGGTTTGGAGGCTTCGGTGGCAACCGGTGGTGAAGGACCCTTCACAAGCAAAAGAGTTAAAACACATCCTCCTAATGGTAAGTTGAACTGCCACGTTTCAGATGTTCAAAGTAATATGTTTCTCTTGGTTTCAGATTCTCGACCTTCTCCTATGCGCTACTGTGATGTGTGTGACGAAAACGTTACCCGCTCCAGGTATGTAGGACACCTTAGGAGCAATCGTCACACAAGCCGATCTGGTATAGCAGCCTTTGGAGAAGGAGTGGTGATCCGTCAAACCGCCTTCAAGCAGCGCATTGTTACCTACAGAGTAACTCCCGTTAACAACCATATAAGTATCGCGGAATTTATGGACGAAATTAAACAAAATTTTAACTATGATAGAAAATAAAATGGCGAAATTTAAAAGCGTTAAGATTAGCATTAATAACATGGGAATCAAAAGTTGAATAAGGACTTAAATTTTGTGACAATGGAGACATTTCAATAGTACTCCAATCGACCTTTTGAGCCAAAGGAGACATTTCTGTGATAATTGAATGCACTTCGGAATCAGAACTACTTAAATATATATTCATTATTACTATTTGAATTTAATGTTAAATCAGCGCCATTTAACATTTGGTTCAAAGGCGTCATTATAATATTTGAGCCGACTGCGACTATTGAATTAGCGCTATTTAAATTTTAAGACAACGGGGGCATTTCATTAATAACATTTGAATCATTGCTAAATAAATTTTGGATGCAAGATATAGAAATATTCCCCTGATCGAAACATCCATCCAAAAAGTTATTAACTGCTCGCGAACAATCACGAGAAGAAATTTCAACAATTGAAGCAGCTTTTACAATATTGCAGCTAATGACAGAATTATTTTTCTGGGGATTGTTCTCAAACAGTAAGAATTCGGTGTTATACTTTTAGTATATATATATATTTTATTAGAATATTAATAGGTTACAAGTATGTTATAAAATAATATAGGAGCGTCGATACATGACTGTGCACGAGTTGTACAGAAAAGTCAAGATCGTTCTTATACGTGAACCTGGTTTCCGGTTACATACTATTTAAGGTCTATTCACATAACTTTGCTATTGCAACACAGATCCGTTCACATTACATTACGTTACTGCTGCAACATTAGGCAATACTCTTTTTTAGTGCATCCACATTTTTATTTTCTCTACTAATTTTAGAATTTGGGGTGCTAGCTGGAGAAATGTTCTCATATAAACCATTTGAATTATTGGTCCCGATACCGTCCAGCATCTGATCAACGCATTCTGCCAAATTAAAGTTTGGTTGCGAAATACATTTATTTATTTGAGTACTATTTGCAAAAATTGCTCGAAATGGACAGAGATTTCTGCATGATTTTCTTTCGCAATATTTTTCACCAATGCATAATACTATATTATTGTGTATGTGCAAATATTATGTAATTTTTTGTAAAATAAAAACTAAAAATTATTTTTTAAATTTTGTGTACAAGAGTCAAGGTTTTCTTTATATATATTGGTCAATTAATTTCAATAACCTACCTTAGTGATCACTATGTATATTTAATTAATAAATATATTTCAATCTATTTGGTCTTTTCTTTTGGAGCAGTAAAGCAGGTGGTTAAAAGATAGGAGTGGCCTTGAAATTGTGGGAAGGGACCTTGACCCTGAACTCGAGGCCAGGAGTAGGGAGAGTGGTGGGCGGTGACCTTGAACTCAAGGCCAGGAGTGGGGGGTGGATCCACAAATGTCCAAAATAACCTGCTGAGCTGCAATTTGGTTCATGTGCCAGTCCACTAATTTTCATGCGACGCCTTCTATGAATTTTTGAAAACCGAAAATTCATGCCTCTCTTTGATAAACGGGGGACGATACAAAATTCTCTTTGATCTAAGTTGCTCATGAGTAATAGTAGAATCAGATTCAGAACTTAATTGTTAGGTTATATTTAGGGGGGTTAACTGTTTTCCCCTTCCCTAATTTTAGAAAACGAATTTTTCCTTCCGTTTTTCGTTGTTGTTGAATCTTTGAGGAATTTTTTTTCAAACCATCAAAAAATAGATTTTTTCTAGAAAAAAAATTCAAAATGACATAGTTAAATGCTGTTATATAACGAAGCAGCTAGCATAGTAGCGAAGTCTTAGTCGCACCAAATTGTTTGCTCATACTTGATCTGCTTGTCACAAAAGTGCACTTTATGGTAAGTTTATACCGAAGCAGATAGATTAGTGCGAGTGGTACGTGTCAAGCTGAAGTCATCGCAGACAGCAGCTTTTTCACTATTTTGGATCCTCAGTGTTTGCATCATTTAGAAACGAAAGAAAAAACGCGTTTTAAAAGGAAAAACAAGAGGCTGTTGTGCAAAGGCCTGTCCCATTAGGAACGAAAATAGATATTGATTATTTAGATTTTTCAAAAATGGTTTGTTTTAGCATCATTTAAAGGTGACTTCAGCCATGTTGTGCATAGATTGCTCAATTAACAGCTGTATTAGAAGCATATGCGAGGACCTACCCTGGCAGTCTACTCTATCTACGAACTTTTACTTTATATCAAAGAATGTTTACACGTCCCATCTCAAGGATTATTTTATGATTTTATCGCATTATCATTCGCCCTAGTGCTGCATTATTTATTATTATTGTACAAGCCGATGCAGAAGTACGTGCACCCTCTTTTGGCAAGGAGCTCTCATATTAGTCTCAGCATTTGCAGTAAGGTTTTAGTCCACACTACTTCTTTAAGTACCACGTTTTTACACTAACACTTAAAAGCATTCTGGCAGATCCAATGGATCGTAACGTTTTAGCCTCTTCGGTTTGTATATCGGCTGCTAGGTTGTACGGGTGGATTCTGGTGCGGTCTTAGTATTTAATACTGTGCTTTTTGAGGGTTGGCATGTTGAGGTCTCTATGAATTATGTGATTTGGCACAAACCATGGAGCTTTGGTTATTAATATCGATTTCTTGAACTGGAAGCATTGAATTTTGGCAATATTTGACTCGCTTGCTGCTCTCCATAGCTAGATGCCCTAACTCCAAATGGGTTTTATTACTATTTTGTACACAAGTAATTCATTTACGAGAGATAACTGTGAGTTGGGTCCAATTAAGCAGTAATATTTTCCGAGTGTTATACCTAGTTGTAGTCGTTTAAACCAGATGTGTTTTGCCCATTTTCAGACATAAGAAGAAGTGATTTTTGGACGAAATAAAATGGATTTTTGACGTCAAATAATGAATTTCTAACGTCTGCAGATAATATATAAATTAAACGCGGCGTACAACAGGGGTGTATACTGTCCCCAATGATATTTTAACGTATATTCCGAAGTAATATTTTCAAAATGCTTTAAACGACGTCACGCTAGGGATAAAAGTAAATGGAGAATGCATTAACAACATAAGATATGCAGACGATAGCATATTGTTAGCAGACAATCCTAGAGCGCTACAACAATTAATAAACAGTATACGACGCAAGCACAGACATGGGTTTAACCATTAATACGAAAACAAAAATAATGTACATAAGTAGAAACCAAAGAATGAATTTCACAATAAATGACTAACACTAGCATGTGTGGAAAAATACAAGTATTTAGGATGCTGGTAAAATTCCGAGTTAAGTGCAACTATGGAAATTAGAAGTAGAATTGAAGTAGCACAACAAGGATTTATGAAAATGAAGTCACTCTTATCTGAGGCTTTTGAGATGTGGCTATGCAGACAAATGCTTAGGATTCCTTGGACGGCGAGGATCGCAAATCTAGAAGTTCTAAGTCGTATGGAAATAAATCGAGAACCTATTGCCACAATTAAATGGAGAAAAACTGCGCATCTTAGTCATCTACTAAGAAATGAGAAATATCAACTTCCTCAATTAATATTGGAAGGAAAGATAGAAAGCAAAAGAGGAAGAGGAAGAAGAAAAACCTCCTGGCTAAAGAATGGACAGGAATAAATGTCCAACAAATATTTAGAACTGCAGAAGATCGAGACAGTTTTGCCAACGTAATCGCCAACCTCGGGTGAACAGAGAAGGTACACGAAGAAGGTCTGCAATTAAATTTGTGAAAATTGCGGTAATTATTCAGCAACTTGAGAAAAATGTAATTTGGTTTTCCACAATTCAGAGTAAAAAGTAAAGTGGCATCCATGATTGGTTGATAATATGTACGAATGAAATAATTATTCCTTCACTTAGTTTTAAATTTTGTTTGCTTTTATTATCTTTGTAAGAAATTGCTGCGGTTGCTTTAACTACTTTTCGGCTGACAGTATAAAGACAGTGACTATGTTAATAATTTTCTTGATCACAACAGGTACCTGAATAATAATAACCTTGCACTCACTGTGCCACAGCCTCTTGGATTAATACCGCCTTAGCATCGCTAATCCAGGAGGCTCAGCACTGTACATACATAACAATTAAATGGAACAAAGTTTGTTTATGTATATATTTCAAATACAGTTATTATCACATATACATAACAATGACAAAAACGCAACAATAAGTCTAACCTAGATCACTGCAGTGGTTTATATGTTAAACTTCGTTGCCCAAAGACTCGATGTGATGTACTACATTTTCAGCAACGATTTCACAAAACCATTGCAGTGCACAACTAAAAATTATGCACTAAAAAAATAAAGTACTCGTTACATTTAACTATCCTATTAAGTACATGGAGTTTAAAGTTATTATTGCAGTCTAGCTGAATACATCTGACAGAAAATTGTTACATTGACTATTACATTTATTTATCGATTACCGCTAAATTACAAATTAAGTTTAGTCATTTTGATGACTGTATAGGAACAAACTCTTGGCATTTTTATTGTAGAAAGTTCCTTATTTCTAATAAAATACAAATTTCCAAACAAAGCAGATCTTTAACGAAATTCTAGATTATACGTAATAACCTTCGGTTTTTATTTTTATTTTATAAAATGTACAAGGAGAGATTCCTAAATATTGCGACCAATATAGTAAACAACACTTCATTGCTTTTCAGCATCCATTTTAGAGCTCAATAGTGTTAGAGGTGTGCAAAATGTGATGCACAAGATTCAAAAATCAAAACCCTGTACCTACTAGAGGTAAGAATTTTAGAATAAATCGTATTCGGGTCCGATGCAACGTATTTTATTTTAGATCTGATCTGATAGCCGACTATTAATTATTCATTTCAACCGAAAAGATCTGACCACCCAGTTTAAAAGCCCAAATCATTCCAATATCCCACCCCTCTGACATAATTTTTCTTATCTCAAACAAATTTTTGATTTGGGTTACTACTTTCGATAAAATAAATTTGTGGAAGGGTATTTGAACCTAACTTAATGTAAAACGTACTTATAATATCAGATCTCACTCGAACTTAATTAAATTAATTACATCCGATCCAACCTCGAATCGGACTAGGATGTCGGTACATACAAAGTCTGTCTCACCCCTAGTATCTACTGCCAGTTACTTCTGATCTTACAAGACCCAAGGTAAAACCTGAATTTGAATTTATCACGTTTGCAAATAAAAAGTAAAAAATTGTCTGTCTCAACAACAGTGTTATTTTATTCATCGTAAGATCCCAGATTTTGACTTTATAAAAGTATTCAGTGTAAACAGTTACAAGCTTTTAGAAATCTAAAATGATTTTTTGTGTTGGTGTGGTATATAAAAAATTTGTCTTTTTTATTTTATTTTTAATTTGTAGTTAAAATATTGGTTTGAGATGTTATGCTTGAAATCTGCTATCAATCATTGAAAATGAAAAATTTGTGCGCTCACTCCACACAACCACCCTTGTTAGTATGTTATCCAATAAATTGTTTTCCTGTCCAATAAAAAAAACAAGATTGACAACTTCCGATAAGTCAGGATTAGGTATCGATTAAAGTATGTGCTCAAGCTTACAATTACTAAAAGCTAATATTGGGTATTCAAAAAAACTCCTGGTCAAGATGGCTGGTGCGTGATTTTTTTAACATTAACACACAAAATTTTTGGTTGTGACAGTTGACAGCGGTACTGTGAAACGTAGTATCGTGTTTTATTACAAGCAAATAATGTTTATAGTGAGGTTATGTACACAACAATAACTCTTTAAGAGGTGCATTAGGAAAAAACCATAGGTCACTAGCCAGAAATTTTTTTAAACACTCGGTATCTACAAAAAGACTGAAACGAGATCAACGACACAAATATTTGTCAATACAAAGCTCCGTTTTGCAAATGTTCTAATATGTGTTGTCAAATCATAACACCATTATAGAAATTAAAGTTCGTTTTGAAGATGACCATACTAAATAGTATGTTTCCATCTAACACAAAAGCCATATCAATATGTGCGTTATCAGTGAACATCACTCATACTGGTTGCTGTAAAGAAAGTAGTACAAAGTATAGGTTGTTAAAAAACTCTATTTTGTGACAGAGAAAAAATTATTATATAATTTTCTATTTTCATAAGAGATAAGCTATTTTACAGCCTCTACGTAAAGTGATACACATAATTTAATCCTATTATTAGTGAAAAGAAAAATTAACATTTTTTTGTTTCTACTAATAATCTTTATAATAATCTAAAAATGAAACTGCTCAGAAAATGCTATACGGCAATAAGGCTACAAACTTCGCGAAGTTCTGATAGCAGAATTATATGCGACACAATGTTATAATGTAGATGTTATAGACAGTGCAATATTTAAATAAAATAGACAAAGAGAACAAACGAACAACAAATATTAATTTCTATGAAGCGCTCTGGTACCATGCAAATCTTTTGTAATATCTATTATATTAAGATAATACCTCAATAGACAGGACATTATCTCAATATAATGAGGTCTTACAACAAAGTTGCATGTATCAAAGCACTTGTACAAATTTTTGTATAAAAGCATCATTTTTTCTGCACTGCATACGTGATAGCAGGATAGATCAATATTTATCGAGGCGGGGCTATAACGCTAGAAGGAATTATCAGATGCTAATAAATTTCATGTGATATTTAGAATGAGTTATTTTGATTTCATCATTTTCAAGTATCATAAAGTGTCAGGGTGCTATTGTTGCTCGATAATTTTTGCAATTAATTGATATTTGTATTAAGTTTTGATTTAAAATGGAAAAGTGTCAACAACATTTTTCAGATGATAAAAACTGCTTTCGATAATGAAGCTACAAGTCGTGGTAGTTTTTGAATGGTTCAACCAATTGAAAAATGACAGAGAATTTTGGGAAACCAATAAACGTTCGGGGCAACTATTAAATTCCCACAGCGATGGAAATACCCTCTTAAAAAACAATGATCATGTTAACAGTCTTCTTTGACTATGGGGGAATGGTACATCATGAATATCCTTCAAAAGAGCAAACTATTACCCAACATTAATATTCAGATGTTTTGAAAAGGTTACGGGAGGCGGTCAGGCATAAAAGTGGCTATCCGGAACTTGAACATAACACCATAATAATGCTCCTGCTTATGGCGTCCATTCTATTCAAGTTTATTGAGTAGAATAAAAACTGTTCAGGTTCGGCGCCCACCCTGCACTCTAGATATGACCACCTGCAATATCTTTTTGTTTCCCATACTCAGAAATTCTCTCAAGGGACAGAGGTTTGAACACATAGAATGTATTAAAGAAAATTCAACAAGAGAACTGTTGACCATTGAAAAAAGTGACTTTGACAAATGTTTCAAAAAATAGAAAAGAAAGTGGCAGCAGTGTATAGAAGCACAAGGGGACTACTTTTGGTTTTTTAAGCCAGTCTCGATAGATGTTGATTTAACCTCATTTAAAGAATATGAGTTGTATGAGCTCTAAATACAGACTAACATTAAATTAATAAATAGAAAAGCTGCTTCGTGCATATGTTTTCTCTATAAGCTATCATCATTTTGCTATTAGAATGCAATAGATTTGTGTGATATCATATATGACAGATGAAAGGTACAGCAGTACAACATAGTAAATGACATGGTGATTCACTGAAATCACGAGTGACATCTGAATCTATGGTTGTGCAAGCTATACATATAACGCTAAAGAGTTTAAAAAAAAAAGATATTATTATACAACTAAAAAAATACAATTGGGTATATGCTTGAGTACTAGACCTGGGTCAATGTATCGATACCCATCAATATAATACCTATATCAATATGCAGAAAAAAGTAGTATCGGTACATATCAATATTCCACCACATGGTGATACATATCAATACGGCAGTAAGTATCAGGAAAAACAGTTTTCCACGACAGTAGTTGCAAAGAGAGCAATTGCTTCTGCATTATATATGTTTCAATATATCATATATATACAGACTGAGTCAAGCTATACGCCTTTTATTTTTGGTGAGTTTATTATTAGGAATTTATTAAACATTTTTGGTATGCATGTTTCGAAGGGTGCTTTACAACTTGGCGCAGTCAGTTTTTTTATTGGACATCAAATGTCAAAATAGCGATTTTCAAATGTTTATTTTTAAATGGAACGGTACCACTTTTTTTGGCTTAAACGATGCTGTATCATGTTTACAATATTATGATCTTTACTGCATTTTTCATAATTTTTACGATTCGGCTGTAAAATAAGCATTCATTATATTAGTCTAGTAGGCCGGTACGTACGCACGCGTCACCATGTTTTTGCGTAAAATAAGTAAACGTTTGATGAAACAATTGCTTGTAAGTAAACATTTCCACTTCTTCGAGTTTCTTGTTGGATAAAAACTAATTAGTTTAATATTTAAATTTTGTTTAGTTTATAATCTTATAGTTTTCATTCGATGTTATCCTATTATTGAAGTAACTATTATTTAATGTAATCTAAATACCCGAGTTTCTGTTTTCTTTTAATGTTTATTAAAATAATGATTTCACTATGCATACTGACAACCATTAAATCGTTTTGTGTTTACATCAAAGTTCGTTCCGTAGGTTCCGGCCTACTAGACTAACATAATGAATGCATATTTTAAGGCTGAATCTTAAATATTGTGAAAAAATTCAGTAAGGATCATATTGTAAACATCATACAGCATCGTTTAAGCCAAAAAAAGTCGTACCGTTCCATTTAAAAATAAACAGTTAAAAATCGCTATTTTGACATTTGAATTCCAATCAAAAAACTGACTGCGCCAGGTTGTAGAGAACCCTTCGAAACATATGCACACCAAAAATGTTTAATATATTCCTAATAATAAATTTACTAAAAAAAAAGGCGTATAGCTTGACTCAGCCTGTATATATGGATACGTATATCAATATTATATCTACCTAGGTATGCATTAATACATCGACATATCAATATGTATCAATACCATTTGCGTATCGAACATCGCTATGCAATTTTCCATACTGCCCAGGTTTATTTAGTACTTACATTGTATACTGCACATAGTATATATTTTTTACCAAGTATCGAGTAGATAATTGTTGAAAAAAGCCTAAGATATTTAGCTACATAAGTTTTACCACTAGTTTTTGAACCTGCAGCTTTTATGAGTAGATCTTAATGTTTCAGCTGCCCATTTAATAAATATCATTAATACCGCAATATTTAATTAAAACAATTAAAAACTTACATAATCTTAACTTTAAAACAGTTTTATCAAAGTGAATAGCAGTAACTATTAATTGCTTTTACTAACTTGAATTTTTTATTTCATACGTTGGTGTTAGATGCTTAAAAATATAAATAAATAAAAATAAATATGAATTGCCAATTTATATATTTTTCAATGTCACCTGTGGTCTAGTAAATTACCTATACTTGTAAAACCACTGCAATACTATTTTTTTAATACTAAAAAACATGAAATAAAAGATCTTGAAACAAGAAAGTGTTTTCTATGGTTCGTTAGATTCTTGTTAAAAATTGATCTGAAATGACATTAAACCCCCAAAATTTCTAGCAATTTGAAAATGACTTTAAAATATGAATGAGAATTTTAAACAAACCTTAATTTACTACCACAGCATTTCGAGTTTCTACTGCTTTTGTTGGAGCAATATTCCAAAAAAAAATATTTACCATGTTTAATCTGAGATAAGCATTAGGCTTGCTACTTGCTTATTTTATTGGCCGTCAAGATAACTGGTTATGACTTTTAAGATGCTAATTGGATTCATACAGAATTCCCTTCCTGTTGTATTTTTACTGATAATATTTTGTAGAATTTTCAGATTACAAAAAAGTCATAACCAAACATCTTGACAGCTGCTTTACCTACTTCTATTAATGTTATGGAAATGTACAGGAAAACGATACATGCTACCACTAGTATATAATCGCTAAAAAAATGTGTCTCATCGAGCTGTCATGTGAACTTAAATAGAATTTTAGCCTAATACTGCAATTAAACATTCAGGTTTTTTTGAAAAAAGATGTTATACTTTTACTTCCAGATGCGGCTTTAACTCGTGACTTTTCTTTGGAAGTTTGTATGGGTTGCTTAATAGATTTTATATCAGGTTTACTTAAATCTAATACATTACTTGACGAATTTGGTTTCTCCTCTTCTGTTTTTAATTTTTTAGGATCAGGTTGAATGCCGCTAGTGCTTTTTCGTTTGAGACTGATATTGGTGTCCTCAGGTAGATTTAAGTATTTAAGAAGCTTTTGACTCAGATCATCCACAAGATATTCTGATACAATACCATGAGCGTATCTTAAATATGCTTCATTATCTGCAGTGTCATCTTTCGATGATTTCATAAATGTAGCTGATGCAGCGCCACTAGTAACATGAATGTTCTTTTGTTTCAAGATATCTGCCACTCTTTCTGTTTTTTTCTGTAGCCACACTAAAGTTTTTTCTTCATTGTATTTGAATGCATTTAATTCTTCATCTCCCTATAAACAAAATTAAAGTTAATAAAAGTAAATCAATAATGTCTTATTTTATGTAACTATAAAATATTCAAAATTAATTTTGGTATTAAAAATGTACGATAGGTAAATATTATTTTCTTACTAAAACCATACTGTGCTAATACGAAGTGGACTAATAAAAAGCAACATTCTTTATTATGTATCTATTAAAATAACTACAACAAATTAGTTTCACTGGTCAACAAATTTTTAACTTTTTATTTTTTCTTTACCATCTATATACAATTTATTTTATTTTCTAGTTCTAATTACAATCTTAAAAAGAAATTACTTCTAGCAGGTCAGGTTTTGGAAAAATTAACTTTAAAGAACGAATAAAAGATATTACGCATAATAACTAATAGGTACACTATTGCATTACAATTAGAATGTTTTTCTCTTCACTTTCCTTCTGTATGAGGCCTGGAACTTTCTGATATCAGTGTCCAGCAGTAATCAGCAAGCATTTCGCTGTTCCACTTCCCTTGGTAACGTTTTTTGTGGCAATGTCTTGATGGAACCGTTCTCCGTGCTCATCACTAACGTCACCAAGATTCAGAGGAAAAAAATTCAAGTAGAAATCTGAGAAGTGTATTTTAAGGCTCATGTTACAACCGAATGCTTGATAATTCCAAAGAAGTCCACCGACAATAGACCGATCCTGTTGTACTCCCGCGTTTACGTCACGCGCTGTAATGCGCACGCATTCTTGTGGCAATAACTTTGTGACATATAGGTAGAGTGTATAGTACATGAGTGGTTTAACGTCAAACGGCAACGATTTTTAAATTTTGTAATTATCGTTCATTCTTGTTGTGTACCGAAATGTACAAATCGAGCCAGCAAGGGATGCAAGTTGTCATTTCCTTAACTCCCTAAAAATTAAATGTTACGAAAACGATGGTTACAGACGGAACACCAGGAAGTTAGAAAATCTGCAAAGAATCCATATCCGTTTGTCATTAAAGCAAATACTAAGGTTTGTAATAGTGTGCAGCGTATTGCAATGATATGCGTGGTCTTGTACTTACCAGGAAACAATCCCTAAATGCCTGTAATTCACGCAACTGCAATTATATTTTGTATGAGACTCTTATTAACTCTCTCAGGGTCGTTATTTAGCTTTATTAATAAATAAGAAATAGAATAAAACACAAAAACAAAAATCAACGTTACAAAAAAGGAAAAGGTTTTATTAAATCAATTTCTAACTGAAGTTTACGAAAGTCAAATAAATTTTACTAGGTGCTATCGTCCTTTTAAAAAGAGAACACTTATCTTAAAATTTCCTTGTTGGAATATCCTTCACTCCAACAAATAATAAATGTCAACTTCTATTTCATTAGCCTGCAGGTTTCTCAAGTAACCACAAACACTCGCCTTTAGTTTGAGTCTTCCTCTGGATTGTTTTATGTTATATTAAACTTGATTTTACCACCATCACAATTGGAAAAACTTTCTGATTATTTTATGCTTCTTACTCTTCCACAATTCGTTAATAATTACTTAATTTTCTTCTTTTATGTTCAAAATCACTTTACATTACGTTTTAAACCGTCCTTTCTCTTTGTTTCTCCAGAGGATCAAAATCCTCTGTCTTTTTTTCAAAGACGAGCCGTACTAATTAAAACAAAATCTCTATCTTTTGTCTTCCTTCTTTGATTTCCATTTTTCCAACAAACAAGCAAATCTCATGGCCATGATTATTCTTTAATATGTTTGTGACATTTGACACTGACATCCAAACTGACATTTATCGACGCACAAATCAAGTAACTCTAAAACTTCTTATAAATTAAACCTTTTGAACAAATCTGAACTAAATTATAATTAAAATTAACATAAATAAAAATCGTATCAATCTGATTGTGTTTTTCTTTTCTTTTAGTGCAAACAAACTTCACAAATATGAAAATATAAATTATTAGAATATGTAACAAGAAATTATAGCAAAAAAAATACGCAACCCTGAGTTTAAAAGTTAGAAAATCAAAATGTTAGTCTTCATAAATCTCCAAATGTAAATTGAACTGTAGCAAGCATTCCAAAAATTGCTTTCCAGGAACTACAATACCCCAGTCAAAACATACACCTCCAAATATCATAGCAGTATATACTTAAAAAGAAAACTCGTTTTATTCTATTACAGGTTTGTTCCAAACACTTTTTAACAACAGATTATTGGTATGCTGGCAACGTTTTGAAATTGCAAAAAAATGTTGTACCATCCATATCTACATGGACGAAGAAAATCGCTAAATGCGATCCCGTATACTTAAAAAGAAAAATTGTCGCTTCAGAAAAATTTGTAACATCTTCAGAAGATGAACAACATATTTTAGATGCTGAAATGAGAGCAGAAGAGCCTAAATTACATTTAGAAAAAAATATGCTCTCCCCAATGACTGAAATACTCATTGAAAACAAAAATTTAATATCAAGTTAATATTTTAAATGAACAAATTCGTCGTTTAACAAAATCTAGCAGTGACCTTAAAATAACTTGTGACACATTACAAGACAAAATTCATAAAACAATTTCTCGGCCAATTTATTCTATAGAAAATTTTTGTCACAGTGATACTAAAATATTATATTATACTGGTATGCACACATATCATTTATTTTTTATTGCATTTAAGTTTATTTTACCTTCAGAAGATTCGTCCGATAAACCTAAACTAAAGAGAAGCGCAAGAAAGTTGTCAGCTATAAATCAATTTTTTTATACACTAGTAAAATTTAGAAAAGCTTCTGATTATGAAACTTTAGCCGATATGTTCGGTGTGTCAAAAACAACAGTAGCAACGGTTTTTTTAAACTGGATAAATTTTATGTATTTGAGATTGGACAGCTTAAATATATGGCCACATCGAAATATTCTATTAGAAAATGCATAAACTAAATTCAAAAAATATATCCTAATGTAGTAGAAGCATCGACTGTACCAAATTTTACATTGAAACACCGTCTTCAATGGTTAGAGAAAGTCAATGTTATTCTAATTATAAGGGAGCCACCACTTTAAAATCACTTCTCACGATATACCCCAATGGTGCAATTATTTTTGTTTCTTCGCTTTTTACTGGTTCTATATCTGATAAAAAGATAATAACTGATAGTGGGTATTTATCAGCTGTAAAAAATAAAGTTCACACTGGAGAGTTATGCGAAGGAGGTGTTATATTAGCAGATTGTTTTTTGTTCTGGCTCTTGTAACATTTAGCCTTAATTGCCAAATCTTCCATGCATATTTCTTGTATATAACCTTCCACAAAAAACTTATAACATTTACACTGTTGTCTTGAAGTCCACCCGTGCTCTTTAAAATACAATGCGGCTATTTCAAAGGTAAAGTCTTTAAATTCACTTAAACTTCTTCCCCACATTTTATAAATTAAGAATACGAAAACCGAATGCAACATGTGGATGTAGCTGGTGGTTACATATTCTTTGCCACAGCAATGCGCAAAACGTACTGCGCACTGATTTGTTGTCGCATTCAACACAAGGTACTCTATATTTAACTCGCTCGCTTGCTTTCACGGGATAGGTGTATTTCTTTGTAGTTTTCAGATTTTGTATTTCCCAAAAAGTTTTGTGTTACCGCGTTACAAGCATTCAGATCTGAACATTCTAAGTCGCTTAGAGCCTCTTCAAATTCTGTATCTCACATTAATAAATTAATTTGGGGTCCTACAAAAATATATATATAATCAAAACCTTATTCTACCGTTAGGTGTTCAGGTAAAACAAAAATACCCTTTTTAATTTTTGCATCGGTGATATTGGGAAATTTTTGTTAGAGATATTGAAATCCATGTCCTTCTTTGTTCATGGCTTTGACAAAGTTTTTCATCAAACCCAATTTTGTATTCAACGGTGGTAAGAAAATTTTGTCACGTTCAACTAGTGTCGGATGAATTATGTTCTTTTGCCCAGGAGAACTACAACACTTTATTGAAGTGGAAAAAAGTTCAACGTTTTTTTTGAAACATTTCAAAGGCTATACAGAATGTTTTATTGAGCTCTGCTGTGACTCTGAATATTTTTCTCTTTCTCCATTACAATTCCATTTTCTTTCTTTCTCAGAACAGCAACTATTTTTAGGTAACTTCCTATGATATGAAATATTAAAAAACATTCAGTATACTAGGCGTTACCAGTAATAAAGTGCTAGTGTTGACCATCTTTTCTAAATTCAGCCGACATTGCTTTACTCAGTTAAAATGTAATTTACAGCTAATGTTGGATCACGAGCTTGTAAAGATATTAATGAGTAGTTAAATACATTAAATTTAGTTAACCTGTTTGCTGCTAACTTAGGGAAGCATTGTCTTACTCTCTGTACTGAATTAGAGAATGCTCAAAACATACACATACAGACAAAATAAAGTTATGTGGTTATAGCACAATAAACTGCAACTCCTTGGAAACATTTGATATATGTAATACAATTATCTTCATTTGTTAGTAATTCTTAAAATAATTCCGCTTCCTTTTCAATCTCGCAAAACCAGCAAACACGTTCGAATGCCTTTGCTGGCTGCACAGTGAACGTGAAAAATACTGGACGAATCAAGAATTCAATTAGCGCATGTGACAGCCCTACCATGCCTCCTGTATTCTCCAAGAGAGGAAAATTGTACGTACATTGACAAGCGTAGCACAAATTTGTGAAATAGCGAATCGTAAATTAACTTATACAAACGGTTTTTTTAAAACGTAGATATATTGTAGCAATTAAGGGGCTAATTGTGCAATTCACAACATTCTTTTCAAAACCATCAAATTCAAAATGGGTACAACTATAAAACAAGAAATTATCTATTTTCAAGTAAGTATATAAAAAACTATTTATTACAAATAAAAAAACTTCAAATATTTATAAACTACAACTTACTTCATTTTAGAAAAAATGTTACCAGTGAAAATGTTTGGCAACACTAATCTGTTGTTACTTTACATATTGTTCTTTTGTTGTAATAAGGAGTAATTCATATAATATGTAATAATACAGCACAATTATTTCAAATAACAATAAATTATACAAATTTTTCAGTGATTAACCCTCGCTTTGAGAATTAGTTCAAGTTCATGATATAAAAGTAATTGAAACAGTTCCTACAGACATCAGTCAGGAAAGGATTGTTACGAAGTTACAACCTCCAACAAGTTCTGTTGCCTCTTTCAGAGGCTATGACTCAGTAAAGATGGATTTCCTGACCCGTGTTTATAGAAACTTCGTATTATTTTGATGTGTAGTCCTCAAAGTTTATGCAAGCTATTTTAGCATCTTCAAAATTCTCAGAAATTCATGGCAAATTGATTTTTTACAAAAATTAAATCATCTATGAAACTGTAAGATTCAACTACTTTCAACAGAAGTACTTTTGTTCAGTATTTTTGTATGGAGAATAACATTTTATAATCAAAAATTTAAAAATTGTAATGATCTAAAATATTCAGTAGAAAATACTACGTAATCGCCCCATATGAAACACCTCTGGTGCGCTCATTGAAACAACAGGAAATACTAGATTTAATAAAGTAATTTATTGTAAATAAAACAATTCTTAACTTCAACAGGTCTTTATTTTAGCCTTATACGTATTTCGACATGTTAACATGTCATTTTCAGAGGCAAGATTGTCTTTTGAAGTTAAGAATTGTTTTATTTACAATAAATTAAAATGAACTTCATGTCCATTGACAATAACATATATAAAGAATCTGTCAATGCCGTTCACCATCTAGGATCTCTAGTTTTTATAGCTGTTGGTCACAGTTTAAATCATGACCTTCTAAATTGGAAGCTTTGACAGCTCCTTTTCTGCCAAAGCTCCCAATTTAAAAGAACATGGTTTGAATAAATAAATTAAACTGCTTAATTCAGGGGTTAGCAAACTACAGCCCACGAACAAGTTGTAAATTAAAACATACAATAAAAAATATTATTAGTGCTATTAAAGAGCATATTCTAACACACCTGCTTTGTTCATAAGACCCGCAATCGTATTGAGAAATTGCAATTCAATCCATTCGTAGCAAAAGGTTGCCGACCTCTGGTTTAAATTCACTACATTTTGAGTTTTATACAAATTTTATTAAGTAATTACAAAACTCACCTTCCTATCTGCAACCATGTTTAAATATTTCAATCCACTACACTTTAACAATCGTTCAGTTTGTGGAAACTCTTCGTCTCTTAATAACTGGTCAAGTGGAATAGCTTGGGTAGCACAATATTTTCTTAAATATGGCAGAACTGTAATAGGTACGATTATTTGCATTAATATTAGCATTCCACCAATTTACTATGAACTATGTTGCATATGGTATGCATATAATAATATAATATATAACATAACAGGTACATTTTATTTACCTAAAAATATTGGATCTATCGGTGTTGACAAATGCATTTTACCATCACTTTTAACCGTTTCTTCTATAAACCAAGATCGCTTGCCTTCATTAAATGTTAAAATTTCTTGTACCGAATTATTAGCAGACGAAAATAAGAACACTGCTGATTCTCCTGTATTGGGATGTCGTAATGTGACTATATCAGGCGTACCAGCTCCAGTATACTGCTCTGAGAGTTCTAAAGCCTCTCCTTTAAACATTAAAATTAATTAGATTAAAAAGAAAGTAAAATAAACAAAAATAATTGGTTCAGGTGATGGGCAATTAAATTGAGCAAAACAAAAATACCTTCATACCTTTTAAAATGAAAACCCAGGAATTTGCAGGTTGCTGTATGTTTGCTTTTATGCATTTCTTTGGCTCAGCCTTTACTCGAGGCATTTTTAGTTATTATAATGAAAAATTTTTGTTTATAATGTACTAAAAAAGCATCACAAACGCCCGGTTTCTTCTGCACTAGAAACAGAAAATGCAATTTGCATAAATAGTAAGGTTGGTAAACATCGTAAACAGTGTTGTCAATTCATAATGCAATTGGCCATCAAAAATAAAGTATGTGTTACTGCGCCGCACTTCACAATAAACTTTTGGTTTACTACTACCATACTGCGCATGAGCACGTGTCAAAATTGACAGTTTACAGTCAAACAAAAAAACATGAAATATCCCTGAGCCACAGCATATGTTCCTATAGAGCCAATCATGTGGTGATCTTTAGTAGAATGCGCGGGTATTTAAAAATTTAAATAATTTTGCACTCGCCTCGTTAAAATACATAAAATTTGGAAATTAAATACAGTAGCACACAACATTCTTAATTTAAAATAATGCTGAAAATACTTATAAAGGAATATGTAGGTATATAAATAAATAAATACATAAATCATGGCTCTTTATTTTTTTATTATATGTATAGATAATACGTTATGTTTTATTACAGTGTACTGTCAGAAATAATAATCAATACGTTTAAAATGTTTGAAAATGAAATGGTACAGATAAATTACTAATAATTAAAGAAAATCAATCTGGAGGTTACAGCAAACTGCAACTTTAGAGATTTTTCGAGCGAACATGCCGGTATCATGGGTGTTGAGTGCCGAAGAGTGATTCATATGTGCAAACGTTTTGTGCACGGTGTAATTATTAAATTAAAGTTGTTGGAATATTCAACTAGAACACTCTGCTGCAGAGACGTCGCCGCCAGGGGGCCTAGGGTGCAACGAACGCTTTAGTTATTAGGTGTTATTAGTGCCTTTTAGTCAAAAAATAATAATTTTTACACTTCAAATTAAATAAAATTCTAAATAAATATTAAGAAATTTAAGATGTGTCCTTTCAATCTCAGCTTATTAATAATGCTCTGTAATGTCTCCACAGCTACATGCTTAAGGCAGTTGTCTTACATGCAGAAAACCCAGATGATAATCCTGGGTAGGACACTTTTTTTTTAATTTTTTGTTGTTATATATTTAATTTTTACACTAGTTCTACAATGAAATAGTAAAAAGAACTCGATTTGTACAGTAAATTCTAATTTACTTGATACCTATTTCGATAGTATAACATAATTAAACATTAAAATTTCAGTTATGAGAGGATAAAAACAGTTCAAAAATTAAATAAATAACAAAAAACAATTTAAAGAAAAGTTTTGTCCTACGCAGGATTAGAACCCGGGTTTTCTGCATGAAAGACAGCTTCCTTAAGAATAATAAAATAAAACTTTAAGCCTTTCTTCATAAATTTATTATATACATAATGCTATATGTACATTTCGATTACGATGTAATCATCTACAGTAGCAAATGCTAACTAACTCTAAAATCTAAGGCTGAAACAAACATAACGGAAATTGAGATGATAGGTGTGCTCTTTGAATCGAATAACTATTTTTTTCTTAGTTTGGCCAATATATTGTTTTTCAAAAAACACAAATTCACTTACCACCCAAAAATAGAAAGAAAATTCAAAAATTTATTTAAATATTTATTTAATATTGACTTAGCTTCTTCAAATAATAAAAACAATTTGAAAACTTTACTCGGCAACACCTTGGATAAAGAAAATGATAATGACAAATCAGGCATTTACCAGATTAAATGTAATAATTGCTCCAAACAATATATTGGCCAAACTAAGAGAAAAATAATTACGCGATTCAAAGAGCACACCTATCATCTCAAAAATATTAATATTGACAAATCCGCTTTGGCAGCCCATTTTGCAGATACAGGTCATAAATTCAATACCCATAACCAAATAACGGCAAGTAACGGATATAATTTAAATGTGTTAGAAGCAATTGAAATGAAAAAATACGAAAACGACCTGTTAAATTTTGATTTGTCACCCTTAAACAACCGTTTACTTGATTTAATTCAAACTTCAGAAAACTGACCTGCAACTTTCACCACTTGTCCTTTATCTGCCCTTAGAAGTGAAATTCGATACCGTTATCTCATAAATCACGCTAGTCCGTAAATGTTTCTTAAAATTTCCGTTATGTTTGT
Source organism: Ctenicera cuprea (assembly GCA_958336395.1). Taxonomy (NCBI): domain Eukaryota; kingdom Metazoa; phylum Arthropoda; class Insecta; order Coleoptera; family Elateridae; genus Ctenicera; species Ctenicera cuprea. Next base: position 39,147,598 of record OY284487.1, on the reverse strand, counting down.
TTCAGCCTTAGATTTTAGAGTTAGTTAGCATTTGCTACTGTAGATGATTACATCGTAAGCGAAATGTAGGTACATACAGCATTATCTATATAATAAATTTATGAAGAAAGGCTTGAAGTTTTATTTTATAATTTACAATATCTTCATATAACTCACAACATTGATTCCTTAAGAATGTAGCTACGGAGACATTACAAAACAATATTGTTACCCTGGGATTAAAAAGACGTCTTAAATTTATAAACATTTTTAAATGTATGCTTACTTTTAACTGTAAAAATTATTATTTTTTGACTAAACGGCACTAATAACAATAATACAGTTTAAATTCTTAGCCAAAGTATCCCGGGGACATAAAATCTGGAAAATTATAATTTCCGCTGCATTTTGCAGATAGTTCAACTTTCTTATACAGAGTGTTTGTAAATCGCTTTACAGCTTGTAACTTCGTTATTAATAAAGATATTGATAAAAACTTCTTTTTGTTTTAAATGCTAGTATGTATGGTACAAAATGCTGTATACCAATTTTAAAAACCGCCTACTGCTTTTGCATAACAGCTTATAACTTTTGCTTTTTTAGATATTTTGAATCAGTGGTAAAAATACTTAAGGTGGTACACTTCGAGTGCCATTTGCCTTTAAAAGTGAACCATAGCTAAATTACCCCACCGAACTTCATTAAATCATGTGTAAATGTAATTTTTAATTCGGCTGTGGTACACTTGCAAATGGAAATCGTACTTGTGATTTTACTTAAGTCATTAGCCTACTTTAACAAAACATAATTTTAATAATGATTATCTGTATATAAAATACTTAATTACTTTAACAATATTTATTTATTTTGACCTTATACGTATTTCGGCATGTTTACATGCCATTGTCAAATGTTATATGAAAAAGTAAACAGTGTTGTTATATATAGCAATAGAACTTGGTGACTTGATCTCGGTAATCGTCTGCAGATGACTTGATTTCTTATTCCAAAATATCCAATAGAGGAGAATTTAAGAGATCCATTTGCTCATTCATATATTTTTAATAATCTAAAAAACCTTGCACTCTATAATTTCGTTTTAAGTGTACCGCTATTAAGTATTTTTAGCGCTGATTTTAAATATCTGAAAATACAGGGTGTGTATAAATTGGCGAAAGAACTACACGTGGCGATGTTGGTCATAAAATTCTGAGTCGAAAATCTTAATACCAAAATGTTGGACAATGCTTCCTCTGTCCTCAGGAACCATTTTAAAAGAACGTACCTACATTTGACAACATTAGATCCACACACCACAGGTGTTTTGTTATAATGCACGGTAACTAAGGATGTCCGTTACATCGTGAATGTTTTACAATGGTGCCATATGTATTTTTTACAATAATAAGTTAACGAAGAAATGTTTAAAACACGCTTTTGCAGCTGAAAAACAAAAACTATGAAAGAATATTTATTACAATTCTTATTTCTTCTAATCTGCAGCTCTTTCTGTCAACAGATAATGAATTAAAACACTTATTAAAAGGCTTAATTTTCACACTTTGAAGATCCCGTGCATACCCAGGAAGCATGGTACAATATTTTGGTATTAAGATTTTCGACTCAGAATTTTATGACCAACATCGCCACGTGTAGTTCTTTCGCCAATTTATACACACCCTGTATATAGGGTGTTCTATTTAAAAAACAGTAGTTATATGCAGCTATGCAAAAGTAGTAGGCGGTGTTTAAAATTGGTATACAGCATTTTGTACCATGCGTACTGGCATTTAAAACAATGAAAAAGTTTTTATTGATCTCTTTATTAGTACCGAAGTTTCTAGCTGTAATGCGATTTACAAACACGCTGTATATGTTCGCGCAAACATCTGCAAACTTACCAGTTTGCTGCAATTGCCTTACTTTAATTCTTCGTATAAATTTTCTGTAGCATTTTTTAAATACTTAATTGTAATTGATTATAATTTCTGGTATAATACATTATAACATATCACCTACTTGTTTGATGCAAGTATTTAATTTTTATGTATAAAACGAGGCCAGTAGCAATTATTTAAATTATTAAATACGCGCGTACTTTAAGGGCGGAGCCTAGCGCATTAAATATCGCCACATGATTGGTTGTATAAGTGCTTATATTGTGGCTCGGGGTTATTTTGATTCTCAGACAGTGCTGACGAAACAAAACTTTAAAAAGTTTTATTAAAAAGTTGGTTTTGGCGGTTTTTTCTTGTGTCGAGTGGAAAACAGAAATATGGATTCGTTTTTGAAATCAGGAAAATTAGGTGGAAATAGTGGTGATAAGGGCGCCGCTTCAACTTCAAAGGTTGCAAAGAGAACCCGCTGTGTACCTTGGGTGGAAAAATAGTAAGTCATAACCTACAAAATTTTATCTGAAACAATTTTAATATAAATAATTTCAGCCGTCCACGTACTGTAAATGATGTAGTAGAACAAAATGAAGCAGTTGCGGTTTTAGGGCAATGCATAGCGGGTGCTGATTTACCAAACTTGTTGTTTTATGGACCTCCTGGCACTGGCAAAACAAGTACAATATTGGCGGCTTCAAGACAACTGTTTGGTGATATATACAAAGATCGAATCTTAGAATTAAATGCCTCTGATGAACGTGGCATACAAGTTATCCGAGATAAAGTCAAAACGTTTGCACAATTAACAGCTAGTGGTGTCAGACCAGAGTAAGTGTATTTGAATTTATTTTTGTGACCATTCACATAATAATTATCTCAATTTTTATTTTACTTAGTGGCAAACCATGCCCTCCTTTCAAAATAATTATACTTGATGAAGCTGATTCAATGACGAATGCTGCACAGGCTGCCTTACGAAGGACAATAGAAAAAGAATCAAGAACAACCCGTTTCTGTTTAATTTGTAATTACGTATCTCGTATTATTGAGCCTCTTACTTCAAGATGTACAAAGTTCCAGTTCAAACCGCTTGATGAATCCATGATTTTTGAACGGTACTCACCTAATACACAAATATTTTAGTATTACAAAGTTTTAGTGCAAAGAAAATGAAAAACTAGTAAATAAATATATGGAAAAGAACTTCAACTTATATTAAAGAATTTTTAAATCGATTATTAATACTTCATTTTTCAAATATTTAAAATGGACTTGCTTTTGTATATACGGTTTTAAATATCAAATTAAACATAATTAAACTCTTTCCATATCTTGGTGTACTTAGAGTAGAGAGGAATGGGTATGATTTATAATTTTCATAAAATAAAAATAATTCATCTACGAATAATCCAACCATTGATTGTTTTAGATTACGTTTTATTTGCAAAGAGGAAAATGTAAAATGTGATGATGAAGTCTTGAATGTATTAGTAAGTACAAGCGGAGGGGATATGAGGCGTGCTATAACATGTTTGCAAAGTTGCTCTCGCCTTAAAGGATCAGAGTCCTCTATCGATATAGAAGATGTTTACGAAGTAACTGGAGTAAGTGTTACTGCAAAGTATTGTATTAATAGTTTAGTGGAATTTCAATTTGATCAATTTAACTGAATATTGGTAAGTAACAATACGAATTATTACTACATTGTTTTTTGTAGGTTGTACCAGAGCATTGGATAAATAACTATTTAAGTGTATGTAAAGACAACAATTATGCAAAGTTAGAAGCATATATTGATAATTTTATTCTTGAAGCATATTCTGCTTCACAGGTATAAAATAATAGATTATACAGAGATTTTGTAATAAACTAATTTTTGCTTGTATCGGTTTTAGATTTTAGAACAAGTGAATGGTCTTTTAATTAGTTCTAACGAATTTAGTAACAAACAAAAAGCAATTATTGGAGAAAAATTAGGGGTAAGTATTTAAGGTACTGTTCATTTGGTACTAAGTACTTTTCACAGCAAGTACCAGTCATCACGTTGCAAAAAAAGGGGGTGAAGGGAAATCAGTCGACAATAGAATTTTTTGCTTAAACCCCTGAGTTTGTTAATCCTAACTTGGTCAGGAATCCCGAAATTTTTTTGAAAAAGGTGCACAAATCACAAAATGGTGTATTGTCCTATGTTAAAAGTAATCCTAAGAAAATAGAAAGCTTATAAAATTCTGCGTAAAACTAAAACAAACAGAATGTTCTAGCTCAATAGTTTCCAAATTACGCCCTTCCAAAGAACCCCATTTTTTCAAATTTTTGTTCCAAAGATAGTACTTTCTACATTTCTTGAAATACAGTTGTGATCATATGTAAAAGTGGTCCACAGTTGAGTTAAAATCCACTAAATTTCCTGTCGATCCCAAAAAAACAACCCTCTAACCCCTAGCCTGTTTCGTAGTGTTGCAGTTTTTCAAAAATAGCTCCTTTTGAGTGTCCCTAATGTAAAAATCAAAGAAGATAAAATTTCGTGTAAAACTAAAAGCGAAAGAATATTCTAGCCCTAATAAATTCTGGAACATGACTTCAAAAAAAACCCTTTTGTTGTATAAAAATGCAAAATTACGTTGTTTTTCATGCATTTACGCATAATGGAGTCCCCGATAATTTTTCTAAATGAAACTTTTCTGTGAAATGATCAGAAAAAAAACTATTTCGAAAAAACGGAATTTTACATTTTTATACAAAAAAACATCGGGATTTTTAAGGTCATATTTCAGATACTATTTGGGCTAGAACATTCTTTCTTTTTTAGTTGAATGCAGAATTTTATCCTCTTTCTTTTTAATTTAACTCATTTTTACATTTGATGCACCCAAAATGAGCTATTTTCGAAAAACTGCAACCTTACGAAACAGGCTCGAAAAACAGTTGAAAATGCGCTACTTTCAGAGGGGTCATAGCTCGCGACCTATGATTTACAGGAAATTGAAGCCAGAGTCATTTTTGGGATGCCCAAATAAAGGGTTTAAGCAAAAAAATTTCATTCCCGAGTTATTTCCCTACAAAAGTGACTGATGACTGGACTATAAATCAAGTTTTTCTTATTGTAATTATTTTGTTGATACATAAATTATGTTTATCACCTACATATTTTAAATAAATTAAAATTTATTTTTACAGGTCGTCAGTTATCGCCTTCAAGATGGAGGCTCTGAGTACATACAGCTATTAGATTTAGGATGTAGTATTATGCAGGCATATTCTCTAAACTGAATATAGTTGTACCTTCAGTTAAACATTTATTATTTTAAAGAATCTTTTTTGTCATAAGTATTAAAAAATGCGCCTCATTTTGTTGGCTATTAAGATACTGTTTTGTGGCATCTAGGATATAGAATAGATCACTTAGTTTATTTTTTTAACAATGCATCTCCTATTTAACCAATTCATTTCAATATTTTACTGGTTACTATTTTAATAATATATTTGCGATAGCTCCTCCCATTTTTTAAATCAAGTTTAATGAACCTCTTTTCGAATTACTATCGACTGAATCTCAATGCGGCATATCCCGTCACAAAATATTTTATTATCGCAAAAACTTCATATATTATGCACGGTGTGTGGCGTTATCTAGCGGTTTGCGGTGAAAGCACGACATTAAAATTTATTTATTTACGTCAGGTAGCAGTGCTTATCGGTTCAAACAGGAAATCATTCCTTTACTCAACAACTGAAATTAGAAAAAAACGCAATGTATTTTTTTGTTTCTTTTGCATTTACGCTAACTAATCGCCAACTGAATCTCAGACGTGACATTTTATTACACTGTTTAGTAGTGCCTCCACAGAATGCAGAATTTGTATAGAGACTCAGTCCATAGCAGAGCTGGGCAATGCTCGGATACAAAGGGCTTGGCATAGTGCTCGAAGCACTTTCAGTGCTTAAAGCACAATGCTTCAAGCCTTTTCCAAAATCTGTGCTCGGTGCTTGGTAATCCAAGCATTCTGTCAAAGTGCTTGGTAATTGGTAATTAGGGAAATGTGCTTGCAAGCACTTCGAAAGTGCTTGCAAGCCCTTTCGAAAATTCCACTCCCTTAAAGTGCTTGCCAGCACTCGTCGATTGCTTGCAAGCACTTTTTCGAGAATTTCGAGCCCTTTGAACAAGTTTAAACTGACAAAATCGTGATAAAAATGGGTTACAGTTCTGATGCACTTGCTGATTTGCTCATTCTTTTATGAGAGCTTGTGTGTAGTGTACCTATCGTTATGGTCATTGACTCTGGTCTCTGACTCATTGTTTATTTTGTTAATACTTTGAGTGAACTTCGTCTGCAATTCTGCATATTCCAAGTAAGTTTTATTTTCTGTGCGTGCTTTCAGGAAATCTGATCATTATGATTTGGCTTCTGCCAATTTGCAATCTAATCTCAGACTCTGAGTAGTTATTTTAAATACATTTGTTTTTATCACTTGAGTGTTGAGTAAGTCGAGTTTGAGTTCTACGGATTCCTTTTTGACCTAGGACAAAAATTCAAATTTTGTATGTGGGCCCCCGATTCTGTCACATTTCAGCAAAATATTATTTTGTTGAAACTAAAACACTATCGAGTTAAACTGTAGTTCAGTTATACAAGAAGGAATACTGTTTTTATCTAGCTGACTATGTCAACAAGCAAGCTATAAAAAAGTATCAGATTTCCTTATTATTATAACTGCATGGCCACCAGTGTTTTAAATACCTTGTTTTGACTAGTAGAGAACTGCAACAAACGCAGCTTTACTATAAACAATCGAGATTGTTTTGTTTATGTTTTTTTCTTTAATACCAATTGAATTTTCTTGTTATCATGTAGAATAGGTAGTTAGTACAAGTTTCAATCCAGTCATTATAACGTATTTATATTGAAAAGTTCCATTACTTTTAATTTTTCTTAAATTTTAAATATTCAAAAAGCAAGTTTTATTTTGCAATTGTCGTAATTTCCTTAAAAAGTAAACTGTTTATAAAAATAAAATGAAAGCACATTGTATTCGTAAAACAATGGGGTTTACTCGACGTTTAACTTTCTAAATTCCGTTACCATGGCAATAAGTTTTTTGACAAAAAATAAAATGGCAGCTTTTTACTGAATTTGGCGAGTATTCGTCAATTTGAGTACTGCAAAGAAATTATTTTGACGGTGTAAGAAGTTAAGAACGTATAAGTCTTGTTCAAGTGCTACTTTGAATGCTAAAAAGTTTTTCAAGGAGTATACAAAAATTCGGAACTAAACTGTGAAATGAACCATTCAGTTTACCCGCTTACCGCAAGTTAATCGCTAAATTTGAAGAAACTGGCCCTGTTCTTGATAAAACAAAACATTTACGCCCCATAATATTTGTATAATAAACCCCATTGTTTTACGAATACAAACGTTTCTTTTTGTAAGGAAATGACAGTTTAAAAATGAAACCTACTTTTGAATAACCCTTATATATTTATATATTATATAATATTCCATTTTACGCATTTTTTTTATTACGAAAAAGGGGCCCCCAAAAATAACACGACGTTACTTGGTTTGAGGTTGTTTAATGAACCCTAGTAAAACATTTATGAAAAATACTGAATTTTTTGCAATATTTTGATTTGAATAATACAATTCTTTTTGCTCCAGAATCTATTGTGATTCTGAAATCTGATCAAAAGGATGGCTAATGGAAATTCCTCTGACGAAGAATTAAATTCATATTTGAATGATTCTGGTGATTCAGATTATGACCCCCTCGTGGAACACCTGAAAAGCGGGAAGAAAATAATACCTGATTATTTTAATATAAGGGAGAAGGACAAATCTTCATGTTTGACTAAAAAAAACACTAAGACGCCTGAACCTGATACCAGCATTATCAACAACAATAAAGATAATAACATACTAATCCGACCTTCCACTTCTGCATCACCATTAGTTTCTGACGTTTCTATGTCTTCCCAGTCTTCATCTAGTTCCACACGAGATAACGATAACATCACGTTTTATGAAAAAGAACACTTGCAACAAAAATATTCTTACTTAGATGGAAAGTATTTTAAAGTTCTGGCCGTTAACGGAAAGAACTTGCAAACACAATGCCAGTTATGTCAACCAAAAGAACATATCATCAGAGGTATTCTCGGTGTTTCCACCAATTTTTTGAAACATATTAATAAAGTTCATTCACAATCACTGAAAGCTTATCAAGATTACGTCAAAATGAAGAAGAGTATAGATAGGGAGGACAAGAGAAAAACAGATCGTATATTGAATACATCTCAAGGTAGCTCCGACTTTGAAGAATCAAAATCAAAGCGAATTAAAAAGCAGCAAACTCTACAATCAAGCTTTTCGTCCATTCGCAATGTGAGCCAAACAGAATTTGATAACAGGATAATAAAATTTGTTGTAAGCTCGATGTCTTCCATAAATGTTTTAGAAAACCAAGACTTCATTAATATCTTTAACGGAATGAATTTAAAAGTAATCAGTCGCAAAACGGCTATGAGGCGTATAAACGATTTAAATAACAAAAAAATACAATTCATTCAGGATCATTTGCAACAAGTGAAATATGTGTGCACTACGACAGATATATGGTCGACCAAGAAAAGAAGTTTTTTGGGGGTAACATGTCACTGGATTGACAGTGAATTAAATCGACACTCTGTGGCACTAGCCTGTAAAAGATTTAGCGGCACTCATTCATACGATAAAATTGCCGAACTTCTGGATGAAATTCACTCTAAGTTTAAGCTGGATAACAAGAAAATAATTGCCACAGTCACTGATAATGGCTCAAATTTTATTAAAGCCTTTAAGGAATTTGGTGTGACATTTTCGTCAAACATAATTCAGCAGTCTCTCGAAGCAGATGGAGCGCAAACAGTTCATGATAACCCTTCACATGAAGATACCAATGAAGAGAATGAAGACAACAATGTCAATGAAGATAATAACGATGAAAATGACGAAGACGAAATTGAGCTGCCCTGTTTTACAAGAATTGTCACTGAAGGAGATGAAGGCAGTACTGCAGATGCGCAGAAGGATACCAATACTTCAGCTTCAGAGGAAGAAATTATCATTGAGTTGCATTTACCCAAACATAGACGATGTGCTAGTCATACAATTAATCTAATAGCTGTTACTGATATAAAAAATGCTATCAATTGTAGCCAAATTTTACGGAGTAGACATACATCAGCAATGTACAAATGTTCTCTATTGTGGAATAAGTCCTCATATCCTAAATCGGCTGAAATAATTAAAGAATTGTTAGGACACTACTTAAGCTACCCAGGAATTACCCGATGGAACTCGCATTTTGACGCAGTGAGCCAAATTTTAAAAGATTCTGACAAACTAAATGAATTATTTCAGAAACTGAATATTAAAAATTCATTTAAGGAAACTGAAATAGCGTACTTGGAAGAATACTGTAAAATATTACAACCTCTAGCATCAACCCTAGATATTTTGCAAGGGGATAAAAATACTTATTACGGATATTTGTTGCCATGTGTGGCTTCTCTACAAGTAAAACTTAATAAACTCAAAAATGAGAACCTGAGAACAACAGTAACAGCTCCAATTTTAAATGCGTGCATCGACGGTTTACACCGCAGATTTTTGGATTTCCTTACATTAACAGAAAATGCAGACGATGCCATTATTGCTGCATTTACAATTCCAAAATTCAAGCTAAGGTGGTTCCATGCCCTTAAGAAAAACTCAGTAAGAGATTTGGAGGCTATACAAAAAATGATAATTAATGTTGCACAAAAAGTATGTGAATCGCAGCCTCAATCTGAAATGGACTGTGATGTAGAAGAAAATATGAACAAATTAAGCACAGAAGAAGACGCGTTTTTCGACTTTGAAGCCGAATTTGATAACACCTTAAAAAATAGAACTGAAGTGGCTTCCAACATAGATTTGGAAATATTACAATATATTCAGGACTCCAGAAATGCGTTGGAAATCATTAATAATTATCCTATAGTTAAAAAATTATTTATCAAATACAATACATGTCTGCCATCAAGCGCTTCCGTAGAAAGGATGTTTTCATTCGCATCCATTATAAATGCTCCAAAACGACATGCATTAACTGATCAAAATTTTGAAAATCTTGTACTGCTTAAGGCTAATAAACATATTCCTTAAATTATTCTATCTTTAATTTAATCACTCCCAGTCCTACCAGTTTCACGCCCCCTTTTTCATTTCTTATATAGGCTTAGGCCCAGTTATTCATTAATCACTGATTAATCGGCTTGAATACTAATGTATAAGTATATAACTGTACCAATAGTGTTTAATTACAATTTGAAGTTCACTTGTAGTTGTATTCTGCGATTGAAAAATTAGCTTTTAATCCACTACTACGTATGTAAAGTTCAAAGTGAAGAATATTCTAATACTTGCAAGCACTTTTTAGAACTTCCCCGCACTTTTTAATGCTTTCAGCACACTGGAGTACTCTAAGCATTTTTGAATGCCTGGAAGCACTTGGCAAGTGCTTTAAGCATTTCTGAGTGCTTAGAGCAATTTTGAGTGCTTTAAGCATTTTCCAAATTAAATTCCAATTACTTTCGTAGTGCTTGGTATTCGGTAATTGCGAAAGTTAATTACTTTCATCAGTGCTTGGTAATTTCAATTACTTTTATTTATCAGAGTGCTTAGTGCTTAGATATTGCAAGCATTGAAGTTCAGTGCTCGAAGCACTCTACCTCAGTGCTTTGCCCAGCTCTGGTCCATAGCAACATATGTAAACCATGCCGCAAACCTTGAAATAGTAGACTAATTATGCATACAGTCCCCACTCCTAAAAAGTGTACCTAAAAAGCAGCCATCTTAGGAGTCTCCTTTAGTATTGTTTTAGTGTAATAAGTTTCTAAAGATTGTTTTCTTGAGCAGGTTGGTAACAAAAATTAGCTGAGACGCAAACTATAGTCGATATGTCAAATTGTCAAACATGTTTATGCAATCAATCAGCAAGTACATGCTAATTTTGGAGCCGCATACTGCCTAGTTAACTATAATTATGCAATGTATTTCTTAACTTCTTGTAGGTGCGTACGAAAAGTTGGGTTACCGAATAAGATTTGACATTTAGTAAATATACAAACCATTTTACTTGTTTTAAGGGGAAGCAATGTGCTGTGCGGAGACTCGTAAGATGGCCGACTTGGGTACACATAATTAAGCAAGCATACTCAATCTACTGTTTTTGTACGTTTGTGAAACCATGCTAACTGTTTCTTTTTGTTTTAGATAATTTTAATTGCTTTTGTTTTTACGGGCAGAGTTAATGGAAACTTATTATGTACCAAATATGAAAAACCTTAACCTAGTGTTTGGCTAGTTTGTTTTATTTCATAAAATCACTGTGTTCTGTGCTATCTACTTTTACGTTCAAGTTTTAAGAAGACCTTGAAAATGACAATGTTATAAAAATTTCTCCACATAAACGGTGAAAAGTTAAAAATTAATATGTTGTGTGATGTTCATGTTTATACTTATCTGTTAAAAATTTTGGAAGCTTGCTGTTTAGTTATTTCAAAATATTTAAATTACAAAATTATGTTGTTACTATAATTAGTATAAATTCTGTTTAAATTTCTGTTAAAAGGTACTTAGTCAAACATCATGAACAATAAATTGCTGCATTTGTGTCTTTCTGGTTATATCAAATACTGTTAGATGACTGTAAGCATAATAAATGTTCTCGTTTCTATTTTTATATAAAAGAATTAAGAATATTAACCCCAGTACCTTCACTGCACATCTCTCCAGCCAATAAAATTTTAGATTTGAGGACATCATTGGATTTGTGGCAAAAATCTGCATTTAGAAACCTAGTGTCTAAAGAATAATGCCATTTCAAAAAAAATGACTATTTTACAAATAAGTGATTCCTTCAAATATGAATGCCTGTACCTACCAGACTACTCGTAAATAAATCATGTTTGTATGTTAAAACGTTATAGGGACAAAGCAATATCGTTTAGTACAGTGGACTGTGAACATGTTAACTTTCAATTGCTCCCGATACTACATACCGTAAAAGTAAATTAAGAAAAAATAATAAATCTTGTTAGTTCTTATACGAACTTTTTGTACTGTTAATGTACATTTTGATTGCTAAGCAGTCATCATCAGTAGAAAAAAATAGACATGAACAACCACAACGAATCTCGAGTTACAGCAACGAGTTTGAAACATCCCTTATAGCCTGGTGAATGAAATCAGGAATTACCGATAGGTGGATCTGAAGTTATAGTTTTGGGATTCCTCTGCTCTCGTCGTGCGTTAAATTTGAGTAATGAAGAATTTGGAATCGAACCCTAGTCTTGATTTAATATGTTTTTAAATTTGTGTTCTTTAAAATGTGTGCCTAGTTTTCTCTTAGTTTGGCCTAAGTAGATAGTGTTTGGAGCATTTGGAATATTTTATTTGGTAAATCCTTGATTGATCTTCAATTTATTATATTAATATAATTCTTTAGTTTTACCTCAAATATTGTTAAGATTATTTTATGTACAATAATGGGCCGAAAACCTGCATTTTGGAATAAACTTCTAAATTTATTATGCATAGGTAGCAGAGCTGGGCAATGCTCGGATACAAAGGGCTTGGCATAGTGCTCGAAGCACTTTCAGTGCTTAAAGCACAATGCTTCAAGCCTTTTCCAAAATCTGTGCTGGGTGCTTGGTAATCCAAGCATTCTGTCAAAGTGCTTGGTAATTGGTAATTAGGGAAATGTGCTTGCAAGCACTTCGAAAGTGCTTGCAAGCCCTTTCGAAAATTCCACTCCCTTAATGTGCTTGCCAGCACTCGTCGATTACTTGCAAGCACTTTTTGGAGAATTTCGAGCCCTTTGAACAAGTTTAAACTGACAAAATCGTGATAAAAATTGGTTACAGTTCTGATGCACTTGCTGATTTGCTCATTCTTTTATGAGAGCTTGTGTGTAGTGTACCTATCGTTATGGTCATTGACTCTGGTCTCTGACTCATTGTTTATTTTGTTAATACTTTGAGTGAACTTCGTCTGCAATTCTGCATATTCCAAGTAGGTTTTATTTTCTGTGCGTGCTTTCAGGAAATCTGATCATTATGATTTGGCTTCTGCCAATTTGCAATCTAATCTCAGACTCAGAGTAGTTATTTTAAATACATTTGTTTTTATCACTTGAGTGTTGAATAAGTCGAGTTTGAGTTCTACGGATTCCTTTTTGACCTAGGACAAAAATTCAAATTTTGTATGTGGGCCGCTGATTCTGTCACCTTTCAGCAAAATATTATTTTGTTGAAACTAAAACACTATCGAGTTAAACTGTAGTTCAGACTAAGTATATAAATAACTGTACCAATAGTGTTTAATTACAATTTGAAGTTCACTTGTAGTTGTATTCTGCGATTGAAAAATTAGCTTTTAATCCACTACTACGTATGTAAAGTTGAAAGTGAAGAATATTCTAATACTTGCAAGCACTTTTTAGAACTTCCCCGCACTTTTTAATGCTTTAAGCACACTGGAGTACTCTAAGCATTTTTGAATGCTTGGAAGCACTTGGCAAGTGCTTTAAGCATTTCTGAGTGCTTAGAGCAATTTTGAGTGCTTTAAGCATTTTCCAAATTAAATTCCAATTACTTTCGTAGTGCTTGGTATTCGGTAATTGCGAAAGTTAATTACTTTCATCAGTGCTTGGTAATTTCAATTACTTTTATTTATCAGAGTGCTTAGTGCTTAGATATTGCAAGCATTGAAGTTCAGTGCTTAAGGCTCGGTGCTCGAAGCACGCTACCTCAGTGCTTTGCCCAGCTCTGATAGGTAGTTAGTATGACAAAGGGACGAATCTGCAAATCTGATGTCTTATTTGTGTGTGCCTAGTTTTAGGAGAAACCTGTTTTTTGGCGTTTGCTTTATATAGGATGTGATTAACTGATGAGGGCAAGTAGCCATTAAATCTTGGTATTTTGGGGATATAATTTAATTCTTGTATAGTATTTGCGTCAGGTATGTTAATTAATCTAAATTGGTGAATTAAATGTGGCACATTTATTTCGACGGTTCTAATAACTCTCAAGTCCAAGAACAAAAGTTTACTGGATTTTTTATTTTCAATTGTGAATTTTATGGAAGGATACATATTGTTTAATTGTGTCAACAAATTGTGTAAATTTACTGATTTACAAAAAATCGCAAAAATGTCGAGGTACCCGAGTCAAATAAGACGAAAATAATGGTAATTTTCTAGGTGTTCCATAAAAATATTGGCCAAAGAGACAATAGGTATCCCATAGCAGTACCGTGGGAGAGAAAATTTTTGCATTAAATACGAATGTGTAATTTATTTGGAAATTTCATCTGAGTCGACGTTTTGTTTTTAACCATTTTTTTAAATCTATTACTGCCAGGTGTATTGGAGTGCTGGGCAATAATGAAACAACATCGAAAGATGACCATCATTTCGTTGTTTTGAATTTTTGTGTTTAATGGAGTTTGTAAATTCTATAGTATGTTTTACTGAACAGCTATTAACAGCAATAAATGATAATAGTGCAACAGCCACTTGCATATGAAGTAGGTTGGGAAATGCCTGTTTTATGCATTTTTGGTAAACAATCAAGTCTGGGTAATATACAGGGTGTGTATAAATTGGCGAAAGAACTACACGTGGCAATGTTGGTCATAAAGTTCTGAGTCGAAAATCTTAATACCAAAATATTGTACCATGCTTCCTGGGTATGCACGGGATCTTCAAAGTTTGAAAATGAGGTCTTTTAATAAGTGTTTTAATTCATTATCTGTTGACAGAAAGAGCTGCAAATTAGAAGAAATAAGAATTGTAAAAAATATTTTTTCATAGATGTTGTTTTTCAGCTGCAAAAGAGTGTTTTAAACATTTCTTCGTTAACTTATTATTGTAAAAAATACATATGGCAGCATTGTAAAACATTCACGGAGTATTGCGATGTAACGGACATCCTTAGTTACCGTGCATTATAACAAAACACCTGTGGTGTGTGGATCCAATGTCAAATGTACGTTCCTTTAAAATGGTTCCTGAGGATAGAGAAAGCATTGTCCAACATTTTGGTATTA
Source organism: Ctenicera cuprea (assembly GCA_958336395.1). Classification (NCBI taxonomy): domain Eukaryota; kingdom Metazoa; phylum Arthropoda; class Insecta; order Coleoptera; family Elateridae; genus Ctenicera; species Ctenicera cuprea. The sequence continues at coordinate 39,132,597 of OY284487.1, read as the reverse complement.
AGATTTTCGACTCAGAATTTTATGACCAACATCGCCACGTGTAGTTCTTTCACCAATTTATACAAACCCTGTATAATTAGTGACTATATTAACTTGTATCTGAGATTTGCCGAGATTAAATTTAATCCTATCAAATCTTGGATACAGGTTAATAATTTATGCAAGAGCTAACGAATGTAAGATGCTTCTAAGTTTTTTAACTGATATAAGTAATCACCATTGTTTAATATAATTTGAACTTTATCAAAATAATCTGCTTTGTTCATAATAACGATGAAATTACTCTTATCTGCGGTTATGTACAGGACATCTTTCAGCTTTAAAAAAGATTTTATTAATGGCAGATGATTATTAATAGGTTTTTATGGTTTTTGTAGTTTCAGTGACACTAGGCAATTGTTGCGAATTGGACTTTTAACACAAAAAGTTCATGTGAACTAACAGGTTTTATTTTTTTTAAATTGATCATTTTCTTACAGTTTTCCATCTATCAATAAAAGTAAATTAACTATTTAAATTAAAAAGAGTAAAACATTCCTCATTTATATTGTTTTAACTTAAAAAAGCAACGTACATCTTCATTTAAATTTTCACAGATTTATGAAAACAAGGTACCTAATTAACATCTAATTTACTTCTAAGTGCCTGTTTACATTTTTGTGTTACATCAGCGAGACTGAATTGTAAATTCAAACATGGTGCTTTATCCAATACTGAAACAAATAAATCCGTTTTATCAGAAAATAAGAGGTCCCATTTTGCTTCATTTAAAATAGTGTTACCATCATAGCCCACAACCTGCTAAATGTGTGAAAAATAAATAGGATCTTTTTTATTTAGCCGGGTCGTCACAGTCGTACACAAAAATGAGGACTAAAAGTTGAATATGAAATATGTTCTGTAAACTACCTGCCGAAAAGGTTTTCTGTTGACCCAATCTTTTGTTGGATAATTTTACCATAACCTCCTCTGCCAGAATCGAAGTCTGTACGATACTCATCACGAACCTAATAAAGATATTTTTAAATTATTACTAAAACAACATTTACGTTTTTATATACCTGACCACCCGTCTTTCCGCGTCCGTACTGCCTACCTTCTATAAAACCTGCATCCCAATCTGTACGAACAATTCTGTCGTCCAAACGGGTGCCATTGATATATCTACAATTATTACATTATTTACAAACATTTTTATAGCATTGTAAACAACAACCTTAAGCAATTTTCAGCATCGGCTCTGTTGTAATACTCAACAAAACAGAATCCGCAAGGTGTTTTTTTGTACTTGTCAAGGCCCATAATAATTCTACGTATATCACCGCACCTTGAAAATAGTTCGTGTAATTGCTCTTCGGTTGTATAAAATGAAACATTTCCCACATACAAAGTTGTGGAGAGTCGTAACAATTGATCTTGTTCCACTCTTGTACCCTGAAAAAAATTTGATTACTATTTATGAAAATTTTTACTTGTAACTTACCTTAAAATGTTGATCTCTGTAAGAACTTAGTTCAACTGAAGTAGATGAAATTGTAGCCATATTTCAGTTAAATGTAGAAAACTTGCAATTACACTGTTAACTCAATCTCAAAAAACAAGCTGTTTTAACCACAAACCTACATAGACGGTAAACAAGTGGTGGCATAAAACATACACGAAGTGGTGGGCATAAAATATACACGAAGGTGGTGGGAACGTTCGATCGAAAAGTCGAATGTTCTCGATCCTTCAAAGTTATCGAGAACGAGAACATTCGAGGAATGAGAGATGTATATCGCTGCGCTACAGTGTTGCCATTGTGTGGGTAATTTCCTGAAATGCATAGAATTTAAAGCTTGCGGGGAATTTTTTGAGAGTGCTTGTTAGTGAGTAAAATTGGAAAACGAACACAGAGCATAAAACCTTTGCTCACGGCACCGAACGAGTCAACGAGATGAATCGGTTTGCGAATTACGATTACGATCACAGAACATAGCTTTCATGGATAAGAGATAACCTTTGTTTACTACAACTTTGGTTCGCGGCCCACCTCAACTGAGTAGTTAGTACCGTTGCTCGAGCTCGATCAACGTTAGTACAGACCAGCCAGGCAGCCACAGCGCACACCAGCACAAAAGCCTTAATAAGTTGTGGCGGGCGACTGCCAACGGAAATTCCGAGAATTGCTTTATATTTTTAAATAAAATACACAGAACGGCTAGACAGGCAGGACAAACGGGTTCGGTTGTCGGTTCCTAGTCTAATCATTTAAAAAAATCGACTCATTTGATCCGGTTCAATGAACCGGTTCATTTGAATGACATGGATCCAGTGATCCAAATCAAAGAACTTAGCCGATTTGCCCATCTCTAGACCACAAGTCATGCCAAAGCTTCAACATATAACTACCAGGTGGCATTGAGAATCTAGGAAAACAGCCGTTCAAAAAATGAGAGAAGCATTTCGCCTTCTGGACTTTCCTGTACTTATACAAAATAATTACTAAATGTAAGATAATAATAATAACTTGTCATAAATTTCACTAAAAAACTTTGATTGTACATGTTTCGTTCGACGAAACATGCTGTACAATAAACGTTTTTAAGTAAAATTTGTGACAAGTTGTTATTATTATCTTATAAAATAAAACTTCAAGCCTTTCTTCATAAATTTAATATATAGATCATGCTATATGTACATTTCGATTACGATGTAATCATCTACAGTAGCAAATGCAGTTAGCATTTGCTACTGTAGATGATTACATCGTAATCGAAATGTACATATAGCATGATCTATATATTAAATTTATGAAGAAAGGCTTGAAGTTTTATTTTATTTTATAATTTATAATATCTTCATATAACTCACAACATTGATTATTATCTTACTTTTTTTACTATGTTTCACTGGTTAAATATCTCACAGATCAAATTTCTAAAATAATTACTTTTATATGTACATCTAATCACAACAATAACAGCATATTTAACTAAGGAACTGTTTACAGTTTTAGGGTATTTAAATATGTCATAAATTACAACTCATAAACTACGTGAGTAGAAATTCCAGGTGGTGCCGTACGCAGCGGTAAGCTTTTTTCCTATATACCCCCACATTTCAAAGCGCATTAAAATCGGACCATACGTTTGGGAGTTATGCAGCGCACCTACCCAACTTTTTTTTTAATTAAAAAATTGCTCAAATCGCCAATTTTCAGACGTTTTTTAACACATGTAATGTAATATCTCGAGAAGTACTTGGGATGTCGACTTGATTTTTTTGTTTAAAAGCAGATGCATCAGCGCTGTCTATATGATCTTATTTTAATTAGCAAAAAAAAGTTATTTTTTCCCCAAAGAAATTACGAATATGACTTTTTGCTTTCGACGTAGTGAACTTTTTACAAAGCGACAAACTTTGTAATTTGTAGATTTTAACATATCATGCAGTGAACAAAATTAAGAATAAATTCGGAGAAATATTTTAACGCAAAAAATAAATATAATATGGCCATGATTTTGGTGGTATGAATTTTGTATAAAACGGCGCGAACTTCCTGTGCCGCATCGAGGCGTAAAAAAATATGTATAAAAATAACTTTAGTTAGTTGTATATTTTCTCTAATTATTAATAATTCAAAAAATAATACATATATGTGACGTAATATAAAAATAATGCTGTGTAAATAAACGAGTAAAATTTTCTTAATAAGTTTCTCCTGTTCCTGAATTAAGATCTTTGAGTAACCTTATTAAACTATTGTTGCGATCTTTACAACTGCATTCACTGCAGCATTGCAGTCCCTCTTTTATGCAAGGGTCTATCCATGTTTGTCCGGACTTTCTAAATTAATATTTGCAAAATGACTCGAATGCCAGATGTGTAACTGAAACAGTTTTCGTTTTTTGTTAAATCATAGAATTCAAAAACACTTTCAGTGAGAACACGTTATAATACTTAGAACTTGCGTGCTCGGCACACATTTTTTTTAATACTGTTATTGTCGGTTAATTTTCAAAGTATTCCCTGTTCTAGTGAGGTATAATGTTACGGCTAATCACATTTAAATAGTTGTCTAGATTCGTATTACCAATCTGGCGTGTATTTTATTCTCATATTAATACGGCAAAATTTGATTTATCTTACGTTAATTATTTCATTAATTATATTCTGCTGTAATAAATAAATTAGTTACGGTCTTTTCCCAAATTATAGAAAAAAAAACATGCTCCTAACAATTTTGCAAGAAAATATTTGAGCACCCCTGAGGAATCCATACATATATAAAAGCTCAAAGGGTATTTTTCTCCGGTTCCTCCACCTACCGCTTCACCAATTTGGACCATTTCTTTATTCAATGAAAGGTCTCTATGCTCAGATGGAACATGAAACATTTTTATATTTGTATTCTACGTCGATTTTTTAATAATAATTATTTTAATTTATAATATATATGAAAGTCTGCTAGAGGCGCTTCACTTGAGGCGACATCTACACTTACGGCGCGTCTCATTATTGGAACTAATGCATCACGTGACTTAGCATTTCGCCGGGTCGGTCAACGCTGAGTCTGCCGTCAAATTTCGGCGAGGTAACACTAGTATACATATAAAAGCCAGCGTGGCATAAAAAAAATGTATGTAAATATTTTTTTTAAATCAAGTCTGTCTAAAAGGTGCGCGCTATCGCCTTTAGCCCACGTGTTGCCAACATGTAGCGCAATGTCAAATGGTACAGCTGCTTTTTTTTAATTTACCGCTATTTCTTCGTCTGCTGGCTTTACATTACTGCTTTTAGCGTTTCGCTTCTTTCAACTTAAAGGCTCTGTTAAGCTTAAAAAATTGAATTTTAGAAAGTTTTGTGAAAAATGTGGAAAATTATTAGGAACAGCCGCCTGTTATTATTTTGTATTTGTGGGATTGCAAAAAGAAGTTATTTCATGTCATTACAGATTACATATTTAGCCGACAAAGACGGCACGCGAAATTTTCAAATAGGAGAGAACCAGAATCTGCGAAAAGATGAACGATAGATAAAATAAATATTTAGATGAACGAACATAAACCATCTTTTTAGCGCCTTGGCCTTGAATTACAGCGTTCTAAACGAGTTCATTGGTTGAAGAAAAGAGCTACCGTATTTCCGCTGACTTTATACAGAAAAATTAATTTTAACAAAGAAAAAAAATTTGTTACAGAATCAAAATTAATAAATGAACAAAGAAAATTTGTTTTTTTTTGTTATAGAAAAGACGCGTTTTTAATGAAAATAGCACGTAACTAAGGGTGGGTTTGCTGGCCCACCCTTGTGCCCACCCGTTGAAATGAAACATTTTAAAATTAATTGGGAATATTAACTTGTTTCTTTAAAAAAGTCCAGAATAAAATTATTATAACAAATTTTATGGAAGAATAAACAAAATTCATATTGAAGTCGCGGTAAAGTAATTTAATACAACGCTCAACACGTACATCAACAACAGTAGACATAATTGCACGCAGCATAAGATTATGCGATTTATTGGCTATTAACTGGACTTGGGACAAACCTAAACTATGCAGACCAAACAAAAATAATATTTTTCATATTTAATTTACTATTGCTTACTTGGAAAATTGAGTTCGATTCAAACTTAAAATGAATTAAAACGGAGGGGCAGTCTTACTTTGTCCTTCGTGTCGGCTGCAGAACTAGTATTAAATTAAAAGTTGTATTTTACTGCAAATTTGCAAACTACGTATGAAATAAATAAACACACAATGGCTACACGCTGCACCTAACTGTCACTGACCGCCACCAGTAAAATAAAACTACAGAGGCCGTGCCTTTGCGTGCTTATTGCGTTCTGAAATCCCTACTATTTCTTTGCATCTGTCCATCTGATCATTGCATTATTTGTATCAATGTGCATGCAAACGTCTTAAGGATAATAGGTGGATTGATTGTGTCGTAGCTGGAATCATTTGGCCCGATAAGCTCGGTCTTCGCGTATGCAAAACTGTGTTTAAAGGCAATTTATTTGGCGCCTACTTTTTAATGTTGCGCGGTGGTAAAAACTGTGTAAAAATAACCTTTTTTAACTGAAAGTTAGAATTTGATTTTTTTGGAAAGTTATGGGTAGGCACTGCCTACCCTACCTAACAGGACGGACTGCCACTATACGGTCCAAACCCCATTACCATACGCAAAATTGGCCCTATTTAATACTAGGACTGCAGAAAACTTGGCAGAATAGAAAAACGGCAGGCAAATTAGATTTATGTAAAATTACACGCTTTTTTATTGTTTTTAGTTGAAATGTTCTGTGTATAAAATTTTGTCAAAGTACATTAAGTATTAGTTTTACTTATATAATGTCAAAAATGGACATAGGCCCTTATTTTTTCAAAGTACCGTCAAACGAGGATAGATGGAACGATTTGTAGGTCTTTTTTGTAATAACTTTTAACCCTGTAGTAAAAATTGGGTTGTAATTTTTGTAATAGGTTAGAAGTTAATTTTCGCATTATTTGTTTTTAATCTTTGAAAAATAATTTTCAGTTCCAAATAACACGCCAGCCAGTCTGGTTTGTATCAATATGAAACGATGGAGTTTTTGTACGGCATTGTATATTTAACAATTGGGAAACATAGGCGTCTTCATTAGTCTTTATGAAACAACGTAATATTAAAAAAAAATTTAATTCCAAAAAAAACAAATAATAAAACCAAAAAGGAAAATATATAAAAACGATAAAGGTTTTATCGTTTAAATGTTGTGCAACTGAAAATATATATTATATGAATTACAGAAAAATCAAATTTTCACCTATTATTCTAGGTTAAAAAATATTTAAAAAATGTAAAAATCATCAACTGCGCAGACGTGGCATTTTGTAGATCGTTCTAAATCACTCTCAAGAAGCACCGTTTTATTTAAAACTTGTTTTAAAAAGGGGGTTAATGCTTACCAAAAAAATGAACACGGGAACATGTTTTGGAGGTTATGTTCTAATTTTCATTTCATTGGACCACAGTTGTACTGCATTACAGGGAGGTTTTTTCGTTACCTAGTTTGTTGAAAAGTATGAGTCATATTTATAACAATTATTTCTTGTTCAATTACAGTAATTTTTGGTGGTAAGGTGGTTCATCACAGAACATTAAACCTGGTTCATATGAAAGTTACACATGCTACTACAGTGTTGCCAAGTCGCCGAGAACAAATTTGGTATCGAAGGCTCGAAAGTAGGTATTAGGTACCTTAATTAATATATAAAAAACTGCATTTTACGAAGAATAAAACGGCATTTTTCACATTCCTTCAAAAATGATATTTGACAGAAAATTCAAATATACGTAGCAGCAAACTATTATGATTTTATATAAAACCGAAATCGCTCCTTGTAAACAAAGTTCGGCGAAGTCCCTAGTTTCTAAAACAAAATGTAGGTACTTCTATTAGTCACGCATGTTAGTAATGCTTTATAAAGGTGTGGGTGGTACCGCGTAAGGAATAATAGAGGTATGAGTATTTTTATTCATTTTTTTTTCTATATAAATAATAATAGGGAAGAACAATGAAATTTTAATAAAAAAAATGTTCGAATTGATACATCTTCATTATGTTTAAGAAAAATTCTAACTGCCGTACATTCGCGTACGAATGGGATTTGAACCGCAAACCGTACTTTGGCGGGAATTACCGAATATTTTGTTCCATGAGCTAACACTAATCTGTTAAAACTGTAGCGGGAAATTTACAAATTCAAAAAGCTACCGCGTGTTTCATATAACCCCCGCTGGAGTTCCATATATTCCCATTCGACGGTACAGAATTATTAAGAAATAACTATTGATTTTAATATTGTCGTTTTTACGAAGAGGTCGCCGCACTCTCCTCTCTGTTTTCAAAAATCGATGACACAAGCATTTTTATTCACCGTTAGAGGGCACTGCCGTCATATTTCCCTAATAAAGTAATTTTGAGTTTGCTTATAAACGTTTGCAAAACAGAATCTTGTTATCGCTTCTCGGCCCATGGCTGAGAACAAAGTGTGGTCTTATTTTAATTTTGTATTTGTTTTGTATTGTAATCAAGAGGCAGCGATTACAATACAACACAAATACAAAATTAAAACGAAACCACGAAACCTGAATATAAAAAGAAATATCGAAGGAGAAACACAAATTGATACGAAAACAATTGAATGCATATATAGATCCAACAGAAGGCAAAGCGATACAGAAGAAAGGGGGGAAGGCAATCAGTTTTGTAACATTGAAGCACAATTACTTTGATAGCATGTTGAACAAGAAATCCAATAGTTATTATTCCATTTGAGCCAGATAACTATTGTAACAGCTAAAAATCCTATAATTCTGGAACCATTCACAAAAGAAGATACGGTTAAAACGATTTGAAAACACTGCTCCCGGAGAGGACAAGATCAATTATTAACAATGGAAACAGACTGACCCTAATTGTAATACCATACCTCTTATTTTAAACATTTGTTTGAAATATCAAAAGATTCCTAATAATTGGAAACAATCACTGACAATACTGATTCAAATAATCCACAGAATTGGAGGCCGATTTCTTTAAATTTGACCATATATAAATTATATGCCGGTTGTCTTCAAATCAGACTTAACAGTTGGCTACTTGGAAATGATATAATAAGCACAAATCAAAAAGGATCTATGCCCTATGATGGAATACTTGAACATAATTATTACATACAGTGCCAAATTTACGAAGCAAAAAAAACCGAAAAAATCTTGGCCTAATATGGATGGATATATCAAGCGCTTTTCCCAACATAAACCATAAATCAATTATCAAAGCCTTAACATCATATGGAGCAGGAGAGCATTTCTATGAAATAATTAACGACATACTAACCGACTCAACAACCAGAGTTCGAACTAATACACAAGACACAGAACCCATTCATATTAGAAGAGGAACCAAACAAGGTTGTCCCTTATCCCCATTACTCTTCAACATCGGAATCAATCCCATTTTACAAGCTATGCAAGGTGAAAACAGGGAAACAAAAATACTGGCGTTTGCAGATGATTTAGTTTTAATAACCCAGAACCCACAGGGATCTATTAATATTCTTAGACAACTGTTAGAAACAGCTGATTTACAACTTCAACCAGCTAAATGTAAATCCATGATAATTAAAAAGAACGAGGGTATATTTAAACAAATTATTAAAATTGATAACCAGAACATAACTGCATTAGACAAGTATGAAACTGAATTATTCCTTGGGAAACCTATCAAACTAAACGTCGGTATGGGAGAATTTATTAAACTGGGATTAGACATACTATAGTCAAAATTGGCTCCATGGCAGAGATTAGACGCACCTAAAACCTTCGTATTCCCTGCGTTTAATGCTGCTACAAGATTATATACACATGAGAAAACGGCTTGGAAACATTTAGATGATGTGCTGCGCGCTGAACTTAAAAAGACCCTTTCATTGCCACAAGAAGCTGCTAACGAATATATATACGGAGGAAGACAGATGAACTTGATTGGAATTCCCAACATGGCAGAATTATCAGATATTGCCGTAATTGATTCAGATTTTAAACTACTAACATTAAACGACAAAAGTATTACTGAACTTGCAAAAGAACATCTAAAACAAACTGTTGAAAGACGAATAAACACAAACGTGTCCAACAAATTGCTAGGGGACTTTTTATCTGGTTCAATGGAGGATAAATTTGAAAACACAACAAACGAATTATCCAACATCTGGACAAATGCTAGAAAATCCTCTAGAAGACAAGAGGTAAAGGGGAAGATTGAAGATAACGGGTCAATTATCATCAAGGAAATGATGAAATGCGTGATACTAAAAGAAACAAAATTATGAAAATTATCAGAACGATAAAAGAAAAGAATCGAGCACAGCATTTGGCGAACCTTAAAATCAAGGAAAAACATTCAGATGTTATAGTGCTGACTCAAGCAGTGGACATTTTTTTAAAAGAAGGCAATTATACCCGGTTTGCTGACTGGAGGTTTATACATAAAGCACCACTAAACCTGGTGCCTCTGAAAGGTAACCAGAGATAGAAAGAAGGAGATCGAAGATGCAGAAGGTGCAATCATGACAGTGAGATTTTGCCACACGTATTACAACACTGCATGGTTCATTCAGCAGCAATGCAACTGAGACACAATGCCATTACAACTCGTATTAAGAATGCAGCACAGGGGAAGGGGTTTGAAATTATAGGTGACAACCAAGAAATTATACCAGGCTCTAGATTACGACCCAACCTAGTAATTGCGAAAGCCGGAACAGCACATGTGATTGATATAACGATACCGTTTGAAAACAACATTAGTGCATTTGACCAAGCTAGAGAGGCAAAATTAAGAAAATATGACCCGATTAGGCTAAGATTGGAGGAAACCCATTCTCACGTAACAACAGAAGTAATCATCATCGGAGCCCTGGGGTCTTGGGATAAGAAAAATGATCAGTTTACACAGTTTCTGGGATCCAAAAAGTGCATTAAGACTTTGAAAAAGTTATGTGTCAGTGATGCAATAAAGTGGTCACAAGACATTTATACCGAACATTTAACAGGACAAAAACAATATTAATGTATAAAAGACTTTGATGTAATACTACAAACCTAAAACAATTAGGATGCGCTGTGGAACAATCTATTTGTTGCAATATTATAATTCATATTATTAATTTGTTATATATTGCAATGATATGCTTGGTCTTGTAACTACTAGAAAACAATCCCTAAACTGTCTGCAATTCACACAATTAAATTTAAACTTGCTATGAGACTCTTTTAACTTTCTCAGGGTCGTTATTTTGCTTGTAAAATAAATTGTTTAAATTAATTTTAAATAGAAATAAACACACAACGATATCAACTTTACAAAATAATAGTTTTATTAAATAACTGAATTTCTAAATGTGGTTTCCGAAAAATCAATAAGTTTTACTAACTACTAACGTCTTTTTTTACAAATAAACACTTATCTTAGCGTCTTCTTATTAGGACATTCCTCGCTCTAGGAAAACGCTGAGTGTCCAACCTCTATTTCGCTCTGCTGGCCTCTCGAGCAACAACAAATACTCGCCCTTAATCTGAATCTTCTTCTTGTGTGTTTTATATTATTACCAACTTGGTTTTACTACCATCACAAACGTACAAACTTCCTCGATCACCTTTTATTTATAATTCTTCTGGATTTTTCTTTAATTCGTTGTTACTTCTTGTATTTTCCTCTTTTATACACGTAATTACTTTTATCTAGCTTTTTAGACTCGTTTTTCCTGTTTTCATCCAGAGGATATCAAATTCTCTGTCTTTTTTTTCAAAGACGAGCCGTAACTAATTAAACAAAATCTCTCTTCTTTTTTCTTCCTTGTTTGATTTTTATTTTTATAACAAACAAATAAATCTCATGTCCAAGAGTATCCTTTTATACGATTTTGACATTTGTCACTGACATTTATCAACGCACAAATCAAGTAACTCTAAAACTTCTTACAAAATAAACCTTTGAACAATTCTAAATTAAATTATAATTACAATTAACATAAATTAAATTCGTATCAATCTGTTGTGTTTTTCTTTTCTTTCAGTAAAAACAAACCATATGAAAAATAACAATTATTAGAGTTTATAACAAGAATTATAGCAAAACTACGCAACCCTGATTTTAAAAGGTAGAGTATCAAAACCTTACAGTGTTCATAAAACTCCAACCACAAATAGAAGCAAGCAAGCATTACAAAAATTGCCTTCCAGCAACCACAATACCTCAGTCAAATCAAACACCTCTAAATATCATAGCAATATACAACATCTTATTCTCAACTTGTAAACATTTGTTGGAAATAAATCTGTTCTTATCAGCTTAGTATCTGATACGACCCGCATGCGGGTCCAGTATATTAAACTGATTTTTGGAACTTGACCGAGGTTAGGGGCTTGCTCCACCTCCGTCGCGGGTTGGCCTGATATTGCAGTACCTCCAGGATCGGCCCAACTTAAACAATTTAAACAATAAATCTTTTTTCTACAGACCTCAAAAAATGATGACATTTTTACTATAATGTAGTGTAACAAATAAACTATTTTGCGGGAATTGCTTACTATTTTCATCTATATCTAACCCCTCGAAAGTATAATCTGAACTCTCTTTTAAAATCTTTCAGCTGCAACATGTCTTGGACTCTTGGTAAATTAGAGTTGTAATATTTTTACTTTTTAATCTTGATGCTAAATAACTTTGGCAATGCCTACTCAAATTTTGAACCCACGGAACGCCACTGGGACCGTATACCATAATTTGGCGAGAATTACAGTACTTATTTTTATTCACCGTTAGAGGGCGCTACCGTCATATTTCCCAATTAAAGTAATTTCGAGTTTGTTTATATACGTTTGCAAAACGGCACCTAGCATCTTAGTGTCTTGTATATGTATACTATGTGTTAATAAATTGAATTGAATTAGTATCTAGTTATTGTAGCTTGGTCTTATCAGCTTAATATCTGATACGACCCGCATGCGGGTCCAGTATATTAAACTGACTTTTGGAACTTTACGGAGGTTAGGGGCTTGCTCCACCTCCGTCCCGGGTTGGCCTGGTATTGCAGTACCTCCAGGATCGGCCAATCTTTAATAATCAAACATAAAATAAATACACCGTTCGTTCTCCTTACTTTTTACACTGACTTTACCGCAAAGCGTAAAAAAAGATAGAAAACTTTGAACGATCAAAGAAGGCGCGTTGGGTTATTTATTAATCAAGATTTTGATTGTGTTTTTTTTGTTCCATATTTTAAATTCTTTTTCACGCTACCGGCAATGTAAGTAGGCCTTACATCCATAGCTACAGGGATCGTAAGTGGCTGATAACATACGTGTACTAGTTACCCTTGACGACGGAACTTAACAGTGTCACTTACATTCCTAGGAAAATAATGTTGATTTTAACTGTTCGTTGATATGGTAACAGGCACAGACAACTTAGAATAATGGGGCTTTTAAAAAATAATTCCGATGACAGCTGTCAAAACGAACTTTTAAAAATATGATTAAATTTCTACCTGTAGGCCTACTTACATTGCCGATAGCGTGAAAAATTTAATAAGTAACACGGAATGTATCGACTATTAACATTCTCGACAGGCCACAAGCCTCGGCTCGTAGTTACCTACCTCGAATGTTATTACGTCTTTACATTTCATGTTACTTAAATAACTATTTCACGCTACAGGCAAGGTAAATTAGACGACGATACATAACATCCATAGCTACAAAAGATGAAAATGGCCAATAACATTCGTTTACTTTTTGCCCTTGACTACGGAACTTAATAGTGTCATTTACATTCCTAGGATAATAATTAAAGCAACAAGGTACACATTCCAATATTTTATTTCAAACAGAATACTACAATGTTGGTTTTTCACGCTACCGGCAATGTAAGTAGACTTTACATCCATAGCTACAGGGATTGTAAATGGCTGATAACATTCGTGTACTTGTTATTCTTGACGACGGAACTTAATAGTGTCACTTACATTCCTAGAAAAATAATGTTGATTTTAACTGTTCGTTGATATGGTAACAAGCACAGACAACTTAGAATAATGGGCCTTTTAAAAAATAATTCCGATGACAGCTGCCAAAACGAACTTTTAAAAATATGATTAAATTTGTACCTGTAGGTCTACTTACATTGCCGGTAGCGTGAAAAATTTAATAAGTAACACGAAATGTATCGACTATTAACATTCTCGGCAGGCCACAAGCCTCGGCTTCGCCTCGGCTCGTATTTCCTACCTCGAATGTTATTACGTCTTTACATTCCTTGTTACTTAAATAACTATTAACTGTTCGTTGATATGGTAACAATCACAGGCAACTTAGAATAGTGGGGCTTTTAAAAAATAATTCCGATGACAGCAGTCAAAACGAACTTCTAAAAATATGATTAAATTTCTACCTGTAGCGTGAAAAATTTAATAAGTAACACGGAATGTATCGACTATTAACATTCTCGGCAGGCCACAAGCCTCGTCTTCGCCTCGGCTCGTATTTACCTACCTCGAATGTTATTACGTCTTTACATTCCTTGTTACTTAAATAACTATTTTGATACTATACCTAGAAAAAATCCTATTATGCGATAACTTAATCAAAATCTTTTAAAAGAAAACAAAAACTTTCCAGAGAAAGAGAAATAAAATTTATTCTTCTTTAGTTTATTTACACTTTTAAATTTTATTTTACTTTGTTTTGGTTAGATGTCCCGTGTGGAAAGTGAATTGATTTAAAAAAAATATTTATATCGAACACGTTTATTATACAGGATTGTTCAAATCTATGGAATACTCAGATGCAGGCATAATGATAAATGGAGAGAAAATCACATCAATACGATATGCTGATGACACGGTTCTTATAGCAGAATCCGAACAAGAACTGCAAGAAATGTTAACTAACATCTCAACAATTAGCGAGGAATACGGTCTTCAAATAAATGTCAAGAAAACAAAGTCTATGACAATAACTAGAAATCCACTCATACCTCAGATGACCTTACAACATAAAAATTAAACTATAGTAAACGTATCCCAATTCCGCTACTTAGGATCAATGCTAAACGACAGAAGTGATTGCCTGCAGGAAATTAAGTGTCGTATCGAAACCGCGCGATCAACTTTCATGAAGATGAAAACAACATTATGTTCTAAACAGATACATATTAAATTAAGAACTAGACTATTGAAATGTTATGTATTCTCAGTTTTATATTATGGGGCAGAGACATGGACACTAAGCAAAGATGCCCTGAAGAGCATTGAAGCTTTCGAGATGTGGACATGCCGAAGAATGTGCCACATTTCCTGGGTACAAAGAATAAACAACAAAGAGGTTCTAGAAAGAATGCACAAAACAACTGAATGCGCCAATATTATTTAAAAGCGCAAACTTGAGTATCTAGGCCATATAATGAGGAATGATAAATATCGCCTACTACAGATTATGTTTCAACGCCTTGCCCTCCAGATAACTATTATGTAGTCCCGTCTACTGTTGCCAGATTACGCCACATGTTTAAAGTTTAACGCGTTTTACGTCCCTCTCCACTCCCGTGGTTACCGGCTCCATGCCATATGTCAATTCTGTTTCTTGTGTCAGACAAGCCACATCGTCCACGATTCGGCAGTTTTTTTTCTGTAAGTATTTTATTCTTCACCTCATTCTAGGGTATTTTTTAGCTATGAAGCATAAGAAAAACCGCAGAAACTCCTCTTCTGCTTCCAGTTCGGAAGAGAGAGAAAGCCAAGTTAGCAATGCTGATCTTTTGAATAGATTAACCAAGCTTGAGCGTAAATTATCTCGGCATAAGAAGCGGGATCGAACACATTCAACATCTCGTAGATTGTACGCCCCTTCTCGTTCCCGTAGCCGAAGTTCCAGCCGGCGTGAGGGCCATAGCAGACAGGATGATCGAAACGCGAGACGTTCGACACCTGATCGCGTGCTGCGACACGCGACGTCAGCGTCTGCTAGGCACCCAGCGTGGAACGAGCGAATTCCGAGAAATTCGCCGCCCGCCGCTACAGCCTGTTTCTGCTGCTGAGTCAACCTCTGATAATGAACAAACTTTGCGCATTCACATTGACGTTTTCTTGGACGATGAGCTCATGCACATTCTAGGAAACGATCCCAGTGTCTCGCAAACTAAAACGGAAGATTTTCAGGAGGCGCTACAATCCAGGTGGGCTTTACTTCTCGTAAAGGGTCTTGACTGTGAGAAAGCTGATCCGCATCTTTCATGATGATGCATGTTTAGGCTACTAAGTGACCCTGTATTTTATTACATTGCGCGTGATTCGTTATTCGGCATTCGCAAAACAGTATTTCATAAGTCCACATGTATTATTTCATAGTTCTAATTAAATATTGATATTTTATTAAATAAGTGCTATTTAATTGAAGTATACACATCGCTGACATCTCAGAAGTGGGATAGATAAATTCACGCTTTTATTTTTTTTACACTTTAAACGGAAACGGAAGTAATTTGTGTCTGCAAACAATGCCACGACAAAGCAAGCCTAAACGAAGAAAACGCAGTAGCTCTAGCTCGAGTACAAGTTCGAGTGGACCGTCAGCGTCGGCAGCTAGGAGACGCACCTACACGCCTCCACCGAGTCCAAGGGGCCGCGATGCAGCAAGGACGGCACCCACTAGCAAGGAATTGATTGAATTAGGCGTGAGTACGGCGATGAGTTCGCTTCGTGAACGAACAGGTACGCATAATTTGGCAACTATGATTCCTACATTTGATCCTAGTGTTGATAGTATCGGTGAGTGGTTATCACTGATCGATGAGCATGCTGCATGTTATAAATGGGATGACAGTACAGTGAAATACCAAGCTTTGAATAAGTTGCAAAATACAGCGGCTACTTGGTATAAAACGTTTACTCAAAATGAAGTAGGGTGGTCGACGTGGAATTGGCATAAATGGAAACGTATTATGCGACTCACGTTTCAATCAACTCGCGATTTGTATTCTTTATTTATGGACGTTGCTAATTACGTCCCTAAAGAGGGTGAATCATTATATTCATTTTATTTTGATCATTTGGCGAAAATAGACAAATTAAAGGCCAATTTCTCTGATAGTGATAAAATTTCGCTGCTAATCGGTGCTATTAATGATGAGACTACTACGTCATCTGTTAAAGCGGCCAATATTACTGACGTGCATGCACTAGCCAGCTACCTCAGAGATCGGGTATTCACACAATCATATAATAGTACGGCGGTTATTAATACCAGTCGTGCTCCTCCGCTAAAAGAATTTCAGACGTACCACAACAAAAGACCATTTCTTAAATCCAGTCCGAAACCAGCCGCGAGCAATGTATCTTTCCGTTGTTTTTCATGCGGCAAGACTGGTCATAGACGGTCTGAATGTTACCATCGAAATACAACGTGCAATTTTTGCAAACGCCAGGGTCACATTTAGGCGGTATGTTCACAACAAAATGTTAATAAATTGCGTGAGCCTATAAATAGGGACGTAAAACTACTGAGTTCAAGCAAACATATTTTTTTTCAAAACATTATGCTAAATAACGTCGAAGTTCAAGCATTTATTGACTTTAGGAGGGATTCCTCCATAATTGAAACTAGTTTCTTGGACACATTTGGGCTTTCACCCTATTTGTTGGACACCCCTGTCAATCTTTGTGGATTTCTAGGTAACGGCGTTACCGTATCTGAAGTAGTTAACGCAGATGTAACTATAGGGAAGGTGACCCTTAATTGCATGCTTTATGTTATCAATGAATCTTTAATCGATGCTCCAGTCATTATTGGAAGAAATTTCACAGAAGACCCTTCTATTAATTATTCTCGAATAGGATCCACTCTAACATTTTCACAAGCTACTCAGCGTTCTACTAGCGGTGCTACTAGGAATACCTTATTACCTACCCCACAAATAAGTGATTTAAACGCGCTGTTAGAGGAATACCAAGATTGTATCACTGATACTTCATTTAAATGTCTGGGAATGGCACATTGCTCTCCAATGACGATTGAATTAACGTCCCAAAAACCGATTTTCCGACGACCGTATAGGCTTTCTGAAAGTGAACGAGAACTGGTGCGACAGCTGGTTAAAGACCTATTAGACTCTAACATCATACGCGAAAGTTCATCTCCTTATGCCAGCCCTATGTTGTTGGTTGATAAAAAGAATAAAGAAAAACGTCTCTGCGTAGATTTTAGAGGACTAAATGCCCTCACAGTTAAAAATAAGTTTCCCTTACCACGTATCGATGATCTTATTGATCGCCTACACGGTTGTAAGTATTATACCAGCCTGGACTTTGCTTCCGGTTATTACCAGTTGCCATTACATCCCGATTCAATTCCAAAAACAGCCTTTGTTACGCCCGATGGGCACTATGAGTTCCTACGTGTCGCCTTTGGTTTGGCCAATGCTCCAGCATTTTTCCAAAAGACAGTAAATGATATGTTTGGCAACTTAAGATTCACCAAATTAATAATCTATCTCGACGATATTTTAATTGCAACCGAAACAAAGGAAGAAAACATTCAAATTCTAAACCAAGTGTTTTCCATATTGCGCAGCCACAATCTTAAACTAAACTTACCTAAATGTTCTTTTCTACAATCTCACATCAATTTTTTGGGCTATGAAATAAATGCTAATGGCATATTTCCGGGACAATTTAAAGTTGAAGCAGTACAAAAATTTCCCCTGCCACAAAATGTTCACCACCTTAGGCAATTCCTGGGACTTGTGAGCTACTTTCGCAAATTTATCCCCGAATTTTCTCGAAAGGCCAACATTTTAACGAGACTTTTACGCAAAGATATCCCTTGGTTATGGACCGAGCATCATACTCAAGCCGTAAACACTTTTAAACAAACCATTACTAGCAGACCATTATTAATAATATTTAATCCTACTTTGCAAACAATCTTATACACTGACGCAAGTCGTGATGGAATTGGTAGCATTCTTGTACAAGTCACTGAAAAAGGCGAACAACCCGTTGAATTTTATAGCAGACAAACCACCGATGCGGAAAAGAAATTCCATTCTTTTGAACTGGAATTGTTAGCCATTGTAGTTTCCCTTGTCAAATTTCGACACTATTTGTTAGGCAGTCAATTCCTAATCCGCACCGACTGCAATGCCGTACGAAACACTCTTTCCAAAAAGGAAATTATTCCCAGAATCGGTAGGTGGGTATTACGCCTTCAAGAATTTACTTTCCAAATAGAGCACCGCCCAGGAAAACAAATGTTGCACGTTGACGCCCTAAGTCGTCATCCGTTAG
Organism: Ctenicera cuprea; assembly: GCA_958336395.1. NCBI lineage: Eukaryota > Metazoa > Arthropoda > Insecta > Coleoptera > Elateridae > Ctenicera > Ctenicera cuprea. The sequence continues at coordinate 39,113,719 of OY284487.1, read as the reverse complement.
GACACGGCAACGACACAACCGAACACGTTATGCATATCTCCGAGGGTGATTGGCTAGAAGCAGTGCAAGCAACGGATAGAGAAATAGTTACAATCAAACAAATTCTAGAATCAGGGGATTTTGAGGGTAATAAACACACGTTTCAACATTATGACCTTCGGCTAGGTAAAGTTTTTCGGCTAACAGAATTCGGGAGACGTTGGGTTGTCCCTAAGAACTGTCGGTTTCAAATAACACAAGTGAATCATGATGACATAGGTCATTTTTCCATTGATAAAACCCTGCACAGGTTACAACAACGATATTGGTTTCCACGCATGAGAAACTTTGTAAGGAAATATATTCAATCATGCCTCAACTGCCAGTACCATAAAATTCCAAGTGGGAAAAAGCCTGGGTTTCTATTTTCTATTCAGAAATTTGCTCGTCCATTTCACACCCTTCACCTCGATCATGTTGGGCCACTCATCGAGACTACAAACCAAAACAAATATTTACTAGTACTTGTGGATGCGTTCACGAAGTTCACTTTCATTGTCGCTGTGCCCAATACAAAAAGCTCGCCTGTCGTCCAAGAACTTGATAAACTGATTACTATTTTCGGGTGCCCTCGACGAATCATTTCTGATGCCGGCAAAGATTTTACATCCAAGCGATTTAAAAAATTCTGTGATGATAATGGACTTCGCCATTATCAAAATTCTGTGGCCTTACCCCGCGCAAATGGCCAGGTGGAAAGGTACAATAAAACTGTATTAGATGCTGTTAGCTCCATGGGAGCTAACCTGTCCACTGACCAGTGGGACCAGAATTTGAAACAAATCCAACTCGGAATAAATAGTACTATCAATAAATCCACTCAGACCACCCCGGCGGAGATTATGTTCGGAATACAGTTGGCAACACGAGGCGATAAATACGTTCACACAGTACATCAACCGCCACTGGTCGATGTTACACAGTTACGCAAAGAAGTGTCTGAACGACTGAAAAAGAATCGTAACCTTCAAAATAAACGTTTTAATGCAAAAAGAGCTAAGGCTCCCCAGTACCAGGTGGGAGATCAAGTCCTAGTACGGGTTACAAGTTTCTTGAGCGATGGAGAAAGCAAAAAGCTTCGAGAAAAGTACAAGGGCCCCTTTACTATCATTCAAGTAATGGGAAATGATCGTTACAAGGTAAAAGAAAATCTTGGCTCTGAGCGTTGCAGTAACCACAGACGCTATGAAGGAACAATTGGCGTCGAACACTTAAAACCTTTCGTTCCACGAAATGATGATATCTAGCATGGTAAGCTATGTATTGTTACTTACATATTCTATACAGACTACAGTTCTTGTTGTTCCTGGATCAACATGTGTGATTCAGTTTCAAGGCACGTAAGGGTTGCTTACCCTTGCGGTCATATTCTTTCTTATTATTCTTATATGCATACATATTCTGGTTTTTGTTTTATATAATCCCTACGTTACTTATATAGGTTGCTAGTTCTATAGCGTGAACATGGGTCACCTATGGGCCTTCCAAATACACACCATGCGTGCTTGCTGTCCCTGAATACACATGTGGTGTTCAGACGTATGGACAACACGTTGATATTTATACTTTACTATACTATACTACTTGTACTGCACAGTGAACATGGGTCACTTCTAGAATTTGCCTAAAGGGCTTGCAAACATGGGTTGCTTGTCGCCTCTGACTAAACATGTGTTAGTTAGATTTCCAGACGACAAGAACATACTCTGTTCCATACAATTTATACTAGCGTGAACATGGGTCACCAATATTCAGGCACAAAATGCATGCCATGCTTCAATAGGACTTTCGTCCTTCCTGATTGAACATGTGTCATTCAGCTAGATGTCCCTCGTGCATCTTTCTCATTTGCGTATTGCGTCTGTTTCAGAATCCAAATACCATTTGCGGACAAATGGCCGTCAGGATGGCCGAATGTGAGAAAGCTGATCCGCATCTTTCATGATGATGCATGTTTAGGCTACTAAGTGACCCTGTATTTTATTACATTGCGCGTGATTCGTTATTCGGCATTCGCAAAACAGTATTTCATAAGTCCACATGTATTATTTCATAGTTCTAATTAAATATTGATATTTTATTAAATAAGTGCTATTTAATTGAAGTATACACATCGCTGACATGACGCAGAGGCCAAGAGGGAGTTACTAAAGCATTATACTCCTCAAAATTGCCCTGCCTTAAAAGCCCCTCTTATTAATCTTGAAATCTCAGCAGCGCTTACACCGCTCTCTCTTAAAAGATTTTCATGAGGCGCTACAATCCAGGTGGGCTTTTCTTCTCATAAAGGGTCTTGACGCAGAGGCCAAGAGGGAGTTATTAAAGCATTATACTCCTCCACAAAATTGCCCTGCCTTAAAAGCCCCTATTATTAATATTGAAATCTCAGCAGCGCTTACACCGCTCTCTCTCTTAAAAAGGATAGGTATCAGGGGGACTATCAAAATCAACTAGGCATTGGGCTTTGCGCTTTAGGAACAGCCATAAGCCGTTTGCTCAAAGATAGGTCTTCGGAAAATATCGCCACAAAGGAAGACTTGTTGCTCCCCTTATGTGATGCGGGCAAGATTTTAGCTGACCTTTTCTTTAACCTATCTCAGGCTCGAAGATCCTTTATTACACCTACCTTAACCAAATCTGTTAAAGACCTTATTGAACAGGTTCCCCCTGGCCAATGGTTTTTTGGGAAAAATCTGGGAGACCGGATTAAGGCCTCCAAAGCTCTCGAAAAAAGTTTTTCTGATAGAGCATCACGACCAGCATCCTCCACCGTACGGGTTGCGCGTGTGCAAAGATTTTCTCAGGCCAGGTCCCATCCTTTAAACCGACAGGGCCCATCTCGACAGCCGAGACAGCTAGGGCGATTTCCTTAGGCGAATTTCCGACCAAGGCGCCCAACATACAAAGCCAAATAGTTTCCGAGGTAAGTCGTAGCAAATTTGCTGGCAGGCTTCGTTTCTTATTATCACAATGGCAAATTATTACTTCTCAACCACTGCTGCTACAGTGGGTCGCAGGATTCCAAATCCTTTTAAACATAGACCGTACCAACGGGATCTTCTACCAACACAACGTTTTAGCTAGTCGGAAACTCAAACTTTGGCTGCTCTTATAAAGGAAATGCTACTCTAAGGGGTCATAGTTACCTTCAGCGCATGCCGGGGACAGTTCCTATCGCCTTATTTTTTAGTAACGAAGCCAAATAGTAAACAACGCTTCGTTTTAAATCTTAACAAATCAAATGCTTTTATTGATTCCCCTCATTTTACAATGGAGAATTCCAAAACAGTAAAGAAACTGATCTATAAAAACTGGTATATGGCATCACTTGATCTAGAAAATGCGTATTACCTAGTTCAAGTTTGCCCATCTTACCGAAAATACTTAAGATTTGTTTTTGACGACACCATGTACTAGTTTACTTTACCGTTTGGCATTTCCGTGGCTCCGTACACTTTCACTAAACTTACAAAGCCCGTTATACAATTGTTACGAAATCAAGGGGTGTGCTGCGTTGTTTACTTGGATGACTTTAATTTTGGGCCAGACCGAGTCGGAAGGTCCTGAAGGTGTCAAATTAACACTAGTTGTGTTAAAAGCTTTAGGCTTCCTAATTAATCCGGCCAAATGCTGTATTACTCCTTCCCAACGTTGTAAATACTTGGGTTTCGTTTTCGACAGTATCCATATGAGTATTGAACTGACCCCCGAAAGGCGGCATAACATTTTAAAAAAACTTAAATTTCATTTTAAAAAGTACAAAATTTAAGATACGAGAGTTTGCTCGTCTTGTCGGCTGACTGGTCTCGGCCTGCCCGGCATGCAATTCGGTATGCCTGGCTTTATATCAAACATTTTGAAAGGGAAATTTTGTTGCTCTAAGAAAAAAATCGGTTGCAACAGTTACAGGTCGTTATCCCCCTGTTCTAAAGAGGATCTGTTTTGGTGGACCAAAATCATTCCGTCAGCTATAAATAAATTAAAATTCCCCACTTTGATTTAGAACTCTTTACGGATGTCTCTCTGACGGGGGGGGGGGCATCTTGTAAGGGTGTTACTACCTCCGGCTGGTGGAACAACGCATTGAGATCAGAATATATTAATTTTTTAGAGCTACAGGCTGTGTTTTTTGGTCTCAAATGTTTTGCCAGGGACGCTACCTCAGCAAACATATTAATCCGCGTAGACAACACTTCCGCTCTTTCGTATGTCAACAAGATGGGAAGCGTTCAACATCCAAAGTCCGGACATCTTGCTAAACAAATTTGGCAGTGGTACGAGGAACGAAATATATGGATTTTTGCCTCGTATGTTAACACCTAAGACAACGTGGCTGATAAGGGTTCCCGTGTTTTGCCACCTGAAACCGAGCGGGAACTGCCATCGGAGGCATTCTCGATTATATCTAGCGTTTTTAGAAAACCGGATATAAATTTATTTGCTTCCATCGTTAATCACATATGTAGAAAATACGTATCAGGGCAAAGAGACCCTGGGTCTATTCTAGTAGACGCCTTCACTTTTAACTGAGCGTCTATTTTTTTTCTATGCTTTTCCTCCATTTTCTTTAATATTAAATACATTGAACAAAATTGTAGGGGATAAGGTGGAAGGGATTCTCGTTGTGCTTTTCTCGCCATCGCAAGCTTGGCATCCCCTGTTTTCTAAATTACTTATCAGGGGATCAATATTTTTTGAATCTAATGATGGCTTGCTTTTATCTCCCTTCGGGGAAACCCACCCACTCGCCGGCAACCTTACGTTGGTTGCCGCAGTGTTTTCCGACAAGCACTTACACGAAAAGGTATACCTGAAGAGGCCTTGACAACCACATTGGCATCAATCTCCCCTTCTACAGAAAAGCAGTATAATAGTACCTACAAGGCATGGTGGACTTTTGTTCCCAAACCAATATCGACCTTTTCTCACCCGAAGTCATCTCGTTCCTTCAAAACATATTTAATACTAAATCGGTTTCTTACGGATCATTCAATAGCCATCGGTCTGCCTTGGCTTTAATCCTGCCTGGGGATATAACAGCAATGCCAATCTTAAGCGGTTTTGAAGGGTATTGCCCGCATTCGACCGTTGAAACAAAGATATTCCACCACCTGAGATCCGCAGAAAGTACTAGACTATTTTGGTTAAACGGCGTCAACTTCGGACCCATCTATAGCAGTCTTGAGCGCAAAGTTTGCCACACTTTTGGCTCTTGTAACAGGTCACAGAATACAGACAATATCTCTCATCAGATTGTCAAACATAATACAAACTGGCAATGAAATACGCATCAGAATTAGTGACCCTATAAAAACATCAGGCAGAACCATTGCTCAGCCATGTCTTCTTTTACCTTTTTATACTCAAAACCCCGACATCTGTGCAGCCACCACGCTTTTGAATTACTTAGAGCAGATAAAACCTATTAGAAGACCAGAAACCGATTTGTCATTTTTATCCAACATAAAGCCTCATGGTCCAGCTAGCAAACAAACAATCGGCAGATGGATTAAGACTACACTGTAATCATCGGGTATAGACACGGATATCTTCAAAAGCCACTCAACTATTTTATATAGTTTTTTGTCTAGTTCCTGCATTTAGTATTTTTTACTGGAAGGTTTTTGGAATTCTTTTTGATTTCATAAACTTCGCAACATTCAACGTTAAACATCTACATAATAGTTATCTGGAGGGCAAGGCGTTGAAACATAATTATACGATCAAAGGAACTTACCTGTGAAGTTCGATCGTAATTATGTGAAACGCCTTGCCCGAACAGATAACTCCCTCCCTTCCCTTTCAGTAACCCCTTAGATGTTGCGACTCTACAACCTTTAAACAAATTGACATATGGCATGGAGCCGGTAACCACGGGAGTGGAGAGGGACGTAAAACGCGTTAAACTTTAAACATGTGGCGTAATCTGGCAACAGTAGACGGGACTACATAATAGTTATCTGTTCGGGCAAGGCGTTTCACATAATTACGATCGAACTTCACAGGTAAGTTCCTTTGATCGTATAATTATATTACAAGGTAAAATCAATGGCCGCCGCCCACCAGGCCGAAGACGTATATCCTGGCTCAAGAACCTCAGAGATTGGTTCGGATTAACATCGGTAGAACTTTTTAGAACAGCAGTGTCCCGGCTGATGATCGCTAACGCTCTTCTCCGAAGAGCACGCATGTGAAGAAGAAGAAGATGGAATACTGGTTCTGGTGGCTTAAATATTGATTATACAGAAAAAATACTTTAGATAAAAGTTTCTTAATTAAATATTTATCTACCTTTCTGCATACTTCAATTTTTTTTACCAAAAGCTGTAAATGCTGTAATGCGAGTGTCTTTTTTTTAATAGCATTCATTCGATAGAGAATTTTACATTAAAAAATTTTCGAGAAACACGCAAATAACATTTTCATATTAGCAGGCCCTGAATTCAAAGAAAAGCCTATCATTGCAGTGGTGTGCTTTGAAATTCATTTGATTCCTCTTTGCAGTCAAAAACAATTAAAAGAATAAGATCCGTTCAAAAACGGTGTCAACTGAGCTTTGGATGATACTATTTTACACGGCATATGCTATAATGGACAAGATCGGCAAATCAGTGGCATTTTTGCAGCACTAGCATTTTGTTCTTGAATTTCAAAACACACTATTGCGACTGTGATAGGCTGTTGTTTGAATTCCGGTAGATAACAATATAATAAAAAAATCTTTTACCTAAAGTATTTTTTTGTAAAGTCAATATTTCCAGAACCAGTATTACATACTTTTGAACAATTCTGTATATCCTCAGGGATTCTGGATTTGGAATTTGGGAGTGTGAGTTACCTCACGCGCACTTAGGCCACAATAGATGGGCCCATTGTACTACCTCCCCAGCAGCTCTCCACATTGGACGTCACCCAAGCCATCCAACCTTTTGGATGTACTTGAGGACATCCGCAATTGGAGTGTTGCTGATTTCGGCCATGTTAGGCCAGAAGTCCCCCAGCATGGATCCTCTGGTTGTTGCGAGAGCTGGGCAGTGACATAGGACATGTTCTGCAGACTCGTCGTCCTCGTTGCATGCACGACAGTTTGGGCTGTCCGCGAGTCCCATCCTGTGCATGTGTTTCTTCAGGGTGCAGTGTCCAGATAAGATACCCACAACTAGTCGTAAGTTCTATCGGGACAGTTGCACACAGTATTTGGCTGTTTTTGGCGAGGGTGCCGTAATAGCAGCCCTTGCTTGACGACAGCTTTGAGTGTTAACCGATCTTCGTGTGAAGCTTTTTAAGGTTTCTTGGTATAGCATAAAGCTTAATGTCTTCAGGGATATGGGAATTACGAGTTCTGGCCCCCAGAGAGGTTGTCCGGAGGCCAGTCTTGTAATCTCATCAGCCTTTTCGTTGCCGTAGGTTCCGTCATGTCCTTTCACCCATACAGGGGAGACGGCATTACCTTTTGAGATATCGTCGAGAGCTTCACGACACCGCAGTACCACTCCTGAGGTGATTTTGCAACTGCCTAGGGCTAGTAAAGCGGCTCTGCTATCGCTGTAGATACCAATACGTTGGTTCTTGATTTGTCGTTCAAGAATTGCATTTGCACCATGCATTATTCCCACTACCTCCGCTTGGAAGACAGTGGCAATTTTGCCTAGTGGTATACTCTGGCGTAGGTTTAGGTCATCGGAAAAATTCCGGCACCCGTTCCATGCTTTGTTTTAGATCCATCGGTGAAGATGGATATGTCCATATGCTGGGTTGGTCCAGCATTCGCGTAGACACTAAAGTGTCTATTAAAGGCATATTGTAAAGGAAGACAGTCCACCGGAGCATCCAGAAGAGGAATCTTGACGATTGCCTCATCCAGGATGCGGGTGTGTCTGCCTCCCTTGCCTGCTGTTTGCCACAGCCCCTTGTGGCGCAGCCTTAAAGCAGTTCTCACAGCTACTTCCTCCACAAAGAGATCAAGTGGAGGAAGGCATAAGATCACCTCTAAGGCGGCCGTGGGGGTTGAGCGTATAGCACCTGTAGAACTGAGACAAGCGAGACGTTGTCCCAGTTTGGTTGCTGCCGTAGCCTGTCTGGCCCTGGGCCACCAGACAAGTACTCCGTAGCATAGCATGGGCCTAACACGGCAGTATACAGCCACAAGGTAATTCTAGGGGAGAGTCCTCAAGATTTACCCAGAGCGCGGCGACACTGCCAGAAAGCCATGCATGCTTTGTTTGTTTTAGCTTTCAGGTGTTTCCCCCAGTTCAGCTGTTTGTCAAAAATAACTCCCAGGTATCTGACATTATCTGAGAATCTGAGAGAAGTATTGAATAGGAGAGGTGTATGTAAGGGTCCAACCTTCTTTTTCTTTGTGAAGAGTACCATCTCTGTCTTCAAGGGGTTAACAGATAGGAACTGTTCATTACACCATTTTTCTGTTATTCGAAGAGCCGTCTGCATTAAGGTGCAGAGCATGCCCTCAAACTTCCCCGTGATGAGGCTGGTGATATCCAATGGTATAGAATCCAGCATCATTGAGTGCGCTTAGAAGGTTGTCCACCACTGTATTCCATAACAGTGGAGACAGAACTCCGCCCTGTGGGCAGCCTTTCATCACGACACCTCTAATTGAGCTGTCTCCTAAGTTAAATTGCACTGCTCTCATTGCAAGCATGTGCTTTATCCACTCACAAAGAGTAGGTGCAACACCAGGTCTGCGTAAGGCAGAGTTTATACTTTCAAAGGTGGCCTTGTCAAAGGTTCCTTTAATATCAATGAAGACTCCCAGGGTAAACATTTTGTCGTCTAATGATCTCTCGATCCGATTCGCTACGGCATGTAGCGCCGATTCGGTAGATCTCCCTAGGATGTAAGCGTGTTGGTTCAGGTGCAGTGGGTGTGAAACAAGCACTTTCTCCCTTATTTCCCTGTCACAAAGTCTCTCAAGAGTCTTTAATAAGAAAGATGTAAGACTAATGGGACGGTAAGATTTGGCCAGGGTGTAGTCAACACGCCCTGGTTTGGGTATAAAAACTACCTTCACTTCTCTCCAGCTCTCCGGTATATATCGAAAGGCGATACATGCCCGGTAGATGCGCACCAGGTGGGCAAGTATCAGGTCCAGACCCCATTGTAGTAGGGCTGGGAAGATACCGTCCACTCCTGGCGACTTGAAGGGGAGAAAGGAGCTTATAGCCCAGGTTACTTTGTCGCCCCTTACGACCAGGTCCGCCACTTCCCAATCCTCCTCAATGGGAGGTGGGGTGTCGGGCCTTGGCCATACACAGTCAGGGGTAACAATGCAGCCTTCGGGTTTGGTTGTCAGAGAACCATCCCCTTGCCTGAGACAGCCAGGTTGTTGATTGGGGTCTTTGGAAACGATCCTTTTTAGTCTTGCCGCTGAGGTAGCAGTCTCTATAGAACCGCAAAAAGTTTTCCAAGAGTCCCTCTGCCTCCGGCGGATTTCTTTTTTATATATTCGTTTTTGGTCTTTGTAGGCCTCCCAGTCACTAGTAGTTCTAGTTCTCTTTGCTTTATTGAAGAGTTTACCCAGCACTGATCTCATCCTGTCGAGTTTCTTGCACCACCAAGAGGTTGTGCGACTCACCTTGGGTGTCTTCAGGGGGCATGATGATTCATAGGATTGTAAGAGCGAGTTTTGCAGAATGTCCACGCTGGTCTGCAGGTCCTCTACCCGAGCAATCGTGTCTGGGAAAATCGACTCCGCCAGGTGGGCTTCCAGATCTACTTTATAAGATAGTCTCTCGGTCTGCCCAGGGTTCCAATATTGTTTTGGTATGGCCGTAGTTCCAGATAATCTGAAACAGAGCCATCTGTGGTCTGACATGGATACAATAGGTGATACATGCCAGCCCACAATATTATTGGAAATACCTAACGATGCCAGGGTGACATCAATCACCGTCTGGCTGCGCGTTGTGACAAAGGTAGGTTCACATCCGCGGTTCAGTATTTCTAGGTTTGTACTTACTAGGTACTCAAGTAAAGATTTACCTCTGGTGTTGATGGTACTGCTACCCCACGAAACGTGGTGAGCGTTTGCATCACAACCAATAATTAGGTGTTTATTTTCCCTCTCACAGTAATCCACCAGTTCGATCAACTCCGCGCTGGGTGGAGGGTCGATTGAGTCACCGGGAAGGTATACCGATGCTAATATAACATCTTCTTTTCCTTCATTAATGCTGCAACTCACCTGTACCGCCGTAATATCACGCGTACAGAGGTGTGGCAAAGCGAAGGCTTGTAGGTGCTTGGGACAGTAGATGCACGTCCTTGGTTTCTTTTGGGCGTTATCTGTAAAGACAGCGCCATTATTATTATTTAATCCACAGATCTTAGATTTTACAATCCAAGGCTCTTGTATTAATGCAACAGTGTCCTGCTGACTGTCCAGATGTCTGCGTAGAGTGACAGCAGCCACTCGACAGTGTTGCAGGTTAATTTGTATAATATTTAGTCCAGGCTGAGTGGACATGGGGTCAACAAAAAGAGTTAGTCGGCCCCGGTGTCTGCCCCGGACTCCAACAGTATCTCCATCAGCATCCTCTCCTTCTCACAGGTTGTACCCATGGGGGTGGGGAGTTGTGGGGATTCCTCTTCGGATGGCTGCTCTGGTAGCGGCACTCCGGGTGGTGGTGGAGGGGTGTCCGCAGACGCACCCTGATCTGTAACTAAATAGGGTTGAGGGGTGTCCGTAGACGCACCCTGACCTATAGGCTGGTTTTCAGAGGCTAAAGGTGCATCTCCAGGCTTGTGAATTTTTATGCTTAGGGTGGTAAACTGATAGTGCAGTTTACCTCCTTTGCTTTTGACGGCCGTCTCGGCCTCTCTGCTTAGGCCAAAAATTAGGAGCCTACCAAGTGGCTCCTTCTTTTCGGCCGTGTGGAAGAGGGGCCAGTCCCCAACGCCCATCCCAGGGTTCTGCACTGCCAGTCGACGAGAGACAGTTTCCGTAGGCTCGGGTTTCCCCGGGACCCACAGAGCTGCCTTCGCCAGCCTGGGCAGCCGATCCACCTGAACGACGCTGAGGCGAGTGCCCTCCCACAGGGCAGGCAGGTTCGCGACCGCGTCTGTCAGCCACTTCAGGGTCTGGTCGTCCTCACAGGTGATTCGAAGAATCTCCCCGGAGTACTGCCAGCCCCTAAAAGTGGGTGGGATTTGGCCTTCAACTAGGGCGAACATGTAGTTGTCCAGAGCCACTAGCAATTGGGCTTTTATTAGGTCCGTTTGGACCTGGGTGATTTTGCCGAGGGGGGTCCTAAGATCCACGATGGCCACGCGGAGGTGCCTGGTAAGGTCCTCTTTGTAGCCACCTGACCTCTCGGTGACTTTATGGTCAGGTTTGACCTTCTTCCTTGGATTGGAGGTGGAGGGCGTGCTTCCATCCGATCTAATCCTTTTGCTAGTGGAAGGTGTAGGACCACCGGAACCGGCCGCCTTGGGGCTTGCTCTGTGAGCCAGTCCCTTGGTAGCGGTTGAGAAGACCCCACTTCCCCTCCCACTTCTGGTTTTTATTTTGCCTGAGCCTACCGCCCTAGGGTTAGCTGCAGGAGCCAGCCCTTGGGTGGAGGTAGAGGCAGTGGCGTCGGAGTTCTCTGCTGCTAAGCGAGCCTTCCTCCTTCGTTTCTGTTCGGAGCCAGAGATCCTCTTCCTCTTTGGAAGAGTCTGTTCCTCCTTCTTTTGTTTTTGTTGTTGCTGCTGCTGCTGCTGTTGTTGCTGCTGCGGCTGCTGGCTTGATACAGGGGTATCCGAGGACGCACCCTGTACGATTTCTTGGTTTGGTGTTTCTATGCTGAAATATATATTCATCTCCCTAGCTCCTCACCCACCACGGAGCCCAACAAGGGGACGTCGAACTTCGACGCCAAGGCTACTAGGGAGATATAGTTCCCAGAGATGAGTTGCACACGAGTAGGCACCACCAGAGAAACCCTAGGAAATCAGAAATCAGAACCCCTAGGGACCCACTGCGCGCCCCTCCACCCCCAAGGAGCTCGCCCTACCGGCGGTCTGACCCGACGATACAGCCGATTGGTCGAGGTGGGTTAGTCACTCGACCTCCCGTCTAGGTGAAATCAGGGCCAAAGAGATGTGTTGCCGCAGTCCAGGAAACCATACCTGTCCCAGAGGTAGCTCAATCACCAGGATCCCTTCATCCAACCGACACGGGTCGCCTCGCACGGCACAAACACGAGGGTGACCTAAACCCTGTGAAATCTATTGAGCGGTCACAACTCAATGGAGAGGGGGGATGGTCCGCGGCGGCAGCTTTCGTTTCACCACACGGGGGTTTAGACCCGGGATGTCCCTACTAACTAACCGCTAACCTAGGTCCGAGGACTTCGGCCGTTCTCCTATCCGCCACCTGGAGACGCGCTCGGTAGGTATCCCAACCCCCGAGTATATCCTCAGGGGTGCTGAATAATTTTCTTGCAAAATTGTTAGGTGCATTTTTTTCCAAAACTAACAAAAAATTAGAGAAGCACTTCGCCTGAACATTACTTTGTATTTATCATGTATTCAAAATTATTTTACTGTTAACATTTTAGACCAAAACGTTGACTACAATAACATGCCACCATTCTTGCCACTGTACCTAACGACAGCATAGCTGCAGAATAGGTATATTATAAGAACGCACTACATGATGCCTACTAAAGCTTTCATATAAAAATAATAGTAAATTTTTTTGAGAATATTTCATTTATTCAACTGCTATCTATAAACAGAAAAGTGATGTGACAGCCGGCTCGTTTTAACAGGTAGCTGTGTAACTCAGTCACGTATCCTGAGACTTGCATGGGGGTTCCTCCCAGGCTTCAGAGAGCGATTTACAGCAAACTGGTAGTCCGCTGCAATTTTCTTGTGTGAAAACAATTAATTTTTTGATATTTTGGAAAACGATTCGTCGGAATTAAATAAAACTAAGAACGGGAAGACAAATTCGTCAGCCATAAATTGGGTAGGAGGGAAAAATTCACCCCCCCCCCCCCTACCAATTGCTGTACATAAAAATTAAGTTGTGTACTTTATTATTAGTACTCAATTTAGGTTAAACCAAAATGTTTTATCGGTCTCCCCTTTATTAAATTAGTGGGCATAAATTACGATTTTCAAAAATTCATAGAAGGCGTCACAAAGAAATTAGCAGACTGTGACACGAACCACATTAAAGCCTATTCCTATGCGCTTACAAAATTTAAAAAAAATAGTGTAGCCAGTTTTTGAGCAATATTTTTTTTAATTCCCAAAAATTTAAAAACATTTTCACGTCACAGTTTTCATTTGAGCACATTTTTTAATATAGTAACCTTATGTATTATACTGAAAGGGGAACGAGAGCTACAAAAAATCTGACAAAGGTTTGAAGTGAAGAGATGCCAAGAGAATTTCAATGGACAGAAAAGCTTGGAAGAAAGTTTAGTATAATGTCAGACAACCTCGACACCAAACCTGGTAAATGAGGTTTTTTTAGACTAAAAAGACGATATCCCAAGAAAACACACAATTAGTGTGGCGATACAAACGTAACACATTTTATTTAAGAGTATAAAGAAAACGGCCACGCATACTATAGAAGTTTGTTTATTTCGTTACTATGGATACAATGAAAAAAACAACTCTAGCATCCCATGATCTAGTGAAACATTTTATTTAAAAACTAATCACGTAGCAAAACATGTTGTGCTACTAGAAATAGCATCCTTGTTATTGTGAAAATAAGGGTTGTGACTGGTTAACTTAATCAAATTATAGTTATTTACGTTATAAGGCCGGGAGATGACTTATTACAGTTACTAGTCGAGATGTTTCCGGATGAGGCGACGAAGGAGCCGAATCTGGAATTTCGCGACGAGTATTGTAATAAGTCATCTCCCGGCCTTATAACGTAAATAACTATAATTTGATTATATCCCGCGAACATGTATCATATAATAAACGGTTAAGTTAACCAGTCACAACCCTTATTTTCACAATAACAAGGATGCTATTTCTAGTAGCACAACATGTTTTGCTACGTGATTAGTTTTTAAGTAAAATGTTTCACTAGATGATGGGATGCTAGAGTTGTTTTTTTCATTGTATCCGGCCGTGTGACGTACAACCTTTTATTTCATACTGTATCGCTTTTTCAAATTTTTAAATAAAGGATTAGTAGATTGTTTTACGAGTAAATAAAAGTGGTAGTTTTCCAGCGAGTGTAAATGTTTAATTTACGAGCGAGCGAAGCGAGCGAGTGTATTAATTTTTACCGAGCTGGAAAACGCACGTTTCTTACGAGTAGAACATGCTATTTTTTCGTGTATTTAATGGAAAAAAATTAAATAAAATACAACTATTAAATAATAAATTTAAAATTTGGCATAAAATATTTTTAATGAAAGAAGCTATCTAAGATCTATGTGTTGTTGACATGGTAACAAAACATCGCAACATCGAGTAATTAAACAAGGTTTTTTAATTTCGCAAAATGAATCAATCAAATAAAGACTATTCTGATATTTTCAAAGTAGTTGCAGAAGCTACCTTAAATTTACTCCCCACAAAATCAAGTGGGAAATACGAAAAATGTTACGAGGCATTTTGTCGGTGGAGAAGAAAGTGGACGAAATTAATGAAGATATTTTAGTAGCTTATTTTTCTGAGAAGGTAAGTCTTACTTACTAATTATATTACTTTCCAATATTAGTTTTTACGTATTGTTATAGGCTAAAACTCTTAAATCTTCAACATTGTGGTCGGTTTATTCGATGTTGAAAGGCACATTGCAAATTAATGAAAATGTATACACTTCTGTATATAGAAAGTTGCTCGCATACCTAAAACGTCAAAATGACTGTTGCAAAAAAATCTAATGTTTTGACGGTGGATAATGTGATAACGGTTTTAACTAAAGCTCCTGATGATTCCTGCCTTTTGACCAAAGTAGTATTAATTTTTGCTCTGCATGGCGCATGTCGCAGTGATGAACTACGTATGTTGAAAGTGAAAGATGACATAGAAGATGCCGGATCTGTTTTGGTGGTAACATTACACGACACAAAAACGAAGAAAAAACGTGTCTTTGCAGTTACTTCAGTAGGAGATATCAATGGAATAGCATTATATCAAAAATATTTCAATTTAAGACCCAGAATTGTTAACCATTGTAGGTTATTCATATGTTACCGTAAAGGCAGATGCACTGTGCAGCCAGTTGGTATTAATACTTTCTACGGTATGCCAAGCAAAATTGCAGAATATTTGAAACTTCGAAACGCCAATAGTTATAGCGGACATTGTTTCCGAAACACTTCTGCGACTTTACTTGCGGACAGCGGGGCTGACATCCAAATTTTAAAAAGGCATGGAGGATGGAGTTCGAGCACAGTCGCCGAGGGATATGTAGAGGAGAGTATCGAGAATAAATTAAAGACTTCAAGAAGAAATTTTAACTGCCGCCAGAACGTTGATGAGCAACCTTCTACTTCAAGAGGAAATTTTAACGGCCAGCAGAACGTTGGTGAGCAACCTTCTTCTATCGCAATTTCTTATCCCCAGTCAACAGTAGTATCAAGCGAAGGAGTTATCACTTCATCAGTTTCTGATTTCAAGTCAGTGGCATCTTCTTCTGGCATAACATTTAATAATTTGAATAATTGTATATCTAATATTTATACTAAGAAGTTCAATGAATGAAGTGTGGTCGTTGCTATGTAGTGTTGCCAAGGAGAAAAGTGGCACTTTTCTTTACTGTTTTCTATTAAGAAAAGACGTCCTTTGCCGTTGAGTACACGAAAAAAGAAATTAAAATATTGAACAAAAAAGCCTTATCAAAATTTTCATTAAATAAAATAAACGCCTTTGATCATTCAAAGTTTTCTAGACTTTGCGGTAAGTAATGGTACGTATTTATTATGTTTATTTATTTAAGTTGGGCCGATTCTGGAGGTACTGCAATACTAAGCCAACCCACGACGGACGTGGAGCAAGCCCCTAACCTCCTTCTTCTTATAGTGCCATACCCTATTCAGGGTGTTGGCTACCTCTCTCCTATGTCTGTTTGGTGCGCGGCAATAGATAATTTGCACAGACAGACATAGAGGACCTACAGTTTAACGTGGGTTCCGAACCACAGGAAGTGCATGCACTTCTTCTCCAGAGACGTTTTCCTGGGAAAAAATCCACCTCACTGGTTTCCCGTTGCCTTGCGAGGGAGAACGACCGGACCGGGGATCGAACCCGGATCTGCTTCATTGGTAGCCCGCGCTCTTACCACTGAGCTACGGCCGCTCTCCCTAACCTCTGTCAAGTTCCAAAAATCAGTTTAATATACTGGACCCGCATGCGGGTCGTATCAGATATTAAGCTGATAAGAACAGATTTATTTCCAACAAATGTTTAGAAGTTTAGAATAAAATGTTGTATATATAACAAATTAATAACATGAATTATAATATTGCAACAAATAGACTATTGCACAGCGCATCTTAATTGTTTTAGTTTTGTAGTATTACATCAGTCTTTTATATATTAATATTGTTTCTGTCCTGTTAAATGTTCGGTATAAATGTCTCGTGACCACTTTATTGCATCACTAACACATAACTTTTTCAAAGTCTTAATGTACTTTCTGGATCCCAGAAACTGTGTAAACTGGTTATTTTTTTTATCCCAAGACACCAGGGCTCCGATGATGATATTACTTCTGTTGTTACGTGAGAATAGGTTTCCTCCAATCTTAGCCTAATCGGGCCATATTTTCTAAATTTTGCCTCTCTAGCTTGGTCAAATGCACTAATGTTGTTTTCAAACGGTATCGTTATATCAATCACATGTGCTGTTCCGGCTTTCGCAATTACTAGGTCGGGTCGTAGTCTAGAGCCTGGCATAATTTCAAACCCCTTCCTCTGTGCTGCATTCTTGTTACGAGTTGTAATGGCATTATGTCTAAGTTGCATTGCTGCTGAATGAATCATGCAGTGTTGTAGTACGTGTGGCAAAGTCTCACTGTCATGATTGCACCTTCTGCATCTTCGATCTCCTTCTTTCCATCTCTGGTTACCTTTCAGAGGCACCAGGTTTAGTCGTGCTTTATGTATAAACCTCTAGTCAGCAAACCGGGTATAATTAATTGCCTTCTTTTAAGAAATGGTCACTGCTTGAGTCAGCACTATAACATTGGAATGTTTTTCCTTAGTTTTTAAGGTTCGCCAAATGCTGTGCTCGATTCTTTTCTTTTATTGTTCTGATAATTTTCATGATTTTGTTTCTTTTAGTATCACCAATTTCATCATTTCCTTTAATGACAATGGGCCCGTTATCTTCAATCTTCCAATCTACCTCTTGCCTTCTAGATGACTTTCTAGCATTTGTCCAGATGTTGGATAATTCATTTGTGGTGTTTTCGAATCTATCTTCCATTGAACCAGATAAAAAGTCCCGTATCAATTTGTTGGACACGTTTGTTTATTCGTCTTTGAACAGTTTGTTTTAGATGTTCTTTCGCAAGTTCAGTATAACTTTTGTCATTTGATGTTAATAGTTTAAAAGCTGAATCAATTACGGCAATATCTGATAATTCTGCCATGTTGAGAATTCTAATTAGGTTCATCTGTCTTCTTCCGTATATATAAATACCTATTCGTTAGCAGCTTCTTGTGGCAATGAAAGAGTCGCTTTTTAAGCTCAGCGCGCAGCACATCATCTAAATGTTTCCAAGCCGTTTTCTCGTGTGTATATAATCTTGTAGCAGCGTTAAACGCAGGGAATACAAAGGTTTTAAGTGCGTCTAGTCGCTGCCATGGGGCCAATTTTGGCTGTAGTATGTCTAGTCCTAGTTTAATGAATTCTCCCATAAGATATATTTCCAACAAATGTTTACAAGTTTAGAATTAAATGTTGTATATATGACAGATTAATAAAATGAAGTGAAATATTGCAACAAATAGAGTATTGCACAGCACATCTTAATTGTTTTAGTTTTGTAGTATTACATCAAAGTCTTTTATATGTACATATATTAATATTGTTTCTGTCCTGCTAAATGTTCGGTATAAATATCTCGTGACCACGTTATTGCATCACTAACACATAACTTCTTCAAAGTCTTAATGTACTTTTTGGATCCCAGAAATTGTGTAACCTGGTCATTTTTCGTATCCCAAGACCCCAGGGTTCCGATGATGACTACTTCCGTTGTCACGTGAGAGTAAGTTCCCTCCAATCTTAGCCTAATTGGGTCATACTTTCTTAATTTTGCCTCTCTAGCTTGGTCAAATGCACTAATGTTGTTTTCAAACGGTATCGTTATATCGATCAAATGTGCTGTTCCGGCTTTCGCAATTACTAGGTCGGGTCGTAATCTAGAGCCTGGCATGATTTCTTGGTTGTCGCCTATAATTTCAAACCCCTTCCCCTGTGCTGCATTCTTAATACGAGTTGTAATGGCATTATGTCTAAGTTGCATTGCTGCTGAATGAATCATGCAGTGTTGTAGTACGTGTGGCAAAGTCTCACACCTTTGCATCTTCGATCTACTTCTTTCCATCTCTGGTTATCTTTCAGAGGAACCAGGTTTAGTCGCGCTTTATGTATAAACCTCCAGTCAGCAAACCGGGTATAATTGCCTTCTTTTAAGAAATGACCACTACTTGAGTCAGCACTATAACATCTGAATGTTTTTCCTTGATTTTTAAGGTTCGCCAAATGCTTTGCTCGATTCTTTTCTTTTATAAATCTTCATCTCGTAATTTAGGGGTTTCTATTTCTACAATGAGTGCGTTTATCTCGATGACTCCATCGGATGGAAACTCCATCCGATCGTGTCCATCCACTTGAATTTTGCGAGATAAACCGTTAAGCGTGAAACTTCGATCGGATGCGACACCTAAATTCAATCTGGGAGTTTTGTGGGCTTGAATTGAGTGAAGTGGATGCAAGCGTAAGATTTTCACGACACAAACATGATTGACTTGAGTTGACAGATCAGATGTTTTATGTATACCTAAGTTCATGTAGATATAGTTTCCCGCCAACTGTTTGTGAGGTTTAGGTTACGTGTGTAGCACGTTGATTTCTTGATTGTAGGTGTAAAATAAATAAAATTATAAAAATAAAAATCTCAATGAATAAAGATATTAATCTTAAATGTTACTGTATCTTCTATAAAATATTACAATATTTGTATTAAATATTTATTTTTCTTTCCCTTTGAAGTACATCAATTTTTGCTCCGCGCCTTTGACGCCACTTCACGAAAAATACAGTATTATTAAAAAGATTGCTCATTAATAACTGCAGATGGAAAAGCATAAACATAGTAGTTGCTTTCTTTGGTAATAATTTCATTATAATTATAAACAAAAATACCGCGCAAACTTTTAAAGAAATGAGGTTATGTACAATTGGAAAGTTAAGCAATGTGAAGTTGGCTTAACGATAGCACTGTCTTCGTCATCTGTTGCATTCGTCACTTTTCAATTGCAGCGGACTAATGTAAGGATTCATTAATCCGCTAAAGTGGATACCGACATATACACTTTAGCTTGACACTTTAGGATTGACTCGACACGATCGGATGGAGTTTCCATCCGACGGAGTAGTCGAGATAAACGCACTCAATGTTTACGCTGTTTTGTACTACAGCATTACGTGTTCCTACTAAGTTTGTGTTTCTTATGTTGTTATTAAGATTAACATAACTTGCCATAGGTAATTCTTCAGTTAATGATGCCGGAAAAATGGCATCAAGGTCATTTGGTTGGATTGATGTTGTATGAAAAGTGGGAGATGTTATTCCACTTTCTATTTCAAGACCTGCTAATACTGCTGCATAAATTTCGAGATTTGTGCTTGTTGAAGTTTGTAAAGAAGGGATTGAAAAACAATTTTCTTCTTCTGTGTTATGGTTTAAGCTGTTATGAATTTGAGCAATGACCGACATTTGTTGTTCTTGTTGGTCATTTGGGGTTGGGGTAAATGGTTCACATTCGTCGTTTTAACTTTCCATTTTACGAAAATTTTAATGTACAATAGATAATAATTTAACTGTCACTGTCACTTCACATTTAAATTGTACTGTTTGAAATTATATTAAAAGCTTATAATTTTCGTTACACGATACACAAACAAAAAATCCCAGTTATTATTTACACTTTTCCGTCAATATTATTTATATAAATGTTTTTTTCGCGCTACAATTCCATTAAATTAAGCTGATAAGAACAGATTTATTTCCAGTTTTAAAAGATTGGTGTTAGCTCATGGCACAAAGTGTTCCTATGATGCAGTGTTGCCAGTTGTACGGTAGTTCCCGCCAAATTATGGTATACGGTACCAGTGGCATTCCGTGGGTTCAAAATTTGGGTAGGCATTGCAAAAGTTATTTGACATCAAGATTAAAAAGTAAAAACATTACAACTCTAATTTACCAAGAGTCCAAGACCTGTTGTTAAATGAATTGATCTACGCATAAAATCCCTATTAAATTTCACTTTGTCATTATGCACTTTAATTTGAAACGTAAACCTTCCTTTAAAGCCAAGTTAATGCGTGATTTGCCACATAATTTTAATCTAGCAGTTGCAGATAAATGTTCTTTGGTCGACCCACGTTTTTTAATTGCAGCTGAAATATTTTAAAACAGAGTATCCTGTTTCAGACTATACTTTTGAGGGGCTAGATATAGATGAAAATAGTAATCAATTCCAGCAAAATGGCTTATTTTTTATATCGCTGCCAGTTAGCCAGTCCATTCTTTTATACTATTCAGTATTAAACCATCTAGATTTCTTCCTACTGTCTGCCTGTAACTGTCCTAGTCATTTTGAAGTACATCGCCCATGATTTTTTATTTCTGTTTGTTTTTCGTAAGAGAATCCATTAAAATATTCTTTTAAAAGCTAGAGAATTTCCATATTTTCTTAATTTACTGCAAATTTGCAAACTACGTAGAAATAAATAAACACACAATGGCTGCACGCTGCACCTAACTGTCACTGACCGTCGCAAGTAAAATAAAACTACAGAGGCCGTGTCTTTGCCGTGCTTATTGCGTTCTGAAATCCCTACTATTTCTTTGCATCTGTCTATCTGATCATTGCATTATTTATATCAATGTGCATGCAAACGTGTTAAGAATAATAGATGGGTTGATTGTGTCGTAGCTGGAATCATTTGGCTCGATAAGCTCGGCCTTCGCGTATGAAAACCGTGTTTAAAGGCAATGGTTTATTTATTTGGGGCCTAATTTTTAATGTTACGCGGTGGTGTATAAATTAAAACTGTGTAAAAATAACTTTTTTAACTGAAAGTTAGAATTTGATTTCTTTTTGGAAAGTTATGGGTAGGCACTGCCTACCCTACCTAATAGAACGGACCGCCACTATAGGGTCCAAACCCCATTACCATACGCAAAATTAGCCCTGTTCAATACTGGGAATGCAGAAAACTTAGCAGAATAGAAAAACGCCAGGTAAATTAGATTTATGTAAAATTACACACTTTTTTAATGTTTTTAGTTGAAATGTTATGTGAATAAAATTTTGTCGAAGTACATTAAATATTAGTTTTACCTATATAATGTAAAAGAAATGGACATGGCCCTTATTGTTCCAAAGTATTGTCAAACGGGGACTGATGGAACGATTTGTAGGTCTTTTTTACAATAACTTTCAACCCTATAGTAAAAATTGGGTTGTAATTTTTGTAATAGGTGGAGGTTTATCTCGTGAAGTTAATTTTCCCATGATTTGTTTTTAATCTTTGAAAAACAGTTTTTTTTTAATCTTTCAGTTCCGTATGAACCGCCTGTCTGGTATGTATCAATATGAAACGATGGAGTTTTTGTACGGCAAATATGCATATTTAATAATTGGGACACATAGGCGTTTTCGTTAGTCATTATGGAACGACCGTAATATTAAAAAAAAATTTAATTCCAAAAAAAAACAAATAATAAAACCAAAAAGGAAAATATATAAAAACGATAAAGGTTTTATCGTTTAAATGTTGTGCAACTGAAAATATATATTATATGAATTAAAGAAAAATCAAATTTTCACCTATTATTCTAGGTTAGAAAATATTTAAAAAATGTAAAAATCATCAACTGTGCAGACGTGGCATTTTGTAGATCGTTCTAAATTACTCTCAAGAAGCGCCGTTTTATTTAAAACTTGTTTTAAAAGGGAGTCAATGCTTACAAAAAAATTGAACAGGGGAACGTTTTGGAGGTTATGTTCTAATTTTCATTTCATTGGACCACAGATGTAAAATGATGAAGTACCGAGAGTGTATTGCGTTACAGGGAGGTATTTTACACATTCCTTCAAAAATGATGCTTGACAGAAAATTCAAATATATGTAGCACTATTATCAAAGAAGTAATATTACTTCTTTGATTATTATGATTTTATATAAAACCGAAATCGCCCCTTATAGACAAAATTCGGTGAAGTCCCTAATTTCTAAAACAAAATGTAGGTACTTCTATTAGTCACGCATGTTAGTAATGCTTTATAAAGATGTGGGTGGTACCGTGGTGAGGAATAATAGAGGTATGAGTATTTTTAATAATTTTTTTCTATATAAATAATAATAGGGAAGAACAATGAAATTTTAATAAAAAAATGTTCGAATTGATACATCTTCATTATTTTTAAGAAAAATTCTAACTACCGTACATTCGCGTACGGTAACGCGGTTTGGACCGCAAACCGTACTTTGGCGGGAATTACCGTACATATGGCAACACTGCAACGTAGGAATATTTTGTGCCATGAGCTAACACTAATCTGCTAAAACTGTAGCGGGAAATTTACAAATTCAAAAAATCTACCGCGTGTTTCATATAAACCCCGCTGGAGTTCCATATAACCCCCGCTGGAGTTCCGTATATCCTCATTCGACGGTACAGAATTATTAAGAGATAACTATTGATTTTAAAATTGTCGTTTTTATGAAGAGATCGCCACACTTGCCTCTCTGTTTTCAAAAATCGATGACTCCAGCATTTTTATTCACCGTTAGAGGGCGCTGCCGTCATGTTTCCCTATTCAAGTAATTTTGAGTTTGCTTATAAACGTTTGCGAAACGGTATCTAGTTATCGCTTCTCGGCCTATGGCTAAGATCAAAGTGTAGTATCTGTTCTTATCAGCTTAATATCTGATACGACCCGCATGCGGGTCCAGTATATTAAACTGATTTTTGGAACTTGACGGAGGTTAGGGGCTTGCTCCACCTCCGTCGCGGGTTGGCCTGGTATTGCAGTACCTCCAGGATCGGCCCAACTTTAATAAATAAACATAATAAATGCGTACCATTACTTACGGCAAAGTCTAGAAACTTAGGATGATCAAGATTTTGACGAGGGTTTTTTTGTTGGATATTGTAATTCTTTTGGATTATTACCCACATATGCAGAAGAAATCAATCAATCCCCTTATCATGCGATAACTTTTTTAAAAATGTGACGTGTGACATAATCTTCCCAGAGAAAAAACATTATGTTTAAAGATGACTTGTGACAAAATCTTCGCAGAGAAAGAAAAATAAAGTTTATTCTTCCTTAGTGTTTTTTTACACTTTTAAGTTTCATTTTGTTTTGGCTGGATGATCTGTCCCTTTTGGAGAGTAACTTGATTTAAAAAAAATATTTATATCAAAAAGCTTATACAGGATTGTTCAAATCTATGGAATACTGGTTCTGGTGGCTTAAATATTAATTTTACAAAAAAAAATACTTTAGATACTTTAGTTGCATTTTTATCTACTTTTCTGCATACTTAAAAATTTTTTTTACCAAAGCTAAAAGCGCCTTTTTTAATAGCATTCATTCGATAGAGAAATTTAATCTCTTTTTGATGGTATCCTCACATTACAAAATTTTCGAGAAGCACACAAAAAACTTTTTCATATTAGCTGAAAGAAAAGCCTATCGTTGCAGTGGTGTGCTTTGAAATTCATTAGATTCCTCTTTGCAGTCAAAAACAATTAAAAGAATAAGATCCGCTCAAAAAAGGTGTCAAATGAGCTTTGGATGATACTATTTTACACGGCATATGCTATAATGGGCAAGATCGGCAAATCAGTGGCATTCACAGCATGTTACTAATAGACATGTTTACAGCACTAACATTTTGTTTGTGAATTTCAAAACACACTATTGCGACTATGATAGGCTGTTGTTTCCGGTAGATAAAAATGTAATAAAAAAACTTTTAACTAAATTATCTTTTTGTAAATTCAATATTTCCAGAACCAGTATTACATACTTTTGAACAATTCTGTATATTCCCAGGGGTGCTGAATAATTTTCCTGTAAAACTGTTAGGTGCATTTTTTCCAAAACTAACAAAAAATTAGAAAAGCCTGGACTTTCCTATACTTTACTTGTTATCATATAGGTATTCAAAATTATTTTACTGTTAACATTTTAGTTCAAAACGTTGACTACAATAACATGCCACCATTCTTGTCACTGTACCTAAGGACAGCATAGCTGCAGAATAGGTATATTATAAGAACGCATTACATGATGCCTATTAAAGCTTTCATATAAAAATAATAGTAAATTTTTTTGAGAATATTTCATTTATTCAACTGCTACCTATAAACAGAAAAGTGATGTGACAGCCGGCTCGTTTTAACAGGTAGCTGTGTAATTCAGTCACACATCCTGAGACATGCATGGGGGTTCCTCCCAGGCTTCAGAGAGCGATTTACAGCAAAGTGGTAGTGCGCTGCAATTTTTCTTCTGTGAAAACAATTGATTTTTTGATATTTTGGAAGCAGATTTGTTGGGATTGAATAAAACTAAGAACGGGAGGACAAATTCATTCGCCATAAATTGAGTAGGAGGAGAAAATTCACCCCTACCAATTGCTGTACCTAAAAATTAAGTTGTGTGCCTTATACTCATAAGCAATTTAGCTTAAACCAAAATGTTTTATCGTCCCCCCTTTATTATAAATGAGCATAAATTACGATTTTCAAAAATTCATAGAAGGCGTCACAAAGAAATTACCAGACTGGGACACGAACCACATTGAAGCCTATCCCTATGAGCCTACAAAATTAACAAAAATCGTGTGGCCAGTTTTTGAGCAATATTTTTTTTTAATTCCCAAAATTTAAAAACATTTTTACGTCACAGTTTTTATTTGAGCACATCTTTTAAAATAGTAACATTATGTATTATACTGAAAAAGGAACGAGAGCTAAAAAAAATCTGACAGGCAAAACAAGTGGGCAAAAAACCTTGAGGTTTCATATATGAATAAAAGACACCTATATATAAATAAAGAATAATATAGAAAGTGCTGAAAAAGAAAGACAAAGGTTTGAAGTGGAGAGATGCCAAGAAAATTTCAATGAACAAAAAAGCTTGGAAGAAAGTGTATACATGACAAAGTGCAACTTTAGTATAATGAGAGACAACCTCGACACCAAACCTGGTAAATGAGGTTTTTTTAGACTAAAAAGACGATATCCCAAGAAAAACACAATTAGGTGGCGATACAAACGTAACAGATTTTATTTAAGAGTATAAAGAAAACGGCCACGCATACTATAGAAGCTTGTTTATTTCGTTACTATGGATACAATGAAACAAAAACCTCTAGCATCCCATCATCTAGTGAAACATTTTACTTAAAAACTAATCACGTAGCAAAACATTTTGTGTTACTAGGAATAGCATCTTTGTTATTGTGAAAATAAGGGTTGTAACTAGTTAACTTAACCG
The DNA here is from genome assembly GCA_958336395.1 of Ctenicera cuprea. Classification (NCBI taxonomy): domain Eukaryota; kingdom Metazoa; phylum Arthropoda; class Insecta; order Coleoptera; family Elateridae; genus Ctenicera; species Ctenicera cuprea. Next base: position 39,087,941 of record OY284487.1, on the reverse strand, counting down.
TTTATTACATAATACATGTTCGAGGGATATAATCAAATTAATTAAATTTTGATATTTGAACATCATCAAACTTTACCCGGACAAAATTCAGGGTATTCATTATTGCATGATGAAATTTAACCTAAAACATCAGTAAATAGAATAAAATGACTGGATGTTTTATTCTATTAACATTCCATTCCACTGTGAGTCAAGATGGATATCAACCGTTTAAAACAGCAGGTTAAATACAGCTTTATTTTTAAAACAACAATCTTAAATTAAGTGTATTACATACAGTTTGTGTTTCTATCATGTTTATAATAAACATTTTTGTGTATATTTTTTTATCTATGGTTTATAGATTTTGTGGTTTAAAATATAGGATAGTTACTCATATCTCAATTTTGATTGGCCAGCTAGCACTGGCAAAAAGTCGAGGTAGAAAATTTGGCAATAAAAATCAATTGTACCTATTTTTTAAATTCCATATTTTTATTTCATAAATTTAATTGGTTTTTAAAATACTGAGTGTAATAGCAAGAGTAACATTTATGGTAGTAGTTGTTAGGCTCACTTAGATAAAACAAGATTTGTTAATAAGTTCTAGCTTGACTCTGTTGAAGTTCATATGTATTGCAAATACATTAATTTTGTTAAAGGTAAATATTTATTGATAAATATCCACTTTGTTTTATTTTACTTGAAAATTAATACTTACCCTTTAAATTTTTTCAGGTAATTTTTAATAATTTTAGTGTGGGGTTCCTTGAACTTACAACAATTTTATTCTGGGTTGGAAAATAGACCTGAACCCACTACAACGGCGCCTGTGATCAAGTGCTATACATTAACATAGGTTAGAATTCCTATTAGTTCTTGAATTTTAATTGTTTTAATGGGAAAACAAACCAATTTGAAGTTAATAAATAAACTCTCAAAGCTCCCATCGTAGCTCTATGAGTTTTAACATTGAACGATTGAGCTGTCGTCTATAGTATGTACCTACAGACAATATTTTAGCTGTATTTACAGTTATGAAAATTTTACAATCCACATTGATGCTATTATTAAAATAATAATATACAGAGGAAGTAAAAAGTATGGATACAATGATTTTCTGTCGTTAATATTCATTCTAGAAAAAAATGTTTCAAATAAAAGTTGTTCATAAAATTCTTAGTTATACCATCCGTTTTATAAAAACGAACCAGCGCTATAGCGCTGTTACTATAAATTTTAAGTCTATTAAACTATATATCAGATTAAATGTCACCAAAAACTCTATCTTTTGACAGTATTCACTTTTTTATATCTTTAACTGTTTCATGGTTATGACGCATTGGTCAATATATTAAATTGCAGGGTATACTTTTATTTTATTTTGTGGTAGAGCGCTTTCTTCTCTTTTCAACCATACAAAATTTTTATATCGTTACATCAATTTTTTTTAGCAAATGTGCGAAAAACTTTCCCAACAGGTCAGCCATGATTTTTTTTTAATGGGGGCAAAAGAAGCAACTGAAACATGAAAACAGAAAGGCATCATACTGTCAAGCCAACTGGCTTTTCGTTTTAATAAAAATCATGGCTACCCTGAGGGGAAAGTTTTTCGCATTTTTTGCGAAAACTTTTCTATGTAACGATATTAAAATTTTATAGGGTTGAAAAAAGAAGAAAACGCTCTACCACAAAATGAAAAATATTATAAACCATGGACGACTGCGCCATAAACTCGAAACAGTTGAAGACATAAATAAGCGAACATCATTCAAGTTTTTGGTGATATTTAATCTGATTTATGGTTTATTAGACTTAAAATTTATAGAAACAGCGCTACAGCACGTTTTTTTTTATAAAACAGGCGAGACATTCACATACATAAAATTTTTTGTGAAACTTTTTTGAATTATGACTTCAGGAATTTGTTTTTAATACGAATCATTTATTTGGTTCAACTGCTTGATAGAGTATTTTTTTCTCTTTATGGTAGTGTAAAATTATTATAGGATTACATAACAATTTTTTTCCAGAAAAAGTCGCTTAAAGTTTTAATCTAAAATAAAACAACTTTGCCATGGAATACCAGATTTTGTTTAAGGTACACGATAAAGCTGCATGATAAACAAAAGCCCTGCGATTAACAAAAGAAATCACTATCTTCGGATACAGCTAATAAAAGATCAAGTTGTTATCATCATTTCTTGCTGATTTGGGTCTACCAGTTTTTGGCACACTTTTAACGCTACCCGTTTGTTCGAAGCACCTTAAAGTTTTTCCAAACAGATGGGGGATGGGGTCTGGATGGGTGTCATTAAATAAATTACAAACATTTCATAAATTTCTTCACTTATCTCCATAATTTCAGCATCATAAAAATTACCATTATTAATGCCAATAATACTCGCCCAAAATTAAAAAATAATACGTCAATCACCTTAAAGTCAGAATACATGCAACCATAGTGATTTCTTTTGTTAATCGCACGGCTTTTGCTTATCATGCAGCTTTATCGTTAACCTTAAACAAAATCTGTTATTCCATGGCAAAGGATTTATTTTAGATTAAAACTTTAAGCAACATTTTCTAGAAAAAATTGTTATGCAACCCCATAATATTTTTGTACTACCATAAAGAGAAAAAATACTCTATCAAACAGTTAAAAAAAGTTAATACCTTCATATTTAAAAAAAATTGCGTGAGGTCATAACCCAAAAACGGTTGAACAAAAAAATGTTTGGGTATGTCAGTATATAGCTAAAAATTTCATAAACAACTTTTGCCAAAACATTTTCTTCTAAAATAAACGTTAACCTTTTTGATGCTATGGATGCTATTAATACGTCTTTAGCAGTCCTGACACTGTTGCTGAGGATGCATATATACGTTTTGATTTTCTACCGCTGACTGTGATTTACGTATAAAGCCGTCCGCATATGTATTACCAATAGTAAGGTTTAGTTCAACATTGTGCTACCTCATAAGACACCATCTACTTTTTTAGAGGTGTAGTTTTGAATGAATTTGTTGCATTTGTAGACATTTTGCTTTGTTGTGGCTAAGTCTATAGGCGTGTATTTATTATTTCAATGGCACGTAAATATTTGATGGATAAGAAATTAGAAGCAATTCTGTATGCTTATGTATATACAGTGCGAGTGTAAAGTTTGGAACTAATTCGATAAAATTGAAATAGTCGAATTTAAAAAAAAACCCTACTTGTCAATCTTACTTTTTAAAAGTGCATCTTTTCTGATAATTGTCATTTTTCGATCGTCTTTTGTTTTCGAACTATGACGTCATCGACAATTTCTTTAAATGGCACGCCATATTTTTGCGGTCATATTTGGATAGAGGTTGAAATTCTGAATTCGGCTATTATGTCGAAGTATGACATTGACATCCACAGTTTTCTAGATAATCAAGTTTAAAGTCAACAACAAAACCCATAAAAAATTAAGTTAGCCATGGAATATTGATAGTTTGTTTGGAAACAATCTAAATTTTATAAACTAACATTAATTAACTAAAAATAACAATTAAATCCGACCATCATCAAAATTTCTATTCTTTGTTTTTCGCTTAAATATTGCACCACTTTTACCAGTAATAGGTAAATAATCAATAATCAACAAAATATCGAAGTAACAAACGCAAACGCACAAAATAATGTTGCACTTTCAGAATTTTTTCATTTGTTTGTATTTTAAAACAATAATTAATTGTCAATATTCCATGGCTAACTCAATTTTTGATGTGCTTTTTTTACTTTAAACTTGAGTATATCGAAAACTGTCAATGTCAATGCCATACTTTGACATATGACCAAATTCGAAATTTCAACCTCTATCCAAATATGACGGCAAAAATATGGGGTGTGATTTAAATAAATTATCAATAACGTCACAGTTCGAAAACAAAAAAAAGATCAAAAAATGACAATTATCAGAAAAGATGCATCAAAGAATGACAATTATTAGAAAAGATGCACATCTAAAAAAAAGGTTGTGTACAAGGATCTTTTTTTTAATCTGCCAATTTCAATTTTATCGAACTAGTTCTAGACTTTACACTCGCACTGTATAGTGAACACTAAATATTTCAAGTTTTTGTAACAATAAATTTTAATTTTATAACAAATTCGCGACAAGTGTTTTAGTATTATGTACTGCAATTATAATATAAAATTAAGAAAATTTTTTTAACATTTTTAAAAACTGTATATATTTTGAAATGCTTACCACACCCTCAAAAAGATACCTTTAATGTGAAAGCCAAAAAAATCAAATTTTACATCATCCGCATGTAAGCGCGCAAACTTCTCAAAATCGTGCCTAACTGGTAGCTTGGATGGCATGCTAGCCGGCCACAGCGACAAGTTGAAAGACAGAAGATCGGTGTCTCCATACTTTTTACTTATTCTGTATAATATTATTTTATAATATTATAGTTAATTTTAGCGTGCAGTTTCATCACACAAAAATTTATAGTAAAATTAGTAAATGTCTTTCTTAAAAACTAGTCTTAATTGCAGAGTATTTTCAACATAAAAAATTAGTTCTTTATTTTTTTTTAATATTAACACTATTAGCGAATGTTACTACACTAGCCTAATGATTTGTCACAGAAATATTTTTAAAACTACAATAAATTTTTATTGTAGTACGATAGCTAAAGCTGGTATGTACAAAACTTTTGAATAGAAGAATACGGATAATAAATAAGTTCAATACAATAAGTAGATATATTTTTTCAACTATATGTTACATTGTAACTTTATTAAATACATTGTTTTATTGACTTACATTAACCCATATTATATGGAGGAGGTTGATGTTGATATGGATTAGGGTTCATCTGACGTTGCAGTTGAGCAACAAGAGCAGGAGAAGGTTGAGTTCCAAGGGTGGCACCCTGCTGCTGCTGCTGCTGTTGTTGTTGTTGTTGCTGCTGCTGCTGCTGCTGCTGCTGTTGTTGTTGCATAGCTAACATTTGCTGTCTCATACGCTGCTGTTGTTGGAATTGAGTTTGCTGTGTACCTTGCATTCCCTGAGCTCCCGCTCGAGAGTAAGGTGGAGCAGGACCACCTTGCCCTGCCATTGCATTCATGGTGTTCATGTTAGTGTTCATTGTGACATTAGGAACTTGTTGCATGTACTGTGGTCTAGGATTGTGCTGTGCCATGCCTCTATAATCCGGTTGAGGTGGTCTAGGTTGTCCAAAACCTTGTTGCTGTCCTGTAAACATATTACCTTGTGCTCCTTGCATCATTTGTTGGTTACCCTGCAGGTTTCCTTGCATCATAGCACCAGGGTTACCTCCGTAATTTCCATATTGTTGCCCCATACCACTTTGCATATTGCTATATTGCTGCTGAAACATTGCCTAAACAAAAATTCAGTACATGAATTATTTTAAACTGTATTTTAAACAAACAAGCAGTGTGCTTACACTGAAATTTGGTTCTAAATAAAAAAAACGGTAAGTAGTTCGTACCTGATTGGATTGCATAGCTGCAGGATGTTGCTGACGTATAGGTTGCCGTGGAAATTGTCTTTGTATTGGAGCATAGTTTGCTGTTTGTTGTGGGCCAGGAGGGGCAGGACTCTGCCCACCTGGCCCCATAAATTGACTCAGTGGATGACGTTGCTTCAACATAAGTGACAGAGCTTGTTTTGACTGATTGATCTGCTGTGGTCTTTCAAAACGATTAACTACAAAAAAGGATTTATTATTTTGTTGAAATTAAAAAAAAAGTGTAATTTTAATTATAAATAAAATCATCAGGTCGGTAGTTTCAAGAATATTGGAAAAAGAAAGTTCGGTGTTGGTTCATTCCCCGTTAAGAGGCGGGCCGCTATAGGGGCCTTTCAGACTCTGCACCATAGTCCTAAGCCCCTCTTAAGCCGATAACAAATGGGTTAAAGCAAGGAATTTGGATAAGAAAGGATTTCTGCTGATAGTACGGTCGGTACCAGTATTCACCTTTTAGCCCAGGAAAACTGCGGATTAAAACCTGAGCCAGGACATTAGGCCAGGCTGGGGAATCGTTAAAACATTTAACGTGGAGCCACCTCTCTCATGAATATTGGTTCGTCTGCTAATATACTTCGCAAATTACTTTGGCACAATGTTATTGGGCCCCTCACCACTATTTTTTATCTTCACAAAATGTGAAACATATTGTACTTACATTAATTTAAATTTCACTAGAGAAGTGAACACACTTATTATACAAGGTGAGTCAATAAGGCAGAGGTGGCCAATTATCTCCTTTACTATTTCACACACAGAAAATAATTTTAAATAAAAATTGTAGCGGACCTAGAAGACAACATTTTAAAATTATTTTCAATTGTAAAGGAGGTTCCATATAAGAATGGCATACCAAACTTATTTTCTTTAATAATACACCTTTTATATTTTTGAATATTCTTATTCGCCTTTTAATCGCCTTTCTGAATATGTTTTGTTTTTGAAGTTCCGTTCCCGACTTACAACTTATTGCGCTTTTTAGGAAAATTGGACATTTGCAGATCTTACTAATGAAACCTGCCCAAGCTGTATTTCCATAAATTAAACAAACTTTTTCTTTTAAATGTTAGTCAAGACCATGTACTATCCTCCACGTATTTTTATTTTAAAGTTGAATCTGGTTATAAAGGATATTTGTTAATGGTGCTAAAACTTTAATGTATCGGAACTCGATTTTTTTTAAATAGAATATCCTGTATAGCTTTACATGGTTGGGTAGAGCTTTTTATATTCCATAAATTTTATTAACAATTGGTTATACCAAAAACCAACGGTTTTTGAGAAAATTAGATTCCAAGGAAAAAAGTAGGTAATTTCTAGGAATCCAGATATCACTGACACCTGTTTAGACAGGTGATTGGGTCATATTTTTGTAATGGCAAAGAAAATGGAGATACTTATCTAAATTTTTAAAGAAAGAGTCTGCTAGATTTGTTGAAAAATGTACCTTTTGCATGAATTGGTAGAGGTGGACCAATTCGTTGGCCACCTAGGTGTCCAGACCTAACCAAATTAGATTTCTTTGTGTGGGGTTATGTAAAAGAAAGAGTTTATTGAACTCCACCAACTATACTTGAAGATATGAAGGAGAGAATTAGAACTGCCTTTCAAGAAATAAACTTTTTTAAAAATTGTATTAACGTTAGTCAGCCGTATAAGAATGTGTGTGCTAGAAAATGGCGGACATATTGAACACCTTATTAACTAGCTTCTACTAAAAAATTGCCGTCTTTACCGTTTTATGTTAAATAAATTTCTTACATGTTCGTAGTTGTTTCTTACAAATACAAAAAACAGAGGTCAGTGCCTCCTATAATATCTGGATTTCTAGAAATTACTTGATTTTTTTCTTAAATTTAATTTTCTCGAAAACTTTTAGGTATAAGTATAACCATTGGCTAATAAAATTTATAAAGCGCATAAAGCTTTATCTAACTATGTAGTAATAAAAAAAATTAAGTTATGACATTAGTTAGAAATTGTTACACTGTTGCAGATACCAGAGGCCGTCCGCGTCCGTCCTATTAGGAAGGGTAGGCATTGCCTTCCCATAAATTAAAAAAAAATTAAATTCAAAGTTTCAATAAGAAAAAGTTACGTTTACAAACAGTTTTTACTTTTTAACACCACCACAGAACATTAAAAATTCGACGCCAAATGAATACACTGTTGTCTCTAAACACCGTTTTTCATACGCGAAGACACGGGCTTATCGGGCCAAATGATTCCAGCTACGACACAATCAACCAATCTACTATTCTTAATACGTTTGCATGTACATTGATAAAACAATGCAATCAACAGCTGCAAAGAAATAGTAGGGATTTCAAAACGCAATAAGCACCGAAAAAGCTCTGTAGTTTTCACTTTACTTGCGTCGGTCAGCGGCAGTCAAGTGCTGAGTGCAGCTATTATGTGATTATTTATTTTATATGTAGTTTGCAAATTTGCAGTAAATATGGAAAATCTTGTTGACCAGCTTTTAAAGAAAAATTATGATACTCTAACGAAAAACAAATAGAAATAAAAAATCATGGGCAATGTACTTCAAAATTACTAGGGCTGTTACAGGCTGAGTCAAGCTATACGCCTTTTTTTTAGTGAGTTTATTATTAGGAATATATTAAAAAATTTTGGTGTGCATATGTTTCGAAGGGTGCTCTACAACCTGGCGCAGTCAGTTTTTTGATTGGACGTCAAATGTCAAAATAGCGATTTTCAACTGTTTATTTTTAAATAGAACGGTACGACTTTTTTTGGCTTAAACGATGCTGTATGATGTTTACAATATGATCCTCACTGAATTTTTTCACAATTTTTAAGATTCAGCCTAAAACTATGCATTCATTATGTCAGTCTAGTAGGCCGGGACCTGCGGAACGTACTTTGATGTAAACACAAAACGATTTAATGGTTGTCGGTATGCATAGTGAAATCATTATTTTAATAAACATAAAAAAAACAGGCTCAGGTATTTAGATTACATTAAATAATAGTTACTTCAATAATAGAATAACATCGAATGAAAACTATAAGATTATAAACTAAACAAAATTTAAATAAATACTAATTAGTTTTTATCCAACAAGAAACTCGAAGAAGTGGAAATGTTTACTTACAAGCAATTGTTTCATCAAAAGTTTACTTATTTTATGCAAAAACATGGTGACGCGTGCGTACGTACCGGCCTACTAGACTAACATAATGAATGCTTATTTTACAGCCGAATCGTAAAAATTATGAAAAATGCAGTAAGGATCATATTGACATCATACAGCATTGTTTAAGCCAAAAAAACTGGTATCCTTCCATTTAAAAATAAACAGTTGAAAATCGCTATTTTGACATTTGACGTCCAATTAAAAAACTGACTGCGCCAAGTTGTAGAGCACCCTTCGAAACATATGCATACCAAAAATTTTTAATAAATTCCTAATAATAAACTCACCAAAAAAAAAGGCGTATAGCTTGACTCAGCCTGTATATCTAAACCCTCAAAAGTATGGTATGAAACAGGATACTCGGATTTAAAAAATCTTTCAGCTGCAATTAAAAATCATGTGTCGACCAAAGAACATTTATCAGCAACTGTTAGATTAAAATTAATTGGCAAATTACGTATTAACTTGGCTTTAGACAAAGGTTTACATTATCAAATTAAAGTGCATAATGAATTAATGACAAAGTGAACTTTAATAGGGATTTTATACGTAGATTAATTCATTTCACAACAAGTCTTGGTAAATAGGTGTTGCCATAATTTTTTTTTTAATCTTAATGTTAAATAATTACAGCCACTGCCTACCCAAATTTTGAACCCACGGAACGCCACTGGAAGATACCAACCAAATAATCAAAATCAACTTATCTGAATCGCAACAGAATTTCAAAAACAGAATATACAAAAGGTGAATAAAACTATGCAAAAACATACAGGGTGTTCTATTAAATATACATAAGTTAAGTATGCTACTCTTATATGGAACTGAAAATATTGTTAAAATGTGTTCTTGATCCCAACTTTTATTCAAAAAATTTTCCGCATTTTAAATATTATTAAAGGAGATGATCACGATTTTGTTGACTCACCCTGTATAGTATACCCAAATTACTTCAAAATGTACTGTAGTAACCTTTACATTAGTTTTCCATTTTTAAAAATGTTTTAACATATCAAAGTTACACTTGTTTACGAGTCTTGTATTTTATTTAAAACTGTTCGCACGTTACGTCTTTTTCCCAGCACATTCGATTTTATTTATTAATATTAACAAATATAACGGATAATTTTTCATATTTATGGTGATCACGAGTGCATCACTTTTCTATTAATTGTTTATGAAAGGTTAAATATTTATCATTATTTTCAATTCAGTTAATTATGTTTAAAAATATTATACTATACAATGCTTACTGTTGGCCATTTGTTGTGGATAATATCCTTGTGGCTGTTGCTGTTGCTGCTGTTGTTGATTATACCACTGCTGCTGACTAGGAGTAGCACCAAATTGTTGATTTTGTTGCATTCCAGTAGCTCCTTGAGCATAAGGTGCCATGTGAGGTACTTGTGGTGTTGGACCTTGTACTCCCTGCATAGGCATACCGGGTTGTGTTTGGCCAATTGGGGACTGACCCATTCCTATAGCTGCACCAGGAACCTGGCCAGATGCAGACTTGGATTTTCTTGGCCTACGTTGACCTTTACCACGTCCCTTAGTTAAAGCAGCACTGCGAGGACTCTGATCCACCGATGATGGTGTATCTACCTAAATTTTTATTTAATTATATTTCACAATAATAAAATATAAATGCATTATACTTACTGGTTTATCTGGTAGTGGTTCAAGATCTTCGGGAGGCAGTGGTGGAGGATCTAAATAATGTGAGGCTGGACGCTGTAGATTGTGAGTGTGATACCTAAGTAACCTATGAGTTTCTTCACAAGCAAGTGGTCTCCGTTCTAAGCGTACTGCTCCAAACCACGCCCATGATAACGGTGCAGGATTTTTCATGCCTTCAAGTAAATCCCAGCTACTTATTCTTTGACGATCCGTTACCTACAAAAAGATAAGTAATCTGTATTACCTTCAATGTCTTGGTAAAATAAACCAACCTGTAAACCATGTTTCTTATCAATACTATCAAAACTGATTTTATTTCCTTTGCTGTCGGTAAGACAACCTATTGATTCTACAGCAATAACTTCTGTGACTTGTCTGAGTAACGGTAAAAGTTGTCTAATATGTTGTAGCGATGCATTCTGCTTTTCACCTACTTCTTTTTTTAACTTTTTCATTAAGTTTTGATACATTTTCCTTCCTTCATCCTATAACAAATAAGGACATTGCAAAGAAACCTAGGATTAATAAAATTATACAGATAGTAGAGGTATCGGGAGCGATAAAGTCACATACACATGAGTTTCGCTGGACATGAAAGGTAAAATGTATGGACTATCACAACACCTACCTCCGTTATGAACCCCGTGTATTTGTCAAGCTAGAAAAAAGTGCGTTCGCCCCCTAGGGGGAAAAACGAAAATTTTCCAAATTTTTGACTATGCGAATTTCAGTAGAGAAAAGCATAAACTTTTCATATACAGGGTGTGTATAAATTGGTGAAAGAACTACAGGTGGCGATGTTGGTCATAAAATTCTGAGTCGAAAATCTTAATACCAAAATGTTGGACAATCCTTCCTCTGTCCTCAGGAACCATTTTAAAGGAACGTACATTTGACAACATTGGATCCACACACCACAGGTGCTTTGTTATAATGCACGGTAAGTAAGGATCATTGAACGTAAAATCCATTGTTAGTGAACGAAACAAGAAAACGAAAATAATAATTAATACTAATACCTACGAGAAAAGCAACAATGATATGTATTTTTTACAATAATAAGTTAACGAAGAAATGTTTAAAACACGCTTTTGGGACTGAAAAACAACATTTATGAAAATATATTTATTACAATTCTTATTTCTTCTAATTTGCAGCTCTTTCTGTCAACAGATAATGAATTAAAACACTTATTAAAAGACTTCATTTTCAAACTTTGAAGATCCCGTGCATAATTGGATCAAAACTAACGGATATAATGAATTATCTACAAAGTGTTGCACAAACCCTTGCCTATAAGCACAGATAAGGTTAACACTACAGATATACGGTAAATATGTGAGCTATCGGCAGCTTGTGTTATATGATTAATAATCTGCAAAAAGATGGCGCTACAATGACAATTTATAATTAAGTCACAGATGACTGTAATTGAGCAGATTACTTAGCACATATTCAAACCAAAAGTTAGACAGCCATCTGCCATGTTTAATTGTCAAATCGCAATTTTTCGTAAATAATTAATATTGAAGCCAATTCTACTTAAATTATATTCATGTGACAGATGCACTCAAATCCCCGATAAAACAGTTCCTAACACATTTCAACAGTAATAAACAAATAGCGATAGCAGCGCCCTAAAATTGGTCTGGTGCGTTGTAGCCAAACTAACGCTAATTTCGTTTCCAAATATGAGCGGACATTTTGTATAAAGGGTCGTATATCTGTAGTGTTAACCTTATCTGTGCTATAAGCAAAGCGAGCTCCCGTTGCTTATGTCTCACTGCATTCGCCCTGCAAGAGTCCATTTTTCTTAAACACAGTACAAGTACACAATGGGGGTGCAATAAAGTGCACGTTTTGTTGTTTAATTAGGCAAAAATTTTAGTGTTTTAGAGTAGAAGTTATACTATTTATACAGAAAATATGTACTAATGTAACTTGGACTAAATTAAAAAAAGCCTTGAAAAAACTTGAAAACTTTGAAAACTATTTATGGTGAGTATGGATGTGCAAAATGCAGTGGCATAGAAATTGTTATTCTTCTTTTACAAATGAAAGAAATATAATGTTACATGTATTAGTATCAAAAAAATTTGATAATGAGAACAATTCAAACGCCAAGTCTTGCCAGTAAACCATGTTATGATGTATTGCAATGCGTTTTCTGTCATGTACGGAAGAAAAACGGGATTCTGTCACGAGTATTATCATTCAATGGAAGTAGTAAAATTAAACTTATAACAACAAAAGACGAAAATCTTATGAACAAAATAAGTAGTTTAGATCTGATAACATATGAAATCAAATCTTATTTTATTTATAACTTCCAGCTGTACTTCGTTAAAGTCCATATTTAATGAGTATCTGTATATAAAATACTTAATTACTTTAACAATATCTTTTTTTTTTATTTATTTATTTTGGAATTTATCTCAAATAGCTTCTTGTTTGAAGCTCAATCTAGAGATATTACAGATAGCTTAAACTTATATTGATTTCAATTTATTTACTATGGTGGTTGCAATTGACTTACTAACTATGATAATGATGGTGAATTAATTTATTAACTATGGTAATTATAATTAACCTACTAACTGTGATGAATATAATGGTGACTTTGAACTTTGATTTCACTTAAATACTTATCTTATGGTTGTTACAATTAAATTAATGACTATGGTAACTTGTATAGGTATTATTTCTACTATTCTAAGTTCTCCTATAATACTGTTTAATCTCAGTCTTGTTTGTTACGATTTATTGCACTGATATGATTGCACTATTATACCGTTTGGAGAATCGCTTAAGAATCTGGATGGACACGAATGTGCTTCTGCATCTTCTTCTTGAACATACGCACGCTCCTTGCATATCTATTTATTTTAACCTTATACGTATTTCGGCATGTTTACATGCCATTGTCAAAGGTTATATAACCTTTGACAATGGCATGTAAACATGCCGAAATACGTATAAGGTTAAAATAAATAGATATTGTTAAAGTAATTAAGTATTTTATATACAGATACTCATCAAATCTTATTATTCTACTTGCTTTGTAAATAAATGTTAAAAATATAAACATGCATCTGCGGGCGGCGATGGTGACAATAAAACATTAGATTTACATTGTCAATCCTGGAATACAATATTTGCAGAAGTAAAAGTAAGGCTCACAAAAGCACAAGTTTACTGTACAAAAAAATTGTACAACAGATTTTAAAAAATTTGACAGAAGCCTCAGCCCAAACAGTTTCATTAGAGAACCCTTTGGTAATTCGCTGACAGATACCGAATTTTCCTCAGATAAAATAAAGAAAATTTTACTGGGTCTTGATGATTATACAGCTACTGGACCCGATGGCTTGCCTGTACTGTTTATTAAGCATTTTGCAAAAGTGTTAAGCCCATGATTTGAGGCACAAATGATAAGTTCTTTCACCTCTGGTAAACTACTCTCAATCTGGAAGGAGGCCATTGTTACACCAATATATAAAAAGGTGACAAAATGCTGTCCATAAATTACCGACCAATTAGTTTGACATCTCTTGTATGTAAATGCAAGGAATGCATTATCACAGATACGATATTGACCAGTTAATTATAGACAAAAAACATGGGTTAGTAAAACGCCATTCAATAGTATCGAATATGTTGATATGCTTAAATGAACGCAGGACTACAATCAAAACATTCCCACCCACGTTATGTACCTTGAGTTTGAGAAGGCATTCGATAGGGTGTCTACAAAAAGACTTTTATACAGTTGGAACATCTTGGAATTAGAGAACCGCTTCTGAATTGAATGTAATTTCTCAAACAGCAAACACTCAGGGTTCGTGTTTGTACAAGTCTGTCAGATGCTTATGAGGTTCTAAGTGGAGTACCACAAGGCTCTGTCCTGGGACCGCTTTAGTTTACTTTGTATATTGCAGTCCTGAAGCATTCTATAAGTTCACCATCAAGTTTTTTCACTGATGATACCAAGTTTTATGGTAATCCACTGGATCGTTGAAACAAGCTTCAGGAAGACTGTGATCGAGTTCTTGAATGGACAAAACCTGGCGACTTACTCTTAATTCGACAAAATGTACAGTGCCACATATTGAAAACAAACCCAAAAAATCCGTATACACTGGAAAATGTGCAGCTTAAAATAGTTGAAACTCAAAAAGACCTGGGAATAGAAATTACAAATAATTTGAAGTGGGAACATCATATTACTAGCACAGTTAAGAACACCACCTTGTACTTCATTAAGAAGGTTCAATGAATTCAGGAACATTTCTAAAACCATATAAAACATATGTGCAACCAATTCTAGAATTTGGTTTCCAAATCAGGTCACCCTATTTCATCAAAGGCATTGCCTTCATAGAACGAGTTCAGCAAAGAGCCACCAGTAGGTTTTTGGAGGTTTACATATCAGGAAAGATTACAACATCTACATTTAACAACTCTCCAACACCCTAGGAAGAGCGGGTGATCTAATAGAGACATTCAAAATACTCGCAATAGACCACATGTGCAGAAATGTTTTAAAGGTAAGATTTTTGTCAACTTTTGTGGACTATCTAGGTGGGCATCAGTTAAACTTAGGAAAGGACGATATTCATCAAACCCTAGGAAGAACTTTATTAGTAATCGTGTAGTGGAGGAATGGAATAATTTAACAAAAGCATTCATAAACGCCTACCACTATAGAACATTTCAAGAATCAAATAGACAGAAGTGATTAATGTTGGTTAATAATATACAGCGTGTTTGTAAATCATTTTACAGCTTGCAACTTTGTTATTAATCAAGATATTGAAATTAATTTTTTTTAAATTAAGGGGTAGGAGTGTATAGTACAAAATGCGGTATACCAATTTTAAACCCCGCCTACTATTTCTTCATAACCTTTGCTTTTTAAATGGAGCACTCTATATATTTTTAGATATTTGAAATCAGCCCTAAAAATACTTTATCATGGTACACTTAAATCTAAGTTTAGAGTGCAGATTTTTTTAGAAGAATAGAAAAAATATACAGGATGTATCACATTGCGTGATAACTATGGGGATATCGCTTATTTGTAGAGATACGATGATGGTTAAATTAGAGAAAAGTTGTGGAATTTTATGCCCACTAATAATCTGAAAAGAAATTGGAGCTATCTTGCTTAGTTTCTGAAGGAACTGAAAAAAACTGAAATTTTGGATTATTTGTTTTCCGCTATAACTCATTTGTCATTTATATTACATATTTCTAGTTAACGCATTATTAAGACACTTTTTCGTGCTGAATCTAAATTTTTGATCAGATTTGGTATAACTGTTACCATGACTCATTTTCGACTGTCACCTTTTTTTTTCATAAAAATTTAAAATTTTTTTATACTTGAATAGAGTTTTTAATTCTGATTTCAACGATGTGTCACACTTTGCATTTTGTTTAAGTTTTGAGCATTTTATTATAGAACATAGAAATTTCGTAAGTGCCATGAAAAGACCACGTTATTCAATTTAATTTGAAAAAATTCTAGTAGGCCATGAACTGATGGAAGTAAAACAAAACACTACTTTTATTTACTTTGGTCTTTAGATACATTAGGTACGCAAAAATATCAGGAAACTTTGCTTTGTGGGTAGGCAGCAAGTTAATTTATTTTTTATAAAAACAAATGAATGACAAATTTTTTAACATACACAATTTACTGGAAATTCTACTTGCAGTTTTTATGTTTGCAACTGTCATAACAAATTTGAATAACAGGTTAAATAAATATAACAGATAACACTAGAACTGCACTAATACAAACAATTATCATATAAATGTTCAAAACATTTGACACCTTTGTAAAACATGCTCGTCTAAAATAAACTCTCTAATCTGTGTGTTAGTAACTGTGTCATTCCTTTGTTTTTGTAAAAAATAACTTAACTGCTGCCTACGCTCAAAACAAAGTTTCCTGAAATTTTCGCGTACCTAATGTATCGAAACACCAAAGTTAGTAAAAGTAGTGTTTTGTTTTACTTCCATCAGTTCATAGCCTACTAGAATTTTATCAAAATAAATTAAATGACGTGGTCTTTCCATGACACTCTTATGAAATGTTTACTTTATGTAATAAAATGGTCAAAACGTAAACAAAATGCAAAGTGTGACACATCGTTGAAATCAGAATTAAAAACACCATTCAAATATAAAAAAATTTAAAATGCCGACCATAAGAAACAAAAAAGTTGACAGTCGAAAATGAGCAATGGGTAACAGTTTTACCAAATCTGATCAAAAATTGAAATTCAGCATGAAAAAGTGTTCTAATAATGCGTAAACTAGAAATATGTAATATAAATGACAAATGAGTTATAGCCGAAAACAAAAAATCCAAAATTTCAGTTTTTTTTAGTTTATTCGGAAACTAAGCAAGATAGCTCCAGTTTCTTTTCAAATTATTATTGGGCATAAAATTCCACTACTTTTCTCTAATTTAACCATTGTCGTATCTCTTCAAATAAGCGAGATCCCCATAGTTAACACACAATTTGATACATCCTGTATATTCTTAAAGCAGACCATGACTTACGTAAAATCACTAATAAATGCTCAAGAAATAATTAAAACAAAGGCCACTTGCCTTTAAAAGTGCAGTACGGCCGATTTACCCCAATGAACTTCATTAAAGATGTAAAAACGTAATTTTTTAATGAAACCATATGATCTGCATTAGATAGTTAAAAACTACATTAAAATAGCTTTACAATGATATGGCATACTTACCTTATTGTTTAAAATTAGCCTTTAAAAAAACAAAGATACGTCAAACAACATTATTATAATACAATTGCTGAAGTATATGTTATTAATGGGCTTCCACATATGATTAAAGAAACAATTGTCTACTCAACTGACTTACTTGACTATCTGATGCTAGTGCAGAATGCACGAGTGTAGCAAGCATATCTATGACCGTCGTAAAGAGATCACTATGAGTATGCAGATCAATTAATCCATGTGTAACCAATTGAACTAACAGTAATGACCAATCTGTTAAAGCCGCTGAACTTCTTTGGATAGCCTCAAATACTCCACCCACTAATGAAAATCTGAGTTGTAAACCGTCTAAAGTACGTTCATTACTACAGATGTCAATAAGGTTTCCATCGCGAGCCAACGATACAAGCTATAATGTAAATAATTTCAAATCAATATATATTTGTAACTTCGTTATTGAATTGATGTACTTACATAAAATGATAATGCCATGCCAGAATAAAATAAAATCCTTTAAACTCTTACCTGCGAAAGTTGTGAATGTAAAGACGACAGCAAGCCTTCTCTCTGACCTTCTTCCTGCCCTTTGAGACATGTGAGTACTAAACTGAGAAAGGGTTGGTGACTAAACAAACTCTGGCTCTCTGGATTGCTGCGTTGTTTGCTTTTTTGTTCACGACACCAGCCTCCACTTTCTAATACTTGTGCAGCTACTTTTAAGACTCTTCCTTGAACTGCACTAGGTAATTTAGACACCAACGGAGCTACTAACCAAATTGAACCTTGCTGTTTGTTTCTAATATCAGCTCTAAAAAAGTGTACTTATAGTAAAATATATTAAAAAATATGGAACTTACTTTTTCTCTTCATTGTGAGAATTTGTAGTGCTACTGAGTTGAAACACATCGATGGCAGCTTTAGCAACTGTATCCAACCACTGATTTAATTCGGATGAATTTGTATTAAACTGTTTGAACATTAACTGCAGATCTAACCAGGACATTCTTAACGTCCATTGTTCCAAGTTCTATGAAATTTTATAATTGTAAAAAAAATTACATAAGCTAAATCTTAAAAAAGTAAAAAAATATGTTGTATAACCCCTAATAGAATTTAAAATGTATTTAGTAAACATGGGGTTTTATAAATACCTCTAAAATTCGACCAATCATGCTTTTTTGATCTAATTCATCTATAGCAGCACTAGCATCGGGATAACATATCATATGCAACAATCTCTGCGCTTGTGAATGGGATAGAAGAGGATCAAGTAAGTTATCATGATGACAAAGTTCTTCGGGGTGACATAAGCAGCGTTCTAAGACCCATTGCTGTGAACAAATTTCTCGAAGAACATGACATGCAAATGCAGATAAAGATGCTGTGCTCTCTCCATTTCCAGTGCTTGACTGCCTGTAAAGAGATTGGAAAATGAAAAAGACATTTTTTTCATTTAAGGAAAAGGATATTATAATAACAAAAGCACTTTCCCAAACAACACTTTACAAAACTATATTGCACATAAAATATGTAAAAAAGATTATTTACAAATGAATGAAAGTTTTTTGAATATTTGATATTATTTATTATAACACAAAAGACAAGACCCTGTATGTACAGAAGTGAAAATGTATGTAAGAACATAGAAACGGCAATGTTTAGTTCCATCTTATTATATAAGATTTTTGGTAGGCTACTGTCCTCAAAGACATTCTCATCATAACAAATTTGAATATTCCTATACTATTTACGTAGTTGATGAATTAAATATTTTTATTGACTGACATTCAAAGTAAATTTATGTAAATTTTATTGGCCTTTGTGGTTCAAAGTCTGATCGAGGAAGAAATTTTATAAAACTTTTCCAATCATGACCCCAAAGTTCAATAAGATTTACTAATTATGTAGTACTTAAGATATTTTCTGAAAATCATGGTTGCATCAAAAACTAAACTAGCCTAGACTTTACACTATTTTTGAATAGTTGCTTATCATATTTTTAGAAGTATTTTTCTATTAACGTTTTATGAGCCAACATTAACTACGATAATGCGTATCCTATGCGTAAGTCGAGTCAGAGGGCGGAGCGGGGAACAAACGCTCATGGTACGACATAGCTACAACTGCAGCGGAAGTGCTTCTGCAATTAATATTTTTGTGACATAAAAAACGAATAATAGAGAAAACAATTGAGTTGTGAATTTTATTCTACTATCACCTCATGAGCACTTTAGCTTAAACAGAAATGTGTTATTGCCTCCCATTTATTAAATAAAGGTGCATAAATTTTCGATTTTCAAAAATTCATAGAGGCATCACAGAAAAATTAGTGGACTGAGACACCAACCAAAGTTTAGCTCATACCCAGCAATATAAAATATATAAATCTTGTATGACCAATTTTTGAGAAAAATTTTGTTTTTATGATTTCAAAATTTTTTACTTCACAGTTTTTATCTTTTCAAAGATAGGGCTGGAATTATCGTTATCCCATTGACGGACACAATTTTCAAAGACTCCGCAGGGTAAAAAAATTTTCAAAAAATTGTAGCGGCCGCCATTTTGAAGCAAGAAAGTTCGGGAAAAAGTGGTTTACCAGATTTCGGTTAGAAATGCACAAATTTGTATTTTTGAAAAAAATGCTGCCAGAAAAACACATGTATAACTTCCTCTTCAGGTTACAACTTTTTTTTAAAGTTTATTTTCTTGGTGAATTTTTGGTATACACATTCCAAACTCATCAAAATCGGATCATCCGATCAGAAGTTATGGGGTGCACCTGTCCACTCACAGACAAACATTTTTTAAATATCTATCAAAATGTCGAAAATCGAAAATTTGCATGAAATCAATACCTACTTCCCCATAATCAAAGTATACGAAATTCAAAAGCAAATTTTGATACTGCAAGGAAAACAAGAATAGCTGTTGAAGGTTGTTTTCATAAACCTACCACTATTTGTTTACAATTTATGAATGAATATAGTTACCAGTTTGGTAGATTTATCAAAAGTTGTTTAATGTAAAAAAAACTGTGCTTTATGTTAAAAAATTACTGTATCTGGATGTTAACAAACTTTTTATTATATATTACGTTTTTGAAAAAGTAGTGGTAGGTATATGTATTACTTTTTCAAAATCAGTAATGGTAATGGATAATTGTTAGTTTCTTCAAACTTAATTTCATATTCCTTTTTAAAAGTAATTAATTACCATGTTTAATTAGCCTTAAGTAATTACATTACTTATAAAGCAATCGAAGTACACAGATAATTGCATTATTTTGAGGTAATGTAATTAGTTTTTGAGTATGTACATTACTCAAAACTAATGTAATTGCTCATTGGCAAGCAGGTGGTAATTTAATTCTATTGTGTTACAGTATTTAAAGGTGGTAAAGGTAATGGTAATTAAATCTACTACTTTTTAAGTAATTTGATTAGCTCTTAAAACTTATACGTAAATTAGATAGTACTTATTGTTTTTAATTACCCATTATCAGTAACTGGAAATTTAATTACATTTTTAAAGGCAGTTAAATTACCAAGTAATTACATTACTTTTTCTCAAAGTAATTAGTAATGGGTACTTCACTACTTTTTCTCAAGTTTTTTGACCAGCTCGTATGTCCTCAACATATCTGTTTACGGGTGTCAATCTGGGAACACAATAGTTACTATTTAAATGTTAATGTCATATAAGGTCTTTGACGGCAGCAGTAAAATTAATTCAAAAATCTTATGATAAAATATTACTAAACCTTAGATGTAAAAATTTTAAAGTAATTTTGGTTATATTGTGTTTAGTACAAAAAAAAATATAGGAACATTCCATTAAGAAAATTATTGGTTTAATATTTATACAGTTCAGTAAAACTTGCTGTTTTCTAAAATATAAACTTGCCTTAAATGAAACAAAAAAAAATTAATCTCACAAAAAATTATTACATTTTATTACAAATACATTTTTACTTATATCATAATCCCTATTGATATTTTTCTAAAAAGTTACTAGCTATATACCGAGAAAACAAAAATTATCAATAAATTTTATATTTTCAAAAAGCAATCTTGCTACCATAGAAATATTTATGGGGTATGTTGTCGAGACAAATAATAGCAATATGTCTTCTTGTTTTCATGTTTTACAGATTTAGTTCAGTGTTTCATCCACGGAAACAAGTAATTTTGCCATTGGCTCTTTAACATACCTTGCCATCACTACAACTATAGTAGGATCAAAACATTTTAGACAAGGGTGGGCTATGCAGAACAAAGCTCACGTCGGAACATAATTAATGAGGTTACAATCTGTCATATTTAAAAAATATGACAAACCATATGAATGGCGCACCGACATAAGTTTTGTGTTCCATAGCTAATCCTTATCTAATTTTGTTGATCATGCTGTAAAAATATGTAAAACTGGTGACATGATACAATGTGATATTTATGAAATTTAAATTTTTGAGAATTCATAATATGTTGAAAATAATAAAATATGTACTATATAGAAAAATGATAAAAATCTTATTGCAGATGATCATTGACAGACAGGCTGTATTTATGGAATTTCACATGTAATTATGTCAGAACCCAACCTCAAATTCCGCCAAAGTCCGAAAAATATGATCATAGCTTGTTTCCCAAACTATATCTAAGGGAAATACCTTTTAAATTATAAAATAAAACTTTAAGCCTTTCTTCATAAATTTATTATATAGATAATGCTATATGTACATTTCGATTACGATGTAATCATCTACAGTAGCAGATGCTAACTAACTCTAAAATCTAGGGCTGAAACAAACATAACGGAAATTTTAAGAAACATTTATGGACTAGCGTGATTTATGAGACAAACGTATTAAATTACACTTCTAAAGGCAGATAAAGCACAAGTGGTGAAACTTGCAGGTCAGTTTTCTGAAGTTTGAATTAAATCAAGTAAACGGTTGTTTAAGGGTGACAAATCAAAATTTAAAAACAGCTAGGCTTCCGGGTTGGAGCCGCGTCATCGGTGCATGAACTGCCGACGTTTCGTCCTCGGTTCCACGGGACATCTTCGTCCCGTGGAACCGAGGACGAAACGTCGGCAGTTCATGCACCGATGACGCGGCTATGTCCCGTGGAACCGAGGACGAAACGTCGGCAGTTCATGCACCGATGACGCGACTCCAACCCGGAAGCCTAGCTGTTATTAACAACGACCGCGGAAGCCAGCAACTTAGATCAAAATTTAAAAGGTCGTTTTCGTGTTTTTTCATTTCAATTGCTTCTAACATATTTAAATTATATCCGTTACTTGCCTTCAGAAGTGAAAGGTTATGGGTATTGAATTTATGACCTGTATCTGCGAAATGGGCAGCCAAAGCGAATTTGTCAATATTAATATTTTTGAGATGATAGTTGTGCTCTTTGAATCGCGTAATTATTTTTCTCTTAGTTTGGCCAATATATTGTTTGGAGCAATTATTACATTTAATCTGGTAAATGCCTGATTTGTCATTATCATTTTCTTTATGCAAGGTGTTGTCGAGTAAAGTTTTGAAATTGTTTTTATTATTTGAAAAGGCTAAGTCAATATTGAATTTTTTAAATAAATTTTTGAATTTTCTTTCTATTTTTGGGTGGTAAGTGAATTTGTTTTTTGAACGCCTTTTTTTGGTTCAGGTGAAAATGTAGTAGAATTTTGCCGAAACAATTTTCTTCTGTGTTTTGTTAAAAATTTTTAATGATAATATTGTTGTATCCATTTGATTCAGCAATTTCCTGTATGTGCTGTAATTCTTTATTGAACCTGATTTCTGAAAGTGGTACTGTCAATAATCTGTGGACTAAACTATGGAATACCGCGATTTTGTGCTGGAAGGGGGTGTTTGAATTTTGTTGTATGTAATTATCAGTGTGTGTGGGCTTTCTGTAAATGTCAAAAGCTAATGTATTATTTTCTTTAATGATGACAATGTCCAAAAAAGGTAACTGATTATTTTGTTCAGTTTCATGAGTAAATCTGATTGAAGAGTATTGAGAAGTTATATGCAATAAGAAATTATCTAAATTAAAATTATTGTCAATACTCATGAAACTAAACAAAATAATCAGTTACCTTTTTTGGACATTCTCGTCGTTAAAGAAAATAATACATTAGCTTTTGACATTTACAGAAAGCCCACAAAGACTGATAATTACATACAACAAAATTCAAACACCCCCTTCCAGCACAAAATCGCGGTATTCCATAGTTTAGTCCACAGATTATTGACAGTACCACTTTCAGAAATCAGGTTCAATAAAGAATTACAGCACATACAGGAAATTGCTGAATCAAATGGACACAATAATATCATTAAATTTTTTTTAACAAAACACAAAAGAAAACTGTTTCGGCAAAAGTCTACTACATTTCCACCTGAACCAAAAAAAGGCGTTCAAAAAACACAAATTGACTTACCACCCAAAAATAGAAAGAAAATTCAAAAATTTATTTCAAAAATTTAATATTGACTTACCTTTTTCAAATAATAAAAACAATATCAAAACTTTACTCGGCAACACCTTGGATAAAGAAAATGATAATGACAAATCAGGCATTTACCAGATTAAACGTAATAATTGCTCCAAACAATATATTGGCCAACCTCAGAGAAAAATAATTACGCGATTCAAAGAGCACAATTATCATCTCAAAAATATTAATATTGACAAATCCGGTTTGGCTGCCCATTTCGCAGATACAGGTCATAAATTCAATACCCATAACCTTTCACTTCTAAAGGCAAGTAACGGATATAATTTAAATATGTTAGAAGCAATTGAAATGAAAAAACACGAAAACGACTTTTTAAATTTTGATTTGTCACCCTTAAACAATCGTTTACTTGATTTAATTCAAACTTCAGAAAACTGACCAGCAACTTTCACCACTTGTCCTTTATCTGCCTTTGGAATGTGTAATTTAATACGTTTGTCTCATAAATCACGCTAGTCCGTAAATGTTTCTTAACATTTCTGTTGTGTTTGTTTCAGCCTTAGATTTTAGAGTTAGTTAGCATCTGCTACTGTAGATGATTACACCGTAATCGAAATGTACATATAGCATTATCTATATAATAAATTTATGAAGAAAGTCTTAAAGTTTTATTTTATAATTTATAATATCTTCATATAACTCACAACATTGATTGAAATACCTTTTAATTTGAAAATAGAAATACTGGCCATTAGTGGGCCAGCCATATGCACAGGGTTACATGCCAATAGCTTGTGCCAACAGAGGCACGGCCATTCCATAAAAAACATCAGGAATACATAACAAGTAGCGTCCACCATGTACACAATAAAAATTAATTGACAAAAATAGCCAGTATTTCTAATTGCCCAGTCAAAAGCTATTTGCATCGCGAAATGATCATTTACATCAAATTTTGGCTAAATTCGGGTTATAAAAATTAAAATTTTAATAAAATCTTTATCCAAAGTTTTGAAAGAGGATCCATTATCCTATAAGTGGTGTGGTATTATTAAAAATAGAAATAAAAGTCAGCAATCTCACCACTGCATATATGTTTTAGATTTGACCAAATAAAGCTACATGTTAACCAAAGATTTGATAAGTAAGGGTCAGCAGGTAAACAACATAAATTAGAACTACCTGTATCAACTGAACTGGTTTTATAATATATTTGTTTAAAGCAAGTTTTACTGTTAATCACAAAACATATAGTGTAAAAACAAAACCATAAGCAGTAAAAAGTATTTATAGATACCTTTAAACTAAAACAGAAAACTCAGATCATTCTTTTCTTTGGGTCTAGATCAGCACTATTTATAAATTAGAATTAGCCAATCAGCATCAACTAATAGTCAAAATGGAGTTTGCTTATACTACAGATATTAAAAAAGATGATAACTCTAAATTAAAGTTATAACATGTACCTCAAAATTAAATTTAAAAACTTTCAACTTAATAGTATATTAAAACACAAGTTGCATAAGGCATTGTCTTAACGTACAAGTCCAAGATTGAAAAACGAGGGAGCGTAGCGACCAAGTTTTTCAATGGACGAGCGCGTCAAGACGCCTTATGAAACGAGTTGTTTATACTATTTTATCTATTGAGGAGAATTAATGAAATCGATGTATTTGTAGCCCTAGGGCTTCAAATTACATCTCAGGAAAAATAAGACGTTTCTCTTCCTTAGTGTATAATGCACTATTAATTCGACTGAAAAAAACTAAAGAGCTGACAGTTTGTATCACCTTTTGTAATATACCATAGTAAAACTTATTTTATTTTAGTTAAATTAACACATTTTTAAATTAAAATACGAAATTTACTGTAGATTGTAGCACACTTAGTTTGTGTAGAAAAAATAAAATGAATAAAAACAGTTTGTAAAGATGCTTGTAATTATATTTAGCCAAAGTCCATCAAACAGCTTAAATCAAGTAAACGAAATACTATAAAAAGTATTTTTTTTTATCTTTATTGTACCTAATCCAATGGTAGTAGTTATGACATACAAAAATTTTTTTGAAACAGATATACAGGATGTCTTGCAATTAAATGTTTTTAGGTGCAATTCAAATCGAAAAGGTCTAACATATCAAGAAATGCATTTTTTCTAAATACAGCCCTCTAAAGATGGAGGAGACATATCACATATTAATTAAGTATCTCAGCGTATGCTCGTTATACAGTTATTCCTACAGTTAAAAAAAAAAACACAACTCCTTCACAGACATTTGTGTATTTACCTTCAAGAGAATTTGAGGTATACTAGTTTGTCCTGCAGAACTGTTTGTACATCTTGAATTAGGAAATATCCAGATTTTCATGCCAACTAGATTTTTCACGTAGATTGAATTATCTTGAAAACAGCTGGATTAAGCGACTTGAAACAACATATTTTTTTGTGTATTATTGTATGGCGAATAAAATTTTAGAGTCAAAAGTTAAAAAATCTTATCTTTGTAAAAATCCCCCATGCTGATGGGTTTGAACGGAAAAAAACAGTGTCACGTAAACCATTACTAATAAAATTTCCTCACAAAATTTGAATCAAGTATCTCAATTTATGACGGAGATACTAATTAATGTGTGATTTGCCTCCACTATCTTTAGAGGACTGTATTTCGAAAAGGATGCCCTTTCTTTATGACTTGAATTGAAACCAACACGTCTTTTTAAAAATGCACATATCTTTTAAACACATATTAATCATTTAAATCTGTATGCTAATGATATTTGAAATGATACACAAAACATGTTTTTGAACAAGTACATTTGGTAAAGAAACATATTTTATATCGAAATTATAAATATAAACTTATATGACAATTAAATATTTATTTTATTAATAAATTTTAGCTTTACTTCAGTGAAGTTCATTTTAATTTATTCGCACTGAAACAACTTTTAACTTCAGTAGGTGTTTATTTTAGCCTTATACGTATTTCGACATGTCAACATGTCGAAATACGTATAAGGTTAAATAAAAAACCTGTTCAGTCAAAATCTTGAATTCCAAAATTTTCATGAAATCAATACTTCCCTATACTGTAATAGGAAGGTAAAAATATAAGGTGCTATTATAAAAAAAATTTGACCTTGCTTCTGGTTACACCGAATATAGTGACATGTTGTTTATAAAGCGAATGGTTTCCATAATGGTACCATAAACACATGCAAAAGTTAATTTCGTATTTTGGAAAATAATTCAAATCTTAATTTGGGACATCTAGGCTGAATCACCTGGTATGTTTGTATATGCTTACTCACATTGAAGCATTTAACTGAAATCGAAGCATCCTGTAGAAGTTTGTGTCTTCCCAGAAGAAAATTGTATTTCAATAATTATTTTTAAGATCTTATCAAACACAACAACGAAGAACTTAAATTTTGTTTTTCATGACAAATTTGCCTAGATTTATTATTTTCCTCAAACATAGCTGTAAAAATAAAACCAATACACTTGTTTAATGATTATAGTCCGGATTTCTACTCTAGTATTTAGTCAGTATTGAAATTATGAGGCAATCAATTAATAATAAATTCTGGCATAATTCCTTTAAAAGTATAGTTGGCGCATAACTAAAATTTTAAACGAATTATGTACGAGCTTAGAATTGTAACAGCCATATGTTTGAACTTATGCTACCTTGTGCAGATAATTATTATTTATTTGGTCAACTACAATTGATGCTTGTGTAGTAGTAAAATAAAATAAAACAGGGTTCATAATCGTACAATATGAATGGTCATGAGTTTTAAAAGTACTTCACAAAACAATTTTTTGAAACTGCAAAATTATTTTTTTAAATTGAAATGTAAAAATAGCAACCACGAATTAATGAAAATAGAACGTGTAAATTCATTAACACAACGAGAAAATTCT
This sequence comes from Ctenicera cuprea, assembly GCA_958336395.1. NCBI lineage: Eukaryota > Metazoa > Arthropoda > Insecta > Coleoptera > Elateridae > Ctenicera > Ctenicera cuprea. The sequence continues at coordinate 39,060,425 of OY284487.1, read as the reverse complement.
ACGAAAAAAAAGTTTAAACTACCAATATTCATAAGAGACAGAAAACCACTGTTGAATAAAAAACTAAGAAGTGAATTGCAGCACACAACAACTTTTTCTAAATTCTTATCCAAAAAATTAGTTCTCTTGTTCGACAAAATATCTTTAAACTGACCGGATTATTTGTTGTTCAATACATATATTGCAACAACCTGATGCCAAATTGCCAATAATAGAATGAAAGTGGTCAAATGATTCTAATAGCGCCAAATTCTTGCCTTCCAATGATTTTATAACTTTTGGAATATTACCAAAACAATTTTTAATAAGTCCCATTTTCTATCATAACAAGTACATGCATGTTGAGGTTTATAAAGCCCTGCTTATTCATTTCTTTTAGAACGCTCATTTCCTGCTAAACCAGGTACTTTACAAAATTAACTTTTAGTAAATATCGCAGTTGTAGAAACCTTGCAAAATCGTACAATATGTTTCACGTATAAATGAAAGGATTTGTGTACGCCCACGGTTTTTGTTTATTTATTAAATTTTAACCAAATGTTTAGCTCTTCTGCGACTAAAAGTCCGTCTTTGTTAATGATTATTTCAATACTTTTATACACAGTTACATAAAAAAAAATGTATTGTTGTTTATCTTCAATGGCTGTGTGAAAACATTCAGAATTCTCTTTAAAACACTCCTATTTTAATTCTAATTCTTTTGTAGTATGTGTCATAGAATATTGTAATTCCCAACTATTTTTTAACAAATCAAGTATGAAATTAGCAGAGCCGGCTCGAGCAGCAAATCTACATATTTCCGCCCCCTAGGCCGCCCCTTTTTACACAAACATAGTTTTTATGCAAACTGAAAAAAAACGTTTTAAGTTACTTTTCAATAAGATAAGTTTGTAATTTGATTGCGTGTTGCTACAATTGCGATTGTATAGCTACAAAATTAAAAAAATTTATTTACATATTTTGTTTAGCTGAATTTTTGATAACCAATTTTTTTTTATAGAAAACTAGCATCAATGTTTAATTAATTGCCGCCCTCTGAAAGTGCCGCCTGGGGCAACTGCCTCAGCTGCCCCATCCTAGAGCCAACCCTGGAAATTAGACACCATTTATGAATTTGTTAGCATTCAATAGCATAATATTTTTGTGCTTATTTACTCAAGTTTTACAATATTGGAAGTACAAATCAACTTTTAATTAAAAAATTTTCTTTATATGTAATAACTATACAGGGTGTTTGTAAATCCCTTTACAGCCTGTAACTTTGTTGGTAATAAAGATATCAAAACAAACTTTTTTGTTTTGCCAGTACAAAATCTTGCATATCAATTTTAAACACCGCCTATTATTTTTGCATAACAGCATACAACTTTTGATTTTTTAAACGGAACACCAGATATATATTTTTAGATATATGAAATCGGCGCTAAAATATTTTATGGAGGTACACTTAAATCGAAATTTTGAGTGCACAGCTTTATTAAAAAATAAATATATTAACTTAAAGCAAGCCATGACTTATGTAAACTCACTAACAACTGCTGTTTTTCCCCATATATTTATTAATAACGAAGTTGCAGGCTGTAAAGCGATTTACAAACACTCTGTAGATATAAAATACAAGCCATTAAAACTGAGACATCTAGATATCCCATATGATGTTAATTTGTGGTAAGTAAAAAAAATAAAATTTTGTAATAATTAAACAATACAATAATCAAACAAAAAAAACTTGTATTGCGTGATATATAAATAAAAAACAATTAGGAAAATAATATTAATGTGTATCAGCTATTCAACGTAACACTAAAATTGCATTTATGGATGACCAGAAATGAATATTTAAAAAGAAGATCAGTTTAAACATACAAAGTAAGAAAGATTAACCAATAGGTATTTGTTAATTCATTCATATAAAGCAAGTGCAAACGTGCACTAATTTATTACAATCCATTTAGACTATTAGTTGCTTCTGTTTTATTTAAAGTCAATGATGTAAACTTGGTGTATGTAAGCAATGAAGACATGATAACTATAGGTGCAAGCACGTGAAACAATCAAAGCAAAGCGAAGTATATTATCATGGACAAACCTATGGGCCATCCTGGTGTTGCAGACCTCCATGTCTACCACCCTGACAGAATAAAAACAACTAAATTGAACAGAACAACCAAAATTATATTTAATACACCGACGAGTATTTAATTTTATGAAATGATTTTCATAGTGAGATATCTTAGTTTGCTTTTAATTGCAATCAGTAAGAAAAATATCAATGAGAATGTAATATGCTTGTATAAAAAACTAATCAACTTACGCTAAATCCAAAGATGGTCCATCAGCATTACTCAATAAATCACTCGTACCCAAAATATGTGAAATGCTTAATTCAGTCCCTTCTTTGGCGGTTGCATCACCAACCACAAGCACAGCCTTAAGAACAGCAAGTACAGGGCCTACATGTATGTTTCTATGTGCTGCTGCTAATAAATGTCGATCACAACTTAAGCGGACACCTAAAGGTGGTCTTGGGGCAGTTAGAGGTGGTGATCCTACAGAATAAAGGCCTGGTTGAGGACCTTCTGCAGTTCGAAATAATCTCAAAAGAAGATGGCAAGTCAAACGCATTCCACCTTCGGCAGATGGACCGCTGTTATCCAAAGATTTGACCTTTACAATAATAAGAAAATAAACTATAATTGATAGGAAAATTAAAGAAATAAAAATCTTACCTTCAACAAACTGGGTAGAGCTACTCTACCCACAAAATCTTCCAAAGAAAAACAGTGGCGGGCTATTAAAACACAAGTAAAAACGGCCAATGCATTATGAATGCTTACATCCTGCAATAAATGTTGAATTACAGTAAAATGTAACAGAATATAGTGTCTAGCAAATTCATAAATTTAATAAATGAACGAAGCATTCGCCTAGAATTTAGAAAATCAGAAGTATTTTTGTATCAACGTTGTAGCCCCACAAGTTATGCAAGCTAACGGCAATAAGCCACAGCTCATTATGACAGCGGACACAGTCACTTTAACTGTGGTTATAGAGACCAAACATTTTTTTGTACAAAAAAATAACAGTTATTTTACTTTTTTGAAAAAGATTGTTTGAAATCAAAGAAGACAGACAAAGAATAAATTTTAATTCATTAATTAATAATTAATTTTAAACTCATGAGGGGGGGGGGGAAGCAGTGCACCTATATAATTTTTAAATTATTTAAAAATCATAATTAGATATTTATTCTACTATTAATGATAAGCGATATAGCTTAAACATAAATGTTTTATCATCCCTCAGTCATTAAATAAAAAGTCAGTAATTCCCAATTTTCAAAAATTCCTAGAGAGCGGCACATATTAATTATAGCTTTCGAACCAAATTAAATTGTAGTTTATTTCCAGGTCTATGAGCCTACATATTAAAAAAAATCGTGTGGGCAGTTTTTGAAAATTTCCAAAATATTGAAAATTGTTTTATGTAAAAGATTTCATGGTTTAAAAAATTCTCATACATAGTAACATATAACAATACCCAAAGTTTATGCTGCTTAGGCAACTCGTTTTATAAGTAATGAGGCATTAAAATATATTAGTTTTCAAAAAATCACAGCAGCCACCATTTTGAAGTTAAATTGTTAAAAAACACTGTTGGATTTGTCTTATGGTGTCAGATCTCTATTTCAAATGTGTGCCTGCGGAAATTTTACAAAAATAATTTTGTGAGAAAAAAACTCGAGTCTTTTAGTTTTTGGAAAAAGATTCCTTGAGATTAAAGAAAACCAAAATTGGAAGAACAATTTGTTAGACAGAGATTGGGTGGGAGAGAAAATTAATCCTTCTAAATACTGTGGCACCCAAAAATAAAGTTGGGAATCTTATTCCATCACTTATAAGTAGGGCTGAGAATATTCATCAAAATATATCAATATTATCGATAATATGCAATAGCGATAGTTTAACAATAATAATCGATATATCAATAAAATCGATATTATGAATAATACCAATAATATCGACCACACCTAATACCCATAATAGTACCACAGAAAATCGAAATATAATAGCGACAGCCAGAAAATATTAATTCAAGAAATATAGTACTTACTAGACATAAAATGGATTATCGTCATTGATGTAATTATTGTAACAACTGAAAAATATCAACCCACACTGACTCAACTTAAGCTGGCTACTCTACTTCAAACTAAATGGTTATCCCGTCTTTATTAAAAGCATTGTAAATAGTACCAGCGTAGTTAAGAGTTGAAACTAAGAAATAAATTACGTGAAAAAATTGCCCCCGGTGTATATACAATTTAAAAACATTACGCAAAAGATAACTTCTGGTAATATTGACATTTATAATATCTATATTATAGATAATACAGGGTGTTATTGAATTGTAGGGACAAACTTCTAGGGCTTGCACAACAAAGCAAACAACTTTTGTTAATAAATGTGTGGTCAAAAGTGTTTCCTTTAGAAAATAGAGCCTCTTAAAGATTCTTTAAGAAGTACCTGAAAATAGGCAACCCAAATTGCATTTTCAATTATTTTGCACAGGTACACGGAATTTTGAAAAAATAAACCGATCTAGACATACATGCATTCAATAACGTCAATTTTGACACAATTCGATACTTTTGTGATTTTTTTGACTTCTCTTGCATTCGATTCTTTCTGTGCCTTTTATAATTCGTTTTGTGATTTTGATAATTATTTTGTTCGTTATTTTCGTTCTGTGTTACATATTCTGCTCGCCTGTACCAAGAACATTTTCGGAATAGAAATCATCCATCGCAGAAGGCCTTTAGTGTAGTTTCACGTCGGCTGCGGGACATTCGTTGTCAACAGACACAACTGTGAAGCTACCAGAACAAGACGAACGATGGATTTTGAGGAAGAAGTTTTGGAGAGACTGGCTGAAAATCCTTCTACTAGTTCAAGAGCCATCGCTCATGAAATGGGAGTGAACCATGTTTCAGTATGGGAGGTACTACATGAGCAGCAGCTACATCCGTACCATCCACAGAAGGTATATGCCATGGTTCAAGCAGATTTTCCCAGAAGGGTAGAACTTTGCCAGGAATTTCTGCAGCGGTGTAATGAGGATCCAGAATTCCAAGTAAACGTTCTGTTTAGTGACGAGGCATCTTTTACGAAAAAGAAGGAATATTCAACAGTAGAAACAGCCACATTTGGGACTATGAAAATCCCCATGCTGTAGTTCAAAAAGGTTACCAGCAAGGATTTTCAGTGAACATTTGGGCCGGGATTGTTGGCGATAGACTCATTGAGCCATATCTGCTACCCCAAAGGTTAACAGGAGCAATTTATTTAAATTTCTTGCGCCATGTCCTGCCTGAACTTTTGCAGAAACACTCATGGGCCTAGCAGGATTTGAAACTGTATCTATGAGGTTGCAAAACAAGTGCATGGTCCACTCAGCCAACTGACTCCCGCTATTTGAAATTAAATTGATAAATTACAACTTTTTTTATTTTATTGGAAACTACAAGATACAAAGAAATACCATAAAGTTGTTCCTCTCTAAAGCTCGTTTTTATATGTAGCTATGCTATGGGAATGGGTTTAAAAAATAAAAATTTTAATTCTTCATTAATATACAGAAGTTTTTAAAAAAGAGCATAATTTATAAACTATAAATTATAAGCTTTCATTTTTTTCCAAAAAAACAATTCTTCTATTTATTTTCAACTTAAGAGCAATTTAATGCATTTCTTACCTGTATATCGAGTTGTGCCAACACATCAGTATAATATCCTGGATGAGACATAGGACAGCAAAGGGCCAACAAAGCTCCTAACCATTCAGGTGCTAATGAATTGCAGCATGCAGTCATTTCTGCACACATAATTGCCAGATCATTTAGCCTTTCATTATCTGTTTCACGGCATACATAAATAATTGCGTTACTCACGAATGAGTACCTAAAATTATTAAGATAAAATCTGTTGCACCTAACAGTGTATGATATTTACCTGTTATTGACATTCTCACTAAGTTGTCTAGCCCAGGAACTTTCAATTTTACCACCTTTTCTTGGATTAACAAAAACTTCTTGCATGAACTGAGCATTATAAACGTAACTACTGCTGGGCGTTGGCTGAAGAGCGGTATATAACGCTTGTCGTATTTTGGGATAAGCATTGCCAAATGGTTCTACAGTATGAGGTTTTGCTTTAAGTAAACTACATGATGAATAAAGATCGTAAAGGTGAGCTAAAATACAACGTTCTGCTGAACTACAATCGCAGGGATTTGACACATGTTTAACAACACGACAAAGACCTTCAAATACCGCAGATGTTTGGTCTGGTGACACTGTAAATAAGAAATTACAAATATATTTTATAAATTTTACAATTTAGAAATAAACAACTTACAAAGTAAACAACAATGGTATCTTCGTAATACTCCAACAATGTACAAACTTAAAGAAGTTGTATAATTTCTCATTAACACAGAGTTTTTGGCCATAAGCTGGGCTTCAACTTCAGGTAGCTCTTTTAAAATTTGAATACATACATCAATCAATCCGTATATATTCAGTGCAAGCTCCATTAAATCAAACAAGAAAGCAACATGTTCTTGCACAGGTAAATAATTTGAATTTCCAGTAGCAAATGAATTCAACATTTCAATTACCGTAACACTACATTGCCATGTAACCACATGCTGATCAAAATAACTCAAACTTTGGCACTTTTGTGTTGTAGCTTCGAAATTAAACTCGTTACGTGAATGTTTTTTCACCTTGCCACCTTCTGCAACATCAATACTAAATTTTTTGGAGAACAGCTTACATATCTCTTTTGACATCTTTTTTACTGTGTGTCGTGCTTCATCTCTTATTTTACCAACACCATATAAGAGTACGTGGCGTTGATTACAGTCATGCTGTGAAAAAGGATCATCTTGTGCAAGAGGAAAATGTGTGGTATAAAGAAGATGCCGAGATGGCTTCACTTTATGGTCATTATGATCAGTTTCCATTGGAACGTGAACCATAGAATTTGGCATGTGTTGGTGGTGAGTATGGTCGTGATCCTTAGGGCTGTCAGGAACATCCATTGAATTTTGTTGATCTTCTTTTATGTTTTGCAGAATTTTATCTAGATCATCATCTATCTTTGAATCGTCATAATCCATTGTATGCGAGTGGTCCTGTGTAAGTACCAATTTATAAAACGAATTAACAATAAAAGAGAAATAAATTCAAATATACCTCTAATTTTGTATGAGACATGTCTGTAGTTTCTTCGTGTCCCAAAAGATCTCCTCTTGAAATAAGTGTGCACATATAAGCATCATGTGAAAACACATCTCTTCGAATTAATTCAGAAAATAAATGAACTAAGTTTGTGAATGCCGTTTTTTTCTACAAACAAAAAAACATTACAGTGTCACTTTGACCAGTTTTAAGTAACTTTTTATTACATTTTATTTTTTAATTCAAGTAATGTGACCATTATATTTATTCAAAATTTGGATTTCTTACTCTATTCAAGAAAATAATGTTACTGCTGCCCTCGCAATTAAGCTAGTGCAGAACAAAAGTATTAAACCATTTCGATATCTCTAGAAATAATTTTTTTTGAGAAAACGCTCGAACACAAAGCGATTTTATGGTGCATGTTTTAAGATGTCTTCTAATGTTTTTTTTGCTTCAGTCATTTCTTTGCAGAGACATCATAAACAATTGTTTTAAATGGGAGCATATACGTTTGATTATCGTATTAGATAGACATCATTTTTCATCAGCAGTTGCACTTGTCACTCAAAGCAATTATTTATTTCTACTTATTTATTTAAAATTAAATTAACTAAATATTAATATAATTAAATTAAAACACATAATGTATTAAAAAAATTGACAAACCAAAAAATATTTAATTTAAAATTAACAACAAATTGATAAATCTCAAAACAATAACTATAATAAATGGAATTCCTGTAAAACCCTATTATGAATAGTTTCTGTGTGATGCTGCGCGTCTTCTCGAATTCGAAAACCCCGTTGTCTTCTTATGTACACTTCACTTTTTAGATAATCCATAGAAAGGAATCCAGTGGCGGGCGTAGATGATGACATTTTCGAAATTTTCTATCAACAAAACACGAATATTCGGAAAAAATCGAAGTTACCAAAAAGTTCGTATAAATAGTCCTGGTCAATATATGCATTTTATAACATACAAATAAAATCGGAAGACAAATGATACAGAAATTTGTTAAGGGAAAGAAGATCAGACTCTGAATCTGAAAATTCAGAAGATATTTTTTTAAGATATTAATTCTATTGTCAGAGAAGTAGACTTTTGAAGATTTGGAGTCTGAGTAAGAAAGAATTATAATATAACCAAACTTATGTATTTTCAATATCCTTTTCTTTTTAGTTACCTCACTGAGGTAATGTTATATTAATGTTTGAAGTACCACGCTTAATTGTTTTTCTTTTTTAAGAATATTTTTTGTTTTTTTTTAATGTGCAATAATGTGCAAAGCATTTAATAAAATTTTAAAGTACAAAATATATTTTTTTTAATTTCTATAATTATGTAAAATACAACTTAAAAGCCCGTTTGAAGAAAATAAAACAACAAAAATTCCATTAAGTCCCCATAAATTTCCCAAAGTTTCCAAAATCATTTCGGCGGCGACTTTTTCACATACTTTTTTTTTTTATAAATTTCTTTCCCACTATACCAAACCACGAGCCACCACTGCTTGGTCCAAATATTGATGCGAAGAACCCCATAACCAAATAATGACATTCGAAACATCTGGCTCTTCTTAAAATGGAAACAACACTGTTAATTTGACACTGCTTGAAAATTTAGCATAAATAAACAATTTACTTTGAGAGAAATCTGTGACATTCTGGGAATTAACTACTCACGTAAAGTGAGAAAAGTTATCAAAAATATGCAAAGAATTGAAATTTTTTTTGACTAGAGCCAATTGATAAGCGTAGTTAAAATTAAGTAACTTTCGGAAAACGCGTTTTTTTATATTAAAAAAAATTGAATTTAATCTGAATTTTTGAAATAGCTTAAATTTATATTTTATCCTAATAAAATACTTCAAATAATCTACTGAAATGTTTAAAGTTAATAACGATTGTATTTTTGAATAAACAATTATCAATTTAGTTTTTTCAAAAAATCTTGGGAGATAAGTAAAAAACAAATTTGTAGTTCACTAAAAAAAAATTGTGGACAGTTTTTGAAGAATGAATTTATGAAAATTTCCAAAATTGTTAAGAACCCGTCATTTTTACAATTTTCATATTACCAAAAATATTTTTACATCACATAATATACTGATCAAGTTAAATGATAGGATAATTTTTATCAAATGGATATTTTCTTTTTTAGTAATCAGGCATTAAAGTTAACATTTTCAAAAATTCGTAGCGACCTTTGTTTTGAAGATACAGCATTCTGCCAAAAACCTTTTGCCTTTAGATGCACTACAATGCTATGTTTTCAACATTTCAACACAGTTTTTACAAAAACTTGAGACCAAAAAAACATGTCTAATTTCTGTTTCCGGTTGTGGTTCAAAACCGTACAAAAAACTAACTGCAACTAAAAAGGAGGTACAGAAGAACAAACGCACACACACACACACACCCATCCACAGACAGACATTTTTTAGAAAACCACTTTTTTGGGTTTCTTAAGACCCTAAAATGTGTATTTCTGTTAAAATCTGAGATTTAAAAAACTGCATGTAATCATAACTTTCCATACTTCAGTGGAAGTATGGGAAACTACCTGCAACTAAAAAACTTCCACATACAATTTGGATTAAAATCGGTTAACGAGTTCTGGAGGTACAGAAGAACAAACGCACACACACACACACACACACACACACCAATCCACAGACAGACATTTTTTAGAAAACCACTTTATTGGGTTCCTTAAAACCCCAAAATGTGTATTTCTGTTAAAATCTGAGATTTAAAAAACTGCATGTAATCATAACTTTCCATACTTCAGTGGAAGTATGGGAAAGTAAAAAAAATAATCTCTATCTAATGTAATAGTCATATACAGCGTGCGCGTAAAGTATGGAATTCATTAAAAACGTAAATCTAAACTACACACAAAAAACCCGTGAACCTGTATAACAATTTAGTTTAAAACACATATTTCAATGGCCACAAAATTTTTTTGTCAATTTATTTATAGTTATTAGTTACGTCAACACTATCTTTTTTAAATAGCATCATATTTTTTGTAAGTTCATTTGATTGAGATCATAGTACTTTTTACGATATAAAAATTTTATGCGACTGCATAAGAAAAGTATCGAGACAAAGGATACATTACGTTGGAATCAAATAACGACAATGAATTACAAAATAAAATTTTTTGGAGTTGATATACAAAAATAATCTAAATAAACTGTTCAGAGTTATGCCCATCTATAGCCTGGCAATGACCTACTAGAAACACAAATTTTTGTAAAACATTTTCAAAAATTGCTGGTGTTATTAAAACATATCTCTTGTCTAATTCGCTCCTTCAACTCTTCTACATTGCTAGGTCTATTTGTACACACCTTACTTTTTAAGTACCCTCACAAAAAATACTCGAGGGGTGTCACATTTAGGAATCTGGCTGGCCACTCCATAGGTCCTCGTCTATCAATCCATCTATTTGGGTTATTTGATGAAAATAGTCTAATCAATTAACTGCATAATGCGACAGAGCTCCGTCCTGTTGGAACCAGATGTTATTATTTGGTATGTCTGGATCTGAATTGTTGGGAAATAATCATTTTGAAGGAATTCCAAATAGTACTCCCCAGTCAAAGTACCTTCAAATAAGTAATGTCCTAAAACTCTGTTACCAAAGATTCCAGCCCATACATTAAGTTTCTGACAAAATTGCAAATGTGTTGTTTGTACCCAGTGATGATTGTTAGCTGCCCAGTAACGACAATTTTGTGTGCTGAGTGTTCTATCAAGACAGATAGTCATTTCATCACTGAAGATCAGTTGTCTTAAAAATAATGGATTGGTGTTGCAAATGTTCGCAATTTCTTCATAAAATTGTACTTTGCGTCAGAATCATCCTCCAATAGTTATGTACCCGTTGAACTTTATATGGACGGTATTTCTCTTTTTTTTTAACATCTTCAATAATGAAGTTTGGCTTATGTGATTATATAATCCCGGTTGGCTACTTGCAATGTGCAGATTTTCTTGTACAGCTTAAAAGTACATCAAGTATTGTACCTTCCCTGACTGTACCTCCACTGGTCCCGTTTCTCTAATTTTTTTTCAATTTTGCTAACACTGTTGATTCTGTAATAGGTGGCCGATGTGGGTATTTGTTGTTAAATAAATGACAGACTTCTTCCTATGTTCAATTTCTATCACCATAACCAATTATTGTTGAGTCTGTTGTTACAAGAAATGGCAAATCAGGGCTTCAACATGCTTGGATTTTATTATTTGTCTTGTACATTGCCAGGCCGTAAATGTTTCTTTAAAATATTTTTTTATTTAGACACAAAATAAAATTTATTGTACAAATTGTTGTCACTGCTAAACTCCAACGTAACACATTCTAACTAAATAAGTAAACAAAAAAATTTTTGTGGCACTGAAATGTGCATTTTAAACTAAATCGTTATAGGGGTTCAAATGTATTTCACAAATATGTGGCATATCCATTATACCAATCATATTACTGAAAATAATTTGTTAATTTTATTTTTATTTATAAATTCTAGCTTTACTTTGTTGAAGTCCATATTTAATGATTATAGGTATATAAAATACATAATTACTTCCTTCAACAATATTTATTTATTTATTTTAGGTTAAAATAAATAAATATTGTTGAAGTAATTAAGTATTTTATATACTTACAATCATTAAATTTGTTAATTCATTAAGGTTTTAGCATTTAATTTAGATTTACGTTTTTAATGAATTTATTCCATACTTTGCACACGTACTGTATACATGTTTCCGAATAAAAATTATTTACTGATACTGAATTTGTTCCATACATGGTACTAAATACAGAACATAAAACCTTAAAACACTTGAAAATTGTCAGTGTTTGTTTTACATTACAAAATAAATCCTGCATTTAAGAAATTATATTGCAGTATTTAATAGCATTGTATTTATATTACTCACCTGAGGAGTATCTTCAGGTGAAGGTGATGGAACAGGTGCATCGGTATCCAAAAATTTCATGAGTAAGGATTGAAACATAGGAGGGCCACCGGGTACAGAGCTATTTGAATCCTTATCATCTCCTGCTGTTGCATCTTGATCGGTTGAAGATGACGTGTCCGATTGTCTACGATCCAATAAGGCTGCTACAGCCAGCGCCCTATGTTCACCAGTCCTTTCTGGAGAAACTGCCCACTCACAAAGCAACTTCACCACTGCATTCTCTTGATCATTACCACCACTGAATACCTATAAAAAAAAATACAACCGTCAATGCAAGTTTCTATCAATATTACAATTTACTTTCAGCTTAGACTGCATCGTCATTTGGGGATTGCACCCAGCATAATCAGGTAAGGACCAACCTGTAGCTTGTCTGCCTTTACAAGCATTTGCTCTAAAAGTTTGAGCCATATTTGTTCGTGGACCCTGCCTGCCTAAACAGGGCTGTGTGCTTAGATTATTTAAACCTTGGGGCGGACAAAAATTTGATCTTAATGTATTTTGTTTGTTGGACAAGAACACTTAATCGGCTTATGCCTGTTAGCTGTTTGTAAACCCATACACACTAACGTTTCGCAAGACATTGCAGCTTGCATCTTCAGAGTGAATAGAGCACTGAATTCAAATATGGAAGCTAAGGTTAGGTTTTCTACCTTACAGTAAAGGTATCACTGATAAGATAGGGTATGTTCTTAGAAGGTACAGCATATAGACAGTCTTTAGGACTAATGACACTCTGGAAAACGGTTTCAGATCGGCAAAGGATCAAATATCAAATTTAAAATCAGCGAGAATCTACAACATCCCTTGCTCTTGTGGTTCAAACTACATCAGACAAACTGGTTGTTCCATTGAGTTAAGATTGCGAGAGCACAAAGGTGTTTGCAAACACAGATGTATCACAAAATCTGCAGTGGCTGAACATAATGGTTTAACTGGGCATAAGATGAACATTGACAATGCTGAGTACTCGCCAGAGTACCTTATTACTTCCTTCGAATCATATGTGAGGCAATTGAAATTGAGAAACAACCTAACAACATAAACAGAGAGGATGGTTTTAGGCTCAGTAAAGCTTGGACTCCAGTAGTTTATCCTCTAAGGACTCGTAAGCATCATCAATCTCACGATCACGCTCCACCGGATCCGTCTTTGCCCAATGGCGACAGCCAACCAGAACTCGACTGTTCTGCCTGACTAGATCAAAGAGGTTTAAATACCTCTACTTCCCGAATTTGAATTCAGTGCTGTATTCACTCTAAAGATGCAAGCTGCAATGTTTTGCAAAACATTAGTTTGTATGGGTTCACAAACAGTTAACAGGCATAAGCCGATTAAGTATAATTGTCCTGGCAAACAAAATACATTAAGATCAAATCCTTGTCTGCCCAAACGTTTAAATAATCTAAGCACACGGCCCTGTTTAGACAAGCAAGGCCCACAAACAAATATGGCTCAAACTTTTAGAGCAAATGCTTGTAAAGGCAGACAAGCTACGGGTCGGTCCTTACCTGATTATGCTGGCTGTAATCCCCAAACGATGACGCGGTCTATGCCAAAAGTAAATTGTAATATTGACAGTTCAAGAAACCACGACAGCCTCAAAGAATATAACTCTAGTCTAGTTAATAGATTAATTAATTAATTAAGGCTCAATTAATGTGTTTAAATAGTAATAAAATTATAACATTCACTTTTTAATAAACTACCTTGGTATAAAGAGTATCAAGAGAGTTTGTGGCATCCATGCGATCAAAACGATGTCTGTCTAAAGCATCAAGAGCTGCTAACACACAACTTGTTGTGATACCTAAAAAATTAAAATAATACTGCAGTAAATATGTATAAAATTGTTTCAGTTGTGATAAAACTTTAATATTGCAAACTTTATAAAAAAATAACAACATTGAAAGTTTTACCTGTTGAGCAAGCTTGCCACTTATCGCTACACCAATGTCCCTCTGCACGTTTACTCCTTTCCCTAATGTTATTTTCTGCTTGTTGCAATTGTTTTCTGTATGTATTTGTGTCACACCGTGATGGCATAGGTAAAGCAGAAGGCGACATTGGCAATAAATCAAGTGGTGAACCATACCATACAGAACCAACACCTGCTCCACACCAAACCATACCACTAGCACATTCCAATACGATAGTTTGTATAATCGAACTAAGTTGCAACACTGTTAAAACAAAACAACTTTTTACAAAAAGATTCGCTCTAATAAAATTATAATTTTACCTAAATCACGATGATGTGGACAATTTTGATATTCTACAAGCGTGCTCTGTAAAGGGTTTAAAGGTACAACATCTTTCTTTTCTTTTTCACCATCTTTATGTTCAACTTTATTTAAATCACCCTGAGGTGAAGTCATTAAATTAGTCTCAGCTACGTTATTCAACATATATCCTAGCTTCTTTGAGCATAAATAAGCAAGTTTTCTTGATAAAAGTTCTGATTGTACAAACTCATCTAAGTACTGTAAAGGTAGAGGTAAAAATAGCCTTAAAATTCCATCATCTGATGGATGTGTACGCATTTTTTCTAACAATTCCAGAATCCAATTTAATACTTCTTGTCGATCCAATAAACCTAAAATTAAAGAAACAAATAAAATCATTAATATTGATAAACAGATATAAATTAAGTGTAGCTTGTAATATTTTACGGAACCTTTCCTTGTTACCAGGGCTAAGATTTCTATGCATTTGCATGTTTTTCTTGTACTTAGTAAACATAATATACATACTTACATTTATACATATTTCAGCAAAAAGTGAATCATATATGTGAAATTGAAAGTGCATATTTTTTCAGTTTTTATAAATGCCTGCATATTCTTGATTATTCGAATGAATTTGCATGTTTTAATACTTTTTTGGGGCTAAAATCATTAAATCTATATTTTGGTGCATTTTAGATGAAGTGGGTTAATTCGAAAATGCATGTATTATAAATTTTGATGTTTTTTCTAAACGTTGCATACTTTTTAATTTTTAGAAAATGTCCATTTTCATTCTATACACTTTCGTACTGAAAAATTATTATTTGGTTCTAGGTATAATCTAAGCCAGGTATACTTGAACTTCGCATTTTGCTCCTACTTTAATATTTAAATATCCATTTGCATGTGTATTTGCCGAAGGCTTGATCTAAAGCAGGAACTGATTAAGATTAAGAAATGGGTGTTTCCACCATCTTGAAAAAACTGGTTGCAAATTACTGGTGCTAAGCCAGGTATACTTGAACTTTGCATTTTGCTCCTAATTTAATATTTAAATATCCATTCGCATGTGTATTTGCTGAAGGTGTGGGCTTGTAATCAAGCGGCCCCAGTTCAAATCCCATTGCAGACCTGTTTTTTTTTCTTAATTTTTGTTTATTTAAGGATCGTGAAAACATGAAACCATCGAGTTTGTTTATGTCAAATAATAAATAAAAATAATTTTAAAATACAGGCCTGCCAAGGATTTGAACTGGGGCTGCCAGATTACAAATCCACACCTTTACCGCTAAACACCATGCCATTGAATTAATAAACTGGTCTACTATGATAATAACTCCACGAATTGTAAACTGCACTTTTATCACAGGCAACTTCAGTTAAGTTTTTATTTGATCACTCTGTATTAGTGCATATTTAATACATTTATGGCGCATAAATGAATGCATTTAATAACAATTTTAAGTATATAAACACTAGCCTTACTTATCACAAAGGAGAATGTTCCTACAGCAACAGCAACCTCTTAATTTTTAACATTCTATTATACAGGGTGTAAATTATAACTCTGCTCGGCGTTGAGATTTTGTAAATGGTAAGAGATAGAGGATCCGTTAAATAACGGAAAACTTGCCTACTTAGGGGGACCTGTTTATTGCCATTTCTGAAAGTTTTGACAAATTCAGTCGACGAGATACAGGTAAAATACTAAAATTTGACGTTTTCTTCTTTTGTACTTAGTTTCTTTATTTATATTTAAAAACCTAGTAAAATAACTGAAACTCTGATGTTTAAAATTAAAAAACATATTTCTTAACAGGTTGAATGCCAGCAATATGTCAAGGGCCACTCAGATGCCAATATTTTTTTTCCGTTTTTTTGCATATACTACATTAATATGATGCAGAATTGAAGAAAAGAAATTTTTTCATTATAATTTTGGCCAGTAACATTAAATAATTTATTGCACTCCAATCGGAGTGATCGGCATCGAGCATAAAAACTGTTCGCTGGGTGCCGACCACTCCGATAGGCGTGCTGCATGACTCACTGGAGAAGGTAGTTCTAACAATAATACAAAAGATACAGATACAAAAAAATGTTTATTTGTCTAGTATAAAGAAACAATAAAATAGCAAAAAATATTTAGTTCTTATGATATTCGCCAAAACACTCCAGGCAGAGTCCGGGTTGTCCAGGGCATGCTTTACAATCGTAAATGGTTTGCTTTCTCTTATTCTTCTGTCTGCATACTCTGCACTCCTTTCTGCTAACTCGTTTAGTTTCCTTACTTCCGGGTTTCTTTTCCTTTGTAGTCTTTTCTATCTTGCTGATAGCATGGGCAACCGTTCTAGGAATGGGACGAATACTTGGTAATTCACGTGAGCTTAGCAAGGTTCGTATGATGTCCAGACGAAAGTCATACAATCGCATATTCTGTGTAGTATATTTTTTCTGCAGGTAGTAAGCGTTTATCAAGCTCATTTGTAACACGTGGAAAAATACTTTTTTATACCATCGAACTGTTTTTCGACTGCATGGGTAATACGCCAGCAGTTGATCCTGTCTGTCAATTCCAGACATATATGTATTATACCCTATGATGGCTTTGGGTTTCTCAGTTTCTGTGCCCCTCTTGTTTCTGAATATTCCCATTTCGTTCTCAAACTCTGTAGTAATGTATTGAACATTACGTTTATCCTTCCATTTACCAACATGTACTCCATTGCAAAACATAGATTTGTTCTCACCTTTCTTCAGTTTTGCCGTCATTACTTCCTTTGGATTGTTCTTTCGATCGACTCTCAATGTACCAGTACAATATGTTTTATCTCCTAGTAGCTTGACTGCCAAGTCGACACTGTTATAAAAATTATCAAGGTATACAGCATGTCCATGGCCTAACTTCTCTTCTAGTAAATGCAAAACTATTTTTTGTGTATGCCCAGTTCCGCTATAGACATCTGAAGAACCTTCATAGATGCGGAATTTCAGTATCAAGCCATTTGGCTCAGTCAGCATATATAACTTGATTCCGTATTTATGCCTCTTGTTTTTGATGTACTGCTTGAACTGTAAATGGCCACGCCAAAGAATCATTGCCTCATCTAATGACAGTTCTCTTCCAGGATAATATATGTCTTTCATTTTATTGTTGAAGAAGTCTACCACTGATCTTATCTTTCCATGTCGATCGGTTGGATCCGTTTCTTCTGATGTAAAATGTAGGCATCTCAAAATGAGGAGAAACCTATTTCTCGACATATACTTTCTAAAGATGGGTATATTAAAAAGAGGGTCAGTTTTCCAATAATCACTGAGACGTGTCAATGAAATTGTGCCCGTGTGAAGCATCAAAGCTAGAAAAATCTTGATTTCTTCTAATGTAACATCTCTCCAATCAGTGATTCTAGAATTTCCAGTTGGCCCTGGATTGCACAACACCTCCACAGCGTAACTATTGGTCTGTTCTACAACAGTCTGCAGAAAATTGTCATCGACAATCATGTTGAAAAAATCAATGGGGTTACCATTCACTGGAATTGGCACTAATAGTTTCTGCTGTTCAGTGAATGCAAATTGTCTCAAAGTGCCTGTATCATTCCAATCTAAATTTCCAAAATCGATCTCATTTTCACTCTCGGAAGTAGATCCCGATTCCTCTGCAGAACTGTCGTCGTCATCACTGTCGAGACCAAAGTCCGCAATTCGCTGTACTTCAGCCTGTAACTCAGCTTCAGACAACTTCTTATGCTTATTAACTTCACTTATTTTATCTGTATAAAGTCTTTTTTTCATCCCAGATGGCCCCGGTTGAGTGTCGATTTTAATTAACTAATTACGCCGCAAAAAAACAAAAAATTCGGAAACCGACTTATACACGTGCTATACAAGACCTTTGTCAAGGACGCCGCCACGAAAAACACCAGCTATACGCAAAGCCGACCTCGTACTGACCCATACAAGCGAAATGTTGCGATTACTCCGAACGGAGTGGTCGGCGTCGGAGAAGGGAACCGAATCACTCCGATCGGCGAGTTCGGCATTCAACCTGTTAAGTTGTCCATGAAACATCTAACCTAGTTCACAAAAACAAAAGACAATCTGGTTAAATGCAAATCACCAAGCACCAAAAGTTAATCAGCTATTATACATAGGTATTAGTATTTAATTTAATTTAAAAAATAAACAAAATCACAAACAAAACCACATCAATTATGTAGAAGCTATAAACTAGATACAAAAATAGATACACAGTATTAAATATCAAACTGGATACCAAAAAAAAATTAAACAAATCACAATAATTAAAGGTCACAGAATTCAGATATTACATTCACAATGATGATTTGATAAGGGTAAGCGATGGAAATTAATCAAAATTTATTATTAAATAACCAATTAACAATAGGAATGAAAAATACTACCAATATTTGAAATAACAAAAATACAAACAGTTTTAACACAATTAATAATAAAACGAACGATACCAACAGAAACACAAACAACAAACTATAGAAAAATGTTTAATAGAAAAGGCTTAAAACAAACGCTCAAATGAGCACTGTTTTGTTTATTTATACAATACTCACTACTTAAATGTGTATAATAGACATTTAATGAAATCAATTTTTGTTTTTCTGCAAAAAACACTGTAGGTTGGAAATATGTTTTTTAATTACTTTAAACATCAGTTTCAGTTATTTTACAGGTATGTCATACATCCTTGAATAGAGAATCAAAAAGGCTTTCTAAAAATGTATAAATTTGCTATAGCAGCCATAAGAAAAAGAAAGTTGACCATTGCTTCTCAAAAATGCTATCTCTTACCATTTCCAAGATCCTAATGGTGAGCAGAGTAAAGTTTACACCCTGTATATTAGATAGGAAAAGGTTCAATATTAGTTCCGAGAAATGTTCCAATTAATTATTAATCTGTACGTAACAAAACAGTTTTGTTATTGCATAAACTAATAGAAATAAAAAATACTAAAAAAAAAAGATAGAAATAGTGTACAACACAGAACAAATTCAATTAATCCATTTTTGTTCAATGGTGAAGTAAAGGTAAACCTGACCGTATTTTAAAAAACAGTGCCAGGGCTGTAACTAAATGCAAATTAATCGATATTGTTATGACATACTTTCAACTTTTCAAATATCAAGATAATATTTGCAAATTTCTAATATCTACTAATAAATAATACTGCAATGAAAAAGTGCACAAAATTGTTGATGATTTTGAAGATGTTAATTTACATTAAAAAAACATAAAAGAGGTAAAGAATAAGTAAGTAAGAAACAGTACCTTCTTCATACATATACTTTAATAACTGCGTACAGTAATTCCATTGCCTCATTGCTAATTTTTGTTCAGTATCAGCAGTGGCAGTTGTAACTGGTGGGTTAGTTTTATCTATTTGTGCGTAATGTTCTTGCAACTTTGGTACTTGATCTTTGAGGAACTTAATCAATGTGCCAGTCCATTCTACAAAAAGCAAAACAATGAAGTAACAAGTAATTCAAAACGTCTTTTTAAAAATTAGGTTTGTTACATACCGGTTGTAGGGTCTGACATTTGACGCTTTTTATTTTTTGATTCTGATACAGCTACTGTATAAGCTAAGCTAAGTTTAATAAACCATGCAGCACGCAACAATGGAACTTGATATTCACAAAGCATCATAAAAATTTCCTCTTTTTTGTTAAAATATGGAGCTTTTTTGGATAAACTCATTAACGGCTTATTTCCAGCTAAATCCTTGAACCAAGCTTCTGTAGCATTTTTTGTTCGAACTGTGGCTTGCCAAAAGTTATCTTTATGGTTGATTTGTTGTCTTTTCCTTCCCGAATCCGAAAGTGCACTTAGTTCTTCTTTGCGAGCTATGATCGAATTAAAATATGCTCCTACCTGCATGTACAAAAACAAATACAAACAAAGTTCTGAAATAATAACACTGGTCAACAATGATTTTATTGTCATTGGTATTAGGTCAATTTTAGGGTTACTTTGTGCAGCTGATTCCGAATTTGCTATCAGTTTTATTAGATTGGCTCTAGTTTTTGAGATAATGCTCCCTTTTAGAAAGTGTGAAAGAAAAAAACAAGGAAAACCCAAAATTAAAAGTGTATTAAATAAATCTCAAATTATACAAAATAAAATGATCGGAATATTAAAAAGTATTACATTGTTTGCAAACAACAGGTTAAGAATTAAAAATGATATCATAAATCACTCCTAATGCTTGGTAAAACGCCGTTTGTATGAGTTTCTTTTGTGTTGGTCTTCAGGACCATCACGTAGGAGGCTCCAGCAATAGTCTGCCATCATGTGTCTATCCCATCTGCCTTGATACCTTTCCTTCTCTACTTTATGGTTACCCAAGAAGTTCTTAACAACTGAGACAAAACAGCACCAGGCAGAAGCTTCAACATCAGTCATAAATTTTATGAAATGCGAATTGTTAATGAGTTTGCAAATTTGAGGACCATCAAAAATTCCTGCCTTTAATTTTTCCATACTTAGTTTAGGGAACGATGTACAAATGTATTTAAAGCATTCCCCGTTCTTATCTAAGGCTTTAACAAATTGTTTCACGAGTCCTAGCTTTAGATATGGAGTGGTGGGAGAATGATATTATCTCTGTCAAGCAATGGCTCGTTCACGATGTTCGCTGTACCTATAGTCAAATTTTCTCTAAGTGGCCATGTCTTCTACGTCCAATGATCCTGCTTTGCTCTACTATCCCATAGACAGATGAAGTAAAGGTACTTCGTGTATCCACTTTGCTGTCCAAGCAAGAAATTCACCATCTTTAAATCAACGCAAACAGACCACTGATGGTCTTGATAGCGGATCTTCTGCAAAACCATTTTTGTTTTCACATTCTTCGTTAAGTTTCGTTGAGTGGCCAATTGGAATGGATGCATAGCGATTTCCGCTGTGCAGTAGAACACATTTCAAGCTTCTTTTAGAACTGTCAATAAAAAGCTGCCATTTAGGCAAACCTATTTCTAAAAGAAGTCCTGTAATGTCATTGCAATAAACAAGCTCTTCATTTTCGCTGAAGTACGGGAGAATTGCCTGCTCTCTTCGTTCTGTAAGTTGTTATTGTAACTTCTGGCTTTAGACAGTTTTTTTCTTTTAATCTGGATGCTAGAAGTTCAGACGCTTGTTTTGACAGATTTAGATTCCGTACCAAATCATTCAGCTCGTCTTGAGAAAACTGTTGTTGTGTTGATAAGCTCCTATCATATTCACTTTCACTATAAGACTGTGTGGTGGGCAGTACTTCGACATCTGACAACGGAAGCTCGGACTGTGAGGTACAAACTGGAATAGGAATTGTTTCGCTGTGTGGTAAAGGTCGTCTGGCTGACTCCAAATTAGGATATTTAGATGTACGTAGCGGTTAAAGCCTTTCACAATCACAACACAAAAATAACAATCGTCGTGATGGTTTTTCGGTTCTGTCCACACCATATGGACACCAAAGATTAAGCTACTTCTCTCTCCTTTTGTCTATTGCCGTAGAGACTCTACACAGGTTTTACAAACGTTATGGGAACCCAAGGTTTGTCTTGCTTCCCAATTGGGAAACCAAAATAAGCAAGATATGCTTGTTTTACAAAATTAGTAATATTTTGCCTTTGTTTCTTCACAGTATAATCACCACAAACGTAGCAGAATACGTCTGGATGGTTAAGGCAAGCTCTTCGTGACGACTCATATCTATGCGAACGCTTAAAATATTGTATTAATATGATGCTTGCAGAAATTTAGTATAAAAACAGGTCTTTCTTCCACGGCTCGCTCTACACAACTACGTAAATGAGTGCGGTAACGTACATGCAAACTGTTGTGACATGGCGCGTCATAACAAGCGTCTATTTAGCGTAATATAAAAATTACAACGGTCGGATACTAGGCAGACGTCAAGAAAGTGCAGTGTTACTGAGGTAAATTCTAAATTTGAAGATTATAAATTATCTAAAAAACTAAAGCCAATTTTGTAAAAACAAAAATTGTTTTTAAATTCAATGCCCCAAACTACCCTAAAATCACATAAACATCTTCGGCAACGAACAAATATTTTTTTTTTGTTGGGCTGTGTAATTATTATACAAACCTTGCTAGCTGTAACATTACAATTTCGTGCTGTACCAAATTCATCATTTAGGTGGTTCATAGTAGGAAACCCATGTTTTACGTTAACACTTGTTAACTCGTCCTCCTTTTGTTTCGGTTCTTGTGGATACACATCGGGAGGGCCTATTCTAGGCTTTTTTAAAGGCCTCTTTTCATATAAGTTGGACATCATTTTAAAATAATTTATTGTAAATATTTGAGGTCAGGATTTTGTATCTGATTTTAATGAATGGAAAAACTGTAAGAAAAGCCAAGTCTTCAGTCACACTTAGGCATTGGTCACATTTAAAAAAATTTATATTATAATATAATGCGCTTGTAAGGTATTAAAAATTAATTTTGGTAAATAACACTAGTTTACGTTCTATAATTTATCGCCATGTTTTGTGTATTTCAATAGATTTCTAGGAAGTAGGAACCGATAATCATCATAAACTATAGTTAGCAACGTTGTCAAAATTATACAGAGCGTTCCTAAGACTGTGTCTAAAAAGACGTCGACTTGATGCCAAGTAGCCAAGAATGTCAAGTCAAAGATAATACAGTCCTATTTCGTTAAATAAATGGTAATTCAGTAGGCCGTGATTTAAACATATTGCAGCAGTGTTAAATTTTACAATACATTTTTCCGACTGAAAAAATAAACACCATCAGTTGTAAGAAATATTTGCAGAAAATTTCAATTTTTTAGACAAAAGTAAATAACACAAAAGCAGTTGATTTAATACTTTAATTATCTATTAAAATAAGCATACGCGCCATAAGCTTCCTGCACGTAGAATTGTCGCTATAATTCCTTTTCATTGGCAGAAAAACTGCCAATTATGCATTTTTATTGGTCAATATATATCACGTGACATGTGAATTGAACTTTTGTGAAAAATTTAGTTTCTATAAACACTGGGACCAGGTCTGAACTGCTTCTTTACGAAGTTACAGCCTCCGGAAAAGAGAACAGTCTGGACTGTTGGAACTAGATTCCCCCTTTTGAAGGCAGGAAGTTACTAAGCAATTCAGAAACTATTTTATTGTTTTGGTGTGTAAACTTTACCTTAAAATTTTCTACAAATCATTTACTTCAGGCTATCATGGCAAGTCGATAATTTACAAAAATTAAATATTCTTGTTGAATTTAGCGACTTTCAAAAGTACCCTTTTGTGTATATTTGTATTGCAAATGATTCTTAAGACAAATTCTTAAAAAATATTAAGATGAAAAATAATTAGAAAACATATATTATGTGACCCTGATCCCCCTTCTCATTTAAACAAAAATATGCGGATATACTAAATTTCAATATTTTTATGTAACTACTGTAGAAATGATCAAGAAACAAGTGATTGGACTGTTCCATCTTTGGGAGGTAGTAACTCCGTAAGAAAGTGTTTTCGGTGTATCCACCTCGTACATATAAATAACATCAGCAATGCGACGTCTATCTTAGTGTTAAATCAAAAGTTTAGCTTGAATTAAAAATGTTTGCGTATTCTAAAAAATTAATTAATTTTGAATAAAATAAACCTCTAATACCATAGTACCCAAAGTGGAAAATAAAAAAGTTATATAGCCAACATCAATAATTGCTTTATAGCTACATGTAATTTGTTGTAAAACAACATAAATAATCATAAATTACTTTTTTATTATAGACTTTAGGTTAGTACTGTATATTTAGAATTTGGTGTTCTTTCAGGATATTTAAAATATGTGAATTGTTTCATATAAAAAAAAAGCTATTTTATGAAATAACTTAAAAATTATTTTTCTGTTATGCATCTTAATCAGCTTAAAAAATTACACTTTTTTCCTAATTTAACCAAATGTGTATTTCTAGTAAGAAAGTTAGCAGCAGCGATGTTCGATTTCTTACATCCTGTATAAAAGTGCACTATTTGGCAACAATGTATTTTTGCCGCAAGTAAGATTTCTGTAAGTTTATAATTATTTAACCTCTTATCACATGTCAGTTTTAATCTTCTGTCATTTCGTAGTTGGATATAAAACACGTGCATTAAAGTTGTTAGTAAAATTAAAAACTCTTTTAAAAATGGGAAAAACAAAACGAATGAAACCGTCCCAAGCTGGTGTAAAAGTATCATTAGATCAAGATATCGAAGATGCCAAGTTTGCTAAACCGAAAAGTCGCAGTAAAATACGCTTGAGAAAGGATGATGATGAAGAGGTTAGTAAAGGTTTCAATTCCTATTAAAGTAGGTACAGCTTTATTTTATACATCTAATTTGTGTATAGTTTGTGGATGCTGGTTTATCTCGTAAAATCTTATCAGCTGCACGAGAACAACAACGAGAAATGGAAGATGATTTTCCGACTCTTGAACAAGCAACATCAAGTAAAAGAAAAGTTGTGAAACTTGGCGATGAAAACTCAGACGATAGCGAATCTGACCAGGAAGATACTTTAGAGCCAGACACCTTTTATGAGAACATAGAAATAAATGAAGAAGATGAATGGGCAATGGAACAATTTATGAATAAGAACCCTGCTCCACGAAGAACCTTAGCTGACATTATTATGGAGAAAATTACTGAAAAACAAACAGAGCTAGAAACAAAATTTAGCGATGCAGGTTCACTTCAAATGCAAGACATAGATCCTCGAGTTAAACAAATGTATGAAGGTGTGCGAGAAGTATTACAGAAGTATCGAAGTGGAAAATTACCCAAAGCCTTTAAAATTATACCAAAATTAAAAAACTGGGAGCAGATTTTATATATAACAGGTAAAATATTTACCAATTTTTTTAAAAATGATTTGCATTGATTTTTATACAGCCAAATTGCCTAATTTAGTTTAAATCCATATATATTGCCTATTTACCTTAAATATCTATTATAGACTCTGGTGAAATATGGTTTTGTTCAATAAATTTGATTAAATCTGTTTTAGATCCACCGACATGGTCAGCTGCTGCAATGTATCAAGCCACAAGAATTTTTGCTTCAAATTTAAAAGAGAAAATGGCACAACGTTTTTATAATTTAGTTCTTTTACCTCGAATAAGAGATGATATAGCTGAATATAAACGATTGAATTTTCATTTATACCAAGCCATACGAAAGTCCTTGTTTAAGCCTGCAGCTTTTATGAAAGGTATGGTTAAGCTACAACATGGTATTAAATTAATGAAGAAAGTTTTTTGATTCGTGTTATAATATAACTACTGATTCAGCTCAGATGTCCCAAGCGAATATTTAAATTATTTTTATTTCATACTGTACGCTATATACCACTTTGCGTCATTGATTTGAGTCCGGGAAATGGCACATTACAGGCCAAGGTCGGGAAGTGTTGCTTAGCAGACTGCTTGGAGAAAAATTCATCAAACATCTATTTAGCGAATGTTTAATTTGACAGAATATAAATTTTAAAAATGACGTTTTTATAAAAAGAAAATATTCAAATAAAAATGGTTTTGGCAGTAATGAAATAAAATTTTGTACGATACACGTCCATGAAGTGATTATTAAAGCATTCGTTTAGAAATTTCGGACTCAGCTCCTTTGGTTGCCTGGTCGGCAAATATCTAAACTCATACTTTAATATGTCACTTCCCTAAACTCATACTTTAATATGTCACTCTAGTGACCTAAATAACTATTTAGGTTGTCAAAACAACCTTGTACAAACATCTATGGTACTTAGAAAGAAACCTATAAATTCCCATTATAAACAACATATCACTACTTCAGGTTACACGGAAGTTAGGCTAACCTTTTCTTAAATAGCATCTTATATTTGCTGATAGATTCTCATAGACCATTAAATTCTGTATTCTGTTATAGTCATGTACAGAGCCATCAAATAAAAACTTAATTACAGTCACCTATAAAACAACACCAGCATGTAGATGATTAGTTTGCAAATCGTGGATGTATTATCATAGTTGTGCAGTTTATTATTTTAATTGCTCCTGTTTTAACATTTTTAAACAATTAGCAAGTGAGCGTTGTAAACTATTTTTATTTTATAGATGTGTATGTTAAATGTCAGTTGTAAAACTTGGCACAATTAACTCTCATAATGGAAAAATATTTTAAACAGTGACTTGGTTTATCTTATGCATTGTTTTTTTTTCTCGAAGGGAAAGCAGAGGTAACAAACTTTGATTCTAAATTACAAAAAGGAAATTTTCTATTTGAATTGTCCTCAAAAATTGACTTAAAGTGCATTTCTTCTTTTAATCGCTATAACTTACAAACCAACAATCCCAGTTCAGTTATGATGGTAGATTTAAATGCACCTTTTGCAAGCTTTCCAACGAGCCCACACAAAGTATAGGTCGCTATTTAAAAAAAAATAAGTTAAGGTAGCTGGGGGTAAGGAGGTTGACCTTGAAAAACAAAAGATATCACATAAAGGGGCAGTTATATTTAAATCCATTTAAGTGCCAGAGCATTTTATCAAAAATCAACATGCTACAGAAATATGAATTTTATTCCATACTTTTATAACCCTGTATATGTATAACAAAACACATAAGAAATGGGATGAACATTGAGCATCAATGATAAACAAAAATACATCGATGTTTTGACATCGATGCCACTATTGCGAGTTTCTGCAACATTGACATTTGGTGACATTTCTATATTTGTTTCTTTTTTAATTTTCTTTAGTGATAATATACATATTATCAATGTGTTGTTAAAAAGTATTTATTCTTATGTTTTGTAAATTGACAACAGTCTAATGTTAAGTAGCAACAGCAGTAAGCACAATTCAAATAGCAATAGAAAAAAATACATTTTATAACATCAATGTTACTATTTCAATATTTTTTTAACATCGAAGGTGATGTGATGTGTGATGTTGAAGATTGATGCTAACATCGATTTTTGTATTA
Source organism: Ctenicera cuprea (assembly GCA_958336395.1). Lineage (NCBI taxonomy): Eukaryota > Metazoa > Arthropoda > Insecta > Coleoptera > Elateridae > Ctenicera > Ctenicera cuprea. The sequence goes on along the minus strand of OY284487.1, from coordinate 39,032,943 downwards.
CGATGCTCATCCCTAATAAGAAATCAGATAATACAAACTCGCTTTAATAAGAATTTGTTTCTGTTTCTTTCCCTTAATGAGAAACTAAACCCTTCTTTGGCTGAAAGAACAGAGGTTCTGAAAAATACTAAGTAAACCACTGAGAATTACATGAAATTGCGTTTATTTTAAACAAATTTGGCCACTGAACGGCCTTAAAAATGATTATTCAATGCTGTAGTAAATGAGCCAGTACAATTGCTTTATTTTTGAAATCCCGCCGAACAAAACTGTATTATAGTGAAAAGCCTCAATGTCAACATGTTTTCAAGTGGCAGGATGCCTTGATTTGTATAATTGTTTTGTTTTGACATAAACTTCAACTTATTCAGCGAGTTAGCGGTTCTGCCTATACCGTATACCTGGGAACATCGGACTACCAGACTAGGGTAGTCCGATGTTTCCCAAGTATACGGTATAGGCAGAACCGCTAACTCGCCGAATAAGCTCTTTCAGTCAGTATAAAAATGGTAACTTTGTTACCGAAGCAATAAACGTCAACGTGTAGTTTCTAGTTTCATATAGTGAAATGGGTGCTAATACACATTTCGGGAGTTCCTTCATTCAAGTAATAAAGAATAAATGAAAGTATTCTAAAAAGTAAGGTAAAGTATGTTGTGTTACTACGCAGGGTGCGAGATTGTTTTCTAACGTCTTTACTATAGCAGTAAGCAAAAAATTGTTCAGAAACAAATTGTTTTTTGGGTTACTATGCATAAAATTATTACCAGTTATACTGGGTGTTAAGTTATGCCTGTACAGCACATTACTTTATTATTTTAAATGAAACACCTTGTATATTATTGCATTTTTAGGTTGTACATTTAATTCTGGATAGAAAAGTATGAAGATCTTAAAATTAGCGCTTTTTGAGTTTTCATTTAATATTTCAAAATTAATGTTTTAGATACCAAAAACATTCACTAATTGCTATTTTGCACAACCTATTGACACATTATAAAGTATTTAGCGGTATGTTAAAATAACAAATTGTTACATAGGGTACATGTCCATTTTGTAGAACTTCAATATTGTCAATAACTTTTGTTTTTCAAATGGAACACGCAGTATTTTTTAACACCATCGAATGCAGTATTATATTCTCTTCCAATAATATATACGGTTTTGTATTTTATGATTTTTCGTGTTTTTTTTAAATTATTTTTTAAAAATTGCAAATTAAAATAAATGTGCTGTGAAAACAAAACAAAAAAAAACTATTTTATAACGTTCAAAAAGTGCCAAAAGTTATTTGCATATGAAGTTTTGCAACATGGACATTTGATTGTAAACACGCTATGAAATTATCTGTTATTTTTAACATACTACCTAAATACTTTATAATGTGCTAATATTCTGTACACAGTAGCGGTGGGTGAACGTTTTTGGTATCTAAATAGTATACTATGCAACGAATCTATAATGATAGCTATTAATACACGAGTAAAATTACTACATGAGCGGCTGCGAGTGTCGTAATTCAAGCGAGTGTATTAATAACCATGATATAAGAGTTGCATACACCATTTTTTCTACGAGTAGTCTATTTTATTTAAACATTATACTTAAAAAAAACTCGAACTGTTTTGCGATGTTAACTGAGAAATGTCAACAACCCTTGTAACCATGGTTACCAAAAACAATGCTTTGCTGCTATTGGTAAGTTTGGATCATTTCATAATGAAAATCTGTATCGAAATGGGTATCATTATAGTATAGGCCAGCGGTTCTCAAAATTTCGCGCCCCCCTTTTTTACCTTGAATAATTCTGCGCCCCCCGCATAATATAAGATAGATCAGAATAACCCAATACGCAAAAACTTATTTAAATCAATTTGGCAATATTGGCAATGCTGCTGATGTGGTACAGCATTATCACCTGATCTGCAGTTACCGGAATGTTCGCGGTAGCTACCGATACGTCTCGAACTTTCTAGATTGCTAATACGCGAATATAAAAGCAGCGGAAGCGCTTCAATTGTTAGTTGGAGTCACAGATCATGTTGGAGTGCAAACGCTAAAAAAAGTTATTGTATATTTTCGTACACGTTTAGTTAATATGGATAAATTTTTAATTGGAGGAAAACGTAAACTTAAAGACGCAGAAGCTTCTACTTCATCAGAAACGCCCAATACCAGTGCTAATTCTGTTATAAGATCAAAAACACGAAAATATGACCAAGCATACTTAAACTTTGGTTTTACAAGCATTGAAATAAGTGGTGAAGAAAAACCTCAATGTGTTATTTGCCTCAAAATTTTGGCTGCAGATAGCATGAAACCTAATAAATTGAAAAGGCATTTAGAAACTCTGCGCAAAGAATATGCCTATAAGTCCCGTGAATTTTTTGAAGAGAAACTCAGAGCTTTCGGGAAACATAAGTCAAATTTCCATAAAGTTCTCACAGTAAATGAGAAAGCTTTATTGGCATCATACAAAGTGGCTGATAAAATAGCCAAATGCAAGAAGCCACATACGATTGCAGAGCAACTCATTTTACCAGCTGCTATAGCCATGGTAGAAACAATGTTTGGTGAAAGCTATGCCAAATAACTCAAGAATATTCCTCTGTCAAAGGATACAATTAAATTGGGTCACTGGGATTGGGCAATAAATCCATTTGAAAATACACCTACCGGCCTATCTCTGCAAGAAGAAGAACAACTGATAGATCTTTCTTCAAGTACCGCAGAAAAATCTAATTTTGGTAGTAAGCCATTAACGAATTTCTGGACTGGCCTGTCTTGTAACTATTCTCTTATTAAAGCGAAAGCGTTTCAGATACTATTACCTTTTCCCACTTCTTACCTTTGCGAAACTGGTTTTTCCGCTGTAGCTACTTTAAAGTCCAAGTATAGAAACAAACTTGAAATAGAAAAGGAGCTCAGAGTGTCTATCTCGAATATCAAACCAAACCTTGACAGGCTGTGTACTTCAAAGCAGGCACACATTAGTCATTAAGTTTATGCCTCAAATATGTTTTCTTTTAATTTTGGTTATAACACGTTCGTTGTGTTTATATGTTTGCAGATTTAAATTTGAAATAAAAATGTAAAAAAAAAATAATTCTGTCTTGTTTATTTATTCGACGCCCCCCCCCCCCCTGTACAGCTTTGGCGCCCCCCAGGGGGGGGCGCCCCACAGTTTGAGAAGCGCTGGTATAGGCAGTGCATATTTAATAAGTAAATTAAAACATGGCAGTAGAAAAATATTAAGTTTGTAATATTAGTCCATAAATGTCAAAAAACTCGAAGTCCACTAATTTTAAGAGCACAGTACCTTAATGCTTTTCTATCTAGAATTAAATGTAGATTTTATAAATGCAATAATGTACAGGATGTTCCATTTAAAATAAAGTAATCTGCTGTACAGGCATAACTCAACACCCAGTATAATTAGTAATAATTTTAGTTTATGCACAGTAATCCAAAACACAATTTTTGTTTGAACATTTTTTTTTTCTAACTACTATAACAAAGATATTAGAAAAAAAGAATGTTTTGTGTTTACATGAAAATTATTGCAAATTTCGCTCAACAAAATCACTCAAATGCCACTCGACCTTCGCTCTCGCGGCATTTTGAACGTGTTTTTGTTTTGCGAAGTTTTAACACAATAATTTGTGTAAACACAAAACATTCTCAAAAAATTTTCACCTCTCGTGGTATTATCTTTGAAATTTTTTTAACAGGTTCAAATATGAAATTCACGGGCAACTTAAATTTTTAATTTAACTCCTCTAGCGGCTAATCGTTTAACTTTTTGAGTAACTATTAGACATGGAGAATTTAATGTTCTTTCTGAATCTCTCAAAAAAATTTAGGTGTGAAAAAAAATTAGCCTGACTACCGTTGTAACCGAAAGTAGTGACATGTTACTTACGATGGGAATTCAAAGGTTTCTAAGCAGGGGTATGCTGCCTACAAGGGGCTTGCTACTCGATCACAAATATTTCCATAAAAATATAGTTGAATCCAAAAAACAATTTTACAAATTAGAAATATGTAAATTAGAAAATAGATTACGAACTAAATGGTAAAACTTGTTATAAGGGAAATGTAGGGTAACAGGTATACATTTTATTATTAAAATGTGTTTAAATCAATTTTATTGAATATTTGAACAAGGGGCTTGGTAAATCCCATAAGTATCGGTGAGGCTCTCACGAGCCCCCTCTAGCACACCCCTGTTTCTGAGTACCATAGATGCTTGCAAAAGCTCATTTTACTAACTTGAAAAATAACTGATATATCAGCTTGGGACTTCTTGGTTGAGACGCCTATATAAGTATTTGATTCAAAAGAAAGTACTAGCATTGACTATTATACACTTATAAAGGTATATAATCAAAGGTACTAGCTTGTTTCTTATTTTAGGTATTTTATTGCCTCTTTTGGAAAGTGGCACATGCACTTTAAGGGAGGCTATTATTGTTGGATCAGTGGTAGCTCGTAATTCAATCCCTATTTTGCATTCATCTGCTGCTCTCTTAAAAATTGCAGAAATGGATTACACTGGTGCTAATTCTATCTTTCTAAGAATTATCTTGGATAAAAAATATGCATTGCCATATCGTGTGGTAGATGCTGTAGTATTTCACTTTTTACGGTAAAGATACAGCTGATTGCATGGTTTTTTTATTACTATTGATCATAATTATATTTTTTAGATTTGAACATGATAGTCGTGAATTGCCTGTTCTGTGGCACCAAGCATTATTAACTTTTGCACAACGCTACAAAGCTGATATTTCAAGTGAGCAAAGAGACTCTTTATTGGGTCTATTACGTAAGCAAACGCATGCACAGATTACTCCTGAAATTCGTCGTGAACTTCAGAATGCCAAGTGTCGAGATCTTGAAGTTGGTGAACCAGCTATGCAGTTAGATTAAAAATAAAACTAACTGTATTTTAATAAATAATAAACTGTTAATATACATGTTCTAGATTTATTTGTATGATTTTTATAATAATTTTATTTAATCCTAAGGTGTAAATACAAGTTAAGTAATATAATTAAGAAGAGACGTATTTAGTACTTGCTCAATTTATTTCTACAATTTCAACTTTTTTGACGAGTTGATTGTCCACTTTTATTGATTGTTATGTACTTATTGCAAATTATTTTTTTTTTAATTACTTTTTGTGTATGTGTTTACGGTGATAGTAAAAAAAACAGTCTCTTGTATGTATCAATACCAGGGTTATTCATACATGTCGGCACTTTATTGGAAGTGTTAAGGTCACTGTCGAAGATTTTTGCCAGTATGAGGGAAAATAAATATACAGTATAGGGGGAGTCAGTGTCGCCCCCCTACTATTTTCTAAAGTATTGTGAATATCAGATCTGTTTCTTAATAATAGTTGGTTGTGGTCTAATTTTCAGTACTGTCACGTGACTGAGACATCATTGATAATTTTCTTAAATAGCAATATAAATATTTTCTTAGGCCGTTAGATCAACATTTTTTTCTCATTTTAATGATGTAATGTACATTTACATTACAAAAGTATAGAGAAAAATGCAGTGATGTGAGTCTCGGTATTTTACCAATCGGTAAAATGGTAAAATGGTATTTTACCGGTAAAGTAAAATCACATTTTACCGGTAAAATGGTAAAATCATTTCGAATTGCCGCGCGCAGGCGCAGATATTCGTCGTACTCCAAAACAAAACATTATTTTTCTTGGAAAGGGTCAGAAATGTTTTGTGGTAGGAAACCTAAATAAAGAGTAATTTCTTTAAACCAATCATATTATAATATAATGATATATACTAAATATTTTTTATTTTTGTTATTAAAAGTTACATCAATTACATTTATTAAGTTTGTTTAACTTTATGTTTATATGCATAAGTTTATTTTATTTTATGTTTATTGCGATTTATATCTTCGTATTTTTTATTTTCGTTATCACATTTTGCTTTGTATTTAATTTAGGTATACTTTAATAATTATAACTGTAACTGTAAGTTACATAACCCTTATATTTTTATAAACTATAAATAATTGTATTTTTGTGTTTTGGTATCAAGTATTAAGTAGACCTGTCGAGTATCTAGTATCAAACTAAATGGTTTTTCATAAGGAATCCAATGATCCATCATTTTTGACGTGAAATTAATTTTACCGGTATTTTACCGGTAAAATAATGATTTTACTTACCGTTTTTTATTTTACCGGTAAAATCACATCACTGGAAAAATGTAAAAAACCTGAATTAATTAATGAGCCCATGGATTTGAACAAAGCCATCGAAATGTTTGTTTGTTTAATCATTGTTTAATTTAAGTCAACAAACTTTTATCTCATTTAACAAGTCTTATTGTCAAAATTGATAATAATAGGTTCCCTATAAGTATGGCTGCACATAGGTGCCAGGTTTTAAAAATTTCTATGGGGGCAAAAATTTCAAAATGTAAAATTTTTTTGCTAAACAATATTAAAATGTTAAAGGCCAACAAGACAGATTAAGAATTAAATATACAGGATGTTCAATTTAAAATAAGTAAGTTGATGTCATTCCCGGTGAAACCAGAAGTGAAAATCGTTGAATTTTTAGGCCATATGAGTTTTTACAGTCCATAAATCTTTAATTGTTTATCTTGATAAATAAAGAAAAAACAAGGGGGTGCGCCATGTTTCATTAACACCCGGTATATTTTTGAATGCGTTATTTAATTCTCTTTAAAACATTATTGCTACTTCTACATCTAACTTGTATGTTTTTTTATCTTCCCACTGTCCGTGTCTACGAGTTTTGGAACACCCTGTATCACTTATTTGGTGAAGAGCTTAGCTGTCTTTATCAGGTTTAGTAGCCTTTTCACCAGTTTTTCTCTTGTTAGAGCTTCCCGAGCGTCAAAGATAATGTGCATCCTCATAATAAAGTCTGCATGTGGGTTCTTCACTTTAGGACGCCCATTGTGAGCATTTGCTTCTGTAGGTTACAATGAGCGGTTATCAGCCCGGTCGCCCTGATTTGATGTCTGCTTAGTACCAGTATGTCATCTGTCAGTTTTTTTAGATGGTTTTTAGCATTGTCTTGCTATGTCTAAGTTCTCCCACACAGTTCTGATGTAGTCTGTTTATCCAACCAGCCACGAACTGTGGTTCTGGTGACTCCAAATACTGGTTCCGAACCATTAAATGCTGTTTCTGATCCCCTTTTTGCAAGGGCGTCAGCTTTGTATACCCTTGTGCCCGCACCCACATAAGGATTATGCTTTGTGGTTTGCAAGGGTTATAAGGTTTTGTAGACAATCCCAGACTAATTTCGAGTTAATCCAGTAGCTAGCTAGGGCTTTTATAGCAGCCTGGTTGTCTGTTAGGACAGAGACATCTGTGCTTTGATAGTTCCTTCTTATATTTTCCTGTAGACAGACATCTATATGGCGTGAGTTTCAGCTTAAAATACCGTGGCATACCTCCCCAAAATCGCATAAACGTTAAATTGGGGAGACTCCCAGTATATCCCAGCTCCAGTGCCGCTGTCAGTTTTGGATCCGTCTGTGTACCAGACTAATTTTTTACTTTCCTGACCATGTCGTTGTGTCAGCCCTTCATTCCATTCAAGCTGGATAATAAAGGGTTTATCGAGGTTTTGCCTGGTTGGCATTGTGTCTGCTTATTTCTAGTGATGGGTTTGTGACAGTAGGTACTTGTTATTCTGGTATGTCCATGGACAAAACTAGTTTGCCAGTGTCCATTATATTTCAGCCTATACGCCGCCATCCTTCCCTCTGCCCTGATTAATATGTATATCTAGAGGAAGCAGATTTAGTAGGGTTTCCATGGCTGCAATTGGGGTGCTTGTCATCATCACTCCTGTTATACACAGTCAGGCAAGTCTTTGGAGTTTAGATAGCTCCAGTTTGGCTTTCCTCTGTTCCACTTTTAGCCACCATATCAGCGATCCGTAGGCAACCATAGGTCTCACCACAGCAGTGTACCATGCGTGGTTTGAAATCCCAGGTTTTGCCCAACGCTTGCTTTGTTGCGATAAGAGTTGTCTTGCTTTTGTTTGCAGTTTAGTGAATGTATGAATTCCAGGTTAGCTTTGAGTCTAGGGTTATGCCTAGATATTTAGCCTCCTGACTTATTTGCAACTGTTCCTTGAAGAAATTTGGGAGTTTTAGCCTGTCCAGTTTCCTTGTTCTGGTGAATGGGTCCAGTGCCGTTTTTTTATTGCTTCATAAACAAACCCAATTTATACACATTTTTTTTAACAATGTAGTCAGCGTTGCCAGTACTAGATCTAGTACGTTTTCACTGAATTTAGTGCGCTGGTACACCCAAAAAAAAATTGAGTATGTTTTGACAAGACCTTAAAAATAAAACCAAAGTAGATTTTGACAAAAAATAGTTGCTAATTATTAGAGTTGGGCAAATATGCTGTAAAGATAGTGCATATATGCACCAACATATGTCGCATAAAACCGTCAATATATGCACTAAAATATGCCGCATAAAACCTTCAATATATGCAAGAATATGCAGCAACCTTTTGCGATATGCACTAAAAAAATTAGTTTGTTTATTATTGCCTAATATGAAAATCTGATGTTTATTTGAATCTGCAGTTTAATACTAGTAATTATTATATGAGTTAAAGCACGTTTTGCATCAAATGTAATATTTCGTTGAAAGAAAAAGATAAATACAATTAATGATTTTCATTATTTTTAGTTACAAACACTCAACATTCAAAAAATCAAAAGGGCTTGCATAATATAGAAACGCATTATTATTTTCAGTTAAAACTGCATTTTTTATTTGCATATACAAAAATACAGGTAGAAGTAAAATCAATAAATAACACAACCTATTTATTACAATAAATAATCATGTGCTTTTCAATGGTGTCAACGAGAAAATTTTCTCGCTTATCTTCCAATATATTTTTATAGCTGGAAAAACTTCTTTCTACATCACAAGAAGTTACTGGACAATATTTAAATAAATGTGAATTTTTAACTGCAAAACATTCGTCATTGTAGCCATTGCTTAAGAAATCTCCATTTAAAATATTTTTTAGAATTCAGAGTTGAAAGTCCGCTGTTTTTCTGAATTAAATCGTCCATTTTGCTGCTAACTTTTTTGCATATTTTATTTTTATTTTTATTCAAAATTGAATGAAATTTTTCGATTAATTCTAAAGATTCAGTGAGAAGCAAGTTTTGTGTTTCTAATTTATTAATGATGCTAGGAATTTCCGAAAAATGAGCCTTTATGTAGGACAACTGAGATTGCAATTCCGGACACTTTAAAATATCTTGACAATCTGCTATAGACTGAGCAGAAGTTGAATCAAAGGTGTTAACAACATTTTTAAATTCACTGTAATTTTCACAATAAAATAGAGCGGCTTCTATCCATGTTCCCCACCCGGTGAGAATTGGTTGTGGAGGTAAGGGCACATCTTTAAGTAAGTCTTTGTAAACTTTGACGCGAAGTGGTGATTTTAAAAATACCTTTTTTCCGTTATTAATTAATTTATTGACTAAAGGAAACTCAGTTCTAACCACTTCGGCCAGCCTATTCATCGCATGGGCCAAACAAGTTACATGAATTAAATTTGGGAAAAAGATTTTTAAATTTTGACCTGCTTTTACCATGTATGCGGCACCATCAGTCACCATGTATAAAATCCTTTCTGGTGGTATTTGATTTGGCAAATAAAGTAACGAAAGGGTTTCATTGACAAAACGTGAAATTGTCAAATTGTTGGGTTTTTCTAGTTGTTTAACAGCAATTAAATAACTGGAAGGACTGTTGTTTAAAAGACCTACAATAAAATTCGCTATATATCTCTCTTTAGCATCGGTGGTTTCATCAACACTAAACCAAATACAATTAATCGAAACGTTTCTTATTTTTTGAAGATTTTTTTTTGTATAATTTTGGAATGCACGTTCTGGAAGCTGTTCTCCGGGAAACGACGTTTTGTTTTGTATATTTTTCTAAGAAATTTCTAAATTCGGGAACGTCCATGTTATTTAATGGAATGTTGCATGAAACCATCATTCTACACAAATCGTCGTTGAAATTGTTGACATTCTTATTTAAGCAATTCAGCAATAATTGTTGTTTTGGCTCGTTTGTATTATTTTTTCTTTTTTAATGCGGACCGGTGGCTACCTGCTGATCAAGTTGAAACTTTTTATTAACGTTTATCTGTATAAACAATATTTAAGTACAATTTACTACAGCTTACACAAAGGAAAATAATTGAATGTGCCCTGTGCCATATCCTTTGCAATATCACAAAAAAAAACTTTCTAATTTTATTCTTAAATTGTTTGCTTAATTACAAAATAAAATAACAAATTAGTATTAAATTTTTTACTCGCTGTTTTGGCTTGTTTGAAGTTTTTTAACTTTAAAAAGAGTAAACAGTTTCTTTTTAATTCAAAATTAAAATAAACGGATAAATACCTCTTTTTCACAGATGACGCACAACACAACACTTCCATCGTATTTAAAACATGTATACGGTTTCAACCACTTCTTAATTAAATCGTTTTTTGAACTAGCAACTTTAGGCATTTTCAGGGTATAGACTGGACAATTACACTTACAGCTCTCTGTCAAGGCAACAAATGAACTAGTCAAGCACTAAAATTATAAATAACTATTTCTAAGAATAAGTATAAGAAAAATTTCCAAATATTATTTTCAAAGAAATTTATACCTAAGGAATAAGACCTACCCAAATAATACAACCTTTGTCAGTTAATCCTTTATTTCCTCTACCCCTACTTGGAAATTTAGAAAGTGCAAGTCTAGGGTTCATGTGGTTTCACTAGAAGAAATTGTGCAATTTCTTCTAAGAACTACGAATATTTTATTTGATAATTTATTTGAAATTTTATTTTTTTTGCTAGAATATGCATTTTCATGCCATGAAAAGCTAAAATATGCACTAATATATGCCGTATGCCGTAAAGTTGTAATATATGCCAAATATGCAAAATAATTTTGCAGAAAACAAATTTTTTTTAAATGTTGGTGCAGTGTAGGCTGTCTATGCGAGGTTATATTTAAGAACAGATACTTTTTAAAGAAAACAATGCAAAAACAGAGTCCTATAAGCTCAAATCAAGCGGTAAAACATTGTTTTTTTTAAACCTTTAATAAGAATTTTTTCATTTACTGAAATATATGAAGAGCGTTAATTTTTACGAGTAATTTGTTACAACAAAATTAAGCTAAAAATTACAAAAAAGTAGGTTATTCGAAACTAAAAACCAAGAACAAATTTTTAAACTCCTGTATAAACTATTAAAAATTGCATCTGTCAATTAACTTTTGGAACAATCCAAAACTTTTCTGTATTCTATTTTTTTTTGTAACATGAAAAAGTAACCCATTGGTTTTTCCGATAACGCTGTATAGCATGGTTGTAGCAGTGCACTTAAATTGCCTGATTTACCTTAGCGCAAGATAATTTTTCAAAAATAATAAATTTTTTTCTATAGCAACTGTTAAAACGTGCTATTATTAACTAAAATTAGAGGGAAAAGTAGCACTTTACCATCAAGAGTAGATAAAGTAGTACTTTAACAGCATGGATAGATAAAGTATTTTATTTTTAAACAAACTCTATAGCAACCAAAAAGTTATTAAAGCCACCTACTCATTTTTTTCTGACCCTTTTAAATTAAATTTATCATTGATTTTTCTTCATTTTTTGGTCTTCTTTAACAATTGCTATAGAAAAAAAATGTATTCCACACGACGATAAAATTTCATTATCTTCTCGATGCTTATTAGCGTCTCGGCTGACGGCTCGATGCTAAAATAGCTCTCGAAGATAAAGTGCAATTTTATCATCTTGTACAATAAATAACTATTATTTTTTACATACAATTTGATTGACAAAAATTATTTTTTTAATTGCTAGCCAAGTGAGCCAATATTTAGGGTGGGCCTGGGCCCACCTGTAGTTACGTGCCTGGAGTAGCAACTCAAAAATAGTCTTATTTATTGTCTAATGAGTATCTGTATATAAAATACTTAATTACTTTAACAATATTTATTTATTTTAACCTTATACCTATTTCGGCATGTTTACATGCCATTGTCAAAGGTTATGTGAAAAAGTAAACAGTTAGTGTTGTTATAGCAATAGAACTTCGCGACTTGATCTCGATAATTGTCTGCAGATGACTTGATTTCTTATTCCAAAATGTCCAATAGAGGAGAATTTAAGAGACCAATTTGCTCATTCATTAACGGTGCAGTTTTTAAATGTTCTAATTTACGTTTATCATCACAAAAGTGTAAACATTTTATGGTGTTATTAGATGTCACTGAATGATTGTGTTGTAGTAAGTGTTTAGCTTAATTGGATTTATGTGGGTGTTTATTTATTGTCATTTTTATGAGAAATACACGAATTCTGTATAGTGATTACTGCAAAGTTCTATAGCAAAATATTGTAATTTGATGGTTAATAAAATAAAAGCGTATAATTTATCAATATATTTTAAACACATCAGTAAATAAAATGCAAAAAGAATACTAGGTTTATATCGTATAGGTACAACAATTCTATAATAGTATGGTGACTACTTCCTTCTGTTTGTTACAAAAATTTACAAGGTGCATTACTTGTCAACAATTTAAAAATTATTACTTAACAGTTAATACCATCGACAAATTAATGGAAGTGTCTTACACATCTACCTTGACTATTTCTTTAAATTCTGAAATGAAAGACTATTTCAAAATAAACTGTGCATTTGTTGATTATTTCAAAACTAAAAGCGTATGTATGTTTCAATAAATAAGAGGCATAGGATATTACATACAATCGTATAAATTATAAAAATGTTTTTCAATGAATAATCCTTAAGGCTATACAGTGCATACATTAACAAATGAGTCGAGTCTTCTAAATAACAAAATTATCTTTGTAACAAACATGTTTACACAATTTAATAATTAGACCTATTCATCCAAATTATAGCTTTTAAGAGAAAATATGCAATTCCAAGGCCCCAAAGAACCTTTTCCTTTTGTAGTCTATTTAAATTTTCTAACTCTAATGCCATAACTCTCCTGTTTAATTTTGCCATCTGTCTACGAAGATGTAAAATTTCTTCTGCAGGAGTAAGACCTTCTCCACCGGCTCCTATGGGTGGTGTAGCTTCACGATGTGAAATGCGACTATCATTGAAAGAGTCATCGATAACAAATTTTTGTTTTGGTTTAACAACTGGGATTTTTTCCACCTCTGGTTTTTCTTCAAACTCGTTTACTCCTGGGAATGGATATTTATCAAGAGTAAGAGATCTTGGTGGAGTAGCAACTCTGACATCTCCAGGGTAAGGATCAGTTGGTAACATGGAGTTATCATAAATGATTTCACGTGGAGGCGCACCTACAACGTTAAATAGTAAACACATAATTTGTTGCTACAATTCATATGATGTATACATACCAATATGCTGTTGTTGACCTACAACCAGAATGCGTTCTGGTACATGCATATTAAAAGTTTCTTGACCAGTGATCCAAGCACTTTGGTTTATTCCATTTGGTCCATCAGAGTTAAAACTGATTTTACTCGGGACCTTCATTTGTTGGTTGATATCAACTTTAAAATTTGCATCTGTTATAAAAGCATCATCTATCTCTTTATAACGTCCTGGGCTTGACTGTGAAGACATTTTTACAAAAATAACTTGATGGGATGTCCTCTATGAATTCTGAAACTGAATTATAATGCATAACAGAAATTGTTGTAATGAGTACCTACTTACACAAAAAATATTATAGCGTATATGAATACTAATTTCTTCTAGAACAGCGGCATTGGTTGTATACTAGTTAAGAAAAACAGTTTTTTCAACCTAGTTTTGACAGTTGTCTTTGACAGTCCTAGGTCGTAGTACCAACTATTAACTTTATTAAATATGAAAACCCTAGCTGTTTTTTCGGTATTCTGATGAGGAGGGCTATTATGCCGATCCCACGCGTTATAGCACGGACTTTAAAATTCTGTTTACTGATTAGCTGCAAAACTACGCCATTATTTGAATTGCTGTTCGCCGCGAAATCTGAACTAAAGTTAAAACGTTGAGCTGTGCCGAGTAGAATTAGTACACCAAGTATTATACTGTGACCGACAAAATGTTTGCAACATACGGGGAACATTTTTAAAGAATTTTCCAAAAACTTATGTTTGGAATCGCTTGTGCATCTCAGGTAACCTAAAAATTGATTTAGACACAGATTACTTGACTTCAGGTTTGGCGGGTAAGAAATAATATAATATATGAATTAACGAAAAATCGTCTTGTTTGAGAAAATAGGTATCAAAAAAAGTTATTAGAAACAAGTGTTGAAAATCTAGTTCTAATACCATGTGCAAAATTTAGAACAACAATATTAATAGATCAAAAATTGCGTTTTTTTAAACCGTTTTAAGAGAATACTAATAGGTACTCTTAAAATGACTAATAATTCTAAGTTTGCATTGAGTCTTCCCAATTTTTTACCAATCAGTTTAAACTCGAAAGTAAAATCAATAAGTAGGTAATTATGTTTTGGTAAATTATCATTGACAAGTGATATGCAGCGGCGTAACGCAAACCGTAAGAGCCCCTCCGCAAACTTTTATAATAGGCCCCCACTTCTACTTCTAGTTTTGTTATAGGCACATTAAAAACGGACATATCTACGTTTAACAATCACGTACCAGAGTTTTTAATAAATGTTTTAAACATTACTAAACTATAACACTGCAGCAGACAAGCTTGCCTCATTTTTGTTATTGATAATTTTGTGCGGTAAAAACACAATTTTGTCTATTAACAACCTTTTTAACAACCTGCGTATTTTTTCCAATTTTTTCACCGTCAATTACTGCATTTCGATGAACACCCATATATGTTTTCTGTTGGAGCTTGATCTATTACTTCAACAATTAATATAATAATAATAATAATGTCTTTATTGTAACCTCAAATTCAATTATACAGTATATGAACAATATAAGAAACAAAACAAAAAGGCAACAAAAGGCGAGGTTTAGTGACTTGATAATTAACGTTTAAAAAAAAAGGGAACCGACTTCAAATAAAAACACAAAAGTGACATAAGTTAACTAAAAAGCAAAAAATAAATGTTTTTTATACAACAGTTTAATACTTATTTGTTGTTCCGTTTAATGTAATTAAGAAATTGCTGTTTATTATATAATTATTAATTGTTTTATAATTTTGAAGTCGGTGCCAAGTAAAACATAATAATTATATACCTTGCTGCAATAACAAATTAGATTCGAATTTTTGTTTTACTTGACACCGACTTCTAAATTATAAAACAATTAATAATTATATAATAAACAGCAATTTCTTAATTACATTAAACGGAACAACAAATAAGTATTAAACTGTTGTATAAAAAACATTTATTTTTTGCTTTTTAGTTAACTTATGTCACTTTTGTGTTTTTATTTGAAGTCGGTTCCCCCTTTTTTTTTAAAGTTAATTATTTTACAATTTTAAGTGATGGGTAGACCTAGTAAAGATGCTTCTCGAATGAGGAAATGACGGCTAGTTGAAACGGAAGATGAAATACGGAAACACTAAAAAGTCGGTTAAAAAAATAGATTTTGAGGAGTATCTTCGAAGTTCAAGCTCCAATACCAATGAAATTATAATGGAACCACCTTGGAACTATACTGAACCCATCACAAAAAAATTATTAAAATCGGTTCATAAACAAAAAAGTTATGCCCGAACATACATAAAAAAAAATAAATAAATAAAAAAAAAATATATACAGACGAATTGAGAACCTCTCCTTTTTTTGAAGTCGGTTAAAAAGTCACTGCTCTTCCACCTAACCAGTGTTTTTTTGGTTTCTCCACATCACTGACACTATCATATTCAGAAAATTTAACTGCTAATTTGTGAATCTTTTTTTTAGTTTTTCGTCTTTTGCTCAATTTTCTTTTTTGGGTGCGCTTAGTGGTTTAGCTAGATTTATATTTACTTTAAAATTAAACCACAGTTATATTTCAAATATTTAATTAGCTGAGCCCGTGAACTACGCCCCACACATTTCTTCTAATAAAATTGTTAGCAAATGCATTAAAAGTAGGCCGTGTCGAACACTGCATTTCCTCACGACAGCTGAGGCGAGACTGAAAGCAGATGGAAGGGAATTAACAAAGGAGAGGTAGGCAGCAAGTTAAGTCAAACCGAAGATCAGCCTTTAATATATAGACTATTGGAGCCAGTGGGTTAATTTATTAATAAATGTGGGAAACGACTCCGCGCTGCGTATATGCCTTTCGACAGCGGGTAGGCGATTGAAGCTAGTGCTGTAGCGTGGTATTGTTACTAGCTTCCAGCCCCTTGGGCTAACAGCCGATCCTGAATTGCGCAATATCATCTAATATTGGCTCGCATATGTGCGAGTGTGATATTTACATCGAGATTTGCATTGTTAAAGCCGATTTTTTCCATTGTTAATAAATTGCATTCAATAGAAAACAACAAATCCTTTTTTTTTAAATTTATTACCAGACTTGCGTGTTAGTATGCCGTCAATCAGTGAGTGAATGCAAATTGGTCGTATTTTTTCTTTAAACATATAACTGCTCTTAACAAATAACCTCGCGTAAACAGCAAAACGCAACAACAGTGTTTAAAATAAAACTGTAAAATAAAAAAAAAATTTGGTCACAACCGAGATTCGACCCTACAACTACTTAAGCAGTAAAAAAGTAGTACAACCGAACACACCCGCATATCCAACTGTGCCATTACGAACTTGTGGCTTACACACATTCCAGCTGCATGCAGAGGAGATGCGCAAGTCATGTGAGGTAGGATCGGCTGTAACCCCAAGGGGCTAAACGCTAGTGGTATTGTTAGCTCGAAGTCCGCGTGCCCCTCCCCTCACGGAAAGCTGAGACAACAATTTTGTAATTATGGAAGGACTACTTCCTTACGGGTAGAACATCTTTTACCACAAAACTAGAAAAAGAATAGACTAAGTTAAATATGAATGCAGTCCGGACAGTCCCCACTCCTAAAACGTGTACCTACCTAACCTAACAAGCAGCAATAATGTTACCAGTAGTGCAAATCTCGTTTATGGTGTTTTCTTTCGCATACCTTTGGTATAAGGAAGCAATGATTTCATGAATATTTTCAAAATCCTGATTTTAACGGAAGTACACGTTTTGGGGCTCAACGTACCTGAAAAAGTGGTTTTTAAAAAATGTATGTGTTTGCGTGCGTGCATGCGTGCTTACATGCGTTTGTGTGTGTGATGTCTCTACAGGCGAAAGTACTGGACCGATTTAAATAAAATATCTAAAATATCGAAAATTGTAGTTATAGTTAAGTTTATCAAAAAAATCGGAAACCGGAAGCGGAAGTTAGACAGGTTTTTTTGGTGGCGTTATTTTCCAAAAATACATTTTGGAAACTTGAGTACAGGATCTGAGAGAAGAACTTAAGGCCAATCAAAGTTTTTTTACGGAACTCTCTAGCTTCAAAATGGCGGCTACCACGATTTTTTGAAAATCTCAACTTGTTTGGGAGTCCTTTGTGGATAGTATACGATGAAACTAAATTAATTTCGAAAATCTGAAAACGATCGTTTCTCTACAATTTTTTTACTGAAAGCTATAATTTCACTTTGACGCTTTCTATGAATTTTTGAAAATCAACAATGAGAACCCTTTATTTATTAAACGGGGTCTAATAAAGTTTTTTTTCAAGAAGAATTACTTATCTTGACTAGTAGAACTAAGACCTAATGTCAGTTTTTAGAAATATTTATATTTGGTGGGGCTACACGTCCCCCCTCCCCACTAATTTTGGAAATCTTAAAAAAATATATGTTTCATAAACTGGCCTATAAATTGCCTTCTTGAGCAGATTGATAACGAAAATTAGCGGAGACAAACGATAATCGATATATCAAATGCTAAAATAGTTGCACTGCATTTAGTTTACTAAACTGCAACGGGAGAGTAGGGACACTAGAATTAGCTAACGTTTTTTCTTCTAAATAATAATGTTTATAACATAGAAAAATATGCACATCGGCTAGGCAACTCTCATTACTTATTCGCATAAGCAAATTTTGTTTAGTTTGGGCAAGGATAAAGAACCTACTCCAATAAAGATAAAGATAAAGAATAAAGATCCACTTTTTCATTTTTGATTTTCCGAATATGTATTGTCTTTTTCTCACCAACGCATCACAGTTGCATAAAATATGCATTGCCGTTTCTAATTGCTTGTCACATAGCCTGCAAGCATGGTCTCCATTAAATTTCTGGATCTTCTGGAGGTGTTCCTTGACAGCCGCGTGGCTTTTTAGGAAGCCTGTGACGATCCCGAGCTGCATCCTTCTAAGCAGTAGCAGTTCTGCTGTTCTTTTCGTGCAAGGTCCGTTTATGAACGCCTTGCTGTGATTGTATCTTGGCCTGTTATTCCAGTATGTTGTGTGTTCACCTCGCATCCAGTCGCTGACGAATTGCGTTTTTTGGCACTCCCAGGGCAGGTTCTGGTCCGCAGTAAATCTCTGTTGATCCCTGCCTTGCGAGTTCATAAGCTTTTTCATTGCCAGCAATCTCTCGGTGACCTGGGAGCCAGAGCAGTCTCACCTTGTTCTGCTCCGCCAGATCGTTGAGTTCTTCGCAACATTCTCATACATGTCTGGAAGAGCCTTTAAAGCTGCTTGGCTATCGGACAAATTGTAGATATGCTTTTTGTTATGAGCCCTTCTTTTGTTTTCCTGCGCACATTGCTGAATCGCGTAAATCCCCGTTTGAAATACGTAGGCGTATTTGCCCAGAAGATAGCTAAGACTCTCCGTTGGGTTTTCGCCGTATACGCCTGCTCCAGTACCCGTCTCTGATTTTGAACCGCCCGTGTACCAGATTAGACTTCCGAGAGGAAAACCCTGTCCAGGTTCTGTCCACTATTTGTCCTGGATTATTATCTCAAAGAGTGTATCTACAAGATGTTTTGGAGTCATATGGTCCATCCTCGTTTAAAATAGAGAACCTCCTATGCTACCAATGAAGCTTGTATGCTCTGTACCTGTACTTAGTTTGTACGTTGAATTTTGCAGCTTGTATAGTCCTAATCTGCTCTCTCCCCTTATCAGAATATGAAGTGGGGTGAGGTCCAGAAGAGTCTCCATAGCCGCGGTAGGCATTGTTTTCATTGACCACGTAATACCAAGACAAGTAAGCCTTTGAATCTTGCTTAATCTTAATTTGGTGGTTTCCTGGTTGACCTTGTTATGGCTGGTCTGACCACCCTGGTGTACAGCCAGTGTACCATACTTGGTTTTAGACTCCATGATTTATTGTAGGTTCGTCTGACTACCGCTAACGTGGTCTCCGATTATTTAATGATTTTTTAAATATTTTGGTTCCAAGTAAATTTGGAGTCTAAAACAATTCCCAAATACTTTACTTCTCCCGACAGATTAATTAGTTTGCCGTTGAGGTAGAAAGGTCCCAAACCCTCTACAATTCTCGTAAATGGTACTATGGTGGTCTTTTGAGACTGACAATGAAGCTTTCTCCTTTGGATCATTTTGTTACCACGGAGTAGGTAGAATAATAAATAACCTGTGTCGAGATGTAACACATGTTACGGAATGCGGGGCAGTAATAGTTTTGACAGGGGGAAGGCACCCGGAACTTTAAATATATAGATAGAGACTATGACGTCGCTCCGTAGCCGGCTACGCTACCTACTTCATTTAGTTCTTCATTATCATTATTATCATCATCTGATATGGAGCCGGCAAACAGTATATTGTGATGAAATAGAACGGCTACTATTGTAAATAAACTGGTTTGAGGTAAAAATACAATTCAAAACTAATTCAAATATTTAAACTACTGTTCTTATCGGAGTAAAACCAAAAAATGTGGCCATCTCGCTCGCCATACCGAAGTCATATTTTTATACTTTCTTGTGATTGACGCTTCACAACGAATTGATTTAAATTTGTTGTAAAATATTTAAACAAAGTTTTTCTGTTTGAGTCTAAAATATTTATAATTAAGTGTGTTATCAATAATAATAAAACTTAATTCAATATAAAGTTTTCTTGATATAAATAAATTACTGAAAAATCTGAGAATAAATATGACAGAATTAAAAGTTAACTGAGTTATGGCAAAGGTAAAGCCATACTTGCTCGTTACCTTACACATTAAAATGTAGTTCTAATACATTTCAAACAGTCATGTGTTCTATAATTTTTAATAGTTACAATTAAATACTTGAGGATGTTAAGTTATTGAACAATTATTAAATTTTCTAGTCTTCTTAGTAACAAACAACAAAGTTTTTTAGGCCTTGGTTTTATAGATGAATTGCGTTGGCTGTAGCCGAAAGGTAGTATTTCATTGATGGCGATAAAAACAAATGGCAATCCACTTATGAGAAAATTGACATAAATGTGGGGAGGCAATATAAGTCTCCCCTGTGGAGTGTTTGTGGACTCCAGTGGTGCAACTTTAGAAGAAAAAAATATACTTAAGCGTGTGCTAGGTAAGCGTATAAATCTTAATTTGTAGAAAACGCGTTTTGATAAAAAGAAGCAGTTCTTCTAAAGCAACAAAGTAATTTTAATCTAGGCGCTCGATATTTCAATCAGAAAGTACTACTGCTTATGACATAAAAATTAAAAATAGACTGAAGAAGACGATACGCTGTAGTATTTTTCAGAAACGGTTTAAATAATATGAACTCATAAAGCATTGAAACCAACATTCAGTTTTTGTTTAACTCCCTGTTGCAATAATTCAGGTACTACAATTTGTCTTCGTAAATTTATTAGGAATCAGAATATAACGATGTCTCTTAATATATAAAGAAGACCATAGCAACATGCAGTAGCTCTAAAACAATATCAAAGAGAATTGTGGGTGTTACAATAAATTCAGGATAAACAAATAATCCGTAAAAGTAAATACCCGGTGATTCAGCTTAGATGTCCAAAACTAAAACTGCAACTATTTTTCAAGAAACTAAAATTACGATTTTCATGTGTTACTTCAAAACCTGTAAATATGCGTGATAAACATGACACTTTTTCCGGTTACACCGGAAGTGAAGTCATTTTTTTCTTAAAAAATTATATAATATTTCAAACAAAAATCTTAATTAGGTATACGAGATTGTAAGACTCATCTATTGCTTTTTGACCACCCTGTTTCAAAATAATGGCCGGTATAAGACTTTTGATTTCACTACCGTTATCTCAAAAAAGCTGTCGAGCAATCGCCACGGAATTTTCTTTGTATTTATATTTTAAAGATTGTTAGCATATATTAATAAGATAATTTTTTGATAACATTAGAAAACATATAAAGATTTCGAAAATTTGAAAATTTTTGGAAATTCTGAATATAATCAAAATTATGGAAATTTTTATATATTTTAAGTAAATTAAAAATTTTAACAATATGGAAAATATTTAAGATTTTTGGAAATTTTGAAAATGAAACATTTTGGAAATTTGAAAATTTTTGAAACAGTTTATTCTATTTTTACTATCTTCTAATTGCAACAATATTTATTCGTGGAAACCTACAATTGATCGGCTATATATTGAAGCAGAGCACCCCTCTCTTCCTACCTCTATTTTGGAAGACCAACTCTGTTTTCTTGCGGTTTCATCCAACTGCAATTACCTAAGTCTAAACTTGGGTTCACACACACACGCACGCACGCACGCACTGACACTGACACTGACACTCACATTGACACTGACACAGACACACACACAGACACAGACACTGACACTGATACTGACACTGACACTGACACTGACACTGACACTGACACTGACACTGACACTGACACTGACACTGACACTGACACTACCACTGACACTGACACTGACACTGACACTGACACTGACACTGACACTGACACTGACACTGCACTGACACTGACACTACCACTGACACTGACACTGACACTGAAACTGACATTGACACTGACACTGCAACTGACACTGACACTGACACAGGTACAGACAACGCTGCGGCGTGCGCTTTGTATGTCTCTCAAGGCCCTAAAACCTGCTTATTAGCCAAAATGTTTGCCATAAAAGTATCTTCTTTTTAGGCTACTCTTATGTCGGCCAGTAAAGCCCAAAGCAAAAAAACTTCTTCGAAAGATCGCGTTTGCTCCAAATCCTACAAGTTGATCACAATACCTTTTTCTATAGCTATATTTCGTATAGCGAGGAAGATAAAAAGAGATCTAACTAACTAGACCTTTGAGCTTCCCCAACAATTTTTTGGCCTGCTAACTTTGTAAAGACTTAATTTAGTAAAATTACATCAAAGACACTTAAAAATTCCGTTTCTGTAGTAAAAAAAGTTTAAATTGTAAGGTGGATCGAGTGGCACCTCATTTAAAAGCTATTTTTATTCAGGTTTTCATATGCTACCTTTTTACAATTCTATGAAATCTAATAAAACTGCGTTAGACGTAATGTTATTTATGGAAAATTAAAAGTAAACTAGAGGAACCCGTGCGCTATGCCCACATGAATGTAATTATTTTAACCGTTAAATACGATCTGGTTAGTGTAAACGCCGCAACCACTAATTGTTGGTCAGTAGCATATTTGTTATTGTAACGCGAGCTTCCAATATTTAGGCTAAGTTTGGTTTCTGACTACTTCTATAGGAAGTAAAGTTTTGTCTTTTAAATTATTTATTCTTAGCTTAGTTATTTTGTTTGCGTGATCGCTGGATTTTATATGTAATTGTTTAATATCTATTTGTCCAATTATCGCTTTTACTCCTATATACCGTAAGGAATGTCTCATATTTCTGTAATATTATATGACATTTTGCAACACATTTTTATCAGTGCGTATTGAAAGTGCAAGTATTCTCGAGTGTTTAGTCAGAGTTCCGCTGACCGGCTCAATATGCGCCCGCCGGAGTTAGAATTGCTAACGAAGGCTTAGCGCTTCGCGATGTTATTATCCAACCAGAGTAAAGCCAATTTGCTTATTTGCCGCGAAAAGTGTACTTGTCCGCAACACAGCATTATATACGAATATGGCTTCTTGTAGCGGCGTTCCAGTGACAGTAAAAAGTGAGACAGGTAGAAGGGATTTAGATTTAATATATAGATAGATGCAAAAAAACATGCAATTGGTACGAAGTACATTTTAGAAAGGTATCAACTTCATGGCAGTAAATAACCCTATTCCAGATTCCTGCCAAGTATTTCGGTGTGTTTTGTTAAAAGAATAAAAAAAAACTTTACAATGAGGTGTGACTCGACTCATTCTGTCATTTATTAGAATGTATGCGCACGTCGACTGCTCTGGTTGCTCAAAAGGTATGGTCTATATATTAAAAGTGGCGCCCTTCCACTTAACTCAACTTTCTGACATTCCGACTGAACAAAACAAAAAACAACGGGTGACATAGCCACGGGTTCCACTAGTTTTAGGTGTAGTTTAAATGTTCTTGATAATATATTTTTTTTGTAGCAGGGAAGTGGGTTACTTTATGGATGCACTACCAATCGATGAATGATGTATACATTATACATTCTATTTCTGTATGTTTATAAACAAACATGTACACTGCACTTATTATTAAAATTAATTAAAGAGAACACAGAATAGTTTTGAAAGTTTAAAGTCCTTGAAAACATTGCGGCAATTGTAAACGAAGTTCCAAAGCAGTATACTGCATTAACTATTTATCATACTTTAAAATGAACAGAACCACGTTACAGAGAGAACTTAAATAATCAGCTACCGTTCGTTAAAATTCCGTCGTGTAAAATTCATTAAATAATCAGCGCAGTTTGATACCGAGCAATTAAAACAATGCATCATCTCGCAGAGCTATTAACAAGTGAATAGCGTGTAAACAGGCGCAGCCAGCTCGATATTAATATCCTGAATATTCTGATTTTAGCCTGTTTCATGTTCTAGACTTGGCACGCTTCTTAATTTGTTGATAAACTTGCACTAATTGTTGTAATTTTAATTTATATAACACCGCCGTACCTTGGATTTCCAGTATAACAAAGCTTAAAATTGCAGTGTACGTTGTTAAAATATGTTTAGCTGTCTGAGAATTCGTAATTTAGCAGTCGTAATTAGATAAATCTGGCGCATTTTCTTTTCTAATTACTCTCTTTTGCACGTAAATGGCGTTCATAAATAAAACAAAAATAAAATTAGACGAAAATGTAGAAATTATCTGATGTTCTCTGAAGTTTTTGAAGTGTACGTAACCCAATTAACGTGTTTTTAATTGTGGAAGCGAGAAATTGTTTTAATATCGCGTTAGCGGTTTAATGAAATGATCCCCGGGTAGCGATATGTTTTAATAACATCCCTAATGTCAACTTGTACCCCCTGGAGTAACATATAACCCCTTACTTTATTTTGCAATTTCTAAGAAATGCGTTTGTTTTGTTTTAAAGTTTCTTGTTAGGGGGCGCAGAAAATGGCGAGTGTATGAAAATATTAGTAACGTAATGTCGATTCAACAATATTTTTGTTTTTTTTATACCTTACGTCTAGTGATCGGTATATAAGCTGCTACTATATGTAAAAATGGAGTAGACGTAATTGTTTTCATCGAATTCTCTTAACATCGAGTAATTATTTGTGAAATGAATAAAAGTGTAAGAAGTTGTATTTCTTTAATGTTAACTTTATAATTATAAACTATATTCGATTCTCTCTGTGTGTCTGTGTGATGTAGGTGTGGAAATTGTGAGCTTGCACATGCGCATGCATGCAAGTATGATGGAGTGAAGGAGCGTGGACGCGCGTGTGTTAGCGTGAGTTAGAGCATGCAAGATCGCACGCCTCTGAAGTTCCCTTCATCTTTAGTGGCGATGGTTAGCGCAGGGTTTTGTAGCTGCATCGCGTGCGAAATGAATAGTCTCCTGCTGCGAATGTGCTGTGGCTAAAGCGGAAGGAACAAGGGCCCCGTGAGAACTGTGGTTAGAAATCAAATTTCCAAGTTTTTTCTGAGAAAAAAAGAATCCACTTTGTTTAACTTTGGGAAAAGGTTTTCTTGGGATTTGGGATTAAATAAAACGATAGGTCAAACATATAATTTGTCAGCTAAACATTGAAGGAGAAGGAGAAAATTCGCCCTTCTACATAACGCTGCATCTAAAAGTTTTGAATCTTATTCTACTATCACTCATGAGCAATTTAGCTTAAACAGAAAAGCTTTATCGTTTCCCCATTTTTTTTAAACAAAAGGCATGCATTTACGCTTTTTAAAAATTTGCTATTAAGATATATACAAACTGGGACACCAACCAAATTGTAGCTCATCTCTAGCAATAGAGCCTAATAAATTAGTCAGAACGTTTAGGTTGAAAATGTTTGCCATAAAAATAACTTTCTTTTAGGTATAACTCATATATTGGTTAGTAAGCCCAAATATTTTTTTTTGTTAAAATAGTATTACCTGTCGTAGTAAACAAATGTGTGGTCAGTTATAGCAAAATTTTTTTGAAAATGGCTAAACTTTTTAAAATATGTTCACTACAAAGTTTTCAGTTGTACAAAAATTATCATAGTAACATTGTGTTCGGCTATTGTAATTCCAAATTTAACCTCGATCGGTCAACGCGTTTTTGAATAAATAGGCGTTAAAGCCGAAATTAAAAAAAAAATCGTAACGACCGCCATGTTTTTAAAATCGGGTGTTCGAAAGAAAACTTTCAATTTGTCTCAACGCCTTATATTATATTTTGGTTTCACATTTATGACATTTCGTTTGCGAAAAAAATTTAACTAATTAAACAACATATCTAACTTCTGTTTCAGTATCCGAATTGTAAAAGAATTATTTGGTTCGACTAATTTTCGTTCCATCTAGGTCTACCAAAGTTTATTAAAATCGATCCAGTAGTTCCTGAGATTTTGCGTCAAACACAGGCACACATACGCGCATGTACAGTAACGTTTCGAAAAACCACTCTCGCTACAGATACCACGGAAATAATTAAATACGATTAAACCTTTTAACATAAATTTATATTACTTTACTATTTACAAATCTACTTATTTACTATTGTAAGTATTTAAACGAAATAAAATATTTTCCTACTTTAAAATAAACAAAATAATCGATCCTGTAAGAAAACAAATTTTTACGTTATTAAAATTAAAATTCTGCACGAGTCCGTTAAGGTTGACACCGTCCATACACTTTTTAAACTGTAGTCACCTGGTACTCATAATCTCTCGTTGCAGGCGTTGATAATACTGGGGCCGGATGAAGCATTCTCACAACTCAGCTGCTGGTTTAGCGGGCAAAATTCATTTTTTGCTACTAAATTTTACAAATAACATTTAACATTTGTAAACATTTAATCATTTATTAAGCAATGTATATATGAAATTCATCCTAGCTGGTCTGCTAATACTGACAATAATTACCAACTTGAAAACGTTTTACCTTACTAACGACCGTTCTGCTGTCCAAGTTGAATTTATGTCGGAAATGTTGAATATTATACGACCTTATATCACAACGTTTCATTAATGTTTCTCAAGTTACTGCTGGCGGATTTGTACCTACTAATGTCGTGTGCCTCCGAAATTATTATTTTATTTATGACTTTTATAGAAACTGTTCAGAATCAAGTAAGATTTTTACTTTTTTTTAAATTAATTCGGGTAATTAATGTAATTCAGAAAGAAGGGGTCAAACTGAGTTGAAACTTTTCAACGCCCACTTTAACTCTTTATCTATGAATAAAAACGCGTGAAACCCTTCACAGCAGACTTCAGGTATTTAAGTTAGGGAATACTGTTAATATTTTTATTGATACCTGATTTTGAATTACATTTGACTGTACTTTGCAAAATTCGGACTCGCACCAATACTAGCTGAACTCTCCATCTCAGTTCACTGTACTAGATGCTAAGGTCTGGAGCTGCTCTGTTGTTCTGCTGCTGATCTGGTTCTTCTCGACCCACAATCTGGCAGACTGGCTTCTCAGAAGACTCGTGGAATGCTTCTGGCTCTGAACTATTGTCGGTTGAAGTCCCAGCAGAGTCCCGGAAGAGCATCAGCAGAACTGATTTTTCAAGACCGTGATATTGTTTTTAAACTCTTACTTTTCACCTTCTGGTTCATGTAAGAACCTTATAGTGGGGATGATAAGTAAAGTAGGGACTCTTTTGCGCGGTTAGGCCTCGCGTCCTATACTAGTGGCGACACCAGTGCGTCAGTTTATAAACAAATAAATAAATATTTGCTGATTTTCGATATCATGTTTGTTCATATTTATTTATTTTGGGGCTCATTATACAGTACACATACACAACAGGTTCCTAGAGGTCCAAAACATCGTATTTCTATCAAAATCGTAGAATCTAACATTTTTGAGACCACCAGACCAGGTTTATGATTTTTTAAAGCATTGGTATATCTCACATTTCATATTTAATTAAACAAAATCGGACGCGGACCAGCCATTCCAGAGACATAAGTAAATACCATAACTTTCAACAAATAAGGTTTTTGTATCAATATACAACATATCAATAGGAGGTTTAATTTTCCTTGATATATTAAAACGCCTGGAAAAAGTTCAACGCAATTTAAAGTGATTACTTTAGTTATTTGTAAACAGATGTATTGTAGTCTATCACTCATTTTTCGCATTTATATGGATAAATCAATTTTGAAAGACAAGACAAGTTTTTATTATACGTATGAAAATTGTGATAGAATGATTTAATAAACCGTAGCTGCCTACCTCTTGGAATTCATATTGCTGTGTTATTTCTCGCGTGCAACTCTGCATTAAATAACGCGAAACAAATTAAAGCGAACCAATTTTTCGTTGTCAGTGAAACCTATTCAAGCTCGATAAATAAAATGGCCGTATTTTAAATTAAAATAAATATTTTTGACAGACGTACACATATCTGCTTGTTGTTCATTATTAATGGCGTCCATTTTTATCTCTGCTTCAAACGCGTATTTGTTAATGTTAATTTCCATATTTATTTTGCTCGCCTAACAAGCGTCAAATTATGCGCGAGATACTCAGTTTATATGCCTAAGCTGGTTGTTCACACATATTTTACTTTTTGAACGGCTTTCGTGGAGATGACAATAGTGCACCTGTCGCTTATACCTTAAAACTTTACGACAAGGACGCACACTATTGTTCGTAAGAAAGTTTTTAAACAATAGCATTTTAACATAATATTAAATTAAGAAGTATATGTAGTATGTTTTCTGTATACAAATTGTTTATAGTTAAAGAATATTTGTCGAGTGGAAATAATAGTTTTATGTAAATTAGGTTAATAGTTGTGCAGAAAAACTAAAATGTCAAGTACAAATGTTACTGACTTCTTGAATTGTTAAGATTAAATAGAGTTAAAATAAGTTTGCATTTCACGTTTATAGATTATTTGTTGTGACTACATCACACACATTCCATTTAAGCAATCACAGCGCTCGAGTTTCGTGTCAACAACAAATCATTATTTTTGCTAAAAAAGTAATGGTGTTTAATAAGTAAAAAATCGTGAAATATCGACTACTAATAAAGAAGACAACAACCGCTAAGATCGTAGCTGCGCTATACTGGGTGACTACGAGAACATGTAACAACCGGCCATTTACTCAATTTTTAAATTATTAATTTCAATTTTTTTTTTTATAAACTTACACATAAAAACGCGTTTTATAACATGAAACGGTGTTAATTTGGATTTCCGGTTTAACCGGAAGTGATATAGCATTTTTTTTATTTTTAATGGAACACCTTGTATATTTTTGCATATTTGGATAGAAGCAGCGGGAATTTAAATTTGCAATAGTCTGTTCAATTGGTTTCTGTACCGTAACTCTACCCATAGAAGCAGCGACTACCTGCACTAAACTACTAGCGTCTGGTTTCTTCAACAACAACCGATCCTGACTTGCGCAACCTCGTCTAATATTGCATTGTTAAAGCCGATTTTTTCATTGCTAATAAATTGCATTCAATACAAAACAACAAATCCTTTTTTTTTTTAATTTACAACATGCACGGTACAGCGTAGAAAATACAAAGCGAAAGTAACTTCTGATTTTCATTTTTTACAAGAAGGAATGTTAAAAATATTTTTTTACCCTTTGACTGTAGCTCATTAAAAAATAATTATTAAATAATAATTTTTATTTTAAATTGTACATCTTTTTTATTATTTAACTTTTAAAGCAACATATACAACTGACGTTTTCAATTTTAAAACACGTGCGTGTGAATAAGGAAGGCTACGATCTCTGCTGACGGCGACTTTACAGACATTCCAGCTGCATGCCGAGGAGGTGCACAAGTCATGAAAGTTTGAATAAGGTAGGATCGATTGTTGGTGAAGACACCAGACGCTAGTCACTAATAAACCAAGGTAAGCGCCCACCGCCGCGCCTATCAGCGGAATACAAATTCCGCTTCGGATGTCGGACAAAAATGGCTATATTAGCATTATTTGGGAAGTTATTAGAAATATGCAAATAATGAAAAATATATTTTTTAACCAGAGCTAACTGATAGGCGTAGTTAAAATCACGTAACTGCCGGAAAACGCGTTGTTGATATTAAAAAGTATCGTTATTTTCTTAATTTTTTAAATAATCAAAAATATTTGCACATCCTAATAAAGTACTTTAAATAGTCTATCGAACTAATAAAAGTGTATAACGATCGGCCTTTGCGTTTTTGAATAAATAATTAATCAATTTCAATTTTTTTTTAAATTCTTGGAAGGCGTCAGACTTAAATTTGGGAGATAAGTAAAACACAAATTTGTAGTTCAATGCAAGCTCTATCGGTTCCAAAAGTTAAAAAAAAGTCGTTTAAACAATTTACGAGAAAAATATTTTTAAGAAATTTCAAAATTTTGAAGATTTTCGAAATTAATTTCATTTCATCGTATACTATCTAAAAAGGGTTTTCAAACAAGTGGTAGCTGATCCGATCAGACAACTACTTTTTGAGTAAATAGGCGTTAAAGTCGATATTTTCAGAAAGCTGTAGCGGCCACCAGTGAAAATAGAAAGTTTGGTAAAAAATTTTTGGATTTGCCTTAAACTCTTCTCTCAGATTCCGTGCTTAAATTTTCAAATGTTTGTTTTGGAAAAAAACGTTACAAAAAAAACATGTCAAACTTCCCTTTAGGGTTTTGAATTTTTTTGAAAAGCTTAACTAGAACTACAATTTTCGATATACCTCTTAATTTAAAATTTCATCAAAACCGGTCCAGTAATTTCGCCTGTAGAGCCGTCACACACCCACCCATACACCCACCCACCCACAGACAGAAATTTTTTTAAAACCACTTTTTTGGTTTCCTTGACCCCCAAAACGTGTATTTCTTAAAATCTAGATTTCGAAAATTTTCATGAAATCAATACTTCCCTATACCGAAGGTTGGGAAAGTCAAAATTAAGTAAAAAGAAAGCATTCATTCTAAAACTAAATTTATCATTTAATAAAGTTTCGAGCATTACGGCGTCAATTATACTATTATGAATCTTCTAAGTGGCAATTTTGCAATTAAAACCGAACTTATTTTCCGTACGAATGGTTTAATTAATAGTTTAAATCAAATCCTCGCCTTAGATGATAACTTGTAGATAATTATGCCCAATTCGATTTCTTTGATGGATTGTTTAGGTTCCGATTTGTAAAGATTTCAATATCAGCTTTCATTATTATTACCGTATCGTACAACAAAAGGCTGACTGTTAAATACCGACTACTATTGTTGTCAGTAATGTATTTTGATTGAGAATCTGTTGCATATATCCACTATTTGTGTCATTTACATTTTTAAATTACCAAGAATAAAACCAGTTTGTGACTATTGTCCTTTGGTTTATTTATAACGTTTAACAGATGTTAGCTTCTAGATTAGCTTAATGCTTGAATTACATTAAATAATAAGCACCGTTCACGCAGCAAAGTTTCAAACACTTTAAAAAAGTTGTTTTTTTACAGCAGACCTAATTAACTGATAGTAATTTTTTAATACATATGCTTTTTACTTTCCTATACTTTCAGTATAGGGAAGTATTGATTTCATGCAAAATTTCAAAGTTGAGATTTTAACGGAAATAGTCGGGGGGGGGGGGGGGGGGGGGTCCATGGACCCCAAAAAAGTAATTTTTTAAAAATATCTGTCTGTGGGTGGGTGGGTGGGTTGTTACGCTCCATATCTCCGGAACGGCTGGACCGTTTTTGATGTGCTTTGGAATGAGAGGGTATATCAAAAATTCACCGACAAAATAAGCTTTTAAAAAAAAACGAAACCGGAAGCGGAAGTTAGACATGTTTTTTTGGTAGCACTTTTTTCAGAAACTTAATTTTGAAAATTTTAATAGTGGAGATTAAAGAAGGCTTTAGGACAAATCAAACTATTTTTTACCGAACTCTCTAGCTTTAAAATGGCGGCCGCTACGAATTTTTGAATATTTCGACTTTAACGCCCATTTACTCAAAAAACAGTTATCTGATTGGAATCAACTACATCTTGTTTGGTAGCCCTTCAAGGGTACTATACCATGAAATATAATTAATTTTGAAAATATAAAAACGAACGCAATGACATCACTCCAAAATTTTGGAATTTTTCAAAAAAATATTTCTCAAAAACTGCCCACACGTTTTTGTTTAAACTTTTTAACCTGATAGAGCTGGGAATCTTCTACCATTTGTTTTTTTGCGCATTGCTATAATTTCACTGTGACGCCCTCTATGAATTTTTGAACATTTCGACTTTAACGCCCATTTACTCAAAAACCAGTTATCTGATTGGAATCAACTACATCTTGTTTGGTAGCCCTTCAAGGGTACTATACCATGAAATATAATTAATCTTGAAAATATAAAAACGATCGCAATGACATCACTCCAAAATTTTGGAATTTTTCCAAAAAATATTTTTTAAAAACTGCCCACACGTTTTTGTTTAAACTTTTTAAGCTGATAGAACTGGGAATCTTCTACAATTTGTTTTTTTGCGCATTGCTATAATCACTGTGACGCCCTCTATGCATTTTTGAAAATTGACATAGCTCACCATTGATAGCAAAATCCAAATATAATAATATTTTTTCGATAATTTCATATTTAGGGAGGCTACTGTTCTCCCTTCCCCCAAATTTTTTCAATAAAAAATTAAAAATTTGGTGTTTTGTTTTGTTTGCTCTAGGTCCTAGGAGAATCTTTTTACAAAAAATCAAAAAATCGAATTTTTTGCCCCTTAATAATCTTTTTGTCCTTAGAAGAATTTCACATACTTTCTACAGCAGTTGTATTCTTGTACTAGTCGTTTAATGTTCAGTGTAGGCTAACTTTTTTATTTTAATAGATAGACTCGCAAACCCAAGAGCAAAGTTGTAGGGCAAATTCTTCTCGATTGTATTTAAGAATATGGCGGCTACGGTAAAAAATAACTTTTTTTTAAATGGAAACGTGTCATTTTGGCTTTAAAATCAGAAAGGTTTTGAAATTCTAAATACAAATTAATAAGAGTAATTTCTTGCTAAAAATAATACTTCTCGAGTTATTAATATATTTTCAAATATCAATTTCCGCGCTTCCGTTGATTCAGTCCGAATATTTTACCCAACCTTATGCTTGCAGCGCAGCGGTCGGTCTTTCTTCAACCGCTTCAAGATGTTACAACTTATAAGAACTTTTTACTTTAACTAGTCGTGTCTAGACAGGTGTATATCGAAAGTGTTGGAAAATATAAAACAATGTATTTAAATGTATAGGAAAGTCCAGGCGAAGTGTTTCGCTCATTTTTTCTTATGTATGTAATGTATTGTGACAGAGAAAAACATGATTTTAAGATTTTACCCATATGTCTGTGTGCATTCCGTAATAAAAACGGAAGTTAGACATGTTTCTTTATCATTTCTTTCTAAACTAGAAATGTGTAATATATTCTTTGAGACTTTCGCGGTTTCTCGAGCAATATTACAATTTACTTTCGGCTTGGACCGCGTCGTCATTTGGGAATTATACACCCAGCATAATCAGGTAAGAACCGACCTGTAACATGTCTGCCTTTACAAACATTTGCTCTAACAGTTTGAGCTATAGTTGTTCGTGGGTCTTGCCCGCCTAACTAGAACCATGTGCTTAGATTGTTTGAACCTTGGGGCGGACAAGGATACGATTTTAATTGTACCTTGTTTGCCAGGACAAAAATACTTAATCGGCTTATGCCTATTAGCTGTTTGTGAGTTCATACAAACTAACGTTTCGCAAGACATTGCAACTTGTACCTTCAGAGTGATCAGAGCACTGCTGTGCTGCGCACAGTGCTCTGATCACTATTTACATAGGGTTGTAGTGCATCTAAATACAAATCTAATGCTTTTTTTTACAAATGCTGTGTCTTCAAAATGAAGACCGTTACGAATTTTTGAAAATTTTAACTTTAATGCCCGATTTCTCAAAAACAAGATATTCAATCAATACAAGTTGTCATATTATTTGATAGCTCTTAGTACGTACAATCAAGCAATATAAAATATTTATGGAAATATGAAAATTGTAAATACTATATTAGCTTCTCAAAATTTTGGACATTTTCAAAAAATTACTCTTGTAAAACTGCCCACACCATTGTTTTTAAACATTCTGAACCGATTTGTTTTTTACTAATCTCTCAAATTTTATTTGAGCGCCTTCTAGGAATTTTTGGAAATTTTCAATTTGTTTAATTATTAATTCAAAAACGCAAACCCGAATTGTTATGAACTTTAAACAGTTTGACAGCCTATTTGAAAGAGTTTATTAGGATTAGCAAGAATTTTCAACCATATTTAAAATTTCGAAAAAAAAACATATTTTTTATTTCAACAGCGCATTTTCGGGATGTTACGTGATTTTAACTATGGCTCTAAAAATATATTTTTAATTTTTTTGCATAATTTTGGTAACTTTTGAAAAAAGCTTTTACAGCGATTTTGGTCCGAAGTTCACAGCGCATTTAATCAGGAGTCGAGTTCCAGCAGTGGCTGAGGACACACGCGTTTAACGACGCCACTCCAGCTTTTAAGTGAAAAACTGCGGTTTTGACCGTTTGAAAAGACAATTGTAGTGTAGTTCCAGTTCTCAAAAACAAAGAAGCGAGAATTACCTGCGGGATTAAAGGTACCACCTGGTTTACCTGCCGATGTCACAACAGATGAAAGGAAACCGGAAAATTGATAACCAGCAAACAGTTAAAGCTAAGTTATAAATATAAGTAGTAATTTCTAATAGAGAATAAAGAGATATAATGCCCAAGATAAATTAAGAACAGGCGGCTGTTAGTAGATATCAAACAATACAAATAATTTTAAAAAGTAGATATTGGTATTCTATTAGGGCAGTCTGTTAGGCAATAGAGTTTATTTTCGTCCAAACCCGACAATCGAGAACGCCAACAGACAAATTCCTGGAACTCGACACCAAAGGTCTTGAGCAGGTAGAATTCTAAGGGTATTTTCGGTAGAAAAACGAGATCTGTTACAATTTAGGAATGTTAGAACCAAAATTAATTCACACTCAACAGGCGGGAAAATTCAAGCAAACGAATTCTTTTACGTGCGCCGCGATAACTACAATAAAGTACAATAATTTTCCATTAGATTAATTGATTTAATTACCGGGTATAAGCCGGACCTATTGAATTTCAAACCGAGGGTTAACACAGGAATAAAAACTTTAAATAAAAATCTTAAAATACTCTGTTAAACGTAGTTTCCAATGTAAATTTTATTTAATTATTGAGTTAATTAATTAATGATACTAGCATAGTGTAAAGTGTAAGGTGTAGGTATGTAAGAATGTATATAGGTATAGGTTATATGTATACATAATCTAATGGCGCAAATATAAACGGAAGTGTACACACCAGCAAACCAACGGAAATCATCAGAAGCGGCACAGTACCTACCATGAAACAGGAAACAGTATATACGGACAGACACAAATTGACAGTGCGGAAAATCCAAAACACCGGCATACCTCAGCAGATATGGGAGGAATGGGCAAGAAGAAAAGAGGATATACGAAGAGAGACCAGAGGAATTTATGCAATAATGGAAGAATCGGATCAAGAAGCGATTGAAGAAGAACAGGCAAACGGAGAAGAGGAGGCAGAAAGACGGTGAAGAAGGAGAAAACAAAGTAAGAGGAACACAAGTACGCACCAGGGGGAAAGAAAACGACGAATAAATACTGGTCAACTGCAGAGGGGAAATTTAGAAAAGAAGGAAGTATAATCGAGCTGCGGGAACTTTACAATTAAGTGACAATAAAGTTTAAATAAGTTTTGGGGTAAATATTAAGCAGTTTATCAGCCATTAGGAAATTAAGATATTTGTAGGATATTTGTGGGTAGCAATACCACCCGGACGATACGTAATATTAAGTAGTTTATTAGTTATTAGGAAATTAAGATATTTTCAATTTGTACTCTTAGAACAATAGATACGTATGAAATAAGAACAATGTGAAACTTTGATGCCAAAGTTTATTAAGTTAAAATGCATAATCGCATAACGGTCTCGGTTGCGTACTCAAAAACCCCATTGATGCGTAGCCTACTAACTACCCGGTGTTGCAGCAGCGGTGTCTTGCGGTATGCATTGCAGACATGCTAACGCGGCTCAACACCCCACCCGATCCCACCTATCACATAAATTCCTACCCACCTTACTGGCATGGGGTGGGCCTGGCGTAATCCAGGATCGGCCCTCGTGTCAGCTCCATGCCAGATGATGATGATGATGATGATGAGTTCACAGCGCATTTAATCAGCTGTAAAGCGCGATCGGTTACCGTGCTCCCATTTTATGCGGCTAGCCGAAGTTGTCATAGCGCTATACTTAAACGGTACGTGATATTGTGTTGCACAGGCTATCGCAAGTTCAACTTACCGCTGTGGCGTTGCGTTTTTTAAATTTTTTTTCTTGGTTTAATTTGTGTAAAACCAATGTTATTTACTCAGTTATTGACGCGCGAACATTTAAAACGTAAAAAGTATGGGAAAGTACCAGCGACCCGTTTCGTCCATTTTTACATATAAATTAAGGAACGGGCATAAAAATCCTCCTTGGTTAAGATCAAAATAGGTTGTGTGTAGGATTTTATCGATTTATGTGCTTGTTTTAATATGTATGAAATTAGAGCAAATCACGTGCTTGGTGGGAGTGATCTTAAGGTAGAGCACGCTTTCACCAGTATCTCTTTTCCATAGAAGCCATAAAAACCAATTTTTTAAATTATTTTTCAACTTTCGTCTATGATCGTCCGACATTTTTATTTGAAAAGATGATCGAAGTTTTTACTCGAAAATGTTTGCATAAATAATAAATGTTATTTTAGGAATCTAATAATTTCTTGTGTTTTTTGATTAATTAAACGTTCTTACTGTTCTTTACTGTTTTATACTTTCAGAATAGGGAAGTATTGATTTCACGATAATTCATCAGCCAGAAAAATTTATAAACTAAAAAAATTACTGTCTGTGGGTGGGTGTCTGGGTGTGTAAGAGTGTGCGCCTCAGAATATGGAAGTACCGGGTGATCGTAAAAAACATGATTCAGAGCAGGCCATGACCGAAGTGTTAAAGTTGGCAATACTTAATATAAGCCAATTGTCAAACGTTGACAGCTGTAAAAATTTTTGGTTAGATACATTAAGTTAAATGTATCTAACCAAAAATTTTTACAGCTGTCAACATTTGACAATTGGCTTATATTAAGTATTGCCAACTTTAACACTTCGGTCATGACCTGCTCTGAATCATGTTTTTTACGATCACCCGGTATATCAAAACGGTATCAAAAACAATAAGCTTTTAAATGTAAATCCGAAACCGACAGCGGCAGTTAGACATGTTTTTGGCAGCATTTTTTTTCCAGAAAACGGATTTTTAAATCTGAAAACGGAATCTGCTAGAAGACCTTTGCGCAAAGCAAATTCTTTTTTTTCAAATTTTTAGCTGCAAAATGACGGCCGCTACGATTTCTTAAAGGTTTGGCTTTAACGACTTATTACTACAGAGCGGGATCAAACTTGGAGTTGTAGTAGCTTTAGGGACACCGAATATTACTAGATACAAACATTTTTAAACTCATGAAAACTATGCCGTAAATATTAACTCAAACATTTGGAGATTTGTTAAAGGAATATTAATCAAAAACTAGCCATACGATCTGCGGATTTCTCTGCGAAACCTTCTATAAATTTCTGAAAAATTTGGCTTTAACGTCTATTTAATCAAAGATGCGTTTTGAGTAAATAGACGTTAAAACCAAATTGTCCGATGTGATAACTCGCAAGTTATTCCCTGGGTACACAATGTTACAAACCACGGAAATTTTTGGAACCAGTAAAACTGCATAGTAAAAAAGTTCAGTTTTTATATTTTCAGAAAAATATTGCTCAAAAACTGACCACACGATTTTTATTTTATTTTGTAGGCTTATAGAACTATGGATTAGCAACAATTTTGTTGGCGTCCCTGTCCTATAATTTCCCCATGACGTCTTCTACGAATTTTTGAAAATGTAAAATTTATGCTCTTTTATTTACCAAACGGGGAACAATAAAATATTTCTTTTAAAGTTAAATTGCTTTTCAGTGATAATAAATAAAATTTATAAAATAAATTTTTGGTTCAGCAAAAATTAGTGGAGTTAATTTTATCCCTCCCATTTAATGTTGGCAGAAAAATTTGTCTTTCCATTTTGGCTTTCTTTTAATTTCAAGGAACTTTTTTCCAATAATAAATAATGAAGTCGTTGTATTTTGCCTTATAAAACTACCTAGAAAATGTTTTAGCTTCTAAATGCAATAAGACATGCCCGCAGGCAAAGTGTAATACGGTTAAGTCGTCATATGTGCGGTGGTGCAAATAGAATGCAGGGCTAGTTCGTTTGCTTGTAGAATACCGTAGAATTACTTTTATTAATTTATTACGTTAATTGCTTTTGAAGAAAATGGGAACAATAAACTGCGCTTTCCGTTGCTCACCTATTATTATGTATTTTATAATTTAATCATTTCCAAATGTTAATATAAACGATTATTATTTTTATTTTTTTACAAGTAAACCATCGATCGAAGTATCACAATATTTACTTACATTGCTGAAACGGGAAAAGCATTCTTTGTGGAATGAGTAGAAAATATATACCCTTGCTTATTTAAAATAAGAAAGTTGGCCTCACGTTCGTGGTAACCGGAAATACTGACATTTGTTTATAAATCAAATTTAATGGTTTTTAAGCACCATTTAATTTAGTTTCTTATGTTTATTGCAATAATGACTTCTTTCGTTTTATACCTCTTGCAGTCGAGGCGTGGCATATCTTCTTATATCTTGTCTTGTGTTGTGCTTAAAGAGGCACAGGACAGCCTTAAGTGGGTTTCGAACCACGGAAATGCATGCACTCAATCTCCAGAGAAGTGAAGCTAATGCCCGCTAAGTCTCAAAGAGGGTTCTACGAGCTATAGGCAACACAACTCGCAATAGAGTATATTGGTGGTTGTCCACTGCCTTCCAACGGAGCATGCCGATTTAAAAAAATACGATGTTACTTCGCCCGGGAATCGAATCCTAGGCGGTTGAGTAACAGTTCAGCACCTACACCGCTTCACCAATCGACGGTTCTCAATAATGAAACTTCTAATAAATACAACTTATTTCTCGGCTTCTAACTGCACTTGCATTCTTAAGGTCCATTCGAATTTATATCGCAAACAAAACGAAACCTGCGAACACGCGAATCTAGGTAATTGCCTAAGGGCTAAACGAAATGCGAGACTTAAAATTTCCTTAAAACATAAAAATTGTTACATATTTTCATTATCCATCAGTAAATTCGAAATGCACTAATATGAAAATCAGGTCTATTTATTTCTATTTGCTTGTATTATTTAACTTATAAATCTTCTACTTATGTTACTAAGGGTGTAGGTCACAATTACTACATTCTGCCTTATTTTTGTATTCCTGAGGCTCTTGTCCAGATTATCTCAAAATCTTAACGGAAACCGCCAGCTTAAATCGAAAACTAATAATTTTTGGACTTTTATCTAGTACCATTGATATATGACTATAAGTAATAGTTATTTAAGTAACAAGGAATGTAAAGACGTAATAACATTCGAGGTAGGTAAATACGAGCCGAGGCTTGTGACCTACCGAGAATGTTAATAGTCGATACATTCCGTGTTACTTATTAAATTTTTCACGCTACAGGTAGAAATTTAATCATATTTTTAAAAGTTCGTTTTGACAGCTGTCATTGGAATTATTTTTTAAAAGCCCCATTATTCTAAGTTGCCTGTGCTTGTTACCATATCAACGAACAGTTAAAATCAACATTTTAGTATTCTGTTTGAAATAAAATATTGGAATCTGTACCTTGTTGCTTTAATTATTATCCTAGAAATGTAAATGACACTATTAAGTTCCGTAGTCAAGGGCAAAAAGTAAACGAATGTTATTGCCGATTTTCATGTTACTTAAATAACTATTAAACATAATACTATTTTATTTGGTCAAAAAATTTTAAATTCGCTTTCAGGGAAAAATAAAATAATAATTATATTATTTATATTATTTTAAATATGTTTCTTCTATGTAAATCGTCTTTCTTAGTAACCATCAATAATAATTATTACATAATTTTGTATTTTTTGCGGTAAGGGGGGCGTAGAAATATAAATTGCCTAGGGGCGCCAATAATACAAATTCGGCTGTGATCGCGAATACTCGGTCTTATGTAGGTGGGGCTAGAACGTTATGATATTTTTTGTTTTAAAACCTTAAGTATAAGAAAGTTCAACCAAAATGCTTTCGTTCATATTTTGTACGACGTGTGCGTTTATAGTTGCAGTGCTTTAAAGTGAAATAAAAACTTTTTATTTTTACTGAAAAATACATTTCATCATTAACAAGCCACACGTTACCCATGCGGGACTGTTGAGTAAAATCGTCTTGAAAAAAAAATTTAAGCATCTCCCGACTTTTCACTTGCACCATACCTTTGTACAAGTACCTATTGGAAAGTGAAAAATATTAATTTTAGTTACAGTAGTACGTTCTAGAATAAGGTTGGTTATAAATTTTAAGAACGACTTACGTAATTTTCAGACTATCCATTAATCCATTCATGGTCATCACATCTAGGAACAGAATATTGTTTTAAAATTTCTATAGCAGCTCTGAGCTCTATAGGCATCTATTGAACTGCTATAATGCATCCGATGTAGTTATATGGGTATATATACAGGGTAATTTTGAGAACCGGGCCACTATTGCCAACTTTTTTATTTTTAAAGATACAAAGTTGGTTAAATTAGGAAAGAAATGTAACTTTTTCTTTTGGTTACGATGGTGAAAACGAAGAAACAATTGCGCTCGCGTTTTCGAGTTATTTGTTAAAATGATTTTTTTTAAACGGAACGCCCTATATTTTTTTTATATTTTTGATCACATTTTATTGCCTTTAAAAAAGTATAAGGGCAAACTATAATTAAATTAAGAAATAACGCCATATTTTAACTTTTGATGGTTTAATAACATAATCGTATAAAAGCATAATCATAAAAGTATAGGTCAAAATGTCATTAAATTAATATGTATATGAGTAATTATTATGGTAACTGTTCAAATTGGACACTATCATTATCTAGACAGCAGTAAATTTTTGAACTACATTATTCGAAGCTGTTGTATTTATCTCAATAAATATTATCCTGTAGATATTCCCAAAGAACAAAATTTAGCGATTCATGTCAGGTGCCCGTGGGGGCAAACGTACATGCCCATATGTTCCAAACTGATTATTTAAGTAGGTACCTACTATCAGCGTTATGTGGGGGTGCACCGTCCTGATGCTAGAATTGCAATTGTTTTTTCGTTTTCACCATCGTAACCAGAAGAAAAAGTTACACGTTTTTCTAATTTAACCAACTTTGTATCTTTAAAAATAATAAGTTGGCAACAGTAGCCCGGTTCCCTGGTATACCTAGTAACCCTGTATACCTACTAATTTCAATTAATTTACTAACTTTTAATAAATTACCATTCACTTAATCAGGAGCGTCGTTAGGATAAGAAAACTGGGGGGGGGGGGGCACTAGACTAGATACATATATTTCATATACAATTATGTATTATGTTTTAAAAAAAATAAACACTGGGGAGGGGCACAAATGGTGGTCCCCCCGACTCTAACGACGCTCTTGCACTTAATTACAACAACCACAGACTGAAAATAAAAGTTTCGAACTGAACACAGACTAATGTTAAACAAGTGTTCATATTAATTTCATAGAAAATCGTTTCGTTCACTGAACCAACTTCTAATTCATTGAAAAAAGTTCTACGAACCGAAACCAAATACTCTAGAAGAATGTAGTGTAAATAAAATTCAGTAGTCCTTTGATTGCATGCTTAGAGAAACGAAGAAGCGTGAGAATTTTGCATAAAATGAAGGAAGCAAGATGTTCCGTAAGATTTTTCACCACAAAATAATTGAGAGTTGATTATTAAAGAAAGAGAAATAACAGCTATCGGTTTAAAACAATTTTATAAAAATTAAAAGAATTTTAAAATCATAGAGAAAACAAAAATGCCAATCGAATTTCTCAATCAATCTAAATAGGAAAAAAGTAAAAAAAAATATTAAATAACTATAATCAAAAGCAACATTCTCAGCTGTTTTTTAATCCTGCAAAATTGTTCCAAATTTAAAGTTCCGAAACTAATACAATCAAAAGCTCCATAGTTTAGCTTTCTTTGTCAATAAATTAAAAGTGGGTTCTTCGAAGAATTAACCAGATTTAAAACAATTTATCTTTTATCATTTAGACACCTGCACCATTATATCTAATCCAGAACAATGAAAAGGCGGTAAAAATAAAAACCCAAGGTCTTTAAACGGTTCAAAATTTCTATAAAACAACATTGACACCTGTTAAAATTCGCATAAATCTTTCAAA
The DNA here is from genome assembly GCA_958336395.1 of Ctenicera cuprea. NCBI lineage: Eukaryota > Metazoa > Arthropoda > Insecta > Coleoptera > Elateridae > Ctenicera > Ctenicera cuprea. Next base: position 38,990,842 of record OY284487.1, on the reverse strand, counting down.
TGAATGATTCTCTACCAGTTATTGTTAATTTTTTATATGAGAATAAAATTACTTGAGTGTTTAATAATTTATCAGAGAACCCCGAATCCATCCACACCTTCTTTGTTCGAATAATTTGAAACTTAATACAAATCTGGCGTAGAGAAAAAGCTGATTGATTGAAATTCATTTTGAAGAGTTGAGTCGTTTATATCGACATGCTTAGTCGCTACTAATCCGTATTCGGATAATCATGACTGTTTACAGCTCGGAACGAAATTAAAAACTGCCCCTCGATCTGATTTAATTAAATTATTTGGCGGACGTGTTTGTTAGCTTTGGGCTTAGAGGATTTGACTTTGTCAGGGTGGTAGATGGGGTGAATGATACGGGTGTTGCTGCTAGTGATAGATCACTGCATTAAAGAGTTATTAAGTTTGTGTTTGGTATTCACATTGCCCAGTAATGAATTCTATCTGGCGAAATCTAATAAAGTAGTAATCTTATTTAGAGCGCTTTGCGAGGTACACATACAATACTATGTTAATTTTTGACTGTAAAATGAAAGCAATATCTAGCAAATAGTTACTTATTAACGAATGACAATAATGTAATATCAATTCGGAAATAGAACAGCTTATTCGGAAAATTTGAACGTTAGAAATTAGTTTAATTTTAAAATTTAAAGTGTTACTGTGAGTTTCGTTGAAGAACGTAATCTTTTGTTTTGTTCCGATCCCGAAAATTTAAGACTGCAAAATTTTGCTAAGCCAGACGGTATTAGATTAAGCAATTTTTCTCATTTTAGCGGCATCATTTTGTTTGATGCAGTTATGTTTTACTTGATTTACATTAAATTAAAATTACACATTTTCTTTAAAACTAAACTATTACAATTTCTAAGTATAATATAATAAAACAAAATATAATCACTGTTATTTTACTAATTATTTTTTTAGTAATTTTTATTCCGGCTATCTTAAAATTCATTCGTGGTGTAGGTGTTGAAGAGTCTAAAAAAACGTTTTTAGAATATTATTTGTATTCATTTGTTAAATAGTGTTATTAACAAAAATGTTGAATTAATAAAACGGACTGAGTTGATTCAATTATTTGAACTTGCATCAACCAGAATTACTATGCTTTTAATAATCAAATGTATTTCCAAAAAGATGGTTTACCCATGGAAAGTTCAATTTCACCTCTTTTAGCTAATATTTTAAATTTATGGAAAATCTAGAAAATCAAAGATTGGAATCATATGACTCTGAGAAAGTTATATTTTGGTTTTGTTATGTTGAGAAATGTTAGCATGTTTTGATACTTCATTTAATTTAATTAAAAAAATTTAATTTTTTTAACAGCTTTTGCTTCCAAACATAAAATGTACACTGGAAACTAAACAAAATAAGTCAATTAACTTTTTAGATTTAGACAAAAATTAATTCAACCAATAAACTTGAATACTCTGTTTATAGAAAATCTACACAAACATACATTATAATACCAGACGATTCTTGTCATCGTTAAACGCATAAAGTAGCAGCATACAGGTCTATGATATATAGGGCTTTAACGGTCCCTTTAAATGAAATTAATTATAATAGAAAAATTTTAATTATTATACAAATTGATTATAGTAAAGGTTATAATACTAAACTTATTGATACACTAATAAAAGAAAAAATATATACATTAGCTATTCAAAAAATATATCTGAGTACCGCAACTTCATTCGATACAATTAAATATGCTGTGATCCCATACTTTATCGACAAATCAGAAAAAATTGCTAAAATTATAGACAAAACAAATAAATATAACATAAGTTTTAAAACAGCCAAAAACATTTTAACACTTTGTTTAATGCAAAATCAAAAACAGATAAATTGCTAAAATTAGGCATTTACAAATTAAATTGTTCGCATTGTAATTCGGACTATACAGGATGTATCAAATTGCGTGTTAACTATGGGGATCTCGCTTATTTGAACAGATACGACGATGCTTAAATTAAAGAAAAGTTGTAGAATTTTATGCCCATTAATAATCTAAAAAGATATTAGACCTACCTTGCTTAGTTTCTGAAAGAACCGGAAAAAACTGAAATTTCGGATTTTTTGTTTTCGGCTATAACTCATTTATCATTTATGTTACATATTTCTAGTTAGTGCATTATTAGGACACTTTTTAAGCTAAATCTAAATTTTTTATTAGATTTGGTATAACTGCTACCATTGCTCATTTTCGACTGTCAACTGTTTTTTTTATGGTCGGCATTTTAATTTTTTTCTTATTTGAATAGAGTTTTTAAATCTAATTTTAACGATGTGTCACACTTTGCATTTTGTTTTGAACATTTTATTACAGAAAATAAAAATTTCATGAGTGTAATGGAAAGACCACGTCGTTTAATTTATTTTGAAAAAAATCTAGTAGGCCATGAACTGATGGGAAGTAAAATATAACACTAATTTTATTTACTTTTATCTTTAGATACATTAGGAACGCGAATATTTCAGCAAACTTTGTTTTGAGCGTTGGCAGCAGGTTATCTATTTTTTATGAAAAAAAAAATAAATGACAAATTTTTTAACATACACAATTTACTGAAAATTTTACCTGCAGTTTTTATGTTTGCAACTGACATAACAAATTTGAACCACAAGTTAAATAAATACAACAGATAACACTAGAACTGCACTAATTCAAACAATTATTAAATAAATGTTTAAAACATTTGACACCTTTGTAAAACATGCTCAGAAGCTGGTATAAAATAAACTCTCTAATCTGTGGGTTAGTAACTGTGTCAGGTATCTGTTTTTATACAAAATAACTTAACCTGCTGGCTACGCTCAAAACAAAGTTTCCTGAATTTTTCGCATACCTAATGGATCTAAAACCCAAAGTAAATAAAAGTGGTGTTTTGTTTTACTTCCATCAGTTCACGGCCTACTAGAATTTTTTCAAAATAAATTAAATGACGTGGTCTTTCCATTGCACTCTTATGAAATATTTCTTTTCTGTAATAAAATACCCAAAACGTAAACAAAATGCAAAGTGTGACACATCATTGAAATCAGAATTAAAAACCCTATTCAAATATAAAAAAATTGAAACTGCAGACCATAGGAAAAAAAAAGTTGACAGTCGAAAATGAGCAATGGTAACAGTTATACCAAATCTGATCAAAAATTTAAATTCAGCATAAGAAGTGTCTTAATAATGCGTTAACTAAAAATATGTAATATAATGACAAATGAATTACAGCCAAAAACAAAAAATCCAAAATTTCAGTTTCATTCAGTTTATACAGAAACTAAGCAAAATATCTCCAATTTTTTTCAGATTATTAATGGTCATCAATTTTAATCACTTTTCTCTCATTTAACCATCGTCGTATCTCTTCAAATAAGCGAGATCCCTATAGTTAATACGCAGTTTGATACATCCTGTCTAGGCCAGACAATTAGAAACTTTGATATTAGGTATAAAGAATACGCACGTTCTTACAAATACAAACACCCACAAAAATCAAAGTACGCTAAACACTTACTAGAATGACATCTAATAACACAAAATGTTTACACTTACCTCTACTGGACATTTTAGAATAAGAAATCAAGTCATCTGCAGACGATTACCGAAATCAAGTCACCAAGTTTTATTGTGGCTATAACAACGCTAACTGTTTACTTTTTAATATAACCTTTGACAATAGCCAGTAAACATGTCGAAATACGTATAAGGTTAAAATAAAAATATTGTTAAAGTAATAAAGTATTTTATGTATACTCACCCTAAATTGTAGACATAAAAACATATAAAAACTTATAAGCATAATATGGTTCAGATTAAAAAAGTTCTTTCAGAATGGATAATAATAATAAAATCACTCTTAGACGCCTGTAACCTACACAAATAGGTATTTGTCTAACAAGACAAATGCAACAGTAGTTACACCACTGTGCACACATTCAGTTCATGTCTTACATCTCGACACAGATTTTCTTATAATTTTTTAAAAATAAGTTACCAAAAAATCTTTGGCATAGCCCACGGGTTCAGATAGTAATAATTATTATCATAGTTAAAACATTTCAAAAGCCAAAAACAATTTAGTGCATTCTTTCAAGTTACATTGAGGAAAGAATTCTAAATAACAGGTATTACTAAAGAAATGTCCAACTTTTCAAGATTTGTTTGTTTACGCTTCATGTATTTTCTGAAACGTAGAGAAACCCTAACATTATTTTTCACAATGAAAAGAGCGCGTAGGTCATTCTATTTCTTTATATCTGCCATATTTCTTTTGTGGTGATAAATTGTTTTAAACGACTGATCATTTCTCATCTAGCAGCCCTTGTTGGGACCTCTTCATAATCCACAGGTGGACCCGCATGCACAAACATGCCGCTGTATTGTTCCCGATAAATTGTGAGAAATTTGAAATTTTGTAAGATTTTAATCTTTTGGTTTTGCTAGACAATAAGGCGTCCGATCTTTTAATAGTTCTGAATTTTTTGAATTCCTATATTTTTTACATTATTGTTCTGAGGGGAGTACTTTATCGCAGCATAATGGACGGTCGCAGTATTTTGATTTAGGGAAATATCACACATGTTTTGGGGTTTAGCAGATTTAGATCTTTGTAAGGATAAGCTTCAATTTCTACTTAAAGTGTATAACAATAGGTATAACATGGATACGGGTTCCAGAATCAGGGTAAATAAAATGGGCGTGGGGTTGCATGTCACTCTCACCTGACTTCGAATTACAATGACAATAGAACCTGATTGGGGGCGGATTACCCTGCAGTTATACCACTAAGAATTAGCACTGCCATCTAACCCACATAACAAAAGGTCCACACCCACATAAACTGAAATCAGATAATGCAATGTTTCCCCCTCCTAACGACGAATCTGGCGCCCTTATCTTAGATCACGAAACCCTGATATATTTCAAAAATATTATAACAAAGGTATAAAGCGTTTGTCATATTTTTTACGGTTTTCATATTTCACTCTCAGCCTGTGTTTTTTGTGAGGTGTTTTGAATAATTTTGAATAATTTTATCACAAAGCTGGTTTGTTTTCTTGGTAGAGAGTTGTAAATTATGCCGGCTGGATTGGGTTGTGGAATATTTAATAGCTATTTTATTGTCCTTGGCGCTAACTAACATCTTGTATCAATAGTTGAGCAAGATCATAACTAAATACTGAGCAAAGTAATTTAAAATTTATTTATTGTCGCGTTCTGTTTGAGTAAGTGAAGTAGAGGTGTTAACAAAAAAATCTTTCTGTGTCAGTAAGTAGGAGACAACACCAACAGTGCGTGACACATTTACGTAAGTTTTTCGTTTTGCATGCACAGTAAAACAAAGAAGTTTGTTCAAATATTTCGTCTTTGAACAATTGCATTTCTAGTCGGTGGCCCACATATACGTCAACGATGCATATTTAACTTATTAGTTATTAACCAAAACAGTTGTTACTTAAATATCCCTGACAGGAACTTTAGTAAAAGTGAACAGCTTTTTTGATGTAATATACAGAGCGATCAAATAAAACTTAAAAGCAGTCGGCTTTAAAACAAGCACGTCATGTCATGTCGAAGATTAGTTTGTAAATCGTGAAGCTATTATCATAGTTGCGTGGTTTATAATTTTACCGCAATTCCTCACATTTAACCTTTTTAAACAATTAACAAGTGATCATGGTAAATTATTTTTAATATTCATTATTTTTATTTTACAAACGTGCATAATAAACGCCACAAAGTGCATAATAAACGTCAGTTGTAAAGCATGACTTATTTAACACGCATAATAGAAAAATAAACATAAGCTGTTGTTTAATTTAGCGGTAATAGCGAGGGCTTGCGATCTGGTGATCTCAGTTCAAATCCCGCGACAGACATGTTTTTTTTCTTATGTTTTTTTTTAATTTAATTTTTTTGACATTTCTTACTGCTACCTCATCTTTCCCCATATCTATAATTTATTTTTTTATCTTTTATTTATTTAAAAAAATAGGTTTTAATTTAACTTTAAAAATGATTTATGTTGCTTTGCTAAAACCATTTTTACGTACGAACGAAATTAAATACCGTTTGGAAAAGTAGGTAAATAAACCACAAACCTGGAAAACAATAGACTGAGTATGCATCCAGTCCCCGCACTCTCAAAAAGTGTACCTAAAAAGCAGCCATCTTATGAGTCTCGTTTAGTTTTTTTTTTGGTACAATAAGTTTCAAAAGATTGCCTTCTTGAGCGGGTTGGTAACAAAAATTAGCTGGGACGCAAATTAAAGTCGATATGTCAAATTGTCAAACATGTTATGTAATCAGTAAGTAAGTAAGTACCAATTTTGCAGCCATATATTGTCTAGTTAAATATTTTATGCTGCAGTGTGTTTGCTGCACTTCTTGTATATGCTTGCAAAAAAGTGGTTAACGAATTAGCTTTTCACATGTAGTAAAGAAACAAACCGTTTTGTATTTGTTTTAAGGGGAAACTATGCGCTGTGAGTGTGGTGTGAGACTCTTATTGAATTTTGTACTTTTTGCTCAATAAATCAAAAGTGGTTACAAATAGCCATAAGAATGTACATACAAAATATGTTCGCTATTTAATTCTACATAACATCGTTAAAAAATATACAGGCTGTTCCATTTGAAAAAGATGAGAAGAATAACTTTGAAGTTCTCAAAATTTGAAAATTAATTTTGAACACCCTGTATATGGTGGCTCTACGATATTTAAACAAGAGCACCCTACAACCTCCTACAATAAGGTCCTTACTTCAAAGCTGCGGCCGCGGAAGTGGTGAATTGTTAAGTGGAGTAATGTAAAAATCAATTTTTTGAAGAAAATATTATTACTTCTAAACCGGACATTAGATGGCGCTAATATTTTAGATATGAATAAACATCCCAAGAGAAGTGTTAAATATGCAAAAACATTCAGGGCATTCCATTTAAAAAAAATTACGTTAAGCGTGCCACACTTTTTTGAAACACCCTGAATATTTGAAAATAATTTCTATGTATGCGCATTTACCCACAGTTTAAATCTGCATTAGAAAGATTGTTTTATCTGTTACGGTGTACGAGCTATCGAACTCCCAGGCACTATTGCCCCACCCGATATAATTCACACTCTCGTCTGCTGTCCCTCAAGGGGTTTCTATCGTCTGATTTCCATTTCTCGCGTTTCGGCACTTGAAAAAGTTATAAGATTATATTGAAACATTCGTAGTTAAGGTAAAAGACCCAGTGACCGTCACTGGACCAGTATTCGTCACCACTATGAGTTATAAGCGAATATTAAGGTTTTGGCTTACGAAAATGCTTAAATTGTGCAATCTAACATTTTTGGTGGTCTTTTTCGATGTTAAGTTGGTGTTATGCATATTCCCGCCAAATGCAACACATGTAAAATAACAGTTCAATGTGAGTAGTACAGTGGTCAGTGTGTTTTTCTTCTAGTCCTTAGCATTTCGGTTAAGGTGAGTACATTTTTCTTAATTGCATAAAAAAGTTTGTCTGAAATATATGCTGTGTACGACTATGCCCCAACATCTATAACATGTTAAATTATGTATTAAAACTAAATTTTTCAATGTTTAACCTTTCTTTATCTTAATTTACCGGATGACGAACACTGGTGCACCATAAATGGTTCTGAACCCAATATTCGTCATAGGTGACGAATACTGGTGCATTGCATCAGTTTCATATTCTTTGATTTTCAACCTAACCGTAGGACATTATAAGGCTATAACATGTTTACTCTATCCCTTTTATATTATACAATTGATGAACCAGTAATTGTCATACACTATTTATTTATTTGAAACTTTAACGCACATTCGAAAACTATGACGAATACTGGTGCATATGCATGACGATAACTGGATTTTTAATTTTTATTCAGATGCCTCGAAATCAATACCCGGAAAATGATATGGAAAATGCAATAAATGCCGTCAAAAAGAATGGGATGAGCATCAAAGCTGCTGCCAAACAATTTAAAGTGCCGCGTATGACCCTTTCTGACAAATGCAAAGGAAAAACTCCAATAATCAGGAAGATGGGACCATCTACAATACTGAATGAGGCGGCAGAAGAAAGTTTAGTAAAATGGATTGTCCATCTAGGAGAAAATGGCTTTCCAGTTACTAAGGACCATTTATTAGATAGTGTGCAAATGCTCATAAAAAAGTTGAAACAAAATACTCCTTTTACGAATAACAGACCAGGAAAGCACTGGTATCAAGCATTTTTAAGGCGGCATCCTATATTAACTCAAAGGGTGTCCCAAAATTTAACAAGAACTCGAGCTGGAGTCACTGAAATTAATATCAAAAACTGGTTTGAAGAAATTAAAGCGCACCTTCAAGAAAAAAATTTATTCGACATAGTTTTAAATGCAGGAAGTAGAGTTTTTAATTGCGACGAAACCGCTTTCTTTTTAAGTCCTTCCGATAATAAAGTTTTAGTTAGGAAGGGTCAGAAAATCGTCCATAACATAATTAACTCAGACGAAAAAGAAAACCTTACCACATTGCTGATGGGGAATGCAGATGGCCAAATTGCGCCACCAATGGTTGTTATAAACATAAAACGAATTCCAAAATCTTTAACTGGATCTGTGCCTTCTTCATGGGCCATCGGGAGATCCGACAACGGTTGGATGACCAGTCAAACTTTTTTTGAATATTTCTCAATGGTATTTTATCCTTGGTTGGTAGAAAACGATTTTGAGTTCCCCATAATAGTTTTCATGGATGGTCACGTTTCTCATTTAACGTTGCCATTAAGTGAGTTCTGTAGTGAAAAAAACATCGAACTCATTGCATTATACCCCAATTCGACGCATTTCCTACAACCTATGGATGTAGCCATGTTTCATCCCCTTAAAGCAGCGTGGAAAAAAGAAGTTTATAAGTGGAGGATTCAAAATTCCGGCACACGTTTAAAAAGAGACAATTTTTGTCCACTTTTAAACAAAGTCCTTGAATCAACTTGTAAGGGCAGTGCATTAAAAAATGGGTTTAGAGCGTGTGGGCTTTTCCCGTTTAACCCAGAAGCTATTACATATTTTAAAACAAAGCATGTACAACCAAACCCTGATGGCGAAGAACGGAGACAACCAATCATTCCAGATATAGACGCAAAACTGCAGTTTATTGAAGACCATATTTCTAAGGAAAAGCTACAACTTTTTTTAAATTCTCGTGACGCGTGGTCAGGAGACATTGAGGACACCAGTTTATTTTATTTTTGGCGGAATATTCGAGAACTAAAGTCACGGAAATCGGAAGCTGAGATTGAGGATATTCCCCTAAATGAGGTGGTTACACAGGTTGATGACAGTCTTTTAGATGGTATTTTGGGAAATAGAGATTGTGTGGATTTTGTAATGGATATTAAGAGCGGAGTTTTAGAAGAAGTAGAAGAAGATCGTGGTAAGTACTTAAGTTCATTACTTAGGTTCTTAGTATTCTTTAATTTGTAACTTCTTAAAGGTCTTTGGAGATATTATGATGCTGATGATGGAATGGGGAACAAAACAAATGAGAACAATGATGATGATTTAGAAAATGTACGCTTAGAAAATCCAAATGACAAACAAAACCAAAATGAGAACAGTGAAAATATGAAAGAATATTTAGATGAAACATGCAGAGAAAAGCCAGCTGAAAAAGTAAAGCATGTCGAAAAAGAAATCAAAGCCTTAGAACAAAATGAAGACGTTGGTGTGGATGACTTGGAATCGGAAAACAATATTTCTGTGATCAACAACAATGAAAATGCACAAGTGACACCTCCGCCATCACTTCATTCTGTGATCAACAACAATAAAAACGCACATGTGACACCTCCACCATCACTTCATTCTGTGATCAACAACAATGAAGATGTACAAGTGACACCTCCACCATCACTTCATTCTGTGATCGACAACAATGAAAACGCACATGTGACAACTCCACCATCACCCATACCGGCATCATCAAAACATCAGCAAAATATTCCAGAAGGAATTGTGAGCCCTTTTAAAAATCTCCTTTTTTGGCCAGAAGTATCACCAAAATTACAAAAGAAAACTGTAGAAAAGATACCCTCAGTTGCTACTTGCGAAAAATGGAAAGAATATCACAAAAAAAAAGAAGAGAAGAAGATCCAGAAACAAACTGAACAAGAAGAAAGAAAACGAAAAAGATTAGAGCAAAAAACCGAGAAGACAGGTAAAAAGAGAAAAGAAACTAAAAAAAATAATCAAGTAAATGAAGACAACTGGTATTGTGCTATTTGCGAAGAAAGTGCAGTAGAAAGTATGATTTGTTGCATGAAGTGTCACCAATGGTTGCACAGTAGGTGTGCAAATGTATCTGCTAAAACCAAAATATTTTATTGCTCTTCATGCAAAGGTCAAAAGAAGTGATTTTTTATTATTTTTATATTATTGACTACCTGTTTAAGTTCCCTTTTTATTAAATAAATTATTTAGTTGGTTAAATTGTAGCATTTTTATTAGTATTTTCTCTCTTGTGCGACTGTGACGAATACTGGTGCTATAGAGTGACGACCACTGGTATCTTAGTATTTTTGATATGACGAATACTGGTACACTGCTCCATTTTCAATTAAAATATAAATACAAGATACTTAAGTTGATTTGAGTGTAAAAAGAAAGTTAGTTAAAGGTTCTTTTAAAACTGAAGCATATCATAACAAAAAATTAAAATATTTTGTCAACAAATAATATTTCCACAACTGAATTTATATAACGTTAGACCTTAAGGTGACGAACACTGGGTCTTTTACCTTATATTAAGTCAATATCAGCGTGCAACACGCTAATTGGTAAGATTCAATACAAGGTTTGATTTTTACTTCGTAGTTAAACATGAAAACTATATGTATAGACAAGAATAAACAATTCTTATTTACAAAATTTTTATAACATTGGTAATTTACGTAATATTAAACTCTAACAAACAATTTTAAAGAACGTTTTAAAAAAATTAAAAGTGAAACAACAAACACTGCTGCTTAAATCAGCAACTTCTGATATATAACACCTGAAAAAAAAGAAGCATAATAAAATAGTACTGCAGTAGCTGTTTGTGAATTAAATTTAGCTATTTTTTCACAAGTTCTAGTAATATACATAAATAAAAATAAATATACATAAGAAATAAACACACATCTTTACGCTTCAATACAATACAGTGGGATAATTAACTTTTAATTACGTACTAATTTTGTTATAAATTTGGAATCTAACAAAACAAAATAAAAAATAAACAAACTGATACAGCGTTTTTAATTGTTGATAGATTCATACTTTCACTAAAAAAAATTTGTTGAACTGATATTGACGTCTTAACAATATACTCGTTTTGCAAACAAGTAAACAAATATTTGATGTGTGGTAAAATGATGTCAAATAAAATAGATTAGGTTTATTTCAATAAAAAAAAGAAAAATAATTGTTACTTTCAAGAATAAGTTGTATACATATAATAATTTATAATGTCCGGATTTCTAGTCTAGTATTTAAATTATGAGGCAATCAATTAATAATGCTTCCTGCTATAATTCATTTTAATATATAGTTGACGCATATATTAAATTGTAAACGAATTCCTAATGGTAGTTTGTGTAGATAGTTATTATTTATTTGGTCAGCTGGAATTGATGCTTGTGTAATAATAAAATAAAATTAAACAGCGTTCATAAGCGTAGAATATGAATGATCGTGAGTTTTAAATTTACTTTGTTTTGTGGAACTGCAAAATTATTTTCTTTTTAATTGAAATGTAAAACAGCAACCACGAATTAATAAAAATAGAACGTGTAAATTCATTAATATAACTAGAAAGTTTTACGAAAGAAAAGTGTGAACTATCAACATTCATAAGGGATGGAAAACCACCGTAGAATAAAAAACTTAAGAATTGCAGTACAGAACAACTTTTTCTAAATTCTTAGCCGGAAAATTAATTCTCTTTTCCGACAAAATACCTTTAAACGTTAAAAATGACCTTTCGACGTCGCAAATCGTTAATAAAGCAAAACTGATAAAGTTGGCCGGTGAACAACTGACTGGATTATTGGTCGACTGCAGTATATTTGCAATTACTGATCATTGTGAGTAACCAGGATTGCGATGCAATAATTGTTCAATATATTGCGACAATCTGATACCAAATTCTTTGCCGATTGCCAAATTGCCAATAATAGAATGAATGTGTTCACACGATTCTAATAGCGACAAATTTTTGGTACTTTACAACATTAACTTTTAGTAAATATCGCAGTTGTAGAAACTGTACAAGATCGTGCAATATGTTTCACGCAATGGATTTGAGTACGCTCATGGTTATTGTTTGCGTATTGAATTTTAACGAAATTTTTTGCTATTCTGCGACTAAAAGTCCGGTTTTTGAATTAATATAACTTTATTTTACGTTTTTATTATGTCTAATTTTGAGAATAAATAGCTGCAATTTTAATTATTTACAGCCGAGTTAGTTGTACCAATACTATTAATATTAAATAACATGAGCAAGCTTTTTTATTTGTTTATTGTTAATATAAATGCAGTTCTTTTTCCTACATTACTCAAAATAAAATATTCTTTCAAATATATTTGATTATATCAATAACAGCGTTATCTTAAAAAATAACAAAATTAGTCGAGGTATTATGAGACATCCCGCTGTTGTAGACAGTAATCAGGTGGTCTGGATCTAAGATTACGCGTCCCAGACTTGTAATTGGGAACTATTGTCCCGTTCCCTTCCATTTGTGAATGGCCCTCATCAGCCACGTGTCCATAACTGCCTCTACACTTTTGCGATTTCTTGCTTTTACAAAAGCTTGCATTTTGCTCAAGTACATAAGTACTCTTTCAAGGGTCAAAGTTAACACCCCATTGTTCCTGATTAACGATATACAACAAACACTCGAGCTAAATTTACAATGTTATTTCTTAAAACAATTTTTAATTATAGAAGATGCAAAATTTCAACCGCATATGAAAAACAGCAAGACTAGAGAATTACTTTATGATCTGAAGTTGGCAGTAAAATGCAATTACCTTGGCAAGCGCCTATAAATCATTTAAATTTTAAGAATAGACATTTGAAAAACGACCTCCCCACGCTGGACATAAGAAATAGTTTTGCGTAGCAAAAGTGTGAAGTCACTTTCGAATGGAAGTTGACTTGTCAAGTTCTAGATTAACTTTAGACCGAGATGTTTATCTACTGTCCAGGTATACAAGCCGGCTTTAAAAGTGTCTCGATTTGTGTTTGTTATTTTAAGCATTCCTTTACAATGCCGTTTATTCGTGCCAAACTCCTGCAGTAATCGTTTATCTTGAAATATCTAGAAGATGTAATAGATATCCACTATTATATTTGCACCTTTCTGTAATTATTTTCAATGCAATAATCTGTTGTTCATTTTCCGGTTTTTGAACAATGTTTTCTAACGCTGCTGACATTGCAGAAATGACTATTTTCCTCACTAGCTCTATGGAAAAGAAAACTTGCTGTTGGACCGACAAGACAAGACCCATTCCTCGCTTGCCCCCGATAAATTTTGTTTCTACAAAACTCAGTTTTCCTTATTATGATTCTTTCTCGCCTTCATTTCCGTTCTTTATCTTTCTCTCTTCTTCTCTATAGTCCCACGTTAGAAGTAAAGTAGTTTTACTTCCCAACTACTAGTGAAATTAAATAATAATGTACTTTACAGCACTAGTGCTGTAAAGATATTTAGCCACGATTTTAGTTGCTATAATAACGACATTTTTGGACGATTTTAGAAAAAAAATAATATACGCAGTTATTATGTAATAATAAATACATAGAGGGGGTAACTCTCTACTATCGTTTGCGGTGTGGTTAATCAAACTTTAATAGTATTTTCCATGGAGTTTAGTATTTTCGTGATCAGGTATTGAGTAGTATGATGCTCTACCAAATAATACTCTATTAGCGGATATATTCCATAAGTAACGAGTCGTTTAAATATAGCTTCCTGGGGTCAAAGTAGACCGATTAAACCTAACATGCTTTAGTAAAAAGTGTTTCCTTAAGAAGTTACGGCCTTAAAATCAACAATTTTATTTTTATTTTTGACTAAAACTCAAAAACTGCTAATCAGATCGAATTGAAATTTGGCATGGTTATATTTTATATATCTACAAACACGTTACTTATTTTTTGCTTCGGGTAGAGGGCGCTAGTTACGCCACTTTAGTTTGATGTTTTGGCACATAACTTTTTGCTGTGTACTTTTTACTAAGGTATGTTAGGGTAGTCTACTTTTATCTCAGAAAGCTATACCTAAACGCTGTCCCATTGCTTACGGAACACCCTGTATATGCATTGAATAAGTGACCACTCAGTCTTTAGTCCAGTATACGATTTTTAATCAATAACAATTAATCAGATCAGAAGACTCTTAATTAAAACGAGTAGAACTCGCGCTGTCTACGCCATACCCTTCTTATTTGGTAATTTCTTAAAATAGAATAACAAATAAGCTGTGTCGAGACAGCAAATACCTAATCATTAAAATAAATGTATCGAAGTTATAATTCTATTATTTCAATTTATACAATATTGTTAGTAAATGTACCCACTTTCGCTTTAAGTTGGCCCTGTTTATCGATGTTCTTAATTGTCATGTTTACATTGGAAACCCTTGTAGAAAATGCTGCGTGTGCTGTTGTAAACGAACTCCTAGTTAACGATATGTCTGTCCTTGATCTTTATTCTGAATATTTGTTTCGTTGAATTGGTAATGCAGTAACTCAGCAAAATTAGTACAATATTCCTACTGAACAGCTCTCACAATTTACTCCGCTACAGTGATCTGTATTACAGCGCATCCTGCCGCAGACATGTAAATTTGTAGACGGAACTATGTATGTAACGCAGATGTGTATTGTAATAAATAAATTGTACTGCTACGTGAATGGCACAAAACCCTAGAAATGAATATTAGAAGGCAATGTGAAGAACTACCCTATGCAAGCTGTTTGCTAGGCCGCGCTTTCGGGAGGCCGTCCGACGTTAGTTTTAAACAAACATTGACGCGGGCGTTCTCTTTGCATGTTTACTTGTCGGAGTTTGTTTTCTGAATGCCAGCTATCAGCAGATTATGCTTTAATAATACAAACAAATAGTAAGCACTCAAAAGCGCTTATCTATACACAATACTGTAGCGGTCCACTGTGCAAAGGAATTTGTGCCTTATATAATAGCGGGTAAATGTGTGGGATGCAGTAGCGAAGGCTCCTTACTACAGAAAATTGAGACAGGTGTAAGAGATTCGGATTTACTATGCGGGATGGTAATGAAATATGTACACCCCCTCTTTTCTTTATTTATTAAGATAAACAAACAACATTTAATATATTTAATAAACCATGAAAACTCATTAGATGGGCTCAAAATTCAGTTATCTTCTCTTCTGGTTTCACCGGAAATGACATCAACTTTCTTATTTGTAATGGAACGCCTTTTATATTTTTGCATATCGAATAGGATAAAATTCTGAGTCTGTCTATACCATTTAAGTGAAGTTTTAACATTTCAAAGCTATGTTTTTTTTTAACTATCGAGAGAGCTTTGACCCCCACCCAAATCGATTCCAATCAAGTTACACACGTCCCAAGAAAATACAATTTACAACCTAGAAAACATACCAGTTGAAATATTACCTTTGAAAATGTGTTAAAAGGTATTTTTCAAAATAACTTATTGTTTTCAAATCTAAAGGCGTACGCTATTTTAAATAAAGAATTTTTTAAGGATTTTAATAATGCCCATAACTTGTGTTTTTTTAGAATGCTAGCTTTTATTGAACATTCTAACGTTGTTTTCTAGCAAAAAATTATTTCAACCATCTTGAATCTAGTAATCTTTTTGAAATAAATGGAAAAAACTTACAAGTAGCATTGCTAGTAATTTTAATAGGTAAAAACAAACGTGATTAGAATCTACTTGGATGGTCAAAGCATTCTTATAGTAAACAAAAATTGAAAAAATAATATTTTTGGTATGCCAAACCTTCACTTAATTGGCTTAGGCTGACTCAGAATTTTATTCTAATTCCGAATACTCAAAAATATACAGTGTTCCATTAAAAATAATAAAGTTGATGTGATCTCCGGTGAAACCGGATGCCAAAGTGGTTAAATGTTTAGCCCATATAATGCGTTTTTATGGTCTAGAAAACAAAACAATTTTAGTTGTTTATCTTAATAAATAAAGAAAAAAGAGGATGTGCCATGTTTCATTAACACCCGGTATAGAAATGCTCTTGTAATATTTTTGTGTCGATAACTTTCGCAATAAAAATTTAATATCTCTCTCTATATCTAAATTTTACTCATTTAACTTAACATTTCCACCAATTTTTGTTTAAATAACTGCACCAGTGGTGTCTCGTATAGTGCGGTGTGGGTAGGTAATATTTTCTTCTATTAAATTTTATTCCGCATATATAAATACACAAAAATATTCTTGTTAAAAGTTGCTAAATCTAAACGTCTTGAAGGTAAATCAATGTTTAACAAAACTGAGTTGTCATGAAGGTCTAAGCGTTTTATAAAAATGCTCAAATAGCTTCCACAAAATTTGAGGTTAAGTTCTACACATCAAAACAATAAAAAAAGGTGCAAACATGGGCCCTAAAACGCTTGCTTACAGAGTTATACAGCCTCCGTGAGAGAAAACTCTTTAAACGTTTGTAAAAAGGTAAAACGGTCCTAGCGAAGCGTTTCCGGACGCATATTTATAGAACATTTTTTATTGTTTTGATGTGTAGAACCTAACCCCAAAAGTTTATGGAAACGATTGGGGCATCTAGAGAAAATGCTTTAAAACCTTCATGGGAACTCGATTTTACAAAACATTTAGCCACTTTCAACAAAAGTATCTTTTTTGTGTATTTCTGTATGGAAATGAGATTTTTCGGCAAAACTTTAAAAATTGAAAATATCTAAAATATTTAAAAGAAAATATCATGTTACTTCCCCCAAAATAAGAGACCTCTGGTGCACTTATCAGACAAAAATTGTTAGAAATACTAAGCTTAATGAGTAAAGGCCGGATTAATATGTTACATTTATTCTGTTGTAGCAGCGAAAAACATATCTGGCAACACTGTTAATGCACATGTCGTAGTCTCATGGTGAAATTCGTCATTTCGTGAAAAGCCTAGGCATTACTGCCGGCGTATCATGAAAATTCTTGTTTTTACACATACTGCCTAGGCTCTTCTGTCGCAATTTAGAGATTGACGGTTCATGAAGTAACTACCGGTGCACGGCAGATTGTGTTCTGTCACTTGTTGCTTATTTATTGTTTTGTTTATTATGGAAGGAAAGAATGAAAAAGAATTGTTCAGTGATCACTTCAAGGAGTATTACGAAGCGAAGCCGAATAAACGACCGTATAACGTCGCGTCAGTCAATTAAACGAGGTTCGTATTTTTATGCAATAAAAATTAGAATTAATTTTGAGGTTAGGTAAAGATTAGATCGTGTACAGCTAACTCGAAATACGATGCGCCGAGACGAAACCGGCGTTTCACGAAGAGCCTAGGCAGTATGTTTAAAAACAAGAATTTTCATGATACGCCGGCAGTTCATGTAATGCCTAGGCTTTTCACGAAGTGACGTATTTCACCATGAGACTACGACACATATAAATGTGGCCACTAAGTTGGGTGTTGGATTGGTGATCTCATCAATAATGAGTAATGTTCAGTTATACAGTTTCAAATCTTTAGTGCAACTATTGCGAAAGTTATTGACTTCAAGTGATTATAAATGGTCCATCTTCAGGAAGCTGTAGCTCCGTAACGAAGCGCTTCATATAAATTTTTTTACGTATGTGGTGCTTTGAATGCATGATATAAATTTGTGTACCATAATTCTGAATCACCCTGTACATTGTTCATAGACCGTTCGACAATGTACTAGTACACAGCTTGTAAGTATGTTTTTGCAAGCTTGACCTACATATATCTAAAGTTTTTTTTCATACACGAACACATGATGTATGTATAGTGAGCTCCATTCAATCATGAAATTTATTAGAACAGGAAGATTCTTTATAACAGCTTTGCTCATATAAAGATAGAGTATTGAAAAGAAAAATAAATTACCCAATTTTCTCTGGAAATATATTTTGCGGTCGTAACAATAAATTTTATAACCGCAGATGGTCACATTTCAGCAAGGAAGTTGAGAAGATAAAAATTGTAATTAAATTTCAACGGTAATCTTAAAACCATAACGACCTTAACGCATTTTGAAACATCAGTGATCAGTGTGGTACCAAGTATCATACAAGAGGACAGGCTGGTAGAGTGTAAAGAAGAGGTGTGTTGGGGGTTCAACAATGCCCTCCTGCAGGGAGACAACAATGCGTGCCGGGAACATCTGCTAGCGCAAAGGGGAGTCTGCGGGGGCGAAGCACCTCGCCAACCAAACCGAGCTTCCTTGTATTAAAGATAAATTTACGATTTACGTTACGCGGGAACAGGCACTGGCAAATTCAGAAAAATAAATTACAAATTGGTCATGAGAGAGGTATTCTACGTATACTCTTACTTTAAAGTAATGGTATTTGCAAAATTGTTTTACATTAAAATTCTTTTATTAGTTCAATATTTGCATTAACTTCTTTAATTAAGATATAAATTGCATAACATTTTCGTTATTTCAGAAGTTGTTCAAACTAACTTACAATTATGAACTTTTAAAAATCTTTTACACAAAATGTGCTATCTCTTTGGATTAATTAACACTAAAAAATAAATTTGGAAATATTCTTATTACATTGCACTTAATGAAATATGACCTGATATTTCATTGAGGAGTAGTAGCATTGGTAACCTCTAGAGTCTAGATCATCGGATCAGGCCGTCGGCATGGCTAAGAGCTTATGCTAGGAGAGATGGACTATCCTCTGCTCTAAATTAACAGCATAATTTTTCCATGGATACAGCATTAACGTAAAGTACTAGAAGTCGCAATTTCTGTAAAAAAAAAACAACAGTGGCGGCTCCTAAGATGAAGCGAGCGATGCGGCGCTTCTGTTAATTGCGCCGTGTCATATAATTTTGTTTTAGATTATTTTCATACTAAAAGTTGAATAATATGGACATCAACAAAAGTACAAAGGTAAATAAAATAATTTAATAAATGTTTAATTGCTCAATTCTACTGTCGAACTGAGCTATAGTTGAAGTTGAAGCGATCAAGGATTTTGTAAATCGTGTCACTCTAGAATGGAACAGGCGGTTGCCATGCTAACGTATCGGCACGACCGCTCGAATGCTCAGCTACGTGATGCGTTTTTAAAAGCGTTTCAGTTACACTCAGCTGTGTTTGGTGAACTATAGTTCTTGTTGGCGTTAAAATAAGTAGGTTAGTCTGGCTCTGTTCTGTCTTATCATAAAATGTTTCCTGTCGTTGTGAAAATTGATATTTTTGAACTTGTTTTCAAAATGGTCATGTGCTTTACAACACGTGTCTAGAAGCCACGCCCATTTAAAATTTTTAGCATGCGTTTCGCTCACGGTGTACTACCAGGTTTTTTAAAACGCTTCACCCTTTGTGATCTCACGAGCCACCACTGCTAAAAAACTGAGATTAGGCTTCACTAAAATTTTAATAATATAGTTAAGCTGCGGCAGTTGGAGTAGCGGAATATCTAAATATTAAGTAGTTTAAAAATAAATTAAAAATCACATTCCATAGCTATTACAAAGGTGCATTTGTCAAACCATTATTGCTTATACTATACTTCTAATATACAAGGTGTCTCCGAACATAGGTAAATGACAGAAAAACTGACTAACTATAGTTTCGTATAATAGCTCCCTGAAATGCACACATCGTAATGATGAAGAACGCATATTTTTGTATTACTTGGCAAAAGTTTTGGTACGCTATTGGCTTAAATACGGCTCTAATTAATTAATTTATGATTGCAGTAAATATGTTCGTCTTATAACTCCTAAATTACGCTTCCCGGCTCACGTCTTTTAACAACGCACGTTGGTAAATGAGTGTCGCATATTCGCAACCTCCCAACGGTTCTGAAAGTGCAACGGTTTTAATCCCCCTATGCGCCATTTTTTGTATTAATTTTTTAAATTTCCAATTAACAGTTTTATTTAATAACAACTAAATATTATGTTTGGTACCGACTGCTTTTTCTAAGAAAAATTGTTCAACTACACAACATATTTTATTAATTACCTAAATTATGATTGGGTTATCTATACATAATAAAGTATTTGACATAGAAAAAACTTATAAACAAATAATAATTCAGACATATTTTGTGCAATTTAACTTTTATTTTCTTACAGTTTGCAGTCCCAAAATAACACTTATTTCTTATAAGATGAAACTGATCATTCGAAATTAAAAAATATAAAAAAAAAATTGGAGGAAAGCGGGGTTTGAACAGCTGCACTTCTAGTATCGTTGCTGTGTTTAGAGTATGCAACACTCATATTGCCAACTCATCAGCTATCGAAAGACGAGAGCCAGGAAACGTAATTTAGGAGTTATAAGACGAACATGTTTATACACAGAACTTGTTTATTACAGTGGTAGATTAATTAATTAAAACCGTAATTAAACCGGAAATCTTTTCACCAAGTAATAAAAATAATATCCGTTCTTCTTCGAGATCACGTCTAAAATTGACGTAAGCATTTTAGGGAGATATAACACGAGACTTTCAGTTTTCCCATGTTATTTGCGTAGGTTCGGCTAGGTTTGTCCCAAGTCTACCCAAACAGTGTCCCACCTTGTACATGTTTTTTTACTGCATCAGAACGCCTTGGCCCTAAACATTATAAACTAAACGAGCAGTTTTTAAAAGTTTACCACTTTAATTCCATAATTTTCTGCCTACAACATTGAAAAATTTTATAATTGTGTTTTGAACTAAAAAGAGTAGGAAAAATGAGCGAAACACTTCGCCTGGACTTTCCAATACATTTAAAATACATTGTTTTATATTTTCCAACACTTTCGATATACACCTATCTAGACACGACTAGTTAAAGTAAATAGTTCTTATAAGTTGTAACATCTTGAAGCGGCTGAAGAAAGACCGACCGCTGCGCTGCAAGCGTAAGGTTGGGTAAAATATTCCGACTGAATCAACGGAAGCGCCGAAATTGATATTTGAAAATATATTAATAACTCGAGAAGTATTATTTATAACTAGAAATTACTCTTATTAATTTGTATTTAGAATTTCAAAACCTTTCTGATTTTAAAGCCAAAATGCCACGTTTCCATTTAAAAAAAAGTTATTTTTTACCGTGGCCGCCATATTAAAATTGGAAACTCAAGTTTTTTTCTTAAATACAATCGAGAAGAATTTGCCCTACAACTTTGCTCTTGGGTTTGCGAGTCTATCTATTAAAATAAAAAAGTTAGCCTACACTGAACATTAAACGACTAGTACAAGAATACAACTGCTGTAGAAAGTATGTGAAATTCTTCTAAGGACACTAAGGAGTAAGGACAAAAAGATTATTAAGGGGCAAAAAATTCGATTTTTTGATTTTTTGTCGAAAGATTGTCCTAGGACCTAGAGCAAACAAAACAAAAAACCAAATTTTTAATTTTTTATTGAAAACATTTGGAGGAAGGGGGAACAGTAGCCCCCCTAAATAAAAATAAAAAAGTTAGCCTACACTGAACATTAAACGACTAGTACAAGAATACAACTGCTGTAGAAAGTATGTGAAATTCTTCGAAGGACAAGATTATTAAGGGGCAAAAAATTCGATTTTTTGATTTTTTGTAAAAAGATTCTCTTAGAGCAAACAAAACAAAAAACCAAATTTTTAATTTTATATCGAAAAAATTTGGGGGGAGGGGGAACAGTAGCCCCCCTAAATATGAAATTATCGAAAAAATATTATGATATTCGGATTTTGCTATCAATGATGAGCTATATTGCTTTAACAGAAATATTTTATTGCCCCCCGTTAAATAAATAAAAGGGTACCAATTTTCAAAAATTTACAGAGGGCGTCACAGTAAAATTATAGCAATGAGCAAAAAACAATATTGTAGCAAATGCCTATCTTTATCAGCTTAAAAAGTTTAAACAAAAACGTGTGGGCAGTTTTTGAGAAAAATTTTTTTGAAAAATTTCAAAATTTTGGAGTGATGTCATTACGATCGTTTTTATATTTTCAAAATTAATTATATTTCATGGTATAGTACCCTTAAGGGGCTACCAAACAAGATGTAGTTGATCCCAATCAAACAAGTGGGTTTTGAGTAAATGGGCGTTAAAGTCGAAATTTTCAAAAATTCGTAATGGCCGCCATGTTGATGCTAGAGAGTTCGGTAAAAAAACGTTTGATTTGTTCTAAGGCCTTCTATAATTTCCACTATTCCAATTTCCAAAACCAGTTTCTGAAAAAAATGCTACCAAAAAAACATGTCTAACTTCCGCTTCCGGTTTCGGATTCTTTTTAAAAGCTTATTTTTTCGATGAATTTTTGATATACCTCCTCATTCCAAAGCACATCGAAATCGGTCCAGCCCTTCCGGAGATCTGAGCGTTACCCACACACCCACAGACAGACATTTTTTAAAAACCACTTTCTTAGGATCCTGGAAGCCCAAAACATGTATTTCCGTCAAAATCTCGATTTTGAAAGTTTGCATGAAATTAATACTTCCCTATACTGAAAGTATAGGAAAGTAAAAATAGTAGATTTACGGTTTGCATTCAGATTAAAAATCCGTTTTTAAAAGTATGATAGGTACTAAAAAAGTTATGACAGGGGAATTACAAAGTAATGCCCTCTAATGTGCGGCGAGAAAAGTTGCAAAGCAACGCACCGATTTACTAAAAAAGTTGTTTTAAATTGACACGTGATTTTTAAATTAAATTTAAAAGTATGTATGGATACGCGTATCCCTACTTTGCCTCTACCCTTTCTTGTCTGGTAGCACCCATTAGTTACTTTTTCTTGTCGTACTCATTAGTTGCTTATCTTTTCAGTAAAACAGTGACAATAAAAATAGTAGTAAAACAGTATGCAATGCAATGTGAAAGATCTTAATTCAACAATGAGTGTAAGAATAGCTTTTTTATAAGAATAGGTTTGCCTGAGACATCAAGGCATCGTTATTTCAATACACATGCATACAGGGTGTTTGGATAATAGAAAATCACACTTTGAAGGTCAGTTCTACACATCACAACAATAAAAAAAGTTCCTATAAACGCAAATCGAGAATTATTGAGTTATTGATTTACATCCTTCTGCAGACGAAACAGGTAAACCACTTTTTTGTTGAAAATTTTGGTAGTAGCCGCATTGAAATGTACAATTTTACGTTGAAACTAGACTAACACAAATAATTGATTTGATAAATATAATATAATCACATAAACATAACATAACTAAATACCCAGTGTAATTGGTAATAATTTTAGGTTACGCAACAGTTCATTACCAAGGTTTAGTAAGAAAATATTTCATATTATTAATACTTAGGAGTGGGGGATGGCGAAGTGATACTTAAATGATCCACCCTGTAGAAGCATGTATGTATGTATGACCCTTTGCAGATTTCTACAAAAATAACTGAGAATTTCCGTAATCAAAATTTGTCGATTTACTCAATTTTACCAATATCTAAAAACTGCTTCCGCAAGGAGTCTAATCACCTTTTCTTAAAGTACACATATTTTTATAAGTATTGTCAAAGTGAAGGCAAAATCTCAAACCATGTGAGACCAGCATACAAAAATTAATTTAATATTTGGAATTTTGAAAGGGAACCTTGTAGGTTAGTACTTTTTGGTGGGTAAAAATTGAATTTACTTGACCTAAATCGATAGCGGAGTGTACAGTTACTTTCTCTAAACCCTTTATTTTGAATTAATAAAAGATGAACAACAGATAAGACGTATACTATTTCTGGGTGCCTGATGCTTGATTTGGTAGCCTGGAATGCAAATGTGTTGTTACGGCACTGTGCCAGGGATACAGAAAATTGGCCAATTTAATCTCGGCAACATAATTTTTTGCTAAATGGAGAGCAAAGTTTGTAACTTTTTAAAATTTTTCTATTAGTAGAAAACCAATTTATAATGAAGATTTAAAGTTGCGAGAGTAATTAATAAACTTCAACAATTGGGGAATTTTAATAATTTACAACGCGACTTTTAAACTTGATATATGAATAAGTCTATGGACTATGGTATTGTATTTAATTTCATTAATATATCTGGGTGTTGGATATCAAAGCGAGAGTAGGTCTATCAGTCGAGTTTCTCACCTGGACAGGTGTGTATCAGGCGGTCTGATTGGTGAGCCTCAGGGTCCCTATTCAACATGACTCCCTATTGGTTACGTATCTTTTGTCTTACAATTGCGACCATCATGTGGGGCGTTATTTTATTGTGTTTACATGTGATTCTTTCCGTATTTGATTTCTGATGGTCGAAGTGTTGGCGTATGCGATTTGGTACGCATTCTTATTTTATATTGTAAAGTTTTCTTCAAGCGCTTTCTCCAATCAGGCGATGTAGGTACGTTATCAGTGTCTTATTATAGTTACAGTCTATTTTTATTCAGATGCTGTAAAACATAGTAATACCACGTAAAACTAGAGGGAAGAAGCATTCAAGAAACAAAAATATTTAGGTAAGCGTCTGTTCACGGCGTTGCCGCTATCAGTTCAAACATTTATTATAAATTATATCTTCAGCAAAATTTTCAAAAAATAGGATTAGCGGTTTGAGGCAAGGGAACTGCAATCAGTAACACAATATTTTCTTATCAAAAGTTCATAGTTAGTATACAGGATTGGGCAAAAGTACGGAACAATGCAAATATTCAACATAAAGATTCCGATACACGGCGAATACAATGAAAGTATTGGAGGTTTAAAAGGACTTTCGGTTTAGCCGGAAATTATATCAACTTTTTTATTTTAAATAGAATATCCCGTATATTTTTTGACATATCGATAGAACTCTTTTTTGCGAGTTCAGTGACATAAGGTTTTATGCCTTTATTTTTAATAATTCTAGAGATACTGAAAAATAATGTTTCGTAATTGTTATCTATAGCAGCTCATGAAAGCAAAAGAATGTGAGAAGCCTAAATAGTTCGTTAGCTCGTTCTCCGGACCTGAATCCTGAATTTCTTTCTTTGGGGACATTTAAAATCTAGAATTTATACTGAACGACCAAATAATTTGGAAGAATTGAGACTCAGAATTGTTGGTGAAATAAGAAGAATTCCTGCAGAGCATCTTGTTAATGTAACTGAAGGATTTGTACATACACTTGGTTATTGCCAATAAGTAAATGGTGGTCATTTTGAGCATCTTCTCAAGTGATGTCATTTGTGGTTTTTTATTTGTTTGTTTTTTATTGCTTTGTTGTCATGTGTTGCTAGGTAATAAAACAAATTACGACTCATTATTGTTGAGTGTTTTGTTCAATATCTCTAGAATTATGAAAAATAAAAGCGCTAAACCTTATACCACTAAACTCGCAAAAACGAGTTCTATCGATATATCGAAAAATATATAAAGTGTTCTATTTAAATTTAAAAAGTTGATATTATTTCCGGCTAAACCGGAAGTCAGTTTAAACCGCCAATACCTCCATTGTATCCGGCGTATATCGGAACCTTTAGGTAGAAAATTTTGTCAAAATCGCGGTTGCCGTATTAGAGATATTTGCATTGTTCCGTACTTTTGCTCAACCCTGTATAATTTGTTTTATTCAAAATTTTTATTTTTTATGTGGCGAGTGTATATATCTTAATTTTTAAGAAAACGCCAAAAGTGTAAATTCGGACCTAGGTGTTGCAAATGTTACCTGAATGTAGCTGATGCTGACAATGAAAAATTACTTGGTGCCATAGGAGGCGAGTTTTCAAATTCCCAGGGGGAGTCTAGGACACAGTAAACATAGGCGTCGCTAGAATTTTGCAGTGGGGGCATTATTAGTATGTGAGGGTAAGCGTGACCGGAGGGGGGGTACAAATTACCTCCCGATTACGGGTTCTCCCCCGCAAAAATGGAAAATTTGAGGCAAAATACGCACCAAATTAGCCATTTTCCGCCGTCCATCGACGTTCCAAGCGATCGTGGACCTGCTGATGCGACGAAGACGGGGACGCGTGTTGTTATCACGTGATGCGAGAGTATGACTAACGTAGTTAGTTAAAAATAGGCATTGTCATTTGTCATCAAATACGCTATTACAGCGGCTGACGATACTGTCAACTGTGTATTTTATAAATAAAACGAAAATCACTTTTAGCTAAAGCCTAAAAGATCTTTAAAATACGTATATAAAACAAGATGAAAATTCAGGCCTTCTTAGTATATTTCCAGTAATTTATCTTAATTCGGGGAGGGGGGGGGGGCAACTGCCCTGTCTTGCCCCTCCCTGGCGGCGCCATGACATTAGGTGATGTCCTAAGAGAGCTTTTATAAATGTAGATTTTAGTAAATATTTTTTTCGTGACGTATGAAATCTTGAAGTTTTCAGACTTCTATTTATTCTTATTTTCGTAAATTCTAATAAAATAAAAAACAAAACGTACTTAAAAACTTTGTGCCAAATAAAAAAGATGCTCAATAACTGTCGTAAACGAAAAAATATAGCATTTAAATATGCTTAATGAAAGTCATTTAGCCGCTAGATTTCCAGGCGAAGTAACATCAAATTTGTATGAAATCGGTGTGCTCTGTTGAAAGGCCGTGAACAACCACCAACGTACTCTGATATGGGTTGTGTTGCTTATACTCGTAGCATGTAGAACCCTCTTTGAGTGTTAGCAGGCTTTAGCTCACTTCTCTAGAGATGAGATGCATGCACTTCCGTGGTTCAGAGCCTGCGTAAAGGTGTAGGTTTCCTTGTCCTGTGCCAATTTAAGCACCACACAGAACAGAATGTGAGTTGACATTTTACATCTCGCAAGAGGTTTGCAACCATAAGAAGTAGAATCACAGCTACGAACGAAAAACCTAACAAAAGCAGTGGCGTAACTTTACCGGGGTTCCGCGGGTTTTACGAAACCAGGGCCCGTTTTTTCCTCTAAAAATAAGCAAATGTCAATTTTTTTGTTTCACGAAAAACTACTGTTTTTCAACGGCCGAGTTTCGACGAATATCTCGAAATATCGGTACATTGATAATGTTAGGACACTGGTAAATAATAAATCAGTCCCACACGTCTCTTTATATTTCAACTAGAACAAGACGTTATTATAAGTGAGTAAGTAATATGATAGTATTTTCTTCCAAGTAGCCGTGCTGAACACCCGGCCGAGCATGGGAGAACGGCAACCGCCTTGTTGTTAGATATGGTTTGTAAGACCGTTGAAATCGCTTCAATAACAACGTTTGAAGTTATGTGTTCGGTAAAATTAGTTCAAAAAAGTATGTGCATAAATTGGGTGCCGCAAAACGAAAGCAAAAATTAGAAAGTGCAGAAAGAGCTACAATGCTACAAAGCTGTTAAAATTTTTAAAAAATTAGGGGCTCGAAAAAGTAAGTTCTATTGGATATTTTATTAAATACAGTCTCAACTGTGACATATTCTTTAGGTGATGATATTTGTAACATTTCCGAGCTATTTAAGAAATATTATGACAGATTGTGGTTATTAGCAATAATTTCGATTGAAAATAAGTAGCTCAAAAACAGGATTTTTAGTCCCAGAACAGTAAAAAATTCGTAAAATTACAACTTCAATATTTGAGATACATCGTTTCGTTCAGTGTTACTTGATTAAATGGAGGAAGAAATGGTATTGGATGAAGAAGGTAGATATATTGAAATGACATATTCATAAAATTGTTTCGTGTAGTATTTTTAAAACCCGTGATCATTTATATTCTACGCTTATGAACTCCTTACCAAATCACTGGAAATAGTGAAGCAGCTGGCCAAATAAATAATACGTAACTAAACAAGATCGATAAGGTCAATCATATAGTCGCGTTGACGCAATAATCTCGTATATAATTCGTTTAAAAGTACATAAAAGCGACAAATATATATTTAAATTATTTACAAGAATTATGCGGGAATTTATTATAAATTTATTGCTTCATACTTTAAATACTGCTACATACTAGACTAAAATCCAGATTACGCATTTTAAGTAACACTGCACAAAATTTAGACTTATTAAGTTAATACAAAAATTTGCAATTGCAAAGGCTGGAAAAAGAATTTAGTTTAGTTTTATTTTTAATATTTTTGTTACATAATTATGTTTTTTGTTACATTATGTAGATACGTCTTTTTCTGTTCATAAATATTTTTATTCGATATTATAGTTTCTAGGTTCTACGTCAAGTGGTTTTGTGACGTAAGGTTTCTTTTCGATCTTCTACAGGTAAGGGGGGGGGGGCTGTTATAGGGGCCCAACTTTAATTTGGAACCCAGGCCTCACAACTTCTCGTTACGCCACTGAACAAAAGCTAAATTATCTACTCTTATTTAGAACATTGTTGATGTTAAATATGTTTTTTATCTTCGCAGAATTACTCTGCTCGAAGTCGACGAATTTTGTTCTGGCTCACCGTAATTATTTTCGTATTGATCAGCTTGTATACTGGACGGTTTCGATAACTGTATTACAAACTTATCCATTTTGCTGTTTAGAGGTATTTTTGCTTAAATTAGCTTAAATACACGTAACATTAATTTGTATCATTACGATCTGATAGAAGTGTTTCTTATTTTTCTCGGCGTGGGAGGGAGGCTGCAGTTTAATTTGGGCCAATGCAGAAAAAATTACAGAAATCATGAATATTATTTCGTAGTTAATAATTAATTATGTTGACGATCCGACGCGACGTTTAGATGCAATTCTATTGTGCGATGGAAATAGTTTTCATAATATTGGCACTGCAAAGAAACATAACTGCAATTAGTGGTCAAAACTCAATTTTGGGATCGATTCAACAAACCAATTTTCAAACTATTCGGTCCCAAAGCTTCTGATAGAACTCCTATTAATAAATTTTATTTAAGTTTTTATCACGTGACGAACTTTCTGAAATGCTAGTAAATAATCCACTTAAAGCACGAGGTATAGATGTAGCAAGATGGTGTACCAGCACATAATTCGTGGAGACTAATGGATAGGTGCACCTACAGATCCAGACATCCAGTACAAATCTACACGATCTTATAATGTGATACTTTTCGATTTTCGAAACAGAATCCACCACATTTGCAGCATAAGATTTTTTGCAGGTTTTCTTCTGAGAATTTTACACTGCCAACTGATAATTGGGTAGTGTTTGTACGGTTACTATAGTTATACTTCATTATATTTTTAAATTCGAAGTCTCTTTCATAATATGCCATGGTCAGCTCATCTTAATTAAAAATATGCTAAAAAGCTAATGCGTATATTAAGAAGCTCTTTTACAACTTGCATAAATTAATTAGTTAAGTAAGTGAATGGCTGGCTGTGCTACGTAAGACATAGTTGAGTGTACAAGTGTTGGATGAGAATTGCATTATAAAGATATATTTAATTACATATTTTAAAGTTTAAAGTTTTGTATCTTTAATATATAACTATAAATAAATATCTGGATTAAATTTTAAATTAATTTTAAATAGTTTAATAGGTACCATTACGAAACCGCCACCACGGAAGTCAGTTGTAACGGCACTCCTAGAAAATCCATAAAACTACGTTTGACGATTTATAAATTTACAAAGGTTTGCTTCTTGCTTTCATTACTGAATTGTTCATCTAACAAACAATTTCGATTTCAAAATTTGGAAAATTTAAAGAATTAATTATAACGAATTATCATTAATATGTCAGACCAGTGGAGCTAAAACTGCTGAATTATAAATTTTATTAAGTATGGCACACGGTACAAAATTGGCCTGCGTTTGTAAATAGTATCTATACTTTATTTTTTTAAACATGTGTGATACCTCTTTCCGGCTTGAATGTCAATGCTATATCTATTTATTAGAAGTATAAATTGCATCTAATAAATTGCTTTGTCTATGAAGTGATTTATTCATGTTAACTCTATTAGATAGTTTTACAGGGGGAGACGTAGTCAACAGGCTTTTTATATAATTTCTTTTAATAACAAACCATTAATATAATAAAAGCATTGCACACAGAACATTCTTACAATTTTATTAGAAACTGCATTGTGTGAATACAAATATGTGTATGATTGAAATGATATGACAAGTAAAAGCAATAAGTGCACAAATAATTATACTTAATATAAGCAACAAAAGTACAATAAAACCACAAAACTTTAACACTAATAACGCCAACACAAAATTCATTTTTCCTATGGCATAATGTTTCTAATACTGAAACTAAGCAGGTACTAATAGTAACGAACTTATTTTGGGCGTTAAAATTACAAACTTTTATACGTTTGTAAAATTTTTCCCGACTGTCGCGACAGCCCATCAGAACCCGTTGAATTTATATTCAGTCCGAAAGTCGAAGAATTTTTACCGCCCGTCCGTGAATTAAAAACATTTATTCGTTCGTAATATTTTTTCCGAAGCCCGTCAAATCCGTTGAATTTATATTCAGTCCGTGAATTACAAACCTTTATACGTTTGCAATATTTGACCGAGGCCCGTTAGAGCCATTGGATTTGTATTGAATCCGAAACTTAACTATTTTGCTATTCGTCTGTGAATTTAGAGTTGCCAAGTTATTGTAAAGAATTTCTCATTTGAACTTCGCCGAATTCACTTGTTCTCCTGATCTGGCCATATTGCATACTGTAATAAATTACCAACATTGTTAGTGGTAAAATGCAAATTTCAGTAGAAAACCTGCTTTTTCAACCAGTTATTTTGAGGGCAAAAATATGTCCCACAGTATACAAAACAACCTAAACATATTTTACTTAGAACGTTGTAAGCATACCTAACGGCTGCTAGACTAGACGATCATGTTTTAAATTCCACACTTTATATTGGGAGTTACAGTTAAAAGAAAACAATTTATAAAGTAGCTGAACCGTGCACTACGTCCCACGTTTTTTTCTTACAAACAATGGTGCAAATTTGTTGAAAGAAATATAATGATATAACCTGTGTCGAGATGTAAGACATGCTACTGAATGCGCGGTCACTAAAAGTTGAGACAGAGGCAGCGCACTCGGATTTAGTATATAGAATAGAAAATAACCTGTGTCGACATGTTAGGCATGTTACTAAATGCGCGGTTGGTACAGGTTGAATACGGGGAAAGACATGCGGATAAATAACCTATACAGAGATATAAAACTTGTCACGAAAGGTTGAAACAGGAACAGAGTTTATGACAGGGGAAGAGATTCGGATTTAATATAAAACATAGAAAAATATACTAAGACTTAGATTCGCGCCACTCTACGCTAGCAACAAAATAAACATAAAAAGCGGAGACGTATCCCACGGATTCCAGTAATAAAAAATATAACGTTTAAAAGAATCTTGAACGGTTTATTACATTTGTCCTTTGCAGTGCTTTATTGAAGCTAGACTTTCTTTTGCTCCATCAATAGAAGTTTACTTTATAAATAATGTCAGATTCGTGTACGCCAGACTTTCATTGTTCTTAACGATAAAGAAAAATTCGCATTCGCCTGTGGTTTGTTATATTCAGATACAGTCGAAATGGTCTTTTTAATTTATCAGCTTTGTATGGAAAGAAGATGGCGAAAAATCATACACTACATCTTAAAAAAGGCTCAAATAAACTAGTCCGTAGGTAAATAATTCGATCTTTCATTAAAATAACTTATAGCCTACTGAGTGTAATAAAACATATGGTTCTGGTTTACATGCCGATCGTAGCCATTTCATATGCCTATTTTCTGCAGTTACGAACTTAGTAGTCCGCTTAATAACCCGACTGATATGTACATAGCAAACTAACTAATTAATTTGAAGTTCTACTATTACACCGAAAGTTGAGATGACCTAATTCGACCCAAATTATTTAGGTCGCTTCATCGCTTGCTGTAAACAATTTTAATATAATAAGACCGCCACTTGAATCAGGTTGCTTTAATTCATAAGTAAACAATTATTCCGACAATAAATAACAGACCTAATATTCTAAAACAAGTTAAAGCCTTTGGTGATGTAATGAAGACTGGTTTTTGCACTCTATTCAATTGCTTTCATCTCCAAATTTTGACAGTCTCAGGGCTCCTTGTAAATTTTATCAACAGATGGCGCAACTGTAAACGTCAATTTTATTTTAAAATAAATTTGGAAAGCGAAATTTGGATTGGCGAAAACAAAGATTTATCATCATTTGCTGTTCCCAAGGTGAATTTACTTATTTTGGTTACCTATAATTGCTAATTATATAATCAGTAAATAAATGGTTTGTATTAAAATTCTGCTTTGTACCAAGTTAAGTTTATGCAGTGACTGGAAGAACGTTTACATTTCGTAGTAGTAAGTAGCGAGTTTAATTATACTACTGACTACTTCTGTTATGAATACAGTTTGCTTTTGCACTATAAAATCAGCTTATTGTGGCGACTTGTTTGTCCAATGTTGTTGGTTGTTGGTATTATTTGGATTTTAGTATCATTATACCTTTTTTTCCAGCTGAAAACCACCATAAAAATAACTACAATAAACTATAAAAATTACGTAAAAATGCAGAATAAATGCTTCACTTTCGTTGCATATTTCATTAATAAAAGTAAAAACGAAAGTAACTTATTAATCTAACCTTAGCACATAAGTGTTGTATGCAGGATAGTGTTGTATGCAGGATAGGTGTCAAAAATGATGAAGTAGTCGTATAAATAATTATCAAGCCGCGCCAAATTTGAAATATACCTTAAATTTGAAGTTTTAAGAGCGCCATCTATGCACAAATCTTATAGAAAGTCCCGAGATTGTCAAACTTTTAGGATGAATTTTTTATACATATAGACAAATGGTAGGAGTTGCAACACCATACTCTTCCTTACATCACTCTTTGGCCAAACTAAAAAATTATCATTTATGGCACACTTGATAGTTATCAGTGGTTCTTAAGTATAAAAATTAAAAATTAATAATTTTATAGAATTTGTAAAAAATCAGAATTTTTCTGAAATTTTGTGTATTTGCATTTCCTTAATATAAATTTTCAGTTTCTGACAAAGATAGCAAATCACATTAGGCTGGGTTTTACATCTTGTAACATTTAAATCTCTCATAAGATACCGCTTTTTATCCTCCATACTATTAAAAGAAACCCTGTTTCAGTATGGCTACAAATAAATTTTTATAGGGGTGTTTCAAAGCAAAGTGGGAAAAAGTTATAAATAAATATACTGTAACCATAATATAACATTTTCCCTACTGGAACAACAATACTTGCACAAGCGCTTAATAGTTATTTAAGTATCAAGGAATGTAAGGACGTAATAACATCCGAGGTAGGCGAATACGAGCTGAGGCGGAGCCGAAGCTTGTCGCCTGCCGAGGATGTTATTAGTCGATACGTTCCGTGTTACTTATTAAATTTTTCACGCTACCGGCAATGTAAGTAGGCCTACAGGTAGAAATTTAATCATATTTTTAAAAGTTCGTTTTGACAGCTGTCATCGGAATTATTTTTTAAAAGCCCCATTATTCTAAGTTGTCTGTGCTTGTTACCATATCAACGAACAGTTAAAATCTACATTATTTTCCTAGGAATGTAAGTGACACTATTAAGTTCCGTCGTCAAGGGTAACTAGTACAAGAATGTTATCAGCCATTTACGATCCTTGTAGCTATGGATGTAAGGCCTACTTACATTGCCGGTAGCGTGAAAAATATGTTTTCACGCTACCGGCAGTGTAAGTAGGCCTTACATCCATAGCTACAGGGATCGTAAGTGGCTGATAACATTCGTCTACTAGTTACCCTTGACGACGGAACTTAATAGTGTCACTTACATTCCTAGGAAAATAATGTTGATTTTAACTGTTCGTTGATATGGTAACAAACACAGACAACTTAGAATAATGGAGCTTTTAAAAAATAATTCCGATGACAGCTGCCAAAACGAACTTTTAAAAATATGATTAAATTTCTACCTGTAGGCCTACTTACATTGCCGGTAGCGTGAAAAATTTAATAAGTAACACGGAATGTATCGACTAATAACATCCTCGGCAGGCGACAAGCTTCGGCTCCGCCTCAGCTCGTATTCGCCTACCTCGGATGTTATTACGGCCTTACATTCCTTGATACTTAAATAACTATTTATACGACAAGCAATAGAAATTTTTCACATGCTTGATTAATTTTATAAGTGCGCGCATATATAAATTAAATTCCGCTACGAGAAGTTGGGGTATTATACATTGTACACTGGCGCTTTTCGGGATATAACGTATAAGGTAAGTCCTGGTAACGTTATACAAGAAATTTTGAACTTCTTGTTTGTTTACAGCGATTCCGTTGCAGGAATGCATTGCAGTTGCACACAAAAAAGTAAAATAATACCCATTTTTGCAATTTCGTAACTAGGAAGAAGAATCATGTAGTGTATTTTAATACCTGACAACTTCAAATGTAAAAGTGGCCATACTGATATTGCAGTTGACAAATTTACCCGGTTGAAATGCATTCCAAAAGTAAAAAGATCACATCACCACACGAAAAACTGATAAGCGAATAAAATAGATTTGGAAGTTGTAATTTTAAACCACCGTTATTATTGGTTAGGTTTTTAATTCGGTCTTGGTACCAAACTTGCTATTGTTGTAAAAAATACAGAAATGTAACTAGAATTGCGGCGATAAATTGCTTGAAGACAGAATAAGTTCAAGGGGAAATGCTAAATCTGCAATTTGTTGCAATAAATCTGCAGCGCCTTTTGCGTTTAATTCGTTGTAATAAATTGCTGCAACCATTGCTGCAATATTTGGTTGCAATAATTGCTGTCTTGCACTGGGATTAAGAAAAGTGAATATTAATTCAAGACACAAAAGCCAGGAAGAAACCAATAAATGAATACGTAGCTATGCATTCCGTGGAAAAAGAGCAATGGATAACGTACCTCAAACAATTATATAATAGCGACAACATTCATAACAACTATGAAAATGAAATAATATATGGAGAAAATCAGGATGAAAACGTAATAACACAAGAACAAATTTATGAAGCTATAAAAAAGTTAAAAAATAGAAAGGCTCCCGGAGTGGATAACATACCTAATGAATTAATCAAGTATGGTGGGAAAGACTTGACCAAAGAAATCACCCGGATCTATCAGAAGATCCTAGAAAAATCCACTATACCAAAAGAATGGAGAGCGAGTATCACAATACCCATTCTGAAAAAGGGAGATAAGAAAGATCCATCAAATTACAGAACAATAACTTTGTTATGCACATTGCTAAAACTGCTAACAAAAGTCATAGCAAATCAAATATTGGAAACATATCAAATCAGTGAAGAGCAACAAGGGCTCAGAAACAATCGGTCCACGGTAGATGCCATATTTATATTAAGACAGATTACGGAAAAGTCCCTGGAATTCTGTACACCAGCGTATATGTGCTTCATAGATTTGACGAAAGCTTTTGACCGCGTCAGGTTGAAAGACGTAATAAATATTCAAAAAGAAAAAGGAGTCCCTAATAACATAATGCTACCAATAAAAGATATAAATAATAATAACACCACGAAGATAAAAACTAACAATGAATTAAGCGAAGAAGTATCTCTTACAGTAGGAATTCGATAGGGAGACAGCCTAAGTGCATTACTATTTAATGTCATAATGGACAAAATCATTGATAAAGTAAAAGCAACGGGGAAAGGGTATAAAATGGGACCAGAAGAAGTAAAGAGAATCTGCTACACCGATGATGCTGTTATATTGGCAGAGAGCGAAGACGACCTACAGCGTATGCTGCAAACATTCAAAACAACAGCAGAGGATTACAATATGAAGATTTCCGTAGAAAAAACAAAGTGCCTGGTGGCAGCAAAGGAGTCGCTACGATGCAAGCTTGTCATCGACAACAAAAACATAGAGCAAGTGATGTCGTTTACATACCTCGGCACAGAGATATCAAGCTTCAGTAACTTACGGAAAGAAGTGCTCAAACAAATAACTAAAGCAGCGCAAATCTCAGGGTGTATGAAAGATGTTATATGGAGAAATCAGCATATGAATATAGAGAGCAAGGTGCGAATCTACGTACATCAGAAATGAGAACCCTTAGATCGATAACAGAAAAAACGCAAAGGGACAGAATTAGAAACACCAAAATAAGAAAAAAGTGCAAGACAGAAGATATAGTAAAATGGTCAAGGAAAAGAAGGAGACAATGGAATGAACATGTCGGAAGGATGGAAAGGAACAGATTAGCACGAATAGCCAGAGATGAGAAACACAGAGGAAGAAGACCACAGGGTAGACCCCCGAAAAGGTGGAAAGATAGCTGGCAATCAACGTCCCAAGAGCAAGCCGTAAATAACAGGCCACCGGCCTAAAATACGTTTAAGAAGAAGAAGAATAATAATTGCTGCAATAATTGGCTACAATAATTGGCTGCAATAATTTTTGCTGCATATATTTGCTGGAATCATTTGCTGCAATAATAGTATAGCTTTTGGATAGTAATAGCCTGAAGGAGACTTACTCTATACAGCAATTTTTGTACGCATAAAAATCACTTGAGTAAAACAATTTCCACAATTATCAATTTTTCAAAAAAGCAGATCAAGCAATGTGTCCTAGAAATTTCCGCTAATTCCTCTCTGTGATACCTTCTATGAATTTTTGATATTTGAAAATTAATTGATCGGACGGTGGTTACCAACGCAACATACGTAAATAAGGTAATTTGACTTTTTGTTTTTATTACCGCTGTGATAAAATTTAACATTTTTATGCATCTAATTGGTTTAAATAGCGTCACGTGACATATGAATTATATTCTCATAGATATAACTACAATATTGAAAATTTCCTCCAGGCTTCTTTTGAAAAAAAAATTCCTTTTTCACATAGGTTTTCAAAGTTCCCACGAAAAAGTGAATTTCCCTTCTATATACCAATACTGATCGAGTTAGTCGTGTGCATCCTGATCTTACGTAGTAATTGTTTGAAGTTCATATTGAATGTCTCTGAAAATACAATACTCAAAAACGTAATTATTTGTTAAGGTTAACTATGTGTAACTTTTTACGAACTATACTGTACATATGATCTTAAAGATGCTGTTTTCTAATATCAGTGAAATAGGAATCATAAGTTGTGAGAGTCGTGTTCTTAGGTTAGAGTAATAATATTGCATATTTCACGGTGACCGTGTCCATTTATTGCAGGGCTCCGGTACATCACGAGACAATATATAAAACGGTATATAAAGAACTACGAGCTCAGTAAATTAATACCATACATTCTCTAGTTATTTATATCTCTCGTGTGTTGGCAATATGTTACATGTATTAATCCAATAAATAAATATGACTGCCATAAATCGCCGCTCCGTTCTTCCACGACGATAAAAAAACTCGATATAATTTATAATCCAATTAAGTGGGCCTTGGGCCGAACAAAAGACACGTTCCATATAATGTGCCAGCTCCGCACTAAACTTCTATACAATGGACAAATTTTGATCGATTTTATACATCCTTTCTTGCAATTTGCTTTACATTTATAACAAAATTACACGGTTACCAAAAGGATTTAGAAAATGTATCACGAATGTTTGAACTGTTAAAAATATCGTTTCTTATATTTTTCGTCAAACATCTTTTTTATTGTTGGTTGGGTTAAATATGATTTTACACAGAAAATGTTTAATGCTTGATTACTAGCGCAATGATGGGCAACATTCAGGATGTTTATATGTTTTATAAATTCAAACTACTGTAATAATGTTGACCAGAATATTTTTGCGGTATGCCACAAAATAATGCGTTATTTTATTTCCAAACAATAATTTTTAATTAATTTGTTTATAATTGGAAGAAGCGTTTTATTGAAAACATATTAGACCAGAAACAGAAGCACTTTGCTGCGACTTCCATATTGCAAAAGTTTAACTTTTTATATTTTCAAAAGTATTTTATCAATATTTTAGCTGCAACCGTTATCATGGTGCGCTTAATTGCGAATCAAGTGTTTCTTCAATACTTTAAGCACTACTATCGCTAAATTGCGGATCAGAACTATAGAGCTGGGCGATACCGCAAAATCGTTATCAAAAGTATCGAAAGTATCGAAATATTGAAAGTATCAAATGTATCAAAGGTATATAAGTATAAAAGTAGCGCAGTATCGAAAGTTACAATCCAGTAGTTTCGTTAAAACAGCAGAACACAGAATAGAATTAATAAAAAAAATACATCTGTTGATTCAGTTTGACGATTCGATGTAAAATCTTAATTATTATTACAGATACTTAAATTTTTGCTAAAAGTAACGTCAACTTTATCTCCTTAAACTGCACTATTCTAATATAAAGGCGAGTTTAGGCGGAGTAGTCTCTAAACTTTGGACATACTATACAAATGGATCTGTAGAACCTGTATGTAAGCGCTATAACCGTACAATACGTTCCGCCAGTTTATTTTTACATGGAAATACGAAACCTGAGTGGGCAGAGAACCCTTGCTGGGTGCATGGTTTCTTGGTCTAATTGTAATACGGTGCCGAGAAATTTAGAAACAGCAGATGCTTTTATTCGAACTGCTGTTTGCAGTCGCACATTCGTAAATACCAGATTTCTATATCTTAGACGCGTTTGTTAATTTGTTTAATGAAAGGTCAGCACTTGACAAAATCCGTTTTTAAAGACAATTTATTTTTCTCTTTGCTATGTTTCATGAAAATAGATGTTTATAAACATTCAACAATTCTGTTACTGCTTGAAGGACAAATAAAACACTTAATATTTAGCTGACATTTGTAACGCTTGCCACCAGCTAATGCGAGAAACAAAACCGAAGGGTTTCATTTATGTAAACACATTACGATTTATTACAAATTGGGAGATTTAAAATATTTGTTTAGTAGAAACAGTGCACTATGCTCCTCCTTTTTTTAGTATATACTTTAAAAAAATTAACAAATAAGCAGAATCGAGCTGTAAGACATGTACTTAATTCATAGTGGCGTGACTACGGCAATGCAGCCAGTGCAGTTGAAGTCGGGCCCAAGTTCCAAATTCTTTTTTTATTAATAAAAGCGAATGTAATTAGAATAGGCCTAATTATTTATTCGAAGAGAAATATTACTTTTTTTAATAACTAGCAAGTGCACCGAACAAATGTTACAATTAACATTAGTATTATAATCAAAGACTAAGTGGATGTTATGTAATATATGTATATATTATGTAAGAGCCCCTTATACTAAATAAAGTGTGTTGGTTGTTTCAGTGGCACACCATTGGAGGTTTTGCGTTTTGCTCCTCCCCCCCGCGCGCAATTAAGCAATATACACTATTGCCAGCAAGTGTCTCAACCATATTATACCATATATTATATTAGGAATACTTTTGAATATATTACATGATGTACATGTAGTCTTAGATTATAATACTAATGTTAAATATTAAATTTGTTTAGTGCACTCACCAATTGCAAAATAAGTTTAATATTTTTCTAATGTTTATTACTTCCGCATATTCTATTTAAGTACATTTGCTTTAATATTACAACAAATACATACTGTAAACTTAGGCTCATCTCAACCACGGCCCCAATGCAACTGCATTGGCGCAGTTGCGCCACTGTGCGCGCAGTAAGTACACGTCTTACAGCTCAAAACAGCTTATTTGTTATTATTTTAAAATTATTTTAAATTACAAAAAAAGCGTGAAGCGTAGACCACGAGTTCTGCTAGTAGATTATTATTTGAATGTTTGAAATTGACTAGTTTTCACGATTGCAATTTTCGATACTTTCGATATTTTCGATACTTTTGATACTTCAGGATATAGGTAACGATACTCGATACCATCTAAAGTATCGACACTTTGCCCAGCCTAATCAGAACCTCAAAATAGTTTAGAACTGTACCAAGAAAAACAGTTTACCGAAAATGTTTACAGCCGCCGTTGAACATTTGGTGTCGTGACCAGATGAAAATCGTAGTCATAGACAACAGGAGCAATTAATTATTAGTTAATTAAAAAAGCATATTTTAACCCAATTTGTAAAAGACATTTCAGAATATATGTAAAAAATAAGATGTGTTTTATTATGTATAAATAAATTACTTCTTTCTAGTTTCATTTTTCAATTTACTGCAGACAAGTCAGACCGCACTTTCCCTAAAATTAAATCGCAGCGTGGTCCGCAATTTCAAGGTTTAGACCGTTTGATCTGCAATAGTAAAGTCTATTCGCTTTATATGTGAGTTGTCAAAGTTGAAGTTTAAGAAATATGCTTTAGTTATTTGATTATTTTTATGGCAAAAATGTTAATAATTAATTGTTTATTTGGTATCGGTATATACGTAGGTAAAGGTAAAAAGTAAAGGTAAGAAAAAAAAGGTAACAAAATGGTAACAGAATGGAGGCCAAGGACAGGAAGAAGATCGCGGAAAACCGCGAAACAGATGGAGAGATGATACCAATAAGGTTGCAGGAACACAATGGATGGGAGCGACGGCAGATCGAATAGCATGGCGACAACTTGGGGAGGTTACGTCCAGAAATGGAATATCTAAGTGCTGGGAATGATGATGATATACATAGCAACGTATCAATATCATTTATTGTGTATGTATGTATGTATTTTAGGTCTTACAACACTTAGGCCTCATTGTCGGGCCCATTGTGCGTACTACCTTACATACTACCTTAACTAAGTCCTTGATTTACCAACAAATGAAACGTATTTATAAGTTCGAGCTTTACTTCGTTAAAGTTCATTTTAATTTATTGTAAATAAAACAATTCTTAACTTCAACAGATTTTTTTTATTTTAGCCTTATACGTATTTCGACACGTTGACATGTCATTTTCAGAGGCAAGATTAAAAGTAAACGTAAACGTAAAACGTAAAAGTTGGTGTTGCTATAGGAACAATAAATCTTCATAACTGGATCTTGGTTTTCTATATCTGTGTCTAGATGACTTTAGTTTTCAGCTTGCAACGAGTTGTTGTTTAAGATACAAATCCACGCACGCAGAGTTTAGGTTATATTCATATTTAAGTAAAGTTATAATCACTTTGTCCTATTTCCATTACATTAATTGTTAATATCCACTAAAGATACTTTAGAATTGGGCCGCTTACAATCTCGGGCCACAATGCAACTACATTAGCCATTACGAATTTACGTTGACCTTCCTTCAGTTGTGCTGTCTACAACGCTAATACTTAATAATAGCACATTTAAAACTTCATAATTATGAATCGTCGAGTTTGTTTGTCTACTTATATATCTGTGAGAGTTAGGATAATGTCATAAATCAATGTGTCATATAAATACGAACGGATGTATAGCAATAATACATTGCCAACACGTTTTACTTACACCAAACAACCAAGACGTGCAGAGACTGTTGGCATCGCTGCCCTGTATAAATGCAGGAAGGTTAAACTATTCAACCTGCTCTCCGATGATGAAGATGAACTGTTTCAAGTAACTTTTCAACTGGTGGAATGTGGAGGAAAATCTTTCCTTGTATGCAGTAGATACAGTTATATCGCTAAAATATGCAGTATTGTTGCGGTATTTGGTAGTATCGATGTATATTCATTAATTTCGGAGGTAGGGGGGGGGGGTTATAGACCTCACCATAGGTGCGCAACTGAAACAACGAACCCACCTAATTGAGTATAAATTATAATGGGCTCTTCGATAAGTATTCCAATACATTTTACAATGTAATACATTACGCTCCCATTTCCTTATCATTATGGACATTATGCTCCGGGCTTTTTATACAGAATTGAAACATGAAAGAAGAAAAACATACATGCTACACATGCGCGCTTATTATTTCAGAATAAAAACTCTTTGCAGATTTGGGAATATAAAATACTGCCAAACGCAGTACATGTTTAACATCTCGACACAGCGTATTTATTGTTTCTTTTTAAGAAGTATACATAAAAAAACTTGGAACGTAGTCTACGGGCTCCTAGTAATAATACTTTCATATCTAATTTACCTGTGCTGCTTCTTTACAATCAAAAACACTATACGTATACGCTTTTTACAAATTTTTGTTTGCGATGCAAACGTTGCAACAAGGAAAATATAATTGAAGAACTTGTACGAAAGTGTTTTTAATGAGGAATATTTTAAGACAATTTTACTACTTTTTTAAGTATTAGCTATATCTGGTTTTGTAATGTATGTGAAATATATATTATATTATTAAATATCCTATAAATATTGTTTGAATTTTGCATAAATATAGTTGCTTTGAATAGCAATAATATTAACCTCATGTTTGAGACATATACATATTACAAGCAGCTCAGTTAGAAACATACAACAGATATCCATTATTGGTTGGTAACAAATATTAGTTATAATCTAATTTTGTAATACCCACCTAACATTAGGTAAACCTCAAAAAAATGTACACATTTTAATATCCTAGCAATGTTGTTTGTACATTTTTTTTCAGATATTACTCATATTTCATTTTTAAATATCACGCAAATATTCGTTATCTCACACTATTTAAATGATATATGATATCGCACTAACTTTACAGAAATATACATAACCGAGGCGTCGATTTATATGCACAAATAACGTGAAAATAGGCGCATATATATGCACTAAATATACACAAAATATGCACCATTATACGGAAAGTATGCAACGTTTTTTGCACAATACGCAAGCATTATATACGAAACTTGCAAGTGAAATCTATAAACAAAATATTTTAAAATTTTTTTATCAAAAAAAGCGCGTGTGAGAAACCTTACAACATAATATTACACTTAAAATTATTATTTAATTGTTAAAAACTAGCATTAGTATAGTATAATAATTTAAACTTTTATCTAATCTTTATATTTTATAGCATTATAGCAACGAATTACAATAATTATGTTTTGCAAGATTTT
Organism: Ctenicera cuprea; assembly: GCA_958336395.1. Lineage (NCBI taxonomy): Eukaryota > Metazoa > Arthropoda > Insecta > Coleoptera > Elateridae > Ctenicera > Ctenicera cuprea. The sequence goes on along the minus strand of OY284487.1, from coordinate 38,947,713 downwards.
CAACATGAAACGACTGCCTTTTATCAGACAGTATGTTTTTATAAGCGCAAAAGCTTTTTCCAACGTCAACTGAAGTGATTAGCGCATTTTTTAAATAAGTAATAACGTCCAGAACTAGTTGCATGTTATTATCATTAAAGTTGCCAGTTAGAACCTCATTCACCTTCACAAGAGTTTTAAGACCTTCGTTTTTGTTCAATACGTTTTTGCGATACAGTTTTTCCGATATTGCATTTAACTTGATGAATTGATTTATCAAATGTTTTTTTATAAGTTCTACTGAATCGGATAGCAAAACTTTTGTAACTGATTAAAAGTGTTGTACTTATAAAACTATAATTGACTTTAATAAATGCTAATTGTTTTGCAAGTTGGGATTAGTTTATCATTTTATCATATTTTTTGAATCTATAATAAAAATTGAACAGTCTTCAAATTTTAAATTCATTTTTTAATATTTTCTAAATTATTTGAATAATAAAGAGCAACATCCAACCACGAACCCATCTGGTAAGCACTGGTTTAGGAGACAGTGGAATATTTGGCAACGAATTGCATCCTCAGGGGCGCTTTTACGAATATCTGTTTTACATTAGATATTAAATCGTTTACAATAGGAAACTGATTCCTAATTTCTTCTGCAACTCTATTTACATCATGAGCCAAACAAGTTGTATGGATTAAATTTGCTTTTATCATATATGGTTCAATATCAGATATCATTAATATTATTTTTTCTGTAGGAACTGTTTCCTGCTGAAAGAACCTTGTGAGACCTTCATTTACGAATCTAGAAATAGTGACTGTTAGTTTTATCTAGTTCTTTCGTGCTAATAGGGTAAGATGTGCTAGGTATGTCAACTTTTAAAACCCCTATAATTAAATTTGCAATATAGCGTCCACATTTTTCCGTAGTTTCACCAACAGAAAAATAAATATAGTTGATTCTTATAATTTCGCGAATTTTACGTGTTGTTGTTATATAAATTTCGTTGATATAATTTTTTCTAAGAGTGCTTTCATCTGAAACATGTTTACTAATAGGTATATGTTTCTAAGAATAACATACAATTATTATAGTTTGATTTTGTTAGTGGTATGTTAGCACTCAGTAAAGCATTACATAAATCGAAACTAAATTCTTCTTGTTACCTACATGCATATTCAACAAATTTAATTATTGTAAAAAGTCAAAAATTGCTTATAGCGTCTTGCTGCAGACTGCAAAATATTTTGTTTTCCTGTAGTACCAGTTCCGGATAACCTTTTATCCATAATAAAGGCAAGATGCTATCTTTTGGAATTTTTTTGTATAAACAGAAACACACACAAGGCGAGCCACTATTTTGGTTTTTATTACAAAGTGGTAGGCACGAAAAACAGAATGAAACTAATATCTGCTATTTTCAAGAATCTGCAATTGCATAATTCTTAGAAATGATTGCAAAAATTCCAAAACTTGGAACTAACATTCTACCTGGTATAATCCGGGACATCCGCTCAAGAATACCTAGTAACAGCACGCACTTATTGAAAATCCCAATGCACTTCTCATTTTTTGCCCTTTTCTAAACCCCAAAAATATGCAAATTAAAATTAGTATTATTTAATTGCATTTTATTAGATATGGATACAAACAGAAGCATTTTATTGGCATATAAAAACTATCAAATATGCATTTGCATGAAATCCGTGCCTTTAAATAACACTATATGTATATTTGGTGCTACTAGGAAAGTTTTGGCAAACTGAACTTTCACTTTCTTCAAAACTAATTCCTTTTTTTAGTTTTCTGACTTCAAAATATATTTTATTATTCGATTAGCTGGTGTGTTGGATAAATAATATGAAAACAAAAATATGAATTAAAATTCCTGTGTTCCCTCTCACTTTTTATCTGTCACTTAATGATTACTGCTGGTTGAGGTCATATATGCTGTATAGTTATTTACGTTATATAGGTAGATACCTCTGGGTACTTTCACACGATACGAATATTTCATCATTTTGAAGCTAGGTAGTTCATCACAGTAAAAAACAACTTTATAGACATGTATTAATTATGCAGTAGAAGAAAAGGAAATTGAATATTGCAAAATTGGCACTAATGAACTTTGGATGCTACAGAGGTATAGTTAATGTCAAAATGAGGTGTTAGCCTACCATACCTTAAATTTAGGACTAAGTAGAATTGGGTTCAGTATGGATACAAAAAGTGGCTTGCTCTTGGCCTTGTCTTTTCTTTTTCTTTTCAAACTGTCAGAATCTTATTATGTAAATAAGCAAAGCGTAGGTCATATAACCCGTACAATACACACAACAACAACATCAATAAATTTATTATTTTCGTAGCAGCTCGTGCTCCAGGTCTCTGTATACGTATGCATTTGATATCCGAGTGTAATAGCCGGGCCATTGTAGTCCGATTTGTCCGTGGCCGGACGAGTGAGTTATTTCAAACACAATAGTTCATTAGTTTATCGAATCAGATCGGACTAGTCATTAATCTTACCTGTTTGCAGTCGACCAGACAAATCGAATATTGTATCTCCTTTTAGAAAAAAATATTAATTCTTGTTATCCTGAGAGGAGACACGGACTTCGGTGGCTCAATACTTAAAATGCTACATCATCTTCGCTTGGAATAAGTTATTCTAGATTGAAAATGTCAAAGTGGATTAGAATACGATTTCGTAAACAATCATTTTAATGTAAGTCCAAAAGGTTTAAAAAGAATAAGAAAGGACTGGTAATGTTTAATTCAAAAAGAGACCATGTTTTAGTAAAACCATAAAATGTACTATTCCATAAATCCTAACAGAGAACAACATGTTATAATCCTTGGAATATGAACTCTTGAATTTCAGAATTGTAAATAATTACTTAGAAGTAATGTGGGTTACAATTGTTCAAAACAATTTGGTTAAAGACATGGACGAAACATCCAGCTGTCAAGTCGTAAAACTAATAAATTAATATTTGCAAATACATTTTGATCATTTATACATATACAGGGTTGGGAAAAAGTAGGGTACAATGTAAATATCTCTAATACGACAACCGCGATTTCAATAAAATTGTCTACATGAAGGTTTCGATATACGGCGGACACAATGAAAGTATCGGCGCGGCGGTTTAAGAGGACTTCCGGTTTAGCCGTAAATGATATCAACCTTTTTTATTTTAAATGAAACACCCTGTATATTTTTTAATATATCGATAGAAATCTTTTTTGCGAGTTCAGTGATATAGGTTTCATGCCTTTATTTTCAATAACTTTAAAGATATTGAACAATAATGTTTCGTAATTGTTATCTAGCAGCTTATGAAAGAAAAGAATGTGAGAAGCTTAATCAGTTTTGTAAAGTTGTCAAATATTGTTGGTTCGTGTTGTGTTGTTTTGATGTTCGATAGATTGAGTAGTGTGATTGCAGTAATCAATTAATTAACCAAATTAAGTAAAACTGCTGAATTTAACATCAGAAATGGTTCAATTAACAGAAAGATTGCAAATTGTTAAATAAAGTACAAACTTTTTGCTGAGTTCTATGACGCTCACCAAAACCAACTATAATTAAAATTTGAATTCGTTCTCTTTCTGTTAATCGAACCATTTCTGATGTTAAGTTCAGCAGTTTTAATTAATTTTGGTTAATTAATTGATTACTGCAACCACACTGCTCAATCTATCAAATATCAAAACAACACAACAAAAACCGAGCATATTTGACAACTTTACAAAACTGTTCAGGCTTCTCACATTCTTTTGTTTCCATGAGCTGCTGGATAACAATAAATTACGAAACATTATTGTTCAATATCTCTAGAATTATTGAAAATAAAGGCATAAAACCTTATATCACTGTACTTGCAAAGAAGAGTTCTATCGACATATCAAAAATATGCAGATAATTCCATTTAAAATAAAAAAGTCCTTTTAAACCGCCAATACCTTCATTGCATTCGTCGTATATCGGAACCTTCATGTAAAATTTTTTGTCAAAATGGCAGTTGCTATATTAAAGATATTTGCATTGTTCCATACTCTTGCACAATCCTGTATATCAATTTTGGAAATTAAATCCAGAAATTCCACAATAACACTGGTTGAGTTTGAGGTTAGTACTGTTTTGATTTTACTAGCCGAAATTAAAAGTGAAAATTCCGACGGTTCTTGGTGGAAGGTGTAATTACATTTATAAGTAAATTTTCGGCAGACATTAATTTGCAAATAAACGCATTATAATTTACAGCTTAAAAGTATAAAGCTATAAAGTATTAAATTATACTTGCACGATTTTGTCCAGGATGAAGAAAGATTTCATCGAATCTATAAACGTTCTCGTCCGTACTTGTATTGTTCTCAAGATCCGAAGTTATTCTGGACGTCAAAAAATAAATTAAAAATCTTTTCTTTCTATATATGTTCTACCTTCATCTGGTCAGCCACATCTTACATATTAGACCAGGTGAAACACAACCTTGCGAAAGGCTTTATCTTCGGCAGGTGAATCCGATAGTTTAACTGACTCATTCTACCAATATGTCTAACTCGAATGTCAGGGTTGAACGCTAAAAAATACGTTTCGGGTTATTGAATTTTAAATAAGTAGGTATATTTCGCATGACAAAGTGGAATCGAGCAGACTGTAGCCAAAGGCTATTTTATTTCTGAATTGGTTTTGACCTATACAGCCTTTATCTTGTTATTAAATTTATTTATAATTTGTACCACTTAAGAAATACCTTCTGCTGTTGTGTAATGTTGTACATTTTATAATTTAATTGTTTTATTAATGAATTTGCGTTATGAAGTTTTAATTATTAGGGGAATTATATCGATACAGCAGAAAACTTTCCGTGTAAGTTGTAGAAAAGTAACAAATATCCTAGTATGATTGTCTGCCTGTACGAGTGTGTTTCAGAAAATATTTCATTTGTCCGAATTGTAAAGAAACAAATAACTAATTTGGGGAATTAATTTTCTAACGTTTTAATATATTTTTCTGTTTTGTAATGACCGCCGGTTCCCACATTAAATGTCGTTTTAGATTTCCCATATAATTAATTTCAATGGTTAGAAACTGTTTTTCTTGGAAGTTCCTAGATTTGTATAAAATAATAAAATATTGAAATTGGTATTTAGCCTTGTGAATGTGAAATTTATTTTGGTTAGAATATTTAAAGAAGATATTTTCTTTCAATTGTACTGATAGGACACATACCTACTATAACGACATTTTTTTTTATTTCAGTTACGCTCATTTAAAATCGATTAGGTACTCTTAAAATTACCTAATCTTTTTAAGTTAAGCAATGGTGTTAACTTTGTAAAATTTGTGATTCGAAAACTTACTCTACAGTGGCGTAACGAGAAGTTGTGGGGCCTGGGTTCCAGATTCAGGTCGGTAGGAGATAAAAACAAAACCTTCCCACAGAAGCAGTTGAACATAAAATAACACAAACAATATTAACTACGTACCTAATAAAGGTCCATATAACTTAGAAACTAATATGAACTAAAAATATTTTTCTACTTCCGTCTTTAAAATGCCATTTATCGCATATGTTTCCATGACGCTAAGTGACTTTTTAAACACACCTCGACAAGCCGTGACTTTGTGCGCTTTAGTCACGGGCTGAAGTTAGCTCTAGGTTTTTAGTCGCAAAAATCAATTGAAAATCAACTGAAAATCAAGTTAGTCGTCACTTGTCATCAATCTGTCAAAATAATTAATATTGCTTAAGATAATAAAATAATTTCCAAATTTTAGTATTTTTGTGATGGTCGTAGAAAAAGTATAGTATGCAATTCGTTTTATAAACTTCTCTAGACACTCGTTTTAATAAACACTTGCTCCACTCGTGCCTAATAAAACTCGTGACTAAAATGCCGTTTATAAAACTTGTTGCATAATATACTATTATGAATAGACAGAGACATATCTACGTGAAGTAACAAAAGACGAACATAATATGTAATAAAAATCTTAAAAATAAAACTAAACAAAACTTCTTTTTCTGGCCTTTGTACATGCATATTTTTGTATCAATTTATTCAAGTCCAGATTTTGTGCAGCGCTATTTTCAATCAATAAGTTTTGTATTTCTTAAATAATTTTTGATGATTTTTAAATTGGAAAACGATTTTTTAGCTGTAGCAATTTTTAACAGTTTTGTTGCCCTTTCTAATTTATGTTTTCGTTTTGCGGCACCCGATTTATGCACATATTTTTTAAACCCGTTTTATTGAACACTTTACTTTAAACGCTGTTATTGAAGCTATTTCAACGGTCTCGAAAACCGTACCTAACAGCAAAGCGGTTGCCATGCTAACGTACCCCCACGCTCGCCCGGGTGAAAAAACTGTCATATTATTTACTCATATTACCGGCTGGTTAAAATAGAAAGAGAGGTGTGGAACTAATTTATTAGTACCCTAACATTTTCAACTTACCGACCGATCGATCGATCTACACATACCGAGATATTCATTGAAAGACAACCATTGAAAAAATGGTTATTTTATATTTTTAGGGGAAAAACTATGAAAGAACGGGGTCTTGCGGTTCTCACGATTCACGGGCCCTGGTTTCGTGAAACCCGCGGAACTCCGCTAGTTACGCCACTGTTACTCTGTATCTATTGTAGAGGTTTGAAGGAAATACGGCAAAGTTTTCAACTTCGTTAGTATCGAACTGTTACAATGCATTGTATTTTTGAAATATTTCTCATATGTATAAGTAACCGAACACGAGTGATTGTACCAGTGGAACAGTTGGATTTTGGACCATGGGAGGTGATTTGGTTAAAACGATTAAAAATTCTGAGTTGAATTTGTTTGCTGTTTGGTATTAAGTCAAAGTCTTAGCCTCTTTGTGCATAAGCAAAATTTATTCTAAAAGCAACAAACTTTTCCCATATTTTTCCTTACAAAATTGTACTCTAGAACGTGAAAAAATTTGGTAGTTACATAACTATTAATACTCGGATCTTCCAACATGGGGAACCGCGTTGTCCGAAGTTAATAGCAATTTTCCATGGGAATGACTCATCTACTTTTTTGACAGACAATTTAGTTTAGTTTATCAACGTATTAATAATAGGACCTGATAATCTCATCATTATTTGTAACGAAACATCCATAATGAGTTGCATGGTAAAAGAGTAATTATTATAAGCAAACGAACAGAACATAAGCTGGTATTCTTCCTACTTACTGCGACTTCTTTGAAAGTAAAGTAGTGATCTTATCCTTTAAACGGATCTTTTCAAGCCACGTAAACTGCTGCATGAATCAACAGTTGTCAATATCGAATCGCAATGTGATCAGCACCATTTACGGATATCTTGATCTATATGTATAATGAATAATATTTCAATTCCATAAGGAGGTGACCCTGTAATACGATTAAAATTACGTAATCGAATATCCTGTGCATTTCAGATGTATTACAATACAAAAAATGCGTTGTAGAAAATACAATAGTGGTTGTATATTACTTAGGGGGTTAGTTCTTGGATATATTAATGACGTCAGCACTGTTCATCAATCAATATTGTGGTCAGATCATCAATAACACTAATAGCCGGTCTTGTGAATTTAAAATGGCTGTTATGCTGGAACAATGTAGTCTATTATAAGTGTAGATTTGTTTTCAGGTTGGCTGTATCAACGATCATGTGCGTAGGATTCGGGAGGCGGCGGAGACAACGACCCCCTGGACTTTAATGAACACGGGACAAACGAGTTTCTACTTCTATTTATTAAATATAAAATAAAATGGCTGCTTGTCAACTGCCGTATAAAATATTTTATTTGTTTTCAAGTTTTAGTTAATATAATTACATTTTTATGCTATCAGAAAAAATACATTTTTTTATTTATTTTTCTATACTACATAATATATGAATTGATTCGAAACGTAAAGAGTACATTTTATACCATTAAAATAATTTACGACAGGTAATAAAGTATAATTAAAAACTATTGGAAATTTCAACATAATTAATAAAAATATACCCCATGAACTTAAATATATTTAAATATTTTACAATTTTACGTCGTACATTTTTCTGTAGCGACACTTATTGAGTAATTACACTTTTTCTAAAAATTAACTTTTTTATAAAATAATAGGATTTGGTATATAAGATGGAAACCTATTTTCGTAGTTTTATGATGTATTACAACATTTTAAGTTGTAAAATACTTTAGGAACTGACAGCCTTTTTCGAAGATAAATAGATTCTTTTGGACAACCGCAATTTTCTCATGAAGATTGGCACTTTTGTAACAGAGAAAATTCCTGAAAAACTCAAGTACATTGAAAATAGTTTTTGACGATGGTAGGTTGATTTTGTAAAATTAGTTGTCACAAAAATGTTTGGCAGGTTATTGATGATCTTGCAAACATTAATGACAAGGCAATTTAAGACGAAGAAAGGAATTGACTAATATTACCAGTATTAAGTCTGCAATTGTAGAATGCACGTCTGTTAATTTTCCCTCTTTTACTATTTACACTGTCCTCAATTTTATATATTTTTGGCGCATAACCCCATTACTTCATGGAAGGAAAGTACGGTTTATACGAAAATTTTTTATTTGACTATACCACTCACATTTCTTTGAACCGATCACAAATTTCCCCTTTCATAAAACGAACCAATCACTTTTGTTTTATACTGATTAAACTGCACGGTACTGCTTAAATAAGTGATAAAACCCACAGTAACTTCGAATAATCGCTCTTAAGTCTTAAATTAACGCGTTTGAAACTGACTTTTGGGTATTTATTATTATTTTGATACAGTTTTTCATTGCTTTGGTCAGAAGTAAGTATCATATTTAATTATAACATAATTTATGAATTAAAGCAAAGCAACAAGTAAAAAGCAAAATACGAGAAACATCGACGGTAACCGATGATAACAATGTCAATGTCAACCAACTTGAATCGCGAGTGTTCAAATCATGACCGACCTAAATTTAAGTGTACACATATAGTAAATATATTAACAACATGCTAATATGCATTAAAAAAGATAAATATATATATTTACATTAAAATTGTATCTTGTTTGACAGGTTAAGGCCCGTACAGACCGGAGACCGAACGCAAACAAACGCCAACGAAGGCACATGTGGAACCGTTTGAGTTTGGTGTGTACGGGATTGGCGAACGCAAACGAACGCTTACCAACGCTTGCCAAGGGGTTCGTTGGCGTTCGATTGCGTTCGCTAGTAGAGCGGTACCTCAAAGAAAGATTCGTTTTGGTTTGGACAGGATTTGTCATTTTTCAGTCGTTGGTAAGCGTTTGGACTGTTTGGGACGTATTTCAATAAAAATTTTTAAATAATAGATAAAGATGGAGTGGAGCGACGAGTTAAGTTTGAAATTAATAGTGCTACCGCGACAAACCCATGCTATGGGACCCAACAAATATGCACTATAAATTAACCAAAAAGAAGGTGGATATTTGGAGAAGCATTGCAGACGAATTTAAGTGCGATATTCCGGAAGTTAAAAAAAAATGGAAAGCTTGCTATCATCTTATCGCCGAGAAATGCGCCGTGAAGGTACCACACATTCCGGCATGGGACCAGACGATTTGATATGACTAACTAATTACTGTATTATTAAATAAAACGTAAATTCGAATTCGGACAGAGTAGCACCGAACGTTTACCAACCGCTCCGAACTGCCAGTGCTCGAATGCGAAACTTTGGTGTGGACGACTGCAAGCATACGCTGACGAATTGTTTCCAACCCCGAACGCCAACGCCATATTTGCGTTCGTTGGCGTTCGTTTGTGTTTGATCTCGGTCTGTACCGGCCTTTACATACACCAAACTCTTAGACCAAAATAATGTACAGACCCTCAAACATTTTATGAAGTACCACGATTCATTTTTACAACAATACTTCACAACAACAGTAAATACAAACGTCAAAATAAAAAATTAAATTTGCAGAAGGACGCCACTACAAAACATTTAAAAACACGCAAAGAATACCATGTTAAGAGCGCCGATTCCCTAAACCACCCGAGCATTTCCAACTAGTTCAGTGTTACCAAATATGCGTCAAAAATAATGTGAGTGATATAGTTAAGACGAATACAACTCGTGATACAATTTTTCTTTGAAACATTGTGGTGTTAGTTAACTCGTGCTATTTAAGATTTAGGTCCCATCCCATCTAGCACTCGTGAACTTACACCACAATTTTATCGAAAAATCGCAATCACTCGTTGCATTATGTATGAAAATTTCCAGGAAACATGTTTTAAAGGGTCACAAACTCAAAGAAAGATTTTTTTTTAAATATGTCTTTGAGACGATGGGATGGTTCGTTAGCTCCTTCACGAATGGTCTAATTTTACTGAACCTTGGAATGTAGGTGTATTTAAAACTTACCAGGAAAATAAACTTTAAACAAAAACAAAAATTACACTTGTTTTCTAGACACTGTTTTATTCAAAACTTGAATTTTGCAAATATAGACAGTACAGACTGATAGAAAACCTTAAAACAAGTCGATTTTGTTTGCTAAATTTCCAGCTCTATGACTATTCGGAAATGTTGACTTTTTAGCTTGTTTGTTTGTGTTCTAATAATAACCCAAATATTACAATATAAAGTTTTTAAAATTTTCAAAAAAAAGACTACTAATGCTCTAATTTCCAAACGCTCTTCACAAATTTTCGACATTTGGAAACTAATGCTTTTCGTTACATTAAAGTAGAGGGGAGATGATAAGGTATTTGCCTTGAGCAAAATTGTATTTCAGAGTCGATAGAAAAAGGCTCTAAACTTGTTTGTTTTAAACAATAATAAGGGGGTAGAAAACTACTTCTTTCCTCTATATCTTGATTAATCAAATTTATTTCTTGGTCTTTAATCTTCTTTAATCCTACGATATCTTTTTCCACGAAAACAATTATTTTATTTTAGGACCTACTACACAATTTGGGATATCAAGGATACGAAAACTTAACTAGTGCAATTTTTTTTAAGTGGTCTGTAACTGTTAATGGAAGTTTCTTTTTGGTATCTGTTTTAAGGAATTTTAGAAATTTTGATTATAATACTTTTTTAATGAAAAATTACAGTAGCTATTTCTATTGACATAAAATTTGGTACCGTAATCGAACACAAGAGGCATAATAAAGTTATTATATACCGGAAACTATTGAAACCACAAAACGTAAATAAAATATTTATTTTTTAAAATTTGTTCTCAAGAACTGGTAACACAGTTTGTATTCAGTTTTGTAACCTAATAAAGATATGAAAGAGCTATTGTGTAGTTTTTATTACAATCTTTTAATTTTTCTATAAATTTTTTTATTGCAGCAAGTTTTGTCAACCGACATTGAATTTCATACCAGAAACTTAAATTTAAATTTGTTACGAACAAAATTGGAAAAGATTTTAGAGTTTTTGCGAAAACTTATGTAAAAAATAAAAATTGCGTTGACTTATTGTGTAGGCATCAATAGTTACTTTGTTGTCAAAGAAAATTACACTTGTCACATTGTTCATTAACAAAATAATGAAGAAAATTGTATAAATGAGGAGTATGCAAATTGATGACACAATACTATTCGCTATTTGCTTTCATATTAATGTAAATTAATACAATAAAATTAATCAACGCAATTGCGTAGGCGTTACGATAACGCCTACATGATGTGTTTTGACGAGGTAGTTGACAGTTGTGATATGTTTACGTAAGTCAATTGCGCATGTCGTAAATAATATTTAAGCAGCTAAACATACGCACATACATACTGCTATGATATTTGGAGGTGTATGTTTTGACTGGGGTGTTGTAGTTCCTGGAAGACAATTTTTGGGATGTTTGCTGCAATTCAATTTGCGATTGGAGGTTTGTGAAAACTATGAGATTTGATACTCTAACTTTTAAACTCAGGTTTGCGTATCATTGCTGTAATTTCTTGTTGTAAATTCTAATAATTTATATTTTTCATATTTGTGAGGTTTGTTTGTATTGAAAGAAAAGAAAAACACAATCAGATTGATACGATTTTTATTTATGTTAATTTTATTTATAATTTAGTTCAGAATTGTTTAAAAGGTTTAATTTGTAAGAAGTTTTAGACTTACTTGTTTGTGCATCGTGAAATGTCATTATGGATGTCAGTGTCATTTGACAATTTGAAAAACTCATTGATCATGAGATTTATTTGTTTTCAAAAAAATGGGAATCAAGGAAGAAGACAAAAGAAATGGAAATTTGTTTAGTGAGTTACGACTCGTCTTTGTAAACAAAGACAGAGAAATTTATATCCTCTGGATGAATAAAGAGGAAAAAACGAGTTTAAAAGTAATATAAAAGTGATTACGAATATAAAAGAAGAAAATACAACGAATTATCAACGAATTGTAAGAAAGTCTAGAAGAATTACAAGTATAAAGCGATCCAGGAAGTTTCTCCAGTTGTGGTGGTTTTAAAACCAAGTCCAAAATAACATAAAAGCAGTCCAGAGCAGGATTCAAATTAAAGGCGAGTGTTTGTGATTACTTGAGGAACCAGCAGACTAGTGAAGTAAATAAGTTTCGACATTTATCGTTTGCTCGAGTGAAGAATATCCCAGTAAGGAGACATTAAGATAAGTGATCTCTATTAGAAAGACGATAGTATTTAGTAAAATTTATTTGATTTTCGAAAACTTCATTAAAAATTGATTCATTAAATAAAACCTTTTTTTTGTAACGTTGATATTGTTTTGTGTTTATTCTATTTCTTATTTATTTATTAATGACTTATCTTACAAGCTAAATAACGACCCTGAGAAAGTTAATAAGAGTCTCATACGAAATATAATTTGTGATTGCGTGAATTGCCGGCATTTAGGGAATTGTTTTCTAGTAAGTACATGCACACGCATATCATTGCAATACATACCACAACGTTTAGATTAATATAATCATTAATAAATTAACCAATTAATACAATTGTGAATAACGGTGATAGATGTCCCTAGAGACATCTATACCAGGTGACTTTTAATTTTGGCCGCCAGAAGGCGTTTAAAAAAAATTTAAAAGCCTAATAATGATATTCATAATTAATTTCTTTTAAGTTGGCTTTAAACACAAAAAATAATGAATTTATAGTGTTTGTTTTTTAATTAATTTGTTTAAACTGATTATTTTGACAAGAAGTCTAAATTAACACCGTTTTACGTCGTAATATGCATTTTATACGTATATTATCAAAAAAAATTTGAAATTTATAATTGTTGCATGTTTTCATGGTCAGATGATATAATATACGACGAGGTATAAAGTAGCAAAGCTACAATCCACACAAAAAAAGCAGAACCCGGCTAAACCGATATCAAACCGTCAGGTGGCCTCTGAGTACAAAAATAAGAACAGTGTCTTAATAAATCAACATAATAAGCGAAGAGATGCTAATATTTACAAATACGAACAACTTAAGACGCGTTTCTTCGTTCTTATTAAGACTCTTCAGTTAGGTATAGTTCCTATTTGTAAATGCAAGCATCAAACGCATTGAATTCGTGCCAACAATAACGGTGATAGATGTCCCTAGAGACATCTATATAATGTATGGCGAGGTATAAAGTAGCAAAGCTACAATCCACGCAAATCTAGCGTATCAAACCGCCATTCATTATATAGATGTCTCTAGGGGCATCTATTACCGTTATTGTTATTATTGGCACGACTTAACTACTTTCAATGCTTGTATTTACAAATAGGAACTATATATAACTGAAAAGTTCTAATAAGGACAAAACGCGTCTTAGTTTGTTCCTATTCGTGAATGTTAGCATCTCTTCTCTTAATAATAATGTGAAAAAAAAATAAAATGTTGGCTCGGTTCTGAACCTTCGATCATCAGCCCGCGGGCAGACAAGTTACTTAGTGGTGCTAACGTTTTACTCATAATAGTGTGACCAAATTATGGAATAAATTCGCTAGTGTCATTAATTGAAGTCTATCGCAGAAACCCTCGTACCTGACACTGTTTAGAATTATTCATGTGTATTTCCCCGAGATAATGAAATCATCGAGTTTTTAAATGCATCATGGATAATTTCTACGATCAGTTGTTAAACTTTTTTTTTCTATTCGGTTATGTGATTTAATCATATCCGAGAATAGGGAAATGTTCCAGAAAACTAAAGTTAAAGTCCGTTGAACTTCAGTAAATGGCAAATTAAAATAGCAAATGATACAAAAGTAATAATTCTAAAAAAAAAACAATTGTAAGAGTTTAAAAGTTCTCAATTTACCACCTGGCGGTCTAGGACGTATCGGCGCGACCGATTCGGTGCCGCAGATACGGCGCTAGGACGTTTTGGAGCGAAGCCGTTTCGGCGTGAGACCGTTACGGCGCCAGCCGTTTCAACGCGAGGACGTTTTGGCGCAAAGACATTTTACGGCGAAGTTGTTTCGGCGCCGCCGATTCGGAGCGAGGACATTTCGACGCGAATATGTTTAACGCAGTTCGTTTGGTTTAAGCTACTTTTAATAGTACAACTTAATATGTAGGTTAATACAAATTGTTTTATTTATAACGTACAAAAATCGCCCATTCAAGTTGTAGGTGATTCCAAGCAGACGACTGTTTTAGTACATGCGCGTTAAAGCCGAGAATTTCAAAAAATCGTAGCGGCCTCTATTTTGAAACTAGAGAGTTCGGTTACATAGTCTTCGATTTGCCGCTTTTCTCGCAGATTTTGTGCTCAAATTTCCAAATTTAGTTTTGCAAGAAAACGCTACCAAAACTAACTTCCGCTTTCATTTTCTGATTATTTTGAAAAGTTTAACTAGAACTACAATTTTCGATATACCTATTTAAGTGAAATTCATTAAAATCGATTCAGTACTTTCATCTTTAAACGTTACACACCTACCCTCCCCACCCCCCACCCCACACACACAGACTTTTTTAAAAACCACTTTTTGGGTTTTTGAGCTGCAAAACGTGTATTTCCGTTAAAATCTTGATTTCGAAAATTTTCATGAAATCAATGCTTTCCTACACCGAAGCTACGGGAAAGTAAAAACGGCGCAATATATAAGCGCACTTATTATTTCACAAAACAAAGAATTTACAGCAAGCATGTTCATAATCGCAACTCCTTGTATATTTTAAAATATGAATTACTGCTGAACATGTCTAACACTTGACACAGTATATTTATTATTCTTTTAAGAGAAGTATACAAAAAACGTGAGGCGGTATCTACGAGTTCCGTTAGTTTATTTTAAATCGTCATACCCATTCGAAGGTTTTTGCGATAAGCTTCAATTAACGACACTAGCGAATTTATTCTATACTTTTGCTACAGGCTGTATATGATTGCTTATATTCTTGAAACACTTTATCTATGTACAGATTTATTTGAACAAAAAACATACAATTACTTGTAACCGATTACCGAGTAATAAATTAAGCCCTACACTGTGTTTGATATGGTGACATGTGAATGCTGCAATTCCCTTTTTAAAAGGTGTAAAATTTTATCAGTTTTTAATGATAGAAATGATATAATCATTTATTTTAAAATTTATTATCATACTAGGTGAACCCGTTACCTTTGCTTCACGTTGTGATAACGTCGAGATGTAAGCCCGTCGTCGTGTTATGGTGAGACAGTTAGGGATTTAACATATAGATTTCGTTGAGACGCCGCCGGTGCAAAAAGTATTATGATTGATTATTCGACGTCAATCAAGCAAATAGATTTTACAGTATAGAACAATCTAACTTTTTACAATCTAAATTATTCTTGTTCAACTTCGGATATGATTGATTTCCAAGCAGTGCAATAGGAGGGACCTCAGACTTTTAATATCTCAACCAGGTATATTAAAAATATGCTTTATCACTGCAAATTACAGATTTAACCTCCACCTTACTATTTTATGATTGTGCGCTTATGTATTATAGAATTATTTGCATTTAAAACTACTGGTGTTACCCCAGCACACAATGCACTGACAGACAGCGTTGACAGAACCTGCGAAATGTCAAGTCACGTGATGCATTAGTTCCAATAAGGACACGCGACGTTATTGTAGGCCAAATAAAATTGGATTATAAAGTTGTAAACATTTAACACTATTTTACGTTTGTATCAACATTGAATTAAGTTAGTTAATTAATTTTTGTAACGCGGCAATGTTATACAGGGTGGAGAAAAAGTATAGAATGAACGTGTTGGGTATCGTCGTATAGAGTTTTTTTTTTCTCTTTTCGTCTATCTATAAATTTACAGGGTTGTATTAGAAAATTATTGAAAAAAACATATTGAAAGTTGTTGCATTTTAAAAATTGACATTAAATTAAATGACGTTAAAATAAATGTTTAAAATGTTTACCATTGACAATTTGACAGTGCCCTAAACGTTGTAAAAAATTATTTAACGTATTTCTTAAGTACTCTGCTTCTATTTGCGCCACCTCTTGCTGGATTCCGTTTTTTAGATCTTCTACATTGTTTGGCCTTAGAGTGTAGACTTTGTTCTTCAGGTATCCCCATAGAAAGAAGTCTAAACGTGTCAAATCGGGAGATCGAGCTGGCCAGTCGATTGCTTTTCCCTTTCCGATCCACCTATTCAGAAGCACCTCGTTTAAATATTGCACGACAGGAAAAGCGTAATGGGGAGCTGCGCCGTCTTGCTGAAACCATATGTCTCTATGCGGTATGTCCTGTTTATCCGCCTTAGGACTTCTTTCTATGGGGTTACCTGAAGAGCAAAGTCTACACTCGAAGGCCAAACAATGTAGAAGATCTAAAAAACGGAATCCAGCAAGATGTGGCGCAAATAGAAGCAGAGTACCTACTTAAGAAATACTTTAAATAATTTTTTACAACGTTTAGGACACTGCCAAATTGTCAATGGTGAACACTTTGAACATTTAATTTAATGTCAATTTTTAAAATGCAATAACTTTAAATACTTCTTTTCAACAATACAACCTTGTAACATTTTTAGATAAATGAAAGGAGAAAAAAACTCTATTCAACGATACCCAACACGTCCTATGTTGCCATTTAAAAAAAAGCGTCTCTGATATCACCTGTCAAAAACAATTGAACAAAACAAAATTGAAGAACGTATACAATGTCTCTTAACTTATTTTTTTTCTTAAAACTTATATTTAAAGCATTACAGCCATTATTCCATACTTACCACCCTGTATATTTAACTTGTTTATTTATAATTAGAGCAGTGTTTCCTAACATTTCTTTCTTGGTGACACACTTCTGAAATAGTCAAGTTTTCGCGACACATCACGTATGACAGTAGAAAATGTAAACCCAATTTGTCAATATTAGAAGGCCTAGTCCTCCGCCATTTCAATAAAATTCATTTTTAGTTTGATAAAAATTAATTAATAAATAAAAGTTATATTTATTAAAAAAAGACGAAAACTCATAATTTAACAAAGAAACAAATAAGTCCTAAACTGAACATTTGAATCACAGTAAATAAACGACGTAAAATACAAATGTAAATAATCTTCAGAATATAATACAGAAAACATAGTTTATTTTCATAAAATAAAAGACAGAACATATAAACAATCTTCACAAATCTAGTGAGCAAGTGAGCCATGGCCGTGGCACACTGGTGTGCCGCGACGCACCGTTTGGAAAACTCTGATTTAAAGAAATGTTGCTATTTAGAAAACTGGTTTAGAAAATTACAATTTTTTTTCTACGTAGGCGAGTCGAATATAATCATGGTTTCGTAAAACATACCTTGCGTTTTGTTTTAAAATTAACGGAATCTATTTTCAGGTGTAATACGAGTAGGCGTTAAATGTAACACATTTTAGCGACTGCATATCCTACTTCTGTAATTCCATATAAGGAATACTTTTAGGAAACGCGTGGTGCGTTTGATAGTTGATGGGGACATGGGGGAGTATCGATTGTCAAACCCCCGGCGCGAAGTGTCGCCATGGAGACCACGACTCTGTTGTGGGGGACCGCAGTACCCTGACAACAACGGTATCATAATGGCCCATGTGGTGACATATCTTAAGACACTAAAAATTAGAAATGGGAGTGTTTACTCTTCCTTATCTACGCATAGTTTTGTTTGATTACGAACTTGTTTCCTGAAAATTTCTTGCTAGAAAGAGATAATGTAAAAGTATCCACTTGTGGATCATATCCGAAGTTTATATTGCATATAACAGTTAAAGTAACATGAAAGGATAATTTACTTCAGCAAGCAAGAGTTAAATTATTTAAAACATGATCACAGAACATTTTACAACAAATAAAGGCAATATTTTTAAAGCATTAAGACGTTACTGAAAATTAAAATCAAAATGAAGTTTTATAAAATTACGAACACATTTTTGCAATTCTAAATAAAAAATTAACAGAAAACCTCAAAAAAGTAGAAGCTGATGTCTGCTGTCAAAACTGATCTCTTAAAATGTATTTCCGCTTTAGATTTAAGAACTAATTCTAGAATTTAAAATGTTCAACAATGACCGAAGCACTGCGTCTGGATTTTCTAATACTTTAAAAATTTAATATATGTACTACAGAATAAAGTTCTAGCCCTAACAAAAAATCACAATTATCCTCCCGACATAATCGCTGTTAAATCCCCGAATCAGAAAAATAGTAAGTTCCGTTAGCAGAACATCCAAATGAAATAAAAAAATAAATTTTTTTAGGATTTGTTTCGAATAGATTGAATAGAATAGACAAAAAATGTTGTCAGCCAAAAAGGGGAAGCAACTTAGCCCTATAAATATTACCGCATTTTAATACAAAGTTTCGAATTTCATTCTACCGTAACTGATGCGCAATTTAACTTAAACAGGATTATTTTTTACTTTACAGTTTTTAACGTGTCGTTAGATTCTACATTAAATTCCTATCTGCCAACTCGTTTTTGAATAAAGAGACAAAGTTAAAAGTTAAAAAAATTTAAATTTTATAGGGTTTGATAAAAAAAAACTTAGAACTTTAGATTTGGTGTGAAAATTGTCATAGAAATTCATTGTTGTAACAATGGGTTGGTAATGAAATGTTGTAGCTTTGCTGATATTGTGCGTGATAATGCTATATGTAATACTTCATACGCGAATAATAAATTGCACTTGTAAGAATGAAATTAAAATTTAAGAATGTTTTAATGAAACTTTAGATTTTTTCAAATGTCGCAAAACTTTGTTAATAATGTCTTGAATGTAGCCTTCTGTTTTATCTTAATATTAATGGCGAAGCTTGTATGTAAACGCCGTAATCAGCGATTACAGTTGAATAATTAACAATACATTAATTTTTAAATAATTTTTTTTAATAAATAAGGTAAATTAGTAAATAATAATTAGATATATTAAATAATATAGAACTTTGTAAATTATCTGTCCTGTTCACAGAACAGAAAGCGCACAGCAGACAACAATGCTGTCGTGTAATCGCAAATCGCTGCGATTACAATGTAGTCGCTACTGCCAGCGATTACTTGCATTAATTTGCGGTACGTGTATCGGGCCCATTGTTTTAATTATTTCAGTTGTTTCGCGCGTTACCTTTAGGTATTTTATTGTGTATAAATACGTAAAACGGAGAATGATGTCTAATAGTGTGGGTGTGTTTTAGAAGACTTAATGAATAAACAATCATTTATCAGCCGAAGTTTAGCACAGAGTACCCCCGTCATATAATTGCATATTTACTTTTTTCTTCTTCGCGATTACACTTCCGTAAAAAGCACGCCACGCCACTGCTTAATATGACACGATTTTGTTTTTCTACTGTAGTGTTCCATCGCAAATACGAATACTTAACAGAACACAATAAAACAGAATAATTTGGTTAGGATAAAAATAAAAATAAATACAGCTGGCGCAAAAATATCGTCATTCAATTTGGATTACGGTAAGTAACGTCCACATTCGACTAACAAACAAAAAAATTGTCCGTGGCTAACTCTATATAAGTTCCGGTACCGTAACACTATACACTGCGTTCTTTTTATTACCAAAAATTATATTGATATGACACTACTACAAATATAGAACAAAATTACAACAAAACTTCAATAGTCCGGTTTACATTTCGTTGACGAATAGCATCTTGAAGTATACAATTACGGATTTTCTAGAAAATCAATATAGGTATTACGCCATTGGAAAAATAAAACTTATATTTTAAACTGTAGCGATATTTGCTAATAATTGTAAGCTGCTTATTTACTGTGTTTGTAACATATGTTACTTTTTTTTGTTACGCATTTTTTAGAAGACCACATAAACAAGAAATATTAAAAAAAATGTTTTTGTTTTCTGCAGATGTACCGAATTTCTTCGTTAATCAGCAAGGCGCGGAGTTATATGCACAAAAAAACATCAAAATATGCGTATACATGCATCAAATATATACAAAATATGCACCATTATATGCAAAGTATGCACCATTTGATGCACAATATCCAAGCATTATATGTATACAAAACTCGCAAGTGTAATCAATAAACAACAAAATTTTTATTATTTTTTATTAAAAAAAGGCCCCTGTGGAGAACCTTACAACATAATATTAAACTTAGAATTTTTGTTTACAAACTACAATTTTTAAAAACTAGCATTAGTTTAGTATAACAATTTAAACTTATACCTAATCTTTATATTTTATAGCATTATAGCAATACATTACAAAATGTTTTCCAAGATTTTCAACACAAATGAAACGACTGCCTTTTATCAGGCAGTATGTGTTTGTAAGCGAAGCTCTTTTTAACGTCAACTGAAGTGATTGGCGTATAACTTTAAATTAGTAATAATGTCCAGGTCTAGTTGCCTGTCATTATCATTAAAGTTGCCAGTTAGAACCTTATTCACCTTCATAAGAGTTTTAAATTTTTCGTTTTTATTTAATACGTTTGTTGGTTTCTGCGATACAGTGTTTCCAATTTTGCATTTAACTTGATGAATTGATTTTTCAAACGTTTTTATAAGTTCTACTGAATCGAATAGCAAAATTCTTTCTTTTGTAATTCATTGAGTATTGTATATAATTGACATTAATAAATGCTAATTGTTTTGCAAGCTAAGATTTGTTTATTGTAGTTTTTGAATCTATAATACAATTTGAAGAGTCTTCAAAATTTAAAATAAATTTTTTAATATTTTCGAAATTATTTGAATAACAAAGAGCAGCATCCAACCACATACCCCATCTGGTAAGCACTGGTTTAGGAGGCAGTGGAATATTTATCAATATTTATTTAAATAATTGCATTCTCAGGGGCTTTTACAAATGTCTTGTTTACATTAGATGTTAAATCGTTTACAATAAGAAACTGATTCTTAATTTTTTCTGTAACTCTATTTACACCATGAGCCAAGCAAATTGTATGGATGAAATTTGTTGTTATATAAATTTCGTTGATATAATTTTTCCTAAGAGTGCTTTCATGTGGAACATGTTTACTAGTATATTTTTCTAAAAATAACGCAAATTATTATTATTTAATTTTGTTAGTGGTATGTTAGCACTCACGAAAGCATTGCATGCATCGAAATTCAATTCTTTTTTGTTTAATTTAGAAATTCCAGCAATAGACTCGCAGAACGGCATTAGTAGGTTCCAAGATTTTTAACATTTGCCTTAATGCAAAGCAGTTTTAATATGTTGATTAACTTGGAATTTTTTATCGCATGAAACCTTAAAAATTCTTGGTTACTTCAGGTCTACATGCTTATTCAATAAATTTGAACATTGTAAAAGTCAAAGATTGCTTACTGTCTTGCTGCAGACTTGTAAAATATTTTGTTTTCCTGTAGCACCAGTTTCAGATAATATTTTATCCATAATAAAAGCAAGCTGCTGTTTGTTGTTATTTGTTTTAAATAAACAGAAAGACATACACAAGGTGAGCCACTATTTTGATATTTCTTACGAAGTCGTAGGCACGAAAAACAGAATAAAACTAATATCTACTACTTTCAAGAAGTACTGCAGTTGCATAATTCTTAGAAATGATTGCATAAATCCAAAGAATTTTGAAATAACATTCCACCTGGTATAATCCGGGACTTCTGCACAAGAATACCTAGTAACAGCACGCACTTATTGAATATCCAAATGGTCGTCTCGTTTTCTCCACTTTTATATTTAAAAATTTGACGTTTATTTTGCGAATATAAAGAAATATATCTTCTTTTTTTAGCTATCCCTGATGCCCTTAGGGCGGCGGGCTAGGGATTGGTTTTATCGCTATGTTTCAGGAGGTGATGAAATTGTTCGATTTTCAAACCATAACGCTTCATCAGCTTATGTAAAACTCATATCAGCCGTTTTTTCGTACCTCTGTATTTGAGGGGACTTCCAAGCCCTCTAACGACTGCCGCGTTGTTAGTGCGACAGCCTGGAATACCTATTTGGGTGCCGTTCCGAGAGCACGAGGCACCGTGTTGACTCGGTTTTTTGGACACCCATCCAAGAACTTTGCTGAACGCACTCGAATGAGTATTCTAGCCGCGCCAACTCGGAACGCTATTCAAAAAATTTTGAAATATTATTCCACCTGGTATAATCCGGGACATCCGCTCAAGAATACCTAGTAACAGCACGCACTTATTGAAAATCTCAACGTTCTTCTCATTTTCTCTACTTTTATATTTTAAAATTTGACGTATTTTTTGCAAATATAAGGAAATATATCTAAATATGCATTTATTCTAAAAATATGCCCCAAAACCCCAAAATATGCAAATTAAGATTGGTGTAATTTAATTGCATTTTATTAGATATGGATACAAACAGAAGCATTTTATTGGCATATCAAAACTATTAAATACGCATTTGCATAAAATCCGTGCCTTGTTTATCAGTATGCTTGGATGATGTCTACTGTTCAGGTAGAATACTAGTCACAACTCTATAAATAATAATTAACGTAGTAATTAGTAATCCATGTTTGTTTATTATTAATGTGAAATGAAATTGACTTGCAAATTTTGCGAAGATGTATTGTAAATTACCTATTACGTTCTCTATAGATGCGCGTTTCTGATGGAAAATACGTAAATAAACAACCATAATCTTTCTTTGATATACCGGCGTTTAATTTGTAAAGCGGTTTTCCTTCCCGGTTATCGTAATTACGAACGAGTTAGTTAGGAATACAATGCCAGAAGGTGTAAACTCCCAAAGAGTCCAGGTGTTAGGTATTAGAGTGATGACAAGCCTGACTGACCTCTGACCCGAACCGATAATGAGTTAGCCAACCACACCCCTGGGTCATTTATGGCCGATCTTTTAAAGTCTGAATCATCTGCTGATATAATTTATAGTGTGCAGAAATACGAGCCGCTAGTTGCCTTTTCCTCCTAAAAATTCGATTATCTTGTCGTAGTGGGTGGACGGAAGATTAACAAATGATTATTTTCTGATCAGAGGCACAAATTTATTTGACACATTTGCATATTAAATTTGGCTAACCGCAATTAACCGTAAAATGGAGGTCATTGGAAATATCTTAGTTATATTGTGATGTGCTTTTTTAATTCTCACAGACAATACAGATATAACCAATTAGTTGGTTTGTTATTAATACAACAGTAATAATTAGTTTCTGGTAATAAGAATAACCACTTATAATGCATATTTCGATAAACGTAATATAACAGAAAAAATAGAAGTTACAACACCTTCGATTTTCTGTGATTGATGCTCAACTTAAAGAACAATAAAATTGTGTTTTCGTAAGACAAAGTCTTAGACATGACTAAAGAAAATTTAATGCCAAAATAAGAGGTCAGACATATATATTGCATAGGGATTTTTACTGCCAGCAAAAATTGTTTCCACTTCTGCTGTAATCATTCTGAAGTACTTACGCAATAAAAAAAGTAGTGGGGACATTTCCGAATTTGAAATCGGCGCGGCGCGGCGTTGGAATTATTTTAATCCCGACCTATAACTAACTGCTCAGCCGAGAGATCATTTTATGTAAAGTCGTACTTGAAAAGTAATGTAGTTAAGAAAAGTCTGCAAAACTGGTCTTGTTTGTAGATTGAAGG
The DNA here is from genome assembly GCA_958336395.1 of Ctenicera cuprea. Lineage (NCBI taxonomy): Eukaryota > Metazoa > Arthropoda > Insecta > Coleoptera > Elateridae > Ctenicera > Ctenicera cuprea. Next base: position 38,923,635 of record OY284487.1, on the reverse strand, counting down.
TGAGTTAGCAACAGTTGTGCAACAAGAAGGCGAAAAGAAAAAAATAGTTATATTTATTTTATTTTAAAGTTGAATAACAATAAGTCAAAGTTTTTAATTTTGTTAAAAATTGATATCTATTTTAAAATTAAAATTTTGTGTATTAAAAGTGTGCATTGTGGAAAAATAAATATTTAATTTTTGTTGAGATAAAAATAATAGTAGGAATAATAAACTGAAGAAGTAATACAAGGGGCCCTTTCAAGTAGCCCTGCCAATACTGTATGGCAATGTACGTCAAACATTTTTTTTGATTCAGTAGCTACTGTTGGGAAAATGTAACGAAATAACGAAAATAAGATGCATTACCAATTGTAACACAACTTAGAAGTAGCATGCGTGACTATTTTTTTCTACTTTGCTATGCAGAGTATAGCTATGGGGAAAGGTATTGTGATCGTCATGTACGATTTGGAGCAACTGCGATCATTCGGCGTTTTTTTTTTCGCTTTAAGCTTACTGGCTGATATATGCCCAAAATGAGCTTGCTCCGCCAAAAAAATAGAGGGGAGGGGTGTTTTACTTCAGTATAGACGTGCTTGAAAAGAAGCACAGATTTGTATTCTACGCATGTCAAATAACTGATCTGCGCAAGCGCGATCATCTTATTAATCCCCATATCACCCCCACCAATTCTTTTTTAAGTTACTCATTTTGACTTTAAAATCGGTATGAACATGTCAATATTACAATTTACTTTCGGCTTAGACGGCGTCGTCATTTGGGAAATACACTCAGCATAATCAGGTAAGGACCGATCTGAAGCTTGTCTGCCTTTACAAGCCGAAAGTAAATTGTAATATTGACAGTTCGAGAAACCGCGAAAGCCTCAAAGAATATATTTCGGTATGAACATGTTAAATGGATATAAAAATAACTTTCTATTGATAAAAAGTTTATAGAGTGTTTTCTTTGGATCGTTTACCTGAACAGTTTAGTTGAATAATTGCAAAAAAACGACGCATGTTGAATAGCCACCCAAGCGCGATCTTTCTATCAGATATTAAATGACCATAAAAAAACTTTCCATTGGAAAAAAAATGTACAAGGTGTTTCCTTTTGATCGTTTACCTAAACAATTTAATTCAATAATTGCAAAAAAGCGGCTACCGTTCAGAGGCTTAAAAGGAGTTGAAAATAGATTTCGGCTGTCAGAGGATAAACATTGTTTGCAATTACAAAATAGCAGATATTATAAAACCAGAAAACATTAAAAGCAATACTAGGAGTGGGGAAGGGTGCTCTACTTCAATAAAGACGCGCTCGAAAAAGAAGCACAGATTTGTATGCTACGCATCTCGAATAGTTGATTTGCACAAGCGCGAACTTTCTTTCATCCCCGATCACTCATACCATCAATTTTTTTAAAGTTACTCATTTCACTTAAAAATGGTATAGACATGTTAAATGATCAAAGAAAATAACTACTCATTGAGAAAACACCTATAAGGTGTTTTTTTGGTCGCTTACCTGAAGCATTTATTTGAATAAATACCAAAGAAGCGGCTATCGTTTAAAAAGAATCGGTTTTCTGATTTCAGCGGATAAACATTGTTTGCAATTACAAAATACCAGATATCACAAAATTGGAGAACTCTAAAAATAAAGGGTGGAAAAAGGTGCTGTACTTCAATAGACACGCGCTCGAAAAAAAAGCGTATTCTACGCATGCCGAATAGCTGAACTGCGCAAGCGCGATCTTCGTATCATCCTCCGGTCAATCCCATCATTGATTTATTGTTTATTTTTTTTTAATTATTTACTTATATCGACCTTAAAATCAGTTGTGGACATATTAAATGACCATAAAAATAAAATCCCACTGGGAAAAAGTTTATAGGGTGTTTCCTTTTGGTCCTTTGCCTGAACAGTTTAATTTAATTATTGTTCGAAACACGACTATTTTTTGCAAAACCGATTTGCAGCTTTCAGTGCATAAACATTGTTAGCAATTACTAAATACCAGACATTGTAAAACTACATCTCTTGCAAAAAATAAGGGAGTGGGGAGACGTGCTTCGTTTCAAAATAGACGCCCTCGAAAAAGAAATTCAGTTTTATATTCGAATAGCCGATCTGCTATATACTTCGGGAGGTGATTTCTAGGTCATTTAAAGCGAAAAAGTTTTCATGAACGTATGTCTTTAATTGCTTCCTGCCATAAATTAATATATTTGAATTTTATGTGAAAATTTCACTAGCGATGATTTACATTTTCACTTCTTTACGTTTAAATTCATTAACCAGCGTTGTAAATGTAGAAGTGCTAGTATCTCGTAATGTATTATTTTAAAACTTGAGATGTCCTATTTTTTGACTGGAAAATCTTGTTCTTTGTGCAAATAAATCTAAAGAGGTACTCTTGTTGAGAGTCGCTGAATCTAATGGTTTTCCAGATAATCCAATAACTGTGAAAAATCAAGTTGCCATGAAACTCCGACTGAGTGTATCTCCAAAAACAGAAAATAATTTGAATATAAGGGCAAGTTCTACACCTCAAAGCAATAATAAAGTTTCCTACAAACAGAAATTCGGAGAGGCTTTCTTTCAATTGCAAAGTTACAGTCTCTGTAACAGCAAAAGGAAACGGTCTGGGCTGTTGGAAATCATTCCTTTTCCCAATAGTTGCAATTCCGTAAAAAAACCTTGCCAGGCCAATATGTTTATTAAAACTTTTTTTTATTGCTTAGGTAGCTAGAACTTGATCTTAAAGTTAAACCAAATTATTTCGACCTCTTAAGAATTCACTCAAACCTTCATGGCAACTTGATTTTTCACATTCACGTTTACACGCTTCTGGTCGATGAATCTGAACGTTAATAAATGAAATTGCAAACCATCGCTAGTAAAATATCTAGAACAATTTTAATCAAATATTCAAATTTCTAATACAAGGCAGAAATGTTAATTAAAACGTGATCAAACTGTCCCATCTTGAGAAGGCCGTAACTCTGTAAAAATGTAGTTTATGTTTATCGAAATGGTTTGTCTTAAAATTACCTAAGAAATCACCTTACGATGTTTGTCGGTGTAGTTTTTCAAAACCCTGTATTTTTGCATTTATATTTTTTTAAATGACTGGAAAACTAACTAGTGGTAGTTAAGAGTGTTATAAATTTTAAATTGTAAAATAAATTTACTGATATAGATAGGGTGCAGCTATTCAATACGATATATTTCCTTACAGAACGGGCGATGATGTATTTATCTGAATATAAGTTTCTTCATGAATAGAGTGAATGTCAGAGTCAGTAAGGCAAGAGTAATGCACATAAAACCCCTCATTAAGCTTGTGTACACACTTCACATACAGGCCGCACGTGGCGAGTGCGCTGGACAGCCAGTGGCGTACGCCCCTCCCATGTCATTATGGTGACATGACCAAGAATCATCGTCCGATAGTGAATTCTGAATATGTTTGATGTTTCATTTTAGAGAGGAATCATATATTGGAAGGTGCTACTGAAATTGCTGAAAGTGAAAGAAGAGTTATACGCACCATATTTTCTGAAAATAAATTTAATTGTAGCTGCTAATCTATACAAATGCGCGTGTTCGTTATTTTAAAAATTCAAATTACGTTTAGTTATTATATCTGAAACATGAAGAGTAGCCGAAGAGTTATTTGTGCATCAGCATCAGATGATTTTCAGGAAATTGATTTTCTTCAAACGACGATTTCAAGTTCGTGTTTTACTAGATGAAATAACGATGTTTTAGCATAGATATTGCTCTTAAAGATTTGAGGATAATAACAGCTGCAGACAATTTTCAATTTTCATCGAAACGAATGTTGTTGTCGTCAAAGAACGAAACAAGTTATTCGATCTTGAACAATCTTGAGATACGTTAAAACATTCTAAAAGTTAAAGGTTCATCTCCGTGCTTCAGTCGCAAGGAAGGACAGTAATTACAGACTGAAAGAAGCCATCTCTTTGTGCAAGCCTGGCGTTGACACGAGCCATCAGAGCGGGCGGGGGCGTCATCGTGGGGGCACAATTGCTTTATATGTTTCGGAAGGAAGCGGGGGCATCGTTTGCCGCTATACTCCACTTTACATTGTACAACCCTCATAGGTCGATTACACCACGTTTATATTTTGATCGTCTTTCTGAGTAGCTTTTAATATTTCTCATTCCAAATTATTTTTATCACCAGCGACATCGTATATCTTGAACATAACTATAATGCTTATTGGTTATCAATTACGCAGAGAAAATAGCAAGTTCCTTGATTGAATTCTAGTGGAAGAATAATAGATAAAAAAAAATTATGAATGTTGTTGACATTATCAATTATATTCTGTTCAAAAGATTTACTTTCGCTAGTTTACAATTAAATTGCCACTAGTTTATCTAAACTCTAAACTTTCAACGGTAAATGCCAAACGCCAAACGCCAAACACCAAACTCAAACCCCAAAGCCCAATCTCAACTCCCAACTCTCAGTTCTCAACTTCCAGCTCTCAGCTCCCAAACTCGAAACTCCAAACTCGTAACTCCAAACTCGTATCTCGTAACTCGTAACTCGAAACTCGAAACTCGAAAACTCGAAACTCGAAACTCAAGACTTCCGATTCCCGACTCCCGACTTTCGACTTTCCACTCTCGACTCCCGACTTCCCACTCCCAACTCCCAAATCCCCACTGCCCACCCCCCACTCCCCACCCAACTCCCAACTCCCCAATCCGCACTCCCCACTCCGCACTTCGCACTCCAGACCCAGACTTCAAACTCCAAACTCTACGCTCTAAACTGTCAGATAGTACCTTTTATTAATTTACTTAATTTTCTTCTTACCTAATTTTATCGGTTTCTATAATAGTGGTTTTATCAAACGATATCTTCAGTTGACCTTACTCTATTTAGCTTTTGGCGACTGTATTTCAAGGCTTCGTTGTTACTACTTACTTTAGATTTGCAATAAGCTACGAAACTACCATCAGCAATACTATCTTTCGAATCTCGCTTGACGAGACATGATATCGATTTTAAAGAATATATTTTTCCCGCTCCGAATATTTACACCCACTTAACTTGCGTTAAAGAAAATTCAAAAACCCTTTAGTTCTCACAAGAACTTTTGTACTCTAAATGTACATTTCGATTGCTAAGCAGTCATCATCAGTAGAAAAAATACAAAAAGGTATTTTTTCTACTGATGATGACTGCTTAGCAATCGAAATGTACATTTAGAGTACAAAAGTTCTTGTGAGAACTAAAGGGTTTTTGAATTTTCTTTATTTAATTTTCTCACAGTTGCTCATTTATATTTATTAACTTGCGTTGCTTTCGTTTGCTATTACTATTACAATCGTTGCTGTTTATGGTGTTATGCTTCTCACCGCCTCTGTGTATCTTTCCCGAGTTGCTGGATTTTGCTTCCCCTTAATTTGACTAACTTTAATTATCTTTCATATCGTTATGGCAGTTTGACTGACTATGCCACTCACATCTCGTGCGGCCAATTCAACTCAACTTCGACGCTTTCCAACAGTCAAATAAAAATTTTAAATTATACATTTAGCAATATATACAATTATTTGCGTTGCACGTTACGTACTGCACTCTACTGTAAGCAGGAAGTAATACATAACCGTCGACATAGAAACTGTTCACTTGTTATTTAACACGGCCAAAGTAAATATGAAATGTTCTCCGAAACAGCGTATTGTAGTTTAAAAGCTCTTTACATAAAGCTTCAAACCGACCGAAAATGTTAGCAGACTTAGCTCATATTGTCTAAAAAGTACACTTAAAAACAGTAAGTATACGAATGGGCTAACCGTTTTTAAAATAGCCGTTAGACAGTGCATGACAATCCAGGGAAATAAGTAATAGCAAACAACACTAAAATGCTATTCAGTGTGATTACATAGATAAAGTGTTTTAAGAACATGCACAGATGTGTGACGTGGTAGCCACGTAGCCTACATTCACAGTTTGTAGCCCTGCCGTAGTAAAGTCCAGAATACCATAATCACAGTAGGGGCTTTATACTTTATATACTTTCAGTAGCGGGAAGAGGCTTGAACAAATACATATTTCGCGGTGACGGTGAGCGTTATAACGGTTACTTTGATCATTTCAACTTGGTACCTCTCTTCCGAAAAGTTCAAGGTTTATCTTAATTGGGTCCATGGTAAACTAAGTGAATTATTTCACACGGTAAAGTGTTACTAGCTCTCAGTATGGGTGTTTACACTTGAGCGGCAGCGTGTTCCCTAAAACGGGGTCCCCACTCCCAGCACGTCGCTACAAATTTGACTGGGTTTTTCAGGTTAATTCTACGGTTTGTAAGTTTGCCCAAACAATGTACTGGGTGGTTGGAGGCCGTCAATTTGGGCTGCTGAAGGTGAGCTTAAGCAAGGAGTGGCGCGACTGCTGGCATTAAGAACTTGGGCTCTAGTTAAGATACCGTTCACTATGATCAAACCGGCTACCAACCTATTTGGGCGGTGCAAAGTGGACCAGATCTGAGTACTGCGAGTATCCCAACTGGTAGGGGCAGCTTCGACTGTTCCGAAAAGTCCAATCAGTGACTTTATTGACTGGCACGACGAGGACAAAGTCCCAGCCCGCAAGGAACTTGTGGTGGCATGGCGGTGGTAAGCCTGTGCAAGCTGGGGTCGTCTTGGTGCGGCTCGTCGAGTCAGCTGCATTTCAGCTCGGGCACTGATCTCCAGAATCTGTAAACATTTGGGTAATCTCCTTTCCCCTAGTAGAAACTTAAAGCTCGAAGCTTGATGTCATGACTGGCTTGTTCTTGTTGAACCGCCGCGCCGGCGTCGTTAACTTGGGCAAGCGCGCTGATTGAGCGTAACTCAATCCAGCCCGGAGAAAGACAAGCGGATTATGGTTCATGTCAGTGGCGTGGCTGGGATTTTCTGACCTGGTCGCAAAACGAGTAAAAGACCGTTTCCAGAAATTTTTCCTTGAAAAGGGGCGTGTAAGGCATTGTCGGGTAATTCTTTCCAAGTGGCGCCTTCAATCAGAGCGTTTTTAACCGTAACTACGTCACTGACTTTAAGAATTAACTGGTCTACTTGATATAAAATAAAACGCTATTAAAAAATACAAAAGAAAAAAGAAAAACGTAAACAGTTTTTAATAGCAAACATTAGAATGTAGACCGTATTAAATTTACTGTTGTGTATTATACTATATATGTATACCGGGTGTTAAAGAAACGTGGCGCACTTCCTTTTTATTCTTATTTTCAATAGAACACTCTGTATATTTTTGCATTCAAAACATATTATTTTCTAATTTTTGTTTACTATTAGGAGTGTTTTAAGCAACCCAAATCGATTCAAATCAAGTTATATACGCCCAAAAAAATGAAATTTACAACCTTTAAAAATTTGCAGGTAGTATTTTTCAAAACAGCTCAATATTTTCAAACGGGAAGGTGGTGGCCTATACGCCTTTTTAAATATAGAATTCAGAGACTTTAATGATACCCATAACTTGTGTTTTTCTTTGGAATTAATTACTTGAATATTTGTATATACACTAGTGTTACCCCAGCACACAATGCACTGACAGACAGCGTTGACAGAACCGGCGAAATGTCAAGTCACGTGATGCATTAGTTCCAATAATGACACGCGACGTTATTGTAGATGGCGCCCCAAGTGACGCGCGTCTAGCCGACCTTCATATATATTATAAATTAAAATAATTATTATTAAAAAATCGACGTAGAATAAAAATATAAAAATGTTTCATGTTCCATCTGTGGATAGAGACCTTTCATTTAAAAAAAATGGTCCAAATTGGTGAAGCGGTAGCCGATGGAGGAAGGGGAGAAAAAAACCCTTTGTGCTTTTATATATGTATGGATTTATTTCAAACCGCCTTGAATCGAGTAGTAGAGTTGAAGAAATAATATATAATATATCCGTAATTCAATATTTCGAATTTTTAAAATATTTTTAATTTTTACTTTCCCATACCTTCGGTATAGGGAAGTATTGATTTCATGAAAATTTTCGAAATCTAGATGACTAAAGGAACCCAAAAAAGTGGTTTTTAAAAAATGTCTGTCTGTAGGTGGGTGGGTGGGTATGTAGGTGGGTGCGTATGTAGGTGGGTGTTTGGGTAGGTGGGTGGGTGACGCCTCTAGAGGCGGTAGTACAGGACCGATTTTGATGAAATTTTATATCGAAAGGTATATCGAAAATTATTGTAGTTCTAGCTAAGCTTTTCAAAAAAATCCAAAACCGGAAACGGAAGTTAGACATGTTTTTTTGTAGCGTGTTTTTCCAAACCAAAGTTTTAAAAATTTGAGAGAAGAACTTAAGACAAATCGAAAACTTTTTTACCGAACTTTCTAGCTTTAAAATGCCGACCGCTACAGCTTTTTGAAAATTTCGAATTTAACGCCCATTTACTCAAAAAGTAGTTGTCTGATCGGGATCAGCTACCACCTATTTGAAAGCCCTTTCTAGGTAGTATACGATGAAATAAAATTAAATTCTAAAATATGAAAAATATCACAAAATTTAAAATGTTAAAAAAAATTCTCAAAAACTGTCAATTTTTTTACACTTTCTGAGCCGATAGATTGCATTGAACTACAAATTTATTTTTTACTTATATCCCAAATTTTACTCCGAGGCCTTCCAGGAATTTTTGAACAATTTCAAATTTATTAATTATTTATTCAAAAACCCACATGCCGATCGTTATAAACTCTTATCAATTCGATAAACTATTTAAATTGTTTTATTTCAAATTTGTTAAAATTTTCAACTATTTAAAAATTAAGAAAAAAACAACGCGTTTTCTGGCATTTACTTGATTTTAACTACTCCTATCAATTAGCTCTACTTAAAAAATATATTTTTCATTTTTTGAGTATTTTTTAACTTCCCAAATAAAGCTAATATAGCCATTTTTGTCGGACATCCGATTGTAATCCGCCGATAGGCGCGCCGGCGGGCGCTTACCTGGCTTTGGTGTTACAGATAGTTGCTGCTTCTATGGGTAGAATTACGGTACGGAAACCAACTGAACAGGCTATTGCAAACTCAAATTCCCGTTTGCTTGTTTTCTTAGAAATTTAATACTCCCTGAACTGTATACCGTATAATTATTAAATGTTACACTTTTGCAAATACGGCAACGGCAAGTATTAGTATCTAGTATTGGTTACAATTTGTTTTGTTTTTTTGAAAACTTCAATTTTACTGTTTACTGTGGCGCTTTCTACGAATTTGGATGGACGGAATCGAAGGTTATAATTATTAAAAGTTACACTTTTGCAAATACGATACGTTTTAGTATGGGAAAGTCCACTCGAAGTCCACACCAGCTTTTTTACCGGTAGCCCCACGGGGTCCCTAAATCTTTGTGGCCCCATCGCTTTTCGATCATTGGCTGTATGATACCTACGCCACTGACTCATACTAGGTGACCCCACGTTAATAATTGAGGATGATTGTGAAGAAACGAGGCGTCACACTAAAAGAAATTGGTTGCAGAAAGCATGTTTGAAGAAGTTATAGGGACTTGAGAATACCGAAATATGCACTGCAATAGTAATGTGAGCGTCGGTGAACACTGTCTTTCCTAATTCACTGCTAATTTTAAAAGAATATTGTCGGTCTAGGTGGTCTAAGCCAGATTATAGAGTGAAAAGGGTTGCTTTTTAAAAGAAAAATATGAAAACGAAGTTGTAGTCGCCCAAATCAAAAGCAGTCATTAAATGCCCATAACTTTAAACTTTCCTACACTTTCAGTATATGGAAATATTGTATTCATGCAAATTTTCAAATTGGAAAATTTGACGGAAATACATGTTTTGGACCTCCAGGAGCCCAAGCTTTTAAAAAATGTTTGTTTGTGGGTGGGTGGCTGTGTATGTGTGAAATGCCTCATAACTCTACAACGGTTAGTTCGATTTCGATGACCTAGGGAATGTGGAGTTACATAAAAAATTCATTAACCAAACAAGCCTTTGAAAAATTTAAAAGAGAAAAAAACGGCAGTTAGACATCTTTTTTAGTAACATATTTTCTTAGAAATGAAATTATCTAAATCTGAAAACGGAGTCTGATAGAATAGAGAACTTAATGGCAAATTCAACGTTTTATTCAAACTTTCTAGCTCAAAACTAGCGGCCGCTACGTTTTTATGAAGATTTAACGCCTTATTAGTTTTCATCGGTGTAGGTAAATTACCGGTAATTTATTTTTTGAAAAAATTACTGGTTGAATTAGCAGTAAAATTATTGGTAATTTCAGAAACTTAAAAGCGGCAGTAAAAAGGGTTACATTATTTAAGTCATAAGTTAGGTAGAATAATTAAATTAACGGTACAGTAAAATATCTTATTTACCACCACTCACAGCACTGTTTTTTTTTAACAAAAAACGAGTTGACAGATCGGGATCAAATTCGGTGTTTCTGTAGTCTAGGGGACACAGTATGTACGAGCATTTTTGTACGCATTAAAACTGTGAAGTGCAAATTATTTCATAGGTTTGGAAATTTTCGAAAACATATTGCTTAAAAATGGGCCTCGGGGTTGGTTTTAACTTTGTAGGCTCATAGAGGTGGGGATGACCTATAAGTTGGTTTGTCCCAGTCCGCTAATTTCTCTGTAACGTCTTTTACGAATTTTTGAAAATTTTGGTTTTACCGCCTATTTAGTTATCATATCAGAATAAAATTTGGTATTGTAAATACCCTGCAAAAACACAATGTTACGAACTAGAAGCATTGTTAGAACTAATAAAGCTGTGTAATGAAAAATACATAAAATTCTAATAATTAAAAAAATTACTTAGAAACCGACTACACGTTTTTTTTAAATTTTATAGGTTAATATATACTAGAGATGAGCTACAATTTGATTTGTGTTTTAGTTAAATTTCTATTTTAACTAAATTGCTCATGCGTGATAGTAGAATAAGATTCTCAACTTAATTTTAGGTGCTGCAATATTTAGGGTGGTTAATTTTCACTTGCCTGACGAATCTTTGGCGGACGAAATGGTCCGTTTTTTAATATTTAATTCCAAAAAATCGTTTTTCCTAAGACAAAAATGTATGTATCTAACAACAACGATCCCAACCTCTACAGCAAGTGACCAAATGGGATAATAATATGCAAATGCAAGTCAATCTAATTCAATTCAATTATATGATTTTATAGTAACTTTTAGGGATAAAACGTTGATACAAAAACATTTTTGAAAATATAATATTTGATAAAAGCAATTTCTAATTTAAAGAAAAGTCCAAGAGAACTGTTTGGCTCATGTTCTAAACATGTTTCCGTAATGATTTTTTTTAATGCGACCTGTATGCACTTCCTTTGCATTTTATCAAGTTTTTGTATATTATATTATATTATATATATTATAGCTTTAAAATGGTGGCTGCTACGTTTTTTTTTTGAAAATTTCTATTGCAACACCATATTACTCAAAAACGAGTTGACAGAACAAATATTCCTCAAAAACTAGCTTAACGATTTTTGAAATTTTTGTACTTTCATGGAAATACAAATGAGCTGAAATTTGGTTGATGTTTCAGTCTTTTAATATCTCTCTGACGCCTTCTATGAATATTTGTAAATCGAAAATCTATTCCCTTTTATTCAATACACGTGGAACGATGAACTATTTTTCTGTCTAAGCTAAATTGCTCATGAGTGATAGTGGAATAAGATTTACAATTTACCCGTAGGCGCAGCAATATTAAAGGGGTGGGGTAATTTTTCTTTTGTCCAATTTTTTCGGATATATTTGCTGTAACGTCTCTGTCAAAAGACTTTTCCCAAAAAATAAAAAAGAAATATTTTTTCTGTGGAATCTTTACCTAAATTTTAAAAATCGATATTTTTGTTGTGAGTTTTGCTTGTGAGAGATATTTAGTAGACCCAGGTTAAGACCGAAGCTTACTGTTTAACGGCCTATGACTTAATTATACCATTGACTATACTCTTAAAGGTATATAATCAAAGATTATACACATTACAAGCTACCTACTATTAAAATGAGACGCTTCGGCACTTCGTTTTCTGTTTGAAATCTAAGTTTCTTAAAAAGCGTATGCTACTATTTTTGCATGCCCTCACTAAAAGAATATGCTTAAGTGAAATACGTATTATATGCAGACATTGTTAATAGGGGGTTTTCGGGTAATATTGAATTTTAATAAAAAACATGTCTTTTAGATTTTTGTGCATATAAAGTCGTTTCAAGAATCACTAGAACAGTATCTAATATCTTGACCATTGTATGGTAATTTTATTCGGTAATATAGTTAAACTACGTTAAGCTGTAGTTAAAATGCCATCTTCATGTTTTTTAAATGTATTCAATTTAATAACCCGTCTATGTATGTAGTCAAATAGTATCCAGATTATGTAATAGAGCCATGAATTTATAATATAATTATAAAAACCATATATGACGAATTAATCGGATTAGATGGCATCACATAGATAAATAGTTATTCTAAAGATTTGAAATGCAAATTATAACTGCCTTATGTTTTCTTCTATTTGATTGTTATGTATATTAGCATTCTATGCTTAATTTATGTATGGTGGATTTGCGTAAAATTAGAATTTGTCAATATTAGCCATTAAATTAAACCGTAAATTTATTTGTTTACATTAATGCATCTCAAACTCATTTACATATTTTTTTGATTTTAGTACGTTGCGATACTTGATCTTAGATTTTTAAACTCACTACGTTTAATTCAAAAAGTACTGTAATTAATTGATACATATTTGTAAGCTATAATTAGATTATGTTTTGCAACTGAATGTAGTCGACTTCACAAGAAGAGCATCTTGAAAATGTTAGGATCGCCGAGAACTTAAGGTTATCCAACAATCGGCGTCACATCAACGGACAATGGCATTACAAACACCATTCTTTATAGTACCTTTGCCAATCTGATTGTTTTTATAGCCTACTGATACAATCTAGCTATAAGTTGCTTTTTACTGGAGTACCTACTTAAGGTACACCTGTATTTTATACATGCATAGGCTATGTGTTAGTTTAAAATTTATGTTATTCATCTACTCATATACAAAATTAATACGAAATGGTTTTTTGAAAATAAAATAATATGATGAATGAGTTGTACACGTTTTACATTTTGATTCCACTTCGCTGTGGTTAGTCTTACAGAACACAGAAAAAGTTAATTCTGATAAATTAGTAGTCTTTCAGTTGATTAGTTAAAAATTAAAGGGTCGTTGCCATTTTTCTTTTTTCCGTTTCGCTGCATACTTTATCATAGTAAAACTGTAATTATTTATCGCGTTTCCTAATTAAATTTTCAACACTAAACATTACAGTAATTGATATTCCTGTTGGTATCTAAACATGAAAGCCAATTAGCATATGATAACTGGCCAAACATATCAAAAACATTTGTAGTTTTAACACGTATAAAGTATTTTCATAATTATCTTTAAGGAAAGCCTAACGTTGTCACAACTTACACCCTATAAAGATAATCAAAACGGCATGAAATTCTTCAACAATGGGATTAATATTTGTAAGCTTTATTTCTTCCGTATATAAAGTTCAAATTTATTTACTGTAATAGCTTGACAATAACCCGCCCGAGCACAAATATATCAAGATTATATATGTTAAAAACTCATGAAAGAATTTATGTTTCATTTCGATACATTATTAACTATTTATTAACGCAGTGACACCTGCTTTCCGTGTCGTATTACTTAAGCATCTTCTTGTAGTAAAAATAACAGCTGATTTATCAAAGATATACTTTCCGAACACGGATTTTTATGCACTAGGTAAATAACTATTCACTATTAGTTATAATTTATACTTTTGATTTTTATAATAATAATTTACTAATTTATACATAAGATAATACAATAATTAATCACAACTTGAGTAATTATGGGTTCATATAATGATTATAGGTATATAAAATACTTAATTACTTCAACAATATTTATTTATTTTAACTTTATAGGTATTTCGCCATGCTTACATGCCATTGTCAAAGGTTATATTAGAAAGTAAACAGTTAGTGTTGTTATAACAATAGAATCTCGGTAATCGTCTGCAGATGACTTGATTTCTTATTCCAAAATGTCCAATAGAGCAACATTTAAGAGATCAATTTGCTCATTCATTAACGGTACAGTTTTTAAATGTTTGTGAATTTCAAAAGCTTCTAGTATATCTAATTTACGTTTATCATCATAAAAGTGTAAACATTTTATGGTTGTATTAAACTTACTTTATATTTATTTGTTTGGTTTATAATTTTAGCAATTTTTTCTGATTTGTCGCCAAAATATGGGACCGAGGCATATTTAATTGTGGGGCCATATGTTCAAAATAGATGGTTTTAGGATTTTAATAATGTATAAGGTAAAGAAATTCAGAGTTCAGAATAAATTAAGAAAAATCTCGTTGACAGTATTAGTAGTAATTTAATATTGCACATTATTTGTGCTTTTTGGTTTGCGAATCAAGAAATAATTTCAAGTACATACATATCCTATGCGTGTCACTACATTTTGTTTTCAGCAAAGGATTAGCCTGTTCAATGCTTTTTGTATTTAACATAATTATCACCTATCTAAACCGGATGCGCCCGCGGTTAAAATTTAATATGAATTACAAAACAAATCGTTTAATTGTTATTCCAAATGCACATTCGGTGTAGCATTATCGTAATTAATTCACTACTCCAACAAATTTAATGGTCGGTTGTAAATTTAATTCAATTACAGCTGTAGGGTTGAAGGCAGATAACAAAATGTGTAGAGTAAGTCAAGCAAATTTGTAAAATTAGTTCTTATACTTTGTTGACTACTGCATTATAAGAAATTCGTCAACTGGCAGCTGTCAATCTGTTAAAGATCTCTGGACCACCCAGTTTTAGAATGGTGCGGTCACCCAACTTCCACCGCCTGCAAACAATACATCATTTAGATGGTTGTATTGCAAAAACTGGGCCCTTCTTAGTACAGCTATTATATGTTAAAGAAAGCTGCAGTATCATCCTTGAGAAAGTTCAGGGTTAACGAAATATGAGATTTTAAAACAGATCACATTAATAATTTGATTGAGTAAAACTGACATGTTTTAATTTATTTTGATATGGGATTTTTGAAATCATTGCTGTTAAAAATAGAGCATTTATTTTAATTTAATCAATAGTTAAAAGAAAGAACTGCGCATTAATGTGACCGGATAAAAGACAGAGTCGGATGAAATTGGTAGTGTAAACCTACGTCTAAATTATTTGTGTGAAGAACATGAACCATGTCATCAAATTGATAGGTATTAAAGTGTAGTGTATATAACCTTTTTCGGGAACACAAATTAGAAAACATGGCACGTGCCACTCTACAAGTGCTTAAATAATGTTTCACGTAACGTTAGCTTTTATTTGATAGATACTAGACAGTAAACTGTGGAAGGTGTGTGTTAATGCGGAACTAGTAGTACGAATTATGCAAAATTCTAAACCTGTTGTAGATGTTACCTTAACATTTTCAAACAGTTATTCAGAATTATGGAATATAAATATAATTTCACTATTTCATTAAAAAAATAAAATTGGTTTTAAGTTATTAGGATTCAAACATAAAATACACATATTTATTCCAAAGTTTCTGAAATACCAATAGTAAGACAATTGACTAAAGACAGACAACTGTAACGTTATATTAATACCAGTGGCGGCTCGTGGTGTGTCATAGTGGGAGGTCAATTTATGAAAGTATGTGAAAAATAATTGCGCTGCAAGCATGTTCTTTTTTTCAAAATTGGGCGTGGCCTATTTGATCGTGTTTTAAGAGCAGGTGAGATTTTAGGGCATCCTTAACCATTTCTTCAAGAGTAAAATTTAAAATTTGAACAGCAAAGTGACAGGTAAAAACTGTTTTGATCATTTTATCACTTTTTTTAAGCTGTTAACACATTTAGATTAATTAATTTGTTTGCAAATAAAATACATGCCACTTTCTTGTTTAATCAGTAGTTCATTGGAGTTTGGAGTAGCAGTTAAAAGTTTTGTTTCGACTGAACACGCTGCTAAATCACACAGTCTACTTTCCTGCATAGTGTTTCTTTGTAGCAATAATTTGTATTCTCTTCAGGGTTAAAAACACTGTTCACTCACTGCCGACGTCAATGACGGTTCTCGGGTTTTAAACGTTATTTTAACATCATGAGTCAAAGTATTTTGTTTAATTAACTTAATCACACTGTTTACCAAATTAAATTAAAACAACAAAACAATAAGATACTTACTTATACAACGCATGAGAATTAATTGAATGAAGAAACACGTCTATATTCTATAACAGTCTAAATTATTCTCTCTTCAAAATTATATTTATGGTTATTCGCAACTTTTTAGGCCGTTAGGTTACGGGTGGTGTTTGTTATGTCTTTCAGTATCCCAAACTGCTGAGATGAGGTCATTGCCGACGGCGTCGACTGACGCTCACACCAATAAACAAATACAGGGCAATTGTATTTACTGCCTTTTTGTGTTGTTTAAAACGATATGTTAATCCCCATGCTCCGGCAGTCAGTTATTGTATCCCCAAAATGTCATTTTTTAACATGTCCTGGCGTGTTGCATCAAACCACCAAGGTCTCGCTCTACTCGCTGTTTTAAAAACATTTGATTCATTTTGAACAATTCAACAAAATAAGTTTTCGTTGATTTTCAATTAAATAAAATTTTTAAATAGTAATAATAGGAAAAAATACGGAATCGTATCGCCAAAACGTCATATATTAACATGCCCCGGCGTATTGCATCAAACCCCCAAGATCTCGCTGTACTTGCTGTTCTAAAAACATTTGTTTCATTTTGACTAATTCACACGAACTCGTGCTACTAACGATTTAAAAATAATTTGTTTTCTTTGATTTTCAGTTATATAAATTTTTAACAATAATAATAGAAAAAAACAACGGAATCGTAACAAATAGCTGGGAGGGCAGTGTCCTGCTGTCCTCCCTGTACCAGCCGCCACTGATTAATAGAGCAATAATACTACACTGTGTCTTTTCCTTCTCCTTCTAGCGTTTCAATAAAAAAAAACTAGTAATCCAACATTCGTTTTAAGTGATGCAAATAGAGTTGATTAGGGATCGTTTTCTTTAATTACAAAAGATGCAGTTAGTCACCATTGTACGAAAGTAAGAATGACTGTTTTTTTTTCTTAAAATTCACTAATAAGCTGTCAGAAATAAATAAAGAATTGCTGAAAAATGCTGATTTTAACAAAAATTACACTTTTCAATAAGAGGCTTCAGAATCTTCCATACACTGTAAAATCCCATCTAAGATCATAATTGCTTCATTGTTACCTTGCTTGATGTAATTCAATATTTCTTCTAACTTTGAGTTGTAGTACGTATTTACGTTTTCTTTTTACTTATAAATTTAATTTACACATCTGCCTTTTTTGTATAAGACACAAACAGTTATAGCTAATTCGAGACTCGAACCCAGGACTAGTTAGTTGCTGCGTAGACACTTAGCCTTAGAAGACAAATTTTAAAATTGGTACTGGAAGTAAATTCTAATGCAGAAAAATTTGCTAAATTTGAAAAACAATTACCATTCTAACATTTTCAAGAATACAAAATACCAAAATTTTGTATTTTAAATTACCACCAAATGTTTCTTTGGACTGATATTTTGCTGCATACTATAACTGTAAATTTTTCGATTTTTAATAATCCAGGAAGAAGTAAACTTTTTTTTGGTAAAATACACTTTATAATAGGGAGTGCTTGATGGATTTTACTTTCACTCCTGTGAGCACTTTGGAGTTAAAAGCAACAAAATAGCGGAATTTTTAGAGCACGTTTTCCGCACTGTAAAATTAAAATTTGTCTTAAATTAAGAAGAAATGAGCGACTGTGAAAAAATTATAACAATAATGAGGAAAATCTCTTTAGTTCTCACAAGAACAATTATTAGTACGTTCAGATGTATATTTCAGCTGCTAAGCAGCCAACTTCAGTAGCTAAGCAGCCATCTTCAGTAAACTAAAACGTAAGAAACAAACACTACGCCGAAGTGGAAAAACACAACAAAGCAGATAAGTAACTTATGCCTGGTGATATCAGAGTCAGAGTCAGGGTTGTGACTCTGATATCACCTGTTTTTTTCTACCTTCATTACTAACAGAGTTATTTTACCTAAAAGAAATTCACTTTTTCAATTTTTTGCTAATAAGTCATGTATATTTTGAGAAAAACCAATCGCCATTACATTGCTACCGTAATTAGACAACATTAATTTAATTAAACCGTTTTCGTATCTCTTATCTTTGCTAAGATCGCCGCCGTGCTCTGCAAGTTATTCCGGGCACCCTGTATAGCTTGTTTAATAGAATATTCTCAAAAAACTACTAAAAAAATCATCAAATTATGAAATCAATTTTAGATTTCAACGAATTGCTTGCATGTAGAAAATTCTAAAAATCAAAAATTTTAGACGATTCTAAGTTTCAAAATCTTTTAAAATTTCTTCATAATTTGGAAATTTTCAACGAATTGTTTGCAATTAGAAGATACTAAAAATTTAAAAAATCAAAATAAAAACACAATTTTCAAAAATTATGAAAGTTTGTCAGTTTCTAAATTTTTAAACATCTTTTAATTCACAAAAAGTACAAAAGTTTTAAAAATCAAAAATTTCGTATAATTTGAAACATTGCAGGAAGTATGAAAATATTTTAAACTAGGATTTTTTCAAAATTTTCAGATTTTAAAAACATTAACAATTTTTACATACATATTCCAAAAATTTAAAAAAATTTATAAAATTTTAAAAAATTTTGAAAGTATCCAAATTTTTCAATATTATTCAAAACTTCGAATATTTTAAAAGTTTTAGAATTTTAAAATTTTCACGCGTCTTTATTTAGAAACCAAAATTTTCTAATTTTAAAAAACATGTAGTATACATTAAATTTTTCTTTTAAAAGCTGGTGAAGGAGAATTTCCGTATTTACTGCAAATTTGTAAACTATAAATGAAATAAATAAACACAATAGCTGCACGCTGCCACTAACTGGCGCTGACCGGCGCAGAGGCCGTGCCTTTACCGTGTTTATTGCGTTCTGAAATCCCTACTATTCCTGTCCATCTAATCATTGCGGTATATGTATCAATGTGCATGCAAACGTATTAAGAATAAAAGATTAGTTGATTGTGTCGTAGCTGGAATCATTTGGCCCGATAAGCTCGGCATACGTGTATGCGAAACTGTGTTTAAAAGCAACGGTCTATTCATTTGGCGTTTAGTTTTTACGGTTACGCAGTGGTGTTAAAAAGATAAAACTGCGTAAATTAACTTTTTTTTTATTGAAAGTTAGAATCTGATTTTTTTGACAAGTTATGAGTAGTCACTGCTTATCCTGCCTAATAAGACTGACCGTCACTGTTGCTAGCAAGACAAGATTTTGGTGTTGCAAGGCAAGAGTTATTTAAGTTTCTTGTCTTGTTTTGCAAGACTAGAAAAGAAGAAATCTTGTTTTGTGAAACACTATTCGTATGTATAGGGATCCAAGCTTATAGTGGTAGGCGCGACTAGCGTCTGGTGACTTCGCACACAGCCGATCCTACCTTATTCTAACTTTCATGACTTGCGCACCTCCTCGATATGCAGCTGGAATGTCTGTAAAGCTATCGCCGTTAGCAAAGATCGTAGACTACCATCTAGTCTCTTCGATAACAATCTATCCTACCTCATCAAGGTCAAACTTGCGTGTTAGTATGCCGTCAATCAGTGATTGAATGCAAATTTGTCTTCGTATTTTTTCTTTAAAAATATAACTGCTATTAACAAATAACCTCGCGTAAACAGCAAAACGCAACAACAGTGTTTAAAAAAAAACTATAAAATAAAAAAAAAGTTTGGTCCCAACCGAGACTCGACCCCACAACTACTTAGCAGTAAAAAAGCAGTACACCGGAACACACCCGCATATCCAACTGTGACACTACGAACCTGCTGGTTATCGCTAAAAAGTGCCTATTGAATGCTTGCGCAATAGAAATGCACCAATAAAAAGTAGGATAAGTTGATAGCTAAGCGACTATCCGTTATAAGATCGTAGCCTTCCTTAATCACACGCACGTGTTATAAAATTGAAATCGTCAGTTGTATATGTTGCTTTAAAAGTTAAATAATAAACCATACGTACAATATAAAATAAAAATTATTATTTAATAATTATTTTTTAAAGAGCTACAGTCAAACGGTAAAAAATATTTTTAACATTCCTTCTTGTAAAAAATGAAAATCAGAAGTTACTTTCGCTTTGTATTTTCTACGCTGTACCGTGCATGTTATAAATTTAAAAAAAATGATTTGTTGTTTTGTATTGAATGCAATTTATTAGCAATGAAAAAAGTCGTTTTTAGCAATGCAATTTCACTTTACACTTACACTTTCATTAACTTGCCTTACTTTCGATGTAAATATCACAATCCCACAAACAACCACATTGACAAGTTAACACTGCACAATACGCGCCAATATTAGACAAGGTTGCGCAAGTCAGGATCGGTCAGACGCTAGTGTAGGCGCGTACCATAGCGGGCTGCGCCTGCGGTGCTACGAGTGTTTGATCCTGTAGCAACTGTTGAGACTAGAACGGAAAATACATTCAAAAGCATAGTAAGTGAAGGCTTTTGAAGTATAGGCAAATTGTAGAACCTTTTAATAAGTTTGAGTGTAACTTAGTTGATGTTCATATTAATATAAATAAAATAATTAATTAATTATTATTTTACTGATATTAAATACATTTTATTTGGTTTTCATGTACTGCAATCTTCTATAAGAAAACAATTTATACGAATAAAAAAAAACTGAATACAAGAGATACTATTTTGCAACGTACTATATTGAACCAATAAAAGACTGCATTATCGCGTGGCTGAATGATTTACTATTTTTCCACAAAAGATAATTTATTAAAACTATCAGTGCAGCGTATGTCCTTTGACTGCGAAAGTCTCATGCGCGTTGCGTTAAGGGGTGAATGGGGGAGTAATGGTTCGGAAGGAGACGAAGGCGCCACCCCATATGCAATCACACATATACAATCACAAAGATTGCACGCTTCTTGACTCTGCACACCCAATAATTCATGTTATAATGGGACAAACGATTAACTGACGCATAGGGGATTGTATTTATTTTTTTCTGGTGTAGTTACTGCTTGGCTAACCGCAAATGAAATGTTTTCAAATACAGTGGTAGAAACAGGGCACTCATAAATAACATAAATGACGAGTTATTTTCTCTATATGCTTACATCTTTTTAATGTGTAGCTAAACACAATTATCACGACGAATTGTTTTCTCCTACTTAAATTTATAATTTCAGGAGCATCTTGAAGCTTTTTGTTCGCATTCAAGCTCAAGTTATTTTATTATTATAGATCAAGTTTATAAAATGCCGGGTGACTAAAAAGTAATACCATTAACTGTTTTACAACGTTCGCAGTACAAGTTCTGTTTCAAATTTAATTTTATAACCATTTTAACTCATCCTGAAAACGGCTATTTCTTGCCTTAAATGGATATAACAGTAGTAATTTTTTCCGGCGGCTTTGTTAAATGTGGGAAAGACAATTCAAGATTTATTTTAACTGTAAAACACTTCAGAGACTACATCTAACCTTTTATTTTGGACAATTTAAATTACAAAGAGGAATACGTAACAGGTTGATGATAATTCGATGCACGTGCTCTAGATATAGTATTGGTCTCTCTATAGAGCAAATTGCACCACAAACACACCGCATGGGTAATGAATTTTAATCGGTGCTGTCACTAAAAGGGTAAAATTGTTCCAATTACCACCATATTTATTCAATTATAATCAATAGTTTAAGTATCACTAGATAGGTACTATTAATCGCAGTATAAATGGCACTTGTTATATTTATATGTTAAAGAAAATAGTTTTCGCAAAAATTTATATTGACATTGAAACATGGAAAGTTTCATTGTTTAATGGGCTGGTCTTTGAAGACAAGAACAAAAAACTAAAAGTTTTCATCGAGCTAATATTATTAATCGGCGTCCTTCAAACGCTACATTGCCACAGTTTTTTTTAATAAACCCCATACTTCTGAACTTTTCGAAGCAAAAAGTCGGCAAGCTAATTAATTTTTGCCCAGACATTGGTACCGAAAACATTAAAAGTTTATAAATATAGTCCGGATTTCTAGTCTAGTATTTAGTCAGTATTTAAATTGTGAGGCAAACTCAATTAATAATAATTTCTGGCATAATTTATTTAAATATATGGCTGGTGCATGTATTAAATTGTAAATAAATTATCTACGAGCTTAGAATGACAACACATCTATATGTTTGACCTTATGTAGCATGTGTAGATAAGTTATTATTTATTTGGTCAACTCGAATTGCTTGTGCAATAGTAAAATAAAATAAAACAAGGTTCATGAGCGTAGAATATGAATGGTCATGAGTTTTAAAAGTACTTCATGAAACAATTTTATGATACTGCAAAAATATTCTATTTAATTGAAATGTAAAATACCAACTACGAATTAATGAAAATAGAACGTGTAAATTTATTATTACAACGAGAAAAATCTACGAAATAAGGTTTGAACTATCAACATTCATAAGAGACGGAAAACCACCGTTGAATAAAAAAACTTAAGAATTGCAGTACACAACAACAACGTTTTCTAAATTCTCATTCGAAAAATCAGTACTCTTGTCCAATATGTTTTACGTATACCTATAACTTAATGGATTTAAGTAAGCCCATGCTTTTTGTTTACTTATTGAATTTTAACGAAATTTTTTGCTTTTCTGCCACTAAAAGTCCGGTCTTTGTTTATGAATAACACTGCATTAGAAAAAAAAAATAATTTGCAGCTCACAAGTGATGGTGTTTAGGTGCTCCATAGGAAAAATTCAATTATTTATATATTATCCAGAGCCCTTCCCTTTCTCTCAGCTTTTAGTGGTGGGAGATCCTGCCACCAAAACCCACATATTTAGGCACTATAACATAGAAACAGCTTCATAATGCGCTCTATTCGCATGCGATAACATAATCTGCTGCTGTCATTTCGAACACAAACACATAGGATAATGCATGCAGCTTCCGGCCGTTTATTTGAAGCACTTGATTTCAACAGCTTTCGAAGAGTTGGTGTTAGAGACACCGAGCCGCGCGCTGTGACATTAGTACAATAATCATATTTCACTAATAACCAGAACATCAACCCTATTATCAAAGATTTATTGCATTACACAATATTTCGCAACACAGACGAACGCTACATCCTCTCAAGCTCCCCGGTTGGCACAATAAGAGATGCCCCGTCGGCGGCACTAGATAGACCAAATATTACGTTTTCTAAAATGCGGTCACACTAATAACATGTAAACAAAAAGAAAGCTTTTGCTTATAGGGCCATTTACGATTTGTGGTGCATCCAGGGCACAACCATACGCTCTGCGGATGCATCTCTTCCGCACATAGTAGTAACAATTGAAAACCCAGAAGTGGCTACTCTCGTCGACTCAGCTGTCATCCACAATTTTATTCATACAAGGCATCATACTGCAAATATTCCAGCAACAGGCAACATTTTACTGCAAAGAAAACTGCCTTCAGCATGGAGTAGCATTTCGTGAAACCACCATTTGCATTTGTTGTTTGGAAATATTCGTTGTACCAGAACAACCTCCAGACTCCGCAACTTTGTTTAATAATTTTCTAGAGAATCGAACCTCGGACATCAACGACCTGAGCTGGTGCCACGGGTTTTTCCATTGGTGTACGAAACTCCCCAAAGCACAGGTAACGCCCCTATACTCTCGCTCCTCGATTTAAAGTCTAGCTACCAGCAAATCGAACTTTTCCCAGATTTTTAATACTGCACGCCGTTTAGGATTTCTGATGGAGCGGCCTACCAATTTTGCGTCATGGCGTTTGGATTAACGAAAACTTTAATGACCTTTTATAAATGGTCTTATTTAGTGCTCGCTGGGTATCTACACGAGTTCCGTATGGTATAGCTAGATGACGTTCTTGTGGACTCCAAGAAGTGGGATAAACCTCCAATCTGTTTAAAACTTGTATTTGAACGACCACAAGAACACGGTTTAATCTGTGTTCTATACCACTTTGGAAAGCGCTCCTTAAAAAAACAACCAACACCGTCTCCTGGCATTACTACTTGCAACCCAGTGAAGAATAACCCTGTACTTAACCAAAGTGGGGTTGAGGACAACCACCTGGCGAGGATGGACACGATTCATAAATTCTGTCTTCGGCCGTCTTTAAATCACATTCGATCATAACCAATCAGAAACTAGTTGATAGTAAAGTGACAGCAAATATGCAGGAATGCCTGTTTCACTAAGCAACAGGCGACTTCCGTTTCGTGCTACAATTGTTGCATCTGCAAATGTTTGTTCGCTAAGTAACGATTACTTCTTCGCTTTGAAACATATTAAGATCGCCCCCTTTAGAAACCTTTTATTTAATTAACAAGCAAAACTAAATAAGAGCCGATTTTTATTTCCTGCTGAGATCACTAGGCTTGTAAATGGTTGTTGATCTAAAAGATCACAATCTCCAAATACGCTTCAAAAACTAAACTCCTACGACAATCTGTTGATGAATCGCTCAAACGTTTTTACACAGACTCAATTTATATCGTTTTTAAGATCAACAGAAGCCTAACCTTCAAATACGAACCAAAACTAAACAGCTACAACCATCTGTTGCTAGATCCCACAAACAGTCTTACACTCACTCGTACTGCCCCAGCTCCTTTCAGAGCGGCGAAATAAATATCCTTGCGCTTTTTCCGAACCCCGCATCATCCCAGCTCTTACTAGAGCACGGCAGCCCAAGAAGAAGCCAAAATTGCCTGCTTCGTGTTCTTCCCGGCGCCCCTAGATATACGACCTAGAAAGCTGCTATGTGGTGTACCTGCGTTGATCCCTTAGAGGACGTGTGTTTCGTTTGTGTAAATTAACAAATTACTTTGTGATTTATTAACTGTACTTTATTATTATCATTATTTATATATATAATCTTCCGTTCGTCAATTTAAAACTGTTTGTTAGATGTGAATCTACTTGTTCATGTCTTGTTATAAAACTCTGACTGTTTAAAAAACATGCATTACCTTGGTCGGCGTTAGAAGCTTGAAACTTGGTTTCTAAGCACTTACAGTTTTTAGTTAGGTATTTCTAATTACTTTTGTTTGAATAAGTGCACCAGAGGTGTTTTATGATGGGGGAGCTATTTTTTGTAGATATTTTAGTTCTTTACAATTTTGAAGCGTTTTCTTTAAACTCTTGTTCTGCATACAAAAATACCCAAAAAAACGTATACTTATTTAAAGTCCCTTAATCCAAAGTATTTCGAGATAATTAAATTTTTGTGTAAAATCAACGTGTCATAAAGGGTTGAGTGTTTCCTTAAGATGCGCAAATGGTTTATACAAACTCGGAGGTTACGTTCTGCACATTAAAACAATAACAAAAGTTTCTAGTTGTACGACTTTTCTAGGATATTTTGAAAATTTCGAATTTAATCTTCGTTTATAAATAAATTGCCAGATCACACATCAAGTTATTGGTTATTGTGGTTTACAATATATTTAAAATGATAGTGATAGAAAACTGGCAAGATGGTGGAGATTTAAACGAGTAAAATTATTTTGAATAATTTTTTTTATATTAGTTATATTTAATTCTTTTTTAAATTTTTAGAACTGAACGAAGAATAAGCAATTAATCGGATTTACATACCTACGAGGATCCTTCGAAATGTACGTGGCCTAACATACGAAACGCAAGTATTTTGGTAAAAAAATCATTTCATTTTTCAATATAGTCTTCCGCTCGCTCAACGCACTTATTTCAACGATTCTTTAAAGCAGCAATGTCGTCTTTGTAAGTCGATGAACCCAAGTCCTCAAAATAGCAATTTACAGCAGTGATTACCTCGGAACTGGATAAAAAAATTTTACCGCCGAGCCATTTTTTCAGATTTGGAATTAGATAAAAATCGCCGAAAGCCAAATCTGGGGAATAGCGCGAATGATACACTAATCAAATTCCAATTAATGAATTTTGGCCATGGCGGTTGCAGACGTGTGTACAGGTGCGTTATGTTGATGGAAAAGCACTTTCTTTTTCGCCAAATGAGGCCGTTTCTCCTTGGTTTGGTCGATTTTGTTGCTGCAACAAATTGGCATAATACTCGCCATTTATTGTTTTTCCCTTTTCCAAGTAGTCGACGAAGATAATTCCGCGAGAATCCCAAAATGCAGTTGCCATAACCTTTCCTGCTGACAAAACCGTTTTTGCTTTCTTCGATGGCGGAGAACTTTTGTGTGTCCATTGTTTGGACTGTTCCTTGGCTTCGGGAGTGTAATGGTGGACCCAGGTTTCATCGATGGTTATGAAACGGCGCAAAAAATCTTTCGGATTGCGGCGAAAACGTGCCAAAAGGCCGCGAGAAACAATCAAACGATTCCGTTTTTGCTCCAGTGTAAGCAAACGCGGCACCCAACGCGCGGAGTATTTTTTCATTTCCAATTCTTCAGTAAAAATTCTGTGCACACTGTCATTTGAGATGCCCACTATGTCTGCTATCTCGCGCACTTTTACTCGACGATCATCCAATACGATACGGAGCCGTTTTTAGGCGTCCACCGCGGGGTTCGTCTTTTGTGCTCACACGACCACGTTTAAACTCGGCAAACCAGTTTTTAACCATTGAAAACGAAGGAGCGGACTTCAAAAATGTAGAATTCAGCTCTGCTTTGATTTCGATTGGTGTTAAGTTCTTAAATGAAAATACTTTATCATTGCTCGCAACTCAGTTTTTTCCATTATTTACGAAGTCACTCGAGACGGTCAGTTTGGCGCACTGTCAAACACAAACTAATTGACAGATCGCTCTATACTGTCGTATTTAACCTAAGAAAGGATGGTTCTGAAAAATAGTAATGCAAATTCCGCCGTATTAGCGCCATCTCTGTGATAGGCCACGTACATTTCAAACGATCTCCCCCGTATTTTGTCTCCTTTCTAACGCCTGCCGTGAAATTTTAAATTTGAATTTAATAGATAGCGAAAGAATTGCCGCGCATGGCTTTTGCCACTCTTTAAATAAGGAATGTGAATAATAGTGTTCGTCGAATAGCATCCAGGCTAAATTTAAAAATAACGTTAGTATTTAGATAATTTTATTATAATACTTAAATCATAGATTTAAATCTCATACGAAATTAATTGATCGATAATTTAAAGACGGGGTAATAATAAAACTTAACAAACAAGTAGTTACTACTACGCTGTTGTATAGATAGACATAGAAAGTAGAATATTATATCATAGGCATAATCTAGAAATTTTATAAAAATATACTTTATGTTCAGAAATTAACTGTACCGTAGTTACTGTTCGTATATCGTGGCAGAGTTACGATTTTACTGTTCTAAGAGTATTTTCTCTCTCTTTGAAAGCGCAAAATATTAATATTATTATTGCGAAGTGAACACATCTGAAGTTCGGATTTAGTATATTATTTACTGCAAACATGGCTGTCGTGATGTATGGGAATGCAATACTGCAGTTTCCCAGACGCTGTCTCGACCACTGTATATGGTCCCTTTGAATTGTGAGCCAGGACTCGTGTATTGTTGTTAAGGTTTGTACGAGTTTGTGTGTTTATGTGTGTGCAAATGAATGCACGACTAATTATTCTGCATTTTAATTAAGATATTTAAAAGTACTAAATTGAAAACTGAATCACTGTTCATTTAAACCAATTTTTGCCAACGTTTTAAACCACTACATTGCTTAGTTTAAAATAAATTGAATACGTGGTTTTAAACAATTTTGATGGAAAACGTGTACGTAAGGAAAAACAGACATGATGGATTTGGAAAAGAACAATTTTAGCAAACATAATACTTTCTCTGTTAGTTATGTCTCTAATGATTCCGAGAATTTCTTTTGTGGTAATTCTTTAATGAACTTTATGGAGGTCGATAACCATTTGTGTTAATGTCTGATATATCGTGATCGCGCTATTTTAATTATTTACAATTACTTATACAAGGAAATGTTTCGTTGTGCATTACACAATCAATTTAACTCAAAAAACACGAGCTGTCTAGTACCTGTAATTCTCGCTATACGAGGTTTCGTTGTCCCTTTCATCGAAGCTTTATTTTTGCACTAGGAAAAACTAGCTAGCTGCTAACGGAGAAGAGAATCTACTACGGTAAATTAAGGGAGTATAACACACTTGTATAGTAGATGGTTCTCAGCTTTGATCTCAAAATACACTTAGTGCCTGCTGAGAGGCGTGAGGGTTGTTATTATAAGGGGAGGAGTGATAATATTACAGGAAAGTGGAAAATAAATAATAATGTTCGTGTATTTAGAGCAGAGGTTTTATTTTATTGATTCGGAAAATAAGTGCCGTTCTTTTTTACTTAACACGCTCAAGTAGAAATTTAAAAATAGTAATATAAATAAACGTGCAATTTAGACTAAACTAACTGCATTAAATTATAATTATTATTAGTTCAAAAGAAATCGCTTATAAACACTTTAGCTTAAACATTTCCACGCATTCGCATCCACAACTCCGAGTTAACCTTTCAGATTTTACACTTCGTCGGATTTTTATGAGCTTGCCTTCATAGATATTCTCCGGCGTTTAATTTAAACTTATGCAAACTTAAGAGTACATGACATGATACATCGCAACAAAATTTAAATTATGAATTCTATATATCCCGAGTTGGATAAATTATTAAGTTGGGTCCGTAGCAGGACGGTTGGGAGAGGTCAGGTCAACTCAGGAATGCAACTCATTACCATTATCATTTCATTAACCAATCCGATCATTTATAATGCTGTCACTTCGCAGACTGCTCTGTTTCATGGACCACTTACCATTGTTTCATATTTTGTATTCTAGAAAGCTATTAACATTTAGAAACATTACAGGAAGGTGTATATAAAACAAGTTGGCGGGTTTTTGATTAGATTTTGCATTATACCTGCTCATGGTTGCTTTGAATTTCAATTACCTATATCAAATTGTTTTTAATTTTTTCCGTGCCTGTAACAATTCGTCGCCACTATTTTAATTTAATAGCAACAAAATGTTATACAGGGTTGGGCAAAAGTACGGAACAATGCAAATATCTTTAATACGGCAACCGCGATTTTGACCAAATTTTCTACATGGAAATTCCGATACACGGTGGATACAATGGAAATATCGGCGGTTTAAAGGGACTTCCGGTTTAGCCGCAAATGTATCAACTTTTTTATTTTAAATAGCATATATATGTATATTTTTTGATATATCAATAGAACTCTTTTTTGCGAGTTCAGTGATATAAAATTTCAACTTTTTATTTTCAATAATTTTGGAGATATTGAACAATAATGTTTCGTAATTGTTATCGAGCAGCCCATGAAAACAAAAGAATGCGAGAAGCCTAAACAGTTATGTTGTCAAATATGCTTGGTTCGTGTTGGGTTGTTTTGATGTTCGATAGATTGAGTAATGTGGTTGCAGTAATCAATTAATTAACCAAATTAATTAAAACCGCTGAATTTAACATCAGAAATAGCTCAATTAACAGAAAGATTGCAAATTGTTAAATAAAGTACAAACTTCTTGCTAAGTTCTACGACGCTCACCAAAACCAACCATAATTAAAATTTGAATTCGTTGTCTTTCTATGAATTTTAGAATATCTAAAACTCCTACCCGATTATTTGATAAACGAAGGCCAATAAAAGATTTCTGTTTAAGCTAAACTGCTTCTGCAGTGGCGTAACGCAAACCGCAAGGCTCCCCCGTCATCTTACGTTATTTTAACGTAAATATCAGGACCCGCAAGCAAAATAAATATCTGCTCGACATGATAATAAATAAGTAAAAGTGTAGTTCCTACAGATGCATGATTTGTAGTAAACAGTTTTGTAGTAAACACTTTGTAATAGTAAGTGGAACCTAATCCAGATTCCAGTTTGTAGCTAATGAATGGTGGAATTGATGTGCTATACATTTGTTTGTTGTCAGCGCGATAAATACACATTGTAGACCAGCTAGAATTAAAGTACCCATAAATAACCAAATTATACCAACATAAGTGAACAGAAACAATAAACCGAACCGGCATGTAAGGGCCCGCGGGTGTGTTATAGTGATAAATCTTTCGGAAATGCAAGATTTAGTTTTGTTGTTACGGTGAGATATTTACGGATTTAATATATAGATACTCGAAAATTAAACCACAATTATATTTCTGACAGCCCTTGATCGCTCTGGGCCCCAAAACGGCTTGAGTTCCCCCGCAGCGCGGGGTTTGCGGTGTGTTTGTTACGCCACGGTGCTTTTGAGTGGCAGAGGAATAAGATTCGCAGCTTGATTTTTAGGTGTAGCTAAAATTATTTTTAAGGTGTTCCCCCCTACCTAAATTTTAGCGTACTAATTTGCCTTTCTGTTTTTAGGTTTTTAATCCCAAGGAAGACTTTTGCAATAAATCAAAAAATTAAAGTTTTTTTCCATAATAAAATGTCCGACCAAGCGGGTGGCTTTATGGTATGCAAACCGGACCAACACAACTATGCGGAAGAAACCGCCAACTGGCGATTATCAGTAAGGTGGTGTTTATGGCTTAGCTCGGTGGGACTGCATGTAGTATTATGTCGTTTGGGTTGCACGACCGGTATCTTTCCTCTTCCGGTATCTGTACGGCATATTACATTTGCCCTTTGCGGAGTAATACCAATGAGGTTTTGTTTTGTACCACCATTGCTATGGGGCTTTAACGTTCTGCATAAATACTTAAAATAGTAAAAGTATAGGAAAGTCCACGCGAAGTTCTTCGCTCATTTTTCTCGCTCGCAACGTTTGAACGTTGTCTTCAGTTATACAATACTAAGGGTATAGTATACAAAAAAAAGTTTAGTTAAGAATGTGATAATTCGATTTACGCTTATGTAACATAAAAAATTTCGAATAGAGAACATTTAAAATTTCCTTCTTGTTTTCGGTAATTTACATTTACATTCCATTTTTGCAATCATGTCGCAGATTTGAATTATTTCAGAAGGCGATGATGAAAGGCTGAGACGTTCTGCGAGTGGTATACCTGCAAATGTCAAAATAATGAAAGATTTCCAACAAACGTTTAATGGTCAACCAAGTGAACCAACTGAAACTAAGTTCATCAATAATGGTTTATTTAATAAACGTAACTGCCATTATTGGGCATCTGAAAATTCCTAATTAAAAAGACAATCTGAACATCGAGTTCGTTTCGGTTTTAACGTATGGTGTGGAGTAATAGGAAGCCGTTTAATTGGTCCTCTTATTTTCGAGCATTCACTCAATTCACAAGAAGATCTGCGGTTTTTACAAAATAATATTGAAGACATTCTGGATGGAACACCATTGGAGGAAAATCGTGATATTTGGTTTCATCAAGATGAAGAGCCGCTCCATAATTAACGGATTGTGTCGAATTATTTAAATACGCGTTTTCCAAAAGATGGATTTGTACTCAAAGAGCTATCAATTGGCCAGCCAGGTTCCCAGACTTAACCCTAACAAACATTTTATTTTGGGGGTGAAAAATGAAAAATGACTTGTACCAGCAAACGTTTAACAACGCGAATGATCTTCGTGGTGCTGTTCTTCAAGCTTTTAGAAGAATACTACAGATGGCGTTTGACAGAGCCGTGGAATCAACTATTAGAAGGTGCTATTTACGTCTTGAAAATGGAGGTGAATAGTTTGAGAACGTTTTGTAGTTGTTTAGTGTTTTGTTTTGATGTTTATTTTCGTTTACCAATATTAGTTAATAAGTTTCTCATTTAATTAAAGTAGTTGTTTCGTTTCTTTGTGTTGTACTTCTAAATAAATTTTATTATTAAATGTTACACTTCTTTCTGTATTTTCTCCGGCTTTTTTAATGTTGAAGAAGAGTTCAAAATGTCGTTTACCGTGCAAATTCTTCTCTAAGCAATAAAACGGGAAAACTAATATAAAACATGTATAACATAGCACCCATATTTGATTATTATACTTAAACAATTTTTTTAAATGTTGTATTTGTTGAAATAGTCACGTGTTTTATTTCTGTTTTTTCAGTCTACCATGCGAAAACAGTAACTTCAATATTTCGGAACATATTGCAAATTCTGCTCAACAAAAACACTTAAATGCCACTCTTAACGTGTTTCTGTTACGCGAAATTTTTACACAATAATTTGCGCAAACAGAAAACATTTTCAAAAAAATTTCGCTTCTCAATGGGATTGCCCTTAAAAAGTGACAACCCTTGACAATTTTGAAAGTGACTGATTGGTTTCAGAATAACTTTACTAGGTAATGATCAAGCTAGATTTAATTAGATATGTAGGGCAGTTTCTAGATGTACTTGCTTACTCTATTTCTGTGGTGGTTCGTCCAATTAGGCAGGATAGGCAGTGCCTATCCATATCTTTAAAAAAAATCATTTCCAACTTCCAATAAAAAAATGTTACTTTTACACAGTTTTTACTTTTTAAAATCAACCCGTAACATTAAAAATTAGGCGCCAAATAGACCGTTGCCTTTAAACACAGTTTCACATAAGCGAAGGCCGAGCTTATCGGGCCAAATGATCCCAGCTACGATACAATCAACCAATTTATTATTCTCAAATAATGCAATGATGAAATGTACAGATACAAAGAAATAGTAGGGATTTGAGAACGTAATAAGCAAGGCAAAAGCACGGCCTTTGTAGCGGCCTCACGGCGCCGGTCATGTGTTTAATTTATTGTAAATAAAACAATTCTTAACTTCAACAGGGTTTTTATTTTAGCTTTATACGTATTTCAATGTGTTTACACGTTATTATCAAAAGCAAGATTAAAAGTAAACAGTTGGTTTTGCTATAGAAACAATAAATCTTCATAACTTGATCTTGGTTTTCTATATCTGCGTCCAGATGACTTGACTTCTCATTCCAAAACGTCTAATAACGGTGAATTTAAGAGATCAATTTGTTCATTATGTGTTTATTTGTATCATACGTAGTTTGCAAATTTGCAATAATATGGAAAATCTCGTTGAACGGCTTTTAAAAGAAAAATGTCATAAATACACTTACGAAAATCAAATAGAAATAGAAAATCATGGGCGATGTACTCAAAAATTACTAGAGCCGTTACAGACAGACAGTAGGAAGAAATCTAGATCGTTTAATACTGAATGATATAAAAGAATGGACTGGCTAACTGGTAGAAATACTAAAAATAAGCTATTTTGTTGGAATTGCTTACTGTTTTCATCTATATCTAACCCCTCTAAAGTATGGTCGGAAACAGGATACTCTATTTTAAAAAATCTTCCAGCTGCAATTAAAAAACATGCGTCGACCAAAGAGCATTTGCCTGCTACTGTTAGATTAAAATTATTTGGCAAATAACGCATTAGCTTGGGTTTAGACGATGGTTTCCGTTATCAAATTAAAGTGCATAATGACAAAGTGAAATTTAATAGGAATGTTATGCGTAGATTAATTCATCTAACAACAAGTCTTGGTAAATTGGAGTTGCCGTAATTTTTTTAACAATTTAATCTTAATGTTAAATAATTTTTGCCATTGCCTACCCAAATTTAGAACCCACGGGACGCCACTGCTCTATTTGTCATCAAAACTCATTCAAGTACATAAGTACTCGTAGACTCACTACCATGCTATTTTTTGATTTAGACCCCGTGCTCACTTTAACATTTATGGCGCACAAAGTGCGCGGATGAGGGCTCTAGTGAGTTGGTAAGTACAGGAACAAAATGAGTTCGCGAAGGGTCTCAACATCACGAACACGATCCAGCACTTGTCAATACATACATTTTGTATGCAATAAACAGATACGCGCACGAACATATGCGTGCGCGCAAATATTGTGAGCATGCCTAAAAATGTGCAGTGATTACGTGGTCTTAGGAGATTCAAAGAGCTTGAATTAGAGATTTGTATCTACAATCGGGGCACAGAATGAAGCGGCACTCTTTCATTCAGCTACTTTATCGTGTTTGGAGGCAATTTAGTCTAATGTTTTATTTACTTAATTCATCACTACAACCAGAATTTTATTTTGAAAAGGATGTTTGAGGTTGATTATTATGGAATCGATGCAGTAACATCATTATCTATTTCAAAGCGCAACGTCATTGCCGAATATCTAATAAGAAGGGTACCTGCAAATTAAAATTGTTTTATTGCAATAAATTTGGTAAAAATCGTACAAAATAGTGAATTTGAAAACTTAATTTATACAAGGTGTTTCAAACAATAATTTTTATCGTTACGGTATGTTCATTTTTAGGGTGGTGCTTAAAGGGCCTGGTCTTGGTGATTTTTTTAGGTTTAAAATTATGTAGAATTTAGTATTGCGACAGTAATCTTTTTGAAGATGTTTGTCTTTCCCTGACGCTTACACTTGGGTAGGTTTAATGTGTTTGTGGGACTAGGGTATTATGTATGACTTTTAAATGAACAAACTTGGAAAGAAATCAAGCGGTGGAAGAATCGCAAAACTTGAAACTACAAGGTACAACAAAATACAAGGCTATAGGTGCATTAATAAACTTTTGGTGACCACTTGAAATTTTTATATTTTGAGATCCAGCAAAATTGTCTCTTGTAGAAATTCTTTGTATCTAAATTCACCTCTTTTATCCGTACCTTAGAGAAACGTGTTCAGTACGGTACATCTCAAATTGGAACCGCCTGTATGTGTCTTGTATTTGATCTAAAATCTAAGTAAACGTTTAGAATATTAAAAAACGACCAGATTTGTGTTTTCTGCTCTAACTTCTGGTAATTTCACAGGTAACTACAATTAACAGATGCAAAGTTATAATTGACCCTAATTGGCTAATTTTGACAAGCCCTGAAATTAATAATAGTAGGAAATTTGAACACCCAAATTGTTCTTTTAAAACTTGAATACTTTTTTTGAACTATGAATTATATTGAATATCTCTTATAAAGAGAAGTGAAAGTACGGTTGATTAACTTCGTAGAGATTAATCAATTCTTTAGTATTAATTTAGAGTAAGTTTTCCAGAAATAAAAGAATTTACAATAATTATGATGTTTAAAGCGTTCTCTCCTCTAAATGCTAGAGTTGGTATTTAATAGTTGAATTATGCTGATCTTATATCGTAGAATAGGTATTCTAATTTAATTCAGACGAGCGAGCTTCTGCAACCATGCAGTTTCTTTCACAAGGCCAAAGGGGCTAATAAAGTAGCTAAATATTAGCTGAAATAAGTGTCCCCCGATCTTGTCGAAGTTATGGTAATATGCGATCTTGTAAGACTGTTTTTTAAGGCGATAGGCAACATATCTAAGATTATAAACAAAGCGAAAAAATCTTCACAATAATGAGTAAAGATAATTGATAAATATTGCGCAAGTAGTGCAAAATAGGGTAAAAGAAATCTATGTTAGTGATGTGATATTCCCCCCCCCCCCCTCGTATTATAAGCTAAAACACAAGGCACGTATAACCTCATGAAAACTGTTTAGCTAATTTGTTTATAATCAAAAGATTGGGAAGACTCTACAATCGATACATTTCGTGGATACTGCTTGCCATATTGGTGCAGTTCAGTGAGCAGCGAAGAAGTTATCACGGCTTATCTGATTTAATATATTTATTTTTATATAATCTTATAAAATAGTATTATTTTGAAAACAAAAAGTGAAAAATAAAAACATTTATTATTATTATTATTATTTTTATTTCACAGCAACTAGGCGGCAGTTGCTGGTGCAGTACCGGGGAAAATTAATTCAATTTATTCCACGGTAAGTACTTTACGCAGAATACGGCATGTATGCAGTATTACCGTTTTCTGCATCAATGTAAAAAAGCCATGGGGCAACTCGGCTTCTTGAAAGTAGTGGTGGCAGCGTTTAGTGAGCTCTCCATCTACAGGGATTATTTTAACAGATGTAAATCTCCACAGGTTCTTTATTTCTACAGCCAATTCAGTGTATTTGCCGATTTTTGTATTTTCTGTTTTAGCCAAGTTGTGCGTTAATGGGACTTATTATTATTATTGTTATTATTATTATTATTATTATTATTGTTATTATTATTATTATCATCTCTAGTAGAAAGAGATGGTTTATCATATCTGTTTTGTTGGAAACAAGGAAGGAGTAAAATTATTTGCCTTTGCAAAATACTAGTTGACAGTAGCTGACTTTATTATCCCCTCTTATTCTATACGGTATTATATTTAACTCCAGACTAAGGCCGGTATTACACTATCAAAGATTTGATAAAAGATCTTTTATAAAATATCTTTGTCAAAGAAATATTACAATGTAATGGGCTATATTTTATAAAAGATTTCTTTTATAAAATATCTTTTATCAAAGTTAGCTACATTCGACCATATTTGATAAAAGATTTAACAACCACTTTACAAAATGGCGTCAACTATGTTCACGTGGTCACTTGATGCTACTAAAACTTTAATTTCTGAATATGAAAGTTATGAATTTTTGTATAACGTTCAACACGAAGATTACAAAATAGAAATAAAAGATTAGAGGCGTATCAAGAAATTTCCAATGTGATCAGCAGTGGATGCACACACATTGATGTAAAAAACCTTCTTTAAGTGCTTTATAAATGGCATCACAGGTTTCGGGTGTTATAGAGCTTAATGTACATTGTGGTATTCGCGTAGAATACTTTAAGCTGGAATAACTTTCTCCAGTGGCCAAAAACCGAAGAGTCACAAGAACGCGATCTTCTACACTAATGCAATTTCTTAAATGGGTATTCTTTCGCGCAATAAAAGGAGCAACTTGTGATACAACCAGCTGAAATGTAGCATCATCCATTCTTAAATAATTTTTATAACATGACATATCTTCAACTCTGAGTTCCTTCAATAAGTTTTGGTGTATACCCAGATCGTCACGTCTCGAAACCCATGGTTTAGCCCACTCACGTCTTCTTTGCTTTTTACTCTTAGTCTTTTGTTTTTTTAATATTGCACAAATTATGACAATTGATCTAATTGAAGCCACACAGCATAGAGCGTTGTTCATCCATCATATGATGACAACTGTGATAAAATATTTTATGTAGTGTAATACTAGTTTTCAAATCTTTTTTAAATCTTTGAATAAAAGAATATTTTATAAAATCTTTTATAAAAGATCTTTTATCAAATCTTTGATAGTGTAATACCGGCCTAACTGAGGCGTGCTTGAGATATTTGAATATCATTGTCTTTATTATTGCAACACCTGTGTTAACGTTGAATCTAGATAAAGAATGATTACCGCAACCATTTATTTATCGTTTTTATTCGGCTTGATTTTCAGTTTTCAGTCCAAATATGATTTTTTAATAATATAAACTATTACATAAAATTCAAAGTATTTTAAGAGTCAGTAAGTTAATAATTTTTTCTTTCCGGCAAGACTGATAAGGTAACTGTAGTAATTTAGCACAGTAGTGTAAGGAAGGACACGTTTACCTGCCTACGCCCAGAACCCACATTTTGCTATCTAAATTATAATTAGAAACACGATCAGCTCTGATAGCAATCATGTTAGGAATGTTAGGATAAGCCGGCCACGTGTACGAGACCACACCTGGACCCAAAGCCCTAAAACACTAAAAATGATGTAAAAATGCCATACGACCCCCATTCCATCTGATTTAGGTATGATGGCAGTTCAAAGGAATGTCTTGCCAGAAAATGAAAATTCTGTTTTGCAGCAAAATTGTAAATGTACACATTTTTCCCTGAAATTAAAATTTTATAATTTGCTACTCAATAAATGTTGGCTTTAAATATTTCTTTGATTTTTGTAATAATTTATTCCAAATTGATGAAATCGCAGCAGGCATTCTTAACCATTTTCGTATACTTTCATTTTTTTATTGAAGCAAATTCATAAATTAATTCAATAATTAATTAAATATAAATATGATATAACAAAGATCAGTTAATTAACTATAATTTATGGATAAGTCCTAGATCAAACAAACTTTGCGTCTCATTTAAACAAACTGTAGAACTCAAAATAAGGAAATCATGCATTTCAAACACCAAATTTAAAATCAATTTAAGTTCTTCTTTCATCTCGAAATTATGTTTCAATTTGCCTTTTACCGACTTGAAATATGTCTTTCTAGTGATCCCGTGTCGCCTGCAAAAGCAGCGTTAATAGAATTTTAACAGAAGTAGGGATCCAACATTGCTGTTACGTCATCGTTCGTTTTTTCGACTGCTAATTGTTAAAGTATCGGAAGGTGATGTGTTTAAGGAAAGACTATGTTTAATAGCATTTCATTTTAGCAGTTTACATTCGTATTTGACATTTTACCCTTTTCTTCCTCTCATTGAAAGGAAACCTTAATTAAATATATACACGGTTAAAAGAGCTACTTCGAGGGTAGCTGTAGCAAATAGTATTGAGTAAGGTGACATAGGCGTCAATAAAAACGGGACACTTAATTGCAATTTGAAATTATTTCTCAGGTTAATAATAGTAGGTAATAAAATATATGAAAGTTATCTAACAACCAAAACCAAATCGGTTTTAATTAATCGAAAAATAGCAAAATCAGCATTAATGTTTCGTTTTTGTTGACGCCGCGCCGCCAGTACATATTAGAGATTATACTTTGTACCTAAATATGTTATTAAAGTATTAAAAAAAAGTGTTTTTACTTCATTTTGAATATCAAAATGTTTGAAACATCTTCAGTGCCGTAGCTAAGAATTTTTGCGCTCGGGGTAAAATACTGAACATTCGCCCCCTCGCTTGGGCCTCTTAGGCATTAGAAACCTAAAGAAGCAGCCGCGTCTGCTCACCGTTAATGCGAAACTGTTCTCTTTCTAACAAATAATGTAATATTTATTAATATTTGGGTTATACTAACAACTATTTATTACTAATAAAATAGTAAATACTGATTTCTATGTAAATTACAATACTTGTGTTTAAGTACAGTATAATTTTATAAAAAATATTTTCTATGAATTAAGTTCCGAGATGAGTTTTGTTTTCCATGGCCAAGTTTATCTGAAATTTGTTGATCATACTGTATATTAATTTACTTAGTACAAAGTATAAAATAATATAATTTATATACGACTGTTTGGATAAGGACTTATTACATCACTCATTTGCCTAAGGTAATGAAGTTCATTACCGCACTAATGTGAAATAAGTTATGTAATGAATTCATTATCCAACTCATTTTATTTATACAAACAAAACTGAAGCTTTGTTTATAAGAAAACTGGCTGGTTGCCATAGTATTGAACAAATCGAATCTACCTCGTTTTTTTGATTTTAAAACAAAAGTATTTTAAAAGTGACTTGAACATTTGCATAAAAATTAATGCGAAATGTCAAATATCGTTTCAAGCAAAAAAATTCGATTTTTAACAAATTTTGAACAGTCGAACATAAAATTTTGTATTTCGCACATGGGTAATGCATTATTATGGCACTCGTTTGATTACACGACTCGGTTTGCGACCTCGTCGTGCAACTTTCAATTAAAAAGCGTACTTTTTAATTGAATTTGGAATATGAAAACAGTTAAAAAAATTACTATAAACATGAGTTTGGAAATGTTTTCTTACGAACTGGAGTTACAGCCTCCTGAAGATGAAACAGTCTGACCATATTCTGTCATAACTTTTGCGGTAGTTTTACAAAAATTTTGAATTTTTATATCTGAACATACTCATTTAGGTTAGTATTTCCTTTAATAATTCTTCTCTAAGACTCAAGAGAGACTTACAAATACAAAGCCGTCTAATGTGCGGCTAGGAAAGTTGCAACGCAACGAGCTGATATATAGGTATAAAAGGAACTTGCTAAGCAAGTATTTGCAATCACTACCGACCTCTATGCACAACAAACGAAAACGCCCGTGTTGCAATACAAATGGGTCTAGAAACGCTTCGTTACTGAACTACAGCATTCGGTGGTGGGAACAGTTTCAACAGTTTTATAATTGAGACTGTTGTCTCTTCTGGAGGCGGTAACTCTGTAAGAATAAGTAAATGTTTTTGAACTTCTGTTTATATAGGCACTTTTTATTGCATTGATTGTAGAACTTACCCGCAAAATCTGTTTTAACTATTTTCTTAGGAGAAACACTCAGACCTTCACAGCTACTTGATTTTTCATAATATATAAAATATCTCGGAAATTCTTAGATTTAGCGAATCTCAAGAAGAGTTTTTTATTTTGTGAATTTTTTGTGGAAAATAAGATTTTATAGCCAAAAATTAAAAAGTAAAAATCTAAAATAATTTAAAAGAAAGTATTAAGTGCCCCCCCCCCGACACCAAAAGTCCTACA
This sequence comes from Ctenicera cuprea, assembly GCA_958336395.1. Taxonomy (NCBI): domain Eukaryota; kingdom Metazoa; phylum Arthropoda; class Insecta; order Coleoptera; family Elateridae; genus Ctenicera; species Ctenicera cuprea. Next base: position 38,883,111 of record OY284487.1, on the reverse strand, counting down.
TGTTATGCATAATATAATATTTTATTATCAAAAGCCGTGGGCTAAGCCCCCCCCCCCCCCCCCCCAATTATTTTTCTAACTTTATTTCCGACGCTCGGCGCTCCGAAATGTTTCCTCCGCTGAGTCGGTCTTGGGGATGAGAGCTGCTCCCGGAAAGAAAATTCCCTCAAAAAAACTAAAATAAAGACCGGAAGAAAAAAATTTAATGAAAAAAACCTCCGTAACAAAGTTCAAACAATAATCCCAGTAGACCCAAAAATATTTTTTTTACATAAATTCTTGTTAGGCCATTTTAGATAATTCTAAAATAAAATTTGCTCTTATTCATATAAATCGATTAGTAAGAAACAAAGCTCTTTCGACAGCTCTTACACCAGCAAGAAACTACACGTGCTTTTGTTTAGAGAATGTTCTATTGGTGGTTGTTTTCTCCGGGTAATTAGTGTCTGCGGATATTTCTTCCATAAATGTTTATCAGCGAATGTGTTCTGCGACTCTTTTAACGACGTTTTCTACTTAAACCGAAAACGCCCCCTTCCACCCACCAAGCAAAAGCAAAGTTAGGAGCCACTGATGAAATCTATTTGTGCGTCTATGTGTATAAAACAGCCACAAATAACTTTGACTGATAATAATAATACTTTCCAATATTTATGTAGGGTCGTCGCGCGATTAACAAAAGTGCGTTCTTACAATTCTTTTTGTGCATGAAATCATTTTATTTTCGCGATATATGTTATTAATTTTACTAGTCATATTTTAATATTAGTTGAACATTATTTTTCTTGAATTAAATATGAGTCGTATGGCTGCGCAATTGAATGAAACTGAATGCAAGTTGTAATCCAGACCGCCGCCAAGTTTAATTTGTAACTGAATGCGAGGTACCTATAATCGGATAGTCCCACAATAGCGCGAACAACTCCTACGTACTTCAATTTGCTTCATCGGCGTGTATACTGTAGTGGTTCACTCTACAAAGAAATATAAGCTTAATGCAATGGTCGAGTAAATATGTAGGTTGTAGTATTGAGGGCCCCTCACCATTAAAAATTGAGACAGGTAAGAAAGATACGGATTTAATATATACAAGATTAAGTAGAATAATTTTGTTACATATCAATATAAAAGAAAAGACGTTTTATTCCATTAATTTGTATAGAAATACCCCCAGTATTTGCAATAAATTTAATACGGTAAAATGTTTTCTAGCACTAGCAACCGACACTAAAACATCTTCAAAACGGTTTGGGAAATCATGCAACTTCAAACCTTAATCTAGCTCTCGGTTGGGGTACTTTATTGTAATTATATAATTCTGAGTAACTTACTAATTTATTTATATCTTTTTTGAGTAACTTAAAACTAAATAAAACACAATTAACTATCTATAAAGAAATCTACACACATTTAAAGCTTCTAGAGCAGTACTACCTACTGAAATCATGATACTAAAAATTGATAGGACCTAATCTAAGTGTCAAATAATAATAATATGCTAAAGCTCGTAATAATTACTACCTAATTTAAAAAATTTCTTTCCAAGGCAATGGTTTAAAAATATTTCATCACATTTTTTACCAGTGACTTATTAATAAACTTCACAGATTTACGTTTAGATTAGGATTTACAAGAATTTTATAAATCTCATTTACATTTTAGACCGGGGAACTATATTAATATCCAGTGTTAAGTTTGTACCTTTAGTTGGAACTGCAAACTGGGATGTACCAATATTTAAACAATTTGGCAAACTGGGAGTTAACATTAACATATCACAGGATTATAATTCTTCCTGGGTTGGTAATTACGCTAATCTAATAAGCAACCTACTCATTACCTGGCTTCCACACGCCCACAAGCACCATCCCAGCACAGGGCAGCTAACATTCCGAACTCCGGGATAAATTGAAACGCTACAGAAACCATAAATAATACGCGGAATTCGAGACAACACGATTTCCATCTTATTATAATAAATACAAGTAAATCTTAGACCATATACGATGTAGATGGGCGGTTTTTGCTCACACAATTTTTAAGTTGTTGGGTTATTTCCACTGCCACTAATTACAAAAAACTGTGTCTTTTTAATTACTAGTTATTATTTAAAATATACGATTTGTTTTATCTTAAGGAACAACTTAGAAGTTTTTATTATTATTGGTTACTTCTTAATTGCAAGAATGGTTGGTTGTAAATTGAGGTTTGGTCGCCACACTTCTTATAAACTGTTTTTTTTTCTTGTGTATTTCAGTCTTATTATTAATGTGTATATTAAAACAAAAATGAAATTTGAGGAAGTTTTCGTTTATTTTTAAACTCTTTTTAACGCTTTTTTTCCTTATAAACCATTCTTTGTAAAATGTTTATAATATTGAAACTGTCATAAAATATTATTGTTGTCGTTTATACTTAATTTTAAAATTAACATTTAATAGACACATTCAAATTTTCACATAATGAGATACTCGATACATTTTATAAATTTTTTATTAATAAGACCGATATACCCGAGAAAAAGAAACAATTTATATTTTATAAGAATGCATTTACACACCTTTCTTTCATTTTAGCATCAATTTGTGCTTAAACAAACAATTTGCATTTTGCTACAAGACAACTATGGGGCGCCAAGTGTAAAGTGAAAATTTGCTGTGCATTTTACGGTATTTAAGGCAACTTGTCCCAATATTTAATATATATACACATATTTAGCTAAATGCTTTTTATTTTAATAACTCGTTGTAGTTTTAAATAAATCTTTAAACATTTGGTTTAAATATTCCAACATTTAATAAAGCATTGGAGATTTAAATAAATATTAAAACATTTACTTTAAATTTTCAAATATTTAGTAAATCTTTATGTATTTAGATAAATCTGCACTATTTGTCTTAAATCTTTCAATGTTTAATAAATATTCCCAGATTTAAATAAATCTTTACCGATATAAATAAATCCTTACAGATTTATATAAATATTTCAACATTTAATTTTAAGCTGTCATATTTAATGTTAACTTGTCATATTTATTTGATTTTCATAGACCCAGCCTACATAGCAGACCAAGGCCGTTTACACTAGTGGTAACGTTCAACAATTATGAACACGTTTTCCGTATTTCAAAAATTTGTACAATTAATGTTAGTTCAATCATCAATAACAACATAGTTAACAACATAAACATTGCATAATTTATTATTCATATAATGAAAATTTTCTCAACATCCCCTTGAGAATGTAATTTGCAGCCTTGCGCCTTACCATCGGTATAAACGCTCTTGGTGTCCTAAGTCGGCTGGGCTCACCAAGGTCAAATAAATATGACAAGTTAACATTAAATGTGACAGCTTAGAATTAAATGTTGAAACATTTATTTAAATCTGTACGGATTTATTTATATCGGTAAAGATTTATTTAAATCTGCGAATACTTATTAAATATTGAAAGATTTAAAACAAATATGTGCAGATTTGGCTAAATACATACAGGTTTACTAAATATTCGAAAATTTAAAATAAATATTTTAGGATTTATTTAAATCTCTAATGCTTTATTAAATATTAGAATATTTAAACTAAATGTTTAAGAATTTACTTAAATCTAGAATGATCTATTAAAATAAAAAGCATTTAGCTAAATGTGTGCATATATAATAAATATTGGGACAAATTGCCTTAAATACCGTAAAATGCACAGCAAAATTTTCACTTTACACTTGGCGCCCCTATGGGGCGCCAAGTTCAATTACAAAATACTACCAGACAACAGCGGCAAAATTTTTAATTGAAGCATCGTGATATACAGTGGTGCACCCAAGGAAGGGGGGAGCAAAAGGCCAATTGCCCCCGCCAAGCCTTTGAGCTTTTTATGCATTATGTAATGCAAAATGAACGTATTGTTAAATACCAGTGTAATATAATTAAAGGCGGTCAGTATTTGTTGTATATGTTATAGAATCTAACCCCGACTTCGATCAAAGTTCGAAAAGGTAGGCAAATAGCTTTTGCAGACAGCATAAACAGTAGCATTCCACCAGGTAAACAATCAACATTAATGAATAAAAACAGCAATATTTTTATTTGTCTAGTCAAAAGCTATATTCATCGCGAAATGGTTATTTATTTCAAAATTTGGACAAATTCGGGCTTCGATTCTAACATACACGTACTGTTTCTCAGAAATGTTGCACTATATACAAAATGCATGTAAAATTATATTTTTCCATATTTCATGCCCTCAGAATACTTTGGCTAAGAATTTAAACTGCATTATTGTTATTAGCTATAATTAGTGCCGCTTAGTCATAAAGAAAATATTGTTTACATTTAAAATTAAGAAAAAATCTAAATAAATATTAATAAATTCAAAACCTCTTCTTTCAATCCCAAAGTAATAACAGCATATTCTTCTGTCTTTGTAGCGATGCGATAAAGGCGGGCCTTCTAAGCAGATGTCACGGGTTCTAATCCTGGGTGAGACCAAATTTTGTTTTCAATTTTTATGGTATATTTATTTAGTTTTTACACTAGTTCTAAAATCAAATAGTAAAAAGCACGACTTGTACAGTAAGTTATAAATTTAATACTTCAGGTATTGAAATAATTAAATTGATACCTATTTCATTATTATAACATAATTAAACATTAAAACTTTAGTTATGAAAAGAATAAAAGAGTTCATAAACTAATAAACGACAAAAAAAAACAAAATAGGTCCGTACTACCTAAGACTGGAAATCTGTACTTCTGCTTAGAAGACATCAGTCTCAACCTCGGCCTGAGCCGCATCGATACAAAGGCATTACAATATGTTGTTGTACTCTCAAATGGAAAGAACACGTCTTGAGTTTATTAATATTTATTTAAATTTTTGATTATTTTTAAATGTAAAAATTATTATTTTTTGACTAAACGACACAGATAATAACAATAATACAGTTTAAATTTTTTGCCAAAGTATCCTGGGGACATAAAATATTTTATTTTTGTATCATAATTTCCCATGCATTTTGCATATAGTTGCAATAGTATATTACCTGCTTGTCATCGTAGCTGTTGGGATAGAAATTTTAACAATTTTTGGGATGCAAATGTAATTATTATCAAAGAATAGCGGAGAAAGAAAATCTGCATAAATTTAAACTGTATTATTGTTATTAGCCATTATTAGTGGCCAAAAACAGAGTAATTTATACTTTCACAATTAGGCAAAAATATAAAGAAATAATAATAAATTTAATTTGATTTTAATTCTACAGCAACAACAAAGTTTTCTAATGTATACTAAATATAAATATAATATTTCAGCTAATGCAATAATTAAATTGACCCCTATTTCATTATTATAACATAATTAAACATTAAAATTTTAGTTATGAGAAAAAAAAACAGTTTATAATCGGTGCCTTCCTAACCATTGGGCTATAGCCCTAGGGCACCGCTCCCAAAAAGGCGCCGGGCTCGAATAGGCGTTGGGCGATGCCTTATTAAATATATCGTTTTAAATAGTTATTCTTTAAAGTAGTATATTAAATAAAAATATCTTTTTTCCACTACTAGCATTAAACGATATCATTATTTACTTTGTTTTAGAGCCAAGAAGATGAATTTCTTTCCTAGTGGTTAATAATATTTCATTTTTAACTACTGGTTAATAATGAAAACAATTGCTACCAATCTTTAAATTCACCATAAACTTTCATGTAAAAAGCTTTTGATTTTACTGGTAATAACTGTTCACCAACACTTTCTGCGCCTTCCCTAATTTCAGGAGGAGTTCAGTTTTCGCTCAAATCATCAAAATTGGACATTTTATAACCACTATTATAAAATATATATTTTACATAAATGTCAAATGAAATTAACTATTCTCTTGTTTCCAAGCAAGGCTACTTTATTTTTGTGCATATTTGCATTTGTAATTTTATTGTTTATTAATGTAAAATCAATTAATTATAAAAGGAATAAGGGTGCTAGTAGTGGAAAAAATAATATGTATATAAACCACGGTAGAGAAGACTTATCAGCCTCGCAACTTATTTCCCTCGATGCTTCGCATCTCGGGAAATAATTCTGCTCGGCTGAGAAAAATGTCTTCTTTACCTTGGTCTATATTATGCTATTTGCGCTATATTTATTTTTTAATTTTTTACTATAATCCGCTTAATAGATCATAAATTCTTTGGTGCGCCCACTAGTGGAAGCTACTGCTAGGCATATACCGCTAGTATCAATCTAACAGGTTGGTAAACAAAACCCATCTGGTCTGGCTATAAGACAGTGTAAGTGCGCCTGCTTTGAGTGCGCGTTTGTGCAAAAATTGGCTAGAAAGTGTGTTAGTGTTTGATAAGGATACGAGCCGCCGCCTAATCTTTGACTTTAGACTCATGTATGAAACTGTACTGCAGCAGTTCTATCGCTGTGTAAACTAAAGATGGTTTTCCTATAGGTATGTCAGATCTAGTTTCTTCTGTGCTCAAGTGCTGTTATATAGTGATTGGATATTCCGAATGAAAGTAATCTAACTATTCCATTATCGAAATATCTCGAGAAGTTACAGAAATTCATTCGAATCATTTTACAATAACATAAAATGTTTGGTTTTTGGAGCGTCGAAGCGATACTCCGTACAGTAGCAAACTACAAATGCACAATGCAAATACATGATACGATGACACCACAGTCGTGGTATTATAATGCAAATACACGCGAAGAGAGACAGAATTTCTGAAATACAATTGCATAAAGACGGCTTTCGCGGTGTTTTGTGCCAGTTTCGCGCTTTATAGAAATATTACTCAAAAAACAAGCCGGAATTAGCGATGAATTGTGGTGAAATAAAAAAAATACATTCAATACTACTGAAAGTTTACGATTTTTGCCGAGCGGCCTGAGGAAAGACGATGAGAACGAGAATTCCTTTATGTAAGCATTTGCGAAGCAGGCGGAGAGCGTTTTTACTACTTTTTACTGGATAGACATATCAGATTGATATTATCCGAATTAATTATTCGATTATTAAATTCATTGAGTGGCAATCATTCGATTATGACAATCGTTCGAATATGGCCATCACTAGCTGTTAACTCTTGAATCTGCTGGTAGAGCGCTACAAATGCTTAGCCCAGAGGCCTCAAATTTCTTAGGATGGCCCTGTTTAAAATTATATAACGAGCAATACAAAATACCAAAAAAAATATTTTCCCACCAAGGATTGTAACTCGGGATTTCTACTTAGCGATTTGACATTTTTTTTATTAATAATAAAGTTCGAACCGGTCAAAAAGATCGTAAATGGCCATTTGTCTAGCAAATAAGGTAATTAACAAAAATGTGTGGGTATGATCTAGTTCTACACAAAAAAAAATATTTTATGAAGGAAACGTATTTTACCGCCAAATGTACATGGAAATTGCATCAATTTTTATTTTATTTTTATATACAACTGTTATTAATATTAAAAATGTCAATATTCAAATTGAAAATGATTATTTTTTTGTTTTTGTGGAAAGCAATTGTACAATTCGAAGGTACTTCAATCTCACACGAATATATTATGAATCATATCTCTTGCTTGATATGCTTTTCTTTTGCTTTCTATAGAAGCAGAGCTACAAATTACACTAGCTTAGAGGTGTGTACTTGTTATGACACAACTGAACATTGATCGCTTCAGTTTGCATCAAGGCGACCATCACGTGGTTACTCCTGCCGGCAAAGAAGTTTCACTTCAAAAGACTATGTAGAAGATATTTCATACCAGATGTACTGGCAAATAAATGATAAGAGGCAAAAATAAAATTGCTGTTGTTTAACAATTTTCGTTAAGATTTATAACTCCTTAACTCAAAATCAGCAAAAATCTTATGAAAGTTATTCATTGTCGTGAATTTTCGAGTTGAGACGAAACTTTCTCATGACTACCTCTCCTTGCATTACACTAGACGTATACTATGCATACTGTGCTTTGAATTTAAAGATGATTTCTCCTAAAGTAGAAACGTAACCAAGGAAAATTAGTCAAATCGATGAGTTATTATTCCTCGTGTTCGTTCAAGTGTTAAACATTTATCATATTAACATTTCCGTTATTCTCAAAGCTGAATAGAGGGTTAATAAATGAAGAAGTATGTCTAGATACTAAATTTACGGTATTGAAAATAATAATTTTCTTCTATTTAGATATTAAACCTACACTACAGTCAAAGTTGCAGTACGGACATTCAAATTATTTAATGTATTGTCACGAGAAATTACTCGTTAAAAAAAGAATTACGCACTTGCAAGCATGTCTTACAAAAAGCATACTCTGGTGGTATCATTAATCTCAATAAAGGATTATATTGTCAATAACAAGACGTTACTACTCTGTTTTCGCCTTAAATATAGAAGCTATCTATTTTTTTGTTATTGCTACTACCAGATTAAATTTAACAGTGATTCCGAAACTTTTAGCTAGATAATATTAAATTTCACAACCAGGTAGCAAGTACAAGCAGCCTTAACATTTTAGTCGATCTAAGCAGAAAGTAGTCGAGGAATACGCTTTAAATGGTTGTATATTACATCTAAAGGATGACACAGGACACGGGTACAGATATAAAATGTAATAATACATCTCCGATTGGGTCTTTTCTTTACATTATTCGCTCCATTCATAATTATTAAGAAAATAAACAAAACCGGGTTAGTGTTAATAAATTATAACCAAAATACAATAATTTCGAACAATGTCCGGAATGTGTATATTAACATATTCTTCTAATTATGCGGGCCCCGTGCTGGCGTAGTGTGCGTAGGGGCCGAGGGGTACTAAAGCTGCAGGGGCTGGGTGGAACCTCCGCAGGGGGGCCCGTGTGGTTCGGTTTCTAATTAACCTGATCGATTGCAGCGGAGTTCCCATTATGCAACTGCACTGTAAATCACGGTACCATTTATACTCACTCATTTTACTGCAATTCCAGTTAAGAATTATGTTGTTCATTACCTTCCACTACCGTAACTTACCTGCTCCCTTTTGTTTTGTTTTTGACGAACTTTAATGTGAGATTGCGTAAATTTGCACTAAATTGAAATGAGTTTAGAATGGCTGAATTGTCTTGTTCTAATAAACAAGGGTGGATCAGCAATTATATGAATGACAACCATTAATGGTTGGACATTTATAGTAAGCCTATGTTAAGTACTGAATGAAATAAGAAGCATTCATTCAGACAAGTTTTAGGGACATATTTTTTAAATTATGACAACGGCGCTGGACATTCGAGACTCTGGAATGTTGGCTGGCGTCTTGGATGTCCATATAACGAGTTAAACTAGCGTTATCTAATCGTTATCAAATAAATTATTAAAAACTTGAGATGCTTAAGTTGCCTCTAGATATGTGTTATTTACAAATTCTTTCCATTGTTTTACACCAAATATGAATCATAATTTTGTTTTCTTTCCGTTTATATGTACGGTATCATTTTTGCATGCATCTGATGTATAGTAAACCGATACTCATACAAAATCACTGTAAAGGGATAATTTATTGTAAATAAAACAATTCTTAACTCCAACAGGTTTTATATTTTAGGTTTATACGTATTTCAACGTGTTTACACGTCATTATCAAAAGCAAGATTAAAAGTAAACAGTTGGTGTTGCTATAGGAACAATAAATTTTCATAACTTGATCTTGGTTTTCTATATCTGCGTCCAGATGACTTGATTTCTCATTCCAGAACGCCTAATAACGGTGAATTTAAGAGATCAATTTGTTCATTCACTAAATGTACGGATTTTAAATGTTTATGAATTTCAAATGCTAATAACACTATAAAATGTTTACACTTTTGTGATGACAAACGTAAGTTGGATATACTAGAAGCATTTAAAATTCATAAACATTTAAAAACTGCACCGTTAATGAATGAACAAATTGATCTCTTAAATTCACCGTTATTAGGCGTTATCAAGTTATCTGGACGCTAGATGGAGAAAACCAAGATCAAGTTATGAAAATTTATTGTTCTTATAGCAACACCACCTGTTTACTTTTAATCCTGCTTTTGATAATGACGTGTAAACACGTTGAAATATGTATAAGGCTAAAATACAACACCTGTTGAAGTTAAGAATTGTTTTATTTACAATAAATTAAAATGAACTTCAACGAAGTAAAGCTTAAACTTATAAATAAAGTATAGGGATAAGTTTGGGAGCGCTGAATTATAGATAATTGGATCGTGTGAGCGTCCGCAAAACCTTATTCCTCCTCAGAATTTTTATATAGGGATGATGTCAATTTGTCATTTGAATACGTAGGGAACCAAATACATAATTTACTGTATACCGTAATGAAAATTAAGTATCCACATTTATTATTTAGGGAAACTGCTGAAAGAAGTTATTTGGATATTTAAAAATTCATAAAAGATTTTTCCCAATGCACGGCCGATTTAAGAACCGAAAAACGATACCTACTTAATACCATAGTACGGATTTATTCAGCAGAAAGGTACAGTATTACTTATATGTTCAAAAACTTAAAAAGGTAGCAAACATAAGTAGTAGTAGCTACTAAATAAATTCACCATTTATCGATAATTTTACAACGTGTTACGAAGAATTGTCGAAACTATTAAAGGCTTCTATACAGAAAATAAACTTAATTTAGTTAATTTAATTGTCTAAATAGTAGCTTTCGCAGAATTTCGAACAACCTGTTGTGGAACAATGGTTTATAATAATTGAACAACTCCGAATCATTGCTAATCTGTGAAGGTAAATATTAGATTTCCAGCAATTTACATACCTACCATGATCATGTAGATTTTGCCAATTTTCACAATTTGCTTTGAGATTAGACCGCCATTTGGGAAGACCGACCTGTAGCTTTACTGCTTTTAAAAGCATTTGCTCTAAAAGTTTAAACAATAGTTGTTCGTGGACCTTACCTGCCTAAACAGGGCCGTGCGCTTAGATAGTTAACACCCTGGGCGGATAAGGATTTGATTTATCTTAATGTACTTTGTTTGTCAGAACAAGAATACTTAATCGGCTTATATCTGTTAGCTGCTTGTGAACCCATGCAAACTAACGTTTCGCAAGACATTGTAGCTTGCATCTTCAGATTGACTAGAGGCCTGATTTTAAATTCGGGATGCGGAGGTATTTAAACCCCTTTAAGCCAGTCGGGCAGAACCGCAGAGTTGTGGCTGGCTGTCACCGTTGGGCGGAGTCGGATCCGAAGGAACGTGATAGTGACATCGATGATGCTTACGAGTCCTTAGAGGATGAACTATTGAAGTCCAAGCTTTGCTGAGTCTAAAACCATCCTCTCTATTTATGTTATTTCTCAATTTCAATTGCTTCACGTATGATACGAACAACTATCGCTCAAACTTTCAGAGAAAATGCTTGTAAAAGCAGACAGGCTGGGTCGAGAAACCGCGAAAACTCCAAAGAATAAATGTAGATTTTGTCACAGCGTCATAACTATGCAGATTAATCTTAATCTACTACAAGATAACTTTTTGAAATATAATAAAGAGAAGGAAAGGTTAGCTCTGTTATGAATTGATTATTAACATAACATTAATTTTTTTAGTTTTTCTATGGACAATATTGATGACATGCATATGTTACTCTAATATCATCAAGTACTTGTTTAGTATGATAAAAATCAGTTTGAATTTTATTTATTTGGGGAACCGACGAAAATGTTTGTATACGAAATAGGTTTTTGTGGAGCATCAGTGCGGGTATTTCAAGGTTATTAAATCAGTTCAACTCTGGCAACAAAAATTTGTGGCTATATGTAAAGAGTATTTACGTAACAAGCATGAAGTAAAGAAGTTAAGACGTTTAATGACTTATTGATGTAATCTGTGCTAGATAAATCGACGTAGAATAAAAATATAAAAATGTTTCATGTTCCATCTGAGGATAGAGACCTATCATTGAAAAAAAATGCTCCAAATTAGTGAAGCGGTAGCCGCTGGAGGAACCGGAGAATAAAACCCTTTGAGCTTTTATATATGTATGGATAGCAGGAAAACAATAGTCTAGAACACCAAGGGATCGAGAAATATAGAAGAACAAAGAGGAAGAATATGGCCAATACTGGATACAGAGAGTCTGAACAAGAAGAGAAGGAGTTATTTTAAGAGCTGCCATTTTGTTCTAGATTAATATTGTTTTTGAACTCTAGGACCAGAGGCAAAATTAAAAGACCGTTTAAATGAGGTATTACTTGACTCCCGTTGCTTATTAATTTTTTTTTTCAAAATATCGTTCAGCCGTCATTTTAAAAAGTAAAAATTTAAATACAAGCATAAAATCAGTATTTAATTTCCCATTAAAGTACACCAAATTTTGTGCAGAAATACCAAATGGTTTAATGAAAGTTAGCAGAAGGGGGGGGGGGGGTATTTTATAGACAGACGCACATATTTGAAACTGATATTTGTAATTCTTTAGAATAGGTATATAGTTCTTGTTTTTAATTCCAGTAAATAGTCTCATTGTACGACTATTTTTTGGAATTAATCATCCCGTACCTTACTCCTACCGCCTACTAGTGATACGTATACCTTCAATAGTTTTACAATATTTGCTTCGTAAATATTTAATTATAAAATTTTTATTTACCTGAAATTGTACTTAAATCGAATTTAAAATTACCACTAAAATTAAAAAGTCCAGTAAAGTATATACATATTGAATAGCATTAAATTTAATAAAGTTAGAATTTAACTTAACGTGTGTGCAAATAAATGCTCTACAAATATTTTTCACTGATGCAGGATAGAAATTAATATTGTGCTTTTCGTTTTTCATGTTGCAAAGTAATTCAAGTAGTACCATTTGGCATATCTATATGATAATTTTGTTCAAGGTTTTATACAGACAAACTTTTATAATAGTAAGTTGCGATTTAATTCTGAACATAATTGCCTCAACATAACATAAACTTAATGATATCTGAGTTAGTTCAGTGGCGTATCATTTTGTGAAGTTACTGTAGTGATCATTAGAACTACTCTGGTTCACGGAATTTCTCTAATTTTTTAATACTTCAATTGTTTTGTTTTTAAATTTAAATCTAAAAAAGTTGTATCGTGTTTTAAATGAATTTTTAGATTAATATTATTTTAAAACCCCGCCGCTGATTCACCCGAGTCAAAAAATACTATTATAAATTTATAGTAGTTCGACCGAAATGCAATCTTATACGGTAATGATCATGATAATCCCAAACAAGGAATAAATTTGAAGCAAAACGAGTAATAAAGTTGAAGCTATTATTATAAGAAGGTAAACAAATAAAAATCGTACATTCTGATTGGCGCCGATCAACTGGCGCCGTCTCTTACAAGCTTCCATTTTTTTAAGGAACCACTTTAAAATTTATCGAGCTACGTCATAATAAAATAAAATCAAATTAATACAACCTATACCATACCTACCGATGAAGCGGGTTATAAAAAATCTCAAGAATGTTGCTGCTTCACGTCTTCTCTGTACTTTGTTACTGTTCTCTCTATATTTTATGGCTGTAGTGTGTTGAACAGCCATTTCTTATTACGGAATTAAATTTTTTTATAACTAGCGTACTAAATTATGAATTGGTTATAAATTAAAAAGCAATAAATCTTCGTGCAGGTCAGTGGGACCCAAAATCCGATTACCATCTAAAATTTTTTGGCGTTCTGGACTTTACCAGGACTGATATTTCGTTCAGCACGCGACAGCCCCGTGTCTAACTGCATTCTTGTGTCGTCACTTGACACATGTTTATTTTTTTATGCGGGTCTAGATGATCGAACAAATGACTTACAAGCTGAAAAACTCACATAACTTGATTAAAACACTACAGGTAAGATAGTATTTCGTATTTTCTAAATACTATGTAAAACAGCGTGGGTCGTTTGTTTGGTATAATTTGAACCATTTTTTAGATTCGAGGAAATTGAGATGGATATTAAATTTGTAGCATAAAATAACATGATACACTTAAGCAGATATTTTTGTTCTTCAGCTACGTGTTATCAGCCAGAATAACACTAATTATGAATAGTTTCCATTTAATTGGTTGGGACAAAACAGTAACCGTTGGTAGTTGTCGTTTATTAACTCTCAACTTTTTGACTTGCTCTAATTAAGAAATTGTATTCTAGTTTTCATGTTAGTATTATGATGTTATGAGTTTCGGACTGTCACTATTACAATTTACTTTCGAATCAGACTGCGTCGTCATTTCGGGATTACACCCAGCATAATCAGGTACGGACCGACCTGAAGATTGCCTGCCTTTAAAAGCATTTGCTCTAAAAGTTAGAGCTATAGTTGTTCGTGGGTCCTGTCTGCCTAAACAGGGCCGTGTGCTTGGATTACTTGAACCTTACGGCGGACAAAGATTTGATCTTTTAATGCAATAATGATCTTTCGCAATACATTGCAGCTTACATCTTCAGAGTAATTAGAGCACTGAATTCAAATCCGGGATGCGGAGGTATTTCAATCCCTTTGAGCCAGTCGGGCAGAACGGCGGAGTTCTGGTTGGGCGTAGACGGATCCGGTTTATGTTGTTAGGTTGTTTCTCAATTTCAATTGCTTCACGTATGATACGAGGGAACTAATGAGGTACTCTGGCGAGTATTCGAGCATTCTCAAATCTTATGCCCAGTTAAACCAGTATATTCAGCCAGGGCAGATTTCGTGATGCGTCTGTGTTTGCAGTCACATTTGTTCTCTCGCAATCTTAACTCAATGGAACGGCCAGTTTGTCCGATGTAGTTTGAACCACAAGAACAAGGGCTGTTGTAGATCCCGGCTGATTTTAAAGTCGATATTTGATCCTTTGCGAATCTGAATCCGTTTTCCAAAATTTCATTAGTCCTAGCGTTTTTAACCATGTTTCGACTAATTTGTTTAGATCTGTAGATAGTTTACCTCTTAGGATCTATAGCACACAATCTACCGCTACTTTTGTGAAAAGAGAGACAACGTCGAAACTGACTAGGATATCTCCTCCACACAGCCGTAAGCTTTTGATCTTGTTGACAAAGTCACACGAATTCCTTATGTATGCTCAAAGGGGTTTAAATACCTTTGCATCCTGTATTTGAATTCAATGCCCCAATCACTCTGAAGATGCAAGCTACAATGTCATGCGAAACGTTAGTTTGTATCGGTTCACAAAGAGATAAGAGGCATAAGCCGATAAAGTATTCTTGTCTTGGCAAAGAAAATACATTAAGATCAAATCCTTGTCCGCCCCAAAGTTCAAGCAATCTACGCACACGGCCCTGTTTAGGAAAGCAGGGCCCACGAGCAACTATGGCTCTACCTTTTAGAGTAAATGCTTGTAAAAGCAGACAAGCTTCAGGTCCTGATTATGCTGGGCGTAGTTCCCAAATGACGACGCGGTCTAAGCTGAAAGTAAATTGTAATATTGACACTATTATGATGTTGCCACTAATTATGCAATAAGTCGTGATTACTGACTGATTTATTTTAGTATTTTTTGTTACCTTAGTTGATGGTAAACTTCAAATTTAATTATACTAAATTAAAATTAATTATTACCTTCCCAAGTAGCACACAATATATATCCAATATCTATCCAAGGTTTATTTTATGTTCTACATTGGCTCAACATTTTATCGTGCATCTTATATCTAATATATAATGGATAACTATTGGAAATACAAGGTATATTTTGAAATATTGGCAAACTGTTGAAACTACCTGGGACAGGCAACATTGGTATTCCAGGATAAAACCAATATGTAACCAATGTATGGGATCCCGCAATAAAACCATGTTGGGTAACCAATATAAAACAGTTACATAACCAACAAGCCATTTACAATATAAACTTGCAAAGGTAAAATCTATATATAACCAATGTATGGAATCCCGCAATAAAACTATATTGGTTAACCAATATAAAACAGATATATAATCAACAAACTATTGGCAATAAAACCTTACAATACTCTGCCAATAACGAACGAGTAAATGTAATACTAGCAGTTGCCAATATTGCCTGCCATTATAAAGCCAATATATTTTACCATTGAACAAGGTTTGTAATTAAAATTATAATGGCAAGGCGATATAAAGACAATAAGAAACCAATAAACACTAGTTGAGATACTGCCAACATTTGAAATTAACCTAAAGCCAATATTTTTTGATAAACTTAACGTTAAATGTAAATAAAAACCTTTCACTTTTAAAATTTTAATTTCAGTCGGCACTGCATTTATTAAAAAAAAAATATTATTCTGTTTACTATTACTAAAGACAGCATCCTGCTTAGTTAGGCAAATTGTTTTTTTTACAAATAGGAAATTTAAAGCATACTTTATTTAAAGCCCCGTTAAGAGTATATTTACATTTAATCCAAATTTTATTTTGTATTTTTTGAAGTTTTTGAATTTTATAGCCCTTTATCTGGGTTTTGTTGTTTGGCTTTTTTTGTGCAAGTATTTTTTTATAATTTATTTTCCAGTCATACTGTTTTCTATATTTTATATTTGTAAGAAATTCCAAAACAAGCAAATAATGTTTAAAACTTTTGAAATAAATTCAATTACAAACCACTGAAAAGTTCACCAGTCTTTAAATCCTTATTATTCTGACGGTAAATAGAAAGTTTTATGACGTCATTCGTGAATTCCTCTTTATGGAATGTTTAAAAACTAATAAGAACAGTATAATTATCTGCGTATGTCATTTTTACCTATTTAATTCTCTGGGGTGTTTTTTTAATAACATTTTTGCTTTTTTGTCACTTTCTTGCTTTTATTTGTATGTTAACAGCTATAATAAAACAAGTATCCGTTTATGGTTATTATTCCCATATATTATTTTATAGAAAAATACTAATTATAATATTTTACTAAAATTTTCGGTTTGTGTTGTTGTTTTCAATGTACATAGATAAATCAAAAAATTGGACAAAATATTTTTTACTTTACTTTGATAAAGGTTGACACGTGCCATCTTTAATATATTTAGCATTCGGAGTAAATGTACAAAAAGTAGTACCACTGATTAAATTACACGCTCTAACTCAGTCACACAAATATCTGTGCGTCATAAGATGCAAACAACGAAAACACCTTCTGAATAGATATTTCTAAGAAATGAGTAATACCGAGGGCTGCAAGCAAACAAATTTGTCTTGGAAAAATTTACCACGGACTAGAGTTTGTATTGCTTCCAGTGGCGTTACCACAGGTTAAAATTAAACATATATTCTACAATTTATTATTTTACTTATTAGAATTGTTCAACTTACTAGTTCAGTGCGGTTAATATAAAAATAAAACGATTATCTCAATTGTTTTATTATACTCTAATAAATTGTAATATTTGTTTTATTATTTTGTAATTAATTTGTACTGGTATTAGGAACCATGACATTACTAGAAGATATTTTTTGAATCAAGAGATTCAGAGAATGTAGGAAATAGTATCCGAAAAAAACCACAGAAAGTTCCCGGGAAAATAGTTCTCTGAACAAAAATCTGGAAAACAGTTCCCGGAAAAAATTCCCATAAAAGTTTCAGAAATTTATTAAACATAGAATAAGTTTATCCTTTGTCGAGATACAAAATTAATTTGTATTTTTAAATTGCAATGATTGTGAGCTCTAGCGTATTTTTTGATTTTATTATACAAGTTGATTGCAAATTCAAAACCAGTTGATGTGCACATTTATTTAGTCATAAAACCTAAATATTGTAGGCAATAGATACAATTTCCGTTGACGAGTATTTTATACACAAAAAACGAAATAACCGATTCCACCTAACCCATATGATCATTCGAACATTTCAGAAGTTTTAGGGGGCTTGCACATCAAACAATTTTATTGAAGATTTATTTCCGAAGACTTTTTTCTGAGTACTTTTTTCCTGAGACTTTTTTTTCCTGGAGACTTTTAATTCGGGGACTTTTTCGTGGAACTTTTTTCTAGACTTTTGTTCTGAAGCACTTTTTTTCGCATCCTCTAAAGAATAAAAAACGCCTGGACAAAAATAAACAGCACTATTAAATTAGTATTGCAGAAAAAACAATATGAGCTTCATAGCATCCTCATAAATATTGGTTGCATAAAAAAGGGTGGCTTAGCATTTCCGGAACAGAACTTTATAAAAATGACTAGCACAAAACAACTTAAAAAATCCAAAAAATTTTAGTAAATAAGTGAATTTGTATTTTTTAAATTGCAAATGTTTCTTGGGCTCTGTAACAGTACTACTGCCGACGCCACTGTTACATAATTCTTTTGCAAGAAAGGGTACATATTTTGCTACCTGCGCTTTTACTCTACTGGTAAATCGAGTTGGGGGTAGTGAGTTTCCTTCAGTTAGCGACACAAGTTAGAGTTAAATTATCTATTGCTTCAGTGTTAGTTTAAACAAAAGTTTTGTTGAGCAACGTTTAAAATCATTTTCTTAGTTTAGTTTCAGTATAAGCTAGTTAGTTAGTTAGTTAAGTGTTCTTTTGATATTTTAGTACAAGTTAATTAGTTTAGTTAGTTAGTTACTTAAGTGTTTTGACTGAAATTGTGTAAAGTGTTAACAGCTTATTATTACAAGTAAGTATAAACTATATATATAAATTGAACAACATTTACAAAAACTTTCTCGCCAAAACAGTTTTTTTACAATCAATGCAAAAATCTAAAAAGCGGAGTAGACTACTAGTTTTTAAAACTATGGGTCGTATATACTTATGAATACATAATTTTTTAAATATTTTTTAGATTCTGAAAAATATTTGGTTAAAATAATATCAGGATTGACATATGAAGTTTCGGAATTAAAAAGAAGTTTAAACCGGCTGGAGACAAACATTTTGCTAAACCAGCGAATGCAGGTCGGGGGCGGCGGGTTACCGGCCAGAGTTGCAAACGAAGACGAAGAGAAAATAGTTTCTATTCTTGCGGCTAAAAGCAAGGAAGAATTTCAATCTATAGAAATTATGGTAGAAAAAGAAGAATCGTTTAATTTATTAGTAAGTTAAACATCTGCCAATTAACAATTTGGTGTTAATGAAAAAATATTATTTTTAGGTCGACATTCTTTATTTAGAGGGGGGCGAAAATCAAAACACCACAATATACAACTGCATGAAGAGGCTGTTAATATCCGATGTTGCCATACAGTACTCGGGGAATGGCAAGATACGAGGAGGCCAAAAAAAATCTTTTAACGACTTAAAGATTTGCTCTGCTCTAAAAAGTAAGATTTATATCGATCCGTTATTTCTTAAAAGTTTATCTTTGATTATTGGCTCAGTGGTCAGCTCAGGGCAAAGACCAGAAAATGAAATTGGCTGTATTATTAGTTGTACAATTCAAAATTGTGAAAATAAATTTCAATGTACTAAAATTATCCAGACAAAAAAACGCATTTAAAAAAATTCTTATATAATACTTCTTTCATAACCCAAATATTTGTCGCTGGTTCTGTATATCGTTTAGAAACGCATTTTTTTTGCAATATTTGTAGTTTACGGCAAAATATCTTATAGTAGTAGTGTACGTTGATCTAGTACATGGTTTACAGAATATATTTACTTACATCAAATTTGCAAATGTTTTAGGTGTTTTTCTATTTAAGTAACAGCACTAATTTAAAAAATAACTTTTTTTTCTATTTACAGAAGCAATTCGTAAAGGATTCCCGAGTATTACGGATACGGAATTCTTAGGAAGGGTGGGAACCTTTTTGTGCACCGCAAAGGACGCGATGGGGGACGTAAAAGAAGGAAAACTGAAAACGCAGAGGTGGACAATAATTTATAAAATGTATTAATTTTTTTTATATTTTATATTTTTAAAATAAATTATTGAATTATTATTTGCATTTTTGCTAGTTTACATACAACAGTTAATGCGTAATGTAATTGTTTAATTCTAAATAAACTTCAGAGGCGCATTCACATTCTTTTAGAAACCATATATGTATTTCATTCAAAAACTTATATCTAACCCCATCAAAGAAACTACCAGAAGGAGAAACAGCAAATGCTGAATTCAAAGACGTGAAAAATATACTTACTCTTATTTAAAAACGTATAAAAAATTAAATATACAAAATTTTTAAGGCTATTTTTTATATAGCTGATACTTACATTGTAACATTATAAGTTGAAGCTTACTCGCACTTATAGGATGTGGCATGGGAGATGCACATCGTTTGTACTTCGAAAACTAGAAGAGCTACGAAGTCGGTTAAATGAGCAAAAAATATCAGTTTTTTGGGCTGATTACGATGCTGCAATTAAAAAAACACAACTAAACGCTAGTTCCTAAAAATAGTATTGTTGCATATTTCGATGGAAAATCAAATTGTTTATAAAAAAGTTCAAATGCACTACTAGCCTAAATTTGAAAATAAAGTTATAAGCAATTTTGTACATTAATAATAATAGCAATAATCATTGAATAATGCAGTTTTTTTATATCCTATAATAACACGGTTTTCTGTAGAAAATTGCTTATAACTTTTTTATTTTCAAATTGATTGGTTGTGCTTATTAACTTTTTATCGAAAATTTACTAAATATGCAAAAATATACATAATGTTCCAAAAATAAAAAAAATATTTATAAAAATATCTCTAAAACTAGACATTTAATTGGTTTTTTAATTACAGCTTCATAATCAGCGAAAAAAAACTGTAACTCTTTGCTAATTTAACCGACTTCCCGTGACACACCCATATAGGAAAACTACGCAGAAAATAATGCACCAATATTAACGACCAATAAGCATCCAATAATAATATTTTATATTGGGCACGTAATGTCAACCAATAACTAATTAATATTTACACCCAAGATTGGACCATGTCTGTTATACAATAAGTAGCCAATGTCAGTATTTGATGTTGGACATATGTTGGTTGTCAATATATAACCAACAAGAGTGACCAACAAGGAACCAATAAACTTTTCAGATATCTTACCTTGCTAGATTTCACATATTGGCTAAACCTTGGCTGCCAATGTGTAACCAAAAAGAGTGACCAACAAGGGACCAATAAACTGTTCAGATATCTTACCTTACTAGACTTCACATATTGGTTAAACCTTGGTAGCCAATATATATCTACTATAAACAAGCGTTACATTTCAGAGATATCACCAATATAACAGAGCCAATATTGGCCCAACTTTAGTGTGCTACTTGGGTTACAGTATAGATAGCTAAAGCTTATCTCTTGTTCATAACTAAAGTTATTGAGAAAAAAGCCATTGGACTACTCCCTCTTCCAGAAGTTGCGAATCTGTAAATAAGGGTTTTTGGACCCATTTTTAAGTCATCACTTTTTAAACACCTTTTGTAATCAACTAAAGTGTAAAATCAGCTAATATTATTAATATACCATTAAAATATGTAAGTTAGAGATTATGAAAGTAATGTGATATTAGACAACTTTTTATTTATACTGCTACATACTGATACATTTTACTTTAAATTTAAAATTCTGTTATAAACAAAACATAAAAAAAATCTTGTAATTTTAACTTGAGATGCAGCAAAAAACAAGTTATGAAACAATTAATTTAAGAAATGTAAGATGCAACGATAAAAGTGAGTTAAGAGTGTATACACCGCGTAACTTTGATAGATGTGCATCAGGGATAATTTGCAAAGCGATCTGGACTGGCCATTACTCACTTATAATGTTAATTCATCTGCCTGGCTATGTTTAAAACAGATTTATTTTTAGGTTTACTAATGTATAGCGGTTGATGACGAAAAACTTCCTTTTGCTGATTAGGCACTGAAAGTTTTAGAGCTGTGTTATTTTTTATATTAGTATATAGTGGAAATTTTGTATCGAAAACAAAAATACGAAATAATACATATCAGTTTTTATTTACCTATACTTCTACTGAAGTAAGGAAAGTTTTACGATTTCATGCAAATTTTAGAATTTCAGATTTTAACGGAAATACGCGTTTTGAGTCAAACGAACCCAAAAAATTGGCAAAACAGGTCGCTGGTACTGTCCCATACTTTTAACGTTTTAAATATTCTCGCGTCAAGAAGTGATGGAAATTTACATCTAGTCATCTCTAGCCGGTACAAGACCGCTGCAGACTCAAGGCGTTGGTTACGTACGGGCGACGCGCGCTTCTACTACGTAAAAGGCGCTAAGATAGTTAATGCGCTTACGAAATTGGTTATAACAACTTCATTAATAGTTATAAAATATGCAAATAACGAAAAATATTTTTTTTTATTAAAGCTAATTAGTAGGCGTAGTTAAAATAACGCAACTGCCGGAAGACTCGTTGTTGATATTAAAAAGTATCGTTTTTGTTCTAATTTTTTAAAATAGTTGAAACATCTCGCTGATCCTAATAAAGTACTTCAAATATTCTATTGAACTGACAACAGTTTATAACAAATGGCGTTTGCGTTTTTGAATAAAAAATTAATCAGTTTTAAAATATTCAAAAATTCGTAGAGTAAAATTTGGGAGATTAGTAAAATAACAATTTTCTAGTGCATTGCAAGCTCTATTGCCTCAGAAAGGTTAAAAAAATGGCGTGGGCAGCTTTCGAGGACTAATTTTTTGAATATGTCCAAAATTTTGTAATTGACGCGTTTTCCGGAACTAACGGAATTTTAATTTTCATTCTTTGCATATTTTTGATAGCTCCATAAATAAAGTTGTTATAATCATTTTTGATAGTAAGCGCTTGAGTCTGGAGCGGGCGGTATGTACCGGCTGGAGATGATTAGTTGTAAATTCCAATCACTTCTTGGCACGCGAACATTTAAAACGTAAAAAGCATGGGAAAGTACCAGCAACCCGACAAATTCTGCTCAACAGCGCAGGGGGTATTTTTATTATTTACAGCTATATGTATGTATTTACAAAACAAATTCGTTAGGTAGAAAGTCTAAAACTTAAATTTATATATTTATTATATATTAAATAGAGCTACTATAGCTTTTCGACTAAATGTCCAAAAATTAACACATTTTATCCTTTATCTTGATATAAGTGACATTTTAAAATATCTTGCCCCTAAAATTTATACTCCTTCGTAGCAAAAGCATAACCTCATTATTTGATAATTCTGGGCTTAACTACTTGTACGTTGGCATTTAATTTAATTGATTTGTTTTAGAGTAGCTCGGGGCCGTCCTAAGAAATTTGGAGCCCCTGGACTAAGAATTTATAGCACCCTAACAGCAGAGGCAACATTTGAATCTAGGATAAAACATCCCTAGAAAAAGCAACTCCAAAAAAAAGTCCCCAAAACAATATTCCCTAACAAAAATCCCTAGAAAAAATCACCAGGAGAACAAAGCCCTAGAGAAAAGACCCAGGGAAAAATGCCGTAAAAAAACAGTAAAAAAAGACCCAGAAGAAAAGCACGAAAAGAACCGAAAGAAATCCTCGATAAAAAGAGATACATGTTTTGGACCTCTAGGAACTCAAAGAAGTAGTTTAAAAAAATGTATGTTTGGTGTATGGGTGGGTTTGCATATGTGAGTAAAGGTTACGCCCAAACAAATGGTCCGTTATCGATGAACTTCGGAATGTCAAAACATTTAAAATCAAAAATTCACCGTTAAAATAAGCTTTTAACAAAATTTGAAATCGGAAGCAAAAGTTAGACATGTTTTTTGGTAGCGTTTATACCATAAAACCATTTTTTTTAAACTAGAACCTCTTAGGGCATAGCCAGCTCTTTTTTTCCTAACTTTTTAGCTGTAAATGGTGGTTGATACGATTTTTTGAAAATTTTTACATAAACGCATTATTACTCAAAAACGAGTTCACAGGTCAGATAATTTTTGAACAAATGAAAACTCTGAAAAGGCTGTTTTTAGCAGGGATGTTTTTTCCAGAGGATATTTTTATCCCAGGATATTTTTCCAGGGGATTATTTTTTCCTGAAATCATTTTTCCGGGGATTGTTCCGGCTCTGGTTTTTTCAGGGATGTTTTTTTCGGAGACCGTAACATTTAGACAAAACCACCACTAGTTCATACAACGACACAACTGCTGCAGGTATAGTACAGATCCACACATAGTGTGAAGTCATTTAAAACGATATATTTCATAAGGCATCGCCCGGCGCCTATTTGGCCGGGCGCTATTTTAAGCCCGGTGCCCTAGGGCTATAGCCCAATGATTAGGATGGTACTAAAGTAGCCTGCAGTTTAACTTGTTACAGCAGAAATATATTTTGATTTACGTGCTGCGCGCTTGCACGCACTATTGTGTATGTATGTGACGCAGCAATAACTGCTGTACAGATTTTAATGAAATTTTAACACTCGGCAATAAAAACAAAAATACGGAGACGAAAGGTAGGCATACTTTCCGATTAATGTTCTTTCGCGTACAGAATTCTGTAAATGCTAAGGCAGATGTTGATGAAGTACTTAGATTGATTATTCTTTAAGAATTGCTAGCTTTGAAATAATAATGCTCATTATAAGTTTGTTTAGAATAAATGTGATTTTAACGCATGTTACTCAAATCGACTTTTTAGGTTATTAGGTAAACAAAAAATTTATTGTTGTTGTAGGTAGTGCTCCAGAGTACTCCATTGGAATGCTATAATATAGTTTTTTTTGGAAACTTTAAATACTGTCAAAACGAAACCTTTTTAATACAATATTCACAGAATCATTTTTCAAAAATATATTACACGACTTTTAAAATATTTTGTTGGTTAATAGAGCTAGGGACGGGCTATATAGTTAGGGTTTTTTAATAATGCTCTAATTTGTCTGTGCACTCTAGAAATTTATAAATTTTGGGTATTAATATACGACATTATTAAATTCTAAATTATCTTTTTCCAAAACTAAAAAGATTACTTCTAATGGCACTTTTCCTGTAGTACCAGTTCCGGATAACCTTTTATCCGTAATAAAAAGAAGCTGCTGTCTTTTGGCATTCTTTTGTATAAACGGAAACACACACACAAGGCGAGCTACATTTTGCCATTTCTTACGAAGTGGTAGGTAACAAAAACAGAATGAAACTAATATCTGCTACTTTCAAGAAGTACCGCAGTTGCATAATTCTTAGAAATGATTGTAAAAATTCTAAAACTTGGAAATAACATTTTACCTTATATAATCCGGGACATCCGCTCTAGAATACCTAGTAACAGCACGCACTTATTAAAAATCAAATATAAAAAACTATAGCTCAATATGCATTTATTCTAAAAATATGCTCCAAAACCCCAAAATATGCAAATTAATATTGGTGTCATTTGATTGTATTGTATTAGACATGAATACAAACAGACGCAGTTTATTGGCATATCAAAACTATCAAATATGCATGTGCATAAAATCCGTGCCTTGATTATAAGCAAGCAAGCAAGTAAATGCATGTGTTATTCGTTCGCAATCAGCCTTTACGTCCCACTGCTGGGCACCGGCACTCTTCTCTGCCACGTACTCTCCTTAGCGCTAAGGTGGAGTACGGGGGACCTACACTTTAACGTCGAATCCGAACGACTAAATACCAGAGAAGGTTTCAGGCATTAAGACCCCACGGCTGCCTAGACCGGATTGGGGAATGTGAGGGTTTCGGCATAGATTTTTATTGCTGCATGGCTTCGGCGAGGAATCGAACCTTCAGCGTTAGAGACTGAGCGCCCAACCTCTGAGCTACCGCCACTCATGTGTTATTAGATGTCATTAAATAACTCTGTTTTTTAAATAAGTGTTTAACGTAATTGGATTTATGCGGGTGTTTGTATCTGTAACAACGTACGTGTTCTTTATACCTAATATCAAAATTTCTAATTGTCTGGCTTATACAAACCTAATTACAATGGGAGCAATTCAATTTGTAAACGCCTAGTTTTATCAAATTATCTGTTTTTACTTTTGTATTAAACAAAGTGTTTAAAATTATTTAGTTGTTTTATAAACATTTTTAGTTTGAGTTAATAACACAACTTTCGTAAAAATAACAGTATTTGTAACTGAAACCGTTATCGTTTTCTGTTAAATCATAGAATTCAAAAAACACTTTCCGTGAGAACACGTTAAGAAGTTTCACTTAGAACTTCTGTGCTCGGCACACGTTAAAAACAGTTTTAGTTTCTATAAAAGGGTTTGTCATTAATAAAAATTGAATTATACTAAATTAAAATTAATTAATACCTTACAGTGTAGGTAGCGAAAACTTATCTCTTGTTTATTTATTTATTTTATGTAACGTCGGTATATTTCTGCTGCTAAGGCTAAACACCGACGCCATAGATTATGTCCATCACACCTGGAAATTCAGCCGAACCTCTGTCTTCTTCAGGATAGGGATCTTTAACCGTGCAACGACATGTTCGGTCGTCCTTATTTTCATTTTCTGTATTCGGTATATCTAATATTATTTCTAGTTTATCGATATCTACTAGTTTTTAGTATCATAGCTCTGCTGCACTTTTGAGATATCGGTTTTGTATTACTAAAACAAAAAAATGGAAAAATGCTATAAATTATACTAAAGTAAAAACAGAGTACCTATTTCTAAAATGACGAATCAAACTTTGAGAGAAAAGTGTGTCCAAAAAAACAAGAAGAAAAGTTTCAATAAATATGAGTCAGAAAACTCTTCCGGAAGTATAGTTGTAACAGTACTTTATTAATTCATGTTAAAAATTTTACAAACATTTATTATTTTGTTTGCAGTATTTGGAGCGAATGTTTATGTTAACAGTCACGTATAAATCAAATTTTTTAAATAAAATATTCAAAAAATCATTTTTCAAAAATACATATCACGATTTTTTTTTAATTTTTTTGGTTAATGAAGCTAGGGACGAGCTATATCGCTAAGAGTTTTTAATTAATGGTCTAATTTCTACGAGCACTCTAGAATTTTATAAAGTTTGGGTATAAATACAGGACATTATGAAATTCTAAATATTTTGTTTTCAAAATTAAAATGATTACTTCTAATGGCACTTTACTATGGACGTATCAAGTTCTGCAAATATGAGAACATGGAACGTGTGTACATAGTTGTTAATATTCGTAGAAATATTTTATTAGTTAATAAGTGCGGTAAATACTTAAGTCAAATATGGATATTTCTTATAAGCAAGCAAGTAAATGGAATGCGGACGGAAGTATAGGTGTATGTTATAAATAGTGTAATGAATGCGTTTAACTAACTAAAGGTTTCTATATAAAGAGGTTTAAGGAAGTTGTTTACTGTAGCTTAATATAAAATTGTATCTTAATACTTATTTGTTGACTAAGGTAACTGTAAAATATCACTTTACGGTTTGAAGTAATAACAAAAAGTTATTGCTGAGAATACAGAACTAGTAACTACTTTTAAATTATGATATAAAAATAAATTCTTATTTTAGTTAGGTTAAATCCAAATTATTAGAATTTTGAGCAAAATTTGTTTATTTTTTTGTAGGAAACAATTACATAGTGTTTTTTATATACAGGTTTTTTATTGTTATTATATATTTTTTTAATTTCTTGTAAATGTACTTTTCCAATTGTCTTCTGCTATAGCTATTATTCAACCTTCGGGAATATCTCTTGTATTGGTCTTGTTTGTTTTTTGGAATAAATAATAATAAAATCATTAGTACTTATGTTAATCAACTTTTTAAAAGTGCTTTAGAAGCCATAGAAAATTGTGTATTTTTATATTATTTTTATAAGTTCGAGCTTTACTTCGTTGAGGTTCATTTTAATTTATTGTTAAATAAAACCCATAAATTAGCAGCATACAGGTCCATGATACATAGGGCTTTAACGGTTCCTTTGGATGAGATTAGTTATAATAAAACAATTTCGATTATTAAAAAAATTGCATACAATAATGGTTATAATACTCAACTTCTTGATACATTAATTAAAGAGAAAAATTATAAATTAGCTATTCAGAAAATTTCACCAAATACTTCATCAGATAAATTGAAATACGCCTCAATTCCATATTTTGGCAATCGATCTGGAAGAATTGCCAAAATTATAAACAAAACAAATAAATATAAAATAACTTTTAAAACAACAAAAAACAGTTTAAACACTTTCTTTAATGCTATAGAAAAAACAGAGAATTTACTAAAATTAGGTATCTACAAATTAAATTGCTCGCACTGTAACTCGGTTTATATAGGACAAACAATTAGAAATTTTGATATTAGGTACAAGCAACACATACGTTGTTACAAGTATAAACACCCCCATAAATCCAATTACACTAAACACTTATTAGAACAGAATCATTCAATGACATCTAATAACACTATAAAATTTTTACACTTTTGTGATGACAAACGCAAGTTGGATATACTAGAAGCATTTGAAATTCATAAACATTTAAAATCTGCACCTTTAATGAATGAACAAATTGATCTCTTAAATTCAGCGTTATTAGACGTTTTGGAATGAGAAATCAAGTACATCTGGACGCGGATACAGAAAACCAAGATCAAGTTATGAAGATTTATTGTTCCTATAGCAACACCAACTGTTTACTTTTAATTTTGCTTTTCATAATGACGTGTAAGCACGTTGAAATACATATATTGAAGTTAGGAATTGTTTTATTTACAATAAATCCTGTGTTTGTTGTACGACTAAACAGAAAATTCAATTCAATTAAACTTTTTTGCCTAAAGTATACATTTTAGCTTTCGTATCAAAATTGTAGTATATTTTAAAACTATAAATAATGACTTTTTCAAACATTTTTCAACTTTTGTTGACTGGTTTGCTATTTATAATCATTATAAACCTGTAAGTCTTATTTTTATAATTTTACGTTCATTGCTATTTTCGTTGGTAATTAATTAAATACTTTTTAATTGAGTAGGTAGCAAAATGAATTCTAAAATATACCGGTAGGTAAAAAAAGGCAGGAAACGCGAGTTTTAAAAGTAACCAAAACAGAAGCATTCACTACAGTTTTGTATAAAACCAGCGCGATTACAAAAAGCCTGGCACGCTTGATATTAAAATGGAATGTCTACATAAAGAATTTTAAACAAGTATTCTTTTTGAGCTTTATTGTTTAAAGCTCTGTTTCATTTAATAACATGAGTTCTCAAGGGAAATATTTAAAATTAAAAGCGTGCGAAAATATGCATCGGTCTCGTAAATTAATAAAGTACGACCAATAGCACAAGAATCCAGACAAAAAACCAGCGTAGAAATATGCTGATTTACAGCTCTGACCGAGCCAGGCATTCTTGCCCAAGAGGTGATCTATCATACAGCATGGGACGCTAACGCGCGCTCCTGTCCCAACTATACTAAATTAGGAGTGTACTCCAACACACTTGTTCTGCATTTGTATGACAGCACTGCCCTTATATTAACCTTTTCTTTTTATTTAAATTTTGTCTTGAAAGCCTTCAGGACACCTTATATAATACTATAACTTACTAAATTAAATATCGCAGCTCTACTCATAAATGTTCTTTTGCTTGTGTTATTAATAATGCTTGGATTTTTATGTAGATGACAAAGTCAAAATATGCGCATTCAAAATTGGTTGAGTTTCCACTGATTTGGTGGTCCACTGACTCATATTTATTAGACATACTACCACACAAACAAATCAAGTTCCGTATATAGCATAATAATGATAATGATAATTATAAAATACGTGGAGTATCAAAACAACACAATCTCTTTTGAGCTTTTAACGAACAATTATAGCAATTTGGACCATACAACGTGAAGAGGGAAGAAGAATAACCTGTTATTTATGTTGCTAGTGGGATAAAGGCGTTATTATAACACGAGCTTGAAAGTTGCACGACGAGGTCATAGACCGAGTCGTGTAATCAAACAAGTGCCATAATAATGCATTAATCCACGTGTGACATGCAGAATTTTATCCACGACTGCTCAAAATTGGTTAATAATCGAATTTTTGCTTGAAATGATATTTGACATTTTGCGTTAATTTATTTGCACTTTTAAAATACTTTTGCGTTAAAATCAAAGGAACGAAATAGATTCGATTTGTTCAATACTATGGCATCCAGCTAGTTTTCTTATAAAGAAAACTGCAGTTTTGTTTGTGTAAATAAAATGAGTTAGGTAATAAATCTATAAACTCACTAGTGAGATAATAAACGCAAATGAATGATATAATAAGTCCATATCTAAGCAGTCGTAGATAAAAAAATTAATGCACCTGAAAAATAACAAGCAAGCCCTGAACGCAAATTTTTATCATCCCCGTTTATTCAGTATACCGCCTGTCTATAAAGTAACCCCCCCCCCCCACGAATTAACTATTGAACGCATTAATATTTTACCACAATTTTGGTGTGCTTTAATGAGAAATTGAATACTATTTTTTAACCAATAATTAAATTTTGTATCATTCAAAATGGCCGCTAGGCGCCATTTTGAATTTTTTTTAATGGAAAAGGTGGTCGAGTGACACCTCATTTGAAAGGTCTTTTAGTTCTGCGCCTGATCCTAGAGTTTCAAAGAAAAATATTCAGCCATAACAAAATGACAATGTTTGAAGATAAAGAAGTCTATTTAAAGAAACTAAGAATTAAAGCAAAAAGAAATTAAATTAAGTGTTCGAAATTTTCACAATTCACTTCTTGGCACATAAAAAGTTGGTTATGAAATTCCTGCCTTACATTTTCATAAGTTTCTGGAGTGATATTTCTGCAAACTTCTGTAATGCGTTGCTCCAGTTCTTCAATTGTTTATGGACGGGTTCTGTACGCTTTCGATTTCAGATATCCCCATAGAAAAAAATCTAGAAGGGGTTAAATCTGGGGAGCGAGCCGGCTATTCTACAGGCCCCCGCCTACCAATCCATCTTCCAAGAAAATGTCCGTTGAGAAAGTCAGAAACAGGCCCATAATAATGAGGCGGCGCACCGTCTTGTTGGAACATAACGTTTTCAATATTATTTCCAGCCACCTGAGATATTTCTGGGAAAATTTTGTCCTGCAAATGAAAAAGTGAACTACTGGATAAAAAAATCAGAACAACTTTGAGTTGAGCGAGTCCATTTGTTTAAAATCCGCCATTTTGTTATAGCTAAATATTTTTCTTTAAAACTCTCGGATAAGACGCAGAACTAAAAAACCTTTCAAATGAGGTGTCACTCGACCCCCTTCTATTTAAAAAAATGTTTAATGGCGCCCAGCCGCCATTTTGAATGATAAAAAATTTCATTATTGGCTAAAAAATAGTATTTAAATTCCCAGTAAAGCATACCAAACGTTGTGATAAAATATCAAGTCGTTCAAAAGTTAGTTGGGGTGGGGGGGGGGATACTTTATAGACACAGTGTATAAAGGCAGTATAGTTTTCAAATATCGAAATTCATAGTGGGCATCACACTTAAATAATAGTGATTGGAAAATAAACGAAATAATAGCTTCTGATTTCTATCTCTATTACTTTAAATAAATATTTAAAAAATTTTTGTGACCTGTAATGTCAAGTATTTTTTAAAAATCTATATTTTGATAAGTTCTAATTTTAACGGGCTTTAATGATTCCATAAGTCTTTCATATAATAATATTATGCCCCTTTAGAGTTGCGATGGTACAAAATATTATGACGATCTGCCAATTAATTTTAAAATAAACATATGCTTATCTTTTAAAATTTGCGCTCCAGAAACGTACCAAAAATACATAGGAGTTTGAAAGCGTCCTATGTGCATAATACAGACATACATTTTGTAAATACAATTTTTTAGGTCTTTATAGATTCAAAACATGCATTTCCATCAAAATTTCTTTTTCAAGCTTACGATGCATTCCTACACAGGGAGGATGGAAATAAAAAACAGGTTTAGCTTGTTTTAGTGTTACTCGTCCCCTACCTCTTCGCACACAGACATTTTCAAAACACTTTTTTTATGTCTTGCATCGCACAACGAATTTTTTTCAGTTACACTTTTGGTTCTTAGATTTTTTGCAGTAACATACATTTCTGCACTAGAAGTATAGAAAAGTGAAAATTATAAATACCGTTATACTTACATACGGTTATTTTGGTACCAAGGTAAAATATATCTCCATCTATCCTGTTTTATGAAGATTGTGGTAAAATTAGTGACGTAATATTCAGAGCGTTGCTTATTAATAATTTTTATGTTACAAATTGAGATACATTATTTTAAAAAACTCCCGGCGCCTAGAAGTCGCATACCGCTAGTGGTCCCAATCTAATTTCGGTTTCAACTTATGCAGATAAACATATTTTACCGGAAAATGGAGTGGATCGTCGTCTGCTCAAGTTTCTGAGAGAGCTTCACTGAGTAAAGATATCTAAATTTCAATATTTTGCGAATGAAATTTAATATATTTTGAGTAATTACCTGTTATTCAAGCTTAAGAAACTGCAAGTAGTTGTACTCCTAATTAATTTGAAGCTGCTATCATTTACTACATCTTCGAAATAAAAGATTAAATCTTGCGAAAGCAACCGAATGTTCAATTAAAAATAGCTGCAAAAACTTTAATTAATTAATATTTGTTGTAATTAAGTAGGTATATCGAAAAATAATTAAGGTTACAATTAAATTAAGATATTAAAAACTGTAAGGTTCGTTTTAAGAAGGTTAATCGTTGCTGGCTACTATAATCATTTCGATTTTAACACTTATTTTTAGAATTCGACACCGGATCATTGCTAAGTTTGATAACTAATTGATGATTTTTCTCATATTTCAGTGACGTAATACCTATATTAATTAATGAACTTTATGACTTACACTCTTCAAGCAGTAACTTATCTTACTAATTATTTAAAAACAATAATTAACGGCTGATAATCAATATTAAATAAGGTATCCTACGTTAAATTTCGGAATCACGCCAATTAAAATAATTTTAAAATTGTTAACAATTATTATTAACAAATCTTATTTTTTCAAAACCTTAAAAAGTGACTGATGCCAATAGATTTACAAATAAATTCATGAAACTTAGCTTAATATTTTTGTTTTATTAGTGAACAAACGATAGAAACCAGGTTTGTACTTTCTGCTGAAAGTGTTGAAACTAATACAATATTAAAATCAATAGCTACGAATAGTTCAAATTAGGTTAAAATTGATTTAAATCACTTAATTTAAATCAGTGATTTAAGTCGAAAACTAAAGCACTTTCACATAAGTCAACAAACGTTGTTTACTGTCAATTTGTATCTTGAACAAGAAGGCAAAATACTTCCGAAACGTTGAAATGAGGGATAAATGGACTCAAACAGTTAGTGTGCTTTTATTGGCCTCCATAGACCAAGAAAGCATCTTATTTTTTTTTATTTCAATAATCTTCCATTCCGTTGTAATAACGTATCGTATAAAAACACTGCAGTAATTTTTGTTTAATATTTGAGCAAAAAGGTAGGTTGTAATATATGGCAAATAAAATAATTAATAACTTCAACAGATTTTTATTTTAGCCTTATACGTATTTCATGGTGTTTACCCCTCATTATCAATTATTTAAATTGAGTTATGCTTAGTAATTATAGTGTAGATTAGATGGCGTAATAAAGTAATAGAGGAAAAGAACAAGACACAATAGGATTTTGGATAGAATTAAAAAGATACACGTTACAGAGTTGTCATTTGTGGATGATATGGCGATCCTGAGGAATTCAGAAAAAGATTTGCAATACGATGTGTTAGTTTAGTATAGAGAAACGCAGAACAAAACGTGATAACAAATAAAGAAAAAAGCACGACAAAGATAATAAGTACCAAAAACGAAGAAAATCACGTTAGGATAAAAAAGACAACTGTAGAACAAGTCGAGTAGTTTAAGAACGTAGGGGTTTGGATGAACGTAAATGACAAGGTAGATGAAGAAATCAACCAAGGCACCATAGCTACTGGAAGGTTGTTCAGCGCAATTCGTACATCCTTTCTAGGCAAAACAGAAATAACAAAAAAAACGAAGAAATCACGCAAAATTCTGAATCAAGCAAATTAAATATATAGGGGTTTGAGTAAACGGAAATGGAGATAGATGTAGAAAACAGCCAGAAAATCATAATCACGGAAAGGTTGTTTAGCGCAACTCGGGCATCTTTCCTTGGTAAGAAAAAATAGCAAAAGAAAACAAGGAAACACATTACAGGAACAAGTCGAGCAATTTAAATACTTAGAGGTTTGGGTGAAGGAAAATGGCAAGATAAATGAAGAAATTGAACAGAGAATCGTATCCACTGGAAGGTTGTTCACGCAATTCGGATATTTATTCTGGTCAATAAGGAGATACTAAAAGAAACAAAGAAATCACGTAGGCATAGGAAACATAACCCTGGAACAAGTCGAGCAATCTAAATAGCTAGGTGTTTGGGTGAACGAAAATGGTAGAAAGATGAAGAAATCAACCAGAGAATAGTAGCTACGGGAAGGTTCTTTAACGCATTTTGAACATCTTTCCTAGGTAACGAAGAAACACCAAAAGAAGGAGAGACATCACCAGGCGCGGATTTACGAAAAGGGGTCATATGGGCGGCAGCCCTCTCCTCTTAATGCTTCATGAAAAGTAATTTTATGAAGAAACATTCATAAATCGACCAACTTTGAATATTTTTCTAATTAACTACCTGTTAACGGGTGTTACCAAAACAAATTGTTATTTATCGATGTTACAGTATTTCTACATTTTATTAGTATTAGCACTTTCTTAACAGCATTGTGTGGTTGTGTGTTACTACCTATACTTACACTTTCAGTATGTCTTTCTAGATGGGTGAACGTACACTCTTGTTATCTTCCGAACGGTTTAGTCGGTTTTAGTGAGCTTTGGGAATGTGGGATACATCAAAAATTCATGGACAAAAGGAGCTTTAAAAAAAACAAATTTTGAAGCGAAACTTAAACATTGTTTTAAATCTCATTTTTGTACCGAAACTAAGAACTGAAGCTCTCTGCGAAATATGAAAGAAGACCATACGGCAAATTCCAAGCTTTTTACCGAATTTTGTACCGGTGCCATTTCTTCTAAAAGCTTATAATTTATAGTTTTATTACTTAGAATGAGTTTAGAAATCGGAATCAAATTTCGTATTGTAGTATCTCTAGGGAGACACAATGTTACTATGTAAAAGTATTTTCGCACAATTGAAAACTGTGAAGTGTTAATTATTTTCACAATTATGGATATTACAAAGTTGTGGTCATATACCTACGATTTCTTTTATCTAGGTTCATACGGCTATGACTTGTTCTTTTTCTTCCAATATATACTTTAGCCTGTTCTATTAGAACTTGCTCTTACGCCTCTTCTTATACCCAACACCCAACTCTCTATCCAACGTTTGGCGGTCTTTCTTGGTCTCGTTACCCTTCCATTTGCTGATCTTTCTTTGCTCTCTTTGCTAGCTTGTTGGTGTTCATTCCATTTACATATCTGCACCAGTACTTCTTTCTATTATTTTGTTATATCCTGTATTTTGCACATGTCGCTGATGTCTTTGTTAAATACTCAGTCTTTTAAAGTTTGCCCCTGGATTATTTGTAATACTTTCATTTCGCCCTTGCTTATTAAATGTTTCGTTTTTTAGTGGCTGACCTGGCCTCTGCTGCATAAGTTACGATGGGCCTTACAGCCGTTTTGTATATCCTTACTTTTGCTTCGCTTGTCATATTATTGTTGTACCATATTAGGTTTCTAAGACATACCGATATTCTTGGCGCTTAATTTGCTTGTGTTTTTACTTCTTTGCATACATATTTGTCGCTGGTGATCTGTGTTCCTAAATAATTAAATGCCATTGCTTGTTTCATAATTTTTCCTTCCAATTTAAGTTTGCATCGAAGCGACTCCTTAGTTATGAGAAGTTATACTCTTGGTTTTTGTTGTGCTTACAGTTTACATTGTGTGGCTGCCAAATTAAACTTATGTAAAAGCATTTGCAGCCAATTCTAATTTTTGCCGGAAAGAACTCAGCGAAGCATATTATATGGAAGTAAGTATTTCCCATTCTATATCAGAAGTTATTTGGTAGGCTTTCTGTTACCTTGTTTACAATGGTATTAAATAAAAAAAAGGACTCAGAGAACCCCCTTGTCCTACGCCTGTGGTTATTAGTATTTCACTGCTTAGTTGTTTATTTTTATGCGAGTAGTACAATTTGTGTTCATAGCTTGTACTATGTTAATGAGTTTATCGAGAACTTTTTGATTTTCTATTATCTGGGATATACACTGTCTATAAAGTAGCCCCCCCCCCCAAACTAACTTTTAAGCGACTTGATATTTTACCGCAAAATTTGGTGTGCTTTAATGGGAAATTAAATACTATTTGTTAGGTCTTTTAGTTCTGCTTGATCCTAGAGTTTCAAAGAAAAATATTTGGCCATAACAAAATGACAATGTTTGAAGATAAAGAAGTCTATTTAAAAAAAACAAAATTAAAGCAAAAAGAAATTAAATTAAGTGTTCGAAATGTTCACCATTCACTTCTTGGTACACTGTTATTTTTTAAGGATGAAAAAAGGTATAATCCAAACATTGAGGTATTTGTATCTACCTTTAAAGGTATAATCCGGAATTAAAGGATGAAAGAAATACCCCAAGAGATTTATTTAAACCTTACAACTTAAGGTGTTTTATTCTACCTCAAATGTCCCAATAAACGTAGAAAAATAAACGTCTTCAACAATAATAAAATACCTTAACCGATACTTAGCACTTTCTACCTTTGTGGAATAAAAAAATACCTTTTAAGGAGAAATTTTCCATCGTCACCAGCCGAACTGTATATAGTACATATATACACTGTAAACTGAAAGGTATATAAAATTCCACCTCAAGAGGTGGATATCATTCTACCTAGAAAAAAACACTTTAAGATATTTTATAACACTTCTACTGATTTTTATACACGTTATTTTTAAGAATAATGTTCTTCCTCTAGCGTACAACTTTAAACCTGGAAGCATTTTTTTTAATTCTACAAGTTTTTACATTAATTGTTTACAAAATAAAATTCAACCTTGATCCTAAAAAGTGTGGCCAATATAGTGTATAAATAATGTTTAATTTTTACTTGAATTTTAATCTTCTAAATCTTTTAAAATCTTGATAGTTTCTACCGTATTTCAATTTTTATTAGCAGTGTGAAGATCTTCCAACACATTTTATTTTCGCTTAAGAAAGCCAATAAAATAAATCAGATGTAAAAGTTTATACATAATTATTTTTATTTATTTAATGTAGTCAAAATATAATACTTAAAATATAAACAATAAAATTGAACAAAGACAAAAAGAGATACAAAAAGAATTATAAATAAACATTAAGTAAAATAAGTATACAACATTTTATTAAGGACCAACGCAATCTGTGCCTTGTATATTGACGTGGCGGCTATTATTTGAACTTTTTTTTCGTTATGCGGAAAACAATCGGGTATTAAAAAAGACCATAC
The DNA here is from genome assembly GCA_958336395.1 of Ctenicera cuprea. Taxonomy (NCBI): domain Eukaryota; kingdom Metazoa; phylum Arthropoda; class Insecta; order Coleoptera; family Elateridae; genus Ctenicera; species Ctenicera cuprea. Next base: position 38,845,677 of record OY284487.1, on the reverse strand, counting down.
CAAACATACCCAATCAGAATTTAATTTTTTATATGTTAAGCAAGAATATTTATTTATTAATTATTATCTTAACAGTAAAAGTTGCCATCGTTTTCTAAAGGCTTTTTGTTTGGCAACTGGACTTTCGTCATAGCTATATGACGAAAGCATGACGCATAGATAAGTAGTACTTTGGAATGTTGGGTTTACCTGCCATTGTTTGAGGGTAGTGGAAGTGGGGTAAAATAGCAAGAGAGTAGGTAACAATTGCACTTCGGATTGTATTTATATCTATGCACTGGCATCAAAGCTGACGAGCCGAGTCAAAGTGTTTAGAACGTTAAAAGTGTTAAACATAAATCGACGTTGTTTCCTGCAGTGGTAAGTTAAATTTCTTATTTGTAATTATTTTACAAACTAAATATGTACGTTTGTTATACCTGTGGTAAAACTTTTTTTCGTTTGCAATTGAAGTTGCAACATATGAAGTTTGCCCATTATTATTTAACGCAGTCCAATATAGTATGTTACGTTGGTAGCTGTTTAAAAGCATACCAGCGTGTATCTTCTTATATTGTCCACTGTAAGAAGAACCACAAGTATGTTATTAAATGCTACCGAAAACGTGACTGTGTATACATAAAAAATTTAAATCAGAAGTCCTCATTCGTACCTATCTATGAGAATCCTTCACATGGAAATATTGATAGTTTCGATTATGCTGATCAGATTGTTGGAGATGAAATAAACTACAATTTTGCAAAGGAGTTTGTAAAACAAATTTTAATGTTTAAATTACAGTTGCCAGCTGTTTTTCAAAGAGAGTATTTGCAATAGAATGGGATTGTTTTTCAACGAGGGAAAACACCCGAACTATGATGAAAATTAAGACCATCGACAAAGGCTGTAATTTAAATTTATTTGGTAAGCATACGAAATATCGACAGTACAAGTGTAGAACTAATTATTATTGTGTGTACTTTCAGATACCGAAGGGGAATCATTTCTAATACTATTGCCACTCTTATTCAGGGAAAATCCTCTTCAACTAATTAAAAAAGGTAGTTTATAAAAATATTATGCAAAAAAGGAGTTTATTCTAAATGCACATTTTCTTTCAATTGCAGAAGCCTGGAATACTACGTTCTATTGTGCCGGTAGCGGCAGAGGAAGCATCGTGGTCCGGCACAAATAATTTCACATACTATGCTATGTGTGTGCGGATCATACAAAAGTATGTGAGGTGAAGTCCTTCAGAGAAGCACTGAAAGCTACTCTAGCCATTATTTTTTATTTAACATACAGTACCCAAAAAGTACAGCAAAAACATTAAGTTCTTTGTCGGCCAATGTTTGTGTGCTGGAAGAGCCGCTACGTCGATACAAGGCACAGATTGCGTGGGTCCTTAATAAAATACTGTAATTATTTCATGTAATGTTTATTTATACTTATTTTGGTATATCGTTTTGTTTTTGATTAATTTTATTTTTTATATGTTAAGTATTATATTTTGACTAAATTAAATAAATAAATATAATTATGTATAAACTGTTACATCTGATTTATTTCATTGACTTTCTTAAGCGAAAATAAATTAATCTGTTGAAAGATCTTCATACTGCTAATAAAAATTAAAATACAGTAGAAAATGTATGGAATTTAAAAGTTTTGTAAGATTAAAATTCAATAAATAATTAAATTTATTTTTGCACTATATTGGCCACACTTTTTAGCATCAAGGTTGAATTTTAGTTCCTAAACAATTAATGTAAAATTTGTATAATTAAGAAAAATGCTTCCAGGTTTGAAGTTATACCTTCCAGAAGGAACATTATTCTTTAAAATAACGTACATTAAAATCAGTAAAGGTGTTACAAAATATCTTAACGTGTTTTATTCTATCTTCGTATTAGTCAGGGTTTTGGCTTTAACGAATAATGTTATACTAAGGAGGTAGAATTTTATTCCTTAAAATGAGGTATATTAAAATCGCTAGAGGTGTAAAAAAATGCCCCAAGGTTTTTTCTTCTACCTCTGGATTAGTAACGGTTTAGGCGTTGAGGTATAAATTTATACCTAGAGATGGAATTATTTACCTCAACATGAGGTATATTAAAGTGGGTTGAGGTTTAAAAATGTACCCCATGGTTTTTTCTTATACCTCCGCATTAAACATCAATTTGACCTCCAGGTAGAAGGATATACCTTTTGAGGAATAACTTTATACCTTTAACTAAGGTACAATAATATCGGTTAAGGTAAAATGGCTGCATTATACCTTACTACAAGGTATTTATATTATACCTTAAGGTTGGATATAGGTAATACCTTTAAAGGTAGAGTTATCAACCTTTTCAGTTTACAGTGTACATAAAAAGTCGGTTATGAAATTCCTGCCTCACATTTTTATAAGTTTCTGGAGTGATATTTCTGCAAACTTCTGTAATGCGTTGCTCCAGTTCTTTAATTGTTTCTGGATGGGTTCTGTACAATTTCGATTTCAGATATCCCCATTGAAAAAAAATAAGGGGGTTAAATCTAGGGAGCGAGCTGGCTATTCTACAGGCTTCCGCCTACCAATCCATCTTCCAGGAAAATGTCCGTTGAGAAAGTCAGAAACAGCCTATAATGATGAGGCGGCGCACCGTCTTGTTGGAACATAACGTTTTCAATATTATTTTCAGCCACATTACATTTTGTCCTGCAAATAAAAAAGTGGACTACTATATAAAGAAATCAAAACAATTTTAGACTGAGTGAGTCCATTTGTTTAAAATCCGCCATTTTGTTATGGCTGTATATTTTTCTTTGAAACTCTAGGATCAGACGCAGAACTAAAAGATCTTTTGAATGAGGTGTTACGCGACCCCTCTTCTATTTAAAAAAAAATCAAAACGGCTCCCAGTCGCCATTTTGAATGATACAAAATTTAATTATTAGCGAAACAATAGTATTTAGTTTCCCATTAAAGCACACCAAATTTTGTGGTAAAATATCAAGTCGTTCAAAAGTTAGTTGGGGGGGGGGGGGGGTTACTTTATAGACAGACAGTATTCTGCAGTCCTTACTCTGTCAAAAGCCTTACAAAACATAGGCATAGTGACTTCTAAAAACTTATTTTTGTTGTTTCACAGCCGACCATGAGCAAACATTTTTGTCGCTTATAAGTTTATTATTTGGGAAGATAAACTGATCAAACCTCAACGGAAACAATTGCAGGTTTTTGTTTTTTGTTTAATTGTGTTTTGTTAATTTTCAGGCTACTCAAGAAAACAGTTTTTCACAGCCTACTATAAAAAAGGGTTTTTCGATTTTAACTCCGTTATTTGTCAAAATAAACCCAATAAACACTATATCAGAGAAAAGAGAAAAAAGAGCTCTATTCAATGATGACACAGCCGCATTTAACGCATATTTAAAAAAGCGAAGTTAATGTCAATACCTTGAAAATTTAACGACCTATTAAAATTTCAATTTCAGAAATCTGTGAAAAAAGTGCTTTAATAATGTGAAATCCGCTTTGCGCTACCTTTGATAATAACCAAATTATACACACACAAAAACTGAAGGTTTTAGTTTTTTCAGTCTGTACTGAAAATTAAGCAAAAATGGTAGGATTTAAATGTGGATCATAGTAGTATTTAGGCTGCTGAATAATTCTTCTCATTTAACCGCATCTCTATCTCTTACCGTTTACGAGATCCATATGCATGCACTCCTTATCTTGGACACCCTGTATAAACAAACCGTTAAAAATTATGTTACATGAATGTGTGATAATATAGATTTTTTGTAATTATTTTACAAAAAGATGAGAAAGTACATGACTGATTACGGATAGTTAATACTGTTTCGCAGTTTAATCTAACTTAATTTGCCTATTTGTTGGTTTTAAGTTTAGTAATAGTAATTATTTTTTTACGCAAAGGAAAATAAGGTAAACGTACACGACTAAGAATAAGAGAGACTATATGGTGCTATAAATAGCAAATATTTCATCCGAAAATTAGGTCCTCCATCTTTATTGCCTGCCAACAAAACGGATAAAAAACTGATATAAGTTGAGAGCGTATTGTCCAGACGCGGCTCCTGCTGTGCTGTATGTTCTTGTTAGGGGTTAGGGGCAAGAGGGTTGGATGATTCAGTGGTACCAAAAAATAAAATAATATTATGTGCATGATATATGGCTATAGCTATACCAGCCTAAAACTAAATTTTTATATCTTGTTTGTTAGTTTCATAACCCTAAGACAGCAACGAAGCAAAACAAACATTTCGAATTACTAGAGCACAAAAGCTTTATGGAAGTTATAATTAAAAAGATTTTTTTGTGTGTTCAGGTATTTAAATGTTTTAAATTTAAATAACGTAATAATAAAAAATTAAAATCGTTTATTAGTGTGATGATTTGCGACATAGCGTTTTATAAAATTGCATCTTAAAAAACGTAAGTTAAAGATACGAAATGCTCTAATATTAAATCAATATAATTTAATCGATTTGTTTATATAATTAAACAGAAAAAATTTGATTATTTGTCTTCAATTCTTCATTTATTAAAGTAGCTATTCAAAATTCTTAGTCAGTGTAGTTATTCTACTTTACAAAATAATACAGTAACCAGTAGTTATCGATGAATTATTGATATACAGAAACAATGAAAAATGGCGTTCTAAGATTGCCAAAAAGCGGCATCTCTTTTATTGTTTTAGAGATAACTTTCAGATGAGTTTATTGAACACCAACAGGTCTTCTTGTGCAAAATTCAAGTTTTTGGCGTTTTGATTATGCGCTGTTTTTGGTTTGGTTATTTTACTAGCCGAACGTCGTTCTTAGATATAATTTAATCATGTAGATCTCTAAAATTGTTAGTCTAAGCCAGTGTTTCTCAAAATGGGATATGCATACTCTATAGGGTACGCGATAAAAATCAGAGGTTAGTCCTTGAAAAGTGTTGTTTGACGCACGTAAGACTTAAATTCAATTGGTTGCTTTATTCATTTAAAAGTGGTCATAGGCCAACTATTTTATTTGAAGAGATATACAGTATGTCTATAAAGTAACATCCCCCCCAAACTAACTTTTGAACGACTTAATATTTTACCACAAAATTTGGTGTGCTGTAATGGGAAATTAAATAATATTTTTCAGACCATATTTAAATTTTGTATCATTCAAAATGGCGGCTGGGTGCCATTTTAATTTTTTTTTTAAATAGAAAGGGGAGTCGAGGAACACCTAATTTGAGAGGTCTTTTAATTCTGCGTCTGATCCCAGAGTTTCAAAGAAAAATATTCAGGCATAACAAAATGGCGAATTTTAAACAAATCGACTCACTCAATTCAAAATAGTTTTGATTTTTTTCACTTTTTCATTTGCAGGACAAAATTTTCCCAGAAACATTTTAGGTGGCTGGAAATAATATTGAAAACGTTATGTTCCAACAAGACGGTGCGCTGCCTCATTATTATAGACCTGTTTCTGACTTTCTCAATGGACATTTTCTTGGAAGATAGATTGGTAGGCGGGGGCCTGTAGAATAGCCAGGTTGCTCTCCAGATTTAACCCCCTTAGATTTTTTTTCTATGGGGATATCTGAAATCGAAAGTGTACAGAACCCGTCCAGAAACAATTGAAGAACTGGAGCAACGCATTACAAAAGTTTGCAGAAATATCACTCCAGAAACTTATGAAAATGTAAGGCAAGAATTTCATAACCGACTTTGTATGTGCTAAAAAGTGAATGGTGAATATTTCGAACACTTATTTTAATTTCTTTTTGCTTTATTTCTTATTTTTTTAATAGACTTCTATATCTTCAAACATTGTCATTTTGTTATGACTGAATATTTTTCTTTAAAACTCTAAGATCAGACGCAGAATTAAAAGACCTTTTAAATGAGGTGTCACTCGACCCCTCTTTTTATTAGAAAAAAAATGCATGAATGGCGTACAGCCGCCATTTAGAATGATACAAAATTTAATTATAGGCTAAAAAATAGTATTTAATTTCCTATTACAGCAAACCAAAGTTTGTGGTAAAATATACAGTCGTTCAAAAGTTAGTTGGGGGGGGGGGGGGGTTACCTTATAGACGCAGTGTACATGTAGTTCTTAAAGCCACAGACAGAAACATTATTTGTTTTAAATGATAACATGGTAGTTTTTACAGAATTGAGTAACCCGTTTGATTCGAAAGATGAACGTAAAAAAGCACTGTAGCGAAAAAACTAACCGTTTTTGAGTTATTTACAATTTATTGTCAGATGTTTTGGTAGTCGTGGATGGTTATTTAAATTGTTCTATTAGAAGTCGGCTATGGAAACAATCAAGGAACAAAATTAATTTATTTGAAACAGCCAAACAGCGATGCAAACGATAAAAAATACCATTTAACCGGTTCCATTACGTAAAATTTTCGTACGTTAAGGGTTCAAACTGACGTCTTTGTTGATTTTTATACCAATGTATACCTTGTTTTACATTCGCTAACACTTATGGTGTTATATTCCTGGTTTTTTGTTTTATCTAGGTTACTGCATCGCCACATACAACGTCTTCGATTGGCACATAGTAAGACCCACGGTGTGTTAAGTCAACTTAAAAAATACAATCGGTAATTTAGTTCTGACTTTAACCACCAATGGCGCTGTTTGCAGAATATGTTTTGGTTGCTAAGATACGGTAAGTGAATTACTTGTTGACAGTTCGGTGTTTTGGTATTCTCTAACAGTTCTTTTGAAATTTGAAAATAATTTATACACAATTTAGATTACAGATATTTTACGGTTAAGTTACACTATTTTATAACCATGGTGCTTAAATGTTGCGTTTTAAATTGTAAATTTACAAATAATGAGAAGAAAATGATAATTTTCCAAGTAATCCTGATTAAGTTATTTCTCTACATAATCAGTTTTATGTAGTTTTCACAAACTTTTGTTAAAATAATTACTGTAAATTAATAGATTTACAAGAAGTGGATTGAGGCTGTAGGACAAAAAATTGTTTTTGAGAAGAAACGGAATTTTAGAGTCTGCGATGTACATTTTAGCAAAGATATGAAATTTCAGGAACATCATAACAAGACCAATCTAAAATTTAATACTTTTCCTACTTTACATTTACCAGAACATCTTCAGTTACCTGGAACATCTTCAGATAATTTGGATGCTTTCCAAATTTTACGCGAGATGGAAATACAAAGAAGTCCACCACTAAAAATTCTAAAAATGAATAACTCCCCAATTTCATAAGCAGGAAATTTTCAGTAAAAACCTTGAGCAAAATTTTCCTAAAAATTTCCCAATTCAAAATATTTTCTCCAGGAAATGTCAGCCCACATCACTGAATGTAATATTATGTAACCGTAGTTGTACTCATATAGACATGTGTTTGCCAAAAGATCCTGTAATAACACCAGTAACTGTATTGTACGAATTTAACTTACTTGGTAGGTCCTCAATTATAAATTTTTTTATATGGTACCTATTAAAACGCTTATTTCCGATATATTTGTAATTTTACTAATACATTTAAATGGTATAGTTTTACCTACAATTTTAATTTCCCGCTGTACAATGTGTAGCGCCATTTGCGGTCATAGTCAGTACTATTTTATGTATTGTAGTATGTTTATAGAGTTTCCTATCTACTATATACACGTATTATATTTTATATCTATAGTAAGACCTTTCCGGTACTGATTGATTTTATTTATACTGCTCAGGACGTATTGATATTATTCTGAACATTACAAAATTAATTTGCATAAAATGTTGTTTAGAGGGTTATCAACATGTAACGTATAGTGAGTTTGGTAGCCAAATGTCTCAATAATCATAAAAGCATTATATTTTAGGTAATATTAAATAGCGATTCGAATTTCTTCATTTTGGAACAACCCGTGTCATGTTTGGGATACCTTACAATCATAATCTATTAATGGTTATGTGGTAAATTATTCTAGAACCAAATAAATTTGCTTCTGAACAAGTTTATTCTTCAACAATCATTATTGTTGTTAAAATTTAGATTTTAACTAAGAGCCGATTCGGTTGAACTATATGCGTTTAAACCCAGATCAGACTTCGTATAGTAGTAGTTGTTTAAAAAACCCAAATTTCTAAACCAATTTTAGTTTTAAAGTTGATCGAACCACCATCATAACAATCCACATGCCTTGAAAATTCTTAAGGAGGGTGATAAAAGTGTTGTGCTTGCATTACAATATAAAAATATAGGTCGTAAGACATCATTATAATTTATATTTTTCTCAGGTATTTATAAAAAGAATTGTGTGCCGAGTACGCAAGTTCTAAGTGAAACCTATTAGCGTGTACACAATACGGCAATACATTTACAAGAAATACTTTTTTTATGCATTTAAAGCTCAGATGTCCAAATAATCGGAGATGAGAGCATAGAGCATGAAGCATTTTCGTCTTCGTCTCCATGAACGTGTATACGAAATATGTATAATCCGAAAGGGAAGACGTTAACACGCAGAACCCACATTCCGAGCGTGTCAGTAATACTGATGGTTGGAAGCACAGCCAGCGCGCAGCGGGGTACAGAGGAATTACTAGCGCGCATCTAACGCGCACTGTTTCCGTCTCCGAGCTGTCGCGTTTTCGTCTAGGTGCGTGCGCATTCGTTCCCACTAACGAAAGCTAGTTCTGCCGGCAAAGAAGTTTCTCTTCGAAAATCAATTTGAACATCGTTGCTCATATTTTAGGCAAACCGACTTTGATTTTCAACCAATTTATCCTGCTTAACTATGCTGTTCATTTTAAACTTTTTTTTATTTACAGTATGTTATTGTAATGTACTTTTTTAACTGGCGCCTAGACAAGGGGAGGTAGGGTGAGCACGTGCCCCCTCTCCAAACTAGTCTATGCACACTAAAATGCCTTCCTCCCAAACAAATTAAACCAATTTTAAAATACAAAATACCTCAATTAATATATGTTTTACTCAAATCGGAAATCACATAATAACTTTTTGATGTTTTTATATATCTAAAAATGTTGTACCGTCCACGAAATAATGTGCCCCTTCTGGTTAAAAAGCTGACTATGTGCTTGTTTGTTACTAATTTAAAAACAGAACTAATTTAGAATTAGAAACTGCAATTTTCGATTACTATGTGGGTATTCATATATTGAATACTTTCAGTTATATAATCATATTCTCTTGTTATTAAATTGCTTAAATGCTAAAGTACTTAAAAGGTAATCAAAGCTTTCTTCAAGTTATTATTAATTTATTAACCTGTCGCATATTATTATCTCTTTAAATTTATTGGTTTTCATTACATACATTGGAGATCAGTAATGGAAATTGATGTTTATTACAGAGCTTTGCTTTCACTCTTTAAATCTTTGTCATATTGATTGGTGTTACTTTCTCATACTTTGTAATTAGTACGTAGGTAACTAGTATATTTTGAAAAAGTGAGACACTTGGCATATATGTATAATCCCTTAGTATGTTTCAAATATGTGATGTCACCATTTTTCTTTGTCATAAAAGCAAGTCTTTTTTAAAACTTTGTATAACAGAAACATAAAAAAAATGGACGAAACAGGTTGCTGGTACTTTCCCATACTTTTTTTCGTTTTAAATATTCTTGCGTCAAGAAGTGATTGAAATTTAAATCTAGTCTTCTCTAGCTGGTACAAGTCACCCGATCCAAACTCAAGGCGTTGATTACGTACGGTACGCGCACCGGCTAGATAGATAATGCGCCCACACCTCAAATCAAAAATGGTTATAACAACTTTATTTATAGAGTTATCAAAACTGTGCAAAGAATGAAAAATATTTGTTTTTGTTAGAGCTAATTAATAGCTAGAGTTAAAATCACGTAATTTCTTAAAAATGCGTTGTTGAAATTAAAAAGTATCGTTTTCTTGTCCTAATTTTTAATATGCTTGAAAATTCTTGCTAATCCTAATAAACTACTTTAAATAGACTGTCAAACTGTTTAAAGTTTTGCAACAATTCGGGTTCGCGTTTTTGAATAAATAATTAATCAATTTCAAAATTTTCAAAAATTCCTGGAAGTAAAAAATAAATTTGCAGTTTATTGCAAGTTCTATCGGCTCAGAAAGTTTTAAAAAAATGGTGGGGACAGTTTTTGAGAAAAAATTTTTTGAAAATATCCCAAACTTTCAGCCGCTTGATTATACCTATTAAGGGCTGTCAGATAATATGACACTTTGTATTGATTGGATATGTTGTTTTTCAGTAATCGGTGGTTAAAGTTAAAACTTTCAAAAATTGTAGCGGCTTCCATTTTGAAGATACGGCATTTAATTAGTTTTTAAATGCACTACAACGCTAAGTATTCAAAAGTGTTTAGAAAATAATCTATGCCAAAAAACTGGTCTAATTTCCTTTTCCGGTTTCGGCTCTGATTAACGACTTTACAAAAAACTAGCTGCAACTAAAAACTTCCACACACCAAATCTTATAAAAATCGGTCTATGGGTTCCGGAGATATAAGGAAACAAACGCAAATTAGTTTCCGCATCATAAAATTTTAGTTAATATATTGGCTGCTAGGGATAATAATTTTTGGTGGTTTAATATTTTCTATTACTTTAAAAATATTGGTAAATGTAACTAATTAGTTTAAGCTATCTCAGCAAATATGTTTTAGCCACAGAAAGAAATATACATGCTTTGGAAGCAAATATATGTTACATATACAGGGTGTTTTTATAAATAAGAAGCTAATATTAAGGTAAAAATTATTAAGCGCTATATCAACATACAGATTGCTGTGATTTTCTTTTCAAGTTGCTGTTGTTAAAGATGGTTTCATCGTTTACACAGCCTAGCAATAACGTACTACAATACTTCTTTATTATTACTGTGTTTTGGAGAGTGTGTCTGTATTTAAGGAGCAATCTTTTCTTTTTCAAAAAACTTCCACATCATCTCTTCCTAAAGATAATTAGATAAAATATTATTTATATTTTATACAAACGGTAACAATTTTACAAACTTGGAGATTCAATTCTGATATGTGTAAAATCAATCGTGCCAACAGGAGAAAACTAGCAATCTTGTAGAACTGCATGGCATTTTCATTTCCACACATTTTTATGTAGCGTGGACGCAATGAACTTATTGCGTTCGAAAGTCTTTTAACAATTCTAGGAGCGAGGCTTTTGATGCCGCTGTAATATTTCTCACTACAATAAGCATACTTCCTGTCGCATAGCATCGTACACAACCTTTCCTACAATTGCGAAACCGTAATGTAATATTAAACTAATTTTCTAACAAATGTATGCACTCTTACCTATTTGTTGGTAATAATCTAATGCTAATCAAATGCTCAATTTCTTTCAGCGAATTTACCGTCGGTTAAACGAAATCTATCAAAAAACTCAACACCCTTCTAAATAACTAAATGGTTAATACCACTACGTACAATAAATCAGATGAACTGGAGCTACTCTACTGCTACTTAATAAAAATAGTAGGTTTTCCCACGAAGCGCGAAAACTAAAGTCACAACCAAAACTAACACTTCAGTGCGTTTTGACATTTCTGTATTTGTGAATTGAAGCTATTTGTGTCAATTTAAATTTTTTTATGTAGTTACTTAAAGATTACGGGAGATCAGCATAAAGCCACTTTTAAAGGCGCTTTTAATTTTAAAGTTGATTATAAAATGAAAAACCTCTATTAAATAGTACCCGCAACAAATATATTTGTAAACTATCAATGTGCGTGGAAGAACACAATTATTTGCTTCATCAACAAATTCTTATTATTACTCATAACCAATGTTTCAATTTCTAAACATTTTTCTTTGTTGTATTAGCAAAAATAGCGTAGCTAATAATACTGTCTATAACAGTGGCGTTCGGTGGGTTTAAAATTTGGATAGGCAATGGCAAAAATTATTCAACATTAAGATTAAAAAGTAAAAAAATCACGGCAACCACAATTTACCAAGACCTGTTGTTAAATGAATTAAGCTACGCATAAAATTTCGATTAAATTTCACTTTGTCATTATGCACTTTAATTTGATAACGTAAACCTTCGTTTAAAGCCAAGTTAATGGGTGATTTGCCAAATCATTTTAATCTAACAGTTGCAGATAAATGTTCTTTGGTCGACGCAGGTTTATTAATTGCAGCTGAAAGATTTTTTAAAACAGAGTATCCTGTTTTAGACTATACTTTTGAGGAGTTAGATATAGATGAAAATAGTAAGCAATTCCAGCAAAACAGTTTATTTTGAATATCGCTACCAGTTAGCCAGTCAATTCTTTTATACCATTCAGCATTAAACGATCTAGATTTCTTCCTACTGTTTGTCTGTAACGGCTCTAGTCATTTTGAAGTACTTCTTCCACGATTTATTATTTCAATTTATTTTCGTAAGAGTATCCATTAAATTTTTCTTTTAAAAGCTGGTCAACGAAATTTTCCATATTAACTGCAAATGTGCAAACCACGTATGAAATAAATAAACACACAATACCTCCACGCTGCAACTAACTGCCGCCGACCGGCGCAAGTAAAGTACTACAGAGGCCGTGCTTTTGCCGTGCTTATTGCGTTCTGAAATCCCTACTATTTTTTTGCATCTGTTCATCTGATCATCATCTATATCAATGTTTATGCAAACGTATTAAAAATAATAGATTGCTTGATTGTGTCGTAGCTGAAATTGTTCGGCCCGATAAGCTCAGCCTCCGCGTTTACGAAACTGTGCTTAAAGGCAACGGTCTATTTACTTGGCGCCTAATGTTTAATTTAACGCGGTGGTGTTAAAAAGTAAAAATTGTGTAAAAGTAACTTTTTTAATTGAAAGTTAGAATTTGTTTTTTTTTGAAAAGTTATGGGTAGGCACTGTCTACCCTGCGTAATAGGACGGACCGCCACTGGTCTATATGTAACTAATGTTTATTAACTAACAAACAGCTATCGGTTTTGATTTGTACTACCAACCCAAATAATTGCGTCTATCACAAAAATTATTGCATCTGTTAGAAATACAAATTAGCAAAGATATTTTTATTAGAAACACTAAGACATTGTTCTCAAGGTGTGTAGCAAAAGAGTTCTTCAACTTAAACTGATGTGATGAATATGTGTATGCTCGAACACAGTGGCGTAACTACCATGGGGCAGAGTGGGCAATGGCCCCCGGGTCCGAAGCCTTAGGGGCCCTGCCACGAGCCACGAGTTTTTATTTTTTTTTATTTCTCTATTACCAAGTGTTTTCAATAAAAATTTTTGAGTTTCGACAGTCTTCATTTTAATATTCAACGAAAAACGTTTTAAATTACATGTAAGTAAGTATGTACTTATACAATGAAAAATATTGAATTGAGATTATATTTAGTAATAACACAACACCCACACTCTTTGGTACCGACCCAGACACATTAACTTTAGAAAATTTAAGATTTGCCCATCTTGATTAGACACGGCTTTAATATTTTTATTTTCATTTACTAGACTGCAAATAACTTTTTTCCTATTGAAGAAATTGTTCTTATTATCAATTACTTTATTATTGAAGTTTTCTTGAAGATGGGGCCAGGGCCCTTCAAGTATCTTGCCCCCGGGCCCAAAATCTGAAGTTGCGCCACTGCTCGAACATAGTATACACATAGTATGAAAGTAGTAACATTATAGGGGTAGAAACGAACGTAACTTGTTGGCATATAATTGATATTAGACATATAAACAATATGTGCCTTTCATATGCATTGTAAGGCAAATTCCTTTTTTAATTTTAAAAGATTTGTAAGAGAAAGTAAAGAAAAATTGCTCCACCAATTTTTACAGAATACTTCTATTCGCTATAATTGCGTAATTAAAGCTGCAGGTAACATTAATAACGAAAGAAACGATCATGAAGTGTATTGCCTAGGGACAGTCTTAGCACACCCAGCGTTTGCTACTTCATAAATTTAACATAACGATTATTACACGCACGAATCGTTGTTATATGCTTAGCATAGTAAAAATATTTGCAGTACTTACATGTCTTTACTTGCTGAAGTGCTTTTTGTCCTCTTGAACCACTGAGTCGGCAATGTCGATCTGCGATAACAATTGACTTATCGTCCCTGTTGTAAAATTTATGCGATTTACAGGAAGTACCGTCAGCTGATGCCGGTTGAGATTGCAAACATTCAAGGGGCATTTGTTCCTTGATCCTTTGTCTTGTATGTATAGCGTTGACCCAAAGAAATATGTAGTGGCAGCGAAACGCCCTGCTTGTTTTGTGTATGGAATGACACTCGAAACAAGTTGATATTCAATTTTAATAAAAAAAATCCAGAATGAATTTTCTAAAATCAAATTAGGAGAAAATTAGTTTTAAATATTTTATTTTACACAATTCAACTAAAAGTCGTTGACAAACATCGTCGATATTTTGAAAAAAATATCGGCTTTACTTTCAAATATCGGTTAGTTTCCAATTTGTTGTAAACGTGCACAGCTGCTAAAATAATTATAAATTGATTAAATGAAAATGCTGTATATTGTCAGGGGCAAACTGTAATTAAATTAGTTCGTTGGTATAACTATTGCCACCATCGAATGGCCCATTATCTTCACGTTCACACGCTGTAAATTAAAGTATTGATATTAGTTCGTTAATTGTACATGGCTGCAATGCCGGATTAAACCCTGTGGAGGCCCCTAAGCAATAGAAATCTCGGGGCCTCCCTCGCAAATTATGTCCTAATACGTTTATAATTTTACCAACCAACAATTTTAATAAACCAATTTTATTACACAAAAACGAACGTTAACAATTATTAATGTTATTAAACAAATAAACATATTATGATATTAAACAAAAATTATTAAATATTATTAAACAATATTACACAATATTATTTAACAAAAATTAAAAATTGTTTAGTTTTAATAAACCAACAAAGCTTTAAACATTCACTTTCCTCAATTTCTTGTGGTTAAATCTTTCAGGATATCTTGGAAGTTTACCTTGTGCAAGACGTTGTATTCAGTGGCCATAATGGCCATTTCATTATTAGTTATAAAGACTCTTGTAAGGCAATAGAGTAATTTAAAACAAATAAATTATTTGTTTCAGTCAGTATGTAATTTGTAATTTTCGTTCAAGATCAAATTAATATTAATTTGATCCGTCGCCGCAGACCGCGGGGCCGCTAAAAGGCGCGGGGCCCATAGGCTGATGCCTACTCTGTCTATTTGGTAAATCGGCTCTGTATATGGAATCTAAACGAAACATGGCATATCGATCCCATTGCTTTTCTTTATACACAGAGTGCTCTGAAAAAAAAGTTAGAAATAAAAGCCAAGATTAGAGACTTAAAGAAATGAAGAGAAACTACGGCGCCCTTTCATATATCTACGCCAATGCATTGTAGATGTTTTTTTTTCATATTAACTAATGGTATTAATGTCTTGCGTATAATACTTTTCCCATGCTAAATTTCAACGTTAAAGCTCAATTGTCTTAAAGATGTTAAATAAAACTATTTCATCAACTTCTAGTTTTAGACGCCACAACTGAAATAAATCTATACAGGGTCCGCCATCTAAACCTTCCCAGGCCTGTATACAGATTCGGTTAAATAGCAGAATTTCATGCTGATTAACAATCTAAGAATAAACTTGCCCTAGCTGCTTTTGTTTCGTAGATAGGCGCATAAAACTAAAAAAAATCATTTTTGTATTTTTGCCGCCATCTTCTTCATCTGCGGGCTCGTGGAATTACCAACTTAACTAGCACTAGTAAACTTACACCACAATTTTATCGAAAAATCGCAATCACTCGTTGTATTATTTATAAAGAAATTTAACCCGATTATTTATGAGGCACACAAAAGTTTATTCGGATAAAATTAATCTCACCACTCATGTTTTATTTGATAGTTTACAAATACCATTAATTTGATAATATGATATACTATACGTAAAATAGTCCACCTACATACCATTCGTGAATCTGCAAAATAATCAGGGTATCGAACTTTCTGCACAGCAAATCTTTCTTGTTTTCTTAAGAACATTTTTGAACGTACACAGTTTATCTAAATTATTGATTGGTGCAAGAAATATAGTTTTTAATGTAAGGCCGTAATCCACAACAAGAAATGTAATGGAGTTAAGTCGCAAGATGAAGATCTCACAGGCCAAGCTATTGTTGCATCGGGCTAATAACTTAATCATCAAAGCCTTGCTGTAGCATAGCCGACGTTTCATGCGTACAGTAAGGAGTCGCTTAATCCTGCTGAAAATAATCCGGTCGCAGTTTGTCATGCTTCAGTTTCTCAAATAAAAATTTTAATTTTCTCTTGATATCTTGCAGCGATGACGTTCCCTTTAAATAAAAATGACATTAATCTATAAGTTCGAGTTAGAAAACATTTTATAATCTTGAAAAAATACTGGTCTAGTTATCCTCCTTCCATTAATAATCCCCCATACATCAACTTTTTTAGGATGCGCTTCAACAAACGCTTCATCGATAAAAGAACTGTTTGGTGTGTTTAAAAACAACTCACAGAACTGCAATCGTTGAGGGAATCAATAGGCGTTAGTTTATAAGAATACAAGTGCAGGTTTTCACTTAATATTGTGTGACAGGTTTCCATAGAAAAATACATTTGTTGTAATAAGCGACAAACGGAGGTCTTACGCGCATTTTTTTAATCGTTTTTATAGTAGCATTGATTGTATCTGCAGTGCAGTTTGGTGGCTACCGCTACCCTTCTTTTTGACAACGCACCGTGGGATGCTTTGCCAAAAAGGAACAGTTGACAGTTTTACACAATACACACCGATTCAGAGTATCTTGAAACTGTTTGTAGTCAACGACGGATTCTCTATATTCGGCACGATATTCTCACAAGCAGCTTTGTATTGAATGCGTCTAAATTCTATTAATTTTGGTTTTATTGCTAAAATAAGATTTGATAATAAATGCTTTCTGCTCCAATGTGTATACCATTTTGCAAGAAACAACGAAAAAAATACTACTCTGGCAGTTCTTCACAATACCATGTTTAGCAGTACTGTCAACTGCCACAAACGAATATTTCCTATGGAGTTTAAGTAATAAGCTAGGACATGCTTAAATGTCAACAAAATCACGCAGCAGCCTACTCTATCAACAATTTTTGTATATTCGTTATTAAGTATAGAGATTTTATAAATACCGGCCGACTGTCCTGGCTCAGGTTTTTTCCGCGGTTTTTCTGAGCCAAAAAATGAATACTGAGACAGTACTTTCCGCGGAAATTTTTTTTAATCCAAATTCTTTATTCTAACTCATCTATACCATTCTTTCTCGGCTGAAAAGAGGCTTAGGACTCTGGTATGGAATTTGAAAGACCCCTATAGCGACAAGTCCCTTCACGGGAAATGAACCGACACCGATTTTCCTTAGAGAACCGAGAGAGGTGAATTCCGCTGGTAACGCGTCTACTTTTCATTCGGGAAGCCTGGCTTTAATTACTCGATCCGGCCTAATGTCTTGGGTTAGGTGTTTTCCGCGGTTATTCTGGACCAAAAGGTGAATACTAGGACAATACTATCTGCGGAAATCTCCTTTATCTAAATTCCCTGCTCTTACTCAGCCTTTCTCGACTGAAGAGGGGTTTAGAACTCCGGTGCGGTGTTCAAAAGACCGAACACCAAACTTTCCTATTTTTAAGAAAGAAAAGAAAGTTTCACCTGAATTTCAAAGAGATCACTAGCTCTTCCGCTCTGGTGTTATTACAAATTCAAATACTGTAAAAACAAAGTTCATTTGTAATAGTTCCGGAAAACCAGTCAGTGAATCTTGAATTAAATCCGAAAGTTAAACTTAACAGTCCACCCGTCAATTACAAACTTTCAGACGTTTTTAACATTTTCCCGAGAACCCGTCAAACCATTTGAATTTATATTTAAACCGAAGGTAAGACTTTGCCTGCCGCCCGTGAATACAAACTTTTATACGCTTGTAGTATTTTTCTCGAAAGCCTGTCAAACCTTTTGAATTTCACATTAAAACCGAAAGGTAAACTTTACATCCCGCCCGTGTATTACAAACTTTTATACGTTTGTAATATTTTCTCGAGAACCTGTCGAATTTTCTGCATTTATATTCAAACCGAAAGTAAGATTTTACCGTCCACCCGTGAATTACAAACTTTTATATGTCTGTAATATTTTCACCGAGTTAGGTAATTGTACCGCCCATCCGTGTATTACAAACTTATAAAAGTTTGTAATATTTTCCAGAGAACCCGTCAAATATATTGAATTTAGACTTCCGAAGATGTTCTAAAAGAATTCAACATTTGAACTCCGCCGAATTTACTAACCCTCCTGATCTGGCCAGTGCTGAATTTTGTTGCTAGTTTGAATATTGTGAAAAAGAAGCCCGCTAGTAATAATATCCAAACGTTAAGAATTCGGAGTTTGTTTTATTGAGCTTTCTAGTTGATCAGTGCCTTTTAAAACAATGCTCATAGCGTTATTTGAGATACCTCCTTGCTGTACTCTAACACCCAAAATGTGTACCACAATGCCGCAGAAAGCAACTTTATTTAATATTAAATGACTTAAGAAAGAAGAGATTTGGTTTCAATTATGGCTAGAATAGACCACTACATGTTTCGTTCTTATTTGAACTCATCAGGTGGACATAATTCTAACCATAATTGAAACCAAAAGCAAACAAGCAGATATATGCCAGAAAGTATAATATTAAAGAGGAATTACACTAGTAACGCCCTCTATTATGTGCGGCGATCGCAACTTTGCCGGTTTGTTGCTTTGCAACTTTTTCTAGCCGCACATAATAGAGGGCGTTACTAGTGTAATTTCCCTTTAATATTAAATGACTTATTGCAATTTAAAAGTATCATAAAAATTTCCTTTAAATTAAAAAAAAATTCTTCCAGCTTTGTGATAAACAAGGTAAATTAAAGTTAGGTAAATGTAACCAATATTTATTGTTTTATGATGGCTAGACGAGAAATAAGTTTTTCGAAATGACAACCAGTTTGAACAAAACATAAATAATATATTGAAGGTGAACAGCCCACATTGCCGCATTTCTAGTGAAAGCATTCGAATTAAAATTAAGTGAGAATTTTTTTTATATATATAGTTACTAAGAATGTTATATCCGTTTGTAATTTTTAATGCTTTTTTTTCAAATTTGTGAGATTTTTGAAAGATTCGAATGAAAACTGTTGAATATACAAATTCACAACTTGGTTCTCACGCGCAGTCAGAGTCGCGCAGCCCATGAAGTCAGTGCAGTCCGAATCACATCGAATTTTAGGTGTAGTATGCAAACAACAAAATTTGAGTGGCAACCCTACCGTTTACAACCGTTCATTTTTCAGAACAACAATACATAGCAAACTAACAAGATTATAAATACAGCAATAAGAACAGTGCAGAAGATTTTATTAAGGAAAATATAAAATATAGCAGCATCGCAAGGTACAAATATTGAGAGAGGATAATAGGTATATGTCAATAATCGTAGAATTGAGGAACAGAAACAAAAAAATATCGAAATTTTTATTGAAAGGAGAAAAGCAAAAATTACAAACATTTTATTAATTGGAAATACATATTCTTTCCAAAGTATGTTTAAGAAAAAAAAAGGCATTTAATTCATATTGCTGTGTGTTCTAATTCAAAAATTTATTTTTTAAATTAAAAATTAAAAATTAATACTATTTTTTTTATTACTAATAAAAGTATGAGATTTTGTTGAGGTATGAGAATTCTTCGTGGTCTTGTAATTCATTGAAGTTTAATAATAGCGACGGTAATGCAGTGGTAATCTTGATTTCTTGGATCTTTTAATAATTAAATGCATTTGAAGTGGCATTGAGATTTTTCCAGGATACTATTCCTAGAATAGAATTGTTTATATTAATAAAACTTGTCTAGAAAAAATTATAGCATATATAAAACATGTTAAGGTAATTTAATATTGACGCAAACTATGAATAATTTAACTTGAATTAATTTATTTACCAATAAAAAAAAATCGTTGATGTAAAAATATGAGTCGAACTGTGTATAATATAAAAGGGTAATCCTTATTTGAGATGTTATTCGTTGAAAAGTGTTTCTTTATGTGAATAAGTGAAAAAGGAAAAATTTAGAAAATTATTCTGACGCACCTTGTATAATTTTAATTTAGAATTAATTTAATTAATGTGTTTGTTGTGTTAATTTAATTTAGTTTGATTAGATAACATAATTGTTTATTTAAATTTAAAACAAACCATATACATTACTTTTGAGTATGTCGGTATATAGAATATCGTAATGTAAATAGTTTACTGCATTTGTAGGTCAAGGTTGTAAGAAATAGCCAGACGGTTTTTGTATAAAATATAGTCAGAGATAAAAGTGATAAGAAGTCATTGACCTCACAAAATTACTTGTAAACCTAGGGTTCATGTTAATTAGTGAATGTAACTATGGTTTTAAAATATTGATTAATTAATTGACATTTATTAATGCTAATAAGCTGGTTTTGATTAGTTTGTGTGCCTTTGTAAAAATGAAAAAAATAATTTAATTTTAAAATTTTAAGGAAAATTTTCTTCATTGAATGTACCTGTCATACGTTGATTTATGTTTGAATCGCGTATTTAAAATTGATGTAATCCAGTGGATCTGGAATAATGACATTTATGTAATAAGGTGAATAAGGGTGAAATTTAGATTATAGTTGTAGGGTTTCGTAGCTAAATTATGAAACAATGAAAATTTTAATTGTTTCCGGTTTTTCCGTATGTAACGTATTCTTAAGGATGATAGTTGTATGTTTGTAAAGAGAACGAGGCTTTTAGCCAGATTTTTCAAAAGAGCTTCCGGTAAGAATTTTGATGGCGTGGGACGCGTTAGTAATTAGGTCCCGTTAAATTTAAGTTATTAGTGTAAATTTGTTCAATTATGTAAAATAAAAGTGTTTATAATCAAAGTTAATAATGTGTTTTGGTTGTTGAAGAAAAATTTGCAAAATCTATCGAATGATAACAATTTTATCGGCGATTTGAAATAAGGTGAATTGGAAGCGTCATTACCTGAGAAATATTTTGTGGCGTCAGTAGAATTTTGAAATCAGCGTCTCTCCGAATCAGATGATATTCTTCGTGGTTTTATATCAAAGCTAAAAGATAAGAAAAATTTATTTAATTAGTGATTAAAAGTGGAAATAATTAATTATTAAAAAATTAAACAAAATATTCCAAATATTAAAATTCAACAGAAAATAAAGAAAAACTAATTTTGAAACAACAAACAGTGATTTTAAATAATAAATAAATAAAAAAAATTAAGGAAAGAAGAATATGAACTTACCAGTGTTTTTAATAGAAAATACAATTTTAAAAACTGCACGTATCATCGTTGGTTAAAATGCACAAGAGAAATGAACACGAGTTGCAACAGTTGGTTGGGTCCGGAACACTCCAGAAAAATGCGCAGTAGATTTGGATGTTAAAGTACAGACATCAACTATCCCAAGCTCCAGAGAAGAATGTCGTCAAAAGCTAAGTTAATAATTTTAGATCTCATTGAATAAAGAACTTTGTTTTATTTATTTTAAGATGTATAAAATTGTTTTCAATGTTAATTTGTGGTGATGTGTTTATGTATAAATTTAGTAGGTGGTATTCTGGAAACTTTCATGTCAATGTTTCAAATAACCCTTTCGAAAATAGTGAAGCTACATCATGTACAAGAAATTAAATTTATCCCTGAGATTATTTAAAATAAATAATGAATTTATTTCAATCAAGTATTTAAATATTATGAATTCAGTAAGGGTCTCATGCTTTGGAAAATAAATTCCCATGCTTCGAAATTTATTTGAAATTTATTTTTTTATAAAAATGCTTAAAACTAAATTAAAACACATAGCATTTAATTATATTAATTTTATTACTGAGCTAGCAAAAGTGGGTCAAAAATAAATAATAATTCAAAGTTTACAAAATTTATGATTTTTCAAATGTTTGGAATTTAAAAAAAAAAAAAATTATAAAAAGAAATTATTAAAATCCATATTACACAGCATAATTTATGAGCTTACCAACGTGGGGCTTTTATGTATTCCAAAATTCTAAAAAAATAATTTTTTTTAAATCTTGTAAAAGGAATTAGATTTTATTATATCTAATTCCACAGCATAATTTATGGCTCATCAACGTGGGGCTATTTATATTTATTTTTCTATTAAAAACTTTAAATTAATTAATTATTTCAAAATTATGGAAATGTCTGGATATTTTCAAATACCCAGATACACAGCATAATTTATGGCGCCCAACGTGGGGCTATCTAATTTTATTTAAGAATTTAAATTGTAAACAAAAGTAGTATGAATTTTCAAAGTTCTTATTACACAGCATAATTTATGTCGCCAGGCAACGTGGGGCTCGATTGGGTTATTGATGCACAATTAAAGGGTAATATTTTTTATAAATAAAGTTGAGGATTATTTGAATAATATTTGGGGTTATGAAATAATTTATGTGGGGTAAATGAAAACATTCTGGGACAACAGTGATTTAAGTAATAAAAAAGGAGAAGAGTTTCAAGTAGTTAAAAAGAAAAAGAGGAGTAGAAGTAAGAAATCAAAAATGGAGACAGAAAAGAATAAAGAAGAACAAAATGTTGAGAAAGAAGAAGAAGAAAGTGGGGCAGGCACAAGTAAGACTAGTGAGAAGAAAGAAAGTATAGATTTAGCAGACATGATGAAATTTCTGAATAGTAAATTTGAAGAAAACAATAAAAAATTTGAAGATATGAGTAAAAAAATTGATGATACTAGTGAGAACACTAATAGAAAAATTGAAGGAATAAAGGAAGATATGAAGAAAGAAATGAAAGAGAGTAGGGAAGAAATAAATAAAAAAATTGAAGAGATAAGTAAGGGGTTGGAAGACACAAATAAAAATGTGGAGAAAGAAGTTGTTAAAATTAAAGAAAATATGAATGATTTGGATGAAAAAATAAACATGAACCAAAGAAGATATGAAGACGATAATAAACAAATAAGAAAAGAGATGGATAGTAAGAATATAGAGAGGGAAAAGAAAATTAATAGAATAAGTGACAAAGTAAATGAATACAAAGGGGAACATGTACAGGATATCTCGGCATTAGGAGATCGGGTAGGAAAATTGGAGGGAGAATTTAAAAGGAAAGGTCCAGGATCAGGAGAGGCTGGAGGGAGTACATTTATTTACACCGGATATAACGAAAAAAATATGCCAAAATTTGATCCTAGCAAAAATTACCACCCGAAAGTGTATATGAAAGATTTAAAAGAATATTTAGAGAACATTGAATTTCAAAGGGGTTGTAAAAACAATTCCTTATTTGAAATGAACCTAATTAGGGGAACTTTATTGGGAAATGCGGAAAGATGGTTTTATACAGTCAGGGAACAGTGTGAGAATTTAGAGGAGTTTGAAAGTAAATTTATTAAACATTACTGGGGTGCAAGCCAGCAAATGCATCTACAGGATAAACTTTATAACGGAAGATATGAGGCAACAGATGGTACAAGGGAAGAATATGCGATAAATAAATTATATTTGTTTCAACAATTAGATGAAAAAATTAACATGGGGTTAATCATAAGACAGTTAGCAAGACATTTTAATCAAGCAATCATTAGTAAAGTGTTAATAGACAATATTAAAGAATTTGAGCAGTTTATTGAGATCCTCAGGGGATACGACTTGAGAGATCAAGAAAATTTTAATAGAACAACAGTAAATAGAAATAACAACAGAACAGGATATCTTAATAATTATTATGGGAATGGAAATATGCCACGAAATAATCAACAAAATAATAATAGCAATAATAGGCCAAGTAATTATCAAAATTATAATAATAATAATCAACATTATAACAACAGAAATTTTAATAATCAAAATAATAATAACAGAAATTTTAATAATCAACGAAATAACAATTACAATAATAATATAAATAATAACCAACGGAATAATAATTACAATAATAATAGGGGTTACAACAATCAGACGTTCACGAGATCTAACAATAGTAACGCTAATTATACTAACAATCCTAGAATAGAAAGAAGGTTAGAGGGGGAAAGAGGACGACAAGAGGAAGAAAGAGTGAGGAATATTAATGTCATCCAAGGAAGCAGTGAGGATATGGAAAGGATTGAGGTGGTGGCAGAAGTAGAAGAACCGAGGGATTTTTAAATAGTTGTACCATTGTTAATAATCATAATTACGAACATCCAAGAGAATTTATTGACTCCCCTAACAATGGTACAGATAAAAAAAATGAAATAAAAATAAATAGTGAACTAATTGGAAATTTGCCCTTTATCGAAATAAATTTAAATAAACTCAAATTAAATGCTTTAGTGGACACGGGTGCCGAATTTTCGTTAATAAATGAAAAAATTATAAATGAAAATAAAGATTTATTTTTAAATTACATAACAAATATAAAAGAAGTAAAATTAATAAGTACAAATAAAAAAAAAATTGGATGTATTAAAAAACAATTAAATTATAATTTAAAATGTCAAAATGAAGAAATCCCAGCAGAAATGTTAATTATTCCAGATATTAATGTCGACATGATTATTGGAATGAACATTTTACAGTATTATGATATGCTCATTGATTTAGAAAAAAATGTAATTAAATATAAAAATATTATTATTCCAATAAAACAAAAAGAAAATGAAAATAAATTAAATTTAAATAATGAAATTAATATAAATGTTGTTAAAAATTTTGAAGAAAAAAAAATTTATGAAGAAATTAATTGTGAACAAGAATATAAGGAACAGGTGATAGAAGTGTTTAAAAGTCATAAGAAATTATTTAATGAGAAACCAGGATTAGCAAAAAAATTATGTGCACAAGTTAGAAGTAATTAATGAAGAATCTTTGAATTGCAAAAGTTATCCGGTTCCTTATGCATATAAAGATAGAGTGAGAGAGGAAATCGACTCCATGTTAGAACAAGGTATCATAGAAAGAGCGAATACAAATTTCATTAATCCGATTGTAGTAGTAAAAAAATCTGATAATACTATCAGGTTATGCCTAGATGCTCGCCAAATTAATGCAAGAACTATTCAACAATTTGAGGCGCCCCAAACCATAGAAAGTATTATGGGAAAATTGGGAAATAAAACAGTATTTTCAAAATTAGATTTAAAAAATTCATTTTGGCTTATTCCTCTTGAGAAAAATTCAAGAAAATATACTGGATTTAGCATGGATGGACATGTTTTTCAATTTAAAGTGGTTCCTTTCGGATTGTCAACATCATGTGCAGCATTGGTAAGAGCCATGCAGAAAATACTGGACAAATATGAAAATTTTTGTAGTCATTATATTGATGACATATTGATTTTTAGTAATTCTCATGAAGAACATTTGAAACACATTAAGATAATTTTAAAAGAGTTAGAAGAAAATGGTTTAAAGTTAAATATTTCAAAGTGTGAATTTTATAAACAAGAAATTAAATTTTTGGGGTATAAAGTAAATATTAATGGAATTACTATTGATAAAGAAAGATTAGAGGAAATAAAAAATTATCCTAAACCTAAAAATTTACGAATGTTACGAGGATTTTTGGGGATTTTAAATTATTATCGGAAATTTACTCCAGTACTAGCAGATAAAATTTTAATTTTAACTGAATTACTAAAGAAAGGACATAGATGGAAGTGGAAAGAGAAAGAAGAAGAAGCTTTTATTTGTTTAAAAGACAGTTTTTATGATAACATTACAATTTACCATCCAGATTATAATTTACCATTTCTAATTAGAACGGATGCTTCGGATGGGGCAATTGCTGGGGAGTTAGTACAAATTCAGAATGGAGAAGAGAGACCCATTTGCTTTATTTCAAGGACGTTAAGAAATTATGAACGAAGATACACCATTACAGAAAAGGAAATGGCTGCTATTGTATTTGCTGTGTTAAAGTTAAAATTTTATTTAACTGGGAATCATTTTATAGTTGAAACTGATCATGGTGCTTTAGCACATTTAATGAAGACTCGTTTTAATAACAGTCGCATTTATCGATGGACTCTATTATTACAAGAGTTCAATTTTACAGTGAAATACATTCCAGCCAAGAAAAATGTGGTAGCGGATAGTTTAAGTCGGAAAGACATCCAAAATATGGACAAATTAAATGAAATTGTCATTGCTGTAAATTTATTAAATGAAGAGAGGGAGATATTTTCTGAAGAATATGTAAAAAATGTTCAGAGTCGGGATGAAGAAGTTACTTTAATTAAAGAAAAGGTTAGAGAGGGAGGAGAATTTAGAGGATATGAGATAAAGGAAGGAATACTAATTAAAAATTTAAATGGGAAAGAGTTATATGTAACCAGTAGACAACACATTGATCGAATTGCTAATTATTTTCATGAAGAGTATGGGCACGCAGGAATAAGAAAAATATGGATGATTATGAGGGAGAATTTTTATAATAAAAATGATTTATATATTGTTAAAAATATGATTAATGAGTGCCATTTATGTTGTCTGGCTAAGTATAAAAATCACATCAATAAAAATGAAGTTAAAAGTATTAAAGTTGATAATCCATTAGATTTGGTAGCCATTGATTTCCTTTCTAATCTAGTACGAAGTGGGGGATTTAAGCATATCCTGGTGATGGTTGATGTTTTCACTAAATTTACGAAAGTATATCCTTGTAGGAAAACCGATACAGAAACAACATTTGTGTGTATTAATAAATTTATTGAAGAGGTAGGGAAACCCAAAAGAATTTTAGCAGATAATGCTACATATTTTGTAAACGAAAGATTTAAAAATTTTAATCGGGAAAAAGATATTAGAGTATCTTTCTGTAGTATTCGGCATGCACAAGGAAATCCAAGCGAAAGATATATCCAAGAAGTAATTAAATATTTAAGAATTTTAGTGCATTATGATAGGCACGTAAACTGGTTTAGTTATGTGGAGAGGTTGGAAAAATTTATTAATGAGGTGCCATCAACAGTAACAGAGGAGAGCCCATATTTATTAATGAGAAAAGAAAGACCAATAAGACCATGGTCCATAGAACCCATGGAAGACGATCAATTTGAAAGATTATTAGAAACAGTTAGAGTTAAAGTAAGAAGAAAACAAGAAAATTATGAAAGAAGAGAAAATGAGAAAATAAAGAATCATGTAATATTCAACATAGGAGACAAAGTCATTATAAGATTTTTAAGAAAAGCCGACAAGAAAAGAAATATTAATGCAAAATTATTATTACCATTTGAAGGTCCTTATGAGGTCAACAGAAGATTTGGAGACAGTTATGAACTAAAACATGTCAATAATAATAAAATTAGGGGTAAATTTCATGTTAATTTATTGTATCCATACTCAAGAAATTGTTAGAAGGGGGAGAGTGATTTTTTTTTGGTTAATTTTTGCAAAATTTGCAATTATTATTATTAGGGGTTTTCAAATTTTGAAAAATTAAAGGGGGATTTATGCTGTGTGTTCTAATTCAAAAATTTATTTTTTAAATTAAAAATTAAAAATTAATACTATTTTTTTTATTACTAATAAAAGTATGAGATTTTGTTGAGGTATGAGAATTCTTCGTGGTCTTGTAATTCATTGAAGTTTAATTATAGCGACGGTAATGCAGTGGTAATCTTGATTTCTTGGATCTTTTAATAATTAAATGCATTTGAAGTGGCATTGAGATTTTTCCAGGATACTATTCCTAGAATAGAATTGTTTATATTAATAAAACTTGTCTAGAAAAAATTATAGCATATATAAAACATGTTAAGGTAATTTAATATTGACGCAAACTATGAATAATTTAACTTGAATTAATTTATTTACCAATAAAAAAAAATCGTTGATGTAAAAATATGAGTCGAACTGTGTATAATATAAAAGGGTAATCCTTATTTGAGATGTTATTCGTTGAAAAGTGTTTCTTTATGTGAATAAGTGAAAAAGGAAAAATTTAGAAAATTATTCTGACGCACCTTGTATAATTTTAATTTAGAATTAATTTAATTAATGTGTTTGTTGTGTTAATTTAATTTAGTTTGATTAGATAACATAATTGTTTATTTAAATTTAAAACAAACCATATACATTACTTTTGAGTATGTCGGTATATAGAATATCGTAATGTAAATAGTTTACTGCATTTGTAGGTCAAGGTTGTAAGAAATAGCCAGACGGTTTTTGTATAAAATATAGTCAGAGATAAAAGTGATAAGAAGTCATTGACCTCACAAAATTACTTGTAAACCTAGGGTTCATGTTAATTAGTGAATGTAACTATGGTTTTAAAATATTGATTAATTAATTGACATTTATTAATGCTAATAAGCTGGTTTTGATTAGTTTGTGTGCCTTTGTAAAAATGAAAAAAATAATTTAATTTTAAAATTTTAAGGAAAATTTTCTTCATTGAATGTACCTGTCATACGTTGATTTATGTTTGAATCGCGTATTTAAAATTGATGTAATCCAGTGGATCTGGAATAATGACATTTATGTAATAAGGTGAATAAGGGTGAAATTTAGATTATAGTTGTAGGGTTTCGTAGCTAAATTATGAAACAATGAAAATTTTAATTGTTTCCGGTTTTTCCGTATGTAACGTATTCTTAAGGATGATAGTTGTATGTTTGTAAAGAGAACGAGGCTTTTAGCCAGATTTTTCAAAAGAGCTTCCGGTAAGAATTTTGATGGCGTGGGACGCGTTAGTAATTAGGTCCCGTTAAATTTAAGTTATTAGTGTAAATTTGTTCAATTATGTAAAATAAAAGTGTTTATAATCAAAGTTAATAATGTGTTTTGGTTGTTGAAGAAAAATTTGCAAAATCTATCGAATGATAACAATTTTATCGGCGATTTGAAATAAGGTGAATTGGAAGCGTCATTACCTGAGAAATATTTTGTGGCGTCAGTAGAATTTTGAAATCAGCGTCTCTCCGAATCAGATGATATTCTTCGTGGTTTTATATCAAAGCTAAAAGATAAGAAAAATTTATTTAATTAGTGATTAAAAGTGGAAATAATTAATTATTAAAAAATTAAACAAAATATTCCAAATATTAAAATTCAACAGAAAATAAAGAAAAACTAATTTTGAAACAACAAACAGTGATTTTAAATAATAAATAAATAAAAAAAATTAAGGAAAGAAGAATATGAACTTACCAGTGTTTTTAATAGAAAATACAATTTTAAAAACTGCACGTATCATCGTTGGTTAAAATGCACAAGAGAAATGAACACGAGTTGCAACAGTTGGTTGGGTCCGGAACACTCCAGAAAAATGCGCAGTAGATTTGGATGTTAAAGTACAGACATCAACTATCCCAAGCTCCAGAGAAGAATGTCGTCAAAAGCTAAGTTAATAATTTTAGATCTCATTGAATAAAGAACTTTGTTTTATTTATTTTAAGATGTATAAAATTGTTTTCAATGTTAATTTGTGGTGATGTGTTTATGTATAAATTTAGTAGGTGGTATTCTGGAAACTTTCATGTCAATGTTTCAAATAACCCTTTCGAAAATAGTGAAGCTACATCATGTACAAGAAATTAAATTTATCCCTGAGATTATTTAAAATAAATAATGAATTTATTTCAATCAAGTATTTAAATATTATGAATTCAGTAAGGGTCTCATGCTTTGGAAAATAAATTCCCATGCTTCGAAATTTATTTGAAATTTATTTTTTTATAAAAATGCTTAAAACTAAATTAAAACACATAGCATTTAATTATATTAATTTTATTACTGAGCTAGCAAAAGTGGGTCAAAAATAAATAATAATTCAAAGTTTACAAAATTTATGATTTTTCAAATGTTTGGAATTTAAAAAAAAAAAAAATTATAAAAAGAAATTATTAAAATCCATATTACACAGCATAATTTATGAGCTTACCAACGTGGGGCTTTTATGTATTCCAAAATTCTAAAAAAATAATTTTTTTTAAATCTTGTAAAAGGAATTAGATTTTATTATATCTAATTCCACAGCATAATTTATGGCTCATCAACGTGGGGCTATTTATATTTATTTTTCTATTAAAAACTTTAAATTAATTAATTATTTCAAAATTATGGAAATGTCTGGATATTTTCAAATACCCAGATACACAGCAATATACTACAATTAGATTTCTTTGCTTTATTTTTGCCTGCATGTTTCATAGTCATCGTATTAAAGTCAGGTTGTATAACAGTGGCGGTCCGGTACGTCTTATTAGGTAGGGTAGGCAGTGCCTACCCGTAATTTTTCTAATAATAAATTAAAGTTTAAATTTCACTAAAAGAAAAAGCTACTTTTACATACTGTTTTTATCTTTATTCTTTAACACCACCGCGTAACATTAAAAAATAGGCGCCAAACAAAAGGTGGGAGTAAATGTAGTAACCAACATGTAATTAAATTTTACTTACAGTTAAAGCAACAATAGCAGAATAGTTCTGGAACAAAGCGACCGCAAATAAACAAACAAGCGTTTAAACACCGCCATCTGGCTTACGCAAGGTCGAGCTTATCGGGCCAAATGATTCCAGCTCAGACACAATCAGCCAATCTATTATTCTTAATACGTTTGCATGTACATTTATAAAATAATGCAATGGTCAGATTAAAAGAGTTGGTACAAATTTCAGAACGTTTTAAGCATAAAAAAAGCAAGGCCTCGGTTTGGTAGTCTTTAAGTTACTAGCCTCGGTCAGCGGCATTCAGGTCCAGCGTGAAGCTATTGTGTGATTAACTTATTGTAAATAAAACAATTCTTAATTTCAACAGGTTTTCTATTTTAGATTTATACGTATTTCAACGTGTTTACACGTCATTATCAAAAGCAAGATTAAAAGTAAACAGTTGGTGTTGCTATATTAACAAGAAATCTTCATAACTTGATCTTGGTTTTCTATATCTGCATTCGGATGACTTGATTTCTCATTCCAAAACGTCTAATAACGGTGAATTTAAGAGACCAATTTGTTCATTCATTAAAGGTACAGATGAAATGTTTATGAATTTCAAAAATATCCTACTTACGTCTGTCATCACAAAAATGTACAAAATTTATAGTGTTATTAGACGTCATTGAACGATTGTGTTTACCGTAATTGGATTTATGGGGATGTTTATACCTGTAACAACGTACGTGTTCCTTCTACCTAACATCAAAATTTCTACTTGTCCTATATAAACCGAATTACATACCAATTTAATTTGTAGATGCCTAATTTTAGTAAATTGTCTGTTTTTTCTTTAGCATTAAACAAAGTGTTTAAAACGTTTTTTGTTGTTTTAAAAGTTATTTTACATTTATTTGTATTGTTTATAATGTTGACAATTTTTTCTGATTTATTGCTAAAATATGGAATTAAGACGTATTTCATTTTATCTGGTGAGGTAGTTGGATAAATTTTTTAAATAGCTAATTCATAATGTTTCTCTTTAATTAGTGTATCAATAAGTTGAGTATTATAACTCTTATTGTTTGCAATTTGTTTAATAATCGAAATTTTTCTGTTATAACTAATTTCACCTAAAGGAACCGTTAAAGCCCTATGTATCATGGACCTGTATGCTGTTAATTTATGTGTTTTATGATGATAAGAATCGTGAAGTATTACAATGTCTGTTTGTGTAGGTTTCCTATAAACAGAATATTCAAGTTTATTATTTGAATTAATGTTTATGTTTGAATATAATAGACCTATTTTGTTCAGTTTCTAGTGTAAATGTTATTTTTGGGTGCAAGCTGTTAATAAAAATCAAATATTCATTGATTAACTCAAATGAACTATCAAAACGCTAAAATGTCATCAACATAACGAAACTAAAATATAACTTTTTCAGAATGGTTTGACTCAAATATTTGATCTTCTAAATTTTCCATAAATATATTAGCTAAAAGAGGTAAAATTGGACTTCCCATGGGTAAACCATCGTTTTAGAAATAAATTTTATTATTAAAAGTAAAACAATTTTGAATAATACAAAGTTCAAATAATTGAATCAACGCAGTCCGTTTTATTAGTTCAACATTTTTGTTAACAAGAATAGTATTTAACAAAGGAATACACTGTTGAGGAGGTATTCCTGAAAACATGTTAGTAACATCGAAAGTAACTTGCTTGCTTTGTGGTGATAAATGTAAGTTAGATAATTCATTAATTAATTCAGATGAATTTTTAATGTAATATTTAGGTTTGTAGTCAAAAGTGGTAATTATGTTGTTTAAAAGTTTTGCCAACATGTGGTCGGGTACATGCCCATTAGACCAGTTGTATCGTACGTACATGTACCAGGTTCTTTAAACAAAACGATTAGACATAGCCTATGGTCAAACTAGAATTTTACAATTACTTATGATTTTAAGAAAATAACAGAACTGATATTAAATTTAATGAAATATTCAGTGACACTATTGATGCTATTGGAGCACCTCTTCCCAAGCGCACTGATTCTGTAAAAAATACAGAATTTAATTTTGAACGAATTTATTTCAACATAGTAGACTGCATTATTGTCCAAATTGAAATTCGTTTTGAAGATCTGGAACAAACTAAATTTTACAATTTGATTAATACTGAAAATGTAGATTCTTATAATAATGAATTTCCGGAGCATTATTTTCAAAGTGTTTTTATCGTATATGGCAAGTATTTTGACAAAACCATTTTAAGACATGAATTGCAATATTTGTACAGCGATCCGTCAATAATTAGAAATGCAAAGAAAGTTACAGAAATACAAAAAAATATATACATGGGGATGAACTTTATACTTGCTTGCCTCAAGTATATAAATTGCTGCAATTGATTGTAACAATCCCAACAACAACAGCGTCTATGGAAAGAAGCTTTTCTACTTTAAAGCGGATAAAAACTTAGTGCCGCAATTCAATAAACCAAGACCGATTTTCTGTATTAGGTGTAATAGCCGTTGAAAAAGATCTAATTTTTAAACTTGAACAGAATAACGAGTTGTATGATAATATAATCGGCCACTTTGCAGCTATGTAAAAAAAGGGCGAATCGATCTTGTATATAGAAAATATTGTGTTTCTGTATACAAGGTCAATTCGTCGCACATTGTTATTATGTTTAAAATATTTATTTATACATGTTTTGTTGTTAACGTTTGATAAGGATAAGTAGCTTAATTTTTAGAATAAAGATTTTAACTTTTTAATCTTAAAATTAAATAATTTGTGCCATTGCCTATCCAAATTTTAAACTCACGGAATGCCACTGTTGTATATTATACTTTTGCAAATAAGCAATTTATTTCATCTATTTTAATTTCAGCGCTAGGTTTCAGGTTTCACACGTCCAGTAAATTACAAAATATTGTACTTCCACCATCGTAGTTTGCGTGCATTGCCCTGATTTAGATTACAGATACATTTTGTTCCGTGACACGAGATTAACAGGTACTATAATGAAATGACGAATGATACACATTTTTCGTTATTATTTAAAATTATTACGTATATTTAATACCGGCCTTATAAACTTCGCGTAATTAATTATTACGAAATTGTTTTCTTAATGAATTTGGTAAGAAGTTATCGTTCTCGCATCCGCGCTTGAGGTGTACATACGTCTTTAAGTACAGGTGCGTCCGTCTCACACGCAGACTGTAATTAATTACTCTCTCTTCATTATCATAGCTTGCGTGGGAGGCCGCCTGCACCTTTACTTACACTACTGCATAACAATAGCTTTTGCCTTATTAGAATATCTTGATCGGTTAACGGCTACTATTTTTTTTTCACTTTTTCAAGAAAATATATGAGTTTTTCAAAACGAAAGATAAATAATGCGCGCGAGGGTATTGACAAAATAAATTTTAATTTCTCGATCGAGTCTCGTGCAATTAAAAAGTTTTAATTTTTATATAACGAAAATAATCTGTTAACGTGAATAATAAATACAACCTCTTTCAGCCAATAAATGCTTTTATTTTTAAAATCTATTTTGTTATTATTTTCTCATAAAACTTCTGATCATAATTCATAAATATCGTTTTTAAATTTTATTGTTAGCAGTATAAATAGATATTTGAAAACTTACAACTGCAAATGTTAAAATCAAAGATATTAAGAGTTAACCAAAACATTTGGTAAGGTGTCTTTAACGGGATAGGAAACATTAAAAAATCTTCCAACTTCCTTTTAAACCTCTTACATTAGAACCTAAATTTACATGCAATAATTATTTGGGAAGTGTTAGCCACCCACATGCTTGTTTCAGTTATCTGACAGTTTTCGGAATAAATGAATAGGTAACACGAGATAATTAAATTGTACTATGGCAATTAACCAAAGCAAATAAATAAAGTGTCAGTTTCAACAGTAAAACGTCCGTAAAATATTGCTAAAATATTGCAACACTAAGAAGTTCCGGGTTTTGTAGAAAGCCATTTTAAACAAGTTATCATTAAATGAAAATCGCTCGTAAAATCCTTCCTAATTAGTGTTTTTGCAATATTCCGATTGCTGTAATTAGGGATTAGCCAACATCTAATAAATATATAGTGATTTTTAATGTATAATTGTGCAAACGGATGCCATACGATGGGAAGCGTTTCTAAAAGAAGGGTAAGTAATAAAATTAAATGTTTCTGTATTCTCAGGGCTTCCAACAGTGATTATTATTGATTGGGTATTTTTAGGAGTTTGTAGATATCTTCTAGATTACAAATGTCAAATGTGTGTTGGGCAAATTTAAAGTAAAAAAATCTGACTTTTTAATTAACAGGCTATGAATGAAATCACTACGTTATTAAAATTTTCGGAGTGCAGGAAAAGACAGATACAACAAAGTACATTATTAGACAAATAAAGCACTTCACACCCGCAAATCCAGTCCACAGATTTATACATATTTTGTTTAAGCGTATCGATACAATAATTTTCGTATAGCATAGCTCTAACTGCTACCACTGTATCGTTACTAGATTTCGTCTATCAACTTTCTTAGTCTGTGCGACATTTTAAATTTTTCCATATTTAAATAGATGTCTTTATTCTGGTTTCAAAAATGCATTACTCTTTACACGCGCATATACATCAAGACATACCAAGTAAGAATGAGTTACACTTATAGCATTACAATTTGCAACAAATGTAACTTAGAAAATATGTACGATACAGGGTGAGCCATTTAAGTGTCACCTCACTATTATTTCTTAAACCATTGGAAATATATAACTTTTTTGTAAATCAAATGTTGTTGGTAATAAAGTGCTGCACGAACTAAAATTATTACTAATTATACTAGGTGTTTAGCTATGCCTGTAAAACACATTACTTTTTATTTTAAATGGAACTTTCTGTATATTATTGCATTGTTAAATTCTGCATATAATTCTATACATAAAAGTGTTAAGGTAATATGATGTTAAAATTAGTGATTTCCGAGTATTTGACAGTTTCAAAAATTTTGACTAATGTCTACTAATAATATATTGGATACAAAAAAAACGTTCAATCATCGCTATTTTTGTTTAAAAAAAAGTCACCTCGAAAACCAGTAAAAATAAAATCACAGTATCTTAACGCTCGTATATATCTAGAAGTAAATGTAGAATCTAAAATTATAATAATATGCGGGTGTTTCGTTTAACATAACAAAGTAATGCGCTATGGAGGCATAATTAAACACTTTTGAGATAACTTGTTAAAAACCGGGACAATCCTGAAAAACCAGAACGTCTGGCTAAGTATTTTTTTAGTGATATAGCTAGGGAGGGCGTCGCCCACGTTGCCGCCGTTACAAGCAGTCGTCACTGCATGGAATACCTATAAAACAGTAACAAGTGTACGATTTGATGCAGGGTGTCTAACAGGGTATGAGAAAAATAATTCCTTGGCTTTTGTAGGTTTTCTAGAACATTTGAAAATATTGCAAAAGATTTTAGTAAGAGCTTGTTAGGCCTGGCATACACATGTAGCGTGTATTTTTTGAAAGTTCGTTATATTTTTCAAATGACACTATTTTTAGACACTAGGTATCTAAATACAGATTTGCACCACAAATCCAATAATGTCCACAAATCCAAAATCGGATTAATATTTACTTAAGCCCACAAGTTTCTTTTTGTATAAAGTATAAAAAAAAGTGTGGACTTTGAGTAAACTTTCCCATAGTAGATATGAATACTTACCGTATTTGCAAACTTGTAAATTCTGTAATTATAACGTTGTACATTTCACCGACTGTTAGATTTCTAAGAAAGCAAGCTATATAGGCAACCCTCCATTACATCCTTCTAAATTCATAGAAAGCGCTACAGTAAAATTATAGCTTTCAAAAAACAATCTAATTGTAGCCAGTCTTCCGTTCTAACAGCCTACAAAGTTTTAGAAAAACGGTGTGGTTAGTTTTTCAATAATTTTTTTTTATTTTTCAAAATTTTGAAAAAGTGCCGTTTCGATGGCCTTTAGATTTTCGAAATTAATTTTGTTTTATCGTATACTACGCACAAAGAGCTCTCAAACAACATTAGACCTTCAAAAAGTTGTAGCGGCCGCCATTTTGAAGCTAGAGAGTTTTGTAAAAAAGTTTTTGATTTGCCTTAAGCTGTTCTCACATTTCACCGTTTCTTAGACTTTTAAGAAAACAATTTATATAAGCAACCCTACGATGACGAATACCGTATAGAAATAGTAAGAAGGGAACCGGCTACCCTACAGCTGATATCGAGATAAAAATCAATGTAAATAGTTTATTTAAAGAGTTATCAAAAAAATGCAAAAAATGTAAAATATGTTTTTAACCTAGAGGTGATGATAGGCTTAATTAAAATCACGTAACTGCCGGAAAACGCGTTGTTGATATTAAATAGTATTGGTTGTTTTCTTATTCTTTAAAATAATTGAAAATCTTATTTATCAAAAATTTCTGGTAGGAGTTAGAGAAAAATTTGTGGGAATTTTGTAAAAAAAATTTGTAGTTTACTGCAAGCTCTATTGGCTCAGAAAGTTTAAAAAACAATCGTTTTAATAATTTTTAAAAAAATTTATTGCGATCAAACTTGTAAAGGAATTTTACTTGATCGTATACTACCCATAAAGGGCTTTTAAACAAGTTGTAGCCTGATTCCGATAAGACAACTATTTTTTGAGCAAATGAGCGTTAAAGTCGAGATTTTCAAAAGGTTGTAACGGCTTCTATTTTGAAGCTAGAGAGTTCGATAAAAAAGTTTTCAATTTGTCTTAAGTTCTTCTCTCAGATTCCGTGCTCAATTTTCTAAAATTTAGTTTTGTAAACAAGAGTTACCAAAGAAACGTGTCTAACTTCCGTTTCCAGTTTCAAATTTTTTTGAAAAATTTAACTTGAACTACAATTTTTGATACACTGTGTCCATAAAGTAACCCCCCCCCCCCCAACTAACTTTTGAATGACTTTATATTTTTCTACAAAATTTGGTGTGCTGTAATGGGAAATTAAATACTATTTTTCAGACCATATTAAAATTTTGTATCATCCAAAATGGCGACTGGGCGCCAATTTGACTTTTTTTTTTGATCAGAGAAGGGGGTCGAGTGACACCTCATTTGAAAGGTCTTTTAATTCTGCGTCTGGTCCTAGAGTTTCAAAAAAAAATATTCAGCCATAACAAAATGGCGGATTTTAAACAAATGGATTAACTCAATTCAAAATTGTTTTGATTTTTTTATCCAGGGTCGAGTGACACGTCATTTGAAAGATCTTTTAGTTCTGCGTTTGATCCTAGAATTTCAAAGAAAAATATTGAGCCATAACAAAATGGCGGGTTGTAAACCAATGGACTTCCAACAAGACGGTGCGCCGCCTCATTAATATAGGCCTGTTTCTGATTTTCTCAACGGACATTTTTTTGGCAGATCGATTGTTAGGCGGGGGCCTGTAGAATAGCCGGCTCACTCCCCAGATTTAACTTTCTTAGATTTTTTTCTATGGTAATATCTGAAATCGAAAGTGTACAGAAACAATTGAAGAACTGGAACAACGCATTACAGAAGTTTGCAGAATTATCACTCCAGAAACTTATGAAAATGTAATGCAGGAATTTCATAACCGACTTTTTATGTGCCAAGAAGTGAATGGTAAACATTTTGAACACTTAATTTAAATAATTTAAGCTTTAATTCTTAGTTTTTTTTAATAAACTTCTTAATCGTCAAACATTGTCATTTTGTTATGGCTAAATATTTTTCTTTGAAACTCTAGGATCAGACGCAGAATTAAAAGACCTTTCAAATGAGGTGTCACTCGACCCCCTTTTCTATTTAAAAAAAAATTTCAAAATAGCGCCCAGTCGCCATTTTGGATGATACAAAATTCTAATATAGTCTGAAAAATAGTATTTAATTTCCCATTACAGCACACCAAATTTTGTAGAAAAATATAAAGTCGTTTAAAAGTTAGTTGGGGGGGGGGGGGTTACTTTATGGACACACTGTATACCTATTTCATCAAAAGCGGTCAAGTACTTTCGCCTTTAGAGGCGTCACCCACCCACAACCCACACGCTTACTCACCAACAGACAGATTAAAAAAAACACTTTTTGGGTTCCTTGAGTTCCGAAACATGTATTTCCGTAAAATTTCATGAAATCAATACTTCCCTATATCGAAGGAATAGAAAAGTAATAAAAAACCGAGGAATTACTTGTTTCAAGTGTGTCATTGGAAAAAAGAACGTTTACAAAAAAGTGATTTCTATAAATATGGATGCCTATACCTACCAGAATACTTGTAAAAAATGAACGAAACACTTCGCCTGGACTTTCCTATACTTATAAAATAACATTGTTTTATATTTTCCAACACTTTCGATATACACCTGTCTAGACACGACTAGTTAAAGTAAATAGTTGTTATAAGTTGTAACATCTTGAAGCGGTTGAAGAAAGACCGACCGCTGCGCTGCAAGCATAAGGTTGGGTAAAATATTCGGACTGAATCAACGGAAGCGCGGAAATTGATATTTGAAAATATATTAATAACTCGAGAAGTATTATTTTTAGCAAGAAATTACTCTTATTAATTTGTATTTAGAATTCCAAAACCTTTCTGATTTTAAAGCCAAAATGCCATGTTTCCATTAAAAAAAAAGTTATTTTTTACCGTGGCCGCCATATTGAAATTGGAAACTCAAGTTTTTTTCTTAAATACAATCGAGAAGAATTTGCCCTATCACTTTGCTCTTGGGTTTGCGAGTCTATCTATTAAAATAAAAAAGTTAGCCTACACTGTACATTAAACGACTAGTACAAGAATACAACTGCTGTAGAAAGTATGTGAAATTCTTCTAAGGACAAAAAGATTATTAAGGGGCAAAAAATTCGATTTTTTGATTTTTTGTAAAAAGATTCTCCCAGAGCAAACAAAACAAAAAACCAAATTTTTAATTTTTTATCAATAAAATTTGGGGGGAGGGGGAACAGTAGCCCCCCTAAATATGAAATTATCGAAAAAATATTATGATATTCGGATTTTGCTATCAATGATGAGCTATATTGCTTTAACAGAAATATTTTATTGTCCCCCGTTAAATAAATAAAAGGGTACCAATTTTCAATTTTCAAAAATTCACAGAGGGCGTCACAGTGAAATTATAGCAATGAGCAAAAAACAAAATTGTAGCAGATGCCTATCTCTATCAGCTTAAAAAGTTTAAACAAAAACGTGTGGGCAGTTTTTGAGATTATTATTTTGAAAATTTCAAAAATTTTGGAGTGGTGCCATTGAGATCGTTTTTCGATTTTTAAAATTAATGATATTTCATGGTATAGTACCCTTAAGGGGCTACCAAACAAGATGTAGTTGATCCCAATCAAACAACTGGTTTTCGACTAAATGGGCGTTAAAGTCGAAATTTTCAAAAATTCGTAGCGGCCGCCATGTTGAAGGTAGAGAGTTCGGTAAAAAACGTTTGATTTGTTGTAAGGCCTTTTATAATTTCCACTATTCCAATTTCCAAAATTCAGTTTCTGAAAAAAATGCTACCAAAAAACAGGTCTAACTTCCGCTTCCGGTTTCGGATTCTTTTTAAAAGCTTATTTTGTCGATGAATTTTTGATATACCTCCTCATTCCAAAGCACATCGAAATCGGTCCAGCCGTTCCGGAGATATGAGCGTTACCCACACACCCACCTCACCCACACACCCACACAGACATTTTTTAAAAACCACTTTTTTAGGATCCTGGAAGCCCAAAACATGTATTTCCGTCAAAATCTCGATTTTGAAAATTTGCATGAAATCAATACTTCCCTATACTGAAAGTATAGGAAAGTAAAAATCATAGTTGTGTTGTTTAGTTATCGTCTTCTGTCCCTTAGAATGATTTAAGCCCGGTCATAGCACTTTAAATTTAAAATAAAATTTGACTAAAAGAATCAAGACTGCATAAAAATTTTTAAAAATAGTGCAGGTGTACTCAGAATTGTCTCAGGATTCCAAAAAATTCAAAATATACAGAGTGTCTCATTTGAATATCAAAATTTGAGCTCATGTCCAAAAAAAAGCTGAAGAAAAAAAGTGTCAAACATGTCAAAATGTGAACTTTAGGGTACATATTACCTATGCTTAATTTTGTTGCCATATCTTAAAAACTCTAGAAAATACGACCAGCCTAATGATTCTTTTGACACTCGGTATAATATGCTGCGCATGGACTGCTAGCGACTGTCATTTACTGCATAAATTTAAAATAGAAAGTGTAATTCACATCTGTGGCGTAGCCTGTAGATAAACAGCTAGTTAAAATTTTAGGTACTAATTTTCACCGCGTTTGAATGTCAAGTCGCGCTTTCACAGATGTACTTCTTAGTTCCGGTTTTCGCCGTTTATCTACAAGAGGCGCTACAGATGTGGGCAATACCTTTTAAAATACAATTAGCGGTCCATACAAAGCATATATGTATACTCAACGGTTTACAGCAAAACAATATAAAGATATACATTTGAAATAATTTTTAAATTAATTTAAGGACAAGTAAACCACCTGCTGGGTAGAAATTTTAGGGTCATGCCCTACAGAGCTACAAGGTCAGCTTTTGACTATTATCACGGGATTATACTATGTTCATCTCTTACGCAGTAAGTGTTTCGTAATCTACCTCGCCTATTCTGAAGTTATCATTGATGCTCCTATGCTGAGTATGTCACGACGTAAAACATGTTTTTAGAAAAAAAATTCCACTTTATGTTTTGAAAAAATTATCTTCAAGATTAAACAACGAAAAATTCGTTTACCAGAATTACAAAAGAAGGAAAAAAATTAACCCCCCCCCCCTAAATATTGCTGCATCTAAAAATTAAGTTCTTAGCTTAAACAGAATTTTTTTATCGTCGCCCGTTTAAAAAAATTCATAGAAGGCGGCACAGAGAAATTGGAGGTCTGGCATTAAACCAAGCTTATAGCTCATTTCCAGCTCTATTAGCCTATGAAATTAACAACGTTTCAATCATTTTATAAGTAATATTTTTTTTATATTTCCGAAATTATAGAATTTTTTTCATTTTAGCTTTTAACTTTTCGAACATTTATGTGCATTTGTGTCTCTATAGAGTTATTACGATAAAATATTTTTTCCACTACTAGCATTAAACGATATCATTATTTACTTTGTCTTAAAGCCAAGAAAATGAATTTCTTTCCTAGTCGTTAATAATATTTCATTTTTAACTACTCGTTAATAATCACAACAATTGCTACCAATCTTTAAATTCACCATAAACTTTCATGTAAAAATCTTTTGATTTTACTGGTAATAACTGTTCACCAACACTTTCTGCACCTTCCTGAATTTCAGGAGGAGTGCAGTTTTCACTTAAATCATCAAAATTGGGCATTTTATAACCACTATTATAAATAGTATATTATTATATGAGCGATTATGACAGGCATTATACACGAAGATGATGTTTGAGCCCACGAGCCGCAGGCGAGTGGCACAAATCATCCGAGTGAATAATGGCCATAAATTAGATTCGTTTTAGTGGTTGAATTATTAGTTTGCACAGATTGTAAAACGTAAACAAGCAATATGGCGATATACTTGGCTGTCACGCGAGTCGATTCGCAGAAAGAGTTGATCGCCGGCGATTTAAAATATCATCGAATCAGCGAAACAGTGATGAACAGGAGAAAATAATATATAAACCACGGTAGAGAAGACTTATCAGCCTCGCAACTTATTAAATAATTCTGCTCGGCTGAGAAAAATGTCTTCTCTACCTTGGTCTATAATATGCTATGAACCCGATCTGTCAACCTGTTTTGAGTGATAAGGCGCTAAAGTCAAAGTTTTCAAAAAATCGTAGCGACCGCCATTCTTAAGCCAGAAAGTTAAAAAAAAAGATTGAATTTGCTCTAACGTCTTATATCAGATTCTAGTTTTAGATTTAGAAAATTTGTATTCCGGATAAAATGCTATTAAAAAACATGTCTATCTTCCGTTTCCAGTTTCGGATTTTTTTAACAAGCTTATTGTATCAGTGAATTTTTGAAATCCATTCTGAAGCTCATCGAAATCTATCTATCCGTTCGGGAGTTATGATGCACCACACACATACCCACCCACCCACAGACAGACATTTTTAAAGCCGTTTTTTGAGTTCCTGGAGATTCAAAACATGTATTTCCGTCAAAATATCTCCTTCGAAAATTTTCATTAAATCAATACTTCCCTATATTGAAAGTATGGGAAAGTAAAAACTGAAAAACTTCCCAAACGTAAAGCTTTACATAATTTAGATAATTATGGAAAAAAAACTTACAGAAACTATAGGCATGAATAGCATGATTTTATTTTAACTCTGTGAGATGATAGGTTAAGGGTGGCCTATGATCAGGTTTTTACTCAAAGCTCTAACTATCCTCTAAGAATATTTGTTATTTAATTAATAGGGCGTGATAAAAGAAATTGTATTTTACCAAAATGACTGATATTAGAACAGGAATCAACGTTTGTTTTTTATTTTTATCTCTTTCCATTTGTTGAATAAAAAATTTTATTTGATTATTAAGGTCCAGCTTAACTTCGTTGAATTTCATAGTAATGTATAAATAAAATACTTTATAACTTCCTTCAACAATAATTATTAATTTTAATCCTATACGTGTTTCGACATGTTCGCATGTCATCTTCAAAAGTAAGATTAAAAATAAA
The DNA here is from genome assembly GCA_958336395.1 of Ctenicera cuprea. Classification (NCBI taxonomy): domain Eukaryota; kingdom Metazoa; phylum Arthropoda; class Insecta; order Coleoptera; family Elateridae; genus Ctenicera; species Ctenicera cuprea. The sequence continues at coordinate 38,802,459 of OY284487.1, read as the reverse complement.
GTAGTTGTTGCTTTACGAACAATAGAACTTGATCTTGGTTATCTGCAAACGATTTGATTCTTTATTCCAAAATGTTCAATAATGGTAAATTTAAGGATAAATTTGTTTATTCATTAAAGATGCAGTTTTTGAGTTTTAAAAACTTCCAGTATCTCTAATTTACGTTTATCATCACAAAAAAGTAAACATTTTATAGTGTCATTAAATGATTGTGTTCTATTAAGTGTTTACCGTAATTGGATTTATGTGGATGTTTATATTTGTAACAACGTACATGTTCTTTGCACCTAATATCAAATTTTCTAATTTTTTGGCTTATATAAACCGAATTACAGTGGAAGTAATTTAATTTCCAAGTGCCTGATTTTAGAAAAAAATATGTTTTGTCTTTTGCATTAGACAGAGTGTTTAAATGTTTATAGTTGTTTTAAAAATTACCTCTATAGGGGCCGTTATAGCCCTGTGTATCTTTGATGCCGTATGCTGCTAATTTATGTGTTTTATGATGACAAGAATCGTGTGGTATTGTAATGTCTGTTTGTGTAGGTTTTCTTTAGATAGAGTACTTAAGTTTGTTAATTGATTTAATTTTTATGTTCAAATCTAAAAAGTTAGAGGCCTATTGATATCTTAAATAGACCGTTATTGGATGTTTGAGAATAAGTAATCACATCATCTGCAAACACAGATAACCAAGATCTTATCAAAATTTCCAACTGGATAGGAATTATTGTCTGGTACATTTTGATAGTTTGTTTTGGTAAATAAGAAATAATTACAAAAGTTTATTCTTCAATTAACGATAGCAAGCACTAGTACTGTATTCTGTTTTACTTAAAGACACTGCTATGTATAAATAAGAAAGAGAAAACAAGACTTAAAATTCATGGAAAATTTGTTCAATTTTTTTAAATTAGCGATGAATGGAGTATTTATATAAAACTATTATTGTTAGCAAGAAACGCTTTTACAAATGTCAAATTGATATATTTATGAGTTTACCATCTAAATTAATAGTTAAAAAAATTGTGTTCAAGGCAGTGTAAAGTTAAAAGAAAAATTTTGAAGGTATAAAATTCCCACTGTCCACTCATCATTTTTATCCGTAGTTTCTTAAATCATGTGTGTAAACGAAGTTTAAAAGAAATACACTGGAAGAAGATTCTTCATACTTTTCATCCAAAAAAGATAAAAAATTATTATTAATATCGTTTAAAGTCAAGCACACATTCTTAACATTTTAAACACATGAAAAAATGTCTAGAATGAGGCAGGTAAAAAGGAAAAAACAAGTTCCTTCATAAATATTCAAATTCAACCCACTATAAATCTGAAAGCAAAAATATGCGGCTATTAAAAAAGACAACATATTAATTCGATAAATATATTTTTAATATTTCGTGAAAACATATAATACACGGCAGTATACATACATACAGTTATTATACAATACCTTTTTACATTTTTTATAATAAAAATTTATATCACACAGTGTATAATAACATTATGATCAGTGCTAGTCTCTTATACTGTTGTCCAACGCGTGTTATCCGCGTTGCGAGCCATTCGTGTTAAAACTTTATGTTACTTGAAGACGGTTAAGTTATTCGATTGTACATTTGCAAATTTTAATAGTTAATCTAAAGCATACAAAAAATTTGTGGATAGGCGAATAGAAAGATCGTTTATAAAGATACGCTTGCAGAAATGAATTTGAAATATGGTGGCGTTAACATTAACAAAGATTTCGAAGTATTTATTTTGGATAACACTGTCCAAAGTGTTTCTCACAGGATTGTATTATTAATGAACCAAAACAGGCAACAACTTGGCTCATTTTTAATCATAAAAACCAACAGCCATAACTTATTTATCATAATAATTTGTGAACGCCGTGGTTGACAAGTCTCGTTTGTATCTACTATTTTTTTATTTTATTTTGTTGGAAAATATTAGCTTTTATAATTATATTCTTATAACATCGACGACTTTTATATTTTATTTCTTTTATTCGTGGCCCGTTGAAAAATAACTAGCGAAGGATGGTTTCACGCGGAAATAAGGTTCAAAATAAATATTTACAGCATTAAATATATTATCACTATTTTAAACTTAAGTTTAAACTTTCGCATTACAGTCAATAATACAGAGATCCCTGATAGTTATTTTTACAATATAACTAAGACGAATTTGTACAACATATATTACAGGAAACAAGTAGTCACAGAGGCACAAATGAATGATGGATGTCAGTAGTAGTATTACAGATTCAAATAGTGGTGGCATATGCATAATTATAACGATTACACTATCAAGATAATTGCAATTAATGTGTTCTACTTCAAAAGCAAGAGTATATTTTTTTATCTTTCACATATCTAAAAATTATTATAAATATTTAAAATTGATATTTAAAACATTGTAAGTATTTTTGCATTAGTTGAATTGTAAACTGCTTCGAAGTACAGTTTTATCAGTAAATAGTACAAATTATAGAAACAAACGAGGTCTATACTCTTTAGGAAAAAAAGTGACACAATTTCATTATTTAAAGTTGGGATATATCAAAAATTTCAATTCTAATTTATAATAATTAAATCTATAAGAAAGTTATGTACTATTATAATAACTGATTCCAGAAGCCCTCGGTGAGGAGATATCAGCATTTTGACTTCTTAAATTGCTTTGCATAAGACAATCCGTCATGAAATTGAAGAAATTTAATTTAAAACCTATTTGTAATTTTTAAGAATAAAAAACCTGTACAAAGATGAAGTTTTAAAATCTCAAACATACTGAGAAATCATACCTTCATAAAAATTACAAATGCAATGTCAAAATGAACATAGTGTGTATTTTGCGGTAAAATGATGTTCCACTATATAATTGGGTAAAATTTTGAATTATTATAAAATGGCCCAAGAACATTTAAAACGCTTTAATAATATGGGAATGGTCGTAGACAACTTTTGAAATATAAGTAATGTTTAAAATTTATCATTGTATTAGCAGAAGCAATGCTATCACTAATGAATCTGTATTATACGTATGTTCATAAGCGTGCAATGTATCTGCACATATACACTTACTGGAAAACAATCGCGATTATTGCAAAAGCTTGTCACAATTTTTATTTAGCTGCACAATTGTGCCCAATGTACTTAATAATTATATTTTTTAAGTTCAAAAATTGCACGGAATTATAGGACTATTTAAACCTTTAAAAAATTACAGGCATGTCCACTGTTAGTAGGCGGTCGCCGCACCAGGATGTACATGTCCAAAATGTCCTAACCCTCCCAGAGGATCTGGAGGTGTCGGCGTAGGCTGACAAACATACCACTCACTAAGGGCTGTACTACACGGCACTTGGGGTCCGACCTGAGGACTAGCAGCCACTGAAATGCTTCCCGCCGAGGAGGAATTGGATTCTTCACCGTCGCTATCGTAATGCGGCGGCGATCTTCCAGAACAACCATGCACTTTCATGTGTTTTCTAAGGGATGAAGGGTGGGTGTACGACTTATCACAACCTGCCACTCTACAGTTGTAAGGTTTATCGGATGTGTGTACGTGAGAGTGTTTCTTCCTGTCCGAAGAGTTGGCGAATCGTCGGTCACAGCCTTCGTACTCACATTTGAACGGTTTTTCCCCTGGAAAAGATAATTGTTTTTAGAAAACTAACATTTTCATTTAAATAGTATGTTTGTAAGACTTCAGTGATTGGCTTTGAAAATCTGAACACGAACAAACGTTAGTATTTACCTAATATTAGAAAGATATTTGTTGCATATTTTTGTGAAAAGTGTGTTAAATAAAAAAGTAACGCACTAATCCGTTTGTTGCTGGGACAAAGATGAAAATACAATTTAACTTTCGTAAACTTAGCAAACTTTAGCTTTTCCTATGCTCAAAAGTTTTACGCAAAACGTTGTAACCTCTCAGAACTGTCGGTACAAATCAAACCCAAATTGATGTTACCCCGCAAATTGCAAATGCAACACATTGTACAGATACTGGAAGATACCAATCGTACAATGAAAAAGATATAATATGACGCGGAACGAGCTAAGCCATAAAAGCCTCCCCCCCCTCACTGATAACCACGACTGGCGGCTGCTTCAGCGTAATTTTGTTGATCCGGTTCGCATTACTTAAAGTCACCCGGCCGCTTAGCGCGAGCTGCGTGTCTTATTGTATTTTGAAACCGGAAATGAGACAAATAATCACATGTTTTTATTTTTCCGAAAAAATTTCTTGGTTTTAAAGAAAACTAAAAAGGTAAAAACGAAAGGAAGAACTGGTCCACCAAAATTTGGGCCAGAGCAAGAAAATTACCTCCTCTAATTCTTGCTGCGCCTATAAATTAAGCTGTAGATCTTTTTCTGCAACACCATGAGCAATTTAGCTTAAACAAAAATTGTTTATCGTCCTCCGTCTATTAAATACAGAGGCATGAATTTTCGATTTTTAATAATTTACAAAATGCTCCGCAGAAGTTTATTTTATAGTTTTAGTGGTGTTAAAAATGTTCACATTGTACATTACTAGAACATTTACAATAACAAATTTCACCCCGATCTAGTAACTCGTTTCTGAGAAAATAGGCGTTATAAATAAAATTTTCAAAAATTCATAGAATGGGTCACAGGGCGATTAGAACAAGAACCCAATTGTAACTCATCCCTAGTTCTATAAGTCTATACAATCATTTAAAGAAAATGCTCTAAGACTGCTAGTTTTTGAGCAATATTTTTGTTAAATAAAATAAAAATTTGAAGTAATTTTAACTTTGCAGTTTTCATGTTTATAATAATTTTCGTATATAGTAAGATTCTGTCTTCGTAAATCATTTACAATACCAAATGTGATAGCGTTCTGCTCAATCGTTTTTGAATAATACGGCGTTAAAGTAAAAATTAATAAAAATTCGTAGTGCCGCCATATAAATGCTAAAAAGTTCGGGCGTTGGATTTGTCCTGAAGGAGTTGTACCAGATTCCGTTTTCTTATTTGGATTAAAATTGCAGCGAAAAAAAACACGTTTAACTTCCGATTCCGGGTTTAAAAACTTGTTTTGTCGATGTAATTTTGATATACCCCCACATTCCAAAGCGCATCAAATCGGAAAAAAGAAAAACATAAATAAAACGTGCAATTTGGTCAAAACCTCGAATTCGAACATTTTTAAGAATTCAATACTTCCTTATATTAAAAGTATAGAAAATTTAAAAAAAAATCGTGTCTAAACAAATCGACAACTTGTCAGGAGAACACAAATTTTTGTTCTGTGTAAAATACAAAGAATAGTTTTATTCGTTGTCGTTATTTCGAATACCTTCATTCGTTTTATTTTATAAAATAAAATTAATTTTTATAACTATTCGTATTCTGAATAAATTGATTCAGTTATCAAATTTGAATATTTCTATTTGTATGGATTCGTACACGATATTTATAAACACCACGAATAAAAAGAATATTGAAAACTGTAGTGAATTCAGAATGCAGACAAAGAAAGAAAAATATTCGAATACGAATACCATCAAAATAAAAATATTCGAATGAAACCACTTTCTGGTAAAAATGAGCTTCAATACTATTTAAACTACTTTGTGTTCGAATACTACCCAGCTCTGCGCGTATGCAATATGCAACCAAAACGCACTACAAATTTGCGACCAATGGGCGGATGTTTAAAATTGTATCACTTTTTTTGAGCAATTTTCTTTGGAGATAAGTTTACGCTCTGTAAATCCCAAAAAAGAACAAAATATCACCTACACAGATGTTGCCAAAGTCTAATTCTTTTAAGCCACAGTTTTAAAAGATTATACCTACCCCTTTATTTATTTACTATATTTGAAATAAAGGTTCGGAATAGTCCATTTTGACATTTTTATGACTCCTTAACATTTTTAACTTACAGCTTTTATGCAGTTCAAAATTATACGTCGTAAAACAAAATTTATTTATATTCTAGGTTTTTGGATACTGTTATAATAAAATGTTTATTAAAGTGATCTCTTAAAAGTGCATTAGGTGTATTCTGGTATTCACCTAAAGATCATCTTCACATCGTGACAGAAAAACGTAAAAGCGCTAGACATTATGAAGAAGAAAAAAACGTAAGAAGATTTGCGAATGCAGTTTATTGAGTATGTTCAATAATTCAAGCACCTTTAGGTCGTTCTTTTTCTTTCTGGGAAAGCTGAATACTAAAAACTGGTTATTTTTCAATGGCGCTGTATTCGCGAATATATGCGTATAATGCAGCTTAGTATCGGGCACGCTATAAAATAAATACACCCTATCACTCATTCGCAAGAATCACGCAATATCAGAGCGAAACACATGTAAAATACTCGTTTACACGCGGTCGTACAAGCGGAGTTGACGGACACAGGCCTCAGGTAAACCGACATAAATATAAAACACTTGGTCGAGTTCTTCAGATGTCAAGTCAATGCCCACTTCACAGAAAAAACTGTAGTAAATTTCCTTTTTATACGTTTTTGTTGGCGGCCGAACCGCAACCGACGAGCTCCATTATTCACAAATTTGGGAAAAGAATCCGGTGATGCGAACGAAATGTGATAAACGACCGCTTTCTTTCTTTCTGATGCGGAGACCCTGCTCGTAAACTTACCTACTTCTCGCATTTTAAATACATTTTTAGTTTTAAATTAGTTTGGGAGTCTGTCTCCTTTGAAAACTACTATAAACTTATGAACTTCCATATCAAGCAAGTCTCTAACACGTCTGTTATATTATCCAGGTGTATAACCTAATGATGTAAAAGGGTATAAACGAAACATTTACATATTAATAAGTTGTTTCAATTTCTTATCTAAACATACACAAGTTAATTAGTAATGACATTGTAACACTGCATATTGATAGGGTAACGGATGTGAGTATGATAATATACTAATTAGTATCATGAGTGTAAAATCGACTAATCGACTTTTCCTACCAACTTTATGCATCGTTTCAGGACAATTTCCAGAATGGAAATATTACAAATAATTTTCATATAATTATATTTATCTAAAATTAACGTAGACAACTTTTTATGTTTGAATATTTTCAACAAACAAAAGACAACGCTACGCCACACGCTTTTTGGTAACTTCTTTTAAAAAATAACAAATAAGCTGCATCGAGATGTAAGACATGTACCTAAGGTATACAACAGTATCATATATTTTTAAATACTCAAGGAGTCGGCGATTATGAAATAAATACTAAACTAAATATGCGTAACTACTAACTATTCACGCTAATGTTTATTCTTTTGCAGTAAAAACCCGACCCAGCGAGTGTGACACCGAATGACCGTTAAACTAAATGTATTGAAATTATAATTCTGTTATTTCATTTCATACAATATTATCAGTAAATGTTTCCATTTTTCAATTAAATTGGCCACGTTCATTAGTGCTTTCAATTTTAATCTTCATATTAGAAACACTTCTAATTATGTGAGAATTCAGAATTTCTAGTATATTAAAGGTACGTCCTTGATCGTTATTAATGGTGATTGTTTAAGATAGTATTATTGGAAATTATAATCTACTAAGTTCAAATGATAATGCAGTACCCGAGGGTGATAAAATAATTCTAAATTCTAGATAAGGAAACAAAATTTCTAGATATATGCCCTGTTAAAATCTCAGCTGCAATGAAATTAGTAACCTTTATATTAGTCAAATATTATTATTATTATTAAACGTTAGTTTAATAAAAGAAAACCTTATACTAGTCAAATATTATTATTATAATTATTAAACATTAATTTAATAAAAGTTAACCTAAGTTTTTAAAATCAAAAGTCGACTTTATAATATTTAATTAAAAACCAGCCGCGCGCCGCTTGGTTGATGTAGCCTCCGCTGAGAGGGTTTCCGCAATGACAGCTAGCAGCAAAGTCGGCGTATTGCGTTCCGATAATATAGAGCCTTCGTTAATTAGTGATACCCACGTGAGCTTTGGTCCGCAGTGACTTAGGGAGTTTTAGATTTAGATGTTGAAGTTAGTTCAGGATTGGTACTCGTGGTAATTACAAATTCCCTGTAAGTGTCGCTGTCAACACTCAAAGTAAGGTTATGTATGATAAGTTAACAAATGGCTTGGGAATTTTTTGATAAAAGACTAACCAACAGTGTAAGTTGGGTTGCCTATGTTTTGTGGTCACGTGGGTATCAGTAATTAATGAAGGCTCTGTACAAGCTTACAGTGTAAACCCTATTTTCTTATTTGCATCGGAAATTGTACTGCTCCGATACATACGAATATATAAGAATACGCGCTTTTTATAATAGACGCGTAAAGATCTGGCTTATAGTAGTGGGCGGCTGAGAACCCGTCGTCACAAAAGTTGAGACAGGTAGCAGGGATCCGGATTTACTATATAGACAATCCTATGTAAAATAAGATACTGTTATTGAAATTGCTACGAAATGCACTTAAAACAGGTAGTGAAAAAACTATTTTCGTTATCCTCTTTTCAGAAAAACTTTTCCACTCTTGCACTATTTAAGAAAATTTGCTCTAATTTTCTTACCAAAGTTTTAGGTATTTGCTCTTTGCAAAATTAGAATAAAATCGTTTGCATTAGATCTCGTTACAGTCATCGCATCAGATATATATTTTGCGTGTGCTTTTAGATAAATATAAACGCATGTATTATAACAATATATTACTACAGCTTCAGTCATGTTGCATCTAGCTTCGAAAACAGTAATGTCATGATATTTTCCACATAATTATTTCCTAAAGAAGTTTTCCTTAAATATTCGTTTGAACCTTTAAGAAATCCTTTCCAAATCAAAAAGATCCATCAATTTAACGTGTGCCCGATTCACAATAGCCTCATTATTCTCATACGTCTTCTATTATCCCACCATCTAAAGGATCATTTGTCATTATTATATTCTAAACGGTTGGCTATCGAAATGTTTTTTGCAGTTTCACAAATTTGCACCAAAGGTAGATTTTTATTTTGCATTTCCTACCACTCTGATACAATTTTGTTAGTAAAATCGATCATCGTACGCATCTGCTATTTTAGGTACGTGTCGACGTCACGACAGATTATTAATCACATACTGACGTTTAGAATATTGGACTATTTATTACTTGTAGCAGGTATATTTGAAGAGCCTCGTTATATTTTAGGACGTACAGAGGCGATTGCATTTTTGTAGCGAGAGCAAAATATTTTAAATCTATTTTTATTCATGTTTAAATCTACACCTAACGGCCGTCCTGAACGATCTATATATCTTTATTAAGTCAGCCCCAGGCTTAATATAAATCAGTTTGTATTTAGACGGGATCTTTCAATCGGACAAAAAACAGATTATCCTAAATCAAACAACAGTATATCACTTGCTCCATTTTAGGCATTTTGGCAGGGACGTATTTGGCCGTTAATAAGAATGAACCAACTCAAACATGCGAAGGTGCTTATTCGATACAAAAACCAGATATAGTATAGGATATAAAATAGGATTGAGAACACATTTGTTAGGAATTTGTAATTAACTCAATCTACTGACTATTAAACTGGCATGATATAAACCATAAAATACTAGATGACAGAGTTCTGGCTTCAACAGTTTTATTGTGTTGTGTACTTTATGTGCTATATTCTAAATTAACATAAAACTGCCACTTCTGAAAGCGCCAGTTTTATTATGTGAAGATAAATGCAATGAAAATATAAAAAGACAATAATTTGTCAAATATATTCGGAATGTAATGAGTAGAAATATCTGAAGATTACCATGCATGACATCAGAATTTAAAATTTCCGAACAAGTTTTACCGAGGGATAAACCGCGAGTGGAAGTAGGTGTACAAGGCAGTGGAAGTAAGGTGAAAGTAAGTGGAAATACATGGAAGTAAGTAGAAGTAGGTGTAGGTAAGTGAAAGTACATGGAAGAAAGTGGAAGTATGTGGAAGTACGTGGAAGTAATTAGAAGTAGGTGTAAGTAAGTGAAAGTACATGGAAGAAAGTGGAAGTGTGTGGAAGTACGTGGAAGTAAGTAGAAGTACGTGGAAGTACATGGAAGAAAGTGGAAGTGTGTGGAAGTACGTAGAAGTAAGTAGAAGTACGTGGAAGTAAGTGGAAGTACGGCGGAAGAAGTACGTGGAAGTATGTGAAAGTAAGTGGAAGTTGAAGTACGTGGAAGTAAGTGGAAGTATATGGAAGTAAGTAAAGTACGTGGAAGTAAGTGAAAGTACGTGGAAGTAAGTAGAAGTAGGTGTAAATAAGTGAAAGTACATTGAAGAAAGTGGAAGTATGTGGAAGTACGTGGAAATAAGTAGAAGTATGTGGAAGTACGTGGAAGTATGTGGAAGTGGAAGTATGCGGAAGTACGTGGAAGTACGGCGGAAGAAGTACGTGTAAGTAAGTGGAAGTATGTGAAAGTAAGTGGAAGTTAAAGTACGTAGAAGTAAGTGGCAGTACGATGGAAGTATATGGAAGTATGTGGAAGTATGTGTTACTAAGTGGAAGTACATGGCAGTATGGAGGAAATGTATGAAAGTATCTGTGATACTACTACTCTTACGAAGAAAAAGAAAAAGACGCACAATGCTTATTTTAAAACATACTTTTTAATGGTTTACTTGTTATTTAAATTTTATTAAAAACAAAAAACAGTGAGGTGATAAGGGGGTGCACCACCTTTATAGATTCGCAATTTTCTTCATATTTCACCAAATTTTCTATGGATTATGTGCGAAAATTTTTTATCAAACTTGATCGCTGTAACTCAAACCGTTTTGTAGTACTTACTTGCTATTGTTTTTTTTTATTTTGCAACTGGAAGAGCTGTAACTTTTCAGGGATAAATTTTCGGATAACAACATTTTAAGGCAAATTTTCACCGAGGCTTTACCTACCACCAAAGTTTTTTTTAAGTATTAAACAGACATCCTGTATACACAAGTTATGACTAAAAACCCACATATTTCATGTTATCAGGAAAGTATATGTAACAATTTCAATGTTTGAAAAAATACAATACGTTAATTTTTATAGATGTAGATTTCGATTTAGACATGATTTGCAAAATAAAACCTTAATAACTCTAAACACATTGTATACTAACTTCAGTATACAGGGTGTCCAATGAGGAATGCATACCCTTGGTATCTTGGAAACCAAAACAGCTACAAAGTCGATTAAATGGCGGAAAATGTAGAGATTTTAGATCATAGCTTAGTAGCGCTTTTGCTTTTTAAAATAATACATGGCTATATATGCTATATTTGAAAATAACAAAAAAACGTCAATTTTTACACTGCAATATCTTTGTTATTAATGAAAATAGAAAAAAAAAAAGGTACAACTTTTTAAATTGTACCAGATTATAATTTTTAAGCAATTCTATTTTGTTTAGTTATCGAGATATAACATAAACGTGTATATTGTTAAATTTTATTTCACCAAAAAGATTATTTTTTTCTCTTTTTAGCGATATAAGAGTTTACGTACTTGACAGATATCATGGCGTGCCATGGACAAACAAAGTCTACAAATAATTTAATAGTTAAGTGTTTTTATTTACGCTTAGGCTTTGCTTTAAATTAATTTATTTCAACACTACAAACATTAAGTGAATACAATTATACAGAGCGATAAAAAAAACTGCCACAGTCGCCTATGAAACAAGACCGGTGTGTCAATGATTAGCTTGCAATTGAAATTTTACAAATAAATTCTTATTATTTTAAGCTAATTGCTGCCGGTAGTGGGAAAAGCAACACATCAATATATGTATAACATTCTCGGAAGGTAATATAAACCTCTCCTCCGTCTCGGTTCATATTACCCGCCCTCGAATGTTGATACGTCCCTACATACCTTCTAGCTAGTAATTATTATTTTACGAGCGTGCAGAATAAATCTAATTTGAAAAGTTTGACACAATTAGCTCACATATTGGAAAGAAATTTTTAACAGTAACTTTATAAAGACGCGTGCTTGTAATCTGGCGGTCCCAGTTCAAATCGCTTGGGATACTTGTAATTTTTTCTTGATGACATCTCTTGCGGCTATCTTAGCTTATATTTATTTTAATTTTTATCTGTATTATTAAAAAAAAGGTAACTTGAAATACGTTTAAATTTAATTTTAATTTAAAACATTAAACAATCAAAACGACAGAATCTCTGCCAAGGTTCTTAAAGAAACGATTTCGTTATTGCTCAAAAATGAATGGAATTTTAATTGTTTTGTTTTTAATATAACAAAAATTTTGTTGCTTTTTGTTTTTGTTTCCACCATTAAGTCAATAACAACACGGAAACGGTATTTTCATAACTATAATATTAACAAAGTTACCCATATCGACAATGAGACAGTATACATCTTTCCCGATTTCATATAGCTATTATGGTTTCCAAGATACCAATGGTATGCATCTCCCATCCAACAGATACTGTGTAATCTGCAGACGCATGAAGCATAAAGCGGCTAACTACAATAGGCGAAGGTTAAGGGAAGAACGGAAACAATAAACTAAAAAAAATATAAATGGTAGCTTGGAATTCGACTACTGGTCAGTGTGTCACTACAGAAAAAAGTTTTTCGTCCTTGAAAAGATTTAGACGGATTTTATAATTTAGATATATGTTACATCAAATTTATTTTGGGCGGGCTGCAAGGTATCGGTTAACGCCGCTTGCTTTGGCACTGTTCTACGAAAAGTGCTCTGGTTCGAGTCTGGAGCAGGGTGTATGTGTATGTTTGTGAATGTTGTGATGTACGGCCGTATGACCCTGACAGTTGGTGTTTAGAGTAGATGTATTTTTATCTATTGTTTTGCGTATTTTTACGGTTATATTTAATTAGATATTTTTAATAAAACTAATTCAATATAAAAATAATCATTCTTGATTACCTCTCCTAAAAGCGAGACCTGAATCCACCGTTGGTGGAGGTGTTTATGCAATTTCGTGTTTATTATCTACTAGACTGGGAGTTCTAATTTATCATTGTTGCTGTAACGCATGAATTTGTTTTTATTTTTGGCGTAATTATCAAAAAGACCATAAAGTTAAAAAAATAATCGTTTTAGCAGTACTTACTTTACAAAAAAAATTAATTAATTGAAAAAATGATAAAATTTTATATTTGCAGAACGAAACAATGCTTTTGGTCAGTTTATATCGACAATACGTTGAAATGGACTATTTATTAGACACGAAACGACGCCGTGGCATGGGTAAAAGTTTAAAAGTACAACCCTGTCAGGGGAAGAAGCTGTTCGCCAAGGGTGAAAATAAGAAGAAGCGATTAAAGAGAACTGAGCGGCGACACAATATTTCTAGCTTAACAGGAACGAGATCGGATTAAACTCAGTAGTTCAAAACATGCTGTTCATTCAACAAAATGTAGCTTGGTTTAACCAAGCTTGTCACTTTAAGAACCATTCCATTCCCTTCTATTAATTTCTGTACAGGTGAGCGCATCACCCTGCAGTACTAGAAATTAACTTGAAACCAATTTAAAAATAATTTACAACCTCACAGTTTAAAATGCAAATTTCAATGTTTGCTTAACAATTCGTTCTGTTTGCTTTTAGGATAATACTTAACTTTAAACCGATGCAAGTTACGAGCTGCAATAAAAGAATACTCAAACTTTCAGGGTATAAGCAGGAACTATTTATTTATATTTATAGTGCCAATATAACGTGACAATTGTACAAAGGTGGCAGCACGGATAGCTGGTGACAATGGGCCAACCTAAAATAAAATATAAAAGTTGTCATGCGAACAACGCTTGATAAATAGCCCTGTGTATGCAGGGGCTGCTTCAAGGCCTGGGGTTGGTTCAGCCAGCAAAAATTCAAGAAAAAACTTCGAAAATGGGATGTAGTTTAGTCTGAGCATTGAAACTGAGATGAGAAAAAAATTGGTTTTTGAAGAGATTTCCTAAAAATTGTCATTATTTATGGCTATGTAGAATACAATAGCTTTCTTGACAAATTGACAATAAATACTTTAGTTGAAAATTTGAAGGTAAGACTGGTTTAGTAAAAAACTGGAGCTATTAATTCCGTTTTGCGTTAACAGTATTTATTTTATGCAGCTATTTTAAATTATAAAATTTTTATTTAGAGGGTGTTACTTTAGAAACCGGAAACATATTCATTATTAATGTCAGAATAAAATGAAGGATTATGTTTAAGAAACATTTTTTAATTAACACATCTGTGTAAGAATCAATTTTTTGCATTGTTGTTAATTGCACAATTTGTTTTCCCAGCTGTAGCGATTCCTATAGTTATATTCTACGAAAGTCAAAAATAATCCCACTATAAACGACTTCATTTTAACAACAAACAGTTGTCTAAGGTAAAATGTAGGTATTTCTTCGTTCGTTTGGGTTAGTTTACAACATGAAGGCAGACGACTCGAGGGTCAGACCAGGGTCACAGGTCGCGTAGTGATTCCCTTCCACCACAACCCCCTCAACGGCCTAAAACTTCGATTGGAATGTACAACGTATTGTCCTAATACAGGGTAAAAATGTTTTGTTCAGGACCTCCTTTAAACCGCAAGATTTCTTGACAACGTTTATTAGCGCGGTTTACTTAGCGAAATTTGTACAATGCTGTTATTGCATTTGTTCCTAGTACAAAATACGAATTTTTATTCACATTTGTAGGTAGGTACGTACACGAGTAAAAATCGTGCACGGCTGTTTTATTTTGTGGGTGTAGTCGTATATTTTAATTTAACCTAAATGTAAAGAAATGCTGGGCTATATTTAGTTCACTTCTGAATTAACCTGAAATGCCTGCTTCCTCGGTTTGTGTGTTCTACACTGCAGATCAATAAACATTGTTGGAAATCTAAATCGAGTCTTGTTTTCAATGACAGTTCGTGTTTGTGTCATTTCGATTTTGCAAACTCTTTTCTACGAAGCAACTATGCGGGATATTTCTAAAAACATAAAGCTAATACTTTGAATTGATTTGATGGTCAAATTTACTGGAAATAGCTGCAAATAGATTCATAAATACTGTATTATACTAGTTAATATTGAACATTTGCAGTGCCAAAAACGACTGCAACTGGAGAACTAATTTTAGTGATTATTACTCGCATTCGTGTTGGTGTTTATGTGATTTGAAAGGATTTTCCGCGTTAAAATTATTATGCACTTTGACTTCAATTACTAACCTCAACTAGGTGTTTTGTATTGGATACACATTTGCTCAACCATAATTTTATTTCAACAATTTAAATTCATAAGTGGCACATAAGCTGTTACAACTAAAATTTAAAAAAAAATTCATGTCAGTTATAGTTAGACTATTAGAGAATATACGATTTTTGGTTTTGGAAAGAACTATAGTAAATAGGAACTGATCACAAAGTGAATTGTCTAATTAGCGCTTAATATAAATATTGTTATTGCTTACGTATCGCCGCTTAGTAAATAATTTAATTTTCTTAATAAACTTTGAGCCTCTCCTAATACTTTTTTAAATAAACTGGGAAAAGTGTATGTGAATATGAACGATAGTTTTCTAAATACAATTTTGGTGTTGTTTGTTGTTAACAACAAATTTTTACTAAATATATTACTACGTATATACGGTGCAGGCATTATCCTAAGATTCTTTCCCACTGAAGAAAAATGTATGGCAGCTCAGCAGTGGCGGTTCCTGCGTTCGAAAAGAAGGGGTTTGCAAATAGAATAGCTCAAAAGAAGACACAAAGTTGAATGAATTAAAAACGCCCTTGAGCATACTGAAAACTAATATAATCTACGAAAATAATCATTTAGTGCTGCGCAATTGCAGAACCAAATGTACGTTTAAATTGCAAAACAATTACGTAGTATTCTAGTTTCTCATTGGTCATTAGAGCTGAACTGGGTATAAATTGGTGTGCAGATCTTCGCTACTAGACGAAGTGTCTCTTCAACTAGACTAGCTGCTGGCGGTTTCCGCGTTAATGCTTCGTGAATTTGAACTGGGCAACTTATAAAAATGCGCGCATTGCTTTAAAAACAATAAAGAGTATGATTTGTTTTTTAATGATTGAAAAGATGGCGGTTACGTGCTGCAAAAATCAGTTAAACTGCTAAACAATTACGATTACGTAGAAGTTAAATTTATATTGTGGAGAAATATTTATAAAACTGTGGAAATATAAAGACAAGCTGTCTGGATTAAAGTCCGGAAATGGTTGTTAAAATGCATAGAAAGGAAGCCATAGGTTTCATAAATAAAGGAATTTTGAGAAAATTAAATTACAAAAAGTTGTTGCACCGTGTACACACTTCGGTTCTCTAATCGCTCGCGCTTTCCGCTGAGCTCCAGGCACTGCCATTCTAGTAAAAACAATCCAGAGAGTAATCAGTAGCATTTCACTATCTACATAATAATGGAAAAATTTTTCTACACGAAATTAAGACACAAAAAAATGAGTTTTGTAATTAATTCGGAACAGAGTATTCGGAATTAAATAACACGAAAGACAAGAAAAACATTGGCCAAATTGCAACACATAGTATGCAGGTTATCTCGGCGGGCCAGGGCAAGGAAGTATCCTGCCATTTTTACTTTTTTAAATATTACTGTTTGTGTTCGGTTTTACCGGCAAAAACAAGCAAACAAAGTGTGTGACAGTGGGAATAATATGTTTTATAATCGCACGTTTATTAAATATGAAGGCAAATTTTAAAATGCGAAGCAGGTCCTAGCGCAGGGCTAGGCGACCGGGGCCCCTGTCTCAGGCAAAACGTTTATGAGGGCAAAAATAGTTTTACTTAATTTTATTTTCTGGAAATTAAAAATCTTTATTTGGAGATTAGAAGTAGTCTCATAGTTTGAATAAATGAACACCGTAGAATCTTTTAGATCTGCAAAAAGCTGGAATTGATTTAGCTGTAAAATTTGGATTAAAAGTATAAATTATTACAACCTTCTTGTGCAATTAAAATTCTAAAGCATCAGTTAGATAGTTTTTGGAGTGAAACTTCTTTGCCGGCATAAGTAAGCACGCGAATGCTAGAACGAATGTGATAAAACGGAAGTAATAGAACAGAAATGAGGTCGCCTAGATGCAAACCGAAGTGATTAATAATGTTCAAATGTGCCATCGCAGACACACACCTCCAAACGAGTGTATTTTGTACCATTGCTTATATAGGAAGCAAATAAACAGCATATAATGCTAGAAATATGATATGATTTATAATATATTTGTGTAAAATTGAATTACTTTTGAATTGTATTTCCCTTCTATAAAAACAAAGTAATTATCATTTTCAATTTAAATACTGACATTTGAAACATTAATAAGATTTGAGTATGAAAATAATTAAAAAATTGATGAAATTTTCATGTGCACGCTGTGTAGTAGTGGAGTAAATTTGACGGTAAAAGTCGCTTTCTTCATAAACAAATTTTTAGGGCGGCGAATCCAATCATACCGACATATTCTTGTTAAGTACGTTATTTGCTATACAAAATGGCCATTTACAACCTCTTTGTCCGGTACCAAACTTCCTTATATTACGTAATATATCGAGAAGTATTTGGAATATCAACTTCATTTTTTTAAAGAAGATGCGCTAGCGTTGTGTACGATGTCTTTTTAATTTCTAAAATAATATTTTTAGACTAAAGAAATTACCAATGTGACTTTTTGCTTTCGGTGTAGTGAAATGTTTACTAAGCGACGACCTTTTCATTTGTAGATTTTAACATATACATGCAGCGAACTAATTTTAAAAAAAACTTTGAGAAATATTTTAAAGCAAAAAACATATGGCCCTAATTTTATTAATTTGTTGTTGCTACCCACTGCTGTTACTAGCACACTGTGCTGAATTACTATATGCATCTATACATCTGCTAGCACGTTTTATGGCGATTTCGACAGCCATTTAGAACATGCCGTAACCGTTTTTGTTTTTTGTTTAATCATAGAAATAAGAAAAACACTTTCAGCTTTTTTCATTGAATCCCGGGGTTGCGAGCCGAACTCCAGAATTCTCCCCCCCCCTCCCCCGCTTACCTCGGCTCAGCACACTAAGTGCTATATATGGGTATAACATGCCCCACTACGAAAAACCCGGACATTTGGAAACGTCTATAGTCGAAGCGGCTGATTTTTGAATTTAGAAAAATCTACCGCCCCTAGGTGGATTCGAACCACCAACCTTTGGTTTACGAGTTATCTAGCTAGACAACTTGTCCGCCGCCAGTCTTTACTTTCAGTGAGAACACGCGAAGAAGTTTCACTTAGAACTTGCGTGCTCGGCACAAATTTCCCATTTTAATTTCACTAACTGCTGCATAGAGAGTGGCTTTGTTTTCACTGCTAGATATTGTTAAATGCAATATACACAAAAATAAACCAGAAATGCAAGGATATTAAAAAAGACTACGTTTGATCCAAACGAAAACAAATTCCTAACTTATTATGTAGGTATTGCTGCTACACAAATAACAGGAAGACAAATTTTATATGGGAGACAAAAATTTAAACGGAAATCAGTTGAATACACAAAGACTTAAACGACTAAGATAAATTTAATAAAATAAATAAAAAAGCAAAGTATAAACAGGATTTGCCACAAACAAAAACCCAATAAAACATTGGGTTGTGGATGAGATAGCATCTAAACATCTATACTATTGTATCAGTGCAGCAGCCACATACTTCCATTCCATTTTTATCCTTGTCGTATTTTATTTTTATTTTTCAATAATCCGGCGTATTATTAGGTAATTTTATATGTTTAATAAATATGCAGTTTTAGTGGTTTATAACAGAAATTCTCAAATTCCGCTAATATTTCTTCTGTAGCCCAAATGTTCAAATATAATGTGTTACAACCGAAATAAAGCAAATTTAACTATTATAAAATTGAGCATTTTATTTATTGTACAAAAATCGAGTAGACTATTTTGGAATCCGTTATATAAAACTTCTAACGTAAAGACATCAAAATTTGACAGGACCCCCATAAAAACTGCAACCTACCCTGTATCAATTACAGAGGATTCTCTAGTGTGGCTGTATATTTCTTTATCAAAGCTGGGTGCGTTTCTGGTAGCAGTGGGTTTCAAATTTCACTGGGGTATGCAAGCCTTACCTGACAACTGTACCCCTTATAAACATAGCAGTTAACGTACTCTTTCAGATGAATGACTGAGATTAGGTAAAGAATGTTTGCGTGGGTGCTTTACCGCCATAATTTATCTCGAATTGCTTGTAAAATATTTTTGTATTGTATTGCACTAGAACAGTAGCCAGCCAAAATTTATAAAGCCAAGTAATTAATCTACAGCCTGCACGGTTCCTACACTATATAGAATATTATTTTTGACGTTTATAATTTCACGTAACTTTATGACATAAATTTATTTTTAGCATAAATCTTCGTTACATTATATTCTAGTAGATTTCTGATTAGATATTCGTAATAGCAGTATTATTTACCACTATCTTTTAAATTCTAATATAGCTTTGCCATTACCAAATCAACTTAATTTCTATTTATAGATTATGAAATAGTATTTCTTCTACTTCACCTACGGTTGGTTATTTTCTTCTTCTTTTTACAGTGCCAATCCCCTTTTTAGGGCGTTGGCTACCTCTCTCCTATGTCTGTGTTTGGTGCGCGGCGATAGATATTTTGCACAGACAGACATAGGGGACCTACAGTTTAGCGTGGACTCCGAACCACAGGAAGTGCATGCACTTCTTCTCCAGAGGTTTTCCTGGGGAAAAATCCACCTCGCTGGTTTCCCGTTGCCTTGCTAGGGAGAACTACCGGGCCAGGGATCAAACCCGGATCCGCTGCATTGGTAGCCCGCGCACTTACCACTGAGCTACGGCCGCTACGATTACTTTAGTTGCGATTAAGTCTCAGCAATGCTTATCTATTCCATATTTCTCTGGTGTTTCTTTTTTTTAGCAGAACCATCGCATAATTTTTAAAACAATGACCAAAGCCAACTTAGAGGAAGAATAGAAGCTTGGTCAGGTGTCAATGTTCCCGCTTTATGTTATTAATTCGTTTTGTGCTCTTTCTGTTTCTATACAGAAATTTACAGTTTATAATAAATTCACAATCGTAAACTTAAAAAATTTAAATAACGCCCGCACGCATATATGACATTGTTAAGATGAACCTAATATTACTCACTTAGTGGATTATTGAAAAAATATTTTGATGTAGGGAGTTAAGTTTGTTTAATTTTTAGTTAAACGCAGGGATGCACAAAATGGGAGCCCTCTCCAGCGACGCGCAACATAATGTTGCGAGGGGCCCGATGACAAGCGCGATTTGTGCTTAAATGCTAATTCTATTTTAATACATAAGTACTTCAGAATGTTAATATAACAACAATAAAAAAATCAAAATTTTTAGCAAAATTCTGTTAATTTTTTCACAACCCGGAAATACTCCCACTAGGAGGTATTCCGTATCCCCAAAACCACCTGGTTAATACTTTGCTCGCCATGGGAGAGGAAGGGCGCAACATTGTATTTAAATGAGAAGAAAACCGCGACCTGAGTAGTCTGCGCACACCCAAAGTAAATAAATTATGAATCCACTCTTAAGATATTTATTGTATTATCGTTCTTATGATAGCAGTGTTTTGCATTGTTTGTTTTGACAAAAATTTCATGTTTTTACTTTCCTATGTTGGAACATATTACTTCCACGAGCTCATAAAATGGTTTTAAAAAAATGCCTGTCTGTGTGCCCCAAAAGGATGATACGATTTCGATGAGTTTTAAAATGTGGGGGTATATCAATAATCCACCGGTAAAATAAGTATTTAAATAAAATTCGAAACTAAAAGCAGAAGTTAGACATGTTCTATTGATAACATTTCTTTTAGAAATCAAATTATCTAAATAAAGAAATAGATCGAAACCTTCAACTCCAATGATCTTTCCCCATTTTCTAGCTTTAAAATGGCTACCAGTCTAATTTTTTGAAAGTTTTACTCCTTAAGACCTTATCATTCCAAAACGAGTTGACAGATCGGATCAACATTTGGTATTATAACAACCCTAAAAACCACATTGTTACTATCGTAAGAGAATTGTTGTATAAATGAAAACTTCGTTGGAATCATTCGGCCCGATAAGCTCCGGATTCGCATATGCGAAACTATGTTTAAAGGCATCGGTCTATTTATTTGGCGCCTAATTTTTTATGTTACGCGGTGGCGTTCAAAAGTAAAAACTGTATGTAAAAGTAACTTTTTTTTAATTAAAAGTTAGAATTTGATTTTTTTTGAATAGTTATGGGTAGGCACTGCCTACCCTGCCTAATAGGACGGACCGCCACTGATATGTATATGGTACTTTTACAGGTACCTTTCCTACCGGTTACAGAACATAAGTAATAAATAGTGTTTTCCAATTTTACGTGCCCTATTGCTTAAAAGTTAATATGGTATGTGGTATGTTCAAATTGTATATCAATGTCAAACTGCCGCAATGTTTATGTATACGAATTCAAAAATTTTAATTTAATCCAATATTGTATATATAAGCAATGTTTAAAACACAATTTATTTCAAATTACCATATTAACGAAAAAATAGGGTTTGCAGTTTTGTATTCCGTGGAATAATCTTGTCTGTGTAATTTGTGTTAATTTTCTTAGTCTGCATATAAAAGTTATAAACATAAACACTTTTATACGATTCATTGTTAATTTCCAAGAAATCTGTATTGATTATTTATGGGCCCGTTTTGGCTTTCGCATTGTAATTTTAACTGTCACATTTAGCAGTGTAGCTTGTCCGACACAAGAGTGGGCAAAATGGTTTATGAACATTAAAAAAAATATATAAATATTATTTTGCAGACTTGTTTTTCGTCGTAACTTCTCCAAGTTTGAACATACAAAAAGTGATTTTAATGTTTGGAAGGTATAAAATTTAAAATACAGTCAACTCACGTAAAGACAAACAATGTTACTTTAGCGATTCAGACAGATACACTGAAATAAATATAAAATAATCGATAAACTGAAACGAGAATGAATAATTTAAGAGATTTCTTGTTCCAACAACACAATTCATTACGAGTTATTTCTGTTTTCGAATAGCGGGTCACAAGCCTTTTCTTGTAACCGAGTAGGTACGCCCGTCAACTGGTCGTCAATAAGTCGACATAACAATACTGCAATCAGGAAAATGCGCAAAACAGTTATTAAGGTGTAATTTGCCACAAACTAATACCTAATAATAAATTAACTGATCATTCAGTTAAATGCACAAAAAATAAATTGCATGCCATTTGCAGGAGGCGTGCAGTGATTTGTCCATTTTGATAAAATGAGATGGATGGTCGCACTCGTATTGTGCTGTCAGCTGTCAAACAATAAGAAGAACAACGAAATCAGTTTCCGGTTTTAAAATTCCCCTCTTTGTTTATAGACAGATTTGTATTTCTTTGTTTGCATGAATCTTCCCGTTTTCCTATTATGCAAACTGTTTGGAATCTTCTTATTGTAAAAGACACGGTAAAACTTTTCAAAAATATTATTACAATTGTTTGTTTAAATATAAAATGCCTGTTAAAGAGAAGCGTTGATTTAATATCATATATTTTAATTTCCCTATACTTTCTGTATAGGAAAGTACTGATTGCATAAACATGTTCGATTTCAAGTTTTTGACGAAAGCCACGTTTTGGACTTACAGGAAGCCCAAAAATGTCTGCCTGTGGCTGGATGGATGTATGTTACACGAGGGTACTTCACGTCAAAACCGGAATTTACACATCGGCATGCATAGCGAATTTAGTGTTACTTGCAATTATTTGCTTTTCACATTACTGAACGTACTCTGCTCTAAACAGAAAACAATACATAACATCGTCATGGAAACCGTTTCGTTGTTATTCAACATAGCCAATGTAAATGTTAACTGTTCCTCGAAGCAGTGTATTTTTAGTCAAATTATCGTTAATCAAGGCGTCAAACGAGTTGACATTTAATGCAGTCAGCTCATAATTGCAAAGAAAGTACCCTTGAGTCGCAAGTATTTGCAGAAACTAACCATGTTAAATATGGTCGTGAGACTGTTTGTGACAATCCAGACAGAGAGTGTTCAACTGCCACAAGAGTCATTTCTGCTGTCATTGAACGTGTTGAAGCCTTGAACAATGCAAATAGATATAACTGTTTCTGATAGGGTAGACGATACCAATAACACGTTTAATGACAGCAGGTAATGACTCTTGTCGCAGTTCAACCCTTGTTGAACCTCCTCTTCGTGGATAGTCTTGAACTGTCTCACAGTCATTTATTAAAAGGGTTGGTCCACTCAATGACAGGGGTTATGTATTACTTTTGGTTTAGCGTACAGTGCGTTTAGAGTACGTGTAGTAATATGCACAACAAACCATTGCATGAATCTCTAAATTTAGTATGTCACTGCGTGACTTCCGGTTTTGTCGTAAACGACCCGCGTATGTATGTATGTATGTAGGTACGTATATGTGTGAGTAACGCCTCATAACTCCGATTTCCATGAGCTTTAGAATGTGAGGGTATAATAATAAATTCATAGAAATAATAAACTTTAAAATAAATCCGAAAACAGAAACAAAAGTTAGACATGTTTCTTTGGTAACTATTCCTTCAGAAACGGTATTTTCTAAATTTGACACTTTAAACAGAATCTAATAGAAGCAAATCAAATACTTTTTCCGAACTTCTAGCTTGAAAATTGCGGCTGCTACAATCTATTGAAAATTTTGATTTTTATTATTAATAAATGAGTTGACAAATCATGAAATTTGGTATTATAATAGCTGCAGAGGAACTATGGTACAGCGGAATAGTACTGTGTTAAAGGATTTTCGTATAAATAAAAATTGCGAAGTGTAAATTATTTTCAGTTTTAGAAATTGCCCAAACATATTGCTCAAAAAACGACCACACGCGTTTTATTAATGTTGTAGGCTTATAGAACTATAAATGAGCTACAATTTGATTGGAGTCGAAACTCCCCCTAATTGGCCTAATTTCTCCGAGACCCTTTCTATAAGTTTTTGAAAATCGAAAATTTAAGCTCCCTTTATTTGATAAACGGAAGATAATGAAACATTTCTGTTGTACAGTAATAATAATGGAAGAATATTTACAATTAATTTTTAGGTGCTGCAAAATTTAAGTGGATTAATTTTCCACCTCCTATTCAATTTTTGGCTGACTAATATCATCTCTGGTCTCTGGTTTCCTTTAATCCCAAGAAATCTTTGTCTGAAAAATAAAAAAAAGCAAGTTTTTGTCTCGTCCATTTCTTAATTCCAGTTTATCGTTTTACCGCACATATGAAACAGAAGACACATAGCACTCACGTCGCTTTGCGAAGCAGTTACAAAACCGTCCGCTAGGCGGCGCTACTAAAAATAGAGCAACTTCATTTGAATAGCTCGTATGTAAGTCAAACTAAGTTAAGCTTGTGATCTTGCAGTTCCGCTTAAACCTACAAAGTTGATGCAAAAATACTTTTAAAAATATGGTGACAATAAGTATAACAATATTTAAAGTATAGAAAAGTCCAAGTGAAGTGCTTTGCTCATTTTTTTTATTTTAATGCCCATGAGTGATGACTGATGACACTATTTTTAAAAGTATGATTTCATTAAAGCTGTTTTATAAAATCGAATTTTATTAAACGTATTTTCCAAAAGTGTGTTTCGACTAGTGTGAACTAGCTTTTCCAAAAGTGCGTTCCGCTAGTTCACACTAGTCAAAACACACGAGGTAGTTTATATTCTTTGATTGTTTTCTAACTCTAAGTTAGGTTAGTTGCTGTGAAAACTAATGTTTTTCACGATAACAGAATACTTCACTACGTAGCACTCTTAAAGAAATGCTCTTCCGGGAAACGATCTTTTGGGTAGTAGTGGTTATGAGAAATACACTGTTGAGAACTGTTCTTAAGAACTTAGTATGGTGTTATTCGAACTAAACTAAACTAAACAAAGTGTATTAGGCTACTTGTACATGTTTTTAAATGCATATATGTAAAGACCGGACTGTTAGTCGCAGAAGACCAAAAAACTTCGTTAAAATTCAATAAGTAAATAAAAACCATGGACGTAACATTAAGTTATACCATTAAGTTATACGTAAAATATATTGGATCAAAGAAGTAATTTTTCGGATGAGAGTTTACAAAAAGTTGTTGTTGTGTACTGCAATTCTTAAGTTTTTTATTCAACGGTGATTTTCTGTCCCCTACGAATGTTGATAAACCAAAATCTTTTTTCATAGAACATTCACGTTGTAGTATTAATGAATTTACACGTTCTATTTACATCAATTCGTGGTTCCTATTTTACATTTCAATTAAATCAAATATTTTTGCCGTTTCATAAAATTGTTTCGTGAACTACTTTTAAAACTCATGACCATTTCTATTCTACGCTTATGAACACTGTTTTATTTTATTTTACTATTACATAAGCTTTAATTCCAGTTGACCAAATAAATAATAACTACCTGCACAAGCTAAATTGAGGTCTTTCTAAGCTTCCAAATAATTTGTTTAAAAGTTAAAGTATACATTTAAAGATATAATGCCAAAATTGCTTAATAATTGATTGCCTCATAATTTATAAATACTGGCAAAATACTAGACTAGAAATCCGGACTATACATATATGTAATGAAAGTACTCATACAACTGGCAATAAAAAATACTGTAGATATATCAAGTAGTGTACTGTGATGTAGTCTAATGTGAATTGATAGCATTCTTTTAAGCAGTTAGTTAATTACACAAATTTTTATAAGACATTAGTCACTTCCCGAGAAGTTTCTTTCTGCTATTGTTGAAACGGTTCTCCTTCGATAATTGCAGTGTGAGGTAAATTATTCATGTAACTTCATTAATTTCCGCCTGTTAAAACCTAATTATTCCTTCGTCGTTTAACTTTGTTTTAGTTTGTTTATTGTTGTGTACTAAAACATAAAAACTGTTACAAATGAGATACACGTATAATTAACTTGTATATACAGGGTGATCCAACATTTATTACGCCCCTATTTAATTCTGAAACGGATCAGTATAGATAAAAAAATGTTAATACAAGTTTTTTGATAACATTTGACCTCTGTCTGCATACTTGAGAAAAAAAATTGATCCATGCTGTAAGAGCTATAACGCGATCATCATTTTTTTTAAATAGCGCTTATTCGATAGAGTTTTCTTCCCTTTCCAGTGGTATAAAACTTGTATAATTTACCATAACAAAATTTTCGTGGAAAACGTGAAAATCTTCTTCATATTAGCAGGCCTTCAATTCCAACCACAGCCCACCACAATCACAGCAGTACGTTTAGAAATTCATTTGTTATCTTTAACAATCAAAAATAATTCAAAGAAATAAATGCTAACGCTGTATGGAAAAATATGAAAGTATGGAATATTGGTTCTGATAGCGTAAATATTAATTTTACAAAATAATACTTTGAATGACAGTTTTTTATTACATTTTTATCTACCTTTCTGCATACTTCATACTATTTTAAGCGCTGTGACACGATCTTCATTTTTGAGAATATCACTATACTTGTTTTTTAAATTCATTCGATGGAGGTTTTTTTTCTCTGCTTAATGGCATAACACTTGTATACCCTTCGATGACAAAATTTTCGAAAGAAAAACGAAAATTTTCTCATATTAGCAGGCCTTGAATTCAAGCAACACAGTCGCCTTTGTTGTTTCAATTGTTTTTGATTGTTGTGAGATAACAAATGAATTTCGAAGCACACTGCTGCGATTGTGGTAGGCTGTTGTTTGAATTAGAGTCTGCTAATATGAAAAACTGTTTCGCGTTTATCTCGAAATTTTGTTATGGAAAGGTATACAAGTTTTATGCCATTGAAAACAGAAAAAAAATTTCTATGGAATAAGCGCAAAACATTGCTGAGTTGCTAGTTAAAAAATGACGATCACGTCATACCGCTTATAGCATTAGTTATAATTTTTTTTTACAAATATTTCGAAAGGTAGACCAAACGTTACCAATTAACATATATTAACATTTTTTATCTATTTTAATCCGTTTCAGAATTACATAGGGGCGTAATAAGTGTTGGACCACCCTGTATATTATCATCATTTTAATGCAAATTTATGAGTCTCGTTTTTAAAATCTGCATCGACAAAAAAGTAATTGATAACCTGAGTATTTTTGGTAATATTTTGATTCAAATAAAAGTGTTGTTTAACGTGAACTGAATTCATTTATTATTTCTACAATTTCTCAATCTGCATAATAAAAAGTCAGTGGTATAACAAAGTAATGTGCCCATCGTTCTTACTCAACAAAAATTAGGTCTGTATAACTAGAATACTCAAAACTTTTAATCCACATTGCCACGTATCGTATATCATATTAGTGAGTAACTTTAATTTATTAATTGTTGGTGATAATTACCAAGACGCGGAATTACGTGAACAATAAAACGTCAAAATATGCGCATGTACATGCAAAGTATGCACCATTTTATCCACAATATGCAAGCATTATATACAAAAGTTGCAAGTGAAATCAGTAATAAAAATTTTTTTAAATTTTTGTATTGAAAAAACGCATGTGGCGAACCTTACAACATAATATTACACTTAAAATTATTATTTAAAAAATGCAGATTTTAAAAACTAATATTAGTATAGTACAACAATTTAAGCTTTCACCTAATCTTTATATGTTATAGCATTATAGCAATGAATTACAATATGTTTTTCAAGATTTTCAACATGAAACGACTGCCTTTTATAAGACAGTATGTTCTTATAAGCGCAAAAGCTTTTTTCAACGTCAACTGAAGTGATTGGCGCATTTTAAAATTAGTTATAATGCCCAGGTCTAGTTGCATGTCATTACCATTAAAGTTGTCAGTTAGAACCTCATTTACATTCACAAGTTTTGGAACCTTCCTTTTTATTTAATACGTCTGTTAGTTTCTGCGATACAGTTTTTTCAATATTGAATTTAACTTGATGAATTGATTTTTCAAACGTTTTTATAAGCTCTACTGAATCGGATAGCAAGAATTCTTTGTCTTGTAATTGATTGAGTGTTGTACTTACAAACTATAATCGATTTTAATAAATGCTAATTGTTTTGCAAGTTGAGATATGTTTATTGTACTTTTTGAACCTATAATACAACTTGAAGAATCTTCAAAATCTAAATAACTTTTTAAATATTTTCGCAATTATTTGAATAATAAAGAGCAGCATCCAACCACGCACCCCATCTGGTAAGCACTGGTTTAAAAAATAATTGCACCTTCGGGGGTGTTTTTCCAAATATCTTATTTACAGAGATATGAAATCGTTTACATTAAGAAACTGATTCCTAATTTGTTCTGCAACTCTTTTTACACCATGAACCAAACAAGTTATGTGGATTAAATTTGGATAAAAAATATTTAAATTTCCCCCTGCTTTTGTCATATATGGTGCAGCATCAGCTAGCATTAATAGTATTTTATCTGTAGGAACTGTTTCCGGCTGAAAAAAAACTTTGCGAAACCTTCATTTACGAATAATTTTCTCCCCCGTTATATTTTAAAATTTAACGTTATTTATGCGAATATAGAGAAATATCTCTAAATATGCATTTATTCTAAAAATATGCTCCAAAAACTCAAAATATGCAAATTAAAGTTGGTGTCATTTAATTGCATTTTATTAGATATGGATACAAACAGAGCATTTTATTGGCATATCGAAACTATCAAATATACATTTGCATAAAATCAATGCCTTGATAATTACTGTATTTATATTATAATTTAAGAAGGTGAATACTTTAACTTAGTTCGATAAGCTTTTAGTTTATTAACCACAGTTTGACTGAATAAAGTTCTGAAACACGTAGCAATACAGCTACACTTTTTCAATAAGGTTATGCAAAACACAAATGTTTTCAAATATAAAGGTTTATTTATCGTACCTACTATATATGTACATACAACGAAATCTAACTGCTAAAATAAAACGAATGTAAAAAATGTTACTGCACCGAGTATGAAAATGTCCTATTTTGGTTGTAAGTATAAGCTACAATAAAAAAAATAAAGATCGGAGTTGTTCAAAAGCAAACCACATTAGGTAACTTGATATATTGAGAACTGCGGTTTTAGTCCGCCTTCTTCTTACTATTTCCATTCATCTTAGAATAAAGGCCCATTTTTTTACAAAACATAGTACCTATCATGAAACGTTTGCCCTGTAAACTGCTTATATCCGCTTTATTTTTTTTTTATTTTATATAAGATGATACTGTCAGTTGTCATTGTTAAACGGATGTGTACGAAATTCCGATTAGGTATCTGTCCAGACACCAATTGTTCCGGATTATCAAAAACGCCATTGTTGATGTGTATTTTATAGGGCGACGTATTGTAACATAATGGAGGATTAAGTTTTTGTAAATATAATCGCTTTATTTTAAATGTATCCAAGGGTTGATACGGTTTTTCATTGGTCGACTGAAGCCAGCTGCGATCGGCCATTTTAAACAGCTTAATTTGATTTAGCATTGAAGGCAATTTTTGTTAGGTACTTTAGTAAGTAGCGACGACAGTAAATTTTATTTACTTACAATGTTACATCACCAATTTGCGTAGAAATTTGAAATTTTATCGTTTTCTTAGGAATTTTAATCTTAACTAATTAACATTTTTATAGCTAATTACTGCATTGTAAAATTAATTAAAATACGTTTCTACCCAGTTCGTTCGTTAATAAAGATTTAAGAAATCCATAATTTACAACAAAACTGCTTCCCGCTTTGTGATTATATCAGTTACTCTTCTTAATTAGCTAATGTTACTGTAATGAATTCGGATAAAACACTTTCCAAAAATGAGAAAGAATTTGCTGAATGCTGCTTAGTTGTTAATTACTCAAACCAGTTTTGCAATTGTACCGAGCCAAGATGTAGTAGGTAGGTAGGTACAGAAATAAAGAAATAATAAAAAACAAAGTATGAATTATATGAGTTATTTGGACAGCCCTAACCACAGACCTCATAGGGTGCTTGCATGACAGGGTGGTGGTATAAAATGTGTATTACAAACATTTATGCTAATGTGCTAAAATGGTGGAGAAGTACAGCCGCTTCACAAGTTATGGTACAGTAGTTTAATGAATAAAGTTTGAAGGTAAGCAGACAAAGGGCTTCCCTATTGGTTTTGCAATGCTTAATTCAATCAATTGTTATCTTCAAGACTTAATTTTTCATGAAATTAAAAAAATATTGATGTAATAAGTCACATGATTCCGCGTGGGACGAAAAGTGAAAACCTTAGCCAGTAACGATGTCTGGAGTTTTATAAGGGCGTTATTGACAACTATAAATGAAAAATTGAAAACACATGTGTTCCCAATTTGAATAAATGAAATACGATTAAATTAAATGATAATATAGAAAATAGAACAAGGCATCGATTACTACAGGTTAACCTTTTAAAACATTCCAATTTTGCTCAAATGAACCTTCAATTCACAGACTTTTTGTGATTTGTAAACGGCATATGTACAGGTTAACATAAAACAATAAATATAGTTTGGCTGTAGAAAATAATAAACGAAATGAAAATCTGCGTTTCTACGGCCATGAATTAATAATGTTAAAATTAGTTTCTGCCCTACAATATGACTCCAGTTTTCAATGATTCAATCACATTAGTGACTTTGTATTTTTAATTAATTATAATAACTAATTTAGTTAATCAGTAATTAATACACATTTCTTTTGAAAGACAAAAAAATTAGAATGGGTGTGGTTATGAAAAGCTAGAAACAAAGCATGACAATAACTGTAACATCCACATGCATTCAATTAGAAAGTATGACTTATAAAATCTCAGCAGTTCATCATTTATTTAATTGCCTGTGATGTTAACACTAATGACTGGCAAAAACACCATTAAAGGTTTCCTTGTATTATTTCACTTACAACCATAGTCGTTCAAGCGCATCAAAATGAGTATCTTTAATTAATTTATTGGAAATACAGTGCGTTTTTAATAATCTAAAACAATCGATTTATTAACATTCCTTCTTTATCTACATACGCCGTGAGTATTCTATTTGGCCTCCTATTCTTGCTTGCAAAAAATTCTTTTACATTGTGAAATTTTACTATAATAAAACCTCACATCTCAATGTTTTTGGTCATTGATTCTATTTTCAGTGATCTGTACAAAACGACAATTAAAATACAGATGTCAGAAGCAACACAACTGAGTAATTTTGGGGTTAAAATAATATTATTTTGGTATAGAATTACTAAAGCGACTTGTAACGATAGAGTGACGGCTGACAATCTGGCATAACCAAATATACAACCGAGAATATAACCGTGGAACTTAACTGACAGGGCAATTCACCCGTTCACCCAGAGAGAGTTCAGGCACGTAACCGGCAATCGAAATCTTTCATGTAGATGCGGTAAAGAAGAAGCCAACTCGAATATATCAACTTTAAATAACAGACCATCCGCAACAGTATATTTTCTGCTATACCCTTCTTGTGGTAATTTACAGCAACCTAAGGATTTGCAAGGCTTCCAAAGCGGTTGTCAAAGTTTGCAAGCTGAATAAGCTATAGTTTTGAAGGGTGTATTATTCGATTGGAAAGATAAACGCTTTGTTTGTAAAAGTTAATATTTTAACTTATCCTTTCGGCAAACGTGGGTAAGGTACTTATTTCGAGTAAAAATATTTTGTCTTAAGCCGATTTAAGAAGAAATAAGGGACTTTTCTCATAATTGACTTAAGCTGATGTAAAAGATTTATAGCCCATAACTAAACGGTTAATGGAATAAATTCAAAAAGCAGCATTAGAAACAGACACAAGAAAGTTTACTTAGAATTGTAAATTAAGAAAAAATGAACGATTGTGAGAAAATTATAACAATAATGAGGAGAACCCCTTTAGTTCTCACAAAAACAATTATTTGTACGTTCAGATGTACTATTCGGTTGCTAAGCAGCCATCTTCAGTGAACTAAAACACGAAAAACACAACGAAGCAGTGTCACAGTGACATCGGGCATATATAAAATTTCCTATAAAGACTATAATCAAGTATATATAGGGAAAACAAAAAGATCATTAAAAGTTAGATATGAAAAACACTTGGCTCATATTAAATTTGACAGATTCAACAAATTCAGTGGAGCCGTACATATGCTTGAAAATCACCACAAGGTAGATAACATAAAATTAATACGCAACGTTAATAATAAAAGACAATTAAATTGTTATGAAAGTTTCGAGTTTTTCAAAAACAGAAATTTTACTATGAATGCATATCATTCGTTTCTACACTCTTTAAACTTTCACGGTAGGGTTGGTTAGTTAGTTTAGTTCTTTAGTGTCAATTTACCACTGATGATAATAGCTTTGCTATCGAAATACGCATCTAATATTTAGTTCCATGTGTGGAAGGGTGCTGTATTGTTCAAGTGTTGTTATTCCATAGTTTGAGTGTTTTTAGTTCTAAAATATTTTTTACATAATAATTTCAAAAGAAAACTTACGTAATTTTTTTCTAATTATTCGCTAAAGCGATACCTACTTTTAAATATCCTAACGCAGGCATTTTGATGTAATAATAAAGTAGATATAATAGAGTATTGTTGTAACACATTATGATAATCACAGTTCTTGTAGGTTATTTTATTACATCATGGAGAAGAAAAAGTTCTGGCCAAATTAGGCAAGTAACTGCTTTTTAAAAAAGAAATTCTCGCTGGACTTTTTAGTATGAACTTTCATTATTTTATTAAGGAAAAATACAGTAACTTACCAAGACTGTATTTGCTATAAAATACTAAATGTAAAGCTGTTATTTGATAACTTCGTATGAACTTAATGTAAAAAGTAAATTAAAAATAAAAAATGTTTGAATTATTGCCATTATATTCAAACCTCCTTTGCATAAAATATATTATTTCATAGCAAAATACAATTGTGTAGGTTTTGCACTAGAATTAATTCGTCATTCTTAGAGCAATACCGAAAAAATTTTTTTTTAAGAATCATGAGACCGTGCGCGAGCACGACTCCATGATTCCCATCCCACCCCCTTACCCGGGCTCAGCGGACTTGCGCTATACACCGGTCTAACATGCCCCACCCCTGGAAGACATGCAACCCAACATACACACCACACACACCATCCATGGACACGCCGGATTTAACTTATTCAGAAAAATTTCCGACGGGCAGAAGACTCGAACCTACTGCATGCCGTTGGGAGTCTAGTTTCAAAGCCTGGGACTTTAACCACTAGACCACCCGCTGGCCTGAAAAAAAAATAAAATTTGAAACAAGTTATAAAATAATAATTTTATGGCAATAAAATTGGGGTGGCGGAAAAAAGTCTCCATAAATAGACACGGAAAAAGACCTCGGCAAAAAAGACTCCCGAAAAACTTAACTTAGGAAGTTGATATTTTCGCTATACTATTTGAAAATTGTTTACAATTCTAATTTTAATTAATAGATTGTTTTTGTTACACCCACAAAGCTTACTTTCTTTTTTACCGGAAACATTTTTTCAGGGAGACTTTTTTACCGGGGACTTTTTATCGGAACCTTTTTTCATTTTTTTCCTTAGATTCCGAAGCTGAGCCCCCCCCCCCTCCCAATAGCCACAATATAAACAACACTCAAAACACTATTTGTTGAGGAATTTTATAAAAAAGGTATCAGAGCATGATAGGAGGCTCTAAAACAAATTGAAAGTTCTGGATAAAATTTGATATTGTAATAGCGCTAGGGGTACGTAATGTTACTATCTACAAACATTTTTGGAACTATACAAACTCTGAAGAATTTTTAACAATTTTGAATCGTTTCGAAAACAAGACTGGCTGCGTAATTTGAATTAAATTTTGGAGACTCGTACAAATAGGCATGAGCTGAATTTGGATGGCGTCAGTAGCAACTTCAAGATTTGATAATTGGGGGGGGGGGGGGGGGATTTACAAAAGTTTGTAAGAAACAGTGCAGCAAACGAATTTTTTTTATAAAGTGGGCGTGGTTAATTTGCACACGTTTAAAACCAGCTGACTTTATACTGTAAATAATAAGGTTACACTGGCACAAAAAGAAGCAAGAACCAAGTAGAATGAACAGCTCATAAGAATTACTAGGACAACCAAAGTTAAACCAAGGCATATTTTTATTCCACTCATAAAGGAAGGAATGAACTATAGATATAATTCCGTTTCAGTAGAAACTGTGCATGTTGGGCATTTTTTGCATATTTCATCCATAGGTGCATATATTTGTATATTCAGGGTACATAGAGCAAGTTTCCGAATAGAAACATATTTTGCCCATTTTTGATAACATTTAGCACTTTTAAAATTTACTATTTCGGATCACAAATTCTTTAGCGATATTATTTAAAATAAATTAATTTTTTTTTACTTAATATTATGTCCGTCAAGAAACACTTTTAATGTTTACTTGTTTAATTTAGATCTTTTAGTTCAATTTATTAGTTTTTCGCTTATAAAGTACGAAATTCAGAGCATCTTTATGGCTTCTCTACTAATTACTGTTATCCCTGCTAATATCAGCCTTATCTGTTATGAGCATGACATAGTCAAACTGCGAGTTAGAACCGTGAAAATATGACATAAATAAACACTGCGTTCTGCATTTAGGCAGAATTCAAAGATGTGTTAGCAGTTAAATACCGTATGTTCAAATAAAAAATACATAAGGGTTAGCCATGGAAAGTTCACGAGTGCTAATTAAGGTAATAAATCCACGACCGCGTAGCACGAGTTAACTTACACCACAATTTTATCAAAGAAAAATCGTATCACGAGTCGTATTCGTCTTGACTATATCACTCACATTAATATTGACGAATTTTTGGTAACACTGAACTAGTCGGAAATGCTCGGGCGTTTTCGGAAATTCACGCTCTTAACATGGTATTGTTTGCTTGTTTTAAAATGTTTTGTAGTGGTGTCCTTTTGTAAATTAAAATTTTTATTTTGACGTTCTTATTTTCTGTTGCTGTGAAGTGTTGTTGTAAAAATGGATCGTTTTGGAAAAAAATCGTTAAGTGGTATTTTGGTCTAAGATTTTAGTCAATATATCGCCTGTCAAACAAGATACAATTTTAATGTAAATATATATTTCAGTTTTTAATGCATATTAGCATGTTATTATTATATTTATTATAGGTGTACACTAAAATTTGGGTCGGTCATGATTTAAACAATGATTTGAACACTCGCGATTCATGTTGGTTAACATTGACATCGTTATCATCGGCTACCGTCGGCATTTCTCGTATTTTGTTTTTTTCTTGTAGACGACAGAGACATCTATTGTTTTCAATTTATAAATTATGGCCGAAGCAATGAAAAACTGTATTAAAATAATAATAAATATACCCAAAAGTCAGTGCATAGCAGTTTTAAACGCGTTAATTTAAGATTTGAGAGCGATTATCCGAAGCTACTGGAAGTTTAATCACTTATTTAAACAATCAGTATAAAACAAAAGCGATTAGTTCGTTTTATGAAAGGGGAAATTTGTGATTGGTGCACTGAAATGTGAGTAATATAGACAGTCGTTAGAAAACGTAAAAGTAGGTATGTTTGCACATCTGGTTTAACTGGAAGTGACGGTAATTGTTTTATTTTAAAGTGGAACACCAAACACTGCATAATTTTTAAGAATTCTGATGGCGTTTCTAACTCTTTTTGCAGCGGTGTCAACCGATGGAGTTGGCCGAGGAATTGCTAATAATATTTAAGAATTCTTTTTAGCTTATACTATTTATAAATAAGTATTAAAAAAATAAAGTTTGATGCTATTTCCTAAAATTTTGCAAATTATAACAAAATTATTTAAAACAATTAAGATAATCATAAAATACCAACATTCTTTAAATTAATCGCGAATTTTATTGAATTAGTTAAAAGTTTTGTTGTTCTCTAGTTGCAGTTTCGAATTTGTATTAGCTTTTCATGGCCAGGCCAACTCGATCAGTTGGTGGTATATCGATTTTCTGAGAATTGCAGACCAAACTCTAGACGGTTTCACACCATTCTAAAGTGAATTGCAAACACTCCAAATCCTCCAAAGATTTAGCGTGTTTATTTAAAATGAAAAAAGTTGAAGTTACTTCCAGTTAAACTTAATATCAAAAACTAACCACTAACGAAGAGTATAGTTTTTATGAGTATATTTTGTTAAGAATGTTTTATAAATAACGAAATTATTTGGGGTCTACAAGAATTAAGGTCAAATTTAAACCAAAACAATTCTTTTTGATATATTAACAAATCAAGAGGCAGTGGTGGATAAGTGAATGAGTATCCGCTTAGCAACGAACGGGCCCAGGGTTCAAATCCCGAGTTTGCAAAAGATTGTTGTGTGCATGTTAGATGGGATAATAATACAGTGGCGGCTGGTACAGGGAGAGCAACGGGGCGCTGCCCTCTCAGCTATTTGTTACGATGCAGAATTTTTTCCCTACTTTTAAAAATATATAATTAAAATGATTTTGTCAGGATCCTTAGTAGCGCGAAGTTAGATTCAATTAGCAGCGAGTAGTGCGACCTTGATGGTTGACGCGATACGCCGTATCAATATTGCGTTGCCGTCTGGGCAACTACAAAACTGCCACTTTAGAGAAACAATGAACGACTGCAGTAGCATTAGACATTTATAGTGCGACTGTAACGCGCGTTTACATTATGTGCAGCATTGGATTTCTCGACAATTGTCTTTGTGTGTAATATGTTATTTATCAAAAGTATTTTGTGTCAGGCGTTGTTTGAAGTATGTCAAACATGGTGTATCCGCAAATTAAGTTTATGTTTGCGATATGTCTACTAAAAATAAATATTTGATTTGATACAAAACTGGAAATAAAACATTTGGAACAAACAAAACAGTTTGTGTGCGCTTGCAATGTGTTCAATTGAAAACAATTAATTTTGATATAAATTGTTTATATTAAAATTAATTGTTATTGTTTTATTTATTGTATGAAATAATCCTTCAAAACATATTATTTAAACTTACTTATTTTGTTCAAACAAAAATGCTTGCCCTCCCACAAAAAAAAGTCTAGCAACCGCAACTGTAATAATCCTGATAGTTGACGCCTCCGCAATGCATTTTATACAAATAGCAATACCCGAAGAACATTTTAGTGATATTGCAAGGAATTAGGTTGCAGTACATTCTGAACAAATCAGATCTGTTTCATTATTTTCCAATAAACTATGGTTATGAAAGGACACGGATAATCACCGTTATTGATTGTTTATTGTTGATTAAATTACTCAATTTATTACTGTCGCATGGTGTTAGAAGGTGTAAGAAACACTTACATGTCTTACTATGTTGCTTATTTTGTATTACGGTAAGTTGAAGGGCCTATCCACTGAAAAAGGGCGTAAGTAGATACACTACTTCACTTTCAAGCACATACTTTTATTGACGGAATGAAAGAAATGCGGTCAGATCAAAAATACGAACCCAGAAAAATAAACTCTCAAGGTGTAAGCAGCAACAAACATCAACTCGAAGTTTCTTAACACAGTAGTAAAGTCCGCAAGTGAACTAAGCCGGGATAATCTTGAGGGCCACGTTGGCTTCATTCAATTCCAGGTAAATATTTGGCAGAAGGTTGTGCTTTCGAGTATATTTTGTTAGACAAGAGAACTCGGCAAATACACAACCAACTACTCGGTGTAATCTGAATAATAGGCTCATTATGTGAACGTTTCGTGGCGGAAATAAAAATCTATTCAAATATAACATTTTTCGAGGGGCTGCTGTGGTTGTGGGGCGATTTTAAGAGGTTTTGTTGACTCGATAGAACGAAAAGATTTTTAGCGGATAATGGATCTAACGCAGTTCGTACATAACGTACAGCGCAAATGATATGAAAACCACAATTAAATGAGCCTTTTATCATCTATACGTAAAATAAAACTCTGCAACTGTATTTTAAAACAATGTTAATAATAGTAAATTATGTAATATATTCTTTGGAAACATTGTAAGCGATTAAAAATAAAACATGTCGGGAGATACCCTTTGAATAATTTTTCTAAAACGAAAATGTCGTGCAAAATGTTCCAGAAATCTACCAATTACACTAACACTTGCTTTTAGTAGGTACTTAATGCTGTACAGTTTTCTAATAAGGTAAAGGTAGGGCTACAGCATTTATAACCGTGTTGTAACTTTATACGTAGAATATTATTTTCTAGTTTACACTTAGAAAAGTGTGTAGAATACGTAGAATAATATGGAGAATATGTATGTTAAATAAAACTGGTACATCTACATACTTTTCTACATATTATACATGTAAAATATGTAGAAAATGTAAAACATGTACGATAGGTGCTAGACAAACACGCATGTCTGCATGGTATGGCTGGAGAGGGGTGCGACTATTCAATGGTACGAACGTGCCACCTTTTCTATTTTCTGTTCAAACATACCGCGCTGCAAACAATTTTTAATTGTCGGCAACTATCAAACGACAAAGAAGTCGTCCCCATACAAAATTATTTAATAAAACTGCGCCCTTTAAATCGTTACGTCTGGGGCGGAAGCCCCTCTCGCCCCACCCTAATTCCGGCATTTGAAGCAGTTATTTTTTGTTTTTAGTTTTTGACCATTTTGAGATGTTAAATTTTAATTTAATAATCCAACATTTAGTGGTAAGGTACCTCTGCTACTAGAAGCCACATGTTTACGCGTCCATTATATAAGGCGCAGATTAGTTTGTGAATTTTCAATGCAGGTACGCAAATTCGGGTCCACAGAAGATGTTCGGCTTATTGGGAGCCTGATTTTTTTAGTGCGTATTTATTAAATCCAAAAACATTTTAATAGTTTCTGTTAAGTTTCGCTAAGTTTAATTAACAATTATCCCGCTATTTTTATTCAAATATTTTTTTCTGGGGATATAGGAGTTATTTTACTCTTTCGTAATTTTTTGGGGACGGGTTTTATTCGGCTTTTTATGAGATGTTCTTACCGGGAATTTTATTTCTAGATTCTCAGGTTCACAAGGTCCTTACAACAATTGAGTAAGCACTTGCGCCTTGGGCAACCAATTTATCTGTATACTAAATCCGAATCCCTTTACCTTTTCTCAACTTATTTATTATTATGTTTGTCTGTACCGATGTTTATGTAACAGTCACATAGGGCGGCGGGGCACTTGTTTTTAAAATTTTGCGTATTTTAAAAGAAATCGTTAATAAAAGCGTGGTGCATAGCCCACGGGTTTTGCTAGTCTTATTTATTTTAATTAGGTGTAGGGGAGGCACTTGTTTGCTTGTATACATGTTCATTTACGTTTAAACTGTCTGATTTTGCATCTGCATTATTCTACATGCAGAATATGCAGAAAAAGGGCTTAATATTCTACATCTACATGCCTAACCCCGATTCATAAAAATGAAGTATTAATATGATTATATTTTTCTTTATCTACATCAACATCTATCTATCATCAAACTAAACTGCGCTATTTTATTTCATATATTATAGAATATAATTATTTAAAAATGAATAGTTCAATGTTAACATTTTACTTTTACGCATATAATTAATAAACATTTCTGTATTTAAACTAAACGAAGATGACAATAAAAAAAACACGACATTTATACGCAGACAGTAGACAGCAAGCAGATGGGGTAAAACATTGTTATCCCTTGCTTACGCTTTCAGCCCCTGCTTTATAAACTGCTTTTCCACCTCGCAATGATTTCGAACACAATTTTTAACACATTCATGACTGCTTATTATTTGGTAATTATTAAAAAAATATGTAAATATTTACTTATACATTTAGTCTCAATATTTACAGTATCAGTTGGATTTTCACCACTAATTTAAAAAAAAAGCAGTTGTATAATTTAACAATTCCCATTTAAAAAATTTTATTTCATGGAAATACATATGTTTAAATGGTAGTTAAAAAATACACGCACCTCAACTTATAAGAGAAATGGTATTTCTGATAGTTATTAGAACTTCAGGTAAGAAAGAATTCGTTGGAAAATCTGGACAAACTAGTTCGGCTTTTCAAGAATCTAAGAAATGTACGCTATTAGAAATACTAATTACTAATAGTTTCATTTCTGACAGCTAAAGTAGTCTAACCAGGAACTAAACAAATATTACAAGTATTTATCTAAAAAAATTAACATTGATCAAAAATGCAAAAACATCAATGATGTATATAGACGTATCTTGAAACAGAAATACTTTGAAAATATATTTTAAAAATAAATTCTAGACAGTTTAGATCGTTAATAGGACCACATTCTTTATTTAGGTTGATTTTAACATACAAGTTAATCTAGTTAAATTTCAATCAACTGCAAATGTCGTAAAAAAGCAACCAGCTATACTCATTCACATGTCTGTCAATAGGTGTATAAAATCCATACTACGCGTACATATAAAACGTTCAACGTATTATTTATTTTATATATAAAATTTATTATCTCAGCCTATAAATCAGGCTAAAAGTTACTGTGCCTTATTTTAATTCTGTGTCTTGTAGACAAGCAATGCTCTTTGTTTGTCTAATACATGGCGTACTTATCTCTGTTTAGCTTTGCCATATATTATGTGAAGACAAAGACAAATGACGGTATATCACGGTTTAAAACGGTATGGAGTATGAACGTATAATGCCGGCTATAATATCAAGACGAAGCATTGAAATTTTCCATATAAGTGCAGGAGCAATACCGTAGAGCTTCCATAAAGTGGCGGTTATATTTTATTAGATTCGAGTGTGCTTTTTGCTTCCTTTGCCTTCTCTGTTAAAATACCTAGTGGGAGCATTTTAAATGAAAGTTTAATAAGTTTCATGTTTCATATCGTTTACTATTTTTAACGTTTTTGAATGTTGTAATAATTACATTGTAAGTAGATAATTAGAAGTTTAATAAGCTATAAACATCATTATTTTATGTACCTTAGTATCAAGTTATCGAAACAACAATTTCGGGCAACAAAATATTCATCACTAGATGCGGAAGTTAATATTTATATTATTAGCATCTTCAAACAACCACGTACTAAATACAAGTTTAAAGACAGCAAAGAAGTTTTCAAATTTAAGAGATTTAATTTCAAAACTATTTTCAAAGCCTGGTAATAAAGTATGAATTAAATTTATTAGTTCAAAAAAATAAGAACTTGTATTTTTTTTATAAAAATGGTTTTATAATTTAATTTGTTTGTTTGTTCAAAATAATTATTTATACTTTAAGTATTTTTTGTATGTTGCGAATAGGTGACGAATACAAAAAAAATCACCAGTGCCGCATTTCAAACTTCCAATGAAATATTTGGTACTGACGTATTAAAGGGCCAAAGATTGGAAATTTTAAAGGAGCTAACCAAGATAAGCTACTCATTTTTACCCATAATCCCTTGCATTATGGCAGCAAGCTTAACTGATTTAATTCAAGTGATTTAAATCAAGCATGCCCTAGTAATAATAAATAATACACATCACTTCATTAGTGCTTTAAAAAAATCTTCTGGAAGGCTTGAACAGCACTAAAACTTGATACATTCCCTTTCTTTTGTTTAGAAAATGTCTACCTAACAATTGGCAGCAATTTAAATGATTGGAAATTACATGTGTATGTCAGTTGCTTCTTAAATATACTCGTATATGGCGATTATTAATTGATCAATAATACAAACACGTCAAGCAATATTGATTTTAATTCAAACATTTTTTTTCAGTACTATCTATGTTCACCTCTGTTCTTTTATTGTTAAAGATAAATACCTTCCTTTTTGGTTTAGGTTTACGCAAAAATTCAAGAGAGATTCTTGAAACCAACATAATTCTGCAATGATGTTTGACTAATTTATATTAAACTTGTTGTGTTTTGTAAGAATTTAGGATTTATTTCGTAAAATATATACAATAATGTGCCCGAAGAGAAGATCATTACATATATTTTAGCTTTAAATTAGCATAGAAATCGACTATAG
Organism: Ctenicera cuprea; assembly: GCA_958336395.1. Taxonomy (NCBI): domain Eukaryota; kingdom Metazoa; phylum Arthropoda; class Insecta; order Coleoptera; family Elateridae; genus Ctenicera; species Ctenicera cuprea. The sequence goes on along the minus strand of OY284487.1, from coordinate 38,760,357 downwards.
ATATTTGAATGCGTAATTAATCTCATTGTTGTCACTTTCCGTAACAAAATCAAGCATGTCGTGCAGCATGACGCAAACATCCTGACACAATCCTGTCCGCCATTTTGCCCGGTGTCGGAGACATATGAAACGATCGATGCCTGTCGGGGGTCGCTACTAAAGGGAAACAAACCCTATAGCCACGATTCGCCCTCCAAACACAATTCATTTGTCTTTATCGTATTTACTTTACCCTTAATTACTTAAAACTGTCTGCATTTGCCTCATTGTTTGCAGGATTCATTTAATAAAAAAAACCGTCAGCAGTATTTACAAACCTTGTTTCGTAATTTATTGTGTTTTTCTAATCAACTTGTCCTGGAAGTAATGTTTCACACTAAGCAAATTGTGGAATTGGCGAACAATCTTTCTTAAGGGGGTATATTTGAAATATCTGCTTTAATGGAGAAAAATTTTGCTAATGAGAATAGTCGTAAAGTGACGTTTATTTCCTTGTTTGACTATCAAAAATTATATAATTACAATATACTACAAGACTTGATTATTTATTATTGCACCTCAATGAGAACGCAACCTCAGTTTTTTTGATTTCTTGTGAAACGAAAACTTTCAATTTCCAAAACATTACTAAAGCTTTTGAATTTAAGTAGGAGGCCAAAATGTTAAATAATAAAGAGCGAATATTTCAGTTTTCATCGGGGTTGTGACTTTACACGTAGAATATTATTTTCCTCTGTAAGTACACGTAGAAAAGTGTAGAAAACTGGCATATCTAGCTTTTTCTACATATTATACATGGCAAGTATATTATAGAAAATGTAACATATGTACTTATAGATTTAAAATTAATATGTAGCTGAACGCGTGTGCATAGTAGCGGAGGGGGGTGAGACATGCGACTATCCAAGGGTTCGAACGCGCCTTTTCTCTATTCAAACGTACCGCACTGCAAATTGTTTTTAATGGTCAGCAGTTATCAAACGACCTCGAAATCGTAACGTCTGGGGCAGAAGTACCGTTCACTCCACCATAATTTCGGCACTGCTTGAAATTATTTGACGTTTTTAGTTTTTACTATTTTCAGATGTTTGAACTTTCGATTTAATCCATATTAATCATTTTTCTTTAGTGTAGGGGGAGGACTTGCGTTTAAAGCCGAGAAAGGAGACTCCGCGGTGAGCGCGTCCACCTTCCATTGGGGAAGCCTGATGAATACTGGAACAGTACTATCCACGAAAATTCTCATTCATCCAAATTCCTTGCTCTAACCCATCCTTACCATCCTTTCTCGGTTGAGGAGAGTCTTACGACTCCGGCGTGGAGTCCGAAAGACCCCTATAGCGGCCCGCCCCTTCACAAAGAATGAACCGACAATGAAAATTATTTTTTTAAGTTTAAACTGTCTGATCTTGCATCACGTGGAATATGCAGAAAAACAGTTTATATTTTGCACGCCCAACCCTGGTTTTCGCTCTATATTGATAGCACTACATGTATTTGAACTGTTTGTACTATCGCTGACAAACAGATGTTTCATATAGCTGTGAAAATATAGATTTTCCATTAAAAAATGATTAATACTGTATTCCGCTTTTACATCCATAACAAGAAAAAAACAAAAATACTGATAGTCAATAAAGTATAGCAAAATGCATATAAATTGTAAAATAAACTGGCGCCTATAAATAATATGTAGATACAAATGATCTAGCAATTTATAATAGTATATATCTACATTAATTAATATAATTAATATGTATATTTAAGATATATTTCTATAAGTTGTGTGGTAAAGTTGATGGATTTTATTTAGTGTCGGAATCCCATAACGCTAACTTAACTACTGGTTTAGAACTGATTATAACTCTTGAATTATCAAACAGAAAATTTAGAGATAATAAATTTGTTTAGAAAATCCCCAGACTTTTTGCAGAAATTTGTGGTGTTTACAACTAAATATAATAGGGATACAACTATAACATTTTCCTGTCAGGTTTTTCTTTTTTAAAGACATACTTGTAATCCTCTTTTATGGGCGCGGTGTTGATTATGTTATAAAAAATAAATAAAAAGCACAGCATGATAAAATTTTGAAATTATTTTCCAGTGCCAAAATTAATTTTATTTATAGACCATAATACAGTTTGTGAATTTACAATGCATAAGATTTGCAAATGTTTAAAATCATGATAAACACAAACCTCTAATTTTTTGCATGTATATTTTCAACACAAACCGTGGTAATAGATTGACATCACTTGCTTTTCTTTAATGCAAATTTGTATACAAAGATAAGGTATTAGGTGTGAAAAAATTAGCTACGTCACTGTTAGTTTTATGTACTAATCGCTTACATTCGAATACTGCGTATTGTTTCATTTATTTTTCGTATAGTCACTCATGTTAATAAGTACTTGAACAATGCAAAAATATAAAAAAGAACATGTAATAAATTCATTAATATTTATCTGCAAAACTCCGAATCAAATTGCAAATTAGAAAACACAGTTAAGGAAGTTCCTAACATCTTTGTGGATAGATGATCCATCATGTAGATTTATTTAACGTTTTCACGCTTCAGAAAAATGTAAATGGGAAAAACAATTTTTGGCATAAGCAAAAATTGTAGCTTGCTTCTGTTCTGGTAACGCAACTTCATATTCTGTGTGATTTACACAAATTTGATAATACACAATTAACTGTAGTCTTTCGAGTTACCGAAAATATATTTTGTCGAAAAGCTTTGGAAAACCAAGAAGCAGACATTCTAAAGAAAATCTCAAAGTGAAAGAAACAATTTCTCACAATTTTTAAAATATCTCAACAACTTAAAACTTATCTCTCTGTCTATTATACATTAATAACAGTTTAGGTTTGTGATTACCGACTTATATAAAATTTAATAGACAAACGTTTGAGTGCTTTTAAGTAGGTATTATTTAATAAAAGTAATGGGCAGCTATGATTTTTACTTTCTATTGGTCACTGAGTATTGCGAATGCTATTTTTTTTCTAATTTTGCCCATACAATGTTTATGGGTAACACGAAAAAAGTATAGCAGAAAAAAACTAATGAGAAACTAAATTCAACTACCTCAGGTGAACTAATGGATCTGCTACTGAGGCCCCCAGGTGATTACCGGGTCCGCCTATGTGGCTACTAAACCCTCCTTCAACGGCCACTTCTTACATTGAAATATTGCTCTCATCAGTAACGCCCATACTTCGTTTTCTAATTAATTTATAGTTTAAACCAACAAACGAGAAGCAAAAAATATCCATGGAATTGCCTTTTTCCATCCCACATCAATTATTAAAAATCATTAGAGTTCGGTCAAAAATAGAGAAAAATGATTGGAAGAGAAGGTACATCTGTTTCATAACTACATAGCAATTGCAAACTAAAAGAAATGGCCAAAAGATCATAAAAACTATAAATAAATAGCGACTGTATATAAACAAGTAGGTAAATAAAACCTAGCACAACTCGTGGGCTACGGTACTCCCACCGTTTTATTTTTGGTAACTCCGAAGGTTTCCCCCGCTGACTCGGTCTCGATTATGAGAGCAGTTGCCGGAAAGGAAACTCCTGTGGAAAAAACTCCCGGAAAAAAGCAGCCCTATAAAAAAAGGAGACAGAAAAAAACTCGATTAATCTTCACGAAAATACCCCCAAAAAATCCTATCATTGATCCAGAAAAAAATTTAGTTAAACTTACAACTTTTCCGCATTTCCAGAGGAGTGCCCTAACAGGGATTTTTAGAAATGTTTTTGGAACTAATAAATACGCAGAAACCAAATTGTTCGACCTTTGAATGTAATACCAAAATGAAATTAGCACTTATTCATAGAACTCGATAAGCAACGAAAAAAATACACATCTTTTTCAGGGAAAGCTCAGACAGGAATTTAATATATAGATATGAAACCGTTTAGATTCGTACATGATTTCTGTTTCAATAAAGACTTAAAGAGTAGCAACAATGTATACATCGCCGTTTCTTAAATATTTATTTTTTTCTACAAATCAAAGTATAAAGTGAAATTAATAATAAAACTCGCCAAAACAATATTTTAGGTGAAAACAGAACAATACGACGCAACATAAACTGATTCAATAAAAATAAAATAACTTTGGGCATTATTGTTTAATATTATATTTAAATACAAACTTACACGGTCAGTCATTTAAGTGTAACCCACCTAATATTTCCTAAACTATTGAAAATATCACTTTTTTTTCTAAGAGTTATTAGGGCTTACTAGAGATGCTTGACTCGTTTCGATGATAAAAGACTTTCAGTCTTACATTACAAAAATTTCGAGAACAATGCAAATAACTGATAAACACCTAAAAATATTCATTAATTACTTTAGCTGTTGTTTAGTTTAAGGCAACAATTTGCAATCATTAATTTAACAAGATATTATTTTGAACTAAAAATACTCAAACTGTGGAATCACATCATCATCAGTGATAAACTGTATTTTTCAAGATCTTATTTTCAAAATGGAGAATAATTGTTTTCGGAGTAATGAAGTAGTTAATGTGGTGTTAGTTATTGGCGAGGCGGTATTATTTAGTGATTTAACTTACGTTGTTTCTTTTGTTTATTGTAAATTAAAATTAATACCGTAGCATTGGAAGTATTTTTTAAACAACGGCATGTTTACTTCAACCAGCCTTTTACATTATTTTTAATGTAAGTGTATGAAAATTTTGTATCATTGAAACGAGATAAATTTTCTTAATCTAATTGCCTACGAAAATATTTATATTGATATTTTAGATAAACTTTGAATGACGTTACGACAAAGAAAATGTTGAAGTACACCATAAAGTATCTCATTAGGCCTCAAACTTTTATTAAGAAAAAAATTTAATATAGTCAATAGTTTAGAAAATAGAAGGGTAGACACATAAGTGACCCACCCTGTGTAAACCAGATACTAAGACATCGTACTAGAGGAAAATTTTAGGGCAGTAATAAGAATAACTAAAATTTATATTTTTGTTTTACCTAAAGTTGGCACAAAGCTTTATTAAAAAATATCTATTTTGCTTCATTTTTATGGCTAAAGTCCATGCAACCAATTTTGCAGTAGTAAAGTTTGTTCACCAAACTGCTTTCCGAAACAAAAATTAAAAGCAACAATTTTAACAGTCGTGCGAAACTAACCAACAAAGCAACAATTCCAAAAATTCCGAATAAGAATGCCCATATAACAAAAACACCCTGGAAATGAGCTTTTGATGCACCTATTTAAATAAATACCCCGAAATTTACAATATTTAACCCCATACTTAATATTTATAATTTGTATCCATCAGATGATTTCCGAACTCTCATTAAATTTAGGAATATTTTGTAAAAATAACACCTTACATATTAGGATAATTAAAATATTCTTTGTAAATTTTGTAAGAAAATCTTAAACATTCTGCCAACCCTTGCTTAGGCCAAAATTTTAGAAGGGCGAATTTTACTAAGGGTGACCTACCGCATTAAAAATAAAATTGCGGATTAAATCAGTTATTTAGAATTTTCAGATATAATCCTAGATACAATTTTGGAGCAGAGTATGCTTGATTGAAATCGCAATTCAAATCAAGTGATTCATTTGTAAACAAATCATGATTTAAATCAAAATTGTAAAACCAGTAAACCAACTACAAAATTTAGAAATATACAGTTGTACAAACTCTCACAGGACACCATGATGCAAGAGATTATGGATTTAAATGTGTAACTAGCGATGGTTATCGCCCTTAAAATTTCCAGATTCACTTAAATCTTTTAATCCGTCAGTAAACATCCCCATTGAAATTTACAATGTAGCACTAGCATACAATATTTTCATTTTCAATAAATATTCTTATTCATTGAATTCTATGTATTGCTTTTTACATTTTATGTTTTTACTAGAAAAATGACCGCTTAATTGCGATAAAAATCTATTAGTACCTAAAGCATAGTACTTTTAAAAGAACTGATTAGTGTTAAATAATAAGTATACAAATTATATTAAAAGGAAAAATTTTATAATTTTATTAAAGCTTATACAATAATTTAAATAAGATAAGTAATTTTCAATCCTTAAATCTGAATAATTTGAATATTTAAACCAACAAAAATATAAAAATATCGCTTAAACTGTAAAAATGAATTTTATTTAGCAAAATCATAAAAATTGCTTTAAATAAAAAAATAATTAGAATCAAAAAAGCTGACATTAATAAAAAATATCAATTTTTTTCAGACCCTGCTTCGCAAAAGAAAAGCTTTTAACGTTTCACTTCTAGATGTGTTACTTTACACTATTAGGTAATTTCAAACAAATGCTTTGTTTTTTATAAACCTTTTTACAGCACACAAGGAACGTTTCCCAGACTTTCATATAATAAGTGTTTAAAATAAATAAATATAATAATTTAATAAATGTGTTTTTTTAAATTATATTTACAATAAATTATCGTATACCTAATAAATTTAGATCCTAGACATATCTTATTAGTGTTTTTTTTTGTTGTAGAAATTTTTTTAAATTTTGTTGTTAAGAATCAATATAAAAGCTACAAGTTTTAATCAAAGTATAGATATTTCCAGAGAAATAGATTTGGCTCCTTGATACTTTTCAATAAGTATATTATTTTACTATTATATTATTTTTATGTATATCTATTAACTACGGCTGAAAATGTTTCTTTGGTATTAATAACAACAACAGATTAGCAAGTTATCAATTGTTTCATAATAAACTTTTTTCTTTGCACCGCAGAGTATACAAACAAAGCTCCGCATATTTTTTAAAATAGGACTATCAATTTTGAACTTTATAGTCTCAAAAACAGTTTCTTGAATGATGTTCTAAAAATTGTGATTGCTACATTAGACATTTAGTAACTTTTCATGTTTCACCAATAAAATTAAATACAATAATTACTTTTTTAAATTTGATGTACATATCAATCATAAATAAATCCAAGTGTAGATGATTTCACGTCTACAAAACGCTTAATAAAATTACCCAATGAATTCAATTGTAATATACTGCACCGACACCCCTATACTTAAATAAAAATGTGTAACAAAATACTTTCCAAACTGTCTGATACTTATCACCACCATCGCAAATCTATAACAAAGCGGTTACGACTATTTTGACATTCAAATAATCATCTCATTGCTCATAAATAGCGAATACACACATGTGTGCACCCTCGACACGGCCCTACAAACGGCTGTTGGTTCTCTACTAGTGCTCATGATTGGCCTCAAGGGCTCTCCAAATCACGGAACAAGGGTACGGTTGCCGTTGAAAATCGCCTAATCGCCTTTTCAGCCGCCGGTTAACATCAAATCGATTATTGTGGATTATTTCGATAAATTTTGTAGGCGTTTCAGTCCGTTATGCGGAAAGAGTTATTTATCTTTTATAATTACCCGCCACTGATCCCAAAACGGAATGTTTTTTGCACATAGCTGTGGGTTTTCTTAATTTAAGATTAGGTAACGTTTTTGGATGCTTTCCGGGAAACTGTCAGGAATGCGGTTTCTGAGAATACCTGCATTCCGCAAATGTCTTAGGCATACCTTTGTCAAGATACCTGTCCACTGTAAAGGGAAGGCGTAGGAAATTATGGCCTTTCTTTGTAAAGGAGGATTTGTACCTATCTATTTTAAGCAAATTCGAAAGCAAACGCCAGTTCATAGAAACTAAAGTAGATACTTGGCAGTAGCCGTTACTTACCAGTATGCGTCCTTTTATGTATTTTCAAATTTTCACTTCTGGCAAAAACTTTTCCGCATCCAGGGAACGGACAAGGAAAAGGCTTTTCTCCCGTGTGCACACGTATATGATTGACCAGTTTATATTTCGCCTTGAAAGGCCTACCATTCCTCGTGCAATTTTGCCAAAAACAAGCGTGCGTCGTACATTCAGGCCCCCCAACGTGTTCGACCGTAAGATGCGTCACAATCTCGTGCATGCTGGTGAAATGCTTCCCGCAATGTTTTCTAGGCGGTGGTTGATCAGGATCTACCCAAAGACATTGCATTTCTTGCTTAATTGGCTGCCTCATGTATCTGAAAAATGCACCGTGCACATTCGTCGGATGATGAGGCATGGCCATGTGGGGATTTAAATACTGATGATGGTTTGGTTGGGGATGGTAAGCTGCATGATGATCTGTTCTTGAATACAACATCTGGTGATGGGCTCCTATATGTGGATGCTGATGATGTCCCATATCGGTGTGAGGATGATGAAACAAAACGGGATCACTGGGTGCTGTCTGTGCCGTCGGAAAATCGTGATGATCTCGCCGCAACAAAAAGTCTCTCGCCGCGTAACCGGCATGTGGATTTAAGTGGCCCATATGACCATAGTTGGTTTGAAAATGATGATTTTGACCTCCGGGGCCCACTTCCGGAGCGGTCATTGCAGCCGCTGGATTTTGATGGGGGGATGGTATTGTAGCACCACCACCGTTGTGACTTGGGCTCATTTTTAGCCCGTAAGTAGCCAAATGGTGGTGGCCGGTGTCCATAAACGCGTTAATCATTTTAAAATCTTCTTTTACATTAAAGGTATATTACTTTTTAACAATAAAAACAGAAGTAGTTCAGTTGCATAAAACAACTAATCGGTTCTAGTTTTTAACTTTTTTAATAAATGAAATCACTCTGTATATGCACATTTAAGACATAGTTTATCACCACACATAAAAAGTACCTTTATTATTATTATTATAGGGGTGTCCCAAAGGCAACAAAATAGAAAAAGAATCACAAGTAAAATTAATAAGTGTATACGAAAGCGTATAACAGAACAAACCGAATTATATAAATTTGCACTTGGGCGAAAGTCGAAAATTTGAACTTCTAACTACATCCGATGTAACACAGGGGTGTCCTGTGTTCCCGGTGTTCACAGCTTGACTGAAAAGCTCAGTAGGCCATGCTTGGTATTCAGCAGGATGGCGGGGAATAAAAGCCGAGGATTGGTTTAGATTGTGACCCCTGCTATTGGGCCTCTATTTCCTAAGTGCTACTAGAGGATGCTGTTGGTTTACACAGCGCCAATCACACCAGGAGGTGTACCCGATGACACGTTCAACTTGTTGATTTTTGATACATACACCGGTTGGAAGTAATAAAATTTTGAGAAATTTCACACTTTCGAAGAACAAACAATGCAATTTAACAAATCATTTCGTTTGCTGTTTTAGCAATCCATTATATTTTAATTAGATTAGCTTTTCTGTAATTAAAAATATTGAACACTCCACTTTAAACACAAAACTTGTTTTTGTAGGAACCAACAATGTAGTTTCTGCAAAGACGACAAAGTAAGTGCTAATATAGGGAGCAATCACTGTAATATTTCTGATGAACAGTTGAATAAATTGCTAATATTTCTAACCGAATTTAAGAATAAATGGAACCTGTTTTCTCGTTCAAACTGAGTTGCACAGATTAGCAAATTTCAAATAAAATAGAAACTACTTGGGTATTACTGAAGATTTGTTTTTTTAATAAAGATCCTAGGCAGATGCGTAGGTAGTCATATATCACTAGGTGCTTAACAGCTAGCGGTATGCCAAAAATCTTAATTGTGTGGAGGTGGGTTCAAGAAAGGGGTGTCAAATTATATTTTACCTAGAGTATAATAAAATAAAGTATTAAAAAACATACATTTATATAAAACTTGCAAATGCGACGCTTAAAGTTTTAAAAAGTGCTATACAAAGCAGCGAATTTTCCCATACTTAAAACACAATTACTTATAATGTTTACAATGTTTTCAAAAATATTTTATACTGTTAAGGTAAAGATGTAGTCTCACAGGTTGTAGATACCCAAAGATTTTCACGAAAAAAGGTATAATCCTTTTTTAATTCTTTCAAAAGTACTTATTGCTTGGAATTAAAGAATACCAGAGATAATAGAACAGTCGGTGTAAAGAGGGAAGAGAAATTATTAGTTCATCTAAATATTACTGACTCTAAAAGTAATAAGTTTTGAATCTTATTCTACTATCACTGATGAGCAATTTAGCATGAACAGAAATGTTTGTTTGTTTTTTAATAAATTAGAAGAGCATTAAATTTTACATCTCAAAAATTTATGAGCTGCGTCGAAGTTGGTGCATTTGAATAAGAAAGAAAATTGTCGCTTATGCGTAGCTCTGTGAGCGTCTGCAAAAGTAAAAAAAAATTGCGTTGCTAAATTTTTGTTAGCATTTCTTTTCTTCTCAAAGAAAGACCTTTTTAGAAAAAACTGTAGGAAGAAGGTCACTGGAAATCAGTTAAATAAATTTAGGAAGTAGTCACTAATATAAAGTTACAACAAAAAAGCAACGCGGTAGAAAGCGACCGATAAAATGTCATACAGAAACAAATCATCTGGAAAATTCGTCACACAAAATATTAACACTGAGCTTCGCGTTAATTTTGTACGTGTTATTGCAACAGGTTTGTTTTATTTACACCAGATTATGCGTGATTTAAATCAGTTAATTTAAATCAGTTATTTAAATCGCGATTTAAATCAAGTAATATTTTGAAATAAATCATTATTGAATTCAAGTTTTAAAAACTGGTGAACTAAGACCTGTGTTACTTTGTAAAAGCACAAAAAAATTGTTCTCTGCAGTACCCCACAATTTTGAATGAAAACGATTATGGATTAAATATAGTAAAATAAACGATTAAAAATAAAAAAAAATTTTCTAGCAATAAAAAATGCTACGTTACTTAAGACTTAAAATGCTTTCATATCGTTATGTTACTTTTCTTTGTAATAAAGTATTGTAAAGATAGAAACACAAAATAAAAATTCAGTAAAAAATTTCTAAGTAGATGTACATTTTAGTTAAAAATGAGGTATATATACAGTGCGTCTGAAAAGTATGGAATATGCTATATATCTCAGTAAATATCTATTTTTTGGAAAAATATACTCCAAATTAAGGTTGATTAGTATTTAGTTTTACATTGTGTCAACACAGCAATACTTGATTATTATTTTTTTGAAAAACAAAAGCTCAACGAATAATACTTCAGTTTTTCGTAATGACAAGGTACCCCAATATTCTACTGATATGATAAAGAAAAACATTTTGTTATGTAAGTGTATTAAAGTTTTACATCATTGAAAATAGAAAAAAATCTCTATCAAATGAGTATAGATAATAAGAGTGTGTACCTCGTCATGAAAAAAAAACTAAAGTGTTATTCCTTGCGCTTTGTTTAAAAAGAATAATAATTAAGTAATGCCCTGTTATGTAAAACTAAACACTAAACAGCTGTAATTTGTAATATTTTTCCATATAATGGATATTTACTGAGATATACAGCATATTCCATACTTTTCGGACACGCTGTATGTATTTAGTGAATAATACTATACCTTAAAAGTATTCAAAAAAAATATTGCGCTACTCAAAATGCAAATGCAAACCTTCTTAAAACGAGAAACTTCGACTATCAATGCCTGTTTTATTGTGAAATTATCATCTTGATTTATTTACATCATGATTTAAGCCATGTTCTCAAATCGTGCCAATTTTGAATGCCTCAATTAAAATAACTAAGACGGGCAAATAGCCCGATTACGCCGTTTTTCGTTTTCAATCTTAGTACTTCGCTATCGCAGCACTGGTAAGTTGCTTAAAATCCTTAAAACTTAAAATTAAGAGATTTAAAACAACAGAAAGTTCTCTTATAGAATAGAAAACCCACTTAAATTGTAAATAATGAAGTTAAATTGAAAAAAAAAATAATAAATTATAAATGAAATTAAATTATTTAAATGAAAGATGTTGATTTTTAAAATTTTTTTTAATAAATACGTTTTTCGGTTCACATTAATAATATTAATATTTCTTTCTACAATCAATATAACACCAACAATAATGTATACAAGCATAATTATAGAAAAGTCACTGGAAAAGAAATTTTGAAAAAAATTACCTGCTAAAACATCCCTGAAAAATACAGCCGTGGAAGCAATTCACTGAAAAAAGTTCTGGTAAAGATTTTTTCCCGTAAAAGCAAAGCATTGCTTGAAAGAAATATCCTTAAAAGCACGTATTTTTTTTGCTCTCTATTCTTTCTGAGAATTTTTTTCCTACATTTAACTGTATTATAAGATAATTATACTATTTCGAGCGGCTCGCAATTAATAGGCAGTTGCTTACCGCATTTTTTTTTTAATACTGAAAAGAGAAAAGCAGGTGAGCTTCGTTTGACGTTTACAGCGGTAAGCGAAAAAAAAAACGTAGGAAAAAAACCGCCAAGAAAAACCTTTGAAAAAAAGCCGGGAAAAAAAACTACGACAAACAAGCCCATAGAGAAAAATAAAACGAAAAGAAAAACCGAGGAAAAAAGCGGATTTAAAAAAATAACATCCGTTGTAAGTACCTACTAAGCTTAAATTGCAGTTCAAAGTCGCCTAATGGGAATCTAGGAAAAATTATCCCCGGAAAAAAGTCATGGAAAAAAGTTCTTTGGAAAGAAAATCCCCGGAAAAAAGTTCCCGGCAAAAAGTCTCCTGGAAAAAAATCTCCTGGAAAAAAGACTCTTGGAAAAGAGTCTCCTGAAAAGTCACAGAAAAGAAGTTTCCGGAATAAATATCTCTAGGTTAAAAAACTGAAAAACTTTAAAAAGAAGGGCAAAACTCATGAAAACACAGAAATGTTTTTAATATAAAATAAGTTAAGATAAAATTGCATTTTTTAGTGTTCATCGATGGCAGTGAGTTTATTAAAAAGCTTATATTTTGATTATACCGGTAAATTCAGGGCTACTTAAATTGCTAGATTATTTATATTACTACAAATAATTAAAAAAAAATTGATGCAGTTTCTGGGCACAAGAGCAATTACCGACTTCCGGTTTATCTGAAAAACGATTTTATCTTTGATTTTTGAAATGGAACACTGTGTTTTTTAGGTTAATTCAATCGTATTTATACTGCATTTTGTACATTTAATTTAATAATAAACGAAAAAATTCTGTTGGAAAAAGTCACTACATTATTATATTTAAAAGTGATCTTTAAAGGGCTACCGTATATGAAAACCAGGTAAAGTCGCTTATTTGAACCGACTCTTATACGGGGCTTCAATATCCAACACTATGTTTGGTGACTTTCTTCCTGGAGACTTTTTTCCCGAAGATTTTTTTCCAGGGGACTTTTTTCTGGAGACTATTTTTCCGTGGGGCTTTTTTCTGGGGACATTTTCTTGGAGATTGTTTTTCCGGGAACTTTTTTCAGGTAAACTTTTTTCCGAAAGTTTTTTCCGTGACTTTTTTTCAGAGACTTTTTTTCCGCCTACCTCTAATGGCTATCTACATTTTAAATTAAAAGCAGTAACTATTAAAGGCCATAGTAGACTATTATAGTACTTCTAATTTAAAATATAAATAACCATTGGACAACCTTTTAAATAATACGAACATCGTTTTATTTATAATTTAATTTCGCACTAAAAAAACACTGCTAAGACAATAACAATAAATACCTAAGTTTTATAATAGTCTACTATCATGGCTTTTAATTGTGAGCACTTTTAATTTATAATATAAATAACCGTTAGGTGGCTGAACTGCAGTTTGAGCACAGTACTTACAACTGTTTTTTCCTCGGTTTTTTAGCTGGCTTTTTTTCCGCCGGATTTTTTCCGCGGTTTTTTGTCAAGGCTTTCTTTCTCGGCTTTTTTTGATGACGATTCAATGCCGAGTATAGATAAATTGTCAAGCCACTGTAGCCCAATTTTTGTCTTTCAACGCAGAAAAGTAGGATTTTTCTGACACGTTCTTTATAATTGGAATGTTATAAATACGCAAAAAATTTTCCACATTTGTAAGTATAAATTCCAAACCACGCAACAGATGCTGAAACCTTTCTTCAAAAGATTTTAGATTTTCTTATTGTACAAATATTGAAAACTGCAACTATTCATTCCTGTAGGCGTGTTAAAATTAATGTTTTCTTTATAAAACAGTAGATGGGAATTACACAAATAACGCTTCTTATGAAGTGCGGCGAGTAAAAATTTGCAAAGCAACCAACCGGCAAAAATGTGAACTGGAACTGCACGGAATAGCCAGTGTGGCAAAAAATAAGAAAAATAAGTATTTGGTTTCAACTATGACTAGAATAGAACACTATAAACTTCGTCCTTATTTGTTTGCCTTTGCTTTCAATTATGGTTAGCATTATGTCCACCTGACGAGTTCAAATAAGAACGAAACATGTAGTGGTCTATTCTAACGATAGTTAAAACCAAATCTCATTTTTTTTGTTCTCTTTATAATTAAAAACTTCGGCTTTGGGGGCCCTAAGAACTGGCGGCGCTAGGCGCACGCTTAGTGCGTCTATTCATAAACGTTCCACAAATAAAAGTATCCCAATTAGCATATTCCCCAAACATGGTGGGTGTCCTGAAAAAACTTCCCTAAAACAAAAAGTCCCAGAAAAACAGCCCCGAAAAAATATCAGGGTCAAAGAGACCCAGAAAAGAAGCTGCGGAAAAACAGTCTACGGTTAAAAAACCCTTGGAAAAAAGCTCCCATAAAAACAATTCCTCGAAGAAAGAACAAAACCGCTTCTTCGCAGCTTTCTTCCGTACAAAAATTCCGGGGGCGGCCAGTTCTACCACCAGCCAAGTTACTTTTATAAGTACACCGTTTAGTTTGACCACTTTCAAGAGATTTAAGAAGCAACTACTTACTTCTAGGAATAAAATCAAATAGTTTAGGAAAAACATTTGTTTATTACCCATGCTAGTAAATAATCTTTACAAAATCAAATTTAAATATAACGTTGCTCCTGTATTCCTGAATTTTTGTCTGTTTGAAACTCTCTTTCCTTTTGGCGACACTTTATCCGCGTGACTTTTTTCCGTGCCTCTTTTCTGGCTACTTTTTTCGTTTATGGTATTTTCAATATGGTTTTGAGTTGCAAGTGGCAGTCTTAGGAATGTTCCAATTGTATGTAGTAACTGTTGGTGTTGGTGCTAGAACGGTATGATATAAAATGCTTTTGAATATATGAAACATGCTGAGATGTTTGATGTATGGAAATATCTAATAGAAGTGCCGCAGTATTTTTTTTAGATCTTGCTAATATCCACGGAAGAAGCCACTGATCCGTTTCACCTGTGCTGTGGTTAACTTTATCCGCCCCTAATTTTGGAAAACCGAATTTTGTCATAAATCAAAGAATTACAGAGAGGTTTAAGGCCTAATACTATACACTAGGAAAGGTTAGTGTTCATTCTTACAATTTGAAGAAATTTGCATGTCTTATACGGGATTATAGGCTTACGGCTAATTTATGAGCTTCAAGATAAAGATATGTTTAAAACACAATTGAAATTATTTGCAAGTAAAGGTAGTTTTTGTTCTGGAAAATACCGAAATACCTACAAATTTTGCTAAAATGAATTGTTTAAACAAAGTATCTCTCTGTTCAATTATCTAAGAATACTTCTCTCTGTTCTCGTGTTATATAATAAAAAGGCATGTAGGAGAGATGTAGGGTAGGCGGAAAACAAGTCTCCGGAAAAAAGTCTCCAGGCAAAAAATCATTGGAAAAAAAGGTTCATGGAAAAATAGTTTCCGGAAAAAAACTCCCTTGGAAAGAAGTCTCCGGGAAAAGCCTTTAGGAAAAAAATCACCAAAAATTGTGTTGGATATTGAAGCCCCGTATAAGAGTCGGTTAAAATAAACTACTTTACCTGATTTTCATATACGGTAGCCCTTTAAAGATCACTTTTAAATATATTAATGTAGCAACTTTTGTCAATAGAATTTTTTTGTTTATTAATAAATTAAATGTACGAAATGAGTAAAAATACTATTGAATTAACCTAAAAAATACAGTGTTCCATTTCAAAAGATAGAACCGCTTTTCAGTTAAACCGGAAGTCGGTAATTTTGCTTTTGTGCCCAGAAACTTAGCATTAGTTTTTTTATTATATGTAATAATAATTATAATCTAGCAATAAAACTAGCCCTAAATTTACCGGTTTTTTAATAAACTCACTGCCAACGATAAACACTATAAAAAAATACAAGTTTATCTTAACTTATTTTATATTAAAAACATTTCTGTGTTTTTAGGAGTTTTGCCTTTCTTTTTAAGGTTTTTCAGGTATTTTACCTAGAGATTTTTATTTCGTGGACTTCTTTCTGTGACTATTTTGTGGAGACTTTTTTTCCAAGCGATTTTTTTCCAGAAACTTTTTTTCAACGGACATTTTTCCGGAGATTTTAGTTTCAGGAGACTTTTCTTCCTGGGGACTTTTTTCCGGGGACTTTTTTCCTGAGACTTTGTTCCGGAGACTTTGTTCCGGAGACTTTCTTTCTAGGGGACTTTTTTCCATGGACTTCTATTCGTGACTTTTTGCCGGAGACGTTTTTTCCATGATTTCGAGATTTAGGGTGTAAATTTAAAGTACGGCCCTAAGTCAAGAGAAGTAAATTAACCTATACGTTACCTAAGTGCAAAACCCTACTATGGTGTTATTCCTAAGCTATAAATGCAAAATTAATTGTTGTGTGTACGCTACATAATATGTTCCTGTTTTGAGGTTGAATCCGGTCACCTGTCATCGATAGTTAAGGGCTCAACCTCAACCTCGATCAAAGTCGACATAAATTACACAAGCAGTGGTACGTTGAAGGTTACTTGAACGTTATGTTATATTAAATCTATTAATTTAAGAAAGAAAAAAAAACAACGAAGGAAATCCAGAGTTAAACAAACACAGCAATAAACATCTATAATATACAGGGTGTTAATGAACTGTAGGGACAAACTTCTAGGGCTTGCAAAACACAACAAAGCAAACAACTTTTGTTAATAAATGCAAAAATCAACTATTTGAAAAATTTACAATAACTAATTCAAAAATTAACAAAATTATAGTAAATGTTCAAAATGTCGCTTCCCAGCTTCTACACACGAAGCACATCTACGAAGTAAATTCCTGCGCACCGCTCCAAAGATACCAGGAGTCTGTTGAACTGCTTCACATGCAGCAAGAATACGCGCCGTAAGTTCTTCTACAATTTCAACTGGGGTAGCATACACTTACGTTTTAACATGACCCCACAAAAAGAAATCAAGTGGGGTCAAATCAGGAGAACGTGGAGGCCACGCCATATGCCCTCCTCGACCTATCCATCTATTGGGAAAAATGTTATTTAAAAATTCCCTGACTTCCGCCGAAAAATGAGCAGGTGCACCATCGTGCTGCAGCCACATTTGAGGTGGAACATCTTCCAAAAGTTCAGACAGCACATGGCGCAAGAAATTTAAATAAATTGCTCCTGTTAACGTTTGGGGTAGCAGATATGGTCCAATGAGTCTATCGCCAACAATCCCGACCCAAATGTTCACTGAAAATCTTTGCTGGTATCCTTTTTGAACCACAGCATGGGGATTTTCATCGTCCCAAATGTGGCTGTTTCTACTGTTGAATGTTCCTTCTTTCGTAAAAGATGCCTCGTCACTAAACAGAACGTTTACTTGGAATTCTGAATCCTCATTACACCGCCGCAGAAATTCCTGGAACAATTCTACCCTTCTGGGAAAATCTGCTTAAACCATGGCTTGTACCTTCTGTGGATGGTACGGATGCTGCTCATGTAGTACCTTCTATAATGAAACATGGTTCACTCCAATTTCATGAGCGATGGCTCTTGAACTAGTAGAAGGATTTTCAGCCACTCTCTCCAAAACTTCTTCGTCAAAATCCACCGTTCGCCTTGTTCTGGTAGCTCCACAGTTGTGTCTGTTGACAACGAATGTACCTTCCTCCCGCAGCCGACGTGAAACTACACTAAAGGCCTTGTGCGATGGATGATTCCTATTCGGAAAAAGTTCTTGGTACAGGTGAGCAGCTTCGCGTGCGTTACCTCAAGCAGCTCCATACATGAACATCATGTCATGCTGTTCGGCAAAAGTATAATTCGCTATAACACAAAAATACGAAACACAGAACGAAAATAACGAAAAAAATAATTATCAAAAAAATCACAGAACGAAAAAAAAAAAGAATTATAAAAGACACAGAATGAAACGAATGCAAGAAAAGTCAAAAAATATCGACCTGTGCAAAATAATTGAAAATGCAATTTGGGTTGCCTATTTTCAGGTGCTTCTTAAAGAATCTTTAAGAGGCTCTATTTTCTAAAGGAAACACTTTTGACCACACATTTATTAACAAAAGTTGTTTGCTTGGTTGTGTTTTGCAAGCCCTAGAAGTTTGTCCCTACAATTCATTAACACCCTGTATAAAGTAGCGTCGTATATTACCAATAAGTATTACAAAAATATTGTTTATAAAAATAAAAAGCGCGTTGTAATTACAAAACACAGTATAAAAAATAACATTCATGTTGATTGTAGGGAGACGGATAGAAAGTCTCTGGAAAAAAGTCACGGAAAAAAGTCCACTGAAAAAAGTTCCCGGAAATAAGTTTTCATAAAAAAAGTATCTGGAAAAAAAGTTATCGGGAAAAAAGTCCCATGAAAAAAGTCCTCAGGAAAAAGGCTCCGGAAAAAAGTTCTATCGAAAAATGTCTCCGGAAGAAAGTCTCCTGAAAAAGTGTTGGATATTCAACCCCGTAAAGAATCGGTTAAAATAAACAACTTCACCTGATTTTCATATACGGTTAGGTTAGATTAGGTTATAATAATCTAGCAATTCGACTAGTCCTGAATTTACCGGTATAATCTAAATATAAGCTTTTTAATAAACTGCCAACGATGAACACTAAACTAAAATCCAAGTGTATCTTATATTTAAATAAACTTATTTTATATTTAAACATTTCTGTGTTTTTATGAGTTTTGCTTTTCTTTTCCTAGAGACTTTTATTCCGGGGACTTTTTTTCTGTGACTTTTTATCCGGGGATTTTTTCCAAGATACTATTATTCCAGTGACGTTTTTCCACCAGGGTTTTTTTCCTAAGACTTTCCAGCGATTTCTTTCATGGACTTTTTCTGTGGTTTTTTTCCGGAGATTTTTTTCCTAGATTCCTAAATGTAATACACGTAAAATTTAGTTTATTGTAAGCAAACCGATATAATGCCGAATGCAATTACGTCAAAAACAAATACTTATCGAATAGAAATAATATCAAACGACAAAATTGTTTTTTGCACTCAGTTAATGTTTTTTTTAGGAAAATGCAATGCTTGAATACTCGCAAATTTAGGGTAGAACTCGAAGGAATAACAGATTTGGTTTTAAAAAATACAGTGACGTCGCCCTGACTGCTTTTTTGCAATTTTCCATTCGATGTAATTGACTATTAGAATTTACCTATTAAACGTAATTGTAGTAATAAAAATAAAATAAACTGCATTTTATATTGTTGATTTTTTTTTGATTTTTTCCGTGGATAATTTTTTCTCTGGATTGGTGAATTATTTTGTCTGAATTTTTTCGTTGATTATTTTCTTTGGAATATTTTACCGTTTTCCTGTTATATTATTTTGTAGCTGTAAAATATAGTTTTTGTATTGTTTTATTTTCAGGAAAATATAACTTAAATATATTTTTTATACGTTTTGCGCAGTTGTTATTTTGTATAAATCATTCCTAACGAAACTAATATAAAAACGTGTACTTATAAGAGGAATCAGTAAATAGTTTGACATAAGAGTTTTGAAAACAATATTTTGCAAAATTACTGGGAAAGATTGGTGTAATAACATTTAGTAAAACAAAACTTGAATAGATGGCTGAAAAACTCCCCGCGAAAGAAGAAAATGTTTCAACAGATTTTCGTGGTGGTATTTTTGCTAAGAGAAACATGTTTACCATTTAAAATAAAAAAAGATCATGTTTATGAACAATTTAAGGCAACTTAAAAAGAAAACGTTTTCTAAAATTAACAAAAGGTGATTTAACAGCAGAAGAGGAGATAATGCTTTTCTATACATGTATACATAACTGTCGAAATAGGGCAGCATTTTATTGTACACAAGAGAATACAAAACTTTAACATTTAACTGTAATAACTGAACTCATATAATTCAAAATACGTTATAAAATCGTAACGTACATTTTCACCCTTGCACAATTTAAATATTTTCAAAGACGAAGAAATCGAAAGCATCATTTATTCATTGTATTATCCACCTCACAATACTAAACGAATAATTATATCGTAATATCGCGCTGAGCAAAAGAAATCAAAGATGGGAACACAATAGAATCAAAGACATTCTTGTCCTGAATACGAATTACAATACATGTTACCCCTGACTTTGCAATCGCAAATAATTACATGCCGGAACAATCACACGTGCAACTTCCGGTTCAAAGGGGCTAAATAATTACAGGCTGGACATCTTAGAATCGTGGGAATCGTATGAGGTGCGTCAAAATCATTGACTTTTAACTTTGATATGATTTTCAATGGATTTGTCTGTAATAATGCAATAATGGACTGTCAACAGTTGGTCCAGACGTCGTCGTTATATTTTCCCCTTTAAATGTGTAACTTGACTCTGTGCCACTGTTCTGTAATATAAAGTATTTAATATGAACGAATTTTTTTGCAAAACATTGCGTTGCATAAAGTTCTAGTGCAGATGTGGGGCCGTGAGCAGAAGCAAACAGCAGGCCCCCAGAAATCGTCTATTATTATTTAACTTTTATACATAAGTTTCAATTAACTTTAACTTTTGAAAAAGACAAGCATTTCTAGATGCAAAAAAGAAGCTTTTTGGACTTTTATGAACAATAACTGATTACGTGATTATTAGGCGAATGATGTAAAATTTCACGAAATTTATTCTTTGTTGCGAATATTCGCGAATATTCGCAAAATTTTAGGGTACTTAGAAAATTTTGATTGTAATGTTTTAAGCTCAGACTTCTATCATAATCGTAATCAGTCTCCTTAGCGCTAAGGTGGAGTGCGGGGGACCTACAGTGAAACGTCGAATCCGAACGACTAAATACCAGAGAAGGTTTCAGGCATTAAGACCCAACCGTTGCCTACACCGGATTAAGGAATGTGAGTGGCCGGTTGCGCCATAGATTTTTATTGCTGCACGACTTCGGCGGGGAATCGAACCCCAGATCTTTAGCGTTAGAGGCCAAGCACCCAACCACTGAGCTACCGCCACTCAGACTTCTGTAGTTTGCGATAAATAATGCGATGCCTAATCAGGATCTACTTGTGTTTTTTTTTAAATTTTATTGAGCACGTAAACATAAAAAAAGTGAACTGCGCCACAGTAAAACAACACTCGCTCGTGCATAAACCTGCTTTTGACCTTTTGCGTTGAGTATACTTATATACTTCCCCTGCTAGGAATGCGTGCATTCATACCGCCCCCGCCCCACGTGTGCTACAATCGCACTTAAAGTGCATTGAAAAGCAAATATTCGTTTTCAAGGTAGCGAATATTTCCGAAAGTTTCTGAAAGTTTCCAAATGTTTGTTTGCGAATATTCGCGACTCACATCACTATGCACTACCAGTCTTGGAGGTTCCCGGCGCCCTTGTGCGAGTTGGGCGTCTCTGCTGGGTTCTTGTTACACAAAATATGATACCAGATAAAATACACAATTTGCTTTAACTAAATTATGAACATAGGTACAGTTATGTATACGTACCTACGTAAAACTGTTATAAGCAATATAAAATTAAATAAACTCGACACGATTTATATAAAAAAATTAAAATGTCATTCGTCTTGATTTATGAGAAGAAAGCTTTCTTAATAAGGCCACTAACAACTAATCAATCGCAAATTGTGCTTTCAATAGACAGAAATGTCAAACTTGGTAGTCTATTTCGGGTCACAACTAAAAGTAAATAACTTTTAATTATTTTCACAGTTGAGAATGACCTATCCCCAAACGCTATTGTAGGTAGTGTTTCTTTTTACTAAATTAGGTAGCACTCTCCCATGTTATTTTTATTTTCATTTAGCAGTCTTATAGGATGATCATCATAAGTTGAACCTATCCTGTAACCTTTAAGGATTTGATGACTTCGTAGCGCCCTAAACCATCTATGCCACTTTCATTATTGTAATCTTTGTAATCAGTTTGATGTGCCAATACTTGCAGTTCTTCTACAGTTCTTCATAATTTAAGTTGTTTACAAATTCAAATATTTCTGTCAAATAATTAAATGCAGTATCTTCTTTTTCTTACGGGGGCTGTGCGGAACGCTGCAGGAGGCAGGCCTAATTGGCCCATTGTACATCCACTGCTAGTTCAGGGATTCTCCTCATACAGACCGGTACTTGCGCCAAAGGCTAGTACCCCGCTGATGGAGATATCCGCGAATTCTTCTGGCTCCGGAAACGGGATGCGGAGGTGTCGGTGCCTCAGTACCATTAGTCTGGACTAGAGCAATGAATGAGAAGATGGAAGGAAGATTCCTCCTCTTCTCCACAGAACCTGCACATGGGGTGGTTTACTACTCCCATTGTATTTAGGTGTTTGTTAAAGCGATCATGGTCAGTCAGAAACCCTACCGTAATCTTGATGTGTTTCCTGCTTAAGCGTATGAGTTATTTAAAACGCCAAGGCGAAGGTTCTCGAATAAGAAGCTGTGACTGACGCAGTCCTCGATGCAAGGTCTATTGGATTCTAAACAGGGAGCAAGCCCAGTTCTCAATGTCCTGCCTTGCGGTAGTTCTGAGGAGTTCGAGGGTCGGCTTCGTGCGTAGGAGGGTCTTCTGAGAGCTTTTCCTGCCCAAAGCATCGTCTTCCTCGTTTTCACTAAGGTTACTGTGGCGGGCACTCAGAGTAGCTTGACCCAATTGTGCGAGCCGAGTCTGCTTGAGGCCCCACGACAGCCTTTGACCAGCATTGCTTTGGTTATAACAGAATGAAGAGCCTTGAGGTTCGCTTAGGTTGCTCTGCTTAGGTTCTCCTGGGCACAGGTCAAGATAGCATAAATCTCTGCCTGAAACACTGGCGAACATGCCAAAAACAAAAAAAAATTTGTCTTCGGCTTATCGCCATAAATTCATGCACCGGATTTTTCTCCCGTCTTCGATTCGTCTGTGAACCAGACTAGGTCCGTTGACTTAAGAAGATCCTCGGTTCGGGTCCATTCTTCCCGATTGGAGATGACAATGTTAAGTGGTTTGGTAAATGAAAATACAGCACAGCTTTTATAAATTTACCATTATAAACTAACAAATAATTTAGATATTGGACGTAATGCTAAATAAACACTGTTCGGTTAGAAACTGGATAATGTATATTTATTCTTCGTTCAATAACACTAATGTGTATTTTATTTTAAAAATCTTCCCTTTTATGGTGAATTTCATGTTCATTCTATTTACAGGATCTAACCATGACTGATCAATCAATTATATTGCTGCTCGTTTCATGCGAATTAAGGGTAGACGATAAATGTCACCAAGCGGAATATCCCCTTTTGCTCGTAAGTTTAGTTTTCATTCGTTTTTACAAAATAGCATGCCACAGAAACAACCGGCAGAACTGCTTTTAAGTAACTCTTACTATAAAGAGCCAATCAGAATCCACAATTCGAAAATTTCCTAATCACATTTGCTTTTAACTGATAAAACAGCAAAAAGGAATTTTCTGCTGAGACAACAGCAGCACCTTGGTGTTTTCAGCTGACTTCCTGCCTATATTACACACATTTTATTTAGCCACTCAGAGTGCTTCATTTCCGTGTCAACAACCAATCAGATTAATTTGCAGGTGAAAAAATCATTAGTGGATTTTATTAAGTAAAAAAAACGATAAAATTACGTAACAACTACTCGTTGCTATGGCTGCGTTTGTTAACGACAAGAGCAACAAGTTAAGATGGTATAACATACGAACAACGACGACCATTTCCGTTAATTAAGAATACTTCGTAATTAATTGTGTAGTCATTAAAAATATAACACAATACAAAATTACGATAAAACTACTCGTTACTATGGCTGCGTTTGTTAGCATCAAGGGCGACAGGTTAAGATCGTAGCTGCGGTACAGCACGGGAAAGATCACCGTCATATCCTATACGATCGGTTATTTTAAAATACGTCTTAATTAATGGTGTGTTATGTGTTCGTTGTTTTTGGGTAATAAACTTAGGTTAATTGTAACACGTGCTAGCAACTAGCACTCGTTAAAAATCAACCCAAGGCTATCGAAAAAAAAAACGGAATCGCTAGTTTTAATACTTGTGAATAAATTAATCACGTTAGTTCGACGTTTTCTACTAGTTTTATGGTCATAAGTTTTCAAAATTTTCCTTTCGTTTGCACCGGATAGAAAATTTATGATTTTCACTTGAATAAGCCAACTTTCCACCATAATTTGTTTGTTAAGTTGTTGCTAACACGATGTTCCTGCTACTGATTTTGCACGATACCCTCTTGTTCATGATGTGAGTCGTCGTGTTCTGAAGACCGATTGTTATCAACTTTTTTTGCCAAGTGAGTCTTCGTGGTTCATATTTTCTTCTAGATTTATTGTTGATGAGTGAAGTTCGTATTGTTTGCTTTAAAAATTACAAATATAGTAAATTAACTAGGTTAGACAATAATTAAGAGAATAAAACGTTTGTCTTTGCAAAAAAATATTTTACAAGTTAAAAAATTGCTAGATACAGATTAAATGGCCGTCTCTAGCGTTGGTGCTCTTGTACGGTGCACAACTCGCCTTACAGACAGAATCCTGTTTCTAATATAAATTACTCTCTCCTAGAATTTTGAAAATAGTAAAAGTAACAAACTTCATTAACTTACAAAGAAAGGTTGATGTTTTCATTTCTATTAAAAGTGTTTAAACAGATTTGTAATAAGTTAACACATTCCGGAAATGTTAAAATAAATGGGCGGAACAAGTCGCTGGTACTTTCCCATACTTTTTACGTTTGGAATATTTTAGCGCCAATAAATGAACGAACAAAGTTTTTTGACAAAAAATTAAAAATAGAAAAAAAGAAGTAAAAATAGCTAACGCCCTAGCGGGGATTTGAACTTGCTACAGCCTGTGCAATAGGATGCCGTACCAGCGCTCCCCAACACCGTACTATTACGACTGCTGACAACACATGTTAAAAAAGCTGTTGTAAAAGCTGGCATCATTTTTGCCGACGTCACGATAAACGGTGACTGAACTGTAATAAAGGTTGAAGTATGAATACAGTAGAGAAATGCCTATATAGCTTGTTTTCTTAGAAATCTAACAATCGTTGAACTGTACAACGTTGTAATTATCAAATTTACTTTTTTGCAAATACGGTACCTAAGTATTAATATATAGTATGGGAAAGTTCATTCGAAGCAAACACACCTGCGGAGCCGGAAGTCTTGTTAGGCTACAACTTATACCTATTCTTATACAACACAAAAATATTTTTGAAAATACAAAGATTGTAATTAATTTTAAGGTATGGCAAAGTCCAGAAGAAGTGATTCTTCAATTTTGTATGTTATAATAACATGTTACCATTTTGACTATTCATCTCACAATAATTAGCATATTTTAAATTGGCTACCTGTTTAGATATTCTCAATAGTAATGAAAATACAAAACTTTTAGTTATTTAACCGGCTTTGTATCTCTTATAGCTGCCGAAGTTTCAATGGTGAGGCAAACTTATACTGAACAGCAACATAGTTGTGGTATTAAGTAATAGAACTGCAGGTACTTGTTGTCTACCCGATATTTAAGCAATTATGGAAATTAGAGACTTCAAAATGTATGTCTTAATAAATCAACTCTAATTAATTAAGTAATTTAAAGAAAATTTATAATTGTTAATTACTAATAGAATAATTAAATAATTCAATATAAGTATAAGATAGCTTTATGTAAGTTAGCATTATGCGAGCTTTCATAATTTAGGAACATAACAAAAAGAAAAACATATTACTTTATTACATCTACTTACCATATAATCAGATTAATTCAGCATAATTATATATTTACATGCTGTCTGTTATTTTTTATCGCGCGAGGAACTTTATAAATGTTTTTTAATGTACTTATTGTACCAATAGCCAAGTACTCGTATACATATAGGGTTGTTTAAAAACTATGAACATGATTTTAGGAGGTATTTAATAAGTTTTCTCTTTAACTCTTAAATGATTATACCTATGGAGTTTTACCAACCCTTCATACTACCTGTTACTACCCAATCATGAACTCTTGTTTTTCCGCGTCTGTTATTCACAAAGTAAATCTTGTGTTCAAAATCCTGATCAACTTTTATTTTAATGTCATAATTACCAAGACTCTACAGGATACGAGCAACTTCTTTGAGTTTGTGGCTGCGTTCTCTTCAACTTGATTTTGATGAAAATTTAAATGTGAGTGAATATAGAGGGTTGGGCAAAAGTACGGAACAGTGCAAATATCTCTAATACAGCAACCGCGATTTCGACAAAATTTTCTACATGAAGGTTTCGATATACGGCGGATACAATAAAGGTATTGGCGGTTTAAAATGTCTTCCGGTTTAACCGGAAATGATATTAACTTTTTTAATTTAAATAGAACACCTTGTATATTTTTTGATATATTGATAGAAGCGAGTTCAGTGATATAAGATTTGATGCCTTTATTTTTAATAATTCTAGAGATATTGGACAAAACACTCAACAATAATTATTCATATTTTGTTTATTCATACTTTATTACCTAGCAACACATGACAACAAAACAATGAAAACCCAACAAATAAAAAAACCACAAATAACATAACTTAAGAAGATGCCCAAAATGATCACCACTTACTTCTTGGAAATAACCAAGTCTATGTACAAATTCTTCAGTTACATTAACAAGACGCTCTGCAGGAACTCTTCTTATTTCACCAACAATTTTGAGTCTCAATTCATCCAAATTATTTGGTCGTTCAGTATAAACTCTAGATTTTAAATGTCTCCAGAGAAAGAAATCCAATGGATTCAGGTCCGGAAAACGAGCGAAGAAACTGTTTAGGCTTCTCACATTCTTTTGCTTTCATGAGCTGCTAGATTACAATTACGAAATATTATTGTTCAATATCTCTAGAATTATTAAAAATAAAAACATAAAACCCTATATCACTGAACTCGCAAAAAAGAGTTCTATCGATATATTAAAAAATATATAGGGTGTTCTATTTAAAATAAACAGTTGGTATGATTTCCGGCTAAACCGGAAGTCCTTTTAAACCGCTAATACATTTATTATATCCACCGTATATCGGAATTTTCATGTAGAAAATTTTGTAAAATTGCGGTTGCCGTATTAGAGAAATTTGCATGGTTCCATACTTTTGCCCAATCCTGTATAAAGTACATACATTAATATGACCTTTAACGAAACAAAGCTGGAACTTACTAAATACGAAAATACGCTTCCAAAAAATCGCATAGCAGAAGCCAAATATGTTTTTTGCTGTCAACTTTATTCAAGTGGAATTTTACGAATTTTATAGAGAATATCAAAACAATTCAAATGATATTTTCAGGATTTCTGATTTTAAAATGACGGTGGCTACGATTTTTTAAATATTTTGGCAGTACTTAAGCAACATTTGGTACGTATTATAATAGCCCTACGCTGTTAACATATTATGATTAAAAGAACTTAAGGATTTAAAAAAAATTATCGCAGAAACATCGACTCCGCAATGTTTTAGGCCTGTTTCACACGAGACGACAGCGATACGATATGTCGCGCGCGGTATATCGTTACGATATCGGATGCAGCAAAAGTCTATGTAATATGCGGGAGTCTTTCACACTAGAGCGATACGATAAATAGTATCGCGCCGACAAGGCGATATCGCAATTACACGCGATTTGTTCTCTAGAACCGCCTCGGATTGTTAAAGCGACGACTCTTGCTGTCAATGCATATTATATGTGTGGTTGCACACGAAAACGATAAACAGTACAGTATCGTCTGGATTACCAATGAACTACGGAAATTTAGTCTTTCGCAGCGTTGCATGGATGAAGGTTGACTGCTAAAAAATATGACGACAAGAAGAAAAGTGAATTGTGAGCCGCTAGATTTAATAGAAATGGTCGAACAAAGACCATGTCTTTGGGACAAAACCGATGAAGACTACAAAAGCAAAATCATACGTGATAGGGCTTGGAATGAAATTTGTAATTTCTTTGTCAAAGACTTCGCCGATCTAAAGGAGAACGAAAGACAGAAGACCGGTAACGTATCGATGTTCATTCTAAAGTAATTGAAAAATTTATCTTCATGTTCCAATAACTTTTCAAAAACTGTGTAAAAAGCACTTTCTACATAACGAACTTTTACTAAAGGATGAACCCAATAACGTCTAAGAACTGTTGCCTTTCTCTGGAGCCTGCGGTGTATCAAGAGTAGTAACACAACACGTCTTCTTTCCATCTTCGATTATTTTACACTGGCAACACTGGGCAAACTCTTCAACTTTTAAAGAATCTAAATTACCGTTATCGCGACATTATCGTATACATGTGAAACACCAGGGCTGATGCGATACGATATGTCGCGCGCGATATATCATTACGATATCGGATGCAGCAAAAGTCTATGTAATATGCGGGAGTCTTTCACACTAGAGCGATACGATAAATAGTATCGCGCCGATAAGGCGATATCGCAATTACACGCGATTTGTTCTCTAGAACCGCCTCGGATTGTTATCGCGACGACTCTTGTTGACAATGCATATTATATGTGTGTTTGCACACGGAAGCGATAAACAGTACAGTATCGTCTGGATTAACAATGAACTACGGAAGTTTAGTCTTTCGCAGCGTTGCATGGATGAAGGTTGACTGCTAAAAAAAATATGGCGACAAGAAGAAAAGTGAGCCGCTAGATTTAATAGAAATGGTCGAACAAAGACCATGTCTTTGGGACAAAACGTCTAAGAACTGCTGCTTTTCTCTGGCGCCTGCGTTGTATCAAGAGTAATAACACAACACGTCTTCTTTCCATCATCGATTGTTTTACGCTGGCAACACTGGGCAAACTTTTCAGCCTAAGGCTGGTTTCACACGAGACGACAGCGATACGATATGTCGCGCGCGATATATCGTATCGCACCAGCCCTGGTGTTTCACATGTATACGATAATGTCGCGATAACGGTAATTTAGATTCTTCAAAAGTTGAAAAGTTTGCTCAGTGTTGCCAGCGTAAAACAATCGATGATGGAAAGAAGGCGTGTTGTGTTATTATTCTTGATACAACGCAGGAGCCAGAGAAAGGCAGCAGTTCTTAGACGTTTTGTCCCAAAGACATGATCTTTGTTCGACCATTTCTATTAAATCTAGCGGCTCACAATTCACTTTTCTTCTTGTCGTCATATTTTTAGCAGTCAACCTTCATCCATGCAACGCTGCGAAAGACTAAACTTCCGTAGTCCATTGTTAATCCAGACGATACCGTACTGTTTATCGCTTCCGTGTGC
This sequence comes from Ctenicera cuprea, assembly GCA_958336395.1. Lineage (NCBI taxonomy): Eukaryota > Metazoa > Arthropoda > Insecta > Coleoptera > Elateridae > Ctenicera > Ctenicera cuprea. Next base: position 38,730,905 of record OY284487.1, on the reverse strand, counting down.
AAACACACATATAATATGCATTGTCAACAAGAGTCGTCGCGATAACAATCCGAGGCGGTTCTAGAGAACAAATCGCGTGTAATTGCGATATCGCCTTATCGGCGCGATACTATTTATCGTATCGCTCTAGTGTGAAAGACTCCCGCATATTACATAGACTTTTGCTATATCCGATATCGTAACGATATATCGCGCGCGACATATCGTATCGCTGTCGTCTCATATGAAACCAGCCTTAAGGTTTGAGTTTGGCTCAGAGAATTAACGATGAGTTACAAGTTGATTATTTCCTAATGCGTTAAGCAGTGGTTTCAAAATTTGGGTAGGCAATGGCAACGACAAAAATAATTTTAAATTACAAGTAAAAACTAAAATATTCTTTATTTCAAAAATGGCCATCCTTATCAAATATCAACAAACAACAAAACATGTATTTGTCTTTTGAAAGTTGCCAGTTGGTCCACGGTATTTTCCATCTTCGCTGTAAACGTGAAAACTACGTATTAAATAGATGCAAACTTGTATGGTGTCATATAACCTATCTTGCACGCTGGACCTGATTGCGGCTACTGATATACACGTACTGTCACCTATCACATAAAAAAATTTTATTTCACTATTTTTTTTTCAATAAAGCCTCCACGCTCTTGCATTAAAACATTAACAATACTAAAACATAGATAGCTCTATTAAAAGCACAAGTGTTATTAGAGCTATGTGTATTATAATTTACTTCTTCTGATTAAGTAACGTACAAATAATAGGTACGTTGGTAAACGATTATTCCAAAATTCAAGATTTTCGTATAAATCTACAGATTCGACTACTCACGGCTGTTACAATACGTCGTGCGGGTTATTATCTGGAGAATAACCGAATTTTAACAACATCAAAATAATCACCTCTACAAATTACGTGAGGAGGGAGGCCTACTGAAAATTTAAATTAGACAAATAGACTGATGGTCTCCAGCACTGATTTGTCTCACCAATAGTCTCCTGGCGCTCGTCCACGTACATTATAAGCGTAGTGAGCCCTAACCGGATCTTTAACACTGTGTATTAGGCAAAGCGCATGCCACTACGCGGTACAAACAGTAAATTGTGGGTTGTTTTAAGTAACTAATAATAAAAACTTTGAAAATGAAAAATCAGTTATTGTTTTATATGCTTTGAGGCCCCTACAAGACTCAGGTAATCCACCGCTAATAGTTTGTAGATCTTCAGCTAGCTTTTATTGCGCCTATTTGTAAATGCTCCACTGGGATTTCCATCCCAGTAGTCGCAACAGTTGCAGACTAACAAATGGCGCTATTTGTAAAATAATAAATTATTCTTCTTCTTGTAGTGCCATACCCTATTCAAGGCGTTGGCAACCTCTCTCCTATGTCTGTGTTTGGTGCGCGGCTATAGATAATTTGCACATATAGACATACAAGACCTACAGTTTAACGTGGGCTCCGAACCACAGGAAATGCATGCATTTCTTCTTCAAAAAGGTTTTTCTGGGGAAAAATCCACCTAGCTGGTTTCCCGTTACCTTGCGAGGGTGAACGACCGGGCCAGGAGTCGAACCAGGGTCAGCTGCATTGGTAGCCCGCGCGCTTACCTCTGAGCTACGGCCTCTCCCAATTTAATTAAATTATTGAGTTATGAATTTATGATAAATAAACACATGTCAATATTGCAATTTACTTTCGGCTTAGACTGCGTCGTCATTTGAGAACTACGCCCAGCATAATCAGGTAAGAACCGTCCTGTAGCTTGTCTGCCTTTACAAGCATTTGCTCTAGAAGTTTGAACAATAGTTGTTGGTAGGCCCTGCCTGCCTAAACAGGGGCGTGCGCTTAGATTATTTAAACATTGGGCCGGACAAGGATTTGATCTTAATGTATTTTAGTCGTCATGTCAGACTATTATTATCCTACGGGCAAGTAACATTTACTTCCCTGTGCTTAAACGCGCCCATCCGTGAAAACGTGGGAGGATTGCACGATATTAAATAGCCCTTAATGTATTTTGTTTGCCTGGACAATAATACTTAATCGGCTTATGCCTGTTAGCTGTTTGTGAACCCATACAAACTAACGTTTCGCAAGCTTGCATCTTCAGAGTGAAAAAAAAACACAGTGTTGTTATTCACTCTGAAGATGCAAGCTGCAATGTCTTGCGAAACGTTAGCTTGTATGGGTTCACAAACAGCTAACAGGCATAAGCCGATTAAGTATTATTGTCCTGGCAAACAAAATACATTAAGATCAAATCCTTGTCCGGCCCAAGATTTAAACAATCTAAGCACAGGGCTCTGCTTAGGCAGGCAGGGCCTACGAACAAATATTGCCGGGCGTAGTTCCCCAAATGACGACGCGGTCTAAGCCGAAAGTGAATTGTAATATTGACAATTCCAGAAACTGCGAAAGCCCCAAAGAATATAAATAAACACATTTTTAAAATTTTTATTATTGAATTATAAAAAGTAGATTTTTTTAATTATTTAAAATAATTGAAAAATTCCCAGATTACTGCGTTTCTGCAAAAGTTTTTTTATCAATCACCAATCAGATCTAGTGATTTTTCGCCAGACCTGGCAACACTGAACTATAAGAACAGGCGCGCCTAGCCGGTATTTGGTATTTGCTGGATCCTGACATCCTTACTATTTTTTTTGCATCCGATCATTGTTTGTGTTCCTTTACCAACGTGCATGCAGAGGTATTAAGAATAACATATTGGTTGATTATTTCGTGGCTCGGAATCACTTTAAGCGAAATGGTTTGCCTTCTCGTATGCAAAACAGTGTTTAAACGCAACGGTCTATTTATTTAGCGCCCAATTTTTAATGTTACGTGGGGGTGCCAAACAAACTCCATGTAAAAGTTTCTTTTATGAATTCTTAGGATTTGAATTTTTTTTTTCGAAAAATTATGGGTAGGCACTGCCTATCCTGCCGGAATAGGGCGGACCGCTACTGGCGTTAAGTTTTTTGTGACGCCTTTTATAAAATTTTGGAGTTTGGAAGTTGATGCCTCTCTGTTTAATAAATAAATAAATAAAACATTTATGTTTAAGCTAAATTGCTCGTCCGTGATAGTAAAATAAGATTCTTACATAATTAATTAAGTTTTCCAATGAAGTAATATTTAGTCGACTAATACAACATTATCTCTATTTATTTGGTTGACGAATAATGCATTACAATCTCCGTTGTTATTTCTTAAATAACTGCAAAAATTAAAATTTAATTTTTGACTTAATTTTGCAAGAGGAGAAAGTACGAAAAAGTTCTGGCGTTCATTTTTTACGTCCTAATACCACTTGGATATTACGCTTTATATATAGCGATGAAGTATGCAAGGAGAACTGCAATGTCGACATCTATCATGGGACGAGACGGTATCAGGATATTTCTCATCTCGTCAATCTTACTTTTAGCAAACTACATGCAATCGTCTACCGATTAATTTTGTTATTGAATTAATGTAACTGTCTAATTAACCAGCGTCTGGTGAGTTCGGTCAACAGCCGATCCTACCTTATTCTAACTTTCGCACCTCCTCGGCATGCAGCTGGAATGTCTGTAAAGCTATCGCCGTCAGCAGAGATAGTAACCTTCCTTAATCACAAGCGTGTTTGAAAATTGAAAACGTCAGTTGTATGTTGCTTTAAAAGTTAAATAATAAAAAAGACGTACAATATAAAATAAAAATTATTATTTCATAGTTATTTTTTTAAAGAGCTACAGTCAAAGGGTAAAAAATATTTTTAACATTCCTTCTTGTAAAGAATGAATATCAGAAGTTACTTTCGCTTTGTATTTTCTACGCTGTACCGTGCATGTTATAAATTAAAAAAAAAAGAATTTGTTGTTTTGTATTGAATGCAATTTATTAGCAATGAAAAAATCGATTTTAACAATTAAATTTCACTTTACACTTACACTTTCATTAACTTGCTTTACTTTCGATGTAAATAGCACACTCCCACACACAACCACATTGACAAGTTAACACTGCACAACGCGAGCCAATATTAGACGAAGTTGTGCAAACGAACCCACCAGACGTCAGTGTTTAATTAGTATTGAATAAATTAATCAAAAAATAATAAATAAATTGTGATCGCGTATAGAAAGAATCAGTATTATGTAACGTGAAAGACCATTATTTGTTGGATAGATTCAAAGTAGATTGTAGAGTTTAGGGAAAATAAAATTATAAAGTTGTATAAGTGATCTTTTCTCAGAATTTCATATACGCTTTCCTACTGGGACGACAAGTAACAAATCTGAAGATAAGGCAACCCTCTAAGATTTGCGGTGTGTTTAAAATTTAATAAGTTTTTGTATTAGCATAAACCGTTTTTGTAGATTGTCTAATTACTTTTAGTCAAAAACAAGAAGCATTTTGCCTGAAACTTCTCATATCTGAAACATATTTACGTTTCATATTCATTAAATATTTTTTGTATATTATAAAATTCTTGCCCCTACTGTTACCATGTAAGATCGACATACGCCTGAAGTGATCGAACGTCTGTTTCTTACTCCTATCAAGTCGTTACGGCCAATAACAGGTCGAACATCTTTTTGTTTTTCTGGACGAATCTAAAGCAAGAAAATAGATTTTGTTGTTTCTGTGAAAAAAGACTGCCTAAACTTATCTCTAGTTCTACGAACCTATAAAAATTAGCATGTTGTCCCCCGTTAATTAATTAAGAGGCATTAAATTATCATTTGCAAAATTTTATAGAAAGCGTCACAGAACGATGAACACATTGGCACAATAACTTAATTGCAGCATATCTCTAGCTCTGTAAGACCTTCAAGATTTAAAAACATACTGTTGTCTGTTTTAAAAATATACGAGAATGGGTTGAAAAGTTCGTGGGATGACGAATAGATGGCACTGTTTCAGACAATTTTTGTGGCGCGCTGGCAAGTTCACTCCTTCAGACCCTCAACTGTCAAATTCTGTTTAATTAAGAGCGTGTCAGACTTTTCGACAAGATGGATAGCGTTGAAATTCGTGCTGTCATTAAGTACTTCTTCTTGAAAAGCTTATCAGCAACCGGCATTCATAATCAGATGAAAGAATGGTCTGAAGGACTCGGCTCTTTCATTTTCCACTGTTGATAAATGGGTTTGTAAGTTTAAATGTGGTCGTACAAGTGTTAAGGATGCACCACGTAGTGGACGTCCAAAATCTGCCACTACACCAGAAATCGTTAAAAAGTGCATGCTATGGTGTTAAAAGACAGTCGGTTGAAGACGTCTAAGGTAGCAGAGACCTTAAACATCTCCAAAGAACGCGCAACGTACATTTTGAATGAAGAGTTGGCCATGAAAGAGCTGTCCGCGAGGTGGGTGCCGCGACTGCTCAGTGTTGATCAAAAATTGGTGCGGATGTAAATTTCTCGTGAGTGTTTGGAGCGTTTTCAAAACAACAAAGTGGATTTTATTCGCCGATTTATCACCACAGATGAAACTTGGGTCCATCATTATATGCCAGAAACAAAACAACAATCTAAACAGTGGCTGCACAGTGGTTTTGCTCCTTCACAAAAGGCAAAAGCTGTTGTACCTGTAGGAAAGGTAATGAATGGCTTTCATTTTTTGGGATGCAATAGATAATCAAGAAAAAAATCATTTTTCACTAGGACATTGCACGGCCCCACACGAGTGCTATTGCTATGCCTTATTCGCCAGACTTAACACCATCAGACTACCAGAAATTTTCAACAGACGACGATGTTAAAGCAACTGTGGATGCCTATTTTGAAGAACTTGACAGTTTTATCAAGGCATAGAGGCTTTGGATCATCGCTGATCCAAATGTATTGAGGTGTCAGGGAATTATTTTAATAAATAAACGTAATTTCAAACCGCAAAGTTCTATTTTTCATTTTCAATTCTACGGACTTTTTAGCCCATCCTCGTATTTTATTGGAAATTTTGAAAATGTAATAGAAAATGATCATTTGTAAATTAAAACTCTCATACAACTCAGATCTAATCTATCTATCTAATATATAAATGCGGGTTAGTGTCTAAACTTTGGACTAAAAAATTGATTTTTAGAACCTGTATGTAAGCGCTATAATCGTATAATACATCCCGCTAGTTAATTTTTCTATGCAAATGAGAAGCAAAGTTCCTTTTTAAAGTAACGTGATATTTGGCTAATTGTAATTACCGAAATGTTACTGAAACGCATTTTGTTTTCTTAACGAACACGTCTATCTAAACACTAACTTTCACTTCGAATCCCCTAATGTTCACTACATCTGCAATCATAATTTATTTCATTGATAAAAGAGGTACGTGGCGTACAGATTATCCATTTTTCAATATCCGTAAGGTAGCAATTTATAAACATTTATTGATGCTGATGTTTTAAGATACAGTTAGATAAAATAGCAGAACCCGTGGACTAAGCCACACGTTTTTTTATAAACAATTGCTAATTGCGGCTGATTTTATTGCTAAAATGAAATTTCTTTGTTAAGCGCGTCTTAAACTTAACAATAAAATAGCAGAACCCGTGGGCTACGCCACACGCTTTTCTTTACAAATAAATACTAGCAACTGTATTAGAATAGATATATTGATGTACCTAATTCATACATTCCGCCGGTACCGTTATACTGTTTCGTAAATGATTGATTTCGATATGTGATATTCGGTATATACGTTAAAATTAAATAGACTCTGTCTCCTAGAAGAATGATGATAGTTTAACGTTATGTGATACACTAGATACCTACGCATATTACAAGTTGAATAATTTGTGATGTTAACTACACTTTTAAAAGATACACTGAATAAATTATAAAAAAAATATTCTTTGTTGTTTCACGTTACAAAACAAGCTTAATGAATCGAAATAATGCATTGTAATGAATTGTTTAGAGCACTCTCACCCCCACTGATCGCATTTGCGGGCTAATAATTGAATGCCCAATTACGACCCCAGAGTCCATTAGAGGCACTTGGGGGCAGCTGTAATTAATGTTATCACTATTTCCTCATGTGGTTATCAGTGGCGACTCGTTATTTAACTATTTTACTGGCAGGAATAAGAAACATGTTCTTCCACCTTACAATAAATGTCAAAGACGTAATTTTTATAAAAAAATTTGTTAATCTGTTAATCTTTCGTGGGCTATGGGGTTTAAATAGCAACTATATACAAAATGCAAGAAAATAAATTTGTTGCTGCGAAATTTTTTTAACTTAGTAAAAATTCATAATTAGTAGAAGTCTTGTGATACTACGTGTTTTTTTTCTAAACTCAGGTGTCTCTGTTGTTAATTCGTATTAATCAATCGGCACTTAAATATTTATTCAAGTATTCATGTTTCTAAGCTTGATAAAATATGATCACAATATTTCTACAAGTTTTTGAATATATGTTTACATTTTCCTGCTTTATAGGTGTCTACATTTCACTCCTTTTCTGTAAATTCAAGGCAAAACTCGTGATTCTTGCAAAAGATATAATAAGCATGATAAACTATTAAAATCAATCTTATATGTAAGATATATCACCATTATAATTATTTAAAATACGCCTTGCAATATCGTTTCAACTTGTATTTATTTTTACAGTAACGCCACTGGTGTGGGCGATAATTGGTAAAATCAGTTTACATGACTCGATGTAACTAATCCCATAATACTCTGTGTAATTTTGTTCGATCGTTGTATGGCTGAATTTTGTTAGCAAATTTACGTAGTTATTATTCTAAGGAAATAGTTCCAGCTACCTAATATGCTGTTTTCTAATTATTATAGTTATTTATAAAACAGTAACATAATTCTGAAGTTTTAAAAGTTGGTGATCGAGAAAGGTATGGTTATTAAACCGCTTTAAAAACTGATATAATTCGTAGCAACATAATAGAAGAAATTTTAACAATGGCATCATTTATATACCGAATCGAATCGTCAGCTACAATTAATTTGGTGATCCAAATGATCACACAGCCCAAATAGAACTCTTTGAACCAAGCCGCCATTGTAGTACATAACTCCAATTAAAATTACTATAAAGTCGCCATCTTCGTTTCACGTCGAATTTGATTATTACTGTAAATTGCCGCTGAATTTATTGTTGTTATAGTGTAAGCGAATGCGGTATGAAGCTCCTCTAAATCTAAAAATAAACGTTCTTGAAAAATATGCCATAAATAAAAGAATAATTTTGATAAATACCTTTTTCGTACATCCATAAGCATAAGCAATGACAATGGCGCCCATGCATTAACTGTAATGGCTTTCAGAAATTACGTTATTAATCTTAGTCGTTGAAACTGTCAGGTGAAATATCGACTGAGCATTCGGGGTTCAAATTAAATTATACGAGTGCTATTCCTTTTTTATGTCGTATATTATGTAGCATGTAACAGCTATTATAACAGACATAGCGTAACTATACAGGTTAAAAATTAAAAAAAAGTTAGGATTCAGATGCCTGCAAATAAATCAAGAATGCTTTGCATAATTATTATACAGTTTTACATTGTATTTAGATAAATAAGGCTTCTAAATATTGCCATCAATTAATTAAAATTGCATAACACAGAAACAGAGCCCTAAAATTAAAAATAATGTTTTGATTGTGAGTATTACAAGTTATGTTATTATCCGAAATCATGTCAATTAATTAATTTTCAGAAAATTTTTAATTAATATTACTTTTTTAAATAATTTATTTAGTTAATTTAATTGCGGGGCAACCGGTATAGAATTCTTTTGCCAAAACACTTACATTGAATACAAAAGTCATCTTTTTCATTTGAATAAATTAAAAAATAACGATTAAGAGAACGAAATGTCGTGCCAAAGTAAGATTGCTAAGAATATTTTACGTCGCGTCGTGTGGGTGTTGCGTCAAAAACAAATTCAATCGAGTTATAGAGTACACGACTACAATTCAATATTACCAGAGCGCAGATTTATAGGCATTTATTTTTTTTAAATAAGCGCTCATAATAAGCTTGATAAATTAGAAGAAGAAACAAAGGAAAATCACAAAATATGCAAATTTAAAAAGAATACAAAATTTTTATTATTTTTCATAAAAATAAGGTATTGTCACAAATATTTTAATGCAAAATAAAAACAGCAAATAAAAATTTACTTTGATATAAATTTCCTTGCCGTTCAAACCATATTGTTATTAAAAATTTAACTGAAGCATATCACGCAAAGACAAAAATTTTATAAATCGGCTTTTAAAAATATGAAATATTAAAAAACCGCAACTTACTGTTTTCATGCAGCTTCTGCAAAATATTTTGTTATTTTCAACAACTAATTTAGGAAAATCTTTACGCCAAGTTGCCGGTACGGATTTATCCTTCACTTTAGGCTTTTTATAATTTCAAATTAAAAGTATTCACAAAACATCGCTACGCAATGGAATGCTTCGGATTACTGACGTTAACAAATGACAAAACAATGTTTTTAGCCTTTTTACAAATAAACGCGATAGACTATTGTGTGTGGCTTTCGATAGAACACAGAACTTGGTGATTTCCCGAGCGCACTATTTGTTTCTCTGAGGGATGTTTGCTTGGTCGAGCAGGGGATTTGGAAGTTTGGATGACAAACCAGTTTGACTGGGTGCATATTTTATTTTATTGATTTAACACGCCTGAAGATGATCTTGTTTTCATATTAATCACGCCGAAACATATGTTGCGATTCTTTACTTGTAAATAAAGCATATATTTTTTGAGGATACGACAATTTTGTGTTTTTTTCTGAGGTGATCAACGACCCACTAAATTCTAATAATCGCAAATCTTAAATTGTTAAGTTGGAAGAAGTTTATTATTTTAGTATACAGGGCGATTCGTGGTTAATAGCCAACACATGACAACAACAAGTTCGTATGAAATAATTCCGAAACATCTTCCTAAGAAAGTTACATTGTTCATAATGTGAAATTTCTATTTCTCGTTTTAGCACTAATTTTACAAATACGAAACCTTTTACTACTTCATGTATGCTTTTATCAACCTTTCAGTGGAGCGTTTTTTATAGGGGCCATATATACATATCTAGTCTATTTTTTGTTAAATCCGCTATTGTATCACACAATCAATTTAAACATCTTGTAGACGTGTAGACAATATCAAAAATATATAATAACATGCTATTTTTCAGCCATCATATACCAAATGATTATTATCGATGATATGAAACCGAGCTGCAGATTCAACGAGTGCAAATGCACGAATTGAATGTGCTACATCAGTTTTAACGAGTATAAATCATCGACAATGAATCATAACACGCGCTATATTTAGTAGGAGAATATAATTAATAAAACACTATGGCTAACCAAAATTATTTTATTTCATACTGTACGCTATATACCACTTTACATCATTGATTTGAGTCCGGGAAATGGCACATTACAGGCCAAGGTCGGGAAGTGTTGCTTAGCAGCCCTTCCCGAACTGCTTGGAGAAAAATTCATCAAACACATCTATTTGTAGCTAAGCAACGAGAAATACCAACAGCGAATGTTTAATTTGACAGAATATAAATTTTAAAAATGACGTTTTTATAAAAAGAAAATATTCAAATAAAAAATGGTTTTGGCAGTAATGAAATAAAATGTTGTACGATGCACGTCCGTGAAGTGATTATTAAAGCATTCGTTTAGAAATTTCGGACTCGGCTCCTTTCGTCGCCTCGTCCGCAAATATCTAAACTCATACTTTAATATGTCACTTCCCGGACTAGTGACGTAAATAACTATTACTAAGTGGCATTTTATTCTAGTTGCTATGATCGTAATGTGGTTACCAACGCAACATACGTAAATGAGGTAATAGATTTTCTTTTATTACCGCTCTAATAAAATGTAACTAGGCTTTTCTATGCATCTGATTCCTATTTGTTATATTCCTCAAGAACTAGCAACATTTTTTTATTGTACGCTAATAAAGCTAAGACGTGTAATCATTTCGGAATTACAAAAATTTGTAATTTGTAATAAAATATTGACGATTGACAATCGAGTACTTTTTATAGGTTCCTTGTCTCGGATCTTTCTTTCTCTCTCTCACATTTACTGCGAAATTAAGACCTGCATATCATAGCAACAACCGGTTCGTGCATTCTCCTTATGTTTTATATAACTTCGTGGTAGCGGAATTAATAAGACTTCAAACGTAGCTTTTAGAACCAGTAATGTTTTATCGGGTGAGGGGGGAGGGGAGTTACTTTCTTTTCTCCTTCTTGTGTTGACGAATTGTTTTGAAATCTTTGGTGTTTCGGGCTGCAAAACTTTCTTATAAACGATTGTTCTGCATTTTATTGGTGAGAGGATAAAGAGACGATTTTCGGCTTTTCAATACTCTTGTGCTTTGATTGTCCAAACAGTACATGACTATTGACTAAAAGTGATGAATGTATCACTATTTGTCATCAGTGATCCTACTGGTTGAATGTTATTTTTTCTTTTCCCATACTTTTGCGGAACTTACGATTTCATGCAAATTTTCGAATTTCAGACTTTAACGAAAATATGCGTTTTGGGGTCAAAGAAACCAAAAGAAGTGGTTTTTAAAAAATGGCTGTGGGTGGATACGTGCGTGGGTGCGTTCGTTTCCCTATATCTCCGGAACCTCGCCTGATTTTTGTAAGATTTGGTGCGTGGGAGTTTTTTAAGTTGCAGGTAGTTGGGTAAGGTGTTAATCGGCTCCGGAACCGGCAACAGAAATTAGACCTGTTTTTTGATATAAATTTTGTTCTAAACATTTTTTTGAAATTTTGAATACATAGCGTTGTAGTGCATTTAAAGACAAATAAAACCCTTTTTCCAAATGCTGTATTGTAAAAACGTAGGCCACTACGAATTTTTGAAAATTATAAATTTAATGCTGGATTACTCAAAAACCAAATATACAATTAATACAAGTTTTTATATTATTTAATAGCCCTTAATAAGTATAATTAAGCTATGAAAAAATGTTTTTAGAAATATGGAAATTGTAAATATACTAGAATAAAAACATTTCCACAAATTATTCCTCAAAAACTATACACACCATATTTTTAAAACTTTCTGAGCAGACAGAACTTGCTGAACTACATACAAATTTGCTTTTTACTAATCTCTCAAATTTTACTCTGACGCGAAATTTTTAAAAATTTGGTAATTGACGCGTTTTTCGAAAATTACGTGATTTTAACTGCACCTATCAATTAGCTCCAATTAAAAAGATATTTATCTATATATGCAATTTTTGATTACTCTATAAATAAAGTGGTTATTACCATTTTTGTCTTTTGTCTTTACGTAGAAGACGCGCGCGAAGTGTACTTAACCGACGTCTTGGATCTGGAACGGGCTGGAGATGACTAGATGTAAATTTCAATTACTTCTTGACGCGAGAATATTTAAAACGATAAAAGTGTGGGTCAGTACCAGCGACCTGTACGTTGTACGCCCAGTTTCGATCTTATAAATAGTTCTGTTGGGGTTTGAAGGTTATGAAGAAATACTTCTAAAAATACAGAAAACAATAATTTAAGGATTACTGTAAAATTCAGGTGACTTGTCATCCATTTTTTCTTTTTCCATACTTTCTAATACGAAAATAGGTATAGGTTTAGAAAATTTTCTATTTCATGATTTGAACGATCTGTTTTTTTGGAAAATCTCTAATTGTGTGTGTTCGTCAGTTTCCCTAGAACCTGTTATTGTAATGAAATTAAAATTAGGGAAGCATTTTAGAAATTCACCAATATATTAAAAAAATCCTAAACCGGAAGCGGCAGTAAGACTTGTTTTTTGGTATTATTATTTTCAAAAACTGAATTACGCAAACACTGATAGAAGACTGTAAGGCAAATGAACCGTTCTGTTGCTTTAAAACGGTGATCACAATGCTTAAAATTTTTACTTATCAGTAGAATAAGATCTTGAATTTCAGATGTACCTAGTAATATTAAAGTGGCCTCGCTCCTTTTTGCCTATGAAATGTCTAAATTGTTCTCTGGCATTCTTATTTAGTCTATGTAAAGACTAGAACGATGATACCGAAATAATTTAAAAATGTTAAAAATATAAATATAAGGGCGCTTCCCTCCGTTCTGAATCTAGGCTAAAGCTTCCAACAAAAGCGAATCCAAAATATCACAAAATTTAAAAAGAAACAATGATGTTTCAAGTAGGTACTTATCTATCTATTTGTACAAATTAATACTAGTAGCAGACTGGTAGTAACAAGATACGTTGCTACTCGCACAGATTCTGTAAGTTCATAATGATGTGAACAAAAACTTTAAGGTAACTTAATACAATTTGTCGAAACTGGCTATGGAATTTTTGGTATGCCGTTCGTTATACCGACTCCCACACCAATACCCCGTTTTTTTGTTTTGGCAATTCATAACCTCATACAACACCAAATTGCTGTGAGTTTTAAAATCCACAAAAATATTGTTTTTTCGTGTTGATTTAATTTCTATTTTTATATCTATGGTTACAGTGAATTAATATTCTGAATAATCAAAAACCAACGACCACAAAACAAACACTAATACTACTAGATACCACAGTTAATTAAAATTGTCCAATAACATTTGATGTTTCAAGTCCTGGTTCATTTTCCCCGTTAAAAAGTCAAGACCAAAACTTGTTCTACAAGTTGAGTTTTTAGTTTGTTTAGCAAAAATCATAATCTATTTTAAAACGTTAAAGCCCTGAGACATGCGATGGTCTTCCAATTAATATTGTTGGTTTTCGAGTAGTGTAGTTCATAAAAAAGTCAAAGGTTTAGCATGAATATCACAAGAATAACGTATAATAATAGCCGAGCATGGTTTACAGATAGCTATGGTTAGGAATATGATTATTATTTGAACATTTATGGAAGGAGCAGAGATGGACTTTATCGTTAACAGATTGCAGCTACTAAAGGCAAGTCACATCCCTACGAATCCTAGGTAAATTATTAAATTCGAACACACTTGACCCACAAGTCAAAATATGTCAGCCATTTTGGTAACATTAATCTAACAGCTAATAATCAAAATTTATTATAATATGCATATTTATAGATACTAGCAAACAGAAGCATAGATTTAAATACATTTAAGATTCAAATTTTAATAGGCATTAAAATGCTTTTACATAAAATTACAGGGAAGCTAATAATCGAGCATGTAATTATTCAGTCCGGTCCTGTAACCTGGTGAGATACCTGCAGCGCGGGCTCGTCGTAAACTAGGAGTCCGTCTCGGTTATGATTTGTGGTCTAACCCTTGCTGCTGATGTTTGTTTGATTTACAACTTCCATCTCGCCAACGCATTTATTCTTGCCCATTTTTTAAGAGGTACATGATTATGACAAAAGAGACCATTTATAAAAGCAACTATATTTATTTAATGTTTATTCTAAATTTCTCTGCCTAAATATGTGTATAAATAATAAATTATGTACACCTATAAAATATGATGTTGTAATAATATTAATCTATTATATAAAAACAACGTTCATGTTTCGCCGTTTGTAATTAAGAAATAAATTTTAAAGAATAAGGTTAACACACAACTGCAATATCTAGGCTCAATTTATAGTCATATCCAACTTAGGATTTCTAGTTTATGTAGGCTTTAATTATCGGCACTATATCAAAATAAAACTAAAAATGTGTAAGCGCAAGTGATTCATATTCTTTTCCCAGTTTTTGCCTAGAAAAAAACGCATATAAATATACATTTAGACCAGTGGCGGTCCATCCTGTTAGGGTAGGCAGTGCCTACCCATAATTTTTCAAATAAAAAATAAAATTCTAAATTTTAATAATGAAAAGTTACTTTTACATACAGTTTTTATTTTTATTTTTTAACAGCACCACGTAATATTAAAATTGGACGCCAAACAAAAAGTGGAAGTAAATGTATTAACCAGTATGTAACCAAATTTCACTTACAGTTAAAGCAACAATAGCAGAATAGCTTTGAAACAAAGCGACCGCAAGTAAACAAACAAGTGTTTATGTTTATGGGACGCCCAGCTTACCGGGCCGAATTATTCCAGGTCAGACACAATCAGCCAGTCTATTATTCTTAATACTTTTGCATGTACATTTATAAAATAATGCAATGATCAGTTGGAAAAAATAGTAGGAATTTCAGAAGGTTTTTGGCATCGAAAAAGCACGGCCTCGCTCGGATATTTAAATTACTAGCGTCGTTCAGCGGCATTCACGTCCAGCGTGAAGCTTTTGAGTGATTGTTTATTTCATATGTAGTTTGCAAATTGGCAGCAAATGTGGGAAATCTCGTCGACCAGCTTTTAAAAGAAAAATTTAATGGTTACTCTTACGCAAAACAAATAGAAATTAAAAAACCTGGGCGATGTACTTCTAAATGACTAGGGCTGTTACAGACAGACGGAAGGAAGAAATCTAAATCGTTTAATATTGAATAGTATTAAAGAATGGACTGGCTGACTGCTAGCAACATTAAAAATAAATTATTTTGCTGGAATTGCTTACTATTTTCATCTACATCTAACCCCTGAAAGGTATGGTCCGAAACAAGATACTCAAAAATCTTTCAGCTGTAAAGCAAGTAAAAGATCGATCAAAGAACATTTATTTGCAACCGTTAGATTAAAATTATTTGGCAAATCACGCATTAACTTGGCTTTGGACGAAGGTTTACGTTATCAAATTAAAGTGCATAATGACAAAGTGAAATTTAATAGAAATTTTATGCATAGATTAATTCATTTAACAACAGGTCTTGACAAATTGAAGTTGCCGTAATTTTTTATACGTTTTAATCTTAATGTTAAATAATTTTTTTTATGTCTACCCAAATTTTAAACCCACGAAACGCCACTGATGTAGACACAATAAGAGGCATAGTATAAATTGGATAGTAGGTACAATTGAATTAGAAAGTTTGTTATTTGTATGCATTTGATGGGTTCAAAGGCAATAAAGAGCTTCATGAGCTGAAAATCGACTTTAGTAAGAATACGAAGCACAGTGCATTATCCGTCTTTTTACAGAACGTCGAGGCGGCCCAGAAAGAGCAGAATTTTTTCTCAGTATTGTTAAAAGTATTATCTGTTTCGACAACCAACTTGAAAACCCTGAAGATGGGACATTGTTTGAAAAAATGTTATGCAATTATTAACTAGCCTATAGGTTCTCTCATTATGCAAAAAGGCAAATTATGCCTGCAACTTACTTTACATAATATTCGTCGTAAATATGAAATTGTTATGGTACCAGGGCAGAGCTATATGGGTACAATTAGTTACGCCGCAATACCACATCATTGTTAATCTTGTTACAAAGTCTCTGGAAATTCAAGTTAAATAAAGTCTCGAAATTCCAAGACGAGACGTTTTACCACAAGACCAGATCAACGTAAAACGAGACTAAAGTCTTTTGATTCTCGAATCCTTTTTTTTCATCAATTTTTAATATTCTTGCAATTGTAATTAAGATAATGAACAGTTTTGGTTTTCTGCCCATTGCGAGTAGTTAAAATAAAATTCTGATTTAAATATGTACAACAAAATAAAGAAAATCATAAAAGTTACTTAAAATACAAGCCAAAAAACTAAAATGTTTCCAAAAAATGTTGGTTGTTTTACGACCCTCCATCAGAAGGAATTTCGCACGAAAGGGGCAGTTCCAAATAAAATAAAATTGACAACAAAAAGGTTATTGTAATAGTTAACCTAGTTTAACTGTACACCTATTCTAAGAAATTAAGACGAGAACGTCGTTAGGTGCAGTTTCGAATTTTCAAGACGAAACAAGACCTTCTAAAGTTTTGGTTTCGTGTACCTAGTCTTGTACCGACACTATGCATACAAAGCGATTCATAATACGTGGAACACACTTTCAGGTTAAATTCAGAATCCAAAACAATGAAAAAATTTGTAATAGCAGGAGCTAGCAGGGCGTACGCCCCCTCCTCCTTCTATTACAACTTGGTTTTACAAAAACATCTTGAAAACTGTTGAATTTAGCGACTTTCCATGGGGTATTTTTGTGTGTATTTTTGTATCGAGAAGAAGATTTTATAACTTAAACTTCAAAAACTTATGTAAATTAGTTAGAAGAAAATATTAGGTACGTACGGAATATTTTCTTTTAACTAATTTACATAGTTTATGAAGTTTAGGTTATAAGGTCTTCTCGATACAAAAATACACACAAAAATACACAAAAATCGCTAAATTCAACAGTTTTCGAGATAATGTTTTTGTAAAATCAAGTTGCCATGAAGATCTCACACATCAAAACAATGAAACCCGTTTATATACGCTTGAGCTCAGAAACGCGTTGTTACGGAGTTACAACCTCTGGAAGTAGGAACATTTCAATAATGCAAACTGTTTCCTCTCCCTCCGTAAGGAAGCATTAACGGACCCATGTTTATAGAACATATTTTTACTGCTCTGATGTGCAGAACTTCTACTCAAAATTTGTAAGAACTATTTTCGCATCTTTAGAGGGAACCCTCCGGCTTGTATTGTAAATTAACTGAAATTCAACAACAGTACTTTTTTGTATAATGTAAAGAGAATAAGCTTATATAACTAAAAATTCAAAAATTGTAGAGATGGTAAATATTTCGAAGAAAATATTACGTGTCCCCCTTCCTCATGAAACATTTCTAGTGCATTTATTCAAACAAAAATTAGTAGAAATATTAAGTTATATGATTAATGTTCGGATACATAATTTCAAAATTTTAGAGCAACTACTGCGACAGTTATCGACAAAAAAATTATTGAACTCTTTCGTCATTTGGAGGTTGTAACTCCGTACCCGTTTCCGTACCCATGTTAATAAGAACTGTTTTCATTGTTTTCAGATTTTCAATCTACTCTGAAAGTGTGTTCCATATGGTATAAATCACCCTGTATATCCCAAAGAAACAATTGTTTAATTGAACTTTTTGAGCTACAAATACAAGAAGAACCGTTTCCCTGGGCGGGTAAGAATAGGAACCGAGGTCCGTAGAAATAAACTTTGCTTTCACGGCAAAGTTGATTTCTACAAACCTTGGTACGTACATACAAAGCTTTTACTGGGGGAGAGAGTATTGTAAAACAAAAACTGATAAATAAAATTTATTGTCGGGGAACTTTCATTTAAAATTAACGCCAAAACTTTTTCACTTTGTTTAATTTTGGCAAAACGGCAGGGGATGTAAAACATTATTCAGTAGACAGTTTAAGCATTTACAAATATGCTTTAACTTGAGAAAAACCTTAAATTTGGCATTACTTCATCAATTTAAATATTTTCCCTTAACCAATTCATGTGCAAGTAGGTTTGGCTAGTAATGGGATATTTCGAACGAAAATAATCGTACTATTCGATTATTGAAATATTTCGAGATATCTCGAGCGGTTACAGAAAACCATTTGATTGATTTTAGGAATTTAAAATTTTCGGGCTTTTCCAGTTCGGAAACGCGTTGAAGCATTCCCCTTTTACAGTAGGCAACTGCAAATGCCCCAGATACATGATACGGTGATACCACCAGTCGTGGTATTATAATGCGAAATGCGAACACACAAATATCAGGAATGCGATTGCATAATGACCTCGACCGCGTCTTTCCCGCGCAGCACAACGAGATAATAGTGTTCTGTCTTGATCATTACTATTTATTAGAAATAACAAATACAGCAGTTTTAACTGCACTGCTTTGTTTCTCGTAGTCATTTCAACACAGAGTCGTATTTGAAAATTTTAATATTGCTCTAAAAAGTATAAAAAATGAAAAATATAAAGAATACTGTTTTTTTATTTAAATTAATATTTAGATTAATACTGTATTACTGTTGATAAAAACAAGAGGTACACTCAGAAAAACTAAACTTGATTATTTAAATAATTAATAATAATTAATAATCGGATATTGTTTTTGTCCTTGGTTTCATTTTGGAAATATAATTGATTTATGAAAGAAAAAATGTATGCACTTTAGCGGATTATAGAAATATTACTCAAAAACAGGACGGAATTAACGATTAAATGTGTTCAAATTAATAGAAAAACTATTCAAAGCTGGAGCTTTAGGCTGTTTTGTAGAGCGGCCTGAGAAAAGACGATGAGAACGAAAACTTCTTTATACGAGCATTCGATAGCAAGCGGGGAGCGTTTGTACCACTTTTTACCGCATAGAAACATCCGAATGATTTTATCAAAATCAATCATTCGATTAATCTGTAGATAAAATACTTAATTACTTTAACAATATTTATTTATTTTAACCTTATACGTATTTCGGCATGTTTACATGCCATTGTCAAAGATTATATGAAAAAGTAAACAGTTAGTGTTGTTATAGCAATAGAACTTGGTGACTTGATCTCGGTAATTGTCTGCAGATGACTTGATTTCTTATTCCAAAATGTCCAGTAGAGGAGAATTTAAGAGATCAATTTGCTCATTCGTTAATGGTACAGTTTTTAAATGTTTGTGAATTTCAAAAGCTTCTAGTATATCTAATGTATGTTTATCATCACAAAAGTGTAAATATTTTATGGTGTTATTAGATGTCATTGAATGATTTTGTTCTAGTAAGTGTTTAGCGTAATTGGATGTATGTGGGTGTTTGTATTTGTAACAACGTACGTGTTCTTTATACCTAATATCAAAATTTCTAATTGTCTGGCCTATATAAACCGCATTACAATGCGAACAATTTAATTTGTAAATGCCTGATTTTAGCAAATCGTCTGTTTTTGATTTTGCATTAAACAAAGTGTTTAAGATGTTTCTAGTTGCTTTAAAGCTTACTTTATATTTATTTGTTTTGTTTATAACTTTAGCAATTTTTTCTGATTTGTCACCAATATATGGGATCGAAGCATATTTAATTGTATCGAACGAAGTTAGGGTATTCGAATAAATTTTTTGAATGGCTAATTTATAATCTTTTTCTTTAATTAATGTATCAATAAGTTTAGTATTATAACCATTACTGTATGCAATTTGTTTAATAATTGAAATTTCTTTATTATAATAATTTTCACCTAAAGGGACCGTCAAAGCCATATATGTATCAGGGACCTGTATGCTGCTAATTTATGTGTTTTATGATGACAAGAATCGTGTGGTATTGTAATGTCTGTTTGTGTAGGTTTTCTATAAACTGAGTACTCAAATTTATTAGTTGAATTATTTTTTATGTTTAAATCTAAAAAGATAATGGACTTATTTTGTTCAGTTTCTAGTGTAAATTTTATGTTTGGGTGCAAGCTGTTAATAAAAATTAAAAATTCATTAATTAAATCAAATGAACTATTAAAACATGCTAAAATGTCATCAACATAACGAAACCAAAATATAACTTTCTCAGATTGATTTGATTCGAATATTTGATCTTCTAGATTTTCCATAAATATGTTAGCTAAAAGAGGTGAAATAAGAAATAAGAAATCAAGTCATCTGCAGACGATTACCGAGATCAAGTCACCAAGTTCTATTGCTATAACAACACTAACTGTTTACTTCTTCATATAACCTTTGACAAGGGCATGTAAACATGCCGAAATACGTATAAGGTTAAAATAAACAGATATTGTTAAAGTAATTAAGTATTTTATATACAGATACTTATTAAATATGGACTTTAACGAAGTAAAGCTGGAATTAATAAATAAAATCATTCGATTAAATGCTTTCGTATAGCAATTGTTCGATTATGAAAATCATTCGATTATGCCCATCATTAGGTTTGAGTGTTTTTAGCAGATACGTTGGTGGTATTTGTTACTAAAAGGCAAAAGAAAAAAAATACTATAATGAAGAAAATAACGAAAAGTTTCCTAGCGCTTCTGTATATTTACATCTGAGAGCGCTCGCAACTTGTTTGCGGGCGTATGGACAATTTCAAGCAAAGTCCTGCTTCCATTATCCCGTAACCACTGTTAGCAGCTCTTGTACAATTTTTTTTTACCGACAAACATAATAGCTTATTTTTTTTTTGATTTTTACTGTATTGTTACAAACTTGGTGCAACTTCTATTATTGTGGTAGATTAATCATCATACTTCGATTTTCTATATTATTTTGACATTTTGTAAATAACTAAAGTTTATTTCATAATTATGCTAAAGCTTAATGTGGTTTGTGGTATTGTGGTTTTATATATCCACACATAGTTTACATAGTTTATGTTGCTTATTTCTCTTTCAGAATTTCTTTGAATTTAGGTACTATTTAAAAGTGACTAAATCATAGTAACCATAATTTTTGAAAAAAATTAAGTTAGCTTTTCTGTTGTACAATTTATGCAAAATCTTTATTAACCCAATTATTTTTCTCTGATCAATTTGTAAGAACTGCTAGGATATAAATTTATTAGTCACAAAAGTCATTTACCTATCACATTAGTATGTATTTCTCTCACTGATTGGGACGTTCTTACTAATTTTCCTGCCATATTTTATGATTATGAAAAATAATAATGTGATATTGTCTAGAACAACCTAAGGAGAAATCACATAAAAAATTAAAGACATAGGTCTCAGGTATAATAAATATAAAAATTTTAGTGGTTCTGTTAGTTGTTTATGCTAACATACATAGGTAGAAGCGCAGTTAAATTTTATGAACCTAATAGACATTTCCATTCATAATAATCGTAACTGGGAAACAGCAAGATTACATTTATGAAGTATTTGGCTGTCTCATCTAATGGGCGATGGACTACCAGCGTTCATAAAAAATTGATTTCATATCCTGAATTGAAATCATCGTAAAATTTATACATACCTATTCGTATTTAATTTATTTCGTGAAAAATTCACAAATACGTAAAAGATAGTTTATAAATATGTATTGTAATTTGACTACATAAAATTAAACAACTTTTAGGAAAAAACTGCACCAATCGCATCAATAATTTATACAAAATAAAACCAATATATTTATTTTCTAAAATCTTATTTGATATTTTATTTATTTATTTAGTACAGAATAACTTCAAAACCCGTTTTACTTAATTACCGTTGGTATTTTTGAATACAGAAAAATTTACATACTTAAGTAATCTTGAAAAATGTTAACTAAAAAACAATTAACAGCTAACTCACAAGTCAGCGTCTAAAAAGTCTAAATCTAAAAAACGTAATTCAATACTGTTTATTAAATAGCAAAACATTAAAGGAATCAAAAAATTCTGATCTTTTTGACCTTGCCATAGAAATAACTGCATTTTTACATGGGTTGTTAAGATTTCTGCTTCTTACTTTGATACCTTACCGTTTATAAACAATTTTGTTATAATTTTTATAATTTAAAAAAATGACATAAGAATGGCTCTAATTTTACCTAATTTTATTAGCACACTTAATTATTTATTTGTGCTAACACAATTAGTAAAAATTAATACTGAAAGAAAGGTAGAATTACAGCCATTCGTGTCATTTTTTAAAACTACACAAATTATTATAACAAAATTGTTTATAAACGGTTTATCAGAGTATAACGAAAACTGTTTTTAAAATTTTTTCAAATTTGTATTGCGATTCCATGGTCAACTAGACTAGTTGGCGGTAGTTATATCGATTTTCCTGTCAATTGGTAGACGAAACTCTAATGTCGACATAATTATAAATAACTTTACAGATAATCTACAACACTACTCTGATACTTAAAACCAAGCAGTGTGTTCCATTAAAAATTTAAAAAAATATTACTTCCGATTTAACCGGTCAAAATAACTCAATTTTTCCGACTAGTGCTTATGAGCAGGCTTAGGATAATTATGCATTTGCATATTTGCATATGCAAATGCATATTTTTAACATTTTATACAATAAATGCATATTTTGACCATTTCTAACTAATATTGCATATTTATAGAAAATTTGTTTTCAGTTTGCATAAAATAGCAATTTTCAATTTTTTAGCTACTTTCAAAGCAGGCAGCGTAAAACTTATACTTGTTTTACATCTAAAACCCCTTGAAAACATTTAAAAACAATTCAAAGATTCTAATAATTTGCAAGCCAGTTAAAAGTATCTTTTGCGGAACCTAGCCTTTGTTAAATTAAATACCTACCTCAAACTACTTAAGGAAAAAGTATGTTCTGGGAAATATCTAACAACCCTTTTCTTGCTAACTACTTAACTTTTATTCTATAGTAAAATCCTTAGTTCTCTAATATTCATCGAACCGTTAACATTGAAATATTAAAACAGTAAAGTGAAAGTGTTAAAATTTAAAATGGGAAAAGAAAAAAGGTCTTTAAGTGTAGTTATGAACCAGTTTGTGCGTGATTTTCCAGACTTTTCCACCGATGGTGCTGTGCTATTTTGCAAATGTTGTGAAATTACAATATCGGCTACAAAGAAATTTCAAATTACTCAGCATATGCAAACAGGAAACCATCTTAGCAATAAAAATAGAAAAACTGCTAATAAACAGCAGCAATTATTGATAAGTGCAATGCCAAAGCCAGGGCCAAAATATTCCGAATTTAATTATGATTTGCGTAAAGCCCATGGACATAATATTACCAAGTCGATGGTAAAGCCTTTATATCTGCCGATATATCTATGGCCAAGTTACAAATCCCAACACTTACCGAATTTTTCGAGAAGTACATGAAAAGAGAATTGTATGCTGCTACATTAAACCAAATGCGGGCGAAGGTGAAAGACTCTCAAAATATTTGGGTTTCACTTGATGAGACAACCGATGTGGAAAACAGAGCCGTTGCAAATTTTGTGTTTGGCGTTTTGGGGTTAAATAAGGAAAAAAATAAATCGTATTTACTGACGATGAAAGTGTTGGACCATACAAACCATTCCACAATTGCGGCGTTTTTTAACGATTCGTTAAGTCTTTTGTGGCCCTCAGGAATTCTTTGTGAACAGGTGCTAGTGGTATGTACGGATGCAGCCCCATATATGTGCAAAGCTATGACTGGCCTGAAAGTTTTGTACCCCAAATTGATACATGTTACCTGTATGGCTCATGGATTGCACAGAGTTGCAGAATTAGTTCGCTCCCTTTATCCTGACGTGAATGCTTTAATATCCACTGTGAAAAAAGTATTTTTGAAAGCACCCAGCCGTCAGCAAAAATTTAGAGAATTTTACAACAATCTACCACTTCCTCCTGTACCCGTAATCACAAGATGGGGAACATGGATCGAAGCTGCCAAATACTACGCTGAAAACTTTGAAACTATACAAACCGTTGTGAATGAATTTGATAGCGAGGAAGCTCAAAGCATTAAAGATGCGCAATGCATTCTAAAGAAGAAAGGAGTCCGCGAGGAATTAATTTTTATTGCAAGCAAATTTACTTGCATTTCATCTGCTATTTGCAAATTACAAGGAAGAGGAACTCCTATAAAAACCAACATCGAAACAGTAGAAGAAGTAGTTCGTGCTTTGAGTGTGCTGAAGAAAAAGGATTTCATCGTAAAGTTAAAATCATTGCTTTCAAAAAACAGTGGCTATCGCCAGCTCAAAAATATTAGTGACGTGTTAGAAGATAAGGCAACAATTGATGACAGTCTTGTTAATTTAAAACTTGCAGATATAATTAAGTTAGAATTTGCTCCTATGGTTTCGTGCGATGTCGAAAGAGTCTTTTCTGAATACAAAAATATACTTGCAGATAACAGGCGTAAATTTACCTTTGAACAGTTATTACACCATGTAATTATTAAATGTAATAGTAGCATTTAAATTCTGATTCCTGTTTTTATCTTAACATTAATTAATTAGGTACTACTGTTATTCTTATTTTTATTCTATTATTACTTTAATTAAATATATAGGTAATTGTGACAATTTATTTCTTTTTATAAATGTATGTGTTTGCATGTTAGTTAATAAAAATTATTTTTTGCATCTATCTGACTCTTACTTTTTGTTTTTACTATAACGACAATAATTTTTTAAGTCCATATTTAAGTGCATATTTTCGCTATTTTACGTGCATATTTGCATGCATATTTTCCAACTTTTAAGTGCATATTTATCCTAAGCCTGCTTATGAGTATATTAAGCCTACAAAATTTTGTAATTTAGTAGGTAATTAGGGCTGTGCGATTATCAAAATGCATAATCGATAATAAATTGTAAATAAAATAAACGATGGATCAATCAATGTTATTAACCGAACAATCAATAATTTAAATAATCAATTAATCAAACAATTGATTAATCAAACAATCAAATAATCAATTAATCAGATAATCGATTACTCTGACAACGCTTACTACGGGAACATAATTTTAATTTTTTTCTATGAAACAACGGCTGTCTGTCTGTCTATTTGTTTCTAATACTATCACTAGCGGCCCTTACAGTACTATTAATTATTACATTAAGAAAAATCTGGTAACAATACTTGTCTGTAGAATCGCTGCATACGCTGCCGCTTGCTGTCATTTCGAAATATATCTCCGACCGACGCCTAATGCCGGTGTTGAACAATCAACTAATCAAACAATCAATAATTTAAATAATCAATTAATCAAACAATTGATTAATCAAACAATCAAATAATCAATTAATCAGATAATCGATTACTCTGACAACACTTACTACGGGAACATAATTTTAATTTTTTTCTATGAAACAACGTCTGTCTGTCTGTCTATTTGTTTCTAATACTATCACTAGCGGCCGTTACAGTACTATTAATTATTACATTAAGAAAAATCTGGTAACAATACTTGTCTGTAGAATCGCTGCATACGCTGCCGCTTGCTGTCATTTCGAAATGTATCTCCGACCAGCACGTGCACCGACGCCTAATGCCGGTGTTTTAAATAACATACGCTGACCTCATCGTGGACAAGGCACGCTAGTGTTTTATAAACTTTCAGGTCCTTAACCAATTAAAACCGGACTGGTCGCGATAATACTTCTTTTGGGAAGCTCCGGTGTTATCAACGTTGTATAGGCACAGCAACAAGTCAACAAAAAATTTTATTTTTGCATTTAACAATTAAATACCGCGTTTGTACGTTAGTACGTAACAAATAATTATACTAAATAATAATTTAATGTTTTTGTTAGTGGAATATTTAACAGCAATACCACATGGGAATTAAAAATTATAGATAATTCTGTTGCTTCATTGAGAACTAAATTGTGTTGTCGCTAGGCAATATCACGAGTTCGAAGGACGAGCGATATTACCGTGGTACCAACACAATTGAGTTCGTCAATGAAAGATGGAATTATAGATTATTTTAAATCCACGAGTAGTATATATTCCACTAACAAAAAAATAAATTATTGATAATTATAATTATTTGCTAAGTACTAATGTATTAAGGAGATATTTAATTAGTAAAAGTTAAAATAAAAAATGTTGTTGACGTGTTGCTATGGTTATACAGCGCCGATAACACCGGATCTTCCTAAAAATAATACTATCGCGGCCAGTCAGGGTCTAATTGGTCAAGAACCAAAAATAACCGGCTACTGTTGGCTGTTACAATGCGAGTGGAGTATTCTAAAAACTACTACTCGAAAATTAAAAATTATCGATAATTCTGTCTTTCGTTGATCAACTCAATTGTGTTAATGTACGGTAATATCACTCGTCCTTCGGACTCTTGATATTGCCTAGCAACAACACAATTTCGTTAACAATGAAGCGACAGAATTATCGATAATTTTTAATTTACGTGCGGTATTGCTGTCGATACTGCTCTATGCGCATCTACGGCAAAATTGTGTCCAACTGACAACGCGTCGTTTTTAATTAATGAAAAATTAATTAATAAAGTATTTTAAAGTATATTAAGATTATTACAGTATAGATTATATTAAATGGGATGATCATTCCGATTATAAACATTACACTACTAAATTTCTAAGCAGCTTAGCACCTTCCGGTATGCCACCCCACCATCTACAGTTAAAGATTAATGCTGTTATAATTTTACAACAAAATATAAAAATTACACAAGGATTGTTCGATAGCGATATCGTAAAAAAATTTACAAACTTCATTGAAGCTGAGATTTCAACAGGGCAGATGTCTGGCAATATTGATTTCTTACCTAGAATTATTTTATCACTTTCAGTTACTGAAGTACCATTACAACTTCAAAGAAAACAATTTCCGATAAAACTAGCATACGCAATCATTATTAGTAAAGGTTAAGGACAGACGTTTAATAAACAAGGAATTTATTTATTACGGACTATATTTTCACTTGGACAATTATTATTTTATTATTATTATAATTTTCTAGAATTGGGTCACTCTGAAATGTGAAAATTAAAATTGAAAACACTAATAAACAGGGCAAATTTAAAGAAAAATAAGGTAGATTTACTAAAAAAATTGTACCTAAATAAAAAAATAATAGAATTATAATTTCAATACATTTATTTTGATGATTATAATATTAAATGGTTTTTTGTTATATTTATCTACAAGATTATAAAAAATACGACGTATTGCTATATTAATTAGTGTAGTAACATAGAAATAATTTCAAAACGTTTATGCTAGTTATCGTTAATTTAAATATTGGTTACGTTTATTTTTATTATACATAGTTTTAATAAATTTGATAACCATTTTTTAGAAGAAAGGAGTAGGGCGTAGTTCACGGGTTCAGCTAATATTACATTAAAATGTGTATAGACATAATAAACTGTTTTTATGTCCTACATCATCTGCATACAATAACATTTTTTCTGAATCCTAAATATAAATAAATCTATAAGAAAATAATAATACCTGCACAATACAAACACTGTCTTTTTTCTATTTAAAAGATTTTTATATTTTGTTTAATATTATGAACAAAATAGACGTCGGATCTTTATAGAACAGACAATAATCTACAGTATTAAAAGCTGGCAAAACATCAATTTTCGGCCGTGTCACGATTGTAAAAACTGATAAAACCCAATAGGGAATCTTTGAAGTCATCTCAGGTTAGAGGACCGCGGTAGTTCAGTTTATTCCATTTGTTTCAGGACAGGGTCGTAAGGCAAAGAAGAGACGAAAATTATCGTGCTTTTTGAGGTTTTAATGTCTTTTCGGTGGGCCAGATTTATGACCCTCTGCCTAAAATTGTCCCATCTTTTATGTTTGGGACGTGTCGTTTAACATTAATTCTTCGTTCGGCTCTTTTTGTATTTCTATTACAGATAAGATCTGCGGTTGTACTGGTTATTTTTTAAAATGAATTACTTTTTGATGGTTTTCTGTGTACCCAATTCTACAGAAACCCTCGCCGAAAATAGAAGACCTCTAGGAACTTATTAAATAAAATATGGTTTGATTTATATTACCGATTGACAACAGCCATTGTCATTTCGTGTTCATAACTATAGGTTTAATAAATGGAATGTAGGGTGTAATGTTAGGTGTTCTAGATGATAAATAGACAAAATCAGGTGCACCACGCCCTCGTACGTTTCATTGGCTACCGCCTAATGGCTACTCGTGCTTCTTGTTCACCTGAGCTTTTCATTTCGTTCTTTTTCTGCACTTTACCTTAATAAACACAAGATATCAGTGTAATAATGCTGTTGAGTTGAAAATTGTTAACGTATTGTAATCTAATTTAAATTAGTAGCAAATAATGTTGTACTGTAAAAGAAGTATAGCTGTTTATTAGTTAGGAAAACCAATTAGCATTAATAGCTGTTTTTAAAGAACAATTAATTTAAAAACTACCAATTTTAAGCTGCAAAATTAGTTACGACAATATGGCTTTAAGAATTAAAACTGCGAAGATTAAATTCGTGTGACAATTATGAATCTCATCAATTCATCATTTCGCTTCGTTTCTGAGATGCAGCGTTTCAAAATTGCTCTTCGAAAAACTCAAACTTGAAATTTGTTATGTATGTATTTACTTGTGGGAAGACTGTTTCAAATGTGAGCGCCGTCATGGGGATCTCGCTTATTTGAAGAGATAGAGAGTCGGTTAAGTTGCCAAATTTCATGTCTAACAATAATCTGTAAAGAAATTTAAAGTAGCCACTCTGGTTTTTCAGATATCTGAAAAAACTGAACTTTTGGATTTTTTATTTTCGGCTATAACTCGTTTATCATTTATGCTACATATTTCTAGTTAACGCATTATTAAAACACTTTTTTATACTAAATCTAATTTTTTATCAGATTTGGCGTAACTGTTACCATTGTTCATTTTCGACTTTCAACTTTTGTTTTCTTATGGTCGGCATTTTAAATTTTTTCATGTTTGGATAGAGTTTTTAATTCTGATTTCAACGATGTGTCACACGTTGCAATTTGTTTAAGTTTTGAGCATTTTATTACAGAAAATAAAAATTTCATAAGAGTGCCATGAAAAGACCACACCATTTAATTTATTTTGAAAAAAAATGTAGTAAGCCATGAACTGATGAAAGTAAAATATAACACTTTTCTTATTTACTTTTACCTTTAGATACATTAGGTATCTACGCGAAAATTTCAGGAAACTTTGTTTCGAGGGTAGGCAGCTGGTTAAGTTATTTTTTACAAAAATAAATGAATGACACAGTTACTAACACGCATGTTGGAGAGTTCATTTTAGACGAGCTTCTGAGCATGCTTTACAAAGATTTCAACTGTTTTGAACATTCATTTAATAATTGTTTGTATTAGTGCAGTTCTACTGTTATTTGTTGTATTTATTTAACCTGTTATTCAAATTTGTTATGTCAGTTGCAAACATCAAAACTACAGTGAAATTCTAGTAAATTGTGTATGTTAGAAACTTTGTCATTCATTTGTTTTTGTAAAAAATAACTTAACCTGCTGCACATGCTCAAAACAAAGTTACCTGAAATGTTCTCATACTTAATGTATCTAAAAGCACAGATAAGGTTAACACTACAGATATACGGTAAATATGGGAGCTATCGGCAGCTTGTTTTATATGATTAATAATCTGCAAATAGATGGCGCTACAATGACAATTTATAATTAAGTCACAGATGACTGTAATTTAGCAGATTACTTAGCACATATTCAAACCAAAAGCCATCTGCCATGCTTAATTGTCAAATCGCAATTTTTCATAAATAATTAATATTGACGCCAATTTTACTTAAACTATATTCATGATGTGTACCTAGTTTTTTAATTTATTGCAATTAATTAATTTATCAAGCAGTAATCATACACATTTATTGCAAAGTCTAATTTGAAAACTTTATTTTCTGTTTGTGGTGAATTAAATTTAATAATAATTCCAAAATCATCTACATATTTTTATAGGACTCATATAAATCATAATAATCGAGCACTTGCCACTAACAACAGTCGACATGTTGAATATTTATTATTTATCACAATTCAGAACTGATACTTTTTCTGGTATATCAATTTTCAGTAAACAGTAAATACAAGGAAAATATAAAATACGCGATTTAACCAGATCCCAGACAAGGTCAGGTTTTTAACGTCATCTGTGACAGATACATTCAAATTCGCGATAAAACAGTTTCCAACACATTTCAACAGTAATAAACAAATAGCTATAGCAGCGCCCTAAAATTGGTCTGGTGCGTTGTAGCCACACTAACGCTAATTTCGTTTCCAAATCTGAGCGGACATTTTTTATAAGGGGTCGTATATCTGTAGTGTTAACCTTATCTGTGCTAAAAGTAAAAGTAAATAAGAGAAGCGTTTTGTTTTACTTCCATCAGTTCATGGCCTACTAGAATTTTTTCAAAATAAATTAAATGACGTCTTTTTTCCATGGCATTCTTATGAAATATTTATTTTCTGCAATAAGATGCTCAAATCTTAAACAAAATGCTAAGTGTGACACATCGTTGAAATTAGAATAAAAAACTCTATCTAAATATAAAAAAATTCAAAATGCCGACCATAAGAAAACAAAAGTTGACAGTCGAAAATAAACAATGGTAGCAGTTACACCAAATCTGATAAAAAATTTAGATTTAGCATAAAAAAGTGTTCTAATAATGCGTTAACTAGAAATATGTAGCATAAATGATAAATACGTTAGAACCGAAAATGAAAAATCCAAAATTTCAATTTTATTTCAGATATCTGAAAAACCAGAGTGGCTACTTTAAATTTCTTAGCAGATTATTGTTAGGCATAAAATTGGGCAAGTTAGTCTCAATTTAACCAACTCTCTATCTCTTCAAATAAGCGAGATCCCCATCGAATTTGAAACAGCCTGTATAGTTTCGACATCCAAAAACGTGGTTTTTAAAAAGTTTCTCTGTAAGTGGATGCGGTGTATGTGTTACGCTGAATGGTTAAAAATGTCTGTTTCACGCAATCTGAAAAATTATACCTATTACAGGAAATACGCGCAACAAATATCTGCTTCATGAAAACGGAAAAATTTTGCCGATTACGTTAAATAGACAATTATACCGATATGTATCGACATTAGTAAAAAACAACTAACCTAAAGACTCTGGGGACCTGAATGTAAAAGTATATGCAAAAATTCATTAAAACAATGAACTTTTAAAACGATCCGAAACCGGAAGCGGTAGTTAGGTACGTATTTTTGGTAAGATTTTCTTCGGAAAACTGATTTTTGTGAAATTATAGACGAAATCTGATAGAAGACCTTAGGACAAATGCAACGCTTTTTTCAAACCTAGTAATTTTAACGTCTTATTACTCAACAACAAAAAACTGGTTGCAAGATCGGCATAAACTTTAGTTTTTACAACAGCCCTTAGGAAATACAAGCTTACTATATAGAAAAATTTTTGAATTAAAATATGTGCTGTAAGTTTTAACTTTTTGAAAATCTTCAAAAAAAAGATAGTGCTCAAAAAGCGGAGTCGCTATTTTTTGAAAAGCTTAACTAGAACTACAATTTTTGATATACCTCTTCATTTAAATTTTCATAGAAATTTCGGTTCTTTAAGCCCCAAAATGCGTATTTCCGTTAAAGTCTATATTTCTTAAGTTTGCATGAAATCAATACTTTCCTATACCGAAGGTATGGAATACTAAACATCGTTTTTCCCCAACAGTTTTTTGAGTTTCTGCAGATATATGAGAAATATTCGTGCGCAACCAGTTTATTTTACATCTCTCTCTGAAGCTTATGAAAAATATTAGATAAACCGAAGCATATAGACTAGCACTGCCAAATTAGGTACATGAGACCTAATATATGAGAAATATTCGTGCACAACCAGTTTATTTTACATCTCTCTCTGAAGCTTATGAAAAATATTGGATAAACCGAAGCATATAGACTAGCACTGCCAAATTAGGTACATGAGACCAAATATATGAGAAATATTCGTGCACAACCAGTTTATTTTACATCTCTCTCTGAAGCTTATGGAAAATATTAGATAAACCGAAGCATATAGACTAGCACTGCCAAATTAGGTACATGAGACCAAGCTCCTGTTAAAGCGAAACAGCTTCTGCTGCAACACTTTTTTTTAATTTATAGCCAGCCAGGAATTAAAATGAATGACAATTCTAAAAAAATGATACTATTATTTTTACATGAAAGCTAGCTATAGTATTTACACTATTTTAATACCCTGCAGCGTGTTCCAAAAATTAAACTGTAAACACCCCAAAAAGTTGTAGGAGTTATATATGCGATCTTATAGTCAGCAATGGCATATAGACGTAGAGCATTGATACAAAAATACTTTAAAAATATGGTAATTGATAACCATTTCTAAAGTCCAGGCTCATTTTTGTTTAATTTTTGTTATAACTACCATCTGGTTTTCCATATTATGCTTTTGTTATACGTGAAATCAATCGTCTTTAAATAAAAATTCGCATCTTAAAAATTAAATTGTTATGTAACAGCAAATGAAAAATTTTAAGCTACAAATTTATTTCAACATGAAGATTGAAAGAATCTCATTTTCTTTCTCTTCCGCGCTATTTATTCCATTTCCCCTCCTATTTTCTTCCCCCCTCTCTTTATCTGGTCGCTTTCTTTCTCCTACCGCCTTTTCTTGCCATACCTTTCTCTCCCATGCCTTCTCTCTCCCCTTCCACCTCTATGGCTTCTTTATCCCCCCGCTTCCGTTTTTTGAAAGAGTTTGAAATTTGCACTCGACAATTTAAGTGACGTTACTGGCGTTTTGCAAATAGGTACTAACATAAAAATAAATCCGTAATTTGCGAATGTGATCAAACTAAGATTATTAAATGCCAACAGAAAAAAAATTATGCATGGATAGATCATACTACACCACCCTAAATTACGACCAAACTTATTAGCAGAGACAATCTTGTTGCTTGCACAAGTTACCAACTTATGTTGCACTAGTAGTTGATTGCAAATTTGTTCAATGCATAAGCAAAGCTATACAATCAGTCAGTTTTCAATCGGCCTATTTACCTGTAATGACAAATTTCAATTCGAACATTGGCCTTAGAGTATAAAATAAATTCATCGTTTTTAGTTGTTCTTACATTATTGTTTTATTAACAGTTAGTTCTCTCATTTATTATTTTATTTTAAAATTTTTGAAAATATTTCTATATTTATTTACAACTTAAAATTACTTAAACGATCATAATAGTTTTCTTTTAGTACAGGATTGCATTTATGAGCTTTTGTCAAATTGTTAAAAAATAATTCATACTATTCGAAAGTATGCTCCCAGTTTTTTTTTGTTTATTTTGTTTTATTAATAAATAAGCAAATGAAATGGGTGGCGTAGCGGGTCGCGGATCTATATCTATATCTTCATATATATTAAATCCGGATCTTTTCCCTCTTTCTCAATTTTTAGTGTTCGCGCATTCAGTAACATGCCTTACATCTAGGCATAAGTTATTTATTACTAGCTGTACCGGCGGTGTATCTCGCATTTAAAATATAGGAGTAATTAAATAACTTTTGTGGCACTAAGCACACCTAAAAATTACTGGTGAACGCTTCAAAAAATAGTAAACCGTTGAACGCAACCATGGTACTTTTTTTGGTTGTGTTGTTTATTGTAGAGCTATGATATGGTGGGTGCGGGTTCCGATGTTTAAAATCCGCAATCATATCTTAGCCATTGATTATATAATTATACATCTTTCAATACATTTATTATCGTTTAAAGAGAAAAGCGTGGGGCATAGTTCACGGGTTTAGCCCTTTTAATAAATTAATTTGCGATTGCTTTAATTCTTGTAATTATCTGTTATTGTAACTGACTTTTGTAAGCATGATCTTAACTTCCGTCTTACAGCCGCACGTAAACTTGAAATTTATGTATTTATTTTATAGTTTTATGAGCAAAGATCGTTTGTAATGTACCTGTTTGCCAAATGACTTCTTATATATGTTCAAGGACTCGCTTAGTTTTAGTATTAGAACCAAATAGACAGGCAGACGTTATATTATAGATGAAATTAATATTCTGTTTCCGTTACAAGTGGTAAAGTTCGTTGATTTAAATTTTAGTTTAAATTCAAGATGGCGGATTCAATATGACAGCAGAATTTTATAATGTTATCCGATTTTCATAAAAATTGGTATTCGATGAGTTCTGGGACTACTTACTAATTACGAATCTAGGATCAAAATTATA
Source organism: Ctenicera cuprea (assembly GCA_958336395.1). Classification (NCBI taxonomy): domain Eukaryota; kingdom Metazoa; phylum Arthropoda; class Insecta; order Coleoptera; family Elateridae; genus Ctenicera; species Ctenicera cuprea. Next base: position 38,696,366 of record OY284487.1, on the reverse strand, counting down.
ACATTCATAAAGGCAGATTCAATATAGCGTAATTATTTCATAAAGTTATCCGATTTGTATAAAAATTGGTATTGGTGGCGTTTTGGGACTACTAATTACTAATCCAGAATCTAAATTATAAAATTTGAAATTTAATATGGTGGAATTATTTCATAATAAGTTATGAGATTTCAATACAAATTCGTATTTAAGGAGATTTGGGGCTGCTAATGTACATTGAAGTTTTTATAGCGTTCCTGCAGCTAACTAGAACATGATATAACCGTTTTTCTGCTAAATCATAGAATTCAAAAGACACTTTCAGTGGGAACACGCTAAGAAATTTGACTTAGAACTATTTCGTGCTCTGCACCCACTTTTTTTCTTTTATTTTCTTGATTGCTTTGCATATGTTTTTTAATTAATAAAAAACTTTGTAGTTTTTGTTACTGGTTTAACTATGCACAATAAATTAACTTCGATATTTATTGACTTCATAGTTGTTCGAAACATTCAACGATATTAAATACTGACTAACATTTTACTTGCGGTTGATAAATTGATAATTTTTGGTTTTGGTTGACAATATTTTTAATTTTAACGTTTTTTAGAAAATAATTGCACTGTTATTTTTTCTGTTGTGAAATTTGCTGTGCGTTAGCCTTTACACTCTATAGTTTTCTCCATATCAATTTAAAATGATTAGGCATCTACTAAGTTAAAGTTTGTTAATTAGTTTCGTTGTTTGCTAGCTAGGATTCTTCTCACATAAAATGTCATTTAAAAACCATGGCTATTAATATTTCGAAATATTTTCTACTTAAAACAATAAAAATAAAATAAAATAAATTATATCTGTTGTTCCATTGTTAAGCAAATAGGTTATTCTGGCTACATCATAATAAAAAGTAATTGACAGCTACATTCTGGTTTCCTCGAACCTAAATTTTGTTTCTCAACATATATACATCGTAATGACCTTTCTATATATAGTAACATAAAGAAAAATGTTACATTATTTAATTAATAATACAAACTTTGCATTAAGGATACTTTGCGTAAGATTGTAGGTAACAGGGTAACCAATCAAGATTTAAACTTTCTCGTAAAGGACAAAGCAGACATAGATTAGCCGCAATAAACCAGCTTGGTATATATTAAACCGTAAATATCTAGAATATAAATAACAAACATTGGAAATGTAATTCTTGGATTATGAATGTTTCGATTATGTAAATTAAGGGCCCGTACACGTGAGTCTAGATTTATATCCCCCAGAGCATGCGTGAAGTGGAATGCGTTAAAAACACGCATATTTAAGTCTAGGTTGGTAGGGTTCATAATTTTAATAATTTGCCTTCATTTTAAATAATTAGCGTTTTATGTGTATGGGCAACTATTTAAATAAATTACAAAATAAATGTTGCTGGTTTGGGTAGGAGCCATGTCCACTCAAAATTCAGTTGTATACGTAAGTTAAATGAGAAAAATATTCAGATGGTTCTCTTTCTTTAACAGATACATTTTTACAGCATTCCATTTAATTAATTGGTCCGGAAAGAGTTTATACATAACAGTTGGAAGCTATCAAAATTCTTTAGTAGCAGAAATATACTATGTAGCTATAAGTACTACGAAGATGACTATAAAGCTTTGCAAATGCTAAATGAAAATCATCTTTTCATCTTAATCCCAAATTGTACTATTGCTGTTACAAATAATTATGGGATAATTTTGTGCTCCCTTGGAACTAATAAAGTATCAAAATCCAAGTTGGTATCGGCATCGTAAGACGAACAGAATGATGGAACAAAATCTCCGGAATCCTGTATAATTTATAGCATCAAAATTAATTGTATATCAAAATATCACAAAAAATAACTTGAAAATTGGATAACTCACTTAAATAGTTTTAAATAATATCTTTGATGCAGTAACATACGGGAAATGATGGGTGAAAAGTGTCTTGCTATTTACAATATCTATATTACCGGTAGTGTCTATGTATTTATTTTCTATATTATAATCCTTGGATTACTAACTGTCTCACCATAACAGGCGGGACGGCCAAGGACCCTCACTTAGGTGAGAGGCGTGAACAAAGATACCTTCTGCGGGGTCGGCGTTGTAACGGTCACTTCGGTGATTTCAACTTAGTACGTCCACCTCTCTTCGGAGAGGTTTAAGGTTTACCTTAATTGGGACCGTGGAAAACTGGGTGAGTAATTTCACGAAGTGAGGTGTTGCCAACCCTCAGTATGGGTACCTAACACCTATCCCCGCTACCTCACCGTGGCTATAAATTTGCCTGTCTTAGGCACTACGCTGAGGTGACCCCTAGAAGTCATAAATTTGACGGGCGCGACTTCTGGCATTAGGGACTTGGGTCCTAGAGGTGAAGTGCACTGTGCCCGCTCACGCCCACTATCAAAGTGTCAACCCGGAGGGTTCGTGTTTAGGTACACCCAACGGTGTTAAGGTACCGGTCATATCAGACCGACTACCGACTAATCTGGGCGGTGCGTAGTTGACCAGTACTGAGATTGCAAGTAGCCTAAGGGGTAGCACTGCTTTTGGCACGTGCTTGCTCCGAAAAGTCAAACCCGTGACTTTTTTGACTGGTACCACGGGAACCAAGTTTGACCCCCGGGGGAATAGCAACCCCCATCTTGGTCACGGTGTAGGACTCGTAGTGGCAGTGGTAAGCCTATGCAGGCTAGGGCCGTCTTGGTGCGGTTCGACGGGTGAGCTGCACTTTCAGCTCGGGCACTGATCTGCAGAATCAGTAGAGATTTAGGTAATCTACCCCGACCAGTGGGGACTTAGGGCTCGTAGCTTGATGTCAAGACTGGTAGCTTGTTCTTGTTGAATCGTCGTTAACTTGCGCGCTGATTGAGCGTATCTTAATCCGACCCGAACAAGCACGCGGCGGATAAGGCTCACGCTAGGTGCCGCCACGTTAAGCTTAAAAAGTAGGCCTTAATGGCCTACTCACATTGGATCTGTCTCACCATAACAAGACGACGAGCTCCGGCATCTCGGCAAAATTTATCACTACAACACAACGGCCGCGACGCGACAAACCTTTACATCTCCACTTGGTTTATTGATTGTTTTTGGCGAATTTTAATATTCCAGTCACTACTGTTGTATAATTTGGTTATTTCTAGCTTACTTTAATTCTGGCGGATCGGGAACAATGAACAGTCTTCCATTAATAACAAACACTTAATATAATGAAAGCATTGCACACAGATTATTATTACAATTTTATTAGAAACAGCATTTATTACTAATGCTGAAATATTTGACCTGTCGGGCAACCGCCTGAATAACGAGCTTTAGTCATAAATTTTTAAAATAAGCAAATAAATGCGCTCGAAATTCCACACTTCATTGCCTTAATATTGAAGCCTACTGTTACAATATCAATCCCAAACTAATTTATACAACTAGCAGAACCCGTAGACTATGCCCCACACTTGTATTTTAAAAATAATGACGGCAAATTTATTGAAATAGATAAAATGATATAATTAATACATTTTCCATGTATCGGAACCCCCGAAATAATAATAACTTGTGTGAGATGGGCATGTTACTGAATACGCGGTCACTAACAGTGGTTGTGATAGAGGGAAGAGATGCGGACTTAATATGTAGATATATAAACTAGGACTTTAATCAGCGGCCTGCTACATTACCTACTATAATCGCTTATTTATTATTAAAACAAAATATACAAAAAACGCAGAGATTCCACACGGATTCCATTAGTTTTGTTTCAATATTCTAAAATTTTCAACATAGCTAAACGATATTAAACAAAATATAAACATGTCTCCAAGAATGTATATTGCTTATATGTGAAGTAGAGAGCAATGAACGAAATGAGCAATCAAGTTAACAACTGGTGTAAATAATTATTCTAGCGAGGAAGTGTGCACTTCAACGCCCGGATGCTACAAAATCTCACTTCATCAAGTTATAATAGTGCTTTGATTAATTGCTGTGCTAAGTTAATAAATTAAAATAACAAAAGATACCCACTCACCGTACTTTAATTGTAATGAATCTACTGAAAGCAAAATTAGAGGATGTTGGTTAAAATACTGGAAGATGTAATATAGCAATAATATTAGAAGAGAGCGCTTAGACTCGAAAACATTTTTACCGTAATAGTAAACGAAAACATAACCTGAAAATATCAGAAAACAAAAAACTTTTGAATATTTTCTGAATAATAAATTTTAATAATCTTTTAGCACTGTGTTTTTCTTAAGTTATATTTTTCAGAGATTTTAGTAAAATTTAATTAAATCTTGAAATGCTGCACATCAACAAAGAAAGTTTGTAGCAATCGGCAGTAATTTAATTAACCCGACAAAAACTCGCGTTGCATTTATCTTAATTTAAATTTAATTAATTACAGCGGAAACTCATCCAGTAATATCCTATCTTTACATCTCAATGACGGTACACAATAAAAAGATGAGTATACTAGATGAATGTTAAAGGTTGCCTGCAGGTATATTGTAAAGAAAAACTTGGATGCTTGGCAATTTTTCTTATTGAAGTAAATACAAAATTAATACAAAAAAAAGATTTTATATCTAGACGTAGATATTATTAAAATGCCTTAAGCAAGCGCAATTGCGATTTATAATATTGATAATGAAATTAATGTTAAAATTATATTTGAATCGACTGGTTGGATTTAAATAAAATTTCGAAGGAGGTTTATCAAACTTGTATCGGTATAACAAAAGATCATAAAGGTTCGAAACCGGACTGAATCAAGATTTATTTTGTTTTAAACAGATTCCCCTTTGGAAAATTTTAAAACTAAACGTTAAAGAAGAAAATTCTACAATTATTTGAAACCATTGCTTAAGATGCGCCTTTTCTCAAAACACATTAACAAACGAACGTAGACATTCAAGTGTGGCGAAGAAAATATAAATGAATAGGTACCATATTTTATTTTACATACTTCCAAAATAGGAACATTGCATGGAAGTTTTTTGTTTTCGGAAAATGTCTCTGCAGTGTGTACAGGTAAATGCATCAGCGCACGCATCCGTTTGTTCGTTGATATCTCCAAAACAGCTGGTTTATTTCTTATTCAACAAGAAGTGATTTGAAAGCAAAGTTAAACATGTTTTTGGTGAATTTTGTAAATGTGAATAAATTTTGTAAATGTGATCGCAGCATCTGATAGAAAGCCTTGAATATACATACATGAGCTTAACGTTCAGTACAAATGGTATTCGGGAGACTATTCATTGTATAGAAATTGATTTTTGAAATTATTTTTTATGAAATTGAATTACGCGCGACTTCTTTTCCTTGACGATAGAAAAAACATTTGGTTATCTGTCAAGTGTTCCTTTAAAATAACTATAATTTCCACATGTGGATTTGTCGCCATAATTGATACACGTGAAGTTGTCAATAAATCACATGACATGTGAATTGAATAGTCATAAATAATACAAAGAGTGATTGCGAGTTTTCGCTACAATTGTGGTGTAAGTTCAAGTGCTAGTTAAGATGGTAATTTCACGAGCGCGTAGCGTGAGTACAATTTCATAAATCTTAACTAGCACAAAATAACTTACACCACAATTTTATCAAAGAAAAATCGTATCACGAGTCGTATTCGTCTTGACTATATCACTCACATTCAGATAACACCGATTTAGTCGGAAATACTTAAGTGTTTTCGGGAATCGACGCTCTTAACATGGTATTGTTTGCTTGTTTTTAAATGTTTTGTACCGACATCATTTCTTAATTAATTTTTTTTATTTTGACGTTCTTATTTACCGTTGCTTTAAAGTGTTGTTGTAAAAATAGACCGTTTTGGAGAAAAGGCGTTAAGTTGGATTTCAAAAAATTTTTGAGGTTATGTACATTATTGTAGTCTAAGATTTTGGTTCATATAACCTGTCAAACAATATACAGTTTTAATGTAAATATATATTTATGTTTTTAATGCATATAAGCATGTTATTATTATATCTATTATAGGTGAACATTAAAATTTGGGTCGGTCATGATTTGAACACTCGCGATTCATGTTGGTTGACATCTTTATCATTGACTTCCGTCGATGTTTCTCGTATTTCGCTTTTTGCTTGTGGACTACAGAGACAATTATAGTTTTCAATTTGTAAATTATGTTATATTTAAATATACTACTTACTTCTGCCGAAGCAATAAAAGCTATATTAAAATAATAATAAATATAACCAAAATTTGGTGCAAATCAGTTTTAAACGCGTGAATTTAAGGCGTAAGGGCGATTATCCAAAGCCACTGTGGGTTTAATCACTTATTTAAAGAGCATCATGCAGTTTAATCAGTATAAAACGAACACGATTGGTGTTAGTGACTTTATGCAAGAGGAAATTTGTAATTGATTTAATGAAATGTGAGTGGTATAGTCAGTAGTGTTTAATATATTTATAATTAATCTTAATTACATTTTAGTGTTTATATATTCTTTTTTGAGTTCGAAATAAAAAACACACAAAATTCACTAGCGTTATTGTATGGTGTAGGGTCCAGCTAGTTTTCTGTAAATGCGAGCTTGTAAACGCAGCACTTTGTTAATTTGTTATTATTATTATTAATTCTTAGCCTATTTTAAAATATGAGCGTAAATCGTCAATGCACGAAAAATAGACTAAACCCTAAGAGGGCTGTATTTATTTTAGAAACGTATGAGATTGCTTGTAATGTAAATCGTAATGGAGTTGCATAATTTCTTACATGTAAAAAACAAACGAAAAGTTTTTAACTGACAAATGGTGAATTTTTAAATTTCATTAAAATAAGTTTGTTCCGACCGCCAAAATTAAATCAAGCCATAAATAACCAAATTATGCCAACAGTAGTAACAGCAACAAAGACGCTCGCTGAAAACAATCAAAAAACTTAGTCGAGATGCAAGCACCCGGACACCGCCTGTCTTGTTATGGTGAGACAGTTGAGGATTTACCATATAGAATAAAATCTAATGAATGCCTTCTTACAAATTTTTAATTTGAAATGTATACGTTTAAGGAATTGCTATACCTTTGAATATATTTTATTTCAATAAAATAATCCATATTTTTCAAACAGAAATCCAGCAATTCTTGGAAGGTAGTTTGAAATAATATACTTTGCTTAATATCAAGAAATATTATCATTTTTACTGTTTATTATGACAAGGACTGCATTACGCGCCCAAACAAGCCCTTAGAATAATGTTTCTTTTGATTTGTCTGGAGATAACGTAACGATAAATTAAAATAAAACAACTACAGGACCTAATAATAATATTAATGCAATCCTTTGTCAAAAGCTACAATAAAACCCACCCTTGCTCGCAGCATGAGTCTTCAGCAGACAACAGTGACATAACATCTGCGTTGCGCCTGCAAATTATGACAAATGCCCCCACATATAAAAAGAATTAATTTATAACTTGGTTCTATCTAAGTTCTGTTATTTGTTGCCCTTTCTGTTAATTTTTGGCCCTAAATTGCTTAGAATACATGCTGTTTCTTTTATTGCATTCCGGTTAGATTATTATATTCTTTAACTTAATTAAACCCTTAGAAGAAGTTTCCCTGTTCGCAATTAAATCCTACCGCGAGAAAAATTCACCAATGCTTCGAGTTCTAATTTTAACAACACTGACTTATGTATATCTACTAAAATCGTTATTTGACAACAGATTTATTTGTTTTGGCACCTGGCATGTGCTAGACATGTTTACATGTGCTAAACATTTCCGTTTCTACTTCATTTTAAAATCTACGACAGAATTATATGTTTTGTTTGTATAAGTCAATAAAATTACATTCATGACCTATGTTACTGTTTACTTACCAAAGGGTAAATATGAAAACTTAATGAAACACATGTAAAAAGAATAAGTACATTATTTCTTTATAAATTGTTACAACAAATTAAGTTAAACATTCAATTTATTGTAGATAAAACAATTCATAACTTCCAACAGATTTTGTATTTTAGCTTTATACGTATTTCAACGTGTTTACACGTCATTATCAAAAGCAATATTAAAACTAAACAGTTGGTGTTGCTATAGGAACAATAAATCTTCATAACTTGACCTTGGTTTTCTATATCGGCGTCCAGATGACTTGATTTCTCATTCCAAAACGTCTAATAACGGTGAATTTAAGAGATCAATTTGTTCATTCATTAAAGGTACAGATTTTAAATGTTTATGAATTTCAAATGCTTCTAGTATATCCAACTTACGTTTGTCATCACAAAAGTGTAAAAATTTTATAGTGTTATTAGATGTCATTGAATGATTGTGTTCTAATAAGTGTTTAGTGTAATTGGATTTATGGGGGTGTTTATACTTGTAACATCGTACGTGTTCTTTGTATCTAATATCAAAATTTCTAATTGTTTGTCCTATATAAACTGAATTACAGTGCGAGCAATTTAATTTGTAGATGCCTGATTTCAGTAAATTATGTTTTTTCTTTGGCATAAATCAAAGTGTTTAAAATGTTTTTTGTTGTTTTAAAAGTTATTTTACATTTATTTGTTTTGTTTATAATTTTGGCAATTTTTTCTGATTGATTGCCAAAACATAGAATTGAAGCGCATTTCAATTTATCTGATGAAGTAGTAGATAAATTTTCTGAATAGCTAATTTATAATTTTTCTCTTTAATTAGTGTATGAATAAGTTGAGTAGGTATTATAACTATTATTGTATGCAATTTGTTTAATAATCGAAATTTCTCTATTATAACTAATTTCATCTAAAAGAACCTTTAAAGCACTATGTATCATGGACCTGTATGCTGCTAATTCATGTGTTTTATGATGACAAGAATCGTGTGGTATTGTAATCGTCTGTTTGTGCAGGTTTTCTATAAAATGAGTATTCAAATTTATTATTTGAATTAACTTTTATGTTTAAATCTAAAAAGTTAATAGACCTATTTTGTTTAGTTTCTAGTGTAAATGTTATTTTTGGGCGCAAGCTGTTAATAAAAATCAAAAATTCATTAACTCAAATGAACTATCAAAACATATGCTAAAATCAACATAACGAAACCAAAATATAAGTTTCTCAGATTCTCAGTTTAATTCAAATATTTTATTTTCTAGATTTTCCTGCAATATATGACAAGTATAAACACCCCCATAAACCAAATTATGCTAAACACTTATTAGAACACAAGCATTCAATGACATCTAATAACACTATAAAATGTTTACACTTTTGTGATGATAAACATAACTTGGAAATACTAAAAGCATTTGAAATTTATAAACATTTAAAATCTGTACCTTGAATGAATGAACAAATTGATCTCTTAAATTCACCGTTATTAGACGTTTTGGAATGAGAAAACAAGTCATCTGGACGCAGATATAGAAAACCAAGTTATGAAGATTTATTGTTCCTATAGCAACACCAACTGTTTACTTGTAATTTTGCTTTTGATAATGATGTGCAAACACATTGAAATACATATGAAGCTAAAATGCAAAACCTGTTGAAGTTAAAAATTGTTTTATTTACAATAAATTAAAATGAACTTCAATGAAGTAACCTTATAAATAAAATTTTGTTTCCTCGCATATATAAGGTTTGTCATTCCAATTAGCCTTGAAAACTTAAAACAACAAAATTATCAACAAATTTGACGCGACCGTCGATATTGAACAGAACATCTTCCTACAAGTTATTTATTAAAAATTTCTTTAGAATCTCAAAACTTTTAGGGACAGTCACATACTGTATAGCAATGGCGTATAAAAAGAAAACAACTAAATTTAGAAAGCTGGACCTAATTTCACTTTCTCGTTGTAAAACCGTTTTTCAGTTTGACGTTCTGGGCAGTCAACTTAGTTTATTGCTAGCTATATATTATATTCCGTTCAATAGCTGTCTTCCCAAGAATTGATACTTCTATTACCTATTTAACCTGCCTAGTTGAGAATGAGAAATGTATAAATTGAGAAATAGAAATCATAATACTCCAAATATTTAAGGTAATATACGCTCCTTTCAGTTTCCATCGCTATTCATTTTTAATAAAATTGTAACAAATTACTTATACGCTTAGTTAAGTTGTAGGTAGATCCGATATTTTATTTAAATTTTTGCAGAATCAAACAAATGTGTTATTTTGTGTTTTTAGGTATTGAAACGTAGGACAACAGGTATTTTATCCCTGCTATCATTAATTTGCAAAAATGATTCCAAACTAAATTTCGCAATTTTTACAGTAGTCCAATATCACAAATAGATATGTTTTCTTCAACTTTAATTAACGTATCTCCATTTCGAAGCATTTCTGGGCTGATGCTATACGAAGTATAGCTATAGAGGAAGGTATTGTGATCGTCAGGTTTGATTTGGAGCAAATGCGTTCATTCAACGAATTTTTTTCCCGCTTTGGGCTTAAAGATCGATATACGGCTTATGCATAAAAGAAAAGTACTTTTATGGCAAACATTTTGACTAATAAGCAGGTTTTAGGGACTTGGAAGACCGATAAAGCAGAAATGTGGCTCAAAGATTGCTAATTGCAATAGGATGACGCCGCAAGAAAATGAGGTTGGTCCGCAAAAACGGGAAGAGGGAGGCGTGCTTTATGTCAAAATAGACACTCTCGAAAAATAATAATTCGTATTCTACGCATGTTGAATAGTCGATTTACGCCCCCCTTGCCATCGATTTTTTGGTTTTTCAAAAATTTACAAATTTCGGCTTTAAAATCGATATGAGCATGTTAAATAACAATGATAACAACTTTCCATTGGGAAACACTACTGGGAGGCTTTCCTTTGGTCGTTTACATGAACAGATTTAATCACCAAATTATGAAATCGATTTTGAGATTTTAAGGGTTGAACGATTTTCCGATATTAAAAAAAAGTACGAATTTCGGCTTTAAAACCGGTATGAACACGTTACGTAACAATAGGAACAATCTTCCAATATATTTAAAAATTTTCAATATTTCTCAAAATTTTCAAATTCTTCATGTACTAAAGAAGAGAGATTTCTTGAAGTGGTTCCGAAAATTCGAACTAGAGTAGCAAATTTTCTCGAAAAAAAAAAAATATAGTTGTTGGCATTTTGGCAATACTTGCTAAAAATTATTATTGATTTTTTGTAGTTGATGAGATGTTAAACTGAATCGAAATATGTTAATCAAATATACAAGTTTGTAAAAATCAAGTTCACCTTAGTATTGGGATTATAACTGTGGAAATGATTGATGATATGCGGTTTGTGTCGAACTGCAGGCGTGACGAGGGCGGTACTGCTTTACCCACATATCACACATACAAAGGTATTAATATTATCCCGGTCACTTTCTCACTACAAATAAACAACTTCTGAAGGTAAGAATGTAAAACTTTAATATTATGCAAATCTGTTGTTTTCACATTTTTTAAGGGTTCAAGTCTTTTGCCCTAACTAGTTATTTGAATCTAATAATTCAGACATATGTTGTACTGTACAGTGGCGGCTTTTCCATTGGGTCAATTGGTCATTGACCTCCCAATAAAATAAGAAAAAATAAATAATTACTTTTTGTTTGAGTACATACACTATAATATTTAGAAAATACTTTATAGTTAACTTTTGTATGAGATTTCTATGCGAGAACGTTTATTAAAGAGCTGCCGCAGGATCCGAAAACGTTTGAATGTTTGAGTATTTCGCGCGTTATAAACGAATCTATGCGAGGGTCATTTGGCTGTCAGTCCCCAATTCCGCTATACGCCACCGATTAAAGCCGCCGGCTTAAAAGGCCTTTAAATGAATAAGAGTGTAATAGAAAGCTCATTGCGATAAAATTCATATTACACAAGCTAAAAGAAGATAGAAGTATCTGCGTATTATAAAGTCTTCAAGGTCACGAACGATATGGATGTGGACGAACCCACAACTTCCGAGAATTATGTTGTCAGCTGTCCATAATCAGCGCATGCCAATAGCCGCCTAATTTGCGGGATTCTCACGTACACGACGTAGTAGTGTGAAAACAGTTGTTCGTTATGTAATCATAATTTATTGGTGTTGTGCGATGTCTGTGCAAAATAATTTTGGATTATGAATGCCATGTAAGAAAATGCTTTCACTTGTTTCCACTGTCTGCTATTTTGTGATAATTCATTGTGTGATATTGACTGCAAACATTTAAAAACTAAAATTCAAACACATTTTTTATCGGCAAACCACATGAAAAATGTTGTGCATTTTGACACACTGGCAGTGCGGGTATCAATTAAAATAATTTCAATAGAGAGTGCTTATCAAAAGTCTATTAAAGACATCAATGAAAATGTTGGTAAAAATACATATTTTGGCAACGTAAAGGATGGGTTTGAAATATAAGGCTATCTAAAACTTGGTTAAGAACAAATTTTTCCCAAAAAAATATGTTAAAATGCCTCCCAGTACACCACACCACGAGCCGCTACTGGTACTGCACACTTTAAATAAGTTTAACTTAAAAAAGTTCTAACCCAAATCGTCTTCTTATTGGGTTGTAACAAAAAGTATATTAAAAATATTTTTCAAAATTTTTACTTTCTGAAATTTTCAGCAATTTTAGGATCAAGTTACCCTCGAAATAAAACCGAATTCGGCCAAAATCAAAGAGAATAATAATAATACTCTTACTAAGTGTAACTTAGTAAGAGAAACAATTGAGCACATAGTTGCAGGATGCTCTCATCTATCGAACTACTTTTATAGGGGAAGGCACAACCGTGTTGCCAAATTAATACATCAGCGGCTACCCATAAAGCGTAAACTAATTAACGGAAAGGATACTCTACCTAAATACTCATCAGTTTCAGTACTAAAATACTAAGAAACACTTCTATATTGGGATCCAATTATAACAGATCAACAGTTTGACCATAATAGATATAGTATACGTGGGCAAAATAAACAAAGCTGTATTATAATAGATATAGCTGTTTCACTAACACGAAATCTTACCAGAACTGCAACCGAAAACATTAGTAAATACATCGGGATTGTTAATAAAATTTAAACGATGTGGAAAATGAACACTGTCATCATAATACCATAGTAATATCTGTTCATGGAGCAGTAACTAAACGGCTTTTAAAATATATTCAACATCTGGAATTGCCGGTTGGTCTACAACTAACTTTTCAAAAAGCTGTACTTTTACAAACTGCACATACAGGGTTGGGCAAAAGTACGGAACAATGCAAATATCTCTAATACAGCAACCGCACTAGGCGACCAGGCTCACAATGCGTGAGTTCTCGGTTCGAATCCCGGAAGAAGCAGAAAATGTTTCTATAAATCTATGAATCGGTATTGAGCTTGGTACCCATTCGACGTTGGGTTACAATATTAACGGCACTTGCCTTGATTAGTGCCTGAACAAGGCAAGTAACAAAGTGCACACACAAGATTTTAAAATACAAATCAACTCATGTGTGCAATGTGCATGCATGGTGGCATAAGCTTCATGGAGCGCAGTGGTTTAAAGGCTGTAAAGCCCCATTAACTCCTATTACACAAGCGAAGAACCTACCCGGAGTGAAAAACTTCGACACCCAACGCCCTAAGGGCAAAAAGGGGTGACTAGAGATTTTACGCCAGCTTATAGAAAAATCCATCGAATACGATAAACCAATATATTATCTTTGTTTTATTGACTTAACACAAGCATTTGATCGGGTCAAACTAGAGGATCCTCTTAACATACTGGAACATAACCATATCCATCCAAAAATTATTAAAGTTATTAAAGAACTAAACTCTAACTGTATCACCAGAATAAAGGCAATGGGAAAATTAACAGACGAGGTACCAGTCTCCTCCGGAATAAGGCAAGGGGACAGTCTAAGCCCTACGCTGTTTAATATTGTCATGGACAAAATCATTGAAGGTGTGAAAACGGTCAATGCCGGATATTGAATACGAAGCAAGATCTTAAAGATAATGTGTTACGCTGATGATGCCGTAATCATGGCAGAAAATGAAAACGATTTGCAACGTCTTCTACTCAAATTCAAGACAACTAGCAATAGACGACCAAATAATCACTCAGGTGATGAATTTCAATTATCTCGGCGTACATATATCCAGCAGTAGAGATATTAAACAGGAAGTACGTACTCAAGCTACGAAACATCATCCGTGTCGCGTTGCTTGCGAGATATTATATGGAGGAACAAATTTATGACAACTGACAGTAAAACATGCATATATAAATCGTGTGTCAGGCCAATTTTGACCTACGTCGCTGAAACACGGGCTGAAACCTCTAAAACAAAACAAAAAATGAAAACCCTGCGTAGCATAGCTGGAATAACACTAAGAGATAGAATAAGGAGTAGCAACATAAGAGAGACATGTAGGATCGAGGATATAGTACGATGGGTGAGAGGAAGACGTAGGCAGTGGAGAGATTACGTGGATAGGATGGACGAGAACGGAATGGCGAAGATAGTGAACATACATAAACCCTTAAACAGAAGGCCGCCAGGACGTCCACCAAAGCGATGGCGCGAAAGTTGGACATCTGCATCCCAGGAAAATGACAACGCTTAGAGAATCATTGGATAAAACAGGACTAAGTGCTAAACTAAGTAGAAGAAGAAGAAGAAGACTATTTAGACTAAAAAATTGAGTTAACTTACATTGATTCAAATTGAAAGACAATTCAAATATATGTTTAATTTTAAAGTAACCTATGGAACCATTTTTAGAAATAAATAAGTTGTAGGAAGCAAAACCAAAATAATTACCCGCGTAACAACAATTTGAATTTTGGGAATACATAATTATACCGGTATTAAAACGGTGCTTAATTGAAATCGTTACTAATCCTAAAATCATACATAAGCTACTCACTAATTACAATACACACTAGATTATTTGTTGTTACTTAGTAACATAACAGATTCTTATGTGGAAAAATACAGAATATTATGCGATTACTTCTGTCAAACGTTTAACTAGAATCAATGAAAAATAATTATTTACTGTGAGATACAGTTTTATTAACTCTATCAAATGTCCACCCTTTTAATAAAAACGACATCAGAATTCAATTTAATAATCGTTAAAACGTAGAAACATATACTTGGAAAATTATTGAGAACTCGCTGCGTTAAATGCCAATTTTATTGAACATAGGCGGGTAAAATAAAGAACACGTCCTATAAAAATAACAAAATATAATTCAGGAATTCCACTAATATGCAACATTTATTTATTAAACATGTTCCCTATTTAAAAATAAAATGTCTGCCTTACACAGAGCCGCAGATTAATTTTGATCTTCAATAAATAAATTAATGTAACGCGCCTGGGTTTATAATTTTGTAAAATTTATTTTATTGCCTTGTCAACTAAGATTACATCTCAATTATAGTTGATTTAAGAAAATACGGCCATCCGGCAGCCATATATTTATCTCCTTTGTCTTCATTAACGTTAAAAGGTCTTCTTGTTAAACGCTGTTATATAAACCCACAGAATTACCTACAAGCAATAATCATTATACACAAAAGCATACTGAAAATTACTCTCTAATAAACATTCAAATTTATTTCATTTTAAAAGGTATGACAGTTATTGCAACAAACATTTTAAAACAAAAATTACGTGGTAGTTTTTCAATATTTCATAATAATTTAAAATTATATTTCCTTTTAAGGTAATCGTTTTAAGTCGAATACAAGAAATAATGTTTATAAAAACAAATTTACATTCTTAATATTGTTATGTAATTGCTACCTGAGCAATTTAAGTTCTTCCATAGGCATTTTACATGTCACTGCGAGTAATTAGATATAGATATTAGCTATATTTTTGTTTAAGTTATAATGGTCAGCATTTTAAAGGAGTCATAACTTAGTTAAAGAATTGCCAGAAAGGATTGCGAAATAGCATCCTCCGTTGCTTAGAGCTAAATAAATAATAAACTAGTGGCGGCGGCCCGTCCCTCCTCTACATTTACTATAAGGAAGAGTGACTCAAATTTGACATTAAAAATCAACAGTAATAACAAATTAAATGGATACGCTTCTCTTTCTGAATCACAAAATGGTCAATCATTAGTCATTAAAATTTTCGGTATTTTAAATCATGTGTTTTTACCTATATTTTAAATCTTTCATTACAGTCTATTATATGACAAGTAAAACAAAATAAAGCTTTTGTCGCTTGGCACCATCCAATGCAGTATAATATTGCCAATATTTATTTTCTTTATTATAACAATGATTAATTTGCAACGTGAGGCGAGAGTGTCTCCGTATATTTTACTTGAAGCTTCACTCGTCAGTAAACTGCTAAGATTTTTTTACCTCGAAATATTGTTTTCGAATTTATTAAAACCCAGCGCAAGGCGTACTGTTTATTAAAACTGGCTATTTTTGGAATGTGACCTCTTCATTTTGCGGGAAGGATTGTTTATACGATACCATCTTATGATAACAAAGCAAAATCAATAATTTCTTTTGTTTCTGAACCAGTGTTATGGCACAAATCACCCTGCTGGAGGTTTTGTATGTTTTATCTTGTTTGTTTCATAGATGCGGTCTCGTCTTAAAAAGAACGGTGCTCGTCTGGAACACGCATATCTGAAGTTTTGGCACCTTATTATAGTAGCAGCTCCCGTTTTATCGTGTTACGTTTTTTTCCGAAAATATGTCTAATTTATTAACATGTAATTTGTGATTAAACCTAATTGGAAAAATGAGTTAACATTATTAGTACCTTTGTTTTTATCTACAGCGCAAGTATGTGTAATACACCTAACATGATAAGCAAAACTGTTTAAGAAAAAATTGAAAAAACTGTAGAAGAAAAATCGATAGTACGAAAGGTTCATTAGTTTATTTCTAAGATTAAAAAAGAACTGTATGAAGGCAGAGTCGAAACTAAGGAAAGATTCATCCATCATTCAACTTTTATATTCATACAAGAATAGTTTAGTTAGGTTACTCGAAGATCCTGATTCATAAACAGGAGAAATTCATTATGAAAATTTTACTAGTTTATTTACACAGACTTAGTTTTATATCACGTCAGTTATATGTATTACTTCCTTCCGTGTGTTATTAATGATTAAAGAAAATGTACAACTAACTCTAAAGTTATTTTTATACGTATTCATCTTCAAGCGCTATCAAGTTTAATGCGGCACTGAAAGTGCACGGCATTTTATAAAAAATTCATACCATCAAAATCATGGCCATATGATATTTATTTTTTGCTTTAAAATATTTCTTAACGTTTATTCTTAATTTTGTTACTGCCTGTAGGTTTTAAAATTTATAAATAAAAATCTTTGTCGCTTAGTAAAAGGTTCACTACATCGAAAGCAGAAAATCATATTCGTATTTTCTTTAAGCACAAAATAAATTTTTTTTTGAAAATAAAATGAGATCATAGCTGATGCAATTGCTTTTGAAGAAAAAAAAAATAAAGGCGATATGCCAAGTACTTCTCGAGATATTACGTTATATCTGTAAAAAACGCTTAATTTGAAAATTGGCGATTTGGGAATTTTTTTATTAATAAAAGTTTGGTACCGGTGAAAAAAGTCGTAGATGGTCATTTTGTATAGCAAATAGATTGAGTGTTTACACTATTATGATAGCTGGATGATCTTCTAATTCTAACTATTCTTTATTAGGGGGACTACGCTGTGTTGCCCAAACTATATAAATTAGAAATATTAACGGATTTACACCGCTAGAGAAAAAAGTTAGAAGCTTTATCTTGATTTATCAACGTACTTAACGGAATGTGTTGGTATCATCTAGTTATACGAAGAAAACAAATTATTGTACGAAATATGCGACTTTTACCATTTACCCAATTTACATTGAAATTTCATCAATGTCTTAATTTATTTTCATATTCAAATGTTATTAATGTTTTAAATGTCCATATTTAAATTAAAAATGATTATGTTTTTTTTGTTTTTGTAGAAAAGAAATCACCAGATGTGCTGTTTGTAGAATAGGTAAGCAAAGCAACAAAATACATTTGCTTCGAGTTGTGTGGGCGTGTGATGACATAACTGGCCATTGATGGCTTCAGTTTGCATCTACGCAACTTCACTTCCGTTCCATTACTTCCATACGATTACTTCCGTTCTATTATTTCCGTCTCATCACTTCTGTCTTGCATTCGCGAGGTTACTCCTGCCGGCAAAAAAGTTTTACTTCAAAAATGATGAGTTAACGATGCTATTTTAACTGGGTTTATATTAGGATTACTCAAACTGTTCATTACAGAACATAATCCTGGCGATGATAACCAAACTCCTGAAGAAATTCAAACTGAAAGGGTCAGATGTAATTGAAAATGTTATGCAAATACGAATTTTCAGAAAAGTTGAACTAAATGCAAAATGCACGGGAAATTATATTTTTCCAGATTGTATGTATATGGGCAGGATACTTTGGCTAAGAACTTAAACTGTATTATGGTTATTAGATGTTATTGGTGCCGTTCAATCAAAAAATAACAATTTTTACATTCAAAATTAGCCAAAATATATTAATAAATTCAGCACGTGTCATTTTTTTGAAATTCTTAGGTAAAGTATCCTGGGGTTAAAAAATTTTGAAAAATATCATTTCCCATGCATTTTGCATATAGTTTATGGTTCCTTAAAAACCCTGTATATATGTTATTTTTGTTCTTGCTTGGTTTTAATAATTTCATTTTGAAAGAAGTTGCTCTCTTGTGACGCTCTATACTACTATTGCACGTTAGTTTCTAATTTAAAGTTTATAGACTTATACTAGTATACTAGTTGTAAAGAGTGCTATGCATGCATGCGAATCTCGTAAACGGTAAGAGATCAAGATTCGGTTAAATGAGAAGAATTATTCAGCATATCAAGTACTACTTTGATCTACATTCAAATTCTAGAAGTTTTGTTTAATTTTCAGTACAGACTGAAAAAACTCAAATTTTCCATTTTCGTTTTTTGTGTATAATTTGGTTACTATCAAAGATAGCGCAAAGCAGTTTGGACATTATTAAAACACTTTTTTACACAGATTTAGAATGTGAAATTAAAATTTTTATAGGTCGTTCCATTTTCGAGATATTGACATTAACTTCGCTTTTTTAAATATGCGTCAAAAGCGGTCATGTCATCAGTAAATAGAGTTCTTTTGTTCCTTTTCTCTGATATGATTTGATGGGTATATTTTCACCAATTATCGGAGTTATAAGCAAAAAACTGCTTTCTTATAGTGTGCTGTGAAAAACTGTTTTCTTGTAGTAGGCTGAAAATTAACAAAAATAAAGAAAACACAAAACAAAAGGCTGCATTTGTTTTAATTGAGGTTTGATCAGTTTATCTTCCCAGATAATAAAGTTATAAGTTAGAAATTGTTTTCTCATGGATGGCTGTAAAAAATAAAAAAAACAGCACCTGAATGTTTCGGAGAATAAAACTATTAAAAATGTATGTTCGTATAACAATCAATAGACGTTTAACTTTTAAATACTCCTGCTAAGTAATAAAACACGAGAAGGAAAATAAATTTAGAAAGACAATAAACTCGTGTAAAGATGCAGATATTGCCAAAACAAATAGTACTCATCTCTGATTATCATACGATCATACATTTTTAATAGTTTTATTCCCTGAAACATTGAGGTTTCTTCTTTTTGTTTTTTCACAGCCTACCCTGAGCAAACAATTTCTCTTTATAACTTTATTATTTGGGAAGAGAAACTGATCAATCCTCAATGGAAACAAATGCAGCCTTTTGTTTTTTGTTTTGTTGTTCTTTTTGTTAATGTTCAGCCTACTCAAGAAAACAGTTTTTTACAGCCTACTATAAAAAAAGGTTTATATAGCTTATAACTCCGTTATTTGTAAAAATAAACCCATTAAACCTTGTATCAGAAAAAAGAGAAAAGAGCTCTATCTAATGATGACATGGCCGCCTTTGTCGCATATTAAAAAATACAACGTTAATGTCAATATCTTGAAAAATGAACGACCTATAGAAATTTTAAATTGAGATTCAATTTTTGCGTAGAAAAGTGTCTCAATAATGTCAAAACCGCTTTACGCTATCCTTGATAATAACTAAATTATACACAAAAAAAAACTGAAAATTTTAGTTTTTACTTTCCTATACTTTCAGTATAGGGAAGTATTGATTTCATGCAAAATTTCAAAGTTGAGATTTTAACGGAAATAGTCGGGGGGGGGGGGTCCATGGACCCCAAAAAAGTAATTTTTAAAAAATGTCTGTCTGTGGGTGGGTGGGTGGGTCCGTTACGCTCCATATCTCCGGAACGGCTGGACTGATTTTGATGTGCGATCAAACGATTTTTTACCGAACTCTCTAGCTTTAAAATGGCGGCCGCTACGAATTTTTGAACATTTCGACTTTAACGCCCATTTACTCAAAAACAAGTTATCTGATTGGAATGAACTACATCTTGTTTGGTAGCCCTTCAAAGGTACTATACCATGAAATATAATTAATTTTGAAAATATAAAAACGATCGCAATGACATCACTCCAAAATTTTGGAATTTTTCAAAAAAATATTTCTCAAAAACTGCCCACACGTTTTTGTTTAAACTTTTTAAGCTGATAGAGATAGGCATCTGCTACAATTTTGTTTTTTGCTCATTGCTATAATTTCACTGTGACGCCCTCTGTGAATTTTTGAAAATTGAAAATTGGTACCTTTTTATTTATTTAATGGGGGCAATAAAATATTTCTGTTAAAGCAATATAGCTCATCATTGATAGCAAAATCCAAATATCATAATATTTTTTTGATACTTTAATATTTAGGGTGGCTACCCTCCTCCCCAAAATTTTCGCTACAAAATTAAAAAATTGATTTCTTCTTTTGTTTGCTCTATGAGAATCTTTTTACAGAAAATCAAAAAATCGAATTTTTTGCCCCTTAATAATCTTTTTGTCCTTCGAAGAATTTCACATACTTTCTACAGCAGTTGTATTCTTGTACTAGTCGTTTAATGTTCAGTGTAGGCTAACTTTTGTATTTTAATAGATAGACTTGCAAACCCAACAGCAAAGTTGTAGGGCAAATTCTTCTCGATTGTATTTAAGAAAAAAACTTGAGTTTCCAATTTTCATATTGCGGCCACGGTAAAAAATAACTTTTTTTTAAATGGAACCGTGGCATTTTGGCTTTAAAATCAGAAAGGTTTTGAAATTCTAAATACAAATTAATAAGAGTAATTGCTTGCTAAAAATAATACTTCTCGAGTTATTAATATATTTTCAAGTATCAATTTCCGCGCTTCCGTTGATTTAGTCCGAATATTTTACCCAACCTTATGCTTGCAGCGCACCGGTCGGTCTTTCTTCAACCGCTTCAAGATGTTACAACTTATAAGAACTATTTACTTTAACTAGTCGTGTCTAGACAGGTGTATATCGAAAGTGTTGGAAAATATAAAACAATGTATTTAAATGTATAGGAAAGTCCAGGCGAAGTGTTTCGCTCATTTTTTCAGTCTGTACTGGAAATTAAGCAAAAATTCTAGGATTTGAATGTAGATCAAAGTAGTACTTGAGATGCTAAATAATTCTTCTCATTCAACTGAATCTCTATCTCTGATCGTTTACGAGATCCCCATGCATGCACTCTTTATCTTGGACATCCTGTATAAAATCAGACTTCATTTGCAACAGTATGTATACATGTGCATGTGCAATAGGTACTTAATCTTCTTTTAATTCTTAAAATTGCTCAATGTCGGTAGAATACCTATTTTATCATCAAAACTACAATCAGACGCATTCATCAATAATTATGTCATAATCTTTCTATCTACCCTTGCAATCACCAGAACTTGCAAAATTGTTTTTTGTTAGTAGATTTGTGAGCTGACTTGTTTGGACAGTAATGTGGTAGTTACTGCCTCGGCGATAAGAGGATTACAAATAAGCAGAAGTGTTAACTTCGAGTGGGCTTTCCATTTTCCATACTAGATATTAATACTTACCGTATTTGCAAAAGTGTATTTTTTATAATTATAACGATGTCCAGTTCACCGACTATTAGATTTCTAAGAAAACAAGAAGCGCCATTGCGATCGTTTTCCGATTTTCGTAACTAATTTTGTTTCATCGTATACTACCCACAAAGGGGTCTCAAACAAGATGTAGCTGATCCAAATCGAAACTCTTCTTTTTGAGTATATGGGCGTTAAAGTCGAGTTTTTCAAAAAGTTGTAGCGGCTGCAATTTTGAAGCTAGCGAGTTGGGTAAAAACGTTTTCAATTTGCCTCAAGCTCGTCTCTCACTTCACCATACGTTAGATCTCTAAGAAAATAATTATATAAGCAACCCTACGATGTCGCATACCGTATAAGAGTAGTAAGAACGGAACCGTCCGTCCTACAGCTGGTTAGATGCGCTTCGGATTTTAGACTAAAAATCGGTATAAATGGTTTAATTAAAGAGTTATCAAAAATATGCAAAGAATGAAAAATATACTTTTTAACCAGAGCTAATTGATAGGCGTAGTTAAAATCACGTAACTACTGGAAAACGCGTTGGTGATATTAAAAAACATTGATTTTTTTCTTAATTGTTAAAATAGTTCGTGCTAATAAAGTACTTTAAACTGCTTATCAAACTGATAAAAGTTTATAACGATCGGCGTTTTTTCAAAAATTTTTGGCAGGTGTCAGAGTAAAATTTGAAAGATTAATAAAAAAACAAATTTGTAGTCCAGTGGAAGCTCTATCGGCTCAGAAAGTTTTAGAAAAATCGTGTCTGCATTTTTTAAAAACTATTGCCGTGGCAATGTTTGCAATGTTGTTTTTGGATTTTCGAAACTAATTTTATTTCATCATATACTACGCACAAAGGACTCTCAAACAAGTTGTAGCTGATCTCGATCAGGCAACTACATTTTGAGTAAATGGGTGTTAAAGTCGAGATTTTTAAAAGTTGTAGCTACCACTATTTTAAAGCTAGAGAGTTCTGTAAAAAAGTTTTATATTTGACCCAAGTGTGTTCTCTCAGATCCCGTGCTCAAATTTTTAAATTTAGTTTTGGAAAAAACGCTACCAAAAGAACATGTATAACTTCCGTTTCCGATTTTAGATTTTTTTGAAAAGCCTAACTACAACAGGCGAAGATAGAAAAAAGGTCTTGAAGAAGCGTATATCCAAAGATGGATGTGATACGCTAATAAAGAAGAAGAACTAGAACTACAATTTTCGGTATATCTTTTCATGTAAAATTTCATCAAAATCGGTCCAGTACTTTTGCCTTTAGAGGCGTCACACACCCACCCACAGACACACATTTAAAAAAATCAATTTAGGAATACCTACTCGTTATTCATTTTTTTTTAATCGCGATTCATTCTTCATACAAATCAACGATTTTTTTTAATTACTTCGGTTTCAATTTTAATTTCCTAGTTTTAAAACTTCCTAATACTTATATTAGTTAGTTTACCTATATATCTGTTGTGAGCTTGCGACACAAAGAAAAATAACTTGCTTTCTCTCCATTAGGTATGTAGTTGTATAAGTCTTTATAATCGAATCAAATTAAAATTTGAACCGGAGGAATTAATTGGTTTGGAGAACAGAACTTTTAAGTAGTTGGTTACAGTATTCTATTCTTTTTTATAAACATAACACCAGTTTCTTTGAAGAGATGCCGAATCTCGCCCCCCAGTGACACAATCGTTAATGAATAATAGATACGACTGTTCATCTTTTAATGATTTGCACATTCGTGTTATTATTATCTGCTTTATTGCCATGAATATTCTCTTCTTCCTAACCAAATTACCCGAAACTCGTTGCTTTGTCGGTTTATAATTGGTTACCGATTGGAAATTAAATACAACTGCTTTCACAATTACAATTTGACCATCTGATAAATATCCACATACTTTCTACTTCTAATTATATAGTGAACTAAAAATCTATTTAAAGATCTACACGCTAGTTTAAAATATTGTTAATACAATATTTTAGAAAACTGTTATACAGGTTGAGTACGAACTGCTGCGCAAAATTTTACCCATGCGCAGGGTGGGTCCCCAAAAGAGGCTCACTGAAATGCGTGTAATGATACTATATACAGGGTTGCGCAAAAGTACGGAACAATGCAAATAACTCTAATACAGCAACCGCGATTTCGACAAAATTTTCTACTCAAAGGTTCCGATATACGGCGGATACAATAAAGGTATTGGCGGTTTAAAATGACTTCCGGTTGAGTCGGAAATTATATCAATTTTTTAATTTAAATAGAACACCCTGTATATTTTTTGATAGATCGATATAACTCTTTTTTGCGAGTTCAACACAACAAAACGACAAATGACAACAAAACAATGAAAAACAAACAAATAAAAAAACACAAATAACATCACTTGAGAAGATGCTCAAAATGACCACCATTTACTTCTTGGCAATAACCAAGTCTATGTACAAATCCTTCAGTTACATTAACAAGATGCTCTGCAGGAATTCTTCTTATTTCACCAATTCTCAATTCTTCCAAATTATTTGGTCGTTCAGTATAAACTCTAGATTTTAAACGTCCCTAAATAAAAAAATCCAATGGATTCGGATCCGGAAAACAAGCGAACGAACTGTTTAGACTTCTCACATTATTTTGTTTTCATGAGCTGCTTACGAAACATTATTGTTCAATATCTCTAGAATTATTAAAAAGAAAGGCATACAATCTTATATCACTGAACTCGCAAAAAAGAGTTCTATCGATATATCAAAAAATATACAGGGTGTCCTATTTAAAATAAAAAAGTTGTTATAATTTCCGGCTAAATCGGAAGTCTTTGAAACCGCCAATACTCACATTGTATCCGCCGTATATCGGAACCTTAATGTAGAAAATTTTGTCAAAATTGCGGTTGCCGTGTTAGAGATATTTGCATTGTTCCATACTTTTGCCCAACCCTGTATCTGGAACCGTTACGTCAGGTAAGGACCGACCTGTAGCTTGTCTGCCTTTACAAGCATTTGCCCTAGAAGTTTGAGCAATATTTGTTCGTAGGCCCTGCCTGCCTAAACAGAGCCGTGCGCTTAGATTATTTAAACCTTGGGGCGGACAAGGATTTGATCTTAATGTATTTTGTTTGTCAGAACAATAATACCTGATCGGCTTATGCCTGTTAGCTGTTTGTGAACCCATACAAACTAACGTTTTGCAAGACATTGCAGCTTGCATCTTCAGAGTGAATAGAACATTGAGTATTATTGTCCTGGCAAACAAAATAACATGTGCGCAAACGAAAGTGACATCAAGTTTGGCTTTGAAAATTGAAACATATGTCTGTGATTAATTCAATGTGAACAAACGAAAGCGAAATCACATTGTCATGTGCATTATTACTTCTAGAAGTTTCAAAGTCATGTCAAAGTTGAAGTTCTAACAGACATACGTTTCAATTTTCAAAGCCAAACTCGATGTCACTTTCGTTTGCTCGCATGTTACATTAAGATCAAATCCTTGTCTGCCCCAAGGTTTAAATAAACTAAGGACACGGCCCTGTTCAGGCAGGCAGGGCTTTTTTCTGCGAAGATAGTTCACACCTGCGCCAAGAAAACAACAAATAAGATACATGTTTACTCTTCATTTTTTCTTCTGCATTTTTAAGTAAATGGTTTTAGGTACATCTAACTGTTCAAAAAACTTTTTTTACTCTCAACAAACCAAGAAAGAGAACGAACCACTAAAAATGAATGCAAATTAATCCTCATTTCCTTCTTGTCCTCCCCAACATAGTCTATTATTTCTTAAAAGACTATAAAAACCAGAGGTATTAAAGTATGTACTAAACTACTTAGGAAGAACTTAACAAACAATAAAATAAGAACTGTTAAATTCGAGTGGACTTTCTCATACTAGATATTAATACTTGCCGTATGTGCAAAAGTGTAATTTTTTATAATCATAACGCTGTACAGTTCACCGACTATTAGATTTCTAAGAAAACAAGCTGTATAGCAATGCTCCATTCCAATCTCAACTTCAACCTTTATTACAGCTCAGTCAGTCGTTTATTGTGACGTCAGCAAAGAGGATGCCAGATTTTAGCACTTTTACCTGCTCGCATGCTAATATGTTCAGCGAAGCCAAGTTATTTCTTTTTTTTTGTACTTCCAAAAAAGATTGTTTGGCTTAACATAATAGTATATTATAATACAAGTGTATAAGCAAGCCTTTAAAGCACGCGCGACGGGTTTAAAAGCACGAGGCGAAGCCGAGTGCCTTTTAACGGAGCAGTGCTTTAAAGTCTCTTATACACGTGTATTATACGCTATTTTTTATTATACCTGCATCATAATCTTGAAAATAAGAAGAATATAGCTGGGAAGCAGCATTTTGATTTTGATTCATCTTACATAGTAGTCTATGATGTGACGTTATACCATTTACCTGGAGATTGGTTAGCATTTTTTGTTGTTTATGTTGCTATGTGAATTCGAATTTTTTTTCGCAAGTTTGTAATTTGTTGCTTCAAAATTGATGACGTCATTGTTGCTTAGCAACTTTAAAACACCGGGGTGTTTTAATGTTGGGTTGACGCACGCTTTTTGGTTTGTTTTACAAGGATTATGATGCAGGTATAATAAAAAATCTAGTTAAGATGAGTAATTCTTTCCCGTTTAATAATTAGAGAGGTACCAATTATTATTGATCAGTTATATAATACAACGGCATCAAATTTCATATCAAAAGATTGAATGTTAAAAATTGTGAAAATAAAGGTTTTCCAAAATTTTCGTTATTAGATTTTCCTCCAATTTTCTATTTTTTTTGCGATGCCCACCGTGAATGTTTAAAATTTGAAAAATGATTTATATCAGTAAATAAGTGATGTTAAAATATGTTTCTTTAAGCTAAATTATTCATCAGTTCCAATCTATCTCTTAAGCAAAAATTAAAAATCCATGTTCTGTCTTTTATTTTGTGGAGAACTTTTCGCTACCCTTGTGTACTTATAGTTGAAGCGATATGTGATTGCAACTAATCTTAGTGTTGTATACAGTTTAATGTTAGCATTCTAATTTTACAGTAACTGTTGGGATTAGATAATATAAATAAAATAACGGAAATACTGTTTATTTGTGTTTCAAATTAAAGCTATGTAGCTAAAACATTAAATTTGATCTCAAAATATTCCAACTCGAAATTCTATAAACAGTGGCGCTCCGGCATTTTGGGGCCCACAGCCTGTGATAGATATATTTTTTTATTAAACTAGAAAATTCAATAAATACGCGTATAATTTCCTATAATTTATTTATTCTAATATACAGTTTTTACAAAAGATTCTTTCTACACTTTAATTTTGCAAACCTATAAATCTGTTTGTTAAAGTCACTTAGTCGTACCTCTGTTTGGTATGATTCATTGTATCTATAGTATAGTTAAATTTAGAAGCCTTCCTTGAACAACAGCAGAGCCGTACCTGTGAACAGGCAAACCTACGCAATTGCCTTGGGGCGCCAAGTAAAATGGGGCCAAATTATAAAAAAAAATTGTGTTTGGTTTATTTTTCACTATCCATCAGTATCCATCTGTGTATGTTTGTATTTCCTAGGTGGTCGTTTAGATACAGCGTTTAAATCTCAAAATCTTAATAAACAACCGCCAGATTAAAAATACACAATAGCACTATTTTATTGTGTTATAATATTTGATATCCGCCCTCATTACATTAAGCAGAAGAAATAAATAATATATTATTTACATTATTTTAAATACATTTTTCTATATAAATTTTCTCTCGTAGTCGTAGTTAATATTTAACATAATTTTGTATTTCTTTGCGGTAAAGAGAGCATGGAACACCATTTTACTTTTTATTCTGAATTGTCAAAAACCATATTACATTTTTCTCAAATCTGAATAATTTCTGTCCCAAAAAATTCAATATTAGACGTCAAAACTTAAATTTCAGACGTCGGGAATTGTTTTTTTGGCGTCAAAAATGAATTTTTTAAGAAACTCATTTATTGGCGTTAAAAAATCTATTATTGACGTCAAAAAATCATTTCTTAAGGTTTGAAAACCGTTCAAGCAATTTAAAATTAAATTAATACAGGAATGAAAACATTATATTTGTGAACTACAAATAAATTATTTTAAGTTTTTGTTTTAGACGTGAAAAAATGAAATTGACGTCAACAAATTTGACGCCAATAGATGAATTGTTTGACGTCAATAGAACATCTTTTGCTGTCAATGTTTGATTTTTTACGTCAGTATATTATCTTTTGACCCAAAAAATTAGTTTTTTTACATCGAAACTTGATTTTTTGACGTGACTTAATACATTTCGCTATCAATAATTAATGATTAACGTCAAAAAATCCGTTTTATGTAATAGTAATTAATAAAAATAGTTATTAAAATGCTTACATTAAACAAATAAGTTTCAGGCGTCAGAATATCAATTTTTGACGTCATAAAATCAATTTTGGACGTAATAAAATAAAATTTCAAGCGCCCAGAAATTATTCATTGCTACCAAAAAAACAATTATTGACGTGTTTAATTTAAAAATATCTTTTGACGTCCAAAAATTATTTTAAGACCGAAAACATTTCTTTATGCCATAAATTTATTTATTGACGTTAATAAATGTATATTAAAAAGTAAAATGGCGTTTAATAAAGGGGTTAATAATACAAATTAAGCTCTGTCCTACGCTATTTCTTAAGTAACGTTGTCCTCTTTCTAACGCATAAAGGAAGCGTGCTCTTGACATGTTTGGCGTTACTAACTAGAATGGTTTGTTAAATATGAAAAAATGTTTTTCAAACCACGCAACAGAATGATGCTGATACAATTCTTGAGGAGATTTTAGAGCAAATATCAAAACTGCAACAATTCATTTCTAGTCATGTCAAAATCAATGTCCTTTTTATAATTAATAAGGAGAACAGTGTATCAATTTCGTCATCTGATACAAAACTATTAATAAAAAAAGATTTTTGATCTTGGGGGCCCTAGGCGCACGCCTAGTGCGCCTATGCCTAAACGCGCCACTGTCTATAATCTGTAATTTTAAATTCGCTAACGATATTATTTAAACATTTTCTTGATATAAAACAAATTGTTTAAAAATATAGAATACTAGAAGATGGCATTTTAAGATGAGAAACGTTTTTAATGGGTTGTGAGCAGTTGACTAAGTTTTGAGGGTCATTACGACACCGTTTCGCACTACAAAAGCAAGTCTACTATAATTTTAGTAAAACACTATTGTAAAGAACATAATAAGCACTTGAACCCTAAGAATGATGACTTTTGACTGAAGTATGTAAAGCCGGTAGCGCACGGGTGCCCAAGAACTCGCATATGCTCCAAGGGGGCCCAGCACGTGTGACAGAAGACAATACGCTTCGGAGCTACATTCTCTGCAACAAACCCCAGGGGCGCAGTCTCCCGCCTTGGTATTGTCAGCGGACTTGGTTACGTTTGATCTGAAATTTAATATGAGAGTAAGAAGTGAAGCTTCAATACAAACGTGAATAATCAAATAGAGAACACCTAATGAAATAGAAACCGTGAACCAAAACCTAATATGTTTTGTATGTGGGAAGATGTGTTGTATTTGTGTTGTGCATTATTACGATTTTAATACATAAACGTGTGTAAAACATTCGATCTTAAGTAACTAAAAAAGGCCTTTCTTTACTTAAAATGATTTTCTTTCATGTGTTTTTATAAACGTTTTGTTTTAGTACTCAGTAGATAGTGACTCATCGTCCTTGGCTAAAACTATAAGATTATAATACTCCTAATAACCTAAGACAATAACTGCTCGCAACGCTATAGCAAATTATGATTTGCCTACTACTAGGTTTTCGAATCAAATTAGTAAACAACTTAAGACTCATTTTGTTTTGAAAATACACTTAAAGCTAGCTTTTCATGGGAACTTTGCTTTTAAAGTAGATTGTAAATTATTAACAACTCAAATAGATCAATATATTGGGAGGGGGGGACAAGCAACCTTCAATTTTCCAACTGAAATAGTTAAAATACTTTTATTTTGACACGGCCATATAATTTTTAGAAATTTTTAAGTAAATTGGGACAGCAAGGACATAAAAAATATAAATATGTTGAAAAAATAAATTGGTACTTTTCAGGAACCTCTCTGCTCCAAATATATAGAGAGACTGCAGAGGCACAGTGCAGACTAATTCTATAAAAACAATACTTATTTTCCAAGAATCAAATTATTGAACTAGACTGCCAGTGTGCCATAAATTGTATCAAGTGCGGGTGTAAGCGTAATATAATACGTTCCCGGTTCCCATCGGCTGCGGCTCCTTTGGGTCCTGACTGAATGCAGCTCAGCAGCTTAGTTGTTGGTAATTGTTACACGATATGCAATGAATGAGCCAATATAATAATAAATGATACCTATTCAACTTGATTAGAAGCCAAAAACTTGAACTTAAAATTCTTTTAACAAATATTTTGTTATGTCATTTTTTTTCAACTTTTTGCGGTTATGCGGATTTTGTCAACTTTTTAAACTGTTGCGTGATTTCTCCAACTGCCAAGAATATTCGGGAAAAGAGGAAATAACTATTAAATTTGAAATTACAGCCTCCTGGCCATTAGGTGTTTTCCAACAAATGTCGCGTGATTTACAGGCGTTTACTAACCGGTACATCAAAAATGTCATGTCTGAGCCTTGCGGTCAAGTTAGTGATTGGTTAGCGTAAATGCAGAAAAAAACAATAAATGCATTACATTTTATTTCCAATTCTCTTGGTTATGAAAATAACTTTCTGCGTGACCTGCTAAGTACTGCTGCCTGATTTAAATAATTAAGTTTTTAATGTGCTGCTTTCACCGCAAATCGCTAGGTGGCGCCACATTTTGTGCGAAATATGTTATGTTCTTGTGAAATCAAAATATTGGTGTCGCGACAGACTATAGAAACTTCGATTGATTTTAATGCAGGAGGCTGTGATGAAGTTTCAAGTCAATGTTATTTTCAATAAAATTATTCGCCCAAAAAATTATATCTGCATAATAAGTGTATCTACTCAGAAAACTTTTTTATGTATAGTAACTTCTATCTACCAGAAATATATAAAGATGTTGAAGGAAAAAACAATTTATCGTTTGAGTTAGGACGAGAAATCAAATTTTTGGGAAAGAATCATTATTTTACCAGAATTAATTAAATGTTAACCTTACAGCTTTGTACTGCATGAGCCTAAAAGTTACCCAGCAGGTGGTTTAATAAAATTGTCCTTCTTGCAATGAGGTATTACCAGTATTTTATATTTAGATACCCTGCAACTGAAAACAGGTCTTAGTTAAATGTTCTGTAATTGTTGTCATTAGACATATCACAGTAATTATTTTGTATAAAAGTAAAGAAAAGTCTAGGCGAAGTCCTTCGCTCAGTTTTTGAGATGGTTTGAGCAGTGTCGGTTTGTAAGGGTGGCATTGTGGGTGTCGTCCTGCCTAGACAACACCCAAAGACAACATTATTACACATATATAATATATTCTATTTTTCTAAATTGTATAATACTGTTTAAGTTTTAATACAAGATAGCGATATTTTTACAAAAGATTGTAAGGTGGCAAAAGTTCAGATATACGCGGCCAAGACGGGCACCATTGTTTTTATAGCGACACAGTGGCTATGTAAACAAAAGCGTTAAAATAAACAAAACCGTCATATTAGGGAATTTTTTTTGCCATAGCAGCGTGTGTCAGAAACAACAATGTTAGTATATTTCAATACTCATTTCACGTCGGTCCTTTTCGTTTTAGTTTTGTCTGCGTTCTTATCACAACATTTATGTTATCGTATAAATAAACGTTCTCAAGAAAAACCAGCGTCGCATGCCACCGAACCGAATAGCAGAATATATTAACCAGTTTTAAAAATTTAGTACTTGTTTATAGCATTTAGTCAGGCTTAGAAGTAGCTGCTACCAAAATAAACTCGGTAAAAAATATTTTTAGTTTGAAAAAGGTAAGATAATAAGAATCAAATAAGTCATTCCTAGCAATTGGGGAACTAAACAAATGCCGAATTTCAAATAAATTATAGGAGCGTAACATTATTGGGAAAGATAAGCTGTAATAAAACTTAAGCAGCTGAGAAATGAACCAACGAAGAAAAATGGGCGAAGCACTTTGCCTAAACTTTCTTACTTTTGAAAAACTTTTTGTTTTTAAAAATGTTTTGTATCTATTCTAAAGAGGGCAGAGGTTTAGTAAAATTGCTAGGTATAGTGATCTTACCTTTGGCATCAGTAATAAGCCTTAGCAGCAGAATTAGGCGAACGGTAAATAAATATAGAATTAGTAACATTGTATTTTCTTATTAAATTTCGCACTCTACTCAGTTTTGCAACAGATCTCAAAATCAGAGTTCCAACATTTGCAAACAAAGCATTTTTTGCGGTATGAAGCTCCTGTGCATGTTCTTAAGGCGGTTCCTATGGCTCTATTTTTAGAATTCTTTTTAATTAATTAGTTTTATTAATTTTATTCTGATGTTTTTAAAGTGACCTCTCCGAAATTCTTCTTAAGATTTATGCATATACACCTACTTATCGTAGTCGGAAAAAATCTTTGGAAAAACAATCTTGGAAAAAATTCCTCTGAAAAAAACCCTACAGAATAAAACCCATAGAAAAAAATTCTCGGAAAAATTCCTTAAGAAACAATCCTTGTACAAAATCTAGACAAAACATTTTAGTAATTGATTCAGTTGTTTTAGAGTTTTAGTTTTAATGAATTTAGAAACTATGTGCTAAGTATGCATTTTTAAACAGAAAACGTTAATATTTTCTTTAGTAAATTACCCCACTTCAAGAAATCTGAGCTAACATATTTTCGCAGCATTTTAAAATTATAAATAATATACTTAAATAAAACAGAAATCAAAAGTTAAATCTAATATATCAAAAGAGCAATGCTTTAAAATCATCGGAATTAAATTATATGTGTAATTGCTCTTACAACATTTTGCATACCACGAGTTTTGTTGCCATTTTATCGGAGGATTTTTCATCCGAGGATTTTTTCCATAGAATTTTTCTTGAACTTCTTTTCCTAGAATCCGTACTTATGCAGCAGTTCTTTTTAAAAATCTAAATTCCGGCTAAAGAAAAATGAATTTAAGATTGCAGTTTAACGTTCTTAAAATCTTTTCTTTTTTATGTTTAACAAATTTTGCTCTTGTATATTATAAGTACTACTTCTAGAAGTACACGGCACCGGACGAGCTTCCTCGTTAAACAAACTAAAGTTCATAGATATATGTATACTACAATAACTAGATAGTAAACCAAAACGAGTCTGCATATAACCCAAATCAGAAAGAAAAATTGCGAGTCGTGAAAAATAAAATAAAAAAATCATCACAAAAAGAAGAAAAACCGGAAACAATCGACGTAGCAACTTAACACATACGTTATTTCCTTTTTTGCGTTTCTTTTCTTGAAAGATCGTGAACCCTTTAAAAAATATATTGTCGGCGATGTGTGTAAGTGTAGCTTTATGCCATTCACATAGTTCAAAATGCAAAATTGTTGAATTTTGACATCAAACTAGGAACAGTACTAATAAAATCAACTTACATTGTTAATATCTATTAAGAAGAAGTGTTTCGTTTTTATTTTAACTTATGTTTTCCAGAGATTATATCATGTGCTGCAAAAACTGTACCGTTCATTCTTTGCAAAAGTCTAATGTCTTCATCAGGGTCATAACAAAACCCCTTAACTTTCTTACAAGCAATTTCACGGCAAATAATTCTGACACACATATTTTACACAAATACAACAGCAAATGTCTACTAAACGGTTGCTGAATACCAGGAGGTCCGTTTGTCAGCTTAGGGGGGCCTTGAAACTTCGACTTTAAACAAAACGCGAACAAATACGGACGCAGAAAGTTGTAAAAAGCGTGTTTGGGGGTCTATATGGGGGGTCTGACAGAGTTTTGCTCACAGGGTGCTCTAGAAAAGACTGCGGGTTGGGTGCCACAGAACTCAATAAGGCCACATGCACTGTCGCTTGTGCGGTTGCGAACATATGCATTTCTAATTGTCTGTTTAGGGGTTGCTTAGTTCATCGAGTATGTAATTTGCTGAATTACTTTGGTTTTATTCGCTTTCACGTGCTGGACAGATGTACTGATAAAATAGAAATAATACACCAAGTACTTCAGTTTACCAAAAAAATTATTAAAGAACAAAAAAGATATAAATAAAAAACTTTATAGTTCCATAAATCCCACTTTGCTTAAATAGAAAAATATGTTCTTAAATTACCTAACTGCTTGCTAAAGCTTGTTTAATAAACCAATAAATAAGATAGAAAGCGATAAAAAGCTATTCATATTAGCTATTATAACCTTCCTCTTCTCTACTTATAGTAATATCACAGATAAGGTTAACACTACAGATATACGGCAAATATGCAGCTTGTTTTATATGATTAATAATCTGCAAAAAGATGGCGCTACAATGACAATTTGTACTCTCACAAATAATTAAGTCACAGATGACTGTAATTGAGCAGATTACTTAGCACATATTCAAACCAAAAGTTAGACAGCCATCTGCCATGTTTAACGATTTCATTAGAGATGTTTAATTGTCAAATCGCAATTTTTCGTAAATAATTAATATTGAAGTCAATTCTACTTAAATTATATTCATGATGTGACAGACTAAGTAAATAAGACTACAAAGACGTATGATACAGTTCTGGAATCTAGTGTATTAACAATAAAATCAGTGGAATTGTAAGTTCAAAATATATTTAAATTACAATTTATTTTATGTTATACCTCTGGAACCATTACATATTACAGTTTTAAAATATAATCAATATAATTTATAAGGTAAATATCTAGGTATAGCATCACTTTGAAGTCACCCTTATGTGGCGAAGCTTTAAAAACCTTTACCTATGGTCTTCAGCTCTGGCACTTAAACTGCAGTCTGTAATAACTAATAAGGTAACCCTAACCTTGCAGAATGCAGTGTTCAAGTTAAAACCAGTAGAATGAGCTAGCTTTTGGTGAAATGTGAATGTAGGTATACACATTACGTCTGCGAGAAACAAACGGAAGTTCAACAATAATTTACTTTTACTGAAATATCAAATTTGCAGCGAAACTAACGCTAATTTCGTCTCCAAATATGAGTGGACAAATTGTATAAGGGGTCGTATATCTATAGTGTTAACCTTATCTGTGGTAATATTTATATATCGATTTTTTCTGTTGCTTGTCAACGAAGCCGAAAGGTAAAAAATACAGATGTTTAACATTCAAGCAACACGTGGCAGGCATTCTGTCTTTATGAGAACATTGCGTTGTAGGAATCTAGAATAAAACATCCATGGAAAAGACAGCCCGGAAAAAATCCACGAAAAATATCTTTGAAAAAAGCCCCTGGAAATTAAAGCCCTAGTAAAAATGCTACAGAAAAAAAAGCCGGTTCAGTAAAAAACAAACTGAAAAAATCCGAAAAAAAAAACGAAAAAAGATACATGTTTTGGACTTCCAGGAACTCAAAGAAATGATTTAAAAAAATGTCTGTCTGTATGTCGGTGGGTTTGTATGTTAGAGTGTTTGTGTACGCCTTATAACTGCCGAAGAGATGGTTGGATATCGAAAGTTAGACATACTTTTTTTGGTAGCATTTTTACTGGAAAACAAATTTCCTAAATCTGAAAAGTGAATTTGATAGAAGACCTTAGAGCATATCCAACTCCTTTTTTACCAACTTTTTAGCATCAAAATGGCGGCCGCTACGGTGTCTCGTAAATTTCAAGTTTAAAACCTTATTACTTTAAAACTAGTCCAGAAATCGGTATGAAGTTCGGTATTAAAAAGGGAACAGAATGTTACTGTCTAAGAAAATTTTTGTGCCAATGAAAACTGTATGAGAGCTGTTTTCCGGAGGTGTTTCTACCGGAGATTTTTTTAGGGGTGTTGTAACCCGAGGACGTTTTTACCGGGTTTTTTTTAAGAGCATTTTTCCGAGGCTTTTTTACCCGAGGATATTTTTTCTGGGATATATTTTCCAGGGCTGTTTTTCCAGTAATGTTTTTCCGGACACCGCGTTGTACTTGTAGTGCATTTAAAGGCAAATCACACGTTTTTTTTCGAATGCTGTATCATCAAAACTAAACCTGCTATGAATTTTTGAAAATTTTGATTTTAATGCCCAATTACTGAAAATCAAAATATCTAATCAATGCAAATTGTCATATTATTAAATAGCTCTTGAAGTATAATCACTTAATGTTATAATATTTTAAAAAATATGAAAATTGAAAAAACGCTAGCTTCTCAAAGTTTTGGTAATTGTCAAAATATTATTCCTCAAAAACTGCCCACACCACTTTTTTAAAACTTTGTGAACCGATAGAGCTTGCACTAAACTACAAATTTATTTTTCCTAATCTCCCAAATTCAACTCTGATGTCCACCAAGAATTAGTAAAAAGTTAGAAACTGATTAGTTATTTATTCAAAAGCTCAAACGCCCATAGTTATAAACTTTAAGCAGTTTAATAGCCCATTTGAAGTAGTTTATCAAATAAATGAAAATGCTGTTGAACGTTAGGCGGAAATAACGATACTTTTTAATATCAACAACGCATTTTTTAGAGTTACAAGATTTTAACTACGCCTGTCAATTATCTCTAGTAAAAAAATGTACTGTTTTTGCCTATTTTTCATAACCTTTCAAATAAAGTTGTTATAACCATTTTTGATTCAATGTTGCGAGCACATTATCTAGCTGGTGCTTTTACGTGAGTAGCCGTGCTGCGCGGCCGTACTAACGCCTTGGGTCTAAAGTGGGCGGCTTGTACCGGGTGTAGATGAGTAGTTGTAAATGTCAATCACTTATTGGCGCAAGAATATTTAAAACGTAAAAAGTACCAGCGACCTGTATCGCGTATTTTTGTATTTTGTTCCAAAATTGCGGTGTGCTTAATTGATTCAGCCAAAACTGGATAATCAAATTTAAGGTAATTATGTTGGCACTGCCGACACGGTCGACGATGTGGTGGTCATCGGTCATCCTTGGCCGTCGAAGCTTTATACATGGTTAATGTGGTATTCCTTAAAATATGTCGGTATTGTAGTAACCGTCGAAGTAGTTGTATATGATTTTTAAAAGTATCGTATCGAAAATTTTCTACGTTTGTACTAGTTGCTATACTAGAGACAAAGATCGGCAGACATGTCTGCAGAGTTGGTAAAGACTTCACGGAAGAAATAGGAATCAAGAGGGGTATTAGACAAGGTTGCATACTCTCACCAATGCTATTTAATTTATATGCAGAAGCCATCTACATATAAGGAAGCATTAGCACAAAGTCAGCAGGGCATAGTAATTAATGGAAAACCTATAAACAACTTAAGATATGCTGGTCGTACAGTGATATTTGCAAATAACATCGAAGATCTACAGCATGTGGTAGAGCGTATGAACCAAATTAGCAATGAATTCGGTAAGTACATGATAATTTCGAAAATGAACCACAACAATTATAACTTAACCATAGACAACCATCAAATTGAAAAAGTAAGGAATTATAAACACTTAAGAACGTAGAGTAATGATAGAAATAATTGCAAACAAGAAATACGAGCTCGAATAGAAATAGCTAGAAGCAACTTTATCAGAATGAAAAGATTCTTTTGCAACAGAAATCTAAGCTTGCAGTTTAGAATACAAATACTCTACTGCTATGTATTCACAGTGCTCCTTTATAGAGTAGAACCGTGGACCCTTAAACAACACACAATAAATAAATAGAACTTTTAAGAATGTGAACCTACAAGCGGATACTCAAATGAAAATACCGTGGACCGATAGGATAACAAACGAAAAAGTATTGAACATTGACGGAATAAAAAACGAGCGCTTATGTATAATATCAAAAAAATCAAGCTAGAATATCTTGGGCACGTTATGAGAGAAGCAAAACACGAAATATTACAAGGAAAGATACACAGAGCAGGCGTAGTGTCGAAATGAGAAAAATCTTCTGGCTGAATAACTTGAGAAAATGGATCGGTTGTATTGCTAATCAAACATTGAAATCAGCAATATCAAAATAAATCGCCATTATGATTACAAACCTCTGATAGGAGATGATACCGAAAAAAGAAGAAGAAGAAGAAGAAGAAGAAGACTATATTTGCTACGGAAAAATTTGAGTAATTTAAGTTCATTATTTTTCAATTAACGAGTGGTATATAATTTAATTATTCCACGAATAAATCGACGTGTCATATTAATTTTATCTTGAAAACTAACAAATAAAACAAAAAAAAGTCGTATTGTCGATATAGCGTATTTCTAAAACTCAAATAAAACAAATAAATGGTTTGCTTACAAAAATAATTGGATTGAACTTTCCTGCTGAAACGGCAAATACGACGTACTAATTATTCGGTATTATTATCAGGTGTAAATGTGTGCTTATTGTCAGCGAGAATAATTGCTGTTATAGTATGAATATAAAATCTTAATGTATAAAGATCTGATTCCATAATTAAAAATAGTAAAAAAAAGTAAGCTTACAGATTACAAACTAGTGCTCGTCACATGTAGAAACACACACAAACAAAATTTCTATATGTTGATTCCAAGTTTTTAATTAAACAACAGTGAGCAGTTCGCACATGTCACATTACCGCCTCACCTTCCAACCGACAGTGCAACTGAATCACATTGTTCTACTGGCTTAAAGACGTAATGAATTGAACTGTAATCAGCAGTGTCCGGATATTTTGTCTAGTATGTAGTCACCACTAAGAAAAGCTAAATTGGTATCTCAATGCAAGAAATGTCAAAGCTATGGACACACCCAAAGATTTTGCAACAGAGAACCAAGGTGTGTAAAATGCGCTGGCAAACATCACAGGAAAAACTGCAGTCGAAATGTACCAATTGCGGTGAAGCGCACCCATCCAACTACGGAGGATGTGAAGTAGTCAAAAGACTGCAAAAAATAAGAAATGAAGCAAACAAAACCAACATAAACAAAACAAAAGAAAAGAAGACAGAAAATAAACCACCGTGCAGATGGGAACCAAAAGCATTCCCAGCACTGCTAAAGTCTAACAAAAAAAGAGAAACACTGACAGAAAGAAGAAGCTTTGTCGAACCAGTTACTACAAAGCCTGATGTCAAAACTTCAACAACAGCGAAAACAGTTCGAACAGCAAGAAAAGATGCAAAAAAAATTTCTGAGAAATTAATAAAACTAGAAGGAAAGAGCAATAAAGTTGCAACTTCCAAAAAAGAATGGACACAAAAAACATTAGAATAGCCTGAAATGCAAACGGTATTCAGCAACATCAAAACGAACTACAAATATTCCTGTATATGCAAAAAACAGATGTTTGTCTTATGGCAAAGACACATCTCACAAAACAATCATATATAAAATTTAGAGGATATAAAACTTACCACACTATACATCCGCAAAACTCTTCCAGAGGAAGTGCGATGATAGTGAAAGAAAACATCGTACACTATGAAGAAATCAAATATGAAATGGAAGAAATGCAAGCTACAGCTTAAATGTCAAAACAGGACAAAATATGATCATTGCAGCAATCTACTGCCCACCAAGGCACAATTAAAAAAGAGGTTACTTAGGTGTGCCACAAAGCTTGGGAGAAAGATTTATAGTTGGAGGAGACTTCAACGCAAAAAATCCAACGTGGCGTTCAAAACTGACCACAGCTAAAAGAAAAAGAATTGCATGAAGCTGCAAATGAAAAAAGTTGTATCTACCACTCCACAGGTACACCCACCGACTGGACCACAGATCAAAACAAATTACCGGATCTGATTAATTTCTTTATCTCCAGGAAAGTATCAGCAAACTTCATCAGTATCGAAGAGAACCGTGACCTGAGCTTTGATCACTTTCTAATAATACCAACATTAAGCGAAAACATGATCAAGAATCAATGTAATCCAACACTGACCAACAAACACACAGATTGGGAAGCCTTTTAAAAAGAGCTGAGCAACAGAGTTCAGCAAAATGGACCATTGAGAAATAAAAAGCAATTGTACCACGAAGCTGAAAAGTTTGTAGTGGACATTCAACAAGCTGTATGGAAATGCACTCCAGAAATCATAAAGAAAACAACAGGCAACAGTGACTTCAAGGAAATCAAAGAGCTAGTTGCCGAAAAATAGAAGAGTCGGGAAAAATGACAACAGACCAAAGCTCAAATAGATAAAACCAGACTAAACCATCTTACACAACAACTGAGAAGAGAAATACAAGAAATGAAAAACAAATCGGTGAACAGTTATCTTAAAAATCTGTCGGACGACAAAAATACCGACTATTCCTTATGGAAGGCAACTAAAAAAATCAAACCACCGATAACCCAAACGCCACTAATAAGAACTGAAAACGGATGATCAAGAGACAATAAGCAGTAAGCAGATGTTTTCGCAAACCACATCGAAAAGATATTTCAAGCGAACGAACAACATAACATAATGAAGCACTTTAAGCAGAATCCGGAAGCAAAGAGGAAGAAATAAAATTGCTTACTTCAGGAGAAGTAGCAGAAGAAATTCAAAGAAACATAAATCCAAGGAAAGCTCCGGCATTTGAATTAATCACAGGGGAAGTATTGAAACACCTACCTAGAAAAGGAATAGTAAAACTAACAAACGTAATAAACGCAGCATTTTGACTGAAATATGTACCGAGCGTATGAAAGGTGGCTGAAGTAATAATGATACAAAAGCCAGGAAGACCACTAAATGAAACGACATCATATCGACCCATCTCGTTCCTACCGATGATCTCAAAGCTATTTAAAAACTATTTTTCAAAAAGCTCAAACCAATAATAGAAAAGAAATAACTGATTCCTACACACCAGTTTGGATTCCGAAATCAACATTCAACTGTAGACCAAGACCACAGGATTATCAGCACCATTGAGAAAAGTCTCAAAGAGCAAAAAGTCTGCTCAGCAATTTTCCTAATTGTTACACAGGCTTTTGATAAAGTAGGGCATCGAGGATTAAACCATAAACTAGGAAAAAAGCTGATTAAACACTTTTCTGAACTCCTGAATTCTTACATTGCGGATAGACTATTCAGGATAAAGTAACAAAACGAATACTTCGACTTATATGAAATTAAGGCAGGAGTTCCACAGGGCAGTGTACTGGGACCAATACTTTACCTCTTGTACACCAACGACATCCCGACAACCAACGAGGCAACAATAGCCACTTTTGCAGACGACACTGCGTTACTAACGGTAGGCGAAGGTACTGAAGAAACAACAGAAACACTACAGCAAGCCATAAACGAGATAGCAAATAAAGCTAAATGAAAGCAAATCATTGCACATCAATTTTATGAACAAGAAGGATGAACACATACCAGTGATACTAAACAACAGCATACCGCATGCTAATACAGCAAAGTATTTTGGAATGAACCTGGATGCTAAACTACGCTGGAAACAGCACATCAAGAAAAAAGAGGAGAACTAAATATAACATATATAGAAAGATGTGTTGGCTGCTGGGAAGAAAGTCCCAGCTATCAATTCACAACAAGATACTTCTGTATAACCAGGTATTAAAACCAGTATGGACATACGGTTGTGTACTGCGGAGTTGTGCTAGCAAAAGCATCAGAATCCAAACATTTCAGAACAAAGTGATATCCACAGGGATCTAGAAATAAAAATTGTACCAGAAGAAATAAAGAACATTGCCCAGAAGCATCACCAGGCTTCGTGAACGTGTAAACGTTGAGGCCCTCCAACTTCTTGACAATGCAGAACTAGTGAGAAGACTCAAGAGGATAAAACTATTCGAGTTAGTATGAAGTGATGTAAGTGTCAATGTAAAAGCAGAGCAAAAGTGAAGTGCTAACACGTGAAACGAGTGTTCTAGGGTACTAGAACTGAGAGGAAACCAATAGGTGAAATCTCAATATAAGCAATTAGACAACTTAAGTTAGATCAGAATTGCTGGTT
Source organism: Ctenicera cuprea (assembly GCA_958336395.1). NCBI lineage: Eukaryota > Metazoa > Arthropoda > Insecta > Coleoptera > Elateridae > Ctenicera > Ctenicera cuprea. The sequence continues at coordinate 38,654,280 of OY284487.1, read as the reverse complement.
AGTCTTTAGACTAGTTGCGATGTATTCTCAATAACAATAAAATAAAAAAAGTATTTAGCTAGTATTGTAAGTATGAGGCAATAAATTAATAATAAATTCTCGTATAATTCGCGTAATTTTAAACAATTTATCTACGGGATTATTACTGCATCGCGACTATATGTTTGACCTTCAACGTGCTTGTTACGTTACTTGTTATTTATTTGGTCAGCGGCAATTATTGCTTGTGTAATAAGTAAAATAAAATAAAAGAGGGTCCATAAGCGATGAGTGGTCACGGGTTTCAAAAGTACTACACGAAACAATTGAATACGTCAATTTAATCTATCTACTTTATTTATCTAGTACCATTTATTTCTCCATTTCACGGTACTTCATTTCTTCCTCCATCACATGATACGAAGTGCTAAACTTCTGGCCTAGCTCAGTAATAAAGTAACACTGAAACAAACGATGTATCTTAAACAGTGCCGTTATAGTTGTAGCTAAACCTTGCAAAATCGTTTAACATGTTTCACGTATAACTTAATGAATTTGCAGACGCCCATCGTTTTTGTTTACTTATTAAATTTTAACGAATTTTTTTGCTTTGAGACTAAAACTTCAGACAACTCCGCTGCTCAAAATAGCTTAAATATGCATTTATTACCGAAAATATCTGAAATAATTAGTTGCATAATTATGCAAGTATGGAAATGCTAAACACATCCATAACTATCCAAAGCTTCTCGAAGTCATTACTCATAACTGTTGGAATTACAAATCTTTTCAAATTACTCGCCACATTCAAAACCGGTCCAACATGTGAGATTAATTTATATATTTTTCTAATAATATCTAGAAACAATAGTGATAAGTAATTAGTCTTTTAAATTTTGCAACTTACTCCTTTACCATTTAAAATTTTGAAGTTTTTGGCAGAGAGTTTTAAGTTAGTGTTGATGTTCTTTATAAATTTGAGTATTTATTGGTAACATTTGAACGTAAATGCATAATGCAAGCAGTAGGTTTTTTGACAAAATAAATTGTTAGTTGAAAGATTTATTAACTTTTGCTAGGACACAGTGTAAACCAATGCAAAACTGTTCAAATTAATTATTGTGACGAATCACGATAGTGTTAGCTAAGACGAGTTTAGTATGAAAGATGAATTTACATTTTTCAAACGTAGTAAAAGTTAAAAATTTAATCTGTGCAATTCAAAATTCATTATGTTTAGAACTGCGTGTACCATCTAGCGAAAATAGTAAAAAACTATCACAGTATTACACCATGAGTAAGACTTCTAAATAACTGTCTCGGATTAGAACCAAACGTACCGGAGACAAACCTACGCAAAAGGTTCCACCGAGAAATTTCATGTTGAAAAAGCTTGTTAACTTTAGGGTTCTTAAAGAGATGGCGGCACCTACACAGTTTTTGAATTTAGTAAACCGTATAAAAATTATTTCTTTTTAATTGTTGGTAGTTATGTTGTTCGCTATACATACTACATAGATTCAATTGAATAGCTACTAAGTAAGAGCTGAAAAAATCACTTACAAAGTTTTATGATTACTTTGTGAATGTATTCATAGGGCCCATAAAAAGTTTTTGTTAGTTTACTAATAATTATATGGAAACTAATATCTAATTTAATGATTCTGTTAGGTATATAGTCAATTTTCCAGGACGTTGTTTATTGTTGAAAATAATATAGTACGCAGGTACCTAAGCTGAATATTCTATAGATTAGTGGAAATCTAGATAACGAAGAATTTTTGTCTTGGATTTTTATAACATTAAAATTGCCTAACGCCTAAGTAAGTATTAAACTGAAACTTCTAATTTCTAAGTTGAAAAAATGATCTGCTTTAGAAAACGCAAACTAAAAAGTGGTATACTGGAGCGTCTAATATTTTAATATAGGTACACACTACACAGGTACGTTACGTGATACAAGTAGAGGAGTGCTATTAATTATCTTACCTCAAGCTATTGTGTAACAAATAGTGGCAAATAATTGCTATTTACTTTTTAGGGTGAATGATTGTCTTAGTGACAAATAGTTAATACTCCTACATAATAAAAAGTAGAAAAGTGAAAAGTAATGCTACACTTAGGTCTTAACTCTTAAATTACTATTTAACTTCGGTTCTGCCACAGTGGTCTAAACCTTACTCAAAAAAATTATGAATAATTGTAGAATTAAGTACTTTGTATTACATAATATGAGGTACATTAATAGATTACTTTTACAAACATTAATAATTAAAATGTAATTTTGTAATTAATTGTGTAAAGTGTACGTACAAACTATCATGGGGGCCTATAAAATGTTTTCTAGGAGGGGGACATTATTTGGAAAATAGTTAGAAATAAAATATGCTTGTATTTTCAGCCTAAAAAATACTTGGCTACAAAAGCAGGGTCGTCACTGGAATTTTCCTGTTTAAATAAAACCTAATTTCAGAAAAGAAAAAGTACTCGATACGCCGTCTTGTTGTGTACGCCACTGGTGTCCAGGTCTGGAGTTACATTTCCAACAGTTAGATTTCATTCTCCAAACAATAACTCACAAACACGTCAAATCAAACAATATAATGGGTTTTAACTATATTTACAAAATCAACTTAAGTATTTGAAAATTAGCCTAATATGCATAAACAATAAATTAATTCTGGTATCAAAAATGGTGCGGAATAAAACGTAAAACGCCTTCACAGTCGGTCAAAATAACAGGAAGGCCGGGCGGCTCACAGCCACCCTGGTTGGTCCTCGGAATAGTCTGTATTACACTAAATTGTAACAAATTAAATGCAATTAAAAAAACATGTAATCAAAAGTAGGAATTCCTAGGATTTGAACTAAATACAAAATGAAAAATGAGTATAACGACCTCGCCCTCTGGGCGCTGCAAATAACTGATAAACTAGCTTATCTGGAAACTTTATTTAAATGTAAAATTACTTTTAGAATGGTTTCGTGTGGTTTGATCAGCTAAAATAAGTTTTTAAGTTTTAATCAAACTGTTGGTATTTCTAAAAGGTCCAATTATTACAAAACAATAAAAACAGATTAAATTTACCAATAATAAATTCCCATCGTTTAACACGGAGCCGGAATAAAAATTAGTGAATCCAGTAATCCAAATCTTCACCATCTTTAATAAAAATATAATAAAACTTCTAAATTTGCAATAAGCCACTCGTGGACGGTAAGCTGAAATAAAATTATTTTCTATGAGACATGTGACTTATTTACGGGGGGGGGGGGGGGGGGGGGGGTCCGGTACGTTTTTAAGTCTCAGAGTTAATTATATCACTGAGGTATCTTAACATAACGTTCTAAGCATTATTTTAAACAGTCTGAGGATTCTTAATTCTGTATTTTACAATCAGCAAACTTCGAACGCTACAATATTCAAATCAGCAGTAAAATGCAGCACGACCAAGGTCGGTTTGAAATGACTTTCAAAATTATTTGACGGGTTCTCTGGAAACATTTCTAACTTACAAGTGAGTTCGGCGACGTTCAAATGAGAAATGTCTTTACAATATCTTGGCAACTCTAAATTTACAGATCGGTAACTCCTGGATTGAATACAAATTCAATGGATCTGACGGGCGGTCGGGTAAAACATTACAAACGTATAAAAGTCTGCAAATCACAGGTAGACGGTAAAGTTAAACTTTCAGAATCAATTCGAAATTCAAAGACCTTGGCGTGTCCTCCGGAATTATTATAAACAAAGTTGCAACAAGACCAGAGCGCAAGAGCTAGTGAGCTCTTTGAAGTTCTGGAAAGGAATTCTTTACTCTCAGAGTGCGTAGAACGTTTTATAGTTTAAAATTGTAGAATAGAAGAGAGGCCCTATCTAGCAGACTTCAAGGAGCTCTACAACAACCCAAGTGCGTGGGTGAAATTGAACTGTCTGTAGAATCCATACAGAAAGCCATCATAACGTCATATGAGGAAAACTGTCCTCTACGTGTCGTTAAATCAAAACACAAAAACCCTTGGTGGAGCTCGACCTTAAACAAGCTTCGCAAGGAAACCCGCAAAACTATTTGACGTAGCAAAGCGTACCAGGAAACCTGAGGACTGGGAAAGCCATAAGCAATCCCAGCAAAGGTACAAGAACGCCATTAGGCATGCAAAACAAGCAACCTGGAAGGCCTACTGCGAGGGGATAGAGAGTATGCCCAGAACAGCAAGGCTTTGCAAGGTACTTGCAAAAAGTCCTGGCACCCGGCTAGGAGCCCTACAGCTTCCCAATGGTGAATTTACCACCACCAATGAGGAGGCATTAAAACTCTTACTGAGAACGCACTTTCCCGACTCTAGGGAAACATTAATAGACAATACGCCGACTGCTGAGGCTCCTCAAGTCAGACCGTGCCTTGTCGACTGGAAGGTTGCCTCAAAAGTCGTAACGATTGACCGAACAAAATGGGCGATCACAACGTTTGCCCCGTTCAAAGCAGCAGGACCTGATGGTATCTTCCCGGCTCTCCTACAAGAGGGCTTGGAAATATTAATCAGACCTCTGTATCACATATTACGAAGCTGCCTAGCCATAGGTTACATTCCTGTACCATGGAGAGGGACAAAGGTAATATTTCTTCCTAAACCTGGACGTGACTTGTACTCCCAGGCTAAGTCATTTCGACCTATCAGTCTTACCTCTTTTTTACTCAAAGTGCAGGAAAGATTGATAGACCGCTACATTAGAGACGGATCCTTGAAATGTTTTCCACTGCATCCGAATCAACACGCTTATCAAAGAGGGAAATCCACTGACACGGCCCTTCACGAAATTGTTCACAAGGTCGAGAAGGTGCTAAATCAGGGGGAATACGCACTAGGAACCTTCCTAGACATCGAAGGAGCATTTGATTGCACGACCTTCGACTCCATATGCAATGCAGCATCTGAGCGTGGCATAGAACCCACCATTTTAAGGTGGATTGAATACATGCTCAGACATCGAAACATAACTGCAAACTTGAAGGGGGACTCAGTGGGCGTCTCTGCCGGCCGCGGGTGCCCACAGGGCGGCGTACTTTCGACGCTCTTGTGGTGCCTCGTGGCCGACGGACTGCTTCTGAGGCTCAACAACGAGGGGCTTTACACGCAAGGATACGCTGATGATTTGGCTATCCTTATAGCTGGAAAATTCCTCAACGCAATTTGCGAGGTAGCTCAAAGAGCCCTCACAATAGTGCAAGAATGGTGTATTGAGAACCAGCTTTCAGTCAACCCTACAAAGACTGAACTGGTTTTGTTCACAAGGAAAAGGAAGATCACAGGCCTCAAAGGGCCTGTACTCTTCAACAAAACACTGCAAACCTCGGGTGGGGTCAAGTATCTGGGAGTAATCTTGGATGCCAAACTCACCTGGGCAATCCATGTGAAAAGACAAGAGCAACGGGCCTGCGCGTCCTTCTGGACGCGTAGGCGCACCTTAGGAAAAACATGGGGATTAAGGCCTAGAATCGTTCACTGGTTCTACACGGCTGTAGTACGTCCCCTGATAACATATGCAGCTCTTGTATGGTGGCCTAGAACAGAAAAGGCCACCACAAGAACAGCACTGACTCGTCTGCAGAGAACTGCCTGTCTCTGTATAACGGGAGCTATGTGCACAACCCCGACTGCGGCCATGGAGGTGCTGCTTGGACTCGTGCCTCTTCACCTTTTGGTGGAGGCCGAGGCCCGAGCGGCGGCGTACAGGCTAGGCTATACGGGGCAATGGAAACCCACACAGGAGAATGTAGGACATACCAAGGTTGCCTCGCGTTTGAGCTCGACCAATCCCATCTCTCGGATGGGAAGTGATGGTATGGTCCCCTACTTCTCCTTTGGCAAATCTTACGATACCCTCATCCCTAGCCGGGATGAATGGCTTTCGGGAGACCGATCCTTCCTTCAGCCCTGTGGCCTCGTATGGTTTACGGATGGGTCAACGACTAGGGAGGGATCAGGAGCAGGTGTGTATGGAGAACAACCCCGAGTCAAAATGAAATTTGCTCTGGGGAAATATCCAACCGTTTTCCAGGCCGAAATCTTTGCTATTTTGGCATGTGCAAATGAAAACCTCAGAAGAGGGTACACTAGTAGTCACATCTACATTTACACCGACAGTCAAGCGGTCATCAAAACCCTGATCTCCCCTAAGATCGGGTCACGACTGGTCCAAGAGTGTCGGCAAACTCTCACAAAGCTCTCTGCAAAGAACTATGTGAAAATCATATGGGCCATAGTGAAATTGAGGGAAATGAAGAGGCTGATGCCCTGGCTGTTGCGGGGGCTAGGGAACCCCTAATGGGTCCAGAACCGGCCTTCGGAATTTCCCCCAAATGCGTGAGGCACGAGATATGCAGCTGGACGTTGTCACAGCTCCAATCATCCTGGACCTCTCGTCACACACCAAGACAGGCTAGACTCTTTATTAAGGGTCCTACGCCTAAAATGACAAAAATTCTTCTGGGCCTAAACAGAAGACAAATCAGAATTGTGACAGGCCTACTAACAGGCCACGGTCACCTGCAAAAACATCTCCACACTATCGGGGTTGTCAATAACCCGCAGTGTAGAAGATGCCAAGCGAGGGAGGAAACTTCCGAGCACATACTCTGTGACTGCGCCGCTTTTGCGGCCCTCAGGTACAAACACCTTGGCTCCCCTTCCCTAGAGCCAAGGGAAATACAGGACATATCATTGAACAGGATCTGGTCCTTTGCTGAAGCAACCAACCTGTTCAATGAAAACTAGATCATTTAAGGGGCACAATGGGCACTAGTAGCCTAAGTGCGGGAGGACGTAAGTCCTCCGACCCACCATAAATCATCAATCATTATCAATAGCAGGGGTTTAAGACTGAACTACAAAGTGACCAATAGCGGCCCCATTTTTTTCCGGAAAATTATTCGAAATAACACGATTGTTGAATGTCACGCGAGGAAAACTCCTTTGCAATATAAGGTACCAATAGGTTTATCCCAAGGATATTAAACGGTAAGGATTGCTCATCTCCATATACCCAATGTAGTACGAGCCGAACACAAGAGCGACGCGACTGTTGACCCGCGTTGACCGGCTCGGTAGCAGTTTAGTCTTGGTTCATAGGTGCATCGAGTTTCACAGTGATTGTAATAACTTATTTTGTGTATTATTATAAGTGCTTATTAAACTTTGCTATATATGTAAGTGATATTAACATTATAATAATAATACTCTTAATTTTATATAATCCCAAGTAATGTAACAAAATTGCAAGGAAATATAATACCTAGTATAAATGTATATACATGCAATGCCTCTGCAATAAAATACCAATTTATTTAGATCTTAAACGAATGTGTCATTACAATTTTTTTTTAGAATGCCCGGTGCAAGATGCACAGTTGCAGTGTGCAACAATAGTTATCAAAATACAAAAGGACAAGGAATTTTGTTTCATAGATTTCCTAAAGACTCATCTCTTAGAAGTTTATGGGTAAAAAAATGCAGAAGAGATGGTGTGTGGAATCCGGAATCTTGTCTAATATGTCATTACATTTTTCGGAGGATGACTATATTCGAGATTTAAAATCAGAATTGTTAGGTAAATCGATTGTCACATACAATCAGATTAAATGTAGAAAAAAGACTTTGGATTAACTACAACAATTCAGTTTTTTATTTATCAGTTATTTGAACATGCCTATTAATAAAGCAAATTATTACATTTTAATTTGTTTTAGGAGTGCCAGCAGTGAAAAGATTAAAACAAAACGCGGTACCTTCAAAAAATCTAGGTCTTGCGAGAATTGAATTGCCAGAAGGTTCAAGTCGAAGTAAAAGAATGCAGAATCGAGAACAGAAAAGAATTGTGCAAGATATTTTCCAAGACTTAAATGTACAGGAAATTAGTAATACCGACCAAGTACATTTAGGTGAAAATGCGATTCAAACTCAGAACACTGAGTTTGAATCTCAATATAACACACTGAAGAAAAAATATGAAACTATCTTGGAGGAAAATTATAAACAAAAGGCAAGTATTGAAAAGTACATAAAAGACGACAAAACTAATAAAAGCAAAATTAAGTCACTCAGAAAGCAAGTAGCTTATCACAGAAAAAATAGGAACATGTTTGACAGCGCTCAAAAGCAAGCGCACAATATTTTGAGTAAAATACTTACGAAAAATCAGATTGACATTATTTTGGACAAGAAAAAAGAGGTAAAATGGACAGCTGATGAAATTGGTGTAGCATTTACATTAAGATATTTTTCTAAAAAAAACTATATTTATTTAAGAAGTAAATTGAACTACCCTTTACCCGGACTTTCAAGTTTAAGGCGTTGGGCGAAGCAGATAGATTTAAGGCACGGTATTTTAAAAGACGTTTTAAAATTCATGGAATTGGAGGGCCAAACCATGAAACCACGAGATAGATGTGTTATTATACAATATGACGAAATAAAGGTCAAAGCAACGTATGAATATGATATGTCAGAAGATGAAATAGTTGGTCCACATAATTATATCTATCATTGCCAATTTACAGCGGCGATGATGACAGTAGCGTGTTATCTAGTGATACTGGTGAAACGTTGTCTACTACCGAACACAATTTAGGAGAAACAGCTGGTGATGCATTAACTTACATTGGAGGGTATCTAGCAAAAAAACATAAAAAACAGTATCCGCATTTGGGGGATTACACCTACAAACGAACTTCCAATTACAATGTTCCATCATGGGTTCGACATTTGTCGTATGGTGGTCTAACAGAACCCACTAATTCATGGATGGCAGAAATTAAAAAGATGGAAGAAATTTTCAACACCTGTCACAAGCAAGATATAAAGAAAGAGAAGGCCGTAACAAGCGTAGTACGAAAAATAGCGAAAAGAGTGTCAACAAAGAAAGACTACCAAAAAATATAATAAAATAATAAAATAAACTCCTTAAGTATTTTGTTATGTTAGTTCTAAATAAAATTTCTTTTGATTCAACTATTTGTTTTATTTGTTAATTGTTTGCTTATTTTAATTTTTTAAATACAAATGTCACAGTCATATAACTGATATCTTTTTATTATTATTTTATTTTGTGTAAAACTGATTATTACAGGTACTTTAGCAATCCCATCTACTGAAAACCAAGACTGAAAATATTAATTTACGTTAAATTGAGCAAATTTAACAGTGTCCTTTCCTTTGTCTTGTAGCAGCGTATAGCGGTAGCGGTCCACTCGCGGTCAACATATCACGTCACGCAACGAGTACTAACGAGCGCGCCCGAATGGCGTATGAGCAATCCTATACCGTTTAATATCCTTGGGTTTATCCTACATGACCCATTTGTGTTTGTGTAATCTCGTATGTGTTATGTCACAAAGAATGCAAAATATCTTCACTTTGCTGCTGTGTTCAATAGAAGTTTGTTGGGCCATATAAAAATTTTTAGCTATACGTTTTTCCAGATAGTAATATACCTTTCTCACTACAATTAAAGTTTAAATTATTTGTTGACATTTGCATAAAACCAAACAACATCATTCACAGTATTTAGGTATTGGGTTACTAAAACAAATACAAGCAGGGGCGTGAACAGGGAATTGCTTGTGTGCATGGATTTTAAAAGTTTTCGTGGTCGCTGATTTTAAATGTTAAATCAAAATAGTAAAATTAAAAATGGCGCATCCAATACAGCGGACTACTACACAACAGTTTATTAGATTTATACGACATTTCGATTTTGAAGGTTTTGTGCTCTGATTTTGAATCTTGTGTCAAAATTGTAAAATTTAAAATAACGGATTTAACATGGCAGAGTATTTGACAAAATGTTATTAAATTCTTTATAATTATAAAACTTTCTAGATGAATTCTAAAAACGTAGACAATCTTGATATGTAATGGAGAAGCAAAAAACTATTTTCAAAACTGAAAGGCCTAACTAGATCTTTGTAAATTCTATTTCTTTGGGAATCAGATTGGGTTGAATACGACAGGAAAGTACTGCTGTTCCAAGCAGCAACTACATTCTATGCAATTTTAAGAAAAAAATTTTAGTTTTTAATGTCTGCCACAAAAAATAATTTGTAAAAATAAATATTATTTGTAGATCTAAAACTACTTTTTACACTGGACTAGACTAAACAAAAAATAAAATCTTTGTTCTTCTATTAATTAAGGGAGATACTCTTGTTTTGCCTAATATTGGTCATTATTTACATGCACTTCTTAAGTACTAGAGCACCTTACTCTCAACTAGCTACTAAATAAAAGTTTAATATAATTAATAGTGTCGTACACGCTCAAGTAAACTTTAAAGCTTGAATAAACTTTATTATAAAACAGTGAATCTAACTATAACATCAAAAAATTAATACTCAACTGGTTCGTATTAATCGGCTATCATATTTCGTTATTTGTTAGAATTGTTTTTTCAAATTTGTGTCTGCTTTAGACATAATTTTCGCCAAGTTATTGAAAATACTGTTACTTTTTGCCTTTGGACTAATTCTGTTTTTTAAAATCTGTTTGTGGCATTAGTTTTTTTTATAAACGTGCGCCAACTTGGGAAAGAATGTGAATTTATTGTTTAACGTAATAAAGCAATGCATTATATTGCAAAATTATTAATTCTTGCTTGAAGTAGCTACACGCTTTAAGGTTCGGTGTGACTATACTAATAGTTTTTCAAAATGTAGCTTTTTTCAAAATGTAGCTTCTATTAATCATCTGAATGATTTTTCAAAACGGATCGAGTTCAATATTCCAGTGGTTTTAATAAAGCCATCACTTTTGAGTGTAAACTATAATCCTTTTTCTTGCAGAAGGGGCGAACAAATGCTATTATTGGATCTGATGAGATGAGTAAAATATGCAGTAAGTCCGTGTTTGTAGATGTTCTAGATAATTTCCTGGTATTATTTTCGCGGTAGCTTCTTATTTCTTTGTGTCTCGCTTCCTGTACTTCTTCGCTTAATTGGCCAATCGGAAGCAGCAAGTATCGCATAACGGAAACTCCATGTATAAGAATTTTATGTACGCTTGCCGGCATATAATACCAGCCGTACAAGCTTACATAAAGTTTAGCTGTTTTGGTAGCATCGTTTTCGAATTTATCTTCAATGACATCATGCCCACACGACATTGCTTGAAGAATGACTGAAAAGCGTTTTATAAGGTTTACATCAATGCCGGTTATTTCAGAGCTCTCTTCTGAGTTTTGGAAAAACCTGCGAGCGGTATTTCCGTCGTTTGTTGTCCCGAACCCCTGTTTTGGTATGTCTATCAATAACCCCATTCTACGACGAAATGCATCTATAATAGTTTTCTTTCTTAGTGCAACTGTTTCCTGATTTTCCTTGCGAACTTGCCAACACTTTATTTCCAATCTGTAGGGAATATGTAGCAGACATTCGAAGAATCGTATATACGCGTGCAGGGTGGACAGACCAAGCGAGTATGAACTGACATCATTCGAACGATGTTTTACTATGGACAAATCGTTCATATCTTTGGGCCCTACATGGCATACGTAACACATTTGAGTTTTATTATTTTGCGTTATTGAGTTACATATTTTGCCGTCAACCATTGTTTTCAGTAAAACATGACGAATGAAAATATCTTGGCCCGCGACTCTAACTTTAGTTGGATGAAGATATTTGCTCCTCGATGTGAGAAAATTCTTGTCTTGTAATTTCTGGAGTTTCCTTGGTGTATTGCAATTTTATAGGCCTACAAAATCTAGTTGATGACATTCGAGAATTTTTCCAGATAATTGTTTTACCGTCAGATGCTGACAGCTGGAGCGGGACCAATGATGTAGTTAATATGTTAAAGTCATCATACGATTCACTCTCATTGTTATTAACTTCAATTTTTTTTTGTACCGACTATGACTTCCAGAGCCATCACAACCCCATTTAAATAGCATTTCTAATGACGAAATAATGCTATTATTATTATTGGCTTGTATTGATTTCATCATCTCCTCCTCAACCTCCCTCCATCAAACGTGTAATTGTGTGATCCAGCAAAGATTGTAATTTAACTTCAGCTAGCGTATCTGATATTATCAACGAATCTTTTGAGGGATAGCACTTTTCCTTTGCTGCCTTCACTTTATGATGGGGAGGATACAATACAATTACTTTTTCTTCTTTTGCACCCTGACGAAGAGTAGTATACTGATGTTTTGTAAGCTTCAGGTCTATAAACACGGCCAATGCTTCTTCTGGTGTGTACTCCTTGAAATTTTCTTCCTTTTCTGATAAAATGTAAGCCTTGCGAATTTTCGATGCACGTCGAGGTGATAATGTAGTCTGTCGCAGCAGTTTGGCCGTGTCATTTTTTCCTGAAGCTCGCAGACTTATTTCTGTAGCCAATTGTAGTTAATCAGTTGTAAAAGTTTTTACTAAATATTGCACTTTCTTACGTTTCAACTTTGGGCAACTATCCAGGAATGACTTATTTAAACGCCCAACACCATTAGATATGATAATTCTTTCTTTCAACCAGTCCGTATGACGTTTTTCAAATTCTCGCACATAATTACGACTGCTACTCCACTTTCTCATAAGTACAACAGTAAATGTGTTTATAATCTAAATTATCTTCCTTGTAACTAATTTTGTACATTTCTGAAGATGAAATTTTGTCTTAATATAGTTCACTAAGTACTCCCTTGACCTTGGTGTAGTAGCATTAATAGTGCCCCTGGCCCACAATGGTTTAAATAGGTCACTGCGCTCGATAGTGATAGGCCTCCCTGCAAAAGTTGAAAAATTTGAAATAAAGGACAAAAAAGGAAAGTGAACAACTTTGGTACTGCTTAATAAGAGTCCAAGCTACAATGTCATGCCACTTTTGGAATGTTACATTGAGTTACAAATTATTAAAACTCTATTTGAATTTCTTGGTTTAACAAAAATATGCTCATAATTAAAGCGACTCTGTATACTGAACAACTAAATAATGAAGACCGATATCAAAATCAACCGATATGCATTTTAAAGTACATACATACCTTGCCGATTCTCGTTCGCCATCGTAATTGGAAATATCACGAAATCTTAAAAAAAACTACTATTTAACGGTGGCGCTCAATTGAAAAAAGCAACGGGAGCTTGCGAGTCCTGCGAAACAATTGTTTGCGACTTTGTTATGGCGACCCAAATGCACGTATGTTCGTTTTTATGGCTATGCACAATGAAGTAGTTATCAGTAAACATAATTACATATTTTTTTTATTTGCAGTGAGGTTTTTATACAGCACTTTATTCCATCTTTTATTTAATTTAGGCCACTGTGCGACGCGCGCGCCGACTACGTAAAAGTGCTAGTTAGATAAGTCGCTCACGACCTCGGATCAAAAATGGTTATAACAACTTTATTTAAAAAGTTATCAAAAAATGCAAAAAATTAAATATATTTTTTATTAGAGCTAATTGATAAGCGTAGTTAAAATCACGTAACGCGTTGTTGACATTAAAAAGTTTTTTTTTTTCTAAATTTTTAATATGGTTGAAAATTATTGTTAATGCTAATAAATTACTTCTAATGGTCTGGATTGGCGTTTGCGTATTTGAATAAAAAAATAATCATTTTCAAATTTTTTAAATATTCCTGGAGGGCGTCAGAATAAAATTTGGGAGATTAAAGAAAAACAAGTTTGTAGTTAATTGCAAGCTCTATCTGCTCAGAAAATTAAAACAATAGCGTGGCAGTTATTGAGGAGCAATTTTTTGAAAATGTCGAAATTTTGAGCCACTAGTATATTTATAGTTTGTATTAATTGTATAATTTGTTTTTGAGTAATCGGGCGATAAAGTTAAATTTTTCAATAATCAAAGCAGCTTCATTTTAAAGATACATCATTTGGAAAAAAAAACACCATTTGATTTGTCTTTAGATGCACTACAACGCTAAATTTCAAAAAAGGGTTGAGGAAATAATCTATACCAAAAAAAACAGGTCTAATTTCCGTTTCTGGTTCCGATTAACGACCTTACAAAGAACTACCTGCAACTAAAAAACGTCCACACACCAAATCTTATAAAAAACGCAGGCAAGGGATTTCGGAGACATAGGGAAACGAACGCACCCACTCACAGACAGACATTTTTTTAAAACTACTTTCTTGGGTTCCTTGGACCCCAAAACGCGTATTTCTGTTAAAATCTAAAATTCGAACATTTGCATGGCTTTCCTTACCAGGCCCGTGCCTGGACGTTTGAGCTCCTGTGTGCAAATCTTTTGTTCTGGCGCCCCATCGTAAGTAGGGACGTAGAGGAAGGTCCAGGGTTTCCCTCTGGAAAAAATTGAGATAAAATACACAATTATTGTGACTTCACCCTTCACCCAGAGCACAAAATAAATAAGAAAAATGAAAATTTATTATAATATTCACTTAGGTTTGCACATCTTCAGAACGCTACAGCAAAATATCTGGGTATCGAGGAAGTCCCTTTTTCGGGGGGGGGGGGGGGGGGGGGGTATTTGGTGGTTTGCTGATGTAGGCATTGTTACAGTTCGGGGTATTTTTTATTCGCTTTTTTCTAAAAGGTTTTTCCGCCCTCTTGGGGATGGTTCCGGCGTGCAGTGCACGCCGGAACCATCTTCAGTAGAAGTACGGAAAAGTAAAAAATTATAAAATTCACGTATTAGAGCTAATGTGTTTAGTAAGTAGTAAGTAATTTTTGAGTTCTTATAAAGTGTAATGCCCTAATATAGTTTATTTCATTAGGAGTCGGGAAATAAGGATTTTCCGTGCGCGCCTGACAAATTCTCACGGGGACGCCTCACACGGGATGTCATGGAAGCACGGAAAATCCATTTCTGGACGTGTAATGAATGATACTTTTTATTATACTTATCTGAAAACAACGCAAAAAAAAGGATAAGCAACGATTTATTTATTATCGGCATTGTTTTATTTTCTGTCGGTTTAATTCATGTCAGTTTTAAAAAATATACTCGGAAGAAAATCCAGATATTCCTAAGAACATATTAGAGCACGCGGCACAAGCCAGGGCTGATTTGTTACCAGCAAAATCCAGGTCGAGATATGAACAAGAGTATCAACTTTTTATGGAATGGCGAGATCTCAAAAAAGTTAAATAAATAAATATTGTTTTTTCTTATAATTAACTCTAATTGTATTTTTTTATTTAACGCACGCAAAAAAATCGGAGATCGGGAAAAGTTTTCCGTGCGCTGTTCTGAAAATGACACCTTCACGTCATTGTAAAAACGGATGAAAACAAGGTGTTTTCAGATAAGTATAATAAAAATGTATTTTTGCATATCTGTTTCAAGAATTAAAATTTTAAAATATTTGTTACGCTACCGGCAGTGTAAGTAGGCCTTACATCCATAGCTACAGGGATGGTAAGTGGCTGATAACATTCGTGTACTAGTTACCCTTGACGACGGAACTTAATAGTGTCACTTACATCCCTAGGAAAATAATGTTGATTTTAACTGTTCGTTGATATGGTAACAAGCACAGACAACTTAGAATAATGGGGCTTTTAAAAAATAATTCCGATGACAGCTGTCAAAACGAAATTTTAAAAATATGATTAAATTTCTACCTGTAGGCCTACTTACATTGCCGGTAGCGTGAAAAATTTAATAAGTAATTTAATAAGTATCAAGGAATGTATCGACTAATAACATCCTCGGCAGGCGACAAGCTTCGGCTCCGCCTCAGCTCGTATTCGCCTACCTCGGATGTTATTACGTCCTTACATTCCTTGATACTTAAATAACTATTAGTAAAACACATTAAGTTCCCGTTAATTTTTAAGTGAGACAGATACCCGTTCTTCTTGTTTTATCCGCTGGGGTGACGCAGAAACCATATAGGGAAAGCCTGAAATGTTCAAAGTTTTCATGTCAGTACATATTTAACGATTTAAAAATCTGTAAAATCTCAGTACAAATTCTTTAACATGTTTGCAGAATTACGTCCGAGTTCTCCGTATAATTATGGGTAAACTAAATAAAATTAGTTTCTACAATTAATTTCACGGTTAAATGTACAATGAGTTTTCGATGATATAATACAACCAATTTATCATAGGGTGCGTACTATTCAATTACTAATTAAAATTAATGGGTCGGAGTAAAAATAATAGACTCTCTATAGTAACAGAGTTAAAATTGATTTTATAATAGCTAAAACCGATAACTGCGTAGAATAAACAATGTCTTAAATTATTCGTCTTCTTGTTGATAAACGATGGATAAGCAATATAATGCTAAAATATCTAATGTCAGCGGTCGCTTATGGGATTTGCACAATTTATACTCTGAAAATATAACCAGGCGTGAAATGTTTGCAACCAGAGCACATTATATTAAAACTGAATTATCGATATGTAACCGGTATGTATTCTAAATTTCTAATTCGTTTCTGCTTTTTACATTTTCAGTGTATGCAAGGTTTACTTTTGTTGATTCTCAAAGTTTGTTTAAAATGTGTTCCCAAAATTTTCAAAATGTTTTTGAAAAACAAAAATTGTTCTACTTTTATAAATCACACGAACTAAAAGCATTTGACATGTAATGCAGAATAATTTGTACTAATTTGGCTGTAATTTTTTGTGAAATTCATATTCGTCTTTTTTTTATTACTCTCCCACACTTCTGCTGAAGTACGGAAAGGTATGATTTCATGCAAATTTTCGAATTTCAGATTATAACGGAAATATGCGTTTGAACGCAAATAAGTGGTTTGAAAAAAATTTCTGTCTGTGGGTGGGTGCGTGGATAATTGGGTGCGTGGGTGGGTGGATAGGTAAGTGGGTGCGTTCTTTCCCATATATCTTCGGAACCCCTTGGCCGATTTTTATTAAATTTTGTATTTGGAAGTTCTTTTAGTTACAGTTAGTTCCGTAGAAGGTTTTTAATCAGAACCTGAAACAGAAATTAGACATGTTTCCTTAGTACAAATTTATTTTATAACCCTATTTTTGATATTTTGAAAAATAGCGTTGTAGTGAATTAAAATGTTTTTTCCCAAATGCTGTATTTTCAAAACTAAGGCCGCTACGTAGTTTTGAAAATATTGACTTTAATGCTCGATTACTCATAAACAAAATATCCAATCAATACAAATTGTTATATTATTTAATATTTAATAGCCCTTAATAAGTACAATCAGATGATGCAAAAATAGTTTCGCGAATATGAAAATTGTGAAAATGCTAGCTTCTCGAAACTTTGGACATTTTCAAAAAATTATTCCTCAAAACCTACCCATACCACTCTTTTTAAATCTCTGAGACGATAAAGCTTTCAGTGAAATACTGCTTTACTTTTTACTAACCACTCAAATTTTACTGTGGCGCCGTCCAGGAATTTTTTGAAATATTTAAATTGATTATTTATTTATTCAAAAGTCAAACTTTAATCGTTATAACCTTTAAATAGTTCAATAGCCTATTGGAAGTAGTGTATTGGGCTTAACACAAACTTTCAAGCACATTAAAAATAAAAAATAAAAATACAGTTCTTAATATCAACGACAAGTTTTCCTAAAGTAATTTTAACTACACCTATCAATTAGCTCTAGTTAAAAAATGTATACTTCATTTTTCCACATTTGTGATAACTCTTCAAATGCAGTTGTTATAACCATATTTGGTCTGAAGTAATTAGCGCAATATCCAGCTAGCGCCTTTATGTAGCCGTGCCGTGCCAACGCCTTTGGTGTGGCCGGTTTGTACCGCGTGTAGATGAGTAGATGTAAATTTTAATCACTTATTGACTCGCGAATACTGTGAAATTATGTGAAAAATACGCCGCAGGCAAATTAGGGTACCCTTTGAAACGTGCAAAGTGTTACATTTTTTTAAGAGTAAAATTTTAAAGCGACTGGTAATAACTTTTTTGGATCATTTTAACATTTTTAAGCTTTTAACACACATACGACTTACGTTAACTAATTTGTTTCAAATAAAATTCATGCGCCTTTCTTTCTGGTGTGTTCAATCACTAGTTCACTAAAATTTGGAGTAGTAGTTTATTTTTTCGATTGAACACATTGCTAAAGCACACAGTCTACTGTTCTGTATAGTGTTTATTTCTAGCAAAAAATTGTATTCTTTGTAGGTTTGAAAAACACTCGTTTGACGTTATTGGCATTGTGCAATTTATTTTAACTAGTTTAACTAATTTCACAAACGCATTACTTAAATTTGTTTTATGAAAACAAAGAACTATCCGTTTTTATGTCAATTCGCAACAAACTGTTGTAATATGTCGAGATAATTAAAATAATACTTTTTAATAAAACGTATAATAACTCCAATAAAATACAAAAGTGTTTAAAAAAATAAAAATGTAAACACCCGTCGTCTTTCAGAAAATAATAATAAAATAAATGCTGATTCTATACCAACCAACTGTGTATTAGATCACTGTCTTTAATTGCCGTAATGTTTAGACTACACACTATAATTTACATGGCTCTAATAATATTACAGATTAGTAGCTACATCTGACATCGTAAATTATTTTATTGATGAAAGAGAAGCGTACGCTTACAGTATCTTTAAATATAAACAAAGGCCAACTTAACGTAATGTCCGATCACTACCTTCACTGCAGCGTTCTTGGGATGTCACTTTTGCACATGTCCCGCGTGTAATCGTTGTTTTAAAAACATTTGTTTCGTTTTGTGTGACGTACTTGTAAAGTACGAACTGGGCTAATTCAAACTAATTTCGTGCTACTAACGATCTCAATAAAAAATTTTCTTGGATTCTCAAGTATGCATGAGTCCAAGATAAGGAGTGCATGCATGGGATCTCGTAGACGGTAAGAAATAGAGATTAGGTTAAATGACTACTCAACTACTACTAAATTCCACATTCAATTCCTACAATTTTTACTTCATTTTCAGTACCGACTGAAAAACTAAAATTTTCAGTTTTTGTTTTTTGTGTAGAATTTGGTTATTATCAAAGATAGCGCAAAGAAGTTTTGACATTATTGAGACACTTTTTTACACAGAATTTGAATCTTAAATTAAAATTTTTATAAGTTGTTCACTTTTCAAGATATTGACAATAACTTCGCTTTTTTAAATATGCGCCAATGGCGGCCATCTCATCATTAAATAGAGCTCTTTTTTTCCTTTTTTTTTGATGTAAGGTTTGATTGGTTTGTTTTTACAAATAACGGAGTTATAAGCAAAAAACTGTTTTTTATAGTAGGCTGTGAAAAACTGTTTTCTTGTTTAGTAGGCTGAAAATTAACAAAAAGTAAAAAAAAGGCTTCATTTGTTGCCATTGAGGATCAGTTTATTTTCCGAAATAATAAAGTTATAAGTTATAAGTGAGAAATTGTCTTCTCATGGTAAACTGTAAAAAATGGAAAAAAATCACCTAAATGTTTCAGGGGATAAAACTATTAAAAATGTATGTTCGTATAACAATCAAAAGACGTTTAACTTTTAAATACTCCTGCTAAGTAATAAAACACGAAAAGGAACATAAATTTAGATTGACAATAAACTCGTGTTAAGATGCAGATATTGCCAAAACAAATTAAATAGTACTCACCTCACGATCATACATTTTTAATAGTTTTCTTCCCTAAGACATTCAGGTTTTTTTTTTAATTTTTCCACAGCCTACTATAAGCAAAAAATTTCTCGCTTGTAACTTTTGTTTCCTTGTTGTTTTGTTAATGGTAAGCCTACTTAAGAAAACGGTTTTTTGCAGCCTACTATTAAGAAAAATGTTTCTTGCTTATAACTCCGTTATTTGTAATTATATAATAAATATTTGTTTTTGTCGTGGACCACGAGAGGAATTAGAACCCCAGCAAAAAATTTTCGTTTTTTGCGGCACGTTCGAAAATTTATAAATAATGATGCTTTTATACACTATTTCAACAGTTATAAATCTGTCTATCGTAATGTTGTCAAATCAGCAAAAACTAGTTACTATGAAAATCGGTTATCCAATGCAGTAAATAAAACCAAAGAAACTTGGTCTATTATAAACGAGTTGAGAAATTACAAAAAGAAACATGCTATAAAAGTTGAATTACAGCCGGATCAGTTAAATTCACATTTTTGTTCTATAGCACATACACTTACTTCAAAACTAAACCTAAGCCACAATGCTTTAACCTCTTTATGTAACCTTTCGTCTAAAGTTTCAAATACTTTTTTCCTCTATCCGGTAACAATAGTTGATTTATCAATTCCAGCTTTACTTCGTTAAAGTCCATATTTAATGAGTATCTGTATATAAAATACTTAATCACTTTAACAATATCTATTTATTTAAACCCTATACGTATTTCGGCATGTTTACATGCCATTGTCAAAGGTTATATGAAAGTAAACAGTTAGTGTTGTTATAGCAATAGATAAGTAAAAAAGTTCTATTGCTATAACAACACTAACTGTTTACTTTCATATAACTTTTGACAATGTCATGTAAACATGCCGAAATACGTATAAGGTTTAAATAAATAGATATTGTTAAAGTGATTAAGTATTTTATATACAGATACTCATTAACAATAGTTGAACTTAAAGATACCATTCGTAAAATCAAAAATAAAAATTCTGCTGGGTATGATAGCATCTCTACAAAAATTGTACAATATTTACCGTATAAGGTACTAGAAATTTTTTTACACTTAATTAATGACTCATTTACATTAGGCTACTTTCCCTCCGCCCTAAAAACTGCAGTAGTTGTTCCCATCCATAAAGGTGGTGATTTACACGACCCATCTAACTACAGACCTATAGCCCTTTTATCTACTTTATCCAAAATCATTGAAAAAATTGTTAAAGATAGACTTCTAGGGTACCTACATAGATTCAAAATCTATCCAAATTTCAATTTGGTTTTCAAAGTAACAAAAACACTAGTCACGCCATGTTTAACCTTTTACATGAAATTTACTCTAATATTAACAATAAAAAAATAGTTTCTGTGATGTTTTGTGATATTTCTAAGGTTTTCGATTGTGTTAACCATACTATGTTACTGAATAAATTAGAACTATATGGTGTTCGTGGTGTAATATTAAACTGGTTCAAAACTTATCTTAGTAATAGAACGCAATTTGTAAAAATTTCCGATAAATTATCCTCTTCCTCCGCTATTACATGTGGCGTACCTCAAGGCTCTGTCCTTGGACCCATTTTATTTCTCATTTATATCAACGATATTTTTGAACTTGACATCAGTGGTAGTTTTACTATATTTGCTGATGATACATGTATTCGATGGTCAGATTTAGATTCAAAAATTTTAACTACTAATATACAACGGGATATGCTAAAAGTAAAAGAATGGTATGATTCCAACTATTTATGGTTAAATACACAAAAAACCAACATTTTAACTTTCAACGGATCTATTAATCCAATTGCTCTTAAAAATTCTGTTATAATGCAAGGGGGATACAGTCAAATTTTTAGGTTTATATATCGACAATTCATTAAAATGGAATTATCATACCGATAAACTGTTATCTAAATTATCAAAAAATTGTTATGCAATTCGCACCATTTCCTATGAACTGGGTTACCAAACGGCGCGACTGGCCTACTTTGCTCTGATTGAGTCGCATTTACGCTACGGTATTTCATTTTAGGGTACTACATGGCAGTTAGATATCTGTGCAAAGCAGGAGTACGGGATTCTTGTAAACCTCTCTTCATAAACAATAAAATTTTAACATTAACATGTCTTTACTTGTTAGAAACAGCTTGTTTAATTCACAATGTAAATCCTGTTTGCCATCAAACCCTTCGCATACATTCAATACTAGAGCTAGAGGAACAGATATACATCTACCTCGGCCAAATTCACAGAGGATAAAAAATTCCATATTCTACACCGATAAAAAAATATTCAATACTCTACCACTTAACATAAAAAATATTTCAAATATTTCGAAATTTCGTAGAATGTTACGGTCATTTTTGTTGGATAAAGCATATTATTGTCTACATGATTTTTTAACTGACCGAAACTAAATTTTCCTGATAAGTATGTGATATTAGGTAAATATGCATGCAATACTGTGATATCTATATACTGTTTTACCGTTTTTAAATATCTAAGGTCTTTTTGTAATTTACTGTTATGTGTATTATTATGTAACTATTTGACTACACCACTGAGTTACTGTCAATAAACGACTACTACTACTACTACTATTCAATGATGACATGACCGCCTTTGACGCAATTTAAAAAAGCGAAGTTATTGTCAATATCTTGAAAATTGAACGACCTATAAAAATTATAATTTGAGATTCGAAATCTGTGCAAAAAAAGTGTCTTAATAATGTCAAAACCTTTTTGAGCTATCTTTGATAATAATCAAATTATACCCAAAAAACGAAAACAAAAAATTTTAGTTTTTCAGTCTGTATTGAAAATTGAGCAAAAATTCTAGGATTTGAATGTGGATCATAGTAGTACTTGAGATGCTGAACAATTCTTCTCATTTAACCGAATTTCTTACCGTTTACGAGATCCCCATGCTCCTTATCTTGGACACCCTGTATAAAATAAAAATTAAAAATTGAAAAAATACTGAATTTTACCAAATAGCTGAGAGGACAGTGCCCCGTTGCCCACTCTGCACTGGCCGCCACTGTGCGAACATTTAAAACCTAAAAAGTATGAGAAAGTCCCAGCCACCTGCTTCGCTCATTTTTTTTTGTTATATAATAATGATTTAAGACATTTTAAAGTATTTCATATAAATGCTTTATTTTAGAGAAAAAATAACAAGTAACAGCTTCAACAAGTCTAGTAAACAATTTCTCAATCAAGGCATTGGGAAAGTTATCAACAATTACCTAGAAAATTCAACATTGCACGGCTTGAAATATGTTGGAGATTCTTCAATTTCTTTCGGAGAGAGGTAGGTAAAAGGTTTGTTTTCGCTTTGAGTATACTGAAATAAGTCGTACGAAATGTACATATTGATATAACATATCCATTTATGACACGTTTATTGTTTATATTGTAAACTACTTAGTTAATTATTATTGTATATCGTATCTCCTAAACAAAAATTTGTCAATTTTTCGGTGGCTTTCGACATTTATACACAACTACTTAAATTTAATCTTTTACTAGCTCAACCCGTGGGCTTTTATTTTCTCCGCTTTTCGGTAACTTAAAAAAATAATAAGTAAGCTGTGTTTAGATGTAAGACATGTAATAAGGTTCGCATAAATTTAAAGTATTAACATTTAAAAGCCTGTTTTTTTTTCTTTTGTTTTTTCAACCAGGTTTTTCCCCGGCTTTCTTTCTAGTCATTTTTTCTCAGCTTTTTCTCTGCCGGCTTTTCTTCCACCGGCTTTTTTACTCGGCTTGTTTCTAGCCTTTTTTCACGCTTTTTTGCCTCGACTTTTTTTACTAGAATCGCATTAAATGTATGCACCATGGCGTAACCACGTCAATGCAGCTAATGCAGTTGCATTAAGGCCTTGTTAGGAAAATACCTATTGTGCAGGTAACAGTCCCCTAAGAGTGAATATTATTATTATCCGCTGTGAAAACAGTTCTTTGATCTAAACCACAAATGTTTTGCCTAAAATGACTGTTGTAAGAATTATTTGCTTAGAACGTTGTGTCGAGATGTAAGGCATTTTACTGAATGCGCGGTCACTACAAGATGAGAAAGTGGAAGAGAATAAGAGATCAGGATTTATTATATAGACAAATAACCTGTGTCGAGATGTAAGACATATTACTGAATGCAAGATCACCGAAAGTTGAGACAGAAGAAAGTGGTCCGAATGTACTGAATGCGCGATCATTACAGATTAAGAAAGGCGGAAGGAACTTGGATTTATTATATAGACTACTGGGGTCCGTGGGCTATGCTCCCCGTTGGTTTTTGTTTTAACAATAAATTTAAGACAAGACGACGCGTCGCGCGCCAACGTTGTGACCTACAACTCTCCGTGAAAGCGGTTTAGTGACTAGTCAGGCCGTATAGCCAGAATGAACGGAAGGTCGAAAGGTCGGCGCGCGACGCAGCCAGAGAGTTGGATCAAGTGGAAGGGCGCCGCGTTTAACATTTAGATAAATAACCTGTGTCGATATGTAAGACATGTTACTGAATGCGCGGTTACTTAAAGTTGTGATGGGGGC
Source organism: Ctenicera cuprea (assembly GCA_958336395.1). Classification (NCBI taxonomy): domain Eukaryota; kingdom Metazoa; phylum Arthropoda; class Insecta; order Coleoptera; family Elateridae; genus Ctenicera; species Ctenicera cuprea. The sequence goes on along the minus strand of OY284487.1, from coordinate 38,630,129 downwards.
AGGGATCTGGATGTATAATAGAATCTGGAATAAGACTTCGATCGGCGGGCCGCTATGCTAGCCAAAATTGAGGGATGTAGCCCACGGATTTCACTAGTTATTATTAATTTTTTCAAACATTAGTGATAGTGATCAACAATTCTCAATACATTCCATTTCTTTTGAAGCGGGAAAACCGTTTTCGCCTAACCTGAGACAATATTGATATTTTATTAATTTTTTTAAGAACTGTTGGCACTACAGCAATTTTATAATTACATTTTTGAGCAACTTTTAGTTTTCCGTATAAATATAAAAATTCTTTTTTGGTTATGAAATTTATTTCCCAAATACATTTTCGCCACATTTGTGGCGTATTTCTGTTCTCATTTTGCCAACACTGTAACCCATGGTTCCTAAAATGTAATTTATTTTTACCTATTTGCTTTTCTACTTTTAATAATAGGATAAAAAATCACAGCCCTAGTGATAATGATGTTTCTAATAAAATTGTTATAATGCTCTCTGTATTTTTTAAGTATTATGTTAATTCTCTGTTGTTGAAAGAAATTATAAAATATGTTCTATTTTATACTCTCTTCGTGAATACTTAAAAAAAAAAGAAATAATAAATTTAAAAAAAAAAGAAGAAGACCTTTACATTGTGCCCCTCTGAAGTGATGCCGCTGTGCGTTATTCTTATACGCAACGCGTCAGTAATAAATGTTTAGTGTTTATTATTGCCGAATCTGGATATTTCAGAATTCAATTACACCAGTTTTTAAACAGTTTATTTAAGCCAAGCTTATTACACAGCATAAACATTTATTTTATGCGAGTATAGATGCAGTTACTACAGTATGTGTATGATTATGTGATACATTACGTGCTCACGTGCATTATGTAGGATTTGCGATTTCAAAAGTAGTATTAAATCAAGTAGGCTTCGATGCGTGTATTAAAGTTTGATTTGTAAATGAATTGAAATCGGTCGATTCGCCCCAATCACCTAACCAGAGCGCTGGAACACATTTGTTTTAATGGCGGTAAAAAGTATACTAGCGGACTGTATAGCGGTAAATGTACAGACAAGTGGAAGGAATCCGAATTGAGTATGTGGATTCTCATAACGTTTCGGAGTGAATTATTACTAATAAAGTTTGTGGTTTCCAATTCGGTTATAAAACAAAAATGACATTTTATTTGATTTTATAAATCCCCAAAGCCCACGAAAGATTAATATACAAACTCATTTATTAAACCGATTAAACGCCTAGAAAGGTAAAAACAAAAATATTACACCATGCTTTTTAACATAAAAAATAAATAAATCAATTCTTTTATATTAAAGAAAATAAAATTAATTTCTACATTCCTTTTTATAACAAAGTGCCAAAGTGTAGATTAATTGTATGTAGCAAAATAATTGAAATGTCATAGAAACTGTGAGTGTGACCCATGGCTTCTATGGTGTACATCAAAAACAGATAGTTACTAGAAGTAACTATCAAACATTTAATCTTTCAGAAGCATTTTTCTAATTACGAAAATTTTATTCTGAAATTAAATACGACAATTAAATTTAATTTGTTAGAGGTGGTAAGTTTTGTTCTAAAGGGATTTGGATATTCGTTTCTTTTAGCTGTAGTAGTCTTTGAAACAAGCTCGTACATACATAAAGTTAGAGTGTACGATGCTACACAAGGCGATTGACTTGGGTACCACCAAATTTAGGGGACGTATGGCGACCGCTAAAATAAGAAAAAAACTTCGTATGAGCATGGGTCCTGATAGTTAGATACTCTCCAAAGACTCTCAGTGCTCAAGCAACAATCTAGTAAGCGACACTGGAAAATATACAAAGACTGGAAAAGAAACCATGACCGAACTATTTCGGGTACACTTGCCGGGCTCGGAAATAATGGATCAGTCATCACTTGACTGGCAAAACCGAGGGTCAGATGCCTCCGAACACAGAGCATCAAGGGCGGACTGGGTAACTGCCAGGAAAGTGATTAACTTTAACAAAATCCAATCGGCTATAAACTCATTTAAACCATATAAATCACCGGAAACGGATGAGATCATTCCTGTCATGCAGCAGAGAGGATCGGACCTCCTGCTCACAAGAATCTTCATAGTTCTAAGAACCAGTACCAAAGTACCTCCCGAGAATATAGCGATTAACTAGGGTGGCTTTTATACCAAAGACTGGTCGGGTTGACTATTCTCAGGCAAAGGCGTACAGACCCATTAGTCTTATGTCGCTTGTACTTAAGACAATGGAAAAGTTGCTCGACAGGCATATCAGGGATAGTGTGTTGGTAACCAGTCCATTACACCGCGACCAGTTTGCCTATAGAGCAGGACTATCAACATAAACATCACTCCACCACCTCGTTAGAAGAGCAGAAAAAGCGCGGGAGAAAAAGGAAATTCTTCTAGGGGCGTTCCTGGAAATAGAAAGAGCTTTTGATAATACATCTTTTAAGTGTATCACAACAGCCATGAAAAACCTGGGTCTAGAAGTGACTTGCTTTCGGTGGATAGACTGCATGCTAAGAGGTAGAGTAGTCTATACGTCGCTGCTGAATGAAACGCTAGCAGTCCGGGTGGCAGGGGGATGCCCTCATGGGGGAGTTCTTTCTCTTCTGCTGTGGAACTTTGTTATGAACGGGCTGCTAGTAAATCTCAGCAACGAAGGCTTTTCACTCCTAGGATACGCGGACGACCTGGTCATTCTAGTAGAAGGGAGATTTATTAACACAATCAAAGAACGTATGCAAATGGCCCTGAATGTAGAAACCAGGTGGACAGCAGGGAAAGGCTTAAATGTAAGTCCCTTAAAAATCACCATAGTACCATTTACAAGGAGGAGGAACCTAGAGGGTGTAGATCCTCTTCACCGTGATGGTCAACTAATTAAACAGTTGGGAGAGATAAAGTATCTGGCGGTGATTCTGGACTCCAAGCTTACCTGGAACCAGCAGACTGAGAAAGTTATCAGAAAGCGGAAATTACCCTTGCGGTAGTTAGGCGCACTTATAACAAATCATGAGGTCTTAAACTAAGTATGGTGTACCGGCTACACATTAGGGTAGCCAGATCAGCGATATCATATGCAGCCTTGGTGTGGTGGCCCAAGGCCAAGCACCGCTAAACAAAGCCTAGGCAAGATTTAAAGATTTGCCTGTCTAGGCATCACGGGAGCTATGAGAACAACGCCCACCGCTGCGATGGAAACCCTTCTCGACCTACCTCCCTTGCATTTGGTGATTAGGAAGAAGGCTAGATTGGGACTACGCAGATTGGAGTTCATCGCACAATCTACGTGCAGGGATAGAGCACACTAGGTTAATTGATAGCATTGGGGGTACCATGTGTGACATGAATACGGACCATATGACGTCAAAATACCTAGTAGCTACACTTTTTGAGGTAACAATCCAGGATCAAACAGATGGGAAGCACACAGACAGGACTTCCCTCCTAGAGAAGCCTTATCTAGTACACGGACGGCTTATAAACCGAGACGGGTGCTGGAGCAGTAGAATATGGTGTAAAGCTAAGGCAAAATTACAGATTTCCACTAAACAGGTACGCTTCCGTTTTCTAAACAGAAACATACGCGATACTTCAATGTATGCGGGAAAATAACCAAAGGGCCTACGTAGGCAAGCGTATCTATATTCTTAAGTTAAATTAAGAATCACCTCCGGAGGATTAGGAAATTTGATGAAGACCCCACATTCAGACTCTGCAGTGAGAAACCAGAAACAGATGCATATTATATGCAACTGTAATGCCCTGGCTGGTAAAAGACAACCCATATTCGAACATCCACTCATGGAACCGGAAGACTTCAACACACACCCCGTGAGTGACCTGTGCGCAATGGTACAGGGAATCAAGATCACGGGCTGCGTGTGAGTAACTAGCAGGGTAAACACAATAAGGCTTATAGGCTGCAGTGTCTCCGCAACCAAGGGTAGACGGACCCAGGAGAAAGGAAAAAAATGGGTGCTGATATACTTGGTTTTCTAGGTATAAACCTTCTAAAATGGCGCATTAAATGGTTTAGTTGTTGATATTGAAATAACCCCCCTGTATAAAATAAACAAACTTTACGTGCAGTCACACCTATCAAAGGTTTCATACTAGTTTTCATTTAAAAAATTTCTTTAGGGACGACGCCAATATGCCCCCACATTTGCGTGGTGCTATTTTTTAAATAACTTTTTTTCTGCACAATTAATTTTTTTGTTAAATAATATTATTTACCATAATATAAGAATACACACAAAAAGTGTTCTTGTCGAAAGTTGCTTAAATCAGCGGTTTTCGAAATCCTTCTGTTTTTGTAAAAACTCGAGTTGCCATCAGAATTTAACTACTTCATGAGTTGCGCAAACCGTTTGTACGAACTTTGAGGATAATTCATCAATTTTTAATTCATTTTCATATGAAAATGTTATTAATGTTTCAAATGTCAATATTTAAATTAAACAATATTTTTCCTTTATTTTTGTAGAAAGGAAATACTATTCGAAAGTAATTTAATTTTAAGCAAATATAATTATAAATCATATCTCTCACTGTATATACTTTTGATTATATCATTTCATACAGTGCGCGATATTTCTAGTCTAACCAAGTCAGTACATAACTTTGTTTAAGGTCACTATAATTCCACTTGATATCCTCCCCTGATACTGACGGAACCTTTAACAGTTTAGTGTATTCGTTACGTTAAATACAGTGCTATTTCTGTTGTATGGTGCATGCGCCATCGTGAACCCACGATCGCATGTTGCATCTGCCGGCGAAGAAGTGTTACTTTAAAAAGTTCTGTTAAACATGGGCGCGGAAACGCTTTGTTACGCAGTTACAGCCTCTGTTAGTGTAAACTAACAGTTCAGACTCTCTCTTTCGTTGACTATATCTCACGTTTATGGGAGTTTTGTATTGCCTTGATGTGTAGCATTGACCCAACGTTTGTACACACTATTTGCGCTTTCAGATCTTCATAGCAACTCGAATTTTCATAAGTGATACTACTAGTTATCAAAATTCTGCCAACCATTTTTACAGTGTCCTTGCTTGGAACACAAGTTAATGCTTTGGCATGCATTTTGGTAACAATTTTTCTAGACTATTTAACAAACATTAAATATAATTTCATTCAAACCAAGTTGCAAGTTAGTTTGTTTTTTTGCGTAAATTAGTAAAAAAATACAAAAAAATTTACTGTCGTGTTTTGAGACTTGAAGCGTTTCACAAAAGGAAAAAATATCCACTGCAATAACTGCAGTTTTTCAATTACTAATAACTAGTTGCTTCAAATAGTTTAATTTGTTACATTTTTTAGATAATGAATTCTTGAAAATTGAAATGTAAAAATGTTAATTGAAGTTGTCAATCTTTATACTTCCAAAGCAGAAGAATAAAATTGTCACTGAATTTCCGCTAGTGAAAATCGTACAATTCTTATTGATTGATGCCAAAAAGATATACTAGATAGATATACCAAAACATGATTGGTAGATTTACGAGGATCGTTCGAAATGTACGTGGCGTAACACAGATATGGCGCTAATTTGGCGGAATTTGCATAACCATTTTTCAGAACCATCCTTTCTTAGGTTAAATACGACAGTATAGAGCGATCTGTCAATTAGTTTGTGTTTGACAGTGCGCCAAAGTGACCGCCTCGAGTGATTTCGTAAATAATAGAAACAGTTGGGATTTGCGAGCTGTGATAAAGTACTTTAATTTGAAAGGTTTGTATGTATTTTTGTATGTATTTTGGGTCTTACAGCACTTAGGCCACATTGTCGGGCCCATTGTGCGTACTACCTTACATACTATTTTAACTAAGTCCTTAAAAACTACTTAAACTATTCTATGTTAAGTGGCTTCCAGGAGCTTACAACTGCCCCGGCCCGGATTCGAACACCGGGCTAAATAGAGCCACAGACTCCCGAAAACCACTGTGACCTTGGCTGAAAGCGCCGACTGCACTCGCCTACCAAGGCCCCTATTTGGAAGGTTTAACACCAACCGAAATCAAAGCAGAGTTAGATTCGACATTTTTGAAGTCAGCTTTTTCGTTTTCAATGGTTAAAAACTGGGTTGGCGAGTTTAAGCGTGGTCGTGTGAGCACAAAGTACGAACCCCGCAGTGGACGCTCAAAAACGGTTACTACCCCGGATATGTTTGAAAAAGTCCTCCGTATTGTATTGGATGACCGTCGAGTAAAAGTGCGGAGATAGCAGACATATGGAGCATCTTAATTGACAGTGTGCACAGAATTTTAACTGAAAAATTGGGAATGAAAAAATACTCCGCAAGTTGGGTGCCGCGTTTGCTTACACCGGAGCAATAACTGAATCGTTTGATTGTTTTTCTCGACCTGTTGGCACGTTTTCGCCCCAATCCGAAAGATCTTTTGTGCCGTTTCATAACCGTCGATGAAACCTGGGTCCACCATTACACTCCCGAAACCAAGAAACAGTCCAAACAATAGACACGCAAAGGTTCTCCGGCACCAAAGAAGGCAAAAACGGGTTTGGCAGCAGGAAAGGTTACGGCAACTGTATTTTGGAATTCTCATGGAATTATCTTCGTCGACTACTTGGAAAGGGGAAAAGCAATAAATGGCCAGTATTATGCCAATTTGTTGCAGCAATTGAGCGACAAAATCAAAGAGAAACAGCCTCACGTGGCGAAAAAGCAAGTGCTTTTCCATCAAGATAACGCACCTGTACACACGTCTGCAAACGCCATGACCAAAATTCATGAATTGGGATTCGAATTAGTGCCTCATTCGCCCCATTCGCCCCATTCGCCAGATTTGGCTCCCAGTGATTTTTACATATTTCCAAACCTAAAAAATGGCTCGGCGGTAAAAGATTTTGATCCAATTTTGAGGCAATCGCTGCTGTAAATAGCTATTTTGAGGTCTTGGGTTCATCGACCTACAAAGACGGCATTGCTGCTTTGGAGCATCGTTGGAATAAGTGTGTTGAGCGAGCAGAAGACTATATTGAAAAATGAAATGATTTTTTGTTCAAAAAACTTGCGTTTTCTTTGTTAGGCCACGTACATTTCGAACGATCCTCGTAAATAGTTTGACATCTGAGTTGAATTGCTATAAACAGTGATGATTCGAATCGAAACCCATTGGATTTAGCAACTTTCATCAAGTGTACCTATTTTGTGCATTTTTGTATGAAGAAAAACTTATTTAGAAAAGAGTAGCAGTGCCCCCCCCCCCCCCCCCAATTGTGCCCAGAAAGAAGAATTTTTTTAAAGCGAAAAATAGTATGAAACATAGAGCCCTACCCATGTTTATATGATATATTTTGTTATGTATTTTGTATTTATTCACTTAAATGTAATGCTGTTAGTATTTTTAGGTTATTTTGGCTAATATCGTTCGTATGCGCTCTAGCATGTGCTATTTATTTCATCATCAATATATACGCAGTATACAGTATCAATCCAGTCATTGTAACAATGAATCCAATACCTACATCCGTAAAAGACATACCGTTTCCATCTGTTACTATATGCAGTATGAGCCTAATGAAGAAAAGTGATACCAACATTTTTTCGACAAACGGGTAGGATGAATTTCCTTACTATTATTACTTTTTTGATACGCATAAATACATTATGAAGTTTTTTTGTTAAAAAATCATTTTTTTTCTAAAAATTTCAGAACCACAACTTATAAAAACTTTTTAGATGAAGCTTGTGACTTTATAAATCCAGGTTTTTCTACATATACAGTAGATAGTGAAATTGAAGATCAGGTATTTTTGCAGTTGTTCTCAAAGGCAGGTTACTGTTTTTTTTAATAGGTTAATTCTAAATAGAACGGTAACTAACTTAATAAATATTTCAGATATCCCGGTCTTGTGATAAAATACTAGCAATGTGTAAATGGATTCACAAGAACATAGATTGTAATCAATTATTCAACCCAATTCTGACCGATGAGGGATTATGCTGTACTTTTAATCAGTTACCATTGGAATATATATTAAGAAACCCGTATGATGCACAATTTTATTATTTAACATGTTAAAAAAAATAGAAACAGAATTTATTAAAAAAATGTTCCTTTCGAAAACATACAACGTTCTTTTACATTGAGATTACATCAAATATTCTTCAAATTTTGCATTTTTTGTAATATCATTTATAATAAAATTATTCCAGAAACTCCATGTTATAGAAACAAACATCAGTAAACAAATCAAAACAACACAGGGTGTAACAGACCACCCACGCACTATCTTTCACGGCTAAACTATTGAACCTACACGGATGAGATAAAACATTTGTTATATAATTCGTAACTAGGGGTCGTTTTTTTTTGGGGGGGGGGGGGGAGTTTCTCGAGATCTTCAAATACGAAAGTGGGTCAACTTATACCTCATTTAAAAGGTCTTTTTAAACCCAACAACTTATAAAAAAAATATCGCTGGCTCAAACAGTTTCAAAATGGCGGTTAATTATATATTTGAAACGGTGAGAGATATCGAAAAACTATAAACTCAAAAATTGTTCAGTTTAATAAGACCTTTGAAATGAGGTTTCGCTTGACCCTTCGTTCTATTTAAGAATTTTGAGATAATATCTTTTAAATGTTCCCGCTTTTTGAGGAGGAGAGGGGGTACTAACATTTAGTTTTGTTCTTATGTGGTACATCGTTGGAAAGTTCATTTAATGGACTTTAAAAATCACTGCTAATTTTCTTGGTACAATAGGTCATTTGCGGCTGGGAAAAGGTTTATGTAATGGCCGCTTTTTTGATATAATCAGCCTCCATTTTGAAACGGTTTGAGCTAGCGATATTTTCTTTTTATAAGTTGTTGGGTTTGAAAAGACCTTTTAAATAATATAAGTTGACCCACCTTCGTATTTAAAAATCTCGAGAACCTCTCCTAGCCCCTCAAAACTACCCATTCCGGAGCCCCAAAAAATTTATAAATATTTTTACTGAATATCTCGGGTACGATTTACATAACAAATTTTTTATCTAATTCCTGTAGATTCAATAGTTTAGCCGTAAAAGATAGTGCGTGGGTCTGTTACACCCTGTATATAATTGTTTAATTATATAGACTTTGTAAAATTACTTTTTGTGATTTCAAAATTATTATTTTATTATGAAATTACGTAGTTATGAATTATTTAACACTATTTTTTTGTCTACTTTAGGGAACCTATAAGCAACTTCTACTCGGCTTCTGATAATAACTACGATCAACGTGAAATAGATGACTGGAATCCTGAACGAGGATATTCACCAGAGGCTACATATGAAGTATTTCCATTTAGATCTCGAGGTAAATATGCATTGTACCGTTGATTATTATCTGATAACCTAATTTACACATTTCAAAATGTTGTTAAATTGAACAAATATCACACATACAGCCATCATACAGCAGTAATGCAACTAGTTTCTTTTAAGGTGGGCCGTGTAGATGTACTTTTCTTTCACATCAAATTAGTGGTATACTCTTTATAATAAGTACGGGCCCGGGCCCGCCCGACTACAGGTGTTTTCGGCCCAAGCCCGCCTACTACAGCTTTAGGAAATGTTATCCAGCCGTACCCGCCCTACCTGGTACCTATCCGGCCCGGCCAGGTTGGGACTAACCAAGTTTGGCCCGTATCAGTCTACGTTGGCGCGTCCTGGCCTAAACTAGCTCAACGTAGTGCGGCCTAAACGGACTAGCGTCTAGTCGGTTTAAACCAACAACCGTTGCTACTTCTTATTGGTGGTTTCATGAGCTTCGTGCACGTTCGGATGCGCAGTTAGTATGCCGTCAATGTCAGTGAGTGAATGCAACTTTGTTTTCATTAGTAGTATGAAATAAAAAAAAATTGGCTCCAACCAAGGTTCGACCCCTCAACCTATTAATGCAGTAAAAAGCTGTGCACTCGCATTTTCATCTGTGCCACAACGAACTTGCAGGGTATCGCTACAACTCTAGTGAAGTGTCAGATGCATGCGTGCGCACATAGGAATGATTGTTAAATTATACCGGTTAGACGCTTCTCCTGAACTTGGTTTGGTGGGTCTCTCTGAGTTGACCTCGGCCAACTTGATTGTAATTGGCACAGTCTGGCCCACTTTCCTCCCTAATTTATTAGTAAGATTACTCCCGGACCGATAATCTGATTTCTGTTTTCAACTTGTTTAAGATTCGACTTATTTTTACCAAACTTCTGTGTTTTTGTTAAAACAATCTTATTGACAATTTTGTCAATAAATGCATTAGTTTTTTAACATTAATTCGCTTGTTCATAGAAGAAATAAAACATTATTTAAAATATAAATAATAATATATAATAAAAATGAAACATAAAGTGTTGACTTAAACAAAGTGTTAGAAACAATATTAACATTGGATGGATGCGTTGTTTTTTCAACACTCGTCCCGCTATTAAAAATGTTCTTTCGCTAGTAGTGTTGGTGGGTGGTATTGAAAAAATAAATTTGCTTAAGTTGCTAAACGCGCGTAGCTATTTTCAAACCGGTATTGAAGTTCATAAAAATCTACTGAACGTTTTGTATTCGTACTGATGTACTCTTCAAATTCAGCAAAAGTATTTTGACTACCGCATGTATACAGAACGACCGGACTCGTACGTTCCTAGGGACCCAGTCGGGCCAACCCGGCTTGTTTCGGCTCTCCCCAGCCCGATACCAAATGCCCCAACCAAATTGGGGCCAGCCTTATCCAACCCGCTGCAGTTCTACCCGGTCCGGACTGATCCGACCCTGCTAGTTATTTTAATAAAGCCCCGGATGGTATATTATTAATTAGGCCCGGCCCGGCCTTTTTCCGGCCCGAACCGGACAGGGTCTGTTACAGAAATTTGAAATCGGATAAAAGAAAGCCAAGTCTCTTTCATACGATTTCAAATTTCTTTTGTTTACATGAAAAAGCTCTCATGAAGTACTATATTTTTTGTCATAATTATTTTCACCTTGTATCTGGCGGATTTCCTGCAAATCGGTAAGGGGTTAAACTTTTGTAATTTGTCCAGTGTGTAAATTTCGCAAAAAGGCAACTTCGACATAAAAACAAACGAAAAGTTCACAAAACAAATTAATGCAACCATTTCATGTGGGAGGAGGTGGATCAGGTTGACTGGCTTCCAAAAACCATACTAAATAAAGAGAAATTTACTTTCTTTGCTATTTGTCGGAAAAACGTCGGGTGTGGGGTAGAAACAGTAACACAAAATGTAGTACTCTCTGAGAGCTTTCACGTGGCTTGGCAGTGGAAAAGCAAATAGGCGCCTGGAAGCAATTAAAAATGAAAATAAAAGATATGAAAACGTAAATTTTTAGAACAAAAACATAACATTACTTAATGAGTATCTGTATATAAAATACTTAATTACTTTAACAATATCTATTTATTTTAACCTTATACGTATTTCGGCATGTTTACATGCCATTGTCGAAGGTTATATTAGAAAGTAAACAGTTAGTGTTGTTATAGCAATAGAACTTTGTTACTTATCTTGGTAATCGTCTGCAGTTGACTTGATTTCTTATTCCAAAATGTCCAGTAGAGGAGAATCTAAGAGATCAATTTGCTCATTCATTAACGGTACACGTTTTAAAAATGTTTGTGAATTTCAAAAGCTTCTAGTATATCTAATTTACGTACAAAAGTGTAAACATTTAATAGTGCTATGATATTCGGAGTTGTTTGATTTGACCAGAGTATTGTAGTTCCTGGAAGGCAATTTTTGGGATGCTTGTTAGAATTCAATTTATGATTGGAGGTTTGTGAAGACTGTAAGGTTTTGATATTCAAACTTATAAACTCAGGGTTGCGTATTATTGCTATAATTTCTTGTTGTTAAAATTCAAATAATGTGATTATCGTTATACCATTTATATTTCATATTTGTGAAGTTTTGTTTACACTGAAAGAAAGAACACAATCAAATTGATACAATTATTGTTTATGTTAATTTTAATTATAATTTAGTTCAGAATTGTTTAAAAGGTTTAATTTATAAGAAGTTTTACACTTACTTGTTTTGTGCATCGATTAATGTCATTATGGATGTCAGTGTCAATGACACAAACGTATAAAAGAATACTCATTGTCATGAGATTTATTTGTTTGTTCAAAAACATGGGAATCAAGAAGCAAGACAAAAGAATGGAAAATTTGTTTAGATAGATACGACTCGTCTTTGTAAACAAAGACAGAGAATTTTATATCCTCTGGATGAATAAAGAGAAAAACGAGTTTAAAAGTAATGTAAAAGTGATTGTGAATATAAAAGAAGAAAATACAACTAATTATCAACGAATTGTGAAAAGTCCAAAAGAATAACAAGTATAAAGCGATCCAGAAAGTTTTACCAGTTATGATAATAGAAAAGCTAAGTATAAATTAACATAAAAGCAGTCCAGAGGAGGATTCAAACTAAAGGCGAGTGTTGTGGTTATTTGAGGAACCTGCAAACTAGAGAAGAGGGAATTGGACATTCATCGTTTGTCAAGTGAAGGATATCTCAATAAGGAGACACAAAGACAAGTGTTCGGTTTTAAGAACAATAGTATTTAGGAGAAATTGTTTGATTGTTCGAAAATTTGATCAAAAAATTGATTTATTGAATAAAACCTTTTGTAACGTTGATATTATTTTGTGTATTTTTCTTTTTGATTCATATTCAGTAATAACTGTACTTCCAAGCTTAATAACGACCCTGAGAAAGTTAATAAATAGTCTCATAGAATATATAATTTGGAATTGCGTGAATTGCAGGCATTTAGGGAATTGTTTTCTTGTAGATACAAGACCACGCATATTATAGCAATAGATATACTAGAAGCTTTTGAAATTCACAAGCATTTAGAAACTGTACCGTTAATGAATGAGCAAACTGATCTCTTAAATTCTCCTCTACTGGACATTTTGGAATAAGAAATCAAGTCATCTGCAGACGATTACCGAGATCAAGTCACCAAGTTCTATTGCTATAACAACACTAACTGTTTACTTTTTCATATAACCTTTGACAATGGCATGTAAACATGCCGAAATACGTATAAGGTTAAAATAAATAGATATTGTTAAAGTGATTAAGTATTTTATATACAGATACTCATTAAATATGGACTTTAACGAAGTAAAGCTGGAATTGATAAATAAAATAACATTACTTGCTAGGTTAATTAACATTTGTTTCAACGTTCAATCGAATTTACAATATCGTAAAACTAGCCAACCGATTTTATCGAAATTAGCCCTCAGGTTAAAGGGATAAGCAAAAGTGCTTTCACAGGATACAAGTTTAATTGGAAAAAATTAAGAGCCCTTAGTACAAACAAATTTAAAAAAACTGCGTTTTTAATGCACCCGTCAATAAAAATTCAAATAAGTCTTTATTTTGGCAGCAACCTTAAATTAGTCCAAACTTCTTAAAATCGTTTGAAAATTAAAACCGTCACTGTGGCTACTGGTATACGGTATTCAGTTTTGCTTTACTTTATATCCTACCGATGTTGAGTTAAATGTTAAAATATTACAAAATTATCACATATTGTGTCATTATTGGCATGAATTAGATTACTCTTTGTGTCAGAAATTTTATTATAATGATTTAATATGTAGATAAATTGCCACAAGGTTGAAGCTACCGTCGTAATAGGCTATATGCTAATGTGCAGTGTAAAGGAGGTATTCTTTCGATTTTGAGTTTACCTGCAAATTGTTTGCCTGTATTTATGTAATTAGTACTATATCCAAAATACATGCCACTTTGAACAAAATTATAGGTCCTGGAGCTCATTTGGGCCTTAGCCTTGTTATTGATACAGACGTAGATGATTACTACTGTTCTTCGACTAGCGGTACAGGAGTTAAGGTAAAATATACTTATACTACCTTCATATAAATTTTCTTGTTATTAATATATGTATATATTATGGTAAAACAGCGATATAACGCAGTGAGCAACAAAAACAGCTACAACACGCAGTGCCGGATTACCAAATAGACAGAGTAGGCACCAGCCTATGGGCCCCACGCCTTTTAGGGGCCCCTCGGTCCGCGGAGACGGATCAAATTAATATTAATTTGATCTTGAAAGAAAATTACAAATTACATACTGACTGAAACAAATAATTTTATTTTTTTTAAATTACTCTTTTGCGTTAAAAGCGTTTTTATAACTAATAATGAAATGGCCATTACCCGTATAACCAAATCTATAAAGATGTCCTAGGCGATAGAGATATTTAAAGATGCGGTAAAGATTACGTGATACAGGTGTAATATGTATTGGAGCTGTACTTTAGCCTATACCTTAACTGTAGAGATTAAATATTTACCGCATCTATATGATACCTATACTTGTTTCCAGTACAGTTTTATCTTTATCACATCTGTATCACATCTTATTCTATGCTGTACCGCACCGGTACTTCAAGCAGGGATTTTATCTTTATCGGATCTGTAGAAAATATATACTGATTGTCTTTACAGTTGTACCTTTAACAAATCTCTACAATATCTTCATGCAGGCTATATCGCACCTGTAGCGCAATTACCGATTTTGTCTTTATCGAATCTGTGCTAAATATGGTAGGCGGAATAAAAAGCCGTGGAAAAAAAAGCCGGGGTATAAAAAGCCGGGAAAAAAAGCCGCGGAAAAAAAAACCGGCGAAAAAAAAGCCGGCGGAAAAAAAAGCCGATGGTATAAATATTTAACATATGTAATAAATAAATACTTGAAGCAAAGAAAACAATGATTTGATCCACTACTAAGGGAGCATAGAATGACTAAAAAATTGTGGGGTTTTATTTTTATTGAATCCCAAAATAACAACTACTACAATAATTTGTACAAACTTTATTTTATGTCAGAAGACAAACTGTTTATATACACATTAAAATTATAATAATATCAATAATAATATAGAGACTTACATCTAACTACTACCACTACTACTAAATTTAGAAACCTGTTTGCTTTCTAATGGGAAATGTAAAGAGTGTTTTTCTTTTACTCAATTACATTTGTAATTAAATAAATGTGTAAGTCTCTATATTATTATTATGATGATTATTATAATTTTAATGTGTATTACTATAATTGTGTGTATTATAATATAATAATATAATAATAATGTATAATAATGTGTATTATTATAACACTTTGTCTTCTGACATAAAATAAAGTTTGTACAAATTATTGTAGTAGTTGTTATTTTGGGATTTAATAAGTATTTATTTATTAAATATGTTTAATATTTATACCATCGGCTTTTTTTTCCGCCGGCTTTTTTTTCCCCGGCTTTTTTTTCCGCGGCTTTTTTTTTCCGGCTTTTTATACCCCGGCTTTTTTTTCCACGGCTTTTTATTCCTAGATTCGCTAAATATATACTGCCTGTCTTTACAGTTTTATCTTAAGCCTAAAACCGCTGTGTATAGCGTCAATCTAAACACTATCTTTATTTGTTGGCCTTGTGTGTAAAAACGTTAAAAATGGCGCATCAACAAGATCAAGAATTTAAAGTTTACGAATTTGATGGAACCTTGGAGATTTGTGTGCTTCCTACAATTATAATAATAATTTATGACATAATCATTAACCAAGGCTGCTGTCTCCAATGTCCAATTATTTTCGATAGGGGTAATTAACCCCCCCCCCTCCCCAGAAGGCCAAAAAAATCACCTAAAGCACTAGAAGTAAAGTGTTTTTGAACATGTAATTGGAAAAACTTTGTAAATAAATATATTTCATCGGCTAAAAGTTCCAGCGAAACACAATAAGAATGACTCAATTGCAAAGAAACTTTCTTAACGGTAAAACCTAAAACCAAGCCGGACGTTAAACAATGCATGGCTGAAGAATAGCTCTAAACCTTTATGGGGGTTTATAAACAGACCTGTTTGGAAAGTCCACTCACCAAAAAGATAAAGATATTTAAAGCTTATCCCAGCGCCAGCAGTACAAAGTACGAACCGACATCAACATGAACAATTACGTGATATTTTTTTCTTGAAATTACAATTCTGACAGCAATGGCGGGAAATTCAGAAATAATGTACTTTAAAATAGTTGGTGGTAAAATAATACAAAGACATCAATTATTTCGAAGTAAGATTCTCGAAATGTCTGAACCTACTAAAACTGTTTTATATTTTATCCCCTATAATTCTTCACTGTTTATTTTTCTTAATACTTTACTCTATCAAAATAATCTGTTTTCACGTGTTTCTTGAAATTTTAATACTATATATATCTAACGTCGTTTATATCTGCTTTTTCCCACTTCGCTTGTATGCACACTACCTAGTTGTCTTTTTTTTTTGTTTCGGCATCAGTTTATTAAAAACTTAGCAAAGCTGCAAACGATACACTTTACCAACTATTTATAAAATGATTTTACTCTACACTATTAACGAGATATTATGCAACGTCACTATAAATTTTACTGCAAAAAAGAAAACGGTTTAACCCTAACCTGTAATTCTTGGTAGTACATTTGTATCATATTGTCCATCATAACCGAATGTAATACTCTTAAAACATTTAGCGGTCGAATCTTATAAGAGGCGAGATTAGCTCAGGGTGCAAGGAGACCGACTCACAAACCAAAGATGGCCAGTTCGATTCCCCGCTAAGGTAAAGTATGTAGCGCATTTTTAAAATTAAAAATTTATCAATAAATACATTAGTGTAAGTGAAATTAGCTAAAAAAATATAGAAGTTGTATAAAATATTATAAAAGAAAATATATCCGCTAAATAAATATACAGCGTAAAAAAATATTTTTTTGTTTTTATCTAAAATTAATTGCTTGAATTATCTATACCGCACCTTAATTTGGACGATACAGCATCGGAATAGTATCTTTAAAAACCTATATCGTATCTTTACAGTACCTTCATGTGCTCTATACGCAATCTTAACTGCATCTGTACTTTAACTATATGTTGTCTGTACAGGAGCTTTACATCTTATATACAGAGTTAGTAAAGACAACTATACCCAATCGATATGTAATCTCTATCGTCGCGCTATCCATAGGGTACAGAAAGCCTGTATCGACTAAAGATTTAAATACAGGTTCGATATAGATTCTGTATTGTGTGGTTATACGGGTATGGCCACTGAATACGACACGACGTCTTGCAAAAGGTAGACTTCCAAGATATCCTGAAAAATTTTACCACAAAAAAATTGAGGAAACTGAATGTTTAAAGCTTTGTTGGTTTATTAAAATTGAAAAATGTTGAATTTTTGTTTAATAATATTGTGTAATATTGTTTTTCCACTACTAGCATTAAACGATATCATTATTTACTTTGTTTTAGAGCCAAGAAGATGAATTTCTTTCCTAGTGGTTAATAATATTTCATTTTTAACTACTGGTTAATAATGAAAACAATTGCTACCAATCTTTAAATTCACCATAAACTTTCATGTAAAAAGCTTTTGATTTTACTGGTAATAACTGTTCACCAACACTTTCTGCACCTTCCCTAATTTCAGCAGGAGTGCAGTTTTCGCTCAAATCATCAAAATTGGACATTTTATAACCACTATTATAAAATATATATTTTACATAAATGTCAATTGAAATTAACTATTCTCTTGTTTTCAAGCAAGGCTACTTTATTTTTGTGCATATTTGCATTTGTAATTTTATTTTTTATTAATGTAAATTCAATTAATTATTAAAGGAATAAAGGTGCTAGCAGTGAAAAAAATAATATATAAACCACGGTAGAGAAGACTTATCAGCCTCGCAACTTATTTATTAATTCTGCTCGGCTGAGAAAAATGTCTTCTCTACCTTGGTCTATAATATACTATTTTCGCATTTTTGACAGAATTTCACATATTACTGTTATCAAAATCGTACAATAATGGGCCACTTTACAGCAGAGCAACCATTACTGCATAGTAACGCGATTGTCATTAAATCAAAATGTTTATTTACATGGTGTTACTATTATGAATTTTAAAAACACCTTCTCCGATTGCTTCTGGTTGTGCTTGACCAAATATCTTTTTTGGCGTTTTCACCTTAATGGCAATGCTATCAAATGTTGCTATACTACTTAATCTGCCTCATATTTTCTTTTGGTTTTTGAAATGACAAATGTCAAAATTAAAAAGGCTAAATAAATTTTTATTAAAAATTTTCAAAAATTAAATAAATGCGAAAAATTAGTATACGCACCACGTCAGAAAAGTGATTTTATTTGACTTGTGTCATTTAACTTGCCAAACTCGTTAAGTAAAATTTCACTTTTCTGTACTTGGTACGTAATACACTATTAATAATGTTTAATAACTTTTGTTTAATAACATAATATGTTAATTTTATTTAATAATATTAATAATTGTTAACGTTTGTTTTTATGTAATAAAATTGGATTATTACAATTGTTCGTTGGTAAAATAAAAACCTATTAAGAGATAATTTGCGAGGGAGGCCCCGGGATTTCTACTGCCTAGGGCCCTCCACAGAGTTTAATCCGGCACTGGCAACACGTTGTAAACGCATTTGAACGATTAAGCACCTATATTGCACATTTTAAAGATCAAATTATCAATTTTCCCAACAGTTGTGTAGTTGAGTACATTGTTGCTAATAACGGCCACCTTGCGGTAGCCAGGTGCAGCCTTTTCGTTATTAATTAAAAACATTGCAGAGAGGCATAATCAGTAGAATTGTACCATATACACATTGAGAAAAATTATTAAAATCAGTCATTGTGTTTTTTTTCGCTCATCGAAAGACTTCAGTGTTTGGGCGTAACATATACACTTTTATTCTAATACAGAATCCTATTTCTAATCAATACCAATCAGTACTTATAATAGTGTATAATTTTTGTATTAGAGTTTATATTTTGCAAATTTTGCATAAGGTAATCATCTGTTTTGTCGTTGTAATCTAGCACAAAAACAGTATAATTCGTATTTTTATATCTATTTACAGGTTTTATTACATAACCCAGGTGAAATTCCATTAATGAAAACTGATGCATTTCTGTTACCATCTGGTCTCGAAATACGAGCGGTCTTCAAACCAGTCATTAATGACGCATCAGAGGGTTTCCAATCAATAGACGTTTCGAAACGCCATTGTTATTTCACCGACGAAAAATATTTGAAATATTTTAGGTAACGATATATATCGTGTCCTACGGCTTAAACGCGTGTTAATAAAGTCATTTTAAGTCAAATATGTTGAATAAACTTATGTCCGAAAACGCACCCTAACCGAGCTACCATCGTTGAAATTAGAGGTAGGTACTCAAATCAACTCCAAGGGTATCTCAGGTACACATAAAAATAATTATTTGAAATATTGTAAGCAGTAATTACCTACTATATATGCGACGGCCACCAGGAGCAGTGCGGTCTTTTTTATTTTTACTGTAATTTTTTTAACGCATTAATGTGATTTAACGTAGTACACAATAGTACTCTTATTTCTTGTTGGTTAGGCTAACTTTTATTGAGATAATTAAACTTGTGTCTTTAATAATAATAATATCAATAATAATAATACTGTTCCCAACTAAATAAAAGAGAATTATTCTATCACAAGGCTGAAACATCCGACTTACATCTAACCTCAACTTAACAGACAGAGATTTAAGCCAGTCTGTGATGCACAAAAAAACCATTAATGGGCTCAAAAAGAACTACGTAGTTGACATTTCAATGATCTGAACCAGGCTCATATAGACAAGGAAGCTATGCAATAGAAGGCTTTTCTCCGAAACTGAAGGTTCTATAGTTTATGTACAAGATCAAGTAATAAATACAGTAATAAACTACAGAAAATTCGCCTTTAACGATCCCAATACGCAATCCGACAAATGCAGAAAATGCCAACAGAAATCAGAAACCATTCAGCACATACCATCATGGTGCTCATACTTAGCTAATACAGATCAACTGCAGATATACAACCAGAGATGTAACATTATCCATTCAAATTTGGCCAACAAATAATACGGAATACTTAACAACTATACGCTGTACTACAAATAAAAACTTCAAGCAGTGTTCAAAAATGACTATTATAGACTATACTGGGATAGGGCCATTATCACTGAGAAGAAGAATAACAGGCCTGGCAATGTTCTAGTGCATAAAAAAGTCAACAATGTGTTTCTTGTAGATATCGCTAAACCCAACAACAACAACTTGCAGAAAAACCACTACGAGAAGGCAGAATGCAGAGCTGGTTATGGAAATACAACAAATGTGGCATGTGGAAAAAGTAGAAACGATACCTATCGTAGTATCATCTACAGGTTTACTACCAAAGACGATGTAAGAACGCCTTACCAAACTGAACCTCCATAACATCACCTACATTGACATCCAAAAGGCAGCAATCTTAAGTACTTGCCACATGGTAGGACATTTTTCCAAAATTAGACGAGATGGTGTGTGCTTTGGTCTGCAGCACCCGGCATGTTGTAAATACTGAGGTCACTCGAGCAATTTAAAATTTAATATAATAATAATAATAATAAGCGAAAAAACCTTAAGACTCTTGAATAGTCTACGAGAGGTAGTGGAGAATCATGCATAATACAATTCACTTAACAATAGCCTTTTGGATATATTGGACACCCCGCAACAGCGGACAGAGACAAAGACAGAGACTCCGTAGGTATAGGGAGACAAACCAGCGGAAGTACCCGAACAAGTAAATGCAGGTCGCCCCCCTAGAAAGGAAGAGGTAAAAACGTTGTGTGTCTAAGAACAATGGAAAATGATGCAATTGAAACAGAGGAAATCTCACGACTAACTAATCAAACTCAAAACTGGAACACCGTTGGGCTACTACATAACATTAATAGTTTCTGGATTAAGCGTGTCACATCCCCGTTTTAATATCAGTTTTATTCAAGACCTGCGGTCGATTCCTATTTTCCTCAAACACAAAGACATTTAAAAAACGTCATGGCCGTTTATCTGTAACGACTTACCTACATTTTAAAGTCCGAGTTAAATAGTAAGAACACTTTCAACGCCTTAAACAGGTAAACATATACACTATCCCGGTTCTGACGTACACGTTTGGAGTAGTAAAATAAACGCGGACAGACTTTGAAAGCGTTTACATAGAAACACGTACAGTACGCGTCGTCAAACCTGAGAAAAAGTCGAACTTTGCTCAGTAGTTCAAGGAAGGATGGAGCAAACAGTGCACTCCAAAAGTTAAGTATTTTAAAGCAGGGTGTACCCGATTGCAGAATTACAAACTATAGCTGATGTAAGGAGCGACATGAAGCGTAAGCAACCGAATCGAGTTGGATGGCTTTTCTCAGGTTTGGCGCTGCGTACAGTAGAACCTTGACTACATATTAGGCTCACCCCTAAAATCACTTGTTGAACGTTTGACACTACTGCGCCAGAAAAGTGGCCGCGAACTAATTGATATTGTCAAACTACAAGAGAAATTTAAATCAAAATTAAAAATCCGCAGTGCAAGAACTGTACGCCGCTAAATCTCCTGCAAGACACCGATGCTGAATGGTCAGAAGTTGTTTATAATACCTTAAAACAGCAACAATAGACCTAGAAAACTTTACATGATCTCCACACGCATAATCTCAGCCAACAACATGTCGACACAGAAGCGTCGATTAGCTGTCTCACGCTGACTTATTCGCCGAGACCAAGGATTTCATGACAGCAATCCAAAACCAAGTGATAACCACGAAGAACTATCTGAAGTACATTGTCAGAGCAAACATCCCAGACTACTCCTACATGAATTCCAGCGAGGCTCTAAAACCGTCCAGCACATTACAGGAGGATGCCAGAAAGCAGGCGATAGAGTACACTATTAGACACTACCAGGTGGCTAAGACTACATTTTACCGTAGCAGAACAGCATACGCTGGTGCAGTCTCATACACCATATTACCAATACACATCCAGCACAATTTTGCAGAATAACTTCTACAGACTGTACTGGGACCGATCAGTAAGCACAGATAAAACAATCTTATACAATAAGCCGAATATTATACTTACAAACAAGCAAAACAAATACGCACACCTTAAAAACATAGCTGTATTAAACACACGTCACATGCAGCAAAAAAACTCAGAAAAGTCAACAATTACTTAGCCTTAGCCGAAGAAATACGTCAAATGTGGAAACAGGAAAAAATTATTATAACACCTTTTATCATCTCTGCAATAGGTATAATTTCAAAGAACCTACAGCAAAACCTGGAAATGTTGGGCATCCGCCTCAACACCCAAACAAGCATGCAAAACACGGTTATTCAAAAACCGGTGCAATAGTCCGTTCTTTTTCAAACATCTTTCCCATATAATAATAGCTACGTGTGTCATCTTGCCAAAACGCCTATGACTCGGCTTAACGTCGCTGTGAAACAGCAATACTTGATACGCCGTGTCTCTTTACGTACACCGGCACAATTCAACTCTACTGGTAGTCTACTGTCATACAACACTCACTTTTGGTATAGCCTCAACATCCGTTTTACCTTGTGTTGCCCAAGAAATAGAAACCGTATTGAAGAATTCAAAAAATCTCATTCATTGGAATTAAGCGTTACTCACCAGGAGACAACTCAAAGTCACCAAACCGGATATAGCTCTGCTGCAGTTGAAAAAAAAACACCTTTATTTTATAGAACTGCCTGTTCGACTGAAAGAAGCATCTATCGCAAATAGGTCAAGAAGCGTGAGAAATGCCGCGACCTTCTTTTCGAGCTTGGCAGGATGCACCTAAGACACGCGGTCAAGTTAGTGGTGTTAATTTCTAGGGTCCTTGACGCTGAAAGTTAAGTGTGAGCGAAAGCTTGATATCATTGGCGCCTGCAAGACAGCTTCAACCTCACAAGTTTGCAAAATTTAAACATCTCCTTAGCGACGACGCACGAAGTAGTAAAAACCACTGTCACATTTCACCAGGATTTAGTATACGCGGCCGTGTGATCACGCCCTTTTGTAGGGTTGCCCGTGTATGACGTGCAAGAGGAAATTCGGGTGCCTTACAAAGGAGTGATCACGACTTAAGTGTATGTAACGACTTATTCCTGGGTCGATCAAAGAAAATAATCTAAAAAAGATAATTAAGTTGAGTGAACTTGCCGAGAAAATAAAAAAATGTGCCGCCAAGTAAAAGTCAATAGTACCTATAGCCATTTCTTTAAGTATTGTACAGACTCTATAGCAACATAGCCAACCAATCCCAGATCCATACACAACAACAGCAACACCATACATCACAAAACTACAACCCCACAAACCGAAAACAAACTCCCGCTGGCAACAACACCCGATCACGTCCAATAAGACATACAGGGAAACTGTAAATAATAACCAAAACGAACCACCAAAAACAGAAGGAGAAAAAGGAAACCTACAAGAAACCATACTGAAGCAAATAATTAACCTACTTCTTCCTCACATAAAACCACTTTCATACAATTACTGCCAA
This sequence comes from Ctenicera cuprea, assembly GCA_958336395.1. NCBI lineage: Eukaryota > Metazoa > Arthropoda > Insecta > Coleoptera > Elateridae > Ctenicera > Ctenicera cuprea. The sequence goes on along the minus strand of OY284487.1, from coordinate 38,606,623 downwards.
CTCTGGTCCAAAATGGCATATAATAAACACATAATCAATAACTTAACAGTCGCCAATTGGAATGCCGATGGCATAAAACCAAAAAGATCCACACTCATAGAATTCCTAGGTAGACATCATGTAGATGTGGCATGCATAACCGAAATCCACCTCATCCCCAACAAATCCTTAAAAATATCAGGCTACGCCATATACAGGCGAGACAGAGAAGGAGCAATAGCCTCGGGAGGAGTTGCAATCATAATTAAAAAGCATCTTATCCACCATGAAAAACAAAAACGGAAACTAAGGAGTCTAGAAACGATAGCAATTGAGGTTAAACTGCATGATAACTATATCAAAATCTTAACAGCATATAAGCAACCTAACAAGAAACTGCACGAACAAGACCTAGCGCTTATATTTGACAACAATCAACCTACCATGGTAGTGGGCGATCTAAATTGCAAGAACAAAATATGGGGATGTCGAGTAAACAACCCAGAAGGTGTAAAACTGTACAACTACTCTTCAACGTACGCCATACAAATCTCCACACCCACCGAGTACACGCACTACCCTTACAGAGTTGATCATCAACCGGATATTCTAGATGTAGTGCTACTCAAAAACGTTCGCCACCCAATATATCAAAACGTAGTCCCAGAGCTGGATTCGGATCACACACCAGTTCTGATAAGCTTCTGCAGTAGCCCACAAATTACACAAGCAGCACCAAAACTAATCAAGGGAAAAGTAGAATGGGAAATATACAGCGATGTTCTCAATAACAACATTAATAATCCCAGAAACCTACAGACTACAGCAGCAATATCCGTTGCCCTAGCGAACTACACCGAGGCCACCAAAGTAAGCGTTCAACAAGCAACAACAATACGCAAGGCAAGAAAACCACAGTACTATAAGCCACCACCTGCTGAGGTTATGAACTTAATAAAAGAGAAAAGCAGAACAAGACGACTATGGCAAAGAATTAGATCACCCCAACTGAAATCGCAGCTCAACAACCTAACTCATTGCATCAAAACAGAACTAGATACAATAAGAATAAGATCATATCAGCAATACATCAAAGGTCTACAGCCAAGAGACCATTCTATGTGGCAAGCAACAAACAAAATACTCAAACAGCGACCTACAATACCCCCACTTAAAAACAACGATAGCACATATGAAACAGATCAGGAAAAGAGTAACTTGATAGCAGATACTCTAAAAAAGACCTTCAAACCTTCCTCTGAAAACACACATCAAGACTTTATAGAGGAGGTATGTACATACGTAGCTAACCAAGTACCTAAACAAACAAGTACAATACAGCCCACCTCACCTAGAGAAATTAAAGCCATAATAGACAAATTACCGCTAAGATAATCACCCGGCCCTGATAAAATCCCTAACGTCGTAGCACTTAAAAACCTAACAAGCAAGGCACTGCCATACATGGCAACCATATTCAACGCTTGCCTAAGGCAAGGGTATTTCCCCAATAATTGGAAACACTCACATACACTACCATTCAACAAACCAGGAAAGGATAAAAAGAATCCTCAGGACTACAGACCGATAAGCCTTTTATCAACACTGCCTAAGGTACTCGAAAAAATTTAACACAAAAGATTAAACAACTTTATAACCAACCAAACTATCATACCTCTAGTGCAATTTGGGTTCAGAACAAAACATTCAACCATCCATCAACTACTAAAGATAACTGAAACAATTGAAAGAGGATATGAGAAAAAATAGTACACAACAATTGCCTTTCTAGATCTAGCAAGAGCCTTTGATGGAGTATGGACAGAAGGATTATTATACAAACTATTCAAGCTTAAAACACCCAACTATCTAACAAAAATCTTATTATCCTATCTACAGGGAAGAACATTTGCAGTAAGGATAAACTCAACGCTATCAACAACAAAAAACATAAAAGCCGGAGTCCCACAAGAAAGCATGTACGTGATATACCTATCCAAAGACAAGCGCTTACTGCAATGTTCGCACACGACACTGCTATTATTACTCAACCTTCCAATAGCAACCACAAATGGCGAATACAGATCAACCCAACTAAAAGTGAAGCAAAAATCTTTACACTGAGGCGTATTAGCAATCTAGGTAACTTAGTGATCAACCATAACCCAGTTACATGGAACCCAAATGACTCAGCTGTCAAATACCTAGGAGTATACCTTGACACTAGGCTAACATGGGGCTACCACCTAAACAAAAAATTAACTCAATTTCAAGCGAGACTCGCACTACTTTATCCATTAATTAACAGAAAATTTTCACTACAAATGGAATGCAGCAAAACTATCTATCTAGCAAAACTACGGCCCATATTGACATACGCATGCCAAATATGGAGCAACACAGCAAAAATTAACACCAACAAATTGCAAACTCAACGAAACAAAGTTCTTAGGATAGCAACCAAAGCTCCTTGGTTTGTGAGAAACAAACAGATACATAAATAATTAAATATTCCAACAATACAACCATTTATAAAATCAACAAGTAAAAAGTTCTTTAAAAATTTAACACAGTGCACCAGTGCGGCTTATAGACTAGGAAGAAAAAACACTCATACACGTCTCAAAAGAAAGCTAACACAAGACATAGTGCTAACATCAGACTCCAACGCTAGTGTCAGCGATTTAAATTAAATAGCGATAACCAAGCATAACAACAACAAAAGAAAAATCACTTCACCAATCGCAAGAACTAAAGAGAGACCCATAGGAAGACCTCATTAAAAACAATTAAGACAAAATTTATAAAACACGCTACCATGTATAGCAAAATAAATTGCTGATCTGGTTACAACTACAATAAAAAAATACAGGGAAAAGTTGGACAAATATACCAACCTGGCTATAAAAATTCAACAAATGTAGGACATGAAAACCGTAACGATAATTCATATCATAATATCAGCTACAGGAACAGTACCTAAAACGTTAAAACCTGCCCTAAAAGCACTAGGAATACCAGAGCGTACTTACCTGCTTATGCAGAAAGCTGCCATACTGTAAAATATTCCTAAATAGTACCATTGACTGGTCTTGATCTACGATCCAACAAATCAATAAAAATTCAGGAAATCCTGTAAAACAAAAGAAGAAGAAAGAAATATATATCTGAAATCCTTACCAGGAGAAATACAGACATCAGAATTACAGAAAACTGCGCTCCTAGGAAGCGCACATATATTAAGAAAGGTACTAAATATATAACATCTGCAAGGAAAACTAACATCCATAAAAACCAAAAACGGAATTAAATCAAACGAAAACATAGGTTGGAACCTTAAGAGTACGGTAGACTCTTGGTTCTAAGAACAGCTGCATAACACCCCACGTAGTAAGAACCGAGGGCTGGGAGGTGGAACAATAGTAATAATAATAATAATAATAATAATAATAATAAGCTAGAAGTTATCGTCGATGCAGATGAGAAATACACGCTCTTGAACTTTAGCAATAGGGAACGGGAAGAGCAGGAAAATAGAAACGAAAGAACAGCACGATTATTATCTTAGAAAAAAAATACTACACGGCAAATATCAAGGAAGCCACATTCAAAATTCTTAGAAATGGTGATCTTTATCCTGAAACAGAGGGCTTTGTAATCGCAATACAGGACAAGGTAATTCGAACCGCAATACAATATAAGATAATGTCAGAGACGTTTGTAGAAAATGTGATCAAACTGGAGAATTCGCAGAGCCCGTGACGGGAGAATGTTCACTCTGCTTGTCTAAAACGACATAATTCGATAGCTAAAAAAATACGTTATTAAATAAAGGAATGGCATACAATAAATATGTACTTGAAGCAGTCCTGGACAGCGATGAAACCCATTTTTATGTGAAATGGCCCATTAGCATGGCTAAAGCTGTCAGTACCATCCGACCTGACATTGTAATTATAAAAAAATATATTGTCGTGTTATTAACTACCAAGTATGGAGAATTTGGCTCTTGAACTACGAAGAATATAGAGATTAAATACTAATGAACAACGTTTTAATTTTGCCTATTGCAATATCAGTAAATCATTCCCACACTATTTCCAAAAAGCTGAAATACCGAATATACAGTGAGGAAATTGCTAAATATAGAGTTAAAGTAATGTTTGCTTCATATTTAGTGATGCCGGCGAGAAAATAAAAAACAAAAATAATAATAATTATAGTAGTAGTAAGAGCATTTACTGATTTGTAATCAATTCACTTTGCAAAACATTCTACGCATAATTTCGTAAGGGTCTCGGTAAGGGTTGAAGACACACGTTTATTGGCCATGTTTGTATTATTTGTATTTATATGTATTACTCAAAAATGACACAATTAATACGTCCTTAAGCTATAAACCTCGAGTCATAGAACATTCTGTATACCATTACACATTAATATAAAAAAATAATTATTTTTAGAACATATACCACAACAAACTGCTTGGTGGAATGTCTAGCTAATATCACTTTACAAAGATGCGGTTGTGTTTCATACTATTTACGGAGGCAGTATATTTCTATGTAAAAAGTAATAATAATTTAAATAATTTTATAAATAAACTGATTGCAGGAAATGCCTCTACTAAAATTTGTGGAAAGATGCAAAAAGAATGCAGTAATAGTGTACGACGTAAGTAAAAAATTATTTTTTGTAACTTTATTATGACATGCACTACAGAGGCGTCAACCACCAAGGTTTTTAAAACTGTAGAATTTAGAAATTGTATGTAATTAATTTATATTTTATAGATTAATTTCATAAATATTGAACTGATATATCCTTAATAAAAGGTTGTAACTAAATAAACGGTTAACGCCTGACAACGTGGTTAGGGGTTGACAATAAATAAAATGGTTCATAATATAAATATGCCATTTGAAAAAAAAACATATGAGGGTAAAGCTCTCCTGTTATTTAGTTTAGAAAACTTATTTATGAATCTATGGTTTAAGATCAATTTCCTACTTAGGCAAATAACCGGAAGTTGTACAACTTTGCTGTTTTAAATAGAACACCCTGTATATTGTAAAATACTCCGAAAGAACTTTTTATTAGGAAAATAATGAGTTTATTTAATATTTCTAACACGAATGATAATAATTATTTTGGAGCGCAAGAAAACTCTGATACCAAAACGTATTCTTGTACAATTACAATACTCTTATACTAGAAGTATAAAAAAGTAGAAAAGAAAAGAATTGCAATTTTAATAAATTCAGATTACGAATTCACATTCATATCCATTTTTTTAAATTTTTATTTCTTAAACACATTCTTTCGTGCTGGTTCATTATTTACGGATCATAACATATTGCACTCAGAAATTCTTGCATTTTATCGCAATGATACTTTAGTCAAAATTTTATTCTACTTATTTACAGATATAATTGAAGTTGAACAAACGCCATCCAAAGAAGAGTAAGTGAAATCAATTTTGTATGTTTGAAAAAATGACATATTTGATTGTAGAAAGCAATGCAATTGCTTACCTGAATGCTTTCAGTTGAAATATGAAAAGTCAATGTCTTATGGAAAACTTACAGATGCCTTCGAAATAAATACAGAGATTATGAGAAATAGATCTAAAATTTATTTTGTGTAAGTTGAAATAACAATTAATGTATTCTCAATATTACAATTTACTTTCGGCTTAGACCGACCTGTAGCTTGTCTGTCTTAACAAGCATTTGCTCTAGAAGTTTGAGCAATATTTGTTCGCAGGGCCTGCCTGCCTAAACAAGACCGTGTGCTTAGATTTTTTAAACCTTGGGGCGGACAAGGATTTGATCTTAACGTATTTTGTTTGCCAGGATAAGAATACTTAATCGACTTATGCCTGTTAGCTGTTTGTGAACTCATACAAACTAACGTTTCGCAAGACATTGCAGCTTGCATCTTCAGAGTGAATAAAATACAAACAGGTTTAAATAATCTAAGCACACGGCTCTGTTTAGGCAGGCAAACTTCTAGAGCAAATGCTTGTTAAGACAGACAAGCTACAGGTCGGTCCTTACCTGATTATGTTGGGTGTAGTTCCCAAATGACGGCGCGGTCTAAGCCGAAATCAAATTGTAATATTGACAGTTCGAGAAACCGCGAAAACCTCAAAGAATTTAATTAATGTATTACTAATAATGATGTAAATAACTACGATTTCAGGAAAAATATGGTAGCTCTACAACTTTATTTTGCGAGCACGCAATTTAGTAAATTAACTAAAAGTGAAACGTACAGATTTACTGAACTTCTTTGTAAGTAAAAAAAAAATAACTAAATGCATATACAATGTGGAATTATTGTAAATTTTTAGCATACATTGGAGGAATACTAGGACTGTTTTTGGGATTCGGCACTTTAAGCATTGTCGAAATTTGTTACCACTTCACATTAAAATGGTTCTGTAGTGCACTTCGTTTGAAACGAAAATCTCGTCAAGAAAGAAGACGGAAACATATACACTTACGTAGTACGTAAAAGTTTGATATATTTTTTGTGATATAGTCTGGTTAACCAGTACTTTGGATTTGGTCTTGGTCTCCATTTATTTTGCAACAGTTTCTACATCTTTGCTAGAGATGGTGAAATACTGTTTTATCCTTACATTTTTTAAACTCATTTCGATCTTTTAGATTAAACTACAATTATATTACACTATATCAGTGGCGGCTGGTACAGGGAGAACAACGAGGTACTGCCCTACCAGCTATTTTATACGATTCCGTATTTTTAGTACTGTTTAAAAATTTTATATAATAGAAAACAAATTTTGTTGAGATCGTAAGTAACGTTAGTTTCAATTAGTAGCGAGTAAAGCCACTTTAATAGTTGACGCGATACGCCGTATCAATACACTTTCCTGCCATTTGGGTTGCCACCGCGGCACTAACAAAACTGCCCGATGGAGAAACATTGACCAACGCACGAGCATTGAAAAGTTACAGTGTTACAATATACGAAGAATGGGGGCCTGTTGCATAATCGTTCCAATCAGTTTTTAACTGAATATTGCAAAACCAGAAACGGTGCAAATATTAAGTGCAGCGTTATGCGTTACAAAGATTCACATATACTATCAATTTTATCAGATATGTAGATATATTTACACTAGGAAAAATTTACTTGCATAGTTATAGGACGCAACCAAAAAATTTAGAACAAACAAATATAAAACTATTCCATAGAATCTTATTGGTAAAATCTAAAAAGGTAAAATGCTTATACGTGTAAAAATTATTGAATATCATGCATGAAGGATGTTATAAGCTTCAGGAGCGTAGTGGTTTAAACTCAAAACACTACCTCCTACTACACAAGCAAAGAGCCTACCCGGAGTCAATGTCCTCGACACCTTCGGGTATAAGATGTTATAGATAGAGAGAGAGATGAGCTTAAAAAATTCAGAATCAAGTAGCAGGTATTTTTTCTCAATTTAATTAACCCGCTAAACGTATTCTAGTGTGCTATACATTATGACTTTTTAGATACTATGATAATAGCAAAACAGTTTTACGAAAAGGTAAACATGCCTTGAAGTAATTACTAATTTTATTAGGTAAATTTGTTTTTTATTTTTATTAATATACAGGGTTGGGCAAAAGTACGGAACAATGCAAATATCTGTGATACGGCAACAGAAATTTTGACACAATTTTTTACATGAAGGTTCCGATATACGGCGGATACAATGGAAGTCTGGCGGTTTAAGAAGACTTCTAGTTTAGCCGGAAATGATATAAACTTTTTTTTTAAATAAAACACCCTGTATATTTTTTGATATATCGATAGAACTTTTTATTGCGAGTTCAGTGGTATAAAGTTTCATGCTTATATTTTCAATAATTCTAGAGATATTGAACAATAATGTTTCAAAATTGTTATTTAGTAGCTAATGAAAACAAAAGAATGTGAGAAGCCTAAACAGTTTTGTAAAGTTGTCAAATATGCTTGGTTCGTGTTGTGTTGTTTTGATGTTCGATAGATTGAGCAGTGTCGTTGCAGTAATCAATTAATTAATCAAATTAATTAAAACTGCTGAATTTAACATTAAAAATGGTTTAATTAACAGAAATATTGCAAATTGTTAAATTACGTACAAACTTCTTGCTTCTATGATGCTCACCAAAACCAACCATAATTAAAATTTGAATTCGTTCTCTTTCTGTTAATTGAACCATTTCTGATGTTAAATTTAGCAGTTTTAATTAATTTGATTAATTAATTGATTACTCCAACCACACTGCTCAGTCTATCGAACATCAAAACAACACAACACGAACCAAGCATATTTGACAACTTTACAAAACTGTTTAGGCTTCTCACATTCTTTTGTTTTCATATTAGCTGTTAGATAGTAATTACCAAACATTACTGTTCAATGCCTCTAGAATTATTGAAAATAAAGGAATAAAACCTTATATCACTGAACTCGCCAAAAAAAATTCTATCGATATATCAAAAAATATACAGGGTGTTTTATTTAAAATAAAAAAGTTGACATCATTTCCGGCTATACCGAAAGTTTTTTTTAAACCGCCAATACCTTCATTGTCTCCGCCGTATATCGGAACCTTCTTGTAATTTTTTTCAAAATCTTAAATGCCGCATTAAAGATATTTACATTGTTCCGTACTTTTGCCCAACCCTGTATAGTTACAGAAAAATAATTAAAACTTTGGAGATACCAGACTGCAACTTAATTTGCACTTTTTTAATAGAAATAGGTAGGTGCTTGTGATCTCTTTTAGTAAACCTAGAAAAAAGTGACGAAGTATCAATTAACTTCCACTGTAGTTATATAATTGTTATGATTAACGTGCGTTTTCATTCTGTGCATTTCCTGCCAGGTTATTGAATTATGTCAAAGATTGTTCATTCGCAAATTATGTTTATGTTTGCAATATGTCTAATAAAAATAAATATTTATTACATTTGATACAAAACTGGAAATAAAACATTAGGGAGAAGCAAGACCGTTTACATGCGCTTGCAGTGTGTTTGATTGAAAACAATTAAAGGCCGGGACACACATGACCGCACCGAGCCCGCACCGTGTGACGCCCGTGTGTTGGACGTCGCACGGCGAGAGAATTGCACAATGTATAAGTACGGCGTAGTCCCCACCTTTCCGCACCGACACCGCACCGACACCACCGCACCGAGTGCGCACCGTGCCCGACTAGTTTTGTTTACTTTTTGACGGGCACGGTGCGGTGTCGGTGTACGAAGTTTTTATATTTTATGTTATTATAATAATAATAAATATTATTAATATTAAAATGGACGTAGAAAAATTAACCGAAGAGATAAGAAAGTTTCCAGTGCTATATGACCAGTCGAATTTCGATTTCTGCGATGATTCCTCCTCCAATTAGCATCTTCTTCTTCCAAAGCAAGTGCTACCATCCCTAATTCACTATTTGTAAAATTTTTCAGCATTTTGTCTCCACGAAACTGCTGCATACGCTTCAAAAAGAATACTGAACTGCAATCGTGAGACAGACCAGCACGGCCGACACACGGATCACGTGCGGACATGTGTGGTCTCCCGTCATCGTCACCGTCAGTCGGCCGACTTGCGGTGCGGGCACGGTGCGGGCTCGGTGCGGTCATGTGTGTCCCGGCCTTAATTCAGAATATAGACGATTTTAATCAACTTGTTATCGGGCATTTTATTACCCGAAAAGAAAAGCGGATGAATCCGATAGCGTAAGCAAAGTATATTTTTGTTCAATTTTTCAGATTTGTATTTACGTGTTTTTTTTCTAATTTATTGTGTGAAATAATCCCGCAAAACATTATTAAAATGCTGGCCCTCCCACAAAAAAGGTAACCAGCCGCCACTGTATTATATTCATAAAATGTTCAAATATGTTGATATCATCGAGTTTATTATCTATTTTCATTTTTAGAAACTGTATTTTTTCAAGAAACCACCGCACTCACCGCTATTTACTAGAAGCAGCTTCAGATTATGTAGACTGTTGCGTAGTAGACGTCAAACACGCCCAAGTTAGGCTACAGACCGACCTAAAAATTTGGTTATTAGTTTAAAGCGTTAATTAATATACGTGTGTAATATTAGTTGAGTGTTTTTCTTCCAAGTCATCGCTGCTATAGTATCAACCTTACAACTTCGTTCGGAAAAAATACAAAGTGTAACAAAATCTCGTGTTTTTAAGAGTAGTCACTTAAAACACTTAACATACTTCACTATTTGTAGTTGGCTCAAGAGATATTGGGAGCACTTTAATTGTGGCGTATTATTATAATTGCTGATGTAGCACAGTTTGGACATCGCACTATTGATCTACTAATAGAAGGGTTACTAAAGCTTTATGCACCTGCTTAACTGTGTAAGAATTATGTTTTGTAATAAAAGGATAGAAATAGTAATATTAATACTAATATTAATAATAATAATATGTAATTTTATATTGAGCAAAGCGCTAGACATTCCAGTACCACAGATACACTCTAATATACAACCAGCAGATACACACTCACAGATAGGACAGTGCATTCCAACAAACCTGACATTGTTATCAAAGACCAGCAAGACAGAAAATGCTTAATCGTAGATGTAGCGGTCCCCGGAGATCATAATGTTGCAGAAAATGAAGCGGAAAAAGCTAAAATACCAATAGTTGACCATTGAAATACACAGAATGTGGGATATGAAAGCAACGATGATACCCATTGTGGTTGGATCATTAGGGATAGTAACGAACACATTGAATAGAAATCTGAAATCCTTACCAGGAGGAATGCAGGCTCCCTGGAAGCGAATATGTATTAGGAAGGGTACTAAATATATAACTAGAACTACTTTAAAGGAAATTATTAACAGCCATGAAAACTGAAAACTGAATTAAATAAAATGAAAGCATAAGTTGGAACCTTACGAGTACGCGGACTGAGTTGATTCAATTATTTGAACTTTGCACCAATCAAAATTATTTTACTTTTAATAATAAAATTTATTTACAAGAAGATGGCTTACCCATGGGAAGTCCAATTTCACCTTTTTTAGCTAATGTATTTATGGAAAATCTAGAAGATCAAATATTTGAATCAAACCATTCTGAGAAAGTTATATTTTGGTTTCGATATGTTGATGACATTTTAGCATGTTTTGATAGTAATAGAAAAATTTAGATCATTAAGCAAATTGCGTACAACAATGGTTATAATACTATTGATACACTAATTAAAGGGAAAGATTATAAATTAGCTATTCAAAAAATTTATCAAACATTCCAAAAAACATTTTAAACACTTTGTTTAACGCCAAAGAAAAAACAAACAATTTACTAAAATTGATCATTTACAAATTAAATTGCTCGCACTGTAATTCGGTTTATATAGGACAAACAATTAGAAACTTTGGTATTAGGTATAAAGAACACGTACGTTGTTCCAAATATAAACACCCACATGAACCCAATTATGCTAAACACTTTAGAACACAATCATTCAATGACATCTAATAACACTATAAAATGTTTACATTTTTGTGGTGATAAACGTAAATTAGATATACTAGAAGCTTTTGAAATTCACAAACATTTAAGAACTGTACCGTTAATGAATGAGCAAATTGATCTCTTAAATTCACCATTATTGGACATTTTGGAATGGAAATCAAGTCATCTGGATTTATAGAAAATCAAGAACAAGTTATGAAGATTTATTGGTCCTGTGGCAACTCCAACTGTTTACTTCTAATCTTGCCTCTGAAAATGACATATCAACATGTCGAAGTACGTATAGGGCATACGCAATCACAACTAATAGGACTCAAGGTTAAGAATTGTTTTATTTGCAATAAAATAGAAGGATAGTTTACTAACAGTTTATACTTTTGTAGCACTCAAACTCACGTTTCTCATAACTGATTTTTTTAAATAATGGTAGAAAAGCTTTAATGCTAATAGGTCCATTAATTGTATAACGACAAAGAATGCAATGTAATCTTAAATTTTATAAGCTCAATAAGTTAATTACACAGATTTCCATTTTGTTATAAATTGTGGTTTAACAAAACCCATCGTGCTTTCTACATGAACAACATTAATGAATGTCGTTAAAACTGGTGAAAACCAAGATTTATTATTATTTCTTGTTAAGCATCATGAATAATAAATTTTAACTAGAAAATTCAAAACTACGTATGTGTGTTGCAGAAAAAATTTACAGTTTATAAGAATCCCGATATGAAGTTGGTTTCAGTTAATACTCGTGCTCAGGTATGTTCGTATTTCTGTAATTATGATAATGTGTATTTAAACGTGTTTAATAAATATTAAATATCATTAAAAATTAATTTCTTAGACAAAGATCCTAATTATACAGCAGTAATAGGAAAGTCTTAATTTCATGAAAAAAGGTTATAACGAAATTACGGGTTCTGAAGCTTAAAAAAATCAAAAAACAGTTTTTTTTAATGTCTGTGTGTGGTAGGTGGGTGTGTTCATTCATTCTTTGGCATCCCCATGTCTACCGGACGGATGGTACGATCATGACAAGCTTTGGAATATAGAGGTATTTCAAAAATATATGGACGAAATATGCTCTCAAAAGAAATCAGCAACTTAATTCTGTCGTTTGAAAACGGGAACTGATAGTGGATTTTAAGGAAAATCTAATAATGCAACAAGTAGAGATTCTAAAGCGGCTGGCGATACGATTTTAAATTTTTTTTATACTGTTAGGGCTTGGAATGACCATCTCCTTTTATTTATAAACGAGAAACAATATAACATTTCTATTGAAACTAATTTTCTCATGGCTAATAGTAGGATGAGAGTCGAAATTTATATTTATTTATAATATTTAAGAAGTTGTTCGTCTCTTTCCCTTAATTTATGCCTGCAAAATGTTTTTCCCGTCCCAGTTGCCCTTTAATATCTCCAAGACCATTTTACGCAAAAAGAAAGATGTTGATTTTCTCACAAGTAATATAACTAGTTAATGAGTATCTGTATATAAAATACTTAATCACTTTAACAATATCTATTTATTTAAACCTTATACGTATTTCGGCATGTTTACATGCCATTGTCAAAGGTTATATGAAAGTAAACAGTTAGTGTTGTTATAGCAATAGAACTTTTTTACTTATCTTGGTAATCGTCTGCAGATGACTTGGTTTCTTATTCCAAAATGTCCCGTAGAGGAGAATTCAACAGATCAATTTGCTCATTCATTAACGGTACAGTTTTTAAATGTTTGTGAATTTCAAAAGCTTCTAGTATATCAAATTTACGTTTATCATCACAAAAGTGTAAACATTTTATGGTGTTATTAGATGTCATTGCATGATTTTGTTCTAGTAAGTGTTTAGCGTAATTGGATTTATGTGGGTGTTTGTATTTGTAACAACGTACGTGTTCTTTATACCTAATATCAAAATTTCTAATTGTCTGGCCTATATAAACCGAATTACAATGCGAACAATTTAATTTGTAAATGCCTGATTTTAACAAATCGTCTGTTTTTGATTTTGCATTAAACAAAGTATTTAAGATGTTCCTAGTTGTTTTAAAGCTTACTTTATATTTATTTGTTTTGTTTATAATTTTAGCAATTTTTTCTGATTTCTCACCAAAATATGGGATCGAAGCATATTTAACTGTATCGAACGAAGTTAGGATATTCGGATAAATTTTTTGAATGGCTAATTTATAATCTTTTTCTTTAATTAATGTATCAATAAGTTTAGTATTATAACCATTACTGCATGCAATTTGTTTAATAATTGAAATTTCTCTATTATAATTAATTTCATCTAAAGGGACCGTCAAAGCCCTATGTATCAGGGACCTGTATGCTGCTAATTTATGTGTTTGATGGTGACAAGAATCGTGTGGTATTGTAATGTCTTTTTTTATTAGGTTTTCTATAAACTGAGTATTCAAATTTATTAGTTGAATTAATTTTTATGTTTAAATCTAAAAAGTTAATGGACTTATTTTGTTCAGTTTCTAGTGTAAATTTTATGTTTGGGTGTAAGCTGTTAATAAAAATTAAAAATTCATTAATTAAATCAAATGAACTATTAAAACATGCTAAAATGTCATCAACAAAACGAAACCAAAATATAACTTTCTCAGATTGATTTGATTCGAATATTTGATCTTCTAGATTTTCCATAAATATGTTAGCTAAAAGAGGTGAAATTGAACTTCCCATGGGTAAACCATCTTTTTGGAAATAAATTTTATTATTAAAAGTAAAAAAAATCATTCAATGACATCTAATAACACCATAAAACGTTTACACTTTTGTGATGATAAACGTAAATTAGATATACTAGAAGCTTTTGAAATTCACAAACATTTAAAAACTGTACCGTTAATGAATGAGCAAATTGATCTCTTAAATTCTCCTCTACTGGACATTTTGGAATAAGAAATCAAGTCATCTGCAGACGATTACCAAGATAAGTAAAAAAGTTCTATTGCTATAACAACACTAACTGTTTACTTTCATATAACCTTTGACAATGGCATGTAAACATGCCGAAATACGTATAAGGTTTAAATAAATAGATATTGTTAAAGTGATTAAGTATTTTATATACAGATACTCATTAAATATGAACTTTAACGAAGTAAAGCTGGAATTGATAAATAAAATATAACTAGTGATTTTTTCCGATAAACTTCGGTTGATTGTAAACAGGTGCTAGGTAGAATGATACTTGTGTTACATTAACTAGCATGAGTTAACTACCAACCCAAGTTTAACGCAGAAAAATCGCAATCATGTGCTATATTTAGTGATGGGCATAATCGAATGATTTCAATAATTGAATGATTCGTTATTGAATAATTTTAGTAAACCAAAAATATTGAAATCGAGTAATTTTCGAATGATTTTCCGTAACATATCGATAATTATTAGGGATCTTATAGGAAATACGTGTCATTTTCGCGTGTTCAAGTGCAGTTGTAGTTATTATATTAATATAATATAATTAAAGTGCTCGATTTCCCTGTTGATGTAACAGCGTAACGAATTTAAAATCATTTCTCACACTTTCTCGTTCTCCAGTCTTCCCAGCGCTTGAGGGCTTCCCCACTCCGCCCAGCACTTGAGCTTTTCTCTTTTCGCTGTTCGTGGGCTATCTTTTCTAGTTTCTCATGACTATTGTATTACTAACAAATGTACTCTCATTTTAAGTATTTGAAAACAGTGACGGGTGGTGGGTTCAGAAATGGGCGAAGCGTTTTTAAAAACCTTATAGTACACCGGGAGCTTGCGAAATTTTTGTTAAGTCGATGTTACAGAGCAAGTACGATATTTGAACAAATTATTAAAACTTCTTTTATTCTACAAGCAAGCTTTAACACTAATAAGAGTAGACAGTACACAAAATAATTTATTTAGATTATAACTGCAACATAACGACTGATATTGTTTGTAGCAACGTCTTTAAATTTTCTGCAGCTTGGTCTGCCATTATTATTTATTAACATTTAACGAAGGCGCTCTATCCAACCTTAAAACTTTCTTTCTATCGTCTTCTTTAAATATTGATAAAGGAGTTTCATGTAAGATACAACTGCTCAATGCTGTCTTTTACATGAAACATTTTACTTATTTGCATGTGAACGGTTAACGCGAGCTACAGTTTCGATATCTTTGACTAGAGTGAAACTGAAAACTTGCAGATGCAAAGCTAGTAAATCCCGCATCTCGGTAGCACAGATTGCGGGCGGGCGTGGAAGTATGTTGTCATGGCAACCGCTTTCTGTTCCATTTTAGAGAGATGCGGTTTTTAAGTTGAAGTAGTAGGTAGTCGCATCATTTTAACATTAGCTTGGTAAAATGAACGGTAGTGGCTAGTGTGTCGCGCTACGAAAATTGATCTTTTATTTATTATTGAAATATTACATTTATTTTGCACTTGTTCATAGCCATGCTATTATATCATTAGCATGAAAATAAACTAAAATAAAACTAAATGCAGCGGCGCAATTAGGTGAAGCGCCGTATCACTCGCTTCACCATACGAGCCACCACTATCTGAAGAAGACCAAGCATACTGCTTTAGCTCGGTATTCTGCAGTTTCCCTAGTCTGTACCAGTGAATACCGAGGGTAGATATCTGTAAGCCAGCTGCAGCTGGAATTACCGCAAAGAAATATTATCGAACTATTTCAATAAATGTATTAAACCTCTCCTGTGTTTTATTTCTTAAATTTAGATACTGTAGACCCCGAGATCCGAAGTTGTTACTTGTTTTTTGAGTACCTGGAGGTCCAAAGCATGTATTTCTATCAAAATCACTAAATCAAAATTTAGTAGATAAGGTACAGGTGTCCGAGGGCAAAACTCCCATAAGAAATGTACAGGGCAAAAAGTTGCTACTTTACATCCGGTCTGGCTGTTATCTCGACCTTGTGTCAGGTGATAAGGAGTAACCGTCCACGTGTGGGCATCTAACCTAAGGTGTACATCCGGGCTGATAAGGAGGACCGTTAAACCGCAACCCCTGAAAAAACCGTTGGTTCAAAAATGCGCGGCCTAAAAAATGTGATAAGGAGATTGACGGTGACGCGCGCCCCACCCCCCGCCCCGAAGGGAACGGCCCCCCGAAGACGCCTTGGCCTTGTGTTTGAAAATGCATGCATTCTTATATGAAAAGGTGATTTTTAGCTGTAATTTCACTAGTTTTACGTGGGTTCTTATATAATTATATTGATAAAGAAGTTGAAGATATGAAGTTGAGATAAGAGAAAGAAGGGTAGATAATAATTTTGTGTGAATAAAATAAAATTTAAAAAAATTGTGCCACTGATTGTACTTTCCCAATGTAAATGAAATAAATTACAACAGGAACTCAGATAAAATCCCGCTAGTACACACAGTACCAAAATCCATGTATTTTGAAATTGTTTTAAATGTAAACACTTGTGCTATTTATATTACAATATTTTATTATTCTTTAAGTGTACAATAATTATTTTTATGTAAAGTAATGTATTGTCTTATGCGTGATCTATGCTCATCATGCAGAACTCTAGAGATAACATCTTCAAGTGTTGAAATTCTTCTTTGAAATCGAAATCTGTCTATAGCGGCATTCATCCACGTACTTTTTCGGGCTTCTCGATAGGCATACTCCCACGCGATCAGGTGATGTACTGTATTTTTGGTTTCGTTAAACGTCACGATGTTTTTATTCCTCATCATCTTCGTAGGGAACCGCCGACGTTAGAGACACATCCAGGGATATTAATTTAGACAATAGATCTTTCATCTGTTGTAAAATGCCTTTGTTGCTGCACGGAACATTGAACAATGATAGGTCCAGCTTCCCGGTTTTTTGTAGTGTATTGGTAAATTCGTCAAATTCGTAAAAGTTATCCTGATGTATAAAGTACAACAGCCCGTTTCTATATCGAAAGGCGGAGGTAAATTTTCCAGGTAGTCCGGGGAAATGTTCGGCAACTAGACCGCGAACTTTAGCTGTATTAGAACAGTCCAATTCTACAAAGTGAATGTTGTCGTGGAATATTAACGTCCTTCCCGTGTAAGTGACCAGAGCCGTTTGAACCTCGGCTATTGCGGGAATGCCTAGGGTGCTGTATTGCTTCGGCCAACCCGGTAACAGTCTTAGACTTGGAAAATCTACTGCATAGACGTATCTATCTATGAAGAGCATGATTTCGCCCGTGGGCTTTTGATATAGGGCTGTTATTTTAGTAAAGCTGGGCGGTAAAAAGTTGAGCCAATCGAGGATGTACATAGGACCTTCTATTTTCTCGCTGTCTAACTTTGATATCCAAACCCACTTCTGGTAGAACAGGTAGAGCCGCTTGTTGAGTATTAGAAATGTGTTTACGGGAACCTCGCATAAATTCGGAGGATTCTCCCGGGGAGGCTGCGTTGGCGGCGGCTGAGTCGGAGGGCGTGTCGGAGGGCTAGCCCGAGGTGTGGGAATTGTGGATGATGGCCGTACCGAAGCCGGGGGCCCATACAGGGCTTGAATGGCCCCTATATCATCAGCACTTAAATTAAGCTTGGAGGGATCGTAATAATCGTACATTATAGAACTTCTACGGGCGGAATGGTGTATTCCTAGTGCATGACCTATTTCATGAATTAAGGTTCCCAACAGACTGATTTGGCCAGACGGCGCCTTATCCTCACCGTAATACCATGATTCAGCCTCATCTAGGTGTATTTCAACAACGTAATCGTGTTGACCTGGCTGGGGCGGAAATTCGGAATGACCCAGAACTCCACCGGCTCCATCAAATTCCCGACCGCACAGGGATTTAGATGTATCCCTGCTATGATTGGCCCGTTTAAATGATATCGATATGTTGGGATGGAAATAATCATAACTAAACTTCAAAGGCGCATACTGCTTCCATTCTGCGAACGCTTTAGTGGCAATGTTTATTATGCTCGTACGGCTGCTAACTATACGCCATTTTATCTCGCTACTAGGCCATTTATTACTACTTATCCTAAACTCGGAATCCAGGACTCCGCATCGAGGTGTACCCAACAAAGTCAAAGTGGCTTCGTTGAACGACCCGTCGACAGGTAAATCATGGGATTGTTGAAATGTAGCCACGGCATCGGAAACCACAGTGTCATCCATAAGGTTATTGGACTTATCTTGTAAATAACCAGAGTCACGTAATATTTGAACTTCCTGAGCGTAATCTTCATACAGCAATGCATTTGCGTGGGCCAAACCGCAGACAATGATAAGAGTTAGGAATTTAAAATGAGCCATTATAGCGCGTTCACGTAACGATGTGTACAGCGCGATGACTGTTAGTAAACTGAAAAAAAGTAATGTTACATCTTTGCTTTATTACAAGAGGTAAAAAAAAACTACCAAACTTAATAATATATAACAGCATCTGTTTTATTATCTTTTTGTAATTCTCGATACAATAATTTGCAGTTATTAATAGCACAATGACATAAGCTTAAGCTATGATAAAAGCATTCGGGTGCGCTGGGATGAAGCTTGAATTGGTAGTCTTCCACGGTTTGGACTTTGTCGCCCAAAAACTTCTTCAGGTACGCCTCCTTTTCGAATCCCTTACAGAATACCGTGTGAGCCCGCCTCGTGTCGTGTTGCAAAATTGTTGGAAGATCCTTGAGGTCTACGTAGCCGTGATTCCAATTTAACCCGTGATGGTTGCTTTGTAACCAATACGCCTGCCTTCTCTGTTCCATATTAAGTACGGAGAACGGAAACGGAGGTTTAAACAGGTAATGTGACAAACAGGTGCCATCCCACACGGCAAGTTCCTTGGCAGTAAACTCGGGGGCGTTAAAAGCTTGAACGTCGGCTACCACGTACATTTTTCTTAAATTTTTCTAACTAGACCGGTGAATGGCTCGTACTGCAGCAATACGTCGTGAAGAATGAGACAATAAGCGGCAGTCCCGTTATTAAACGCTTCAGAGGCTTCCAGTTCCAATTTTAGATCGATCACTATATTCTGAACGCTTTCGTTTTGTTTTGTACAGTCGATTACGAATACGGGTTTGCCCTTGAATTCTTTGTAATCGAACAAGGATGCCACTTCCGACTTGTCATAGTATTGAGCTCTAAAATTCAGGTACTCCTCGTATGCGTCGGTGTACTTGTTCTTGGAGAAATCGTAATTTTGTTGCTCGTATGGATACCGCCTGTTATTGATGTTAGCCTTCAAGTTAGTAATATTGACGTGATCCAGATCTGAAGCAATCGATTCTTTATGATTCCTTTTGTTGTTTTGAAATGCAACGAGAATCCATTGAGGTCTTTGGAAACCGCTGCTGCTTTTGACCGGCCACACTATGGATGTGGTTTGAGGTAGGTTAGGATAGACGTAAAGATCTCGAGCGTGGAACGAAACGGATATTGGAGTGTTTTTGTTTATTTTGTCATACAACTCCAACTTTCCGGCATCGCTGGGAACAATGTACGGCACTTTCCAGCTCATTTTAGTTATTTTAACCGTTACACCTGCTTCTCCCTGGTAACAATCTACGTCCGACTTTGCACGAGTCAAAATTAATTCTTGACGCATGTTAACGATGGGGCGCCTGTATCCCTCGGCGAAACCGAGCACATGGCGCAGGGGAATGGAGGTGCAAAATGTAGTCGCGTTGGGACATATTTGTAATTCTTTGTTTGATGGGCTCCATCCCGCATGAGAAAGCGCTTTACTTTCTTCCTGGGTGTACGAAACGTATCCCTTGATGGCGCTGCTGAGGCCCGGCGATCTGCAGCTCTCAATGGTCTAGTCGCCCAACACGAAACGTATTTCCTCGAAAAGGAACAGAGGGGCATTGTTGGTCAACACGTGACCTTTAGCCGGATCGTCGGAGGTCATTGTGCCTTCGATGTAGATGGAACTGTCGTAAGTAGCGGTGAGCACATCAGCCTTCTGGATGATGAGATTGATATCGTCAGAGTTATCATAGGCGTTGGTCGCGTAAGGATGATAGGTACGCTTATCAGCTTCAACGATCAGATCCTCGTAGCGAGCGTTCTCGAACACGTTTTTTAAAGCTTCTTCCATATTTACAGAGCACACGGTAACCCAACGACTTTAAGAAATTAACGTCTTGACTGGTAAGCTGTCCCGACGCGTGCGTATTAGCATCCACTTGTAAACTGCCGCCTACTACTGATGCATGTGACTTTTTATAGAAAATGTGTAGACCCATATTGTTTCAACTCTAGACGTATTGTGAATTGTTCCTGGCCAAAATTCACCTCTTCTCCGTTCTGGTCCAGCAATCTCAAGGTGATGTTGTCTATCTTACGAACGTTAAGGGGTAAATACAATATGGTGGCAGGCACGTTGACCAGTCTAAAACCCGGCTCCACCGAGATGTCGAACTCGAAAATTGAATGAGATAACGAGCTGTTGCGGTAGGCTCCCGAGGTAATGTTACACTCCACGTGAATGTTGGTAGCCTTGATTATTCTAACGTCCAAGTCAGACTCGTGAATTTTGCCGGGATGTAGTATTCTAGGTGAGAAACCTAGCATACGTCCGATAGAATCGGCCTTTGTAAAGTCAATGTCGTAATGGCTTTTAATTTCAGCCTTTAAAGTATTGTTGTTGGTCTTAAAATGAAAGCCAATGCCCCGTGGGCGTTGATTTGAGACTGAAGGTAATTGTTTAACTCTTTTATTTCGTAGGCACCATCCGGTATGGTAACGACTTTATCCCTGCCGTAATATAACTTGTTGTTGCCCTCGTAAATATTTTTAATGGAATTGCATCCGTAGAATCCTGCTAGCCCGAGTCCGTATTCGAAATCGGGATGCAGATCGATGGGTGGGAAATAATCGACACTGATTTTGTTGCCCGTGCCCGTCAAGGTGAATGTCTGAGACATGATTAAAGACGAACTATACCGACACTGTTATTTATTACACTGAGTAAAACGAAATACACTCTAGGTCCTTTGAATTGGTGAGTAAACTGACTAGATGGCTCGAGTCCAACAAATTGCAATCGGTCTCCCAGCCCAGGAATATGTTCAAATCGGTCAGGAATAATGCGAAATTTAACGGTGTGGGATTCTTAAGGTGTACTGTTATTCGTTTATTTTTTATGTTGGTTTCTATAGCGGTAAATTTTATATCGTGAACATGTAAAAGGCTGATTAATATCTTGTTGTATGAGGAATCGATGATACTAGCCGTAGATCTGGTAAAATACGCCATGTTTCCAGACAGACCTCTGTACTGAGAATGAGGCTAATATTATTTATTCATATATCTTATTTAAAAAATTTAAACAGAGATGTCCGCAAATTACGGTGTTGTATTGTTGCTCCCTTTCATAATTATATCTGATCTTGCAACCTCGAAAATACTTGAGCACTTCGAGCGGGGGGCCAAGGTCACCAAAGCTGTCGAAATATACGACGTAAGGTCCTCGCTTCTTGTAAGCGACCCAATGAGATCCCGGGCCTTTGGTATTATCCAAATTTATAATTCCACTCTCGTTAATGTGCGGTTTGTGAGGCAGACTGTCGCGCATAAACACTCCTCTAAAATATGGGATATCTTTTGCGAATTTTCTCAAGTCTACATCGGTCAATGACCTTCGAGGCGGTTTTATCAGTTTTTTGAATACGGCTTCAGATATAGTGCACGACCGGATTTGTGAGGTCGTAGATAAAGAGCGTTTCCTTTTTTGCCGAGCGCTATCGCTTCCATGACCTGATGATGACGCTCGTTTTCGCCCAGCTGTTTTCTCGCGTCCTTGGCCTCGTTTACCGCCTTTGCTATGCCCGAAGCACCACCAGCAAGCGCTCCAACGGCCGATAAGCCCGCAAAAAGTGGCACGAGAAAGGGTAGGAACCCGCCTTCTTTGGGTAAAGGTATAACCCGGGGAACCATAACGTTTTTCTTGCCTCCCACGCTTTTGACTGCCTGTTTAGCTGCCAAGAGTCCAACCTTTATCATATCTTTCAGCAAGGATGCTCCGGATTTTTTTACGGCTTTCTGAACTTTAGACAGCAAACCAGTTTTAAAGGTGACTTTCTTCTTTGGTTTTTTACAACTGGCACCCGTTTTGGGTTTTGATTTTTTACAACCGAATCCCATTTTGGTTTTTAACTTCATTGCTGTAGTTACCCCCCACGCAGCCGCCTTCTCTCCAATATCGGACTCTCTAGACTTGAATCTTTCCCACGCCCTCTCGGTCAGCACTTTGTCTGCTTGATGTCTCCTATCCAGATCCTTGTACTTGTTGTAGGCTATGTCGTGTTCCTTGCACGCCGCATCCAAGGGATTTATCCCGGTATCTCCTCTTGCAAGTCTGAGCTGTAGATGAGTCCCAGGGCCACAGTACTGGTATCCACCTGGAATATGAAGCTCCACAGGTAAGTTGTTTATCAAGGAGTTGACCACACCCCGACCCCGACGTCGACGAACGATAGGCATTTAATGGGAGCCGCATACGTTGAGGGGTATATATATAGGTGGCGCCACGGCTCGACCATCAAAAAATGGAATTTATTAAACAGCCTCACACGTTAAGAGTTGCGGATCACGACTTTATCGAACCGCAAGCTCCTCATAAACATGGACCGCTTTTACCGAATTCTGTGCGATGCATAATATGCGGGCCTTCAGGTGCTGGAAAAACAGAATGTCTGTTAAGTTTAATCGAGTCTGAAAACGGTTTAAAATTTCAAAATGTTTTCATTTACTGCAAGTCGCTGAACCAGCCCAAGTACCGGTACCTGGAACGCTTACTGAAACCAATTGCAGGAATGGGGTATTACCCATACAGCGATAAGGAAGAGATAATATCACCCAAGGATGTTCCTCAACATTCGTTAATGATATTCGACGACATTGCATGTGATAAACAGGACGTTATGCGTGATTATTTTAGCATGGGCAGACATAGCGGCGTGGACTCGTTCTATCTCTGTCAGACGTACTCTAAAATACCCAAACAGCTGATACGCGATAACGCTAACATGATTGTTCTTTATAAACAAGATGTATTAAATTTAGAACATGTGTACAAAGACCACGTGGGTACAGATATGTCTTTCGATCAATTTCGAAAAATGTGCTCCGAGTGTTGGAAGGAAAAATATGGATTCCTCACGATAGTTAAAGATGACACGACAGGCAGATACCGCCGAGGCTTTGATTGCTATATAAAGATGCACACCTAATGTATCTGGTGCATACCGCAACAGAACTGCTAAGAGACAGGTACGGAACAGGTATAAACAGGTCTGGAACAGGTACTGAACAGGTATAAACAGGTCTGGAACAGGTACTGAACAGGTATAAACAGGTCTGGAACAGGTACTGAACAGGTATAAACAGGTCTGGAACAGGTACTGAACAGGTATAAACAGGTCTGGAACAGGTATAACAGGTATAACAGGTCTGTAGCAGATATAACAGGCCAGTTAATATGAATGGCAAAGAGAAACTCGTGAAGCAAAAGCTTGTACGAGCTAGGGCATCTATCAAGCGAAAATATGAGGCGATTCGTCGTGGAGATTTCGATACTCTCAAGTTTATCGAAAAGACCTATAAACCTATAGTGGAGCCTTTGCAAAAATTAGCAAAGAAATCCGAAAGCAAGCCTGAACTAGAGCCTAAGACAGAACCTAAGACCGAGTCTAAGACTGAACCTAAAACAGAGTCTAAGCCTGAACGTCATATTAAAACAGTCAAACGGCCTGATTTCCTAGATACCATTGATATCGGCGAAATAGATCCCGAGAATGAGGATGACGTGTTTGAACCGACTCCCAATGCTTCCCAGATGCTGGAAGAACCTTCTGGATATGATTTTCTCGAACAGTATGATCCGTTACCCAGAAAATATGTTGATATATTAATTCGAGACACAGAGAACCAAATCGATACAACATACGGTGTGCATTATGATGTGGATACTGATAAATGGCAAATAGGGGATTCTACAGTGGGCATAGGCGATCCAACTAATCCTAAGAATCCAGGACCAAATCTGAATATCAAAGGAAAAGAATACCTGGGGACTGAAGGACTTTATGAACTTTTAATTATGAAAGAACCTCATACCTATACAAACGCAGATCTGGAGCAGTACTCTGATATACTGCATAGAACTAACGCTTATAGGCGATTTTACAGCTCTAGGGGGCAGATTCAGGGAAGTCGAAGTTACAAATATCAGAACATAATAAAGCCTCTTTTGACGAGTCCTAAACGATCTAGATATGGAACTTGGAGTGGCACCAGCTTGAAGCATGTCACAGGTAAAGCTAAAGAATACGTTTATTGGAACACCCCGCATGAACTGGTGGAGCGCTTAATGTTACTACATTCATCAAAGATGGCCGGTCATACCGGCCATGTGAATGAAATTTTGAGTATCATTGAAGAATTGCGCGAAGAAGGTATAATAGCTTAGGAATTCTGGGTTCGATGCCCAGCAACATCATGAGTGTGGACAAGTTTGGACGGCATCATTGGACCCTGCGCGGGGGTAAGAAGGGAGATCCCGGTATAGGTTTTAAACTAACAGCTGTCGGAGATTATAACATTGAAAATCGTAAACTGGTTAACGTTGCTGTACCCATTAATGAAACGGATGCTGCTACCAAAAAATATGTGGATGAGAGTGTGGAACCTAAATTTACGGCATGCAATAACAAAATAACCAAAATCGTAGAGGCCATTCCTGGAACGATCGAATCTAAAATAAGCACGTATGCGAATGAAAATTGCATGCATTTGAATGAGACAGTTAGCACAGAGAGGCAATATGATGCTAAAAATAGACGTATCATACGAGTCAAGGATCCTGTACAGATAACAGATGCGGTTAATAAAAGATATGTGGATGCACTAGAGAACCGGATAGAGGGTACTTTAAGATCGATGGATAGTGTCCTCCAGGACATACGAAATTTCAAGCATAAGATGGAAAATCTCAATCTCGAACAGGCAGTCAAAGCAATCAGTGTCAATATAAATACACCTTCTCAAAATGGAACAGGTAGTCAATGAGCTACACAAACCGGCTAGAAAAAATTTCCCTAGGCGTCGTACTATCATAAAGGGATTCGATGACCTATGGCAGGCTGATTTGGCTGAATTTACTCAGTATGCTAAAGAGAACCAAGGTCACAAGTATATTTTATTCGTGATCGATTGTTTTTCCAAGTATTTGTGGACTCGTCCGCTCAAATCCAAAGGCGGTGTTGAGGTAACGAAGGCAATGGCTACCATTTTCGAAGAGGGTCGCACTCCCAAACACCTTTGTACAGACATGGGAACAGAATTTTACAATAGGGGGTTTACCTCTTTAATGAAGGCCCACGGAGTAAACCACTATTCAACTTATAGTGTTAAAAAAGCTTCAGTGGCAGAGCGAGTTATACGCACGCTCAAAACATCGCTATACAAGGCGTTCAGTTTGCGCGGGAAATTCAAATGGATCGATATACTGAATGACGTCACACGGGACTACAATAACAAAAAACATAGTACTATAGGAATGAAGCCTGCTGATGTCACAGCTTCCACTTCGTTGCCTTGCTTCGATAACCTGAAAATAATGGGCAAACGCAAATTCTCCTTGGGAGACTTTGTTCGCATTTCAAAGTACAAGACCCTGTTTGCTAAAGGTTACACCCCCAACTGGTCTACAGAAATATTCAAGGTGTTCAAAATAAAGGTTGGTAACCCAGTAACCTACCTCATCGAGGATTCCAAAGGACAGCCCATAACAGGTCAATTTTACGCTGAAGAACTACAGAAGACTCTGAATCCCGATATTTACCTGGTTGAAAAGGTGTTGCGTAGAAAAGGCGATCAACTGTACGTTCGTTGGTTGGGCATGGATAAGTCTCATGACCAATGGATTCGAAAAAATGCTGTTTTCAAATAATAATAAAATGTATGCAGTTATACAATAAAAGACAAATATTATAACATTGATTTTTTATTTATATAATAAAACATGTAAATATATTTATACAAAGCTTATCAGTGATTCATAAGGGTATAATGACCCCAAGGTAAAGTATCAGTAGTTTGCGGTAACAATCGCCGCTTGTTATCTCGAGGACTTAAAGCTATTTTAGTTTGTTTTAAACTATATACAGTATGTCCTATAGATCTAATAGTATTTTGTTCTCTTAATATTTCACCACCCTGTAAACACTTTACATAGTCGTCAAAAGTTAATGTCTGTTTAACTACGTAACCCTTCACACCTTTCGCTTTTTTACCTGCGTCTATACCGTTCACACGTTCACTATACATTTTAGCACGTAAACCCACAAATTCAGTCAGGATTTCCCCATCGTGTTCATCTTTCATCAGTCCCGGTATTTTCTTATTTACAAGGGGGATTCCATAGGAATTTCCAGGCTGATATCCACTAGTGTCAAAGCGGTCAATGTCCGCTTTCATATCTTCATAGATGTCTCGACATCCTATGTGATAAATAAGACTGTCGGTGTCGGTATAAAGCACTTTACATGCATCACCGTATTTTGGAAGCATGTAATCATAATGAAACTCGTATAACTTTGTTTTAGATATGTCTAGCACGCTCATACCAACGTAAATAGGTTTACACATTTTCACTTCAGTTTTATTTAGTTCGATAATAACCAGATCTTCGTTTAATATAAGTCGGCTGTGGAAGTATGGTGATGCAATCCGTACTTTGGCTGAATACCTGCCGTCCCACTTGCTTACGAGTTTTATAATCTTGCGCTTGCGCATGTCTTCCATTGTTTTTCCAAACGCAGCATTATTCATAAGTTTGTAAAAATTCTTTTCGAACTCGTTCCTAGCGCTCTGACGCATACGTGTATTAAGGTCGATATAGGATTTCATCCAGGGTGACTGCTTAAATTTTAAAATACGGTGGAATTTCGAAATTTTGAGACCGTTCGAGATCGCCTGCTTCAGGGCCTTGTAATGGATGACGTAACGCTCTTTATGATACAGTGTTGTTAGCAGTTTCTTTTCTGTGCCTCCGGGCGGCACCATTCTTTGAGGACAGAACGGCAGGTCTTTGTGTCTGTCGTGCAAGGAGGCCGGGTATTCAAGGTCGACCTCCAACATGTACCCCACAGGTGAATCATCAGGCACTTGTGTGACGTCCAGTAGCGGATTGTGGCACCATTCGAATCCTCCATAAGGCAGATATTCGGACATCGCCCATCCATATAGATTGTTTACGTCATAGTACATCAGGTACGTGGATGGCTTTGAAGGGTCATAGTCGGGCATGTATTTGTTGTTGGCCTTGGCATACCTGTTGCTGCACTGGCTAACCCCACCTCTAATACCACGCTCCACAAAGAGAAGCATATCAATATCGGTTAGCAGCTCTAGTTCAACACCTGTATGTTTCAGCATGGCGTCCCACGTTAGGGCTGGAGCACTTACGTAATGGGCTGCGTCTAAGGAATATGAGGTGTAACAGGTGTTTCTGAAGTTCTCAAACACATCGGCAAGCAGTAACACATCGGTTTTCAAGTACAAGTCCGAGTACTCGCCTAGGGTCTTGCAATCAAACGCCCTCCATACCTCTTGCGCATGCTTATAATCCTTTTCTAATTGTTCTTGTCGTTCTTTAAGTACTTCTTGTTGTTTTTCATATTCCAATTCTGTTAAATCTGCCTGAGTATTTCATAGATGGAAGATGGGCCTCTTCAAGTTTTTCCCATGACGTCACGTAATCATATGGGAATACACCCTTGCGCGTTAAAAGTTTTAACTTGGTTTCGCTCAAGTCCTCAAATTCTTTTCGAACAATTTTCAGCTCGTCCAGGAATGATGCCAGCTGTTCCAAACTGCTGGCCATGAATCGGCAAGAGTCAATAAATCTAAAGTTTATTTCACTGTTTTTAACAGATTTCGTAAAGGAAATGTATTGTTCTTTATTTATGGGTAACAGGTAGGTGCTTCCCTCGATTTCTTCTGCCACGCCTCGAATTAAGAAATGAGAGTCGTACCCGCTTAAATTGTGAAACACAACCGGAATAACTTTACTGTCTTTAAAATTGAGATTACAGGACTCGTGGGCCGCGCCCCGGAAGTCGGATGTTAAATGGTCGTGATCACGCACGGGAATGTCCTCGACGGTAAAAGGTTTCTTGCAAATGTGACAATGGGTGGCAGCCTGGAATGCCTCCTCTTGTTGGGGGGTCAGGTTCATAGGTTGTGGAGCCCAATAAACAGGTTCAACGTCCTCGACTATCTGTTTCAGTTCATTCATGAACCATTTCACGCACTCAGGACCCCGGTTGCTTCGATAAAAAGATAAGGAGTCATCATAGTGACATTTAAAATAATATCCAACACTGCACGCCTCGTGCTCTTGGTACAGTTGGGTTTTTGTGCCTTTACTCTTATTCATAGGTTTGAGAATACTTTCAATGTCGGCATAAACTATAAATGGGACTGGTATTTGATTTTTAAAATTGACAAACTTCACGATGCTTTCTTCTTTCCCCGGCATTACCACTTTACACTCATTTATTTCCCCACAGTCTATTTCATGCTTGGCCAGCTTTTCCGTACTATCAAAATAGTGCAAGCACCTGTCACAGATATGCTTCTTGACATTATAACGGTTTATTTGGCTGCGGGCCAGTCTGCTGAGATTTTTCACCCATACGTAATGGTATTTGACGTCCTCCGCATCATCTTTATAATTATCTTGAACCATCAGCAGGTTCACGTGTCTATCTTGCTTCTTTCGGGTTAGATGCACAGGCACCACTTTATACCCCCGTTTATTTGCCAGACGTTCAAGGATGAACACGTTGATGGAAATGGAGTTTTGTTTCTCGAATTTTTTCACTTGTCCCAGGACCATGGGGAAGTCTATTCCCTCCAAGTTTAATACAGTTGAAGGATGTGGATAATTTTCAGGTCGTTTGGGGCTGTCTCTTGGGGGATAAAGAGCTGACACTACCGCCCACGCAAAACACATCTGATCATCATTCTGCACATTGACACAAGCTTCCTTACGCTGGATTTGTGGTGGTAAAGGAATGTACGAAGACCCTCGTATCGGCTCATATCGGTTTATATTAACCGCTAAGTTAATAATGGCTGAAAGGGCCCATCCTGATTCCCGCTCTTGGAAATCCTCAAGTTTAATAATGATACAATCCTGCACATGCTCGCTCCACCACTCATGTATGTTTGTGTCATGAAAGATACATTCGTTTTTAGTTGGAAAATGTTTCAGTTCATATATCACGTCATCATTTGAATTTTTAGTAAATTCGCCACAGAAGTCCGTGTTTACTTTAAGCATGGGGTTTTGTGTTAAAGCATGTTTAATTCTGATGTTGAACATGTAGAATGCGTCTTCCAGGAAAGTTAGCGGGTCAACGTGGCGTAGGTTAATTATGGCGCCGGTCCTCAGGCGTCCCTTGAAAGCTGAATTGATATCAGCCCACCTGATCCGGTCGCTCCGTTTTTCTTTTGGAGATTGGTACCCGGCCCCTTGCCGCTGCAGCGCTTTCATTTGGATTTGGAAGCCTGTGCACAATTATTTTTTAATAAGCTTTGAAATGCGAACAAAAAAAATTACATACCTTTTATCTTCCCTATATTGGCCTCAACATTTTTCTTTCCTCCCATATTCATTGTCCCTTTCTTAAGCGCCTTATTAAGAATACGTACATTTTGCCCGCACTTTTTTGCCCATCTCTCCAACTCTTCAGGATTGTTGGCACACGCCAACAATGCATCTTTAACTATGTTAACCATATTGTTGGATGTCTCAACAATGGAAGCCATTTTTCTTGATGTAATAACTTTTCACTTAGAACACTCAACTGACAACTGATTACGATTTTAAAAATTTCCCCCTTTTTATATGTTTTTGGGTCTCTTATCTTTTGGAAATAAACACCTTTTGTGGTTTAACGGTCATTTTGTAAAAGCTACTGAAAGTTTGCGGTCCAACGGTTTTTTGGAAAATTATTTCTTTATTGATTTTACTCCTTATCAGTGATTGCGGTTTTGTAAAATAAAAACCTATTAATAATGGATATTCTGTTATTACGTCCTATCAATGTTTTGCGGTTACGTCTAATTATCATCGCGCCCAGATAAAGAATTAGGTATTTATTTCAAGTTATGATACTACTAGCGCCCTCTGTTAACTAATAAAATGACTGTATTATTGCTAAAGTAGATTACTGTAATCTTGTATGATAATGAGGTAAGTATATTAAACGTTTTTCTCAATTCTATACTACTATAGTAGTGTTCAAAATACCTAGGTATTTTACAACAGATGAACAATCTCTTGTCTAAATTAATATCCCTACGAAGAAAAATTATTTCTTTATTCATTAAATATCATTTTAAGCCTTATCAGTCAGTGCGGTTACTCTATGAATTAACTAATTATTCTATATAATATTATTTGTTTTAGATATTATCTGTAATGAAACTCGCCAAAAATTATGCTAATTGGAATGATCTCTGGTGTCTAGAATTTTACATAATTAAACATTTTGTGTTATCATGTTAGTTCAGTAAACCGCAACAGATAACGTATATGGATTGGTTTTATTTTCCTTATTATTTCCATCAATTAAAACCACAGTTTCTTTATCAATATAATTATATTTTTTTCAAGTCTTACATTGTTTTATAAATACAAAGCATACAACAATTTACCACCTATTCATTTATCAATTCCAGCTTTACTTCGTTAAAGTCCATATTTAATGAGTATCTGTATATAAAATACTTAATCACTTTAACAATTTCTATTTATTTAAACCTTATACGTATTTCAGCATGTTAACATGCCATTGTCAAAGGTTATATAACCTTTGACAATGGCATGTTAACATGCTGAAATACGTATAAGGTTTAAATAAATAGAAATTGTTAAAGTGATTAAGTATTTTATATACAGATACTCATTACCACCTATTCGTTTATTTTAAACATTAGTACAACAAACTTTGATTCATATCGTTAAGTAATTTTTCTGAATGTATATAATACATTTCCAACATACAGCACCGGTTATGCCCGTTAACAGCCTTATCTAATATATCTTTCAAATCAGTTTTGATGCCTGTTACAATCATTGTGTTATAATATTCAGTAAAGCCTTGAGTTTGCAATAAATTGAGTCTGGCAATTATAAGATCGGCCATTTTTAACAGCTGATTATAGCTTTTATAACCTAATATGACGTTGTATGAAGATTTGGAGATCATGATGGCCTTCGCATACGACATGTAGGTAAGACTGTACTCTCCAATAGTTTGCGCTTGTTGGGATTCCCAATCGGGGCTCATAGACACCAAGACTGCAAAATCTTCCGATGAAAACACCACTCCACGCCCCAGAGCGTCTTCTATCTTGACCATAGGTGTAAAATTCAGGGCCGGACTTAATCCAATTTTAACTTGTTTGGTCTTTGATTTATTCAACCATAATTGCGTTTCAGACAACATACGCTGTTCACGTTCCAGAGCATCTTCGTACGATTTCAATGCCTTGTCAATGCTGGGGCACTCCCTCTCAGGGTATGAATTAGGACGGTACTCAATATCTTTAATTAAATACAATTAAAAAAAAAATATATAATTTAAAGCATCCTCAAAAAATTTCTTACCTGCTTGGCGAAACATTGTTAGATATCGTAAGTTGACTGAGTTTTATTATAATATAACTAAGCGTTATGTCGTATTTCAGTTTTTCCTGATCTTTTTGGAACTTTTTTAACACTAACAATAGTAGTTCTTTTTTACTTTTATTATGAAGTACTTTCTTAAATGCACGAATGTTTTTTATATGCTGGTCTA
Source organism: Ctenicera cuprea (assembly GCA_958336395.1). Taxonomy (NCBI): domain Eukaryota; kingdom Metazoa; phylum Arthropoda; class Insecta; order Coleoptera; family Elateridae; genus Ctenicera; species Ctenicera cuprea. Next base: position 38,574,274 of record OY284487.1, on the reverse strand, counting down.
GATTAACCATTGAAGATGCTCCTCCCACACCTTAATTTAATACAGGTTACACGTACCGACGACAGAACATCATTTCCGGTTGTCTCTAAGATCATCTAAATTTAGGTAAATTTGTGCTATTTTACCATAAGAACCCACGTAAAACTAGTGAAATTACAGCTAAAAATCACATTTTCATATAAGAATGCATGCATTTCCAAACACAAGGCCAAGGCGTCTTCGGGGGGCCGTTCCCTTCGGGGCGGGGGGTGGGGCGCGCGTCACCTGTGGTGGCTTCAGTCTCCTTATCACATTTTTTAGGCCGCGCATTTTTGAACCAACGGTTTTTTCAGGGGTTGCGGTTTAACGGTCCTCCTTATCAGCACAGGGACTAGCATCTCTTATCAGCCCGGATGTACACCTTAGGTTAGATGCCCACACGTGGACGGTTACTCCTTATCACCTGACACAAGGTCGAGATAACAGCCAGACCGGATGTAAAGTAGCAACTTTTTGCCCTGTACATTTCTTATGGGAGTTTTGCCCTCGGACACCTGTACCTTATCTACTAACGAAGGCGCTCTATCCAACCTTAAAACTTTCTTTCTATCGTCTTCTTTAAATATTGATAAAGGAGTTTCATGTAAGATACAACTGCTCAATGCTGTCTTTTACATGAAACATTTTACTTATTTGCATGTGAACGGTTAACGCGAGCTACAGTTTCGATATCTTTGACTAGAGTGAAACTGAAAACTTGCAGATGCAAAGCTAGTAAATCCCGCATCTCGGTAGCACAGATTGCGGGCGGGCGTGGAAGTATGTTGTCATGGCAACCGCTTTCTGTTCCATTTTAGAGAGATGCGGTTTTTAAGTTGAAGTAGTAGGTAGTCGCATCATTTTAACATTAGCTTGGTAAAATGAACGGTAGTGGCTAGTGTGTCGCGCTACGAAAATTGATCTTTTATTTATTATTGAAATATTACATTTATTTTGCACTTGTTCATAGCCATGCTATTATATCATTAGCATGAAAATAAACTAAAATAAAACTAAATGCAGCGGCGCAATTAGGTGAAGCGCCGTATCACTCGCTTCACCATACGAGCCACCACTATCTGAAGAAGACCAAGCATACTGCTTTAGCTCGGTATTCTGCAGTTTCCCTAGTCTGTACCAGTGAATACCGAGGGTAGATATCTGTAAGCCAGCTGCAGCTGGAATTACCGCAAAGAAATATTATCGAACTATTTCAATAAATGTATTAAACCTCTCCTGTGTTTTATTTCTTAAATTTAGATACTGTAGACCCCGAGATCCGAAGTTGTTACTTGTTTTTTGAGTACCTGGAGGTCCAAAGCATGTATTTCTATCAAAATCACTAAATCAAAATTTTTATAAAATAGTATTTCACTATACTGAAAGTAGAGGAAAGTAAAAAACTACTTTCACGGTATAGTGTGAAAATGCATTTGCTAAAAAAATTCATTCACTAGAAAACGAATTAAAAGATGTCTGCATCCAAAGAAGAACCGATAAATTTTGAATTAAATTCCTTTGTTTCTCCTATATTAAAATCTTTAATTAATTGATATTTATATTAAACTAAGAGTCAACAATAAGTTTCAAGTATTTATTCTATTGATATGCATGTAAACATATTGTTTCAACACAGTTTTTTGCTTTTATTATAAAATTTTAAATATCGCAGTGGGGTCTTTTTCTGCTGACCTATTTAAATTACAACAGTTCTTTCACATACTCCCACATTCCGAGCTTCATCAAAATAGGACAATCCATTCAAGAGAGATATAGGGTAATGAATAAACAAACGCACGCAACCACCCACCGAAAAATTAGTGCTTGTGCCCCAAACGTGCAACTTTTGTAAATGCTTTAAAAGTTTTAATGAAACCAATACTTTTCTATACTGGAAATATAAACAAGGTATTGACAAAGAAGATATTAAAAGTTAATTGCAGATAAAAGTAGTGATGGGCATAATCGAATGATTTTCATAATCGAATGATTTCCAATCGAACAATTCAATAGAATAAAATCATTCGGATGTCTTTATGCGGTAAAAAGTAGTGAGAACGCTTTCACTTGCTTCTCAAATGCTCCTACGAAGGAATTTTCGTTCTCATCGTCTTTTCTGGGACCGGTTGGCAAAACAGCGTAAACCAGCTTTGAATAGTGTTTTTATTAATTCCATCACATTTCATCGCTAATTCCGGTCTATTTTTTGAGTAATATTTCTATAAACCGCAAAAGTGGATACATTTTTCTGTTTTATAAATCAATTGTTTTCTTAAAGTGAGACCAGGGACAAAAATAAAAAAATTTTAAGTTATTATATATATATAATCAATTTTTTATGTGGTGTACTACTTGTTTTGGTCAACAGTAATACAGTGTTATTCTAAATATTAATAAACTTCTTTATACTTTTATATTTTTTATTATTTATACTTTTTAGAGCAATGTGAAAATTTTTAAATACGACTCTGCGTTGAAATAAGTGCGAGAAACAAATTAGTGCAGTTGAAACTGTTATGTTTGCTATTTCTATTAAATAGTAATGTTCACGACAAAACATTGTTATCTTGTTGTGCTGCTTGGGAAAGACGCCTATATGCAATCACATTTCAGAAATTTGTATATTGGCATGTTACGTCATACATAATATTCATTCGAATGGTGTTCTGTAACCGCTCGAGATATCTCGAGAATGCTTCGATTATTTTCTTCGAAACATCCCATCACTAGATATGCTAAACAAAGAAGTATGAGTAAACTTTATGAAAATATTAATACATAACCAGTAAAGAAAAAACACGGTTACAAAATGAAAAAATTTGTATATAACTAAAATTAAAATAAGTACATGATATTATAAATCTATAGAAGCGTATCGATTGGACCATAACCTTTTCAAATGTTTTTTACTAACCTATTAAATTACAATTAGTTACATAATCACGGAAGCATTAGTTGATTTAAATTTTTTTTAACACTGACAAAACTAAAGCTATTTAAGCTAAAACAAAGGAAAATTAATGACATTTCCACTAAATAATAGAGTTCTAAAATAATAAAAAATTATCCCCTATTTCAGGTAATCATTCAGGTGATGTACAGAGTATAATTACAAATAATAATTAGGTCTAATCAACTAAAAAGTTCAAGGTTACACTTTCTCAAATGGTAATTTTTGGTGTGACTTTGAAGGTGAAAGAAGTTTATTTGAAGTAGTGCTTAACTAACAGTTACTTCACACAGTTACGGCATAAAAGTTACTGAAACATGAAAAAGAACGCAAAAATTATTTCACATGGTGACCCTAATAATTGGGCTTGGAGTCTCGCCGCCGGTAACACATCAAAGGGTCAAGTGTTTACAACTAAAAATTATTTATTACCATACTACACAATAAATGACACTTTGCCTTTAAAACATGGAAGGTATGTAAGAGCTTATATAGTATACATATATGTATTAGAAATCAGCTTTGACAATTATCATCATCATCATATTGCAGCCAAGTCATCCATTGCTGGATATACGCCTCCTCAAGTTCTTTCCATGTTGTGAAGTGCGCAGCTTCTCGGGACCATAGCTGTCCTGCTGTTTTGTCTATGTCGTTTTTCCATCCAATTCTTGGTCTGCCGCAATTTTTCTTTCCCTGTCGCGGTCTCCATTCACTCACTTTCTTAGTCCATCTATTGTCTTGTATTCTTATTAAGTGTCCGGCCCATCGCCATTTCAGGCTGGCGATGCGTTGTGCGTTCTATGTCTTATAGTATGTTCGTTTCTTATCCGGTCTTGTAGTCTCACTCCCAACATGGCTCTTTCCATTTTTTGTAGCAACGTTTGATGTTTCCATTGATATTTTCTTTAAGGTCCGTGTTTCAGACGCGTAGTTTAGTATTGGCAGTATGCACTGATTGTAAACTTTTGTCTTCAAATATTGTGGTAGGCTTGTATTAAATACTTGTTTTTTAAGTTTACCAAATGCTGCCCATGCCAACTTTATTCGTCTGTCAATCTCCGCCAATTGTGTTTCTTCTGATAAGGTTATTTTTTGTCCCAGATATATGTAATCATCTACCACTTCTATGTGCTCATGTCCAGTATCAATAGGTGTTGCATTGTCTGTGTTCGTCAAATGGCGGCTCGTGGTGTGGTGTACTGTGAGGCATTTTAAAGTATTTGTTTGGAAAAAAATTGTTTTTACCCAAGTTTTAGGTAGCCTTATATTTCAAACCCATCCTTTACGTTGGCAAAATGATCTATTTTTATCAACATTTTCATTGATGTCTTTAATAGACTTTCGATAAGCACTCTCTAATAAAATTATTGTAAATTGATACCCACATTGCCAGTGTGTCAAAATGCACGAAATTTTTCATGTGGTTTAACCGAAAAAAAATGTGTTTGAATTTAAGTTTTTAAATGTTTGCAGTCAATATAATAATAATAATACATGTCTTTATTTTATAAGCATTACAAAAATTAAAAATATAAAAATACATAGCAGGAGAAATTCAGCTCAGCTTTACCAAACGTAAAAGCCAGCTGCTCTTCCATTTAACCTGATGAGACAATGTCACCATGAATAAGAAATTAAAGTAATAATAATTAAATAGGTAAAGTTAAAGTTTCGTTTCCTACTGACTACTGACTAATTCTACGAATTGACAGTGATCAAACTATAAAAATTCATTAAGCATAAAAGGCTGTAATTTATATTTAAAACGAGTTAAAGATAAGTGTTTTATTTCAGATGGTAATTGATTGTATACTTTAGTAATGTTGTAACTAAAAGAACGCTGAAAAAGAGTGGATTTGTGGGGTGGTATAGTAATTAAATATTTATGCCGAATGTTGATATTATGAATGTCGGTTCTGGAACGAATTTTACGATAGAGATAGGACGGTGTCCTAGTGAGAATTGTTTTATGATACTGACACGCTGCATGCAAAAATCTCCTGTCTTCCATTTTCAGCCATTTAAGTTCTTTCAACTTGTAAGTTACATGCTCTCTTTTCCGAATACCAAAGATGAAGCGTATACAGGAATTCTGCACCATTTGAATTCTTTTAATCTCTATATGATCTAGACAGGGGCGATATACCATGTCACAATAATTAAAGTGGGATAATACTAATGATTCAGTCAATATAATTTTTGATTTTGAATTAAGAATCTTAATGCTGTTATACAACATTTTTAAATTACTGTAAGCTTTTTGTAAGGAATGCGTAATATGAGTCTTGAAACGCAGCGAATAGTCGACATGAAGTCCCAGGTTTTTTGAGCAATCTTTTAGAGGAATACTGATATTTTTAATTTTAATATTAACATGCTCAAGACAATTATTTCTAGCCTTCTTACATTTCCCCAACAGCATAACCACATAAGAGTGCTTTTCGGCAGTTTCTATTAAGTTACACAAATCAGCATTTACTAAATCGTTGGCTGTTTGAATATCATGGAGATTGAAACTAAAATATAGCTGAGTGTCATCAGCGTAAAAATGGTATTTACAAAATTTAATTGCATCTTTTAAAGTTACTGAGTAAATGGTGTAAAGAAGAGGACCAAGGAGTGATCCTTGAAGAACCCCCGAGTTAACGAGTTTGCTTCCAGATTTTTCCTTATTTAAAGCAACCGTTTGAAACCTGTTTAAAACAAAACTTGCGATAAGCTGTATTGCATTAGCACTCAGGCCAATGTAATGTAGCATCGCCAACAAAATATCATGCGATATGGCATCGAACGCTTTAGAAAAATCTAACAGTACAAGAATGGTTAATTTATCTTGGTCAGCAGCTGCAATGATGTCATCAATAATGTGAAGTAAAGCAGTTGTACAGCTGTAACCAGGACGAAATCCAGATTGCATATTGAATAAGATTTTATTACTTTTGAGATGTGCACGCAGTTGACCATCTATACATTTTTCTAAAATTTTTGAAAGAGCGGGAAGTATACTAATTGGTCGCAAATCATTGAAGTCAACGGGTGAGCTGATTTTGGGTAATGGGTGTATTAAAGCAGTCTTCCATTGTGACGGGAAGATACTTTCACGTAAACAAAAGTTAATAATGTGAGATATAATTGGAATAATAAATGGGCAGCACATTTTAATTATAGAAATAGAAATTTCGTCGACACCGACAGATTTAGAAGTAATTTTATCTATTGATTTACTGACTTCGTCCTCATTAATTTCTGAAAACTGGAATTTATTGACTAAACCATCAATTAAATTAGAATTACAATATTGTCAAAGATTAGGAGCTGCTTGAAAATTTGAACTAGCGGACTTTGAAAAATAATCAATCATTGATTTTATTAGCATCAAGTAGATTTTCTGGGATATTTTTCGTAGGTTTATTGTAAATGTCTAAGTTTTTTAACTGTTTCCATAAAGATTTATTATCAGAGTTTCTAAGTTTTATCACACAATGAATTATCACAAAATAACAGACAGTGGAAACAAGTGAAAGCATTTTCTTACATGGCATTCACAATCCAAAATTATTTTGCACGGACATCGTACAACACCATTAAATTATAATTACACAATCAACAACTGTTTTCACACTACTACGTCGTGTAGGTGCGAATTCTGCAAATTAGGCGGTTATTGGCATGCGCTTATCACGGACATCTGACAGCATAATTCTCGGAAGTTGTGGGACCGTGACCCTTTAGTCTTTAATACGCAGATACTTCTATTCTCTTTTAGCTTGTGTAATATGAATTTTACCGCAATGAGCTTTCTATTTCACTCTTATTCATTTGAAGGCTTTTTAAACCGGCGGCGTTATTCGGTGACATATAGCGGAATTGGGGACCGACAGCGAAATAACTCTCGCATAGATTCGTTTAAGGCGCGCGAAATACGCAAACATCAAACGTTTTTGGATCTTGCGGCAGCTCTTTAATAAATGTTCTCGCATAGAAATCTCATACAAAAGTTAACTATAAAGTATGTTTTAAATATTATAGTGTATAATATGTTATGTACTTAAACAAAAAGTAATTATTTATTTTTTCTTGTTTTATTGGGAAGTCAATGACCATTTGACCCAATGGAGAAACCGGCACTGGTGTTCGTCATGATTTTTGTTTTTGATATGTTAATTTTAAGCCCTATTTTTACTGTAGCTGTTTGTAGTTGTCTTAGCAGTACTTTTAGTTCAGGCATGTTGTTTGACAGTAGCACAATATCGTTTGCAAAACGTAGGTTTGATAGGTATTCGCCATTTATATTCCAAGCTGTTAATAAATAATTTAGGAGTATCTCCCTGCCTGATGCCTCTGTTAATTGGAATAAGGTTAGTGTCCTCTATTGTGTGAATAATAATTGCCCAGCTTTCGACTGTGTCGAACGTCTTCTCGAAATCTACGAATAACATGTACATTGGTTGATTATTATATTCGTATGACTTTTCTATGACTTGATGTTATGTGTGTATGTAGTTCATTGTACTGATACTCTGTCTAACCCTGCTTGTTCTGGTGTTTGGTATGCCCTCTAATTTATGAGAAAGTCGGTTGCTTAGAATTTTTGTCATCAGTTTTTATAAGTGTGACATTAGCGTTATAGGTCTAAAGTTTCTTAAGTCTTTATAGTTTCCGTTTTTGAATATAAATATTACTTTGGAGGTTTTTTACGTTTCAGGTATTATTCCTACTTTAATGCATTCATTAAAGAGCAGTTGCAGGTAGTGTAAAAGTTTTTTACCGCCTATTTTTATCATATCTATTAGCACTTCATCTATCCCTGCTGCTTTATTATTTTTAATTTTTTTGATCGCAGCTTTAATTTCATATTTACAAACAAGTGGGATGTCTTCGGTGTAATGTCTTGTTAACGTTCTTTTTCCCCTGGGGCTATTTTCTATTTCTGGTGCTTCTGGTGATTTGGTTGAGTATAAGTTTTGGTAGAATTGTTCTATTGTTCTTAGGATATCCTGTCTTTCGTTTATTATTTGCCCTCTGTCACCCATTATGTTTATTATTTCTCTTCTTCCTTCGCCTATTTTTTTCCTGAATATTTTCGAGCCTTTGTTATCTTCAATTATTTTTTCTATAATTTTTTCGTTATATTGTTTTACGTCATTTCGTACTGCTCTTTTAATTTGCTTGTTCATTTCTTTGATCTCTTCTTCTGTCATACTTTGTTTTTCGCTATTTCTCGTGCGTATTAGTCTCTTTGTTTCTTCTGTTACCTTATTTGATTTTTGTTTCTTTGTTGCATTTTTAAGTACTTCCTTTGCAACGTCTGTGAGCTTTTCTGTTATATATTGATTTAGTTTGTCTATACCTATTTCTTGGTTCATAGGATTGTTTTCAAGTGCTGTACTAAGATTATTTCTAAAGAGTTTTTTATATTCTCTCAGTGCACTGTGGTTTATTGTTTTGTTTTTATTGTTAATCAATTTTTTTTCTTTCTACTTATGCATTTATTGTTATTTTTGCTCTGACCATTCGATGATCGCTAGTTTGCACTTTGTTTAGCACTATTACGTCTGTGACTATGTATTTTTTGTTTGTGATAATAAAATCTATTTCGTTTTTTGGTATCGTGTCAGGACTTTGCTATGCCTGTTTTCGGTGTGATTTTTTGTGGAAGAAAGAGTTCATTACTTTTAATTGATGTTCTTCCATGAAATTTACTATAGTCTGGCCTCTATCATTGCAGGCTCCACTTCCGAATTTACCTACACATGTTTCACCGGGTTTTTGTATACCTATCTTTGAATTGAAATCTACTTTAATTAAGGTGCAATGTACTGGGTTTTGTTCCAATGCTTTACCTAAATCTTTATAGAATTCTTCGATGTCATCTTCTGTTCTGTGTATGCTGATGTCGAGGCGTATACTTGAATTATCTTAAGTCTGTATCTTTTTGATATTTGGAATGTTGCGTGAAGGACCCTTGATGATATTCCTACTATGGATATTATGTGGTCAGCCCATTTCTTTTGAATAAGCATTCCACTCCCGTTTCTGTTGTTTTCTGTTTCTGTTTCTTCTTTGTAGTATAGTAAATCACCCGATTTGAGTCGTAACAGTTTTTCTCCCATTTTATATTTTCGAGTTCTTCTTGTAAGTGTGTTAGCCTGTCTTCTGAACATTTGGTGTTAAATGTTGCGACGTTTAGGGTCTTTATCTTTCTAACTGGCGAAATTTTGCCCCCCCCCCCGAAATCCGTGAGGAAGACCAGCTGTCCGGTGTGGGATTGTGGATTATTCCTACCCACCTGGGGTCTTCGGTTTTGCGTTTTTACAATTTGCCATATTCACTAAACATTGATTGTATTATTATAATAAATGTAGAAAAAACATTTCTAACATTAATAACATTTCAGGGTTAAACCATTTGATAGAAATGCTAACCATTATTTTGTTCAATTTCAGTAAGAAACGAGACACTAGCAACGGTCAAGATAATAAACTTTGTACTCGTTGGAAAATTCGAAAAAATATAGAAAACTATTTGGAAAATTCTACATTACATGGTTTAAGATACGTCGGGGATAGAACAATTTCTTTAGGGGAAAGGTTTGTTTATTTTTTATAACAATATACAAAACTATAACTAATCTTTCACACAACTTTTTACAGTTATTAAAATTGTGTCACTATATTTTCAAGCCGAGTGTACATATTAATAGGCTTATTCAGAACTTACACATTTTATTTATACAGAAATAGTTTGAAGAATGGTTATTTAAATTTAATAAAAATATTGTTTTTTTTGTCATTTATCTAATTCTCAAACAAAAGTATTTCATTATACAGGGTGTACTAGAAAATGAGTGCCTCAAGCCAAGTGGGTTCGATTTAACCCCTCCTAGGTTATAGTTAAAAAATAAAAATACACGAAAAAACAGTAAAAGTAAAAATAGAACCAATTTTCATAATAATCGAGTTGGAATGTTAAGTTTGATATACCGTCAAGCAGTGGCAGTGTCTTGTTAGGCAGGTTAGGCAGTGCCTACCCATAACTTTTCAATAAAAAAAGTTACTCTTACACAGTTTCTACTTTTTAACACCACCGCGTAACATTACAAATTATGCGCCAAATAAATACGCTGTTGCTTTTAAACAGTTTCGCATATGTGATGGCCGAACTTATCGGGCCAAATGATCCCGGCCCTGACACAATCAGCCAATCTATTATTATTATTAATACGTTTGCATGCCCATTGATACAAATAACGCAATGATCAGATAGACAGATGCAAAGAAATGGTAGGGATTTCAGAACGCAGTTAGCACAGCAGCCTCACGGCGGCGCCGGTCAGCGGCAGTTAGGTGCAGCGTGCAGCTATTGTGTGTTTATTTATTTCATACGTATTTTGTAGTAAATATGGAAATTCTCGTTGGCCAGCTTTTAAAAGAAAAATTTAATGAATACTCTTACGAAAAACAACTAGAAATAAAAAATCATGGGCGACGTACTCCAAAATGACTAGGGCCGTTACAGACAGACAGTAAGAAAAAAACTACATCGTTTAATATTAAATTATATAAAAGAATCAACCTGTTAACGGGTAGCTATATTAAAAATAAAGAGTTTTGCTGGAATTGCTTACTATTTACATCTATATCTAATCCCTTAAAAGTATAGTCTAAAACAGGATACACTGTTTTAAAAATCTTTCAGCTGCAGTTATAAAACGTGCGTCATTCAAAGAACATTTATCTGCAAATGTAAGATTAAAATTATTTGGCAAATCAAGCACTAACTTGGCTTTAGACGAAGGTTTACGTTATCAAATTAAAGTGCATAATGAAAAAGTGAAATTTAATATGGTTTTTATGCGTAGATTAATTTATTTAACAATAGGCCTTGGTAAATTGGAGTTGCAGTAAGTGTTTTACTTTTTAATCTTAATGTTAAATAATTTTTGACACTGCCTACCTAAATTTTGAACCCACGGAACGCCACTGACGTCAAAGGACCAATTTGGGCAATTCCTGAGAAAAACGTCTTAGAAACAAATAGCTCATAGCATCTTTTAATTTGTGAATTACTAAACATTGTTTTCAATAAAATGATAGACTGTTAGTTTAGAGAAAAAATATCAAATATAAATATATTAAAATGAAATTTATACTTTCTTTTAGTTTTAATTACCGAAATCGTACCATCTAAACATTGATCATACAAGGGGTGGCAGTCTGTTATCAAAATAAAATAAATAATACTAATTGTAACTAATTTTGTAACTCTACGTTTGATTAAGTTCATTAAAATAACATTTGCTAGTATAAAGATCACATTCACACAAATTTGTTTTTAGAACGTTTTGGTTAATTGCTTTCGTGCTAGCTGCTGTTGGTGCCGCTTATTTTATTGGCAACATATATGCGAAATATAATATCAACCCAGTTATTGTCACTATGAATCCAAATCCGACCTCTGTGCAGCAGGTGCCATTTCCCGCGGTCACTATTTGCAATATGAATCTGGCTAAACTAAGCGAAGCGAAAATAATATTAGCAAATGGGTAAGTTGTTTGTATCTGTTCTACTAGTGTTATAGCTAAATGTCTAATGATGTGTAAATATGTAATTCGGCAATGTAAAAATGCAAAAAAAAAACAAGTGAAGCACTTTGTCTGGACGTTCCCATGCTTCCTTCAACAACGCACTTTTTGCGTTTTTTAAAGTATTTTCTAGCCTCAGACGATTACTAGTACAAACCAGAATACTAACACCGTGGCTCGCGACAATTTCGGAACTTAAGAAACTATCATAATCAAAGGTTTTCACAAAATTAAAAATCCATAATTCGCTCTTGTCTAAATTTTGTTGGCAAGTACAGTAAACGCGGTTGTTAAATGCACCTCTTTATTTGTGGCTGAAGATTTTTTTCCATTATACTATATTTTTCCAATCAAAATTTAAAAAGCAGCTTTCAATAGTATGATACACAGAGCCATTCATATCGGGTTCATATATAATGTTCAACAAATTAAATTATATACCCCTAGCGCTGTTCTCTAAAAAATTAAATTAACATCAAAAATTCTTAGTGGACCCCAAATAATGATACATTGGAAAATGAGAAAGCGTCACCAAAATAGCAATGTTTCGTATTGTTTTACTGTTGCTTGCATTTTAAATCCTAAATGTCTACCGATTTTACTAAATGTTCACCAAATGTGCAACGCTAACGTCACGCACATATACTGCAAATATAAATATTCACGCTATCCATTTATATTAAGCACTTGCTCAAAAAAACTAATTTTACGTCAAATTATTTCGTTTATTTCTCCCTATTCTGTGGTATAAAGCAACCTTGAAATGTACTGGCGCATCTCGCCTTGTCGTTTCCAGACAAGCTTCTTGGGAGTTTAAATTTGCAGCCTTTACATGAAATTAGTAATCAGTGTCTCTGAATCAGTTGTATTGCAGTGCGTGTGTGTGTTTGTGTAGCAAATTGCCATATGATAAACTACGATGGCCGATGAAAGTTTACCAGGGCCGAGTGTTCAAGACGAAGTTCCGCTGTTTCATTCTTCTTCGGAGTCGGATAGAGAAGCTGACACGGTACAGCTTAAAAAACGGCGCAAGCAAGGTAAAATTTGGTTATTTGAGAAAAACTTTTCGAACATTAAAAGTGCCGAAGAATTAATTAAAAATGAGAAATTATGGTCTTTTCACAAATGCCATTGTACGAAGAAGGTGTAAAGCGATATTATCGCTGTAATAAAGTCAAGAGTCGGTCAATTCAATGTTCAGCTGCACTTTATTTATTGTTTGATGCATCTAGCGACGACATAATATTATTTCGAACCGAAAAAGGTCACGATCATGAAAATTTGGGGTCTCAATCGAAATGTGGATTGAGTAATGAGACGAAAAAAGAAATAGACAAATTGTTTGAATTACGTTTGAAGCCCAAATCTATTATGAGCAATTTGAGCAAAATAGAAGGATTGACTCTGCCGTCTATGAAACAATTGAACAATTATCTTACAATTTTACGTAAACAGAAGTATGGATCTGCAGTAATCAGCTTAGGAGAACTAGAATCCTGGTTAATGGCCAACTCAGAAATACCTTCCGATGATCATCAAGTTTTTGTTGCTGCCCACGAAGTTTCCAAAGACGACTCAAACCCAAGCTTCCGATTTCTGTTATCAACCAAATATTTAATTGGTCTATCGCGCCAATGCAACATTATTCATGCTGACGCGACCTATAAACTTGTTTGGCAGGGTTTTCCGGTACTCATAGTTGGAACCACGGATAGAGATAAACATTTTCACTCCTTTGGTCTTGCTGTTGCAACAACAGAACAAACAAATGACTTTGTGTTTTTATTTCAAACGTTAAAGAATACAGTCCTCTCATTGTATTCGTACGATTTAACTAGTAAAGTTTTGGTGTGTGACGCAGCCAAAAGTATCCAAAATGCGTTTGTGCAAGTGTTCGGCCAGGATACAATAATACGAATGTGCTGGGCGCATGCACAAAAAATTCAAGTACGAGTTGAGCAATCTGTGCAAAAGAAGTCCCAGGAGGACATACTAAAGGATATTGATTCCTTGCAAGGTGCTTCAACAATGGAAGTTTTTGACAGGGCCTGCGAAATATTTCTAAATAAATGGAAAGACGAAAAAAATTTTGTATCTTATTTCAAACACGAATGGCTCATTCAAAATCGTTGTTGGTATTTGGGTGCAGCACCGGGGACGCCTGCTACAAATAATGCATTTGAGTCTTTTAACAGAATAATAAAAGACAAAGGTACACTTTCAATGAAATAGCGTGAGTTGGTATTATTAATATTGTTATTATTTTTAGGTACACTTCGTGAGCGTCATCCTCTTGCTCGATTCTTAATCATTGCTTCAGATATGGTGAAGGATTGGTCTAACGAGTACACCATAAACAGTGAGAGAGATTTTTCCCACCTGCCAACAATGTCTTTGAAGATGTGGACAAAAGCTTATCAGTGGGCCAAACTGTCAAAACGAGTATCGTTAAAGCATACTAGTGAAATGAAGCAGTGTTACAGAATTCCAGGTGGTGATGCACTGGAATGTGAAACTTTTGAAGATCTGTGGGAGACGTTTGACGACTACAAAAAACAACATTTTAGCGAGTGGGAAGTGCAGTTACCACAGGACGAGGCTGATTGGTTGAATGGCACATGCAATTGTCCAGATTACCTTAGACATTACGTTTGCAAACATTTAGTTGGGTTAGCAATTCGCCTGAAATATGTTGAACCACCTACTGAAGCAAGGAATGTACCAATTGGGGAAAAACGAAAAAGAGGACGTCCAGCAAAAGCTAAGAAAGCCTTACTAATGCAATAAGTGCATTTTCATTTTTGTTTTGTGAAATTTGTGTTTGATTTTCTGTTTAATAATTATATTTATGTATTTCCAGGAATTCGTAAGATTGATTTCTATGTCCTTATTGATACGAGACCTAATAAAACACCCACAAAACATTGATAGATTTTTCTTACAATTGATATACCGCGCGAGCAGAAAGTTCTCTAATTAGGGCAGGCCCTGCAAATTTTTTTCATGTCTGAGATTGAACTATATGTTTATATCACATTTTACACAGCTGTCAAAATAAAATAATTTACTAACCTGTTGATTAAAAATTCTTACCCAAGATCTATGTGTATTACTTTTTGCATGAATAAATAATAGTTTTGGTTCGTTTTCTTCTGAAAAACGGGTTAGTATTTTCATGGGTGAGTTCGAGTTGAGGTTATATTCAATGTAGAAACCTGTAAAACCGCCGGCGGTGCGTCGGCGAAACGACATGCGCTGCAGCGTCCACAGCCAACCCCAATTAGAAAACTTAATGCTCACATATCTGGTTATCATTTTAGAATTAAATGTGGAATAAAATTTGGTGAACATTTATCATTTTTAGGCAACAACAGTTATTATTAGTAGCAAATAATATAAGAAACTAGCAGGATGTCAATATCTGGTTATCGCACTAAGATTATGTATGGTCTTAATTTTGGTGACCATTTAGTATTTTTGGGAAACGAAAGTATTTTTTGTATGAATTAATTTGGTAAATTTGGTAAACGGTTAAATACCACCCATTCATATCCCACTGTCTACCGAAAATTTTCATAAAGAACTTTTAAATTTATAGCCCTAAAAAACTGATACACGAAGCAATTTGTAGATAACATTTTAAAGAAAAAACCAAAAAAAATGTAAAACATCTTTTGTACAACGAAAAAAAGACATCAATTGAAAAAACAATATGGTCAAAAATCAATTATATAGGTAGAGTTAGCTATAAAGTTTCTAACAGGCTCAAAAAATTAAATATTAACGTATCTATACACAATCCGAACAAACTCCATAAACATCTAGTAAACAATAAAGACACAATAGAAAAATTATCAAAAAATGGTATCTATCAAATAGACTGTTCTAATTGTGATGCAATATATATAGGACAAACTGGCAGCAGTTTTAATACAAGAATTAAAGAACACATCAGATCAATTAAATACAATCATAAATCAACCGGCATCTCCCAACATTGTATTACAAACAATCAGTTTTTCAAACACACAGATACAAAAATTTTACACGTAGAAAACAAGGGCAACCGTTTAAATAAATTGGAAAATTTAGAAATTAAAAAGGCAATAAACAATAATAAAAATATAGTTAACGACCACACCGATTTAGGCAATTCACCCCTCCTTAACCTACAGTATACAAAGCATAAAAACACATGTGTTAACAATTAGAGTCAGGGCGGCGACGACAAAATTCCGGAAATGGATAGGGTAGTATTGTACATCTTTAAGTTTTAGTTTTAGTTTAATTTGTAAACTCCTGACGATAACCGTGATGGTTGAAACTTAAGTCGAGAAAATAAAAACCAACAAATTGTGAAACAATTACCTAGAGTTTTATTTTAATAATAAACTATTAATTTTTTAATAGTTAAACATTTACTATATTTTTCTGCGTAAACGAAAAAATCGATTTTGCTCTTATTAATATTTTGTAAAGATTAAAAATGGTTTTCTAAATTAGCTAGATATGTTCTTAAAGTCGTCTAAGTTGCAATAAAATTTGGTACGGCGCGGCGCGGCGTTAGCTTTGGGGGTATTATTTAGGCAGGCTTATCTTCTCCCATTCCTCATTTGGTTGACAATGCTTTTTTGGTTTTTTCTATTTTTTAATTGCAAGCAATTAAATAAAATTAAAATTATAGTTTTTTTTGCTTTTTGCTAACTGTACTTGTTATCGTATGGTCGTGTTCGGAGCGTAGCCGACGGTCTAACAGTAGTATATAGTCGAAGCAGTAGTTACACTAGGCTTCGGCTCCTTTGATCTTTAATGAGTTAAGTCAACTTTACTGCACATTAAAGAGAATTTTTAAAGGTATGCATCAAATGAAAATGTACAAATATGATTACTTGTAATCTAACAGTTGCAATAACCTTTGCGAAGTTCC
Source organism: Ctenicera cuprea (assembly GCA_958336395.1). Classification (NCBI taxonomy): domain Eukaryota; kingdom Metazoa; phylum Arthropoda; class Insecta; order Coleoptera; family Elateridae; genus Ctenicera; species Ctenicera cuprea. Next base: position 38,557,792 of record OY284487.1, on the reverse strand, counting down.
AGTTAAATACTATAGTTGCATTAGTGCAACTACTGCTTGGAGGTATACAGGATGTATCAAATTGCGCGTTAACTATGGGGATCTCGCTTATTTGAAGAAATACGACGATGGTTAGATTAGAGAAAAGTTGTGGAATTGTTATGCGCATTAATAATCTAAAAAGATATTAAACCTATCTTGCTTACTTTCTGAAAAAATTGAAATGTAGGATTTTTGTTTTCGGCTATTTCTCTCGCTTATCATTTATGTTACATATTTCTAGTTAACGCATTATTAGAACACGTTTTCATGCTGAATCTAAATTTTTGATCAGATTTGGTATAACTGTTACCATTGCTCGTTTTCGACTGTCACCTTTTTTTTCTTATGGTCGGCATTTTTAATTTTTTCGTATTTGAATAGAGTTTTTAATTCTGATTTCAACGATGTGTCACACTTTGCATTTTGTTTAAGTTTTGAGCATTTTATAACAGAAAATAAAAATTTCATTAGAGTGCCATGGAAAGACCACATCATTTAATTTATTGTTTGTTTGTTTAATCTTTCACCTCTTATACCCGAAGGTGTCGAGGTCTTTTACTCCGGGTAGGCTCTTCGCTTGCGTTATTTTGAAAAAAATTTAGTAGGCCATGAACTGATGGAAGTAAAACAAAACACCACTTTTATTTACTTTGGCCTTTAGATACATTAGGTACGCGTAAATTTTAGGAAACTTTGTTTTGAGCGTAGGCAGCAGGTTATGTTATTTTTGATAAAAACAAATGAATGACTAATTTACTAACATACACAATTTACCAATAATTCTACTTGCAGATTTTATGTTTGCAACTGACATAACAAATTCGAATAACAGGTTAAATAAATACAACATATAACACTAGAACTACACTAATTCAAACAGTTATTAAATAAATGTTCAAAACATTTGACACCTTTGTAAAACATGCTCAGAAGCTCGTCTAAAATAAACTCTCTAATCTGTGTGTTAGTAACTGTGTCAGTCATCTGTTTTTGTAAAAAATAACTTAACCTGCTGCCCACGCCCAAAACAAAGTTTCCTGAAATTTTCGCGTACCTAATGTATCTAAAGGTAAAAGTAAATAAATGTAGTGTTTTGTTGTACTTCCATCAGTTCTTGGCCTACTAGGATTTTTTAAATACAAATTAAATGACGTGGTCTTTCCATGGCACTCTTTTGAAATTTTAATTTTCTGTAATAAAATGCTCAAAACTTAAACAAAATGCAAAATGTGGCACATTGTTGAAATCAGAATTAAAAACTCTATTCAAATATGAAAATGTTTAAAATGCCGACCATAAGAAAAAAAAAGTTGACAGTCGAAAATAAGCAATGGTAACAGTTATACCAAATCTGATCAAAAATTTTGATTCAGCATAAGAAAGTGTCCTAATAATGCGTTAACTAGAAATATGTAATATAAATGACAAATGAGTTATAGCCGAAAGCAATAAATCCAAAATTGCAGATTTTTTAGTTTATTTAGAAACTTAGCAAGATAGCTTCGATTTATTTTCAGATTATTAGTGCGCATAAAGTTCCACAACTTTTCTTTAATTTAACCATCGTCGTATCTCTTCAAATAAGCGAGATCCCCAATTTGATACATCCTGTATACTGTGGTCTAACTATAGTGAAAGCCAATCATTTTAGGTGTATTTATTCTGACTATAGTAACTATTGGGACTAGAAGTTAATACACAATTTCTTTAAAAATCAACATCGTGACCTGATCCACACATTCTATCCTAGACAATTTTTCACCCACATTTAATCATGTAGAAATATAAATTAGTTGACAATAAAAACCGTCTACCTTGTATATTACTAAAAAACAGAAGACTTTCGTTTTCTGCTGCTGTCGCCATTGTTATTTTGCTATGCACGACGCGAAAAAAAGTATAAAAAGTTATTAAAGCGCTGCTATTTTCACGGAGTAGAAAGCTACTAAAAACATCCGCTGATAGATCGATCAGAAGTCTTAGACAGACTCAAGTCTTACTGCACCCAGATTTTTCCAGAGCTGAGAAAGAAACAACCTAAGTTTTCTTCCGAATCCGGCAACACCCCCAGCTCTTGTCAGAGCCCCGCAGCTCATTACTTTTTTCCAAAACCCCACAGCACCTCCAGTTCTTACCAGAGCAGCTCATCCCAAGATAGAAGCCGAGAGATCGTTTTCCTGCCGGATGCTCCCTGACATGCGACCTTGAAAGCCTCTACGTAGTGTACGTGCGTTGATCTCAAATTGATGACTTACAAAACGTGTTTTGTTTGTGCTAATTAACAAATTACTTTGTGTTTTATCAAATGTACTTAATAATTATCCATGTATAATCTTTTGCTCGTTCAATTAACTGTTTGTTAAATGGTGATCTACTTGTTCATATATTGTTATAAAACTTTGATAGTTTAATGAAATACATTCTTTACCCTGGAAGGTATTAAACGTAAATCATTTTTGAAGCATAGGAAAATGCAGGCAAAGTGCTTAACCCATTTTCTTTAATCAATCGTTAATTTTGTAGAGGAATTGACTTTTGCAGAATAATATTTCGTTAGTTGTATTCTAGACTTTAGCACTTACAAACTACAATTTTAGAACGGCAGCAGATAAAACTTTTCTTGGTGATATATGCGACACTGCCAATTCATCAACAGTGTCTTCTAAAGCTGAAGATGAAGAAACGGGGAAATGGGACAGTGTTTTTGAGTTTATGTCAAAGGTAAGGTTTAGAGAAATAAAACATTAACTTACTTTTCAGTTAATACTAGCACTATTTATTTACGTTTATAGGTGTCTCAGTCTTGCGAAGAAATGCTAAAAGTTTGCAAATGGCGTCTTAATAAGATTGACTGCAAGGAAATATTTAAACCAATCGTAACTGACGAAGGACTATGCTGCAACTTTAATCAGCTGCCGCTAGACCGTATTTTAAGAGATCCGTAAGTGGACAGGTTTTTTCATACGTGGAACGTTTAATTATAAATTTACCTAACCACTAAAGGAAAGAGGCACTTATTTATTATATTTTTTATTTGTGAATATAATTTCTCTGTTGCTGAATGAAACCATTTTAACCATCTCTAGCTCAGAATGGAAACCATTTGGTTGCTTGTCGAACTACTCGACAGCAACTGATTCAACGAATTATTATCGCTAAATTGCTGTATACAATTTTTTTAATGGTGCAGATTACCTGTGTTGGTTGCTAACAAATTCTGATACATTTCTACAGCTCTGTTTCTGTGCATTTTCGGCATAAAACAACCGCTTATTTCACTTTGCGAGAATTATTTAAAAACCGTTTCTTACTCACGAAATATAGTTTTAACGTAATTTTGCAATGAACTATTATTAAATCTTCGACCGTTTCGCCAATTGCTTTAGTCACACAATTAAGACATGTTTAAACGGAATACTCCCAAATATTACCTGGTAATATAAAGAACAAGTTTGATTTTGCTGATTGATTTATGTTTAAAATTTGTGGAATATTTTTTCACAACCAACGCCGTTTGATGTCTTGTGCTGTGATTTGTTAACCGATTGAGTTGCAATTCTTCGCGCAGTCTTACACGGTACGAGCTTCTGCCTTACATAACATAGGACAGACAATTATGTCACTGTGCGTTTTCGTACAAGGATCACCCTCATTTCTTGTTCATACGAGGATCGTCTCCTGCTCGCTCAACGCACTTATTCCAACGATCCTCCCAAGCAGCAATGCCGTCTTTGTAGTCGATGAATCCAAGTCCTCAAAATAGCTATTTACAGCAGCGATTACCTCGGAATTGGATGAAAATCTCTTACCGCCGAACCGTTTTTCAGGTTTGGAAATAGATAAAAATAGCCGAGAGTCAAATCCGGCGAATAGGGCAAATGAGGCACTAGTTAGAATCACAATTCATAAATTTTGGTCATGGTGATTGCAGACGTGTGTACAGGTGCGTTATCTTGATGGAAAAGCACTTTCTTTTTTTTCTCTTTGATTTAGTCACTCAATTGCTGCTACAAATTGGCATAATACTCGCTATTTGTTGTTTTTCCCTTTTCCCAGTAGTCGACAAAGATAATTCTATGAGAATCCCAATATACAGTTACCATAACCTTTCCTGCTGAAAAAACCGTTTTAGCCTTCTTCGGTGGCGGAGAATTGTTGTGTGTCCATTGTTTGAACTGTTCCGGGAGTGTATTGGTAGACCCAGGTTTCATCGACGGTTATGAATCGGCGCAAAAAGCCTTTAGGATTGCGGCGAAAACGTGCCAAAAGGCCGCGAGAAACAATCGAACGATTCAGTTTTAGCTCCGGTGTGAGCAAACGGGGCATCCAACGCGCATTTTTTCATTTCCAATTTTTCAGTTAAAATTCTGTGCACGCTGTCATTTGAGATGCCCACTATGTCTGCTATCTCGCGCACTCTTACTCGACAGTCATCCAATACGATACGGAGGACTTTTTCAATCATATCCGGGGTAGGAGTCGTTTTTGGGCGTCCACTGCGGAGTTCGTTCTTTGTGCTAACACGACCACGCTTAAACTCGACAACCCAGTTTTTAACCATTGAAAATGAAGAAGCGGCCTTCAAAAATGTCGAATCCAACTCTGCTTTGATTTCGGTTGGTGTTAAGGCTTTCAAATGAAAGTACTTTATCACTGCTCGCAACTCAGTTTTTTCCATTATTTGCAAAATCCCTCAAGACGGTCACTTTGGCGCACTGTCATATTTAACCCAAGAAAGGATGGTTCTGAAAAATGGAAAAACAAATTCCGCCGAATTAGCGCCATCTGTGTGTTAGGCCACGTACATTTCGAACGATCCTCGTAACATAGAATGTGACTGACAAAGTCACTTTATTCTTATTTGTCATAACTAGTAATAAGATTCAACAATACTGTACTGTTTATTGTAGAGTTATTTGGGTTTCATTACCCGTGATTTTGCAATTTTCAAAAAATCTTTTCCAACGCGATTAAAGAAGAGGGATAAACATACGTGCGCGCTGAAACTGTGTTCCATCAGGAGAACGCCCCTGCTTATAAAAGATGTGTTTTAGTGTCTAGCATTTGTGATTTTGAATTTAAACTTCTTTTATTCTCCAAACTTAATTCTCAGATACTTTTGAATATTCACAAAAATAGAGAAACATATTCGGAGAACTTTGTTTAAATAACAACGCAGTTATGTACTAAATAGAGAAATTATATTTTGTGCTTCCTCTTTAAGGTCACAATGTAGTAACTCTTAAGTTCCGCCAGATGTCACAATATTTAAAGAAAAATGTCCCCTCTTCCATCAGGTGGCGTTGCTTGTCAACATTCGTTATAACGTTTTGTAGTGCATTTAGCATTATGGATAAAAATAGAAGAAAATACCATTCAGAGAGCAAGGATTCTACCATGATGAAGCTTATTGTAAAACTAGAACGTAAGCTTCAATCCTCTGCTACGAGGCAGCATAAAAGAGGCCGTTTTACGTGAAGGGGAAGTCTGTGCTCTACGTCTAGAAGCCGTGTTCGTTCACGTTCTACTGTATCCAAGCACGACAGCTCCAGAGGGAAGGAACACACGTTCGCCGTGTGACAGTCGCGCTAGTTCGCATTGTTTGTCTAAGTCGACACATGCTCCACGAAGTCATACACCGTCTTTTGCTTCTTCTGAACCAGATTCTTCGAAATCAGCAGACAATAACCCACACAGTAAGTAAACTAAATGTTACCTTTTGTTTTAAGTTAGAAAATGACAAAACAGTTTTTGTTGTGCAACCATAAGTCAATTTACCTCATTACTCTAATAATTGCTTAACGCTTTAACTAAACTATTAGGAACTGCTGTCTGATAATGCTAGTTAAAAGAACAGTACAGCTAATTTGCGACTCAAAGCGAGTTTTTCAAAGCCAAAACTATAAGTAGTTACGAGCTAACTATCTATATCTCTATTCACTTCGATTACACTGAATACTCGACGAGATCCGATGGTTCTTGCGATAACATTTCTGTATCATCAGGCGAAAACAAAGAGCAGAAACTTAACAGTTTACCTTTGGCTCTGTAGGTGTCACCTCGATATCGACATCTCTCCTAATAACGAAGATCTAGACTTAGACGATAACATTTTAAACAAACTGGACAACAACTCGTCTTTTAATGATTGCAAAAGGCTTGCATACAGAAAGCCCAAAAGCCTGATAGAAAAATACTTCCCTATGAGCAACTGCTGGTTGGTGGAAGCACCAAACCTAAACCCGGAGAAGATTGCTTCTATCACTGAGTAACACCTAAAAAAGAATAAACGCTTGGCTGATATGCAAATGCAGTTATGTGCCAGTTCATCGGCCATTGGAAACGCGTTATCAATACTTCTTCAAGAACCAAGGATGAGGGGAGAAAAATATACATCTGATTGAAATGCTGAGCGATGCTGACGGAATGCTAGCAGTTGTTTGCCATTCTGAGTCATAATTCAGACGAATACTGCTTTCTACAAGCATCAACAAAAATTTTAAAGAAACCATTAGTAATGTTGCCGAGGACGGATGGCTTTTTGGGGACAACCTGAAAGAGCGTGTAAGGGCAACCAAGGCATTGGAAAGATTTTTCTTGCACCTGAAAGTCTCGAAACCGAAAGTCAAACAATCAAGGTCTGTTCCGGTTACAGGGTGAGATTTAAACTCGCAAGGTCTACCCCGGCTGGCTCACGGCAATGCCCGTCAAGGTGGACCGCAATACCAGTCTTGAAACAAAGCAGATCAGAGATACATCAAGCGACCTGATCACAGATACAACCAACGACGAATCAACGACAGCAACCACAACAGGCCAAACTCCGTTATTCGATAACGTAAGCAATTTTCTAACCGACTATCTCGGTTCTTCCTCGCATAGAAAAAAGTAGCACCGGATCCTTTAGTTTTATCTTAGATTAAGGTTACCGAATACCTTTTACAACGAGTTTTGTACAAAAAACGCCTCCAAGCTAGACAAAATGGTCGGCAAGGAAAAAAAAGGAAATAAGTACATCTCTATTAAAACCACTGAACTATACTTATACTGGAACGCGCGCTCGGACAGCCCCAGCCCGATTCGAGAGAGAGGGCCGCAAGGATCATCTCTGTCCTACTCTCGAGAGTATGCGCATGCGTAGAGCAGTCGATTGTCATGTCGCAACGTTTGAAAAGGAACTCACGTTTTTGAAACACTGGGAAATATGTATTAAGGTGGTTTAATGGATGTAAGAGAATATACATGTTTTTAATAAAACGTACATCCGAAACTAATTTACACTTTGTACAATCAGACGCAATCAAACTCACAGACTTAAAATTAAGTTTAATGCCATAAATTTTTAAAATTGGGTTAGTTTGTTTTGATTTGACAGCTTTACCGCTGTCTTCTCCCTCGCGCAGCGCATGCACGGAGCGGTACGAAAAGGACAGGAATGATCCTTGCGCGCTATCTCTCTCGGCTCGCTTCTTTTCTATGGCAGAGACCGCCAGTGCGCGTTCCAGTATAAGTATAGTTCAGTGATTAAAACTGATAAAATTAGGCGCAGTTAGTAAATGCTCTCCTCTGTTACGGGCCAAACGGTAAAAAGGGTTCCAAAAGAATTGGACGATAGATTTTTTAGAGCCCCCGTAACAAAAGGAGTACACGCAGCTAAGCTCAAAGCCGAAGAAGGGTTCGACCGGTAAAACGGAAGGGCTCTTCGCAAATAAACTTGGGTTGAATAAAGAGGGTTGAGTAAAGAGGGTTGAATAAAGAGGGCGCCACCTGTTTTTTGATGTCTTATTAAGGGTTGTTGAAATAGGGACGACAGGCCGATGTACAGGGGGGGGGGAGAGAAACAGGAACCTCCCTTGTAGATACCTTTCTCGGAGATGACTTATCTTCGAGCTTCCCACCTAGATGGAGTTTATATGCTTATAATTTTGTTGAGGCTAAGTATCGATGTCTTCAATGTTTAATTTGAACACAAAATATATTGAGTAAAATATAATATAATTGACCGCAGATTGCAGCTATAAACGGAGTTATATGAATAAAGATTAGATATATGGTTAGATTAATACAAATAAATCTGGCAACGTTGCAATACGCGGAATCACCGCCTCGGAGAGGATTCCCTTTTTACTAGGCAATTCCGGCCCCGAAGTGGGTTTCGAACAAAACACATTAATATTAATACACATGCAAATATACCTATAATATAATTGAATTCGATGTAATGTACAGGACCGGAACACATAAATGTTTGACGGCTATATCACTTTCACTGATTAAAAGTAGTGTACAAATGTACTTACAAGTTCGGAATGTACACTACCTGGTGTTCTGTTTGTGGGTAATCGATGGGCACCTCACCGGCGGGCCAAAGGTGTAAATGGGGGGAGCGGTAACGGGAGTTCTAATAATTTGAGGGCAATTCGTGAGCTTCTCGATACCAGAGAGTAGCTTAAAACGATGACGAAAAGAGTAAATCGAAATGTTCCAGGTATAGCTTCGTGTTGGACCAGGCAGTGACGTGTATATCCGCCTTCGGAAAAATGGTTTGCCCGTGCGGACGGCAGACGAGACCAAATAGACCCTTGTACAAGGGGCACTGTATGCTTTTGATTCGACAGAGTCGAACGAAGTATCAGACGATACACGGAATCCCAGTGGCAGCGTGGAAAAGGGCAAATACATATAACACCTCGTTAAAATAAATTTCTTTCTACGATATTTTTAGTTCCAAAACCGGATGGTTCACATAGTATGATCCTTAATCTAAAATATCTTAACAACTATTTAGAACCAGAACACTCTAAGTAAAAGGACCATAGAACAGTCACCAAACTTTTAACTACTAACTCTTTTCTGACCACCACTGGTTTAAAAGACCTTTTAGTACCCATAGAGATGTCACAGAGAAGATTTCTGCGCTTTAAATTGAATAGCTCAATTTAACAATTCAAACTTTTGCAAAATTAGAGAATTTACGTAATTTGTTGATCTGCTTATATAAGTGTGTCCTGCTATTAGGTAGGGCTGGGTTTATATACAAAGCTGTTTAAACGGCTAAAATTTTTGGCTTTTAAGTACTGCAATAAAAAATACGGCAAGATAATGTCAATCCCATCTGATGTATTGGAAGATTTTGAATGTTAGAGTTCAAACATTTTGAATTTCAATAACCCTATTAAACGTCATAACTTAAAATTGGAAATCTTTACCGACGCCTCCTCGACAAACTGGGGAATATTTTGTAAGGGTCAGTGGACACATAGACATTGGAACACATGAAACATCTTGCAATATAAAAAACCTTCAACGGTTAACAGCATTTTTCGGGCTTAGATGTTTTGTGGCAACTTAGAGAAAATTAAGAACTACTACATTGTGACCCCTTTGGACGAAGCGCGTCATATAACAATTAACATAGAACTTTACTTAGGGTAAGTTCGTTTAATTTTGTAATAAAATTTGTTTGTTTTGCTAACGTGTTTGCTTTTATGGCAGCGACAATAAATATTGAACTGTCTTCGTATTTATGTCTTCTTCTTCTTCCTCCTTTATTTAGGCTATGTCGGTTCTTTTTTTACGATAGCTTTTATCTATATCTTCAAGGTGTTTCAGCTGATGTCGATATCCAGCTCTGCTTCCATCGCTTTGGGGAGCGTCCAACCCTTCTCTTTTCTTGTGGCGTGTTATCTCGAACTAGTCTTGGTAAACGGTCAGTGGACATTCTATCGACATGAGCATTCCACTCTTTCCTTCTGGTTTTTATAAATTTTCTAATGTTTTGTATATTGCACTGTTGCCGTATTTTCTCACTTGGCACTCTGTCTGTTAATGTTTTTCCGGCTATTGTCCTCAACGTTCTCATCTCTGTTGTTTCTAGTCTTTGTCTTGTTCTGTTTGTTTCAGCGCGTGTTTCCGCTGCATAGGCGAGTAGTGGTCTTACGGCGCTCTTATATATTTTGGTTTTACTTTCCATCCATATGTATTTGTTCTTCCATATTACGTCCCTTAAACATCCGGAGACTACGGCCCCTTTATTTATTTGGTGTTGTACTTCTTTGTCTATATCTCGCACACTAGATATGGTGATTCCTAAATATTTGAATTCCATGATTTGCTGTATTACAGTCTCTTTTATCTCTGGTTTGCATATTACTGGTTCTCGAGATATTGTTAGGCATTTCGTTTTTTCCTTGGACACTTTCATGTTTAGCGTTTTTGACGAACTGATGTAGCATTCTTTGTAAATCGTCCTCGTTACCAGCAATCAAAACAGCATCGTCAGCGTAGCATACTAATTGTATTTGTTTATTTCCCATTTTATATCCCCTTGTTCTTTTAATGCTGCTTATGATTGTATCCAGTACTATGTTAAATAGTATGGGCTGAGCGAGTCTCCTTGGCGTATCCCGATGCTCACTGCTATCTCGTCTGTTTTCATGTTGTCAATTTTGATGTGTCGTGGTGTTATGTATATGTCATTAATTAGGTTGAATAGTGTTTGCGGGACGTTTCTCTCTGATAGTGTCTTCAATACATCATTTGATCTAACACGATCAAAGGCCTTCGTTAGATCGACGAAGCACATGAAAGCCGGGGTGTCGTATTCTATTGATTTTTCGCATATTTGCCGAATGACAAATATAGCATCGGTTGTTGATCTATTTATTCTGAATCACATTTGTTCTTCATTGTTTATGGTATATTCATTAATCTTGTAGAGTACAATTTTCGGCATTTTAGCACTGAGCTTAGAAGTATGATACCCCTGTAGTTGGTAGGGTCGTGTTTATTACCTTTTTTGTGAATAGGTATTGTAATGCTGGTCTTTATTTTTTTGGGTATTCTTTGTTCTTTAAATATAAGTTTTGTAAGTGTTAGAATTTTTGTCGTTAGCGTATCACCTCCGTATTTCAATAGTTCGTTTACTATTCCATCTATCTCAGGCGCCTTTCTTCCTCGCAACCTCTTTATTGCCCTCATGATTTCCTCGTTACCACTGTGATTTCATGTCCTTCATTTTCTCCTAGAGCTAGTACGATGTGAATATTGTTGCCGTGATTGTTGAACAGGTTTGTGAAGTGTTGGGTCCACTGGTCTACCGTGATTCTATTTGTGATGTAATTTTCATTAACTTCAGCTTTATTATTCCGTATCACCTTCCAAATTTTTGTTTGTGCTCCCGTGCTCTTGTTCCATTTCACATGTAAATTCTTCCCAGTATTCTTCTTTTATTCTGCATATTCTGTAATTTGCTCTATTTCGCGTTTGTTTGTATATTCTATGATCTGCCATCGTCTTCGTAGTTTTATATTTCATATAGACTTCCTTCTTTTCGTTTTTAGCTGTTTCATTTCTTCCGTGAACCATGGTGTCTTTTTGTTCCCACCTATTTTGACTTTTCTCGTTCCGCATGCTTCAAGTGCTGCTTTCGTTATATTAGTTTTTCAGAGATCGAGTCAGGAATGATGAAAGAAGAAGAATATGCGAAGTGGAAGACGTTGTCAGATGGGAAAGACAGAGAACGCTACTGGTACGACCATGTAAAACGTATGAATGATGGCAGATTAGCTCGCACAGTTCTAGAAGGTAAACCAACAAACCGCCGACCACCGGAAAGACCCCCGAAGAGATGGATAGACAGCTGGCAGTCCACATCTCTTTAGAACTAACGGCTTGTATATACGAAGAAACAGACCATTGAGGTATAACTAAAGAAGAAAAAGAAGAAGATGTTTTTAACTTGTCCTACACTTCTTCCACATCTTCACCGTCATTTATTTTGTTTTCTTTTATTTCTTTTGTCTTAGCCTTTGTCTATATCGTTCTCTGGTACTCTCATTTTTCAAGCTTTTTATGTTCATTTTCTCTGTGCTCTTTTGAGTATTTAGATTTATGTTTACAAAGTTTATTAGCCCTAATTTACATAGAACTAGGCTATGGTCATTACCCACATTGGCAGAATTTAATGTTCTTACGTCTAAGATGTGTTTTGAGTGTATACTATATACATAGATCGATTTGTGATAATATAGTCCAAGATTGATGTTTGTCTTCGGGTATTTTGCCATGTTATTTTGTATCTTTCATGATGTTCGAAGAAAGTGTTGTTAATTCGCATATTATTCTGACAGCATTAGGCGACCAGCAGATTGCCGTTATCGTTTTCCATTTCTTCATTGAAAAGTTGCTTTATTTCTTCTATTATATAGTTGCCTATTCGAGCGTTCAGGTCGCCCATTATTATTATGAAATCGCCTTGTGGTATTACGTCTATTTCATTTTGTAGTTTCATAGAAGTTCTTCCTTATAATTCTGGGTTTGGATATAACAGGGACATATACGCTGATAATGTTTATTTTCTTTTTGTCGATGTTTAATGTGACTTTTATTATTCTTTCGTTTGTGTATGCTATATCTTCTATACAGGTTTGATATCTTTTGTGGATTAGTATTCCTACTCATTCTTTAGCTCGGTCTTCCTTTTTTCTTCCACTATATAGCAGAATATAGTCTCCGTATTGGCGGGTTCCTTTTCCTTTTCTTATTGTTTCTGCCAGGGCACAGATGTCGATATGTTTGTCTGATATTTCTTGTATTACTTCCTGGTCTTTGTTATTCTAGGACATGATGTTCCATGTTGCTAATCTAATTCTCTTTATATTCTTAAATCGTTTATTCCTAGTCCGTTGCTTGGTCGTTTTCCGTTTAGTCCGTCCATTTCCGAGGCTGTCATTAGTACTTTGAGCGATAAATCTGTTTTACCGTGGGTAGAGTGCTAGCCTGACTCGCGAACATTCCTCCTTTCACAAACGGGCTTGGGAGCGTCTTTGGTGGAGTTCTTTGTACTTATGTAAAAATCTAATATACGCGGAACGTTTATTTAGCTTTGTATTTGTAAAATGTAAAACTCTAAATAAACGTTCCTCGTGTATTATGCTGCCGGCAAGTAAAATGTTTGTTTGTGTTTGATCATTATCATCTTCATTGTAATCATTCTCTCTCATACCTTTCGGTGACGAGGTTTCTGTTCATATCCCAATACTTCACAATATTCTAAATTTCTAATTACCTTCCTTCGCCTGAGCTTTCCTATGTTTGAGAAATTGACGAAGCATTAAGCATAGACTTTTCCATACTTGTAAATCAATCCTCTTTTATATTTTCAAAAGGACATGCAGATACGACCTTATAATCAGAGAATCAGCTGAAACAAATCCCGTTTCATTTTGACGTTGGCTGGCGTTTGACTACACATGTCTGTGTGTTCACACAAGTGGCGTTGGAATCTATGCTTTGGTCTGCGGAATATCTTTCACACCAATAAACGAAATGTAAAATAAACTGGTTGTGCTGACTACCATAATGCACTAGGAATCTCGCATGGGATGTAATTAGAAACTGAAATATTCAGTGTTTTAAAAGAAAAAGTACCGATTTATGTTTTTTTTACGAAAAAATGTCTTTGAATTAAAATCAGCAGACACCAAATGGCAAATATGTCAGTCAAAAATAGAAAAACGGAAAAATTAGTCCTAAATATTTAAAATTTTGCTTTTGAAAACGATTACTACAAAAAACCCTATCTAATTTTCGATTCCGCTTCCGGAGGGAAAAAATTTCATTTATTGAAATTTCGTTGTTGCTAGGAATTCCAAGCTTCGTTAAGGTCGGTTGAGTACTTCCTAAGAGTTCGCGTTGCACGTGTTTTGGGTTTTGCAGCTACAAAACATGTACTTAGGTTAAAACACCAAAATCGAAAATTTTTATAACGGCAACACCTTTCTTTACTGTAAGTATAGGAAAGTAAAAACTAAGTTTGGCCACTATTCGTATATGCGAGTAAAAACACGCCTTTTATTCTGACCCTTTTGTGTGATTTATTTGTTTTAATATCTCAATATGTTCAATACCTCAGGGTACGGAGTGGTATGTTGTATGGATCTAAATTGCACTACATTTAATTATTAAAACATTGTTTGGTATTCACCTTATTTTAAATTAATTTCAGGGGAATTACAAAGGTAAGTAATGACCCTGAATACAGTTACGGTAAATATCAAGTAGACGATTGGAATCCCGAACGTGGATATTCAGAAAATGCATCGTACGATGTGTACCCGTTTAGATCTCCAGGTAAGAAACAGAATATCTTTAGGGCATAGAAACACAATGTTATAACTTATAACCGCTTCTATTTAATTAAAGTAAAAAGTCAAGTAGTTAACATAATACAAACAATTATTACTTAATCTCTCCAACTTAATTGTTTTGTCACCTACCATTCATATATTGTATTGGCTATAATCATACAGTGTGTGGATAGAGTAAGGAACAAATTCAATATCTCCCGAAATATTATATTCAGAAGAAGCTCGTGGTGTTGGGGGAGATTTCATTGCCGATGCCTGGTGTAGCCGCTGCTTCATTGTTAAAGAGGCTGGCAGTCTTGTTAAGACCTAATGTAGCTACTTCTTTGCTCTTAAAACAACGCGGTACTGGTAGTGCATCGGACTACAACCTTGCGATAAATCTAAAACGCAGGCTCTTGAAGGAGTCTGCGAAGATGATTTACCTCTGACCGAATGCTAAAGGTCAAATTCTCACGCGTTTGTGATCGATCCTGACAACAAAAAAACATAAATTCTCGTCAAATGTGTGTTTTTATACCCTTTTTAAAACGCCTTTGCGTAGCTTCGTAAGTAAAAAATTATAAAAAAAAATAAAGAAAGAAACTATTGTGAATTAACAAGGGGAGGTATAAATTTAATATAAAACTTCAATTGCGATTATTTAATAATATAATCAAACTTTTACAGGCAAAACGAATTTAATATAACACAGAAAATCTTGGATAATAATTGTTACTTATTTAAAAAAAAATTGAATATTTGCTTCGGAAAATGCTGCCATGTAACGGTGCAGCTGGTGTCGTAATCAAGTTATAGTCGGCCACCACACCTAATTGTTTTGCTCGTATTTGATCTGCTGGCTGCAAGGTTTATACAAAAGATTGTTTATTTGTTTCGTTGCAAGGACTATTTTATGTTGCGATCACCGCGACTTAGTGCACATGCTACATTACTATTAATTATTGCACAGTGTTCTTTGATAAGCCGGTGCGGATGTAAGTGCTCCCTCTTTTAGCTTCCTTATCAGTCATTATAAGCAGTATGGATCTAATCCACATTGCTTTTTTAAGAACCCCGTTAGATGGCAGCGTTTTCAAACTTCACAAATCATTTCTTGCCGGCAAGTTTATTGACGTCAAAAATTTAATTATTTATAGTTACAAATAATTTTTTCGTATTTATATTTACAAGTTACAAAATGAGTATTTGACGACAATAACTGAATTTCTGACGTCCAAAAATCGACTACAGGATTTGATAGGTAAATATTTTTATTAAAATGGTGATGATTTTTATAGGTCAGTAAACTATGTTTTGGCGTCGAAAATTCAATTTTTGACCTCTACGATTCATTGTTTGACGTCGGAAATTATTTAGTGACTTGAGGAAAATGCAATTCCGAATAAAAATTTAAACAGTGCAGCATTCCAAATGTTGGCAATATGACAATAGGGTTATAAATTTAATAATCAAAATTAAATCTACGTTCTAATAAAATATGAAAGATTTTAGTAAAAAAAACAATGCATTACATTCAGAACACTGTTTCTTTTTGCCAAATATTGACCGATTATGTATGGCTAACCTTTGAATATCTCACAAAAATACATCTTTTTTGGGACAAATCTAATGTGCAATTTTTAGTTTTATTTTAATTTTGACGTTTACTTATATTAATTAATGAGTAAGCGAGGAAGAATGAACACGTCACTTCGAACAACTGTACGAACATAACGGGGAAACAACTATAGAAATGGAAGGGAATGCAGAGGAAGAAGTTATAGAAAGGTATGACCAAACCCTTACGATAACCGAAAATCAAGTAAAAAACGCGGTAGTGAAACTCAAAAACAGAAAAACACCGAGCGAGGACGGAGTACATAACGAATTTATTAAATACGGCGGAGACCATCTACTCAAAGAATTGACAAAACTCTTCAAATGATAATAAAGCAAGGAAGAGTCCCTAAAGAATGGAAGAACAGCGTCACCATCCCAATATCTAAAAAAGGGGACAAAAAAGATCCCTCCAATTACAGAGGAATAACGCTGCTAAGCACAATCATGAAGCGTATGACCAGCATTCTGGCAGACGAAATCAGTTCCACCTTCCCTATGAACGAAGAACAACAGGGTTTTAGAAAAAATAGGTCGACCGTAGACGCCATCTTCGCCCTACGACAAATAACCGAAAAATCGCTGGAATATAACGTACCGGCCTTCATATGTTTCGTCGACCTCACCAAGGCATTCGACCAAATACACTTAAATGACGTCCTACAAATATTGCAAGTAAAGAACGTCCCCCAAGACTATATAAAAATAATCCAAGATCTCAATACCAACAACTCTACCAAAATAGGAACTAACAACAAATTGACGAAAGAAATAAAAACCACCATAGAAATACGCCAAGGAGATAGCCTCAGCCCGCTTCTGTTTAATACCGTAATGGACAAGATCATAGACGCAGTCAAAGGAAAAGATATCGGATATCGTCTAGGAAACCACCGAGTCAATATCATTTGCCAAGCAGACGACGCCGCCCTCATCGCGGGGTCGGAAGACGACTTACAACGCCTACTATACGCATTCAAAATTAAAGCCGAAAAATACAACATGAACATCTCTAAAACCAAAACTAAATGTATGGTCATAGCCAAAGAACCATTACGTTGTAAAATAACAATCGACGACAGTCCTATAGAACAGGTCATGTCTTTCGACTAACTAGGCCGTAAAATCTCGAGCTACGGCGATCTTAAAGACGAAGTACGACAACAAGTCAATAAAGCGGCGGCAATATCTGGATGCTTAAAGAACGTAATATGGAGAAATAAGAACATTAACATCCACTGCAAAACGTGCATATATAAGACCTGCCTTAGACCCGTAATGACTTACGGAGCAGAATCAAGAGCTGACACGGCAACGTCCAAAAGACAACTGAGAACGGCTGAGATGAAAACTCTGAGAATGATCACAGGCCACACACTACATGACAGGAAAAGAAACGTAGAGATAAGAGACAAATGCGAAGTTGACGACATAGTTCGGTGGACGAGAAACCGCAGAAGACAGTGGAACGAGCACATAAATAGGATGACGGAGGATAGACTGGTTGAGATAGTTAGAAACGAAATCCCCCCAGGTAGAAGACTTCCCGGACGACCACATAAAAGATGGATGGATAGTTGGCAATCCACATCACAGGAATAGGCTTACACCCATATCCAGAATAAAACAGGCAATTTGCCTATCAAATAAGAAGAAGAAGAAGAAGAAGAGTAAACGTCAAAATTAAAACAAAACTAAAAATCGCAAACTGAACTTGTTCCAAAAAGGTGTTTTTTTTGGTGAGATATTTAATAGTTATTCATACATTATCGGTCAATATTTGACAAAAAAGTAGTGCTCTGAATTTCTTTTGAAAAGAGCTTTTGAATGAGCCGTCACACGGCATACTGTTCCATTAAAAAAATAAGGATCAAGTCACTGCGCCGTGTCACGTGACCCCGTAGCAACAGCAATATGCTTTAAATGTGGCTAGAATAAACCTGAAGTTTAAGTGTCCGAGCGTTTTTACTGAAATATAATATTTCGTGAGATATTGAATTTGTTCTAGATTTTATCCACACCCTGTATATATTTCTGCGGGTTGTATCCCGTATGCTTATTTACTAAGCGTTTTTCGATTATTTTTGTTTATCCAGACAATAAATAAAAATTGGTTTACTAAAATTTGGTATTTTTACGCTAGTTTTCCTTAGAAAATAATTCGACAAAAGTACGTATTTATTTAAATCATCTAGCAAAGAAAAGTGGCGTGTCAGACTTGTATGCATGTACTGGAAATAATTTAATGAAAAAACAGCAATCAGATTCTCCCTACATGTCAATACGGTTAAATTTAATTAGCATAGAAAATATTTATAAATAGTTGTAATACATTTATAAGTTCGGCTTTACTTACGTTGAAGTTTATTTTAATTTATTGTAAATAAAACAATGCTTAACTTTATCAGGTTTTTTATTTTAGTCTTATACGTATTTCGACATGTTTTCATGTCATTTTCAGAGGCAAGATTAAAAGTAAACGGTTGGTGTATAAGGCTAAAATAAAAAACCCGTTGAAGTTAAGAATTGTTTTATTTACAATAAGTTTAAGATTTTATTTACCTTCGCTAAAAACTGCCGCTGAATAATATTCTAATAACAACGGCAGCTAATCAACCATAAGAATGTTATAATAATTATTACTAAAAATATATCCATACTTTTAGAAGCTTTACTCTGTACGTGCTTTTGAATTTTAGGTCCTGGAGCACACTTGGGTCTTAGTTTGGTTCTGGATACAGACATAGACAATTATTATTGCTCTAGTAGTAGCAGTGTGGGCTTCAAGGTAAATACCATACTATTATTTCAGATTATCTAATATGTACGGAATCATGATTTTGTATGCGGAATAATTTTATTAATGTTTATTGGAGAAGTTTTTTTCGGTGAATTATGAGCAACATTTGTGCATTTTCAGAAACAATTTTTTTAACTATAAACGCCGTGATATCAATATACGTCTATAAATAATTTCTTCTTTTTTATTTTCGACGGGCACTTTACACTAGCGTCTAGTCGGTCAACTTCACTACCGTTCCTATTTTTTATTGGTGGTTTAATTAGCTTCGTGCACGGTCGAACTTGCGCATTTAGTATGCCGTCAATCTCAGTGAGTGAATGCAACTTTGTTTTCGTATTTTTTCTTTAAAAATATAACTGCGCCCAACCATAACCTCGCGTAAACTGCAAAAACTAACAACGTTGTTTTAAAAAACAGTTTTAAATAAAAAAAAATGTTTGGCCCCAATAGGAAGTAAGAACGGTTGTTAAATTGACCGACTAAATGCTATCACATTTGACCCATTTTAACTGCACTACTTACTTAAATGCCACAAAATTAAGTTTTGAGACCACGGTATTACATACCAAGTTATTCAACTTTTTTCTGTAAATTAGACATTTGCAGACCTTACTAGTAAAATCTGTGCAACCCGAATTTTTTCAGATTAAACAATTTTTTTCTGGGAAATATTAGGCAAGGCCATGTGCTATTTTTTAAATATTTTAAAGTTGAATTTTATTATACAAGATGTTTGTTGCCGCGGTGCAAAGTTTTCGAACTTTAATGTGTCATAACTTGATTTTATCAAATGAAATTTCTAAATTTTTATTCAATTTTTGAATTCTACTGTAAATTTCCCATCAAACGTCTATGACATTTTCTATACTTATCTCTACTAGTTTTCCTTGTGTTTTCGATTTTAATTTTATTTAGACAATCTATTCAAGTTTACTGCGCAGTATAACTTTAAAACAAATGAAAAGTGATTTGAGAAAGAAGATTTTAATTTTATTTAAACAATTACATTGCATTGCAGCTGTGATTATTGACAATATCAGTTCAAAATGTGTACCTTTTGCAAATGCCAACCAATTCGTTCGCGAAATGATGCTTGTACTCTAGTTAACATCTCCACTGTAACTTGTCCAAAAGCCCGTATTACACGTTGCTGCATGTTTTAATAGGTAGTTGGTAGTTCTTGATACACCAGGTTTTTTTTATGTAATTCCATAAGAAGACATCTAACGGGGTTAGGTCTGGAGATCGGGCTGGCCAAGCCATCGGTCCTCCCCTTCCTATCCATCTTCTTTCGAATCTGTGATTTAACCACTGTACTGTGGCGCTATAACGTGCAGGAGCACCATCATGTTGTAGCCACATATTTCTTCTAGGTATTAGTGGTACATCTTCTAACAATTCAATAAAATCATTGTTCAGAAAGTTGTAATAGGTTTGTCCGGTCAATGTGCCATTAATGAAATATGGACCAATCATCTGCGTGTCGATAATGCCACCTCAAACGTTTACAGACCTCCTATTTTGGCGATGGGTTTCAACAACAACGTGCGGATTGCTATCACAGTAATAATGATAATTGCGACGGTTGACAAATCTATTATTATGAAACGTAGCTTCGTCTGTTTCTAAAATTAATTTGTAAAAATCAGGTTCTGCCTGTAATTTATTTAAAACAAGCTGACAGAAATTTGCCCGTTTGTGATTGCATAGCAAAGGTACACATTTTGAACAGCTATCGTGAATAATCACAAGCTGTAATGTAATGTAATTGTTTAAATAAAATTTAAATCTTCTTTCTCAAATCACTTTTCATTTGTTTTCATTTGTTTTAAAGTAATACAGCGCGGTAAACTTAAATCGATTGTCTAAATAAAACTGAAATCAAAAAAACAAGGAATATTAGTAAAGATGGTGCAGGAAATGTAATAGACGTTTGATGGGAAATTCACAGTAGAATTCAAAAAAGGAAATAAAAGTTTGGGAGTATTATTTAAACAAAAAAGTTATCATGACAAGTTCGAAAACTTTGGACCGCGACAACAAACATCCTGTATAACCAAATTCAAATTTAAAACATTTGCAAAATAGCACATGGTCTTGACCCATATTACCCAAACAAAAATTGTCCAATCTGTAAAAATATGGCTTGTACAGATTTTACTAGTAAAGTCTGAAAATGTCAAATTTACAGATAAAAGTTGAATAACTTGGCAACACCGCGACGGAATTAAAAAAAACAAAAAACAGTTGGAAAGCAAATTAAAAGGCAAATAATAATTTCCAAAAATATACAGTGTTTAATTTAAAAAAATATGTTTGCTATGCCACTCTGATATTGAACACCCTGTATAATGCAAAATATTTTTATGTGAAGTACACACGACCCCGAATAACTTTTATTAAAAAAAGTTTTCTCTATCTCTAATACTTAACCTGCAATGAACCAATTACAGCGGGCTGTCACACCCTGTATATCACCGAAATGCTAATTCAATGTTATATTTTATAGGTTTTGCTACACAATCCAGCTGAAATTCCAAAAATGTCAGATTTTGCATTCATGCTACCATCGGGATGTGAAGTACGTGCTGTTTTCAAACCATCCATTAGTGATGCTACTCTAAGTCTAAAATCAATCGATGTTATAAAACGCCACTGCTACTTCACCAACGAACGATACTTAAAATATTATAGGTAATAATTAAAAATATGCTAGCAAATTACAAAAATATCAAACTTTTGTCGATTTTCAGAACGTACACCAAAGTTAACTGCAAAATGGAATGCTTAGCTAACGTGACATTGCGACGATGTGGATGTGTACCTTATTATTTACCCAGTTAGTGTAAGTTTTAATTTGTATATCTTTATTATATTTTTCTTAATTTTAGAAAGCTCTTTGACAAAAATTTGCGGAAAAATGCAAGAAGCGTGCAGCGATAGTGTTCGTGGTAAGTATTTTTTAGTTACAAAAGTAAGTTTATGCAGGACCGCTGATTATTTATTGCAATTCAGTTTGCATCAGTTATTTCAAATTAATTGATATTGGAGATGAAAACAACAGAAAATCATTAAAAAGCTGTTCGTTAGAACGTAGCGTTGCTACTAATTACTTCTTTTGTTTACATTATCATTAACTATTTTCTTGTAGAAATGATGGATCTCAAACAAATGGCAGCAGATGAAGAGTTAGTGAAACCCTTTTATTAGTGCTGTCAAATTAACAATAACAATATAATTTTAGGAAACAATGCGATTGCTTACCTGCATGTTTTCAATTGGATTTTGAAAAATCCATGTCGTACGGAAGACTTACTGATACTTTTAAAATAAACAAAGATATTATCGGAAACGAATCTGCAAAATACTTCATGTAATTATTAATTTAATTTCTTAAGGAATATAACCTACAATTACTTGCCCGCAAAATTAAGGAATCACAAAAGAAGTGCAATATTCTATTACAGTTAGATATATCGTTATGAAACGCATACGCAATCAGAATAGGATTAGTATATTCGTATAGTGCAGGGACACTCATTGTATAAGGTACCTACCAAAGTAATATAGTTCGATAACAAATACTGCAATAATTGCAAGTTCTGTTATGAAAAGTTGACTGTCAGAATGTTGTTAACAATTGACACATTGACTTAAATCAATACAAATTGCAGTTAATATGTACAAAGAAACTCTCTTTCGAAATTACATGTAGTGGTGACTGCTCGAAGATGGGCATAGGCAGCGAAAAGTTGCTGCAAGGCTGCTGCTTGCCCAATCAGTGATTTGCGCAGGCCTCGGAATTTTCAAAGCACGTTTAGGGATCCTAGATGCCATTGATAATGACAGATTTGTTGTATGAGAAAATTAGTACAACCATTGACTATTATCACAGATAAGGTTAACACTACAGATATACGGTAAATATGGGAGCTATCGGCAGCTTGTTTTATATGATTAATAATCTGCAAATAGATGGCGCTACAATGACAATTTATAATTAAGTCACAGATGACTGTAATTGAGCAGATTACTTAGCACATATTCAAACCAAAAGCCATCTGCCATGCTTAATTGTCAAATCGCAATTTTTCGTAAATAATTAATATTGACGCCAATTCTACTTAAACTATATTCATGATGTGTACCTAGTTTTTTAATTTATTGCAAATAAATTAATTTATCAAGCATTAATCATACACATTTATTGCACAGTCTAATTTTAAAACTTTATTTTCTGTTTGTGGTGAATTAAATTTAATAATAATTCCAAAATCATCTACATATTTTTATAGGACTCATATAAATCATAATAATCGAGCACTTGCCACTTAACAGGCAAAAGCTTTAATAAGTTGTTCTAAAAATGTTGTACCCTTTGCCATGTTCTTATCAGTACTATTAGGCACAACCATGCACAACGAACCAGCCCATTATGGTTTATTCTAAGCCCAAATATTCACTATTTTTTTTCTGTTACCATTTCAATGAAAATATAAAATACGCGCTTTAACCAGATCCCAGATAAGGTCAGGTTTTTAACGTCATCTGTGACAGATGCATTCAAATTCGCGATAAAACAGTTTCCAACACATTTCAACAGTAATAAACAAATAGCGATAGCAGCGCCCTAAAATTGGTCTGGTGCGCTGTAGCCATACTAACGCTAATTTCGTTTCCAAATATGGGCGGACATTTTTTATAAGGGGTCGTATATCTGTAGTGTTAACCTTATCTGTGCTATTATACACTGAATAATCAAAGGTACAACATTAATCTCCTATCTTCTTTTTGTTTACAGTGATTTTATTTTACATAGTTTCCTATACTGTAACCAGCTGATAATTTCAAATAACTTTAAAGTTGAAAGATCAGTGGCGTGTCATGAATTTAATAATTTATAAATACTAGAGCTAAAATTTTTGATACACCTCCTGATTTAAAATTTCATCCAAATCAGTCCAGTACTTTCGCCTTTAGAGGCGTCACATTGCATATGCAAAGTTCAAATCCACATTTTAATATAAAACAATCCATTTCCTTCCTAAAATGCACGCACATGACTAATACCATAACCTACAAACTTGACATAGAGAAATATCTAGTAACTAAACACTAAATTAGTAAGAGGGAACGATATACTCATCTCATAAAGCACATTTTGGAAGCTAGAGTGAGAGGAAACGACGACGTGTCCTAACCCTCGCATATTACAAATCTGTCATTATCAATGGTATCTAGGATCCCTAGCTACGTCAGGAAGTAAGGCCGTAAAAAGAAAACCACAATGCAAAAACAGTTTTTGTTTATCTTTTGTGGTTATTTAGTAGTAACAGCAAGCCGTGAAAAGATCATCATCGCTCGATCGCTAAAGTATGATCTCTATCGAGCCACCTGAACAGAAATTAGCCGTAATACCGTTTTAGGCTACATGATGCTGATATAAACGCAAATCGTCTTGTGATCGATCCAATTTTAACACTATTGCAGCAGAAGGTACGTATAGCATTCGCTCGTGATTATTTGAACTGAAAAGATGAAGAATGACAGCGGTGTCATTCACTAACGGATATAAGGTTTTTTTTTGTCTAAGGCGGCAGTCCCACTGCCACCAAGTAGTAGCATAATCACTAGCCATCAATTACCATCGATGAACAACAACAAACATTATGTTCAAGTCTTACTGTAACCAGTGGTTTAAATTTTCCGCTTTTTTTTATAAATGTCTATAGATAAATATAACCTCAAATTTTATTTAATGTCACTTCGGTTATGTTAAATTTAAAAAATGGTAGGTATCACGTAAAGTTGTTGTGTGATCAGCTCACAAACCTTGAAATAGTAGACTTATTATGCATACAGTCCCCACTCCCAAAAAGTGTACTTAAAAAGCAGCTATCTTAAGAGTCTCGTTTAGTATTTTTTTGGCGCAATAAGTTTCTAAAGGTTGCCTTCTTAAGTAGGTTGGTGACAAAAATTAGCTAAAACACAAACTATAGTCGATATGTCAAATTGTCAAACATGGTTATGTATCAGTAAGTAAGTAGATGCCCAGTTTGTAGCCACATGTTGTCTAGTTAATTATTATTATGCTTTGTATTTCTTACACTTCTTGTAGGTGCGTACAAAAAGTTGAGTTAAGGAATTAAGATTTCAGATTTGATAAAGAAACAAACCATTTTACTTGCTTTAAGGGGAAACAAATGTGCTGTGAGGGAAATACGAGACTTGTAAGATGGCCGACCTAGCTACACATATTTAAGCAAGCATACTCAGTCTACTGTTTTTCTACGTTTGTAGATCAGCTGAACATGTAGCAGTCTGCCCAAAATCTAGTAAGCCGGTGCACGAGCTTGCGCAATTGATAACGATCGCCATCAACCAACCACCAAAATTATGAATTTATAAACTGGTGGGCGGCATTTGATGGTTAGCGGTGGTAAGCAGTGACTTAGTGGGACCTGCGCCATATGCTTATGAAAGCTGAAGTTTTGATTGGTGACTATTGATGGCTGCTATTCGATCAATGGGACTGTCGCCTAAACCACTAATAATCGATGTGATAAAGTGTGACAAAGCGCAGGAGAGCCGTTTGCTCAATGTGCGATTCGGCAAGTTAAAAATAGATATGGGGGAGGCTTCATTATGATATGGAACAGAATAAGTATGCATCGACCACAATATTTAGTCATTTCACTCGCCTGTCGACACTTTTACGTTCATGTTGTACAATAAACATGACTAGCACGATTTTATATTAAAAAAAATATCAGCGAATGCAGCAATGCGTCCAGTACAAACCTAAAGCGCTGCAGTAGTTACTGCTGACATCGCTGCGTACGCTGAACACCCCGTATGGTATTGCCTGCACGAAGTCTCGACCTTAACCCTGTATATAGGGTAAAAGACTGACGTTGCTACTAATTTTTCTAAGATCTTTAGGGTATGAGCTGTAGTTCATGCTGCGCAGATCATGGATTGAGTATGAAAATTGGGGTCTGCATATAAATTTTGCCATAACAGAATACTTGGTGGTTAACACTGAAAACAGAATGGAAATGCTAGTAGTTAGATAATGACATACAGCTAAGATAATTAGACAGGTTTAAAAATCTAGAAGCAGTAATCAAAGACGGGTTAAGAAATGAAGAAATCAGATCTAAAATACAACAGAGCAGGAAAGTTATCGGTTGTTCAATTACTATTTGGTTGGACCAACACTTACTGAACAAGATAAAGAAAAGAATAAGAAAAACAATAGTGGAGTCGGTGTTATGCTGTCAGTGAGGTGTGAGCTATCGATAGACATTACTGAATATCAGAAAAAAAATTCAGCAGTGGAGATGGATTATCTGAGACAAAACGTTAAAGTATCAAGAGTTGGCAGAATACCATGTGAAGAAATACGAAAGTGGATGCAGGCAGATAAAAGTATTTTACATTGAATTGAAAAAAGAAGTTTAAAATAGTTCGCACGCCTGCTAATAATGAGAAATAAAAGATGCCCAATAAAGCCCATATGTATAGAATGAGTATCTGTATGTAAAATACTTAATCACTTTAACAATATCTATTTATTTAAACCTTAAGGTTTACCCTACAGATACTCATTAAATATGGACTTTAACGAAGTAAAGCTGGAATTGATAAATACATATGTATAGAATCTACTGAAAGTCACCTCAGTTACCTCATAAAACCACATACATACTGAACTCGGTTGTTTCAAAAACTTCTAGGGCTTGCAAAACACAACAAAGCAAACAACTTTTGTTAATAAATGTGTGGTCAAAAGTGTTTCCTTTCGGATATAGAGCTTCTCAAAAATTCTGTAAGAAGCGCCTAAATGTAGGCAACTCAATTTACTACCTACTATTTGTTTCCATAACGACGGAAATTAATACAGGATAAATAAAGCCCTCTTTCCCACTTTTCAAATTCAAATTAAATTTAAAATAAATTAATTAACAAAATGTTTCAAAACTAAGAAATAGAAAAAACCAAAATTACAAAGCAAAAATCAACTATTTGAAAAATTTACAATAACTAATTCAAAAATTAACAAAATTATGGTAAATGTTCAAAATGTCGCGATGGCTCTTGAACTAGTAGAAGGATTTTCAGCCACTCTCTCCAAAACTTCTTCCTCAAAATCCACCGTTCGCCTTGTTCTGGTAGCTCCACAGTTGTGTCTGCTGACAACGAATGTACCTTCCTCCCGCAGCCGACGTGAAACTACACTAAAAGCCTTGTGCATGGATGACTCCTATTCGGAAAATGTTCTTGGTACAGGCGAGCAGCTTCGCGTGCGTTACCCCAAGCAAAAGTATAATTCGCCATAACACAAAAACACGAAACACAGAACGAAAATAACGAAGAAAATAATTAACAACAAAATCACAGAAAGAAAAAAATGAATTATAAAGGGCACAGAAAGAAACGAATGCAAGAAAAGTCAAAAAATATCGAATTGTGTCAAAATTGACGTTATTTGAATGCATGCATGTCTAGATCGTTTTTTTTTCAAAATTTCGTGTGACCTGTGCAAAATAATTAAAAATGCAATTTGGGTTGCCTATTTTCAGATACTTCTTAAAGAACCTTTAAGAGGCTCTATTTTCTAAAGGAAACACTTTTGACCACACATTTATTAACAAATGTTGTTCGCACACACCGTGTATATTTTCAGTAGGGCGTGTTTCAAGACTAGCCGAACATAGGCAGATAACATGAAGAAACTGAAAATCTTGTACAATATCTCCCTGTTTTATAATTATATTTTTCTATTTTGGTTCTTTACTGACTACTTTATGAAACTCATTTGGATTTCATAAAGCAACTCCTAAAAGAATTCAAAATTTTATTTTGTTAGATTGGTGACAACCATGTGACAACAAAACCTTCACGCGTTATAAACATAACTTTTAAATTGTTCTAAAAATTAAGATTATTTAGCGTATTTTCCGCTACTTTGCGTAGCTCGGGTGGGGTGCAAGATAATTCTTCCATCTTATCTTCAAATCTTAGGTATTTTAAAAATTAACTCACTTTCAAATTGTTTGTCTAAATTTTAATTTGACAGTAGTTTGAATTGTTTGAAATGTGTTTTAAATGTTACCAACAGCCACATAACAAAAATAAAGAATCAAAAATTTTCCTAATCGATTATATTTTTAAATTAAAATATAAAATAAGGTAATTTTTAACTTTTTGGACCAAAATAGAAAAAATAGTATAAAATACACGTTTCATAAGACATTTAAGCGCACTTGTCCATTAGAAAACTCGCCGCAAGCGGCTCGTTTTCTAACTTAGACGCGTGCTCTAAAATCATGTTTTATGAAACTTGTTTTTTAATATACTATTACAACTACCTA
Source organism: Ctenicera cuprea (assembly GCA_958336395.1). Lineage (NCBI taxonomy): Eukaryota > Metazoa > Arthropoda > Insecta > Coleoptera > Elateridae > Ctenicera > Ctenicera cuprea. Next base: position 38,529,845 of record OY284487.1, on the reverse strand, counting down.
AAAAATATTGCACATTTCTTGTGATCTTTTTATTATGTGTTGTAAATTATTATTATTAAATATCACAGGATTACTTTTACACATTTTCAGAAAAAATATGGTTGTCGTTCATATCTACTTTGTAAATACGCAATTTAGTAAATTTACTAAAAGTGAACTGTACGGATTTTCCGAATTTCTCTGTAAGTATTTAATGGTTAATATAATTTTGCCTAATTTACACTTTTAGCAAATACAGGTGGATTATTAGGATTGTTTTTGGGATTTAGTGCCCTGAGTGTTGTGGAAATATTATACCATTTAACCCTTAGAGCACTGTGTAGCTGTATTCGTTCCAGAAGAAATCGTAAACAAAACATTGAACGTTTAGTTAAGTCGAAAATGTAATTCTACGAGCATATGTTTGAAAATACATTAAGCGCCATTGACATAGTATAGATCAGGTGTTTCAAATGTTATAACAATACTATAGTGATATGTAACTACTAAAGATTGTAAGAAATTATAAAGTTTTAAAGTTAATTATAGGAATTTATTGCTCAATAAGAAAGAGACATAAGCACTTTTCCTGAATTTCCCGATATTTCAAAAGTTTCCACATTATACTCTCCTGGTCACCACCGCCGTTCATTTATTGTTTTCATCGTCATCATTTTCATACCAAAAATTATTAAAAATTTTCAAAAAATTTTACGATTTATGATAAATTTTAAAATTTCCAACAATTTAATGTTAAAACATGTTCAACACTTAAACATTTTAAACCATTTTAAAATGTACAACGTTTTTAACTATTTTTTTCTATTTTGGTTCTGTACTGACTACTTTATGAAACTCATTTGGATTTCATAAAGCAACTCCTTAAAGAATTCATAATTTTATTTTGTTAGGTTGGTGACAACCATGTGACAACAAAACCTTGACGCGTTATAAACATAACCTTCAAATTGTAAGTTCTAAAAATTAAGATTTTTTAGCGTATTTTCCGCTACTTTGCGTAGCTCGGGTGGGGTGCAAGATAATTCTTCTTCCATCTTATCTTCAAATCTTAGGTATTTTAAAAATTAAATCACTTTCAAACACAGTTTGTCTAAATTTTAATTTGACAGTAGTTTGAATTGTTTGAAATTGTTTTAAATGTAACCAACAGCCACATAACCAAAACAAAATACAAAAAATGTTCCTAATCGTTTATATTTTTAAATTAAAATATAAAATAAGATAATTTTTAACTTTTTTGGACCAAAATAGAAAAAATAGTATAAAATACATGTTTCATACGACATTTAAGTGCACTTGTTCATTAGAAAACTCGCCGCAAGCGGCTCGTTTTCTAACTTGGACGCGTGCTCTAAAATCATGTCTTATGAAACTTATTTTTTAATATACTATTAAAATTATTAATTAGTGTTTTAATTTTCTAATTTAAAAATATTTCTAGTTTTAAAAATTTTAAAAAACATCAGATTTTCATACAATTGTCAAAAACTTAAGAAAAAATTCATTTTAAATGACAATAGGAACAACTTTCCATTGGGAAAATTCAACGAATAAATGTTGTTTGCTATTAGAAAATACTAAAAATCAAAAAAATATGACTTTCAAAATATTAAAAAATTTTAACATTTTCAATAATTTACAAAATTATCACAAAATTTCATAATTTATGAAAATTTCCAACATTTTTATAAATTTACCAATTTCAAAAATTTCTAAAAATACTAAATTCTTAAAACATTCATGCAATTATATTTTTTAAAACGCTTTTCTTATTTTCAAAATTGTAAAAAAATTATGTTCATTTTCTAACTTTAAAATATTTGAAATTTTCATATTTTTAGTTTTCAAAAATTTCAAAACATTTTCTAGATTTTCATAAATATGCCAAAAACGTAATAAAATTTCAAAATTTTCAGATTTAATAAATTTTCACAATATTTAAAAATTTAATAAATGCGAGCAAGTTCCAACAGTTTATAGGATTACAATACTGCTAACATTTTACCGCTTGATTTGCCGGCTAGACGTTGTATTGTGCACATACTAGGGTTGGCACAACTTAAATCATGGATTAAATTTACAAAATTTTAAAACATTTTAACATTTCCAATAACTTTATTAATGTTCTACTTTCAAAAATTTCTAAAAATACTAAATTTTCAAAACATTCATGAAATTAAATTCTTTAAAACGTTTTTAACTATTTTCAGAAATGTAATATATTATTTTAACTTTCTAACTTTATTAGAAATTTTCATATTTTTAGTATTCAAAAATTTCAAAACATTTTCTAGATTTGCATAAAAAAGTCAAAAATTATGAAATCTTAAAATTTTGAAATTTGTTAAAAATTTTAGTAATGCGAGGAAGTTCCAATAGTTACAGGATTACAATACTGCTAACATTTTACCGCTTAATTTACAGGCTGGACGTTGTATTGTGCACATACTAGACTTGGCACAATTTAAATCATGGATTAAATTAAGCAATTTTTTATTAAAATAAACAATCTAATTCATTTTTAACCTACTTCAAAAAAGGAGGAGGTTCTCAATTCGTCTGTATATATGTTTTTTTTATTTTTATTTTTATTTTTTTTTATGTATGTTCGGGCATAACTTTTTTGTTTATGAACCGATTTTAATGATTTTTTTCTGTTGGGTTCAGTATAGTTCCAAGGTGGTCCCATTATCATTTCATTGGTATTGGAGCTTGAACTTCGAAGATACTCCTCAAAATCTATTTTTTTAACCGACTTTTTAGTGTTTCCGTATTTCATCTTCCGTTTCAACAAGCCGTCATTTCCTCATTCGAGAAGCATCCTTACTAGGTCTACCCATCACTTAAAATTGTAAAATAATTAACTTTTAAAAAAAAGGGAACCGACTTCAAATAAAACACAAAAGTGACATAAGTTAACTAAAAAGCAAAAAATAAATGTTTTTTATACAACAGTTTAATACAGCATGTGCCACCTAACCTTGCAAATTTTAGTGGGCTTTGATTCGGCTACTTACGCTTTGTTTCGTCGGTAGTCGTAACTTAAACTAGCTCTAATTGGCTGTTGGACAGTGTGGTACACTCTACTAAAAAGTGAAAGTCAATTTCCTATTTTGGCGTATGACAAAATAATAATGACATAAATAATTAACAGCAACTAGATATTATACTAGCTTTCAAACTACGGGATTGCTTTTGCTTGAGAGTGTAACGGCTTCTCGCCTTTTAAACTTATCGTCATTTTTTTTGCAAGGTTAAATGGCACTTGCTGTACTTATTTGTTGTTCCGTTTAATGTAATTAAGAAATTGCTGTTTATTATATAATTATTAATTGTTTTATAATTTTGAAGTCGGTGCTAAGTAAAACATAAAAATTATATACCTTGCTGCAATAACAAATTAGATTCGAATTTTTGTTTTACTTGGCACCGACTTAAAAATTATAAAACAATTAATAATTATATAATAAACAACAATTTCTTAATTACATTAAACGGAACAACAAATAAGTATTAAACTGTTGTATAAAAAACATTTATTTTTTGCTTTTTAGTTAACTTATGTCACTTTTGTGTTTTTATTTGAAGTCGGTTTTCTTTTTTTTTTAAAGTTAATTATTTAATATAGAATAGTCTACACTACCATTAATTAAATATATTTAAATGAAAATTTTTTGCTCAAGTAGAAATCCAATGAAATTAGTTAATTTGAGGTCATCTGATTGAACACAACCACTCAGAACAACATTGTACTGAAAACAGATTCCATGGGCTGTTTTCACTCTATTACGTTGCTATGGATACATTTTGATTTATTTCGATTTTGACGTTTCAAATATTAATTAATTTAAAAATGTCACGATTTGGTTGTAATACTAACGAGAAGATTGATGAAATTATCGAATCAAATATACCAAAAAATACTGTTTACAGTAAAAAATTTGTATGGAAAGCATTTATGGAATTTTGCAATGTTAGAAAGTATCAATTAGATGGAAATCGGACGGTTGAACAATTGGCGTCGATTTTAAAGGATTGGGCAGTGAACATGAGAAGAAAAGATGGTACAGAGTTTAAAGAAGCTACGGTCAAAACCATGTGGCACCTAACAAGTAAGCTTTTACAAGAAAAATATTGGAAAGAAATGAAAGTTATAATTGACCCGTTCAAAAGTGTTGTATTTCAACAAGCGCGAGCTGCCCGCGATTCTATACGACGAAAACTGCAATCGGATCCCTGTAAAAGGAAACAAAGTTCAGCAGCATTAAGTTCAGTAGAAATAACCAAAATAATAAATTTGTGGGATGAAAACACCCCTGGAGGGCTGCAACGGAAATTCTATCACATAGCCGCGGTAGAATTAGCTTGGCAAGGTGGGGAAGATGCTGCTTGCTTGACTGACTTTTTTCGTATCGAAACAAATAACGATGGTTCTGAAACAAATCGACTTGAATAGAACCCTGTATTCAGCAAGACTTTGCCAAGGTGGTTCGAGAATGTGTACAGAAAGCAAATTTTTAGTAAAAAACAATGACAGCAACGTTTGTCCTGTCAGATTATTTAACAAATTAATGTCAAAAAGGGGCCCAAATATTAAAACAAACAGACTATTCGTAAGAACAAATCGTCACTGGAAAGCCGAAAATGATCACTGGTATGATAATATGCCCATTGGAAGAAATATGATTCAAAATTGGACAAAATCGTCTGCCGAAGCGATTGGCTTGAATACTAAGGGGAAAAAAATTACTAATCACTCCAATAGATCGACCGCGGTCAGTCAATTGGCCAAAAATGGTATTCAAGAGCAAGAGCTCATAAAAATTACGGGTCATAACAATGCCAACTCCATAAAACCTTACTTAAATATTGACGAAAAACATCATAATCAAATTATTAACAGCATGCGTGGAAATACATCTTCATCAGTTATAGAAACAAACACGTCTGGATCTTTCGTTAATTGCACCTTTAAATAAATTATTTTTGCTTTGCATTTTTTTCTATATGTAGCAAAAAATTTTCTATCCGAATAACCCTCGAACATTGATAAATGCTCAAAAATTTTATAACAACTTTCTCAAGCTTGTTGCTTCCAAGCAACATGCTTTCGAAATCTGTTATAAAATTTTTTCGAACAATTATCGATGTCCTTAGGTTATTACTACTGAAAACTATATCATGATGTTCGCCAGGTACTTCAGTGGCTCTTACAACTTTTACTTATGGTCATAGTTTAACGGTATATAATTAGATGCCGAAGAAAAAACATATACTAATAATAATAAAGTTAATAAAGTATGGATACAATAATTTATATCTCCATAATTTTACGTTTTAAAAAAAACCTCAAACACGTCAAAACATATTTAGTCTTAGCGGATGTTTTGGTGCACTTGATAAAACTGACCCTCCCTTTTTGGAGTAGTGATGTCATAGATAAAAATTATAATACGTTTATATAGATAGGAAACTCTATAAACATACCACAATACATGAAATAGTACTGACTAAGATCGCAAATGGCGCTAAACATTGTATAGCGGGAAATTCAAATTGTAGGTAAAATTATAGCGTTTAAATGTATTAGTAAAACTACAAATATATCAGAAAGCGTTTTAATTCCATATAAAAAAATTTATAAATGAGGACCTACGAAATAAGTTAAATTTGTACAATACAGTTACTGGTGTTATTACAGGGTCTTTTGACAAACACATGTCCATATCAGTTCAGCTAAGATTACATAATATTACATTCAGTGATGTGGGGTGACATTTTCTGAAGAATATATTCTGAATTGGGAAATTTTTAGGAAAATTTTGCTCAAGGTTTTTACTGAAAATTTCCTGCTTATAAAATTACCCATCTGCGAATAGGGGAACACCTTGAATATGTAGACAACAAAGAGCTTTAGCTTAGCTTGTTGTTTTGACGAGAGTCCTTAACATAAAGAAAAACTGATTCATTAATCAGGTTCCGATTTAATATTTTCTAGACAACCCACATCACTGATTACAGCAGAAGTACTACTTAAATTTGGAAGTGTGATCTAAACATTTAAAACAAATGGAAGAAAAAGCACGCAGAAGCAGTAAAAATGAAATGCTGGTGTTACAAGACTGTACCACGTCCATATAATATTATTAGTATATAATACTAAAACGTTTTATAATATTAATTATAATGTCGATGATTGATAAGGCTTAGCACACAAAAATAATATTGTTGAGAAAAATACGTCAAGGGATTATTGTACATTATATACAGGGCTTTTCAAAATTCAACATAAGCGAGACTTAATAAAATTGAATGTTTTTAAATTAATTTTATTTTTGAATGTCTTCTGAAACTGTCACTTTTGTTACTTCTTTTACTCTTTTGATGTTGCTGGCATTCTCCCTATCTAACTTCCTCGCAGTTTTCCTTAAACCAGTGGCTATTTGATATAATTTTCTAGCCTTTGGACTTAATTGCTGTTTCCTTCTTACTTTAATCTCTTTTAATAAACTTTTCTTCGCAAGTCTCTGCGAAAAATGGGTGCTTCTGGGGAATTTTTCATTTTCAAATTTTTTAGCGGCGGGCTTCTTAGTATTTCCATCTCAGGTAAAATTTGGGGAGCATCCAAATTATTTGAAGATGTTCCAGGTAACTGAAGATGGTCTGGTAAATGTAAAGTAGGAAAACTATTAAATGTTAGATTCGTCTTGTTATGATGTTCCTGAAATTTCATATCTTCGCTAAAACGTACATCGCAGACTCTAAAATTCTGTTTCTTCTCAAAAATAATGTTTCGCCCTACAGCCTCAATCCACTTCTTGCAAATCTATTAATTTACGATAATTATTTTAACAAAAGTTTGTGAAAACTACATTAAACTGATAATGTAGAAAAATAACTTACATCAGGATTACTTGGAAAAGTATGAATTTTCTTCTCATTATTTGTAAATTTACAATTTAAAACGCAACATGTGAACACCATGGTTATAAAAGTCTAACTTAAACGTAAAATATCTGTAATCTAAATTGTGTGTAAATTATTTTCAAATTTCACAAGAACTGTCAGAGAATACCAAAACACCGAATTGTCAACAAGTAATTCACTTACCGTATCTTAGCAACCAAAATATATTCAACAATCAGCGCCATTGGTGATTCGAGTCAGAACTAAATTACCGATTGTATTTTTTAAGTTGACTTAACACACCGTGAGTGATGTTATCAAGATTCTTTTTAAATTGATAATATATATCTTTAATTTCTGTTTTGGGTACCTAATTATGGCATTTTATTCATGGTAGTATAAACTTTTTTTTAAGTTACATACTGTGTGTTGCATTTAAGATAAAGCTTGATATTTTCGTTATTTTTAGGAGTAGAGATTTGACACAGTCGTAGAACTTTATAGAATGCACTTTTTAAAGTATTTTATTCAAACGTAAGTGGTAAACTCAGCCTACCGCCTCTTCGCAAATAGTGCTAATTCTCGATATTTTGCTTCACGATATCAAAAACAGTTATTAGAAAAAGTTATTCAAACTCTAATTTTGATCCCACGTACCGAGTTTCAACAAAAAATTCAAATTTAAATTTTTTAGTAATTTTTAGTAAGTCCACGCATTTTGAAAAATTAAAACAATTAAGAAAATTTCTATCCTCCAAGAAATTTCCTTGAGTCCAATAACAATAGTCTAGTCGTTTATTTTCTTCGATACACTGATCCGGTTTAATTACAAAATGCATACAATTTTTGCTGAACAAATAATTTATTATTTTTTTTTCATTTGCTTTGACAGGTTCTTTGGTTCCATCCTACTCTACTCAAACCTCAAAATCAAAACTCACTGTGCGTGGAATATCAAAATGCGAATTTTGCGTCGAAACTCGGTGCAATAAGTCAGAATATGATTATAAGCAACTTTTTCTACTAAATGTTTTTGATATTGCTAAGCGAAGCAAAATATCGAGATTTGGCTCTGTTCGCGAAGTCACAGTAGGCTGGGTTTACATGTTATACAGAGCGAGCAAAAAAGGTAAAGAACCACGTGACCACGTAACATAGGCAACCCATTGTACAGAAGTGGCTACCCTGTATCAGGAAACTAAATCTGGCCGTTGTGGCAATTACCATTGCGTAGCACGTACAAATTAGGGCACAGAAAACATATTTTCATACAAAAATTAATTTAGCAGGTCACACAATTTAAAAACTATGTAAAAACATTTAATAAAGCAAAAGTAAATGATAGGATTTATTTAATAATATTATTGTAGAGAAACATATTTCATTTATAAATTACAATAGCTGCTCAAAATGAGTGCCATTGCTTTGTAAACACAAATGAACTGAATCGTCATTGTTCAAGTTCAACATAAACCATTGGCAATACTGTACCCGTTGTGGAAAATCATGTGGATACAGTTGTTGCACTACAGATACTATATACGAGTGCATATGCAGATTTTTTCGAGTGCCTTTCGGCAAGTTCCATAAGAAATACCTGTACAAAAAATAAGTTTTAGCTGTAGTTAGCTTAATTTATTGTATACATTACCACTTTGTGCAGATAACGTCCTAATTGATTTATGAGGACTTCTTTCAATTCGAGCTTGAATATCCTCTACAACTTCTTCTGTGGGTCTACCTGTAGACTTACCCTTACAAATGCAGTTCTTGTTCTCAAAGCGAAGGACAAGAACTTGCTTATGCTTTACAAAGTTTTCATAGCCTACGTTCTCATTCGGGAAAGCTTCACTAAACTGTTCAATACAAAATTGCAACGAATATGACCATGAACTATCTGCATTCCGGGTTCCACTCCGGAAATGGGCCATAAGAATAACTGGGTCTTGTTCGGTTGTAAAAGGCATGATAATCAAATTTGAAATATGAGGTTGTGTTATGAATTCAATCTTGAAAACAACTGCATTCGTACACTTACTTTAAACGATTTAAAGGTAGATCAATTAGTTATAAAAAGAACTGTTTTTTAAATAAATGTCGCAGTTTGATAATTGTGTCAATTAACAAAAAAAACGTGGATAAAAATATAACTTAAGCACGAACGCCAATGAAACACAATGACATTGGAAAAAGAAATCAGCATGGTAGGCAACATTGGAAAATAAAATTCACTATATTTAAATTAGTCAATGGTCACGTGGTTCTTCACCTTTTTTGCTCGCTCTGTATTTGAGTTGATGATGCACCTTATAAAGTTCTACAATTGTGCAAAAATTCAAATCTCTACTCCTAAAAATAACGAAAATATCAGACTGCCTTCATCTTAAATGCGACACACTGTATAAATAATTTCGAAAGTTTCGTAATTTTTCGTACTCTTGTGAAATTTTAATTTATTTGACTAAGCAACCTCTGTAACCATCGTTCAGATACCAAATCGAGCGAAAGCTGTTTTGTTTATTTCATCAAATTATGTTACCAAATTCTTGTATGTATGACTATTACTTGTTGTTAATTTGTATTTACTTATGATCCTTTAAAAACAACCTTAAAAAACGAAGTTGTCTTTTGAATGTTTAACAAACATCAATTAGTCAATTTGAACAGCAAACTGTTTACGGTGGACATTGTTTATAACGATTTTTAATAAACAAACCCACATCTAATTATTTAGAAATAAAACCATTCTTTACATAAATTATATATTTTTCTCATTAATGGTTACACAGGTTGCTTAATCAAATGAATCAAAAGTAATACTTTCACAAAAATACAAAAATGACGAAAATATCAAATTTGTTTTTATGTAACTATTAAAAAAATTATATTATAATCGAAATTAAAAGTACATAGTTTCAAAAAAAACCTTGATGATGTCACTACTTCAATAAGAGAGGGGAATGTTTTTTTAAGTATACCAAAATATCGGCAAGGGTAAATACTTTTTGACGTGTCCAAGGGTTTTTTGGAAAAACCTAAAATTATTAAGACATAAGCTTAAATCCGTACTTTATTAACATTAATTGAAATTTGTGTTAAACGTCAAACTATTTTTGTTTCCATATCACTCCTGTTTGTAGAAGTAGTTAAGGATTTCTTGTATATAATCTTTGTAACACTCACGATAACAAGTCACTCTAAATAAAAACCTAATATTTATTTAGCTTTTCGTTTGAAATCGTTTTTAATCTTTAAGATTTTTAGTTATTATAGAATTACCGTAACCACAATTATTTATAATATTTAAGTACCAATTTTGCACCTCATATTTACAAAGTTTCAGTTTTAGGAATTTCTCATATAATCTAAAAATTGTATACCTACTTTGTATCTAGTGAGATACGACACCGCTCTATCAGGCGTGCGCCTGTACAACATACAAACAGTGATGTAAGGAAGAGTATGGTGTTGCAACTCTTATCATTTGCCTATATAAAAAATTCATCCTAAAGGTTTGACAATCTCGAGACTCTTTATAAGATTTGAGTATAGATGGCGCTCTTAAAACTTCAAATTTAAGTCATATTGCAAATTTGGCGCGGTTTGATAATTATTTGATCACTAATTTTGAACCATATTGTGGGTACAACACTTATTTACTAAAGTTAGGTTAATTAGTTACTTTCGTATTTCTTTTTATTAATAGAATATGCAAGTAAATGAAATATTTATTCAGCATTTTTACGTAATGTTTATAGGTTATTGTAGTTATTTTTGTGGTGGTTTTAGTTGGAAAAAAATATAATAATACTACAACCAACAACATTGGTCAAGTCGCCACAATAAGCTGATTTTATACTGCAAAAGCAAACTGTATTCATAATAGAAGTAGTAACCAGAATAATAGGACTCGTTAAATTTACTAGTACGAAATGTACGCGTTACTTCCAGTCACTGCATAAACTTAACTTGGTACAAAGCATAATTGTAATACAAGTTATTTATTTACTGATATGTTCTCATCTCAACATATAGAGTGGCTAGGAAAACCCCGGCCACTTTTCTTGCGGCGGTCAAGAGATGGCGCTTTAGTAAAAAAAAAAAAATTAAAATACTGGCAACAACGCACAATTCAAGACGTTTTAGTTATTAAATACGCCCCATATTAAATCAAAACAACTAAAACGTCTTGGATTCTGCCTTGTTGCCAGTATTTTAATTTATTTTTTCTTTACTAAAGCTCTTGACTGCCGGAAGAAAAGTGGCCGGGGTTTTCCTAGCCACTCTGTATATGTTCTCATTATCGTACACACGCATTCGTTTTATCTGCAGTGAACATCCTGAAATTTATTTGTAAATTAGTTTTATCATATAAGACTGCCGATGGAAGTCTTACAAATTTCTTTTACTAAGGAGTACCCGTCATTTAAGTTTAACTTGAATGGTGTCATAAAAATGCTTACTACAAATAAAACCATTTTTAGGAATGTTTTTTTAATTTGTACTCCAACTCTCGCGTTCTGTTTCAGTCTGTAATTCCATCAAATTAGCAATTATAGGTAAACAAAATAAGTAAATTCGCCTTGGGAACAGCAAATAATGATAAATCTTTGTTATCGGCTTTTGATAAACCGTGCAAACAACAGTATTTTGGCATATTTGCCTAGAACATTACCGCGGTAATAAATAAATAAACACTTTTTACTTTTCAAATTTATTTTTAAATAAAATTAACGTTTACAGTTGCGCCATCTGTTGATAAAATTTACAAGGAGCCCTGAGATTGTCAAAGTTTGGAGCTGAAAACAATTGAATAGAGTGCAGACACCAGTCTTCATTACATCACTATACAAACTGTTGATTAAGCATATAAAACCGTATTTATAGTTATAATAACAGAATAATACAAAGGGAAAACTCGGTCTGAAATCAGTGCAAAGTGAGTCAGTTAAAGATGTAAGAATAAGCTAAAAGAAACAAGAGAATAATTATCGTGTATTTTAAAATATCTAGTTTAGTGGTAGTCTTAACGCCTATTTCATGATACATGTAATGTCAAAATTAATACTGGCTTAAACTACTATTTAAATTCGATTCGGTCACCTTGGCCTTAATGTTTATTTTATAAAAACTTGTAAATTATTATAGAACATTTGTTGCGTCACTTAGCAAGAAAATCGTTAGATTACAATTACAATAAATTCACAAGTCGTTTCAGAAGCATGAAATCGATTAATGACTAAAAGATAATAAATTATCATCCATAAAATAATTCTAGTACATTAACTAAGTAGAAAGTAAAAATCAGTTTGAAGCACATACTACAAGAACTCATTTTATAGTGTCTCAAACTCTTAAATAATGAATACAAACTTTAAATCAAGAAATAATGAGAAAGCATCTGTTTCATACCTTGGCAACAACGTGATGATTAGAAATAATTATTTTACTGTGTACAATTCATCACATAATACAAATTTGAAGAATTCCACGAAGTTTAAACGGTGTGTTACTTTTGCTTTGCTGAACCTTTTATCAAACTACATAGTTTAATATAGAACTGTCATTAACAACGCTAATCGTAGATATTTGTTCACAGATATCTAATTGTTTTACTAGATACACGACTCCAGCTTCTGAACAATGAAATAAGTGAAGCTGGCCGGCCATTTTGTAGGAGGTCATAATGTCAAATTAAAATGCGTTGTACCGTGATTACATTAACTTGGCAAATGAAAAGTATTGCTACCTATAATTTTAAGATGCTTGTTAGTTGTTTTTACATATAAATGGTTGTAAAAGGATTGGTGCAAGATAATACAGAATAAATAACTGTATATTGTGTAGGTTTAAAACAAAACGTTCTTCGTTTGGCAAGGGAAATTTGTATTAACGAATAACATAAAGATATTTCAATTAATACCATTAACAGTAATACTAGTATTACGTATTTAAAAAAAAAACATGCTATCGTTGTGTAAAAATCGCATAACTATCCTAATTTTTCACACGTACTTTAAAAAACTGCAAACCGTCTCCGGCAATTTTTGCAACCCACCGCACACACGCTTGCAGCATGCTTGGAAAATTAGGTTTTGCAACTAAAAAATTAGGTTAAATTGTTTATATTAACGTTGCAATGCTTGAATTTGTGAAATGTTACAAAACTGACTGACTGACCAACTACAAAATGGCGCCTGGCCTTATTTTTTGTCTAGCAGTCGTGTATCTAATAAAACTATTAGAAATTTGTGTATTTATAATTAACCAATTACAAGTAAGGATTAATCAAGACAATGTCTGATCGATTTCCTCAGATATTGACAAATTCAAGAATATGAGTTGATAATGAGAGTAGTTCAATACGTTATCTCTGCATGCTGACAAACTGTTTTAATCAACAATGTTATGGAAGTATTTTTGTTGTCTGTAGTGAAAGCCAAGCTGCTAACAAAGGAAGACCGCGTTTCCAACTTCAACTTATTCTTGGTGGTATTCAACACTATCTAAAACATTCTACACTACATGGTTTGCAATATGTTGGAGATACTTCACGTTTATTGATAGAAAGGAAAGTACTTACACCATTGAAAATACCACCACACCAGTTTATGCTCACAATAACTGCTTTATTTTAGCGTTAGGCACTAATAGTAGTGCTTAGTGTACTGTTTCGATCGTTGCACTTTTCCATTATTTAAAATATTTGCTTTTTCTATTTTAAAATACATTTACTATCAATTTACACTAACTTATACAGACAAGTAGTTCAGCAGGTTATGATTAATCGCCATTTCTTATACAATGGACGTATATAAAAATGCAAGTCTACTTACAGGTTTTTTCTCACGAAATTAGAATTTTTGGGGGTTTGAAATTAAAAATCTTTAGTGATAATATAATAAAATTTGTCAGTCAATAAATGAGGAGAGGGATAAAAACTGTAACGTTTCGAAATTCACGGTTGGGTAGCTTAGTGCCAAGGTTCGATTGCAGATACTGTAGAAATAATATGATTAAAACCTTTTAACATATGTTTATTTTACTCTATTAGTTACAAAATTAGTTAACTAATACTGTATTTACTGAAATATAATATTTCCCTGCTTTTACTGAAAAAAATTAATCCATAAATCAATAAATTAACGAATTATTTTATTTTAATTTTGCACGTTCTGAGTTCTTTACCGCCACACTGTCGATTCACTTTTAGAATAGCATTGGGCCATCTGAATGAGGTTATCTTTCTTCACGTGCGGTCGGAACCAGGAGTGAGTGACCTCACAATTCAGCTGTCGATTTGTGGTGTAGAAAAATTGTATTTATCAAAAGAAAATACATAAATATGCTATTTAAATAAATGAAATGCCTCCCAGAACAATTATTCATTGAGCACAGCATAAATAGGGCTCCTCTTAATTGTTAGCTATTAATAAAGGTAATTACAAACTAAGTAAGTTTTAATTTACTAACTATCCTGTTGCGTGTCTCGAATCTCGTAAATTATACGTCCTTCTTAGAACGGTTGTCACAGAGTTTCTTAAATGCACCCTAAATTACAGTGACGGTTTTGTACCCATTAACGTCGTGTGACTCCATATAATTTATTATGAAGTTTATGAATACTTTTCACAATCAAGCGAGTTTTAACTTTTCTTTTAATTAATGCATAAGTGTGTAATTAAGGAAAAAAATCACAATGGGTTAAGACTCTTCAACGCCGAAATTAATCCTTTATTTAGGAGTAGAAGCACGCGAAACCCTTCACAGCAGACTCCAGGTATTAAGGTTATCGATACCTGATTCTGAATTACATTTGACTGTGCTATTAAATTGGAACTGGCACTGGGTGCTACCTAAATTCTCCATCTCAGTTGGCTGGTCTAGGTGCCTCGAGCTGGAATGGTATTTTTCTAGATGGTCTAGTCGGTTTGGTTGAATTTACGAGTTGGTTTGTTTGTAGTCGACCCACAAACTAGCGGACGGGTTTCCCCATTTCGGGTTCGGTTCCAGGTGTTGTCGACTCAATAGCTCTATCCAGAGATATTTTTTTATACGCTTAAATCTTCACCCTCTCGGTAATATGAGGTCGTTCTAGCGGGAATGGTTTTTGTAGAGGGGTTGCCTACGCGTGGTACGGTATCGCATTTCGTACTAGTGGCGGCACCAGCTCCTCAGTTTGTCAACAAATAAATAAATAGTCGCTGATTTCAAATATCATGCTTGTTCGTATTTATTTATTTTGAGCAGTTACAAAACTACTAACCCAATATTTATTATTGCATATTGATAAAAACCATAATTATAATCTTATTTTACTGTCCGTAGTGGAAAATTCGGCTTTATTGCAAATATTGCATCTATTTATTGAATAGGAAAATTCTTGAGTCATGGGTTCTAAAATGCTTAAATTTGGAGATAATAACCTTTAGAGGTGGCACTTAAAACTGCGTTATTTGTTAGTATTGCAAAAAATTTACAGAAAAAAAGGTTGTTTATTTGTTAACAAAATTTTCAAACGAAAACTAATGTGAAGCCTTTGATAAGGATGATAACATACAAACAATTTTTATTTCAAACGAGATTGTTTCAATATTAACATATATGTATAATAGTTTCAAGCGCCCACTTTGAAGGTGGCTACCCAAGAAGAGAAATTTTTTAAATATAGTTTTTTATTAATTATTCTTACCGCAAATAACAATTTATCTTACATTTAATCTAAACATTTCCAAAATGCATGAAAGAATGGAATTTTTCTTAATAGACTGAAACCTAATACCGCTTGTTATCTGAACCCCCTAATAGTAATTTCCAGTTAATCCAGACTGATTCTTACTTTCCTACACATCAAGTATGGAAACGTATTATGATCGTTCAGATTTTCAGATCTGATACTTTGACGGAAATGCATGATTTGGAACCCAGGAATGCAATTTTTTTGCTTTTATTTATACCTGCATGTATGTGTGAGAGTACGCGCGTGTGTGCACGAGTACTTGTGCGTGAACGTGAAAATGTGCGTGTGAGAGCGCGCACGGTCCTGTTTACCTATTTTTCGTATTTAGGTTTATTCAAAGTCATCCCATAGATTTGCGAGAATGAATAACGCACCTAAATTCTGAGCGCAGACCGCAGAGCATAATATACAGGGTGGTCCAAAGTTTACCTTTTACTTTTTATATTTAACTTTTGTAGGTGATTACTTAGGCTTTTTTGAAAAAATAAGTTTTGATAAACATGTGTCCTCAAATGGTTCTGATACGGCCTTTTGAAGAGGGCGAATAAGACTTTAATTTAAAATTATATCTCAGACACCTTTCATTAATATAAAATAATTAAATTTTGCATACGGTTTAGTACTAATAAGTGCTCCTATCTAACGTCATCTAAATGAAATTATTTAAACCACTGGCCTCCCGAACTGAGGGAGAGGTGAGTCAGTTTTATTTATTATTTTTGTATTCTTCAATGTTTTTTTCAATTTGAGTCAGTAATATGATTTTAATTTAAAAAAAGGGTAAGAATGGCACTTTTAATTTTTATTGTACGCCTAGCAATATTATTCCAATTTTTATTTACACAATCACTATTATTTAAGTACTGTAATAATTTTGTTTTGTTATAGGTACGTAGCTAGTTATTATCTATTATTGCCAAGTTTATGAATCCAAAACTAATAAATCAGTACGAAATAAAAACATAATTTTATCTCCTTCTGAAAAAGAAAATTGTTTAAATCTATTTGTTCTGTAAAATGGCTAGTCGTACGCCAAGAAAATCAAAAGTACCATTTCTATTCATTTTTAACGTAGAATTATACATCATGACATAAATTAATAAAAAAAACATTGCAGAATAAAATTATAAATAAAAATCCTTGGATGCTGTTATATAGTAGCACTTACTAGTACTAAAACGTATCCTAAATTTCATTATTTTATATTAAAGGGCGTTTGAGATAATAATTAAAATTTAAATTTTATGCGTTTCCTTCAGGGAGCCGTAGGAGTAGCTCCCTTCAGAAGCATTTTAGGACACATGTTTATGGGAACTTTTTCTTAGAATAGCTCAAGGAATTACCTATCAAGTTTGAAAGGTAATCTTTGGATCGCCCAGTATACTTGCCCAGATTAAACTAATTTCACAAATATAATAACACTTTAATTTTTTTTTAAGTTTTGGTATAGTCTGAGCCCCCTTCGTCGGAAATATATTTCTACATACTTGGACACCGTTTAAAATTTCACATACTGGGTGAATAAAAAGTAAGGAACATCGATCCTACAGCCTTACATAATAACTTTACGAAAAAAAGTTTCTAACAAAAGTTTCCTATCAAGTTTTCTGCCACAATTTGGCGTTTTTCATTTTTTTTTTCAATTGTCATATGTTTTAGCTATGACGTCATCAACTTTTTTCGTAAAGTTATTATTTAAGGCTGTAGCATCGATGTTTATATCCCTTTATTCACCCTGTATATTGTTTTATTTTTACAACCATAGAATGTCATACTGCAAAAAGAAAATTAAAGTTGATTTTGAAATTGAAAATTTTTGGGATTTCCTGCAACCCCCAAACAAAGTAATTAAATAACACTAATGTTAGTCAATAAATTTAAGTGTATAAGACACACATGGATTACGTTTGCAAATGTGTAAGTTTGATGTCACCAGCAAACAACGGTAACTGCTTTCTGTTACAGAATATTTTGGATTATTTGTTTTACGTTTGCTGGAATCTGTGCTGTTTATTTTACAAGAAACATATATCAAAAATGCAATAGAAATTCTATGATTGTAAGTATCAATTCATTACCAACTCCTGTTGAAGATATACCATTTCCTGCAGTTACAATTTGCAACTCGAATTCAGTTAAGAGAAGCGTAGCCGAGGATATTTTAATGCGAGGGTAAGATACAAACAATAATTGGCAGAAATTTCAATTTTTCATTTATGGAAATTGCATTTTTTACAATATCATAAAATTGCGCGAAAAAATAAAGTTGTTGTTCTATTTTTACGTTTGTCGTTAGCCTTCAATATGAATTTATTTTGTTAACAGACATTCTCTTAATACATGTTTGAATTAATTAATTATTTCAATTTCATTCATGGGAGTGTTATACAGTTTATGTAAATTGTTAACATGTAACTTATTTCTGTCATTCATTACTATTCGCAATTTTTGAAAAAAAAACTTACAAATTCTAGAACAGCAACAGAAAAGCGCATGTTGGAAGAAATATGCAGTGTCAATTCTTCAGCTAGTTCACACAGTATTGACGATGAAAACTGGATTGATCGATTTAATTTGATGTTTAAGGTTAGTTTTCTTTATCATAAAGTATCACAAGAAATTGCTAATTTTGCAGGAAAGTTATTTCACAATAATTAGCAAACTATATTCTAATGGAAGTTTTATCCGTTTTCAATTACACTACTTGAAGTCATTAAATTTTTTGTAGGCACACCATCCTTGTCAAGAAATGTTAAAAGTTTGCACATGGAATTTACATGAATATGACTGTAGCCGCTTATTTACAACTGTCTTAACCGACGAAGGATATTGTTGCACCTTCAATCAGCTTCCATTGAACTACATTTTCAGATATCCCTTGAAACATCAGTAAGTTAACAATCTACATTATAGTTTTTCTTGTAATGAAGAGTTAAACTTTACATATAAAACTAACACTAAAATTATGAAGCAATCAATTAATAACAACTTCTGGGAAAATTTCTTTAAAGATATAGTTGGCGCATATATTAAATTGTAAACGATTTATCTACGAACTTAGAATGGTAACACATCCATATGTTTCACCTTATGTAGCACGTGTAGATAGGTTATTATTTATTTGGTCAACTAGAATTAATGCTTGTGTAATAGTAAAATAAAATAAATCAGGGTTCATAAGCGTACACTATGAATGGTCATGAGTTTTAAAAGTACTTCACAAAACAATTTTATAAAACTGCAAAAATATTTTTTTAATTCAAATGTAAAATAGCAACCACGAATTAATGAAAATAGAACGTGTAAATTCATTAATACAGCGACAAAGTTCTACGAAAGAAAACTTTGAACGATAAGGGACGGAAAACCACCGCTGAATAAAAAACTTAAGAACACACACACACACACACACACACACAACAACAACTTTTTCTGAATTCTTATCCGAAAAATTAGTTTTTTTTTCTAATACGTTTCACGTATAACTTACGGATTGGAGTGCGCCCATGGTTTTTCTTTGCTTATTGAATTCTAAAGAAATTTTTCTGCGACTAAAAGTCCGATCTTTGCACATAAGCAAGAGTAAAAACATTTTACATAACGGTATGAAAACTTTTGATCATAGAGATTTTGCTCTTATTGTTAGCTAATAACGATTACAATTTTCAGTTTAAAATATATCACATGTTATTAAAAGTTATATATTTAAACAAAAAATTATTTTTGTAGGGAGTATACTGGTGGGGGCAGTTTGGTTCGCGATAGCTATCAGATCGACGATTGGAATCCTGAACGTGGATATTCGCCCAATGCTCCGTATAACGTGTTCCCATTTAGATCTCCAGGTTTGTACAAAAATTTAATGCTATTTTTGTTCTTTCCTAGGTGAATAATAAATTGCATTGTCAATTTTGTGTACAGTTTCATATAATATGTCGCCTGTAAAGGTTTGTCTTTGTTATCATTATTGTTTATTAATCAATCTGTTTTACCGATCACCAGCAGAACAGCGCTAAGACGTACTTTACGTTGTTCGTTCACATAGAACAACTCAAGCAACGCATGTTGTGTAATAGTTGCATAAAACATGCTAAGGGCTTGCAATTTCTTTCCGCAAAACGAACATAAACTGTTTCCTACGTACCGTAATTTTATGGACTCGCATTATACAGAGAGTTTTTCTTTTTTGTATACATATCAGCTATGTATACTTTTATTAAAAAAAATGTCAATGCATTGTTTTACTGCAGTCTATAGGCAACCAACAGCACAGAAAATAATAAAGAGAGAAAAGTTATTCCTCATAGTGTGAGTTTATGTTCAATGAGTATGTTTGTGAATAAAACGCAAAATTATTTGAATATCAAAAATTTCTTAATAAAACTATTATTTTAAAAACATAAAATATCAACAATACACAAATTTTATGCTAAATTCAAAAAATCATAACTAATTGCTATTAATTTGACATTAAACAATGTGATTACTGTTTCCACAGCAGACTATTCTTTTCAAAAATTGAAGCTTTGAAATTTAGTGTATAGTTGGTTGCTTACAGATTGCAGTAAAAGGATGCATTGACATGTTTTTTTTATAAAAGTATACATAGCTGGTATGTATACAAAAAAGAAAAACTCATTGTATATGTTTCTTCAAACAGTAACATAAAAATCAGAATAAATCTATGCGTATCTATATATAATGATTTCCATTCAATGTTAATGTAACACGCGCAAAAAAATATCTAGGTCAAAGCAAATTTAATAAAACACAAAAATTGAAGTATGCTCTACTTTTTTCATCATGTCCTTATTGAAGAAATACATACAGCATGTGTAAATAGTATATATAGTTGTAGAGGTACAGACATAGATTCAGCCCTCCGTATGGTCCGCATAAATCTGAAACAGCAGTTGCCAGCGCAAAATCCACTAGGGAAAGTGAGTGGAAAAAGATGGGACTCTAAAGCACTACAGAATAAAAACTCAAGACAAAAATTCAACCAAGAAATGGAAAAAGAGCGAGAGAAGGCAAATGAAGTGAAAGAAGTAAAGGAATAGTGGCAAGTAATAAAAGAAGCAGTAATGCAGGTAGCTCAGAAGACATTAACACTAAAGAAAATTGAAAGAAAACCTTGGTTTGATAAAGAATGTGAAGAAATTTTAGAGGCAAGGAGAACTGCCAAACTAAGGATGTTAGTAGGAGAAATTCCCAAAACCCAAGAAAGATATAAAAAAAATAAGAACAAGAACAAACCAAATTTGTAGAGCTAAAGAGTGAGCGTGCCAATTAGGTGTATTGCAAGAAATAGAAGAATCATATAATAACCAACAAGTAAGAACATTCTACAGGAAGACTGGAGCAATAAAAAAGGGGTACCAATCAAAAGTATCTATGTGTCGCAGTATACATGGAAAAATATTGGGGGAGAAAGGAAAGTTGTGAACAGATGGTTAGAATACTCCAAGGAATCACTGGCAAATACAGACCATAAGTTGGATGAAATAAGATTAAAAGAGATTCTCCAGAGAAGTGAGGAATTACTCCCGCCAACGATTAACAATATTGAAGGAATATTAAAAACCTGAAAAATAATAAAAGCCCAGGTGGTGACGGCATCCAAGTTAAACTCATAAAATATGGAGGAGATTAACTAACATGATGCGAACAGATTGGCGGGAAGCAATAGTTAGCCCAATACACAAAAAAGGAAGCCGTCTGAACTGCGAAAACTACAGGTCAATTTCGCTACTTAATATATCCTACAAAATACTTAACACTTTAATTAATAACAAACTTGACTAAAAAGCAGAAGAGGTGCTGGGAGAATATCAATGCGACTTCCGACGCAGCAGATCATTAATAGACCAAATACATGTCATACGCCAATTTCAAGAAAAGTGCCTGAAAAAGAACATCCAACTCTATATGCTATTGTTAGATTTTAAGCAAGCCCATGACAAAATAAATAAAACCGGTATGTTACTATCAATGAAGTAACTATACTTCCCCGATAAATTAATACCGTGTGTTCAAAAAGTAATTACATAAGGGTTGGCCATGGAAAATAAAAGGTCTGTCTTTGCATGCTTTAGAATTTAACTGTAATCACTCTGTCAGTGTCACTACAAATAACAAATTACAAGCTTAACCTAAAAATTTTAAGTGACATTATATTTTTTTGTTTAAATTCTAAAGTATGCAAAGACAGAAATTTTATTAGCCATGGCCAATCCTTATGTAATTACTTTTTGAAGACACGGTAGAACTAGTAAGAACGACACTGATTGACACAACAAATCAGATAAAAATTCAAGACAAATATCAGCAAAATTTTGTAACTGAAAATGGATTAAGACAAGGTGATCCCATGTCAACAGCATTATTTAACAGAGTAGTAGAAATTATCGTAAGAAACTGCAAAATGAAACGGAACACCAGTATATTTAATAATTCGTATCAGCTATTAGCGTTTGCAGACGATCTAACTACTATAATAACAAGGACGAGAGAGGAACTAAAAGTCATATTTATAAAAGTATAAGCAGAGGCAGCCAAATTTGGTTTAGTTGTCAATGAAACGAAGTCAAAACACTTGATAACTGATACGTTTAAGGACAAATAGGAGAGTGTTTGAATGAGAAAAGTAATGTCATTAATAAGAGATAGATAGAGAACAGAATAACAAGTGGTTTAAGGAGTGCAGCAGCGTTAAATAAAATCTTAGTGGCAAATAACAAATCCCGTTCGGTGACAGTTAGAGTGCACAAAACGATTATAAGAGCTGTGGTGACGTTTGGAGAGAAAACTTACATCCTACAGCAGAAAAACGTAGCTAATCTGAGCGTGTTTGAACGAAGGATATTGAAAAAATATTTGAAGGTGCAAAAGAAGGAGATGATGAATGGAGAGGAAGAATTAATACGGAATTATACGATCAGTTTAAAAAACCAAGCATGTTGTCATACAAAGTCGTTTGACATGACTAGCTCACATTATAAGGATAGAGGCAGATAGAATTCCAAAGATAATGCTCACTACCTTTCTCAAGATCTAGAAAGTTTCAATTGTTAATGAAGGACGTCAGTGAACACTATGTCATATTATTAAACACGGACTGGAGCTAAAAGTTTATATTTTCACTGTCTAAATAAATGCGGCTTAGCATGATTGCTTATCAATACTTTCAGTAGGTATTCGAAAGTGCTGATTTTGTAAATATTTCTGATTTCAAAATTGTAACGAAAAAAAAATTGGGGGACTCAAAAATAATATCTGTTATTGGTGTTTATTATCGTTTACTTATGGTTTATTTTTAATGTTTACTGTGTTAGTGAACCTTGTATTTCTCTTGATAAAACAAGTACAATACAATATTTTTGTTCTGTCTGAAGAACCAATATTGTTCCATTTACGTTTTGCGGATAAAAAACATTTTTACAAAATTGAAACTCTTCTGCATCTTAGCCGGTAGAGTTAAATTTTGATAATCAATTTTAAAATAATACTTTATAACAATTTTGAGTGGATCACGACGCTCTAGACAAAAAATGTTTTTCTAGCCAAACATTTTTATGAAACTAAAAATTAAGTTCAACAACACCATTACATGCTGTATTTCATCTCGAATATAATAATGGGCAAAGTACTTCGCTTGAACTTTGCCATACTTCAGATATTGTTACTTATCATATTTACAACAGTATATTTGTATAATGTTGTACCGTACAACGGTGGTTAAAGCACACTACAAAGCAAGCGCGCTGTTAAACAGGAAATCGACTAGAGTATTGGTCGCCTGGGTTAGTACATTTGACTAAGTTACAACCGAAAATTGTTCAGTTTTTGTTTTGGGAAAGAAGAGGTACGAAACAATTGGGTTTTCAGAAATAACTCATTTTATCTTTGTCATACAGCAAAAATGATTCTATATAAAATTAAAGCTGGCAAAATTTTCCGCAAAGAGGTTTTTATAATGGTATATATTTTTGTAGGACCCCTACTGTACGAGCAGTAGCCGAGCAGTTTTTGACAAGTACGGAAATTATCGATTTTTACTTACCACTTTTTCGTTGAGGTTACTGTTTACCGTGGTAAAATGTAAATCGACACATCTTGCATACATTTCCATATCACTGGTAGAATATTTGTTGATACCGGGTAATTCAGTCTTAGTCCCGTTCTGGCGCAAACTGCTTGAACTGCACCTCGATCTTTTTGTCACAGTCAAGAATGTCCAGTTCAGTCTCCACATTAGTGTCAGTCTCTGAAAATTGCGAGAAACGCAGTCTACAGCTGCAAGCTGTTTTACAGCTTTTTATACATTTGCAGGAGCAACGCCTTTCATGGTAAAAATTTTCATCCATTCCTTCTACTTTTCCAGCCCCACTCTTGCAGACTCGTCCTATTTCCGCACCATTCTTGAACCGGATGGTAGAATTTAGCGACTATCGTCATGAAATCATCACCGTGTGATAATGTAATCACGTTGTCAATGATGAGCGAGTCAGCGTATTCGGCAGCGTACTTTACGGTAAATCTTGCAGTTTGAAGTTTCAGCGCAGCCAACTCTTGTCGTTCACAAAAAAACTTTCCTGTGACATAGTTGCTGTCATCGTATAGTTAAACATCACGTAACAGCAGTGTGTCTCTGCAATTTACTGAGGAGTTTTACGAGTTCTGTGTTTTTGTTCGTAGCGTGATCCGTATAACCGTCAGAAACGATCACGCTGTTGGCGGCGTTGTAGTACTTCTCAACAGATTGTGCTTCAGTCAGTTAGCCTCTCTCCATCGATTCGATGTAGGCCTCTTTCATGTCTTTCCAGTTTTCTCTGTTCTGGGCTCTTTGGTACCAATTCAGCCCTGCGTATCTTTTCAGGTCGTCGTACCAACGTTGCGGTGGTCTTCCTACGCTTTTTCTCTCTCCCCAGGGTCGCCATCTTGTTATTTTACCGCTCCACTTATCACTATGTCGAGCAACATGTCCAGCCCACTGCCACTTAAGGGAACATATTCTCTGGGTTATATCACTAACTTTAGTGCGCTGCCTTCTCCATTGGTTGGTCTTATGGTCTCTAAGTGATATTCCCAATATTTTTCTTTCAATTGCTCTCTGATGTACTTGCATTGTGTTTAGTGTTCTTTTATTTAATACCCAGGTCTCACATCCGTAAGTGGTAACGGGAAGTATGCAGTCATTATAGATTTAGTCTTGTTGGGAATTTTATTTTCATCACATAATTTAGTTTTCCGTAGGCTGCCCAGCTTAGTCTTATTCGTCTTTATATTTCTGTATCCTGACTATCCTTCTTGAGCGTTATTTGTTGCCCTAAGTATACGTAAGCGTCCACTATGTTAATATGTTTTCCCTCTACAATTAATGTATTTGAGTTTGTTTGTTGGTTTGTCATAATTTTGGTTTTGTTTGTATTCATTTCAAGGCCGATTTTCTTTGCTTCCAAGTTCAGTTCTTCTAACATTTCTTTTAGTTCATCCTTGTCCTGCGCAAATATGATAACATCATCAGCAAATCTCAAGTTGTTTAGTTTTTCTCCTTGTATCGTGACTCCTCGTTGTTCCCAGTGGAGATTCTTGAAAACATCTTCCAATACCAGCGTGAATAATTTTGGCGAGATGATGTCGTCTTGTCTGACTCCTCGTCGTATTTTAATTTTATCTGTTGTTTCGTGAGTTTATATTCTCATTGTCGCTTTGTTGTAGATGTATTTGATTAGGTCTATATACCTCTGGTCAATTCTGGCATTCCTCATTGCATTAATTATTGCCCAAGTTTCCACTGCATCAAATGATTTTTTGAAATCTATAAAAGCCATCCATATATCTAAGTTATATTTGATACTTTTCTCTGTAAACTGTCTGACTGTGTGGAGATGTTCTATTGTGCTGTATTCTTTTCTAAATCCGGCTTGTTCTGTGGGTTGATAGATTTCAAATTTTCTTTCTAGTGTGTTTGTGACGATTCTCATAAACAACTTATAGACCTGTGACAGCAAACTTATGGGTCGGTAATTCTCAAGGTCAGTTGGGTCACCCTTCTTAAATGTAAGGATAGTTATTGAATTTTCCCATTCGGTTGGTACTTTTCCTTGTAACAGGCATTTGTTGAACAATTTTTGTAATTCTTGTTTTGTTGTTTTCTCACACTCTTTCAACATTTCTGGTAGAATGTTATCGTGGCCTCCAGCTTTGCCATGCTTCATCTGTTTTAAAGCCAATTCAATGTCTTCTATTTCGATTTCTGGTAGTTCTTCCGAATTTACATTGATAATACGATTGTGCTTACTTCTACAGAATGTTAGAAACATCTCTTGTTGGTACCAGACAACAAGATGGAGGAGAAATTCACCGTCTATTACGCGTACCATGTTACCAAAATCGATCGTAATGTGCTAATTTCTTGGTTTGGTCCATCCCTATGTCATTAAAAAGTAAGGTTGGGCTAGGAGCTTGTTCAAAGTGGAGATAGTTGCTACAAATCTACTAACACGCTCTTAGACAAGAAATCAGATGTTTCCCTGGCGATCGTTTACCGCCGTCCTGCGCTTTTTCGGTAGCTTAATGAATTTTTGAAACGAAACTAGACATATTGGAAACTGCGAACAACGTTTTAAACATTTCTATTACAATTAATTATAAATAATTATAAAAAACACACGCTTATTATATCGTGGATTGTATCAGCTTTAATTTTATGTAAAATTATTTTTGCCCCACGACAAAGACAAAACGAGTTATTGCCGAAACGTCTCTTTAATGACACCCAAATAAAGTGTTTAAGACCATTAAATATTTGCCAACAATTTTATACAGTTTTGGCTGATTTTTTCGCCCTGACGCCTGGCCTGCAGGTAAGTTCAATATAAATGGTTGATAAAAATAATTTTTTCTTTTAAACTTAAAATGACATTTTAAATTAAAATCGCTACATGTTGTTTTACCTACACTTAGCACATTCTTTGGCATTGCCCAAGGATTACTAGGTACCCCTTTGAGAGGCAACAAACATTATCTTGACGCCGAATATACCAAATTGTAGCTCATCTCTTGCGCGGAAAAATTTTAAAAGTTGTCATACCTATTTTTAAAATGATATATTTTTAAATATTTTACCAGGGTATACTTTTAGGTCGTGGAAGATCCTTAGGACTTATGGTTATTTTAGATGCAGATGTAGCAAACTACTACTGTACCACCACCAATGACAGTATAGGATTTAAGGTAGTATAATATACACCTATACACGATACAGTACCTCAGCAAAATGAAGTTTTATAGTGGCAGTGCTCCGTAATATGGTTAATTATTTATTTAATTAGACAATCAGTTAGCCAAACAGTTGGCGTAATATTTAGTACTTAGCCGAATATTTGGCCGAATAGTCTCTATTATGCCGTCACTGGCCGAATATACAGTATTCCGTCAAAATCGCTATTCGATAAATCCCTAGTAATAACTAAATTGCTTAACAGTAACAGTTGAGTAAAACTCTAAACTGCTTGTTAGATACAATAATGTTTAAGGAGCTAATCTTCCTCCTTTTCACGTATATTATTTTTTGATTTCTGATGTTTAATTCTAAGTTGTCTTTCATAAAAAATTCAAAACTTCGATTTGTTTCTTTTACTTAAATCTGTGTATAAGTGATGGCTTACTACTTGTTACAGCGTTGCGAGTGGCTAAATAATTATCTTATACGGTTATGGCAATTCTTGAATTTAGACGATTTAATTCTTTATACTAATAACTGTTATAGACTGAAACTAGGAAAACTATCAACAATACTACAAAATGTAGGGTAGCAAAAGCTATTTTTAATTTTTCGCTAACCAATATTCAACAACCACGCAATTTTCTTACTGATCTTTTTTTAATTACACGAAACATTATTTTAAAGATAAAGCTTATATTTATTTGGAAATATTGTTACGTTATGGTTTATATAAAATAAACCATAATTCGCAGTTCGTGACTATGTCCATAATGAACACAATTTTCCAAAATGCAATGATAAATATATTTGTTAGAATTGATACATGATTATTTAACAAAGATACACTTACATAAATATGAGTAAGTTACCCACACCATAGATCGAAAACTTAAAGGCTAACAAAATAGGGGAGTTCGTAGCTCTGAAAGAGGTTGGTTTAATGTAACTAGACTGGTCTGTCAACTTACTTTGGTATGCGAGACCACATTATTACATAGGCTTTCAAAGTAGGTCACGCAAACAGTTTTATGAAAAATTTATATTGCAATGTGTAGTATGCAACAGACAGAATTTTTAATATTCAATTATAACTTCTGGGTATGAGTAAATTAATATTCAGAAACCAATATTGTGAAATATTACAAAATCTTACTAATTTTAAGGATTAGTTATAACGATAATTAGTGTTTTAAGTAAGCCAACCTCAGCATGGCGACAATATTTACAATAAACGGCTTGACAAATATCACGGGGAATGATAATTTTAAGAGCTTTGCAGCATTATAATAACTTCTCAAATGAAACAATTACAGATATAATCCGATTAGAGTTCATTGAGCTAATAACTAATAAAATAATAACTAAGTACATTTGCTTTATACCAGACACTATTATATAATATTAAATTGTACAAGTAACACTAAAATACTACAAATTAAATACCAGTTAAGATTTAAGAATATCACATACCTGTTCTACAGAAACTTAAAGTTAAAAATTTTCGATGTATTTGCCACAGCTTCTACTAACAAATTTGCATTGTAGGTACTTTTACATAATCCAGCAGAAATCCAAACAGTATCACAAAATTTTTTTTTCCTGTCTCCTGGATTTGAGTCAAATGTTGACTTTACACCGGATATAAGAGATACCTCTGACGAATTGAAAGCAGTTGATGTAGAAAACCGGCGCTGTTATTTCAACGACGAAACTGATTTGCAGTATTACAGGTATACATAAATACGAATTGACTAATAATTCTAAGTTACCCCAACAACTATTTTAGATCTTACACTAGAGCAAATTGCAAGATGGATTGTATAGCTCGTGCTATGTTAGAAATTTGCGGATGTGTGTTTGACTATTTACCAAGTACGTACTGATGTAATTTTGCGTAGTATATTATTTAATATTTTAATTTTTTAGGAAATGAATCAGCAAGGGTTTGCGGAAAACGACGAGACCATTGTAATATTAATCTAAAAGGTGGGTTTTAATACAGATTGTGAATGAAAACTTGTACCGTGTGTCTATAAAGTAAATCTACCTTACGGACGTTTGCAAGATTTTGAAAAGATGAGACCAAGAATACATACATTACCCAAAAATACTATTTCTTGTACAAACAAAACAATAGACTAGTGATATCGCAAAGATTCCCTTTTCGACAACTCGTCGCCGCTTTTATACTTGTAGAATTTTGCAAGGTGCATTTAACAACGCTGCACTTATGCAAAATCACTTTGTATTTAAAACAAAGGTATTTGTTTCGGCCCCTAAGGAATAAACGCCTGCCCATGTTGACCATTTAGGGCAGACTAACTTCTCTCCCCAAATACAGACAGTCGCAGCTTTTATTCAAGGTTAAATCACGAACGCACGAACTCATTTAAATTGTTTACAAAGATGAGCGGATGTGGCCCTACTCAAACGTGTAATAAAAGAAACCAAATGCATTTCTTTTGGTAATCGAAAAACCCCCATTACACGATTTTGCTTCCATGTTCTAATCTTAAAATAAAAACAAGAATGACTGTGTAGCAGAGAGACGTCAAACACTATAACAAAACTTTTATTAATAAAAAACTTATTTGGAATCTTATTCATGTTGTTTACTTCCGCTGCTCTGTACCTTAAACCGTGGGATTACGAACTACCGGATTATTGGTACATAGCCCAATTGAAATATGATCCGCCAGCTAGGTTTTTGCAGTTTCAATTAAAAAACAGATCAAGAATATTTGATTTCCTAGTACATACAAAAAATATTTTGCAGCAATTTTAAATAGCAGAATGGTTCACACGATGCCTAGTTTTAAAGCTCTTTTTATTCTGCGTATGCAAGTTTTTATATTTATTTTCATTTATTCAAATTTAATAAAATGGTAGCAAGTTTAACATTATTATTTTATTGTAAATTAAAATTAAATACTGCTAGGAAAAATAAAACTAATAACAAAAAATTTAAGTACAATTTGGAAACAAGCGGTTTGAATCTGTCTGTAAAAAAAGGCTATTCTAGAATATTCTTACCCGATATTTCTGAACAACTCTAGTTTGGTCGCCGTTTTTATTAGGTATAACCTTAAGGCCGGTCTCCCACCAGCACTACGCTACCGCGACGCTACTTCGAAGCGATCAAAATTACGCTACGCGACGGCGACTGTATTTTTGTGAGGTTCGCACACCAAAGCTACGAGACCGCGTCTGGTATTCCACTTGGGAGTCTTTGAAGGCTATTGTCATCAGAGCGTTGGAAAATGTCGAGTGATGCAGATGTTGTTGCGTATTATTTCGCCTACCAACGGAAGAAAAAGAAACGCAGTTGCTGGGTTAATTCCTACAACGTAAATAATGTAGATCGTGTGTGCAAGAGAATCGTTAAACGACGAATCCAGGTTCAAATCTTTTTACCGCATGTCGAAAGACAGTTTCCTTGCTCATCCATAATAATAGTAAAATTATTATCACTTTACTACCCCAAAAATTCCGAAATTATCAAAAGTTATAGCGCGACGGTCGCCTGGAGACTGAAAATTTGCGTAGCGCGAGACTGGTTTCTTGCACGTGGCGTTGCTGTCGCGTCGCGATCTTCTTGATGGGAGAGCTGCAATTACAAACAATGTGCGCAACCTAAAAGCAACTGTTGCGTCGGGGTAGCGTCGCAGTCGCGTAGTGCTGGTGGGAGACCGGCCTATAAGGCTACTGTAAGGAAAAACAAGAGAGCCGTCACTCAATCGAATTTCCTTGTGACATCTTATTGTGTGGGTTGTTTTGCAGGTGCTTTGTAACATAGAAAAGAATATCTTATTATAATCAAAACAACGAGAACTTTAACTCGACTTACCTTGCTGCTTAAGGTTTTATATTGTTGGCGGTAATAAGTAAGGTGGCTGATTTTTTTACAATGAAAAGGAGGACGAAAAAAATTTAAGAAAAAAGTACAACGTAAATAAATGAAACATTTTATAAATTCAAACAAAAATACACTAATTATGCTTACATCCCCTTTTAATTATTTAATTAAACGAGTATTTTTGCTTTGAATGAATATTTTTTGTCAATATATCATTTTCTAACAATATATTGGAAATTTCGGAGCAAGAAATATCTCTGAATACAGAGATTAACAGATTAGTTTTAAAATATCGAAAAGAAGGACAGGTAGGAAGACACTTTTCGAGGAAGGACAGAATCTACAAAAGAAGGACTGTCCTCCCTAAAGGAGGACGATTCGTCACCTTGTAATAAGGCACATTGATATTGTTTATTTCAGATCGTATTTGTCGAGTAATTTAAGTTTTTTAATCGCATTTGTCTAAGTTGAGTCGTTGAGAAGGGGTCTAAAACACAATCCCCATATTAGACACAGCCCTCAAATATCGTTTTGGACACCACGGTCACCTTGGTCACAAGCCCCATTTTGTGATTTGGTCACAATCTTTTATTGTAGTTTTAGTCGCTTCGCCCACTTTTCGTTTTGGTTACAACCCCCAATTTTCTTCGTGGTTACATTTTTCAACTATCTTCGTGGCTACAGCTAATAGGACTGTGCGATTATTAAAACAAATAATTGATAACCGATTGTAAAAAATCGACTATTTCAATTAATCAATCTATTAGATTAATGAAACAATTGATTAATCAATCAATTCTTTTAATATGTGATTAATCCATGTTTTTTAGCAATAATCAACGAATCGATTAATTAATTAATAATAGTCCAGTTACATTAGGCGGAAAAAAGCAGCATCTGCCGAAAAAATCCAAGTGAGCTGAAATTTTGCATACACCTTTATTTTGACATTACAAATAATATCTCAAAAGTCCCCATCGATATCGCGCTTGCGTTTTCAGTTATTCAAGGTCGAAGGTCACAGAAATCAGTTTTTTGCAAATATCTCGCTTCCTATGGGTCGTATGACTTTTTTAGTTATTACAAAAAATGAAGGCTAGTAAATTCTCTACAAAAAGTGTTATTTAGATTTTTTCGTACCACCAACTATTTTCACGCTATACTTTAGAGAAATAATGAGCAGCGGTGCATCCGTCACAGTTTTCTCCGTCAGTTTAAATCGTGTTCCCGAGCAGTTCAGACGCTTCGTTTATTCGTTATTATTCAATTAATCGTCACGATGGCTGATTATTGTTTTATTTGCAATGGATCGCTCTTGGAAGGTGATACGGTGATTGTAAAACGCGGTATAGACGCTTTGAGAGACGCAAGTGCGGAAAGAGAAGATGAACATACAGAACGTTTAAGGAGTGCGGATTCGGTGACGATACATACACACTGTCGCAAGGAGTATACTCGTAAGAGTAGCATAGTGGCATTTAAAAGGCGCCGAGTTGACGAGGCTCCTAGTACATCTCAGTGTTCTCCTCGTAAAGTACGCTCTAGCTTAGGTTCTTTTGATTTTTGTGCATTGTGATTTTTTGTGGCGAAGAAGCCATGTAAAAAGAAACGCGCCTTGCACCCTGCCTCCGAGGTAGTGTGGAAACGTTGCACCGCTGCTCATTATTTCTCTAAAGTATAGCGTAAAAATGGTTGGTTGAACGAAAAAATCTATATAACCTTTTTTGTAGAGAATTTCCTAGCCTTCATTTTTTGTAATAACTAAAAAAGTCATACGACCCATAGGAAGCGAAATACTTGCAAAAAACTGATTTCGGTGACCTTTGACCTTGAATAACTGAAAACGCAAGCGCGATATCGATGAGGACTTTTGAGACATTATTTGTAATGTCAAAATAAAGGTGTATGCAAAATTTCAGCTCACTTGGATTTTTTTATTGCGACTGGACTATAATTAAGCGTGCCCTGCAATGTATAGGTATAGTAAAGCTATGCAGAATAATTTGTGAATCAATTATTACTTAATTAATTGTTTCGTTAATTATTGTTTAAACAATATCGATTAATCAATTATTTCAATAATTGATTATTCTAATTGATTGTTTAATCAAAATAGTTGATCTCTTCCAACAATTGCGTATAAATTTTTTTTTGGTAATTGGACACCTTTATAGTTGCAACCAAGCAGATATTTGGTAAGTTTAACCTCGTAAGAAATTGCGGGTTATAACTAAAACGAAAAGTGAGCAAAGACACTAAAAATAATTAGAGGTTGTGACCAAAACGAAAAGTGGGGCTTGTAACCAAGGTGGCTTTAGTGCCCAAAATGATATTTGGAAGATGTAACTAATATGAGGATTGTATACAAAATGGTATTTGGGAGTTGTGTTCAAGAACGCAATTGGGAATTTAGCGGTTACCAAACGAAAAGTAGGGCTTATGGCCAAGATCGCTATAGTGTCTAAAATGGTATTTTTGGGGTTGTGACCAAAGTAAGAATTGTGACTAAATAAAAGTTGGGGTCTATGACCAACGTAGAGATTCTGACAATCACGAATTGAACAAAATACACCGTGGGTTGTGTCTAGTGGGGTTGTGTCCAGTGGCGGTTGTGCCCCGATTCCGTGAAAAGTTATTACGAGAAGTTACTTTATTAACGCACTATATAGCATGGTCCAACACTCATTACACCGCTATTTAATTCTGAAACAGATCAAGATAGAGGAAAAAATGCTAATTCATATTTTTTGGTAACGTTACACCTGCTTTTCTGCATCACTGAAAAAACATTTTAACCAATGCTATCATTTTTTTTAAACAGCAACGTAGCATGTTTTGCGTTTATTCAATAGAAAATTGTATTCTCTTTTTAACAATATAAACTTGTTAACCCTTATATCACAAAATTTTCGAGAAAAACGCGAAAAAATTCTCAAAAATTTTGTTTAGTAAGCGTATACAAGTTTTATACTATTGAAAAGAGATCAATGAATTTATCGAATAAATGCAAAAAGTAGGTATGGTGCTAGTTAAAAATATATGATCGCAACACAGCGCTTACAGCATTCGTTAACATTTCTTTTAAAGTAGACGGAAAACATATAAAAATGTAATTAAAAACTTTGATATAGAGTATTGTTAAGTAAAACCAATACTTACGCCACCAGAACTATTATTCCAATCTTTAGGCGAACCATGGGGCATAGCCCAGTTCGACCACCTACCCTCATTAACCGTTTCAAGTGATAAGGGTACTTTCTAATCCCATCGCTTAGTTCGGCCACGGCTTTAGCATTAGCCGATCTGCAGCCAAAAACTAAAAACGAAGAAGACTTTGTAAGTGTCATGGACAGAGAAAATAATATCATAGTGTTTTCGTGTTACACAAACTTGAATTTTTTGTGTTCTGTTGATACCATATACATGGACGGAACATCTGAATATTGTACCAAGTTTTTTCAGCAATTGTATACTATACATGGTTTTAAAAACGGGCATTATGTGCCTGTAGTTTTTGTTTATTGCCAAGTAAAAGTACGGCAGCATATATAAAAGTTTTCCAGCGTTTAACTGTACAGTGCCATACTTTGGAACTATGTTTTAATCTAAAACGAATTGTTGTGGATTTTGAACATGCAATTGATAATGCTAGTTTAAAAATTTGGCCAGATACAGAAATTGTTGGATGCCGATTTCACCTGTGCCAATCTTTTTATAGAAAAATACAAAATTTAGGTTTAACAGTAGAATTTAAGGACAAAGATTCGGAAATCGGAAAATTTTTAAAATTATTCTTTGGTATTCATTTTTTAGAACCTGCTTGTGTAGGTGATTTGTTTGCAACAAAACTATTCGAACTATTCGAGTATATGGGCTTGCATGACAAATAGTATGTATATAGAACAACAAATGCATGCGAGTCCTTTCACTCGAAATTCAATTCTAACTTTTATGCCACTCATCCCAACATTTTCCAGTTTGTAGAAATTTTAAGTAATTTTCAAATAGAAACGTATATAAAAATTAAATCCGCAAATTGCAAAGTAAAAGAACTCAAAGGCTTTACTAAAAAAAGAGTAAATTTATAAATAATAAGATAACAGAATTTAAAGAAACCCGTATATCAAGATACAACTTTATAAAATGTTTATCATATAAATATTTGACAGTTTTTACATAGATGTAGTTATTGTAATTTTCATATGCATGTATACTTATATGTATATTTAAAAAAAATGTATTAGAAAACCAAATTGCTGCTATAACAATTATTATGCAGGACTTGTATTAACATGTACTTTGAGATACAGTAAATCTATTTAACATTTATCTAAAAGATTCTTATCTGTATAATCCCTCGGAGAACTACTGGTGGCCGAACTGGGCCATCGGATTAGAGGACTACCTGCTTTGGTGGTCGAACTGGCATACGCCGGAACCATGTATAGTAAACTTGTACTAATAGACTTTAATGAGTATCTGTACATAAAATACTTAATTACTTTAACAATATTTATTTATTTTAACCTTATACGTATTTCGGCATGTTTACATTGTCAAAGGTTATATGAAAAAGTAAACAGTTAGTGCTGTTATAGCAATAGAACTTGGTGACTTGATCTCAATAATCTTCTGTAGATGACTTGATTTCTTATTCCAAAATGTCCAATAGAGGAGAATTTAAGAGATCAATTTGCTCATTCATTAACGGTACAGTTTTTAAATGTTTGTAAATTTCAAAAGCTTCTAGTATATCTAATTTACGTTTATCATCACAAAAGTGTAAACATTTTATGGTGTTATTAGATGTCATTGAATGATTTTGTTCAAGTAAGTGTTTAGCGTAATTGGATTTATGTGGGTGTTTGTATTTGTAACAACGCACGTGTTCTTTATACCTAATGTCAAAATTTCTAATTGTCTGGCCTATATAAACCGAATTACAATGCGAACAATTTAATTTGTAAATGCCTGATTTTAGCAAATCGTCTGTTTTTGATTTTGCATTAAACAAAGTGTTTAAGATGTTTCTATAAAATGTTTACACTTTTGTGATGATAAACGTAAATTAGCTATACTAGAAGCTTTTGAGATTCACAAACATGTAAAAACTGTTCCGTTAATGAATGAGCAAATTGATCTCTTAAATTCTCCTCCACTGGACAATTTGGTATAAGAAATCAAGTCATCTGTAGAAGATTACCGAGATCAAGTCACCAAGTTCTATTGCTATAACAACACTAACTATTTACTTTTTCATATAACCTTTGACAATGGCATGTAAACATGCGGAAATACGTATAAGGTTAAAATAAATAAATATTGTTAAAGTAATTAAGTATTTTATATACAGATACTCATTAAATATGGACTTTAACAAAGTAAAGCTGGAATTTATAAATAAACTAATAGACTTTGTTGATAGCAGTACCATTTTCGTTCTTTCGATTGTTTTAAATTATTAAGAGATAATAAATGAATTTCAGAACACACTGTTGCGTTTGTTGGCGGTTGTTCGAATTCAGGTTCTGCTAATATGAAGAAGCTTTCGCGTTTTCTTCGAAAAGTTTGTTTGGTGAGGGTATACAAGTTTTATCCCATTGAAAAAGTAAAACAATTCTCTATTGAATAAATGCAACAAATTCGCTAGGTTGCTTTTTACAAAAAAAACAATGATGATTGCACCTCAGCGCTTACAGAAAGGTGGCTGAAACGCAGGTAAAACGTTACCAGAAAACTTTTATTGATATTTTGTTTTTCTATCTTGAATCGAAGAAAAAAGAGTCAATCAAGACATGTCAGAAGACGAAGAAAGAATATATAGGGCAGGCGCTAGAAGAAATCGAAAACAACAGCAGAATCAACGATGCTAGAAATATGTATAGAAACATAAAACAGACAAAGGGCACTAACAGAATAAAAATAAGAGGAATGAAGAATAGTGAAGGAAGCACTGAACACAACAGCGGAAAAATAAAAAAAATATGGAAGGAACATTTTGCTCAGTTATTGAGCGAAGGAGATGAAGGAAATCAAGAAGTTGGTGGTGAGAATCGAGGGGAAGAAATAAGAGGAGAGGATGGAGAAGTCCCTGAACCAACATACGAAGAATTCGTGCAAGTAATTAATAAAATAAGAAGAGGCAAGGCAGCGGGCAGTGATAAGTTACATGGAGAAATGATAAAATATGGTGGGGTAAAATTAAAGGAGAGACTATATGAAGTGATAAAAAAAGTGTGGAAAACAGAAAAAATGCCAGAGGAGTGGAGAGATGGGGTAGTGGTACCAATTTTTAAGAAAGGCAACGTAGAAAAGTGTAGCAATTACAGAGGTATCACACTGTTGAATGTAGCTTATAAAATTTTAACATCGCTTATACAAAGACAATTAGTTAAACATTCAGAAAAAATAATAGGTGACTATCAGTGCGGGTTTAGGCCAGGCAGGTCGACAACGGATGCGATACATATTATGAAGCAAATAGTAGAAAAGAGCTACGAGAACAACATACAAATACATGTAATGTTTATTGATTTTAGACAAGCCTTCGACAGAGTGAAGAGAATAGAACTGATGCAAGACTTGAGAAAATTAAACATACCCCAAAAGTTGGTACGACTGATAGAGATGACAATGCGTGTAACGAGAACAATAGTTAGAACACAGGAAGGGGAGACGGAGAAATTTCAAACCAAAACCGGCATACGACAAGGCGATGCACTATCGGCAACACTGTTCGGTCTCGTGTTAGAAAGCATAATAAGAAAGACAGACGCGAAAGGGACAATCAACTGTAAGGAAGTGCAAATAATAGCATACGCTGACGACATGGCAATAGTTGCAAGAAGTAGAAGAAAATTAAGTGAAACGCTCAGTCAAATAGAAGAAGAAGCAAGAAATCGCGGGTTGCAAATAAACGAGAGCAAAACAAAATATTTAAGATGTCAAAGAAACAGGCACACGATGCAGAACATAAAAGAAGGCGATCATACGTTTGAGGAGGTACAAAATTTTAATTATTTAGGAGTAAATGTGAATAACAAAAATGACAGGAGCATCGAAATAAAAGAGAGGATTCTAAAGGGAAATAGAGCCTACTACAGTAATAAGAAGATCTTAAAGAGCAAAAGAGTAAGTAAAAGAACAAAAATGAGAATCTATAAGAGCCTAATGAGACCGGTAGCAATGTATGCAGCGGAAACCCTATGTATCACAAAAAGAGATGAAGAGCAACTGAGAATATGGGAGAGAAGAATAATGAGAAATATACTAGGACCAAAAAAGATAGGCGAAAACGAATTTAGACCCAAAATAAACCACGAAATCCTTGAAGAAACAGGAGGGGAAGACATAGTGAAAGCGATAAAGGCACAGAGACTTCGATGGTTAGGACATATTATAAGAATGAAAGAAGATAGAGCGATAAAGATAATAACCGAATGGAGACCCACAGAACCAAGACAAAGAGGAAGACCAAAAATGAGATGGTGGGATGAGGTGATAGAGGACTTAAGGAAGATGGAGATACAAAACTGGAGAAGAAAAGTAAGAGATAGAAAAGAATGGAGAGAGCTGGTAAACAAAGCAAAATCACACAGAAACCTATAAAGTAGACAGAAGATAGAAGAAATGGGGATTAATCCACCCCAATAAATGGATTATGAAAGCTCCAAAAGAGGAGCGGATCAAAATTCTAAAAGAATTGAAAGCCTTTATTATTATCTTGAATCGTAGTAAGTGTTGGACCGTCGTATGTAAACCCGACTCTATTAAAAATAAACAGGGTTATCAAATTCAGTTATCTGTATTGAACCATTTTTCTTCAAATTGGTTGATATGAAATTTCTAAGAGAATGAATAAGCTTTAGTGAAAAATTCTAACCGTCATTTCAGAGATTTCCAATAGTGATAAGTAGTTTAAAAATACGTATTAGCGTTGTAAAAAAATCAACTTGACATTTATTACAATACAAAAAGCCAGTTCTATAATGTATAGACCAAACGTAAAATCTTGTAATTTTTTAAACTAATAATCAATTAAATAATTGTTAATAAATACCAATTTTTTGTTGTAGAAGAAATAAAGTTCCTGAATGTATCAACCAATTTAAAGTAAGTATAAAAAACAGTTTAATTTTTTATAGGTAAATTCGATTCTATAAGCCACTGTAGTATATACTTTGATGGATTGTATTTTCTTCAATAATTCGTTATTTTTAACAAATACCGTCTGTGTATAAAGTACCCCCCCCCCCAACTAACTTTTGAACAACTTGATATTTTACCACAACATTTGGTCTGCTTAAATGGGAAATTAAATACTATTTTTTAGCCAATAATTATATTTTGTATCATTCAAAATGGCAGCTGGGCGCCATTTTATTTTTTTTTAAATAGAAAGGGGAGTCAAGAAACACCTCATTTGAAAGGTCTTTTAGTTCTGCGTCTGATCCTAGAGTTTCATATACAAATATTCAACCATAACAAAATGGCGGATTTAAAAAAAAAACTATCTCAATTCAAAATTGTTTTGATTCTTTTATCTAGTAGTCCCCTTTTTCATTTGCTGGACAAAATTTTACAGAAATATTTTAGGTGGCTGGAAATAATATTGAAAACGTCATGTTCCAACAAGACGGTGCACCGCCTCATTATTATAGACCTGACTTTCTCAACGAACATTTTCCTGAAGGACGGATTGGTAGGCGGGGGCCTGTAGAATAGCCAGCTCGCTTCCCAGATTTAACCCCCTTAGATTTTTTTCTATGGGGATATCTGAAATCGAAAGTGTACAGAACCCTTCCAGAAACAATTGGAGAACTGGAATTGCAGAAGTTTGCAGAAATATCACTCCAGAAACGTATGTAAATGTAAGGCAGGAATTTCATAACCGACTTTTTATGTTCCAAGAAGTTAATGGTGAACATTTCGAACACTTAATTTAGTTTTTTTAACTAGACTTCTTTATTTTCAAACCTTTGTCCTTTTGTTATGGCTGAATATTTTTCTTTGATCAGTCGCATAACAAAAAGACCTTTCAAATGAAATGTCACTCGACCCCCTTTCTATTAAAAGAAAGTTCAAAATAGCGCCCAGCCGCTATTTTGAATGATACAAAAATTTAATTATGGGCTAAAAATAGTATTTCATTTCCCATTACAGCACACTAAATTTTGTGGTAAAATATCAAGTCGTTTAATAGTTAGTTGGGGAGGGGGTTACTTCATAGACACAGTGTATAACTGTAGCTTTAATGCTGGAAATTGAGTTCAACAATTTAACATCTCATGGTGACTTCGTAAATTAAACCAACTTTTGCGCTATAGCAATAATGACATTTTTGGCAAATTACTTTTGCCGATATTAAAGATTCAAATAAGCTTTAAAAATTTTGAAAACGTATTATTTTTAGAAAAAGTTGCAGTTGCTATAATGGATGTGCGACATTGGGTTTTACAAAGCATATGTCATATGGGAAACTTACAGGTTCTTTTAGATTAAAGGAAAGCTTCTTGAATAACATTACCAAGAAATATCTTCGGTATGTTAGTCGAAAAAAAAGTATAAATTGTAGTACTAATCAGTCTAATTCTAGGGAAAACATAGCAATTGCCCACATCTATTTGTTGGACGACCATTTTATGACATTTACCACAAGCATGTTGTGTGATTTTAGTAACATAATCTGTAAGAGTTTGCAATTTTGGAGTATTTCTTAACCAACACATGCTTATTTTCAGCCAGTTTAGGAGGAATATTAGCACTGTTTTTGGGATTCAGTGTTTTAAGCATTGTTGAAATATTCTATTATTTAACTTTGAACGTACTTTGCAGATCTTTACAATTAAAACGGAAAGGTAGGTCGTGATATAAATTATTTTGACAAAACATTGTTATGTAATTTAACCAAATATAGGGTTGAATTAAATAGGTGCTCAAGAAATGTAGTTCTACAGAACTGCAGTTACTAAACGTCTCTGACTTCTATCTGGTTTGTGCACAACATTAATATCTGGAGCGGATAAAACTTCAGCTTTGATTTGATTCCACACTGCATTACCTTAGGATAAACTGTGCTCAGGATGGGACTGTAAATCTCTGCTCCAACAGACATGCACTCAACTTAAACAGCTACCGGCAAAACATTTAATATTAGTAATTGTACAAAAATGTTATTTTATAGCCATCTAATTATTATGACGTAGTAAATGTAAAATGCTTTGTAGCTGCTAGAGCAATAAATTTTAAATATCACAAGTTTCGATTCGGTTTAACAACAAAATTTAAATTTATGCCATTATGAATGAGTCTTAAAATACTTTTATTTTAATTTTTGTGCATATTTTTCCTAGCACCTGGAAAATGTTCACTAAATTGTACATGTAATATCCGAACATTGATGTAATAAGTTTGAGGAAGACGAAAATGAAATGTTTGAATAAATACGAGTAGTTGTGCAATACAAAATTATGAACCATACAGACTAATTTGTTAATATTCCACTAAGAAAATAGGTGCCGAAAAAATGGCGAATAAACTCGTCACTACGTTACTATAAGAAATAGTTGGTGTAGAAGGAATAATATAAAAAAGATTTTGGTATTGCATTTGCCAAGATATTGGCGTTTTTTAATTAAATGATGCAATGGCCACACTGTTTATTATAGCGGATACACTGATGAATGATGAACAAACAAAATGTTAAGAAATTTGTGACTCGTAGCGTTTGGGGGTCCCAACGGTCGTAAAACACAGTTTAAGAAGTAACAAAATAATAGTACATAAGCTCAAGGGAGATATACTGAGGTGGTTAAGTTTTAGAAGTAGACCCC
Source organism: Ctenicera cuprea (assembly GCA_958336395.1). Lineage (NCBI taxonomy): Eukaryota > Metazoa > Arthropoda > Insecta > Coleoptera > Elateridae > Ctenicera > Ctenicera cuprea. The sequence continues at coordinate 38,488,281 of OY284487.1, read as the reverse complement.
CGCAACTAGAATACTACGAAGAGACTCTTATGAGGTCTGCTCAACAGCAGCTGTCCAGCAAATAGGAGATCTGGTTGTATTAGTTTTTTGCTGTTTCGCAGCCCGGATGACGTCACAGTCGGTCCCGAGCTACAAAGTTGTGAGAAACACCTGCCGCCTAACCACACGAGGCGCGCCGATGAAAACATAGGCCGGCCCTGCTATTGTTTGTCAGCTAGAGTTACTCACCCTCGCCGACGAAGTCCTCAGAGCCCAGCAGCACGATCGCGTCACGCAAACCAGAAGCACGTTATGGAACTACGTTCAATATCAAAACAAGCTGCAACCTTGGCAAGAAGCATTTATTATGGTATTCCACGTCCAAGAAAACACCTAGTTCTAGCTCGAAGACAACATCCTAAAGCATCGTTTCTGAAGCCATCCACCCGCGTGTGTTATACGAATACCATGATTCCCCCCTTGCAGGTCACCCCGGTGCCGAAGAAACAGCCCGAACGATCGCCGCCCAATAGTACTGGTCCAAACTCAGAACCGACGTAGCGATCTACGACCTAGAGCGCTTCTTATGTGCAAGCGAAAGCCATCACGAGCCGAAACCCAATTTTGCAGCAAGAAATCGAGTCTTTGTGCAAGAATTTGTGCAGCAACCCTTTGGTGGCCGCTGGAACGTTCTGCATTGATTCCAATAGTGAGCCGGCCACACAACATTCTGGATACGCCTATGATTTTGTAAATAAAAGCCCCACATTGGACGTCAATTTGTTACCCATAGCATTAGTCGTATAAGTAAATAAAACAGTTTTACAGGTAACAAAATAAGTAGCACACAGCCAGGGAAGACATACTAGGATGGTAAAGTTTTAAAAGTAGGGCGCAACTATGGTACTCTAAAGAGTGTCTTGATGAGGTCTCCCGCAACAAGGAGATTTGGTTGTATTCCTTCTTTGCCGTTCCGCAGCCCGGATGACGTCACTGTCATCCTTGAGCTACAAAGTTGTGAGAAACTCCCCTGTCACCTAAACGCACAATGCGCGTCGATGAAACCACCAGCACTGCTATTATTTTTCAGCCGGAGTTACTCATCCTCGCCGACAAAGTTCTCCAAGCCTAGCAGCACGATCACGCAAACCAGAATCACGTTATGAAATGACTTTCAATATCAAAACGAGCTGCAACCTTGACAAGAAGCATTTATTATGGTATTCCACGTTTAAGAAAACACCTAGTTCCGGCGCGAAGACAACGTCTAAGGGCATGATCTCCGAAGCCATCCACCTGCGGGTGTTTTACAAATACCATGATTCCCGCCTTGCAAGTCACCCCGGTGCCGAAGAAACAGCTCGAGCAATCACTGCCCAATACTACTGGTCCAAACTTAAAACCGACGTAGGGACCTACGACCTAGAGTGCTTGTTATGTGCTTAGTACAAGCTAAAGCCATCACGAGCCGAACCTAATTTAGCACAAGGAGATCGAGTCCTGAAGCAAGAATTTGTGCAGTTGGCGGCCGCTGGAGCGTTCCGCATCGAATCCAACAGCGAGCCGGCCCCACAACATTCTGGATACGCAAAAGCCAACAACGCATCAAGGTCTATGCAAACCACCTGAGCCCAGCCCCGCAACAGCACTATCGTAATTAAATTTCTGCATTTATATTTAAAGTTGCATAATTTGTACATATTATAAAATATTATGGATTTTTACGTTGGACCCCAATTTGTTACCCATAGCACTGGGAGATTCCCAAAGTCGTAGAAATAAATAAAACAGTTTTAGAGTGTCTTGTTGAGGTCCCTCCTAACTAGAAAACCTGGTTGTATCCCTCGCAACTAAGAGATGGTGTAGAGTTTTCTCAGTCGCAACTAATCAAGAAACTTCAGGGTGAAAATACTTTTAGTTGCGTAAGAACTTCTTCACCTAGAGTTTCTTTTGTAGCTAATGCTAGGTCAATCTGAAAACAAGAAACAAACAAATAGTAATACTAAATAAACTAACGAAGGTGTTCGAAGTTTTGTCTTTGTGATCCTAAGCAGGCATAAGCTCATCTAACAATACTATTTTGAACTGTCCAATCTACAACTAACTCTTGTGCCATACTTATATTACTTCTTGCTAGGGCCTCTGTCTTTTTCTATTATATGCAGCACAGCTTTTTTCATTTGCGAAGTGTTTACGGTTCTTGGGCGTTCATGATCTGTTACTTATCAACTGTAGTTGATTAACTAAAATTGAATTGTCAGAACGCGGCATTAGTAACTTTTTAGTTGGAAATCGCACTTTCTGTTTATGTTTTTTGATGGTGTAGGATTGACTTAACGCTGCCAGGAAAAACAAGTATGAGGTTATGTCATAATAATTGCATGATGATATCTATGACTCCTCCCTTTATTGATTCGAGGTTTCTAAGTTTCCAAATTGCATTTCATAATGTTGTATCCTGCAGCTTTTCAGATCTAAAACTAATAACAAAAATAACACCACAGCTTTTAATTTACAGAAAATGGTCAGTCGTTTTTAATTTTTATTCCAGTTGTAGAAGATCAGGTTCACAATGCGTGAGTTCTCGGTTCGAATCCTGGAAGAAGCAAAACATTTTTCTGTAATTCTGTGGATCGATATTGAGCTCGGTAACCATTCGACGTTGGGTTACAATTAACGGCGCTTTCCTTGATTACTGACTAAACAAGGCAAGTAACAAAGTCCACACACAACATTTTAACATACAAATAAACACATGTATGATGGCGTTGAATAAATGTCCATGAAGGGTGGCATAAGCTTCAGGAGCGCAGTGGTTTAAAGGCCGTAAAGCCCCACTATCTCCTATTACACAAGAGTGAAAGACTTCGACACCCAACGCCCTAGGGGCAAAAAGGGATGGCTAGAAAAGAAGAGAAGAACAAAAAAACATTTTTTTAAATATTTAAAACCAACTCCTTGGTTCTTAAATCTACAACTTTATTTTTCGGCATAGGTTTTTACAAGATTTGAATTATCTGCTTAAATAGTGAGTAAACTGAAGTCAGAAAAAAAAAACAAAAAAAAACAAGTATTTACAGAAAGACGAGGTCAAATGACCTGATGAAACGCACGTTCTGCAGTTTGACACTGGGTGGTTTGGGTATGTGAATGTAGTAGGTTAATGAAAGCACTAACGACAGCAATATTTCGTTAGTGCTGTTTAGTGCCCTACCACTAAAATCGGCAAATGATCACATTCCAAGTAATTAAAAAAAACAAAATCACCTGCCAACTTTACGCTTAGCAAGCACTAACGAAAAAACTAGTGCTAATCGTTAGTGTTTTGCTAGTCCTCTTTGGTGCTCTAATTAAAATATTAGCAAACAAACACAGCTCTGAATAATTAAAAAAATATAGTTGTCTACCAACTTCACGGTCAGCAGGCACACTTTAAGCTTTGTATATGCTTTATTACCGTTTGGTTTTTATCAAGAACTATACAGCCTCAATGACTGGCAATTCGCGGACGAGGAAGCAGCCATACTTTTTACTGGAACAAGTTACGAAACGTGGAGGAGATTTTAAAATCTTGTAAATAGGATAGAATTTACTTAAGGTTTGTTAGAGCAGAGTAGCATGATTCAAACTTCTGCTCAAATAGCTAGGTCAGTAGGGAAGTAATCTCCACGATGACTATACATTTTACAAGCCCATTATCTTCAAAAGCAAATCTAGAAATCTGTATTATTTTTTGGGGCATTGGGGGTGCGTAAGGGGGTAATTTAAGAGTGGTATTTAATTTATTTGCATTATTATAAATTCAAGCTTACAAAATCTGACTTTTTACAATTTGGCTTTATATAATGAAATTAAAGTAAGTATCTTATAATCTAATAAGTAATAACAGAAAACATAGTTATAACTTATAAATCGGAAACCAAAAAATGAGCGAAATACTTCGCCTGGACTTTCCTATACTTATAAAATAACATTGTTTTATATTTTCCAACACTTTCGATATACACCTGTCTAGACACGACTAGTAAAAGTAAATAGTTCTTATAAGTTGTAACATCTTGAAGCGGTTGAAGAAAGACCGACCGCTGCGCTCTGCAAGCATGAGGTTGGGTAAAATATTCGGACTGAATCAACGGAAGCGCGAAAATTGATATTTAAAAATATATTAATAACTCGAGAAGTATTATTTTTAGCAAGAAATTACGCTTATTAATTTGCATTTAGAATTTTAAAACCTTTCTGATTTTAAAGCCAAAATGCCACGTTTCCATTTAAAAAAAAGTTATTTTTTACCGTGGCCGCCATATTAAAATTGGAAACTCAAGTTTTTTTCTTAAATACAATCGAGAAGAATTTGCCCTACAACTTTGCTCTTGGGTTTGCGAGTCTATCTATTAACATAAAAAAGTTAGCCTACACTGAACATTAAACGACTAGTACAAGAATACAACTGCTGTAGAAATATGTGAAATTCTTCTAAGGACAAAAAGATTATTAAGGGGCAAAAAATTCGATTTTTTGATTTTTTGTAAAAAGATTCTCCTAAAGCAAACAAAAGAAGAAATCAATTTTTTAATTTTGTAGCGAAAATTTTGGGGGGGAGGGGGAACAGTAGCCCCCCTAAATATTAAAGTATCAAGAAAATATTATTATATTCGGATTTTGCTATTAATGGTGAGCTAGTTGACGTTAACAGAAATATTTTATTGCCCCCCGTTAAATAAATAAAAGGGTACCAATCTTCAATTTTCAAAAATTCATAGAGGACGTCACAGTGAAATTATATCAATGCGCAAAAAAAACAAATTGTAGAAGATTCCCAGCTCTATCAGCTTAAAAAGTTTAAACAAAAACGTGTGGGCAGTTTTTGAGATTTTTTTTTTGAAAATTTCAAAAACTTTGGAGTGGTGCCATTGAGGTCGTTTTTCGATTTTCAAAATTAATGATATTTCATGGTATAGTACCCTTAAGGGGTACCAAACAAGATGTAGTTGATCCCAATCAAACAACTGGTTTTTGAGTAAATGGGCGTTAAAGTCGAAATTTTCAAAAATTCGTAGCGGCCGCCATGTTGAAGCTAGAGAGTTCGGTAGAAAAATGTTTGATTTGTTCTAAGGCCTTCTATAATTTCCACTATTCCAATTTCCAAAATTCAATTTCTGAAAAAAATGCTACCAAAAAAACATGTCTAACTTCCGCTTCCGGTTTCGGATTCTTTTTAAAAGCTTATTTTGTCGATAAATTTTTGATATACCTCCTCATTCCAAAGCACATCGAAATCGGTCCAGCCGTTCCGGAGATATGAGCGTTACCCACCCACACACCCACACACCCACACACCCACCCACACACACACCCACAGACAGACATTTTTTAAAAACCACTTTTTTAGGATCCTGGAAGCCCAAAACATGTATTTCCGTCAAAATCTCGATTTTGAAAATTTGCATGAAATCAATACTTCCCTATACTGAAAGTATAGGAAAGTAAAAAGTTGTTTAAAGAGCCAGTACAGACCTCTCACTCAGTGGCGGTCCGTCCTATTAGGCAGGGTAAGCAGTGCCTATCCATAATTTTGCAAATATGGCAAATCACACATTAACTTGGCTTTGGACCATAATTATTAGGTTTACAAAGGAGGGACAAGCGCAGTCGAATAATTTTTAGAATTTTTCGATTTAAGCTCGGGCCACAAAGCCGATGAGTTCAAAAATTTGAGTGTCAAGAGTTAACAACGTGTAATTATTGCGAGAAGCTAGTTGCACAAACCTACGACGGTGCAACAGTTATGTCTTCAGCAATAAATGGTTTGCAAAAAATTAAAAGAAAATGCACCTCAAACATTATTTGTACATTGTTGGGCACAGATGCCTTCAACAATCATCTGGCCATACTTCGGAAAGTAAATGACTTTTTGCATTTCTTCATTTTCAAAATTCTTTTCAAAGTCGCCGAAGCGCGCGTGTCTTAGATTTATTACATACAAAACGAGTTCCTAGAGCTGTAGCTACCTATTCGCTGGAACTTTTCTTCGTGTGTTGCATTTACGCTAAAAGAACGTAGAGAACTTTTATTAGGAGTGTTTGAGTGGAAATTAAACTTTGATAATTTTAAAAATGACAAGGCTACACTAAGCGATGCAATTTTGTATTTCATCTATTGCTTTTTACTTTCCTATACTTTCAGTATAGGGAAGTATTGATTTCATGCAAATTTTCAAAATCGAGATTTTGACGGAAATACATGTTTTGGGCTTCCAGGATCCTAAAAAAGTGGTTTTTAAAAAATGTCTGTCTGTGTGTGTCTGTCTGTCTGTGTGGGTGTGTGTGTACGTGTGTGTGTACTAATCTCCCAATTTTCACTCTGACGCCCTCCAGAGATTTTTTAATTTTGGAATTGACGCGTTTTCCAGAAGTTACACGATTTTAACTACGTCTATTATTCAGCTCTAATAAAAAATGTTTCATTCTTTTGGATATTTTTGATAACTCTACAAATAAAGTTATTATAAGCATTTTTGATACGCGCATTACCCATCGCTTTTATGTAGTCAGCAAGCGCGGCCTGTACGTAACCAACGCAACGCCTTGAGTCTGGAGCGAGCGGCTTGTACCGGCTTGAGATGACTAGTAGATGTAAATTTCCATCACTTCTTGACGCGACAATATTTAAAACGTAAAAAGTATGGAAAAGTACCAGTTTCGCCCATTTTTTAATTAGCTGTACTTACCAGTAAATTAACGGCTAATTTACTGGTAAATTTAGTAAATATCATAATTTGCCGGTAAATTTAAAACACTAAGTATGATCTGATCAAAACTGTGTTTATTTTACACAGAGTGTGTTTTTCAATATTAACAAATAAAGCAGTTGTAAGTGCCACCTTTGAAGGTTCGTACCTCGAAAACCAAGCATTTTAGGACCCATTTTTATATGACCTTTTTTCTTATTTTGGATGGATCTACATGTCCACCTAGTTTGGCAGTCACCCTGGATACTTTTACATCCCTACGCTAGAAGTAGGGGTGGGAATGACAAAAATCAAGCAAAACATTACAATAAAAGCAATTTGTTTCCAAATTTCGGCTGAGATTCCTGTAAGGAACCACACCGTTATTTTTATATAAAATTTATAGAACAAACAGTTAAATGTGGGCCACTTACACTGATCAATGTTCACTCATTTATTACACTTAAAAATTAAACTAAATCATAAAAAAGTACATTAAACTAAAAAATTAATTTTTAAACACATTATCATTAACATCTCCACTTGTTCTAATCTTCAGGCATTTCTCCTGTTGATCTCCATCTACATACAAGAAGACTTCTGCAGTCAAACTTTTACGATCTGGAACATTGGCAATAAAATATTCTGCACTAGAAAGCTTCTCATTTCGAGGTACTCTCATCTGCGTACCCTCATAGCTTGGCTTTGTACAATTTAAGCTCGCATTATCAAGTGAGCAGGACTCTTTTTCTTGTCCAATAAAGTTATCAATGACACTGCTGCTGGACTGATTCGCGTTTTGTATTAAATCCCAAAAAAATAATTCCCTTGGTGTTAGCGGTGAGGATGCACTGTGTACTTCAACTTTTGTTTCCCTAACCGTAGGTATCGCAAGATTATCAGGACGGTTTGGCCCCTTTTCAGGCTTGGAAGCAATACTACATCGCCGAAAGACTGTGTCTGCTTTACTTTCACTTTTAGGATCATTCCCTGTTAATGTTTCTTCTAAGATAGGTACTACACTGTCAGTATAATTTTGTATTTTTTTCACATTTAATACAGGTGCCGTTTCCAATTTATCCTGACTTCTCTGAATGGTGCTCAATGAAATCATGTAGAGATCTTTCTGTTTGGAAGTTTTACTTCTGGAAGATGACGAATTAAGAAGTGAATCAGATTCCAGTCTGCTTAAATCACCCCCTTTTACACATCTCCATAAGCAGACTAATATAGATAACAAGATCACAAATACAATTAAAGCCACAGTCCAATAATAATATGGCCACTGGTGAGGCCAATTATTATGTTCTCTCGGCAAGAAAACAAAGATTAAGGGGCAGATTATAAGCCAAAATAGTATGAAAAGGAATACAACACAAATTGGAAAAGTTATCCATCTTAAAGGATGTGACCGCAATTTATGTGGGGTATAATGTTTCAAATTTTTTTGTTTTGTTGCACAACTTTTTAAGTTCATTTTGGGATCACTTCACTTTATTAAAAACACCATTTAACTAAAAAGTATTGTAATAACTATAACTAACGTGAATACCAAATGAAAATTTATAAACCGTTACATAATTATGTAACCGGAAGAGGTTTAGATATCAACTTCCTTATTAGATAGGTGACCACAACCTTTAATGGAATATTTTTAACAAAATAACATACTTCCAGCATAAGACAGCATTGATTTTTTTAATGCTACTACAATTAGGAATGAACTTTAATTTGGTTTCTTCTTCAATATTTTCAGGAATGGTCAGGTTTTAGGGCCTTAGGGGAGGAGTGCTCTACTTTAAAATAGACGCGGTCAAAAAAGAAACTTAGATTCGAATTTTATGCATGTCAAATAGCCAATCTATGCAAACACGACCTCCTTATCCTTCCCAACATCGATTTATTGTTTTTTAAATTTTTAATTTCAAAATCGATATGAGCATGTTAAATGACAATAGGAACCACTTTCCACTGAGAAAACACCACTGAAAGATTTCCTTTTGGTCGTTTACCTGAACAATTTAATTGAGTTATCACAAAGGTGAATAGGATGTGAAAAATCTATTTTGAGATTTCAATGGATAAAAGTTGCAACTAGAAAACACAAAATATCATGAAACCCGGCGACTGCTTCAAAAAATAGGGGGGTGGGGGTAGGGTGCTCTACGTCAATATGGACGCCCTCGGAAAGAACCTTAGATTCGTATTCTACACATCCTACCACACTCTAGTGCCCCCCTTACCAACGATTTTTTGATATTTTAAGAAGTACGAATTTCGGTTTCAAAATCAGTATGAACATGTTAACGCACCTCTGGGAGGTTTCCTTTTGGTTGCTTATCTGAAGTTTAATGGACAATCGCCATAAAATACGTCTATTGGCAAAAAATTCTATCAACAAAAAATCATGACATCGATTTTAGATTTCAATCAATAAATAGTTTGCAATAACCAAATACTTAAAACAAAAAATTTTAAACTCAAAAAATTTTTAAAACAACCTTCAAAATTTTCAAAATTATTAAAATATTAAAAATTTTCAAAATCTCAATCATTTTTCAAAATTTTCTAAATTTTCAAAAAGTTTTCAAATATTTTCATAATTTCCCAAAATTTCCAAAAAATTTCAGAATTTTGAAACAAAAAATTTTCTAAATTTTTTAAAAATTTTGTTTAAAATTTTATAAAAATTTGAATACCAACCTGTATTAAATATTTCTGAAAATTTTCGGAATTTCCATATTGTCAAAACTCTCAAAAATTTTAAAAACTTTCAATGACATTTTTCATTGCACTCTGAATTCCATTACACAACCTTTTAATTCTGTTATTTAGAGTATTCCTCTCTACTGCAGGAACTGCAACTGTTTTAGTACTTAACTTTATTTGAGCAACTTCATGCAGTTTGGTGCAGAAGTTTCGAAGCAAGTGTTGCAGCATTTTTTTGAATTAATTGATTTCCACATGGTCATGTCTCTGCTAATCTTTTTGTTAGGCTACTATCGCTGTCTCCGATAAGGTACACATATTTTAAACTATGCATTTCGACACTTCTCATAAACCCCTCAACAACTATATCTGCTACCATACCCGTTCATGGATTGTTCCAATTTTTAAAACATTTATGAATTGGGGGATCACAGTTTTTTGGTATTTGCACGTGAACACACATCAATATTTATTTCTAATTAAAAATAGTAATTCTCCAGTTCTGTTATAACTCCTACACAAGAACACATGTTATAATTTTTCTTATATGAGTGTTTACTCCAGGTTCCGTCCGCTACTACTTTTATCATTGGTATGTTGTCTAAATCTATTCTTCCCTCTTCAATTGCCAACTGTGCTTCTTCTTTTCCTGCACTTTCTGTTAATTTCCATACAGTATTATGAATGTACGAAACTCGAAACTAAACCTTCCTCAGTTTTAGCGTATAAATGAAGCCACATTGGGGATATGTCGCAAGTAGAGAGAAATTTCTTTAATTTGCAGGAAAAAATAGACTTGATTACAGAAAGCTGCAGAAATACGAGGCATATCCACAAACTAAGTTCCGACTGGTCATAAAAACTACAAAAACTTTTTTGTATCTTAAACTACTTCTCAACATAATCGCCATTTAAATTTAAACATTTATGGTAGCGTGGCACAAGCTTTTGTATACCACTATCTGTGAAATTTGCGTCCAACTCTTTCATCCAATATTTAACTACTGTTTTTAGTTCATTATTGGTGTTTTATCACTGGCCTGCTAAAAATTTCTTAAGGTGAAGAAAGAGATGAAAATTACTAGGTGCAAGATCGGGACTGTAGGGTGGATGATCAAAAATTTTCCAAGAGTTGTCGTGTGAGAGCGGCTGTGTGTGGTCGTGCGTCGTCCTGCCTTCGTTAAACTGTCTGCACCACCTTCTTACCATTCCTTCACTAATTGCATTTTCACGATATACTTCGCAAATTTGTCAAAAGTTTCTGCGGGCGGAAAATTTTTTGCATTAAAAAATTTAATCACGAACCGTATCTCACAACTGGATGGATTTTGTGTAACGTTGTTCATTTTGACACAACGTGACAAGTCTACCATTAACGACGTACGAATCATTTGTCTTCCAGGGCCTTCTTATTTTGTAATGAAGCTTTCCTGGCCAGATTTGTCTCAATGGCGCCATTTGATCAAAACATATCCACGATCGGAACTTAGTTTGTGGATATGCCTCGTAAGTCAAATTCAGATTTGAATTCTACGAAAAATGTTTTAATTACTACAGCTAAAAAAGACTGCACAAAATAAACAAACTTGGCACCTGAAATTGAAAGCAACCCAAAATTAACAGAAATATCAAACTTAACCTCAAAATCAGGTTTTAGGAATGAATTTCTGAATTCCAGAAAAGGAATAAGTCCCAAAATGGAGAAAGAACCCTTATCCCTAAGAAAACTTTGTTCTCGGAAAGCAAAAGGAATCATATTAAAAAAAAAGGAAAACTCAGATTTACATAAAAAAAAAGAAGAAGAATCCGGTAATCAAACAATCAATCAAACCAAAAATTAACAGAAATATTCAACTTAAATTCAGATTCAAGTTCTAGGAATACTTTACTGGATTCCAGAAACGATAAAACTTTAAAATTGAAGAAGAATCCTAAATGAAAGTAAACTTGGCTCTCGGGAAGGACGGAAAATCATATTACCGAAAAACGCAAAACTTAAATTCAGATAAGCAACAAAAAGAAGAAGAATGCAAAGAAGGAACACGGTTGCTTCTTGAAACAGAAGGAACTTTACACGAGTCTAAAAATCTTGAAAACATTTTAATTACCAAAAAAGAAAAACATCTAAATTCTGATGACTGTACAGAGGTAATAAGTAATAGTGAAGATAGCATCCCTACCAGACATTCAGGATTTAGTGACAATAGTTTTGATGATCTTTTGTATTCGCCTAGGCCCTAGTGCAACAACTTTAGGTAAAGTAAGCAATTTAATTTTTTTAAGTACAACAATTGCAGTGTTTATACTTGCAGTCTGAATATTATGCAAATTCCTTAATATTAGAGCTGCAACCATTAAATCCCATAACAAGCAGTATTTCTCGAATAACTCAACATAGCATTTAAAATTCTTTTAAGGAAAATAGAACACTGTATACAAAATCGAACATTTGTTAATACTCTTTTCCCTTATTATTTTACAACAAGTATAGGAAAAAAATTGTTTAGAATCAAGAATTGCATCTAAGGCTAGTTTAAAATTTATGTGGTGGTTCTAGCTAAAATTACAAAATAAAATTCTCATACTTTCGTAATGATAGTGGGTGCAATGGAATTTTAAACTTCTTTGCGAAACAAAACAATAATGCATAATTGTCAATGTCAACACTATTTTACAAAAAACAAGAAAATATGTAAATTAATAAAATGTGAAACAAAGGGTACTTGTTTTATGGTATAGGTCAAAATAGCATTAAATTAATATGTACAAGAGTAATTATTATAGTAACCGTTCAAATTGGGCACTATCATTATCTAGACAGCAGTAAATTCTTGAACTACAGTATTCGAAGCCCGACGGGGCATTCCGTGGGCAATGTTGACAATACATTTGTAATGGATGCGACTAAATCTCTACACTGTTGTATCTATCTCAATAAATATCATCTTGTAGATATCCCCAAAGAAAAAAATTAGCGGTTCATGTCAGGTGACCGTGGGGGCCAATGTACATCTTAAATGTTAAATAAAATTAGCACAACTGGTAAATGACAAAATAGAAACAATAAAACAAGCGAACTCTACCTTTTGTTTCATTGCTGTTGCTATGATGTTATTAAAATATTAAAAGTTAAAATATGGCTGTCTAGATAATGATAGTGCACAATAAGAGCAGTTACCATAATAATTACTTTCATACATATTAATTTAATGATATTTTGACCTATACCATAAAACAAGTAACTTTTGTTTCACAGCCGTTACGATTATGTTATTAAACGAATAATGAGTATCTGTATATAAAATACTTAATCACGTTAACAATATCTATTTATTTAAACCGTATACGTATTTCAGCATGTTTACATGCCATTGTCAAAGGTTATATGAAAGTAAACAGTTAGTGTTGTTATAGCAATAGAACTTTTTTACTTATCTTGGTAATCGTCTGCAGATGACTTGATTTCTTATTCCAAAATGTCCAATGAGAATTTAAGAGATCAATTTGCTCATTCATTAACGGTACAGTTTTTAAATGTTTGTGAATTTCAAAAGCTTCTAGTATATCTAATTTACGTTTATCATCACAAAAGTGTAAACATTTTATGGTGTTGTTAGATGTCATTGAATGATTTTGTTCTAGTAAGTGTTTAGCGTAATTGGATTTATGTGGGTGTTTGTATTTGTAACAACGTACGTGTTCTTTATACCTAATATCAAATACAAACACCCACATAAATCCAATTACGCATACTTTCACATACTTTCTACAGCGGTTGTATTCTTGTAGTACTAGTCGTTTAATGTTCAGTGTAGGCTAACTTTTTTATTTTAATAGATAGACTCGCAAACCCAAGAGCAAAGTTGTAGGGCAAATTCTTCTCGATTGTATTTAAGAAAAAAACTTGAGTTTCCAATTTTAATATGGCGGCCACGGTAAAAAATAACGTTTTTTTAAATGGAAACGTGGCATTTTGGCTTTAAAATCAGAAAGGTTTTGAAATTCTAAATACAAATTAATAAGAGTAATTTCTTGCTAAAAATAATACTTCTCGAGTTATTAATACATTTTCAAACATCAACACGCTTCCTTACTCGTGCCTCCGGTTCATTTCAGTTCGGTTGTTTCACATGTACTCAGTTGCAGGCGGAGCCAGCGTGGTAATGGTAGGTTTAAATTACGCTCTTCAGGCTTGAAGTTTTTATAAACGCTGTTTACTTTTACTGGCCGGGTCTAGACAGGTGTACATTAAAAGTGTTGGAAAATATAAAACAATGTTAATTTATAAGTATAGGAAAGTCCAGGCGAAGTGTTTCGCTCATTTTTATTTATAATTTCATACTGGCTTTGACTGATACAATGTACCAGGTTCTTCAAACAAAACAATTAGACATGGCGTATTGTCGAAATAGAATTTCAGTTACTTAATAATTTAAGAAAAAACAGAAGCGATATTACATTTAGTGAAATTCATTGAAACTATTGATGCTGTTGGAGCACCTCTTTCTTAGTAAGCGCAGTGATTCTGTAAAAATACTTATTTATACATACATGTTTTCTTGGTAATACTTGATAAGGATAAGTAGCTTAATTTTTAGAATAAAGATATTCCTCTTTAATCTTAATGTTAAATAATTTTTGGCATTGCCTACCCAAATGTTGAACTCACGGACTGCCACTGGTCTCACTGGGAGTGAGCTGTTTAGTAATATTTACATAAGTAATCCGGGAATTATCAGCAGGTAAAGGCTTGGGTCCCTTCGAAACCAAGTGCCCCAATTCGCGGTGAAAATACTGTACTACTTTTGCTTTCCAGCAGCTGTATCTGTTTGAAGGCTTAGACTTTAGACTAATACTAATGTTGCTACAGTTTCCTTTTAATGGACTAAATATAATTATTACACAATATTATAAACGCCTAAAATTATCTAAAATAAATCTGTTGCGTATTTTCCTGGTGTTATGTTAACAAGGACTCGGTTTAAAATAGTTTTTCTCTAGTGTGCTGCTTCTGTAATCTATTGATGTTTATAGCATTTTTATTTTCGTCCTGCTGGCAAGAGTATAAAGTTGTATTTGACCTAAAACTATCTGAGCTGACCACAAAAGATGTATGTCATAGTGAAGCACTGCGAACATGTAATAACGTCTTGCAAAAACGGCAATTTATACCCTTTTAAGTGCGTAAGGCTACAATGAAAGTTTTAACCAAAATAAACACTAATGGAGGTACTATTTCTATTATTTATTTATTGTGGTTATATTCATTTACAAGAACTTTGTTGGTGTTTGAAAATAAAAATATTTATTAAATGTTTATCTTTGTATTTTGTAGTACAATCAAGAGTTTATGCCATATTTCACATAACATTAGCAATGTTCTTGATAATCTGTATGGTAGAGTTGTACTTAACCATAGAAGTGAAAAATAAATTTAAATACAAGAAAATTCATCCAGAATTAGAAATGCGACCCATAATTAACGCAACTTTAAAACTTGTTTCAATCTGGTATAATGAAAATGACGTCACTACCGTTGATAAATGTATTAAGTTAACTGATGATTTCTTGGAAGGTAAACACCACCCCTTCTACAACTATTTTTATAAGTTATTACTAGATTTTGAATATTTCAATGAAATATAAATATTCAAATTGTCAGGTTTATCTTATACTTGTTAGCTTACAGAATCAAGAATGCTTCCAGAACCCGAAAATGTAGCTCCAATATGTGATTTTAAACATCCTCCACAAAACGACCAAATATGTCCTTTGGATTTGGACAATTTTGGTCCATGTGTTTCACCTTTTTATGGATATTACAGCATTTCACCGTGCATATTTCTCAAACTAAGTAAGGTAGGTAGGTAGCTAGGCGCATTTAATATAGGTAGTAAGAAATAACGTTTTGCTGAATGTTGACTTAATCTATGATAGGAGTAGGGAAGATCTGTACAAGAAAAAAGTAAACAAATTATTTTTTTGTTAACAGATGGTGTCAAAACAGTTCTGTTATTCTTTATTTATTATATTTTACATTAATCGAAACAATAGAAATATTACAAATGCATCATTTTAGGTTAATGGCTGGATTCCTAGATATTACAGCGGTTCAGATAAATTGCCACCCTCAATGCCTAAAGATCTAGGCAAGGCAATAAGTAATAAAATTAACACCGCACGACTAGAAGTACGTATTTATTGTTAGTTTTTTTTTGTTATTTAATTCAATTTTCACTTTCTTTGTCTTGGTAAATAATTAGGGTGAACAAGTTTGGATAAGCTGTGAAGGTGAACATAATATAGATAAAGAAAGTGTTGAAGCCATTAATTACTATCCAAACAGAGGTTTTCCTTCATATTATTTTCCTGTGAAGCATAAAGATAATGAATATTTAAGTCCTTTGATTGCTGTTGAGATTGTTAACCCTAAACGTAAGTAAAATACAATGACTATTTAAAACATTGAAGAATTTTAAAATAGTTGTTTAAATGGTAGACACACAATATATATTGTATGTTTATAATCTTTTTATTGCATTTGATGTTTTTATTAATTTACAGCAGGTTTTATTATTAGCATTAAATGTAGTGCATGGACCAAAGATTTAGAGCATCGAAGTGGTGATCCAAATCAACAAGACGCAACTCTACATTTTGGAATTATGAGAGAAGAATTGAACCACCAAGATGAATAATACCAATAAGAACGATACAGTGACACTTGTATTTTTAATTATTTGTAAAACATTTAGCCATGGTGCAGCAAACACAAGTTTGTTAGGTTACGAAGTTACAATGGCCCTAAAGGACCAGAAAAAAAATGTAACTATTATAGAAATTTTTACTTTAAAACTAGACGCTACTTACTTTAAAACTAAATCATTTCTACTTCAGAGCAGAAATTTTCATTTCCTATTTTTAACGTAGAAATGTCTAGTTTTAAAATAGAAATTTCTAGTTATATTTTTTCATATGTGGCTGATTGTATCATTATCTAAATAAGTCGGAGATTGAAATAAAACAATAAAGTTATTGAAAAATATCTACCCTAAGTAATTAAATTAATTTTGAAATGTTGTACCAAATTGCTGTTTATGTTTATCGAAAGAAAACCTTTCTTACTCAATAAATCTTTATTGCTCTTATACGAGACACCAGGTAACTTCTTTACATTTTCCATTAAACTTTTACTATCATAGAAATAGAGACAATTTTTCTTATGAAACTTAGATTAATTAAAAATTTATTTAATGTTTTCTTTGTGGAATTAGCTAATCAATGGTTAAGTACATCTGAATAAAGGCAGAGTGCGTTTTTATATCATTGATTGGAATGTTTTTTGCCCATGCTGAACAACGAATGTTGGTAATGTATCCTTCTAAAAAGAGAATTGGTAATTAATTTTCTGAGAAACTAAACTATGGTTCTAGCTTTTTTATACAAGACACGAGGTAACTTCTTTACATTTTACATTAAACTTTCACTATCATACAAATAAATAAAATCTTTCTTGGGATATTAAGATTAATTAAAAATTTATTTAATTTTTTCTCTATGGAATTAGCTAATGAATGGCTAAATACATCTGAATAAAGGTAGAGTGCGTTTTTATATCATTGATTGGAATGTTTTGCCCATGCTGAACAACGAATATTGGTAATGTATTCCTCTAAAAATAGAATTGGTAATTAATTTCCTGAGAAACTAAACCATGGTTCTAGCTTTGTTATTATCAATTTGTGGAGAATGTTTCCTTACAACACAGAAAATCTCATTTTTAAACTGAAAATTGTGTACCTAATTGTTTTAGTTTATTATCCATTATAAGCTGCGGCTGTAGGATACACTAATCGGGTTGCCATTATTTATTCAGTTTTAGACCAGGCAGCCTAGTTCTTGGATTATTTTCCAATTATACTTTAAGTCGAACCAGATACGTATGTGGTAACTATAAGGCGTCGTTTGGGATTATATAGTGCGATTAAGAAAAAAAGGGAATTAGATCAGACCGTGACTAGGCTGTTGGTAACAATACTTCTCATATTTTTAAGTTTGATATCAATGATAATCTACTTTGTAAACTCTAAAATAAACTTGACAGTTTAAGAAAAAATTGACGTTAACAAAAACAAATTTCTTGTTAGAGCACAAAACCTTTATTATTACATAATGCATTTAATAATATGAAGAGACTAGTAGCACTATGCATTGAAGCTCAATGGGGGGATATTTAAGCACTTATTGTAAATTATTCAGTTTCCAACAATTCTTATTTCGCAATAAATTTTCTTGTTTAGTTCCGTTACTTGTTTTGTGTATTTTCTACATAACCTAATAGCATTAAAAGTTATAACATTTACAGGCATAAGTTATAAAATAAAATTATAATTCATGAGTATCTGTATATAAAATACTTAATTACTTTAACAATATTGTTAAAGTACTTAAGTATTTCATATACAGATACTCATTAAATATGGACTTTAACGAAGTAAAGCTGGAATTTATAAATAAAATTATAATTACTTACTTTTATTTACGAATCAGTCCACAACACAACTGTCGAGCATTATTTTGACATTGACATCAAATTATTAAACAAGAGAAACAGTGCTACCAATATTCATAAGTAAAGCAAAGGGAGCTTTTACTACCACATATAACACAACTACACTACGCATTAATCTAACAAAAATAGAAGACTTTCGAACATTAACCAAATACTTTACAGAAAACAAAATTCAATATCATACCTACCAAAATCCCAATGATAAACCAATAGCTGTAGTTATTAAAAACGTTCCATTATCTCTCACTGATGATGAAATAAAAGAGGAGCTAATCAATCAAGTACCAATAACTAAAGTAACACGTCTATACACCAAAGATAAAAAGCCCCTGCCAGTTTGTGCAATAGAATTAACCAATAACGAAGAAGCAAAACGGATTTACTCGCTAAAATCAATATTCCATTCCATTGTAACAGTAGAAGCCAGAAGGAAACCCAAAAACATTCCCCAGTGCCATAGGTGCCAGCAGTATGGCCACACGAAAAACTACTGTAGTTTAACACCACAATGTGTAAAATGCGCAGGGAACCACTTACACACTAACTGTCAAAAGAAACCCAGTGATCCACCCAAATGCGTTAACTGTGGGGGCAATCATAGCGCAAATTACCGCGGCTGTCCTCACCATATTGAGTTATTAAAACAACGTAAAAGAACTCAACCAACCAACTCGTATGTAAACAGCACGCAGACTTTTGCAGACAAATTCAAGAGTATCCTAACCCCGAACGCTACTCCTACTCCTTGCCAAATACACCCTCAATACCAAACAACCTTATCCAAACTCTACTTGATCTCATTACGCCATATCTCAGTCAAATCAAAACTTTCATTATCAACACTCTCTTACCAATGCTCATCAATGGACCGTAATCACAGGAAAACCATACAAAACTTAACCATCCTTAATTGGAACGCTAATGGCATCATCAACCAACGCTCACTACTTATTAGCTTCCTAGCAAGATACAATGTGGACATCGCCTGCATAACAGAAACACACCTAGATCAGACCATTAAGTTCCAAATACCAGGATATAACATACATCGTAAAGATCGAAACTCCAGAGTAGCTGCTGGTGGAGTGGCGATACTCATCAAAAAAAAATATGTGCATTCTCTACTTTCCGAAATCCCCAATTTAAAAATCGAGTTGATTGCAATTAAGGCCAAACTCGACGATCATAGTAACATCACAATAATCAGTGCTTACAGGCAGCCCAACATTAAGCTTGTCGAGGAAGATATCATTAAAGTTTTCGATACGTCCGAACCCATGCTGGTTCTTGGAGATCTAAATGCCAAAAATACCCTATGGGGTTGTAGAGCTTCAAACCCCGAGGGCAACAAACTTGAAAACCTGGCCACAAATAACTCTTTCCAAATTCTGACACCTAATGAATATACTTATTTCCCGTATCGCGAAGACCACCAACCTGATACACTTGACATAGTTCTTCAGAAAAATTTTAATAAACCAATCTACCAAAGAGTCATAACCGAACTAAATTCCGATCACCTCCCTGTTATTGTCTCATTTACGAACGCTTTAACCATCAAGCAACCCATCCCAAAACTAATTAATGGTAAAGTAGATTGGAACATCTTCGAAGATCAGATGAATAGTAAGCTACACTGTCCTACAAGTCTTCAAATAGAAAAAGACCTTGATGTAGCCATAAGCCATCTTACCTCAACAATAGAGGAAAGTATTAGGCTCGCCACCACAGCAACTCCTAGACGAACTTATCAGACTGATTATAGTCCCCCTAGGTACGTTATTGACCTAATTAAAACAAAAAGTCAACTTCGAAGGGAATGGCAAAGAACCAGGGATCACCAACTCAAAAACAGACTAAACAACATAACCCACCGAATCAAA
Organism: Ctenicera cuprea; assembly: GCA_958336395.1. Classification (NCBI taxonomy): domain Eukaryota; kingdom Metazoa; phylum Arthropoda; class Insecta; order Coleoptera; family Elateridae; genus Ctenicera; species Ctenicera cuprea. The sequence goes on along the minus strand of OY284487.1, from coordinate 38,468,408 downwards.
CTAGAATTAGACACCATAAGAATCACGGCATACCAAAAGCACATAGCTGACTTTAGCACGGGAGACTGGGGCTTATGGAAAACCACAAGGAAAATACTAAACCAAAAAACAGAACTTCCCCCATTGTCCTCCGAAGATAATAACATAACCTACACCACAGACCTCGAAAAAGCAGCTGCTTTCGCTAGTAATCTTGAAAGTAATTTCACTCCTGTAATCACTTGCACGCCCACCCACCAATACCAAGTCATCAATGATATAGAAAGAAGAGTACCTATACCTGATTGTATCCAACCAACTTCACCCGGTGAACTCCTTAGCATCATACAGAACCTCCCAGATAAAAAATCACCTGGACACGACCTAATCACCAACAATATCCTCAAACATTTCACAAAGAAGACGTTAGCCCATTTAAGCTCAACACTCAACGCCTGCATGAGACTGGGCTACTTCCCACAAACCTGGAAGCATGCACAGATCGTCATGATCCCAAAATCGGGTAAAAACAAAAAGAAATTAAACAGCTATAGACCCATTAGTCTACTGACATCACTTTCAAAGCTCTTCGAAAAAGTAATCCACAGTCGACTACTTAATCATATCGAAAATCAAAACATAATACCTAAATATCAATTTGGCTTCAGGAAAGGCCATTCTACGAGTTATCAGCTTCAAAGAATAAGCGAGCTCATCGAACGGGGCTACAACAACAAACAGTACACGGCAGCAATCTTCCTCGATGTCGCGCAGGCGTTCGACAGGGTATGGATTGAAGGCCTCAAGAGGAAAATCCTTCATATTACAATGCCCGCTTATCTCAAAGCAATCATATTCTCCTTTCTGGACAACAGAACATTTGCTGTCAAAATCAACACAACCCTATCTGAAATCACCAGGATCCGTGCTGGAGTTCCCCAGGGCAGCATCCTGGGACCGACTCTCTTCAACATATATACGTCTGATTTACCAGAGCCTGGTGCTACAATAGCTACCTTCGCAGACGACACCTCTATGTTCACGCAATCCGATAACCTCAACGAAGCAATCTCCAAATTACAGACCGAAACTGACAAACTTTTAACTTGGTTCAGAACCTGGAACATCAGAATAAATCCTGATAAATGCCAAACCAAAATTTTTATACTAAGAAGGCTCAATAATCCTCTTTGCATACAAGTAGAGAACAATGAAATACCTTGGAACCCCAACAACAGTGCTGTTAAATACTTGGGATTATATCTTGACACTCGATTAAGCTGGGGGTATCACATAAATCAAAAGCTTACCCAAAGCTACGCTAGATTACAACAATTATATCCACTTATCAACCGCAAATCCTCGTTAAAAATTGAATGTGCAACACTACTCTACAAAACCCTAATTAGACCTCTCGTCTTATATGGATCACCGGTCTGGTGCAACACCTCAAACACCAACATTCAGAAAATACAACGCCTCCAAAACAAAATTCTAAGAATAATAGTTAACGCACCGTGGTACGTTAGAAATACCCAACTCCATGAAGAACTCGGCATTTTACCCATTGATCAACACATCAAGAACTGTGCGGAAAAATTTCTCTCAAACGCGAGTGAATGCAGTGGTGCGGAATTCTATCAACTCTTTGAAATCAATATTCACACCAGGCTTAAACGCAAACTACCACAGGACCTAGTTACAGCAAATCATAGACAAAATTAACCAAAAGTGAATTCAACGCGCTAATTATTTTTGTCGCACTATGTTACAATATATGTATATTCTAAGTTATAATATGTCACAAAATCTTTTACCTATGCTATGTATAACAAATGATTGTTGATCTGGCAATAAATGTATATTAAAAAAAAAAAAAAAAAAACAATATTCATAATATAATCACGGCCTGCCATAATTCCATTTTTTCTGAATCGCACGGTATAGGTATACAAGGTTATTCAAGAGTATGGAATAAAATTCTTATTTCTGTAGCGCGTTGGTCTTTAAAAAAATGCTCAAACACTTATATTAATCTAAATATAACTGCATCTTTATGTGATATCTTTTGTTTTCCAATGTCAACATCTTCACCATCAGTCACCTTGACTTAATTTTATTAAATAGCGATCTATTCCATGTCATTTAATTTATTTTGAAAAAATTCTAGTAGGCTACGAACTGATGGAAGTAAAATAAAACACAACTTTTACCTTTAGATATATTAGGTACGCGAAAATTTCAGGAAACTTGAACAGGAAAATGAATGACACAGTTACTAACACACAGATTAGAGAGTTTATTTTACACGAGCTTCTGAGCATGTTTACAAAGGTGTCAAATGTTTTGAACACTTAGTTAATAATTGTTTGAATTAGTGCAGTTCTAGTGTTATCTGTTGTATTTATTTAACCTGTTATTCAAATTTCTTATGTCATGTCAGTTGCAAACATAAAAACTGCAAGTAGGTACAATTTTCAGTAAATTGTGTATCTTAGAAAATTTGTCATTTATTTGTTTTTATAAAGAATAAGATAACCTGCTGCCTACGCTCAAAACAACGTTTGCTGAAATTTTCGCATATCTAATGTATCTAAAGGTAATAGTAAATAAAAGTAGTGTTTTATTTTACTTCCATCAGTTCATGCCGTACTAGAATTTTTTCAATATAAATTAAATGACGTGGTCTTTCCATGGCACTCATGAAATTTTTCTGTAATAAAATCTTCAAAACTTAAACAAAATGCAAAGTGTGACACATCGTTGCAATCAGAATTAAAAACTCTATTCAAATATGAAAAAAATTAAAAGGCCGACCATAAGAAAAAAAAAGAAGTTTTATAAAGAAAATTTTATTTTCATCGATTTCAACATCAAACTTCTTTAATATTGCAAGGAAAAATCATTGAAATATGAAATCTACCTCTTATTCTGCCACTCTCTACCTCAGCTAACTCAAAGGTATTCTCTCCAAAAATTCTATTTATTTTGAAAGGCCCTATATAAGATAACTGTAGTTTTGCACAAATCTTTTCAGCCCTATTTGCAACTTTTAAGTTTTTAACTACTACTAAATCACCTATCTGATAAAACTTCTTTCTTTTCAAATTTTTATTCTTCCTTTTTTCATACTTGTTCAATGCTGCGTTGTTTTTGATTCTTGCTTGTTCTAAAATCTTACATACTAAAACGTGCGGCTAATAATTACCGCACGCAATTCTACGTTGAAAAACAAGCAAAAAACTTTAACACCAATTTGGTCTTAGACGAAGAGTCTTTAAATTATAAGCACTTAAAGGTTTTTTAATTTGGCAACGCTGTACAATTTAAAGCTAAGAGACATGCATTTAGTTACCCTTGATCGTATATGTTTGTGATTCTGCAATTAAATCAAGTATGTGTTCATGTTTTTCATGGATATCCTCTAAAATTATTGAAATAATTGACAAATCAAGATTGAATGCGTTTTATTTAAATTAATACTCTTTTTTTGGCTACAATAGCTGTTCAAAATGAGCACCTGCAACTTCTACACATTTGGTACACCGAGTAAGAATGTTTGGTATTAGATTTTGCAGCATGTTACGATTGTTTATTTCTCTAACTGCATTATTTATCCGTTCAATAAGTTGTTCTTCGGTTTCAATTTCTACTTGATAAACATGAGTTTTTAAAAAGCCCCAAAAGAAAAAGTCTAGGACATTTAGGTCGGGACTTCTTGCGGGCCATGGTATCGGAGCATTACGCCCGATCCACCGCTCTGGAAAGTTTTGATTTAACCAATCCCTAGTTTCAAGCCCCCAGTGGGCTGGAGCTCCATCTAACGGAGCCCACATATCTCTCCTGACAAGTAATGGTACTTCCTCCAATAATCCCGGTAAATCGTTGTTCAAAAAATTGACAAAATTTTCGGCGTTTAATCGACGAGGCAAAATGTGTGGCCCTATTAGTCTATTTCCGATAATTCCAGCCCATACATTGACGCTGAATCTAAACTGGTGATTAGTTTGATGGAAGACATGAGGGTTTTCATCGGCCCAGTGGTGCATATTGTGCATATTAAACAGTCCGTTACGGGTAAATGTGGCTTCATCCGTCCATAAAATGTTTTCAATGAAAGCCGGGTTGACTGCGTGTTGCCGTAATAACCATCTGCAAAACACCATCCGTCGCGGATAATCTTCCGGAAGCAACCCATGGACTCGCTGAAAGTGGAACGGATGTAAGAGATTTTCTCTTAACACTCGATGTACAGCAGTATGGCTAATATTAAGTCTTCGAGCTGCAGAACGGATACTTTGTCGAGGTTCGTCTTCAAATACCTGTAAGATGTTTTCTTCTATTTCGGGTTGTAATACATGTCGTGGTCGCCCTCCACCAACTCCCTGCATAGGTTCCATTCTCCCTGTTTCTCCATATTCCCATTAATCACACATTGCCCGAACAAACCTATTACAACTTTCTGAACAATGATTTTATTGAATTGTTAGAAGATGTACCACTAATAACTAGAAGAAATATGTGGCTACAACAGGATGGTGCTCCTACACATTACAGCGCCGCAGTACAGGAGTGGTTAAATCACAGATTCGAAAGAAGATGGATAGGAAGGGGAGGACCGATGGCTTGGGCAGCCCGGTCTCCACACCCAACCCCGTGGATTTCTTCTTATGGGGTTACATAAAAAATCTGGTGTATCAGAAACTACCAACTACCCGTGATGTGAGTATCACATCACGCAACTACCTATGAAAACATGCAGCAACGTGTAATATGGGCTTTTAGATAAGTTACAGTGGAGATGTTAACTAGAGTACAAGCATTATTCCGCAAACGAATTGGTTTGTGTTTGCATAACGAAGGTACACAATTTGAACAGCTATTGTTGAATAATCACAAGCTGTAATGTAATGCGATTGTTTAAATAAAATTAAAATCTTCTGTCTTAAATCACTTTTCATTTGTTTTAAAGTAATACTGCGCGGTAAACTTGAATAGATTGTCTAAATTAAATTAAAATAAAAAAAAAACAAGAAAAACTAGTAGAGATAGGTATAGGAAATGTAATAGACGTTTGATGGAAAATTTACAGTAAAATTCAAAAATTAAATAAAAATTTGGGGGTTTTATTTGAAAAAATCAAGTTATGACATATTAAAGTTAGAAAACTTTGAACCGCGGCGACAAACATCCTGTGTAACCAAATTCAACTTTAAAATATTTTAAAAATAGCACATGGTATTCCTAGAAAAATAATGGTTGAATGTGTAAAAAAAGATTTTGCTAGTAAGGTCTGCAAATGTCAAATTTACAGAAGAAAGTTGAATAACTTGGCAACACCGCAACGGAATGGAAAAATCAAAACACAGTCCGAAAGCAAATTGAAATACGAATAATAATTTGCCAAAATATACAGGGTGTTTAATTTAAAAAAATATAAGTTTGCTATGCCACTCTGATATGGAACACCCTGTATAATGGAAAATATTTTTATGTAATAGTACACACGACCCCAAACAACTTTTATTTAAGAAAGTTTCCTCTATCTCTAATACTTAACCTGCAATCGACCAATTACAGCGGGCTGCCACACCCTGTATACCTTTGAAACGGTAGACAAATTCGATTACTTAGGGATACATCTAAATAGGAATAATGAAAGGTATAGTGAAATAAAACAAAAAATACAGGCTGGTACCAGAGCATATTATGCAAACAAAAAATTGTTAAAAGACAAACAAATTAGGATAGAAACAAAAATGAAAATATTTAAAAGCCTAATAAGGCCAGCAGTAACTTACGCAGCAGAAACGATGTGTTTCACAAATAAAGAAGCAGAAGAACTAAGGATATTTGAACGAAAAATATTAAGAACAATACTTGGCCCAATAATAAATGAAGAAGGAGAGATCAGAGCTAGGATGAATCATGAGATATTAAAAGACATCAATGGAGAAGACATTGTGAGATTCATAAAAGCACAACGTATCAGATGGCTGGGTCATGTAATGAGTAGTGAAGGAAGTTTGACAAAAGCAATTATGCAGTGGGAACCAAGGCAAGACAACGTGGTATAATGATGTAATTAAAATAAAGATCTATAAACAATGGAAGTCGCAGCATGGAAGAAGAAAGTAAAGGACAGAAAAACATGGAGACAATTAGTAAACAAAGCGAAGGAACATGGTAAGCTGTGAACAAAGTGAAGTGAAGTAAATGACTGTAAAGGACATAGTGTAAAATGGGGACCGATCCACCCCAGCAATCGGATCTGCAAAGTTTCTGGAAACAGAGCGGTTAAACTCCATCAGGAGTGTGAAGCTAATTATTATTTAATTATTATTAATTACCTTCAATAAATGGTTGCTTTTCTATATAACGTTATACATAAATTAAGCAAAACAGTAAATACATACCTATTCATATATTCATAAAAAAACAAATTTTGGCCCTGAAGGGCTTGAACCACGTTCGAGTTTGTTTTTAACCACAACATCGCAGTAAACTGCTATTATACCAGGTGGGAACGGATTCACTGCGTTGGTTGCCGCGCGAGTGGTCGTGCACGGGTCAAAATTTATTTTATAAAAAATTCCCGGTACGGTCCTGCCTTGAAATTCTTGTTTTATTTTGTAGAATAGTCCTTTCTGAGTGTTTATTTAAATTTTTAAATTGTTTTAGCTTTTCTTGAAAATTTAAATAAACTTTATCTGTTGTGTCGCATCTTAATTTTTCGATGTGTAAGTTTGCACCAGTGGCGTTTATACCCTGGTGCCAGGATCGAAACGGGTGCCCCAAATGTTATAACCTAATATGTCCTTGAGCTTTGTAAAAAAAGCAGAACTACACCATTTCCACAAGGCCGAAACGTACGATTTTAAAGTCTAATCCTGCACAAAACCTGTTGTTTGTATAAGGAGTATTTCAAAAAGCTTGCGACTTTCACTTCTTTCATGCACCGTTATAGAACTCGACAAGCTCTGTCCAACTGCGCAAATATCATCTTGTTACCCCGCCTGGTTTCGGAGTTACAGCGTGTCAAAAAAAAGTTTGGTGCCACCTGGAGGCAAAAATAAAAACTTTCTTAAATCGGTTTTGCTACGTCCCGCTCGATTTTGACGAGTTTTTTTCAACGGTGAAAGCCGAATTGCGCTATCTCGTCTCCTTGAAATATAAGCTCTGGAAAAGTTTCTTCTCATGTAAAGGAATGGGGGGAATAACTTGCATCTGAAAATTTGCACTCGCAACTTTGGCCGCGAATAACAAATAGATGGGGGCTTTTCGGCCCCCCTGAGTGGAGTATGTCAAATCCCGATTCGCACCAAAGAATGAGAAAGATCGCTGTAGTATAATTGTCGGCCGCCATCTTAGACTTCGTCATTTTGGCGGAAATGCTCAAGGTTTAGCTTCTGGCACTGAACGAATTCAGAATCAGCAGGTCATAATAGTATATTATGCAACAAGTTTTAGAAACGGGATTTTAGTCACGAGTTTTATTAGGCACGAGCGGAGCGAGTGTTTATTAAAACGAGTGTCTAGAGAAGTTTATAAAACGAATTGCATACTATACTTTTTCTACAACCATCACAAAAATACTAAAATTTGAAAATTATTTTATTATTATATCTTAAGCCATATTAATTATTTTGACAGATTGATGACAAGTGACAACTAACTTGATTTTTAGTTTCAATAATTGATTTTTGCGATTAAAAACCTAGAGCTAACTTCAGCCCGTGACTAAAACGCACAAAGTCACAGCTTGTCGAGGTGTGTTTAAAAGGTCACTTAGCGTCACGGAAACATATGCGATAAACGGCATTTTAAACATGGAAGTAGAAAAATACCCTTTGAAATATGTATATTAATGTACTCTAACTTGGACTAAATCTATTTTTTTTATTAACAGCAATAATTAAAATAATACATCAAACACTCACAATTTGACACCTAAACCGTGACTAATTTTTTTTGTATGCAACTATCTTAGCTATCTTTATTATTTGTTTAACATTTTTATATATTTTATCCACAACTTACATATTATAGAAGTATAATTCTACTATTGAGAGACGTCTTATGGTATTAATACAACACATGGGTCTTATAATTAAGCCATAAGACACATAACAAAATGAAACTATATTTAAACTTCCTTGTTATTTACATTTATATTCACATTAAAAGAGAAAATATTGTCGGTGTTTACTCACATTGACATTGATATTATTTGTATTTATGTGGTTTAAGACGTTTAATTTACCATTATGACAATTTTGACAGTTTTCATTATTGACAACTTGCTACTCTGATCTTTCATATAATTTAATTCGATGTTTCAATGTCGGTATTAGTGGTCCACATAATTATGCCTCTACAATATTGTAAGTTGTGGATAAAATTTTGTATTGCATTTGTGGATTACCTGCAAATCAAACTCTTGAAAATTTAAACACTTGGCCTTGCGGCCTCTTGCCTAAACTTTTTCGCGAGTATTATTTGCCTCATAATCCACTCATACAATAAATAACTATAAGGTTTCTATATATTTAGTAATTTTATATATTTAAAATTTTTATATATATATATATATATATATATATATATATATATATATCTATTTTTTTGATATATAAAATTTCTATATACAGGATGTATCAAAATTTGCGTGTTAACTATTAGGATCTCATTTATTTAAAAAGATACGACGATGGTTTAATAAGAGAAAAGTTGTGAAATTTTATGCCTACTAATAATCTAAAAAGAAAAGCTATTTTGTTTAGTCTCCGAAAAACAGAGAAAATATGAAATTTTGGATTTTTTACTTTTCCCATAGTAGTAAGAAAAGTTATAATTTCATGCAAATTTTAGAATTTCAGATTTTAACAGAAATATGCTTTTGGGGCGCAAGGAATTCAAAAAAGTGGTTTTTAAAACATGTTTGACTGTGGGTGAGGAGGTTCGTGGGTGGGTGGGTGTGTTCGTTCCCCTATATATCCGGAACCTTTTGCCTGATTTTTGTAAAATTTGGTGTGTGGAAGTTGTTTAGTTGCAGGTAAATCTTTTTAAGGTCGTTAATCGGAATCGCAACCGGAAACGAAAATTAGACCAGTTATTTTGATATAATTTTTTTCTAAACATGTTTTTGAAATTTTTAATACATAGCGCTGTAGAACATATAAAGACAAATCTTCAAAATGAAGGCCGTTACGAATTTTTGAAAATTTTAACTTCAATGCCCGATTACTCAAAAACAAAATATCCAATCAATTCAAATTATTATATTATTTGATAGCTCTTAATACGTATAATAAAGTGATGTAAACATATTTTTGGAAATATGAAAATTGTAAATATACTAGGGGCTCAAAATTTTGGACATTTTCAAAAAATAATTGTTCAAGAACTGCCTACACCATTTTTTTAAAACTTTCTGAGCCGATCGACTTTGCTATGAACTACAAATTTGTTTTTCCACTACTAGCATTAAACGATATCATTATTTACTATGTTTTAGAGCCAAGAAGATGAATTTTTTTCCTAGTGGTTAATAATATTTCATTTTTAACTACTGGTTAATAATGAAAACAATTGCTACCAATCTTTAAATTCACCATAAACTTTCATGTAAAAATCTTTTAATTTTACTGGTAATAACTGTTCACCAACACTTTCTGCACCTTCCCTAATTTCAGGAGGAGTGCAGTTTTCACTCAAATCATCAAAATTGAACATTTTATAACCACATAAATGTCAATTGAAATTAACTATTCTCTTGTTTTCAAGCAAGGCTACTTTATTTTTGTGCATATTTGCATTTGTAATTTTATTTTTTATTAATGTAAAATTAATTAATTATAAAAGGAATAAAGGTGCTAGTAGTGGAAAAGATAATATATAAACCACGGTAGAGAAGACTTATCAGCCTCGCAACTTATTTCCCTCGATGCTTCGCATCTCGGGAAATAATTCTGCTCGTCTGAAAAAAATGTCTTCTCTACCTTGGTCTGTAATATACTATTACTACTTATCTCCAAAATTTCAATACGAATTTTTGAAAATTTTGAAATTGATTAATTATTTATTCAAAAATGCAGACGTCCATCGTTATAAACTTTTATCAGTTCGATAGACTATTTGAATCAGTTTATTAGCATTAGCAAGAATTGTCAACCAAATTTAAAATTAGGGAAAAAACAATACTTTTTAATTTCTTTAACGTATTTTCGGGAAGTTACGTGATTTTAACTACGTCGTCAATTAGCTCCAGTTAAAAAAAATATTTTTCATTCTTTGCATATTTTTGATAACTCTTAAAATAAAGATTAATGTGAGGCGCGGTTGGTCCAATGCGGCTAGCCGCAGTTATAGCGCTATACTTATGCGGTAGACGATATCGTATTGCTGTCTCAAGTTCAAATCGACGCTAAGGGGTTATTATTTTTAAATTTTTTTCTATTTCTTTAATTTCTTTAATTTGTTATTTACTCAGTTATTGCTGCGCGAACATTTAAAACGTAAATTTGTTATGTCGCGTCGCGTCGGTCGGTTGCAAATGTAAAAAATGCAAGTACAATTTTCAGTAATTTGTGTATTTGGGAAACACTGCCATTCATTTATTTTGGTAAAAAATAATTTAACCTGCCTATAGTCAAAACAAAATTTCCTAAAATTTTCCCATACCTAATGTATCTAAACGTCAAAGTAAATAAAAGTAGTGTTTTTTAGTTCCACCAGTTCGTGTCCTACTACATGTGTTTCAATACAAATTAAATGACGTGGTCTTTCCATAGCACTCTTATAAAAATTTTATTTTTGTAATAAAATGCTCAAAACTGAAACAATGCAAAGTGTGAAACATCGTTGAAATCAGAATAAAAAATCCTATTCAAGTATGAAAAAAGTTAAAATGTCGATTATAAGAAAAAAAGTTGACAGTCGAAAATGAACAATGGTAGCAGTTATACCAACTCTGATAAAATAGTGTAGATACGACATGAAAATGTGTCCTAACAATGCGTTAACTAGAAATATATATAACATAAATGACAAATAAGTTATAGCCGATAACAAAAAATCCATTTTGTTTTAGTTCTTTCAGAAACTAAGCAAGATAGTTCAAATTTATTTTTAAATTATTTATAGGCATAAAATTTCACAACTTTTCTGTAGTTTAACCATCGTTGTACCTCTTCAAATAAGCGAGATCCCGATGGTTAACACGCAATTTGATACACCCTGTATATTTGCATCTACAAAAACCACTCTGTAAAATTCTGTAACTCCTGTGGCTGTAGAACTCGGCTTCGCCTCGGTTTGCAAACTGCACACTAGTTGCCATAAAGTTCTACTTTGGAAACTTGATATAAAATAACTATTTTCACACCTAAAACATTTTTTTGGCACTAGCGTTTAAAACAGACATTTTTGACACTAAAAACTGCCACTTTTAACACGCGTTTAGAAAAACATATACATTTCAAATTTATAATTATGTCCCAAACGACACCTCATAGTTAACTGACTTTTTTGAATCCTTAAGCTGTTATGAAATGATTTTCGAAATATAAATTAAATTATCAAAGTTTTTATTTTGTTTATTTGGTGTTGTCATTCTCCATTATTTTTGTACTGCATGAAATTTATGGATAGTAGGGGGTGGGGGTCAAAAAGAAAGCAATGACTGAGTATGATTACCTGACAACCCTACACGCTAACAATACTTAAAAATTGAACCAACTTAAACGTCAAACGTCGTGAGTTTTGATGTATGCCAGCAAAAATTGTATTTTATTCTGGTAAAATTATTAAACCAACGCAAAAGTGTAACACTTTCATAAGACCACAATCAAGTTTTTTCATACAATTAAACCTATATACTCACTTCTAATATTATCAATCTTTACAGCAACCAATGGCGGCAAATAATTGTTATGACCGGTGTAAGGAAAATAATACCCCATTATTCCTTGAAAAGGATAATAGTTTATTTTTCCTATATGATCTTCATCGGAAGGATAAATACCACCGCAGTAAATCCATAACTTCTACAACAATATAATTCTAAATCATTTGTTTAATTGTCCATTTTACACCTAACTTCTTTATTATTGTTGTTTTTAATTATTGACTTTAATTTAGATGGCATTTCTTCTGGTAGATCATCACCGTTATAATACTCAGGCGTCCACTCAGGCAGCTGTAACAAAAATGCTGAGAAAATTGTTATTTTTCTTGTTCTCATTTTTTGTCAACCTTGTTAATTTTTATATAGATGCAAGGTTTTTTGTCTGGATAACCAAATTCGCCGTGTCCGCAAGGTCCCATGTCTTTTCTAAGAAAAATACAGGGTTTGTTTGATTGTTTTGATACAGCACAGTCACTGTAATTGTTTTTGTGCTTTTCAGCTTCGTCATACACTAAAACATGTTAACAAATACTGTAATTCTAGTAGCAGAGGTGGACTGGACCTTCATGGGTCCTCGAGAGAAATTTAAATATATTTCCGACTGCTGGTTTTCAAAAACTTTCTTATAATTGGTGCCTCGGAATTCTTTTTAAAGAATTGCAAATTCCTTTTAAGTTGATGTAAATAATATCAAAACAAAACAATATAAACTCTTCCTTTATGAACTGTTTTTTAATATCCTACTTTAACTAAAATTATATCTCTTTATGCTGATTTTAAAATTTTCCTAATTAGTGGAGTGCAAATAGGGCTTGAGGTAGACATTTAAAATAAAACGACGGTACTTATTAGAATTTGTTGTTCATCAGTTCCTCATTAACTTCCATAAAATTCCAAAAAATTTAGTTGCGAATTTTCCTTATGTTGAAAAAATACTCAACAATCTTAGATTTCATGCATGCATTTAATTTTATGAATATAACTCTCAAACCGCTGAATATAGATAGCTGTTTTTTAAAATTTTATTCTTACATTATACAAAGATTAGGGAGGGTTATTATAGTCAATAAAATAAGTAGATTGTTTTACAAGTAAAAAAAAGTGGTAGTTTTTCAGCGAGCGTAAATGTTTAATTCACGAGCGAGCGAAGCGAGCGAGTGGATTAATTTTTACCGAGCTGGAAAACGCACTTTTCTTACGAGTAGAACATGCTATTGTTTCGTGTCCTTAATGGAAAAAAATTAAATAAAATAATAAATTTAAAATTTGGCGTATTTAATGAAAGAAGCTATCTCAGATCTATGTGTTGTTGACATGGTCGTTGCTACGTAGAAATGTGTTGCTAGGGCGTTGCTATGAAGAAAAGTGTTTCTAGGTCGTTGCTATGAAGAAAAGTGTTGCTATGAAGAAAAGTACTTATCTTTACTGTTCTCTGTTATGAAAAAACGTTCTTTGTCGTTGAGTACACGAAAAAAGACGTTCTTTGCCGTTGAGTACCCGAAATATGCTTTTCATCAATTTTTCACTACTCGTAGCCATTGTCTCACAATTTTAGGATAAAAGTGAAAAAGTTTGATTTCACTTTATTTTTTCTTACTGCATGAATTTCACTAAAAGGCTTATTAGTTTGGTGGAATGGTGAAAAATTTTTTGTCAAGTTGGAAGCACTTTTTTCAGCTACATCGTACAGTGAAATAACACCAAAAAAGAGGCCAGATCTAGACATTTAAAATAAAAAGATAGGACCTTCTGGAATTTGTTGTCTATACCTTCCTCATTAACCTCCAGATAATCTCAAAAATCCAGTTGAGGGGTAAGTCCCAAATCGCTGAACATAAAGGGCTATTTTTAAAATTTCTTTCTTACATTATGGACAATATAAAAAGCCGTTATCAATTTTTCGCTACAAGCAGCCATTTTCTCACAATATCAGGACAAAAATTAAAAATTTTGAAAGTTACAAAAATAACTTATTTTTTAATTTTAAAATTAAATTTCACCGAGAAAAAGCCTTAAAAGTTTTTCTCTATTTTGAACCTCACTAAAAGGCTTACCGGCATTATTTTCTATCGATCTCTAGAGCATCTCTCTGTGGCTGACATAGTAGCGGGAGATCGAGAAAGGTTGTCCAAAAAAGAACTACCTTCTAAGTAGTTATCAATGTTTCTTTCTAGTGTGATATTAGCCATACTGCGCAATACGTTTGTTCCGTCGTTTGTTTATGCTTGTTCCGTGTGTTTACGTTTCTTAATTTCACTTTATATTCTTGGACGCTGTTATTATTATACAAATAGTATTTTTCAATACTAATTAGGGATTGTTAAACGAAGTTTACAGTAAGTACAGTGTTTCCAATTAATTGAAAACAGTAATAATTGTTTGTAAATTTAAGGTTATGTATTCCGTTGAACACAACAAGTTTATTATTGAATCTTATTTCCGCAATGGCCAACGCAATGAAAATGATGGTGAATGGAAATATTCAGTAAATTTGTGTGTAGATGAATTCGTTAATCGTTTCCACGACGTCGACTTTGATTACGATAATCTAAGCAGGCATGTAAAGCGCATCGTACATCGTTTCCAAACAACGGGAAGTGTAGATACACAAAAATCTCCTGGAAGACCAACCCTTTTAACTCAGGACACATTAGAGGATATACAGACGCGTATCGAACGCAGCCCTAAAAACCATTACGGCAGTTAGCGCAACAAACAGGTGTGTATTTTGTAAACTATAAATTTTTGCATATAAAATTTATTATAATTTGTAATTGCAGGGTTAAGCTATGGAACGTGTCAAAAGGCAGTAAGACGAAAACTGCATTTACACCCATATAAAATTTCAGTAATGCAAGAATTACTTCGTCCCGATTATGAAAAACGTGTGCAGTTCTGCAATTGGTTTAACCAAAATTTAAATAACGATGAAATGCTGGATTCAAGTTTCTTTTCAGACGAAGCCTCGTTCCATCTCACCGGTTACGTAAATAAACAAAATTACAGGATGTGGTCTGCAGAGGCCCCTGGTGAATTTTTACAAACTCCACTGCATCCGATAAAGATTGGCGTGTGGATTGCCATCTCCAGAAGACGCATAATTGGTCCCATTTTTTTTGAAGATACCGTAACAGCTGACCGCTACATCGGAATTCTAAACACATTTACAAATCAGCTTCACGGTGATGAATTACGTCAGGGATATTTTCAGCAGGATAATGCACCTGCACATACAGCCCTTCGAACAAATCAATATATACAACAATTTTATGACGATCGTATCATTGCATTTCCCCCACGGTCACCCGATTTGACACCCCTGGATTATTTTCTTTTTGGGCATTTAAAGAACACGATATATCAGACCCCATGCACACACTTGAGCAACTGAAGGATGCTATTACTGCCGCTACTGCAAATATAACTGTGCAACAGCTACAAAATGTTTTTAACAGCATGAAAAGAAGAGTAGGGTGCTGTATCAACAATAATGGGGCTCATTTCGAACATGAACTGTAATTACTAATTACTAATTTTGTTAATTAATTTTTGTGAAATTTAATATTCTAATTAGTTAATAAAACAAATAATGTTCTAATTAATTCCATTATTAACCGTAATTAAAACTGATTGCAAATAACTTCTTATTTTCATAATTATTTTCCTCTTTTGAATCTACCAGAAATTGCTAACTTCATTTCATACATGACAGCACCATGACAGGTGGAGGATGTAAAGATTGATATACTTTCTGTAGAAAGTAGTTTTTTTCGGACAACCTTTCTCGATCTCCAGGTATGTACCCACTTTGAAATAGTTGATGCTGATATACTGCGCTCATATGTTAATCTTCCAGTACTCTTCATGGATCGCATAAGAACTTGTTCGATAGTCATATGTGACCAAATTCCTAACCAGAACTTGTTTACCTTCTTATAATAAAAAACACTTGCTTTGAAAATTTGATGCACTTTGACTTATTATTTCTTTCAATTACATTACTTGAAGATAAACATGAGCTGATTTAGCATAATAAATACGCCCAGCAGAGTGCAACTACGGTAGCATATGTTGCACACTAAAAAATAAAGCTCTCAGTCTCCACATCTCTTTGCTTTAACAAATATGCGAATTATGGCTACCATATTCATATACTGTATCCACAGCTTTTCAGTTCGTCCACCTGAAACCGCAGCTTTTGTTTTCTTCTGTAGAAGAGATGCTAGTGTCACAACAGGCTCAGAATCGATAACAGTATGTAGATCTGCTGATTTCCTTAACAAGAAAGGGTAGCTCTCTCTCTAACACTCGTAGCAAAGTTATCAGTTTGGAGGCTTTCTTCCAAAAGCAGGCGGGCCAGGGCGTTTTGTGTAAGAAGATGAGTGCGAACTACTCTTGAATAGACCTTTCTATTTAATATGTGTGGTACACTAGTTTTGGCGTAAATATTTCCTCCAGACTTTCTATGCCACTTTCTTGCATACTTTGACCGATAGCCCTCGTGTAAGATAAACGTAGGTGGAATCAAGGCGAACAATAACGTAAGACAGCGGGCTCTTTGGTACGACAGCAAAAATCATATCAGTGGCTTTAGCAAAAAGAGGCTGATCAAAAGAGACTATTACATGTGACTGAACACGGCTAATCCCTCTGATCACTGCAGGAGGAAAGTGTAAATTGTTGAGAGATTACAAGGATCTAGATTTATGAATAGAAAAAACAGTACTGATAACACTTCATATGATGTACTTGTTATTGTTCGTTCCATGAAGCCATTCCAATTAGAACGTAGGATAATATTAAGCATGTTCCTGACATTCACAACGCTTCTAGTCGGTAGAATACATCTACACTGTCTGGTTTTATAGGAATGTCGCTAACAGCTTGACATATGAGACTGGGGTCACCTGGTTGTTCTGGTCGTTTATAAAAATTTACTTTCGTAAATTCGAAAACGGCCAGATTAGCTGCTTGAATGACGTTCTTCCTTGGAATTGATTTGTTCGTTTGCTCTTGCCAGCTCTTGCTGGTGTTACACATGTTATGCCACCTAATGCATGAAACGTGTGATGGCCATGAAGAATGTTTATGTTATATGGTCTGCATTGTCATAAACAACTTGTATGCAGGCGTTATCATCAACTGTCGGCTGAGGCTGCAGATTCATATCTGACAGCTTCTTAGTATGAAGAACATAGATCTAAGGTTGACAGAATATCTACCAATATTTTAGATTCATACCGCCTATGAAGAGAAACGCAGATCTATCTGTAAAAAGGATACAAATAATCTTGGTCAAAGGGCAGCAACGATGGAATATTCAATAGTTAGCACTTTTCTCTCGATTTTGATTTTGTTCTCACTTCTTCTTGTTTTTCTAAGCTTCATTAAAGTTTTAAAATATAGCTGCAGCAAGTCACCGACTAACTCGGGGTTTCCTGTTTGGGTTTGCTTAGGCCTTGGAAAAGTGTCAGTTTCAGTTTCCAATTGTTTTAAATTTTCTTTCTCTCATCTGTAATGTTTTGATTTCTTTCTGTATACCACTTATTTGTAATGAAGAAACGGAAGAATAACATAAAATAGACTATTAACAAAAACATTAATAATACAAAAAGAGAAAACAGGAGAAGATTGAAAATCTGTCATATTCTTCTTTTTGGTTGGCACTGCAAGCACATGCATTTCTACAGCTGTGCAATAAAATATCCTTCTGCTACTCATATATGTGAAAATAGCGATTTTTCCACGCCTTACTCCACATGAAAGTGATATTTTTTAACTCTAGAGATGAACATATTTTCACATCTAGAGATGAAAATAAGAATGACAAATTTAATGGAAAGAATCCATTTATTGCTATGGAAACGACTATACAAACAGTAATTTCAGTAATTTGCATTGTGGCAGTTCGTTTTGAATTAAATTGAACTACAAGTTTTGAACTTGAAACTGCAATATCGTAGAAAAAATAGCATTTCCTACTCGAGATGGAATACGTTTTTTCATTCGTGAACTTGCCACTCTCGCCGCTAACGCGGCTCGTGAACAACTGTCCGCTCACGAAAAAAACGGTATTTTCATCTCTTGTTGCAAAATATACCATTTTTTCTTTGTAAAATTTAATTTTCAAATAAAGAAAAAGTTTTTTTTGGAACTGTCATTGTAATGGGTCAACTTTTCAGGCCAAGGCTTTCTTAGTAAATTCCTTTTGCTATAGCCGCTAAGTGCACTTGTAGCATTGTACAAAAGGATTTGTATAAAAGTGTTGGTCGAATGACTGGGGTTGGCGTCCGATCGCCGGGGTCGATTCTTTGTTCCGGTCACGTAGGTAGACGCCAGAACGGCCAAGTGACCTAACGGTACCCCCAGGACGCCGAGGAAGGCGTGAGAAAGTTGCGAAGAACATGAGGGTAAATGGGAGATGACCGCAAGCGGTCGAAGCGTGAAGACCAAGCTGACCACTACAGTTTGTGGTGTTTACTGTGAAAATGAAGATTTAAAAAGGGTCGTTTTTAGTGAAGGGAGATTTGTGGGCATTAGCTCTACGCAGTGCGGTAAAAGTGTTTTTAGTGCGTTAATACTACGCCGCGAGATCCACACCCGAAGAAAAGCGAAAATCTGGAATCCACCATCTAGCCAACGCAGCGATTCGATTCCTTCTCGCCACTCTCAGCGATCCACCATGGAAATACCACCGCGAGCGTCCACGACACACGCCGCGGCTTTGTCCTCCACGACCAGCAAAAGCTAAGTAGAATATAAGTTAGCATTAAGATTGTATATACTCTTTTCTTATTTTGTAGTTAGCTAGATAGGGCCGATAGGGTTAATTGTGTGTTTCTTAAATTTAATTTAATTTAATTTAAATGTTAATGTTTAATTTAAATGTTTAGCAATAAAATTCCTGTTAAAGTGCATTTAGCGAGTTTATTTCATGAGAGTTAATAGAGAGCGAGAAATTTACGCGCTAGGAAAGTGACCCAATACCCGTTACCCGAATTGCCCTGAAGTTGTGAGACTGAGCTAGCTGAGGTGCATTACAAACCCAAATTTCACCATCAGGCTAAAATACAGTACTATTACATCATAATTTTTCCTTTTATTCTGAAATTGTGAGGAAATAGCTGTTCATAGTGGAAAATTGACACGGGCCATTTATATTGGCCATAATGTAAGAAAAAAATTAAAAAATAGAAACCACTTCTATGTTCAACGGTTTGAGAGTTCTATAAGTAAAACTAAACATGGCTGACTATTTTTTTAAAATGGTGGAAAACTCGCAACTGGATATTTGGAATTTTCTGGAAGTTAATGAGGAAGTAATGTACAACAAATTCCAGAAGGCCCCATTTTTTAAATTTAAATATCTAGGTCTGGCTTCTTTTTGGTGTAATTTCACTGTACTCTATGGCTAAAAAGTGCTTTCAGCTTGACAAGAATTTACCCACCATTCCACCAAACTAGTCTACCTCTGCTGTTGAACGTACTTTTAAGGTAGCTTCTAATATGTTTCACATAATCCATATATTTCATATTTGTTTTTGACTCAACTCCACTAAATGTATACCACAAGAGAGGAGATTGTGCTCTTATTATATTTGGTATGAATCCTACTCCTGAAAAATAAATACGTTTTCAAACTTATGTTTATTTCGTTATTAATGTATTCACCTGGATTTCCTCCAATAACCAAGCTGTTTTTGTCTATCCAAGGTAATTTATAGTTGGTTCTAATATATTCAGTCGTGCCGAGCATAAGCAAAAAAAATAATCCCAGCATGAGTATCAGAAATACGGAATAAAAACAGATTATTTTACCTACAACATGTTTAGTTTAACATTTTAGTAGTTTTATATACATATAAACAATAAATACACCAGCTTGTGCTAGTGCGATTGCACATAGTGTGTTTCTCTTTGTTCCAAATAAACCGTTTGAAATTTGCCCATTTTCCCAAATCAGGTGGTGGACGTCTGTCTACAATAAATGGAGAAGCAGTTGATACACTGCTGATTGTAGAAGAAAAACCCCTTGATAATATTCGCATGTTAAAAAAAACTCACGGTTCTGTCAATTTTGAAAATATATGTAGTTGCTGTAGTGTTTGTATGAGATTGTATCTGGGCAACAGATACATATGTTTTGACAGTGTAATTTACTACCGTGCGAATCAGAAAAATGGGGCAGGTCGTGATTATATTATGAAATTTGATAGCACTGTTTCTCTTGTTTACGAAGGCACATCCAGGGGCGTAGCAAGGAGTCGTTGGGCTCTTGTGCAGAAGACCGAAATAGGCCTCCCAGACCACAATAAAATTTTGTTTACCTACATTAGAAAAATTAGTTCACAAAAACAAATAAAAAATAGAAATATATATTCTACACCATATCATAAAAACAAATAAAAAATAGAAATATATTTTCTAAACCACATCAAAACACAAACACAAAAATACGAGCAGGTTAGTAACATCAAATACTGTTCTAAATAGAAAAATAAGAAAGAATCTAAAAATTTTCGTTTTCGCGCTTTTTTCTCTGCGAAAATATTTACATTTTTTTTGTATATTCTGCGACATAAGGTAATTAATTCTTCATAATTTTCAGTTTGTCGAATGACCTCTCGGCTGTGATAACCGAAACAGATAGCGTCAAGAATAAAACCAGTGCTACATATACTCCGGAAAAATCATACAAAAAACGGACTCGCCCTGTATTCAAGAAAATATAAAAATACATAAAACATCGTAAGTACCTGCTGGCATTTGCACAATTTGTGTGATAGTATCGTCATATTTTGCAAGTAGTTCAATTTGAGACAAGAAATTAGTACATTACTATTGTCATCGTTGTCGTGTAGTGTATTATTAATGGGTTCGCGATGTCCCCGAAAAGCTAGTGATTTTTGGGAAGCATAAGAATGATGGTGAATAGTCTATTTTATACCATTTTTCAAAAAAGACCTTTTATTTATGTTTCACAGCTCATATAGCTTACAAGATTTTACCTAAGACCGGGTATTGCCATGACTAATTATTATTTTCCAGGACAACTGTTGCCAGGGGCGGACGCCGTTATCACCTATTACCTGTTATTTATTATTAGTTCGTCGTCATGTCGACCTAAGGGACAATTTCCGAGGGATCCCGGTCAATTGACTGAGGGCATTATAACATATGTATAAACAAGACTCTGACGATATTAAAAAATTTATTATTGTGATATACAGTGAGAGGCTTGTTTATATAATGCTCTAAGTCAGTTGAAAAAGTAATTGTGAATTGTTCGTCCGGTCCCCATCATTTTTATTTGTAATTAAGTGTGGAGCCCATAGACAATATAATATACCTTTAAGCCTGAGTCCTTGTGCGGAGCACTACCTTGCTATGCGATAGCTACGCTCCTGGGTTCATCACTTTTACTCAACATATACCATTATTATGAAACTTTTACAGTATATTCTCAAACATTCAGTGCGCTTGGTTTTCATAAATTTAGTGTCAAATATTGGTTTTTAAACACGGGCTCTTATGGCCAAGTCTATCTTTATTGTGGTTTTTTTAATTTGTTTCAAACGATAGAGATACGAAAAATCAACAAAAAAATATTTAGGTGAGCAATTAATTCTTTAAGAAAAAACGAAAATGACTTTCACTACACGGTTTATGAAAATATAAATAAAATAGTAAACATTTGTCATATCTGGTCAGAAAGAGCGACAACGCGACGTGGCAACGCCGTGTCTCCATAGCTGGAAAGATGCGTACGTTGCTCTAGAAATGCACTTAGAATTTTGTAAAGAGTTAACAGTTTTATAAAATATTTTAAAATGATTTAAAATAAATAAAAATGTGTTAGAGGTCACTCTCACACATGTTGACATTTGATACCAAACTCGACAGAATCACGTCCCGGACCCGAAGGACCCCTATATTTAGATTATTAATATTCAATGTTATGGTTCTTTTACATTTATGTTGAATGATATGATGTTTGGAATTGTGTAGCTAAAAGGGGAACACGATGTTGTTATGGTTAGGAACAGGCAGCTATTGAAGCATATTCGTTAGGACATGTTGGTTTTAATATATACTCCTCCTAACAAAGTCAGAAGTGCGGATTTTAAAGCCCGTGTACGTTCCTTGTGATATTTTTTGTTGTTGTTGACAACTTAAGAGTGTGGGAAAAGGTGAAAAAGAAGCGCGACGACGACGATCTTCGAGTAGCGAAAACAATACAAAGCAAGAGTTGAAACTATTAAAGAGGAAATTGAAAACTTAATACCCACACGCCTTTAGTTGTTAATTTTTTTCTAAAACTCAGTTTCCACGAGAAACGTTCAAAAAAAATAATTTATTGCCATCGTGAAAAAAGTGAAGATTTGCGCTCGGTAGTGAAGTAGTTAAAGCTAATACGGAGTGATCGAAAATGATTGAAGGCCACGTGACCACGATCTGGTCGCATTATTATCAAAAATGCGTTTCGATGTGTCCGCGAACCTGTTGTTTATCAATACTTACATCCCTGGAATCCATTAGCGTACGCGCATTTTCTGTCAAATGTCGTAATAATAACAGTTATTGTTTTCTTTTGTGTTATTGTTCTCGTTTTTGTAATCCCCACGTTATAACAGTTTTTTTTCAAAACTCAAAGTTTGTATTCGTTCCCTTTATTAGGTAAGACAATAAAATTACAAAGTTTATTTTAAATGAGGGTGATAACAGGTGTGTAATTTTAGGTTAATATGGTGTTTACAATAGAGCATGATAAATTTATTTTGGAAGCGTACTTTAGATCCGGAGAACGTGACCAAAATGGTGTTTGGCAGTACTCTTATCCCTCCTGTTTCAATCAGTTCCAAGAGCATTTTCCCAACGAAGCAGTTCACTATGAAATTTTTAGTCAACACGTTCGTCGTATTATTCAACGGTACCACGAAACAGCCAGCGTCTGCAAAGGAAAGTCTACGGGCAGGTCATCTGTACTTACCGAAGACACTGTACATGATATTCAGGAACGAATGGATGCAAGTCCCAACAAATCGTTAAGATGTTTATCTGCTCAAACAGGTAATGAGCATAATGTTGTTTTTGTAATTGATTTATCTATGTTAGTTTCAGGTCTTTCATACGGATCGTGTCAGAAGGCTTGCAAAAAAATACTTCATATGCACCCGTACAAAGTGTCGGTGGTGCAAGAGTTGCTACCAGCAGATTTTGGAAAGCGTCGACAATACTGTACATGGTTTAATGAAAACTTCAACAATGATGACATTTTGGATCTGACATTTTTCAGTGATGAAGCCTGGTTTCATTTAAGTGGCTACGTAAACTCGCAAAATTATCGTACGTGGTCAACTGAAAATCCCCATGTATATCGGGAGACCTCATTGCATCCCCTTAAAATTGGGGTTTGGATTGCAATGTCGAGAAGAAGAATAATTGGCCCTATTTTTTTTAATGAAAACATCAATGCTAACAATTATCAACGACTACTTTTAAGACCGTTTATTGATCAACTCCACGATGACGAACTGCAGCATGGGTTCTTCCAGCAAGATGGTGCAACAGCTCACACAGCAGGTGCAACGTTGAACTTTTTAAGGGAATTCTTTGATGAACGAATAATAAGTAGAGGTCGTTGGGCACCGCGATCGCCCGACTTAACACCTCTCGACTACTTTATGTTTGGCCATCTTAAGAATGTTGTATATGCAAATCGTTTACACACAATTGAGGAGTTACAAGAGGCCATAGTAAATGCCGCGAATGAAATCACACCAAGACAGTTAGTAGCCGTTTTTGAAAATATGAAGCGCAGGGTCAATGTTTGTTTAGACAATGATGGAGGGCATTTCGAGCAGTTATTGTAACAACTGTCTTACAAAGAATTTTATTTTTGTATTCATTTAAATTGTGTCATTGAAAAATGTGTTTTTTATTAATTTAAACTGTTATTAAATTGTTAAATTGAGTAATTATTGTAAGCAACAATCAAAAAAAATGTGTTTTTTTTATTAATTAAACTGTGTTATTAAATTACGTTATTAAATTGTCTTGTTTTTTAACCTATAGGTTAACTTTTGGAATATAAAAATTTACTAACATAAATCGTAATTTACAACAAGAAAAGTCTTTAAAAGTCCCTAACAGTAATTATTTCGCTAAAAAAATGGTGCACCAACATTCATATAAAGAACACGCCACCCATTTTTAAATTTTCCGCGCTATTTAAATTATTATTGCACGCCAGTGGAATTAGTCAAGATCACATTAAGTAGTAAGCGGACAAGATCAAATCAGTATGAAGCGGCACGTTCAATCATTTTCGATCGCACCGTACTTGTAAACACCAATTTTACAATATTTGGTCCATGCCTGCAAACAAGTAAGAATATGAACTTTGTTTTAAAACAAATGAAAATGAAACCTTGATAATTTGTGTGGTTCAATTTAATACATGTTGCGCAATTTTATGCATTATGTAAATTTGGTGGCGCAGTCATTGACAATATGAATTAAGTTTTACAACAGGGGAACTTAGTTTTTAAAAAAAACTAAAATTCTGTATGTTGGAGTAATTAGTTTCTTTAATGCTTTATTTATTATATTTCAATTACAATTATTATGTTAATCGTGCCGTAGCAAAAGTATACTAAAAACTAAACTAAATGCATCTTAATTATGGTTATATTATATACTAGAAGTTATCAGTTTGTGGTTATATTTCCTTATGATAACTCTCCATTATCAGTAATTAATAATATAACATTATATTTAGGATATATAACTCCTCCCTTATTAAAATGAAATTACATATTTGAAAATTATGTAATTACATTTACAAAAAATACTTATTTTATATTAGTAATTATTATTTCTTATGCATTGGAAATACAATTTCTTCATTCATTATATTTTCTTTTGGTTTACGTCCAAATCTTTCCTTTATTTCAATTTTATTAAGCAATTCCATTTTATAAGAAATAAAAACAATTATTATAACTATAATTATAATTACAAAACATATAAATGTATGCGAAGCTCCCTGAACAACTTCATAAGGTATTGAATCTAACTTATCTAATTCTAAAGTTAATTTCGATAATTGATCCAATTTGATTGACTTTAAATTAAATTGTATTGGTTTTACATGTGAATTTACATAATCTTTTGTAGGTAAATACACTGGTTCTTCTGGTAACAATGTTTCGGTGTTCACATATTGAAAATCTTGTGCCGTAAATGAACAAGAATATGGTACTTGAATAAAATATACACCTAATAATTCGTGTACTTCCTCATGTCTACATTTTTCATGTATTAACGTTTTCTTAGGAAATATTCCTATATACCTTTCTGAATTTATACTTTCAATAAGTGTTTCAGTAATATTTACTCTAACATTTACACACTCTATGCTATTCTTAATTTGTAATAAATTTTTAATACATTTATCTTCTTGAAAATTGCGTTCAATTTCATTTGAATTCCAAAAGAATTGATTCTGTAAAAATTTACACTTTTCTTTTAAATAATAAATTTTGTCTCCTGTAATTGCAACATAAGGTGTTGGCGAAATTATGACTGTTCGTCTGGTAGTTAGTACCGAGTACATATGATATAAATTATATGTATTCTTATCAAGAATAGGTACATGTAAAAGAAATGCTATGTGATCTTCAGTTATATAAAAATCTACTGATATTGTTCTTGTAAAAAGTACATTATCATTTTCATAAAATTCTTTATCTGAATGATACTTTAAAATTTCATTTCTCATAACACTAACTTGTTTTTCTGTAATAATACTTAAATAGGGCCTCGGTAGGCGAGTGTAATAGGAGCTTGCAGCCAAGGTCACAGGGGCTTTCGGGAGTCTGTGGCTCTATTTGGCCGGGTGTTCGAATCCGGGCTGGGGCAGTTGTCAGCTCCTGGAAACCTCTTAACATATAAGCTTTGTTCGATTTGTGACACTAAAGTGCAGGCAAGGTAAGGTTGGTGTAAACAAAAATGGCGCGTTTTTGAGGTTTAAAATCGAACAGGAAAAGTGTAGAACAACATAACCTACAATTGCAGACGTTTGAAAGAAAAAAGCGGCAATTGCACTGAATGTCTAATATTTGAAAGCTAAATAACAGGCAAAGATGGATTTAGTGTTAGATGATTTATTTGAAAGTTCTGAAAATAGCAGTGACAGTGATAGCAGTAGCTCAGAGGAAGATTTCGAATTAAATACTTTTCAATTTGTTTGCCAAGCAGCACTTTTGCAAAGAAATCGAAGAAATTCTATCCTAAAATACAGCGAAATAACAATACCCCAATACACCGACAAGGAATTTCTTACACATTTTCGTTTATCCCGAGATGTGACACAAACTTGCATTGAAACGTTTGAAAAATCTAATGTTTATACAAAAATTAGTTACGGTTTGTTACAATTACTAAAGAATCTGTTATTAATTAATATCTCGCCTACATCTTTTAGTGCATGGTTTAGAAAAAATATCTGCTGCTAAGCATATTTATACTTTTCTGTGGTTTGTTGGCCACGAAACTTCCTCTTACAGGGACGTCGCTGATAGATTCGATATTAGCATCAGTACTCTATTTGATATTATTTCTAGAGTAACCGACTTCTTGTGTGGATTACCTTTAATTAAATGGCCAAATGCCACTGAAGCTCAAAAAACAAAAGATTTCTTTAGTCAGAAAAGGGGTTTTCCAGGAATTGTTGGTAAATATTATGAAATTTCATCGTTGAACATCCTCATTTCCAAATTTTTAATTTCGTACCTTGCAGGCATTATAGACGGTACACATGTCAGGATTAATAGACCCAAACAGGATCCAGATAGCTACATAAATAGGAAGCAGTACTATTCCATCCAAGTACAGCTGGTCTGCAACGAATCAAACAAAATAATAGATGCCTTTATAGGCTATCCTGGCAGTGCCCATGATGCAAGAGTTTATCGAAATTCTCCTCTGGCAAATATGGTACAAGAGTCACTTTACGGGGGTTATCTACTAGGAGACAGTGCCTATCCCTGTCTAACTACCCTAATAGTGCCCTACAAAGATAATGGTCGGCTCACACGCATACAAAAAAAATTTAACCAGAAATTATCATCATGTAGAGTTACAATCGAGCACACCAATGGGCTACTCAAACAACGATTTAGGCAATTATATCATTTAAATTTGAGGAACATTAGAAGAATTTGTAAAATTATTAAGTCTTGTTGCGTACTACATAACATGGCAAATGCATCCGACATTGCCATTTTTGCTGAAGAAAATCTTATTGAAGACCCTATGGCTAATAATGATAACGATTTTAATGGTGATTATGAAGAAAATGGAAACCATCTTCGAAATGAAATAGCAAACCAACTTCAGCTCTAGAACCGATTTTATTCAGAATATCGTGTAATCTATGTATAATAAACTTTAATCATTATTTACAACTAATGTTTTTCTAAATATTTATCCAATAATTTCAATTTCTTCTTAGTAATCTCGATTTTTTCCTTATGCCTACGTTCCTTGTCAGCTGCTGCTTCAGACTTTTGCTTATTTCTTTCTTCCTGCAATGCCAAAAATTCCTTTTTCCAATCTTCCAACACCTTCAAAGCAGGATTCCCCTTTTGTTTCTTGGGTGGGGGTTCTGAGTTGTCACTTGCACTACTAGTTGCTGTAAGGACTGACGAAGAACTTCCCACCTCTGTATTCAAAGTTGTTCTAAATAGAAACCTGGATTACTTTTTTTGCTATTTAATTTTAACAATGAAGAAACTGTACTTACGAAGTTTCATTTTCAAATTCCTTAACAGAAAAAACTTGGGTTCTTTTATCGATTTCTTCAGCAGGTGCTGAAGTGAGCAGGACTTCAGGAAAAACACTTTTTTTCTTGGCAAATATTTCATTGAGTTCACTGAAAACAAGCCAAAAAAGATAAAAAAGGAAACGAGCAAGTAATAATATAGTGTTCATTACTTGTTATCTTTAATGTCAGTTGCAGCTGACACAACAAATAACCAACACGACACAAATTACTACTACATACTCGTCATAGGGACAAGTAGCTCGTCCTCTTCCTGTTCTTTTATTGTTTTCTGTTTTTTTCTTCCAGCGTCTCTCTAAACTTTTAAACTTATTTTGGATTTGGGTGGCTGTATAATTAAAATTATTTATTCTGAATTGCTTTTCAATTTCGCGCCACATCCTAACAAATGTTTTAATTTTTCTCTGCTCAACCATTTTCTTGTATCGGGGATATAAATCCAATAATAAACGAGTAGGTTGGTCACTCCAATGATGATCATCTATAGATTGTTGTAAAGTTTGAAATCGTACAATAAATAAAAATTTAATAAAATTAACCAACCTTCTGCATCCAGCTCAGACTCGTCAAACTGAGTTTGTAGATCTGGGTCTGTGCTCGGGTCTGGTTCATATTCCAAGTTTTCTTCTAAATAAACGATGTCTCCATTGTCGGAGTTTACGACTGTTAGCCCTGCTGCTAGCAGTTCCTCCACTTTATCTCTGCTTAGTTGGATTTCCTTTGCGCGGTCTAGTAATTAAAAAGTCAACAGCTAATTTTGAGGTTAAACCATTAAACAACATTTAGTCGGCAAACAACACCTTTCAAAAGTAAATATAAAATTTAAACGTTGCAGATTGCTAACTATTCTGCAAATTAAACTTACCTTCATCTCTAAATAGGATAAAACTTTCGTTTTCTTCAACACGGAACAGTCTTGCCGCCATTTTTATTGCCTTTTCCTCTCTTTTACACAAAACGCTCCACCTCGAGGAGCAGGTGCTTTTGGTGTTGTTTAGTGTTAACCCCGAACCGGAAACAGTTGATGTACACTAACCTACCACTAAGTAAATCGAACAGTTTTAGTGTCAATTTGGTAAGCTAGTGTACGAAATCGAACAAAGCTATAGAATAGTTTAAGTAGTTTTTAAGGACTTAGTATGTAAGGTAGTACGTCCAATGGGCCCGACAACGTGGCCTAAGTGCTGTAAGACCTGAAATACAGATAATACTTAAATATAATACATTGAGCATAGCAAAACTTAATGCCGTTTGTATTTTTTCAATTAATTTTTGAAAATCTGTCATTGTTATTCTCAATAGAGTAACTGTTTGTTTTAGAAATTGATTTTGAACTATTTGTACCGTTTTATTTATTACTTCAAAGTTATTTGAAATATTCTTAAAAATATTGTTATATTCTTGAATTAATTCATGATTCAAAGATATTTGTTTATTATAATTTTTAATTATATTTCCTTGATTAACCGCTAATGTTCTAATTGCGTTATCGTATCTTTCACCATCACTTGCGTCTAAATTACCTGATATGAACTTAAATACTGTTCCTAATCCATTTATTAAACCGCGCTTTTGCCTATTTTTTACCTCTGTATTAAAAATGTTAGGATGTATAAGTGTTAATTCATCTTTTATATGATTTAATTGATGTTGTACAAATGTTACTTCTGTTTTTACATCATATTTAGTTTGAATATCTGTAATTCTATCATTCTTTACCTGTATATCATTTAAACATTGTTTTAATTTATAAAAATGATCTCTTATTTGATTTAAGGGATAATTATGTATAAAAGTATGTTGAGATTCCTGAATACGTACATTACCTAATTTTAATGGAAGTATTCCTGGATTACTATCTAATTTCTTAAATTCAATTCTATCTGCCTGTTGTTGACTTCTTGTTAACATAATTAACACTATTAGAAGATTAAATAACTTCATCTGAAACAATAAAATTAATTAATTTTTTTTTTATTTCCGTATTTAATTTTGTGATTTCCGGACTGGCTTAATTTCTTGTTTATGATAAGTTTTTCCTGTTTGTGTTTTAATTTGGTTTTCTAAATTTTCTTGCACTATCACGTCTTTATATCGTGCTGCTTTCTTATCTCTAGGAAGTTGTTTAAGATATACCTTGGTTTCTGGTTTAATTTCCTTAAATGATTGCCTTTGCTTACTTTGATAATTAATATTTTTTTCTTTAACTTCCTGTTCCCTTTTATTTACTAAGTCGTATAATTTTTTAATTTAATTATATAATTCGCTTGTATATTCGTGATAATAATTTCATCGAAAATTTCTAATATATCTTTTGCTTCTAAATGACCGAAAAGTAATTCAATAGGTTTGTATTTTGTTACTGAATGTATTGTTCTGTTATATATGATAACCGCATTTTCAAAAGAATTTTCAATTTTTCTTTCGAACTCATAATAACAATTTCAATTAACGTACCATGAACTCTTTCTATTGGTGCATTGCTATTTGGATGTAAAGGCGTAATTAAATGATGTTCTACATTATGCATTTTAAACCAATCTTTTATTAAAATTGCATTAAATTGATTATCTGTAATTATCCTTTTTGGCATCTTATAATGTGAAAATAACTTAATACATGCGTCTAAGATATCTGGTAAATTTTGAGATTCAATTGGTTGAAACATAAAATATTTTGAAAAATCGTCGATTGCTGTTACATATTTACATTTATTGATTGAAAATATATCCATGTAAACAGTTTCAAATGCTTCTGTTGATGTATGTGTTAATTTTAACTTATAATTTATTGGATGTCTTTCATATTTTGATTTTTGACAAATTTCACATTCATCTACGTATTTTTGACAACTTTTAAACATATTTGGCCAATAATATTTTCTAATTATTTCGTTATATAATTCTTGCGCTCCTCTATGACCTGGTATATGACTATTTTGCAAAATTATTTGTTGTTCTTGCTCAATTGTTATATCTTGCAATACTTTCTTAGTATAAATTATTTTAACTTTGTTATCAAATATTTGATTGACAATACGTGCAAAGTCTTCGTAAAGTTCGGGTGGTTTTGCTGTAATGCAATTAATTATATTTGGATTAATATATGTTTGTAACATATTTGAAATTTCATTGATATAATTTTAATTATATTTTTTGTTTTTCCAAATACATTTTTACTTTTAAAACGTGGTTTCATAAAAAATGTAAATATAAATTGTTGCTTAAAATGATTTATGGGTTGTTCTGTAATTTCAAGTGTTGCATTTATATTTTCTGATTGTGAATGTTGACTAACTTCTGATTGTATGTCTCCATTATTTTGAATATCTATTATTGGTTCTAAAACTTCAGGAACAATTACCTTTTCTTGTTTACTTTCACCTGGTTTTATTTGAATATCTGATAAAATTTTAATTTTACTTTCTTTCTTTTTAATACCGTGTTTATCTAATTTTTTACTTATATTGACATCTATTCATCTAACTCATTAAAATCACTCGTTTCACGCGTACTAACATCTCCCGGATTATTGAACATTGATAATAAGTCATCGGATGTTTCTACTTCGGTTGGAAATATTTCTAATCTTGACAAAAAATCTGCGTTAAGATTTTGCTTTTCCTTCTTATAGTGTATATCATATTCAAATTCCTCCAGCTTCAATGTCCACCTTATTAATTTAGAACTTGATTCTTTAATATTAAACAGCCATTGTAATGGTTTATGATCTGTTATTATATTAAATTTTCGTCCAAACATATATGGTCTAAACATTTTTGTTGCCCAAATAATTGCTAAACATTCCTTTTCTATTGTTGAATAATTTATTTCTTGTGCATTTAATGTTTTACTAATAAACATTATAGGTTTATCTTGTCCTATTTTACCTTGTGATAAAACTGCTCCAATACCTACATTTGATGCGTCAGTTACATTAAATGTTTTTGTAAAATCTGGATAAATTAAAATCGGGGGATTAATAATTATTCTTTTGATATTATTAAATGCGTTGACAAATTCTGTAGTATGTGTAATCTTCCTATTCTTTTTTAAACAATTTGTTAAAGCTTTTGTTATCGTTGCATAATCTTTAATAAATTTTCTATAATATCCTGTTAATCCTAGAAATGATTTTATTTGCTTAGTTGTTGTTGGTAATAATGGTACTTTTTTAATTTTTTCCACTAATTTTGGATTTGGTTTTATGCCGTCTACAGTTATTAAATGTCCTAAATATTCAATTTCTTTTAAACAAAATTCTGATTTTTCTAACTGTACTTTAAATTTATAGTGTTTTAATCTTTCAAAAACTTGTCTTAAATTTTAAATATGTTCCTCAAAATTTTTTCCTAATATTATTATATCATCAAGATATACAAAACATATCTTATCTAATAATCCTTTTAAAATATTATTCATCACTCTAGCGAAACATGCTGGTGCGTTTTTCAATCCAAATGGCATTCTCAAAAATTGATAATGTCCGTCGTCTGTTGAAAAAGCTGTTTTAGGTCTATCCTGTGAATCTATCTCTATTTGATGATATCCACTTTTCAAATCTAATTTTGAAAAATATTTTGAATTTCCTAAAAGATCTAATATACTTGTAATATTTGGAATGGGGTATTTATCTTCAATCATTTTTTCATTTAATTTTCTAAAATCTACTACCATTCTATATGTTACTTTTGAATTTTTATCTGGTTTTTTAGGAACTAAAAATACTGGTGAACTATATGGTGAATCACTTTCTTCGATTATATTTTGTATTCGCATGTCATGAATTTGTTTTGCTAATTCTTTCTTTTGACAATATGGAAATCTATAAGGTTTAGTAAAAACTGGAATTTCTGAATTTAACGGAATTCTATGTTTTGTTACATTACTAAATGTTAAAACATTTCCTTCTTTATAAAATATTTCCTCATACGTTGAACATAAATTTAAAATACAATTTTGCTCTTCTTTATTTAAATTTTTTTAATCCATGAGTTAATTTTATATCTAATCTATCTTTTGGATTTATTTCTTTTGATATATTACATACATTAATTTGCGTTTCATCAATGTGTTGTGCTTTAATTAAATTTTTTACTGCGTTAAAATTTATTTCACCTATAACTGGTACCTTACATTGATAATTATTTACCGTTGTAATAGTTTCTGGAATTGTTACATTATTTATTTCTTGCTTAGGAATTAAAACCGTGCCTTTTTTTATATTAGTAAAAAAAGTTTCTATGTTCTGTCTAATTTTTCTTTTTTTATTTTCATTTGAATTTTCCAATATAACTCCTTCATTATTTACCTTAGAAATATGGTTTAATAATTTTTTTTATTGGTGCCCCATTTTACCTATTTAAAGCACGCCTCGGCGTGTTTAAATCGAACTTTCAAAAACGCGCGTTTTTTAAAGTTACCATGGCAACATCAACAACTCGAGAAACGTGAAGTCTAAATGACAATTTTTTGATTATTGATCTGACAGGAGTACCTTGTAACGTCAAATAAAATATTACTAACAAATGCAAAACCTTTATTCAAACATTATTTAACAATTTTAATTTTATAAATGAAAATGGAAAGTACAGTTAGTATTGTTTGAGATATTAATATTTCGATTTTTTAAATCGGAGGAAATTGTACTTAAATTAATACTGTTAACATTCTCAGAACTCAATGAGGTTGAACTTCCATTAATGGCACTCCCAATAATGTTTGAAACATTCTTCTTATTGCTAATGCTCTCTTCAACGTAACCAGTCGCCACAGCTGCCGATTTCCATCCTACTTGTCGTTGGATTTGATCTATTGTCATGCCACTATTTGCCATAATGGTAGCGGACGTACGTCGAAAAGCATGTCCCGTGTATTTCTTAGGATCATCCAATTTAAGATAACGTGCAATTTGCAAGGGACATGATCCAAATGTATTAATACCAACCACTTGATTGGTACATTTCCCCTTATCATATCGTAAGAAAACTCGGTCTGTACTTACATTTTGGGGGCGCAATGATAAATACTGCTTCACCAAACGCACATAACTAATTGCTTCACTGTCGGCTACAGTAAAGCGTCGACCCTTCACTGTCTTAGACGGTCGGATAGTAATAACCAATACGCTTCCTTCTTCTTTGATATCATGTAAGCGCAAATCGCATAATTCACATCTTCTACAAGACCCAAAGATACCGCAAATGGCTACTACCTTCAAAAATAAATACGTAATGTCCGGTGCATCTATGAAAAACTTCCGCAAATCATCTTCATTGAATACATATGCCTTCTTGGCTACGTCATTCTTACTAATTGCCTTCATGAATGCATGCACTTTTACAAATGATTTTATATCGACTCCTTTGTTTATCCTCAACAAACATTGTAATTTCGAATGGATAGCCCACATAGTCGACGCCTTGTACTGCTCTGACATTTTCTGAAGGTAAGCAAGCACAACTCGTTCATTTATATCTGTTACCTTTTGCTCTTCCATCCATTTGATGAACTTGTCATATTCTTTTTTATACGCATTATTAGATTTTTGCGATATTAACCGCGATTCTGCTTTACTATTTAAAAAATCGATATTAGAATTCATTTTAAGCAGTGCGGTGACAACAATTAATCTTTGATGACAAATTGCAAATTAATTTGTTTTTCTCATTTCCATGACAACGGAAGGTATACTGATGTCACATCACGAATTCAACCATTTTACATTATTAGTTCTTATTTCCATTTTTTGTAGTAATTTATGATTTCAAAGTGCACCAATAAAAAAAAATAGCGTAAAGTATTCGTGGATAACTGGTCTTTAAAACACTTGCTCTATTTCGAGCACTCCGGCTGCGCCGTCGTGCTCGAAAAATCGCGCGTGTTTTAAAGACCTTTTTATCCACTTATACTTTAATATACTAATATACTTTTCCATTTAACATTATTGTGTCATTTTCATAATTTATAACCGCTTTCATTTGTTTTAAAATATCTGACCCTAATAATCCATTTAATTCTTCATGAAATTTAGCTGCAAAAAATTTTAATCTTTGATATCTATTAAATAATCTTACTTTTAAACATTCGTTATATTCCTTATTTGTATTCATTGAGTGTATCGTAAAATTTTCTTCATATATAAATTTTGAAAATACTTTATGTGCTGTTTCCGGATTCATTATTGAATTTGTAGCGCCTGTGTCTATTAATAACTTAATTCTAGGTTTTCCTAATTGTGTATAAGGTAAACTCCCACACATTACATATTCATTAATTTCTACTGTTTGTTTCCCTATCACTAATGATTTTCCGAGGCTTCTTTCTGAAAATTTACATCTACTTCTTCGTCACATTCATACTCTAATTCTGCTATTTCTAATTCTGGGGTATAATTTTCGTATTCATCAAAATCATTCACTTCATACAATTCTTCCGGTGCTTCTACCTTCATATGATTTATTTGAAGTTTATTTTGATTAAATTTTGACATTTGAGTATTTTTAGAATTACTTATTGACATCGGGGTTGGTTTATTTGTTTGTGCGTTTGCCTGACTATAAAATCCTTTTGGTTTAAACACATTTACTTCATTAGATGCGTTTTGATTTGTTTGATAATATTTTGGATATTGTTGATATAGTATAATATTGATCTATCTTCCATATAAATGAATCTAAAGCATTTATTTTACCGTCAAATTTTGGTAAAATGTCACCATAATGCCTTGCTGCTGA
The DNA here is from genome assembly GCA_958336395.1 of Ctenicera cuprea. Lineage (NCBI taxonomy): Eukaryota > Metazoa > Arthropoda > Insecta > Coleoptera > Elateridae > Ctenicera > Ctenicera cuprea. Next base: position 38,432,939 of record OY284487.1, on the reverse strand, counting down.
AATTACTTGTTCAGTAAGTGGTAATGACCTTTCTGGTGGTGCCATTATTTTATTTTTATTAGACATTGTTAAACTTCTATTAAGTGCTTCAATTAATTCAGAACCACTTTCGCTATCAAAATCACTCATAAATTTTGAATTAATTAAGTCTATTTCTATCCGTACTTATTTTAAAATACAAAAAAATTTTTTTATACAAAAGTTTTCGCTTACTTTTATTTTTCTTCTTTGAAGTTTTCCTCTTCTTTGTAGGTTTCTTCTTTTTCTTCCTTGCTTCTGCAGGAATTTTCTTTCATTCTTTTGGCTGTTCCTCATTTTCTTTTCTTGTTGGTACCAAGGTATGGATTTGAAATTTCTTGCACCAGCTATCTTCCTTAGACTGCTTACTTTGGCTCTGATGTAGTACCAGCGATCTTCCTCAGCTTGCTGTCTTTGACTCTGGTTTTTGCAAAATTTTCGTTCTTCCAACTTCGGATTTATCCACGTAGAATCGTAGAACCTTTCACCAAAATTTTCGAAAACACAATTCGACTATCCGTACGACTGCGCTAATTAAGTTTTACAACAGGGGAACTTAGTTTTAAAAAAAAACTAAAATTCTGTATGTTGGAGTAATTAGTTTTCTTTAATGCTTTATTTATTATATTTCAATTACAATTATTATGTTAATCGTGCCGTAGCAAAAGTATACTAAAAACTAAACTAAATGCATCTTAATTATGGTTATATACTAGAAGTTATCAGTTTGTGGTTATATTTCCTTATGATAACTCTCCATTATCAGTAATTAATAATATAACATTATATTTAGGATATATAACTTATGTAGCGCAATTTGTCAGATCAGCAGAATGGAATACGTGCTCTCAATATCAACATTGCCGATGCATGGATTTTTAGGTGTTGTTAATAATTTCGAGGTCGGCGACCTTGAACGACCTTGAATCATGATTTATTAGAAAAACATACTGAAACAATTACCACGAAAATTAAAGCATCAAAAAATTGGAACCGCGATGTTTCTACAACAAATATTATGTGATAAACGGCTTTTATAAAGACCTAGCAGCGAATAAAAGGTAATCAAAGTGTTCTAATAGAAAAATATGTGAACATACCGTTTACGATTTCATAAGAATCAAACAAATATGATGTCAGAATGAGTTCGATCGTCTTTAGTAATTTGATACGATTATGCCATAAAAATGTGGCTCCACAGGAATGAATGTTTTTAAAAGCATGAACTCAATGTTTATGAACTACAAGCTGTTTGTGTAGCTATTCTGCGTGTCTGATAAAAATTCAAAACTTGGAGCGGTCTTTGTCTCCACGTTGAAGGACGGAGATGCGGTTTAAGTTTGGCAATTAGGACACTTACAGAAAATAAAATAATCCGCGAATTGGAGATTCTGTTCTTACATGAAGATTATAAATAGTACCGTACTTGGCGAAATTTTCAGTGCAGATGAAATAAAGTGCAAAGAACTTGTTAAACGACCGTAGGTAGTTATAATTTGTAATTCCGAGAGACCGTGGCTTTTTGTGCGGACGACTTCAAAGGTACGTTTCAACGTTTGTTGAATTAACGGGCGCCAAATGTACCCAGATTGATTACATATAGCCGGTGGTGAATCGGAACTAAATGTGTTAGAAAAACTGATGCCCAAACTGGTAGTAAGGTGTGTCACAGGTGAACTTGTAGCATATATTGTATATATCGATTACCGGAAGTTGAAAAGACGGCGAATACTAAGTTCATATGCCAGCGTGACAGACAACACGACTAAAGCTACCCACTGGATGTGGATTGCCTAGCAGAAACGCTTTATGCACGACGTTTTACGAAAAAGATAGTACCTAAAAGTGGCAGGTTATGGAGAAGTCCAAGAGTAGTACTGTATCGTCGAGGGCCAAAGATGTTGTTACTCATCCGACACCTTGTACATCAATAATGCAGATCCGCAGAGACAAGACGATGGTGACGAGGTGCCAGGCTGGTGGAACCCAATGCTACTTTGAAGCGGATTTAAGTGTTAGGTTCGACCTTCCGAATGCAGGGGGGATCTGAAAGGTGCACTGCCGAGATGAAGATTAGTCGGACCAAATGATAAGGTTGAGCGTTGCCTAGGTAAACAGTCAGATACGAAAATATGCGCGGTAAGTTACTTTATTGTATGAAAGTAGCGGATGAACCGTGCTAGAATTGAAAGTATTTGGAAACTGGAATGCATTGGTCATGCTCATGAAATGCTGAACAGATAGGGTTGAGATCTGATAAATGTAGTTGACGATAAAGTTGGAGTTTGTTTTAGTAATTTGTTTAATTGAGTTTCTAGAGTAACTGCTTCCATAGAGCTGTGCATAGAACCCATGTACTAGTGGAAAGCTGCTGCCAAAGTTTGGTAGACCTCTCAGGGTGGTCCGATGTTTCCCAGGTATACGGTATGGGCAGAACCGCGAACGCGCCGAATAAGCTCTTTTACGAGTCAGGATAACAATGGTAACTTTCAAAATTTGTTGACAAGGTGATCTTGGTTGGATGTAATGCCTATGTCAAATGCAACGTTCAAAATTTGTGGACATGGTGATCCTGGTTGGATGTAATACCTATGTCAAATGTAACTTTCAAAACCTGTTGACAAGGTGATCTTGGTTGGATGTAATGGCTATGTCAAATGTAACTTTCAAAGTTTGTTGACAAGGTGATCTTGGTTGGATGCAATACCTGTGTCAAATATTTGACAAGGTGTTCCTTTATGCCTACATTTTTTTTTTTTCTGTTATGATGGGAATACAGAACCCCCACTTCCGGATCATAGAGCGATTAATCGACAGCCTGTCGGCCCAGTCGTCGTGTTCCCACTCAGTGGATTTCGAGGACAAAATCCTGTCAGGATGGACGAACTGTTAGAGGTCACTCTCACACATGTTAACATTTGATACCAAACTCGACAGAATCACGTCCCGGGCCCGAAGGACCCCTATATTTAGATTATTAATATTCAATGTTGTGGTTCTTTTACATTTATGTTGACTGATATGATGTTTAGAACTGTGTAGCTGAAAGGGGAACACGATGTTGTTATGGTTGGGAACAGGCAGTTATTAAAGCATATTCGTTAGGACATGTTGGTTTTTAATATATACTCCTCCTAACAAATGTGTGTAAGTTGCATAAAGAATGTATTTTCGTCAAACATAGAACAGTTAAACATATTAAAACATTCCTAATTTTTTTAATTTTATTAAAAGGATCGAGTAAATATACGTCAAATACGAAACAAATTAAAACGAATCCCATTGCATAACACATTTAAAATGGTTTAGGATAGAATCAAGTATTTTCTTTAATTTAATGATTTGAGGTTTTCTCTCGATTTTCTGTTCAAGTAACTTGATTACTTCACTTTCGCCTTGGCATTGGTAAGTTTCATGTCTACAATACGACGTCCACAAATTTCAGGATAATGTGTTGTCTGCGCCGTTTTCCTATTTTGTGTTCCCGCCTCTTTGTTTTAGATGACGTTTGTAAACTTTTTTCTTTATTAATTTTTCTTTCTATCTAAATATTTGCGACGTGTTTACTTTATTATGACTAGGGTGACACTGACACAGATAAATAAATATATCACTGACAGCTGCTATAGCTATAACTGCACTGTTGTCCCGTCTTCATCGTGAATTTTGAATTGCATTTATAAAAACTTTTCTTATAATATCTTAATAAAGAGTATGGAGTACTTTCATAACAAAAAATAAACAAAAATTCATTTTACAAACATGTCTTTGCGTGAAAAGTTTTTACTTTAGAACGATGACAATGACAAATGATTTCCATACTTGACCATAGGACTTGGCACGTGACTCTCCACCACTTTGTAACAGTGATGAACCTCCTTAATTTAATTTCATAAAATGTTTTTATCTACAACAGTGAGTAAAGTGACCACTTTACTTACTCCTAACAGTGAGTAAAGTGAAAATTTACTCTCTAGTTGACATTACCTCACTAACTTAAATTTGGTACATTTATACTTTGTACTTTGTACTACACTTTGTACTACACTTTAAATATGTACAAGTATGACATAATTGTTACAATTATTAATAGTTATTCCCGAATATCCCGCAACAGATGTAATAGACTTATGCTCTTCGTTTATAAAAGACGTTCCAGGCTGAGTTGTAATTTCCTCTCCAAAAGATTTAGAAAAGCTGCTTTGTTGTTGATTCATGTCAGATGCACTAGGCTGCATTTGCATTGTTGTATCAGTCAACGCTCATTTTGCTGTCTCCTCTTTTTGTTCGATCGAATTTTCTATATAATCTTCAGCAATCGAAGTACACTTCCACTCACCGTGACTGTAATTGTTGTTATATCACTACCAGAATCAGCTAATAATGTTACGCAGGTTCTCCTAAACGTATGTCAAGTATAAAGCTTGGGATTTCGCAAATTAAGGAATAAGGCTATCATTTCCGGAATTTGTTCCTATTGTATTAATTCCCACTGGTTGTTATGTGCATTTTCCACCATGATATTGTACAAAAAATCGTCGGTGGTCGCAGGAAGACGGTCTTAGACTGGCATACTTTCTAATTATTTCGAGAAAATTAACAGTAGCTGTCCCAGTAACTGTAAAAGTACGCTGTACTTTGGTCTTCGTATCAGGAAGAGTAATAATGAAAATAGAACCAATGTCTTGAACGTCATCAACACACATCTTTACTAATTCATCGCTACGGCAAGCCCCAGATATCCTAATTATAAGGGTAACCTACAAATTTAATTAAAAATTGTTAGTTTACCATTCATAAATAGGCAAATTTAGCACTTTACCTTCATAAAAAGGAACTTATTGTCTGGAGCCTCCATAATGAACCGCGTAAATTCCTCTCTACTGAATACTTTCGATAGCCTGCATTCTTCCTTTTTAGGAACGCCTTCAATTTAGCAAATTTTCTAATATCAATGTTAGCTCTTATCATGAGGGTGGATTTAAGCATTGAGTAATAGGACCATAATGTGGAGCGTTTTCACTAATGTTTTTAATCCCTTTACCTGCACACCACTGTTGGAATTTATCATATCGAATGTCGTATATCTTTTTGGATTTTTCTGGAAGTAAACTCAACACAGCACCATTTGCAGCCTCCAAAATATCCGGTGGTGTACAGTTAAAATCACTTTCTTCACAATTTTCCATAGTATTTACCTAAAAAAATTAAGCAAACTACACAAACATACAAAATGAAAGATTATTTATTTATTGGCAACCAGGAGGGTGCAGATGCCAGCGTGCCGCTTGGGTTTCCGTAAACTTGAAGGCAGATCTGGTATTAATATAATCTTGTTTCGGAGAAGACAATATTTACGTTATTGAGTCCCGCCAACGCGTCGAGAATCCCAAACCAGCATTACGCAAAAGTGTGCAATGCAGTAAAAGCTTGTTAATAAAGTTGATATGGTAAACCTAATAAAAGTTCTCTATGCAACAGTTATTCTAAATAAAGGACACCGTGAGCTACGTCCCCATTGTTTTTTGGTTTTAATAATACATTTAAGACGCTATTAAACTGAAATTCTATAGTAATGGTTTGGTAAATTGACTCCATTTTACGTATAACCAATGCTTGTAGACGTACAACCTTCAAACTGATAAATATATACATATTTTCTTCTTGCATTGAATAAACTATAAAAAATATAGGGCGTTACATATAACATGCAAAACGAAATTTCAGAACGGATTGAGAATGTGAAAATAATGGAAAAAGTTACTGTAAACATGGATCCAGAAACACTTCCTACGGAGTTACAGCCTCCTGAAGATGAAGCAAGGTAATATTTTCTCTGTCGAAAGAGACACATAGCTGTAACTCCGTAACAAATATTTTCTGATCCGTGCTTCTAAGAACTTTTTGCATTGGTTTTATTCAGATTCTCAATCTATCCTGAAAGTGCGTTAGAGACAACCTGTTAGCAAAAAACTCTTTTTAGTTTCAAAAAGTTAACCCCTCTCTACATATCTATATTTATACAGTTTTTTCGTTTTGGCTATTTATTAAAAGCAAAATATTGCGTGGCCTAGGTACCCATACTGAACGCTTGACTTTTGAATGTGTGTAATTTGAACTCGTTTCTTTTACAATTCATTATTACATTTCGACTCTGCCTTTTGATAGTATCTTATTTACTTCTACAGGCTGCCTGATTTTTGAAGCTCACCATTGAGATCTAGCTAATTTAAAGGGCTAGGATAACGGATAAATTAGGGCTTATCTGCGAAATTTTATTTTTACTAATTCGTTTGCTTTTGAGAAAACTGGAAGAAAAATAAATTTTTGATTATTTATATTTGGCTATAACGTATTTGTTATTTATTTTACTTGCTTCTCGCTAACGCATTATTAGGCCACATTTCTTTTGCAATCCAATTTTTTTTTATCGAATATAATTTATTTTCTTCAATTATTCATTTAGACTTTCCACCTTTTTTTCTGATCTCTTTTTTCTCGTGCCATACCCTACTGTATTGCTTTTTTATTAATTTAAAATTCATATTTTCAATTAAATTAAGAGTGGCGGTAGATTAGATTAGATTAGATTTGAAGCGGGGAGGGTTTGTTACGCCCTTTAACACTGCGGCCTCTTGGGCCTATTGTGTGTCCCCTTCGGTCGCTAGTCGCTGTCAAGTAGGTCCGTCCCCTTTAGCAGGTCTAGGAGTTTGTTGATCAGACTGGCTGGCGGTTGTGTCTCATTGGGATTGATGCCCTCAAAGATTTGGAATCTTCTGCGAGCTAGGGCTTCGCATTCGAATATTATATGGGAGGCTGTTTCCTCTTCCTCGCCACATAGTCTGCATATGGGATCTTCATTATATATACCTATGTTATGCAGATGTTTTCTGAAGTGCCAGTGTCCCGTTAGGAGCCCCGTCACTATTCTGATGTGAGTCCTGCTGAGTTGCAGGACTGGTTTTGTCAGCTTATGCTATGGTCTCTGTCGAGGTGAGAGTCTCCAGTGTTCCGAGTGTTTTGTTGAAATCCATTCTTTAACTGCTCCTCTCGCTGTCTTTTTAGTTGTGCCAACCACAGGTTCCGGCCCTGTGAATGGTGTTTCAGATCCCTGCTTTGCTAGTTTATCTGCATTTTCATTTCCTTCTATGTCACTGTGTCCCGGCACCCACACAAGTTTTACCTTGTTAGAGTTTGCCAGTTTCAAGAGGCTACAAAGGCGGTTCCAGACAAGCTTTGACTTGATCTGGTTTGAATTCAGTGCTTTTAAAGTTGCCTGACTGTCAGAGATGATAAGGATGGTTTTGTTCATATACCCCCTTCTTATGTTCTCTTCTATTGCTGCTAGGATTGCATATGTTTCTGCTTGGAATATTGTGGTAGATTGGCCCAGTGATATAGAGGTGCTGTATCTTGGTTTACTACCGTATATTCCAGCTCCGGTTCCGTTGTCTGTGCGTGAACCGTCTGTATACCATACTAGGCTATTTTGCAAGTATGGTGGTTCTCCTTGTTGCCACTCTTCACGGTTTATCCGTACTTCAAATGGTTTGTGAAAGGAGTATTTTGTTAACATGTAGTCCGTACCCATGTCTAGCATTGGGTCAGATACTACAGTTGTTATTTTGGAGTGTCTCCATATCCGCTGGTGGCGGTAGCTTAGAGGTTAAGCACTTGGCCTCTAAGGCTAAAAGTCTTGAGTTTGATTCCCCGCCGCAGCTATACAGCAATAAAAATCTATGCCGCAACCCGCCACTTACATTCCCATATCCGGTGTAGGCAGCCATAAGGTTTTAATGCCTGAAACCTTCCCTGGTATTTAATCGTTTGGATTCGACGTAAAACTGTAGGTCTTCCGTACTCCACCTTAGCGCTAAGGAAAGTACATGGCAGAGAAGAGGGAGCCCAGCAATGCGACGTAAAGGCTAAATGCGATTTTTAATTAATAATACACAACCCAGCGACATGATTTTACCAGTGCAAAATTTTAGATCCTGGAAGATCCTTAGGACTAAAGGTTATCTTAGATGTAGATGCAGACAACTACTACTGTTCCACTAACAGCGTCAGTAAAGGATTTAAGGTAATAACATAATGTCATATACTACCTCAGCGTAAATAAAGAAGATATTGTTTTATGGTGTTAATGGTTTGAAAGGGGTTAGAACTACACTCTTTTATACTTTCAGTACAGATAGGTACAGGTTTTATTTTCAATTTCGAGAGTTAACGGAAACATGTTTTTATTCAAATTCAAATATATTCATAAATTGTAGTTAAAAATGTTTAGATGTGGATAAGAAAGTATGTTTGTTTGTGTATTCCCTAGTTCTCTACGGTTAGATGTTAACCAGCACAGCAGTTAGTGCTCTTATCCTACCTACAATCATATGAACCAAAGAAAAGTTGATGCAAATACTACGAAAATACAGATACAACAACTAAAATGCTGACAAATTATAGTCAATCGTAGCTAGATTGCTTTGTATGAGAATTGACAACACCAGTGCCGGTTTCTCCACTGGGCCAAATGGTCATTGACCTCCCAATGAAATAACAAAAAATAAATAATTACTTTTTGTTTGAGTACATAAAATATTATACACTATAATATATAAAAAATATTTTATAGTTTACTTTTGTATCAGATTTCTATGCGAGAACGTTTATTAAAGAGATGCCCCAGGATCCGAAATTTTTGAATGTTTGAATATTTCGCGCGCATTACACGAATCTATACGAGGGTCATTTGGCTGTTGGTCCCCAATTCAGCTATACGCCACCGAATAAAGCCGACGGCTTAAAAGTCCTTTAAATGAATAAGAGTGAAATAGAAAACTCAGATGTCCGTGATAAGCGCATGCCAATAGCCGCCTAATTTTCGGGATTCGTACGTACACGACGTAGTAGTGTGAAAACAGTTGTTGGTTGTGTAATCATAATTTAGTGGTGTTGTACGATGTCCGTGCAATATAATTTTGGATTGATTGTGAATGCCATGTAAGCACTTGTTTCCACTCTCTGCTATTTTGTGATAATTTATTGTGTGATATTGACTGCAAATATTTAAAAACAAATTCAAATACATTTTTCATCGGTAAACCACATGAAAAATTTTGTGCATTTTGACACACTGGCAATGTGGGTATCATTTTACAATAATTTTATTAGAGAGTGCTTATCAAAAGTCTATTAAAGACTTCAATGAAAATGTTGGTTAAAATGGATCATTTTTTCAACGTAAAGGATGGGTTTGAAATATAAGGCTACATAAAACTTGAACCTAAAATTTTTTCCAAAAAAATAGTTTAAAATGCCTCCCAGTACACCATACCACGAGCCGTCACTGAACAACACTAACACAATGTATTCTCACCAAAGTTCACAACCTAAAAACTATCATTATTATTATCATTTTGTATGGCACTTAGGGCTATTGTTACAAGAAATGAGCTAATCGGGCTTTCAACATGGCTTTATTTTTTCATCTGTCTTGTACATTGCCAACTGGTAAATGTTTTATTAGAATATTTTCCTATTTCGACACAAAATAAAATTGATTATACAATATGTTGTCGCTATTTAAATCTAACGTAACAATTCTTTTTCTCGAAAAATTTCTTATACTATCGCATATAATTTTTATACCGTTATAAAGAGATCTATCATCCCTATCAAATGGCCCAAGAAAAATACAACAAGTTGACAAAAACAATTTGTAGTCACTGAAATGTGTTTTAAACTAAATCGTTATACGGGTTCAAGGGTTTTTGCGTTTAGGTTAGATTTACGTTTTTAATTAATTTATTATTGTACTTTATTAAGTTGTATTATTGTTTTGTTGAAGAATTTTTAAAATTCTCTCGCGTTCCAACGCCCATCAAAATTGGACTAACCGTTTTGGAGATAACAGGAAACGAACGTACCCAACCATCCACCCGCAACCAGAAACTTTTAAAAACAGGTTTTTGAATTTCTAGACGTCCAAAACGTGTACTTCCGTCAAAATCTAGAATTTTGAAACTTTCATGCATTTAATACTTCTCTATACTGGAAGTATGGGAATGTAAAAAGTATAAGAAAGAATTAATCTTTAGTATCTCTGCCAGAATACTTTTACATAATCCAGCAGAAATTCAACGAGTGACAGAAAATGCTTCTACAATGCCTCCTGGACGTGAGTCAGAAATTATTTATACTCCAGAGATAGAAGATGCTTCTGAAGAATTGAAAGCAATTAATCCGGAAAAGCGGCGCTGTTATTTCACATACGAAAAACATTTAGAGCATTACAGGTACGTATAGAGATTGATGGATAAATTACACCAAGTTACTACAAACTGTTTCAGAACTTACACCAAAGCAAATTGCAAGATGGAATGTTTAGCACGTACTATGTTAGAAATGTTCGGATGTGTGTTTCATTTTTTACCAAGTTTGTACTGATGTATTCCACTTCAATACTCCATTTAATATTAATTTTTTTTTAGGAAACAAGTCAGCAACAATTTGTGCAAAAAGACAAGATTGTGATCCTAATCTAGAAGGTAAATTTTAATGTAATAGTATATTACGTACCAATTACAGAAAGTGAAATTTTACTTGACGAGTTTGGCAAGTTTGAGTACGAGCGACAGCGAGTACTTAAATGACATGCGAATCAAGTAAAATCACTTTTCTGACGTGGTGCGTATACTATTTTTTCGCATTTTTATTAAATTTTGAAAATTTTCAATAAAAAATTATTTAGCGGTTTTAATTTTGACATTTGTCATTTCAAAAACCAAAAGAAAATAGTAGGCAGATTAAGTAGTATAGCAACATCCGATAGCATTGCCAATAAGGTGACAACGTCAAAAAAGATATTTGGTCAAGAACAACCAGAAGCAATCGGAGAAGGTAGTTCAGAAATCGTATTGGACCACCAGTTTTCAACAACAGGTTGGCGTAGTAAGATCAGGCAATGTAACATTTTCCCATTCAAATAATTGTTTTTAAAATTTATAATAGTAACACTATGTAAATAAACATTGTGTTTTAATGACAGTCACGTTACTATGCAATAATGGTTGCTATGCTGTAAAGTGGCCCATTACTGTAGGATTTTGATAACAGTAATATGTCACATTACTGGCAATAATGCAAAAAAAATTATTAATGTACAGATCATTTGTTATATGTCATAGCCATTGAATTATTTTGTTAAATAATTTTATTCAAAATTGGTATCTTATCTCCCTCGGCGGTATGCGAAGTACACCCGAGAGACAGGTTTTGTATTCATCAAAATTTTGGCAGGTAAAGTGCAAATATACCAGAAAGCTGTTTTCACAGGTAAACAATGTGAAACATAAAACTAGGTGAATTCATCAAATATGAGGAGGAATAAAAGCTGATTTACATTAAATTTGACCGCACCCAAAAGAAGCTCTGATTCGCATTCTACGATTAGCAAATGACAACGAAAATTTCGGAATTTTGCCTTCAAACTTGCCACAAAGGTGTGAATTGATCAAAGAAATAACCTCTCACTGCGAATAAATGTCTACGAAGTTTTTGGCCCATTACGTAGATATACAGACATCAGTTCTACCATGAAAATGATGTAATGGCATGGAATCAGGAAATAGGAAAGAAATAATAACGAGCATATGGAACAAAAATCTTGTGACATTGATTTAACATATCTTTTTTAATGCATAATTATCTTTTATTGCAGAAGAACTGACGTTTTTCAAGGTATCGACCAACTCAAAGTAAGTGTAGTCAATTGTATTCATATAATAAATTTGAATTTATTCGACTTAAAAGGGCGACTTTGTGGCTATACAGCATAAGGTACAACTAGCTACTAGTATAGCATACCAGGAGCCACGAGAGCATGTAACAACCAAGCCATTTACTCAATTTTTAAATTATTAATTTTAAATTTTGTTTGATGATATACACATAAAATGCATATTACGACGTAAAACAGTGGTAATTTTGACTTTCGGTTTAACCTGAAGTGATAGCAGTTTTTTTAATTTTTAATGGAACATGCATACTTAGATAGACTTTTAAATTTCATGTACAGCCATCTATGATATTTGCCCATTAACTTTTAATTTTGGGCGCCAGAGGGCGTGTAGCTATTTTTAATATCCGAAATAATATCGTTGGGTCCCTTAAAAACCTTGTTTCACCACTGAAATTTAAAGTTGTAGAATTAAGTTTTACTATTTGGTATAAAAAAATAATAACCAAGAGACTAGAAAACAAATTTGACTTTTACCAACCGAAAGAGCGGGCGGGTTTTAGAAAAGGCTTTAGCAATATGGACCACATACAAACGATTAGACTACTGATGGAAAAAACTACAGAATATCAAATACCTTTATGGTTGGCTTTCAGAGATTATAAGAAAGCTTTCGATAGCATCGAAACTTGGGCGATATTAGAGGCAATGCAAAACGCTAGAATTGATCACAGGTACTCAAGCCTAATTAGACATATATATAGGAACGCAACTTTAACTGTCCAATTACATGAAAACACAAATAAAGTCAAAATACAACGTGGTGTGCGACAAGGAGACACAATTTCCCCAAAGTTATTTACTCTGGCGTTAGAGGACATATTTAAACAACTTCAGTGGGAGGATAAGGGCATCAACATTTCTGGAGATATGCTCAATCATTTGCGTTTTGCTGACGATGTGGTTTTAATTACGGATAATCCACAAGATTTACAACAAATTCTAACGGAATTAAGCGACGCATCCCAAAAAGTGGGACTAGAGTTAAACATAAGTAAAACAAAAATTATGACCAACGAAAGGCAGAATAATAATATAAACCCATCCAAGTATACAACTCTATAATTGAACAGGTTGAAAAATACATATATTTAGGACAAGAAATAAGAACGGAAAAGGAAAAGCAGAAAGCAGACCTAAACAGACGTATTCGACTAGGATGGACAGCATATGGTAAATTAAACTATATAATGAAAATGAATATACCGCAAAAACTCAAGGCAAAAGTTTACAATGAGTGTATTTTACCTGTTTTATTGTATGGAACTGAAACATGGGCATTCAACAAATCGATCATTCAAAAAATGCGCACAACTCAAAGAGCTATGGAACGCAAGATGATAGACATTAACCTGAAAGATAAGAAGAGAAATACCTGGATACGCAACGCAACAAAAGTGGACGACATCGTAGAGCGCATGGCAAAACAGAAATGGGAATGGGCAGGTCACGTTGCGAGAATACAGAATAGATGGACCAAGAATATATTAAATTGGAGACCATGGAATCACAGAAGACCAATTGGACGCCCGCAAACAAGGTGGTCTGACGATATTAAAACAGTTGGAGGTTTCAAATGGCAGCAACTGGCACAAAATAGAACGAGGTGGAAGCAAGAAAAAGAGGCCTATGTCACAAAGTGGACTGAAGAGGGCTAAAGAAGAAGAAGAAGAATATAATATTTTATTGTTATCTAACTATTGTCACGTAGGAATGGTAAAATGCACAAGGTTTGTGGTAAAATGTTATGTTACTATAGTAATAAATCCTGAAACTCGCATAAGTTTTAAAGTTTTCAATAACAGAAGCGTTTCAAAATTGCAACTTTTCATTGTGATGTAACAAAACAGTGACATTTAAATTTACTCGCCATTAAAATGGGGTAATAAGAAAACATGAATAACATCAACTTTGGAAACATTCTATTCTATTCTCTTCCTTTTAATTTGAGGTCAACTCATACCTTTTGTATTAACTATAGATTCACATTTTCCTATTTATGTTTATTAAATTGTACGAGGTATTGATACATTTAAATAAAAATTTTAATAACTTAGTCTCTCATACTGTATACATGCGCACAAGTGAGCAAGTGCACCTGAAAAGAACTTCTTACCGCTATCAAAGTAACACTTCACCTTAATCAGTTTCGTTCCTAACAAAGTTACGCCTAATTCCTAAAATACAAGTACGCGATTCAGAAAGTACACTCACATCATCAACGATCTACGCTTCAGCTATTCTGATTTTGGCAAAGTGCCCATCTACACCTAAACCCTCCAATCTTTCTCTTTATTGAAGTTTTGAGTTCTAAACTTTTAATAATAACTTGACAGTATTTCAGCACTATAGTCTCAAAATGAATAGTCAGCAATCTTGGTGATCTTTGCGAATCAAAAAGATTGATCCCCCCCCCCCCCCTCTTCTGAAGCATACTATTTTATACAAAATTATATATCCATCCTCCAAAACGTTAAGCTTTGTTATTTTTCCAATCAAATTGCAGCTGCAGTTCTGTGAGTTAAGTTTGAACATTGGCCGACTACACACGTGTAACAAAGCCGCTCCAGTTTTTAAAAGTAAAAACGAGATTTTTCGCCATTTGAGAAGACAATTTTAGTGCAGATCGCTTCTAGAGTGAACATCAAAAGCAGGGTTAGTGAATTGATACCTTTGGCTTAGCATAACAGGTAAAACAGGTAACAAACCTAGTGCGTTGCGGAGGTTTTTTGTTTGGCCAGATCAAAGCTGGTGCATTTGAGTGCGCCAGCTCTCAAAAACAATCAAACAAAGAAGTAATCGTTACCTGCAAGGTGAAGTGGAACAGCTAGATTACCTGCTCATCTAACAACAGGTGAAAGGAAGCCGGTTAAGCAGCAAGCACTCAAAGATAAGTACATAGTAGGCTAGTCAAGTAGATATAATTATTCCAGCCACATATTCAAAACACCTGGAGTAGGTCGGATTCGGTTTGCACTACCTGGAGACACTCAGAAGTTAAAGCTTAAATAGATCACCTTCTGGCCAAGCGCGAACAGCACACGAAATTTTATCATATTTGAGCGGAATGGGTAAATATTAAGTAGTTTATTAGCTATTAAGAAATTAAGATATTTGCAATTTGTAATCTTAGAACAATAATAGATAAGTGTGAAATAAGAACAATGTAAAACTTTGATACCAAAGTTTATTAGGTTAAAATGCATAATCGCATAACAGTCTTGGTTACATACTCAAAACCCCCATTGATGCGTAGCTTACTAACTACCCGGTGTTGCAGCAGCGGTTTCTTGCGGTATGCATTGCAGACATGCTAACGCTGTTTAACACCCCGCCCGATCCCAACCTATCACATAAATTCCTACCCATCTACTGGCATGGGGTGGGCCTGGCGTAATCCAGGATCGACCCTCTAGTCAGCTCCATGATTTACATTAAACTACTGACTGAAAATGTACACAACCGCTCCAAAACTGTCAAGTAGGTTTCTGTTTGTAGTGCTAGACCATAGGTATATGCTAGATGATTGTAGCGTAAAGCTAAGTTTCTTACATTTTCCTCCAGTTGCAATTGGAAATCTTGTAGATTTTCTTTGATGTATGACACGATTTTTTTCCTTAAGTTGAAAACTTCGTTTTGAGCTGTTGTCGCGTTGCTGTGTAATATGTGTTTTGATCTGCTGTTGAGGGGTTTCTGATCATTTCCGTTGGTTTCCTAGTGTATACACCTCCGTATATAGTATGTTTACGCACATTCTAATACTACTAGTCGTTCTGATTAATATTGGACGTTAATGTTAGGGCCAGCGAGTGATCTAGTGGTTAAAGTCCCAGGCTTTGAAACTAGACTCTAAAGGCAGTAGGTTCGAGTCCTCTGCCCGTCGGAAATTTTTCTGAATAAGTTAAATCCAGCGTGTCCATGGAAGGTGTGTGTGGTGTGTATGTTGGGTTGCATGTCTTTCAGGGGTGGGGCATGTTAGACCCGTGTATAGCACTTAGTGTGCTGAGTCCGGGTAAGGGGGTGGGATGGGAATCATGGAGTCATGCTCACGCACGGCTTCATGATTCTTAAAAAAAATACGTTAATGTTATATAGATAATTTTTTTTAATAGCTTCCATGAACTTGACAATCTGTTCTGAGGTGAACAATAAGTAAAATGTATAACAATGAAAGGTGACATAGTAGGAGCTAGCCCACCGGCTTGCCCCTTTAGATGCTTAACACAAATATGTCAATATATGATACATGGGATTTAAGTACACATTTTATTCCCTATTTGGGAGGTCCAGTGGATCAAGTCTTTTTAGTCTTTTGACGCTGGGAACATTAAGCAACGCTTTAGCAAGCGCATTAGGGTGCTCTTGTAGCCGAACTTTGTATTTAGCACTAAAGTTTTTAATTTCACTTTTCACTGTTTCAATGTGGAGGTCGCGATGTATCACTGCATTTGGAACAAACCATGGCGCATCAACAATGGAGCGTAACACTTTTGATTGGAATCTTTGAAGTATAGCAATAGGTATTGGATTCACTTTCAGAGCCCCAGAGTTGTACCCCATAGGTCCACACCGGTTTCAGAATTGCTTTGTATAATAACACTTTGTTTTCCAGTGACATCCGAGATTTCCGACCCATTAGCCAGTACATTTTAGAAAATTGGAGACCAAGTTATTTGCGTTTGGTTAATATATGCGTTTGCCATGTAAGATGGCGGCGGAGGTCTAGGTGGATTCCCAGATATTTCACAGCGTCCTTTTGTGGAAGAACGCAGTTATTTAGCTGAACTGTAGGGCAATTATTTTTCTTTAAGGTGGAGGTGACATGTACTGACTTTGATTCGTTCGCTTTTATGCGCCAGCATCTGAGCCACTTTTGAATTTTATTTAAATGTTTCTGCAGATTTTGAGAGGCTATTCTGGGATCCTTATGTGATGCTAAGATTGCTGCGTCATCAGCAAAAGTGGCAATCGAAGTTAAGCTAGTTTTTTCCAGATCTGCTGTATACAGTAAGTACAGTACTGGCCCAAGTACGCTGCCTTGTGGTACTCCTGACTTGATCGGCACTAGAGTTGTTTGCACATCTTGATATTTCACCATGAAGTACCTTCCTGTTAAATAGGATTGTAGCACTTGGTAGTAGTTATGTCGCAACTGAGTTTTGATTTTATACAGCAAACCTTCATGCCAAACCTTGTCAAAAGCTTGGGAAACATCCAAGAACGCCGCTGAACAGTATCTACCTGTTTCAAGATCGTGTCTGATTTTCTTAGCTACTCGATGCACCTGTTCAATAGTCGCGTGTTTTTGTCTGAATCCGAACTGATGTTCAGGAATCATTTCCTTAGCTTCGAGCGTAGGTAGTAATCTTTGCAGGAGGAGTTTTTCGAATATTTTCGACATTATCGGTAAGAGGCTGATTGGACGATATGAACTTGTTTCTTGAGCTGGCTTCCCAGGTTTGGGTATTGATATAATTTGTGCCACTTTCCACTGTGCTGGAACATAGCCCAATCTTAGAATTGAATTGCAGATCATGGTGATAAAATAGAAGCCACGTGTAGGTAATTCTTGCAATATCTTACCGGTGGTTAATCTCGACCCCCACTGTGGATGTTTTGCGTTGTAGTTTCCTCCTGCAATCAATCGGTGCCCAAGCGTTTGGTAAAATTGCGCAAACTGGTCTGTTTTGATTGTCGGTTTGGGTTGGCAGTACACAGCAGAGATGACTAGCTGTCCCTTCCAGTCTTCTATCGCAATGCCTGTAGCTTGCATGTGGTTTTCACTGAATTTGCCCAATTCGTGGTGTTTAATATTACTTTTAACTATAATCGCTTGTCTGTTATAAATTGTGTAATTTGAGATTTTTATGTAGCTTCTGCTTGTAAGATGTGACTCGGAGATCAGCTTTATGTCGATGTTTTGGGCAGATAAGAAGTTTCTAATCTCTAGGCTGTGGTTAGTCAGGTCATTGGCATTCCAGACTGCAATTTTCAGATTGCTTAGGGCCATTAAGATAGTTTTGCTACGACATCATTTTCGTTAGCATAGTTTCTAGATTAATATTTGGCTGTTGCGGAGGGGCAACTAGGACTTGACTTTGTTGGTTTTTGGCTTGAGTTGATTGATTGCTGTTGCCTGCTATATGTGAGTAAGCGTATCCACGCTGCCCTAATGCCGTGTTGTAGTTGTATATCGATGGCGTTGGTGCGGGTAGCTTCTTGTCTCTTAGCGCCGGAAATTTAATTTTCTGTAGTTCCTTATATACTCTACAGCCTTTGTAATTAGCGGGGTGGTTTTCCCCGCAGTTGATACATTTCACGTCCTTACTGCGTACCTTTCTGGGGCACTGGGATGTTGCGTGATTTTGCGTACATTTAACACATCGTGGGTTTCTGAAGCAAAGCTTCTTTGTTTGCCCATAGCGTTGGCACTTCGTGCACTGCGGCGTTTCTGGCTTGGGATGGAGTGGTTCGAATTTAACAATTGAGTGAAAGAGGGAAGTAACATCATATATTTCTTTGTTGTTAGGCTTTGATTTTAGTTCGATATGGAAGAGTAGTAAGGCTATTTTTGTTCCGCGTTGGCGAATGTTGGAGATATTTTTTACTTCGTGCCCGAGTGCATTTATTTCAGCTGTTCTGTGTTTGTGGAGGGGTGCATATTCCGTAGAACAACTCGAAACGATCTATCCTCTTTGAGTTGATACGTATGGTACTGTGTATTTTTCTCCGAAAGAGCCTTTGTGATCGCAAAATAGACTTCTTTTGTGTTTGCTTGTATTTTTACTTCATTATTATTGAGGCATTTTTGCGTGTACTGGTTTGGGGCAATTGCACTCAGCAATTCTATCATTGGTTGAATGTATTTACCACCTGCTACAAAAATAGGTGGTGGTTTTATGACATTAGTAGTAGTTTCCTGTTTTTTGTTTTGTTCATCTTTGTCTTCCAGTTCCTTGTATCTATTTGAGGTTTCTGGGGGCTGATTTAGCCAGTGGTCTTTCAGGGTTAGCTGCTTTGTTATACGTACGGTGCCTCCTGGGCTATCCTTTCTGGGACGTTTTTTGTATTCTACGGGTTGCCAATCGCGTTCATGTACTTGAGCGATTGGGAGTTGTGGAAAAGCAGCCGCATAATGCTCTGTTAAAAACGAGGATGGTTGAGAAAATTGTGGCATACCATTATAGGTGGTTTGCATTTATGGTATTGTTTGTTGCACCTGGGGCAAGTACGGCCCTGGCACATGTTGTGGAATTTGAAATTGAGTATTTTGATCATAGTAAATTGGTACACTTGGCTGTGCGAATTGCACGGAATAATTTTGCGGGTTTGACATTATTTCTTACATACCTAAGTTTTGAGCGCGTTTTTATTGTTGTCTATCTGAACTGTGACCTTATAGTCGTAAGCTTATCACTTTACCCTTGCTATCTCGAGCGCACAGAGCACAAGCAGCACAACTTTACTCCTCGAGATTCAAAAAAATGATATATAGATAATAGAAGCAACCTAATTTGCGTAATATAATTTGATTTACCTGGTTATGAGCCTTAAATTCAAACTATTATGCTCTAACTTTCACTTCAAATTACATAAACATTACCGTACACCTCAGATAGTCTGCTCTGCAATATAATGTATAAAATTTCTAAATAATAGGCATATTGCATACATAACTACGTTAGATTATATAATAAACAATCCTTTATTCAAACATAATACTATAACAAAATTTTCAAAGCAAATATCAATAATTAAACCAATAAATCAAATCACATTGTTAAATTTAACTGCGTTAACTTGCTCATTGCCCTTAAACTGTTTGAAATTGTTGGAAAATTATTTTACTTTATTGGAAACTTGCTTTCGTTCTTGTGTTAGCATTTGACCCTCGGTTTGAAATTTAATAGATACAGCTACTACCTGTTCCACAAACTTTGCTTTTGGCAGTCGAATTCCAGGAATTTCTCTGTAATGTTTAAGCACTTACTGGGTTTAGGCGAGAATAGACTCTATTGCATAACCGACTGCTCTAACAAAATAACAATATCTACTTTTTACAATTACTTTATAGTTTTTCAATATCTACGCACGCCTGATCTGACAGTAGGACGGCAGCGACCGCGTCTTACATTTGATTAGATCCGTTTCGGACTTCGGACTAAAATCGCTGTAAAAGCTTAATTCTAAGAATTATTAAAAATATGCAAAAAATAAACAACATTTTTTTAACTAGTGCTAATTGATAGATGTAGTTAAAATCACGTAACTGCCGGAAAACACGTTGTTGATATTAAAAAGTAACGTTTCTTTTTAAATTTTAAAAATAACTAAAAATTCTTGCATATCCTAATAAAGTACTTCAAATAGCCTATCGAACTGATTAAAGTTAATAACGATCAGCATTTGCGTTTTTGAATAAATAATTAATCAGCTTAAAAATGTTCACAAATTCCTGCAGGGCGTCAGAGTAAACTTTGGGAGATAAGTAAAAAACAAATTTGTAGTTCATTGCAAGAGTAAAAAACAAATTTGTAGTTCATTGCAAGCTCTATCGGCTTAGAAAGTTTTAAAAAAATGGTGCAGGCAGTTTTTGTGGAATTTTTCTTTATGTCTAAAGTTTTGAGCCGTTAGTATATTTACAATTTTCAAATTTCCAAAAATGTTTTCACGTCACTTGATTATACTTAGGGCTATTAAATAATATGATAATTTGTATTGATTGTATATTTTGTTTTTGAGTAACCGGGCATTAAAGTTAAAATTTTCAGAAATTCGTGGCGGCTTTCATTTTAAAGATACGTACATAAAATTTTAAAAAATATTTAGACAATGATCTATACCAAAAAAACAGGCCTAATTTCCGTTTCCGGTTCCGGTTCCGATTAACAACCTTACAAAAAACTACCTGCAACTAAAAAACTTCTATACCCCATATCTTATAAAAAACGGTACAGGGGTTCCGGAGATATAGGGAAACGACCGCACCTACCTACGCACCCACCCACAGACAGACATTTTTTAAAAACCACTTTTTGGGTTCCTTAGACCCAAAAATGCGTATTTTCGTTAAAATCTGAAATTCGAAAATTTGAATAAAATCATAACTTTCCTTACTTCAGTAGAAGCATGGGAAAGTAAAAAGTGATGCATCTTATTTCAGTCCTTGTTTTATATTAAGAACATATATGTCAAACTTCACTATGTACATTAAACTGCGCACGGTTTCGCTAACATTTTTTCTATTTTAAAGTAAATTGTCAATGGGTTTTTTAATTCGCGTATTTAAATCACAATACCTTCTAATACGCTTTTGAGGTGTCATATGCAACTCTATTTTACACTTTATAATGTCTTAATAATTTACTTCGTCGTTCAGGGCACTTATCAATTCAAAAATATTAGGGTGTATTTTTCCTGTTTTTCTGTTTAAACGGCTATGCCATCCCTCTACAGTATTTGTGGTTCGGTGTCGCTCATCGCAGCAATTCCACATATCTTCAATTATATTATTATCAAGCCACTGACTAACAAAGTAGTCGTTGAATTTACTAATAGCGTCATTTTCTGGTGACGTTTCCACAATATGCAGCCACCCATCATCTACGTCTTCCACAAGTAAATGTGCCAGAGGCGCACACATACGTACATGCTCACGTACGACATCATCGTCACGGTAGGAAGTCACAAAACCCAACTCCTGAATTTTTCACAACATTGCTTAGTTCTAATGAAAATTGCAACCCTTAACTTGTGTGTTAAACAGAAAAACGTAAACGAGAATTGGAAAACGATAAAGAGCAGTATAATTGAAACTGCAACAGAAATATGTGAATAAAGAAAAATAATGAAAATCAAAAACAATTCTGGACAACAGTCAAAAAAATCAAAAGAAAGAGCACACCACAAATGAGAAATATCAAAGACAAAAACAATAGAGTTATTACCAAGACGCAGGAAACTGCAGAAACTTGGAGGAAACATTACGAAGAGAAATTTATAGAAGAAGAAACAGAGATACACGAAGAACAAAAGGCAGGAAATGCAGCATTAGCAGAAAATGACGAAGAAAGAACAGAAATAACAGTAGAAGAAGTAACAAACGTTATCAAAAACCTAAAAAATGGAAAATCAGCAGGAAAAGACAATATTCACCCGGAATTGATAAAACTAAGAGGAGAGCAACTAACAACATGTTTAAACAAATTGTTTCAGATAGTTTGAGACGAACATGAAATACCAAAACAATGGGAGCAAAATACAATAATGCCACTCTATAAAAAAAATCACTAGTGACTGTGAAAATTATAGGGCACTATGCTTATCTTCTGTAGTACAAAAATTATACATATACTAAAATAATCGAAAAAAAACTGAGAGTAGAAGTCAGGGGGGTATTAAGGAAAGGAACAAGCGGCTTTCAGTCCAGGTAGGAGAACGCAGGACCCTATATTCACGATAAGAACCATATTCGAAAAAATCTAGAAAAAGGCAAACAACTAAGCATAGCGTTTATAGACATACAAGCAGCTTTCGATAATTTATCAAGGAAACAACTATGGGAAACGCTAGAAATAATCAAAGTAAGCAGGAATGTAATTGGAACAATTAATAGTATATTAAAAAACAAGTTTCATAAGACATGATTTTAGAGCACGCGTCCAAGTTAGAAAACGAGCCGCTTGCGGCGAGTTTTCTAATGGACAAGTGTGCTTAAATGTCTTATGAAACGTGTATTTTATACTATTTTTTCTATATTGGTCCAAAAACGTTAAAAATTACCTTATTTTATATTTTAATTTAAAAATATAATCCATTAGGAAATTTTTCGTTTTTTGTTTTTGTTATGTGGCTGTTGGTACCATCTAAAATAATTTCAAACAACTCAAACTACTGTCAAATTAAAATTTAGACAAGCTGTGTTTGGAAGTGATTTAATTTTTAAAATACCTAAGATTTGAAGATAAGATGGAAGAAGAATTATCTTGCACCCCACCCGAGCTACGCAAAGTAGCGAAAAATCCGCTAAATAATCTTAATTTTGAGAACTTACAATTTGAAGGTTATGTTTATAACGCGTGAAGGTTTTGCTGTCACATGGTTGTCACCAACCTAACAAAATAAAATTTCGAGTTCTTTAAAGAGTTGCTTTATGAAATCCAAATGAGTTTCATAAAGTAGTCAGTAAAGAACCAAAATAGAAAAAAGCCTTTATAACAACGTAGAGGGTTATGTAAGAACAAATGGAGTAACATCGAATAGTTTCCACATAAATACAAGAGTGAAACAAGGAGACTGCCTGAGCCCATTGTTGTTTATTCTTGGTATGAATGAAAAAAGCTATAAATATATGGAAAGAAGAACTAGAAAGAATTAGAAAAGTAAAGTAATGAAGATTAGTAAGGAAAGTACACCAATGGAAAACATAAGTATAGACGATAAAAAACTTGAAGAAGTAGACAGTTAGAAATATTTAGGAACAATAATAACAAAGGATGGTAAGTAAACAAAGAAATCGAAAATAGAATAAACAAATCAAACCAGATATATTATACAGTAAACAACATACTAGTACCAAAAAGAGAGATTAGTGAACTGACAAAAATGAGAATTTATAAAACAGTATACTTACCAACCCTCACCTGCGAAGCAGAAGCCTGGACCATGACAGACAAACATAAAGCAGCAGTAACAGCATCCGAGATAAAATACGTAAAAAAAATTATAGGAAACACAAGAAGAGATAGAATAAGAAATGAGGTTATCAGAGACAAACTAAAACAGGAGTCAGTAATAACATGTAAGAGAAGCAACAGCTGAAATAGATCGGACACATATGGAGGATGGGGCAGAATAAATTACCCAAAGTAGTAGTGGAGATAGGAGTGGAGGGACCAAGGAGAAGGCCGAGACAAAAATGAGAGGAAGATGTAAAAGCCATAATGAAAAGAAAAGGAAAGACAATGACTATAGCAAACGACCGCAAGACGTACAAGAAGTGGATAGAAAACCCGACGCCCTAGGGGCATAAAGAGATGGACAAAAGTAAAAGTAAGTAAAGTAACTTGTGTTTTAGAAAAAACTTCTCGTAGCGCTTGAATAGCTGCTGTTTTAAAATCAATTTTTAAAACTTTTGGTGAAGCTTTTCCTTAAGCAGTGTGAATAACCTCTTGTAAGTGGTTGGTTTTCTATTGAGTAATAATGCATATCATAGCGATATTACACACGTAGATTCTGCAATACTCCCGATATCCGAGTGGATTGTACACAGCTGATCAAACAGACGACAGCAACTTTTAAAGGTACCGTCAGCGAAAAGAAAATCACTTCTTGTGAGGTCATTACCGTTGGAAGTAGCAAATGCTAAAATGCTTTTATCAGTTCTATCGTCTATAAACAGAAAATCTTTTGTCAAACTGGCAGGCAGCTGAATTTCTTCTCTAGTCTTCGGTAAAACAGGCACACCAAGTGCTTTGTAGTGTTCATTATATAGTGCCGATTTTATAGATACAAATTCAAGAATTTCGGTCACGAAATCCAGACCCAAATCTTTTGATGAAGAAAATTCCTGCCGAACAATCTGTGGAATAGGTGTCAATTCTCGAGCTCGCTTTTTGCATTTAAAGCGACAATGTTCAATTTCTACTTTTGCAACATCAACTACACTAGCACACAAGCTAGCACTTTTGGGGTTATGATCAAATTGGGCGTTGTGATCAAACTGTTAACTTGTGGGATATGATCATGTACACTTGTAAATTTTGTTAAAATTGGGCTTTAGGATCATTTGAGGGTTATGAACATTGAGGGTTGTGGCCAGGTCCCACAAAAAATCATTTTGAAAATTTTCTTTAAGACAGTCTCCTGGAAATACGGATTTTTTAATCTTTTTGCAGGGCATTTTATGGAACTATATTCTAGAGATGGTTTTCTTGGAGCTGTTTGTTGGTGTGGCGTTGGTTTGGAATTTTTTTTCCGTTTTTTACGTTTTTCATTCGGGGAGTAGCGCTAATTACCGAGAAGCGCGCGCCTCTTACGAAGTTATTAAAAAAGAGAGGAGAGTGTAGCGTACGGATTCGGTTAGTATTGACTTTTATGATAAATATTTACCACTTATAAGAACAATGATTATTATTTATATTTTTAGACAGGTATGCATTAATCATATTTACATGTATTATTGTCAATAATCATTTCGTAGAAAAGTTGCAGTAATATATCAATTGGACATTAAAATTAATAAGTCAAAGTTGCACGCAAGGGAAGCAAATACCTACAATGCAGTCGAACAAATTATCCCATAAAAATGTTACTGTTATAGTTTTTGTCTTGCACTAGTTTCGTGTTCCATATCATTATAAGCGAAAGAGTATGAAGTAGAAACTAAAAAGAAAAACACGTTTGTGTACCTCTACCTATATTTTGTCTATTATATATTTAAAATCAATATTATAGAAATTAATTTAAATATACCATTCTACAACCATGTCAAATTTACCGAAGCGTATAAATGTGCCCAAATTACGCCATGAACGTGTTTTACATGGGAATACTGAGAATTCGTGGGCATCTTCAAATCGAGACAGAAAAGATTTTAAAACGAATATAGCTAATGCTTCAAATACTACAAGAAACACTACGTTAAATACTGGAATTCAAAGTTATTCATCAAAGAAAAGGTAGTATACCAACTCGCTTATTAGTTGTTACGTACTTTTTGTTATAAAATTGTTTTCTAAGATCGATTAAATTTGTTTAATTTAAATCACTTGATTTAAATCTGTAGGTCTGAAAAAGCGCTTTTTAATCATGATTTAAATCAAACTTTTAAAATTGGAAACTAAGTACATTCTTTAGTAAATAACAAAAATTTTACTCCGCAGACTCCAAACCATACATTAAAGTAATTATAGTTTAAAATGGCTCTGATTACCTTATTTTAAATTTTCAATCCTACTCAGGTATCGGTCAGTAAACATCATATCTTTATAGTTTAAAATGCAGTATTGAGTTGAATTTCCAAAATTTAATAATTTAATATAAAATTTTAATTCACAGAAAGTTCTTTAGTTCTTCAGTAGATAGCAAATTAAAAAATTCAAACATCGTAAATATCCATTTAAATAAAAAGAATTATCCGGTGTAAAAATAATCTTTTTTCATACCCTACTTATAACTTTATTGGCTATTCAAAAAATTAAAATTTTTAAATTGCATAGTTTTTACTTTCCTATATACTGTCAGTATAAGGAAGGATTAACTTTATGAAAATTTACGAAATCGAGATTGACAGTAATTCAGGAACCTCCAGAAACCCAAAAAAGTGGTTTTAAAAAATTGTGTGTGGGTGGGTAAATGATTGGGTG
The DNA here is from genome assembly GCA_958336395.1 of Ctenicera cuprea. Classification (NCBI taxonomy): domain Eukaryota; kingdom Metazoa; phylum Arthropoda; class Insecta; order Coleoptera; family Elateridae; genus Ctenicera; species Ctenicera cuprea. The sequence goes on along the minus strand of OY284487.1, from coordinate 38,406,758 downwards.
TGTGCGCCCCATAACTCCTAAACATATAGTCTGACTTTAATAAGCGCTGGAATGTAAGGGTGTATCAAAAAGACATCGGATAAATAAGCTTTAAATAAAATCCTAAACAGGAACCGGAGGTTGGACATTTTTTTTGGTATCATCTTTTTTTAAATCGACTTTTGTAAATCTGAACACGAAATCATATCGGAGACAAGACATATTCTCTTTTCCCAACTTTCTAGCTTCAAAATGAGGGCTGCTACGGTTTTTTGAAAATTTTCTCTTTAACGCCTTATTACTCAGAAACAAGTTGGCAGGTCGGGATCAAATCTTATATTAGCACTAGTGAGACACAATACTACTATATGCGAGAATTCTTAAACTAATAAAAACTGCAACGTAAAAGGTATTTCTAACTTTTTAAATTTTCAAAAGCATTTTGCTCCAAAACGATGTAATTTATTTATATTTTCTGGGCTCGTAGAGCTGTAGACGAGTTACAATTTAGTTCGTATCTCAATGCGCTCATTTCTCTGTGATGCCTTCTATGAATTTTGAAAATTAAATATTTATGTCTCTTTCTTTAATAGGTAGAAGACGTTTAAAACATTTCTATTTAATCTAAGTTTCTCATTAGTTGTAGTAGAATAAGATTAACAACATTTTTTTTAATTCCAAAGAGTTTTCTTCTAAAAAAATCTTAAAAACAATTTTTTTCTCATAAAAACTTTGCGGTTTCTAATAATACATTAAGACGGAAACCTACAGGCTAGATCAGTTATCACTCAGGTGGTAGTTGTGGCTTAATTAGTTTTTAAAACACGTCATATTAATTCCACTAATAAATTTGAATACGCAGTGTATAGAAAATCTACACAAACAGACATTACAATACCACACGATTCTTGTCATGATAAAACACATAAATTAGCAGTATAAAGGTCCCTGATACATAGAGCTTTGACGGTCCCCTTAGATGAAATTAATTATAATAGAGACATTTCAATTATTAAACAAATTGCATACAGTAATGGTTATAATACTAAACTTATTGATTTAATAATTAAAAAAAAGATTATAAATTAGCCATTCAAAAAATTTATCCGAATACCCCAACTTCATTCGATACAATTAATTATGCCTCGATCTAAAAGTCTTAAAACAACTAGAAACATCTTAAACACTTTGTTTAATGCAAAATCAAAAACAGGTGATTTGCTAAAATTAGGCATTTGCAAATTAAATTGTTCGCATAGTAATTCGGTTTATATAGGCCAGACAATTAGAAATTTTGGTGTTAGGTATAAAGAACACGTACGTTGTTACAAATATAAACACCCACATAAATCCAATTACGCTAAACACTTACTAGAACACAATCATTTAATGACTTCTAATAACACTATAAATGTTTACACTTTTGTGACGATAAACGTAAATTAGATATACTAGAAGCTTTTAAAATTCACAAACATTTAAAAACTATACTGTTAATAAATGAGCAAATAGATCTTTTAAACGCTTCTCTATTGGACATTTTGGAATAAGAATCAAGTCATCTGCAGACGATTACCGAGATGAATTCACCAAGTTGTATTGGTATAACAACTCTAACTGTTTACCTTCTAATACAACTTTGACAATAGCATGTAAACATGCCGAAATACGTATAAGGTTAAAATAATTAAATATTTTTGAAGTAATTAAGTATTTCTTATATCTATAATCAATGATTATTTTGCTCACAATTAGAACAACATGGTTGGTATCTGAAACAATATTTCAGATACATGTTGTTTTGAATATTACAAAATTCTTTCAAATTTCTAAATGATCACATTGGAAGTTGCGGTAAATATTAAATTTAAGTTATTTTTGCAAATAAAGAATTATCACAGTAGGCTTGTATTGTTGTAAATCGAGTTAATGCAATGTGCGACTGTTGTAAATAAGGATTTGGAACAATGCCATAGCATTGACGGAAATGCGAATTAAAACGGTACCTGACTATTGCTCTAACTATCAAGTGAATTTACACAATATGCGGGTGTTGTTGCAAATCGAATTAGTACAATAAATACACTCCACAAAATTAAAAAAGGAGAAGCTCGAGCTACAGGTTTGAAACTTTTTACTTTGCAATAATTCTCTTGCTTAGAAGACAAAAATGTTGTTAAGGAAACTTTTCGCTTTTTCAATTTTATAAGTAAAATGAAAGCTACTCGTGTTACCCTAGCACACAATGCACTGACAGACAGCGTTAACAGAACCGGCGAAATGTCAAGTCACGTGATGCATTAGTTCCAATAATGACACGCGATATTATTGTAGATGGCGCCCCAAGTGACGCGCGTCTAGCCGACCATATATATTATAAATTAAAATAATTATTATTAAATAATCGACGTAGAATAAAAATATAAAAATGTTTCATGTTCCATCTGTGGATAGAGACCTTTCATTTAAAAAAAAATGGTCCAAATTGGTGAAGCGGTGGTCGCTGGGGGAACCAGAGAAAAAACCCCTTTGTGCTTTTATATATGTATGGATTATTAATGTATAACATCTTACAGTAGGCGTGCTTGCAGTAAAAAGGGTTGATGCCATACAACACGTCGCGACGGTTTATATTTCGTTGATTAATGTGTTCTTGTTAGTTGTTTTATAGCTTAAAGTAATTTATTATTTAGATAGAAGTTCTATTTCGTGTCTTCACAATTTTCTGTGAAATTCTATTTTCAAGTCAATTGTGTTTCTTAATTCCAACTTTTTTTGCAAAAATCAAAAATATGATGTTTTGTTTTTATTAACACTATTTTCGTATTTTGAGAAAGTTTAATTCCTTTTTTTACTTTCCTATACTTTCAGTATGGGGAAGTACTGATTTCATGCAAATTTTCAAAATCGAGATTTTGACGGAAATACATGTTTTGGGCTTCCAGGATCCTAAAAAAGTGGTTTTTAAAAAATGTCTGTCTGTGTGTGGGTGTGTGAATGTGTGTGGGTGTGTGGGTAACGCTCATATCTCCGGAACGGCTGGACCGATTTCGATGTGCTTTGGAATGAGGAGGTATATCAAAAATTCATCGATAAAATAAGCTTTTAAAAAGAATCCGAAACCGGAAGCGGAAGTTAGACATGTTTTTTGGTAGCAGTTTTTTCAGAAACGGAATTTTGGAAATTCGAATAGTGGAGATTAAAGAAGGCCTTAGGACAAATCAAACGATTTTTTACCGAACTCTCTAGCTTTAACATGGTTGCCGCTACGAATTTTTGAAAATTTCGACTTTAACGCCCATTTACTCAAAAACCAGTTATCTGATTGGAATCAACTACATCTTGTTTGGTAGCCCTTCAAGGGTACTATACCATGAAATATAATTAATTTTGAAAATATAAAAACAATCTCAATGGCACCACTCCAAAATTTTTGAAATTTTCAAAAAAAGATTTCTCCAAAACTGCCCACACGTTTTTGTTTAAACTTTTTAAGCTGATAGAGATAGGCATCTGCTACAATTTTGTTTTTGCTCATTGTTATAATATCACTGTGACGCCCTCTATGAATTTTTGAAAATTGAAAATTGGTACCCTTTTATTTATTTAACGGGGGGCAATAAAATATTTTTGTTAATGTGGAAGACCTCACCATTAATAGCAAAATCCGAATATAATAATATTTTTTCGATAATTTCATATTTAGGGGGGCTACTGTTTTCCCTCCCCCCAAATTTTTTCGATAAAAAATTAAAAATTTGGTTTTTTGTTTTGTTTGCACTAGGAGAATCTTTTTACAAAAAATCAAAAAATCGAATTTTTTGCCCCTTAAATTACCTTTTTGTCCTTGGAAGAATTTCACATACTTTCTACAGCAGTTGTATTCTTGTACTAGTCGTTTAATGTTCAGTGTAGGCTAACTTTTTTATTTTAATAGATAGACTCGCAAACCCAAGAGCAAAGTTGTAGGGCAAATTCTTCTCGATTGTATTTAAGAAAAAAACTTGAGTTTCCAATTTTAATATGGCGGCCACGGTAAAAAATAACTTTTTTTTAAATAGAAACGTGGCATTTTGGCTTTAAAATCAGAAAGGTTTTGAAATTCTAAATACAAATTAATAAGAGTAATTTTTTGCTAAAAATAATACTTCTCGAGTTATTAATACATTTTCAAACATCAACACGCTTCCTTACTCGTGCCTCCGGTTCATTTCAGTTAGGTTGTTTCACATGTACTCAGTTGCAGGCGGAGCCAGCGTGGTAATGGTAGGTTTAAGTTACGCTCTTCAGGCTTGAAGTTTTTATAAACGCTGTTTACTTTTACTAGCTGGGTCTAGACAGGTGTACATCAAAAGTGTTGGAAAATATAAAACAATGTTAATTTATGAGTATTGGAAAGTCCAGGCGAAGTGTTTCGCTCATTTTTTCAATACGCATTTGACATATCTAATACCGGTCTGTAACACACGTACAGGACTCACCTTCTACTCATACCCTCAAAATATGCATTTTAAACAGAGTACATTTTCACGAAATCAGTCAAATTGGTTCCAAAACCAGAGTATGAAACAATAACAACTGTACCAAGTTACCATTATGATATTTGCAGCAAATGGAAAAAACTTAACAAAGCTCTCAGCAAAACCAATTCCGTAAAGGAAGGAGTTATAACATACATTCAAGATTATCTTAAGTTTTCAACACTGCACGGATTGAGATACATTGGAGATAGCCTCATTTCGTTTTGGGAAAGGTAAATAACATTTTAAAATATATTTAGCTTTAAACATTATTTACTGAGTAACTATGGTTGGAATTAGATCCAATTTTACAATACTATTATTGTTTTTGATCCAAAACATGTAAAAATAGTAACATTCTGTGGAATAAATTTAGAGCGATAGATAATATGACTCTATGTTACAGGGCATTTTGGTTGATTTCATTTCTGATTGCTGTAGTGTTTGCGGTTTTCTTTATACGAAACATATATTTGAAGTATAATAATGAGCCAGTAATAACTATTATAAATCCCAACCCCTACAAAATGGAACATATACCGTTCCCCGCAGTCGCAGTTTGTAATATGAATCTAGTTAAACGAACCGAAGCAGAAGCCATTTTAGCGAATGGGTATGATATATTTGATATTTAGTTCAATACAATTTTATCTTTATATAAAACAAAACATACAATCTAGTACCTAAGTTTTTGAAATAAACGGCACTACTGAAATTGTGCCAACCCACCCCAAAAAGAAAATTTATGCCCATCCACCTCCCACGTACGACAATTAATTGTTTATTATTAAACCAATAAGTTATAATTTTAGTAAGTAGCTGTAGGTTTTGCTTGTATTGTACGCTTTTTCACATATACGCATTAAAAGAATCATAGCTATTAAAAGCATTTATCAAATTGTATCGATTGAGAATAACCTCGAAACAGTTGAAACTCTCGTTATTTTTGCAATAAATTCACTGTTTATTTGGGAGTAAAATAACGTATAGGCTAATGAAACATGATTTATAATCCAGATTACGACAAATTAAAGTAAACTACTCATAATGCCGCTATTCAATATTATTTAATGTGATTTGTAGAATGTAGATTACTCCATAGTTTCTTAAAACACTAGTAGGTTGGAGGTACATTTTTTCTATTATCTATATAATAAATACAGATCCTTTCCACATGTCTCAACTTTTAGAGGTGAGAAGGCCCTCGCTACTAGAACCCACATATTTACGCGTCTTTTACATAAAGCGCACATTTGTTTGTACAGTAGACCGTTATAGTTTTCAATACAGATAAGCAAGTTTGTTTATTTTGTTTTGGTTTTTGTATTATTGGGATATCATTGGCAGAAGCTGAAATTACCTAAACAAATTCAGACAAAGAAACACCTCGCATCTATAATCCTGTCAAAATAGGTGACATAGAATGCACTTGACTTGCACATTCTGTACTCCATTTGCAATACTAGGAAATAAGTGATGTATTAACCTCCGTAAATTATTGCCAACAAAAAAATTATTTTTTACGATTCTATATTATTTCTTTTGATATAAAGAAGTTTGTATAGGAGTAGATAAATTTACTTCTTAAATCGGAGGTTATTCTGATTGTTTTACATGTAGAAAGTGAATCATACATTCGTTAAATTTCTAGTACAACAGCAGATAGAAGTTTTCTAGAAGATTTGTGTAACGCTAACTCCCAATCTGGATTTATGCCACTGACAGCACAAGAGGATACCAAAAACTGGACATACTACTTCAATTTTTTGTCCCGGGTGAGTACATGATTTTAATTCTGAAAGCAAGGCTATAGTTTTCTCAAGATTCGGTATCAAGATTATGGTTATATACAAATATTTCTGGATAAAAAACGTTTTAATAAATGAAATAATGTAAATAATCCAAATGAGCATGTATTTTCTGCTTCCGATTTGAATATTTCTAGAAATAAAACGATATAAAATACATATATTTCAACGTTAGCCAAATACTCTCGAAAGATAAAAATATTTCTCAATTTCTGTCTAGATTGAGATCTTAATGAGGAATGCACACACAGTGTACCAACATTATACATTGTACCTCAACCGGGTGGCTAAAAAAGTGCCGCGGAAAAAAGTGCCTGGAAAAAAGTGCCGACGGAAAAAAGTGCCGCGGTAACAAATGCCGCGAAAAACATTGCCGCAGGAAAAAGTACCGCGGAAAAAATGCCGTGTAGGTGTAAATTTGGCATTTGCACTTACAAAATAAAATAATATAAACAATATAATGCTATGATATTTAGAGGTGTTTGATTTGCCTGGAGTATTGTGATTCCTGAAGAGCAGTTTTTGAAATGCTTGCTGCAATTCTATTTGCGATTGGAGATTTATGTAAGATTTTGATTTTGTACCTTTTAAAATCAGGGTTGCGTATTTTTGCTATAATTCTTGTTATAAACTCTAATAATTGTTATTGTTCAAAAGGTTTATTTTGTAAGAAGTTTTAGAGTTACTTGATTTGTGCGTTGATAAATGTCAGTTTGGATGTCAGTGTCAAGTTTCACAAACGTATTAAAGAATAGTATACTCATGGACATGAGATTTACTTGTTTGTTATAAAAATGAAAATCAAGGAAGGAAGAAAAAAATAGAGAAATTTGTTTTAGTTAGTACGGCTCGTCTTTGTAAATAAAGACAGGGAAGAAAAAAGAGGAAAAACGAGTCTAAAAAGCTAGATAAAAGTAATTACGTGTATAAAAGAGGAAAATACAACAAAGTAACAACGAATTAAAAATAAATCCAGAAGAATTAAAGTAAAAGGTGATCGAGGAAGTTTGTACGTTTGTGATGGTAGTAAAACCAAGTTGGTAATAATATAAAACAGAGCAGAAGAAGATTCAGAGTAAAGGCGAGTATCTGTGGTTACTTGAGAAACCAGCAGAGCGAAATAGAAGTTGGACACACAGCGTTTTGCTCGAGCGAAGAATATCCTAAGAAGGAGACGATAAGATAAGTGTTCTAGATTTAAAAAATAAAGGACGGTAGTAATTAGTAAAATTCATTTAATTTTTCGGAAACCACATTTAGAAATTCATTTATTAAATAAAACCTTATTTTGTAAAGTTGATATCGTTGTGTGTGTTTATTTCTATTTATAAAGTTAATTTAAATAACTTATTTACAAGCTAAATAACGACCCTGAGAAAGTTAGAAGAGTCTCATAGAAAGTTTAATTTAATTGCGTGAATTGCAGACAGTTTAGGGAATTGTTTTCTAGTAGTCACAAGACTACGCATATCATTGCAATAAATACCGTTGTACTTAATAATTTATTTTAAAACAGTTAGAAAAAATAGATACTAAATACTAACAAAAGAGTCACCACTACATGAGTTGATCCAGTATTTTAACACCAAACACGTAATTGGTACGTATAGGAGGATTGGAGCAAATGGCGGAAACGGTGTTCTCGGGTTACGTAATATCCTTCCTATGTTTCCACCACGTCTGTGGAACGTGCAAGAAGCAACAATAAATGAAGAAGATCGCCCGAATAACCAGACGGAAAGCTGGAATAACACATAATGGAGTTAGGTTAGGTTAGGTTAGGCACCTACACGACACTTCTTTCCGCGGCACTTTTTTCCGGCGGCACTTTTTTCCGCGGCACTATTTTCCACGGCACTATTTCCGCGGCACTTTATCCGCGGCGTTTTATCCGCGGCACTTTATCCGCGGCACTTTATTCGTTGGCACTTTTTCCCAGGCATCTTTTTCTGCGGCATTTTTTTCCGCGCATATTTTTCCGGGACTCACTTCAACCATACAGGGGATGTACACAAAAACTCATTACATCGTATTTTTACATTTTTCAAATGATATTGGTTTAATATAGTCTAACAGAAATTAATAAACACAAATGTTTTAGGTATCACAACCTTGTAAAAAAATGTTGAAACTGTGCCAATGGCGCCACGAAGAGATCGACTGTCAATTAATATTTAAAACAATTTTGACTGATAATAGGATATGTTGCAGCTTTAACCAACTGCCAATTAACTACATTATCAGAAAACCGTAAGATTATTTAAGAATTGTTCCAATTTAAATAAATAAAGAATAATTTTTGTAGGAATTAACTAAATTGTACACATTCGAAGAAATTGCTATCGTTAATATTTATTAAATTATCTTTCTATTTTCAGAGAAAAAATTTTAAAAAACAATATTACTAGTAGTGGTTATCATGTAGATGATTGGAATCCTGAACGAGGGTATTCGGTGAACACTTCATTTAAGAAAGTTTACCCTTTTAGATCTATAGGTACGTACCGTACAGTGATTTGAACAATACTTTTAAATAGGAAGGCATCACGATTACATATTATTTTTCGTAAAGAGTACTAATGTAATACAGTTACCCATTACTTTATAAAGTAATGCAATGCTTAATCCATTGCTTTCACTATAAATAAAAATAAAAATTAAACAAAAAACTTAATACTTTTTAAAAAGACTGTATTTAAACTTAACTGTAATTGTAAGCAAACTGATAGTTAAAGACTATACCACTCACATTTCATTGAGCCAATCACAAATTTCCTGTTTCATAAAATTAACCAATCGTTTGTTTTATACTGACTAAACTGCATGGTGCTGTTTAAATAAGTGATTAAACAAACAGTATCTTCGAATAATTGCTCTTAAGCTTTAAATTAACGAGATTAAAACTGTGTGCACTGAATTATGGGTGTATTTATTATTATTTTAATATAGTTTTTCATTGCTTGCTAATTATAACATAATTTATGAATTAAAAAAATAATCGTCTCTGTCGTCCACAAGCAAAATGCAGAATACGAGAAACGTCAACGGTAGCCGATGATAACGATATCAACCAACATGAATCGCGAGTGTTCAAATCATAGTTCAAATCATGACCGACCCAAAGTTTAGTGTACACCTATAATAAATATAATAATAACATGCTAATATGCATTTAAAAACATAAATATACAGGCTGAGTCAAGCTATACGCCTTTTTTTAGTGAGTTTATTATTAGGAATTTATTAAAAATGTTTGGTGTGCATATGTTTCGAAGGGTGCTCTACAACCTGGCGCAGTCAGTTTTTTGATTGGACGTAAAATGTCAAAATAGCGATTTTCAACTGTTTATTTTTAAATGGAACGGTACGACTTTTTTTGGCTTAAACGATGCTATATGATGTTTACAATATGATCCTTACTGAATTTTTTCCCAATTTTCACGATTCAGCCGTAAAATATGCATTTATTATGTTAGTCTAGTAGGCCGAGATCTATGATGTATTTGCACAAAACGATTTAATGGTTGTCAGTATGCATAGTGAAATCATTATTTTAATAAACATAAAAAAACAGAAACTCAGGTATTTAGATTACATTAAATAATAGTTACTTCAATATTAGGATAACATCGAATGAAAACTATAAGACTATAAACTAAACAAAATTTAAATAAAAAACTAATTAGTTTTTATTCAACAAGAAACTCGGAAGAAGTAGAAATGTTTACTTACAAGCAATTGTTTCATCAAAAGTTTACTTATTTTACGCAAAAGCATGGTGACGACTGCGTACGTACCGGCCTACTAGACTAACATAATGAATGCTTATTTTACAGCCGAATCATAAAAATTATGAAAAATTCTGTAAGGATCATATTGTAAACATCATACAGCATCGTTTAAGCCAAAAAAAGTCGTACCATTCCATTTAAAAATAAACAGTTGAAAATCGCTATTTTGACATTTGACGTCCAATCAAAAAACTGACTGCGCCAGGTTGTAGAGCACCCTTCGAAACATATGCACACCAAACATTTTTAATAAATTCCTAATAATAAACTCACTAAAAAAAAAGGCGTATAGCTTGACTCAGCCTGTATATTTACATTAAAATTGTATCTTGTTTGACAGGTTATATGAACCAAAATCTTAGAACAAAATAATGTACATAACCTCAAAAGTTTTATGAAATACCACTTAATGTTTTTTCTCAAAAACGATTCATTTTTACAGCAACATTTCACAGCAACTGTAAATAAGAACGTTAAAATAAAAAATTAAGTTTGAAAACATTTGAAAATAAGAAAACGATATAGATTCCCGAAAACACCCGAGCATTTCCGACTAATTCGGTGTTACCAAAAATGCGTTAATATTAATGTGAGTGATATAGTCAAGACGACCACAACTCGTGATATGATTTTTCTTTGATGAAAATTTAGTGTAAGTTAACTCGTGCTAGTTAAGATTTAGGTGATTCCACTCGCGCTTTGCGCTCGTGAAATTACCTTCTTGACTCGCACTCGTGAACTTACACCACAATTTTATTGAAAAAATCGCAATCACCTGTATTATTTATTAATATTTTATATTTAATCTTACACCAAAACTTTCCTCTTAAGTTTACTTGAAAACGCTATACTATATTAGTCATACATATATCTCTTAATCCTGAGATAGGTTGAAGATAAATGGAATTTTAATGACACTGTTAATATTTTATTTAGTACAATAGTATGTGTAAAACCTTTTAAAAATATTTATTTCTATTGTTAAACTGCCTAACTGCTTTTCTGGAATTTGAATGCAAAGGTAATGAACTAATGGTAAAGACATAAGTAATGTAATTTTTTCATTGCAATTACCCAAAAAGGTAGTGCATTACACTAACTACTTGTGATCAGAAGTAAAGCATTAAAATTACTCATTGTTGAAAACAGCAATTTATTTTCAGTAACGCATTACTTATAATTAATTACTTCCAACCACTGTATACAACTACGCAACAAATTTTATGAAAAAAAAATTTATGTCAAGATCAGAATATTATCAGCTATAAGTAGATTAAAAAATTTAATTACGCGGTTGTTAAATTAAATTTTAAAAAAATACTTAAGTAATACATTTCAGGTGCTGGAGCTCATCTTGGACTTACGCTTACTTTGAACATCGATAAGGAAGATTATTACTGTTCGATTACTAATAGTATGGGTTTTAATGTAAGTATTGTAATACGAATCTAGAAAAAAATAGTACTCCCGAAATAAATAAAATAATAAAACCAGGAAAAAATACCCTCAAAAAATCCACACGGGAAAAATACTAGCACGGTTGCCACGCTTATTTGAGAAATAGATTCTAATTTTTTCGTATTTATTCCGCCGGCATGTGAAATCGATAAGACAACATTATTGGTTTTCTTTAGCGCCTAAGACAATTTACCAACGGAATTCTATGTGTATCTACGATTAATAATCAAATATTGCGAAAATATTTAATATCAAACACCAAACAAAAACGAACACAAATTGTCGTTCTATTTTTCTATAATAGTAAAGTTACGATAAGTTGAATATTATTTTCTTTCTTTGGCAATTCGATTTAAAGCGATCCAACTGTATTTCAGTCTTTTTCTGTTGTAGTTTTGCAGTGGTTGATAATAAAATGATGGATCATCTATATATTGAAGAAAGATCTTCGGCTTGACTTAGCTTTCTGTTCGGCTGCCTACGTGCGCGGCTGTCTCTTTTCTGTATTAATTAATCCTGTTCACCCCTGTCTTGCGGTAGGTAGCTGTCAGGGGCAGATGCAGAACGGCGCTCAAGCGCCGCCGTATTCGACACCGCTTACTTTAAATATATTTTGTAATAGTGTTGTTAAGAGAATTCACGGGTTTAGCTAGGTATAATATACATTTTTTTTTAACTGGGTCTAAAAAGTGAATCATTTCTTTTTAAGTGAAACAACTCTGCTGTATTTTTTTTTGGGAATATTTCTTCGTGGACGTACTTTTTCAGCAGTATTTATAAACTATCTTTTGATGCATTTGCTACCAAAGACTCAAAACTTTAAAAGGTTTCAGTTTATCTAGGTAACATTATTAAAAATTTTTTTGTATTTATATACCCCCGGTATTATCAGTGACGTTTTTAACTTCAACACATTAAATGTATTTTGCAGTTGCTTTTACATAATCCACTTGAAATACCGCAAATGAACGCACGTTCTTTAATGGTACTACCAGGCTATGAAGAACGTATTGCTTTTACGTCAACAGTTCAAGACGTTAGTACAACCTTAAAATCAATGGACGTTTCCAAACGTAAATGCTATTTTACCAGCGAAAGGTATCTGCAGTATTACAGGTAATAAGTAAACATTTTACATTTTATCGATATGTCTTTGCACCAAAATCTCCTGTTTAGAATCTACAGCAGAGTTAGTTGCAAAATGGAATGTTTGGTTAATTATACTTTGGAACGATGTGGATGTATTCTCAATTTTTTACCAAGTAAGTATTTAATTATTTGTTAAAATCGACTATTGGTTTCAATTTAACACACCTGAGAAGTTCTTGTAACATCTAGAATACCATAATATTTTGTATTTAAATGTTAAATTTCATCAATTTTAGCGAGTTCTCCAGTAAGAATCTGTGGAATACAACAAGAGAGCTGTAGGCTTAATACCGAAGGTAACAAGTTTTTAATTCTTAGGTTCTAAAGTGACTTTAAAAAGAAACTTGCATGAAAACAATTTTAGATCAACGTCATTTATGTTTTCTTGGACATTACATACAGAGTGAGCCAAAAGTTAGTTTACCGATTTGGTTTAAATACCAAAAAATGAAAAAAAAATCAAAAAGTTGATAAACTGACTTTTGGCTCACCCTGTAGATTAATAAATTTCAATTGCTAGTAAATTCTTAACCCAATGTTATATCCCCAGTGCTAAGCTGAAACTGCTATAAAACTATAAGATTTGCTGTAATGAAACGTGCCTTCAAACATCTACTAGTAGCTTCATACTTATACAGCTACATATTTAGTAACATATATGCCACTCTTTGGTTTTTGTATTGTCCGTTGGATGTTGTCAGAAACACATTGAAAGCCTACTCATGTGGATATTCGCAGGTTATGAATGTACAGAGCGACCAAAAAAGGTGAAAACCCATGTGACCACGTAACATAGGCAACCCATTCTATAGGAGTGTCCACCCTGTTTCAGAAACTAAATCTGACCGTTGTGGCAATTACCATTCGCGTTGCACGTACACATTAGGGCGCTGAAACATATTTTCATAAAAAAATGAATTTGGCACGTCACACAATTTAAAAACTCTGTAAAAACATTTAATAAAGCAAAAGTAAATGATAGGATTTATTCAATAATATTGTAGAAAAACATATTCGATTTATAAAGTACAATAGCTGCTCAAAATAAGTGCACGAACGCCAATGAAACACAATATCATTACAAAAGGAAATCAGCACGGCAGGCAACATTGGAAAATAAAATTCACTACATTTAAATTAGTCAATGATCACGTGGTTGTTCACCTTTTTTGTTCGCTCTGTATCAAAACTAAAAGTAGTGTCTGGGTAGTGATGTAATGAAGACTTGTGTTTGCACTCTATTCAATTGTTTTCATCCCCAAACTTTGACAATCTCAGGGCTCATTGTAAATTTTATCAACAGGTGGCGCAACTGTAAATGTCAATTTTATTTTAAAATAAATTTCACAAGCATGAAGTTTTTCTATTTATTTATTACCACGGTAATATTCTTGGCTAAAAATGACAAAATACTGTTGTTTGTGCGGCCTATCAAAAGGCGATAACAAAGAATTATCATTATTTGCTGCTTCCAAGATAAATGTAGCTATTTAGTTTAGCTATAATTGCTAACTTTGATGGAATTACAGACTAATAAAACAGAATGCGAGAATTAGAGTAGAAATTTTAAAAGAAAAATCCCCGAAAATGATTTTATTTGTAGTACGCATTTTAATGACACCATTCAAATTAAACATAAAAGGCGGGTACTCCTTATTAAAAGAAATTTGTAAAAGTTCCATCAGCATGCTTACATGATAAAACTAATTTACAAATAAGTTTCAAAATGTAGCAGTAAATAAAGGTTTGTATTAAAATTATGCTTTTTGGCAAGTTAGGTCTAAGCCGTTGTCGGAAGTAACGCCAGATATTTTTAAGTAACAAGGCCAGTAACGCTTCACTTTGGAACACTTACTGTAAACTAACGGTAACGAATTACAAATTTCGTATAATGGCAACGCAAACTTTCGTTGCTTTTTTAGTTACAGTAGTCTGTAAATAAGACCACTAGTTTATTGTGGCGACTTGTTTATCCAACATTGTTGGTTGTTGGTATTTTGTAGTTTTTAGTCTCATTCGACCCCTTTTCCAACTAAAAACTACCACAAAAATTACTACAATAATCGATAAACATTACGTAGAAATGCGGTATAAATGTTTCACTTACTTGCGTATTTCATTAATAAAAGTAAAAACAAAATTAACTAATTAACCTAACCTTAGTAAATAAGTGTTGTACACAGAATTGGGTTTAAAAAGTGTTAAGTAGTGATCACAGACTTATGAAAAGGCGCCAAATTTGAAATACTGCTTAAATTTGGAGTTTTAAGAACGCCATCTATGCCCAAATCTTATAAAGAGTCCAGAGATTGTCAAACTCATAGGATGAATTTTTTATATAGACAAATGGTGGGAGTTGCAACACCATACTCTCCGTTACATCACTGTCTGGGTGTACCAACGTACGTGCCTGCACATGCGCAGGTGAGTCTGCATAAACCGCAAAAAATTTAAATGTTATGGAGCATCTCCTTCCGTACAAGACTCCATTGCGTCGTTATCACTTAGCTAAAATAATTTTCCGAAAATGTGTAGTTGTATCCACTTTGTAAAAATGGTACATCTACACTATAACCCTCTAATATACCCCCACTCCCTAAAACAAACGTTTAATATATAACCTCAAACCATTAACATTAAAAATTTACAAAAATTACAAAAATTAGTCGATTTTTAAGAAAACACTACCTCTACATTAAATTTAAATCCGATACATTTAACATATCGAGGTTGATCCCCTTTACAATAAATCATCTTTAAACAACCTACTAGTGCAGCCCTATCTTTTTAACTTCTTCTTCTTCTTACTGTTAGGCTTTGAGCCTGTTTTATGCAGATTATATCATCTCCTTGTTTACTTTTATTATTCCTCCTCGCCATGTATTGTTGGGACGTCCGATGCTCCTTCTTCCGATTGGTCGACTGCTCCTTGCAATTTTCACTAGTCTTGTTTCATCCATCCTAGATATGTTCTCGTTTAATATGTTTTTTTCCACTAGTCTAATGTGTAATAAATGGTACCTGACATGCTTCGCGAATGTTACTATTCCTTATTCTGTTTACTGTGGTATTGCCGGTTATTTTTCGCAGTATTTTTATTTCAGTCACTCGCATCTTTTGTTTCGTTTTTGTTGTTTCTGCTGCCGTCTCCGTTGCATATGTCATTATGGGTCTTATAGGCCCTTTACAGACCTTTTCCTTGGTATCTCGTCTTATGTATTTATTCCTTCAGATAGTGTTAGTTCAAACAACTCGCTACTCCTTTAGCTTTCAAAATTTGTTGATCAATTTCCTTATTTAGATTGCCATAACTAAATAGCAGTCCTACATATTTAAATTCCATTACTTATTCAATTGCCTTGGTGTCATTGGCCAATTTGCAGCGTCTTGGTTCTTTGGCTATTGTCATTGCTCTCGTTTTGTCGGTTCAGATTTCCATGTTGAATTTCTTACAGGCGGAATTAAATTATTAAAGTAATCTTTCTAAACTGTTTTCGTTTTCTGCCACTAATATCACGTCATCTGCATAATTTACGGCATTTGTTTTGTTTCTTCCCATTTTGTATCTATTTATGTTATTTATGAATTTGAGAATTTCGTTCATTACCCAATTGGAGTGTCGGGCTCAAAGAGCCACCTTGTCTTATTCCTTTTTCAACTGCTATCGGTTTGGAGAACCCCTCTGGGCATCTTATCGTTACTTGGTCGTTTGATTATTTGAGCCAGTACTTTCCTTTGAATGAGTAATGTTATCACATCGTGTAGTTGTATTTGGTCACATCATTCTGAGAAAGCTATATTTTGGTTTCGTTATGTTGATGACATTTTAGCATGCTTTGATACTTCATACCGAACAAAATAAGTCCATTAACATTTTAGATTTAAAAATTAAAAATTAATTCAACTAATAAATTTGAATACTCAGTTTATAGAATACCTACACAAACAGACATTACAATACCACACGATTCTTGTCACCATAAAACACATAAATTAGCAGCATACAGGTCCCTGATACATAGGGCTTTGACGGTCCCTTTAGATGAAATTAATTATAATAGAGAAATTTCAATTATTAAACAAATTGCATATAGTAATGGTTATAAAACTAAACTTATTGATACATCAATTAAAGAAAAAGATTATAAATTAGCCATTCAAAAAATGTATCCGAATACGCCAACTTCATCCGATAAAACAAGGCATTTACAAATTAAATTGTTCGCATTGTAATTCGGTTTATATTGCCCAGACAATTAGAAATTTTTATATTAGGTATAAAGAACGCGTACGTTGTTACAAATACAAACACCCACATAAATCCAACACGCTAAACACTTACTAGAACACAATCATTCAATGACATCTAATAACACCATAAAATGTTTACACTTTTGTGATGATAAACGTAAATTAGATATACTAGAAGGTTTTGAAATCCACAAACATTTAAAATCTGTACCGTTAATGAATGAGCAAATTGATATCTTAAATCAAGTTCTATTGCTGTAACAAAACTAACTATTTACTTTCTAATACCGTGTGTTCAAAAAGTAATTACATAAGGGTTGGCCATGGCTAATAAAATTTCTGTCTTGCATGCTTTAGAATTTAAACAAAAAATATAAGGTCACTTAAAATTTTTAGATTAAGCTTGTAATTTGTTATTTGTAGTGACACTGACAGAGTGATGGCAGTTAAGTTCTAAAGCATGCAAAGACAGAAATTTTATTTTCCATGGCCAACCCTTATGTAATTACTTTTTGAACACATGGTATAACCTTTGAAAATAGCATGTAAACATGCCGAAACACGTATAAGGTTAAAATAAATAAATATTGCTGAAGTAATTAAGTATTTTATATACCTATAATCAATAATTTAAAAATTATTTGTTTACAGCTTGGTTAGACCAACAAGAAGATGAGGAAACCGAGTAATAAAGTATAAGATCTGTTGTTTCTTTTTCAATAAAATCTGTCATTTACAGAATAAAATGTAACTGCTTACCTACGTGCTTTCAAATTGACTATGAAGTATCCACGTCTCGCGCAAAAATTTGGGATCAAAACTTTATGTAAGTTAACTAAATACTTTGTGGGAGTGTTCCATATCTAAAACTATAAATTACCTTAAAACAAAAGAGTCAATGTACTGTATACTTTTAGAAACAATTCTGCAATTGTTCACATTTTCTACACCGACGATTACAGTCAAAGATTTACAAAAAAAGAATTATATGAATTTTCAGAATTCCTTTGTAAGTTTATTACATTTTATCCCATCCGACCATCCTTAATCTAATGTTTATGTTTTTAGCTCTTACAGGAGGATTACTAGGACTGTTTCTTGGCTTAAGTGCGTTAAGCATTGTAGAAATGTTACTACTTATCTTTAAAATGGTTTTGCAATGCATATCATATAAAAAATAAGAGAAATAGAAATATTCTGAAATAGTAAACACAACTAGTACACGTATTATTAATACATGTAAACTGCGAAGTGAAAATAAGATATGTCTAGAAATCCACACAGTGCACATGTAGAATACTTATAATAATATAACTATCGCAACACATTCATGAAAGTAAGTATAAATGTTAATTATTAAGTAATAAGTGTACATTTGGTTTTAGATACATGCTTACGAAGTAATAATTTAATAATAGACTGTTTACTTGCCCTAATTCATACATATTGTTTTTTGTTTTCATTAACTACAAAAAAATGTTTGAAATTGTTGAAGTACTTGCTAAACCTACAAGGTAGTAGTAGACAGTGCACATGTAAATCACATAATAGTACCATATGTTCAAATAAAAAATGCATAAGGGTTGGATATAGAAAATAAAGTTACTGTCTTTGCATGCTTTAGAATTTAAACAAACAAATATACAGTCACTTAAAATTTTTAGGTTAAGTTTGTTATTTGTCATTTGTAGTGACACTAACAGAGTGATGACAGTTAAATTCTAAAGCATGCAAAGACAGTAATTTTATTTTCCATGGCCAACCCTGAGGTATTTTTGATTTGAACAAATGTTATAGTTATAAATGTTAACTACAATTGTACATTCTTTTGAAAACTATTGTAAAGTATCAATTTAATAATATACTTTGGTACTGTTTGCCTACTAATTACTGTTCACTTGCGCTAATAGTCATATAGATTATCGAGTATAAATAAAATTCTTTTTACTTCAACATTATTTATTTATTTTATATTACTGAGATCAAGTCACCAACTTCTATTGTTGCTCTAACAACAACTGTTTACTTTTCAATATAACCTTTGATAATGGCATGTAAACATGTCGAAATACATATATTTAAATAAATGAATATTGTTAGAGTAAAGAGTATTTTATTAACATTTAGTAAATATGAACTTCAACAAAGTAAAGCTAGAACTTAAAAATATATAGATTATCACCAATTATTGCTAATGTACTAAGCTTGTAGACTTTTTTTAATAAATAATAAATCAAAATGTTTTTGTAATACGGTAGTCTCACGTAGAACACCGATTCTTTAATGTCGGTAAATGATCACGAATGAACTACTAAATAAAAGGGAATTTTTCTTCTACTTTTTTTCATCCTTTTCTTCTTTTTCTACTTTTTCTTTTTCTCCTTTTTCTTTCTTTTATTTCTACTTTTTCTTCTTTATTTCTTCTTCATCTGTTTTTTTCTCCCCTTTTCCTTTTTCTTCTTTTTCTCCTTCTTATTCTTTTTCTTCTTCCTCTTCTTCTTTTCGCTCTTCTTCCTTTTTATCCTCTTCTTATTCTTCTTTTTCTTCTCACGGCGCTCGAGAGAAATCGAGCACTCACGCGTAATTCCCCTATTGTGCATCTACCACCTGTTCAACGATTATCTTTATACGTACTAGTGCCGAGGACTAGACCAACGTCTAGCAACTTTACTATGAAGATATCCCGCAATGCTAAGAGGTTGCTGAGGTGTCGTCTGCCTTCAGTACTGTAAGGAAAAGCTTGAAAATAATAAGAGATTAGCAGAAGTATACTATAAATAAAATAATAACTTCAACAGGTATTTATTTTGGGCTTATACGTATTTCATGTGTTTACACGTCATATTAAAAAAAAATTAAAAGCAAAACGGTTAATATGTTAATAAGTTATATTGTTCCTGTAGCAGCAGCCAACACTAAAAATTTAAGCTGTAAAACCTATATTTAATTTTTTCAATCAACAAAACACTAGTAGCAACAATAAAGAAGTATCTGTTCATGAACATACTTAATCCTTAAACTAACTGTTGTATAACAGAAGTTGGCAATACTGGCATGCTCAAGGGTCGATGCAGCATGTATGATGTATGCTTAAAGTAACACAATAAATCATGATTAACGTTAACAATCATGATATTTTTATTACGTGCCTAAACCCAAGTCACAACACTAACTAAGAGATGTTGTGGTAGTGGAAGATCTTTGGTGTTGTGTGATGTATCTGTAACAAAAATTGGCAAACAAACAGTCGCCAAAATACACAAAAAGTTGGCAAAGTCGAAAAACAAACATAAACAGCAGAAAAAAGTATGTTATACGGTGTTAAATGAGTTGATAGTATCTTAAAGTAGGAAAACTGACTTTACTCTAGCTAACGAGATCTTCCCATCTTTACCGTACTCTTGAAGAATCATAATACTTCGGTTGGGCTAAAATAATTTGAAGAGACGCTGGTTTTAAAACGAACGTGTGCGTCAGTACTTGTCAACATATAAAGAACTAGAAGAATAGGACTTGGTAAAGAAGAACTTCGTTTTTCTCTTTTATCTGAAAACGTTGCTTCTATATAAAAATAATCACAAGATAAACGAAGTGGAGCACCATACAAAATGTCTGTTGGAAAGGCTTGCAAGTCTTTAGAAAAACTTAAACTTATGAGAATCAGAGATAATTGTTTAACCCAAAATATTGACCTGTAGACCTGATTGCTTGTGTGGCGGTTCTAGGAAAATGTTCAACGATGCCCTGACTTGTGAGATATTGTATGCTTGTTTTAACATTTTTATTTCTAAACAAAACTAAAAACTTCGTACGAACCTTTAAAGTAAACTGTAATTCATTACCAGTTAAAACAAAACTAAGAACACCATATCTAGATATCCAAATATTAAGAAAAGTTTTGATAATGGTTTCTGTAGAAAATTTTAAAATTAAAATAGCTTCAGACCGTCTGCTAAATCTGTTAGATTTCTACAAAACTAGTTTAAATCTCTTACAAGATGGTACTCGTACATCAACAAGGTCTTAATTCTTTTTTCTTCTTTAAAACGACAATTAGGTTCGATAACTTCTTCTAAAGTAGTCTTGGTGCACCTAGAAATATTATCACGTCGGGGTCACCAAAATGCAAAAAACACTCTTACATTTAAAACAATAACAGAGTCACTGACTAAATTGAACATTATTCCATCCTTAATTTATTATTTTTATTATATTTACTAATGTTTTACTCAAAATATCCCACAATTGTCAATTGTGTGTTTCGGTTCATTAAAACAAACTCTTGAGCTTCTCCCTTTAATGAAATCCTTAGCGCTATTGCTGTGTCCGCTGGTCACCATTTCCCTTCCTGCTAATTTACTCTACACAGCAAATGAATATATCGATTTCCATACCTGCAGTACTTCCTAAAAAAGTCTCCAATCCCGTTTATCGTTATTCTCACGTCGGCGTCGCCAAAATGCAATAAAAAATCTTACATTTAAAATAATACCAGAGTCACAGAAGATTGACTTATTACGATTAAACCACAAAAGTATGATATTAAACTAGTTGATAAAAATAAGTCAATCGTTTGTTATGGTTCCTATTGTTAAATGACAATAGGACCATCTTTCCACTAAGAAAACAACACGAAGAGGTTTCTTTCTGCTCGTTTACCTGAACAATTTAATTGAGTGCCAATCAGCCAAAGATCTATAGAACGTGAAAAATCGAATTTACGATTTTAATGAATAAACATTGGTTGCAACTAGAGAACATAAGATATCATAGAAGCGGGCGACTGTTTTAAAACATGGGGAAGCTCTACTTCAATATAGATGCGCTCAGAAAAGAACCTTGAATTAGTATTCTACATGTCAAATGGCCAATCTGCGCAAACGCGATTTCCCCCCCCTTCAATTTCTTGTTAAATCAAAAATTTCGAATTTCGACTTCAAATATGGTATGAGCATATTAAATGACAATAGGAACAATCTGCCATTAGAAAAACACTACTGAAAGGTTTCCTTTTGGTCGTTTACCTGAACAGATTTATTGAGTAATCGCCAATAAAACGGCTATCAGCAAATTATGAATTCGATTTTGAGATTTCAAGGGATAACATAACATTAGTTGCAACCAGAAAACACAAAACATTTTGAAACCATTCGACTGCTTCACAAACTGTGACAAAGTGTTAAATGACAATAGAAACAATCTTACATTGAGGAAAATGTTTTAAATTTAAATTTTTTTTTTATTTATAAATTCTAGCTTTACCTCGTTGAAGTCCATATTTATTGATTATAGATATATAAAATACTTAATTACTTCAACAATATTTATTTATTTTAACCTTATACGTATTCCGGCATTTTTACATGCCATTGTCAAAGGTTATAGAAAGTAAACAGTTGGTGTTGTTATAGCAATAGAACTTGGTGACTTGATCTCGGCAATCGTCTGCGACGACTTGATTCTTATTCTAAATCATTCAATGACATCTAATAACACTATAAAATGTTTACACTTTTGTGATGATAAACGTAAATTAGAAATACTAGAAGCTTTTGAAATTCACAAACATTTAAAAACTGTACCGTTAATGAATGAGCAAATTGATCTTTTAAATTCTCCTCTATTGGACATTTTGGAATAAGAAATCAAGTCATCTGCAGACGATTACGGATCAAGTCACCAAGTTCTATTGCTATAACAACACTATTTACTTTTTAGTATAACCTCTGACAATGGCATGTAAACATGCCGAAATACGTATAAGGTTAAAATAAATAAATATTGTTGAAGTAATTAAGTATTTTATACATCTATAATCAATAAATTTTTTTTATTAATCAGAATTTTGAAAAATTGTTACACTTTTCAGGTTTTCAAAATTTCCTGCAAATTTCGAAATTTCAAAATTATTTTAAATTTTAAAATAGATATTTATTTACAAAATTCAAAATATTTTAAAATTTTAGAAAAAAAAAGTTTTATAGTTAGAATTTTACAAAAATTTTGTAAATAAAAGCAAAAAACAACACATCCGATATATTATTATTCAATGTTTTCGAGAATTTTTAAAATATTCTAATTACCATAAAATAGTGTCACAATTTTCGAAATATATCTAAAAAAATTTAAATTTTTCATAAAAGCGAGGAAGGTCCCATGGCGGTTGCCCGACAGCTTTTTTTCTTTTCTGGCATTGCATCCCAATTAAAAATAATATATATTTAATCAAACACTTCAAAGCACAAAATAATTGGTTCACTGAATTCATTGATGAATATTTTGTTGAATGCGTTTGCACATTAATTTGTTTATATCTTAAAAACTAATTTATAACAATTCTTAGAGAAATACGTTGCTTATTGTAACAGTAATTTTCCACTAGAAAATATATTGTTTGTATGTCACACAAATTCACATAGCATGCACAAAGTTCACAACACATGCATACCCACCCACATGCAAACCTATGAAAAATAACAAAGCGCCTACATAAATAACAACAATTCGTAGCTGCAGTAAAACAAACACAACCTGGTTACTTCTAAATGATTTCCTTCTATTTTCTACAGTTAATATAAACAAAGGAAATAAATGAGAACGTATTAAGTAGTTACTATAAATTATTTAATAAAAGGTGAGTAAACCAATTTGACTACTACTTCATTTCATAAAATTTTTTGTATTCCCAAGTAAACCAACAGCCTTCCATTTTTTGTGTTTTATGGCTTTAGAAGTTTCCTGTGTGTTGCCAACCATATTGGGATTGTGGAATGAAAATCAACGAGTGCACCAATGTGACAACCCACAATAAATAACAGAAAAAAGTTTCTTTACCTCATCGAATCTCAGTTTAATAACTAAAATGGTAAACAACTTAACTTTTTATTTATAAATTCTAGCTTTACTTCGTTTTAGTCCATATTTAATGATTATCTGTATATAAAATATTTAATTACTTCAACAATATTTATTTATTTTAACCTTATACGTATTTAGGCATATTTCCATGCCATTGTCAGAGGTTATATTAAAAAGTAAACAGTTATAGTGTTGTTATAGCAATAGAACTTGGTGACTTGATCTCGATTATCGTCTGCAGACGACTTGATTTCTTATTCCAAAACGTCCAATAAAGGAGGAATTTAAGAGATCAATTTGCTCATTAATTAACGGTACAGTTTTTAAATTTCAAAAGCTTCTAGTATATCTAATTTACGTTTATCGTCACAAAATTGTAAACATTTTATGGTGTTATTAGATGTCATTAAATGATTGTGTTGTAGTAAGTGTTTAGCGTAATTGGATTTATGTGGGTGTTTGTATTTGTAACAACGTACGTGTTCTTTATACCTAATATTAAAATTTCTAATTGTCTAATAATATACTAGAAGCTTTTGAAATTCACAAACATTTAAAAACTGCACCGTTAATGAATGAGCAAATTGATCTCTTAAATTCTCCTCTATTGGGCGTTTTGGAATAAGAAATCAAGTCATCTGCAGACGATTACTAAGATCAAGTCCCCAAGTTCTATTGCTATAACAACACTAACTGTTTACTTTCTATAACCTTTGACAATGGCATGTAAACATGCCAAAATACGTATTTCTTTTTGTGGAGTCATGTTAAAAGGTTAGTGTATGTTACCCCAGTTGAAACTGTAGAAGAACTTACGGCGCGTAGTCTTGCTGCATGTGAAGAAGTTTAACAGACTCCTGGTATATTTGGAGCGGTGCGCAGGAGTTTACTTCGTAGATGTGCTTCGTGTGTAGAAGCTGGGGGGCGACATTTTGAGCATTTACTATAATTTTGTTAATTTTTGAATTAGTTATTGTAAACTTTTCAAATAGTTGAATTTTGCTTTGTAATTTTGGTTTTTTCTATTGCTTAGTTTTGAATCATTTTGTTAATTAATTTATTTTAAATTTAATTTGAATTTGAAAAGTGGGAAAGAGAGCGTTATTTATCCTGTATTAATTTCCGTCGTTATGGAAACAAACAGTAGGTAGTAAATTGAGTTGCCTACATTTAGACGCTCCTTATAGAATCTTTGAGAAGCTCTATCCCTGAAAGGAAACACTTTTGACCACACATTTATTAACAAAAGTTGTTTGCTTTGTTGTGTTTTGCAAGCCCTAGAAGTTTGTCCCTACAATTCATATAGATAGATATATAGATATTTCGTTCACATTTGACATCAATTGTCAATTGCGGCGTTGTTTTGTTGTTATCTTACATTTTGTTTTTTAAAATCAAATGTCAACCCCTTCGAATAATTACCACAGCAACATGTTATTTACATTATTTAAAGTTTTTACTTAAACTGCAAAATCAGATGAACTAATTTAATCTCTCCTCTCAATTTTGGACACCAACACCAATAGTTTTCCAGTTATCTACACGACTGTTCCAAAAATGTTAATGAGTATACATTCTTTCCACAATTTATAGCAAGATGGCGATTATTTCCCCCATAAAAAAATTCTGAAACTGATTTTGGTATTCACCGTTTTCCAGATGACATGCTTTAATCCGACTTAAATAATTTATTGGGAGGTTAAAATGTTTTACACTTACGTGCGTTATACAGGGTGAGTCAATAGTGCGTTCTCCTTCGATATTGGGTGAACCGTTAGAGATACGATAATTTTTCAAATACAAAAGTTTTAGGGTGTCATAGTATCTATCATTCAAAATATTTTCACGTCTATAAGGTGTTTCATTTTTGCGTCACAGATTATTGATCCATTTTTTTAAATGGGACACCCTATATTCAACTGCATATTCGAATGCACCATCAAAAGTGCTACAAGACCATATTTTGTTTTTGGAATTTGGCTGCACGGTTGCCAAGATATTTAATTTTCCTTGAGATTTACTGATTTTGCAGAGTTCCCATCAAAAAATCATTGTGACCTGCGGTTAGGAAATGGAGCAAAACAAATTCATGTGAGTAGTTGTCAAAGTATGCCCTACCTCTTGTTACAAAACTAACTCAAAATATCGTTAAAGTAATTAAGTATTTAATATACAGATAATCATTAACTTAACTATTGTGTGTATTCTAGTAATTAGTTGCCATTTTTGCACAATATATGAGCAATTAATTGTTTTTATAAATATTACTAGCACTGCAATTAGAAGTGCGTTCTCGGATAGTTTTAACTATAGATATATATATTTTTTTTAATATTTGATTATAGGAAAAGCAAATCAGTCTTAATAAAACGTTTTGGTTGCTCCGAAACCACCAATATGCTTCGTTTTGAATGCATATATCACATATACTTATTTAACGTCTTTTATTGACAAATATTTCAAATATTTCAAAAGTATTGATACAAATTCCTTTTTTTGTGAAAAATTAGTTAAACGAAAATGTTGCTTAAAATAAGTAAATATGTCTAAATTTCTAATTTTATCATGGTTTCTACTTTTTAAATAAGTGGTTTCGTACAGCAAGTAATCAAGAAATTTGATTATGCTATTTTATTGTTACAAAATTATTAATAATAATCGCATAACTGGATTACTCGATGTAAATTCACAAACCTCTAAGCACTTTGCAACTTTATTTTATCTTCTTAAAGCAACAGTATTGCTATGTCCAATTTGTAAATGAAGGTGTACCAAAGTGTTTTCCAACGCACCCACGCACGCAAGCACCCACGCACGCACGCACGCACGCATGCACGCACACACATCGCACGCACGCACCCACACACGCTTATGCACTCACACGCAAACGAATACTGAAAGTATGGCACAGTAAAAACTAAAATTTTCAGTTTTCGCTTTTTGTGTATAGTTTGATTATTATAAAAGATGACGCAAAGCGGTTTTGACATAATTAAGACACTTTCTTACACAGATTTCGAATCTGAAATTACATTGTTTCTGGGTTGTTAACTTTTCAAGATATTGACATTAACTTTCGAGATTTAAAATACAGGTTTTGGAGCTTAAGGAATTTAAAAAGGTGGTTTTAAAAAATGTGTGTTTGTCTAAAGGCGAAAGTACTGGACCAATTTTAATGAAATTTCAATTAAGAAGGTATAGCAAAAATTGTAGTTCTAGTTAAGCTTTTCAAAAAATTCCGTAACCGGAACCGAAAGTTAAACATGTTTTTTCGGTAGCGCTTTGTTTTCCCAAAACAAAGTTTTTAAAACTTGAGCAAAGGACCTTAGAGAAGAACTCAAGGCAAATTAAAAACTTTTTTACCGAACTCTCTAGCTTTAAAATGAAGGCCGCTACGATTTTTAAAAATTTCGACTTTAACGCCCATTTACTCAAAAAGTAGTTATCTGATCGGGATCTACTTCAACTTCTTTAAGAGCTTTTTGTGGGTAGTAGACGATTAAGTAAAATTAATTTAAAAAATCTGAAAACAATCGCAATGGTGCTTCTCCAACATTTTGACATTTTCAAAAAAATATTTTATTTCATATTGTACGCTATATACCACTTTACGTCATTGATTTGAGTCCGGGAAATGGCACATTACAGCCCAAGGTCGGGAAGTGTTGCTTAGCAGCCCTTCCCGGACTGCTTGGAGAAAAATTCATCAAACACATCTATTTGTAGCTAAGCAACGAGTGATTTAAAATGAAATACCAACAGCGAATGTTTAATTTGACAGAATATAAATTTTAAAAGTGACGTTTTTATAAAAAGAAAATATTCAAATAAAAAATGGTTCTGGCAGTAGTGAAATAAAATTTTGTACGATACACGTCCGTGAAGTGATTATTAAAGCATTCGTTTAGAAATTTCGGACTCGGCTCCTTTCGTCGCCTCGTCCGCAAATATCTAAACTCATACTTTAATATGTTACTTCCCGGACTAGTGACGTAAATAACTATTCTAAAACTGCTGACACGATTATTTTAAAACTTTGTAGACTGCTAGAACTGAAGGTTAGCTACAATAGTATTTTTTGCTTAAAGCTATAATTTCACTGTAGCGCTTTCTATGCATTTATGAAAATCGAAAATAAGTACCCCTTTATTTATGAAAAGAAGTACGATAAAAAATTTTTATCGCCAACCGTCAGTAGAGCCATGCATTACCATACCGATTTTCGGAAGTAAACAAACACTTTATCTTACTGTAGAAAACAAACACTTTATCTGCCGCTAATATTCATCAACATAGCCAAAACAACGGTTTGACATTGGTTTGACATAAATCAGAAATCGATTGTCGGTGTCACGGCTCCAACAGTAAAAGTTTTTTCGCGAATTATTTATAGAAAATAATGAAAGAAGTCATTTTTACGGTTGGCGATAAAAGTTTGTATGCACCACGTCAGTAAAGTGTCTTTATCGAACTCGCCTGTTACTCGCCTCGCAATTAACTAAGAAAAAAAACGAAAAGCTGCATTTGTTTCCATCGAGGTTTGATCAGCTTATCTGCCCAAATAATAAAGTTATAAGCGAGAAACTGTTTTATTATGGCAGGCTGTAAGAAAAAAAAACCTTAAATGTTTCAGAGAATTAAAAACTATTTAAAATCTATGCTAGTATAACAATCAAAGAATGTTTAATTTTTAAATACTCTTCCTACGTCATACAACGTGAAAAGTAAGAGAAATTTAGAATAAAAATAAACTCGTTTAAAGATGCAGATATTGCCAAATTAAATAGTACTCATTTCTGATCTGTATACCATCATTTATTTTTAATAGTTTTATTCCCTGAAACATCGGGTGTTATAACTTGATGGTTGGGGAACATAAACTGATCAAACCTCTGTGGAAAGAAGTGCAGCCTTTGTTTTTTCCTTTGGTAGTTTTTAGTTTTTCACAGCCTGCTATACGAAAAGCGTTTTCCGCTATAACTCTTATATTTGGGAGATTAAACCTAGCAAACCTTATATTAGAAAAAAATGGGAAAAGAGCTCTATCCATTGACGCCATGGTCGCCTTTGAGATAAATGAGCGAAAGTAATGTCAATATCGTGAACATTTAACGACTTATAATAATTCTAATATGAGATTTGAAAACACCTGTATAGAAGTCCATTAATAATGTCAAAACCCGTATTGCCCCATCTTTTGGTAATAACCAAATGATGCACAATAAGTGAAAACTGAAAACTTTAGTTTTTTCAGTCACTAAGCAAAAATTCTAAGATTTAAATTTGAATTGAATTCGAAACTTGAGATGCTGAACAATTCTTCTCATTTAACTAAATCTCTATTTCTTACCGTTCACGAGATCCCCGGGCGTGGGCTTCTTATTTTGACACCCTGTATCCTCAAATAGTTTTAGTACAAAAGAACACCAATCATTAAAAGCTATTACATTAAATGATGTTGCTTGTTTTGTAGTGAAAGATATTTTTAAATTTTGTTAATTACTGCAAATATATAAAGTTATTTAATGTTAGTTTTATGCTGTCAGTTTATCTATTTATCTATAAACCTTTTCTAGGTTTACTTGTTAATGAAATGACTTATGGAAGTTGTACTGAGCATTTTAAAGGCTAAAAATCCAACTTAAACACGCAAGGGAATGTTAAAGCACTCTTATCTAACTAAAAGTAAAACCAATTAACGATTTATTTTTATGAGATTTAATATTCCAATAAATTGGTTTATCTAAGGCAGTAACAAAACAGCATGATATTGTATACAATACACGCAGTGAGGACAAATACGAAAGCTAACGAACATATGTAATTAACATATACTTTCTGATAGCTACATACATTATTTTTCATGTTTCGCACCTTGAAAGTAAATAACTTTAATATAAAAAATTTAACATCAATTATTCATCAAGTTACTTACATATTCCCTTCAAAGTCAGAAATACGAAAAATATTTAATAATATCTAACTTTAAACAGTTTACACAAAAAAATCTACCTCAAATCATTAATACCCCGAAAGTTTCAGTGACAGTGATCTAAAATTTGATAAACTAAAAACGTTTCACATGTATTCTTTCACGCGATTGATAAAAGCCACGAGGTGGTGGTTATAAATTAGTAAGTATAGATATAAGGACGGGTAAGTTGATTAATCATTCAGTATGATATATTAATTTGTTGTTTCTTGTTTTAAATTTACATTTTTTAACGTTTTGGTGGACTCTAAGTATTTTATCAGTTATTACAGGCAAATGCGCTGTACACGCATTATCCCTTATAAAATAATCCAAAAAAATCGGTTGGAGTTTGCCATATTTAAAAATTTTTTTTTTAATAATTTTAAAAAAACATTTTAGCGGCATTATTTACTGCTGTCGTACTATAGTTAAAAACCTACGTTTCTTGAGAAAAAAAATCAATGTTTAATTACGTTTAGACAAAGATTCCTTAAAATTAAAACATTGGTTAGCTAAATGATTGAGAAAAAAATATGTTAGCCCCCTCTACATATTCCTGCATCTAAGAAATAAAATCGTATATTCTATCAGTAGAGAGCAATTCAACTATATAAGAAATGTTTCAACGAGGCTTCTTCTTACAAAGCCGTTTCTCTCAGGAGGTTAGCTATCATTATGGCAGTTCTTATTTTTGATATTGCTGCTCGAAAGAGTTAAAAAGAAATGCAACCAAACCATTCTGGCAAGTTCTTCATCCATGATACTCTTAGTCGTCCCACCGATCTATACTTTTCCCCTCTGTTAATATGACCAAAGTATTCAAGCTTTCTTCTTTTGATAGTGAAGATTATCTCAGTTGTCTTATTTACTCGGTTTAGGAACTCCTGGTTTGTTGTTCTCGCAGTCCACGGTATTTTCAGAATTCTCCTGTATGTTCAGTATTCGAAAAATTCCTTTTTGTGATAATTTTTCTCTAAAGTCCACGCCTCCATACCATACAGCAGGACCAAGAATACATAACATTTTGTCATCCTAATTCTTAAGGGAAGGTTTAGATTCTTGTCACACAATAAATTCTTCATTTTGATGAATGCTGTTCTAGCAATAGCAATCCTCGTGTTAATTTCTTGTGTCTGGTAGTTTTTTTCGGTTATCCATGTTCTCAAATATTTATAGTTGTTAACGCAACCGGTTCGTTGTTAATGGAAAAATTGGGTAGTCTTGAAGGTGTTTTGCTTACCACCACTAGGTATTCTGTTTTAACAATGTTCATTTTAAAACCATAATTGTTGCTTGCAAAGTTTATCCTTTCTTAAAGAGGAATTGACTTCTAAACTTCAAAAATTCTTATAAAATACCACAAAGAAATTAACGCATTAGGACACTATCAACAACCAAATTGCAACCCACCTTAATTTTGTAGTTTGCTAAGAAAAACTAAAGCGTTGGATTTACCTTGAGGTCTTCTATCAGATCTCCTTTTCAGATTTCAAAACTTTAGTTCTAAAAATGGTGCTATCAAAGAAACACGTCTAACTTTTGTTTGCAGTTTCATTTATCAATTTGGCAGTTATTAGGAAGCAAACGCACTCACTCGCCCGCCCACCCACTCATAGCTGCACAATTTTTAAAACCCATATTTCGAGTTCCTAAAGGAACGAACATGTATTTCCGTCAAATCTCGAAATCGATCATTTTTATGAAATCAATACTTTCCTGTAATGAGAATATATTATTTTATCAAGTATTACTTTCACTTCTTAATAGAGTTTAGGGTTCCACAAAGTTTCTTCATCTAGGTCTGCTGGAGACTAGAGCTTTAACCTCGTTCCAAAATTTTCCCAATTCTTCTATTTCTTTTAATACGTATCTTCGACGCGTCATTTTTTGGTCTTCCTTTGTCCTTGTTACCTTAGGGGTTTCAATCTAGAGCTTCCTTTTGAATACTGTCAGTTGTTTTTCTGAGCGTGTGACGAATCTAATTCTATTTGCAGCGTTTTATTTATATATCTTTACCTTCTTGCTTGATTGTCGTCTATAACTCGGCAGTGGTATGCTGCCTGGCGTAGCACTTTACGCAGACATTTGCTGACAAAATCTTATGTTTAGTAACTTTCCACTTTAACATTCGTATAGTAATGCGGATTTTATACTAGATTTAAACAGACGCATCGTAGTATTGATAAAGTACTGAGTTGAAGTCCAAATTTTGTTGAGCATACCAAAGGCATTTGTCGCTTTTCGTTTCCGCTTCCTTTTGTTAATCAGTGTTGGGTAAGATACTTTTTATTTGTATCTAGATACAGATACAGGTACTTTTAAAAAAGTGTATCTAGTTACAGATACAAGATACATTTTGCTAAGTGTATCTAGATACAGATACAAGATACTTTTAAATGTATCTAGATCCTTCTCAGATACAAATTAAATACCACATTAAAAAATTACATTTCCAGAAATGAAAGCGCGCGTAAACCATGATAATATTAATTAATAGTTTAAATGGAAAAATTCATTACACACCTTAAGATGTTTGATAAACTTTCCACTTGAAGTTACATCACCCTGAATCTTTGAGGGGCAGTTTCGACACTGTGTGACAACCTTACTATCACAACGCAACACTATCTTAAAAAACTCGCCATCCAGTATCGCTGGCACTTCCAAAAAAGCACTTTCGTTATCATTCATTCTTCTAATTGTAATCACAAGGTATAACTAGCAGACTAGCACAAGAATTGATTCTGGACTTGTCCACTACTTTTATTTAAACTGAGGACACTTCAAGTTTTGTCAAGACAAGCCTACCGCTCTGGTTATGAGATTTACTTGGAAATTCCCAATATCCAAAACAGCAAGGGCGGTTATTGTATTGCCACAATGGGTAAATGTATACATAAAACCTTAAGCTTCTTACAGTTCTTATCCCCTGAAAATGGGAATGTTTGAATATTTATTACCATTACCTATCTTAAGACGTATTTGGGGTTTTCTGGAAAAGTAATTAATGCTAAAATTTAAATGTCCAAAAATGTCCTAAATTTTAAGTTGAAGAAATGTTTTAATAAACTTCGAAAACTACATAAAATAAATTATAATTCTTGAATGTATCTAGGATCTTTTATTGTTTAATAAAAAAAGATACCGCTTAATAGGATCTAGATACAGATACAAGATACAATTTTATAAACGTATCTAGATACAGATACTAGATACTTGAACAGTATCTAGATCCAGTATCTAGATACATGTATCTAGATACTACCCAACACTGTTGTTAATACGCTTCCAAGGAAGTTAAATTTATTTACCCCTTCCATTTTCCTATATTGTAATCACGGTTATTGCTCCGGGTGTTGATGCACATGTCTTTGGTTTTCTTTATGTTTATTTTCAAGCCAGTTCTTGCTATTTATTCTTCAAGGCGTTGTATTTTATCCCTCATGACTAAGGCCCGGATTTTTAGGCATTAAAAACTCTCAAAATAGGCAGGCAAATAGGCACAAAAAATTTAGAATATAGGCACTAAATAGGCACTGAACATTTGAAATAGGCAGCGAAACAGGCGCAAAGAAATTTAAATGTAGGCACCAAATATTTATATTTAACAAAAAATTAAAAATGGGTGGTTGATACTCGTATTAAAATAATCCTATTAAAACAATCTGGATATTTGGAAACATACGATATTTGTAAAAACTTAAAAATACTACATAAATAAATAAAAGTTAAACATAACAAATTAAAACTTTTTCTAAATTTTCTGGTGTACAACTTTTTCTGTTGTCCGTCAAAATTTGTTTGTATGCGGAAAATGACCGCTCCACATCACAGGCAGTTACAGGAGCATACTTAAAATTCGGAACATCCAAAATTCCAACTTTGTTTGGTGTTATGTTAGAATCACCGGATAAGACTTTACTAATTTGCAGTAAATCTGAATACCCTGAATTTTGTAATAAAAGAGCATCTAGTCGTGCAGCAACAATTTTTGCAATTTTTCCTGGAGCTGCCTTTAATTGTTCTTGCCATTTTTGAATTTTACTAATATTAGAATATAGTGTTTCCTCTTTTGCTTCTCACTCTTTTATGGTTGCTAAAATAATTTTCAAATGAGCAACAACGTATGCTAAATTCGTCTCAACAGTGGAACTGCTAAATGCTTCTTGGGCTTTTTTTATGCAGTCAGCAGTACTCGAATCGAAACTGTCAATGACGCTTTTAACACCTTGAAAATTTTCATGGTAAAACACTGCGGCTGCTATCCATGTCCCCCATCTTGCGTTAGAACAGGCTCTGGTGGTAAAATCATTGCAATTAAAATTGCAATGATATGCGTGTGCATGTACTTACTAGAAAACAATTCCCTAAATGCCCGCAATTCACGCAATCACAAATTATATTTCGTATGAGACTCTTATTAACTTACTCAGGGTCGTTATTTAACTTGTAAGATAAGTTATTAATAAATAAATAAGAAATAGAATAAACACAAAACAATATCAACGTTACAAAAAAAAGGTTTTATTTAATAAATCAATTTCTAAATGAAGTTTTCGAAAATCAAATAAATTTTACTAAATACTATCGTCTTTCTAATAGAGATCACTTATCTTAATGTCTTCTTACTGGGATATTCTTCACTCGAGCAAACGATGAATGTCGAAACTTTTACTTCACTAGTCTGCTAGTTCCTTAAGTAACCACAAACACTCGCCTTTAATTTGAATCCTGCTCCGGACTGCTTTTATGTTATTTTGGACTTGGTTTTAAAACCACCACAACTGGAGAAACTTCCTGGATCGCTTTATACTTGTAATTCTTCTAGACTTTCTTACAATTCGTTGATAATTCGTTGTATTTTCTTCTTTTATATTCGTAATCACTTTTATATTACTTTTAAACTCGTTTTTTCTCTTTATTCATCCAGAGGATATAAATTTCTCTGTCTTTGTTTACAAAAACGAGTCGTAAGTAACTGAACAAATTCTCCATTCTTTTGTCTTCCTTCTTTGATTCTAATTTTTTTTAACAAACAAGTAAATCTCATGACCATGAGTATTCTTTAATACGTTTGTGACATTGACACTGACATCCATAATGACATTTATTGATGCACACACAAGTAAGACTAAAACTTCTTATAAATTAAACCTTTTGAACAATTATGAACTAAATTATAATTAAAATTAACATAAATAAAAATCGTATCAATCTGATTGCGTTTTTCTTTTCTTTCAGTACAAACAAACCTCACAAATATGAAAAATATAAATTATTAGAATTTACAACAAGAAATTACAGCAATGATACGCAACCCTGAGTTTAAAAGTTAGAAAATCAAAATCTTAAAGTTCTCACAAACCTCCAATCGCAAAATGAATTGCAGCAAGCATCCCAAAAATTGCCTTCAAGGAACTACAATATCCCAGTAAAAACATACACCTCCAAATATCATAGCAATATATAGGACAAACTGGCCGCAGTTTTAATACAAGAATTAAAGAACACATCAGATCAATTAAATATAATCATAAATCAACCGGCATTTCCCAATATTGTATTACAAACAATCATTTTTTCAAACAAACAGATACAAAAATTTTACACGTAGAAAATAAGGGCAAACGTTTAAATAAATGGAAAATTTAGAAATTAAAACAGCAATAAATAATAATTAAAATATAGTTAACGACCACACCGATTTAGGCAATTCACCGCTCCTTGACCTACAATATACAAAGCATAAAACACATGTGTTAACACTTAGAGTCAAGGCGGCGACGCAAAATTCCGGAAATGGGTAGGGTAGTATTGTACATCTTTAAGTTTTAATTTTAGTATTAGTTTAGTTTGATTTGTAAACTCCTGACGATGACCGTGAAGGTTGAAACTTAAGTCGAGAAAATAAATACCAACAAATTGTGAAACAATTACCAATAGTTTTATTTTATTAATAATCTATTAATTTTTTAATAGTTAAATATTTATTAATAATGTTTCACCATGTGCCTACCACACAATCAATTCAGAATATGAATGTTTTCTATCAGGCTATGCTACATTGCACACGTCTTGCTCATGCCGCAAATTTAGTTGCAGAAACTGTCTGCGAGAGCTACCCTGACATTAACAAAATTATATCAAAAACAAAAAAAGTTTTTCTAAAAGCCCCTCTTCGAAGAGAAATTTATGCAGAAATGTGCCCCAATACTAAACTACCACCAGAGCCTGTTCTAACGCAAGATGGGGGACATGGATAGCAGCCGCAGTGCTTTACCATGAAAATTTTCAAGGTGTTAAAAGCGTCATTGACAGTTTCGATTCGAGTACTGCTGGCTGCATAAAAAAGCCCAAGAAGCATTTAGCAGTTCCACTGTTGAGACGAATTTAGCATACGTTGTTGCTCATTTGAAAATTATTTTAGCAACCATAAAAGAGCGAGAAGCAAAAGAGGAAACAATATATTCTAATATTAGTAAAATTCAAAAATGGCATATTCCTTCCAGCTTTTAACATATAGGCAACACCGTCTGTCAAAAGCAATCTTACTTTTCCATCACTTCCTCCTTTGGGCCAAAGAAATCGAACACAATCTTTAATGAACCAGGTTCATTTGAATCTAATTTTCCCACTACCATATTAATTTGCAATTGCCCGCTCATTCGCGTCTTTAGTTTCATCCACAGCAGCCTAAATATTACTAGTAGGTACCTATTTCCCTACGAATAAAATCGATTTTTTTGTTTGTAGCATATATCTAGATAGTTTTTTCGCAGTGTGGTATATGATTTTTTGTATATTTTTTGAAAAATTCGCTGAACTTGTTGCATTCTAATTTATACCAAGGTATATTGGCAGCTAATAGCGCTTGGCACAGATCAAGTGAAAAGATGCCGACTTTTGGATTGAAACTAATTTGGTTTAAAAAAAGGTCTATACACTGTTTCGCCCTTTATTGCTTTTCGATTGATGTAGCGCGGTCTTTATGTGCTGATCCAAATGATACTTTTTTGAGCATTTGACCTATTTAGAAATATGAAATTATGTAACATATCATAGGGATAAACTTTATAAAAACATACCTCGTTCGCGCAATTTTGACAATAAATTACTTTGCCGTCGGTAGTAAAACACTCACTACCTTCCACTAATCGACGTAACGTGCAATTTAAACTCACTCTTTCTTTAGGCATTTTGATATCTACCTTTATACGTCTACTTGTTACCACTGTAATAGCACAAGTGCTTTTAAATGCCATAAGCAGTTTCATGCATTTCTCTAGAAATTTCCCGAAAACTTGGAGAATTTGCAGAAACCCCCTAAACAAGGAAAATGTGAGCTGTACACCACAATAAAGGTTCTTTTATTTAACACGTGTGACATGAAAAGAAAATCGCTTATCACAGGTTGTTTTTGTCTTTTCGATTTGGCAGTATTGTTAGTCGATTGTTAGTTTAGTCAAATCAGATTTAATTCACGTTCTATTTTTCAAAAATAGTTTTTACGTTGGCCAAAAAAATCGACATGGTTTTTTTATTGATGGAGCTGAAAATCAGTGTGCTTGAAGAACAGCTGCTGTTTTCAATGAAAGGCATGTTGACAAACATATATCTTATAAGTATGTGATCGATTTGGCTATAAAATTTAGAGAATCTGAATTGGAAGCTAATAAATAGCGTCAGCAGCACAGATTATTAAACGAAGCCGCATAAATTGAAGTTTTGAGTGAAGTAGCTTTGAATGCAACGCTTTCTGTTTGCCAATTTTCCGCTAGTACTAACATTTCAATAAAACAAGTATTCCTGGAAATATGACACCTTAAAGCAATCGGTGGCTTATACATTTTAAGGTTTTGCAAATTAAAAATCTATTGTTTGATATTTTTCTATTGACTATCCTTCTGTTGCTCTGACCATAATCATTTTCCTGTTTATTCATAAGTTCATTTGGTCGGCTGTCCGTACGGACAATTGTTTACTAATAATTTTTTTATTATTGTTTAATTTTGAAAACTCGACATTTTAATAGCTATCATAACTAGCTATTTTGTTGTTTATTTTTATTTTGCAACAGTTACGTTTTAAAACACTGAAACATTTTTAATATTCTAGCCGTACAAATTTATTACAAAAATTGAATTAAGTTTGCTAAAAGCATAAATTAACAATCAATTAACTGAACTGCATATTGAGGATTTAATTAATGGCATATAATTTTAATTATTTTTACAAACAACTGTAGCTTTCTAACAGTTGGATAATTTATTTTCTTTTAATTAAATTAGTTGGATGAGACTGTTAGAACGTCACTCGTATTTATAGTAGTTGATGTACAAATGATAGTTAAAAGTAAAGTAAACATTAGTTTTATGTAACTTAGCTGATTATCAGTAACATGCAACTAGGATATTATCATAAATTAAATAAACACAATGTCAGCTATATCTTTAAATACTAAAAAATCAGTAATGCAGGTTTTTGTTTAAAAACAGCAAGTTGTCTTAGTAAAAAAAATATTTTACATTAAAAGTTAAACATTTTAAGCAAATTTCAAAATAATATCCTAGAGTCTTAAGAAACTTAAGTCTTACTTTTGATAAATATGTACCTTTACTTATTATTTTCAGTAGTTTCACGTGGGTGATGTTATTTTGTTAACTGTAAAGTAATATTCTTCATCTTCTATAAGTATTCGCAGGACCTACTAGATTACTAGTAGGTCCTGGTATACGTAAACTATTATTAAACACTTAATTACGTATCTCCGAGTTTTATTTCTTAAGAATCATGTTATCAGCTAATACAAAATTCTCAACAAATGAACTTTAATTGTAGGTTGCTATATAAAGTGTTAACAAATCAAACAAAACTTAGTGCATTTCTATACATGTAGACTATATCATAAATAAGAGAATGAAATTAATGTCTACTGTAAAGGCAAATACAAAACAAATAAATTAACGTTAGTTACTTATACGACTTGTACTGTAATAGTGCATAAACAATTAGAATTCGCAACAGAATTGATGTTCAGAGTAGCACTTTAACCCCTTTAAGTTACATTAGATATATAGGATAGAGTAAAACAACCTCCATTAACCAGTAAATTGAGCTCATATTTCCATCAATCACTCGTGCGTTTGAAAAGAGGATCGCTGATGAATGATTTTGATAAAATGCTTGTTGCAATACACACGCAAGGAGCAATTAAGCTTTACCTTTTTGTTACAATCCTTGCACGTAACATTGACAAGTCAAATTTAGCTCCGTTCATTTGCTCTAACAACGTCATACGTGCTTAGTCATAAATATTAGTAATTAAAAATATATTACTAATTTTTTTTACAGTTATATTCCACAAAATTTAAATGCCTGTGTTCAACACAAGAGTGGAAAAAGTTGACCAGTTGAAAAATCAAATCTTAATTCTGGAGCCCGCAACAATAGATGAAATTACTTCGCACCATTCTAGACGTTCACGTTCACCGGTGGTTAGATATGTCATAAGCATGTTCAGAATTGAAAATAATAATGCTATAAGAACAAGACGGAATAACAAGTCACCCTGGAGTGAATCCTTCAACAGCAGACTTTCTGAAAACCACTCAATTTTTCGAATTGGTGGTAACAGTCAGAAAGTAGAAATTCCTATATCAGTGCCAATGGAGAACACAAGGTTTGGTTATTTTTCTATTCTTATTTATTATATACTAATATATAAAATAATACCGGTATGATAATGTATTGTCATATTGTGATAGTGGCAAAATTCGATTCTAAAATTTTGACACAAATGCGTGTTTTGGTCCTATAGGAACTTGTGTTTAAACAAAGTCTGTCTGTGTATGTGTGACACTCAATATCTCCCGATTATATTTAAATAACCCCAGTCAAAACGGTACTTGGTAAAAGTTACTATTAACTGTTGGGATAGGATATAAAACGTAATTATAAGTATAAAAATGTCCAAGAAAAATGCTTTGGCTAATTTTTTCGACGATGGACAACTGCGCAATTTTAATGACACCCCAGATTAACATAGAAGATAACTCCGCGAGGGCTTAACAAATAAAAAGGAACTGGGACAACTGCGCGAAGTTAATCCGTCTTAAGGTTGGGTATTTAATCCTTTACTTTCTTTCTTATTAACAGATGTTGGCATTAGAAGCCAAGAATTTCTAAATTCCTTATCCGCAATTTCTTTTGTCAGTTTTCCAATCCCTGAGTTTTTGATAGTCAACAAAAGTAAGGCAATTTCGAATAGCCAATAGGGTTACTTGAAAAATATTTTGGAATATTTATTGCCTTCAATTACTCAGTCAAATAGATCAGTTGCAAAAAGTCGGTGTCTCATTACAGTATTATTCATATTTGTGTCGTTTTCCAAACATTTTTAAACAGTTGGGGAAGAAATAGTTAGCCAACGTGGTACAACGCTTTGTTATTGGACAACTATAAATTCTATAAAGAACGTGAAATGGGCACGAAAAAAACTAGGTGGCGTTGTACAAATAAAACGTGCAAGTCCCATTTCTTTACCATCGGGGAAGGTGCGGCTCGAGAAATCACCAAGCAAGAAATTAATCACAATCACGGTGCTACGAGGATAGGCTGAAAAGTCCGTGGAATGAAAATGAAAAACAGAACTTTGCGGTTTGAAATTACGTTTATTTTTCGACTTAATTCCCTGCCACCTCTATACCTTGATAAAATGTAGAACTGTAAAGTTCTTCAAAATAGGCATCCACAGTAGCTTTAACATCGTCGTCTTTTGAAAATTTCTGGGCTGCTAGGTATTTTTTCAAACGTGGAAACAAATGGTAGTCCGACGGTGCTAAGTCTGGCAAATAAGACGGGTGTGGCACCAAATCGAAGCCTAATTTGTGAGTTTTTGCTATAGCAATAACACTCGTGTAGGGCCGTGCATTGTCCTGGTAAAAAATGATTTTTTCTTGGCTAAACCAAAACACTTTTTATTAACTTTTTGCTTTAATTTGTCCAAAAGGCTCGCGTAGTATACGCCTGTGATGGTTTGGCCTTTTGGAAGATAATAAATCAGAAGAATACCTTTTGCATCCCAAACAATGGAAGCCATTACCTTTCCTGCAGTGCAACAGCCTTTGCCTTTTTTGGAAAACGAAAACTACTGTGCCGCCACTGTTTAGATTGTTGTTTTGTTTCCGACGTATAATGATGGACCCAAGTTTCATCTGTAGTAATAAATCGGCGAATAAAATCCACTTTGTTTTTTCGAAAACGCTCCAAACGCTCACGGGAAATATGCATCCGCACCAACAATGATCAGTCGCGCCACCCACCTCGCGGACAGCTTCTTCATGGCCAACTCTTCAATCAAAATGTACGTTGCGCGTTCTTTGGAGATGTTTACAGTCTCCGCTATCTCAGACGTCTTTAACCGACGGTCTTTTAACACCATATCATGCACTTTTTCAACAGTTTCTGGTGTAGCGTCAGATTTTGGGCGTCCACTGCGGGGTGCATCTTTAACACTTGTACAACCACACTTTAACTCACGAACCCCTTTATCAATGGTCGAAAATGAAGGAGCCGAGTCCTTCAGACCATCCTTCATCTCATTATGAATGTCGGTTGCTGATAAGCCTTTCAAGAAGAAGTACTTAATAACAAAACGAATTTCAACACTATCCATCTTGTCAAAAACTTAGACACGCTCTTAATTAAACAGCTGTCAAAACGAAACTAATGAACGCAGCGATCTGAAATTTGGGAGTTGACGGTCTGAAGGAGTGAACTTGCCAGCACGTCACAAAAACTGTCTGAAACATCTATCCGTCATCCCACGAACTTTTCAATCCATCTTTGTACATTAAAAACAGTTCAACGGCAGCATATCACCGCTGCAGCGAAAAAGCGCTACTCAGAACATAAACCTAAGGCCAACAAAAATTATTCGTCATTTGTTATCCATTTCGGGAAATACTAGCGCTTTACAAGATACAGATTTAAGGTGTATTAGAAAAAGTGTTTGCAGGCAAGGTAATAAGATGCTTTCAGTGTTACCGAAATCAGCCTTTGAAGTGCAGAAAGCAATAGATAGTCTGTAATTAGAAACCATTCTTTAGGTAAAAAATTTTTATGGGCCTCAGTTTCAAACCTCCCAAAATAGTCAACGATTTTGAAACGCCATGTTTTGCTGTATCAAAAATGTAGAAATTGTAGGATGTGGCTTCCATTTAAAACAGTCATGGTGCCAAAGGTAGCAACAATTGGGGCTATCGACTGATTACAAAAATGCTACAGAAATTGAAAATTGGATCCGCTACACTTCCGAGCTGACGCTTTTTGATCCGGAACAAGTTGGTGAATGTTTTGGGGAAGATTTATATCGAATTCAACCACAAGATTTCAAAGCGACCAAATTCGCGGATTACGTTGTGGATACATACATTGACGAAGAAGACGCGAAATTTTCCACAAGGGTTTGGGCCGCTGTATCAGATTCAATGTGTCGAACAACCAATGCGTGTGACTTTTTCAAGGTCGGCCTTGACCTTGACCAAGTTTTATCACAAATGTTGCGCCAAC
This sequence comes from Ctenicera cuprea, assembly GCA_958336395.1. Lineage (NCBI taxonomy): Eukaryota > Metazoa > Arthropoda > Insecta > Coleoptera > Elateridae > Ctenicera > Ctenicera cuprea. Next base: position 38,364,400 of record OY284487.1, on the reverse strand, counting down.
TTTTTTCCAGGTCAAGAGCGCAGCTCGAGCCGTCGGCGAACAGCAAAAAATGCAAATAAATTCTCCAAATTTTTGGCTGTGAAAACGGGCAAATTCAAACCTCTAAATTTTTACAAGCAAAAACTGCAATTTCAAATTTAGTTGCAAAACAAATCTGTGATTTTTGACCATTATTTACATTACAAGGTCGAAACTCTTTGTATTTATTTTTGAATCTCTACCCATTATTTGCCTTTCCCAGTCAAACGTCTTTATATTTTTTAAATAGTTCTTATGTTCTGGCCATTATTTACATTAAGAACTCAATCGTCTTTGTATTTATTTTTGAATTTCTACCTATTATTTCCAATTCAAAGCCAAACGTTTTTGTATTTTTTGAATTTCCACCCATTATTTCTCTTTCAAAGACAAACGTCTTTGTGTTTATTTTACATGCTTGAACAAAAATTCCTTACGCATCAATGTTTACCTTTTTGACCTTCAACAATCCTGCAAAATAGGATTCGAGATATTTTCAAGGTCAAGGCCAACCACCTGTACAAGGTTGTTCCTCTACATATATACTCGTCAATTTCAGTTGTGTTGCCAATGTTAGTTCAACTTTCGCGTAGACACAATGCTATTCCAAGTTTATTTGGGGTTGTAAGCCGCATTTGTTGCGTGGAGATAAATGAGTCGAATTACCTTGCGGGTGCGTATCCGTTGGAGTGCGGTATAGGACCGTATTATAAAATCACCCTAGAGTTGGAGCAGCTGCTCTGCCGATTTGTTTCTGGGGCTGTTGGGTACTTCATGTTCGACATGAAACCGTTGGGGGAGTTATCTGCAATAAAGTTGGGGATAATTGTTTCTACGGTTTACATGAGACGGACCTTCTTCGACGGTACACCGATCTACGGTATACCAACAACATAAATAGCGTCTAGTCTCTTAGGGAACAATCGATCCCACCAAGGTCAGACTTTTTATTAGTGCATTTCTATTGCGCACGCATTCAATAAGCACTTTTTAGCGATAACCGCCAGGTTCGTAGTGGCACAGATTAATGTGCGGGTGTGTTCGGATGTACTGCTTTTTTACTGCATAAGTAGTTGTGGGGTCGAATCTCGGTTGGGACCAAAATTTCTTTTTATTTTAGTTTTTTTTTAAACACTGTTGTTGCGCTTTGCTGTTTGCGCCAAGTTATTTGTAAAGAGCAGTTATATTTTTAAAGAAAAAATACGAAGACAAATTTGCATTCACTCACTGATTTACGGCATACTAACACGCAAGTCTGACCTTGATGAGGTAGGATCGATTGTGGATGAAGCGACTAGACGCTAGTAACAACATATGGAGCTTACCAACGTTTACATATATCGCAGATCGTGTAGTGCCGGACATAGATGAGCCGGACTCAACCGTTCCCAACATTTCACCCGAGATCGAAAGTGACGGGGACACGGTTCCTTGGTTCTCAGACCAGGAGTCCATCAGCGACAGCGACCATCTTATTTGGTCCCTCAGCCCGCTTCTTAACCGAGCAGCCAACCAACCCAACATCGCCGAACTCCTCAAACAACGCGGAACCATTTGGTCCGACGACTCACACAACGCGTTGGAGGTTTCTTTATATTAAGTTTTCCTATTTAGTAATTATTGTATATCTATTTAATAATAAAGTTATTTTATTTTAACTTCAGCTTTATTAATAAGATTGTGCTACCACCATGTTGTGTCTTTACGACATAGATAGAGCTGTTTGTTGATCCAGATGCTGAAAATGATTTTCATAATTTACCAACTTACAGCTATTGAAAAGAATTACCAAAGTCCCGACAAACTTACATCCGCCCAACATTCAAATCCTTTTAAGCGAATCTTTTAACAGCAAACCAGATTGGCCGAATGGTCTAAGGGTTTAAGACTCTGTCCCTAAAGAGTTGTGGGTTTTTTAAATTTCTATTTCTTATTTAAGCTAGTTGGGATGTTGTAGGGTGTGTAACTTACAAGCTGAGGATGTGGTGGGGTGTATAACTTACAAGCTGCTATACTTAACATAGTACGCCATCGCTCCGCAGTTGTCTACAGGCTTGTAAAGATGGCGCCTATAAAATTCTTAATCGCTCTAGCAGGTGTTTACGATGGTGTTTTCTATGTACTTCAGCCACCCAACTGTAATAGTGCGTCAGTTACATACAATTGCAATGCGTCTAATACAACGTGGTATACTCTGGTGAACATTTCATTGGCTATTCCCGTAGTTAAAATACCTGTAAAAACTCATGCAAAAATGGATTGCTAAACTTTAAAGTTAAATTCCATCATCCAACGTATGCAATAGATCTCTTGGCAAACTATTGTACTATCTACTAAAAAATTCGATTTGCCAAAGAAGATGCTTATTCAGTCCAACAACGATTACTGTGACGTTACTATAGTTATTCTAAGTTTGTTATTATTAATTAAGTTGTCTATCCACATCGCATTTTTTTTTTATAACATCGCACTTGTATAACTAAGTAACTTACGTTAATGTTCTTTGATGCTTTATGTTTCATTTTACATGTTATCCTAATTTGTACTTTATTTTACATGTTATCCGTTTCTACTAGTTCTGTATTTATATTTGATGGGTACACAATTTTTTTAACTTTCAATTATGTTTGTGAGGCCAATAAAACATAAACGTTTACTATATAGTTTTTATTTATTTAACAAGATGGCCCAACGGCCGAAATACATAAGTAATAATACATTATGCAGCACAGGTATGCGTCCGCATACCGCCGTATAAAGTTTTTCAACGGCACTTCAACACTGTCGAAGGACCATTCCTCTACCGGTTCCTTCGGCGCCTGGGGCTTGGTCCGGAAGATGACCTCTTCGTCCAGGGTTTTGTCGTTCCGCAACTCCTCGCTGTAGCCTACCACAACTTCAGCGTAAACCTCCCCGGTCTTCTTCAGGAGATCATGCTCAGTGTTTGCAATTACTGAAGTAACGGGTGTCTTACAGTCCTGGGCGGCTATGGATTGTATAACGTATGTCTTTGGATATCTTTGTCGAAATTCTTGTTTACACGCATTGATGGAATAATTCCAATTTCCGTTTTCTAATTGTTGACCATTGCGAAAATAAGATTTTACAATAAAGGTTTTTTGTTCTTGCGTAAACATTTTATAACAAGAAATATGCAGAAAGTAAATAATTCAGAATACAAACCTTTTAATTTAAATTGACTTTGACTTATGTCAAATAAATTACTTAGATATGACTGAATAAAAGACATGCGTTATACAATCCATAGCCGCCCTGACTGAAAGACTTTCTGGACACCCGTTATATTGCTGCATGAGAGATATTTTAGTTTTCTGTACTTAACAGTTTTCGAATACTGACTGACTGCGCTGCCGTTAAACTAAAATACAATTTTGATACTTTCAACCTTGAACATCCCCTCCTCACAACCTTGGAATCAAGGATGAGGGAAAGAGTTGATTGTGACATTGTATACCCTTCACATTGAATACCATTTGATCTTCAGTAGCCTTCATGAAGGTTGCATGTGAGGAGGAGTTGACCTTGAAATTGAAGGTCACGATCTTCGTGAAGGTCATGAGGTTCCTCAACTATCCATTTTACCCTACTAAGGTTATTACAAAATAGTTTAAGCGTTCAAAGCTTAATCCAAATTACCAATAAAATTTTTAAAATGTATTGTCGTTTTTAAGTTACATTATTTTGAAGTTGTGTTTTTAAGTTTTTTGGCTTTTTTTTAACAGGATCATATAACATACCTTTAAAACCGTAATTCTTTAATTAAGGAAGTTATGAAACTGGGAAGTTGTAGTCGCTACAGCCTTGAGCCTTTTTAATTGAACAGAAGGTAGATAGAAAGAGTAAAATATGTCAATACATGGGAAGCGCTTGGAAACGAAATAAAACAATCCTACAAAAAAACAAACACAATTCTGAAATATAAAGGATAACAGTAACAAATTAATAACCGATACAAAGAGTGTAGCAGATAAATGTAGAACTTGGTACTACAAAGAAAAATTTTAAGACTTAACAAAAGATCTCCAAACAGAAGATTCAGTCACAAATCATAAAACAGTAGACAATATTATTTATAACAAAAAATCAAAGATTCACAAAATGTAACACATGAAGTAAAACTAGCAATAAAAACAATAAAGAAAAAAAATTAGCAAGCATGAACGAAATCGTACTAGATGTAATAACAATAGGATGGATTAGAGTAATAAAATAGGTAACAAGAATGTATCTGCCAGTGTCTGATGTCCGGGTCTTCCGTTAAAGTTTGTTGCCTGAATTAGTTGTGGTAGCTTTTTCTTGACTAATGGACTGTATTTGAAACTATTAATATAATTTTTTAATTCTGGCATTTTCTTTCACGTGCAATGTGCTTAGCAAAAAATAACAAAACTTGTTTTACTTAACGGATACGTAGTTACATACAAAATTCGCTAGAAGCAGGCGCGGGAAGCTGTCAAGGTCTCTGAATTTCGGCGCCGTCACCAAAAATTATAACTGAAATTCTAAACAAAGAATCTGCCAAGTCGTGTGAGATCAGGAAGTAATACCTACAAAATGGGAGCAATACATTACAATCAGTTTTTTGATAATGACCTTAATACATTAAAAAAATAATAAAGAGCACATACATGCAGATGGAAAAGTATGTATAAATAAAATAGTAAACTATCAAAGGCAATTTAAAATGAAGAAGGGGATGCAACAAGAAGTTCAGCCTTAGTCCGTTATTATTCATAATAGTAATCAAAACAATGAAGAAGTGCGAAAGAAAACAAGAAAAATAAAAATTGGAAACACTATAACAGAGCCTGTGTATCTACAACATTTAGTATATGCTGATGGTATTGTATACTAATAGCTATATAAGAATAAGAAATGATAATTGCAGCAAGCGATTAACACGTAGAAGGAAGAACTAGAAAGTAATAGGGCAAGGAACATAAATATTAGTTAAAGCAAAGTAATGGAAATAAAGAAATCGGCCACACAAATAGATAAAATAAGAATAAAGAACGTGATCGTGGAAGAGGTGGATAGAAATGAATGCGTGGGAACAATACTATCAAGAGATCTATAAAGAAATTATTTACAGAGTAAGTAAAACAAGTCAACTGCATTGTTCTATAAATATCACGTTGGTAGGGAAACAATAACCTTAAGAAGGGGTGCAGAAGACAAATTAGCCGCCTCTCGGAATGGGACGTTTAAAAGCGGCCGATTAAACGCGGCAGTTTAGACGCCGCCGTTTGGGCGCGAGGATGTTTTAACGCAAGGACTCGAGACATTTGAACATTGAACGAAAGGACATTTAAACGCAAATAGGGATTATGTTCATGAGCACATTCTCCTTGTGTGTATTTTTACGTCGATGAAATTAAGTTAATTCCTTTAATTCTCCTTAATTCTTATTTAACTATTTAATTATTCTGCAAAATTAAATTTTTGATTTCAATAAAAAAAAAAGGAGCTGTATAGAAGACAGTATTTGTTTTGAAAATAGACCCTATGTATTAACAGAATCCCTGCTTGCGTCCGAACGTCTCTGCGTTTAAAAATCATTGCGTTCAAACGTCCTTGAGTTCAAACGTCCCTGCGTCCAAACGTCGCTGCGTTCAAACGTCCTCGCGTCCAAACGATCGCGTTCGAACGGCCACGTTCAACTGGCAGCGTTAGATACATCGTAGACCAGTCTCCGCTGTTATACCACCTAAACCCTACAAATCAAAATTACAAACATCATAGTAACATAGTGATAACAAATAACAACAATGTACGAAGGGGAACTGTGATTCGAATAAGGTGGTTTTATTAAAGTTTTTTAAATGCATTGAAAGACAGCTTTTTTGTGGAAGACGGTAGTGAGTTATACTCGTATACTTATCAAGGATAGCAGCAATGGAAATGAAAAGTGACAGAAAACGCAATACTTGATGATAGAATAAGGAAGAACATAATACGGTCAAGCCTAGCGCTAAAAACAGCTGCATCAAGAATAGAAAAACAGCAGTTAAACAATATTGGCACATGCAATAGATGAGAGAAAACAGGACTCCAATGGTAGTGACAGAAATTAAAATAGATGGTAGAAGAATCCAAAATCAGACGTAGAAGAACATGAAAGAATTAGTTGAGACAGGAAGGTAATAGCTTTAAAATGGGCCGTCTCAAGACCCCCCTTTCTATTTAAAATTGTTTACCAAGATGGCGCACGGCCGCCATTTTGAAGTTTACAAAAAAATAGTTTTACTCAAAAATGTGCCAAAATGAAAATAAAAATTGACCTGCCCCAGCATTTTTCTCAAAAATTGCTAATAGCTGAGTAAATGAATTTATGCGTTACTTAATTTACACACTTACATATGTTGTTGATTAGACGTATGTAATAAATACATATGTATAATAACTGACCATCAACCAGTGGGAAAAATACTTGAGATAAGACTTGATTTATTCCTGCATATTCGATTGCCACACCGAAAAAACATAAGCGACTTTTCATAACAAGTCCTTGGTCGGCTTAACAAAGCTCCTGGCTGCCCTTCGTTCTACCAATATTGGTGCTGCCTTTATTGTAAAACTTTATTTAGTTTCTGCAGCTTCTTGCAGACTTACTTTTGAGCAATGAAACTGTAACAAGACTTTTGCTAGCTTACATTTCTTTGCGAGAAGGTTCACAGTAAATTCATCACCAAAAGTTTGAAACTGTATTGTATCTGCATTGTTCACCGCCTCAACGAGCGATTAACGACGCATTTTACTACTTTATTAGAACTATCTACGGTAGGGCTTATTAACTTTGAATTAAAAATGCAGATAACTTTAACTGAAACTTAATAGAGTTTGTAACGTGTCGTCTCTTTGTTTTCATAGATTAAAAAAAATTTCGTTAGATTGGTTGTTTGTTATGTACTATAAAGTAACTCCATTGCGAAGTTTGGCTTGCATTGCGGTGGGTCAGGGCCACCGATCATCGCTTACAAAACCCAGCCGCCTCGCACTCTTTATCAAGTACGGGGTGGTAATACAACACAATTATTAGTTTTCTGGCTGGTAAAGTAAGTTTTATTTCTAATGTTGCTGTCTTCCGTGTTATGACAAAATTGCATACACACTAAAACTTAAACGTAGGATTATTAATCTTAAAAATGAGAAACTAATGTTTGCTTTCTCCCCCCCCCCCTTCTTGAATAAGTTGTACAAAGTTTCAGGGGGTCACATTATAATCGCTTAACGATGTTCTGCTTTTTACTTTCCCATACTTCTACTGCAGTATCGTAAGTTATGATTTCATGTGAATTTTCGAATGTTAGATTTTAACGAAAATACACGTTTTGGTGTCCAAATAATCCAAAAAGTGATTTTTAAAAAAGTCTGTCTGTGGGTGACTGAGTTCGTGCGTTACGTTGGTTCTTCTATATTTCCGGAAACCCTTAATCAATTTTTATAAAGTTTGGTATGTGGACGTATTTTAGGAGTGGCGTTTTTTGGGTACAAAATTTAGGTAAGCAATGACAAATGCAAAAATATTAAATATTTTAACACAGATTAAGAAACAAAAAAAATCATTATTTCAAAAATAAAGCTTGTTACCCTGATCAAATATCAACAAACAAGAAAACATACAAATACATATTTCGGACCTAATATAAAGTTCGACGAATTGACTTTCTATACACTATACAGGAAAAATTTATTTTTTGTATGTAAGGTCGGTTCTACTTTCTTTCATAACTGCAAAATCAGTGCAAATAGTTGATTATATTGCCGTACCGCTTATTACTTTGTTAAAGTTTAAAAACTATTTCTATTTGATTTCGAAAGAGTAGAGATTTTTCATTTTCGCTGCAAATGTGCAAACTGCAAACTAAAACAATAGTAGAAGCCAAAAGATTGGCAAGAGATAGAAAATCATTTAAGAAGTAGATTAAAAATCTAACGCTTTCGAGCATTAATAGTGTAAAAAAACAAGAATCAGTTTACGCAATAGTTTGTGAATACATTAAATTCAAACATAAAGGGGGATTACACACGTAACGCTCTCTATGAAGTGCGGCAAGGAAAAGTTGCAGAGCAACAAACCAGCAACGATGTAAACGGAAACTGCAAATCAGTTATCAGCGATCACACCTACCTCTGAGCATAAAACACGGAAAATCCCGTGTGGCAATAAATAAGAATAGACCACTACATGTTTAATTCTTATTTGAACTCGTCAAGTGGATATTATTCTAACCATAACTGAAACCAAAAGCGAACAAGCAGATATATGCCAGAACGCTTTTCGCTTTCGCTTTTGGTTTCAAATATGGTTAAAATCATGTCCACCGGACGAGTTCAAATAAGAACGAAACATGTAGCGGTGTATTCTAACCATAGTTGAAACCAAATCTCTTTTTTTCTTATTTCTTACATTAAATTCAGTTTAAAGTTAGTTTATTTTTGGAGGCAGTTTTAATCGGTTAATCTATTACGCAAAAGTGTTAAATTTGCATTCCGTTTAAAAAAATTACCTTAAGCGTGCCACACTTTTTTGTAACACCCTGTATATTTGAAAATAATTTCTATGTATGCGCATTTGCCCACAGTTTACATCTGCATTAGAATGATTTTTTTATCTGTTACGGTGTACGAGCTATCGAACTCCCACGCACTTTTGCCCCACCCGGTATATTAACAAAACTAAATATTTTTTTTTATATTTTATTAATTCTAAAATAATATCTCACTTATGGTTTTAGTGGAACAGTTACCAGTACCCACAAAAATTTAATCCGGAGTATTTACGAAAATCTTGAGCAGTACTTTTCCAGTTCAACCTTGCACGGATTAAGATACGTAGGTGATCCATCTATTTCTTTTGGAGAAAGGTATGTCTTTACCAGAACAAAAACTTACTTTATTTTGTAAAATCTTGTTAACGTTTCTTTAGAAAGTTCTCATTTTGCAACAATTACAGATTATTTTGGCTATGTTCGTTCATCACTGCAGTTTGTTTTGCTACATATTTTATTACCAGCTTGTACGTCAAATATAATGACAGTCCAGTGATAATGAGTTTAAACCCAAAACTGACATCTCTATATTCGATACCTTTTCCAGCAATTACCATTTGTAGCATGAATCAAGTTAAAAGGTTAGAAGCAGAGCGGATCATTCGCGAGGGGTAAATTACATGCTCGTTTTATTGTCACACAGCAGCAATGGTAATATTTTACTTAATTTTTAGAACGGATTTAGAGAAAATGTTACTAGATGATTACTGCAATATAAATACTTCAACATTCGATATAAATACAGTCAGCGATGAAGCTGCAAAATGGGATAATGTGCAGAAATTTATAATAAGAGTAAGTATTTTATTACGCAATAAACATACAGGGTTGGGCAAAAGTATGGAACAATGCAAAAAATTTTAATACGACAACCGCGTTTTGACAAAAATTTTTACATGAAGGTTCCGATATATAGCGGATACAATGAAGGTATTGGCGGTCTAAAAAGACTGTCGGTTTAGCCGGAAATTATGTCAACTTTTTTATTTTATGGAACACCTTGCATATTTTTTGATATATCGATAGAATTTTTTTCTGCGAGTTTAGTGATATAAGGTTTTATGCCTTTATTTTCAATAACTCTAGAGATATTAAACAATAATGTTTCGTAGTTGTTATCATACATAAGAATGTGAGAAGCCTAAACAGTTTTGTAAAGTTGTCAAATATGCTTGGTTCCTGTTGTGTTGTTTTGATGTTTGGTAGATTGAGCAGTGTGGTTGCAGTATTCAATTAATTAACCAAAATAATTTAAAACTGCTAAAGTTAACATCAGAAATGGTTCAATTAACAGAAAGAGAACGAATTCAAATTTTAATTATGGTTGGTTTTGGTGAGCGTCGTAGGACTCAGCAAGAAGTTTGTACTTGATTTAACAATTTGCAATCTTTCTGTTAATTGAGCCATTTCTGATGTTAACTTCAGCAGTTTTAATTAATTTGGTTAATTAATTGATTACTGCAACCACACTGCTTAATCTATCGAACATCAAAACAATACAACACGAACCAACTTTGACAACATTACATAACTGTTTAAGCTCCTCACATTCTTTTGTTTTCATGAGCTGCTAGATAACAATTACGAAAAATTATTGTTCAATATCTCTAAAATTATTAAAAATAAAGGTATGAAACCTTATATCACTGAACTCGCAGAAAAGAGTTCTATCGATATATTATAAAATATACAGGGTGTTCTACTTAAAATAAAATAAGTTGATATTATTTCCGGCTAAACCGGAAGTCTTTTTAAACCGCCGATACTTTCATTGTATCCGACGTATATCGGAACCTTCATGTAAAAACTTTAGTCAAAATGGCAGTTGCCGTATTTTAATACGATGTATGCATTGTTCCGTACTTTTGCCCAACCCTGTATTTATCTCTAGCAAAAAAATATTCAATGATGATTCTCCGCATGCAATTATTTTCCTGACAAACTGACTTACAGGTGAGTCCATCATGTCAGGATATGTTAAAAGTGTGTTTCTGGAAACAAGAAGAGAAAGATTGTGATTATTTATTTAACAGTGTTTTAACTGATGAAGGTTTATGTTGCACATTCAATTCGTTACCTAGAAATCTTATATTTCGAAATCCGTAAGTTTTAATACTACTCCTAATACGGTATCGTACTTCTTTAAACACTTTCTTTGATGCAGGAGAGAAATGAGTGACTTAAATCTTACATTTCCTCCAGAAGTTGACGACTGGAATCCTGAGAGAGGATATTCCGAAAATGCTACATCTAGCACGTTACCATTTAAAGCTCCAGGTAAATACAAAAAGCTACAGAATGCAATAGATAAACCCGAAGTTATGTTCATCTCCCTCAAATGTAGATAAATGCATATGAAGATAAAAATAGTTTTTATACATAATTTTAGGTGCAGGAACGCATATGGGTCTCACCGTAGTACTGGATGCAGCAATATACTCATATTACTGTTCATCCACAAGCAGCGTTGGTTTTAAAGTAAGTTATAGTACCTAAGATTTTTAGAAACGGCAAATAATTTTGTTTTATTAATGATTTCACAAATAACAGCTTAAAACATTACCATCTCTCAATATTAGTAACCTAATATTAATACCAAGTTTAGAATCTCTCTTTTTACTTTCCCATACCTTCGGTACAGGGAAGTAGGTACTAAATTCATGAAAATTTTTGAAATTGAGATTTTAACGGAAATACACGTTTTGGGGCTCAAGAAACCCAAAAAAGTTGTTTTTAAAAATGTCTGCCTGTGGGGTGGGTAGGTAATTGTGTATGTGTGTGTGGGTGCGTGTGTGGCAGGGTGTGTGCTTAAAGGAAAAGTACCGGACCATTTTCAATGAAATTTTAAATGAAACGGTATATCAAAATATTGTAGGTCTAGTTAAGCTTTTCAAAAAGTGAGAAACCGGAAGCGAAAATTAGACATATTTTTTGATACCATTTTTTTGCAAAACTAAATTTTGGAAATTCGAGTCCATGATCTGAGAAAAGAACGTAAGCAAATCTAAAAATTTTTGCCGAACTCTTTAGCTTTAAAACGGCGCCCGCTACGATTTTTTGAAATTCTTGACGCCCTTACTCCAAAAGTACACTACTCAAAATGAATATAGAGACACTTATAAAAAATTGAATATTTTTGCTTAAGTAACACTGGATTTGGTAAAAAGTGTCTTCGACTTTTTGAAAAGGATTACTGTTTAAGACGCAAAGATTTCAGCCTTGTTGAATAAGCTTCTAAGAAAAAAAATGTTAAAAATTGAAATTGGGAATCATTTAATTAACAAACTTTTAAACAGTCAACAATAAGAAAACAACAAATTTAAAAAACTAATAATGGGTGTGGCCTCCTCTGGCCCGGATGACTTCAGCGCAACGACGGGGCATACTCTCAATTAAATTTGAAATTGTTTGTTGAGGATGTTGCTCCCATTCTTCAGTAAGAATTTCCTCAACCTCATCTAAATTTTCAATAGGCTGACGATCCAGCAATCTTCTTCCCAATAGGTCCCATAGGTGTTCGATGGGGTTAAGGTCTGCACTATTAGCCGGCCAGTCCATTACTGTGATATTATGGTCATAAAAAAAATTTGTAACTATCCTAGCCACATGTGGCCTGGCATTATCTTGCTGATAGATAAACTCAGGTCCCATTTCTCCAGCAAACAGAATCACATGTGGTTCTAAAATGTCCCTGATGTAACGCGCCGCCGTTAGAGAACCTTCCCGAAGAACCACTAGCTCGGTGCGACCATTCAAAGTTATGCCGCCCCATACCATAATAGAGCCTCCACCAAAATGGACAGTTTCTTGAACAGTGGAGTCTAAATAGCGTTCACCTTGGCGTCTCCACACACGCATTCGTCCATCGTTATGGTCTACGCAAAACCTGGACTCGTCCGTGAACATTACATTGCTCCATTGTTCTCTAGTCCAGTTACGATGTTCTTGTGCAAAGTTTAGCCGGGCTCGCCTATGTGCTGGTGTTAACCGAGGGACTTTAACTGCTCTTCTTGCACGTAACTGAATCTCGTGAAGCCTATTCCGAACTGTTTGGTCCGAAATTCTGGTTCCACTAGTGGCAACCAGTCGATTTTGTAGAGATCGGGCGGTAATTCTACGTTCTCTAACGGCCCAAAACCTCAATAGGCGGTCTTCGCGAGGAGTGGTGGCTCTTTGTCTTTGAGGGTAAGGACGTCTTTTTACGATACCATTATTTATATACTTGTTCCATGCCCTAGCTATAGCAGAATGACTCACATTTAACATTTGAGCAACGCGTCGTCTTGAGTATTCCTCTTCAATTAATGTCACCGCTCTAACTATCTGATTTTCATTCAGATATACTCTTGGTTGTCTCCTTCTCCCTAACACATCCACATTCATGTTTCCACCAACAAATTACACTGCGAAACGGTAAAATCAAGTGAAAAATTCTTTTTGTTGAATTTAAACTTAAGCGTCTTTTTTGTTGTTTACTTTGTTTTGTAAAATCTCCAAGGAAACCAGTGCCTACTTTTTTACAGGTAAAATGTAAAGGCATGTTCATATTATCTGCCAAGTTATAGATTGTTTCGTTGAGATTTACAAAAAATACACACTAATAAGAAGCTGTCTCTATATTCATTTTGAGTAGTGTAGTTGTCTGATCGGGATCAACTAGATCTTGTTTGAAAGGGCTTTATGGGTCGTATACGGTGAAGCAAAAGTAATTTCGAAAATCTGTAAACTATCGAAATGGCGCTTCACCAAAATTTCCAGAGGTATATCAAAAATGCATCAACAAAATAAACTTTAAAAAAAATCCAAAACCAGAAGTACTAGTTAGACATGTTTTTTGGTAACAGTTTTTGTTTCGGAAACCGAAATTTCAAAATCTGGAAAAAGAACGTCAGCAAATCCAACGCATTTTCCGTACTTTCTAGCTTTAAAATGGTGGTTCTTGTAATTTTACAAATTTTTACTTTAACGCCTTATTACTCGAAAACGAGTTGTCAAAAACTTTAGTTATTTTAATAGCCGTAGGAGAACAGGACTTTACTATGTACGAAATTTAAAAAAAAACAATAACCATATGATGAAGTAAAAACTACTTTCAAAATTATGGAAATTTTGAACAACATATTTCTAGAAAAATACCCACACGATTACTTTATATTTCGTAGCTTGGAATGAGCAAGAATGTGATTGGTGTCTCAGTTCTTTAACTTTTTGTAACACCGGCTATAAATGTTAGATCGAAAACGTATGTTCTTTATTTAACCCTTCCGTGACCGTGCGGGGTAACTCAGTTACCCCAGAAGTAATTTTTTTTTAATATTTTCTTAAATAATGTATTTACGGCATTGCCCGTCCATGTATGCCTTCAATAAACATTAGCGTAGTAGGTTAATAAATCACATTTGTTTGTAATTTTTATTTTTACAAATATTTTTTTCAACTTTTTCATCCCGCCCGTAAATATTCCTCAAAATGCTGCAAGTACAATGTGCTCATTCTGTCCTCGAAAACATAACCGAAAGTCAAAAATAGCATGTCACACATGCGGAAAAACAATCTGCAATATCCATGGGAATGAAATAAAAAAATATTTTTGTCTTGAATGCGAAGAGTTGGAGAATTAATCATTTTACGTTTACTTCATTTATTTAGAATACATAAATTTTTATTTGTATTGTCAGTAAATAAAATTCTTAGAACTGCTTTGTTGTATTTATTTTGTCTTGTAATATCTTTAAAATAAATATAAAACAAGTAAAGTACCAAAAATTTAAAGAAAACCATGGGGTAACTGAGTTACCCCGCACGGGCTGTCACGTAAATTCCATTAGCACGGAAGGGTTAATACACGGAGAACGACAAAGCATTTCTTCATAAGCTGAATTGCTCATGAGTGATGGTATGCGAAAGTCCATTCGAAATCCACACTTCAGCTTTTCTTAAATTGATTATCGTTCTTTGACGTTTTACCATTGCAAGTATTCATTTGTTTAAAACAAATCGTACAAATTCCTCAGCTGATTCGATTTTCAGTTTTTCAAATTTTAAATGCCAATATCTCTTAAACTATCAAATCAATATCACACAATTGCATATTGCTGTATGCAGAATTAAAAGGAAAATCACAATTCGTCAAAAAAAAATAGGTTACCATTAAAAAAGTTGCTATTACGATATTGCTGAAAGGGGTGGGGGTAAAAAAATTAACAACTATCACAAAAGATGCACCTTCAAAAAGTAAAATAGGCGTGTCCGAGACTTTTGGCCGCAGATGAGTTTTTTTTATTTAGGACGTTCCACAGCCAACATTTGCTCCTGTATAGCTCTACTATTAGTAGAAATGAATTAAAATAGAAAAATATGTTTCAAGTAAACGTAAAACGAATTGTAATTTAAGTAAAAACATATAATAGCAAATTAATGTTTCAGGTACTACTGCATAATCCCGTAGAAACACCAAAAATGGCAGACTATGCTTTTTCTTTACCCCCTGGTGTGGAATCGCGAATCTCTATCGTACCAAAAATTTTTGATGCTACCTTACCAGTAAGAGATATTGATGTAAAGAAGCGTATGTGCTTTTTTACAACCGAAAGACGCTTACAATTTTACAGGTATTAACTAATGATTAACTTTGTAAATTGTTTTTAAAAATCAGATAAATATTTTGTAGGACTTACACAGAACGTAATTGCAAATTAGAATGTCAAGCAAATTACACTTTACTACAATGTGGCTGCGTGCCATTTTATCTGCCTAGTAAGTTATGTAGATATTTAATAATAAAACAATACCAAAGATACAATTTAATTTCAGAAAATAAAAACAAAAAAATCTGTAGCAAAAAACAGGAACACTGTAGCAATGCCGCTAAAGGTATGTTGAATAATTTTTTGTAAAAAAAATTCTTCATATGAACTTTTTGTTGCAGTTACAATGGAAACGTTAAATTCAAACGGGTAAGAATTCTTTTAAAGTATTAAATCTATTAAAAATGTATGAATATAACATATCCAGGAACCGTTGTTCTTGTTTGTAATATTTTTTTTTACAAAGTCTGCATTTAAAAATTGTATTCCTTCGTAAACGAAACACGGTTTATCCCCCTTTTTTCTTTATTTATTATAATAAACGATAATATATCTATAAAATTCAATTATTTGGTGGTATTAACAATTTTTTAGCACTCAGTGAAACAATTACCAAGCGTTTTATGTTATTCTTCTTCTTCTTAATTCGCCTTCTCCTGTCGAAGGTCCTGGCGATCCATCTGGCAATCATCGTTCTAGACACCGCTGCTCTGAAAATTTCTGTTGAAGTGCAGCCAAACCATCTTCGTAAGTTTTTCAACCAGGAGTTTTGTCGTCTTCCAACTGATCTTCTGCCTTGTATTTTTTTTCTATTATTAGTCTGAGTAACTCATACTTCTCCCCTCTCATTATATGTCCTATATATCTCGTTTTTCTTTCTTTAATAGTGATTAGGAGTTCAAGGGGTTTCCGCATTCGAGCAAGCACCTCTTCGTTTGTTATTCTTTGAACCCAGGATATTTTTAGTATGCGCCTGTATAGGTACATCTCAAACGCCTCCAGTTTTTTCTCAGTTATTGGATCCAGAGTCCATCCTTCACACCCGTAGAGCAGAACAGAAAATATATAGCACCTGATCATGCGCACTCTGAGCTCTAGGCTGAGTTCGCGCCTTGTAAAGAACTGTTTCATATTTATAAATGATTTCCTTGCTTGCTCAATTCGGGATCTAATTTCCTTTCTTGGGTCGCACTGGCTGTCAATATTTGTCCCCAGATATTTAAGCGTTTTCACTTGTTCTATAGTAGTGCCATTTATTGTTAGATTAGCATCTATGTTCCCTTTTGCGAAGACAAGCAACTTAGTTTTAGGTATATTCATATAAAGACCATGGTCTTCACTATATTGTACTATGCGGTCCATCGGTATTTGGAATTCGCCTATGTTATCTGTCATTATTACGGTGTCATCCGCATATCTAATGTTGTTTATTATAGTGCCATTTACCTTTATACCCTTCATAATGTCATCTAGAGCTTCTTTGAAAATAGCTTCAGAGTAGATGTTAAATAATAGTAGTGATAAAACGCAACCTTGTCGAACTCCTTTCTTGATCACTGTAGTTTCTGATGTTTCGTTTTCAATTCTGACTTCTGCTGTTTGATGCCAGTAGAGTTGTGATATAATTTTAATCTCCTCTTTGTCGATACCAGTTTTGTTAAGGATTTCTATAAGTTTGTCATGTTTTACACAATCGAAAGCTTTTCTATAGTCGATGAAACAAGCATATACGTTTATGTTCATATCTCTGCACCTCTGCGTCAGCACGTTAAGAGAGAAGAGTGCTTCGCGAGTACCATAACCATTCCTGAACCCAAACTGTGTTCTATCTACTTGGGCGTCGCATTTTTTATAAATGCGTGTATGTATAATTCTTAGGGCTCATTCTCACATAACGGGAGAATTACACTTGGAAAAATTTAAAAAAAAAAAGTGCTTTCCCACTGTATTTTTTGGCCTGATTGGCTGGCCAGAACCTCAAAGTATATTATTTTTATATTGGCCACGAAAGATACTGCTTCTAAAAGTCATGGACATATGTTTTTCAAAAAGATATTTGGAAAATCGTCAATTCCGTAACGTATCTTTCAAGCCACCTCAAAATCAGAAGAATTGCGGAAATCATTATAAAATGCATTAAAACTCTAACCAAAGACTATTAGTTCTGTTACAACTTTATAGGTTGCTTCAATTTACAGTTATTTGCTTTCCTTTCTTCCATAAAGTCGCATAATACATATTTTTGAGGAAAACCAATGTGTTTATTTTGGTATCAGCAAACATTTTGAAGTTTTCAATAGAATTTCAAATGTTTTTAACAGTTTTCATATGCAAGAATTTAATTACTGCCTTAATTCTGCTATACTTCATAATTACTTTAATACTTTTGCATGAATGAGGTGCGTTACCGAAATGACATTCTGTATCGAAATGATGAGGATGTTACCGCAATGATCTTGTTAGGTTTTCATGCAGTGTTAATAAATATGCAACTAGTTTAATTGAAAAGTATTTATTGAAATAAATGTAGCAAGACAAAAGTTTATAAAATTAAGCAATATTCAAACAAAATTTGCAGTAGCAAACAAAAATTTATAAAATCAAGCAATCTTCATACAAGATTTGCATTTAACTATATTTTTACCACTTATGTGTAATTTGTTTCTTAAAATACAGTTTGTATGAAAAGTTCTTCTACAAGTCGTGCATTTAGTTCCCATATTTTGCATACTAAAACCATAAGTACAGAGAAAACATATTCCAGAAGATAGCAATGGATTTTTAATCTTAAGTTGTGAGACTTCCTCTGTTTCTTTCGATGCACCTGCCAAAATACCAATATATTCTGACGTTAGTTTTTGGTTTAATATAATATTGGAAAATAATTTTTTATCTATCTTTATTTGTTTTTCTTTAAGCTTCTTTTGATGAAATTTTTCATATGCAGCTTCTCTGTCTTTTTTAAATTTAATTTTCAAATCTGCGAATTTTTTTTATCCATTTTTGTTACCTGCCAGAAGTGATATTTTTAGTACGTATTAGTTCTTTTACTGTTAACGTCATTTCGGTAACGTCTGAATCATTCCGGTAACACCACAAAAGATATCTTACCGTTACCGAAATGACCAGTACCGAACTGACATTTTCACATTAAATCGAATGAATTCACCTCTGTTTTAGCACCTAGGTGAAAATAATTTTGAGGTTATGTAAAGAAACACCGAGCAAGTTAACGATAATAGTAAATTGTTGAAATTAATTTATTATTCTATCATGACTAGTGTTACCGAATTGACATGTATTAAAGGCACACTCGTAATTTATGTCATTCAAATTACAATTAGAAAAAAGTCATGCAATAAAAGCAAAACGACTTAACCGCGATGCATTCAACACTGTCTCACAATGAATACACAACAAAGTAGCACTCGATACAAGGTTTAATGAAGCCGGTAGGCTAATTGACACTGAACACTACACAAGTGACAACAAACCTTGGGACAAGAAAGAATCGCTAATTATTAATTTATATTAACGTATTGACGTGTTTCTATTTGTATGGAGGACAGAAGATAGATGTGAAATCATGATTATTCCCATGTGCAGTTTTTACAAGCAGCACAATAAAAGTATTTGACCTTCAAATATCGAAAATCCTGTTTGGGACACGTTACCGAAATGATATTATGGTTACTAACGATGCTGGAAAATGCCAATAAAGTCACATAATATATAAAGTTAATGCATTTTGTAACAGATAAACTAGCTCTGCAATTAGTATTGGCATAATTTTTTTGAAATTCAAAAGCACCGAATTGCAATTCAGCCGGGACAACAATTCTCCCGTTATGTGAGAATGAGCCTTAGAAAGATCTTGAGTATGTGTGACATGAGACTAATCGTTCGATATTCGTCGCAGGTTGACGCGTTTGCCTTCTTCGGTATAGTTACAAATGTTGATTTTAGCCAGTCGGAAGGTATAATACTTGTTCTACGAATAGTATTAAATAACAAAGTTAGTATATCCAGCCCCTTGCCCTCCTTATCAGCTATTAATTTAATTGCCTCAGCGTAAATGTTATCCGGGCCAGTTGCCTTTTTGTTCTTTTGTGCTTTGATCGCGTGAATTACCTCACTTTTATTAATTTTTGGTCCCTTTTCATTTAACTCGCTATCTGTATCTGGCGGGTTCTCTGGTCTGTTGTCATCGAAAAGTTCTTCTATATACTGTTTCCATCTATTGAGTTTCTCTGTTATTCCTATGATTATTTCATTATTATCGTCTTTCAGGATTGTTACAAGAGGTTTCCGACGTTGGTTTGTCATTTCTTTGACTTTTTTGTGTACACTGAATATATCGTATTTTTCTTGAAGGTTTTCTATTTCTTTACATTTTTCGGAAAGTCATGCTTCCTTTGCTTCTCTACATTTTTTGCGAATGGTTCTATTCAGTTCTTTATATTTCACAGGTATTGTTTTGTTCCTTCTTCTTTCCTTCATGAGTCCCAGTATTTCTAAGGTCATCCAATCTTTCTTCTTCTCACTTTCTCCATATCCGATTTCTTGTTCCTGTATTTCTGTGATAGCTGATTTAACGTCTGTCCAGGTTTGTTCTATTTGTATCGGATTCGAAGTGACCACGTCTTTTAGCTTGTTTGAAACTTGTTTCTTATATCTTTTCTTATCTCATTATTTTTGAGTTTATCTAGATCAATAATCTTTCTGAGTTTTGGTTTTTTATGTTTTTAAAACGTCTCATCTTGAAATCCATCACGACTGGATTGTGGTCACTATTAATATTCGCGCCCGGGTAAGTCTTTACTGATTTTATATATTTCTTAAATTGTGGTGCGATCATAATAAAATCGATTTGGTTTCGAACAATTTTTTCCGGCGTGTATTGGGGCGAAATCCACGTGTGCAGTCTTCTTGGATGTAGTTTGAAGAGTGTGTTGGTTATTAGGAAGTTGTTCTCTACACAAAATTGAGCTAATCTGTCACCTCGTGCATTTCTTGTTCCCAGGCCAAAAGCTCCAATCAATACTCCATCAGCACCTGATCCTATTTTGGCATTTAAATCACCAAGTATCACAGTTATTTCTTTTTTTTTTCATTAAGCGTAAGACTTCAGTTACATGGCTGTAAAATTCTTCCAGTTCTGTATCTGGTCTTTCACCTGTAGGTGCGTATATTTGAATGATGTTCATTATTCTATGTGTTGTTTCGCGCTTAATTAGCATGACGCGTTCATTTACGGGAATAAAATCTCTGACCGATTTTGCAATATCATTTGTAAGTATTATGGCTGTACCGTATCTATGTTCATGGTCTGAACTTCCTGAATAGTATATGTAACCGTTGTTTGTTGGCTGCACTCCTGTGCCTTGCCATCTCGTTTCACTGATACCCAAGATATGAATGTTTAGTCTTTTCATTTCTTCAGCAACATTATTTATTTTGCCCAGAGCAACGAGGCTTCTTACATTCCATGTTGCCATTTTTACTATTCGTTTATAGATTTTAACATCTTTAGTAGTATTTGACGGGGGGATTCTTAGCACCCTCTCCTCATCTAAGATGTGCCCCGGACTGAGGGCCGTTTTAATCATTGTTTCTGCCATTTGGATTGTTTGGAAAAATAGTACAGTAAGAGTTCCGTTTCTTTTCTGTATCGCAGTGTAGAGACCTTTCTGCTATTATAGCTCCGCTCTCTAGTATCCAGAATTTTGCCGTTTTGAAATCATCTTTCACCCGCCAAAAACTGGTTATGATAAATCTGCTGCCTTTTACCATGTCCTGTCTGTAGGAATACCGCCCCTAATTTGGAGAACCGTCGTGTCCTGTGCTAGTTTTGGTCCGCCCCGGGTATTTTATTTCCCCAGTACCCACTACATCTAGTGAGCTTTCCCCTATCCGCCACCTGGGGAGGCGCCCGATGGAGGACTAGCAACCCCACACGGGTATTTTATTTTATTAATAAACTATTAATTTTTAATAGCTAAATATTTATTTAAAAATAATTTAAGTGCATTGAGATTATTATAAATAATCGAATCCTATTAAAACAACGAAAATGTTTCATACTGATTCGCGCGATAAATTTAAAATTTAATTCTACTTTATTTTAAATAAAACGTTCTCAATTGCTGCTTATTTGCCGTCTACCTAATTTGATTTTGTTTTTGTTATTAAACTGCCTTCCTCTTTTATTTTAAATGTCGTGATGTTCTTTTCTTTTAAATGTCGTAATGTTCTTTTGTTTGAAAGTATAACGTCTGTAGTTGACCGTAATTGCGTCTTTATTTAAAACTAATTAAAACCTAGTTTTACTGGTTAAAAATGTAATAAAATATCGAGTTATGGGTATCGTTGCAAGCGTTAGGAAGTACTCTTTTCGAAAAACAATATTGTTTCATTTGAAATTTCTGACATTTTCTCAAGAAACTGTTTGCCAAATATTTAAAGCGCCCGGGATCGACGAATTCGGACAGCAAATGGTACAAACAGTTTTATGGTAACGCTTGGCTGCAGAGGTCTTATGACCGTCATGACATTCTAAACCAAAACAATAAAATAAATAAAAATTTATTGTTGTCAAAAAACAATTCTGGATTCTGGATTTGGAATTTGGGAGTGTGAGTTACCTCACGCGCACTTAAGCCACAATAGGTGGGCCCATTGTACTACCTCCCCAGCAGCTCTCCACATTGGACGTCACCCAAGCCATCCAACCTTTTGGATGTACTTGAGGACATCCGCAATTGGAGTGTTGCTAATTTCGGCAATGTTAGGCCAGAAGTCCCCCAGCATGGATCCTCTGGTTGTTGCGAGAGCTGGGTAGTGACATAGGACATGTTCTGCCGACTCGTCGTCCTCTTTGCATGCACGACAGTTTGGGCTGTCCGCCAGTCCCATCCTATGCATGTGTTGCTTTAGGGTGCAGTGTCCAGATAGGATACCCACAACTAGTCGTAAGTTTTTTCGGGACAGTTGCACACAGTATTTGGCTGTTTTTGGCGAGGGTGCCGTAATAGCAGCGCTTGCTTGACGACAGCTTTGAGTGTTAACCCATCTTTGTGTGAAGCTTTTTAAGGTTTCTTGGTATAGCATAAAGCTTAATGTCTTCGGGGCCCCCAGAGAGGTTGTCCGGAGGCCAGTCTCGCAATCTCATCAGCCTTTTCGTTGCCGTAGGTTCCGTTATGTCCTTTCACCCATACAAGGGAGACAGCATTATCTTTTGAGATATCGTCAACAGCTTCACGACACCGCAGTACCACTCCTGAGGTGATTTTGCAACTGCCTAGGACTAGTAAAGCGGCTCTGCTATCGCTGTAGATACCAATACGTTGGTTCTTGATTTGTCGTTCAAGAATTGCATTTGCACCATGCATTATTCCCACTACCTACGCTTGAAAGACAGTGGCAATTTTGCCTAGTGGTATATTCTGACGTAGGTTTAGGTCATCGGAGAAAATTCCGGCACCCGTTCCATGCTTTGTTTTAGATCCATCGGTGAAGATGGATATGTCCATATGCTGGGTTGGTCCAGCATTCGCGTAGACACTAAAGTGTCTATTAAAGGCATATTGTAAAGGAAGGTAGTCCACCATAGCATCCAGAAGAGGAATCTTGACGATTGCCTCATCCAGGATGCGGGTGTGTCTGCCTCCCTTGCCAGCTGTTTGCCACAGCCCCTTGTGGCGCAGCCTTAAAGCAGTCCTCACAGCTACTTCCTCCACAAAGAGATCAAGTGGAGGAAGGCATAAGATCACCTCTAAGGCGGCCGTGGGGGTTGAGCGTATAGCACCTGTAGAACTGAGACAAGCGAGACGTTGCACGTGTCCCAGTTTGGTTGCTGCCGTAGTCTGTCTGACCCTGGGCCACCAGACAAGTGCTCCGTAGCATAGCATGGGCCTAATCACGGCAGTATACAGCCACAAGGTAATTCTAAGGGAAAGTCTCCAAGATTTGCCTAGAGCGCGGCGACATTGCCAGAAAGCCATGCATGCTTTGTTCGTTCTAGCTTTCAGGTGTTTCTCCCAGTTCAGCTGTTTGTCAAAAATAACTCCCAGGTATTTGACATTATCTGAGAATCTGAGAGAAGTATTGAATAGGAGAGGTGTACGTAAGAGTCCAACCTTCTTTTTCTTTGTGAAGAGTACCATCTCTGTCTTCAAGGAGTTGACAGATAGGGACTGTTCATTACACCATTTTTTTGTTATTCAAAGAGCCGTCTGCATTAAGGTGCAGAGCATGCCCTCAAACTTCCCCTTGATGAGGATGGTGATGTCATCCGCATATCCAATGGTATGGAATCCAGCATCATTGAGTGCGCTTAGAAGGCTGTCCACCACTGTATTCCATAACAGTGGAGACAGAACTACGCCCTGTGGGCAGCCTTCCATCACGACACCTCTAATTGAGCTGTCTCCTAAGTTAAATTGCACTGCTCTCATTGCAAGCATGTGCTTGATCCACTCACAAAGAGTAGGTGCAACACCAAGTCTGCGTAAGGCAGAGTTTATACTTTCAAAGGTGGCCTTGTCAAAGACTCCTTCAATATCAATGAAAACTCCTAGGGTAGACATTTTATTGTCTAATGAAGTACATGATCGTAATCCGAATTTTTTCCCGATTGCAATTATGTAAAATATACAAAGTGTTTAAAATAAGAAAGTTATGTCACTTCCGGCGAAACCCAAAGTGTTAAACATTTCCTAATACCATCACATAATTGAATTTTATCGATATATGTATATCATCCATGCCAAATTTTATTCGTTTCTCTTAATAAATAAAGAAAAAAAATGGGGATAAACCATGTTTCGTTTACACCCGGTAGACAGTGACCATTTTATCCTGTACACCCATGAATCTGCCAAGTAGGCAACACACGTTGCATGTTACAGGTCGCTTTACTATTAAAATATAACATTATAAATGAAAAGGACAGTTTGCTGTGGATACAGCCCACTGTACACTGTACAAATCACGAGAATGCTTTTTATCAACAAACTGCTGTTCCTATTTATAAAATTATATTTTAATAGTAAAGCAACCTATGATATGCAACGTGTTTTGTCTACAAGACGATTGGAAGTGGTCACTGAACTATACTTATACTGGAACGCGCGCTCGGCCCGCCAGCCCGATCCGAGAGAGAGGGCCGCAAGGATCATCTCTGTCCTACTCTCGAGAGTATGCGCATGCGTAGAGCAGTCGATTGTCATGTCGCAACGTTTGAAAAGGAACTCACGTTTTTGAAACACTGGGAAATATGTATTAAGGTGGTTTAATGGTAAGAGAACATACATTTTTAAAATTGGGTTAGTTTGTTTTGATTTGACAGCTTTACCGCTGTCTTCTCCCTCGCGCAGCGCATGCGCGGAGCGGTACGAAAAGGACAGGAATGATCCTTACGCGCTATCTCTCTCGGGTCGCTTCTTTTCTATGGCAGAGACCGCCAGTGCGCGTTCCAGTATAAGTACAGTTCAGTGGAAGTGGTATATCAAGGGGTTACATGATAAAACCGGCACCCTGTTGTATGCCTAGTTAAATAAACCAGTGGCGGTCCGTCCTATTAGGCAGGGTAAGCAGTGCCTACCCATAACTTTTTCAAAAAAAAATCAAATTTCAACTTCCAATAAAAACAGTTACTTTTACATACAATTTTTACTTTTTAACACCACCGCGTAACATTAAAAATTAAGCACCAAATAAATACACCGTTGCCTTTAAACACGGTTTTGCATACGCGAAAGCCGAGCTTATCGAGCCATATGATTCCAGCTACGGCACAATCAACCAATCTATTATTATTAACACGTTTACATGCACACTGATAAAATATTGCAATGATCAGGCGCAATGAAATAGTAGAGATTTCATAACGCAATAAGCACCGCAAAGACACGGCATCTGTAGTTTTTACTTTACTTTCGCCGGTCGGCGGCAGTTAGGTGCAACGTGCAGCTATTGTGTGTTTATTTTTTTTCATACATAGTTTGCATATTTGCAGTAAATATGGAAATTCTTGTTGACCAGCTTTAAAAAAAAATTTTGTGGATACTCTTACGAAACACAAATAGTTATAATAAATCATGAGCGATGTACTCCAAAATGACTAGGGCCGTTGCAGACAGACAGTAGGAATAAATCTAGATCGTTTATAATACTGAATGGTATAAAAGAATGGGCTGGCTAACTGGTAGCGATATTAAAAATAAACTATTTTCCTGGAATTGCTTACTGTTTTCATCTATATCTAATCCCTCAAAAGAATAGTCTGAAACAGGATACTCTGTTTTAAAAAATCTGCAACTAAAAAGACGTGCGTCGACCAAAGAACAGTGTTGGGTAGTATCTAGATACATGTATCTAGATACTGGATCTAGATACTGTTCAAGTATCTAGTATCTGTATCTAGATACGTTTATAAAATTGTATCTTGTATCTGTATCTAGATCCTATTAAGCGGTATCTTTTTTTATTAAACAATAAAAGATCCTAGATACATTCAAGAATTATAATTTATTTGATGTAGTTTTCGAAGTTTATTAAAACATTTCTTCAATTTAAAATTTAGGACATTTTTGGACATTTAAATTTTAGCATTAATTACTTTTCCAGAAAAACCCAAATACGTCTTAAGATAGGTAATGGTAATAAATATTCAAACATCCCCATTTTCAGGGGATAAGAACTGTAAGAAGCTTAAGGTTTTATGTATACATTTACCCATTGTGGCAATACAACAACCGCCCTTGCTGTTTTGGATATTGGGAATTTCCAAGTAAATCTCATAACCAGAGCGGTAGGCTTGTCTTGACAAAACTTGAAGTGTCCTCAGTTTAAATAGAAGTAGTGGACAAGTCCAGAATCAATTCTTGTGCTAGTCTGCTAGTTATACCTTGTGATTACAATTAGAAGAATGAACGATAACGAAAGTGCTTTTTTGGAAGTGCCAGCGATACTGGGTGGCGAGTTTTTTAAGATAGTGTCGCGTTGTGATAGTAAGGTTGTCACACAGTGTCGAAACTGCCCCTCAAAGATTCAGGGTGATGTAACTTTAAGTGGAAACTTTATCAAACATCTTAAGGTGTGTAATGATTTTTTCATTTATACTATTAATTAATATTATCATGGTTTATGCGCGCTTTCATTTCTGGAAGTGTAATTTTTTAATGTGGTATCTAATTTGTATCTGAGAAGGATCTAGATACATTTAAAAGTATCTTGTATCTGTATCTAGATACACTTAGTAAAATGTATCTTGTATCTGTAACTAGATACACTTTTTTAAAAGTACCTGTATCTGTATCTAGATACAAATAAAAAGTATCTTACCCA
The DNA here is from genome assembly GCA_958336395.1 of Ctenicera cuprea. Lineage (NCBI taxonomy): Eukaryota > Metazoa > Arthropoda > Insecta > Coleoptera > Elateridae > Ctenicera > Ctenicera cuprea. The sequence goes on along the minus strand of OY284487.1, from coordinate 38,337,873 downwards.
ACACTGCCAAAGAACATGTATCTGCAACTGTTAAATTAAAATTATATGGCAAATCATTAATTAACTCGGCTTCAGATGAAGGTTTACGTTATCACATTAAAGTGCATAATGACAAAGTGAAGTTTAATAAGGATTTTATGGGTAAATTAATTCATTTAACATGTCTTGGTAAATTGGAGTTGCCGTAGTTTTTTAACAATTTAATCTTAATGTTAAATTATTTTTGCCATTGCCTACCCAAATTTTGAACCCACGGAACGCCACTGAAATAAACCTCTTACTGTTTTGGTAATTAGGCGTAACACAAACAAAATTATTGCAAACGTGGCATCAAAAATACACTGTGTATATCAAATTTTCAGAACCAGCTGCAATTGTCTACCTGGATGCTTCGAATTGGGCTTTGACAGTAGAGCTACCTACGGACATTTAACTGACGCCTTCCGAATTAGAGACAACATCATAAGAAACGAATCAGTTTCTTATTTCGTGTAATGTATAAAATTAATTAATTATAATTTCTTTGTTTTTTGTTTTTTTTAACTGCTTGTAAAATAAATTTAAAATGTATCAGAGTGGCCTTAGAACTAACTTAGAAGGATACCACAATGCTATGACATAATAGTAATTGCGAAACTTTAACAAATGGGAAATAAAAGCTTTTCGAAATTTACAAACTTTAACAGCACAAATTTTCAAAAATGCTAATTTGTTTTAAGTTTCTAAGCTGGCAAATTTATTTCTTTTCAAAATTTCCTAATTTCGCTGTTAAGCTACGAATTTCACTTCACAACTTAAGCGTGTCATTTAAGAAAATTTAAATATATCATCAAAATGAATTTTTGACCAATTTCCAAATTATATTTGCAAAACTTTATGTGCGGCTAGATCGTACTTTGGACCGATTTTAATATAATAAATAATATTGCACGATACCAAATTAGAAATTAAATTCAAGCAAATGAACTGAACTATAAAACAAATAAATAATGACGTGCTGCTGCTTAATTGAACACGTAATAGTTATTTATGTTGCTAGTGGGATAAAGGCGTTATTATACTCGTAACACGAGTCTGAAAGTTGCACGATGAGGTCGTAGACCAAGTCGTGTAATCAAACTAGTGCCATAATAAAGGTTTTTTTTAGATTTCTTTTCGATTTTTTCGCGAATTTTGTTTCCGGGAGCAACTCTTGTTCAGAACGACTCAGCAGAGAAAACATTGGAGGTGTAGCCCACGGGTTCTGCTAGTTTAATAATACTTACACGGTTTTGTTGGGTGTCTCATCAAAAATAAAAATACTGTAATCTTGGGCGCTTTAAATCAAAAAGACTGTATATCAAATAAAAACATATCAAACAAACTGCATACAGTAATGGTTATAATACTCAACTTATTAATACATTAGTTAAAGAAAAAGATTATAAATTAGCCATTCAAAAAATATATCAGAGTACCCCAACTTCATCCGATACAATTAAATATGCTTCGATCCCATATTTTGGTGACAAATCAGAAAAAATTGCTAAAATTATAAACAACACAAATAAACATAAAGTAAGGTTTAAAACAATTAAAAACATTTTAAACACGTTGTTTCATGCAAAATCAAAAACATGATTTGCTAAAATTAGGCATTTGCAAATTAAATTGTTCGCATTGTAATTCGGTTTACATAGGCCAGACAATTGGAAATTTTGATATTAGGTATAAAGAACACGTACATAAATCCAATTACGCTAAACAGTTACTAAAACACATTCATTTAATGACACTATAAAATGTATAGACGTTTGTGATGATAAACGTAAATTAAATATACTAGAAGCTTAGAAAATTCACAAACATTTAAAAACTGCACCGTTAATGAACAAGCAAATTGATCTCTTAAATTCATTTCCATTGAACATTTTAGAATAAGAAATCGTCATCTGCTGCCGATTACCGAGATCAAGTCACAAAGTTCCATTGTTGCTATAACAACACTAACTGTTTACTTTTTAATATAACCTCTGATAACGGCATACGTATGAGATTAAAATTAATAAACATTGTTGAAGTCATAAAGTATTTTATGTATACTCAATAAATATGGACTTCAACGAAGTAAAGCTTCCCATACATTCTCAAAAATAAATATAATTATGTTAAGTACTAAGCACTATCCACCCACGAAAAAACAATAAGTATGTTTTAATTAGTCTTTTCTTTTTAGCAACAACATGATCATAATGCACTTTCATTTTGTGGACTCTCAGTTTATCCGCAATACTAAAAGTGTACTATATGGATTTTCTGAATTTCTATGTAAGTATCTTTGCTACAATTAGGTACGGTATAGTACAGTTGTCAGTATGAATACTCCCCACCATATAAAAACAAAGTGAATGCAATCAGATCATTAAACATTTCATTTTCACAAATTATCAACTAAAAGAAACATTTTCTGGTGAACAAAAATGTCATATCTAGAAATATTTATTTATTTTTAGTATTTAGTTTAGTAAATGTACAAAATCTATGTTTTGCTAATAAAATCCACTGGCGTCTTGTGGGATGGTGGGATGGGATTATTATTTTATGATTAAAGGTATCTATATTTATAAAACTTCATTACTAATAAAATTTTACTACCAACCACACTCGTAAACATTGCAAAGTCCGTGCATTATTAGTAATCCAACACTACTTCCGTCCGTCTAAAAATTTTATGTGACTACCGGATTAGTGCATATTTGAAAGGTACCAGAATTGGCGTGCCGTGCCGTAAATGTCTAACGACCGAATTCAGTGGCGTAGTCAGCTTCGACAAATAAATTCGGTTGTTTGGTAGTCGTTATTTCAACTGAAGTCGTTTTCTTGAAACTGTAATTGCTAATGCAATGAGATATTTGTCTTAAATCGTAAATATGACGCAGATTCATTGATTGCCGACATTATTAAACATAATAATAATTGCTTGGCTGGTGATTTAAACATCATTAACAGGTATGAATTAGTTAGTACAGAAATGACTGATAAAAATTTCAAAAGTTATGTCTGTATAAATATTTACTGTTATTTTCAAATTTTAATTACTTTTCAGTTGTGAACAAGACTTGCAACTCACTGCCATTTCATTTGTGTCTATATGTGTTCGTTAACTAATACATTTTTTTATCGTGCCAAAACGTCACATAGATTACGAAGCACTAGTTTTTAATTTAATGGAGTATTTTACTCGTAAAAAATGTATTTCTAAATGCGGTTTCTTAAACAACCAATTTTTGCGAATATACTTCTAAGTTTAATTAAATAACTAAGTATCATAAAATTTGTGTAACTGCTCTCAATAATCTTTGAGGCTTTCGCGGTTTCTCAAACTGTCACTATTACAATTTACTTTCGGCTTAAACCGAGTCGTCATTAAACTATACCCAGCATAATCAGGTAAGGACCTACCTGTCGCTTGTCTGCCTTTACAAGCATTTGCTCTAGAAGTTTGAGCAATATTTGTTCGTAGGCTGTGCCTGCCTAAACAGGGCCGTGTGCTTAGATTATTTAGCGCTGCAGTGCTCTATTCACTCTGAAGATGCAAGCTGCAATGTCTTGCGAAACGTTAGTTTGTATAAGTTAACAAACAGCTTACAGGCATAAGCCGATTAAATATTCTTGTCCTGGCAAACAAAATACATTAAGGTTAAATCCTTGTCCGCCCCAAGATTTAAATAATCTAAGCACCCGGCCCTGTTTAGGCAGGCAGGGCCCACGAACTAATATTGCTCAAACTTTTAGAGCAGATGCTTGTAAAGGCAGACAAGCTACAGGTCAGTCCTTACCTGATTATGCTGGGTGTAGTTCCCAAATGACGAAGCGGTCTAAGCCGAAAGTAAATTGTAATAGTGACTGCTCTTAATATCTTTGTTTTTTTAACATCTGATAGATTTTGCAAATTTACTTGTCACTGGTTTTATGAATAAAAACTCTAATTAAAAACTGTTGACATAAAGGAGCAACAAATTTAAGAATAGAAAATACCGCATAAAACCCATTGAGGTATCGGTTTTAGGACGTAGGTTAAGTTAAACAAAGATTAAAGTACAAACAGACTTAATGACACGTTCGTGCAGCAAGTTCAAACTGTAAATACTGTATTGAGAGAAAGGTAGACAAGACCTGCGTCGCCACTCATTTTTGCTAGATAATTCGGTGGCCACATAAAAGTTTTGGACAGACTATACATAGTAAAGTGAAGCGATTTATATGGCTTCCTCTATCGTTGCACCAAAGTACGTGGTTACCGTGACAACGCATTCCCCACTGCCCCAACCTACCGCTAGCGTCTTGTAGATTCTGACTCGATATTTACAGCGCTTTGCTTTTCGCTTAACGCCGTTTAAAATGTTTGCTTCAAATTACATCGTATGTGTTTTATTTGAAACGTCTTTATGAAGGTTTAACAATGAGAATAAAAAATAAGTTTACGGTTGGAAAAGACGCATGCCAACATTAGCAGTAAGTCAAAATTGTTAATGTTAAAAGTAACCGCAACTCATAAATTTCGTCTACTAAGCTAAGCTACTAAACTAAGCCGGTAACTAAGTTTATTTATTTTGATAATATTTATAATACGTATATCATTTACAGCAAACACTGGAGGACTACTTGGATTGTTTTTAGGATTCAGCTTCTTGAGTGCCGTAGAAGTGGCATATTACTTATCATTGAGAGTACTTTGCAGCTTTATGAGGACACGAAATAAAAATCGCACTTCAAACAAAAAAGGACACTCTGTTAACAACCCAGCACTAGTATATCCTTTTGCTAAATAAAACAATAGTCACCGTACTGCACTAGATGTAGTTATCAAAACAACTAGAAAATGTGATGCAATATAGTTACTATATGTTGAGGCTATTTAAAATATTGTTGATTATTTTAATGTACGTTTTAATTGTCGATAACTAGACATTTAGAAAAATATCAAAGTACATTAGACGAAAACATGCTTACTTGTTATTTATGTTTGAATATCATTCATCAAACATAAAATTTTAAGTTAACCCGCATAAAATGGCATCCAAATTTAATATAAAAACAAATACAGAAAAATGTTGCTTATCAAATTAGAAACCGGGAAACGGTAAGTGACTCCTTCAGTGAGGCTAACAAATCTGCTTAAGGCTTAAAGAAATATAATTCACAGAACCGGTAAACATTAGTGGTCAGAAGTATTGCGACAGTAGTATCGCCATACGGGTATCGCATTACTTTTTGACTATCTGGAGTTGAACTATCAATACATTAAAAAAAAGTTTGAACAACACATCAATAACATTAAATGCATTAACTACAAATTACTAAATACCACCTTTAAATTTTAAATAAATATTTTATATAATATGTACTATCACGTCAGACCAAATAAAAGGACGAAACACATCGCTGACATTCGTACTTTCCCATGCTTTTTACGTTTTAAATATTCTTGCGCGGTCGCGCCAACAAATGACTCAACATCATTGTTTTAACAAAAATTAAAGAAAGAAGAATTTTAAATGTCGAGCACGCAAGAGCTATGTGAAACTGCTTCGCGTGTTCTCACTGAAACTGCTTTCCCTTTAAACCTTAGGACATTTTATTAGCTCTTTGCTGCAAAGACGGCACCCGCAATATCAAAAATTGCGTTTGTGTTGAAGAAGGTCTAAAATGTTGCAGAAATGCAGATGTAAAAATTGTTAAAACGCGAAACTAGACGAGGCTGATATATTGGAACAAAATTTCAAATTTTGAATTCTTTATCAAGCTGTTGTACATTTGTAGTTCTCAACTTAACATTATTTTATTTTGTGCCATTTTTAGTATTTTTTACAGCTGCATGTTTTTTGCAAATTTAAATAATTGCTGTTCTGTACGATTAAGTTTCTTAATCAAATATACGCATTACGTGAATGATGTTACAGCAACATAACATTATACGTACGGTTCTTACTCTTCCAACGCCCAGCAAACGTATGCTCTGCTTTTCACGATATAGACAGCCTACCGATGTAAGGACTCTACCAAAGTTCTTCTTCTTCTTACGACAGTGCGGAACTCCGCGGCACGTAGGCCTAATTGGCCCATTGTACATCTACCGCTAGTTCAGGGTTTCTCCTCGTACAAACCGGTACTTAAGCTAAAGGCTAGTACTCCGCTGAGGAAGATATTGTGTAGTTCCTCTGGCTCCGGAAACGGGATGCCAAGGTGTCGATGCCTCAATACCATTAGACTGGGGCAATGGGTGAGAAGATGGAGAAAAGAATCCTCCTCTTCTCCACAGAACCTGCACATGGGATCGTTTACTACTTCCATTTGTTAAAAAGACCATGGCCGGTCAGGAAACCTACCACCACAGATAAAGTTAACCTTATCTGTGCTACCACGATCCTGATGTGTTTCCTACTTAAGTGTAGTAGTTGTTTGGAACGCCATGGCGAAAGTTCTCGGATAAGAAGCTTTGACTGGCGCAGCCCTGGATGCAAGGTCCAGTAGATTCTGAACTGGAAGCAAACCCAGTACTCAATCTCTTGCCTTGCGATAGTCGTGGGGAGTTCCGGACCAAGGAAAGGCTTTTTTGAGCTCTTCCTGGCCAGAGCATCGGCTTCCTCGTTTTCACTAATGATACTGTGGCCGGGCACCCAAAGTAGCTAGACCCAATTGTGGGAGCCACGTCTGCTTAGGGCCTCACGGCAGTCTTTAACCAGCATTGATTTGGTTGCGTAACAGAATCAAGAGCCTTGAGAGCCGCTTGCCATCGCTGCATATATAGATATGCTTATTAGAGTAACCTCTGATTAGGTTCTCTTGGGCACAGGTTAAGATAGCATAAATCTCTGCCTGGAACAATGTGGCAAACTTGCTAAGAGCAGAAAAACTTTGCCGTAGGCTTATCGCCATAGATCCCTGCACCGGAACCTTCTGCCGTCTTCGATCCGTCTGCAAACCAGACTAGATCCGCCGACTTTAGAAGGTCCTCGGTTCGGCTCCAGTCTTCCCTTTTAAGGATGACAATATTAAATGGTTTAGTGAAGGAGAATACAAGTAGCATGCAGTATATAAACCAACAAATAATTTACATATTGTACCACAATTGTTTATATTATTATTATCATTTTAACAAATTACGTAATTGCTAGTTTAGGCATGATCGACTCATGCTATCCCAATTACTTGAGCAACTTGTTTAAGATGCTTAGAGATGCACAAAGCAAGATTTCTTGTCTTGCTCGGCAACTTCTTGTATTGTCTTGCTAAGCAAGACAAGAAGTAAAACAACTTCTTGTCTTACAAATTTCTTGGTAGCTTAATTCTTGTCTTGCTAGAAGACTCTTGCTTATTTCTTGTTCTTGCTAGTTGGGGGATTCCCCGAGCTATCGAGTCTCGATAAAGCGGTTTCCTGCCGCGTGCGCCTACTCGTTAAACCCCTTTGTACCACGTAGTACTGATTAAAAAAACTTTTATATTTTGTTAGACTAACATACATACTATAGTTGCATATATTTTATTTGGTTTCTTTGCATTAACAATTTAATTTTTGTATTTTATCGGCGAGTTCCAAATGAAGCACATATTAAAAAAATAGCAAAAAAACGTTATTTATTTATTTTTTGAACTGCCAGTTTTAGACTTTTACACCTGCTTCGGTTTCCGCATGGTTTTATTGTACAGAAATGACAGCTAAAATTTTGCGAAAAAACTTGGTTTTGATATTACTGATTTTTGCATTTTGTTTGAAACGCACTGCTTATTAACCCTAGAGTACACGCGCCAATTTTTGAAAATTAAATACACGCGCAGGGTGTTTTTTACCCCTTCATATTATGACATGTACTAAAAAGAGTTTGTGATTTTCTATGATCTGCTTAGGTGTGTAAATAAATACCTGTACATATAAAAAAAAACTTACATTTATTTACTACTTGTTATTACAAAACGTAAGTTTATTTAAGTTATTATAAACAAAACAAAAAAACTAAACATTTACACCTCATCTTTAGTGAAACAGTTTTGGCAGACAGGAATGCTGTGCTCTTTGCAAATTAGTAAGTTGCAGCTAGAACAAATAGTCGAGGTTTTTCTATCTTTCTTATTTGGACAAAAGCTGCAGCGAGCAGGTTGCACTTTTGGTTTTTTGGCGCGGCTACTTTCATGATTAGTTGGGTCTTCATTTCCGGAGAATCGTTTAATTTTTAGTTTTAGTTCTCTAGGTAAAGAAGTTAAAGTTTCTCTGTATCTTATATGTTCTTGTAACATTTGGGTAGCTAAGTTTTTTTAGGAATTTCCTACGAACAGAGCTCTCCATCTTGTTGCTGTTATAGATAATTTGTGCGTTAATTCCAGCAACATTCAGCATTGCAAAAAATATTGTCAATGGCCAACGATTACTTTTACGTGCAGTAGAATAACTTGCACACATCTGATCCACTGTGTCCACTCCACACTTTGTACTATTATAAAACAGTATCATTTCTGGTTTTTTACTTTTGTCGTCGACAATCGCATCGTGGTGCATAGTAGAAATCAATAAAACAACTTTACCAGGTTTCGGTATATAGGATGTCAAAGTGATATTATCATTATTATGAAACCCAAACAGGGAAGACTGAGCGATTCGTTTTTTTGAGGTAAATTCTGGAGGTATTTCCCGCTTATTTTTCTTTAGCGTTCCAACCATTGTTAGGCTGTGGTTGTTCAAAAGTTTTTCCGCAAGGGGAATACTGGAAAACCAGTTGTCGATGGTAATATTGCGGTTAGTTTTGCTAATTGGTTGTATCATTCTTAGCACAACGTCAACTACTTTATTGATAATATTGTATGGGCCATTTGGTTGCTTTCCGGCATATACCTCCATGTTGTAAGTATAAAATGTCCTGGAGTCCACAAGAGCGAAAATCTTTATGCCGTATTTAGCAGGTTTATTTGGTATGTACTGTCTGAAAGGACACCTTCCTCTGAAACCTTCTAATTTTTCATCTAGAGTACAATATTCGCTCAGAACATACAAAGATTGACAGTTTTGTACAAATTCTTCAAATATAGATCTTATTGGTGCTAATTTATCGATGTTTTTCCTTTTAGCTCTGTTGGTTATGTTGTCAAATCGTATAAATTTCAGTAAAAATTGAAATCTATTTATAGACATTACAACAGGAAATATATCTATACCTGTACCGCTGTGATCCCAAAGTTCACGAACATTCACGTGTGACGATTTGAGAACACCAGCCAAATAGAGCAAGCCGATAAGCATTATTTCAAATTTATTTGTAGGTTTTGTATCTCTTTCTCTTGCATATTTCCCTGAGCACTTTTCAGCAATATAAATATTTGTACAGTTTACTATACTGTCGATCATTGTAGGAGTAAATAAACAATTCCAAATTTGTAAGGGGTTGGTTACATTTTTTGCTGGTCCTTTGACACCTGGCAATTGGACTATAATGTTGTGAGCTCTGGTTCTAGTGTTTTTTGGTGGTGCACCTTTAGACCATTGAGTCAAACCGTCACGCCCTATATAAAATGAATTTCGTAGCTTCACTTGTGCTAATGGAATATTATCCAAACTGGAACTGTCGTCTGACGACTCCCCTTCTTGATTAGTATCACTGTTGTGATCGCTTTGCTCAAGGTGATCACTATCCTGTTCATCTGAATCTTCTAGTATCTCTTCATCACTTGACATTTCGTCTAATATACGCAATAATTCTACCTGATCCTTAGGATCTTCTGGATTATACCTTTTAGTCATTTCTAAAACAACAATAAAGGCCTAATTAATTTTTAGCTCAAGATGATCAAAAGATATTCAGGAATGTAAAAATTGTTATAGTTTTCTTACCTCTTACACAATTAATAAACTTTGAAATATAATTACGTTAATACACGCGACAGGGTAAATTTTACCCCAACTAACTTCATGTATTTACTGAACAAGAACAAACACGAGCAACCACCTACCAACAACACTTGCTCCTAACTGATATAGTCAAAGGAAGGTACCTGAAGCTACAGCACCATACGAAGCGTAATCTAGCGGCAATCGCCAAAACTAATTAAAGGCGGTAAAAAATACCCTGGCGCGTGTAGTCTAGGGTTAAGAGTTATCCATATCCATACATATATAAAAGCACAAAGGGTTTTTTTCTCCCCTTCCTCCAGCGGCTACCGCTTCACCAATTTGGACCATTTTTTTTTTAAATGAAAGGTCTTTATCCACAGATGGAACATGAAACATTTTTATATTTTTATTCTACGTCGATTTTTTAATAATAATTATTTTAATTTATAATATATATGACGGTCGGCTAGACGCGCGTCACTTGGGGCGCCCTCTACAATAATGTCGCGTGTCATTATTGGAACTAATGCATCACTTGACTTGACATTTCGCCGGTTCTATCAACGCTGTCTGTCAGTGCATTGTGTGCTGGGGTAACACTAGTCTATATTAATTATTGTGGAACAATTTACTGACTTTGAATTTATTGATCAGATTGGAACCTACCTATAACATGTGCTTGTTCATTTTTTAATTGGCAGGGGCTATCCTATTGCCTAATCATGGGTCTATTATGAAAATAGCTCATTTATCGCTCATATTACATTGCAACAAAACTTATAAATTATTATTTTGCACTACAGTATCATTTTGTTTTCACACACCCCAGTTCCAGACGCGTAAAATCGGCGTTTTGAAACTTTTATTTCATGTATCTACATAAAACAAGAAATCTTGTTTCTTTCAAACGTTTTGACAAGAAATCTTGTTCTTGCTCCAGGCTGGTCTTGTCTTGTCTTGTTTCTTGCACACCTACTTCTTGTTCTTGCAGCAAGAACAAGACAAGAACAAGAAGTTCGTGAAATACTAAAAAAACGCAGAGCGACTGAATGTTGAACCTGGAAGAAAGAGCTCACCATTTACATCACATACTTCCAGCGACCAACCGCGTGCGTGCCATTTATTAGGTCATTGCTTTGGTTGAACTATGAAATGTTTGCATACCTAATGTATCTAAAGGTCAAAGTAAATAAAACTAGTGTTTTGTTTTACTTCCAGCAGTTCATGGCCTACTAAACAAAATGCAAAGTGTGACACATCGTTGAAGTGAGAATTAAATCTTTATTCAAATATAAATAGATATTTATTATACAAGGGAAAAAAGTAATAGATTTTAGCTCGAGGTGTCTGTTTGTCTCCCGATGCGAAGTGGAGGGAGACACTCACGCCGAGAGCTAAAATCTTACTTTTTTCCTTTGTATAATACACTATTTTTTTCTGTGACGGGAAAAAATGTAATATATTGAAAAACATATATAATAGTCGGAAAATTGGTCAACGTGGAATTTGAATTTTTAAACTAGTAAGCTGTTGTAGCGGGAAAAAAGTAATTACTTTTTTCCCCGGGGAAAAAGTAATTACTTTTTCCCCGGGTAAAAGGAAAAAAGTAATTTCATAAAAAGCGATACTTTAGTACCTGTCAAGAGAGACAAAATGTTATACTTTTTTCCCCGTCACAGAAAAAATAAATTTAAAGTGCCAACCATAAGAAACAAAAAAAGTTGACAGTCGAAAATGAGCAAAGGTAGCAGCTATACCAAATCCGATTTAAAAAATAGATTCAGCATATAAAAGTCTTATTAATGCATCAACTAAAAATATGTAGGTAATACAAATGACAAATGAGTTATAGCCAAAAACAGAAAATGCAAAATTTGTTTTTTTCAGTTTATTCAGAAAGTAAGCAAGATAGCTCCAATTTCTTTGTAGATTATTAATGGGCATAAAATTCCACAACTTTTCTCTAATTTAACCATCGTCATATCTCTTCAAATAAGCGAGATCCCCACAGTTAACACGCAATTTGATACATCCTGTATACTTGGATTTGGCAGAAAGTATGATCATAAACCACTTTCAAAATGAAGCTTCATAAAATAAATAACAGATGCGCTATAAGGTTAATGCGTTTTTTTGTAGAACGAATAGTATACACCAAACAAAATAATCTGCTCCAGACTTTTAAACTGCTACCATATAATCTTATACAGGTAAGATATTAAGTGGTAGGTACCTTACAATACAAAATTATGGCCAATGGAAGGGCGAGCTTTGGGTGAAAAAACTACAAATAAAAAAACAGCTATATGTACTTATATTAAGTGCCACATAATCTAGAATATAAATCACAAAATATACAACTGAATAAAAACAGAAGTTTGTAAAAGTTAAGCTTGACTAAGTATATTAGGGAACAAACATATTTTGTCTTTCACACGTCGACTGAAAATTATATTAAATGTAAACTTTGGCCTGAACCAGGAGTCTATTAGCAACTTATTTTAAATATTAATATAACTAAAATATCTTCATGATTTTGGTTACAATTATTAGTGAAATTAAACATAGAGCTTACATTATGTTAATTCACAAAAAGGACTTCCAATTCTAATATTTGATTATAAAATATTTCTAACAATCAAGAAAATGAACCAGTTGCAATGTTGTAGATATTTAAAAACTATTGTGATGTGTAACGAGTGTACGACACTATCCATTTCACTGTTTCCACAATTAGTGGTGTATTTTCAATTAGATCACCGTTCTTGAGACGATCACATTATATAGTAGCTGCAAAACTCCTTACGATTAATTTTTATATCTATTACCAATTAGGACGACAACTACACTAAGAAGTAATAAAACTATCAACAATAATTTAGTAAGCTGATCACAAGTGTTTATGAGGAAGAATCGTAGCATTGTGAAGCATCACAACATTTTGCAAATTTTAGAATGCTATCTTATTAGCACAAAAAGCACTCGTAATAGAAAAATTTGATGAACTAAAACCCAATAAGTACGATAGTTATCAAATATAAAAACTTATCGCAATTAAAATTTCTGAGTGACAAGTTAACGATGTAATTTTAATGCAACTGCTGCTTCAGAACCTTGTGTGCTATGATAATTTGTATACTACAATCAATGTAATTAGGATTTTAAAATCAATGCCTTTACTCCACTCACACAGTTCTCAGTGAATCTCAAGAATGTAAGAAATACTTTATCGTGGATGTAAACTCAACTGTTTTAACAGAAATTTCTTCTGATATTTACAATGAACCGTACGATTTAAAAGTAAATTAATCAATTAAATATTTTCTTTCACTACCTACATGTATTTGTGAAAATCATACTTTGACTTCTCACTTACAGCCTATGTATTTTGGTCTTCTTTTACACAAATTTAAATATAATATTCAATATTGTCAAAAGTCCAATACTTGTAAAAAATAAACAACAAAACAAAAGCATACATACTATCTTACAGTCCAAAGACTATGCTAAACCTAAGAAGATCTACCTAAAGAGAATAATCATTAAACTAAACAATAGCACCATGTAAATTTCATGTGTAAAATAATAATGAACTTTCTTATAATGCGTAGACAACAGTCTGCAAAAAATTCTATTCAATATTAGTTAAACATTTAAACTTCTTTCCTCCTCGTCCGCACTCCGATTGTATGTAGTATCCTTATCTTGTATTAATGCTCTAGTCGATTCGTCACTTGAAGAGTCATCACTACTATCCATATCACCATTTATACTGTGATGGTCTGAAGCTGTTACTAAATTCACACCTTCTGCTTGTTGGGAAACAGAACGTGCTGCACGTTGAAAAGGATTCTCGGCTTGATTTTCAAAAGTTCCACCTCCTCTTGATGTAGGATTACTAGGATTCACTAAAGGTGTTGTATCATCTGTGTCAGAATCACTATCAGAATTGGTATGGTGTGGTTCATCCTGAGCAAACACTTTGCGTTTGCACACTGGACAAACTCTACGGTTTTTGGTTAACCACGGATCAATGCACTTACAATGATACGCTGTAAAAAACAGTTTTGTAAGTGGACATATTAAAATGTATATTAAATCAAACATACCATGTGCACATGGAAGAACTCGTAATTTTTCCCCTTCAACATAATCATCCAAACATATAGCACATGTATCATATGGATCTCCTTTTGCAAATTTACATGTAGGAATTTTATTTAATGCTGAAGATGGTAAGCGATGCCTGCGCTGCCTTCTACGGTCTTTAATAAATTTAACAACCTGAAATGCAAGTGATGGCTATGTCAAAAAGTGAAAAAATTGTATTTCAAAGTTCTGCACGGCAAGTTTTTTCATATTCTTTTTTGGATTTTAGAACAAAATTTTACTTAATTTCAGGACATTTACTACATACAGTGGTGCTTTCATTTCAAATCTAGCCAGTCTCAATAACTATTGATTTTAAGTAAATTTGATTTAAACAAAAAACACGTCGATTTAGATATGGAGGGGGAAGTGTAAAACCAATATCCATTGAATTTTAGGTTTTTCATCCCCTCACCCCTAGCTACCCTTACTTTAAAACTTCAAATAAAGCTCCATGAGAGATGAGGATTTGAGGAGGACAAAGTAGGGGATGCTAAGGAATAATTTTTGGGAATTTCGAGAATACGTACAGACCTACATGGCAACCAACTTGACTTTTTACAAAAATTAAATTATTTCGAAAACCATTGATGCAGTTACTTTCAACAAGAACACCTATTTTTATAGTTTTGTATAAGGAATAAGCTTTTTTGGAATGAACAGAATATAAAATACTACAAAATAAAGACTTATCGTGGACACAAGCGACAGAGATTGCCAGAAACGGACCTAAATGGAGGGACATAACAAAGAAACAAGACAAGAAAACCGATAAACCTGAATTAAGGTAGAAAGAGAATCGATTAAGAAGAAGAAGATAAGCTTTTCAAGTCGAAAGTTCAGAATTTTTTAGTGTGAAAAAAATAAATTAAGAGATACGTTAGGCACCCTCCAGGTGTAGGCCCTTATTTGATGAATTTGAACTTGAACATAAACAACTAAAATTGCAAAGTATCACTAATAAAATTCCCACGCAAAATTTAAATCAAATATCTCAATTTATGGCCGAATACTAATTAAAATGGATTAAACTGTTGCATTCTGGGGTTTAGTATGTGCGTTCACAAGAATTTTATCTCTTAACTTAGTTTAAGAAATCACCTCTCAAAGTTTTCATTTAAAAGTGACCATAGACCAGCTTTTTTATTTGAATAGATACAAAATATAGTCTAAGATTCCTAGTTAATGAAAGTGTCAAACCGCCTGAAATTTTACAAAGATTCAGCTCACAGTTTGAAGAAAATACACTCACAAAGTCGCGAATATTTGAATGGACTAACAATTTTTACAATGATCGAGAAACTGTTCGTAACAGTCCAGAAAGAGAAGGTTCAAACGCAACAAGAGTAATTCCTGGTGTCATTAAACATGTTGTTGATTTTCTCGACTATTTCAGAGACACTTATTCGGAAATGTGCATTGTTCAAAGCTGCAACACCTTTAATGATAGCAGGAATAACTCTTGTTGCAATTAAACTTCATTTTTCTGGATTGTCACGAACAGTCTCAGGGCCATTCAAAAACAGCCTAAACAAATACTTGCGGCTTCTTGAGTGTGCTTTCTTGGTACTATGAGAGAAATCTGCTTAATATTTCAGCCAGTTTTGACGCCTTCATTAACGAAAAATCTTAACAAGAAATTGAATAATAGTATGCTGTTTCACAGTACAGTTGATTGGTATGTCCGTGTGTGCCATTTTCGAAAAACAAGACTTTAAATAACTAACACTATACTGCATTCTCCTTCCAACCCTACAACTTCTAGTTAATCAGTGCGATTACCACAGTTTATTATTTTATTTTATTCTTTAGATATTTATGGTAGATCATTTTTAAAAAGGGCACCTGGTATGTAATATGAGTTAAAAACAGGGGTCCAATGGGCTTAGGATGCCACTGTTTTGCCGATCCTATCTGGTATAGAATATGCACCGCATATGATGGGTGTAGTGCAAAAAACTGTTCAAAAAGAAGCAGAAATGGATCTCGACTATTTAGATTGCCCAAAGATAGCAGTCTAACCTATCTATGAACTTTGGGTAACATAGGTGTCTCCTAATAGAGAGAAACTAAAAAACATCTCCAACTGATATTTTACAAACAAAAAACATTTTGCATTAGCACAATTTTACTGGAAACATAGGAACGGATGCAATATGGAAATCCTATTATAGATGGTGGAGATTCACGTATCCACGGTTAATTTTTAAAGCTAACGGGTGTCCAGAAAGTCTTTCAGTCCTGGGCGGCTATGGATTGTATAACGTATGTCTTTGGATGTCTTTGTCGAAATTCTTGTTTACACGCATTGATGGAATAATTCCAATTTCCGTTTTCTAATTGTTGACCACTGCGAAAATAAGATTTTACAATAAAGGTTTTTTGTTCTTGCGTAAACATTTTATAACAAGAAATATGCAGAAAGTAAATAATTCAAAATAAAAACCTTTTAATTTAAATTGACTTTGACTTATGTCAAATAAATTACTTAGATATGACTGAATAAAAGACATGCGTTATACAATCCATAGCCGCCCTGACTGAAAGACTTTCTGGACACCCGTTAGATCTCCATATATGCAACTCGTTGCAGCAACATACTACAGTTGTAGTTGGAAAGTGTTATTTTAACCCAAGTAATTATTGGTTAGGCTATGTCAAATTTTGTCTCAACACGCCATTAATGTTGATAGTAGAAAAAATTCTGATATCCATCTAGAATTTTGATGATAAATTATATGAAAATTGAAAAACTTCTAATTCATGCAATTTGTTAAGGCAAGAAAATAGCATGTTATTTTACCCAAATTGCATGGTGTAAACGCAAACATTGCTGCAATAGTATTGTAGTATTGCGTAGTACTGGATAGTGATTTTTGTTAGTGGCGAATACCGAATATTTGACGTCTCACACGGTTAAATAACGAATATTCGGTGAACTATTCGTCGAATATTCTGCGAAATATTCGGCCCAATATTCAGCCAATTAGCAAATATTCAGACCAATATTCGGCCAAGTACCGAATAGTCAGTCCAATATTCGACGAAGTACCAAATATTAGGTCTACTATTCGGCCAAATACCACATATTAGGCGGACTATTCAGCCGAATATTAACCAACTCTAGAAAATTATTCGACTTATACATTTGACTAGCTCCAAAAAATGGACAAATAGTCAAGCCTTCCAAATATTCAGCGCATCCCTAGCTGATATGTAACTTGAATTATTTAATCAAGCACAAGATATAATAATTTTAAATAAACAATTACAATATTAAACATTATAACAAAAGAAATCAAAAAAACTTACCATGAAAATTACCATTACAATAAAGCATATTCCAACAACTATGGCAAATGGTAGTAACAAATGTGTGTTGATGTTAAATGGAATTTCAGAATTAATTATGATGAAATAATCTGAATTGCAGTACAATTCTTTCATAAGTCTTCCTGTAGTTTCGCTCACAAATACGGATGGTATAATAATTCCATCAGAATTTTTGGCCGACATTTGTTCTAGTGTGTCAGAACCTACATTATGTACAATTACTCCATCATAAGAAACATTTTGTGCCATTCGCACCTTATGTTCGAATGAACAATTATTAGGTGAACGTGATATCAAAATTATCCATTTTCCATTATAATGTGGCAACTCTGGATGTTTTTGGAGTGATTGACAAGCATCAGGTGGCTGTGCGTAGACCACCATCCCCCTTAAACCTATGACATAAAATTTAAAAAAAAATTAGAAAATATTAATTATACATAAATCCACATCTGTCCACTGTTTACTATACAAAGATTTATTAAATAGATACTTTCATAACAAGTTGGGAAGTCGGAAAAACACGTACTTCCCACACGAAAATCAAACTAGTGTGGAAAACACGCTTCTCGAACTTGCTATCGCTCGTTCTGTAATTTTCAAAGTCGTGTGGGAAACACATTCCCAAACATGTATGAAAATAACTATTTCGTAACCGGTTCGGGAAGTAAGTGTTTTTCATGTGAGTTTGAAAATTAAATCAAACGAGTGTGGGAAACACGCTTCAAGAACATGTTATGAACAACCTTTTTTTACAATCGTACAGAAAATATAATAAATATAGAAATATTCGAATAATTTTGCCGCCTTCCGCATATTTTCAATTTTTGTGATAGTTGTCAAAACTTGAATAATTTTAAGCATGGTTGACGTGGATAAATTAACAAATTAAACAAACAATAGTTTAAATTTTCACTTTTCTGCACTAGTGCGGAAATTATTTACTTCACGCACTAGTACGGGAATTATTTACTTTGCACGCTAGTGCAGGAATTGGCAATCCTGCGCATTAGTATTGCCTTCGGAAACAACTATTTACCGAATCATTGTAGAAAAAAAAATTCAACAGTTGTTCTATTGCCAATGTTATAAACTTCAACAAACTTAGTAAATTATAATCTTTCTTACTCTCCCTTAAATAAACATAAAAGACGTGCTGAATGAAGTTACAGTAGCAAAAAAGTTTTCAAATTTACATTCACCAAAGATGAAATTGAACAACGAAAACTGCAACGTATATCGATTCAGTGGCGGTTTCTCCATGGAGTCAAATGGTCATTGACCTCCCAATGAAATAAGAAAAAATAAATAATTACTTTTTGTTTGAGTACATAACATATTATACACTATAATATTTAAAATTACTTTATAGTTAACTTTTGTATGAAAATTCTATGAGAGAACGTTTATTAAAGAGCTGCCGCAGGATCCGAAAACGTTTGAATGTTTGAATATTTCCTGCGCATTAAACGCGAGGTTCATTTGGCTGTCAGTCCCCAATTTAGCTATATGCCACTGAATAAAGCCACCAGCTTAAAAGGTCTTCAAATAAATAAGAGTGAAATAGAAAGCTTATTGCTGTAAAATTCTTATTACACAAGCTAAAAGAGGATAGAAGTATCTGCGTATTAAAGACTTCAGGGCCACGGTCCCACAACTTCCGAGAATTATGCTGTGAGCTGTCCGTGATAAGCGCATGCCAATAGCCGCCTAATTTGCGGGATTTGCACGTACACGACGTAGTAGTGTGAAAACAGTTGTTGATTGTGTAATTATCATTTAGTGGTGTTGTACGATGTCCGTGCAAAATAATTATGGATTGTGAATGCCATGTAAGAAAATGCTTTCACTTGTTTCCACTGCCTGCTATTTTGTGATAATTCATTGTGTGATATTGATTGCAAACACTTAAAAACTAAAATTCAAACACATTTTTTAATTGTAAAGCCCATGAAAAATTTTGTGCATTTTGACACACTGGGAATGTGGGTATCAACTTACAATAATTTTATTAGAGAGTGCTTATCGAAATTCTATTAAAGACTTCAATGGAAATATTGGTAAAAATAGATCATTTTGCCAACGTAAAGGATGGGTTTGAAGTATAAGGCTATCTAAAACTTGGTTAAGAACACTTTTTTCCAAAAAAATGCTTTAAAATGCCTCCCAGTACACCACACCACAAGCCGCCACTGTATCGATTATTTTAAATTAATTTATAAAAACTATACTTTGAGTTGTAAAATGTTAGAAAAGTACCTTCGCCATTTTAGATGCTGAATTATGCATTGTAAAATTAAACCATTTCAATATACTTACATTAGTTTTGTTAGTTCTGTATCAAAATGCACATACCTTCATAAGGCAACGAGTCCCCAAACTTAGAAGGCATGTCTCGGAACTCTTCTGATATAAAGCGGCCATCCTGCAATTTAATACAAGTAAAACATTTCTTATTAAACGCAACTTAAAACTTACCATGGGCAAAACCAAAATATCAGAAGTTGCATATTTAAAAAGACATATTACTATTGATAACTGACGAATTAACGAGTGCTGTACTGTAATGGCCATTCTTAAGATCTATTATTACATTACGTACTCTAAAGTTTGGCAGAGTGTTAATTCTGTTTACATGTACTGTTGACTTACAACCTAAAAATATTTGCCATGTCAATAACTCCTAATTAGCCAATAAATTCATAAATAATTTCCCGTAATCACTATATACAAAGGTGAATCATTACTTATATAAAAATTAGAAATGTACTTAAAATTCACCAACATCTACAGAAACTTCCATATATGACAAAATTAAAAGGGCTGTGGCATAAATTCCACAAAAACACTTCAAATAAATAATATTTAAATAAAAAATTGATTAATTAAAAAGAATAATAATTACTGTCAAAACAATTAACCTTCAATATTACGTCGTTAGCAGCAGCAGTATGAACACCACAACCATAAAATCTTTCAGCACTTAATGTGATCGTCATAGCAAGATTTTTAGTTGATGTACCAGAAAGATTCACTTATTATTTTTAATTATGCTTAAATAAATACAAAAATTCTATAAATATTTTAATAATCAGGAATATCTCACTTCCCACATCTACTTTTATTATATTTTAATGGTAAACACATACCAACCTACTAAATCCGTTGTCCCTAAATCGTAGCTGAATATTGGGAAACTGCAAAATGACCATTAGGAAAAAAAAAGCATCGGAAATTTCGTCTTACGTACAATACCACCCACCTCATGCAAAAAATGCACAAACCTAGAAATAGTACAGTCTCCACTTTCAAAAAATGTACCTAAAAAGCAGCCATCCTATGAGTCTCGTTTATTTTTTTTGTGATGCAAGAAGTTTCTAAAGATTGTCTTTTTGAACAGGTTGGTAACAAAAATTAGCTTGGGTACACATATTTAAGATTAGACGGTAGTATCTAAACTTAACCGCCGATCCCACCAAGGTCAGACTTTTTTTGATGCATTTTTATTGCGCACGCATTCAATTAGCACTTTTTTAGCGATAACCGCCGAGTTCGTAGTGGCACAGATGGATATGCGGGTGTGTTCGGGTGTACTGCCTTTTTAATGCATAAGTAGTTGTGGGGTCGAATCTCGGTTTTTATTTCATAGTTTTTTTTTAAACACTGTTGTTGCGTTTTGCTGTTTACGCGAGGTTATTTGTTAAAAGCAGTTATATTTTTAAAGAAAAAATACGAAGACAAATTTGCATTCACTCACTGATTGACATCAGGATCGGCGGTGAAGCTAAGACACTGGCGTCTAGTATATTTATGCAAGCATACTCAGTCTATTGTTTTTCTATGTTTGTGAGGAAATGATGATCAGCTCCACTTTTGTTTTTTTGAATTAGTTCTTCTACTTAAACAAAAAACAAAATTTCAGTTCAATTATTATTATATATTATTAGAAATAGGGATTTTGAACACTTTTTTCTAAAAACACTTAACTTTTGTATGTAAAATTGCCAGAGTGAATAGGTGCAATGCAAACAAACAAATCTTGTATAACCGCCCTCGCAAACGAAAGAGTCGCCCCCAAGCAGCAATTTTGCGAACTAACCGTGTACAGAACAATTTGAAACGGTCATATAAAGGTATACAAATTCGTCGAGTTTATTTAATAATATTTTGTTATTTCTGTTCAATATTTTAAAGTAAAGGGTCTGTCTAAATCGAAAATGTTTTGTTGCGTACCCCAGTACAATTCGTATATCGAGAAAATACAAGTTTGTACTATTTTCCACAAGATAAAAGCATACGTCAATTATAATTATGGGCCAAAGTGATCAGTCGATGCATGAACCGACAGTCATTAACGTTTGCATTTATTGGAATATCAACTACCTACATATTGTGCAGAATGCAGCGTGAGAAGTCTGTAATACTAAGGCGTGGATTTTATCTTTTATTTTCCACAAAAAACAAAAAAACGCTGCTCCTTCTCTAGCGGCCTGTCGGTGCCTTGCAAGTACATAATTATGACGCTATACACAGTCATATATAATAAAAACTAAAGTTTTACATTAAAACACAGTCGACTACCCTAAACAAACAGTGACTACTAAAATCTCTTATCCATGAGCTAACCTGTTTAAATTTCAACCATGTTTCCCTACTACGAGTAGCGTCCTCTATTGTCAGCTGTGAAGGCAGAAGATCATTACGTGTTACCTTTCTAGTTGGAGTGGTAGTACTTCTATGGTATTCAATTTTTAATCTTACTGTATACAGTGGTCTCTCTCTCTATTATGGCTTGATACACGTTCTGTGGTTTATAACCTTTTTTTGGTTTGGCCTAACCGTATTATTATTATTATTATGAGATATGAGCATGGAAAATATATTCGAAGTGTATCGATAGAGTGAAAATGATGTGATTAATACAAAAACCATCTCAAAATGATCCAATCGGCATGGAAAATGCAAAAAATTATAGGCCTGCTAGTACTAAGTTCATTTGGTAAGTGCTTTCATTTTTCAATTGCAGGTTAAGTAGTAAAATCTAATTATTAAATGTTTTGTAGTTTTTGGAGTATATTTGTTAACTTTTGGAAAATCTAATATTAATACTAAAAAAATGCATACCGATTATTCCAATACAGAAGAGAAAGCAAAACTTTTAAAAAATGATCTACAAGAAGCAGCAGCAAAAATTGGTGAACTAGAACAAAAAATAGAAATGCTAGAAACTAGAATACCAAAAAAGTACCCTGAAGTGAAATTTCTAAACTATCTAAAAAAGAAGCGTATCCTGGTATGTTATAATTGCATTTGTTCCAGAAAAATTCTTTCTCCCTATAGTGTGCAATTCAATCCCAATCTTCTATTATAATAATAATAAGAATTACACAATATTTTTGGTAGTAAGTGAAACGTCGATTGGTATTTGTGATTAATGCTGATATAGATTGCAGCAAATTTAATCTTATTTGCTTAACACAAACGTTATCTTATTGATTCACTACATTTTTTTTTATTTCAACATTAATCATTTTTTTTACAAAGTATAAGTATTTTATTAACTATAAAATCGAGTTATATAATTTATCTAGTAGGTACTGAAAATTCAGTTGCTGTTGAGCTTGTTTCATGTATTTAAAATTTTTAAAAAATTATAACTTATAATAAAAATCATTCAGTATGTTAAAACAGAAAATGCAACACTGTGTACCATGCAAATTAATTCACAGGGAGCAAAATGCAACATTGTATTTGATATTAACTAAAAAACTGTCTGAAATGTAATTTTTGAAGATGAAACAATTTCAGAGGCGACATTCAATTTTCAGTACAAGCTAGATAAGTTATTTATTTTTATTCTTTGGTTATAGAAATATACTTGTACAAATCTCAAGTAATTAAATGAAAAGTAACCAACATTAAAAAAAGTTATGTACATGTTTTATATTTTAAGACGCCCTATTAAATTTAATAGATGATTAAAGTTAAAGCCTGAATCAACCCAGCCTTATTCTTGGGTATGATATTTTTGGGGTAGAATTATAAAATCTCTTCTGCCATATATACAAGCCATAATAGTTAGTGTTTCTGGTAATAATAATTATAATGGATTTATTCATTCAACAGGCACGTCCGTACCCAATTACAGAGCAAATTAATAAGTTAAAAAAAAAGTTGTTAGAAACCGGCAAAAAGTACATAATATAAATAAATAAAACAGTAATTATGTTTATAACATTAATGTTTAAACTAAATTTTAATACTTGGACCTTCATCGCCGTAATATTGGAAAGTATTATACAGGATGTATCAAATTGTGTGTTAACTATGGGGATCTCGCTTATTTGAAGAGATACGACGATGGTTAAATTACAGAAAAAGTTGTGGAATTTTAAGCCCACTTATAATCTGAAACAAAATTGTTTCTGAATAAACTAAAAAATACTGAAATTTTGATTTTTTGTTTTCGGCTATAACTCATTTATTTATATTACATATTTCTAGTTTTCTCGCATTATTAAAACACTTTTTTATGCCGAATCTAAATTTTTGATCAGATTTGGTATAACTGTTACTATTGCTCATTTTCGACTGTCAACTTTTTTTTTCTTATGGTCGACATTTTAAATTTTTTCATATTTGAATAGAGTTTTTAATTCTGATTTCAACGATGTGTCACACTTTGCATTCTGTTTAGGTTTTGAGCTTTTTATTATAGAAAATAAAAATTTCATAAGAGTGCCATGGAAAGACCACGTCATTTAATTTATTTTGAAAAAATTCTGGTAGGCCATGAACTGATGGAAGTAAAACAAAACACTACTTTTATTTACTTTGGCCTTTAGATACATTTTTTAGGTACGCGAAAATTTCAGGAAACTTTGTTATGAGCGTAGCGTAGACAGCAGGTTAAGTTATTTTTTACAAAAGGGGACGGGGGCGTGTATTAGGCTAAAAGTGAGTTTCGAAAAGCCCCTCTATTTAAAGGAATGGGAGTAACTTAAAAATTTTAAATGGGACGATGTATGTATATTGATATACATATATCGTCCCATTTAAAATTTTTAAGTTACTCCCATTCCTTTAAATAGCGGGGCTTTTCGAAACTCACTCTTAACCTAATACACGCTCTCGTCCGCTCCATAAAATAATATAAAAAAATTTGAAGCTACATTTTATAGTTTTGGAGGTATCAGATTCCGACACTTTAGTGTATAAAGAAATTAAAGTTAATGAAAAGTTCCAAGAAGGGTGAACAGTCTCAAAAAGTCAAACTGTTGCCGTTTCTGAAGACTGTAACTGCAAGGAAGCATTTCAGGATCCATATTAATTAAAATTTTTTTGTTAATGTTTTGGTGTGTAGAACTATTTGAGCGAGGGGTAGTAGGTGTACGCTACCGCTCGAAGTACTATAAGTACTTCAAATTACTTCGAAATACCTCAAAGTACTTCGAAACACATATAGAATTACTCGAAGTAGTACATTTGAATTACCTTGATCTACTGGCGTGAGTTTTCAAAGTCGCTGTCCAAACTCGTAAAAAGCCGCCAATTTTCGGACATGTTTACCACTGCTGCTGCAATGTTTTGGCTAGTCCTACTATCGTTTTACTTCAGCCTCACATAATAGTCCAGTTGTATGGTCACGATAAAAAATCAGACAATAAGAAATCAGTCTTTTTTTCCAACATCAGCAGTATGGTATATAAACTGTTTTTATTATTTCTTCAAATAAGGGAACTTGACTCAGGCAAAATTTCGAAACATTGGAATTTCCCTTCTTAATATAAAGAACGCTCTGTACATATAATAACTTTTTGAAATACTTGTTGAATTGAAATGTAGACATTTAGAAGTTCAACAATGTTGACATTTAAAAATTCAACAACTTTCATTAAAAAACATCTAGACAGCATTTTTCCAGGAATTTTTTAAAATATGAAGAAAAGGAGACGTGAAGTCATCAGCCCCCATCCTCTTACTGCTCAGGCGCCTGATTTGAGTGCACTTGATTTGAGCGCATTTCGTATTTTTCTTTCTAAAAAACATTGGTTTTAGAACCATAAACCCCAGTAGACCGTCTAGACCATGAAAAAGAAAATTAGGTGCCAACGAAATTCGACCCCACAACCACCTATGCAATAACAGGCATTTTCCATATACACTACCGAGAAACTGGCAAGATAACGGTAAAACATAAAATGTAAAAAAAGTTAT
This sequence comes from Ctenicera cuprea, assembly GCA_958336395.1. Lineage (NCBI taxonomy): Eukaryota > Metazoa > Arthropoda > Insecta > Coleoptera > Elateridae > Ctenicera > Ctenicera cuprea. The sequence goes on along the minus strand of OY284487.1, from coordinate 38,312,315 downwards.
CACACTTAGTAAGCTCATGCATTGGCAGTACTAATTTCAAGTCACCTGTTTTTACAAATTACCTGTTAAAAATTTCGCAGAGCCGTGGCCGAGTGATAGAATGCATACACAGCTTTGTGAGGCATGGGTTGCTCGAGAGCTCCAATCCCATGCATGGGTTATCATTATTATTATTTTTTTTTGCTCACTAACTGCCAGTAACACAAAAAATTAAGTGCTGGGGAGTAAAAGGAACAAATGTATATTGCTGGGTGGCTGCTGGTAAAGTTGTACGATGACATCATATGGGCAAAATGTTAAGTCAAGGCCAGGAGACAGAACCAGCCAATTTTTTCTCAATTACAAAAAAAAGAACAAATAGGAATTGCTTTAAAATCCCCTCGGACACTTATAAAAGGCCTCATACACGCTCAGTTTTTCAGGTTCCCACTAAGTTTTCATTAAGCATATTTGATTTAACGGATTCTACCAAAACCAGTACATTACTATACTGTATACTATATTAGTTTTAGTATATTGGTAGAAATTAGTTTTTTTTAAACATGCAGTCAAAATTAGGGTTTTAAAATCAAATTTAGATTACTTTGTATGGTTGAGGCCCAACACGGTCAATATTCAAACTGACTATTATTTATGATCCCATACAATTGACATGATATAGGCCGTTTTATATGAAGCAAGAACATTATGTTGAAATTATTAAACACAAACATCGCATATGCTTATGGATAACCTAATTGAAACTCTTTTACTCTTCCTTCAAAATACTTTGAAGTAACTTAGAAGTGCCTCGAATTAATTTAAAGTACTTCAAATTACTTCAGAGTATCTTGAAGTACTTTGAAAGTACCTTGAAATATCTTGAAGTATTCAAATTACCTCGAAGTACTCGCAAAACTTGAAGTAGGTGTACACGTTTCTAGAAAGTGAAACACTGCTCGTATTTGAGCATTTCAAGAAGCACGCAGACTTTCATGGCAACTCAATTTTACAGAAAAATTTCCAAAAACCTTTCAACAAGAGCACATTTTTGCGGTATTTTTGTACGCAACATAAAATTTTTTTATTAAAAATATTCCAAAGGAGTACAGGAAAAGTTACTCAGGAAAGAGTATGTTTTCTCTTAAAATAACCTCCTGAAATTTATTGGTGTTGTTGTGCAACGTCCTATATAATTAGAGAGGTTTCAATAGTTCACACCTCCTTCCCTGGCATTTTATCTTGCAAATAAAAAGTATGTTACAATTTTATGCTTTTGTAGTAGTGAGGAATGATTTAAACCATGCTTAAAATCAAGTTGATTTAAATCATGCTTTAAATCAAATTATTTATATCAAAAGATCATTGTTTAAATTAATCATTTTTGAGTGGGATGTGGTTTTTTCCTAAAATTTTCAAATTAGTATAGTAACGGGAATAATATGGCAGTAAGCTTAGAATACAGTAGAATTGTTATTATATTACTTTATTTGAACTGCATACATTACCATTTTTTAACTTTTTTGAAACTTTATCAATAACCGAAAATGACTCAAAATGCTTGAAAAGAAAAACTGATAAAGTGTTGTTACCAGGAAATGTAAAACAATTTGGTCATTACCGAGCTACGACGTTTTTTTAGCCAAATCTTGGTTCCAGCAGGATGGAGTTACCACGCACACTGCTATAAACAGCATGAATTTGTTATTGACGTTATCTTTTGGCCAGCCAGATCGCCTGATGTGACGGTACGCGACTTTTTATTTATGGGTGTATCTCAAAAGTCACGTTTTTATAAATTTTCCTCAAAATATTCATAAATTAAAATGTCGAATTTGACAAGAGATTCCAAACGATATCATACAGCCGTATGTTAAATTTAAAACTTAAACTGCCTACTCTACTTCAAACTGAATCGTTATCTCGTTTTTACTTTCTTATACTTTCAGTATTGATTTCATGCAAATTTTTAAAATCGATATTTTGACGGAAATATGTATTTTGGACCTCCAGGAATGCAAAAAATTTGTTTTTAGAAAATATCTGTCTGTGGGTGGGTGAGTGAACTGCGTACCTCCCAAATGGATGGTCCGATTATGATGAGCTTCGGAATATGGGTGTAAATCGAAAATTTATTGGGAGATAAGCTTTTAAAAAAATCCGAAACCGGAAGTGGAAGTTACACCTGTTTTTTGCTAGTATTTTTTTTTTTCGGAATAAGATTTTCTAAATTTTAAACTGGCATCTTATAAAAGATTTTCGGGCAAATCTACCCATTTTTTTCCCAACATTCTAGGTGTTAAATGGCGGCTGCTACGATTTTAGAAAATTTTGACTATAACGCCATTTTACTTAAAAACGAGTTAACAGATAGGGATCAAATTTTTTATTGGAATAGCCCTATAGATACATAATGTTACTATGCACCAAAATTTTCAAAAAATTAAATCTACGAAGTGAAAAATATTTTCAAAATTTTGGAAATTTGCTAAAAAAATATTGCTTAAAAACTATCCCCACAATTTTATTTTAATTTTGTAGGATGATAGAGCTGAAAATGAGCTACGATTTAGTTGGGTCCCAGCATGCTAACATTTCTGTGACAACATCGATGAATTATTGAAAATTTTGGCATTAACGCTTATTTCTCAAACTGGATGAAATTTAATATTGTCAATACTCTTGGTGTATACAATGTTACAAGCTAGAAGAATTAAAACTAATACGAACTGCAAAAAAAAATTTAAATTTTCAAAACAATATTACTCAAAAACTGGCCACACGATTTTTTTTAATGCAGTAGTTTTATAAAACTAGGGATTAGCTACAGCTTGGTTCGTGTCCCAGTTTGTTAATTTCTCTGTGACGCTTTTTATAAATTTTTGAAAATCGAATATTCTTGTTTATTTAATAAATGGCGGACGGTAAAAAACTTCTGTTCAGGCTAACTCACTAGTAATAGTAGAATAAGAGTTACTACATAATTTTTAGTGCGGCATATTTTGGCAGACGAATTTCTTTTCGTTTTTGGTTTTCTTATCTTAAGGAATATTTTTTAAAAAAATCTAAAAAAAAATTTTTTTAATAGAAAATAGAGCGTGTAAATTCATTAATACAACGAGACAGTTCTACAAAAGGAAAGTGTGGACGATCATTATTCATAAGGGACGGAAAACCACTGTTGAATACAAAAACTTAACAATTGCAGTACACAACAACTTTTTCTAAATTCTTAGCCGAAAAATTAGTTCTCTTCTCTGCCTTTAAACATTATCTTTCAACGTCGTAACTCGTTATTGGCGCAAAACTGTAAAAGTTTGCCAGTCAACAACTGACTGGAATATTTGCCGACTTTAGTATATCTCTAACTTCTAAAAATTGTGAGTAACCAGGATTGCGATGTAATACTTGTTCAATGTATGCGACAATCTGATGCCAAATCGCCAGTAACAGCTTGAAGGTGGTCAATTGATTCTAATAGCGACAAATTTTTGCCATCAAATGATTTTATAACTTTAGCAACATAACCAAAACGATTTTTCATAAATCCCATTTTCAATCATAACAAGCACATGCATCTTTAAGTATATGAAGCCTTACTTTTTCATTTCTTTTGGAACGCTCGTTTCTCGCGAAGCCAGGTACTTCACAACATTAACGTTTAGTAAATATCACAGTTATAGATACCTTGCAAAATCGTGCAGTATGTTTAACGTATAACTTAATGGATTTTAGTACGCCTACAATTATTGTTTACTTATTGAATTTTAACGAAATTGTTTGCTATTCTGCGACTAAAAGTCCAGTCTTTGATAATGACTGTATTACAGATTACTGGAGGTGCTGGATTTGTTGGTTCACATTTAGTAGATAAATTAATGGTACAAGGACATGATGTTATTGTAGTAGATAATTTTTTTACTGGAAGAAAACGGAATGTAGAACAATGGTTAGGCCATGAAAGTTTTGAACTGATACATCACGACATTGTTAATCCTTTATATATTGAAGTAGATGAGATTTATCATTTAGCTAGTCCAGCTAGTCCTCCGCATTATATGCACAACCCTGTAAAAACTATTAAAACCAACACCTTAGGAACAATAAATATGTTGGGTAAGAAAACATAATATTAGGAAAATATGCCTAGGTTTTTTTAAAGTAACATGTCTAGTTTAAGCTGTAAAAACTCAGCACTTTTCTTAATATGATCGTAGTTTGTTTTTAAATATGGTGTAACAGTTCAAGGAAAATGCTGAATGCTTATTGAACAAATTATGCTTAACTAATGCTTTTTCAATAAAAAGAATGTTTATTTTAGTTCTGGGTCGTAGGTTTAGCAAGACGAGTTAATGCCAAGGTGTTGATTGCAAGTACTTCTGAAGTCTATGGCGATCCTGACATACATCCTCAACCAGAAACATATTGGGGACATGTTAACCCAATTGGTAAGTATGAAATAAATCATGTTTTATATGCAATAACCTAATCAATATTATATTATTGTTAAGGACCAAGAGCCTGCTATGATGAAGGTAAGCGAGTAGCAGAAACTTTGACTTATGCTTATGCAAAACAGGAAAAGATGCAAGTTCGAGTAGCTCGAATATTTAATACGTATGGTCCAAGAATGCATATGAACGATGGGCGAGTTGTTTCTAACTTTATCTTGCAAGCTCTGCAAGACGAAGTAATCACAGTTAGTATAGAAAGAAACAAGTATAATTGAATAAGTGAAAAATGAATGTTTTGTTTAATATTTTCAAGGTGTATGGATCAGGCGAGCAAACTAGATCTTTCCAATATGTGTCTGATTTAGTTGATGGACTTGTTGCCCTTATGGAATCCAACTATACTCTTCCTGTGAATATTGGCAACCCCGTAGAACATACCATAAATGGTTTGTAATACAGATGAAATATATTTTTACCTTTAATACTGACAAAAGATTCTGTGTTTAGAATTTGCTACTATCATTAAAGATTTAGTGGGTGGTCACAGTACAATTAAAAATGTAGAAGAAGTAGAAGACGATCCTCAAAGACGTAGACCAGACATCACAAGAGCAAAAACCTTTTTAAATTGGGAACCGAAGGTTCCTTTAAATATAGGGCTCCAAAAGACTGTTTATTATTTTAGAAAAGAATTAAAACGTTTTAAGCATGTACATAAGAGTAAATTTACTTTGACGGCATCATGATTGCAGCTTTCAGTTAATTGTATAGTCATTGTTTTCTGTTTTACAGTATTTTTGTACAAATGTACATATTTGTTGTTTCTGTTATAAATTTATTGTAAATTGTCAAATATCCTCCAGTAATTCTTATAAGTTTTAATGTAATGTCGAACAAATAATGTGCCCTGCACAAAGTGATGTGTGATTGTGTTGTTATGTCAATAAAATAAATGCTTAATTTGTTACAGTTCTGTGTACATAATGCATTCACTTTATTATACTTTCAGTTTAAATTTTAATTAAGGCCCTCGCTACCATAAATGTTTGTATGTTATGGAATGCCATACGACGTTCTGCAGTTGGTGTTCCCCCATGAGCCCATAAGTGTAGGGTAAAAAAGATTAAGTAATATGAAGACAAAGTCAACATCTTCATAAAATGTCTAAGGGCTGCACTACAAAAACCAGCTTCTTATAAGAACTCAATGTGAAAGCCAAAAAAAAACTTTTTTATAATGAACTATTCGAGCACATGCACAATACTGCTATTTCTTAAATTAAAACCAATCCTATTTTTGATATTAAATAGAAATTAAATGCATGTTGGGCAGTTGCCCTCCTTCCCGGAATTTGAACACAAAAAGAAATGCTAAAGAGAACACAACTAGTTCTTCGTACATGGCCTTGAATGTGTGTTTTGTAACTTGCAACTACCTGCTAGATACTGAGTTGGCCACGAAATGATAAACGATCTTGTTTTGTTTGATGCGAATATCAACAAGTCTTATAAGTACTATGAAAGTGTAGATTAGTCTCTGATAAAACATGTATGTAACATTTTTATTTGGTTAACAAAACTGTGTTGAACATGGACACATAATCAAAAAAAGTTCGCTTGCCGATAACTGAGTAAATAACATTGTTTTTACAAAATTAAAGCAAGAAAACACCCACACTGTACTGCTGTAGATGGTACAAAATTACTCAGGTATAGGAGAACACAACCGGAAGCTCCGACAACTTAATAATTGCAGAAAAATGTATTTAGCGCGAAGGGGGGCTTACGTGCGGATGGAGAAACCTGTACTTAATCCAGGCAATTTATTCTTAATCTAAAAACTGCATACTGTACTTAAATTTATTTTAAAACTTGGCCTCGTGGGTTACTTTCACTTCCAAACGTAAAATTCAAACTATCCACTTTAGCTTGCCCTTCCCTAGAAAAAAACCCTTTGCGCGCCTATGATTCGATGTTCTTTAAATTTGGATACCTTTAGACTTGATGTGTATAAATTGCTAAGTTACCGAGTATGTTTTGTCACCATCAGAAACTGTTGATGTTTTAAAAAGCTAGTTTGTTACGTTGACAACATATTTTAAAATTTCGACTATTTTGATTTCAAATCATTCGGAAGTGCAAAAACTACAGTATATAGTACAGGACTGAAGTGCTTCATTCAATCCCTCGTGTGATTATTGCCCGTGCTATGCTGAAGCAATAAACTTTCACACACGGAATTAAATGAAGCACTTCAGTCCCTTGGTATATAATATACTATTTTATGGCTATAGTGGTTATTTTATTTTTATCTGGAGCTGAGTCCTTATTACAACTTTCTATAATGTACTTGACCTCCTTTTCGTTGCTAGGAGCTAAAAATATACTGTTAGTGGTGCTTTCCTCTTAAATAATTTACAAAAGTTTGTTGTTTGTTTCTTTTCCTATCATTGTGAAGTATTGGTTTATCTGATTGGCTATCTCTTTATTGGAGCTATTCTTAGTTGTATTTTTGTCATCTACTTAAATTTCTTGTATATGCCGTTTTCTTTTACCTACTTGATATATTTGTACCCATAAGCTTATTATTTATTGTATTATATAGTTACTTGCCCTTATCCGCTTGTTCAAATTTCCTATCCCGAAAAAAGGAATCAAATTAGTACTTTTACTCTCGGAAGTGCAAAAAACATTATTTAATTAACTAGCTGACATAATAAATACACATTTAGAGGCAGGATCATTTTTGAATATACTAAAGAAAACAATTCTATGTCCGATAGAAGAGATTTGGTTAAAAGTGTTTTGTGTCATTTATATAATGATTAATTTGCTGTCATAAATAAGTAAGGCTACTAATTTACTGAAAAAATCCCCGCACAGACATCGCTGGACTAAGGCTTTTTTAACAAGGCGGGAATACACTGTGTCATTAGCATGCACAAAATTTTATTTAAGTGTGCTTAAAAGTATACTACGTAAAACAAAAATTTAAGTATTTTTTTTTATTTCGCAAATCGGATAACAAAAACATAATAGGTAAAGAATTATCAAACAAAAGGAATTCGTAAAGAAAGAAATGTAAGTAACAGGCTTCTAAAAATTAGTAAACGGCTTCATTCAATTTTTTCTTTACACGTTTTGGACTTCCAGGAACTCAAAATAGTGTTTTTTAATAAAACTGTCTGCTTGGGTCTGTGAGTGGGTATTCAGGGGTATATCAAAAGTTTGTGGACCAAATAGTTTAAGGTTGTGAAAAAGTTAGACATGTTTTTTTGGAATGATTTTTCTGTGGATATCAATTTTTTTAAATCTAAACGAAATGTGATAGAGCTGATACATTAGTTATCATAATAGCCCTAGGTATGCACAATGTTTTTATGTAAGATAATTTTTGAAGGAATGAAAACTATAAAGTGAAAAAATATTAAACATTTTCTACAAAATATTGCTCAACAACTGGCTATACGATTTTTTTAATTTAGTAGGTTCACAGAGATAAGCTACAATTTAGTTGGTGGCCCAATCTGCTAATTTTACTACAACCCTTACGAACTTTTGAAAATGACAATTCATGCTTCTTTATTTAATAAAAAGGAAAACGATAGCACATTTATGTTTAATATAGGTTCCCACGAGCGATACTAGAATAAGATTTACAAGTTAATGAATACGCCAATGCATGTCGTTTTCTATAAACTAAGGTTGTCAATAGATAATATTGTGTTTTTACTGCACAAGATTAGTACCAACGAAAATAAGGTATACCTGTAGGGTGTAGTAATGTTTAAAACTTATTTTTTTTTAATAATCATCCTGGTATATAACTGGTAAACGTAGAATAATATTACTAGATGATGTTGAATGTGAAATAGTTTTTATGAGAATTAAATATTTTCAGCATTTTATTTATATTTTAAGTGGGTTTCTTGTTTGGCATATGTGTAAAGCCTTAAATAAATATTAAAATAAATATTTTTTCATCATGGCAATATACGTCATTTGTGATGTTCATCTTCCCGCCAATAACTGCCTGACAGTTATTATTATGTGTGGACCAATAACAACGGACCACGACAAAAACGTCGTATGTCAGTTTATCTAATCGTATATCGTGTTGTAGGTATGTGAAGTTAAAATGAATAGTTAACGTGTATAAATATGTTGAACACAGTACAAACAGTATCTGACATGGAATTTTTACAAAAGAACTTTTGGTTAAAGGCATCCCCCTATATAGTGTTATTAATTTTAGAGGTATTATTTGAAGGTAAAATCTCTTGACTTAACCTCATTTAATGTATTTTTAAATATTTTTCCATTTATTTTTAGTCACCGAATCTGCAACACAAGCTGAAATTAATAATCATTTAGAATTAGGTAAACAATTTTTAGCTAGAGGACAATTGTCTGATGCCCTTACGCACTACCATGCAGCAGTCGGTAAGCTCCAAATATAATATGTACCTGCAATTGATTCTTTATATTGCATATGTTTCACGTTGCAGAGGGAGATCCAAGCAACTACCTCACATATTTCAAAAGAGGCACTGTCTATCTAGCATTAGGAAAAGCAAAAAATGCATTAAGTGACTTAGATCGAGTATTAGAACTAAAACCAGACTTTCTAGCTGCCAAAGTGAGCAGAGGGAATGTGCATTTAAAATTAGGAAATTATGACCTAGCACAATTAGATTTTTATAATGTTGTAAGTAAAATTCATTTTATTTAATTGAATTAAAAATGAAAATCCATTTGCCACATATATCTGCACGATAAATTAGCCGATTTCTAGCTACTACAAGAAAGTTTTTTTTTTACATGAGTATTGAAATAACAATCAGAAATTTAAAATTAAAAATACTAATTTTAAATTTATTAATGCATATTATTTGAAATTGTAATGTAGTGCAGGTGCAGAATGAATCAGCTAAGAGTATTTTTTGTTTGTTAAAACTGTAAGAGATACAAAAAATGATGACAAAGTGATCTGTTTTTTATTGTCTATAAAGTTACATCAAAATTGCTATACAGGGTGTTTTTCTATCATTTTAGTGAAAATACAGTAATTACTTTGTCAAGGAAATGTAATTCAAAAGTCAAAAGTACCTACACTATAAAATGTTTCCTTTAAAACAAAGTTACACCGTAGGTCATTACTAAATAATATCACAAAAAAATAATATAAATAACAACCTTAGTAAATACTACAAGGTTAACCTAAGTTAACATAAAGGAAAATATTTTTTTATTGGCCCCGGGTTGGCGCGGGTAGGATGGCCATTCACTAGCGATCGCGGTAATGCAGCAATCTTTTCGTGGTCGGTAGTTGGATGAGTGTCCCAAAGTAGCGCAAAACACGGCACCGCGTGCTGGCGGATGGGCCCATAAATAGTAGGTGCCGGCGGTCAAGCTAATACCTTGGCCGTCGCTAGAGGGGTTGGAAGTCCCCTCAAAGTATAGATGGATGAGTGAATGTAATGCCAAGGGTTTGGCGTAAGCTGAGGGGGCATAGTGGTAAAAGTCCCAAAGAGCCCCACTACCCTCCGGAACATAGCAAATACGCCAAACTCGGAGTGAATGCGACTAAGCCAAGGGCCTCAATGGCCTGTAGTGCTGAAGATATTATTATTGTTAGAAAACAGGCAGCATTGTGCTGATAATGTTTTCTTTAAAACAAAGTTACACAGTAGGTCATTACTAAACAATATCACAAAAAAAAAAATAATAAAAATAATAACAACGTAAGTAAATACTAGAAGGTTAACCTAAGTTAACATAAATTAAAGAAAAATATTTATAATATGTGTATTTAAAACAAAAATAAAATTAAAATTAACTGGAAGCAACTAACAGTTTGTTTCACCGATTGTGTTGAAAACTTTTTTTATATGCTCTAGCTATTTTGCATAGCCCGAACTAGACATTATTAACAACATTAATCACTTCTGTCTATTTCGCTCTTGAAATGTTCTGTAGTGGTAGAATTTATAATTTCTTGAGTTAAATTATTTCAGTCCTCCATGTACACGATTCGGATTACTAACAAAATTCTTTCTAGGATTTGATGAATATCGTCCTTTCCTTAACTTTAACAGATATTATAGATGGTCCACAAAAGTTGACAAAAACATTATCTTTAAATAATTTCCGCACATGTAGCGGTCTATTGTGAGTATTTTAAATGTCTAGTAGGTCACTCCTCTCTCTATGGTGTTCAAGAGTTGTTAAATACATCTTTTCTAACATGTTAACCTCCAAAAGCCTGCTGGTGTTTTTGTGGCTCTTTGGCAAAACGTGAATTACACAGGAGATGATGCAAAAATTTGTATACAGTGAATTCCAAATCAAGTGGAACAGGGCCGATTAACATGGCAAAACTGAAAACGCTCTATATTATGTCCCTAGAAGAATTTTATTACTTTTAGTAACCATAAATGGAAAGATAACATTCTTTTACACCACTTGATGGAAATTTATTAGAAATAATGCTTTAAATAAATTATTTAATAATAGTCAATCCAGTAGTGCACTGATATAACTGGTTGCAAAATCGATTTGCAGATGTCCTTGTAGCACTGAGCTAGAGGATTTGTTTCTTAAGTGAGGCGTTATAAGTTCACACCTTGATCATGTTCAGATCAGGTTCATTTTCTTTTTAAATTACTGTAACAAGACAATCAGGTTTATATTATTTTATTTAAATTGTTTAATTAATATTTTTAAATCCTACATTAACAACATAACAAGGTGAAACAAAAAGTTAACAATAAACTTTCTACAGCTAATTAGGTAGAATTGAAACATTTTGGTGTTACGACTGAAACTGATTGTTTACTTTTAGTTATTTTGTAAAATAGCAGTGCAGTTTTAGGGCTTAATTAATGTACCTACGTTAGTTATTTTCTTCAGCAGTAAAAATTTTATTGTTAGCTTTTTATTTTACCTGATTAATTTTGTTGTTAACATAGCATTAAAAAACAATAATTATACATTTCAAATAAAACAATATAAACCTGATTCTCTTTCTACAGTAATAACAGCAGCGTTGCTTTCTATTTAATTACTTCTACTATCGTTACTATCATAATTGCTTTCAGGTACATACTCCTCGTCTGAATCTTTCTATTTGTTGTTGTTATTAATGTTTGTAGAAGTCAAGACACAAATTATTTCATTTTTTTTTTTATCTGGAATACAGTTGGATTTTTGGAATTTCCTGCAGTTACATCAGGTGATTCAAAGCTCAACATGTTTCACGTATAGTAGAATGGATTTGAGTATGCCCATTCTTTTTTTTTTACTTATTGAATTTTAACGAAATTTGTTGCTGTTCTGGCACTAAAAGTTCAGTCTTTGGTCATGGAACATAAAATTTACAAAACACAATAGCTAGTGTGGTAGATTTACATAACATACATTTAAATAACAAATTTGATAACAAACAGTAGAGAACGTAAGCAACAAAAAGTAATATCAAAAATAAAGAAATGTTGAACAAGTCTACCACTGGTATTGTTTTTTTGTAAATTTAATGTTCCATGGCTCGCTAATAATTTTTAAATTACCTCAATTTGAACAATATATTATCTAATATCTTAATTATTTTGAAAAATAAGTATAGCAACTATATATTTTTTAAAAGCTTGCGTTGTAACTTAAGACAGAAATGTTAAAAATTTCGCTTTTTGAAAAGATTTTGTATTTTTGTTTCTATTACATTCATCTTGAAAAATTGACCCCACAACATGCAAATATTTTTTTCGTAGCTATTAAGAATGTTACTACATCGCAAATGAGACTGCACCCAAAAATCAATTTTTCAAAAAGAATCGCTTTTTTGACACTGGACACATTGTATGGGTCTTTTCTCAATGGGAGATCATATCTATGGCCATTTAACATGTCCATACCGAGTTTGAAGACGAAATTTCTAAATTTAAAAAAATAGACGAATCGATGGTGGTAGAAACATTGGGCTTGCGCAGATCGACGATTCGACATGTGAAGAAAACAAATATGAGCTTGTTTTTTAAACACGTCTGTATTACAGCAGAGCACCCTTTCCCACTCCCCCTTTTTTGCCAATGTTATCTGGTTTTATGATGTCTGGTGTTTTGTAATTGCAAACAATGTTTATCCGCTGACAGCAGTAAATCGATTTTTCAAAAAATGCCACGATTTTTAGCTAATTATTTAATTAAACTGTTCAGGTAAACGACCAAAACGACACACTATATAGGCCTTTTCACCACCCTTTTTTCGGCGGAACAATCTTGTTTTGTTGCGGTTTCATACCAGTGTGACTACAAATCTATTAAGCCTACATTGAGTTTTCTGTGTTAATTCGTCTGGGCTGTAAAGTGTATACAGACACACATACACAGACTAGGGATGCAGCGAGCAGTACTTTTTCAAAATGCTGGATAATGGATATTCGGTATCTGGTTGTTCAGCATAGTTTTTACTTTCGAAGTAGTTTCAGCTTAAATGCAGTAAAATTTAGATTTTAATTACAGAGCATAATATATACTTAAAGACTGCACGAACCCTACGGCCTTATTCTGTAGTGTTTTAGAGAGAGAGCACCGAGATAAGGAAGCTACTAAATGTACTATTTCAAGGATGTGCTGATTAGCTCTAATAATAATAATAATAATATGTATTTGCAGCACATAAACAAGTAAAAAAGAAAATTACAGAAAAAACACAAAACATACAAGAATATACTACATATGAGATGCAAATATGGAGTGAAATCAGCCAAAGCTGTTTTTCATTTACCCCACATTGATTAACTATTGTTTTTTGTTCACAATTAAGATTGGAAATCTGTCAATGAATTTGATTGTAATTACAAGAATTTATAATTTCCAACAATTGTTAAAACTAAAACATGTTTTGTACTGATAGATCCGACACCATGAAGAAATCAATTGACATAGCCTAACATATATATAGTTTTTAGCGACATTTAAATAAAATATTGACGATAGACGATCGTGTGTTATTTATAGGTTCTTTGTCTCGGATCTCTCTGTGACATGTACTGCAAAATTGAGACCTGCATATTGTAGCAACAAGCGGTACATGCATCCTTCTTATGTTATACCTATATTACTTAGTGGTTTTAATAAATAATACTTATTTATGTTGTTTGAAATGATTTCAAATTTTTAACTCATAAATGCTGATCTCAATAATATAAATTTAGTAATTGTATGCAGATTTGCAAAATACTGGACTTATGGGGTTTTTACTCTCTTTACTTTCAATTATTTTAGTCTATACCTCCAAATCAAATTATCCGGCCAAACCGAATATTCAGTGAAATGACCGGATAACGGATAAAAACCGAATATCGTTGCATCCGTAACACAGACACCATGGCGATACCGGGTTTCGGTATTCTGACCCTAAAACGTGCATTTCCGTCAAAATCTCAACTTATGAAATTTTGTCAAATATATTACCTGCCTCTTGCTATAAATAATCGGTACAGCGAGGAAGGTAAAAAGTTACTAATGATAGTTGTGCAAACCGACATGTACTATAAACTGACATATAAAAATCTTATACAAGGTGTCCCATAAAAATAATAATACTTTTCATAATGAAATGCCCTATATTTTTTATCCCAATGGTAAGTTCATTTAATTTCCAACAACAAATCTAAATAACTTTTAACAGAAAAAAAATAATTTCATAGGTATTGTCATATAGCTAGTGCGCTCATGGTCCGCACGCAAATAAAGAAATAGTGGCGCGTCATGGAAAACATAAGACGTTGACAGGTGTGTTATTCAGTTTTATTACTTAAATGTCATATTTTGTTTTTAGTATTGTATTTGAATTACGTAACTATTAATATTAATATTTCACAAAACACAAACTGAATGTACCAATGAATAAACTATAAGTATGACATTTATGTAATAAAACTTAATAACACACCTGTCAACGTCATTTGTTTTCCATGGCGCACCACGATTCCCTTATTATCCTGTGGACCGTGAGCGCGCTAGCTGTGCCGGTTTATAGTACGTGTCGGATCGCACAACTTATATTAGTAACTTTATTTACCTATCTTATCAAATAGCAAAAATATACTAAAACCTGTATCTTTTGACTCAGGCTGTATAAAAAAAGAAAAAACAACGTATAAATATGATTATTAACATTTTGATTTTTTTCAATAAAAACAATTGCTTTAGATCTTGCAAATGCCATTTCATATACTGTAAACATCTGCAAGTATTAAAATTTTTGTTAATTGAAGATAACTTACAGTTACAATTGGATCCATATAATGAAGATGCCAATGAATTAATTCAGAGGATACAGCCTGCAAAAGAACGTAAAGATTTAGCAGAATATTATTATAGTCAAGGCGATTACTTGAATGGCATACATCTAATATCAGAAGTAATAGAAATTAGCCCATGGGCTGCAAATCTATTTGAACTACGTCAAGAGATGCATTTGGAGAATAACGATATTTTATCTGCAGTTGCTGATATTCGAGCGGCCACAAAACTACAATCTGATAACACGAAAGGTTACTTTACTCTTTCTTCTCTCTTATATCAGCTAGGTCATGCAACAGATGCATTAAAGTCGATAAGAGAATGTTTAAAATTGGATCCTGAACATAAAGATTGCTTTCCATTGTATAAAAAAATTAAGAAAGTGGAAAAGTTCCTAACCGAGGCTGAAAATTACATAGAAGAACAAAATTTTGCGGAATGCATTGCATCTGCAGAAAAGGCCTTAAAAAATGAAAAGGAAGTACCAATGATTATATATGAAGCTAAAAGTCTTTTATGTACTTGTTATACCAAAGATGAACAAATGTCCGAAGCCATCACGTCTTGCGGAGAAGCATTAGATATAAATAAAGATGCAAATGTATACTGTGATCGAGCCGATGCATACATACAGTCTGAACTGTATGATGATGCCATAAGGGACTTTAAGTCTGCATTAGAAATTGATCAACATTTAGAACGGGCAAAGGAAGGCATTGAAAAGGCTAAGAAATTGCAACATCAAGCAGAAAGAAGGGATTACTACAAAATACTAGAAGTAAAACGAACAGCATCTAAAAAGGATATTGTTAAAGCATATAGAAAAATGGCACAAAAGTGGCATCCCGATAACTACCAACTTGATGAAAAAATGAAAAAAATTGCGGAAAAGAAGTTTATTGATATTGCAGCAGCAAAAGAGGTATTTACCAAATGTTCTCTTCCTAATGTCAGGTTTGATTAATTTATTTTCATTATTTATAGGTGTTGACAGATGAAGAGAAACGACGACAGTTTGATAATGGTGAAGATCCTTTAGATCCAGAATCTGGAAAATCAGGCATGCCGAATTTCCAACATTTCCAATCTTTCCACGGCAGTCCGTTCCAATTTCGTTTCCACTTTAACTGATGCGTTAATTAAGAAGCCTGTGGTGATAAAACCTCCGAATATGCGTGTGTGCTGTGCATTTCGGTGTTTAAACTTAAAAACGCCGAAATCTTAAAGTGAATTTATTTGTAAATAGTGAACATGTGATGTTGACAATTTCTATGATTTCTGTATATAATATATACATGCTTTCCTTTTTATTAAAATTTAATTTATAAATCGTTAGTTATTTTGTATATTTTAATAATATTTATGATATTTTATTAATTAAACAAGATAACTTTGGTCATGTACAATATTAAACCTCTCAAGTATGCCATATCGTATAATGTTCTTGTAAGTACGTACATAGTCTGAAATACAAAACATATCTTTCTACAATAAATAAAGTTTAATATGTGCAATAGTTGAAAAATGTTTACATTAAAACTGCAGGTTTACTTATATGAGTATGCACTTCACTATTATTTGAACTGATAAAAGCTTATTACCCTGATGAATTTTTGATATACCCTCGCATTCCAAAGCTCGTCGAAATCGAACCATTCGTTTGGGAGTTATGGAGTGCATACCCACCCACAAACATATTTTTTAACCTTCCATCCAACGGGTAGGTTAAAAATCACAACCAAACGGGTTTTGAATAGTTTGAATATTTTTTTTGTTTATAAATTCCATTTATTTTGAATTTTTTTAATTTGCTACTTGGATTGGTTTGTTTTAACTGGATAAGAAAAAAATATTTTGTGAAAAAACAACGGACATCGAATTTGTCATTTAATATCGAAAACATTACATTTTTACAGTTTTCACTAAGAAAAATTTAAAAAAATGAATAATGTTAATACTAGAAAACTATACGGTGTAAAATACAATAAGGAATTTAAAAGAAAAACACGAAAATATGTTGAGGACAATTTCGATGCACAAAATATAGAGGCGTCAACTTTACACGGGTTGGGTCTAATAGGCCAAAATCTCTTATCTTTTGGAAATGACGAGCTAAAAATATCAAAACCAGGTGAAAACATTTTTGCATTAAGGTTAGGAAGGTACTGAGAAGCCCAATAATTTACGGATAACAATAAAATAAATATTTATAAAAATAAAATTCTGTTGGGTCTTTCAGACCCAACCCGTTGGATGAAGGGTTAATACCCTTTTTCTTTGGGTTTCTAGAGGTCCAAAACGTATTTCCGTAAAGTCTCGAATTCGAATATTTGCATGAAACCAATACTTCTCTATACTGAAAGTATAGGAAAGAAGAATCAGCGAAATGTTTCGCATGGATTTTCCCATACTTTAGAAATACTAGTTGCTTATCATGTTTTCAAGAATATTTCAGTATTATGTTATTAACGTCTTATGGAGGTCGAGTTCCAGCAGTGGCCAAGGGCACACGTGTTAACGATGCCACTTCAGCTTTTAAATGTAAAACTGCGATTTTGACCGTTTGAAAAGACAATTTTAGTGTAGTTCCAGTTATCAAAAACAAGAAAACGAGAATTACCTGTGGGATTAAATGTACCACCTGGATTACCTGCCGATGTCACAACAGATGAAAGGAAACCGGAAAATGGATAATCAGCAAACAGTTAAAGCTAAGTTATAAATATAAGTAGTAATTTCTAATAGAGAATAAATAGATATAATCCCCAAGATAAATTAAGAACAGGCGGCTGTAAGTAGATATTAAACAATACAAATAATTTAAAAAAAGTAGATATTGTTATATTCTATTAGGGCAGTCTGTTAGGCAATAGAGTTTATTTTCGTCCAAACCCGACAATAGAGAACGCCAACAGACAAATTCCTGGAACTCGCCATAAAGGTCTTGAAGCAGGTAGATTTCTAATGGTCTTTTCGGCAGAAAAAGGCAAACGAGATCCGTTACAATTTAGGAAAGTTATTATTATTAAAGGCTATACATTCCCGTAGGAATTGGAACCGCCCCTAAGGGGCTCTTCTGACTGTTTCAGTGTTGGTGGTGCGTCACTCCACTACACTACACTATCTTCATTACACTTCTGTTCTTTTATGTTTTATAGGTTGATGTGTCTTGCAGCTTTTTTCACTATTATTTTCCATTCTCTTCTGTTTTTCATTTTCTCACCCCATCCTTTGACTCTCATTCTTTTTAAATCTTCCACTACTTGTTCTTCCCAGCGTACTTTTGGCCTCCCCCTTGGTCTCGTCTGTGGCTTCCAATTTGTCATCTTTTTCACTACTTTCTCCCCACTCATCCGTTTTATATGCCCATACCACCTTATTCTTTTGGATTTTATTACTCTGACTATATTCTCGTTTTCTAATATTTCTTCTACCTCTCTATTCGTTAGTCTCCTATATTGTTCCTCGCTTATCTTCTTTCCTCCAAATATTTTCTTATTATTTTCCTCTCAAAAACCTTCAGTTTCTCTTCGTCTCTTTTTGTGAGGCACATATTTTCCGCCGCATACGTCACCACCGGTCTTATCACTGTTCTGTATACTCTTAATTTCGTCTTCTTACTTATCTTTTTGTTATTCATTATCGTTTTGTGTCCGTAGTATGCTTTATAGCCCGACTGTATCTTCTGTTCTATCTCTTCCCTTCCGCTGTTCTTTCTATTTATTATTGTCCCTAAGTATTTATAACTTTCTACTTCTTCTATATTATATTTTCCTATTGTTATTACTCCGTTATTAACTCGTTCCTCTTTTCTTGTAATTTTCATATATTTGGTTTTCTCTTGGTTTATTTCTAGGCCTCTTTCTTTTGCTTCTTTACTAATCATCTCCATTGTTTCTTCCAAACTTTTCCTATCCCTTGCTATCAGTGCTATGTCATCGGCATATGTTACTACTTGTATAGCTTTCTCTATTATTGTTCCTTTAATTTCGCATTCTTTCATTATTCCTTCTATTGCAATATTGAACAGTGTTGCCGATAATCCATCTCCTTGTCGTACTCCTTCATATATTTCTATTTTTTCTGTTAGTCCTTCATGTGTTAGTACCTCTGCTTTCGATCCTTCCATAGTCATGTTTATTAATCTTATCAGTTTTTTGGGTATCCCCATTTTCCTCGCATCTCTTGTAACCGATCTTCTTTTAACTGTATCGAATGCCTGCCTATAGTCTATAAATACTATTTCTACCTCTATGTCTTGTTCATAACACTTTTCTACTATTTGTTTTAGCGTATGGGTTGCATCTATTGTTGATCGCCCTTGTCTGAACCCATTCTGGTACTCTCCTATTCTTTCCTCTGTAAACTTATTTAGTTTTTTTAGTATTAATGTTGTTAGTATCTTGTACACTAAATTCAGTAGGGTTATCCTTCTATAATTTTCACATAGCATTAAGTCTCCTTTCTTTGGTATTGGTATTATAATTCCGGACCTCCACTCCTCGGGTATCTCCTCTTTCCTCCATATTTGCTTCATTAATTCATAAATCCTTTTTTTGACTTCCTCTCCTCCTTCCTTCAGCATTTCGCCGCATATACTGTCTGGTCCTGCTGCTTTTCTATTTCTCAAATTTTTAATTACCTCGCCCACTTCTTCTTCTGATGGTTCTTCTACTTCTACCTCTACTTCCTCTTCCTCTTCGCCAATCCTCTCTTCGGCTTCTTCCTTCGTTGTTGTTTCTTTCATATATCTTTCCCATTCTTTCTTGTCTATATTAACCGTGGTTTTTCTTCTTCTTTTTTGTTTTCTAATTTCCTGGTATAACCTTGCGTTATTTTTACTGTCTTTTTCTATATCGTTCATCATGTCGTCAATCCACTTCTGTTTTTTGTTTCTTATTACTCTAGCTGTTTCTTTCCTTATTTGTTTGTATTCTTCATAATCATTCTCTCTGTTTGTTCTTATCCATTTTAACCTTTTCTCTTTCTTCCTTTTTATTAGTATTTCACATTGCCCGTCAAACCAATCTTTTCTGTATTGTTCCTTTCTTCGACCTATTATTTTTATGCTCTCCCATGCTGTTTCTATATTGTCATTTTCCTTCTCTTTGCTTAGCTTCTTCTTTAATTCTTTTCCATACTCTCTTCTTTTTTCACTGTTCTGTAGTGCTTCCATATTCCATTTTCTTTTTAGGCTTCTTTCCTGACTGTTCCTTACTACTCTCAGTTTCACTTTCGCTATCACCAATTGGTGATCCGTGTCTACACTTGTCCCTCTATATGATCTTACATCTTGTATCATTTTTTGCTCCTTCTTTTTAATTATGATATGGTCAATTTGATTTCCTTCGGACTTTCCTGGTAGTAACCATGTCATTTTATGCTCCTTTTTATGTTGGAATATTGTACTAGCTATTATCATATTCATTTGTGCTGCTAGATTACATAGTCTCATTCCATTATCTGTGGTTTTGTCATGTATGGTATGTTTCCCTGCCACTTTCCTTATGTACTCCTCCTTCCCTATCTTAGCGTTAAGGTCTCCTGTTATTATTATTGTGTCGTGTTTCGGTATACTTTCACATACTTCTTCTAATTTTTCGTAGAACTTATCTTTTTCCATTTCTGTTGCCGCTTCTGTGGGTGCGTATGCATTTATTATTGTAATGTTTGCTATGTTATTTTTTATTCGTAGGTACGATATCCTGCCATTTACTTTCTTAAATTCTATTGTTCTTTTCATTACCTCCTTATTTACCATGAACGCAGTTCCATTCTTTCCTTGTTTTTCTTCCCCTCCATACATCATTGTAAATTTTTCCCTCTCTATTCTTCCTTCTCCTTTCCATCTTATTTCTTGTATTGCCAATATTCCTATTTTGTATCTCTCCATCTCTTTCCATATTTCTTCCATTTTCCCCATTTCTAGCATTGTTCTCACGTTCCATGTTCCAATTCTCATTTTCGATTTCTCTTTGTTTTTCTTCTTTTTCATTTCTTTTCCTGTTTTCTTTTTGTCTTCCTGTTCTTTATTTCGTTGTCCTTTCTTGTTGCTTATCGTCCTTTGTGTTTCCGTCCGGCTCTCGTTTCCTGTTAGTTTTTTGGATTGTGTTGTGATCTTGCTGTCTTCGTAATGTTCCTCAGGGTTTCATTTAAGTTCTCTTCGTATCGTGAGGCCACTTTTTCATTCTCCCTTCTTTCCTTTACATGTGGTGTTAGCATGTTAGGAAAGTTAGAACCAAAATTAATTCACACTCAACAGGCGGGAAAATTCAAGCAAACGAATTCTTTTACGTGCGCCGCGAATCCTACAATAAAGTACAATAATTTTCCATTAGATTAATTGATTTAATCACCGATATTTGTATTGAAAATACATTTTTTTTAAGTATTATGTTTGTATAGATGGTTATTTATTATATAATCTAAAGTAGTGATATACACCTAACATTAAGAAACTTTATATATTAAGTTGTAGAGCATCTGGGGAGTATGTTTATGTTCATGTAATTTAAGTAAGGTTTGGAGCGTAATGTTGAATTTAAGGCTCAGAACCGGGTATGTAAAATTAGATTGGTTCTAGTATCTAACATTAACGTCTGATGTCAATCAGAACTAGTAGTATTAAAAGGTGCGTAAACATATACACGGAAGTGTACACACCAGCAAACCAACGGAAGTCATCAGAAGCAGGAAACACAATACCTACCATGGAACAGGAACAGCATATACGGACAGACACAAATTGACAGTGTGGAAAATCCCAGGAGATGGAAACTATTTATTCGCCTCAATAGCAGACCAAAACACAAATGTCACAGCAACGCGAGAACAGCTCAAAAAAAAGAAGCTTTCATCTTAAGGAAAAAAATTGTGTCATACATCAGAGAAAACCCACAAAAATTCTAAATGCAACTGGAGGAAAATGTAAGAAACGTGGCTCCGCGCTACGACCATCTAGCACATACCTACAGCCCAGCACTACAAACAGAAGCCTACTTAGAAGACCTAGGGAAAGAAGAATTTGGGGGAGGAGCCGAATCAATAGCAGAAGCAGCAGAAATACTAAAGGCGTCAATAGAAATACACTGCAAAGCAGGTCCAACCTCCACACACACTCCGGTAGACAACAATCAACCACCCAGGGCAATAAGAAGCCAAAGAAGAAAAGGAATCCATAGGAAGCAGGAATGGAACGCCAAATATGACCATCAAAGAATAGTATTAAGTAGTTTATTAGCTATTAGGAAATTAAGATATTTTCTATCTGTAATCTTAGAACAATAGATATGTGTAAAATAAGAACAATGTGAAACTTTGATACCAAAGTTTATTAGGTTAAAATGCATAATGGTTTTGGTTACGTACTCAAAACACCCATTGATGCATAGCTTACTAACTACCCGGTGTTGCAGCAGCAGTGTCTTGCGGTATGCATTGCAGACATGCTAACGCGGTTCAACACCCCACCCGATCCCACCTATCACATAAATTCCTACCCACCTACTGGCATGGCGTGGGCCTGGCGTAATCCAGGATCGACCCTCGAGTCAGCTCCATGTCAGATGATGATGATGATTATGTTATTAACGTCTTATGGACCAACAATGACACAATAAAATCTGTTTGTATAATTTTGAATAATATACAGGGTGAGTATCATTTAAGTGCCACTCCACTATTTTTTTCTAAAATATTGGGAATATCAAATTTTTTTTCTTAATAAAAATTGTTATTTTAAATGGAACGTTGTGTATGTTATTGCATTTTTATAGTCTACATTTAATTGTTCATCTAAAAGTGTAAACTGCTATCTTAAAATTAGTGGTTTTCGAGATATTTGACTTTGCATTTCCCCTGCACACCAGAGAGAAACACTATTCTGCACTGATCACGACCACAAGCAGACCAATATAACACATCAAGCATACAGCGTCCACTTAAACATATGTTTTGCCGGGGGCATAATTTGTTACTGCATTTACAAATTGAATAAAAAAAATTTTTTATATTTGCAATTTACAATTCAATTAAACTGAAGTTTTGTATAATCGTCTGTTTATTACTGAACAAAACTGCATGAACTTTTGATTTGCAAAAATTCATAGCAGATGTAAACGACAAACTAGTGATGGCACACGAACTAAATTGTAGCTCATTCCCAGCTTTATCAACTTACAGAATTAAAGAAAAAGGTGTGACCAGTTTTATAGTAGGTAATAGTTTTTTGATAAAGTCAAAATTTCAAAGTCAAAGTTTTTTATTTGCAGTTTTAGTAGTTCCAAAAGTTTTCGTAGCTTATAACATTTTGTTCTCGTAGGGCACTCCCAATATCACATTTCATTCCGATCTGATTACTCGATTTTGAATAAATAGGTGTTAAAACAACTATTCATAAACACATAAAAGGCATTGGATTTGTTCTAGTCTTCTATAACATTCAAGTCATAGATTTAGAAAATTCGTTTTCCGAAAAAAATTCTACCCAAAAAACATATCTAACTTCTGCTTCCGGTTTCGATTTTTTTTAAAAGCATATTTCCCTGATAAATTTTTGACATATATGCCCAAGCATTTAGAAGCTCATCAAAATCGGGACATTTGATTAAGAGTTATGGAGCGCAGATAGGTACCCAGCCACTCACAGGCAGACATTTTTTTAAAAAACACGTTTTTGGGTGCCTGGTCATCCAAAACATGTATTTCCGTCAAAATCTCGAATTCAAATATATGCATGAAATTAATACTTCCCTATAATATTGAAAGTATAGAAATGTAAAATACTGCGAAAACATTCTATTTTTAAAAGTGGCGCCTTATTCTAGGTATTTTCTTCTGCAATGTTTACAGAATTTAGTGACAAAATCTTTCGTATCGGAAATACTTCAAGTAGGTACGTATTTTAGTGTTGTTGTATGTTAATGTTAGAAATTTTATTTAATTAAGGTAAATATAATGAGAAATACAAATTGAAAACAATAAAATAAACCTTCAGGTACATATTACTTTCCACGGATGATATTTTTCTACCGTTTTCATTAGTGATGTTATGAGATAACCTAAGCGTTTACATGTGGATTTTTTCAGCAATGGCAGACAGCAGTGCTAAACCAAAAGCAAAACCAGAAAAGAAGGAAAAAGCCAAAGCACCAGCTGCGGCTGAAAAACCTACATTGAAGAAGCGGCCTTTTAAACGCCATGGACGTTTGTATGCAAAGGCTATTTTCACTGGTTACAAAAGAGGCCTTCGCAACCAACACGAAAATACTGCCCTCCTGAAAATTGAAGGAACCAGCGATAAAGACCACAGTTGGTTCTACGTAGGAAAAAAATGTGTATATGTATACAAAGCCAAGAACAAGACATGTGTACCTGGCAAACCAAAAAGCAAGAAATCAAAAGTTCGTGCTATTTGGGGTAAAGTAACCAGACCACATGGATGTACTGGTGCAGTAAGAGCAAAGTTTAAGAGAAATTTACCAGCAAAGGCTATGGGACATCGTATTCGCATTGTAAGTATTATTAATAGTTGCGATTTTGAACGAACAGATAAAAGCAAAACTTGATATTTATGTGAAGTACTAATTTTATCTACAATGCCATTCCCGTGAAGAGCGTATTCCTTGTATGAAACTAGGTGCACAATGTGCTAATGAAATTTCCAGGCTCTATTGGTATAAGATAAAGGATGTTTAAGGAGAACGATTGGTTCCACCCATACTAGCTTCTGTGCTGTATGAATAACATTTGTTAATTATGAATGAGAAATATGTTGGAACAAAATTTTAAAGATTTGTCTCAAGTTTTAACCATCTTTCCGATTGAAAACTTAAGATAGATATTGAAAAATTTGGTCTGCTTTTTTGTAGAACGGAAAATTTCCGATCATGCGAGATTAGGAAGTATATTTCTAACTGCAATAGTTTGGGCTATAGAAATTTATCAAAAGTGCTTTCAAAACGGTCAGTTTGCCGTAACTACAGGCATCGTCTCCTGTGCACCGGTTAATAATTAGGTAAAAATATCTAAATGTTGTTTAAAAATTGTAGAAAAAATTACATATTATCTACAGATTGTAAAGAAACGTAACATCTCTGAACAAAATTTTTTATTAAACTTTTAAACCTTTGTGTAAATTACAAAATTTAAAGTTGAATGTTTTTGTTATCTTGAAACTGCATTAGTCATTAAATTAATATTGTGTAATTATGATTTTTTTTAAATTTGTAGCTTTTTTGTCCTCTGTTCAGAAATCTAAAAAACTTTTTTTAAGTACTACCAACAAACTCTTCAAAAGTACTTTAAAAAATAAAATATTTTATTCTCAACTTGAAAAAAAAATTTTTTATCGTGTCCACCACCTTACCTACTATTTCTAAAAATTTCTTTAATTTTTGTAATAAACTATTTATTATGAACAATTTTATTTAATTTTTCAATAACACAAAATTTTCTATATTTTTATAAACTTCAACCATATAATTAAAGTTAAAAAAAAATATTTATTGTTGAAATTCATTTAAACGATAAAAAAGAATAAAAATGGTGGCTGAAATAAATGCTTAATATTTTTTTCTTCGATTCTCGTAAATAACGCTGTTTTTAAAAAGTATAAGGAACATACAATTTCTCACAGATAATTTAAACAATTCTTAATTAAAAAAATGTTTATTTTAACAATAAATAATTTTTTGCATCTTTGATTATAAGAGCTAAGTTTATAAAAATATAGAGAATTTTATGTGTTCAATCAAAAATTGAATAAAATTGTTATTAACAAATTTTTTATAACAAAAATTGAAACAAAAGATTTGAAATTGTTCTAGTGCTCCTTTTTTTGCAATGATTTGAGGTGACACATTATATTTTAAACCAGAAATTGGAATTTTTTCTATTGTTTTTTAACATTTGTTAATAGTGGGTAATAAAATATAGATTTCTCGATAAAGGGGATAAAAAAATCTAGTAAATTAAAAAAATCGTAACGTTACGATAATTATTTAATGAGTAATGAGGTTTTCAAGATATCAAAAACATTCAACTTTTTGAATTTTTACAAAAATGTTAAAAAAATTAATAAAAATCTGTAAAGGTACCCATTCACGTTCAGTCGGCCGGCCGATATTTGCCTGAAAGGCCATAGCTGGTCGGCCGCTTTGCGCTACACACGCAGAGTTAAGTGACAAGTCACTGCCTGGCGGCGGCCTGTTGACTGTTGCAACTGTTCGTGTGTAGTAGTTCGCCGGCCGGCATTGGACTGCAGGCTTAATTTTAATCCCAACAAAAATCGTGGTCATTTTTTGCTTCGACGTCACCGAAGAAAATGGCAAACCAGCCTAATTTTATGAAAGATTTTATTGATTTGTACCGTAAACATAAATGTTTATGGAAAATAAAAGACAGCGTATATATAGCAACAGAGCTTTGCGAACAAAAGCATATGAAGAACTTCTGGAATTTTATAAAACAGTAGATGCTGACGCTACTGTAGAATCTTTTTAACCACTCTTTCATCCAAATTGTTTTCTTTTTCCTTTTTTTTTCTCTGGTCGTGTGATAAAATAACAATTGCAGCGGCGTACTCTTCTGATGACATGTTTCAACTGTCGATAATAAACGGATGGTCTGTAGTGAAATTTAACAAAACTGAAGGCCACTATCGAAACCGGCAGAAAACTGTCGGACGCAATCGGTGAACAAAACTGCAGGTGTAGTTTGAGTATCGATAACGGCCGTCCGGACAGTCCACGGACTGCCGGCCAGGACGGACAGTCCACGGACTGCCGGCTGACTGAACGTGAATAGGTTCAACTTAAACATCCTCTAATTTGTATACTATTAGAGCCTGGACATTTTCGGTTGTACACTATGCACTTAATTTATACAAGAAATACACCCTCGCCGGATTGGTGCGAATTATAGGACGCTCATATAGTAATCCCTAGTTTTGATTGCAAATTTTAAAGTTTTGGAAATATGTTTACACCATCCTTGGCAAAGTTAGCAGCTATAGAATGTTTTCTAATGTGCTGTGCTTGCAACAGTGTTTAAAGATATAATTGTCACTCGTAATTAACACTGTTATTTAAGCTTTAATTTGATGCTGAAGATTAACAAACTTTTGCTTGGTTCATTTTATTTATTTTTTGCCGATTTTCAATGATGTCTAAGACATTTGAAACCTGAACACTTCTGTGTAGAAAATATACATTTACTGAGAAAATCTTGTCATTATTTGTACAAACTTTACGCAATACATTTGTTGACTGTGGTAACGTTGATTCTTTTCTTTTGCAGATGCTGTACCCATCTAGAATTTAGGTAGGTGTACTTTTTACGTTGTAACATAAAAAATAAAAACTGTCAATAAACAAATTTTTATTGGCTAAATACTGCGTTTTATTTTAGTAATAGTTGCGAATATTATTGTGATGAATTTACATTTTCAGTACTGTAATTATTAAGTCCTGGGTGTTGTAAACTTTGCAGTTTGAATCGAGAGTACAGCAGTCTTCAACAAACAGATAATGTTTTAAAAGTTGGTTAAAATAAAACTAAGTAAACTTGCAAAGTACATAATTCTTAATTATAGATGCCGTCTAATTGTTTAGATTAATTAAGGTTCTTTAAAGGACAATTACTGTTTTCATCCCACTACTGTGTAGGCTGAAACCATTTATTACAAAACAATCTACAGAGTGGCTAAGAAAACCCCGGCCACTCTTCTTGCGGCGGTCAAGAGATGGCGCTTTTGTAAAGAAAAATTAAATTAAAATACTGACAACAACGCAGAATCCAAGACGTTTTAGTTGTTTTGATTTAATATGGGGCGTATTTAATAACTAAAACGTCTCTGATACTGCGTTGTTGCCAGTATTTTAATTTAATTTTTCTTTACTAAAGCGCCATCTCTTGACCGCCGCAAGAAAGGTGGACGGGTTTTCCTAGCCACTCTGTATATCCTGAAAAAGCAACAAACTAAAGGTTAGCATCTGCAGTATAAATCAGAATGTAGAAAAGAAACGTAGAGCGAGAGAGAGGAGCTTTAATAATAATTATAACTAGTGTTACCCCAGCGCACAATGCATTGACAGAACCGGCGAAATGCTAAGTTACGTGATGCATTAGTTCCAATAATGAAACGCGGCGTTAGTGTAGATGTCGCCTCAAGTGAAGCGCGTCTAGCAGACTTTCATATATATTATAAATTAAAATAATTATTATTGAAAAATCGACGTAGAATAAAAATGTTTCATGTTCCATCTGAGGATAGAGACCTTTCATTGAAAAAAAAAAGGTCCAAATTGGTGAAGCGGTAGCCGCTGGAGGAACCGGAGAAAAAAAACCTTTGAGCTTTTATATAATATGTATGGATATGGATAATCTTTATTATAGCAAAAAGCTAGTTCACAACAGCTAGTAACTAAACTAACTGATGCAATTAAGAGACTATGTTTTCTTCTAAATAAGAAAAAGGAGAAGGAAATTATAACCAAAATGATTGCACAAAAACGAAACAAATAATTGCTGCTGGTGACCTAAGTATGTGAAATGAATTGATGCTTTATGGAAGGAGTTGATGCAAGTTTTCATATTTCCCCAAGTTTTATGTCTTACAACTTTACTCATCATAGCGACAGCCATGCACCACCAAATGTCTCCAACATTTTGATTTACCATTCATTTTTAAATAAAAAACTAAATTGTTGATTTGTACCAGATAATATAAAATCAGCAACTTGTCACTTAGTTACAAAATTAAGATCTAGTATCAAACTAAAATGATTTTATTCGTCTTGTTAAAAAATTGTATTAGTTGCATCCCTTATTGTCATAAACGTGAGTTTTTTTTTAAATTGTTAAGAAAACTTCCAATGCACTTTATTTGTAGTCTATATTAGCTCTTCTGTTATGAGGGTTGCATAGCTGTGCTTGACTTCCAAATGAAAACTGAACATCTACTTAGGATGACTTTTATAAGTAAACAGCTGGCTAACCTATTAATGCCTGTATTACTACTTCAAACATATATTAAGTTGTATAACATTTAATAGAAAAATGAAACATTACAGCAGTGTTTATATAATAAAACTGGTATCTGTATTTTATTCCCATTGTTCAATAGCAATAAGATGTGAAGGGATTCACTTCCATTTCACATGGGTATCATATTAACAGTTTTTACTTTTAAATTTTCATTTAGTGATCTTCGATAACTAGAATTGTATGAGATAGGGCTGGAAGCTGTTCAGATCATTAGGTTTATAAATAGAATGCATAGGATTCCAATTCTAGGGTGCCCGATTTTCGAGGTTTATCATTGGAATTATCTTGTTTATTTGAAGAGATATGTGGATGGTTACATTGGATGGAAGGTACAACATTTTTACAAATCGGTAAAATTGAATTTAAAAAACAAGTATTTACTTAAACATTTACAACTTAAAGGATTTGAGCACAAACAAGCGAAAAAAGAGAGATTAATCAATGTCATAAAAAGGAGCGAAGCACTTGGCCTGGATTTTCCTATACTTTTATATATCTAATCACAACAATCTAACTAAGAACTGTTTTTAGTTGTAGGATATTTAAATATAAAACCCTGCTAATCCCTCTTTGCAAGGACAACTAAACTACCTGCTGGGTAGAAATTTTAGGCTCCTACAGTACAAAGCTACAAGGTCAGATTTTGACTATTATCACTGGATTATACTATGTTCATCTCTTATGCTGTAGGTCTTTCCTAATTTACCTTGCCTATTCTTAAGTTATCACTGATTTTTTAAATATATGTTTTGATTAAACAACGAAAAACGGAAGAAAAATTTCGATTTACAAAATTAGAGAAGGAGAGGAACCATTAACCCACCCCTCTAAATATTGCTGCACCAAAAATTAAGTTCTTAATCTGATTCTACTAATTCTATTAATCGAGCAATTTAGCTCAAACAAATTTTTTATCGTACCCCGTTTATTAAAGAGAGGCTTGAATTTTCTGTTTTTTTTTAATTCATAGAAGGCGTCCAGAGAAAGTGGACTGGCACATGAACCAAATTGTAGCTCATTTACAGCTCTACTAGCCTATAAAACTTAAAAACAACCGTGTAACCAGTTTTTCAGCAATGTTTGAGTATTTTTTTGAAATTTTGGTAATTTTTTCACTCGTAGCTTTTTACTTTTAGAAAATTTTTGTGCGCAGTAGCATTGTGTTGTAACATACGGCTATTACGATAAAATATTTGAATTCGATCTGTCAACTTGTTTTCGAGTAATAGGGCGCTAAATTCAACATTTTCAAAAAATCGTAGCGGCCGCAATTATGAAGCTACATAGTTCGGAAAAAAACGTTGAATTTGCCGGATTTAGTTTTAAAATTTCCAAAAATTGATGTTTGGAAAAATTTGCTACCAAAAATGCATGTCTAACTTCCGTTTCGGATTTTTTTAAAGGCTTATTTTCTCGATGAATTTTTGATTGTACCTGCACATTCCAAAGCCTATTGAAATTGAAACATATGTTTGGGAGTTATACACATACTCACAAACAGACATTTTTATACTCTTTTTTGGGTTCCTGGAGGTCTAAAACATGTTTCGTCAAAATCTGGATTTCTAACATTTTTTAAAGCAATTAGAAAAGCGTTTGCATAAAAATTTAGGCAAATAGAAACAGAAGAACATATTCTAGAACTGGTAATTCTATTTAATATGGTACGGGATAGACTAGTTGACCCACACATTTACGAAGAAACAGTTCCAAGTTATGAAGAAATTTTAAGAATTAGTCCTGGATTGTTGTGAAGACTTGCAATTAGTTTTCAAACAGTGCGCAGCGGAAGTTACCAACAATCTCAAGGAGCATTTCCTAAATGAAAAAAAAATACTGTTTTTGAAATACAATTGGTATTTTATAATATACACTGTGAAAATGTATTTTGCAATTTGTATATCGCATACCTTTATTGAAGCATTTTGTATGTTCAGAAAACTTAATCAAGGGTGGCGTTAAGAAACAATCGCGTGTCTTTGATTGATTTTCGAATGCTATTATTCTGAAATTAATGTGTGAAAATTAACGATGCATATTGTGTATTAATTTGAGATATGTGCTGTTGTTTTCACCGCCCCTCTTGATTATAGTTATTTAAGTATCAAGGAATGTAAGGACGTAATAACATCCGAGGTAGGCGAATACGAGCTGAGGCGGAGCCGAAGCTTGTCGCCTGCCGAGGTTGTTATTAGTCGATACGTTCCGTGTTACTTATTAAATTTTTCACGCTACCGGCAATGTAAGTAGGCCTACAGGTAGAAATTTAATCATATTTTTAAAAGTTCGTTTTGACAGCTGTCATCGCAATTATTTTTTAAAAGCCCCATTATTCTAAGTTGTCTGTGCTTGTTACCATATCAACGAACAGTTAAAATCAATATTATTTTCCTAGGAATGTAAGTGACACTATTAAGTTCCGTCGTCAAGGGTAACTAGTACACGAATGTTATCAGCCATTTACGATCCCTGTAGCTATGGATGTAAGGCCTACTTACATTGCCGGTAGCGTGAAAAGTATTTTTCGTTGCTCTGTATTATGATAACATGTAGTTACGAGACACACTTGTAATTCATAGCCAACTGTAATTAGAAATTTTTTTGATTGTTTGTTGTAATGAATGTCTTCAAATTAAATTTCTAAAGTTTGTGGCAATTATAAAACCTGTTTAATTTTTGTTTATTATGAATTTGTAATGAGGTAACAGTAGAGATCTTTTGTATTCTCAAAAGGGATTACTTAAATTGCTATTTAATTTTGTTCAAAAGTGTTGGATATACTCCTTAATGTATTTTGTAATTTGTGTGTTGTGTTACCTGTATTGGTAGCGTAAACGGGAGACTTTTGTTTAGTTTCGCTGGGCATGAAAGGTAATAATGTATGGACTGTCTCAAGATTGTAAACTTATACCTCCGTTATGAATCTCATGCAATCGCAGAACCTCATACCATATTGAAAGAGAATTCAATATACACTTTATGATGTTAACAAGCACTGAATGTTCCATTTGAAAAACAAAAGTTATTGGCATTTGAAGTTTTGCAAAATCGACATTAAATTATATGAACACCTCCTGTAATAATCTGTTGTTTTGAACATATTGCTAAATACTTTATAATGTGTTAATAGTCTTTGCAAAATAGCATTGGGTTACTTTTCCATTCCAAGATGTCGTCCAAGAAACCATTAATTTTTTGGAAAACCGCTTTTTTGATATGTGTGTTGGAGATTGAACTCCTGTTTTTAGTAACTGAAAAAACTATTATTCTGTTTGTTCCGAGGTTGTTGCAATCTCAATTCTTTTTCCTTTTTTTAAACACCAATAATGGTGAAATCTTCGTTTGGTAAATGTGTTGCCTTTTTGATTAATAAAGTTTTACAAAAACTTTAAGAAAATGGAGAAAAATTCGCTACCATCACTACATAAAAAACTAAATCACTTAATTCTGACACAAACCTGCTCAAAAACTGGGTGTAATTGTGTAGCGTCGGTAAATTGTTGTTTTTCATTGCTATGTTTAAAATACTATTTTTCTATTTTGGTTCTTTACTGACTACTTTATGAAACTCATTTGGATTTCATAAAGCAACTCCTAAAAGAATTCAAAATTTTATTTTGTTAGGTTGGTGACAACCATGTGACAACGAAACCTTCACGCGTTATAAACATAACCTTCAAATTGTAAGTTCTAAAAATTAATATTATTTAGCGTATTTTCCGCTACTTTGCGTAGCTCGGGTGGAGTGCAAGATAATTCTTCTTCCATCTTATCTTCAAATCTTAGGTATTTTAAAAATTAAATAACTTTCAAATTGTTTGTCTAAATTTTAATTTGACAGTAGTTTGAATTGTTTGAAATGTGTTTTAAATGTTACCAATAGCCACATAACAAAAACAAAAACCAAATTTTCCTAATCGATTAAATTTTTAAATTAAAATATAAAATAAGGTAATTTTTAACTTTTTGGACCAAAATAGAAAAAATAGTATAAAATACACGTTTCATAAGACATTTAAGCGCACTTGTCCATTAGAAAACTCGCCGCAAGCGGCTCGTTTTCTAACTTGGACGCGTGCTCTAAAATCATGTCTTATGAAACTTGTTTTTTAATATACTATTATTTATTTTGTTTTTTGAGACGAAGTTTTAAAATTTTGTTGACAATGTTCTATCTATAACAAATAACTCGTTAAAATTCCATAGTTTCCATTGCAAACAAGTCCAAATTTATATGCCTCCAAACAGGAGTAATTTTTTAAGCCCACTTTATGTTTTTTTATTTGGACAGGCACTACAACAGCTTTGGTCGTATTGCTCTTCTCTAACATTTAAATTTAAAACGCTAACACCCATTTAACTTGTGAGGTGGCACTCACAGCCAACCTAGATTACTATGTACGTGGTGGTCCGTAGCGTGAACCTTATCTGCCATGGCTTTTTTAGGCCAGATTGAGTTGCGCTTAATTAGCTCGCTTGCCCAAGCTAACAACAGTTCGACGAGAACAAACTACCAATCACAACATCAAGCTGCGAGCCTTAAGTTTCCCCCACGAATTGGGGGAGCTTACCTAAATCTTTACTAATTCTGCAGATCAGTGGCCGAGCTGAATCAACTCCTGTCGCGCCGCACCAAGACAAACCCAGCCTGCACAGGCGTACAACTGCCACAATGAGTCCTATGCCGTGACCAAGACGAGTGCTGCTGTTCCCCCGCAGCGTGTAAAATAAACTGGCTGTGCTGACACTTTTCCATTAATCTACATACTGTCACGTGATTATACTGTGGTAGTCTCCTACGCACCAGGTGTTCCGCGATCTACCTCGTGCACTCTTATGTTCACATCAAAGCTCATGTACGTTTATGCTATATGCCAGGCTCCATCCATACGAATTATTGTTAGGTCCATGAATATATATACCTGACTAACTGATCGATACTTTAATGGCGTGTGTGATGGACGTGACCAGGCAAAGTGCACCTTCTAGGACCCAAGTCCCTAATACCAGCAGCGCCACTCATTCCGGAGCTCACCTTCACTTGCCTAAATTATCGGCCTCCAACCACCCAGTTCATCGCCTGGGCAAATTTACAACCCGTAGGTTCACTCAGGCGTAGTGACTGTGATGCAGGAATATTTACAGCTACGGCCAGGGACGGGCATTCCATTCCAGGGGACGCGCTGCCGGTCGGTTGGTACGTAGGGGAGGGAGGACAATGAACCATGTGGAACATTGAACCACTGATATTATTAATAACTTGAGTAAGTTGATTTTGATGTAGTATAGCAAAATCTGAAACCGGAAACGGAAGTTAGACATGTTTTTACACTTACTCAAAAAGTAATCGTTTGACCGGCATCAGCTACAACTTGTTTGAGAGCTTTTTGTGGGTGGTATACGATGAAACAAAATTAATTTTGAAAATCTGAAAATGAACGCAATGGTGAGGCTACTGTAGAAAACGGAATTTCCAAGTATTTCAAATTTTCAAAATAATATTTCCCAAAAACTAGTAAAACGTTTTTCTTAAGAGTCTGTGGTCTTATAGAGGCGAACATAGTCCACAATTTCGTTTTTGTCTAAATATTATCATTCCACTGTGGACCCTCTATGAATTTTTGAAAATCAATGTTGGTACTTCTCGATTTATTAAACGGGAAACAATAGATAACTTCTGCTTAAGAAGAATTACTCATCTTCACTTGATTTTATATTCTGCCAAACAATATTTTTTTAAAGTAAAAAAAAAGGTAAGAAAAAACTTTGGCTCGTTGAACAAGTTAGGATGCGAGCAGGTAAAAGTAATACTAAAATCTGGCATCTTCTTTTCTGACGTTACGATAAACGACTAACTGAGCTGTAATAACGGTTGAAGTGGAGATTGGAATGAAGGATTGACAATATAGCTTGTTTCCTTAAAAATATAGCTTGTTTCCTTAAAAATCTAGTAGTCGGTGAACTGTACAATGTTATAATTATAAAAAATTACACTTTTGCAAACAAGGCAAGTTTTAATATCTAGTATGGGAAAGTCCTCTCGAAGTTAACACTTCAGATTTTCTACTTTAATAGCATAATAGATAGTACTTAATACATTGTCTAGATAGTACTTGTTTTTGATACATCTTAGCATTTAAGTTCAAAATTGTTATTGCAGTCAAAATAAGCTTCTGGGGGACTTTGAACCAAAGTTATTTGGGGCACTGTGAACCAGTGGTTTATTCAATGCATTCGAGGAAAAAAATAAAAATAAGCAACCAAGAAAAGAAAAATATAATAAAAAGAAAAAAGAAATGGAAAAAAGGAAGAAGAGGAAAAAAATGAAAAAAGACTAGTCAAAAAAAGGTGCAGCACGTTTAATTTGAGGAAAGTAGTGAAGAAGACAGCAATGATTGATATGGAAAAAAATTGTTTCGTCGACTTTTATTGCTCCTCAACCTCATAAAATATCGATTTTAATGTTTTTTATTACAGATTCATTGTACCCCATAATTGGGGCACATTGAACTACTGTGCAAATTTTTTAAATAAATGTTTTTAGCATAATGCAATATCTTTTTACGCTTTATGCTATGTACTTGCTGTATAAACCATTGGAGTTTGCTATAATAGAACATTCGTTTTTGAAATTCTTTAGATAATAATGTTTTATAAGCTTTTAAAAAAGTTCATTGTACTCCTCTCTCCCCTACCCATACTAGGGAGCTACACCTCACTTCGTGAAATCACTCACCCAGTTATCCATGGTCCCAATTATGGTAAAACTTGAAGTTCTCCGAGGAGAAGTGGACGTCCCCTCATATTTGGAGACGAAATTAGCGTTAGTTTGGCTACAACGCACCAGACCAATTTTAGGGCGCTGCTATCGCTATTTGTTTATTACTGTTGAAATGTGTTGGAAACTGTTTTATCGGGGATTTGAGTACATCTGTCACATCATGAATATAATTTAAGTAGAATTGGCTTCAATATTAATTATTTACGAAAAATTGCGAATTGACAATTAAACATCTCAAAATCGTTAAACATGGCAGATGGCTGTCTAACTTTTGGTTTGAATATGTGCTAAGTAATCTGCTCAATTACAGTCATCTGTGACTTAATTATAAATTGTCATTGTAGCGCCATCTTTTTGCAGATTATTAATCATATAAAACAAGCTGCCGATAGCTCACATATTTACCGTATATCTGTAGTGTTAACCTTATCTGTGATAATACAGGGTTACTCAAAAAACCATGGTTATTCAACATTTGCAACACGAGTGAACTAGTAAACTGCAGTCAAAACGTTAGATTATCCAGACACGACGCTGTTTGATTCCATTTCATTATTAATTATAATCACGTATTATTATTTGAATGGATTATTGCATAATTTAGAAATGAAGCTATAATCCTTATTAAAAGTGACTTCCTGCTTCTCCTTCATTAGAAAACACCACTAAAAACGCTGATACCTGCGTAGTACATAAAAATATTTATAAAAACACTTCTCAGGTGCGTATTTGAGATATTTGGGGGGGGGGGGGCTATGTTCTAGTAGTAAAAATTTACTAATTTTTCCTAAGCTTGTCGCTTGTATGTTGAATGAAGGTAACAGGTAAAATGCAGTAGCAAGGATATATACATTCTAGACATCTCACTAATGGTCATCTTCAGCCTTTCCGTTCATGACATGTCCTCCAGTTGGCGAAGCGATCGCCTACTTCTCGAACTTATCATGGCATTACGTCATTACTTCATTGGTGATTTCGTAGTATACAGAAATTTGGATAATAAAAAAAAAGCTGCAGGAATTTTTTTGATTTCTCGCAAGCTTTAGATTGTATAAATCGTAATCTTTTATTGGAAAGAATACATTTGTATGATTTTCGTGGTTCCGCCTTTCTGTAGATACAATCGCACCTACCTTGTATGTAGGGCACATTCACTCAGAATTGTACGTGATGAATCAGATTTTATTTCAAACAATTTAAGTATCGAGACAGGAGTCCCGCAAGGGAGTATAATGGGTCCTGTGCAGTGGCGTAGCTGAAATTTATGAGGCCCCCCCGCAAGATTACTTTTTTGGGGCCCTTTATTAACTAAAGGTAATTAATTACGCTTACCTTTACTATTGAAAACGACGACTTCGACGAACATTTTCCTTAGCGAAGTCGTCAATTATTTTATCCAGATACAGTTTCTTTGCTGCCTGTTGCTCAATGCTTAATATGGCTAAGGCAGACAAGCGCTCCTGTGCCATTGAATTTCTCACGTAAATTTAATAATTTTTAATTTAGAAAATGTTCGTTCCGCGGTTGCAACAGTCACAGGTATAGTTATAAATAATTTTAAAGCAATCAGTACATCCCGAATGCTTGATAATAATGATTTGTGTTTTTGCATTAAAAATTGTGCAAATTCGATGACCGATAACTTTTCTATTTCTGCGATTTCTTTTCTTAAGATATGTTTTAGTGATATTAGCTGTCGAGGAAAATCTGATGAGATGTCTTCAGGATATTGAGTAAAAAGATTGTTTGCGACTACATAGAGCTCATCCTCGTCCATTTTAAATAGTATCATTGGAAACAAACAATTAAACCGCTGCACAACTTCCTTTATACCACAGAATCTGTCAATCATTTGCCTTATGAGTATATCCAGGTTTGAATAGAATAAAATACATTGACTTTAAAAAATAGTTCGGGATCTGTCAACCGTTCATCTTTAGAATGTTCATCAAAAAATTTTTTCGCTAGTTTTGGTCTTTCCTTTTTACTTTCCTATACTTTCAGTATAGGGAAGTATTGATTTCATGCAAATTTTCAAAATCGAGATTTTGACGGAAATACATGTTTTGGGCTTCCAGGATCCTAAAAAAGTGGTTTTTAAAAAATGTCTGTCTGTGGGTGGGTGGGTTACGCTCCATATCTCCTGAACGGCTGGACCGATTTTGATGTGCTTTGTAATGAGGGAGTATATCAAAAATTCACCGACAAAATAAGCTTTTAAAAAAAAACCGAAACCGGAAGCGGAAGTTAAACATGTTTTTTTGGTAGCATTTTTTTCAGAAACTGAATTTTGGAAATTTTAATAGTGGAGATTAAAGAAGGCCTTAGGACAAATCAATCGATTTTTTACCGAACTCTCTAGCTTTAAAATGGCGCCCGCTACGAATTCTTGAACATTTCGACTTTAACGCCCATTTACTCAAAAACCAGTTATCTGATTGGAATCAACTACATCTTGTTTGGTAGCCCTTTAAGGGTACTATACCATGAAATATAATTAATTTTGAAAATATAAAAACGATCGCAATGGCACCACTACAAAATTTTTGAAATTTTCAAAAAAAGATTTCTCCAAAACTGCCCACACGTTTTTGTTTAAACTTTTTAAGCTGATAGAGCTGAAAATGTTCTACAATTTATTTTTTTGCGCATTGCTATAATTTCACTGTGACGCCCTCTATGAATTTTTGAAAATTGAAAATTGGTACCCTTTTATTTATTTAACGGGGGACAATAAAATATTTCTGTTAAAGCAATATAGCTCATCATTGACAGCAAAATCCGAATATTATAATATTTTTTTGATAATTTAATATTTAGGGGGGCTACTATTCCCCCTCCCCCCAAATTTTTTCGATAAAAAATTAAAAATTTGGTTTCTTGTTTTGTTTGCTCTAGGAGAATCTTTTTACAAAAAATCAAAAAATCGAATTTTTCTTGATTATAGACCTTTTGTACTTAGAAGAATTTCAGCTACTTACTATTCTTGTAGCATAGTTAGTATAGGCTAACTTTTTTATTTCATTAGATAGACTCGCAAATCCAAGAGTAAAGTTGTAGGGCAAATTCTTCTTGATTGTAATTAAGAAAAAAACTTGAGTTTCCAATTTTAATATGGCGGCCACGGTAAAAAATAACTTTTTTTTTAATAGAAACGTAGCATTTTGGCTTTAAAATCAGAAAGGTTTTGAAATTCTAAATACAAATTAATAAGAGTAATTTCTTGCTAAAAATAATACTTCTCGAGTTATTAATACATTTTCAAACATCAACACGCTTCCTTACTCGTGCCTCCGGTTCATTTCAGTTCGGCTGTTTTACATGTACTCAGTTGCAGGCGGAGCCAGCGTGGTAATGGTACGTTTAAGTTACGCTCTTCAGGCTTAAAGTTTTTATAAACGCTGTTTACTTTTACTAGCCGGGTCTAGACAGGTGTACATCAAAAGTGTTGGAAAATATAAAACAATGTTATTTTATAAGTATAGGAAAGTCCAGGCGAAGTGTTTCGCTCATTTTTAAATTCGGTTTTGATACCCCAGTTTTCTACCAATGTTGATGCCTCCTTTTTAATTTCAGCAAAGTTCTGCCTCATTTGTGTAAATATTTCTCCTGCATCTTTCAGCATTTTTGCAGCATACGATAGATCGACTTTAGGGGATTGTAGTGTTTTTGAAATCAAATCGGTAGTTTCCAAAATTTTAGATTGCACGACCGTTAAAAGTGCGAATTCATAAGTTTCCATATATTTCCGCAATGAACCCGCTTCTCCCCGCTCTTCAGCTTTTGACGTTGTTAAAATTATTTTTGCCAAAGTTTTTAGTACTGAAGAGAAGTTATATCGAACGACAAAAAGTGCATCGTGTCTAGAAGACCACCCAGTCGGACACAGTCTCTTCAATGTTGGTGCCAATCTACAGTCGCTTTGTAAAACTTGCATTAGTAGATTCCATCGCTTAATACTTTCGCTGAAAAATACACACAGTTTCTCTATGTAGTCGTAAAACTTTCTAACGGCTGGCACATTTTTTACGGAATCGTTAAGCACTAAATTGAGTTTATGTGTGGCGCAATGTACGTAAATTGCATTATTTTCAATATCCCGAATACGTTTCTGCACTCCCGAATAAACACCACTCATTACACTTGCCCCGTCATATCCTTGTCCTCTGCAATGTTTAAATGAAAGTGAATGTCTTTCAATTGTTTTAACTATTTCCTCTTCTAAACCACTAGCACTCTGATCCGATACCCGAATAAAACCTAAAAAACCCTCGGTAACTGTTAATTCCACTGGCAACTCATTCGAATCATACAGTATAGAAACATATCGTATGATGAAACTTAACTGGTCGAATATCTTGAGTAGTGTCTAATATTATTGAGTAGAAGGTAGCTTGTTTAATATTCGAAATAATTTTATTCAATAGATTTCTAGACAGAAGAGTAAGAAGTTCATTTTGAATTTACGGGCTCAAATAGTTGACTTTAAGTTTATTATTTTTATCAATAAGTTTCGATAAAACACTGTCATATTTTGCTAAAAGTTCAATAATAGCGAAAAAATTACCGCTTTGTAGTTCTCCTAGTTTTTCACGATGTCCACGAAAAGCTAAATTACACGAAGTTAATGTAATCATCAATTATTCTTTTCAAAACTTCCTTCCAAAAATTAACTTTTTGTTTCCATTGATTAGTCAGAAGCACATCAACTGTGGAATCGTTTTCCCAAGAGTCGTAGACAATACAAGCCTGCAAATGGCTCTGCTTTGTAAGC
This sequence comes from Ctenicera cuprea, assembly GCA_958336395.1. Lineage (NCBI taxonomy): Eukaryota > Metazoa > Arthropoda > Insecta > Coleoptera > Elateridae > Ctenicera > Ctenicera cuprea. The sequence continues at coordinate 38,271,975 of OY284487.1, read as the reverse complement.
CATTGCCAATCGTTCACTCCGTCGATCCAAGCTTGGGAACAATGTTTTCGGTCAGCAAAGAGCCAACACGGTTGACAATATGCACAGTTTAATTTCATTGAGTAACAAAGCCAAATCCGCGGAATTATCTGTCCAGCTGCACTTTTTTGTATGTAATAAGTGGCAGAAAAACTTCTGTTTTTCTCATCTTTTAGAAAAGGACCTTTAGGTTTGCATGGTCCAATTTTTACAATACTTCGCTTTAAGTCGAAATTCAAAATATTCTTAGGATAATAACCACGATCTGTTGGATACGGATCGTTCAGATCAGGTAGTTTATCTGCAATAGTCTTCTCCAAAACATCTTCACATTGAGTATCTTTCGTTACGTTAAAGGTATCAATCTTTAAAGCTTTAGTTTCATCTACATTAGTTAAACCAACGTCAGATTGAGTTTTCTCGAAAGATGTCGATGCATCGCTGTCCTTGGACGTTCCTGGTTTTTCAGATTCGTGTACTGACGCAAACATCGATGTTATTTTAAGGTTCTTTTTAGCAGATTCCTCTTTTGCTTTTTGAAGCTTCCGTTTTTGAGCACCACTTGCATAAAACCTCTTTCCCGCACTGGACATATTGCAGATTCACGAAAAACAATTAAAAATTAAAAACTACCCGCAATATTTACTAAATTCTTTTTCTTTTCATAAAACAATAGTAATAATCACACATCTACACGATTTCGTACAGACGAGGGACCTACATCTAGTTAACATGCAGTTAGACTAAATAAGTTAAATGTTAAATAAAGACCCTTCAAATTTCTGATTTCTGAAGTTATGTTTAATAACATAGATGCGATTTATTGCTGTGACCTATAACTGAAACAAAACAAATATATGGGCGGTTGAGAACACTATAGCTTTGTTTGGACTGTCTGTTTTATTTTGTTTTCGATAACACAACCTGACGATTTCTTAGAATGTGTAACACTTAAATTTCAAGTTGTCGTATATCGGTATTCTTTGCATTTCTACTTTAAAGGCACTGATAATTTTAAAGAGGTCCCAATTTTACAATTACTTTATCTCGGCCGCTGCGTAAATTAGGGGCCCCCTTGGCTCGGCGGCCCCCCGCAATGCGGGGTCTGCGGGGCCTTCCGCTACGCCACTGGTCCTGTGATATTTTTATTGTATATAAACGATATTGTTAAAGATATTAAAAATTTCTTCTTAACCCTCTGCGTTGATGATATATCAGCAGTTGTAACTGCACCATCCATAGATCTGCTTAGTCAAAAAGTCACGGCCTGTATATAAAAGAAGTGTCTTCCTGGTGTAAAAAAATGGATTGGTATTGAACGCTAAAAAACAGAACTTTTGTTATTTTTTCCCATAGGAACCGTTCAAGATTATAGTTTACTCGCGCGTGCAGATTCTCAATCAATGACACAAAACAATAACAAAATTTTTAAGTATCGATATGGACAGCAAATTATCGTGGGATACACACGTAAACAATCTCATCAATAATAATCTTGCGAGTAAAAGTTTTGCAATATGAGGGAAGTAATACGTATTGATGCAATAAAAAAACTACTATTTCGGCTGTGTACAATCCATACTAAATTACGGAATTTTATGTTGGGGTAACTGCACAACAATTCAAAGAGTATTCATCTTACAAAAAAGAATTATTAGAACTATGTTCAAGTTGCATCCCACTACTTCTTGTCGGCCTTACTTCAAAAATTATGGCATTCTCACTGTACACTGCTCATATACAGGGTGTTAATGAATTGTAGGGACAAACTTCTAGGGCTTGCAAAACACAACAAAGCAAACAACTTTTGTTAATAAATGTGTGTTGAAAAAAAAACGATCTAGCCATACATGTATTCGAATAACGTCAAGTTCTATCCCTGAAAGGAAACACTTTTGACCACACATTTATTAACAAAAGTTGTTTGCTTTATTGTGTTTTGTAAGGCCTAGAAGTTTGTCCCTCTACAATTCATTAACACCCTGTATACAACAGGCAGTATGTCATGTTAGAAAAAACATACACAATTTACAAAGATTCAACGACATCAACAAATATGGTACTCGTAGAGCGGATGACGTATGTCACCACGCATAGATTAGTGCAGACAAAAAATGGACTTTTCATAACATCTGTTAAACTGTATAATAGACTTGCCAAAAAAAATCTAAAGTTTTGCGGATTTAAAGCTTTTCAGGGTTTAGGTAACGCAATGGTTAAAACAAAAACGTTTTTATTCTCTTCAAGAATATTTAAATTTTTTTTGAATAATTTGTCAGATTAATTTTAATAAAGCTGTGTGGATATACATACAGACTGTGTTCATGTATGTCTGTATGTATGTGTGTGAGTCTGCATGTACACATGTGTGTAGGTTTTACATTAACTGTGACGATTTTTACATGAATACAACCAGACTGTGGCGGATCCTCTAATAGTGGCGGATTTTTCAATCCTCCACAATTTTTTCTCTTCGGAAACCGAATTCTGACGGGTTGTTTATTGGTTTAGTGCAAAAAAAAGAAAATCCTCCACAGTAGTAGTAGGATGTCAGGTGTGTATATTTCAACGGTTTGACTACATTTGTGGAGGGTTGGAAATTCACTGATATTTGCGCCCTCTACAGGTGTGATATTGAGCGGGTATTGCAATAACTGTGGCGGTTGGTTTTTAAGCGATTAAAATAAAAGAAAATCCTCCACAGTAGTAGTAGGATGTCAGGTGTGCATATTTCAACGGTTTGACTATATTTGTGGAGGGTTGTAAATTTGCGCCCTCTACAGGTGTGATATTGAGCGGGTGTTGCAATAACTGTGGCGGTTGGTTTTGTATTTTAAAATTACCTTGTAAAAGCTACCATTCTTCAATATATAAATATTTGCATCTTTCGTAAATTCATACCTACCTTATACCTAGAATTGTAAAGAAGGATCACAAGGGGTTCAAGTCGTTACGTCATTAAGCATTACTAAGAATAACCAATGTTGTGAGTTATATAAAGAATTTAGAAATTATAAAATAAAACTTCAAAGGCCTTTCTTCATAAATTTATTATATAGTTAATGCTATATGCACATTTCGATTACGATGTAACCATCTACAGTAGCAAATAGGGCTGGGACAATAATCGATTGATAATAGATTAATAATCGAATATTGCTAATCGATTATCAGGTTTTGGAATAATCAACTAATCGATTATTTTATTAATCGATTTTTGTAATTGGATGTAATTAATCGATTATTAAATAATCGATTGTCAAATAATCGATTACCAAATAGTCGGTAATCGATTATAAGTTAATCGATTACATATAATTATAAAGTAATCGATTATTGCGCATTGTTAAGTAATCAGTTGTCAAGTAAAGCAATAGGAAATAATCGCTAATTAGCTAATCGACTCTATTGTGGATTAGTGATTCGCGTGCGTGTAGACGAGGTAGACATTGTCTGTCCAAAAATTTTACAAAAATCCAATTCTATGTTGAACCATTTAAAAAACATTCATATTTTACAAGAAAAAATATATCGACCATATCACGAGCAGCTGCATTAAAAATAAGACGAAATTTTTATATTTATCGTAGCACCAAGAAAAGACAATTTAAATTTTAAAATTTGTCGAAGGTGGCTGCGCGTTTGGACTTACGAACGTAAACCGATATTGACAAGGTCCGCCTTATCGTGGTGGACTGATCGGCAATTTTTTCGCTGTAAGAGACAAATTTGATTTGGTCAAGATCAGATGTAGTTAACCATATGCACGGTAGGTGCAATAAACTCTCTTTATAAGAAAACAGATAATTGGTTCTAATATTATTTAATATATTATTACATTATAAAGTCTAGCGATTTTAAATTTTAGTGCACGGGTAATTAATAATATTGCGACATGTAAAAATAAAAGCAAAAAAATTTTGAACTATTTACTTTAAATGTAATACGTGATTGTATTTTAATATAAAGTATTAGTTGCAAAATCTTACTTTAATGGCAATAAATATTTTTTCTCTACCTATCACAAATTGATCCGGCAGCAAAACCAATTTATTTAAAAAACGTCTGGGGCTTTTCCCGAGACTTTTTTTATCGGTTTTGTTCGGTATGTTTTTTTTTTAATTTTTTTTGTCTTAGATTCGGTTTCTCCATGTTGATTTACAAAAATAGAATTTAAAAAATCCATGTTTATTTCAGAATAAATTAAATACAAAATCAACATGTACATGCAAAGGAAAATTGGGTTGTTCAATAAATTGCTATTGTTTTAAAGCTGGTTCCAGCTTGCATGCAATGAGAAAGAAATTAAAAAAAAAGACGATCCAATTTTTACCACCACTTTTCATGAATAATTTTAAATGATTTGTTTTTCTAAATTTATCGTGTAATATTTACCAAAACATTTTTCTGTAGAATGTCTGAAATACTTGATTTTTTGTGCAAAATAGTTAACCAAGTATCATTTTGGCCTGTAAGCATGGATTTTTTAATTTGTTTTTTTGTGTATGTTATTACATAAACAATTGACATGATTTACGCAGTGAAAAATAAATGACATGCCCTCGAAATACTCATTATTTTCTTTCGGTTCGAACCAACATTACTCAACATTATCCTTCTTAAATTTACAAATAAAACTTTTTATAACTATAGCACGCCCAGGAGCAGGTACTGCATAGCAACCCCAGGAAAGTGCGAACTCTCGTATTGTTAGTTCGGCTCAAAGCATGACATCATAGAACCCGTTTACTGGGTTATCACGGAAAGAAAATTCCCAGTTACACAGTCCAGCATTTAAAAAATTAACACATATCTAAGCAGGAGTAAAACAGCGCTATTGTCAGCTATCGATACATAGAAATGAATCGTAGTTTACAGTAAACAAAGTAGATAAGTTTTATACAATAAGCATTATCTACAGATATCGTCATAACTATAACAAACATAAAATCTAATCAAACTTTGAATTAAGATCGATGACATATATATATTTTATCCCCTAAGGAAATATTATATAAGAGCATCCACAAATATGGTAATTAAAACAAAAATCGGAATATGTAAAATTCCTATGTTTAACCAAGTAAGGAATTATTCCACTGCGATATTCTTAGTTCCGTCAATTTTAAAGAATTTAGGTAAAATACCTCTCAGATTATTGATGCCTTTCCTTTAGTCCCCAGAAAGAATAGAAAAATTAGTCACAGAAATGTTCTCTTTAAAATGATAGTAGGTATTTACTGTTTTTTTTAGTTAATGCTTTACCTGGAATGTGGGACTATAGTAAATAAATAACCGATTTATTGTAATAATATATTTATTATAACCAAATAAAAATATATGTATATGAAAAAATTGTACTTTTGATTTAGCTTATTTTTTTAAATTCTAACACGCGATCAACAAAAAGCAAAGTCAAGAAGGCCATGTACGCCTCATTGCTATATTATGTTTATAGTACAGCAGTGCTGCATCCATAGTCTTCTTAGTGTAGTTATTTGTGAGCATGCTGCTCAACATTTTACAAGGCGAGCTTTTATCGTGGATTTTTATGAGTTTTAATCGCTATGTCTTTTTGGGTTAGGAATTTTTATGCAACCCTGTTCGAAACTTCGAAGTTAAAACATTTTGGAAATTTAATTTTACCCCGTTTTTTGTCAATATTTGTATAATAATGCATCACGTTTAAAAAGATTTCAATGTTGCGTTGTTATAAATAGTACTTGTTTTTCTAATTAGCCATGTAGATAATTTAGTTCGCTGAACACGTTTCGTACGAAATCTAACTCTGAAAAACTTTCTGTACTGCTTAATACCTACTAGTGTACACAGTACATTCTTAAATCGGCGCATGCGTACCGTTGCAGGAAAAAAAAACTGAAAAAACCCCGGGAAAAAAACCCGAAAAGAAAACCGAAAAAAAAAAACGGAAAAAAAACGAAAAAACCGCAAACCTGACACCATTCAGAGATATGCACAAGCACATCATTATATTGATGGTGAATTAGTGTTCCATCAAGACAAGAAATCTTGTCTTGATGGCTATTTCTTGTCTTGTCTTGATAATCAAGACAAGAATTTTATTGTTTCTTGTCTTGTTTACTTCTTGATAGTGTATTTTTTGTCTTGAATCAAGAATCTTGCAATTTCTTGATTCTCAGGGATTCCCCTGCCTAATAAACAATAACTGATGACACGACCGTTTAGTGTTGCTTAACAGATTACAGCTGTAGCTCAGCAGTTGTGATTTGTCTTTAGCGTTTTGTTTTATTTTTTTATTTGCAACTGTTTTTTAGTTTTAGCTTATGTTTTATTACGTGATAAAATTGAAAAATGCTTTAAAAATGCAATTGAAAAACAATTGCAAATGAAGAGCAAATGACAAATTAATAAAAATGGGATAACTTTGACGTTTACTTTGTGACTATTCGAGTCTGTGTGTCCTTTGTTTTAATTTTGTGATGAGTTCTTTGCTAACCCCGGAAAGCTTGATGTGCTTGTTTGTTAGTGAGCTAAAAATTTGTTTAGACTTAATATTTCATTTTTCCATTGCTTTTAATTTGTCAATGGTTTTTCATTGGTCAATTGTTTTGTCATTTGTCAATTGTTTTTCATGTATAACTATGTTTTATCATGTGATAAAACCGAAAAATGCTCATAATTTTTTTATTTTAAACATTAATTGTAACAAGTTATATCGTTGAAATCAGAAGAAAATAATCTTTTTAATGGCTTCATAGGCAACTATGATTTACATTTAAAAAAACACAACTTTATGATGTAACTCGAAAACAAAAAGCAAAATTAAAAATCTAAAACTTTTATCTAAACAATTTTTTTCTATCTCAAATAATAAGAACACTAGAAGAATTTAAAGAAAATGGTAAATTCAGATTTTTGAAAATAATATTAGTAGGCCATGCATTAAAAAAGAGCAGCATTAAATAAGGCTTGTAAATCTGCACTACTTTTCCCATTTAACCGTCTTTCTATCTGCTGTAGTTTCCGATATCCCTGTAGTGAACATCAAAAAAACTCACCCTGTATATTAAGTACACTACAGGGTCCTGCAACAGTGCGTCGGTCTTCCATATCTCATACACCGTAGCAGAAATAAAAATCTTTTGAGTACAGATTTATATTATGGGTAAATGCGCATTTCTATAAATTATTTGCAAATCTTCACTTCAAAAAAGTGTGGCACGCCGAAACTAATTTATTTTTAATGGAATGGCCTGTATATTTCTGCATATTTAGAACTTCTCTAGGAAAATTTATTCACACCTAAAATATTAACGCTCTCCAATGTCCAGTTTAGAAGCAATAATTTTTTATATTGATTATTACATTACTCCCAACTTAAAAAATATTTATCTATAGAAGGGCAAGAATATAAAAGTGTAGGTATGTAAGCACTGTACTAATAAATAAAAAGCTAATAAATCCAAATTTCTTGACAAGAAACTTGTTTCTTGATAACATTGTCTTGTCTTGAAATCTGGTTGGACATTCTTGTCTTGATTTTTTCTTGAATCAAGACAAGATCAAGCCCTTTTTTAAGTGATACGGATTACACGATTTTTTGGTTTGTTGTATTTGCATTAATACCGTAGCTGGTTGCTGCTTGTAAACAACTCCTCCGTTTTAGCATATTTCAAACTACCTGGCTACCCTTTTAAAGGAATGTGACGTAAATGAGTCAGTAACTTAAAAATAACACAATGGTTTCTGGCTTTTCCAGGTACTAGCACTTACATTTTAAAACCTATACTAACACACCCTTTATTTTGCATTAACTGTGTCAGATCTTTAACATGCGCCTTGTTGTGCAATAACTGTGTCGGATAGCTAACACCCGGCTTGTAGTGCATTAACCGTGTCGGATTCGTGACACACAGCTTGTTGTGCGTTAACAGTGTCGGATACGTAACACACCCATACTGTCCATTAGCTGTGGCGTATGCATTTAATTGGAGTGTATGATCTTATTACGGAGTGTATCAAAAAACAGGTCAGTCCTGCCACCTAACCACCACGAAAGGAAGCTTATAGATGTTTAAAATTCGAATCCGCCACAATTTGGGCCTCAGGTAGATCCGCCACATTTAATGTAATGCCTGTATGTGTGTTTGTGTGTGTGTTTTGTATATGTTTTAATATAATAAGCTGTACACTAACGTTATAAATGTTTATACAATTTCTTTTCATTTATGACAATGCCAATACCTATGTAAAATGGGTCGAAACAAATAAATTAGTATTATTATTACTATAAATACCATTAGATAAGTCGTGTTTTTTCTCTTACACTGCATTACCTACCCATCTTGAGGCTAATCCTCTTATCTCACCCGACCAACAAGCGTACCTATCCAGTGTAGTCATTGGCAGTAGTCGACGAAATAGTCAAGTAAACAGAAAAAAATTATCCCAAAAAGAAATAACAACGCAACTAAACGTCACCACAATAATACTTAATTCCTCACCATTGTTATCCTTATCAGAGCATAGTGATGGTCTATAGGAATGCAAATCTAGGCCTAAGTACTTTAAGAAAATTTTGGGCTCTTTGGGTAAATAAGTTAATCGCCGCGCTGGGACTATAGCAGTGAAGATGATAATTTAAAATTCTATTCTGTTCTCAATCTAAAATCGCAACCACAATTTCTTTCTGCTAGAAATTTCTAGTTGATTTATAGGTACTGCTTCTAAATAAAAATGCGAACACAACTTTTATTGTAACTAAAGAACAACTTCGGGGGCTGCAGCTCTCCCCCCTTCCTTAAATACCCGCCTAACACTTCTATATTTAGTATAGAAACGGTATAACTTTTGGCTGTGAAAAACACAATTGTTATACGCCAATATTTTGAGGGTTATAAGTTTTCTTGGATGGTTTTTAATAGACTAAAATGGTAATCCTGATCCAACTGAAGATGGCGTTTTAACGAATTGGTACATCGAATGTCTTATCATTTTAATAACCTGTTGTTTTCCAACTCCTGGTTTTGTTAAATTTGAAATAGCAGATGATCAATTTGAATGGTTCGTTATTTTAAGTAAAGCCAATTCTTTCAGCACCAAGTTTAGTCTATTTTGAAATTTCATGTATTCCAATAGGCATGTTTTTGCACCACCTTTTTGAGTATTTTTTTCTTCCAGGATGGATCGACACTTAAAAATAATCTGTCTTTTGCGTTTCAATATTATTAAAAAAATAATTTTACAGGGCAAGTGTCTGAATTATCGAATCTAGGAAAAAAAGTCCATGGAAAAAAAGTCACGGAAAAAAGACCCCTGGAAAGAGTCTCCGGAAATTAGTCCCCGAAAAAAAATGTCCCCTGGAATAAAAGGCTCCCGAAAAAAAGTTTCCGAAAAAAAACCCCAACGAAAAAAGTCCCTGGAAAAAAGTCCCCGGAAAAAAGTTGCAGAAAAAAGTCCCCAGAATAAAAGACTCTAGAGAACAAAAGTCGGAAGAACTTTAAAAAGAAAGGCAAATCTCATGAAAACACAGAAATGTTTTTAATATAAAAAAAGTTAAGATAAACTTGCTTTTTTAACGTGTTCATCGTTTGCAGTGATTTTATTAAAAAGCTTATACTTTGATTATACCGGTAAATTCAGTGCTAGTTGAATTGCTAGATTATTATTATTATTACATATAATAAAATAAAATGATGCAGTTTCTGGACACAAAATCAAAATTACTGACTTCTGGTTTAACTGAAAAGCGGTTCTATCTTTGCCTTTTGAAAAACACTTTTTTTTGGTGACTTCTTTCCTGGAGACTTTTTTCCGGAGATTTTTTTTCAAGGGACTTTTTTTCCGGGTACTTTTTTCCACCGGATTTTTTTCCTGTAGACTTTTTTCCGGAAATTTTTTTCCCGGAGACTTTTTCCTGGAGACTTTTTTCCAAATAAAAAAAATAATGGGTTACGCTCAAGCCTACATGTTGAAGATCTATTGTTGTTTTTTACGTCCTCAAAATGGTATACCACACTATGTGCATCCTCACCATCTCTTAAAACAAGTTCGTACGCAGCTATCTGCAAAAACATTGCTATAGGTCTGTCGGAGTATTTTCGTCCGAAGCTTTTGCTATGCGAATAAGTTGTTTTTAGTTAAAGTCGAAGAACTTGCTCTGTTATTACTTCTCGCTGGATTAGTTTGTAGATTTCTTCTTCTGGCGTTTCGTGCGTTCCTTGCTATATCTTGATACAAATTTTATTTATGACGGTTTTCTTGTGTCTTCGCCGTTGCATTTTCTCATGTTGTATTCCAAATCCTCTCGGTACAAAATGTTTGAAACTGTTTTAAAATTCAACTTTTTGTTTTCGCCATATTCCACGCTATAGAATGTGGAAATGCATTGTCGATAGTTGAAGTAGATGTGGTACCAAAGCCCTTATCCATTGTTAATAGGTCTAAAACACGTAAAAGTATACAATAATGTTTAAATCATTAAGTGCTTACTTACCGTTTTGTTTGTTTGTTGTGGTTGCTATGGCCAAGATTAATGAATGTAGATTGAGTAATTGCAACATTTTACGGCGCTAGAATTACGCCCTAACTTCGAATTGCACCAAGGTATTGTTTTCTCATTCGAAAACAGCATGTTTGTGTTTATCAGATAAAAACTAACGAGATTGAATGAAATTTTGTGGATTCTAATCGGCTTCTTATAGTAAGAGTTAAATAATCATAATAAAATTGTGTACGTCAAACATATCTGGGTTAAACTTTTCTATTGGCTGCTGAAACAACAAATTTTATGTAGTGATTGGTCGATATGTTATAGTTATGAGAGGAATAATCATTAGATATTATAAATACGAGCATCAATGTGCAAAAGGATGCAACCAGCTATTATTTTCATTAATTTTTAAAGTGGTAAGATAAGGTGTTAATACTACTTAAGTTTGATATACCTCACGTCACAAGTGTTATTTTTTTCTAAGCAACAGTTAAGTGGGTTAATTAGAAAAATATAAAGACATGCAGTTTAGCAATTTATTAGTAAGTACGTATTAAACAATCAACATACGTGTGTAACAGACCACCCATGCACTATCTTTTACGGCTAAACCATTGAACCTACATGGATTAGATAAAAAATTTGTTATATAAATCGTACACGACGTATTCAATAAAAATATTTAAAAGTTTTTAGGGCTCCGGAAAGGGTACCTAGGGAGGCTAAGGAGGTTTCTCGAGATTTTCAAATACGAAGGTGGGTCAAGTCGTAACTTAATTAAAAGGTATTATTAAACCCAACAACTTAAAAAAACAGAAAATATTGATAGCGTAAACCATTTCAAAATGGCGGCCAATTATATCAAAAAGGCGGTTATTACATAAATGCACGTCCCAACCGCACATGAACTATTATACCAAGAAAATTGGTACTGATCGTTAAAGTCCATTAACTTAGCTTTCTAGCGATGTACCACATAAGAACAAACAATAAATGTTAGTACCCACTCTTAATGCCCGAAACCTTCTATGGTATTTAGTCGTTCGGATTCGACGTTAAACTGTAGGTCCCCCGTACTCCAGCTTAGCGCTAAGGGGAGTACGTGACAGAAAAGAGTGCCGGAGTCCAGAAGTGGGACGTAAAGGCTAATTACGACGACGACCCACTTCCCTCCTTAAAAGAGCGGGAACATTTAAAAAATATTATCTCAAAAATATTAAACAGGACGAGGGATCAAGTGATACCTCATTTTAAAGGTCTTATTAAACTGAACAATTTTTGTAGTAAAAGTTTTTCGATATCTCTAACTGTTATAAAATGGCGGCTTAATTTCTAAATTTACTTAATATTATCGGATGAACCGCTCTAAGGCAGTGGAACAAAAATTTTTTGCTGATTTATAAAGTCTATTCACATAACATTTAAATCCACGTGCGAGTTGGAGTTGGACAGCTCAACATCGCACTCACACTAAACCTTTATTACACCCTGTGTTGTCCGGTCTTGACCATGCACTCTTATTTTCTTCTTCCGACTAGCAAGTTGTGACACCTCCATCACCCACCTCCCCATCCTACATTTAACAGTCACAACACGGTGCACATCCTATTCGCCGAAAACACCAATACACGCATTAATAGTTTCCCACTGCGTATAATAAAGGTTTAGTGCGAGTGCGATGTTGAGTTGTCCAACTCCAATTCGCACGTAAATTTAAATGTTATGTAAATAGACTATAAATCAGCGAAACATTTTGTTTCACTGCTTTAGGTGCGGTAGAGGGACCGATTCATCCAATAATAGGAAGTTAATTTTTATAAACTGCGCGCCGCCAGTGCATAGCGGCAAGGAATATCAAAAAACTATAAATACAAAAATTGTTCAGTTTAATGGCACCTTTAAAATGAGGTATTACTTGATCCCTCGCCCTGTTTAATATTTTTGAGATAACATCTTTTGAATGTTCCCGCTCTTGTAGGGAGGGGAGTGGGTACTAACATTTATTGTTTGTTCTTATTTGCTCCATCATTGGAAAGATAATTTAATAAACTATTAATTTTCTTGGTACAATAGTTCATGTGTGGCTGGGACATGCATTTATGTTATGGCTGCTTTTTCGATATAATTGGCCGCCATTTTGAAATAGTCTAAGCTATCAATATTTTCTTTTTTTTTAAGTTGTTGGGTTTACAAATACCTTTTAATTGAGGTACGACTTACCCCACTTTTGTATTTGAAAATCTCGAGAACCCCCCCCCCCCCCAGCCTTTCCGGAGTCTCATGAATTTATAATTATTTTTTTCACGCTACAGGCAAGGTAAATAGTCGCTACATCCATAGCTACAAAAGATGAAAATGGGAAATAACATTCGTTTACTTTTTGCCCTTGACTACGCAACTTAATAGTGTCATTTACATTCCTAGGATAATAATTAAAGCAACAAGATACAGATTCCAATATTTTATTTCAAGCACCGGCAACTTAGAATAATGGGTCTTTTAAAAAATAATTCCGATGACAGCTGTCAAAACGAACTTTTAAAAATATAATTAAATTTCTACCTGTAGCGTGAAAAATTTAATAAGTAACACGGAATGTATCGACTATTAACATTCTCGGCAGGCTACAAGCCTCGGCTTCGCCTCGGCTCGTATTTACCTTCCTCGAATGTTATTACGTCTTTATACATCCCTTGTTACTTAATAGTTATTTAAGTATCAAGGAATGTAAGGACGTAATAACATCCGAGGTAGGCGAATACGAGTTGAGGCGGAGCCGAAGCTTGTCGCCTGCCGAGGATGTTATTAGTCGATACATTCCGTGTTACTTATTAAATTTTTCACGCTACCGGCAGTTTAAGTAGGCCTACAGGTAGAAATTTAATCATATTTTTAAAAGTTCGTTTTGACAGCTGTCATCGGAATTATTTTTCAAAAGCCCCATTATTCTAAGTTGCCTGTGCTTGTTACCATATCAACGAACAGTTAAAATCAACATTATTATCCTAGGGATGTAAGTGACACTTTTAAGTTCCGTCGTCAAGGGTAACTAGTACACGAATGTCATCAGCCATTTACGATCCCTGTAGCTATGGATGTAAGGCCTACTTACATTGCCGGTAGCGTAAAAATAACTATTACTGAATACCTCGCATACGATTTATATTACAAATTTTTTATCTTATCCATGTGGGTTCAATAGTTTAGCTGTAAAAGATAGTGCGTGAGTGGTCTGTTACACGCGTATTCTTAAATGACAATCATTTGAAAATAAAGTCGTAAACTTTGTCGAATAAAGGAAAATGTATTCTAAAGGTAACTTATATCTTTGAAACTAATTGGTAATTTTTGTTTAGCTTCAGAGCAGTGGCGTAACTACCATGGGGCAGAGGCACCCGAGCCCGGGGTCTTAGGGGGACCTGCCACGAGCTACGAGTTTTTATTTTTTTTATTTCTCTATTACGAAGTTTTTTCAATACAAATTTTTGATTTTCCACAGTTCTTATTTTTATATTCAACAAAAAAGGTTTTAAATTCCATGTAAGTAAGTATGTACTTATACAATGAAAAATACTGAAGTGAGATTAGATTTAGTAATAACACAACACCCACACTTTTTGGTACCGACACAGACACATTAACTTCAGAAAGTTTAAGATTTGCTTATCTTAATTAGACACGGCTTTAATATATTTATTTCATTTACTAGACTGCAAATATTATTTAACCTATTGAAGAAATTGTTCTTATTATCAATTACTTTATTTTTGAAGTTTTTTTAAGGATGGGGTCAGGGCCCTTCAGGTATCTTGCCCCCGGGCCCAAAATCTGAAGTTACGCCACTGCTTCAGAAATCTAAGTAACACTTCCTTACCCAAATTCCGTACTCTTAACCTATCCTTACCATCCTTTCTCGACCGAAGAGGGACTTAGGACTCCCGCCGGCCCCTTTATGAGGGACGAACCAACACCGAATTTTTTTTTGGCATATTTTCGAAGTCTTATGATAAGTTTTTATAATACGACTTCAGAGAAGGAAATGAACCATGTGGTCGTCCGGTAAGTTCTTCTTTACTGGGAGCTCAGTTCTTGTTTTCTTAAATAAAAACAAACTTCGACTTTTTATCGAAAGGAAATATGTGAATGCGTCAATTGTTTTTGTGGCCACCATACGTCGTCGCTGTACGGAGGGCAATTATAAGGTATATTATCCTCTCTTACCTCTCCCCGATGTCTATTACATACTTCCTAATGTTTATATTCGCCTTAAAACCGGAAGAATGTCGAAATGACGTTATCAATGAAAATTTTCTAGCAAATTACTAAATCTTAACCGCACAGCAGACCGGAATACCGCAGTTTCCCAACAACTAAACAATACAAAATGAAACTGTTTAAAGTTCACTTGTTTGAGGGAGATACGCCTGAGTTCTTATGCGCTGTAATACAATGTACTAAATGTATGCCTATATTTTAAGTCCAAATCCACCTGACTTTTAACCAAACTTTCTATTAGAAATAATTTGTAACAAATGAAACATCAAATTGCTATGCGTTCATGTGAATTAGAAACAACGCTCGACTAAAATGTCAAAATCCGGACTAAAACTATTGACCAAACTTTACTCTGCGTTGCCATTCAAATATACTTGCGAATGCCGCTTAGTCAAAAGTTAACACAACTAAGCCAAGCATTCAACTTCTACCACCTGTGCCGTGTTTCAACTTTCTCAACGAATCACCTAGAGGATAACACAAATTCAGCCAATCAAAAACTGGCAATTCATTGGAATTTGAAATACCTGTTCACCTACGTGTTACCTTTCTTAGCGACCGTGTAAACTAAGCACAGACTATCGTTAAGTATTCTTCCTTTAAAAGCTCCTTACGGTACTTCAAACCGTAGGTCTTGACTTACGTCGTATAATTTTCATTATGTGGTTTTTAGGTGAGTTTTTAACTTTTTGTCGCTGCAGGTTGTGTGTCGAATAGTTTTAATCGTCTTTTTCGTCGGTTTTATGCTGTTTTAATTGAAACAATGTTCGAAAGAAATTGTGCAAGTGCGCTGTGTGGCCGTGGTGAGTGCGGCGCAAGAGAACAGGAAGTAGAAATTATGTAGGATACGTATTCAATCATCGATGCAACCAACATCCACTTGCGGGACTTTAATACACTCAGTAAACAAGCCTATAAATAGTTCAAATGCTAGTGACAGTAGGAAATTGCAATAGAAACCATGAGGTAATTCAATTTAGCACTTAATTTATTCTATAATAAGAGTAGTAACTTAACTTAATTTGGCACTCACGAAAAAAGATGTATAAGAATAATACTTAACTTTCACAGTTAGACATGTTTTTTCCAAGAACTGTTGAGTCGTACCTATATTTTTTCATTACCAGTTTCTTCGTCGAGATTTCCTATTTCTGAAAACAGCTTAAAACACGTCGAGTTTAAAAATTCACGGGCAAAAATGGTGCGCCTCATAATGGTAGCGTGTTTTTTATGAGTCTTGATGATACAGAAATGATCTCCGAAATCTTTTGTCAAAACGTAGTTTAAACTAAATACAGTTTTCAAGTAACTACTCCCAATTTCCAATTTTCTATCGCTACGATTACAATCATTTTAAACGGATATTGGAATTTATGGCCGCCGAAATAGAAACTATTTACCAATTTATACAGTATGATAAGAACACGTCAAAAAATAACCTTCCTACAACATTACGTTAAGTAGAACTTATATATAGCAATTCTCCCACCACATTCAGTAGCAGTTATTAAAAATAAACGAGCCTAAGTATTTCTATTGTAAATTTAACAAACACTAACTAGTTTTACATATGGTTACTTCACAAGAGTACAGTCTACAGTGCTGTATTCCCATGTATACGTCTTATACTTAAATCGGTATTATTTTGAAAAAGGGTATACCAAAATAAATAATAACACATAAATACATACAAAAATATATCTGCGTATCCACAATCGCAAAGCTACAGAAGAAAATTATATACAGGTTTGGGCAAAAGTACGGAACAATGCATATATCTTTAATACGGCAACCGCTATTTTGGCAAAATATTCTACATGAAGGTTCCGATATACGGTGGATACAATGAAAGTATCGGCGGTTTAAAAATACTTCCGGTTTAGCCGGAAATGATATCAACTTTTTTATTTTAAATGGAACACTTCTATATTTTTTGATATATCGATAG
The DNA here is from genome assembly GCA_958336395.1 of Ctenicera cuprea. Taxonomy (NCBI): domain Eukaryota; kingdom Metazoa; phylum Arthropoda; class Insecta; order Coleoptera; family Elateridae; genus Ctenicera; species Ctenicera cuprea. Next base: position 38,255,260 of record OY284487.1, on the reverse strand, counting down.
AACTCTTTTTTGCGAGTTCAGTGATATAAAGTTTCATGCCTTTATGTTCAATAATTCTAGAGATATTGAACAATAATGTTTAGTAATTGTTACCTAGCAGCTCATGAAAACAAAAGAATGTGAGAAGCCTAAACAGTTTTGTAAAGTTGTCAAATAGGTATGCTTGGTTCGTGTTGTGTTGTTTTAATGTTCGATAAACTGAGCAGTGTGGTTGCAGTAATCAATTAATTAACCAAAATTAATTAAAACTGCTGAATTTAACATCAGAAATGGTTCAAATAACAGAAAGATTGCAAATTGATAAATAAAGTACAAACTTCTTGCTGAGTTCTACGACGCTCACAAAAACCAACCATAATTAAAATTTGAATTTGTTCTCTTTCTGTTAATTGAACCATTTCTGATGTTAAAATCTGCAGTTTTAATTAATTTTGGTTAATTAATTAATTACTGCAACCACACTGCTCAGTCTATCAAACATCAAAACAACACAACACGAACCAAGCTTATTTGGCAATTTTACAAAACTGTTTAGGCTTCTCACATTCTTTTTGTTTTCATGCGCTGCTAGATAACAATTACGAAACATTATTGTTCAATATCTCTAGAATTATTGAAAATAAAGGCATGAAACTTTATATCACTGAACTTGCAGAAAAGAGTTCTATCGATATATCAAAAAATATACATGGTATTCCATTTCAAATAAAACAGTTGATATCATTTCCGGCTAAACCGGAAGCTTTTTTAAACCGCCAATACTTTCATTGTATCCGCCGTATATCGGAAACTTTATGTAAATTTTTTTTCAAAATCGCCGTTGCTGTATTAAAGATATTTGCATTGTTCCGTACTTTTGCCCAACCCTGTATAAAAGAATAACTTAATTTCAGAAAGATAGTATTTCTTGTAATTCTTCTTCTACTTGGTCAGCTTCAGTCCCGTTATTAAGCCTTAAGTCTCCTTATCTTTTTTCAACCTCACTATTTTCTACACTTTTGCTTGCTATTTAAATCATTCCGTTTTTGGAATTACCCAACACAAAATTTTTCCAACCAAAACCGCTGTAACTTCCAGGAAGTGCTTATCATTTTTATTATAATTCTTTATATAGTACAGAGCCACTGTTTCGGTGTTCACGGCCGTTACCTAAATATTATTTTAGGAATACCACTTCTCAGCGAATATGTTTTCGAGTTTTAATCATTTAAACAACATTAATTAATTTCAAGCATTTATTAGAAGTCTTTCGTTGATCCTTGAGTATGTGTTGTCGAGTTTGCTGCTATAAACTGATACTCAATGTTTTAAAAATTAAAACGCAAAAACAAAAGAGTTGACTGGAAAAACTATAATTACTATTTACTGTAAATAAAGCAATTCTTAACTTTAACAGGTCTTTATTTTAGCTTTATACGTATTTCGACATGTTAACATGTCATTTTTAGAGACAAGATTAAAAGTGAACAGTTGGTGTTGCTATAGCCACAATAAATCTTCATAACTTGATCTTAGTTTTCTATATCTGCATCCCGATGACTTGATTTCTCATTCCAAAACGTCCAATAATGGTGAATTTAAAAGGTCAATTTGCTCATTCATTGAAGGTGCAGATTTTAAATGTTTGTGAATTTCAAATGCTTCTAGTATATCCATCTTACGTTTATCATCACAAAAATGTAAACATTTTATAGTGTTATTAGCCGTCATTGAATCATTGTGTTCTAATAAGTGCTTAGCATAATTTGATTTGTGTGGGTGTTTACATGTGCAGCAACGTACGTGTTCCTTGTACCTAATATCAAAGTTTCTAATTGGTTGTCCTATATAAACCGAATTACAGTGCCAGCAATTTAATTTGTAAATGCCCGATTTTAGTAAATTGTCTGTTTTTCTTTAGCAATACACAAAGCGTTTAAAATGTTTTTTGTTGTTTTAACAATTATTTTACATTTATTTGTTTTGTTTATAATTTTGACATTTTTTCTGATTTTTTGCCAAAGTATGGAATTAAAGCGTATTTCATTTTATCTGATGAAGTAGTTGGATACATTTTCTGAATGGCTAATTTATAATCTTTCTCTTTAATTAGTGCATCAATAAGTTGGGTATTATAACCATTATTGTATGCACTTTGTTTAATAACCGAAATCTCTTTATCATAACTAATTTTACCTAAAGGAACCGTCAAAGCCTTATGTATCATGGACCTGTACGCTGCTAATTTATGTGTTTTGTGATAACAAGAATCGTGTGTGGTATTGTAATGTCTGTTTCTGTAGGTTTCCTATAAACAGAACATTCAAGTTTATTATCTGAATTAATTTTTAGATATAAACCTAAAAACTTAATAGACTTATTTTGTTCAGTTTCTAGTGCAAATGTTATTTTTAGCTGCATGTTGCCTCTGAAAATGATATGTTAACATGTCGAATTACGTATAAGGCTAAAATCCTGTTGTTTTCATTACAATAAATTAAAATAAACCTCAACGAAGTAACTTATAAATAGAAAAATATAATTAGTATAATTGAAATAAATTTCGAATCTATGTTAGCAAATCTTCACCCTCTTGCCCAACTTAATCTTTTCTTAAAGAGTTTTGTTTAAACATTCGCCGTTAAATATTAGATACAGGTACCAAAAAACATTTATAAATTTTCACAGTTGTACACGTTCTAAAAAGAAAGATTAGTTTTCGTAAAGATTATTAACGGTTTATGATATTTTCCAGTTAGGTCAAGTAGACTGTTTTAACCACTGCATATTTTGTGGTACATTTTGGCACATGTTCTTAGTTTTTTTATTGGCAAATTGATTAATTCGTAAATTGGGACGAGAGTGTGTTTATATTTTTTATTTTAAGCTTAATTTCTTCAGTAAATTGCTGCGAATTATTTTTTAAATTTAACATATTGTTACCGAATTCATCACAACCTTATTAAAGCTGGAACGTAACCTTGTAATCCAGGGGGAAATTTGTTTATACGATAACATCAACATATGATAAAACCGACAGCCAAAATTGCAGCAATAATCAGCTTCTATGTTTGTGACTCAGACTATTATGGCACAAATCTCCCTATTGGGGGTTTTATATGTTTTATCTTGTTTGTTTACATGAACGCGGTCTCATTTTTTAAACAACGCTGGCTGTCTTGTACGCGCATATGAGTTTTGAAAATAAACAAGTTTATTTTGAAACTAAAAATTTTAACAAAAAAAATTAAATCAAGTGTTCGAAATGTTCACCATTCACTTCTTGGCATATGAAAAATTGGTTATGAAATTCCTCCTTTACTTTTCCATATAGTTATATTTCTGCAAACTTGTGTTATACGCTGCTCCAGTTCTTCAATTATTTCTGGGGGGATTCTGTACGCTAAAGATTTCAGATATCCCCAAAGGAAAATATCTATGGGAGTTAAATTCGGAGAGCGTGTCGGCTATTCCACAGGACCCCTCCTACCAATCCATCTCCTGTAAAATGTTCGTTGAGGAAGTCAGTAACAGGCCTATAAAAATGAGGCGGTGCTTATACTAACTTCTCAATGACCGGCCAGCAAGCAAACAAATGAAAAAATAGCCTATTAGATTAAACATCAAAATGATTTTGAATTAAGATATTTCGTTAGTTTAAAGACCGCCATTTTGTTCGAATGAATATTTCTTTTTGAAACTTTAGTATCAGACGCAGAATTACGAGACCTTTTTACTCGACTTTTTTTGCTATTTAATTTTGTTTAAATAACGCCCAGCCGCCATTTTTAAAGATCAAAAATTTAAACATACGCGGAAAGTAGTAGTTAACGTCACAGACGACAGACGGTATAATCAGAAGACGCGAATTTATTGTCCGTATTTATAGGTATTTTAACATAATACAAGTAAATGTAACGTTGTTTTTATTGTTTTTATTATTATGGAATTTCTAACTATTTCAAAAGCGTACTTAATAACCTGTGCTTTGAAAGTATTTTTATATAGCGGATTGTTTGGAGTTTTAAGTACGTACTTAAAAAATAATAATTATAACCATAAAAAGTGAAAAGTAGATATATAGTATGCAAGATATGTAGGTTATGTTGTTTACCTATTTACTTCCATTTTAAAGGCACAATTACATTAGTTTTAAATTAGTTTACTATAAATGGAAATTTACTATTCTTAGGTCAAGAAATACACAAACAAACAAGATGAAATATTTATCACAAAATGCAGCGAATCTTGTGAAGTTATCTGAAATTTTTCAAACACTCAAAGTTCACCATATTTTTTATTGCACCTAAACTTCAATTTTATTATTACAATATCTTTGCCTAAACGATGCATTTTCTATACATACCTACTGAATTATTATAAGCTTCATGCACCTACCGAGTGATCATTTAAATTTCAGCTCTAGTTATCTATGGAAATTTAAGCTTTGATTAATTCACAAAAACAAAATTAATTGAAATGTTATATTTATGAACTGACAGTAGTAAACATTAATTATCTTAGTATTTTTATTAAAAATGGTTTATACTACAGCACAAAAAGCGTTTATTGTTGAGGTATACTTTTGTACTTGTCAAATAGTTAATGGCGAAAAGCAATTTTCAATTCCGGAGTGTATGGCAGCATTTCACGAGAGATTTCCAGAAGTGGCAGTCGAGTACAAACAGTTTGTAAATATTTTGAACCATTCTGTGGATTTATTCAGAGAAACTGGCTGTGTAACTAGAAAAGAAGGTAGTGGTCGACCTAGAACGAGAACCGCTTAAAATATTAACAATATTCAAGAAATAATTACAAACGTACCTATGACATCAATCCGTAGGTTAACACAGCAAACAGACCTCTCCAATTGTTTGTGTGAATTAATCAAAGCCATGACTCAAATTTCCATAGATAACTAGAGCTGAAATTTAAATGATCACTCGATACTTTGACGTCCAGCCTCTAAGGACGCCACAACAGGCGTAGTTAGAAGCCGGAACTTATCTGTATGCAACCATCACATACTTTAAATTTTAGGAAATGCAACTCACGAGCAAAATACAAAACGTTCAATTATACCTTTCAAAATTTAAATACTAGATTAAGCGGCAATTAGCTAATTTAATACAGTCGTATTAAAACTTCAATCAAAGGTTCCAATAAATTCAAAACGACTTGAAGTTTCTGCACAAACTGTATTTTACTACGCACTTTTGTTGTAAAGAGAAACAATTATTTGCAAAGGGTTATCTCCAGAAGCACGAGAAATGCACCATTTTTTAAGTTCACGAAAGTTTAGAAATGTCTGTGTTTCTATTCTATGGGCAGTTTTTTTTAATAGTTTCAATTGTCAATAGCTTTTGTTGCATTATTACGAAATACAGTGGTTAATCACTATTTTATAGTTAAATCACGACCTACTTCTTGCTGTTGTTCAGTAATTGTCCGTTAATAGTTTTTCGTCATTAATTGATAATAGGAATAATTGAATTACGTGTCTTTCAAGTAGAAAGGATCATACCTTTTCCGTTGCATAATATAGAATAGGCAGCACTTACATAAAAGATTACGTGGTTTCAAGCTTAAATATAAAAGATATTAAAATTTCTAACAATTTTTCTAGAAATAGGGTAAATTAAAATATAAAACCAAATGTGTAATAAATTCAATTCTAAATTTAACAACAATGTTATTGTCTTTAAAATTGTATTATTTAAATACTTTGTTATGAACTTTACTTATTTGTTATATATTAGTCTTTCGGACTTCCTGTTTTTATAAATGGAATTGTCTAGAAACAGAATTTCAGAAAATTAATATAATATATATTTCGTATTGCATAACAGAAGAGAAACTGGATAAAAACTTTTAATTACTACATTTTTCAATTTTTAATGTGTATTGTACATATTAAAATTTAGTATTAAAAAACTATGCCAATTAAGAACATAATCTCTGTATTACGATTTTATTTGCTAATTTGCTACTTTTTTTTTAAATAGGAGTTGTTACTATAGCAATTCAAGATTCGTTACATAAAAACTTGAAATGATGATACTAAATAATTAATGAATCAAACAATAAATTAGAACGTGTTTTTTATTTGTTAAATATTATCATTTTAATGTTTGTTGCGTCACATTAGAACATAAATAGAAAATTTTAGAATCAAGATTAAAATGTTTTTAAATACGTTTTTTATTTAAGCGTACGCCATTTAAAACTCACAACAGTTTTTTTTTAAACTTTACTATTTAGGTTTCGGTAGTTAATTTTTCAAAACACATGGTAGGTATTAGGTACAAGGAACACGTACGTTGTTACAAGTATAAACATCCCCATAAATCCAATTACGCTAAACACTTATTAGAGCATAATCATTCAATGACATCTAATAACACTAATAAATGTTTACACTTTTGTGATGATAAACTTAAATTAGATATACTAGAAGCTTTTGAAATTCACAAACATTTACAATCTGTACCTTTAATGAATGAGCAAATTGATCTCTTAAAGTCACTATTATTGGACGTATTGGAATGAGAAATCAAGTCATCTGGACGCAGATATAGAAAACCAAGATCAAGTAATGAAGATTTATTGTTCCCACAGCAACACTGTTTACTTTCAATCTTGCCTTTGATAATGACGTGTAAACACGTTGAAATACGTATAAAGTTAAAATAAAAAACCTGTTGAAGTTAAGAATTGTTTTATTTACAATAAACGTAGTTAAATTTTCATGCAAATTTTCGAATTTCAGATTTTAACGAAAATACGCGTTAGGGATCCAAGGAATCCAAAAACGTGGTGTCTGTCTGTGGGTGGGTGGGTGCATTTGTTTCCCTATATCTCCGGAACCCCTTTACCGATTGTAATAAGATTTGGTATGTGGACGTTTTTTTTTAGTTCAGAACCGGAAACGGAAATTAGACCAGTTTTTTGGTACATTTTTTTTAAACAATCTTTTAAAATTTTGAATATATCGCGTTGTAGTGCATCTAAAAACAAATTAAATGCTGTATCTTTAATATGAAGGCCGCTACGACTTTTTGAAAATTTTAACTTTAATGCCCAATTACTCAAAAACAAAATATCCAATCAATACTAATTGCTATGTTATTTGATAGCCCTAATAAGCATAATCAAGTAATGTAAAACCAGCGGTTGACAATTTTGGTCATTTTCAAAAAAAACTTCCTCAAAAACTGCCCACACTATTTTTTAAGACTTTCTGCGCCGGTAGAGCTTACAATAAACTACAAAACTAATTTTTTTCTAATTTCCCAAATTTCACTCTGACGCTCTGTAAGAATTTTTGAAAATTTTGAAATTAATTAATTTTTTATTCCTAAACTCAAACGCCGATCGTTATAAACTTCTATCGTTCGATAGACTATTTAGAGTACTTTATTAGGATTAGCGAGAAAGTTCAATTATTTTGAAAATTAAGGAAAGAAACGATACTTTTTAACATCAACAACGTGTTTTCCGGCAGTTGCGTAATTTTAACTACGACTATCAATTAGCTCTCATAAAAATAAATATTTATCATTCTGTGCATATTTCTGATAACTGTATAAATAAAGCTGTTATAACTATTTTCGTGAGCGCATTAAATATCTTAGCGCCTTTCACGTTGTGTCGTAGGAGCGGGCGCAGCCCGTAACTAACCAACGTCCTGAGTCTGCAGCGGGCTTGTACCGGCTAGTTTAGATGCAAATTTCCATCACTTCTTGACGCGAGAATATTTAAAACGTAAAAAGTATGGGAAAGTACAAGCGACCTGTTTCGCCCATTTTTTTAACACCGCACACTAAACGTGAATGATGATAGCCTATATAATACTCTGTGTACCTTTAACTCTCTTATATTGTAAGGAAGGAACTTTCAACTTTAACACCACTTAGGTATTTTAAAACTTATAAATCCACAATATTTATTAAAATTTTTAACTTTTTTATGCTTTCAGTATAGGGAAGTGACACGCAAATTTTCGAAAACGAGCTTTTGGCGGAAATACATGTCCAATAACCCAAAAAAGGTGGTTTTAAAAAATTGTCTGTTTATGGGTTGGTGGGTTTGTGCGCTCCAATACATGTGTTTTTGGTATCATTTTTTCCAGAAATTGATTTTTTAAGTTCTGAACACGTAATTTGATCAAAAACCAACGCTTTTTTTCAAACTTTCTAGTTTTAAAATGGCACCCGCTTCAATTTTTTTTTGAAAATTTTCAGTTTAGCGTTTTATTACTCAAAAACGAGTTGACAGAACAGATTCAAATTTTGCATCGTGATAGAGCTATAAAGACACAATGTTACTGTGCACAAAAATTTTCATAAAGATAAAAACCATGAAGTAAAAAATATCTCCAAGTTTTGAAAATTATGCAAAAGATTATTTCTTAAAAACTAGCAACACAACCTTATTTAAATTTTCTAGGCCCATATGTGAAAAAATGAGCTTCAGTTTAGTTTGTGTCCCAGTTCCGCTTATTTCTCTGTGACGCTTTCTGTAAATTTTTGATAATTTGGGTTTGGGTGATATTGGAAATGCCCTAGGGATACACAATGTTACAAGCTACGAGAACCTTAAAAACTAGTACAACTGTAAAGTAAAAAAATATCAAAATTTTAACATCTCCAAAAAAATATTGCTGAAAAACTGGCTACACGATTTTTATTTAAATTTTGATAGTTAATAATAGAGCTGGGGATTAGTTACAATTGGGTTCGTGTCTCAATCCCCCGGTTTTTCTCTGAAGCCTGCTATGAGTTTTTAAAAATCAAAAATGTATGCATCTTTATTTTAATAAACGGTAGACGATTAAACATTTCTACGTAGGTATGCAAAATTGTTCATGATTGTCATGAATAGTATTGGAATTCGATTCTTAACTTAATTGTTTTTGTGCAGCAATATTGTGGAGGGGGGGGGGGTAATTTTTCTCTTCTCATCAAATTTTAGATGGACGAATTTGTTTTTTGGTTTTCTTTAATCCCAACGAATATTTTTCCAAAAAATCTATTTTTTTTCTCACGAAAAATTTTCAAACTTTCAAGATGAAAGTACTAGATGTTGATGAAATTTTAAATGAAGATGTATATCGAAAATTGTAGTTCTAGTTAAACTTTCAAAAAAAAACCGAAACCGGAAGCGGAATTAGAGCCGTTTTTTGGGTAACGTTTTTTTCAAAACTAAATTTTGAAAATTTGAGCTGAGGGTCTGCGAGAACAACTTAGGGAAAATCTAAAACTTTTTTACCGAACTCTCTAGCTTCAAAACGGAGGCCGCTACGTTGTTTTTGAAAATCTCGACCTTAACGCCCATTTACTCAAAAAGTAGTTATCTGATCCGGATCATCCACAACTTTTGTGGGTTTCCAAATAATTTTTTTTCGAAAACTGCTTTCAAAATTTTTTATAATTTGGTAGGCTCTGCTGGTAGAAACGACGATTGGCTACAATTTGTTTTTTTGCTGAAAAGCTATAGGTGGCGCTTTTTATGAATTTTTGAAAATAGAAAATGGGTCCCCTTTATTTATTAAACGGGGTACGACAAAAAATGTTTCTTACGCAAAATTGCTCATCATGACTAGGAGAACCAAAATTTAATGTTTGTTTTCAGATACTTTTATACTTGATGAGACTAGGGTAGACAATGTAAATTACAAATATTTGTAATTAAAAATTTTTTTTTAATTTTTTTTTTCTGATAAGGGCGAACATTGGCTACAATTCGATTTTTGCTGAATACCATAATTCCACTGTGGCACCTACTCTGAATTTTTGAAAATTACAAATGGATACCCTTTTATTTATTAAATGGGAAACAATAAACAACTTCTGCTTAAAATAAAATACTCATCTTGACTAGGAGAACTAAAATCTTACACAATTTTATGTTTTTGGGGGTCTACATCGTACACGTCTCCCACTTCTAATTTTTTGGCTGCCGAATTAAGGATTTGGTTGACTACCATAGAAAATATAACTTCCAATTATTTGTAATTAAAAATATTCCTACTTACAATAATTTTTGAACTTAAACAAGTTATCATTCGAGCACGGTTACTAATCCCAGAATTGTTTTAAAAGTTGAAGTATGGATGGATTTGATTTGAGGGTTGCCTATATAGCTTGTTTTCTTAAAAATCTAACAGACGGTGGAATGTACGACGTTATAATTATAAAATTTTACTTTTCCAAATACGGTAAGTATTAACATCTAGTAATCTACTAGAAATTAACACTTCAACTTTTTGATTTTAGTATCCTGCTCAGCAACTAGATAAAGTGTGAATTTCACCACGAAAGCTATACTAGACATGCATGCTATTCCTGGTCTTCGACTTAGTCTTAAGTTTCTAGCAATGGCTACCGGCAAAATTGATTTACAAACGTTTATTAATCTGAATGAATATGTACGCGTGCTTAGACAGTTTATTTATTTTAAATGCCTAATAAAAGAATTAGTATAATGTTTTTTAGTTTTTAATGATAAAACTAATTATTTGTTTCTACATTCTTATAAAAGGATTTATATATAAATACTTATTTGAAATACAAATGTTTGCTGTATAGATTTGTATAAATGAATTACCACTATTACCAGCTATAATGGAAAACCTGTATTTGATGTCACGTAAATACGTAAATCTTTATCTATTAATTATTCCAAATTAATGAATATTAATAGGTAATAGTAGCTCGCTTGCAGTTATCAAATGTGAAATCTATATAACGGAAAGATAGATATGAATCCATTTTGTTCACTTTTCCATATAATTGCCTACTACCGAGTCCTACTTTGCAATAACTGTTGTTTAGCTTCAAAACAAAATGCATTCCTTAATGTCTGTATTATTTATGCCCTCAATACATTTTATTTAACCTTTGTAGTTTATTCGCACGTTGCATGGTTAAATTAACTTCCTATTTTTTATAAACAATCACAACATCGTAATTGTATAAAACTAGAACTTGTACCTACTTTACCACGTTTTGTGTTGTTTTATGTCTACCTAGCGCAGTTATTCTTATATTGCTATGTTGCCCGTAGTCCCTTACCAATTATGTTTAGAATTTTTTAAATGAACTGAAATTTTAATAAACTTTCTCATGCATTTCTACGTTTATAGTTGCTATAAATTACGAAACACCAAAAAATTGAAACTCATTAATTTTCCTGCTCTGTATAAATAATTAAATTTTTAGAAATTAATGGAACACATCACAAACATGCCGGAACACTAAAAAGCGTAATAATTTTGTAGAATACATTAACTCACAGCTATACAAAATCGTAACAATTACAAAAAATCGTTTACTATTTTAGGAATAATTTTTAAAATTAACAAAATGTACCACTTGTACATTCCTATTTGCAAGAGAAATATTTATTGTATTTCTATCAAATTATTAAGTTGATGATTTTGCTACGATTATAAACAAACAAAAATGTAAATTAAAATAGGCGTATAGTGAGCATCACATTCGAGCAGGAAAAGTTACACCAAATTCTTTAGAAATTCTTTAAAGCCTACCAAAGTTCTTGGTATAAGAACATTTACTTTGAAAATAAGGTGGAAAAAATTATTTATTAAATTTATTCTTCTTTGTTGAGACCAATTAAACGGCTTAAAATAGGTAAGTAAACATTGTAATTGAAATTCTAAAAATACCGAGTATTGATAAATTTAAAGTATTTGCGTTAATTATTATGTCAACAGCAGTCTGCTTCGGTCTGGTAAAGCTTGTTTAACTAAGAAATTAACGTAAACAATTTTGTACTGTATAATATCATTTTTTAATATTTTTTTTTGTAAATAGAGCTTTAGTGTAGATTACTTAATGCCATTTACAAGGGTATTTTCAGCAGGCACGTGAACCGAAAAAAAAAACGTTTCGGTTTTCGGTTACGGTCAAGTTTTTTTTAAATTTCGGTCACGGTTTACTGCTGCTAAAAATTTCAGTTTCAGTTACGGTTACCGGCATTTTTTGTTTTTTTTTTATGAAAAGTAAAGAAAATTATCGACAAGTTTTAAAGAAAAAAAAATATGCCATGCAATTAAAAAAATGTGTTGAAGTTGTCACGAAAAAATGGCAGTACTAAAAAAATGTTCGTTGTTGTAAAGAGCTGTAGAAAAACCTGCTGCTGAGAGTAAATCAGAAATAAAATAGCTACGGTCTTCGGCACTTTTCATAGAACAGACCGTACGTCGGTCGTAGTCTTTTAGTGAAATACATCTTTCTACGAAATACGCCGACGCATATTATGAAATGAATGAAATTTTTGATTTATAAAAAAAAAATTTTTTCGACAATAACCTAGAAACCCTGGACAAATGACAACATTGTTTAAAACAGTCATAAAAAGTAAACTACTCTATGTGACTGAAGCCATGCTTGGGCTTTTAATGAAATGATCACATAACTGTCTCTCTATGATATATCACAGTGACTGGCCGGCCGGTGCCGGTTGGCAAGATTTTGTCGGTACAGTATACCGTAATCGAATAACATGCAGCGTAGTTTACCGGCAATTTAAATTTGGCCGGAGGATGACGGATTGCTTATGTATGTGTTCCATATTTTAACGTCTGTTGTCAACACACACCGTGGCTTAGTGTTAGAATACTTGTACAGCGTTGTGAGGCATAGGTTAGTTGACGGTTCAACTTTCGTGCGGGTTACATTTTTAAAATTTTAATTTCACTACTTTTTGAAAATGGGGTACATAGGCTATCATTATTGTTTGTTGTAGTGCACATGATGACATGCTACTGTCTATGTTCCCTAAAATATTTTGCTAGTGGCAGCAGAAAAATGTATCCTGCCGGTAAAGTATTCATATCATGTTATACGATGACGTCATACCAGCAAAAACTTTGCATTCGCGTTTGGGAAACATTAATAACTCTAATCATTGTTTTGGCTACAACCCTAAGGGTCAACTAAAAGGGCTAAACATGCGGAATGCGAAGATTAAATAGTAAATACTCATGTCGGAACGAAAAAATACTAATACATTCTTAAAATAATTACGGTTGCAGTTTCCGCTTACGGTTTAAGAAATTTTTAATTTCGATTTTCATTTGTTACGGTTCCGAAAAAATTGCATTTTTTTTTGGTTTTTGTTTTCGTTACGATGCACGCCCCTGTTTTTCAGGGAGTATATTTGTTGAAATATGTATAAATCTTTAATTGTCTTATAACTTATACATAAAACTAAAAATTGTTTTTAGTATTATACCTACTAACTTTAAGAACAATCAATAACTGTTCTAAAATAAAATTTAATTTTAAATAATATCAATTTTCTAAAACAAATTACTTTTAACCTTCACATCAATTATAATTGCATATGTATCCTGTAAGGCCAAGGGAAGCCGCCAGCTTGTATTCTCATTCACGCCTTATGATGTCAATGTTTTAAATCGTGTAAAATATAAATTACTACTGCTTAGATAAGAACTAAATTAAACATGGAGTTAAAAATTCTCTTGCAGAATAGATGGCGCTAGTAAAAATGCTGTTACTTTGTACGGTTACACCGCATGATAATCTCACAACACTGTCTCACCATAACAACACAACGGGCTCTTGCTTTTCGACAAAATGTATCACCATAATACGGCGTAGCGGCGGTAACTTACCTCAGTTTATTGATTGTTTTCGGCAATTATTTATCTTGTTGTCACCGTTGTTGCTATAAAATTGGATATTTATGGTTTACTAATCATAAATTCGAAGTTGTAATGAAATTTGTCTTTTGTAGCACAGACAAAACAGAAATGCTTTGTAGTTATGTAGACGTTCCAATAGCAATGAAGGTCGACGTCGGAGTAAACAAACAGTAATATATCCTCCATTTATTCTAACAAAATTTAAAAAAACATGTTTAAATTATATCTACCACTAACTTTATTATGTCTAGTTTAGAAAATAGAAGAGAAACGTAGATAATTGTAAAACAGCACGTTTTTTTGGGGGGGGGGGGTCAAAGAACCCACAATTGGACAGATAAAATTTTAAATGTTGGGTTAGAGTAGGTACATCAAAAATGCATCTAGAGTATTACCGGATGCAGAAGTTATACATGTTAGCAGGCTTTTAAAAATATATTTTGTTGCAAACTGCCGGGGAAATGTTTCGAAAATGTGAAAGCTAACGATTTGCACAAAAAAAGACAATACACTTTTGTTGTAATACTGGTGTTAATAAATTTCCGTATTTATTTGAGAACAACTTTATTTTCATCGACTTTATTGTTCTGTGACTTGCTAAATCTTTATTAGTCGGATATTTTCAAATTTTCTGTACTAAAGCTTTGCTTGCAAAAGTATAACTATCTATGTAAAACTGAGTTTTTACTATAAAAACAAATTTGTTGTGGAAATACTTTGTTGTCGAAAACCACTGAGCGACGCGGTCAAATATTTTTTACAATGTAGTCAGGTATTGCTTAATTTCACTTTTTATTGCATTCTTGGCCAATCTTAACATAACCTTTTGTACCTGCACCCTATTCTGAACATCCCAGTTTAAGGGAAATTGTTTACAAAACAATTCACAATTTGGCGAGTATGCCGGTAAGCAACGCTTATAAACAACAGAGCGTGCTAGGGTACAGCCATCTATACAAAAGTGGCTGAATTTTTAGCGTCTTGTTTAGTTTATCAGTTTTGGTGCAACGAACAAATTAACATTAGTCTCTTGGTATTTTTATATTCGACTTCCGTCACCTTTAGTTATTGTCATAGTCAATTCACTACCTTAAACTTTGTGCGCCGGATTTTTTTAAAAGGTTTTCCAACGATTTATTGCTTCAGTAAAATGGCACTTCATCATACATTTAGAAAAGTTTTTTCTTTGTTGCTTAACGTTGTATAAATAATTATTTAGGGTGAAAAGAACTGGCAATTGTTTTGTAAAAACAAACGTCAACCAAACTTTAAACAATTGATACCAGCCGATCTGATAGGTTTTGATATGTGACAATATATTTTTGTCTTGTAACATGAAAACGGTGGCTCCAATAAAAAAAACTCAAGAGACAGAAAACGTGCACTTTTCAATTTTAAATAGCATAGGGTAATTTTAATTAAATTTTTTATAAGTTAATTACCTTAAGATATAATTTAGTGTAAATGTCTGAGTAGCCTTGAATTAAACCCTTGCCGTAGTTCAATAAAGATATAAAAAATTAATTATATTCCTCGAATCTTTGAAAGGGTGTAACTCCGCAACGATGCATTTTTTAATATAGGCAAATTAGGCTAAATCGTCTTATTTTTGCTATAAGTTTCTCCTGTATTAAGTTATATCTACATCTTTTTAAACCACTTTCTATGAATCAGGATTGATTGATTGATTTAAAACGGGGAGGGTTTGATATGCCCTATAACACTGCGGCCTCTTGGGCCTATTGTGTATCCCCTTCGGTCGCTAGTCACTGTCAAGTAGATCCGTCCCCTTTAGCAGGTTTAGGAGTTTGTTGATCAGACTGGCTGGCGGTTGTATCTCATTGGGTTTGATGCCCTCAAAGATTTGGAATCTTCTGCGAGCTAGGGCTTCGCATTCGAATATTATATGGGAGGCTGTTTCTTCTTCCTCACCACATAGTCTGCATATTGGATCTTCATTATATAGCCCTATGTTATGCAGATGTTTTCTGAAGTGCCAGTGTCCCGTTAGGAGTCCTGTCACTATTCTGATGTGAGTCCTGCTAAGTTGCAGGACTGGTTTAGTCAGCTTATGGGGATGGTTGCCCATCATAGCTTTGCTTTGTCTCTGTCGAGGTGAGAGTCTCCAGTGTTCCGAGTGTTTTGTTGACATCCATTCTTTAACTGCTCCTCTCGCTGTCTTTTTAGTTGTGCCAACCACAGGTTCAGGCCCTGTGAATGGTGTTTCAGATCCCTGCTTTGCTAGTTTATCTGCATTTTAATTTCCTTCTATGCCTCTGTGTCCCGGCACCCACACAAGTTTTACCTTGTTAGAGTTTGCCAGTTTCAAGAGGCTACAAAGGCAGTTCCAGACAAGCTTTGACTTGATCCGGTTTGAGTTCAGTGCTTTTAGAGTTGCCTGACTGTCAGAGATGATAAGGATGGTTTTGTTCATATACCCCCTTCTTATGTTCTCTTCTATTGCTGCTAAAATTGCATATGTTTCTGCTTGGAATATTGTGGTAGATTGGCCCAATGGAATAGAGGTACTATATCTTGGGTTGCTACCGTATATTCCAGCTCCGGTTCCGTTGTCTGTGCGTGAACCGTCTGTATACCATACTAGGCTTTTTTGTAAGTCTGGTGGTTCTCCTTGTTGCCACTCTTCACGGTTTATCCGTACTTCAAATGGTTTATGAAAGGAGTATTTTGTTAACATGTAGTCCGTACCCATGTCTAGCATTGGGTCGGATACTACAGTTGTTATTTTGGAGTGTCCCCATATCTGTTGGCTGCTTCTCCAATTGCCCGTGCAGTTCAGGATTGTTAAGGAATTTCCTAAATTTACAAATAACCAAATTATAATTTTAAAATTTTTAGTAATCTGTATATAACTCATCGTAATGTAGGAACAAAAGTCGCCGAAATTTGGACATTTACTTCATAAGTTTATGAAATGAAAATAATTATAATATAGGACGAAGTACTTCATACTTGTACTTCTACAAGTTTTCATATTGAATTCTATTTTGATAATTATTTGATGTAAAAGTTTTACCGGTGGCGTAACTACCGAGGAGATTGTCTAGATTAACAATCCAGCCGAAGTTTTCTTGCAGCTACAAACATTTGAACATGAACAAATATTTTATTTAATATTTAATTAATATTTTGGAAATAATGTTTAAATATTTTAAAGTTTTTTTGTGCTATTTCTATTGGACGTTATTTTCACACCGTTTTATGAAGCCTCGCCATCGCCTGATGGCGGAGCCAATCAGAAACGTGGCGTTCCTGTCTACACTCTTAAGTTCTTATTGGTTATGACACATAACCTCTCGATCTTAGATCACACACAACTGCCGCGTGCCACCCCTATTGCCAAGATAAGGCGGGTTGGGGGCCCCACACAGGCGGCTTTTAGGTAAGTTCCACAGAACAGCGGCGGCGGCAGCAGTTTATCGATAAAAATAACCTAAAATTAGATTTGTGGTTAGAAAATTTAAAGACGCTGCTATTTCATTTGTTAACTGGCTAGCTGGTGTGGGGTGCCGCTGCCGCCGCCGCTGTTCTATGAAACTGGCCGTACAGCTTTCCGCCAACCAATTCTGCGGCGAGAGGAAGGGGGAGCGGTTTTCTGATTTTTGCACCCATGCCCGAAATCTGAAGTTACGCCACTGTGTTTTACAGGTACGGTAACGTCAGAATAGGTGTGTTTAGCTATACTGCGGTGCAGGTAGTCACCCATCGTTCCCATTTAGACTTCGAACGTCTTTAAGAACACAAATATAGTTGAAAGCCGAAAATTCCGCTCTATGTCTAACTACAGTAGCTATCCGAGTATGTTAAAGGTGTATGCTTTCACAGTAACGTTTGAAGCACTAGTAAAGTATTTGGAATTTATAAAAACTGGCGTAACGAGAAGTTGTGGGGACTGGGTTTCAGCTTCAGGTCGGGCCCCTATAGGTAACATCCCCTTTCCCAGCACGAGTTAAAAATAAAACCTTATATAACGTAGAAACTATAATGTCAACTAAAAATATTTATGAACAGACAAAAACATATCTACATGATGTAACAAAAAACGAACATAATATGTAATGAAAATATTTAAAATAAAACTAAACAAAACTTTTTTTTTTCTGGCAATTGCACTTGCAAACTATTGTATAGTCTTATTCAAGTCCAGATTTTCTGCAATGGTATTTTCAATCAAAATTATTGCTAGAAAGGACAATTTGTCTTAAAGCATTTCTTAAATAATTCTGAAATGTTGACAGTATCATCACCTAAAGAATATGTAATACTTCAACTGTATTTAATAAAATAGCCAATTCATTTTTTAAGCTTCTGATTTTGAAGAATTTTTAACAATTTTGTTGCTCTTTTTGCACTTTCAAATTTTTGTTTTCGTTTTGCGGCACCAGTGTTGTGCTCATACTTTTTTGAACTCCTTTTACCGAAAAAGTCACTTCAAACGTTGCTATTGAAGCGATCTTGCAAACTGTATCTAACAGCAAGACGGTTGCTATAGCAACGTATCCCCACGGTCGCACACAGCTATTCGGAAGAAAAAACTGTCATATTACTCACTCATATTATCGCTTATGTGAAATATAAAGAAGTGGGAAAGTGTATTACTTACCATTACCCTAACATTTTCAACCTACCGATATATCGAGATATTCGTCGAAAGACAGCTGTTGAAACAAATGGTTTGGTTTGGACCAAAATGAAAAGAATGGATATTTGCTTCTTTTAAGGGGAAAAACTGTAAAAGGACGAACCCCTGGCCGGTCCCACAACTCGCGGGCCCGGGTTTTGTGGAACCTGCGGAACCCCAGTAGTTACGCCACTGATAAAAAGCCAACCTGTTTGAAGCAAGAATACGTTCAGGCGAGGTGCGTTTCTCATATTTAGTTGTGAAACAAAAAAAGGTATAATGTGACCCAGCAAAGATAATCGGAAATTCATGAACATAAATCTTTATTAGAACAGACACAAGGTTATGTGCAAGGTAAGTCATCCACGTGGCATACCAAACACGTATTTTGAACGCTGTGCGAAGATTTTGACCTATGCACGTATAGTGGGCATGGTATCGGATATTTCCCACCTTTCTCCTACTTGTGTACAATTGTCTGTTTGTTTATGAATTTCTACAGAATTTCCTTAGATTTCATGCGAATTTCTTACAATTTCCTGCTCAACCTATATCAATTTCTCAATTTCCTAGTGATTTTAATATTCAAAATATTTAAAATCTGTAAAACGAATGAACTTATTTGTGCTCATACACAATATACGAAACCGTTAGCTGAGGAACGACGAATTATGCAGTTTGGAGGTATATAATTTATTTAAAAATTAAATGTAAACCGTTTTTAAATTCTGTTGATGTGTTGTAAAAAGAGAACGTTTAGGTAAATCAGGCTAAATCGTTTGAGAAATGAGTATTTTGAGTACAGATTATTTATTAAACGAATGTTTACTGAAGCTTTATGAAAATGTATTATTTTGAGTGAGGTTCGTGAATAATACTTTAGGGTCCATAGGTTCAAAAGGGTTAAAATCTACTAATAATTCCGAATCAGTATAAATGGGAAAACTTTTTTCTTTGTCATTGGATATTCGGTTTGTTATTTACCAGTAGCATAACTACCATGGGGCAGAGGGGGCAACGGCCCCCGGGCCCGAGGCCTTAGGGGGACCTGCCACGAGCCACGAGTTTTTTTTTTAATTTCTTTATTACGAAGCTTTATCGACAAAAATTTTTTATTTATTTTTATATTTACCAAAAAACATTTTAAATTCCATGTAAGTAAGTATGTATGTACGTATACAATGAAAAATACTGAAGTGAGATTATATTTAGCAATAACACAACACCCACACTTTTTGGTATCGGCCAAGACACACTAACTTCAGAAAATTTAAGATTTGCTTATCTGAATTAGACACGGCTTTAATATATTTATTTTCATTTACTAAACTGCAAATATTTTTATTTCCTTTTGAAGAAATTGTTCTTATTATCAATTACTTTATTATTGAAGTTTTTTTGAGGATGGGGCCAGGGCCCTTCAGGTATCTTGCCCCCGGGCCCAAAATCTGAAGTTACGCCACTGCCAGTGGCGTAACTACCATGGAACAGAGGGGGCAACGGCCCCCGGGCGCGAGGCCTTAGGGGAGCCTGCCACGAGCCACGAGTTCTTATTTTTTTATTTCTTTATTATGAAGCTTCATCATCAAAAATTTTTGACTTTCGACAGTCTTTATTTTTATATTCAACAAAGAACATTTTAAATTCCATGTAAGTATGTACTTATACCATGAAAAATACTGAAGTGAGATTATATTTAGCAATAACACAACACCCACACTTTTTGGTACCGACCAAGACACATTAACTTCAGAAAATTTAAGATTTGCTTATCTTAATTAGACACGACTTCAATGTATTAATTTTCATTTACTAAACTGCAAATAATTTGATTTCCTTTTGAAGAAATTGTTCTTATTATCAATTACTTTATTATTGAAGTTTTTTTTGAGGGTGGGGCCAGGGCCCTTCAGGTATCTTGCCCCCGGGCTCAAAATCTGAAGTTACGCCACTGTTGTTTGCTGACGTAAGGCAGAAACATAATTAGTAATAAAAGCAACCAATCTCATCTACCGTATAATAAACTTCATTTTGATTACGTCATTTCAATCCAAAATACAAATGTATGTATTTAGGGTACTACTGTTACTTCGCACGTTACAGTTAACATCATTATCTCTGGCATCTTTTCGCGCTTCATTGCTAATCGTACATATCATTTTACAGAAGTTTGTTGAATATACAAAGTTAAATCGATTGTCAAATTTACACAATTACGTTTGGTGATGGGTAATTAGCAGGGTAGGAAATTTTATGCAACCTATTTATTTCTGTTTACACTCTCTCATTCTGCGAGTCAATACTTGTCATCACTTTTATTATTTTAAATATTACCCAGACCATTATGACACAACTTTCTACTTTCAACAGAGTTTTAAATACATAGTTTTATTATCTTCATGCCATAATGAAGTGAAAGGCATTCCGAGCTGTCGATCACTGGTTAACAAATCATTAATTGTAACAATCAATAATGAATGATTCGAGTTCAACCAAACTGGTGGTTAATTGGTGTAAGTCTGGGAAATATTAACAAAACCTTTTCTGATTTTGCTATCAACGTTAGGGCATGTTAAATTTAATTGTGGTGCAAAAACAAACTGACGAAATTTCTAGAAACTATCAGAAAAAGAAATTGAAATAAACAAAGTGGAAAAGATTACTTGACAGCTAATGAGAGCTGAGACAGTCAGGGTTCATAGGTCATAGCCCACTTTATTACATTATATTGGCTCTAATCTGCAGTCGTGGGC
This sequence comes from Ctenicera cuprea, assembly GCA_958336395.1. Lineage (NCBI taxonomy): Eukaryota > Metazoa > Arthropoda > Insecta > Coleoptera > Elateridae > Ctenicera > Ctenicera cuprea. Next base: position 38,234,193 of record OY284487.1, on the reverse strand, counting down.
TTTTTATTAGTAACTGACTCTGGCTACGCTTGATTAACAGATTCGTTCTTTTATACACAAAAAAAAAGTAAATTTAAACAGGAAGTAGTTAGCAAATATTAAATTTTGTGAGCATTTAGATATGCGTCGCAAACAGATTTATTAATCAGTTACCTTGCAAGGTGACGTTTGCAACACATGCACATGTAATGTGAAAGACAATATCCTACATAAAATGTTTCATAATATACGTATGTACTAGCAGCTGTGTGTGTATCTCCAATAAATTTAAATTTTTTACGATAAAACCAAGAGTGCGTTGAACTTCCTGCACAAATCCCTTAAAATATTTCACTTTCTCTCGAGACACAACCTGTATTTAAAGGTTGTTTGTTTAAGGAGAAAGTTGCTGATAGGTAAGTAAAGTGTTTAAATGACATACACGTTTTTATTCCACTTAAATGCTCCGATTGGTAACAACTACAATGCATTTCGATACAATCCTACTTTTAGTAATGTGAAATTTGTGTAAAAGGCTAGTTTTCTGGAGGTTGCTTTTAAAAGCTTGGACAAGAGAGTTTTGTTGCGAAACACTGTTTTAGAAATCAGAAAAATGCTTATATGGAAACTCAGCATGTCAAAAGTAAATGTTCATAAACTGCATAATTTAAACATGATGACCCTAAAGCTTAGTTTGACCATTAAGTTAATTAATTAATGAGACATTTTTTTAATATTTTGGAATTTAGATACATTTTTATAAGCATTTAAATATACAATTGTTCAAGTGAAAGCTGATCATATTCCACAACCACAAGTGGACGCTTAGTTTTCGTTTGTTCCCTCATATCTTCCAAACAAGTTAATTGTGAAGAAATTGCTGGTGACATGAAGGTGAATAAACTTACAAAAGTGTTTTTGATAGCAATTTTTTAATAACAGAATTTTACATTTGAAACATTAATCTGACAGCGTACACTAGACAAGTCGAACATTTTTTATTAAAGTCTGCATCTTCAAAACGCCTGTTTACTCAAAAATGTGTAATGTGTTTTCAAAACCTTAAAAGGTGCCATAATTATAGTTTAGAAAATTTTCACAAACTATTTTTTAAAAACTGTCCATACGCTTTTTACTTTCCCATACTTCTACTGAAATATGAAAAGTTTTGATTTCATGCAAATTTTAGAATTTTCGATTTTAACGGAAATACTCGGTTTGTGGTCCAAGGAACCCAAAAAAGTGTTTTTAATCTCTAGAACCCCCTTCAGCGATTTTTATCAAATTTGGGGTGTGGAAGTTTTTTTAGTAGCGGGTAGTTCTTTGTAAGGTTTTTAACCGGAAACGGAAATAAGACATGTTTTTTAGTATATTTTTTTTGTAAAATTTTTGGAAAGTAAAAAAAATATTAATCAAAGACTGTCCACACTATTTTTTAAAACTTCGTGGGCCGATAGACCTTGCAGTAAACTAAAAATTTATTTTTTACTAATCTCCCAAATTTTAATACATTTAAAATGATTAATGTTTTATTGAAAAATGCAAACGTTCATCGTTAGAAACGTTAAACAGTTTATTAGACCATTTGAAGTAGTTTATTAGGATAAAAAATAATTTTATCCATTCTAAAAAAGAACAAAAAAATCGATACTTTTTAATTTTAATATCAACAACGAGTTTTCCGGAAGCTACGCGATTATACCTACGCGTATCAATCAGCTCTAATTAAAAATTATATTTTTTTTATTTTTTGCATATTTTTGATAACATTTCAACTAAACCATTTACACCGATTTTTATTCTGAAGTCGGGAGCGCAATATCTAGCGCCTTAACGTGAGTAGGTAGTCAGTATTGAAAGAGCTCTAAGCTACGCAACTCGCGGATATAAAGAAACACTATTTCAGACCGTCTATGCTTGCTGCACCTAGCGACGTTGCAATTATCGCTAAAAACACCCGAAGAATATTTAAAACTTAAAAAGTATGGTAAAGTACCAGCGACGTGTTTCGCCTATTATGTTTTCTATTTATTGAGCTAACAGAACTAATAATAGGTTATCTATTGACATTTTTTTTCTCAATTATCTAACTTACATGTGACACCTATACATGTTTGATATTTAAATTTTTATTTCATAAACGAGGAACGACCAAAAAACCTGCTCATCACCGTTTCCCCTTTTCCCTCTCTCCCATTTTTTAGCAAGCGGCTTTTATATTCAAATTCGTCAATTTTAAACTGTTTCCCGGCAAACAAAAAAAATGTTATCTTGTTTCGGTAAGCGACGACTTCTACATACACTTGCATTGTCCCAAAACTAAGTGACGAGGATGAGTCACTACCCATGGTTTTACCTGACGAAATAGGGAACCATACTTTGAGGATAAATTCTACACATTAAAACAATACAAAAACATTTTTATAAACGTAGGTCCGGCCGGAAACACTTCCTTACAGAGTTACGGCTGCGGAAGAGGTAACACAATCGCTATTTGAAAATAACTTTACAAGCCTGCAATTTAAAACATCTAATTTCGTTTCACGTTTTTTTGCCGATTATCATGTTTATAAGATATGACGTTTCGAAGCGAAATCATTATCAAGATTATTTTTCTTAAATATAGTACCAGTTTTGTTGGTATGTATTGTAGCAAGTTTAAGTTTTTATTCCAATTCAACTATGTATCGCATTCTCCAATTTCGTTTGGATTTTATACTGCAAATGCAAAAATGACGAATATCCTACGAATTCAAACAAACTATTATTTAATAAAATTTAAATAGACGTCAGAGAATACTTGAAACACGTTATTTTCAATAAAGTACTTTATACTATGTATCATCTTGTATTAAAAAAAAACTGCAAAATTAAGACTTGTTATTTATTTTCATTTAGTATAGGAAACTATAGTTTTTCAAGTTTCAGGGAGATAAAGTTTTTTTAATTGACAAATTTGATTTGCAAAAAGTGTTGCACATCGAGTAGCCGACACAATCACCTGATCTAAGGCCATTAGGCTATTTATATAGCTAATAATTACAGTTTCATACAACAAATGAAGATAAGACTTAGTAACATGAAATGTGATTAGTATTAACTCTTAAATTTGCAGGTTTGGTTGATACACACAATATAAGAAGAACGAGTCAGAAGTAACATAAGTAGTCTGGTCTAAAAACCCAGTTTTGTAGCTTTTAGGAGGTAGTCGTTCTAATGCCGGTTTTCTTATGCAGTTTTGTCTCCTGAATAAGAATTTCGCGCGCTCCAGAAAAATAAATAGGCGGAAGAGGTCGCTGGTACTTTCTCATACTGTTTACGTTTCAAATAGTCTCGCCTCAACAAGTGATTTTATTTACATCTAGTCACGTACACCAGCTACTATACAATAACTATAACTATATTATACTATAAGCCGCCCGCTCCAGACTTAAGGCGTTTGCACGGCGCGGCGCTGGGGATTACCTACTCACGTAAGGCGCTAGCTAGATATTACGCTCTCGAATTAAGACTAGAAATGTTTATATAAACGATGGGGCAATAGTGCGTGGGAGTTCGATAGCTCGTACACCGTAACAGATAAAAAAATCTTTCTAATGCAGATGTAAACGGTGGGTAAATGCGCATATATAGAAAAATTATTTTCAAATATACAGGGTGTTACACAAGAGTGTGGCACGCTTAAGGTAATTTTTTTTAAATAAAATGCTTTTAATATTTTTGCATATTTAACACTTCTCTTGGGATGTTTATTCATGTCTAAAAATTAGCGCCATCTAATGTCCGGTTTAGAAGTAATAATATTTTTTTCAAAATAATTGATTTTTACATTACTCTACTTAACAATTCACCACTTCCGCGGTCGTAGCTTTAAAAACGAAATTAAGTAAGGACCTTATTGTAGGAGGTTGGCACGCTTAAGGCAATTTCTTTTAAATCGAATGCCCTGAATATTTTTGCATATTTAACACTTCTCTTGGGATGTTTATTCATGTCTAAAAATTAGCGCCATCTAATGTCCCGTTTAGAAGTAATAATATTTTTTTCAAAATAATTGATTTTTACATTACTCCACTTAACAATTCACCACTTCTGCGACCGCAGCTTTGAAGACGAAATTAAGTAAGGACCTTATTGTAGGAAGTTGTAGGGTTCTCTTGTTTAAATATCGTAGAGCCACTATGTACAGGGTGTTCAAAATTAATTTTCAAATTTTGATAACTTCAAAGTTATTCTTCTCAACTTTTTCAAATAGAATACCCTGCATATTTTTTAACGATGTTATGTAGAATTAAATAGCGAACATTTTTTGTATGTACATCCTTATAGCTATTTGTAACCACTTTTGATTTATCGAGCAAAAAGTGTTGCCCATTTTGATTGACACACATTTCTATGCGCCTTTGAAATGAGGTTTCTACTTTTCTTAAAATTGCCGGTGTGATACTTCTAAAAGCATGTATTATCCTATCCTTCATATTTTGGATTGTTGTTGGTGTATCTGTATAAACAATTTCTTTCACGTATCCCTATAAAAAGAAATCCATTTCGGGAGATCTACCAGGCCATTTAGTGGGTCCATTCCTTCCAATCCATTGATGTGAATAGATATTATTTAAGTGCTCTCTTACTGCATTTAAATAATGTGATGGAGCACCATCTTGCTGAAGCCACATCCTATTTCGGATCCTTTGAGGAAGATTCACCAATAATTGTGGCAGATAATTCTCCAAAAAATGAAGATAAATAGCTCCAGTTAATGTATCATCAATAAAATGTGGCCTTATTACATGTTTTCCAATAATCCCCCCCCCCCCCAAACGTTTATGGACCATCTGTGCTGGTTATCAAGTTTCCTGAAAAAGTGAGGATCTTCCGTAGCACAATAATGGAAATTGTGCCTGTTAACAAATCCATTTTTATGAAAAGTCGCCTCATCAGTGAACACATTTTACCTCTGGCCCAATTACAAAACTGTAAACGCTTTAGAAAATCGTCATCACTTAATTCCTGGTGCATTTGAATGTGATATGCATGAAACCTATTTTTTTTAAGTTTCGACCAACGGAACGTCTACTTATTTCTACTAATGAGCTCATGTCTCTCTGACTAATATGGGGATCCTCAATCGTTGCCAGCAGAACAGATAACTCATTTTCTTCGTTCACAACATTTTTAATACGTTCACGTTTTTCATATTGTACATTGCCGGTTTCCACAAATCTATCAAGCAGGTTTTGGAAGCTATAAACTTTAGGGAGCCTTCGTTCAGGATACCGTTGGTGGTAAATTCTATTGGCAAGCAAACAATTTCTTTCCGACTCGCCCAAAACGAAAATCATGTCTACAAGTTCTTCTTTATTAAAATTCATTTTGGAAAACAAATACTACAAAAAAAAACTGATGGTCGATAACTGCGAGAAATGTACGTTTGACGTTTGTGCAAAACAAATGCTAGCGAACAGGTGCTTTATTGTTTTGTCGAACATAAACAACCAAAATAATTTACAACCAATAATAATTAATAAATATTGTTGAATTTTGTACTTTTTGCTCAATAAATCAAAAGTGGTTACAAATAGCCATAAGGATGTACATACAAAAAAGGTTCGCTATTTAATTCTACATAACATCGTTCAAAAATATCCAGGGTGTTCTATTTGAAAAAGTTGAGAAGAATAACTTTGAAGTTCTCAAAATTTGAAAATTAATTTTGAACACCCTGTACATGGTGGCTCTACGATACTTAATTTCGTCTTCAAAACTGCGGCCGTGGAAGTGGTGAATTGTTAAGTGGAGAAATGTAAAAATCAATTTTTTTGAAAAAAATATTATTATTTCTAAACCGGACATTAGATGGCGCTAATATTTTAGATATGAATAAACATCACAAGAGAAGTGTTAAATATGCAAAAATATTCAAGGCATTCCATTTAAAAAAAATTACCTTAAGCGTGCCACACGTTTTTGTAACACCCTGTATATTTGAAAATAATTTCTATGTATGCGCATCTACCCAAAGTTTACATCTGCATTAGAAAGATTTTTTTATCTGCTACGGCGTACGAGCTATCGAACTCCCACGCACTATTGCCCCACCCTGTATATTTTATTTACTTTAGTTTTCAAAAATATGCAAAGTATGAAACAACTGACTTGCGGATTCTATATAAATGGTTCCCGCACTCATAACACCACATTTGTATCGCAAAAACAAATAAATACTTTAAAATGTTTACTGTTGTTAAAATCAGCCTAAAATCTTATCCTTTTACACCTCGATAAAGACAGGGTAAATCAAACATGAGTAATAATTAAAACACAACGTAGGTCCGACACCGATCATCGCAAATAAATAATCAATTAAGCATAAACACTTGATTAATTTTAAATAATACTATTAAAATTAATCTACGACATATTGAATAGTCATGAGTGAACCAGCAGTGTGTTCCTACAATAAACAAAAATTGTCTCAATGTAACTAAATACGATCAGTGTCGACTAGTTCAGATGTTTTAGTAATAAAGTGCCTTATTTAAAAACATAACTTTTATTTTAATTTTAATTCTATTTTGCACAAAAATCATGTGTACTTTTAAATTTAGTTTACAAGTTGAAACATCTAGTCTTATAAGATTTATTGCGAATGTAGTCGAAGATCTACGCAGTACTGAACAGAAAATTATTAGGTTAACGTAACAAAATATCGTATGAGGTATATTATAACACTATTAAAATATAATCAGGCTATGATGACTTATAATTACCTACTGTTTTTGTAGGGATTCCTGCATTTTGAAATAAACAATGATTACAAAAAGTATGGATACTTACATTTGGAAAATAAATGATTTCTTTACTTTGAAATAATTTGTTCAGATTGAACTTTTTTTTAACATTACAAGAAAAACGCAATCTCAACCTAACTAACACATTATTATAGTGTTAAACTATACTTTGCGACAAAAAAAGAATTTTTAAAACTATTCTCGTAATTTTGGATGGAGTATAATGTTCTGAACAATCAGCAACATATTATTGGGTACGAGTTTTCCAAGAGACTAATTGCTGAGGACCAATTATGCCATGATTATTCTCCAAATAAATTGTTTCAATATTTAATTTGTTAATCTGTATTTTCGTCTGTGTCAGAATAAAATGTAAATAATAACTTATTATCGCTATAATGTTATTTTTTGAGTAAATGCTTTTGCCTGTTTAACATTTTATTTACTCGTATGGTCAATGGTTTGAATTGGATTTACATGTTGTCCAAGTGCATACGAGAACATGTACTAAAAACCTGCGTAAAGTTTGTTTCTGTTTGATAAGTTAATTTTGATTTTATTATACTTTCTTATATCAATAGCATTTACTTGTAAATTAATTTCTAAATATACTTTTCTATTAGAAATATTATATGAAATGCAATTAATATTAATCGGTAAACTTCGGCTTTCGTCAAATACTTGCAAACTTTTATTACTAGGTCACTCCATGTTGAATCAGTCCGGTTCATCCGACCCCTTCACAAATTTTCATGATTTTTGACATAACTGGTGTACCTGTAAAGCTACATATTCTAAATTTTTACTAAATTTGTTTTAGCATGAGAACATGTAACAACCGGACATTATCTCAATTCTTAAAGTATTATTTCAACTTTTTTTGGGTAATATACACATAAAAATGCATATTACGACGAAAACGGTTTAAATTCGCACTTCCGGTTTAACCGGAAGTGATAGCAATTTTTTTAAATTTTTTTAGGAACATTCTATACAGGATGTATCAAATTGGGTGTTGAGTATGGGGATCTCGCTTATTTAAAGAGATACGACGATGGTTAAATTAGAGAAAAGTTGTGGAATTTTATGTCCATTAATAATTTAAAAAGAAATTAGAGCTATCTTGCTTAGTTTCTAAATAAACTAAAAAAGAACTGAAATTTTGGATTTTTTTGTTTTCGTCTATAACTCATTTGTCATTTATAATACTTATTTCTATTTAACGCATTATTAAGACACTTTTTTATGCTAAATCAAAAGTTTTAATCAGATTTGGTATAGCTGTTGCCATTATTCATTTTCGACTGTAAACTTCTTTTTCTTATAGTCGGCATTTTAAATTTTTACATATTTGAATAGAGTTTTTAGTTCTGATTTCAACAATGCGTCACACTTTGCATTTTGTTTAAGTATTGAGCATTTTATTACAGAAAATAAAAATTTCATAAGTGTGCCATGGAAAGACCACGTCATTTAATTTATTTTGAAAAACTTCTAGTAGGCCATGAACTGATGGAAGTAAAACAAAACACCACTTTTATTTACTTTGGCCTTTAGATACATTAGGTATGCGAAAATTTCAGGAAACTTTGTTTGGAGCGTAGGCAACAGGTTAAGTTATTTTTTACAAAAACAAATGAAGGACACAGTTACTAACACACAGATTAGAGAGTTCATTTTAGACAAGTTTCTTAGCATGTTTTACAAAGGTTTCAAATGTTTTGAACATTTATTTAGTAATTGTTTGTATTAGTGCAATTCTAGTGTTATCTCTTTTATTTATTTAACCTGTTATTTAAATTTGTTGTCAGTTGCAAACATAAAAACTGCAAGTAAAATTTTCAGTAAATTGTGTATGTTAGAAAATTTGTCATTTATTTGCTTTTATAAAAAAAATAACCTGCTGCCTACGCTCAGAATAAAGTTTGCTGAAATTTTCGCGTACCTACCTAATGTTATAATGTATCTAAAGGTAAAAGTAACTAAAAGTGGTGTTTTATTTTACTTCCATAAGTTCATGGCCTGCTAAAATTTTTTCAAAATAAATTAAATGACTTGGACTTTCCATGGCATTCATGAAATTTTTATTTTCTGTAATAAAATGTTCAAAATTTAAACAACATGCAAAGTGTGACACATTGTTGAAATCAGAATTAGAAACTCTATTCAAATATAAAAGAATTTAAAATGCCGACCATAAGAAAGAAAAAGTTGACAGTCGAAAATGCGCAATGTTAGCAGGCATACCAAATCTGATTAAAAATTAGATTCAGTATGAAAAAGTGTCTTAATAATGCGTTAACTAGAAATATGTAACATAAATGATAAATGAGTTATAGCCGAAAACAAAAAATCCAAAATTTCAGTCTTTTCCAGTTCTTTCAGAAACGAAGCAAGATAGGTCTAATATCTTTTTAGATTAATAATGGGGATAAAGTTCCACAACTTTTCTCTAATTTAACCATCGTTGTATCTCTTCAAATAAGCGAGATCCCCATAGTTAACACGCAATTTGATACATCCTGTATATTTTTGAATATCTTTATTAGGCCTTCTGGCGGCCAAAATTAAAAGTTAATCGGTAAGTATTACTCATAGCTCTAAAGTAAATTAAAAGGTCTGCCTAAAGATGCAAAAATTTACAGGTTATTCCATTAAAAATAAGAAAAAATGTTAAAAAATTGTTGTTGTTGTTCCGGTTAAACCAGAAGTCCATATTAACACTGTTTTACGTCGTAATATGCATTTTATGTGTATATTACCAAAACAAAATTTAAAATTATTAATAAAAAATTGAGAAAATGGCCAGTTGTTACATGTTTTCGTGGTCACCCGGTATAATACTACTGCTATTATGAATTGTACTTTGGATTGGTTATACTTTTATATTATTTTTGCCAACACACTTGTATATCGATTGATTAGTTTTTCCACCCAAAAAAATATTTTGGGTAATTATTGGCATTATATTAAGAATTTACTTTTCTTTAATTAAAAACATTTTTAGAAATATAGATAAAATCAGAACGCAAATTGGTGTAGAAGCGCATTTTAAATTATAACTAAAAAGACGTGAAAAATCTGATTTAAAATGACACCGAAATCAAGCTGTCAGCTCTTCCAGTTCCCGAAATTATACAGAGCGAGCAAGAAAACATTTAATCAAAAGGATGGAAAATATCACATATCTTGGATTACTATACAATTTGCATTAGCTGCCATTCAATTCATAATAATGACATTTAAAACTCAATCAAAGACATACGAGTTTTACTCCCCCCCGTCCTCTTGATTACGTTTTTTGTCGCTTTGTATAATTGCTGTCAAAAGAAAATAAACTTGTTTTTCAAAATTTAAAAGTTCTTAGATCTATTTTTGAATTTCGGTACCGGAATTTGAAATATATTTTGAAACCTAAGCACAAAATTCATATATAACAAATTATGAAAATTAGTATGTCCAACTATCCATACATATATAAAAGTTCAAGGGGTATTTTTCTCCGGTTCCTCCAGCGGCTACCGCTTCACCAATTTGGACCATTTTTTTCAATGAAAGGTCTCTATCCTCAGATGGAACATGAAATATTTATATATTTTTATTCTACGTCAATTTTTATTTTATTTTTTATTTTAATTTATAATATATATGAAAGTCTGCTAGACGCGCTTCACTTGAGGCGGCGTCTACACTAACGCCGCGTCTCATTATTGGAACTAATGCATCACGTGACTTAGCATTTCGCCAGGTCCGTCAACGCTGAGTCTGCGGTCGAATTTCGGCAAGGTAACACTAGTACTTATAATTACACAAAGTTATTAAAAGTGCACCAGAAATCGTAGTTCTTGTATGTATTTAACATTCTGCTATAAAAAAGGGTATGATAATATTTGGATTTGAAGACCTCTAAATTTGGCGTTAAGTCCACATAGAAAATTTAAATATCATTTTGTGCACTTTCACTGAATATTCATAATGATAAGAATAAATTATTATGCAAATGCATTTTATAATCGGTTGTATGTGCGAACAGAATAATTTAATAAACTATGCTTGCCACTTATAATATTTTATTGCAATTTTATATGGAAGTTTTCACGCAATTCAGAAGGTAAAAATGATCTATAGACTGTTTTATGATTATGGTTTTGATTATTTTATAACAATAAGGAAACGGTAACAAATCCCCGACACAAATATTGAGCTAAAACATATAAACAGAATTAATTAAAAAATACCAATAATTAGACACATGTGCCATTTGAGATAAGACAGCGAAGGATAAATATTTTCTATATACCTAACCTTATTAAAACGCAGTAGTAGGTAGATGAAAAAATTAATTATTTTCTACGTTTCAAATGAAACAATATTTATGACTGTGTGAAGTTTTAAAGCTAAAATTAAGCTATAAAATTTTGGTTTCCCAAGCATTATTATTAATTATTTGCCAAATATCCAGCCAGTCAGAAGCTTAAAATATATTACGTATTTGCTGCTTAAACATCTATGTGAGAATGTATTTATTCTAAAACTTAATATGTTAAAATTTTTATTAACAAGATGCAAGTTCCGTTCAATTTTCGGCGTATTGATCAGCTACGCTTGGAAATTTCAAAACAATTATTGTTGTATATTTGTATATTGCAAGTAAGAACTAATGACATTGTTAATATATATTTTTAACAGTAATAATAGTTTTTAATGTTAATGAGTACTTAATGGTAATTGCTTTTTCAAAATTCTAATTAACATTGCTTTCTGTGGTATGTTTTCGGCATGTAGGTCACTTATTGGTGGTAAATAAACAACGTGCAAACAAGTAAATAATATAAGTATATTTCTAAAAAAAACATTGTAGGCCCACATAAATTCAACTGATTCGACAAATTTCAACTAAATAAAAAAATTGTTTTACAGAATAACAGAAAACTTGCGAGTTTCTTATTCTTTAACTATATAGCAAACATATAGTATAGTGTCATTTTAACATTTTAACAAACTAGATTTAGTTGGAAATTTACAACATGGCGTGTACCGTTGGTTAACTGCATAAAATTCACCCACGCAGTGTTTAAGATTTCAAAATTGCAGCTAGATCAGTTTCACGATCTCATAACAAAGTTTTAACTTCCTTGAACCTGTATCCAACACTATATTTTACATGCACGAACACTTATTTCATTATACATCGAAAATGTTACTCAATTGAACCATAGGCGCCGAATACGGGGGGGCTCCGGGGCTCAAGCCCCCCCAGAAAATTATCAGGGGGGGCTGTGCCCCCCCTGATATTTTTTGCGTTTAAAACATCGGATTTGTTAAATTTATTAAAGTAGCATTAACGATTCCTGTATCTTCGTATAGCGCAGGGCGGTCGTTTTCAGCTTTATGAAGGTTAAAGACATATTTAAGGTCAACTATGGCACAAAGAAGACTTAATGATTTCGCTCTACTTCATATTCACAGAAACCAAAATACAGATTTAAATATAAACAAAATTGTAAATTTATTTATCGCCAAGACAGAAGTGAGACGAAATACTTTCTTTGTAGAGTAAGTTTTGTTTTTGTGTAGTAATGTCCTTCTTGTTACTTTATGTTTCTAATTAGATTTACTGTTCATGTTTTTTTTTATGAAAATATGTACTTAAAATAACGCGTTTCAAAATCATTGGAGTACAACATAGCTTATTTCTGTTAAATTCCTACAAAATCAGTATGCAATAAGCAATACCACATTTTTTAACAAATAAAGCAAAAAATCGAAAACTTGTGCCCACGAAACCTGTTTTTCCAAGGCAATATAATTTAACACAAATTCCTAACTTTTAATTTAAGACTGTTTGACCTTGAAAAATTCAAAAATTTCGCTTGCGGCGCATTTCTATTAAGGGGGGGCCCCCTGAGAATTCAAAAACCCGGCGCCTATGAATTGAACTATTCATTGTAACATAATTTTGTACTAAGATGAAAATATTTTAAAGTCATTGTAAAATGTGGGAACGTAGCAATTCTTATATTTGAATTTCTACAAATTTAGAAATTTAGTTACAAAGCGAATAATCCCAAAACTACAATTATTATAATATTATTAAATAAAAGCCTTATGTATATGTTGCTTTGGTTTCTTTAATTAAAATTTTAAACATGTAAAATGAATATTTGTAAATATTTTTAAATATTTATTAACTGTTAAGCCTCTGGAGTCCCCACTAATTTATAATAGCTGTCGGACGAATGCCATGAGATGTTTTTGGCATATAGCAGCTTTCTTTTGCTTCTCCGTTTTTCCATTATCGGTTTCAATTTATTACGTATACATATACTCCCTGATTATTAGAGGATCAACCTCGCATTCAGCTTTTTGGTGCTTTTATCTGTTGAAATCTCAAACTTTTTCTCAGTCGTGGGAATTTTTCGACGGTTGCTCTGTTAATCGAGTAGGTAATTCGCCAAAATTAAAGCAAGCGTGGAAGCGTCATGCCCAAGTTTGAAGCTGTAATTTTTAATTAAAAAAATAGCAAGTTGGTAGGGGGTGACGGGAATACGTTAATAATTTAATTTAATAATTTGTTAAGACAATATTTGTTCTTTTAATATTGTCGGGCTGTCGTCCTTGTTCGTCAAAATATTGAAGTAAACTTGTGCACCTAAACCAATACCTTCCTCTTAAGTACACTACAAACCGAGCGAGTGAAAAGTAGGAAGACACCAATTTTCTGCCGTTATCGAAAGAAGTCTCCAAAACAACTTAGTTTTTATCTATACAGTCTGTTCCGAAACTCGCGGACATGGACTATGAGACGGTATTCTATCATAAAAACTAAACAAAAAGTTCCTCTACTGTTTTTCCATTCGACTAATAATTTTGGAGTTATTGAAGTTTTAAAAAATCTGAAAATTTGAAAAATCAACACTCAAACTCAAATTTAAGTGTTTGATCAAGTACTGAAAATAAATCCTTGATACATTACAAAAACAAGAGATAATGCAAAACGATAATCGAGAGGAATAATTACAACTGTGGTTAAAGCGTCTGAAAAACTCATATTTACGTGTTCGATTAAGCAGTGGCACGCTATTTGCTTCATAGTTCGTCATCTGTTTGAATTTAGTTCCTAATTTTGCATAGTGCAATGCCACATATTATGTAGAAATCGCTCCAAAGTTCGAAAGAATGGTCGCGTACCACGTACCGCTCGTCCTGTTTGTCTATTAGAAGCCCCGAGTGGCATCAGTATTGCATAATACTCTTGGTTCCAAAATTCGCGGCCTTTCTGCAGCACTTAAGAACTATATTAAAACAAGTGACAAACTATAAAACAAATAAATAATGAAGTGCTGTTTTAAAAGCCAATAGCGTTTTCAGACACTCTAAACAATATTTGTAATTTTTCATTTGAACTATTTCTTGTTTTTTGTAATTTATTATAGATTTATTTTCAGTACTTGATCCAACATTCAAATTTGAGTATAAAAGTTTTTCTTTATGTCATTATCAGATTTTTCAAAACTTGAATAGCTCCAAAAATATTGGATGAATCGAAATAATCGTACCGGCACTTTTTGTTCAGTTCAGCGAGTTTTGGAACACCCTGTATACCACGAAGTAAGATATAACATAAAGAGGATGCACAAAGGGTATATTGCTAGGATATGTATGCCTCAATTTTGTAGTCACAAACCTTGAAATAGTAGACTAATTATGCATACAGTTTTCACTCCTAAAAAACGTACCTAAAAGTCGGCCATCTTACGAGTCTCGTTTATATTTTTTTGGTGCAATAAGTTTTTAAAAATCTACTTCTTGAGCAGCTTGGCAACAAAAATTATCTGAGACACAGACTATAGTCGATATATCAAATTGTCAAACATGGTTATGTAATCAATCAGTAAGTAAATGCTCAGTTTGCAGCCACATATTGTCTAGTCGACTATTATTATGCAATGTATTTCTTACACTTCTTGTAAGTGCGTACGAAAAGTTGGGTTAACAAATTTAGATTTGACATGTAGTAAAGATGCAAACCATTTTACTAGTTTTAATGTGCTGTTAGTGGAATACGAAACTCGTAAGATGGCCGACTTGAGTACACATATTAAAGCATACATACTCAGTCTATTGTTTTTCTACGTTGTGTTTGTAGTACATGTGATATAGAGATTCAAAACAAGTGACGTTTAAAAAGTATTCGATCGTCATTCTTTAATATTTTATTTTAAATGTCGACAAATACCGTATATGTTAGGTTATGTCAGTTAATTTCTTGACGGTGTCAGACTTGCAAAATATTATTTTGATAATTAAACAGTTTAATAACAATAGTGAATAATGGCGTGTTTCTAAGCTAAAACAAAATTTCACACATGTTAATCTGTAGTTACCATGGTTTCACGGTTTCACTACTAATTTTGCATAATCAAGCTTAAACGACTAGATTTTTGTAATAATTAATTGTTGGACAATAGCCGCTAATTGTCTTGTTTGCAAATGCAAATCTTCAGATATAGGCAATAAAACATTAAGTACTATTTCTTTATTTCAAGCTAATTTGGGTCTAAAGTTTTTCTAACATCAAATCGTCAAACTGGATTTCTGTTTGGATGTATGTTATTGAATAGATTACAAAACATCTTATTGACTTTTTCGACTATCTTTATAACCCAGGAGCGACTATCAACAATGCTCATGCAGAAGTAAGCAGTTTCATAAATTAGCTTAAAAAGGTCAATTTTATCAATTTTATTCAATATAACACAGTGTAATATAATTTCTTTTTATAACAGTGAATTACTATAATACTTAAAAAACACTGCACAAAAAACATTATTAAAATTTTATTAGATACAGTATTTATAATTAAATAAAGGCTGCGATTTTTAGCCTCTATAATTAACAAAAATAGGATGGCAAAAAGGTAAAAATAATATTACTAATAAGTTCAAGCTTTAGTTTATTGAAGTTTATTAATAATATAAATAAAACAATAATTAATCATTTCAGCAGCTAGTTATTTTAACCGTATACATATTTTGACATGTTTACATGTCATTATCAAAGGCGATATTAAAAGTGAATAGTAGATGTTGCTATAGGAACAATAGAACTCGATGACTTGATCGTGGTTATCTATATCTGCAGATCACTTGATTTCTTAATCCAAAACTTCTAATACCGTTGAATTTCAGAAATCAATTCATTAAAGGTGCAGATTTTAACTGTGAATTCCAAATGCCTTCAATTCATTTAATTTACGTTTATCATCACAAAAGTGTAAACGTTTTATAGTGTTATTAGATTTCATTAAATAATTGTATTCTGATAAGTGTTTACGGTAATTGGATTTATGTGGGTGTTTATATTTGTAACAACGTTTTTTGTACCTAATATCAAAATTCCTAATTGTCTGTCGTATATGTATAAAACGAATTACAATGTGGACAATTGAATTTGTAAATGCTTGAATTTAGCAAATTATCGATTTAATGGGAAAGGAAAAAACTGTATACTTTTTTATATTACTTTAGATAATGGCATGTAAATAAGTCGAACTACGTATAAGGTTAAAATAAATAACTATTTTTGAAGTTATAAAGTATTTTATTTAATATTCAAATTACTACTTTAAGCTGAATTTTCTCAAAAAAAATCTCATGTAATCTTCTAATATTTTTAAAGCGCCTCAAAAAGAAACAAAAACCCTATCATAAATTCAAAACAAAAAGTTAGTTGAAACATCTTCGTGATGTCATAACTCAAAATCAGTTTTTTCCCAAATGATTTCTACTTAAAAGGTTTGCTCTAAAATGAATATTAACGGCAGAAAATCGGGGTCTCATTACTATTGATTCGCTCTGTACAGGCAGGCGGGGAAATATAAGCGATTTTGAGCGTAGAAACAGAACCTACTAAAAATAGTATGCTCTACCCTAAATTTTGAAAATATTACTAGACTATGCAAAAACGCTAATGAATGAAAACCTTGAACTTAAGGGTTCACTGATGTGATGTCTTATATAATATATTGTTTACAGCACTTTTCTCCGACTCTTTATTGCTTCCTTCATTTCAATGCTGATTATAATTAAACACGTCATTTGAACGCAACCTTCATTATCATTATTATTATTTATTACTATTGTTCCTACAATTAGCGCTCAAGACTATTTAAATGTAATATGCGACAGCAGGTTACGTAACTATTGTCAGGTAGATATATGTCTTTTATTAGAACTTGTTAATATTTCATATCTATTTGACATGTGTGCTCAATTTTTAAATAAAAACGTTGGTACATATTTTTGATTAAAAAAATACTTTGCTTGAAAAAGTGCATTGTTTTGAGAAAACAACAATTAAAATTTTAGCTCACATTGAACATTACAAGTTTAATGTTGTTCCACGCTAAATTTTATGGTTATATGCAGTGGCGTAACTACCATGGGGCAGAGGGGGCAACGGCCCCCCGGGTCCGAGGCCCTAAG
Source organism: Ctenicera cuprea (assembly GCA_958336395.1). Taxonomy (NCBI): domain Eukaryota; kingdom Metazoa; phylum Arthropoda; class Insecta; order Coleoptera; family Elateridae; genus Ctenicera; species Ctenicera cuprea. Next base: position 38,216,936 of record OY284487.1, on the reverse strand, counting down.
GGGCCCTGCCACGAGCCACGAGTTTTGATTTTTTTTAAATTTATCTATTACGAAGTTTTTTCTATAACAAGCTTTGATTTTCGTCAGTCTTTATTATTATATTCAACAAAAACATTTTAAATTTCACGTAAGTAAGTATGTACTTATACAATGAAAACGACTGAAGTGAGATTATATTTAGTAATAACACAACACCCACACTTTTTGGTACCGACCCAGACACATTAACTTCAGACAATTTAAGATTTGCTTATCTTTATTAGACACGGCTTTAATATATTTATTTTTATTTACTAGACTGCAAATAATTTTTTCCTATTGAAGAAATTGTTCTTATTATCAATTACTTTATTATTAAAGTTTTTTTGAGGATGGGGCCAGGGCCCCCGGGCCCAAAATCTGAAGTTACGCCACATAAACATACTTTTATATTACGATATAGGTATTATCTGTCTACATTCGTGTTGTGATTGTGAAAAAGGTAATTCCCAGAAATGTGATATCAATAAATTAAATAAAACAGTATCTTATAAAAAATAACTGTTCTACAAATTATTCGAAAATAATCAAGAACTTTTGTTATGTGCACAAGGTCGTGAAGTTTTAGACCTAACCTGAATATTATATCTACGGTGCAGTAAATAAATGTTTGTAGTGAAGAGTTTCAATGTCATATTTTAGTATCGATTAGTATGTATAGCTTTCGTTAGAAAGTACTTTTTGCCTTTGGCAGCATCTAATTAGTAGTAACTTTTTTAGTTTTGTTTTAAATTGTCATTTATTATTTTGTTGTAAAATAATTACTACAAAAATGTGGCCAATGAAATTATTTTTCCTTTAATCGTTTGTTATTGTTTAGTTGATCGGAAATGTAAAACACAAATTATAATTTAAAACAAGTCTAGTGTAGCTAATGGCAAAATGTCCACCTTTACATTCTTATCATCGCATGCATCGTTACTAATTGTAATTACTTATGACTGTTATTAGTATTGTGAGAGTTCACCTCTTGAGATCTTATTAAAACATTTACAGGGAAAGGTGAAGAGTAGGTAATTTTTTACAGGTAGATTAAGAATAAAAGACATTATATTTACATAATGAAATATTTAAGTTTGTTTGGTAATTATAATAGTTTATAACAATTTACACACGTACATTCACACATGCGTGGGAATGCACGTGTTATTTTCTGTTATGTAAAAGGTCTGGAAATAAATTAGTTTAATCCCCTTTACGACTGCATAGATCATATTTCATTTGAGGGTGTGTGTCGTTGCAGAAATAGCGCGAGAGTCCAAGTTGCAGGGCTCACATTAGCAGGGATTAAGTTGTCAGAGAACAGGTACCGCGTTTGAAGAAATTGAAATACTAGGAAATGCCGAAGCTTCACGCATTAACATAAATTAGGGTGGCTTTAGCATAATAATTAAATTCAGATTCAGGAAACTCAAGAGTGGGAAATTTTAGAGTGTGGGGATTTTGTAGTGTTGCACCAATGAAATTAACTTTTACAACCGGACTGAAATTTGATTGGAAAACTTGATGCACGGCCGAGTCTTGGGGGCAGGATTTGCAATTTTGATAAAAACGTTACCCGTACTTGAGTGGGGGAGGATTTTGGTATCTGACTGGTCACGAAGAGCAGCACAGAGAACTTGAATAGATTACTGTTGAGCGTACGAGGAAAATCGAGGCTTCCGTTTTATTTAGACGTCTGCAGAAGAGGGATAAGCAAGTCCGAACTCCGAATTGCCTTCAGTCAAGTGAGCAAGGTGTATGCGTCCTCTGGAAGCGCAAATCTCTTTTAGATTTATGCGAATTCATTGAGAGCGCAATTGCTGAGCAATCTTGATTGGGTAATTTCTGCATTAGGAGTACTGGATTGGAGCGCGAATTACGCGATCAAGGGAGTAAGGTGTATGCGTCCTCTGGAAGCGCAAATATCTTTTAGATTTATGCGAATTCATTGAGAGCGCAATTGCTGAGCAATCTTGATTGAGTAATTTCTGCAAGTACCGGATTGGAGCGCGAGTTACGCGATCAAGGGAGTAAGGTGTATGCGTCCTCTGGAAGCGCAAATATCTTTTAGATTTATGCGAATTCATTGAGAGCGCAATTGATGAGCAATCTTGATTGGGTAATTTCTGCAAGTACCGGATTGGAGCGCGAGTTACGCGATCAAGGGAGTAAGGTGTATGCGTCCTCTGGAAGCGCAAATATCTTTTAGATTTATGCGAATTCATTGAGAGCGCAATTGCTGAGCAATCTTGATTGGGTAATTTCTGCAAGTACCGGATTGGAGCGCGAGTTACGCGATCAAGGGAGTAAGGTGTATGCGTCCTCTGGAAGCGCAAATATCTTTTAGATTTATGCGAATTCATTGAGAGCGCAATTGCTGAGCAATCTTGATTGGGTAATTTCTGCAAGTACCGGATTGGAGCGCGAGTGACGCGATCAAGGGAGTAAGGTGTATGCGTCCTCTGGAAGCGCAAATATCTTTTAGATTTATGCGAATTCATTGAGAGCGCAATTGCTGAGCAATCTTGATTGGGTAATTTCTGCATTAGTACTGATTTGGAGCGCGAACTACGCGGTCAAGGGAGGGAATGTTTCTGACAACTTATTGCCTGATATAAACGACAGTTTATGTACACTTTACATAGCCAACGCACTTAATTCTTTTTGAACAATAAATAAAATCAAAGGTTTATCATTGTTTTATTTAAAGCTGTTTCTCAACCCTCTTGCCCTTGTAAGAGTGGGTTTACTTTGAAGAAGTTAATAAAATTATTTGCAAGCAAAAATAAAACACAACGTAGGTTTATAATTAATAAAGGTGGCAAATAAAAAAATATAATAGTGCATCAGAGAAGCCACGCAACTAAAAGCTGTACCTAGTGTGACGTAAGGAAACCATCTTCAAAGACAACTCGACTAATCATGAGCGATTAGGTCGAGCACAGGTAATTGATTTGAGTTGCACAGCTACAGAAAAGTGGCGCCTAGTGACCAGGATTACGAGGTTTTAAGCAAAGGGGACGAGAAAAACAGTTTAAAAAAAAAGGGTTATAAAACAGATCCATAATGAACACAAACAAAGACAGCATAGCGACCGCACCTGAAAGTTCAGCAGAACAAAATAATGTGTTACTACACGTGAACGAGGCGGACAATGGGCAGGTGATCCTCGGAAACCAGATCGATGAAAACGACAACGGGGGCAACGACGACCAACACGATGGGGAAGATCACGATGATGAACTACCAACCCTTTTTGTACCAGACTGGTTTTTCCAGTGGGAAAGAGCACAAGAGATTCGAGAGCAAGAACGCGCCACAAGTCTCAAAGATTTTATGAACGGGGTCATAGATAGGATAAACAAGTTAAGCACTCCGGTGCCACCAGTAAAGGCAACTATTAAATTAACAGAATCAATGTCAAATTGCGGGAGACTTACCTCCAGTGAATCTGCGTCATCTAAAATCCACGAGATGGCCTCAACCGCGAGCGTCGCGATGCCTTCAACATCATCTTTAGTAAACCAGCAAACTGGGGAAGGAACTCCTATTTATCCATGGGAAAAGACAGTGCTGCTGGCAACGCTCCCGGAAAAGCCAAGTTTCTCAAACAGCGACTCGAAAAATCCAATTGATTTTCTGAATGACGTCACTACGTATTCACGAAGATTAAAACTTAATTCAGAGCAAAAATTGGAACTTGTTCTTCAATTTTTGAAAGATGAGGCAAAAAGCTGGAAATCCATATATCAAGACGGATGGACAACGTATGAACATTTTGAAAAAGATTTCCTTAAAACGTTCTGGGGAGAGGACTCGCAGCAAAAACTGCGTTATGAGATCAGCACCACGCATTGGAGTGTAAGTTCAAAACAAACGATGCTGGACCACTTTGCATTTTACATCAGCAAGGCACGTCGTCTATCACCGGCGATTCCAGAAGCAATGTTAATCAGCGATTTATTGCGGCATTTCCCAGAGCACGTCCGCGAATTATTCCAACTGCAAAACGACCGAAGCATAACAGGCACAGCAGACTTCCTTCGCAGACTTGATATGATACGAGGTGATCGAAAAGCCTCACGTAATAAAACCGAAACATTGCCACAGACAAGGGCACTTAATTTTGAAAGTAGGCCTGCGACGGAACTTTCTGCAAATAACCACAGAAAAAACTACGAATGGAGAGATACGCGCTTCTCGAATGATAGACACAAGTGGCAAAACGGCCGACAAAACAATCATTATAAGAATAAACACTATAATGTCGCGAACAGAAGCAATTTTAAAACACACAATAATCAGCTGTCGGGAAATGCGAGAGAGGTGAACACCGGGCTCGCGAATTCACCTCAAAGTACAAAATAAATGAGCCGACTCGAACAATTGCAAAACCATCCAGTTACGCACATAAAATTAACGTTAGCAAAAAGAACAACAAACTACACAAAAATAAAATCACGTACACAAATGTCATAAACACCGCCAATCAATGCAAAACAGGTGAACAAGAATTAAAACGCAAAATTAACAGAGCACCATCACTTTCACCATGCGAAAATTTAGGGAATATAACCGATTATAATGCACCTGCAAGCAAAATACCGAGACAAAATGCTGTACCTACGACGAATACTGCTAAACGGCAAAACATAACGGGATCTCAAGTTGAGCCGCACGTGCGTAGGACGAGGGTGGAGAAACCGCGCAACCCTCACAATAGGACAGGCAACAGCTGTGAGGAACCAGGGCCACACGCAATAGCTGGGGCTTGCAATGGGGAAGAAATGCAAATAGGAAATAGTGCAGAGCCGGACCGACCCATTGTGTCCACAATTTTAAAATATACAACTTTGAACTGGCATCCTGTTCGTCCCGATAGGGAATTGAAAATTTTATCTGTACGAAAAAACTTTTACGTAGCGGAAGACGCTAACGTATCAAAGTTACGAATTTTACCAGAAATAAAAATACGATTACATAGTGGCTGGATTAACGCGTTACTGGATTCGGGAAGCGAGGTCAGCTGCCTTTCGGAGGACGAGTGGGATCGATTATTTACGATTAGTAGCAATATCGAGTATTTACCAGTTCCTGGAATCCAACTACGAGGGGCTGTCGGAAAACCTACGGCGCGAATTAGAGTACAAGCTTTAATTCCATTAGAAATTCAAGATCACGTATTCCGAGTTCCTTGCCTTGTCGTAAAAAATTTGGTTAAGCCAATAATATTAGGAACTGACTTTTTGGAACGACAACGTTCTATCATAAATTATGAAAATCAAGTACTTCAAATATACGACGAAGAACAAAATCGTCTTACAATACCGCTATTGAAAAACAATATATGTGCAGTGGAAGATGTGAAGGAAAATTTTTCGATAACTTTAACGACGAAAATGGATGAAGATGAAGCCCTGGAAACAAAGGAAACATTGCGGAACGCAGTGGAAAAAAACAGATTTGAACACAGAGCAGAAGGATGAACTCTACAAACTGCTTTTGGGTTTTCGAAAAATCTTCTCGAAACGTCCTGGTTTCACAGAGCTTTATCAACACGAGATAAAATTACATGAAGAAAAGCCGTTTGTGAAAAGACCGTATCCGATCGCTTGTGCATTACGTCCAGCCGTGGAAAAGGCCCTTCATGATATGCTAGAGATGAAAATAATTAGCAAAGAGGCGCCACCGTATTGTAGCCCGATGGTCTGTGTTAAAAAACAAAATGGAGAAGTTAGAATATGTCTTGATGCGCGTCAATTAAATGAAAAAATGGTCGCTGATATAGAAGTTCCCCCCTCCCCGGAGGAACTGTTACAAAGATTTCATGACGTCCATTATTTGACTTCCATCGATTTAAGGAGCAGCTTCTGGCAGATTCCGATATCAAAGAAAAGTCGTCAATATACGGGTTTTCTCTACGACGGTCGTAGTTATGTATATAATTGTTTGCCTTTTGGATTAAAGACATCTTCAGGGTCTTTTTCTAGGGCAATGGACATTGTTCTGGGACCAGAAGTACGTGAATTTGCAGTAAATTACATAGATGACCTGTTGGTGTTCTCGCCGAGCTTTAAAAGCCACATAAACCATTTGCAACAAATTTTCACGCGATTGCACAATGCGAATATGACTGTCAACTTGGAAAAATCTAAGTTTATCCAGAAGGAAATAAAATTTTTGGGATTTATAGTCTCAAAAGAAGGGGTGGCTAAGGATCCTGAAAAGATTAGGGCAATCCAGGACTTTCCTGAACCACGCAAACAAAAACAATTAAGAGCTTTCTTGGGGTTATGTAACTTTTACCGAAGATTCTCCGCCAAGTACAGTGACGCAACAAGAGGCTTAACACATTTACTCAAGAAAGACGTTAAATGGAGATGGGGGCCCGAGGAGCAGGCAGCTTTTGAACGTACCAAGACGATTTTCTTGGATACGGTTCTGCTCAAATATCCTAGGCATGATTTACCATACTATTTGCAAACAGATAGCTCATGGTACGCTACTGGAGCGGTACTGTTTCAAAAACTCGGTAATAATGAGGAGGACATTGGGGTCATTGGTTATGTCAGCAGATCATTCAAAGGAGCTGAATTAAATTACACGATCACCGAAAAGGAGATGTATGGAATTATAATAGCTTTAAAAAAATTCCGCACGTTGGTTTTAGGCGCAAGAGTAAATATTCTAACAGACCACAAAGCCTTGAAATTTGTACGCCAATGCAGATTACTAAGCGAGAGAATAACGAGATGGGTCTTGTTTTTGGACCAATTTCATTACACAATTGAGCATGTGAAGGGCAAAGATAATATAGTGCCAGATATATTATCTAGATTCCCACCAGATGGGGAAGAAAATACAGCGCAAAGATTTTCGGACCCAATTATTGCAGTATTTCAAACTAAGGGTTTGGCGCCCTTGAAGCAAAAATTAAAACAGCTAGCAAAACATCAAGAGCAAGACGAATTCTTAAGACACATATCACATGCAATTCAAAATCCTCCTGAGGAAATTAACACTAAAATAGCAAAAGCAGCACGGTTCTACGAGATCAAAGCAGGAATAATTCTACACAATGATCAAATCAAAAACAAACAAAGGATAGCAGTGCCGAAGTCGCTCAGAGAAGACATTATAATACAACACCATCATGAGTACGGACATTTCGGAGGAACAAAAATATACAGTATTATAAAGGAGTACTTTTATTGGAGTGGAATGTATCGGGATGTGCGTCGAGTAATAGCAGCCTGTGATATCTGTCAAAAGGCCAAACATAGCAACAAAATATCCAGAGGGCCCATGAACCCCATAATTGTAAATAAGATCGGAAAACTAGTTGCTGTTGATTTCTTTGGGCCGTTACCGGTGAGTAGGGGCGGAGTGACATACGTGTTTGTCATGCTGGACCTTTTCTCAAAATACGTAAAGCTGTTCCCACTAAGAAAAGCGACAGCACGCGCCGCAATTCTATGTGTACTAAAATTTTCAACAATTATAAAACCGGAAGTAATTTTGAGCGACAGAGGTTCACAGCTAACATCACGAAATTGGTATGACAGACTACATGAGAAAGGGATAAATACGACACACATATCTGTGCGGCATCCTGAAAGTAACCCTTCAGAAAGGGTAATGAAGGAACTTGGTAGAATTTTTCGGACATACGCGCATCAAAAACATGCCGGCTGGGCGATACATGTAAAAAATATCGAAGAGTGCTTAAATGCAACTCCACATACTAGTACGGGATTCTCAGCACACGAAGTGGTACATGGCGAAAAACCAGCAACGCAGTTAAGCCCATTTTTAAAAAACATTCTAACGCAGCGACGTGAATTGTCATTAGAGGCAATACACCAGGCGGTACGTCATACTTTACGTACACAGGCAGATAAAAGAAAGAAAGAATATGACAAAAGAGCAAAAGTTATTAATTTTGAATCTGGAGATCTGGTATTATTAAAATGCAGTACCAAGTCGGACGCGGAAAAGCGTATAACGGCAAAGCTGCAATTACTATACGAAGGCCCTTATAGAGTGGTAAGGCAGACACATCCTAACACGTATGAGATTGCTAAAATAGAGAATGGAAAGAAGAAAGGCGTTTATAATGTTACAAATCTAAAAAGATATTACTCGAGTGCGGTCCTGACCATCCGAGCAGTATTAGCGACCCATTCTAAACAGACCGCAAGATGTCAACATAAGACAAAGAAAGCCACACACATTAAGATGAGGAAGGGAGCCAATTCGAGGTTCACACATATGGGTCAACAGGGAGCAGAAAATGAATTAGGTCAGTTGACCACAGAGTCGAATACTGTGAACATGGAGATTTTAAACACCCCCGAAAATGAAATCTTGAGAGATCCTCGAAATAAAAACGAGACAAGAAAATTGATCGAACCAGAACTAATGGTACTAGATTATTGTGGAAAGGCACGGCCACAGCGAAATTGGGTGAGACCTGCGACGACGGAGGCGAGCACTTCGACGCTGGAGGAACAAAGCAAAGCTTCGTCAACATCAGAAGCAGCGGGTGTGAGTGTCGAGTCGCAGCCTTTGGAGGTATATAACGTGTACAGTACGGCACAGGAATGTGATTTCATTGCTGACTGGGAAATGGTCTTGGAAAATGGAAGGCCGCCAACCCCAGGATGTGCTTCTGCGAGGAGGGCAGAAAAGGCGTTTGTAAAGATAAAGCAACAGGCCAAGCAAGGAAAAGAAGTGAAGGGCCCAATTCCGGAGCAACCAACAAAGAGGATCCAGGATAAGGAGACTAAAATATGGAGAACGGGATTACTACCAGCCAAGAGGCCACCCACCAGAGATAAACCGCCGGCAACGATGCCACCACCACGGAGGCTGCAGAAAATGGACCCGCATACAAAAAGCAATCTGCGTCGAGGAGGTGAAGAACTGGGGAAGAAGAAAGAATGCACGAGTGTATCCAGGACCGCAGCTGAAGCAGGTGCGAGCTCAAGGAGGAGGCGCCGTCTCAGGAAGGGCCGTGGACGAGGCTCCATGTGTAAATTTGCTGCACGCCACATACAGTGCGACACAGTGCAGTGAGGTAGAGTATTGTGTAACGCGAGAAGTGCTGAAAGTGCCTCAATAGGAACGTGTGAGACTTCTAATTTTGTTTTGTTTAGAAAAATATAAAAAAAAAAAATTTGATAAGTTCTCAGGGGAAGAATGTGAGAGTTCACCTCTTGAGATCTTATTAAAACATTTACAGGGAAAGGTGAAGAGTAGGTAATTTTTTACAGGTAGATTAAGAATAAAAGACATTATATTTACATAATGAAATATTTAAGTTTGTTTGGTAATTATAATAGTTTATAACAATTTACACACGTACATTCACACATGCGTGGGAATGCACGTGTTATTTTCTGTTATGTAAAAGGTCTGGAAATAAATTAGTTTAATCCCCTTTACGACTGCATAGATCATATTTCATTTGAGGGTGTGTGTCGTTGCAGAAATAGCGCGAGAGTCCAAGTTGCAGGGCTCACATTAGCAGGGATTAAGTTGTCAGAGAACAGGTACCGCGTTTGAAGAAATTGAAATACTAGGAAATGCCGAAGCTTCACGCATTAACATAAATTAGGGTGGCTTTAGCATAATAATTAAATTCAGATTCAGGAAACTCAAGAGTGGGAAATTTTAGAGTGTGGGGATTTTGTAGTGTTGCACCAATGAAATTAACTTTTACAACCGGACTGAAATTTGATTGGAAAACTTGATGCACGGCCGAGTCTTGGGGGCAGGATTTGCAATTTTGATAAAAACGTTACCCGTACTTGAGTGGGGGAGGATTTTGGTATCTGACTGGTCACGAAGAGCAGCACAGAGAACTTGAATAGATTACTGTTGAGCGTACGAGGAAAATCGAGGCTTCCGTTTTATTTAGACGTCTGCAGAAGAGGGATAAGCAAGTCCGAACTCCGAATTGCCTTCAGTCAAGTGAGCAAGGTGTATGCGTCCTCTGGAAGCGCAAATCTCTTTTAGATTTATGCGAATTCATTGAGAGCGCAATTGCTGAGCAATCTTGATTGGGTAATTTCTGCATTAGGAGTACTGGATTGGAGCGCGAATTACGCGATCAAGGGAGTAAGGTGTATGCGTCCTCTGGAAGCGCAAATATCTTTTAGATTTATGCGAATTCATTGAGAGCGCAATTGCTGAGCAATCTTGATTGAGTAATTTCTGCAAGTACCGGATTGGAGCGCGAGTTACGCGATCAAGGGAGTAAGGTGTATGCGTCCTCTGGAAGCGCAAATATCTTTTAGATTTATGCGAATTCATTGAGAGCGCAATTGCTGAGCAATCTTGATTGGGTAATTTCTGCAAGTACCGGATTGGAGCGCGAGTTACGCGATCAAGGGAGTAAGGTGTATGCGTCCTCTGGAAGCGCAAATATCTTTTAGATTTATGCGAATTCATTGAGAGCGCAATTGCTGAGCAATCTTGATTGGGTAATTTCTGCAAGTACCGGATTGGAGCGCGAGTTACGCGATCAAGGGAGTAAGGTGTATGCGTCCTCTGGAAGCGCAAATATCTTTTAGATTTATGCGAATTCATTGAGAGCGCAATTGCTGAGCAATCTTGATTGGGTAATTTCTGCAAGTACCGGATTGGAGCGCGAGTGACGCGATCAAGGGAGTAAGGTGTATGCGTCCTCTGGAAGCGCAAATATCTTTTAGATTTATGCGAATTCATTGAGAGCGCAATTGCTGAGCAATCTTGATTGGGTAATTTCTGCATTAGTACTGATTTGGAGCGCGAACTACGCGGTCAAGGGAGGGAATGTTTCTGACAACTTATTGCCTGATATAAACGACAGTTTATGTACACTTTACATAGCCAACGCACTTAATTCTTTTTGAACAATAAATAAAATCAAAGGTTTATCATTGTTTTATTTAAAGCTGTTTCTCAACCCTCTTGCCCTTGTAAGAGTGGGTTTACTTTGAAGAAGTTAATAAAATTATTTGCAAGCAAAAATAAAACACAACGTAGGTTTATAATTAATAAAGGTGGCAAATAAAAAAATATAATAGTGCATCAGAGAAGCCACGCAACTAAAAGCTGTACCTAGTGTGACGTAAGGAAACCATCTTCAAAGACAACTCGACTAATCATGAGCGATTAGGTCGAGCACAGGTAATTGATTTGAGTTGCACAGCTACAGTATTACTAGGAAAAGAACGTTTCATTTTAATAAAAATAAAGCAATGTTCTCAGTTGTCAGTTCTCAGTGTCATCTTAAAAATTTCTTTTTATTGAACGTCCCAAATGAAAACGAATGATTACTTAGTTAGTAATGAGCAGATCGACACATTCAAAGCTCGTAATTTTGTGCTATTTTACAATGTCCCACTCACGCAATGAAAACATACGTGTAGGTTGGAAGACGAGTTGAAAGACCTTCTCAAAATATAAACATGCATTAAACAGATAATCTCCTGGCAAAAACGGAAATTCATTATCTGTATACATTTGTTGTTCTGATAACTAGGCAATTATCACATTAACTGAATTTTCTAAGTATAATACGGTTTTTAAGTAATTCATTCAATGTAAGCATTTAGATTTCGCAATTACTTCCAAATTATTCCTGTTAAATTGTAATCATGCAATTTTCCTCCTATGTCCTTGCTAAATAAATAATTTCAAGTACCTTAAAAAGTTTGTTAACGTAAAAGTTCTACGAAACATTTATTACTACGCCGCCCGTGTTCGGTCCAAGTAAGTCGTTTTCTGAGAACTGAGAACGTGCAAGTTTTTTCAAAGTAAAATATATTAAAAATTATTCTACACAACATTAGTTCGGCGACAACAACCAAGATGCATAATCAAAATTTACATATGTATTTTCTTTTGGAATACTCGCATATTCTCATATATGGGTTTATTTTTTTTGCAGAAATGATATATACAGAGTGGCCCAAAAAGATGTCTTCAAAAAAACAGTAATTTTTCTTCCAAGTTGAAAAATTTTTGCTGTCATCACAATACCTGATTTTGTTCAAAATTCATGTTGTTTTGGAGACTTCCTTCTTGTGTCTTTCTGTGTATATTACAGGTTTCTAACTAACTAACTAACTAACACAAGTAAAACTATACATTATAACTAAATATTACGCAAGATCTTGTTTGTTTTTTTAATGTACCTAACTAGCCGATCATCCTGACTTTCAGACCGGGTAACTGGAATAAAATTTAAAAACAAAATCTGAAGTGTGGACTTTCCCATGCTAAAACTTATCGTATTTGCAAAAGTGTAAATTTTATAATTATAACCTTCCATTCCATCCATCCAAATTCAGAGAAAGCGCCACAGTCAAATTATAGATTTAAAAAAAACAAATTGTAGCCAATACTAGTTACTAATACCTACTTGCCGTTGCCGTATTTATAAAAGTGTTAATAATTATTTTAATAATTATAACGTTGTACAGTTCAGCGAGTATTACCGGGATGTCAAAAATTATCTTGGTCAAGAGTGGTCATGGATTTTTAATCAATTGTCGGAGCTAGTATCGTGCATTTATGACAATCATTGTTTGATTGTCAAAAATTTGTCAGTTTTGGTGAAGTTTTCTTGCTATTGTAATCTTAAGAATGATATAAGCTAAGACGGATGTTTTCCATTTCATGATCACCCTTAACAAAGATAATTTTTTACATCCCGGTAGATTTCTTTGAAAACAAGCAACAGGAATTTGAAATTGCGATAGCCTGTTCAATTGGTTTCCGTACCGTAACTCTTCCCATAGCAGCAACGACTACTGCACGAAAGCAAAGTAAGCGCCCGCCCGCCGAAGCGCTTCGGCCAATTACAAATTCCGCTTCGGATGTCGGACAAAAATGGCCATATTAGCTTTATTTGGGAAGTTATCAAAAATATACAAAGAATAGTAAATATATATTTTAACTAGAACTAACTGATCGGCGTAGTTAAAATCACGTAACTGCCGGAAATTAAAAAGTATCGTTTTTTTCCTTAATTTTCAAAAAAAAAGTTGAAAATTCTTGCAAATCCTAATAAAGTACTTTAAATAGTTTATCGGCTCAGAAAGTTAAAAAAAAATCGGGTGGACAGTTTTTGAGAAAGTTTGTTTAGAAAATTTTCAAAACTTTAAAGCAGCGCCATTGCGATATTTTACGAATTTTTGAAGTTAATTTTATTTTATCGTATACTGCCTAAAAAGGACTCTCAAACAAGTAGTAGCTGATCCCGATCAGACAACTACTTCTTGAGAAAATGGGTGTTAAAGTCGAGATTTCCAAAAAGCTGTAGCGACTGCCATTTTAAAGCTAGAGAGTTCGCTAAAAAAAATTTTGATTGCCTTAAGTTCTTTTCTCGGACTCCGTGCTATAATTTTCAAAATTTTGTTCATGTCTAACTTCCGTTTCCGGTTTTGGATTTTTTTGAAAAACTGAACTAGAACTACAATTTTCGATATACCTCTTGATTTATAATTTCATCAAAATCGGTCACCCACCCACAGACAGAAATTTTTTTAAAACCACTTTTTTGGGTTCCTTGAGTCCCAAAACTTGTATTTCCGTTATAATCTAGATTTCGAAAATTTTCATGAAATCAATACTTCCATATACCGAAGGCATGGGAAAGTAAAAAACTAAATACTAAATAAAAAATGAAAAGAAGTCAAAAATGACCATAAAAATTAAATTTATTGCTAATAAAATTTTGATGAAAACTATAAAGTTATAACTTATATGTACATTTTCATCCCATTATAATCGTTAATTTTGTGATAAGTGTCTTTTATACTACGCAGTGTCTCTATAACGTACCGTATAACTTTTAAAAGACCTAATGTAGAATGGCACCGCGACGCCCACCGACATAAAATTGAAATAGCTCCGTTTATTCTACTACTTACTGTACGCGTTAAAAATGGCGTCTGATTTAATGCTACTTGCAAAAATATAAATTAAACGTAGTGAAAATGCAATTAACATGAAATTATGAAAAGCCAGCTTTATTAGACTCAATAAAGACAAACTAGCTTATCACAAACAGAATAAGTGTTTGACAATGAAGTGTCACTCGACATATCTTGCCAATTTAAAATGTTTGCGTCTTAGGTATCGCGGCGCTGCAAAGTTCTTTGTTTGCTCAAGAAATAAATTTTTGGTGTAACATGTGTTCTTGGTTCCATCCTTCAGAATTGGGTCTTTTAAAAATTAACAGGAGAAGGCGTTTATTGAGTTAATGACAGCTTCCTTCATCCAGCACTTGACTTTTAGATTAAATGTTTAAATTGAATTTAAAAAAAAATGTTTTTTTTTATGTGACTATTATTCTAAATTACATTACATTAAGGCAACTCAATAAATAATTTTTTCCTTTTTAATATTTTGTTGTTATCCCTGTTTTCGCCAAACTGTACTTTAATTTTTTGAGTTCTTCTTCCATCTATCTAATATGTATTTTTATTACCTCTCAATGATTGTGCTTCTGCTTCCATGATTTAAAACTCGCCATGCAGGCGACTAACCTGAACATTCAGCAATTTGCTTTCGTTTTTTTTGTTATTAAAGGTACTAAAATAACAATATTTTAGTACCTTTAATAACAAAAAAAAATAATTTGGAATTAACTTGGCGGGTCTTAGGAAAATTTCTTACGGTTTAACGCGCTACTGCTAGAACATTTTTCTCAACTTCCAGTATAGAAAAGAAAAAAAATTCTGACTTTGAGATTTTAACGGATCTTCATACATACCCATTTATCTATCTATATATTAAATCCCCAACTGTGTCACTATTACACGACAACGGGCTCTTGCATTTCGACAAAATTTATCATAGTAACACGACGACGGGTCCTTCATGTCCACTCAGTTTATTTATTGTTTTCTGCGAATGTTTATGCTGCAGTTACTACTATTGCTATAATTTGGTTAGTATATTAAATCCCCAACTGTGTAATCATAACACAACGGTCTCTATTGCATCTTGAAAAAATGTATTACTATAACACGACAACGAGTATTGTACCTCTACCCAGTATATTAAGTGTTTTCGGCGACTACTTATGTTGCAGTCACTACTGTTGCTATAGTTTGATTATTTGTGGTTTACTTTCATTCTGGTGGGTTGGAAAAAATAAACGGTAAATTCCGTTTCGTGTATTTATCGCGCTAACATGAGAATCTCGCATAGCACATTTTATATTATTTCTTTCAATAACAGACAATTAATATAATATTGGACACAGAGTATTATTACAATTTATTAGAAACAGTGTTTGTTTATTGCGAGTTGTGTGAATACAGATATGAGTATAATTAAAATGATATGACAAGTAAAAGCAATAATTGGACAATAAATTGCTCACAGACAAAGCAAATAGGCAAATAAATGAGCAACAAAGTAACAATTAAATCAGAGAATTTTAACACTTACAACGAAAACAGAATATTAATTTTGCTTATGAAATAATGTCTGTCTGTTTGTTTGTTTCTAATACTTAAACTAAGCGGGTCCTTAAGGTATACAAAACAACTTAAACATATTTTGCTTAAAAGAATAGACGATCATGTTTACAAATTCCACACTTCATTGACTCAAATATTGGGAGCTCTAGTTACCATAACAAACGGTAACATTCAAATTGCAAATTAATTTAATTTAGAAGACTGAACCTATGAACTACGTCCCATGCTTTTCTTTTACAAACAATAATAACAAATTTATTGAAAGACATAGAATGATATAACCTCTGTCGAAGTTTAAGATATGTTACTGAGGGGTCGCTTCTTCTTCTTCTTCTTCTAGCAGTTTTCTACCTATGTTTGGTATAGGCTTTTCTCATATACTTCCATCTTTTCCGATTCTCCGATTCTGCGGCGCGTTATACCAATTAAAACACCATTCTCTTTAAATTGTCTCACCGTCGTTGTTGTGGTCTTCTAATGCTTCTCTTCTCTCCACATGGTCTGTACTTCGTTACCTTTTCGACCCATCTGTCTGTTGATCTTACAACGTGGCCGGTCCAGTTCCATTTTAGTGTGCTTAGCTGCTATAGTGTGCTTTTTGCTATATTGTGGACTTGTTACTGAATGCGTGGTCACCAAAACTTGTGCTAGGGGGAGGAAATCCGGATTTAATATAGAATATAGGCTAGGATTTCCATCCGCGGCTTGATACGCTACAACAAAATAAACAAATAAGGCAGGGGGCGTTGCCCACGGTTTCCACTAGTCTTAATTAAATTTTATGCTCTTTCATTTAATACACGGGAGATGAAAAAGCATTTCAGTTGAAGCTAAATTGCTTATGAGTGATAGCAGAATAAGATACACAATTTATTTTTTAGGTGGACCAATATTTAGGGTACCTGATCGTCCCCCTCTTACCCAAAATTTTGAAGAACGGATTTGTCCTTCCGTTTTTCGTTTTATTTAAACCCAATGAACCTTTTTTAAAAAACAAAACCTGCGTTTTGTGCTTATAAAAGAATTAGTTTACGGTATCGAAATACAATAAGACTTTGCGGAAGGTTATCGGCATACGCATACGCTACCTGTACTAGTCGCTGTTCTCACGCAAAAGGTTTATACAAACATACTATGGAAATATGATAAGTACCAATTTCTATAGTATGAAAAGTCTAGCAAAGTGCTTCGCTCATTTTTACTTTCCCATACCTTCGGTGATGATTTCATGAAAATTTTTGAAATCTGGATTTTAACGGAAATGCACGTTTTGGGGCTCAAGGAATCCAAAAAAGTGGTTTTAAAACAGTGTGTCTGTGGGTGTGTGTGTGGGTGACGCTTCTACGGGCGAAAGTACTGCACCGATTTTGATGAAATTTAAATAAAGAGGGACATCGAACATTGTAGTTCTAGTTCAGCTTTTCAAAAAATCCTTAACCGAAAACGGAAGTTAGACATGTTTTTTATAGCGTTTCTTTCTAAAACAAAATTTAGAAAATCTGAACTTTAGACAAATCGAAAACTTTTTTACCGAACTTTCTAGCTTTAAAATGGCGGCCGGTACAGCTTTTTGAAAATCTCGACTTTAACGCCCACTTACTCAAAAAGTAGTTGTCTGATCGGGATCAGCTACCACTTGTTTGAGAGCCGTTTCTAGGTAGTATACGATTAAATAATAATTATTTATAATATAGTACACTGCCCGTCATTTGAAATGGATCACGTATGAAAAACCATATAACTCGATAATTATCGGGTTTTAGTACCAGAAATTAGTACATACTGTTGATTTTAATATTATATAAGAATTTTATAAAGAATAGATTAAATATGTTTCATTCGACAAAAGAAAAAATTTGTCAACGTCTAAGAATTGCTTTGCGTGATTTATTGTGTAGACTGTTCTGTACTTGTACCGCGAATAATTTATTGTTAGTAACAAATTGCCGTTCAAACTTCATGATTACATTTTAAGCAATGGTCTTACGACGGTTAGACGCATCTCAGCGCGATAGAATCATTGGTATGCTAGAAAGTGGTTCACCACAAAGAAGGGCGGCCGAGCGTTTTAATGTGAGCCAAAGTGTGATCAGTCGTGAATGGAATAGGTTTTTGACAACCACATCGTCTAACTTTTGGCATGGTGGAGGTAGACAGCGCATCACAACTGCAGCGAACGACCGCTATTTGAGAACAACAGCTCGACGACACCGAACAATTGACGCCCCACGTCTAAGAAACATGCTTCAGGCAGTGGTAAATCGGCCAATTTCAGTGTCTACGATACATAGAAGACTCCACGAGTCTGGACAGAGGGCAAGACGTTCTGCTCGTCATCCGAACTTATCTGCAGAACACCGACGAAATCGATTGCAGTTTGCAAGAGATCACCTACATTGGGGATTTGAGGATTGGTCACGATGCTTGTTCACCGATGAGTCTCGAATTGCTTTACATGGCGATGATGGAAGAGTACGAGTTTGGAGAGGGCTCGGAGAGCGAAATCTTGAGTGCTGTATGGTGCCACGTGTTCCGTTTGGTGACGGCTCGATAATGATATGGGGTGGTCTGCGAACAGGGGGCCGTACAGAACTCGTGCAGTTCAGGAATTAATCGATAACAGCTAGACGTTACCTTGATAACATTATAGAGCCCATTGTAATACCAACAGCAGCCGCTATTGGGCCTAACTTTGTGTTTATAGACGATAACGCAAGACCTCATAGTGCGGCGATCGTTAACGAGTACCTTCAGAACGCCAATATCATCCGTATGCTCTGGCCAGCAAATTCGCCGGATGTTAATGCAAAAGAGAACGTTTGGTCTGCACTAAAATTGCAGCTACAAAACCGTGCTCACCAGCCAAACACCTTGGATGAATTGAGTGTAGAGGAATGTAATAGGATACCTCAAGCCACAATTGATACCTGTATTGAAAGCATATGCCAAGACGATGTGAAGACCTTATCCGTGCAAGAGGTGGTCCCATACCCTATTAGTACTCAAATGACAAGTAGCTTTTAGTTTTTAGTCGTCCTTAATGTTGCAGCATGTTAGATACTGATTGCCTTTTTATGTGTTAATATTGCTTAGTTGTAGAATGCTTGCTCTACAATACATGTATAGAACGTTAAATATTCACTGCGTGCTCATTTGTCGTAATAAAACCCCATAAATATCGAATTACATGGTTTTTCATTTGTGATCCACTTCAAATGACAGGCAGTGTACATGTGAGTAAAGTGGAACTTTTTTTGATCGAGCAGAAATCAAAAAAAGACACTTTAGTCATGTATTTTATATATAATTTTATCTACAACAGAATAATATGTACAATTTTCAAAAATATTTAAATTGACGTTTTAAAAAATGAAAGCATTGCATCACAATGCCTTTGAAACAAAACATAAAATTGCTGACTTTACTAATCGCAATTTGCATCGCATTACTTTGAAAACGAGAAAAAAATATAAAATGAGGTAATGTCACCTAGAGAGTAAATTTCCACTTTACTCACTCTTGTGAGTGATAAAGTGGTCACTTTACTCACTGTTGTAGATAAAATTAATTTTAAAAATCCGAAAACAAACGCAATGGGGCTGCTTCAGTTTTAAAAATTAAAAAAAAAATTTCAAAAACTGTCTGCACGATTTTTTTAACTTTTTGAGCCGATTGCATTAAACTACAAATTTGTTTTTTAATTATTGCCAAAATTTTACTCTGACGCCTTCGGGGAATTTGTGACAAATTTAAAATTGATTAATTATTTATTCAAAAACTCAAACGCCGGTCGTTATAAATTTTTATCAGTTCGATCAAAGAAGTAATAGCGAGGGGTGTCTCACTCGGTAAAATTGTGTACACCTATTGCCGTATTGCCGTGTTTGCCGTGATTGCCGACTTGATTGCCGTGTTTGCCGACTTGATTGCCGTGTTTGCCGTGATTGCCGTGTTTTCCGTGATTGCCGACTTGATTGCCGTGATTTCCGGGTTGTTGCCCACTAATTGCCTTGTTTGCGGGCGTTATTGTCGGTTATTACTGCGATTTTCGATGTATTTCAATGATTATTCTGATTCTGTACAGCCTTCTTTAGCCGACACTTTTAGTGTTATTATATTATTCCTATTTTAAAATTTGCCTCGTTCATCAAAAACAAGAAGGTAATTTCGTTTTCGATTATAATATTTTGGTGTTCAACTTATATTATTATAATGTTATTAGATATGATCTAAATCTCAAGACAATACTAATATCTGTTACTTCTGTATATTATATTTAAAATTGCTTCATAAAATATTGTGGAAAATATGGGATGAACATTGGATGAACAAATATATTAATGCATTATACTCAACATAAATTATATTGAAATTCAGAACTGAAATTGGTTTGGGTTTTGACTTTTCTCTTAAGTTTCCCGAGGGATTTTGTCTGGGCATTTTTTTTATCAGAAGGGAAATGTCCTCTAAAATGCCAGTTAAAACTTCCAAGCACCCATTTTTTGCCATACTTTTCTGGAGCGTAGTCGCACCTGAAACAGACATTTTTAGCGTGCAGAAATCGCTGTCAATTTCTACAGATAGGTCGCCAGCTTTTTTTACAGCTACTTTTAAAACATCCTATTTCGAAAATTCCAAAACACTTTTTACATGATTTATTGCTACGGTTCGTATATGGTCTACGCCGAAAGCTTTTGACGATGGTTTTGTTTGTTCCTTATTGATGGATGTATCAGAATCGTTTGAATCCTGTTTCCTATTTTTACTTTCCCATACTTCTGCTGAAGTGAGGAAAGTTATGATTCCATGTAAATTTTCGAACTTCAAATTTTAACGGAAAAACACGCGTTTTGGGGTCCAAGGAACCCAAAAACGGTTTTTTTTTAATTTCCGTTTGTGGGTCGTTGGGTGCGTTCGTTTCCCTGTATCTCCGGAACCCCTTTCTCGATTTTTGTAGGGTACATAGCGTTGTAGTGCATCTAAAGACAAATCAAATGATTTTTTCCAAATGCTGTATCTTTATTGCACGATTATTCAAAAGCAAAATATCTAATCTATACAAATTGTCACATTATTTAACAGCCCCTAATAAGTATAATCAAGTGATGCAACACTATTTTTGGAAATATAAAAATTGTAAATATACTCAAATTTTGGACATATTCAAAACATTATTCTTCAAAAACTGCCCACACCATTTTTTTTTAACTTTCTTAATCGATAGCGGTTTCAATGAACTACAAATTCGTTTTTTACTAATCTCCCAAATTTTATTCCAATTCATGTCCGGAAATCCTGTTTTTTTGGTATTGATTTTTTTATAAACACTGTTTTGAAATTTTGAATACCTAGCGTTGTGGTGCGTCTAAAGATAGATCAAATGTTTTTTCAAAATGCTGTATCTTTAAAATGAAGCCCGTTACGAATTTTTGAAGATTATAACTTTAATGCCCGATTACTCAAAAACATAATATCCAATCAATACAAATTATCCTATTATATGAGAGCCCTTAATAAGGATAAAATAGTGATGCGAAAATATTTGAGAAAATATGAAAATTGTGAATATACTAGGTAGGTTCAAAGTTTTGGACATTTTCAAAAAACATGTTCTCAAAAACTGCCCACAACATTTTTTTAATCTTTTGAGCCGATAGAGCTTGCAATGAACTGCAAAATTTGTTTTTTACTAATTTTCCAAATTTCATTCTGACGCCCTCTAGGAATTTTTAAAAATTTTGAAATGGATTAATTTTTTATTCATAAACGCAAACGCCGATCGTTATTAGTACATTAAAATACAAGTTTTATAAGACTGATTTTAGAGCACGCGTCCAAGTTTAGAAAACGAGCCGCTTGCGGCGAGTTTTCTAAAGGACAAGTGCGCTAAAATGTCTTATAAAACGTGTATTTTATACTATTTTTTCTATTTTGCGCTTTTTATGCCCTTTTTGTGCCTTTTTAAATAAAAACTTCCAGTTCCAAAATGGGAATTTTGCGGTAGCTATAAACGCACGCGTTTGCGTGCTTTAATAGCTTTCTTAAAGACGCAAAATAGAAAAAAACTTTTATCAGATCGATAGACTATTTAAAGTACTTTATTAGGATCAGCGAGAATTTTCAATTATTTTGAAAATTAGGAAAACAAAACGATACTTTTTAATATCAACAACGTGTTTTTCGGCAGTTCCGTGATTTTAAAAATGCCTATCAATTACCTCTAATAAAAATAAATGTTTTTCATTGTTTGCAAATTTTTGACAACTGTATAAATAAAGCTGTTATAACTATTTTCGTGATCGCTTTAAATATCTTAGCGTCTTTCACGTCGCGTCGTAGGAGCGCGCGCAGCCCGTAAGTAAGCAACGTCTTGAGTCTGCAGCGGACTTGTACCGGCTAGATTAGATGTAAATTTCCATCAATGCTTAACGCGAGAATATTTAAAGTATGGGAAAGTACCAGCGGCAATAGTCTAATGTTTTGTCGAATATTTTTCTTTTTGCATCGCAGCATATATTTCGTAAAATTGTTTATTTTTTCTTCATCTAATATTAAATTTGGTATTCCTTTGCAAACTTTTCCATCTCAACATCTTTTTAGTAATTGTGTTAAATAGTTTGGTAATAAGATATTACATACATTTGAACTTTTATCAAAAAAATCCATCTTATTCCTGAAAGGGAAGATCAAGAAATCTTACGATGGTTATATACTCCTCAAAGTAAAGCACACAATGGTACACTCTCATAAGTACATTTAACTATCTAAATGATATGAGGACTAATAGTCTTACATAAAGTTTACACACATTACGCATATCGAAAACCAAAAATAAATTTGTATTTATCTTTAATAGAAGCTATTGCACGGTGGCATTTCTCATGCTTGTAGGGGATTCCCACTTTAACTGCGTCACCGTCCACAAGTAAAGTTGATGCCGTCGGTAATATTCGAGTTGATAAGTTATTTTTTTAATATGTCATTCATCTAATACTTGTTAGTAAATAAACAATAATTATGTAGTAAACACAACCTAAATAAAAATTAGCTGGGAATTACGTACTTTTTGATTTCGTCCTAAACGGGAAGAAGCTTGGTTTTAACTAGTTCACATTATCTATGTACTGTAATAGTAATAAAAAATACAAAATTAAGACTTAGCTTTTGTCTAGCTTCGATTACACCCGCATATTTTCGTTAATTGTTGACTTATTTTCATTAATTTCCGTTGTATTGTCGTGATTGCCGAGTGATTCCCCTGTTTGCCGAGTTATTGCCGTGTTTGCCGATTGATTGCCGTGTTTGCCGATTGATTGCCGTGTTTGCCGAATGTTTGCCGTGTTTGCCGATTGTTTGCCGTGATTTCCGTGATTGCCGAGTGATTGCCCAAGTACTGCCGAAAATTTGTACACCTATTGCCGCTAGTGAGACACCCCTCGAGTAATAGAGGTTAGGAAGGAGCTTATGCACATTGGCCAGTAAACCTTAAAGGTGTCTGAACATGGCTGCCAAACTGTGACGTAGCGGAAGTGTCACCAGTGGCTGCGTCAGAAAATTATATTTAGGGCATAACGAACAAATTATAAAACATGAGTATGCTGTTTTAGTTGCCAATTTATTATAGAAGGAAACAAAGTACAAGTATTTTATTGCCCATTAAACAAAATTAAATGGGTTAGACGACTTCTGCATTCTTTGGAAACCTAAATTTGGGGTTAGAGAAATATTGACCTCTCCGCCACTGTCTTAACCTCAAACGTCAAATTGAAATTTATATTTACATTTGGCAAAATACTTACCTATGGAAAGTTATTCCTTTCTGCTTGTTAATTTTAGTACTCGAGCAACCACAGCAAATACAACTAACCATATTTAATAACAAAATTTGTAAACATCACCGGCACAAATGAATCACCAAAAGTGTCTGAATATGGCGGCGGTGACGTCACATCCGTCACAGTGCTTTAAGTGCAACTAACTCGAAACCCTCCTTCCTAACCTCTATTACTTCTTTGAGTTCGATAGACTATTTAAAGTACTTTATTAGGATTCGCTAGAATTTTCAACTTTAATGTTAGGCAACCGGGGATTCACCGGAACAGGGGGACGGGAATGCAGGCTGGAGGTAGAGAGTGTGGTGATCTCAAGGAGTGTGGATGTGCCTAGCTTGCATCACTCGCATTACGTTACTTATAGTTATTATTCATAATCATTATTGAGTACTGCTAGTTGCCGTGTTTATTGTATTATTCATTATTGAGTACTGTTAGTTACAGTGTTAATTACATCCTGTGGCAAATAAATAGTTAGTCGCTAACATTTTTAACTTTAATAATTAAGAAAAAAAAACGAACTTTTTAATATAAAAACGCGTTGTCCGGTATTTGCATGGTTTTAACTACCCCTATCAGTTAGCTCGAGTTGAAAAATATATTTTTCATTCCTTGCATATTTATGATAACTTCCTAAATAAAGCTATTATAGCAATTTTTGTCCGACATCCGAAGCGGGCGTTTACCTTGCTTTCGTGCAGTAGTCGCTGCTTCTATGGGTAGAGGTGCGGTACGGAAACCAATTGAACAGGCTATCGCAAATTCAAATTCCCGCTGCTTGTTTTCTCAGAAATCTAATACATACTCCCTGAACTGTACAATGTTACAATTATTAAATGTTTCACTTTTGGGAATACGGCAACAGCTGGTATTAGTATCTAGTATTGGCTACAGTTTGTTTTTTTAAGCTATAATTTCACTGTGGCGCTTTCTATGAATCTGGATGGATGGAATGGAAGGTTTTTTTAGGAAATAACTTATCGTATATTACAAATAAACTTTATTTAGTAGAAGCAAATTTATTTAATTTGTTAGTTTGAAATATAAGTTGTACTTCTATTTGGAAAACAAACATCGACGAATTTTGATAAAAAATAAAACTAACCTAGTGATAACAAAACTAAAACTAAGTTGATTTATTACAGCCTATATTTATTAATTACATTCTTTGCCCTCTAAGTTAACTATTAATAAAAGATTTTAATGAAATACTAAAATGGAAAATAATTATGCTGCCTTTGAGATGCAAAGGTTCTACAACAAAAATTGCTTAAATCAGTTAAAACAAGAACGAAAGATATTTGAAATTTGTTTATTAATAAACAAAGTAATGCAACTCTCTCAAAGGACAACATTTTTGTAAAATCTCACACATTTTGAAAATGTTTTTGGTCACTATTTTATAAATTATTAAAAAAGAAACTTTGGTGACGTTTATAGAAGATCAGATGTAAATATATTCTATTTTGTACTACAACTTCTGATAATCACTCCGAAACCAGTTTCCTTGTATTTTATTGCTAATATGTATTCAGAGTTCAGACGCACTATCCGTAAGAGCCCTTGAAATTTATTTAGCTGCGTACAACAGAAAGTGCTAGAAAGCTATTGCATTTTTTCAGTGCAAGCATTTTCTGTCGTGAAACCATTTGAGCGCAATTATCACGAACACTCAGACTAGTAATTTTAATTTCGGTATACTAATAAGTTAATCTAATTTACACTTTCTAGTTTTCGAAAGTTCCGTGGGGCTAAATGTCAGAATATTATTATATCACTAATTAAAGTTGTATTAATGCAACCACGTGAATACAATTATTGTTTTAAAATAAATGTGTAACAAATATGTAAAAAATAAGTAGGTTTACCTTACGACTGAATTATAAATAGGCTTATTAATTATTGAACTTGTAATCATTGTCGTTAACTGGTAGTTCTTGAACTTATGCAGTTTTTATTTTGTAATTATTTTTAACGGCGATTTAATAATGTGGGTCTAGGCAAATAATTATAAATGCATAGGAATTGATGACTAGAAACACATGTAAATTTACTTTAACATAATCCTCATTTACCTAATAACACCAATTGTAACAAAGTACACAGCTACTTTTATGTCACATCATAAGATCCATCTGTTTGTTTTATAGGTCAAGTGCAAAATTGCATTTTAAGTTAGGTGATCTTTTTTTATTTTGTTACTTTCAAGCAATTATTAATAGAGAAAGGTTTATTGTCTTATTTTACACAGGCTAGTCGCGGACTTCTAATATTGTGCCTTCGGGAAGTATGTAACAATTTTACTCCATGTGTTATGATTTCCTTTAACTTTCAATTGTTTAATGTAAGGTTATGATGATTTAAAATTTAGACTTCCTGCACTTGCTCTATTATATCTATACTATAAAAATCAAATTTCGATGTTTGGTTCCTTTGTGTATTGTCCACTCATTGCTATTATCATGTAATTTATTCATAATCACAGGTTAGTAAGTTCACGGTGGTAGCTGCTATAAGACAGTGGCGTTTCGCGGGTTCAAAATTTGGGTAGGCAATGGCAAAAATTATTTAACATTAAGATTACAAAATTTAAAAAAATAGGGCAACTCCAATTCACCAAGACCTGTTGTTAAATGAAATAATATACGCATAAAATCCCTATTAAATTTCACTTTGTCATTGTACACTTTAATTTGATAAGGTAAACTTTCGTCTAAAGACAAGTTAATGCGTGATTTGACAAATAATTTTAATCTAACAGTTGCAGATAAATGTTCTTTAGTCGACGCACGTTTTTTAGTTGCAGTAGAAAGATTTTTTAAAGCAGTTTCCTGTTTCAGACTATACTTTTGAGGGGTTAGATATAGATGAAAATAGCAAACAGTTCCGGCAAATTAGTTTATTTTTAATATCGCTACCAGTTAGCCAGTCCATTCTTTTATACCATTCAGTATTAAATGATCTAAATTTATTCCTACCGTCTGTCTGTAACGGTTCTAGTCATTTTGAGGTATATCGCCCATGATTTTCTATTTCTATTTGTTTTTCATAAAAGTATCCATTACATTTTTCTTTTAAAAGCCGGTTAACGAGCATTTCCATATTTACTGCAAATTTGCAAACCACGTATAAAGTAAATAAACACACAATAGCTGCACGCTGCATCTAACTGCCCCTGACCGGTGCAAGTAAAGTAAAAGCTACCAGAGGCCGCGCCTTTGCCGTGCTTATTGCATTCTGAAATCCCTACTATTTCTTTGCATCTGTCTATCTGATCATTGCATTATTTGCATCAACGTACATGCAAACAGAAAAATAGACTGGTTGATTGTGTCGTAGCTGAAATCATTTGGCCCGATAAGCTCGGCCTTCGCGTATGCGAAACTGTGTTTTAAGGCAATGATTTATCTATTTAGCGCTTTACTTTTGATGTTGCGTGGTGTTGTTAAGAAGTAAAAATTATGTAAAAGTAAACTTTTTTTATTGAAAGTTAGAATTTGATTTTTTTTTGAAAAGTTTTGAGCCTACCCTGCGTAATAAGATGGACCGCCACTGCTATAAGACAGCATAAAATAACTCTAGATGAAAAGCCTTAATTTTCCTGATACGTCGCTGTTGTATTTTTCGATTTACCAGTTAGGTAGCTTCTCAAACCCAATAGTGAAGTGGCGTAATTAAGGATTTTTCTTTTGCCGTTGTAATTACAAGTGGAACTACTCATCATAGAGGGCACTAATAATAGAATAAAAAAACGTAATTAATACAAAGAACTGCCAATCAATGTTCAATTCTTTTGTGTTCTTGTAACTTCATGTTTTAAAATTGCTTAACAAAAACAGGATATGTTGAAGTATAAAAAACAGAAAATTAATGATGTTATTACTTATTAAATATATATAAGTAAACAAGATAGGTAATAATTTTCCCACTCGATTCTATGATCTCATAGAAATTCACAGTTCGGGCTCAGATTGTTTATATGTAGTGGTTTGGTCAATTTCGTAAAACAGAGTGATTGAGAGGTCAAAGTTCTTATAAGTAAATTTTCCACGGCTTCGGTATTTAGTGACAATATCGCCAATTGATATCAGAGAACTTCCACATTTTCGTTTTAATATCGTTCCTAATATAGCTTCAATGGAAAAAGAATAAGTTTGTTTTATCTTTTGCGAAATGAATAACAGTGAAAAAAAAACTGAATGCAAACACAATTATACAGGGTGGGGCAATAGTGCGTGGGAGTTCGATAGCTCGTGCACCGTAACAGATAAAAAATCTTTCTAATGCAGATGTGGGTAAATGTGCATACATAGAAATTATTTTCAAATAACAAAAAAGTGTGGCACGCTTAAGGTAATTTTTTTTTAATTGGAATGCCCTGAATATTTTTCACATTTAACACTTTTATTGGGATGTTTATTCATATCTAAAATTAGCGCCATCTAATGTCCGGCTTAGAAGTAATAATATTTTTTTCAAAAAAATTGATTTTTATATTACTCCACTTAACAATTCACCACTTCCGCGGCCGCAGTTTTCAAGACGAAATTAAGTAAGAATCTTATTGCAGAAGGTTGTAGGGTGCTCTTGTTTAAATATCGTAGAGCCACCATGTACAGAGTGTTCAAAATTAATTTTCAAATTTTGAGAACTACAAAGTTATTCTTCTCAGCTTTTTCAAATGGAACACCCTGTATATTTGTTAACGATGTTATGTAGAATTAAATAGCGAACATGTTTTGTATGTACATCTTTATGGCTATTTGTAACAACTTTTGATTTATTGAGCAAAAAGTACAAAATTCAACAATATTTATTAATTATTATTGGTTGTAAATTATTTTGGTTGTTTGTGTTCGACAAAACAATAAAGCATCTGTTCGCTAGCAATTGTTTTGCAGAAACGTCAAACGTACATTGCATAGTCAAAAAAGGTATTAAATAGATTTAAGTTTACTTTTATGTACTTCGAATTATTTAAATTACTGCGACATTGTATCTATTATGTTGTGACCTGCGGTAGACTAATTATGTTTTATTACTAATTAATATTTGTATTACTGTTAATTATTAATCACTATTAATATACTGATTAATAGAGAATTCTTAATTTAACAATTATTATTTTGCAATGTTTTCAAACATGCAGTACTTTCAAATGTTTTTAGTTCTTAGCTGTACTTATTAGATGGGTGTCAAACAATATTTTTGCAATATAGGTATTTAAATTTAAAATTATCATTTAAGAAAATCGCAAGGGAGTAGTATGGTAACTCGAAAATTGAGAAAAAGAAAAGCCAAATGATTGACTACTTTCAAAATTGAGAAATATCATGTTGCCAATTTTTTTTAATATTTTTTTTCATTTTGCTTTCCTAGGTCTATTATGAAAACTTTATTTTACTCTATTTACTAATTTTCTTGTATCGACAGATGTTAGAGTTAGAATATTCATAAGATCGTTAAGTGGTAACAGATCTCGTTACATAATTCAGTAGAAGGCAATCAATTTCCTTACGGTCCTGTATCACAGTTTGCTTTCAAACATACTAAACCTGTTTAGAGAAAATAATAGCAGAAAAAATTGTCATCTGGTTTTAAATTTTATTACACAACGTATTTTCTTTAAAATTTTGCAATTTATACGAGTACACTACACTATACAGGTTATTTCAAGGAGTACAAACCCAAGTTGGTTAAGATCATTGTAGGTTTTTTACAGAATTTTGCCACATTACATGTGATCATACTATTCATGAAATGAAAGCATATCAAGTGTTTGATGAGAGTAGTCTTGAGCTAAAGCACTTGCTCACCAATGCGAGAATCCCGGTGCAATTCCCATAAAAAATTTTTTATTTTTTATTTTTTACTTTCTTATACTGAAAGTATTATTGATTTATGCATTTTTTTGAAATCGAGACTTTGACGGAAATACATGTTTTGGACTTGTTTTTTTTAAATGTTTGTCTGTGGGTGGGTCCGTATGTGTGTGGTGCATCATAACTACCAAACGAATACTCGGATTTTGATGAACTTTGGAATCTGCGAGTATAACAAACATTCGCCGACAAAATGAGCGACAATCCGAAACAGCAAGCGGAAGTTGGAAATGTTTTTTTGATAACATTTTTTCCGAAACCAAATTTTATAAATTTGAAAACGGAATCAAATGGGAATTTTAGAGCAAATTTAACGCTTTTTTCCGAACTTTCTAGTTTTAAAATGGCGACCGCTACAAATTTTTGAAAATATTGACTTTAGCGCTTTATTACTTGAAAACAGGTTGGCAGATCGGGTTCAAATATATTATCGCAATAGCCTATAAAGACACATTGCTATTTGGCACAAAAATTTTCAAAAAGTTAAAAGGTATAAAGTGAAAAATATTTTCACTTTATCGAAAACTTTCAAAAAAGTATTGCTCAAAAACTGGCAACGCGATCTTTTTAAATTTGTAAAATCATAGAGCTAAAAATGAGCTACACTTTGGTTCATGTCTCAGCTCGAAAATTTACCTCTGACGTTTTCTATCAACTTTTGAAACTTTGCGATATAAAGGCTATTTACTCAAAAACTATAGTTATCAGATCGAGATGAAATTTGCCATTGAAAATGCCCTAAGGGTACACAATGTTACAACTGACTACTTACTAAAATTTTTGGAACTACTAAAACTGTAAAATGAAAAAAATATCAAACTTTTGAATTCTTCGAAAATATACTGCTCAAAAACTGGCCCTACGACGCGCTAGCTTCTTTGTGACACTTTCTACACATTTTTAAAAACGGAAAATTTCTACCCTTTTATTTAATAAACTATTAAAAAATTTCGGCTAAACCGGTCATATATGATAGTGGAATAAAGTTCTCAGCTTAATTTTTACATACGGAAATATTTAGGGAGAAAATAATGTTTTTCATTATCTCGAGTTATTTTATAACGGAGCAAACAATCGTAGAATATGCATGGTCAGGAAAGTAATACACGAAACAATTGTACAAAATTTCGCAAAAATATTTTTTGGTGCAGAACCTCTGGCTTATCTCGACAATAAAGTAACACTAAACGAAACGATGTATCTCAAATATAGCAGTTGCAGTTGTACAAACCGTAGCAAAATCGTACAACCTGTTTCACATATAACTGAGTGGATTTGAGTACACCCATTTTTTTACTTTTCCATACTTCTACTGAAGTAACGACAGTTATGATTTCATGCAAAATTTTCGAATTTCAGATATTAACGGAAATACGCGTTTTGGAATCCAAGGAACCCAAAAAGGTGGTTTTTAAAAAAATATATCTGTTTGAGGGTAGGTGCGTGGGTGGGTGGGTGGGTGCGTTCGTTTCCCTATATTTCCGGAACCCCTTTACCGATTTTTATAAGATGTGGTGTGTTGAAGTTTTTTAGATGCAGGTAGTTCTTGGTAAGGTCGCTAAATGAGGGGCCTTGGTAGGGGCTTGCAGCCAAGGTCACAGAGGCTTTCGGGAGTCTGTGACTCTATTTGGCCCGGTGTTCCGAGCCAGGGCAGTTTGTCAGCTCCTCGAAACCTCTTCACATAGAATAGTTCCAAGTAGTTTTTAAAGATTTAGCTAAGGTAGTACGCACAATGGGCTCGACAAAATGGCCTAAGTGCTGTAAGACCTTAAAATACAATACAAGGTCGCTAATCGGAACCGGAACCGGAAACGAAAATTAGACCTGTTTTATTGGTATAGATTTTTTATAAACATTGTTTTAAAATTTTGAATAAATAGCGTTTTAGTGCATCTAAAGATGAATCAAATGCTTTTCTCAAAATGCTCTTTAAAATGAAGCTCGCTACGAATTTTTGAAAATTTTAACTTTAATGCTCGATTACTCGAAAACAAAATATCCAACCATACAAATTATTATATTATTTGATAGCCCTTCATAAATATAATCAATTGATTTAAAAACATTTTTGAAAATTGTAAATATACTAGCGGCTCAAAATATTAGACATTTTCAAAAACAATTTCCTCAAAAACTGCCCACACCATTTTTTAAAAACTTTCTGAGCCGATAGAACTTGCAATGAACTACAAATTTGTTTTTTATTAATCTCCCAAATTACACTCTGATGCCCTCCAGGAATTTTTGAAAATTTTGGAATTGACGCGTTTTCCGGATGTTACGCGATTTAACTACGCCTATTAATTAGCTCTAATAAAAAATATGTTTCAATCTTTGCATACTTTTGATACTTCTATAAATAAAGTTATTATAAGCATTTTGAATCTGCGCATTATGTAGTCAGCGAGCGCGCCCCGTACGTAACCAACGCCTTGAGATGACTAGTAGATGTAAATTTCAATAACTTTTTGACGCGAAAATATTTAAAACTTAAAAAGTATGGGAAAGTACCAGCGGTCTGTTTCGCCCATTTTTTGAATACTTATTGAATTTTAACGAAATTGTTTGCTGTTCTGAGATTAAAAGTCCGGTTTTGATTATCTGTGAAAACTCAAAACGCTTTAGGAAGTCCCAAGCGCAGTGTGTTCAATTAATGATAACTATGAAAACGTATAGCTTTAACAAAGTCTAGTTACGTGAAGCGTGCGTCAAATATCATTCGTAATTTTCTTAAACGTTTCCTGTACATAAATAATGTCAGTGTTTTAACTTAACTATTTAAATTTACTGGTGCTCAATTAATTCAGTGTATATTATTGCATCTACAGTCAAGATAACTAATGTGAAAAACTTCATTATGACTATTTTCTGAAAGACATAATTTTGTTAAGTACAATTTATAATCATACCTAAAGCAGACAAATGAATCCGCGCCAAAAACGCCAAGTCTTTTGGTAAGCATTAAAAGAAGAACGTCAATTTTGTGAATGAAAAAAAATTTTAAACTAAATGTTTTGTATTTTTGTTCGAAACCAAGGCGGGAGTTTGACGAAACGGGTAGGATAGATAAGATTGGAATTGAATAAAGAACGCGGGGTAGATATTGTGTTAATTTCACTTTTTTCTCTTAAAGTGAGCGGTGGTATATAATAAAGTTAGAAAATTGTAACGTCATCTCAACAGCGTACATTTATACAATTAGGACTTTATCTACCTTACCCCCACGCCCACTAGAACTTTTGAAAATTTTGTAAATAATAACAAAAGTAAAAATGAGTATGTAAACTTAGCATATACGTAAAGAAAGTTTTAACAGTTCTGTGTTAAAAGTTTCGCCGGCTTAAAACAGATAAATTAAATTAGCACCCACGAGTTAAATGCAAACCGTAATTAAACCACCATATCATAATAAGAACTGAAATTCTGTATTTCATGTCCAATCCAGAGCCGACTGGTTTGTATTAGCAGAAATCTGAGGTGTTTCAAGGCTTTCTTAGAACTTTCAGCTATGCTACACGGTTCATGAATTTAAAAGAATACGCAACTTAACCTCCCACCTAATTAAAATGAATTTACTTGTTTTTGCCAACTTCCTCCATTTATCGTGGAATGGGTATCTTAGTTATCTTAAAGCATTAATATGTGAACAATTTTATGATTAAGCGAACTTTACCTTGATTATAATTGTTATATTCATGTATTTATGATTATTAGGATCAAGTTGTTGCAGAAATACTCTCGTACATGAATCATAACATGTGCTTGCGTGTCATAACTGAACATGATTCAGTACTAATATACGGCTAAAATCACACAAATGTGGAAAAACAATCGATGTGGATGTGGGTTGTAAATTATAATTACTGTTAGTCACCGGTATCGAATGGTACTTTTCATTACTTTACGTGCTTACTGTAAACTAGTGTTAAAATATATTATTAAATTTAAATAAAAAATATGTTCGACAATATACCTTTTTTTTTTTTTTTTAAGAATCAAGCCGTGCGTGAGCACGACCCCATGATTCCCATCCCACCCCCTTACCCGGGCTCAGCACACTAAGTGCTCTTCACCGGTCTAACATGCCCCACCCCTGAAAGACATGCAACCCAACATACACACCTACATACACCATCCATGGACTCGTCGGATTTAACTTATTCAGAAAAATTACCGACGAGCAGTGGACTCGAACCAACTGCCATTGGGAGTCTAGTTTCAAAGCCTGGGACTTTAACCACTAGACCACCCGCCGGCCCAATATACCTTTAGGAATGGTAATGTAACTCTTGGGGCTTTATTTTTTCTTAATTCAAAAAGCCAGCTGTTCAATTAGCACAATGCAAATAATTGTTATAAAACATTTCAATACAAGTTATTATCTGTCATAGTTTGATATATAGTAAAATAAATCTTTTGCTGTGTATTTTAGATACAATGGCGATTTAGATTTTTTACTTTTCCATACTTCTACAGAAGTAAGGAAAGTTATGATTTCATACAAATTTTAGAATTTCAGATTTTAACGGAAATACGCGTTTTGGAAATTTCGAATACATAACGTTGTAATGCATCTAAAGACAAATCAAATGCTTTTTCCAAATGCTGTATCTTTAACATGATACAAAATATGTTCTTTACTAGTTTCCCAAATTTCACTCTGACGCCCTCCAGAAATTTTTTGAAAATTTTGAAATTGTATAATTTTTTATTCCTAAACGCAAACGCCGATCGTTATAATTTTTTATCAGTTCTGTTGGAATTAGGGCTTGTAAATAAAACAAAGTTAGACGGTTTCAAAACTGCTGCTTTATTTGTCAGAGGTTTTTAAGAGAATGAACAAACCGGGAAGTAACTGGAGTGGCTAAGCAAACAAACAAATATATTTCCATGAAACATAATCTTGTTTCATAAACACAAAAGGCACTAAGCATCATTTAGGTGACTTTATGCAAGTCGAACGCTTTTTGTTTACCTATTACATCTATAAATTACTATAGTTACATTATTCCAACAAGTTCGGTAGACTACTTGAAGCACTTTATTAGGATCAGCAAGAATTTTTAACTATTTTAAAAGTTAAGAAAAAAATCGATACATTTTAATATCAACTTGTTTTCCGGCAGTTACGTAATTTTAACTACGCCCATCAATTAGCTCTAATAAAAATAAATATTTTTCATTCTTTGCATGTTTTTGATAACTGTATAAATAAAGCTGTTATAACTGTTTTCGTGAGCGCATTAAATGTCTTAGCGCCTTTCAATCCGCGTCGCAGGAGCGCGCGCAGCCCGTAAGTAACCAACGTCTTGAGTCTGCAGCGGGCTTGTATCGGCTAAATTAGATGTAAATTTCTATCACTTCTTGACGCGAGAATATTAAAAACGTAAAAAGTATGGGAAAGTACCAGCGACCTGTTTCGCCCACTTTTTACTTTCCCATACCTTCGGTACAGGGAAGGTTTTTTTTTCCAAACTAAATTGTAGCAATTTGGATCTGAGAGAAGAGCTTAAGGCAAATCAAAAACTTTTTTACCGAACTCTTTAGCTTTAAAATGGCGGCCGGTACGAATATTGAAAATTTAGACTTTAACGCTCATTTACTCAAAAAGTAGTTTGTTTGGGAGTCCTGTGTAGGTAGTATTTCACGAAACGAAATTCATTTTGAAAATCTGGAAACGATACCAATCTCTACAATTTTGAAAACTGATTTTATGTTGAAAGCTATAATTTCACTGTGGTGCCAGATATAAATTTTTGAAAACTGTAAATGGGAACCCCTTTGTATATTAAACGGGGTTCTGATAGTAAATTTTTGTTATGCAGAATTGCTCGCCATAAGTAGTATAGAAATGTAATGTTAGTTTTTAAATAGTTTTATACATGGTGGGTCTGCTGTAGAAAATGTAAAATCTAAATATTTGAAATTTTCAATATAATATTTCTCAAAAACTGGCAATGCGTTTTTTTAAAACTTTGTAGTCTTATAGAGCTGAACATGAGCTACAATTTGATTATTGCTGAATACCATAAACCACTGTGGCACCCTCTATAAATTTTTGAAAATCAAAAATTGGTACCCCTTTATTCTTTAAATGCGAAACAATAAATAACTTTTGTTTAAAAAACTTACCACAATTTATAGTTACTTTTTAGAAAATTTTATATTTGGTAGGACTATACATATCCCCCTTCTAACTTTTTGGTTGACGAAATTAGGACTCACAAAAATATTTGGAGTTAGACAAGTTAGTATTCGAGCAGGTATGATTACTAAGCCGGCATCATTTTTGCTGACCTCACGAACTGACTGAGCTGTAATAAAGGTTGAAGTATGGATGGAATGGAGGATTGTCTCCATAGCTTTGTTTTCTTAGAAATCCTACAGTCGATGAAACTGTACAACGTTATAATTATAAAAAGTTACACTTTTGAAAATACGGCAAGTATTAATATCTAGTATGAGAAAGTCCACTAGAAGTTAACTCTTCAGCTTTTTGAATTATATTTTAAACATCTTAAGTAGTAGAATAGAGAATATTTTCCCTCATTTCAGTGACTTAAAACCTGTACACGCTGTAGTCGCAAAGATTTTAAGAAAATCGTGTAACGTTTAATACCAACTTCGTTAAAATAAATACCAATTGTTATTTAAAGTATTACGAAAGGTATTTGGAAACATAACAGAATAAAATTTTTAGTTATTCATAATTGAAGGTATTCAAGTAGAATGTTTCTTTAAGCAACCAGTATCAACATGTGGGGATCTAGAAGTATATTATTTTGGAGTTTATTGCTATTTTCTTTTTATTTTCGATTCTTTCCCGTATAACCACACAATACAGAACCTATATCGAACCTGTATTTAAATCTTTAGTCGATACAGACTTTCTGTACCCTATGGATAGCGCGACGATAGAGATTACATATCGATTGGGTATAGTTGTCTTTACTAACTCTGTATATAAGATGTAAAGCTCCTGTACAGACAACATATAGTTAAAGTACAGATGCTGTTAAGATTGCGTATAGAGCACATGAAGGTACTGTAAAGATACGATATAGGTTTTTAAAGATACTATTCCGATGCTGTACCGTCCAAATTAAGGTGCGGTATAGATAATTCAAGCAATTAATTGTAGATAAAAAAAAATATTTTTTTACGCGGATATATTTTCTTTTATAATATTTTATACAACCCCTCTGTATTTTTTTAGCTAATTTCATTTACACTAATGTATTTATTGATAGATTTTTAATTTTAAAAATGCGCTGCATACTTTACCTTAGCGGGGAATCTTTGGTTTGTGAGTCGGTCTCCTTGCACCCTGAGCTAATCTCGCCTCTTATAAGATTCGACCGCTAAATGTTTTAAGAGTATTACAGAAGGTTATGATGGACAATATGATACAAATGTACTACCAAGAATTACAGTTAGGGTTAAACCGTTTTTTTTGCAGTAAAATTTATAGTGACGTTGCATAATATCTCGTTAAGGGCGTATAGTATGCTTGGATAAAACGTGATTAACAGGGACTACGTAGAAAACGCATTGGACGCTTAATAATAAAGTTAGACATTTTTGTGGGCTCTTGAAATTTTTAAAGTTAAATGTGTTTCATGTTTCTCATTTTCTAATTTTGTTTTTTACATTAATTTTAATGTAGAGTAAAATCATTTTATAAATAGTTGGTAAAGTGTATCGTTTGTAGCTTTGCTAAGTTTTTAATAAACTGATGCCGAAACAAAAAAAAGACAACTACGTACGTAGTGTGCATACAAGCGAAGTGGAAAAATGCAGATATAAACGACGTTAGATTATATATAGTATTAAAATTTCAAGAAACACGTGAAAACAGACTATTTTGATAGAGTAAAGTATTAAGAAAAATAAACAGTGAAGAATTATAGGGGATAAAATATAAAACAGTTTTAGTAGGTTCAGACATTTCGAGAATCTTTATTCGAAATAATTGATGTCTTTGTATTATTTTACCACCAACTATTTTAAAGTACATTATTTCTGAATTTCTCGCCATTGCTGAGGTCAGAATTGTAATTTCAAGAAAAAAATATCACGTAATATGTCCATGTTGATGTCGGTTCGTACTTTGTACTGCTGGCGCTGGGATAAGCTTTAAATATCTTTATCTTTTTGGTGAGTAGACTTTCCAAACAGGTCTGTTTATAAACCCCCATAAAGGTTTACAGCTACTCTTAAGCCATGCATTGTTTAACGTCCGGCTTGGTTTTAGGTTTTACCGTTAAGAAAGTTTCTTTGCAATTGAGTCATTCTTATTGTGTTTCGCTGGAAAACTTTTAGCCGATGAAATATATTTATTTACAAATTTTTTCCAATTACATGTTCAAAAACACTTTACTTCTAGTGCTCTAGGTGATTTTTTTGGCCTTGGGGGGGGGGGTTATAGGTGTAATAACAGTTTATGATGAAGGTTATCATTTTATTTACTTGTGGTTTATAGATATTGTGGTAAATGATCCCCCTATCGAAAATAACTCCACATTGGAGACAGCAGCCTTGGTTAATGATTATGTCATAAATTATTATTATAATTGTAGGAAGCACACAAATCTCCAAGGTTCCATCAAATTCGTAAACTTTAAATTCTTGATCTTGTTGATGCGCCATTTTTAACGTTTTTATACACAAGGCCAACAAATAAAGATAGTGTTTAGATTGACGCTATACACAGCGGTTTTAGGCTTAAGATAAAACTGTAAAGACAGGCAGTATATATTTAGCACAGATTCGATAAAGACAAAAGCGGTAATTGCGCTACAGGTGCGATATAGCCTGCATGAAGATATTGTAGAGATTTGTTAAAGGTACAACTGTAAAGACAATCAGTATATATTTTCTACAGATCCGATAAAGATAAAATCCCTGCTTGAAGTACCGGTGCGGTATAGCATAGAATAAGATGTGATACAGATGTGATAAAGATAAAACTGTACTGGAAACAAGTATAGATATCATATAGATGCGGTAAATATTTAATCTATACAGTTAAGGTATAGGCTAAAGTACAGCTCCAATACATATTACATCTGTATCACGTAATCTTTACCGCATCTTTAAATATCTCTATCGCCTAGGACATCTTTATAGATTTGGTTATACGGGTTGGTCGCTGACACCTTTAATTTCGTTTATTTTTAATTTATTTCCCTAAAATAAAATGTCTGTTTGTGTAAGGACATTTTGTTTCAAACAAAATTTTTTTTAGTCTACCGTCGCGGTCGTTAAGACGAAACAAAATTCACTATTAAACTATAAAACATACACAACGGTATTAAAAGTTATAACTTCTATAATAACAATAATAATTATCTCATTTTAAATATTAAAACATTTTTTATAACTGTTTTTATTTAAAAAATAAATTGAGTTTCGTACGTATTGCCTTGCCGTGGATAAACAAAACCCAGTCAAATAATGTTCAATTATTTATACTTATCCATTAATGCCACTTAGAAACTCTTTTACGCAAACGTTAACCAAGAAGAAAATCTAGTTAAAATTATATATAAAAGGAAAATATTAGAACACTGACCTAAATTTACCAACACATTTTTTGCTCTCATCAAGTGTAATAGTTTTACGTGACTGAATGTTCGCATAGCAAAAAGCTCTAATGGCACTTCATACTGAAGATGATAACGGTATTCGGGTCATGGTGTCTGCAATGAAATTAAAAGAAAGTTAATAATGCAAATTCTTAGGACGCAGACTTTCTGTCTGGTCGTTTATCTAAATGCTTTATGACTATACGAAAACGGAAAAATGCGCATTTTTTCAAAGATGGAAATAAAGCAGAACCCCTGTTTTAAATTTACTGTAGTGTTTAAACAAGAAACAATGCAGTGCGGATTTAATAAAGACCGTTTTCTAAAAATGTTTAATGTATAAAAAAATAAATAATGGGTTTTAACAAAAACGTTGAACTATTTATTGTTATTGTGGAAACTTTTTTGCCGAATCATATTTTCTAAGACTCTAAGAATTGCAGCATAAAAACTTTTCATATAAAATTTTCGGTTTTTACCGTCTATTCTTGAAAAAACACCGTTTTAATTAATTAAATTTGATTTTTTGACGTTCGATGTTTATTATTTTATTAATGACATTTTCATCGTCAATTTTCATAAATATATTTTTTACAATGTTCAATACAATTTTTTGTTCTCGTTTATTATGCATGTATAATTTTTGTGATTTTTCTGTTTTTTTTTGCAGCAAATTTGGGAATCGCTAAAAACGGGCTGCGGAAATCTGTATTTGAGAAGGTAGGGATTTCGAATATTTATTATAATAAACACTTCCAAAATTAACGCATTCAAAAAATACTTTAAAATATTATGCTGCACCCTTCTAGGGTTTCTGTATTTACGGCATATTCTGATTCCCGGGAATCGGGAATCCCAATTTAGCATTCCCGGGAAAAAACCGGGAATCGGGAATTTTAGAAATAAAAAGGAATTTATGTATTTCTTAAATTCTTTCTTAGTTAAAATATGATGTCTGTCTACAGATAGATGACAACGCAATCAAATTTTTAAAAATGATCAGCACACAATAAACGCAAGAAAAATTAACTAGGCTAAAAGCTATTGCGAACTTTTCAAAAAAATCTTTGTTTGGTTGGTCAAACTTTCCTTCCCCTATGTCTTAGCACTCTTAGCGAGCGATAAACATAAACACTCCCCCCCCCCCAAGGGGGGGGTTCTATTTAACTACGAAGACGGGCCCACCGCGATTCAAAGGTGACGCATCAGAAAGGCGAGCGAATGTTTATCGATCGGTGATTGCAAAAATCAAAATAGTAATATTTGATATGCATAGGCATAAACTCAATAGTATGGTCAGAAATATGTGTCGCACGAGTTTAGCGGCGCGAAATTACAAATTTTAGAGGTGCAATATTATACCCGCTTTTGAGAAATTTTGACTGTTTTTTCCAGGTTTCGGAATCATGAAAAACCATGGATTTCCCAGAATTTTTACCCGGGAATCCTTGGTACCCTACACCCTTCCCACATGCACCGCTACTGTTTAACGTATTCAGACGGAAAATATTATTTGTATGTATATCAGTAATGGTTGTTTATAAAATTTGAACGCATTTATGTTGTGTTGTTTTTTAATTGGGTGATTGTGACTACCCTAATTCGCTTAAGAAACAAATAGTTTTTAAAAGTTTTCTTATAATTTTTGGTATAAAACTAACCCAAAGTTTATAAAACTTAGTTATATTATTAAAGAAACTGGCTTTAAAATTTTTGAACTACAGATGTTTAGTTTTCTCGAAAACGGCTACTCTGAGGGACCACAGCAAAGGATTATTTTTTATATGTTTTATTATGGTGAATAACATTTTATAGTCAAACATCCAGAAAGCTTGCCTACAAAAAAATACATCAAAATACTGTTAGCTGCTCTAAATTTGCACCGCTGCTTGATCTAATTTCAGTGAAAATATGCAGAACTATACGCACGTAGGTAACGCGCGTATACGTTAAGCAATTATCCTAAGATGTCCCTTAACAAGTGATTTGACGACGCCCCTTTCCGGGTGCTCTTGTAGTTCACTAGATACCGTATTTCCGTTTTCAGACATGTTCAAAATGTACATTAAACTTTATAGAACTGAAGGCGGTGTTTTTAGAACGTACGGTATTTTATAGTCTTTGTAACTGTTATCACCAATGTGGTCAGGGCCGTCCTAAGAAACTTGGAGCCCCTGAGCTAAGATTTTGTAGCGCCCTAACATTCTTGGAAAAACATGGTCTCGGAAAAAATACCCAAAGAAATGTTCCTGAAAAAGAAGCACATGAAAAATATTCCCAGGAACACAAAACCCCGAAAAAAACCCAGGAAAAAAGACCTGGAAAAAACCAGTAAAAAGTCCCGGAAGAAAAGGCTGAAAAAATTCAATATCAAAAATCAAAATAAGCTTTTTAAAACATCCGAAATCGGAAGCGGAAGTTAGACATGTTTTTTTGATAGTATTTATACCGGACAACCAATTTTCTGAAACTGAAAACGGAATTTGATAGAATATTTTTACTCTAGGATGTTTCTATTGTGGATGTTGTTTCCATAGGATTTTTCTTCCGGAGATTAGTTTTTCGAGGATTTTTTTCGAAGATTTTCTTTCTGGGGCTGTTTTTCTGGAAACGGTAACATTCAGACAAACCACCACTAGTTCACACAACGACACAACTGCTACAGTACAGATTCATACATGAGTCTAAAGTCAGGCAATAGGCGGCGGATCGTTTCTTTCTCGATTTTTACACAAATGCGCACTCAGCGCAGGCGCACTCACACTGTCTTTTAATCTAATCAGATGTGTTTTATCTACCGACCTGTTAGATTGATACTGGCGGTATATGCCTAGCTTCCACTGGTTGGCGCACCAACATAATTGTAATTCACTAAGATTATTGTAAAAAATTGAAAAAAAAAATATAGCTAAAAAGACATTTTGATTTAATGTAGTACCGTAAACAATAACTATTTAAAACGATCTATTTTATAAGGCATCGCCCGGCGTCTATTTGGGCCCGGTGTCCTAGGGCTTTA
Source organism: Ctenicera cuprea (assembly GCA_958336395.1). NCBI lineage: Eukaryota > Metazoa > Arthropoda > Insecta > Coleoptera > Elateridae > Ctenicera > Ctenicera cuprea. The sequence goes on along the minus strand of OY284487.1, from coordinate 38,175,110 downwards.
GCCCAATTATTTATATATATTCTTCCAGAACTAAGAATTATATGCATTTATTTAATAATTAAAATGTATAGATTTTATCTCCGCGAGATGATTATTTTATAAATTAAAGTATGGATTTTAAATTTCAATATTAATTTTAAATGGAGTTAAAAAGGCATTTTTAATTTGCATATACCGTAAACAACAGTAGAAAATGCATAATATCTTGTACCTATAAACATATAAAATGGATTCGTGTAACAATTTAATTATAATTACAGTCATTGTTTCTACGTTTGATGAATTCAAACACTTGGAGTAATGTCTGGATCAATTATTTCATGTTAATTCAGGGAAGGTCAAGAAACCACGAAATAATATAATGAACTTATTCAAATTTATCTTTGTGTATTGCATATTATAAAAGAAACTTCCAAAGACATTGGGAGTGTTGTTAAATTATTTAAATTAGTGTGTTATTAGCACATTGTTGTTCTAGCTTCATCTTAGTTCGTAGTAGTTGAATGTGTGGGCAAAGTTACTTTTAATATGATTAATCGTCAGTTCCAAGTTCCAACCTTAAATGTCAAGTGTATTTTTTTAATTGATATTTCTAGACTAAAGATTTTGCGATGACACCTTTACAACAAAGAACATTTATTTCTGTTGCCAAGTAGAAGTAATTATAAATATATGTTGAAAAACTACAAGCTAAAGGCAAATTACAAATAAAAAATAAATGTGTTCGAAGTGAAACTTCTTCACGTGTTCTCAATGAAAGTGTTTTTTTGTTTAAACCTTAAGACATTTGTTAACTTTTTACTGCAAGGACGGCAACTGCACTAGCAAAAATTGCATTTGTTTGAAGGTCTAAAATGTTGCAGGAATGCAGATGTAAAAACTGTAAAAATGCGATGTCGTATAAAAAAGATATAGGTATGTAAAATTAGCAGAATTAGTTTACAGTTTGTAAGAGTACAACAATAAATTTTGTTAATTATCAACATAGAGCTTTGAGAGTGCTGCCGACAATGTATCCTTTATACCTCCTTCGACCTGCGTAAATGCGTGCAACCGAATTCACGACTATCTGGCCGTATCTGCGTGCTGAAGCTGACGGACTAATGCTAAAACAGAAGCTTGCCGAGAAAGCTATGGTCGTTACATTACATCCGTTATGGTGCTTGATCCCACGATCGCATGTTGCTCCCGCCGGCAAAGAAGTTTCACTTCTAAAACATGTAATTATTGTTCTGGTAAAAAAGAAATCATTTCTGAAATTATTTTTAACGTTTTTTGTGTTTATTTTTAAATCAATTTGATGTAAGTACGAGGATCGTTCGAAATGTACGTGGGCTAACACAGAGATGGCGCTAATTCGGCAGAATTTGCGTTACCATTTTTCAGAACCATCTTTTCTTACGTTAAATATGACAGTATAGAGCGATCTGTCAATTATTTTGTGTTTGACAGTGCGCCAAAGTGACCGTCTCGAGTGATTTTGTGAAGAATGGAAAAAACTAAGTTGGGAGCAGTGATAAAGTACTTTCATTTGACACGCTTAACACCAACCGAAATCAAAGCAGAGTTGGATTTGACATTTTTGAAGTCCGCTCCTTCGTTTTCAATGGTTAAAAACTGGGTTATCGAGTAACCGTGGTCGTGAGCCCCGCAGTGGACGCCGAAAAACGGCTACTACCCCAGATATGATTGAAAAAGTCCTCCGTATCGTATTGGATGACCGTCGAGTAAAAGTGCCCGTGATAGCAGACAAATGACAGTGTGCACAGAATTTTAACTGAAGAATTGTAAATGAAAAAATACCCCGCGCGTTGGGTGCCGCGTTTGCTCACACCGGAACAAAAACTAAATCGTGCGATTGTTTCTCGCGATCTTTTGCCACGTTGCAATCTGAAGGACTTTTTGCGCCGTTTTATAACCGTTGATGAAACCTGGGTCCACCATTACACTCCTGAAACAAAGAAACAGTCCAAACAATGGACACACGTCTGCAATCGCCATGGCCAAAGTTTATGAATTGGGATTCGAATTAGTGGCTCATTCGCTCTATGCGCCAGATTTGGCTGCCGGCGATTTTTATCTATTTTCAAACCTGAAAAAGTGTCTGGGCGGTAAAAAATTTTCATCCAGTTCCCAGGCAATCGCTGCTGTAAATTGCTATTTTGAGGACTTGGGTTCATCGACCTACAAAGACGGCATTGCTGCTTTGAAGCATCGTTGGAATAAGTGCGTTGAGCGAGCAGGAGACTATATTGAAAAATAAAATAATTTTTTGCCCAAAAAACTGGCGTTTTCTTTGTTAGGCCACGTACACTTCGATCGATCCTTGTATGTAGCAAAATTTTAGAAGCAATTGAGTTTTTAACCGACTTCAAAAAAAGGAGGAGGTCCTCAATTCGTCTGTATATATGTTTTTTTTTTTTATTTTTATTTTTTTTAAATGTATGTTCGGGCATAACTTTTTTGTTTATCAACCGATTTTAATGATTTTTTTGTGTTGGGTTCAGTATAATTCCAAGGTGGTCCCACTATAATTTCATTGGTATTGGAGCTTGAACTTCGAAGATACTCCTCAAAATCTATTTTTTTAACCGACTTTTTAGTGTTTCTGTATTTCATCTTCCGTTTCAACTAGCCGTCATTTCCTCATTCGAGAAGCATCCTTACTAGGTCTACCCATCACTTAAAATTGTAAAATAATTAACTTTTAAAAAAAAGAAAACCGACTTCAAATAAAAACACAAAAGTAACATAAGTTAACTAAAAAGCAAAAAATAAATGTTTTTTATACAACAGTTTAATACTTATTTGTTGTTCCGTTTAATGTAATTAAGAAATTGTTGTTTATTATATAATTATTAATTGTTTTATAATTTTTAAGTCGGTGCCAAGTAAAACATAAAAATTATATACCTTGCTGCAATAACAAATTAGATTCGAATTTTTATGTTTTACTTGGCACCGACTTAAAAATTATAAAACAATTAATAATTATATAATAAACAACAATTTCTTAATTACATTAAACGGAACAACAAATAAGTATAAAAAACATTTATTTTTTGCTTTTTAGTTAACTTATGTCACTTTTGTGTTTTTATTTGAAGTCGGTTTTCTTTTTTTTTTTAAGTTAATTATAAAAATAGATTTGAATAATAGCTACATCAAAACATAAACTGAAATATTTGAAATTTGGATTATTTTTTTATGTTGCTGCCGACTGGAATTATTCGAGTTTAAAAATTAGATGAGTAGAACGTAACTAATGAATTCCCGCAAATTTTACAAACTTAAAAATTCAATTTTTTGGTCAAGTATCATTACATTTTATAATTGAAGATTAAGTTTTGTGTAGAAAACTGGCAAAACGTTGACATACTTATATTTTAAATTCCACGATTTAAATGAAAATTAACAAAATTAATACTTTATAAATTTAAGTATGCCATGCAGAGGGAAATCTTAAAATCACATTAACAACAATACTATAAATTATACTAAATTTGCAATTCAATTTCCCAAAAGGGTACAACATATTTCAACTTTTTAAAAGCGATTTCATTATATTAATTTACCAAATGTCACAAACTTGATTTAGTATGATAGAGTGGAGTATATGATTAATTTTGCAAATGTTTAAAAATTAAATTAAAAGTGCAAGTATCCTTGTATAAAAAATTCAGTTACCGTGTTTATCGTGATAAATTACCTCCATGTATTTTGTACTTAAAACAATTGTGGTACATTTAAACATTTGTTTTGAGAACGACCTTTTCACGTTAAATATTTTATATTTTACTTAATAAGGTAATTAAAAGATATTCCTTGTTTAAATAACCCTTAAAATAGTACGAGTAATGTAAATAAAGAATTGGAACAGATAACAAAATAAACATTTACTATACAATTTTAGTAGAACCACAAACGTGTCACTTAATGTTACATGGGCTTTGGATAAATGCTGGGTGTCATACTCTCTGTGATAAGAAAAAATCAAAAACGTCGACTATGTATTAGTGCAAGACATATTATTAATTTAAATTTGGCAGTCAGTGATTTGTTTTGCTTCTGTACTTCTGTTGGATTGCAACACATGTTATGCAACAACTGATTATCATAGTCACAAATGCGTTGCATGGGTGTAAACGAAACTAAGTACACCCCACCTTTTTTCATATTTGTTAGGTTAATAAAATTGAACTTGGGGATGTTTAATTATTCATAAAAACGCATTATATAACATATAACGTATACGTCTAATCTAGCACTTCCGGTTTAACCGGAAATGACGCCAACTACATATTCATAGCACCACATATATTTTAAATGGGTTTTTGTAGGTTCTTGGTTCGTAAGGAAAAGAAATGCAAGTGTTTTTTTGAGTGAAGGTAAATTTTTATCAAGAACACGTTGCTAATTATTAAAACTATTTTATAGTAAATTTTATGGTACAAAATCAAAATTGGTTTAGACCAATAGTAAGGACATTTTCTAAATTTTAATCAAAAATCTTCTTCTAAAAGACAGTAATAACTGGCTATAACACGATTTTATTCAATAGTGCACACCACCCACATTTTTGTATTCTCATAAAGAGATTTTAAATGCCTTTCTAATGAGGCATGTAAATTGTATTAGTAAACAAAAAAGTTGCAAGAAAATTTCCTTTCTATTTTATTCTTTTTGTTTCGAAACAATGAGAGAAAAGCTGAAGTGGACTTCGAGTGTACTTTCCCATACTAGGTATTAATACTTGCCGTAGTTGTACATTTTACCGTCTGTTAAATTTCTAAGACAACAACCCTCCAATGAAATCCAACCATACTTCAACTTTTATAACAGTGCTGGGCTGAGTAACCATGCTCGGATCATAACTTGTCCAAGTCCAAACACTTTTGTAGTGGGAATTTTTGCAAATTGAAAATAATTGAAATTTGCATTTTCTACAGTATGCAACCAAATACTAAATTCATAGGCCAAACAATTAAAGGGGGGAGGACTTGTAGCCCCAATAAATATAAACTTTTTTAAAAACTAACATTAAATTTTAGTTTTACTAGTAAAGATGAGTAATTTTTCTTAAGCTGACGTTAATTATTGTTTCCCGTTTAATAATAAAGGGGCATCAATTTTCGATTTTTACAAATGCAGAGGGCGCCACAGTGAAATTATGGCATTTAGCAAAAACCAAATTGTAGCTCATGTTCGGCGTTATAAAACTACAAAGTTTAAAAAAATCGCGTTGCCAGTTTTTGAGAAATATTATTTCCTAAATTTCAAATATTCGTAATTTACATTTTCTACAGCAGCCTCATCAAATATCTAAAAATTATCATTAGATTCTGCGGAAGAAAAAAATGTTTATAGAACCCCGTTTCATATAATTATATAAAGTACCCATTTGCGATTTTAAATAAATCGCTACAGTGAAATTATAGCTTTCAGCAAAATCCAAATTGAAGCCAATCTTCAGATCTAGCAGCCTACAGAGTTTTAAAAAAATCGTGTAGGCAGTTTATGAAAAATATTGTTTGGAAATATTTTATATTTCTGATGAGCGCCATTGCGACCGTTTTTAGATAATCAAAATTAGTTTTGTTTTATTGTGTACTACCCACAATAGTATATTAAAAAACAAGTTTCATAAGACATGATTTTAGAGCACGCGTTCAAGTTAGAAAACGAGCCGCTTGCGGCGAGTTTTCTAATGGACAAGTGCGCTTAAATGTCTTATGAAACGTGTATTTTATACTATTTTTTCTATTTTGGTCAAAAAAAGTTAAAAATTACCTTATTTTTTAGAACTTACAATTTGAAGGTTATGTTTATAACGCGTGAATGTTTTGTTGTCACATGGTTGTCACCAACTTAACAAAATAAAATTTCGAATTCTTTAAGGAGTTGCTTTATGAAATCCAAATGGGTTTCATAAAGCAGTCAGTAAAGAACCAAAATAGAAAAAGGGCTTTTAAACAAGTTGCAGTGGATTTCGGTCAGATAACGACTTTTTGAGTAAATGGGCGGTAAAGTCGAGATATAAATAAAAATCGTAGTAGCCTCCGTTTTGAAGCTAAAGAGTTCGGTAAAAAAGTTTTCGATTAACCTTAAGTTCTTCTCTCAGATCCTGTGCTTAAATTTCCAAAAGTTATTTTTACAAAAAAAACGTTACCAATATACCGCTTCCGGTTTTGGATTTTTTTGAAAAGCATATTTAGAACTACAATTTTCGATATAACTCTTAATTTAAAATTCTTCAAAATTGGTTCAGTACTTTCGCATTCAAAGGTGTTACACACCCACCTACACACACATACACGCCCCACAATGTTTATGGCAACTCAAACTATATCCTCAATTGTGGCACTATTGATATAAATAGTACTGCGTGTGGCGCTACCTCTTGGAATTAAATCTGTATCATTTTCTTGCTGATACACACCATATGTAGAACTCTATACTAACATTTTGATTATGGCATCTGTGCCATTACTTTGGATATTCCAACTATGTGTATAAAGATGCCTAAATTATTTCTTTTCATACTTGTGTCTGAAAAAGGTGCCACAATTCAAATTGCAGCGTTGCTATGTAGTGCAGTAATTTTTTACATTATACAACCTACAAAAGATCGTAAACAAAACAATATTAACCCAATTGAAATTAAAGAAAAACGCAAAACCGAAGACAAACTATTCTTACTAATTAGTAGAATAGGGAGGAATCACATATTATTGGCCTGTAAACGTTTTCCACTAAATAAACATAACCCTAAATTACTCTCTGGTATGGAAGACAAAATTAAAGTAAAAAATGAGCGAATTATTTCGCCTGGACTTTCCTATACTTTAAAAATCACATTGTTTTATATTATCAAACACTTTTGATCTTAACTTCTAGACCCTAGTTAAGTAGTGACGTAAAATCTCATAACACTGGAAACCTCAAGCGATTAAAGAAAACCAGCGGTGCCTGCAACAGTAATTACAAACTGAAATTAATTTTGTATAACATATAAGAAAATCAGAAAACAAATTCGTCGGTCAAAATTGAGCTGGGAAGGGAAAGGAAGCCCCCCTAAATATTAAATTATCAAAAAATTAAAATTAGATGAGATGATTAGGTGAGCTATATTGCATCAACAGAAATATATTATTGACCCCCATTCATTAAGTAAAAAGGTACTAATCTCCATCTCGAACTGCCACCTTGTTTTGGAGTAATATGGTAAAGAGTAAGTTAAAATTTACAAAATCGTAGCGACTGCCATTTTAAAGATAAAGAATTTTCAAAAAAAAAACTTTTAATTTACCTTAAGGTCTTCTATAAGATGACTTTTTTTATTTTCAAAATTCATTTTCTGAAAAAAAAAATTTGTCTAACTTCCGCTTCCAGCTTCAGGGTTTCCTTAATAGCTTATTTCTCGCAGAATTTTTATTACACCTCTACGTTTTAATTTTCATCAAAATCGAATCATCGGTTTGAGATGTGAGCGACCTAACATACTGTAAACGAACGCAGTTAGAAGTAACAATACGAGTTTTAATAGCAATCCTACTAAACATGTAAGTAAAATTAAGCTAATGACTAACTACACGCTACAGAAAGAAGCGCATAGTCACTTGCAAGTATAGGGATTGCAGGGGTTCAATTCTGTTTTCACAAGTAGAACCACAATTAATTACCGCATAAAAATTACTTGAGATAAAATTGACAATTTCTTACGGGTTTAGGACTTACGCCAAGTTAGAGTTAAAAGTTGAAATGAGATAATCTCACCAAAAATTTTAATAACACATAAGGCGTAATGCATTTATTTATCCTTAACTGCACGTTTTTACCCTAGAAAAATTTTAATTCGCCACAAAAAGCAAAAGAATTGAAAGTAAATAACTACTTACAAAATATGTAACCATCAAAAGAAATGGCGTTCTTTACTTTCCCATACTTCATACAGAAGTATGAAAAGGTATGATTTCATGCAAAATTTCAAAGTTGAGATTTCAACCGAAATAATAAGGGGGGCCATAAACTCCAAAAAAAGTAATTTAAAAAAATGTATGTCTGTGGGTGGGTGCGTACGAACCTCTGTAACTCCAGAACCCCTTGACCGATTTTTATCAAATTTGGTATGTAAGAGTATTTTAGTTGCAGGTAGTGCGCTCGGTGGTTTTTAACCGGAACCGGACATTAGACATGTTTTTTTGGTATGTTAAAAAACTGCTCACACCGTTTTTTTTTTAATTTTGTGAGCCGATAGAGCTTGTAGTGAGCTACAAACTTGCTTCTCACAAATTTTTCCAAATTTCACTCTGACGCCCTCCAGGAATTTTTTTAAACGTTGACTTTAATGCTCGATTACTCAGAAACGAAATATCACATAAAAAATTATCACGGCATTACATAGCCCTTAATAAGTACAATCATTTGACAATTTTTTTTTGAAAATATAAAAACTGTAAAAATTAGGGGTTTCCAAAATTTTTAAAATTTTCAAAAAATTATTCCTCAAAGACTGTCCACACATTTTTTTGAAACTTCTTAAGTCGATAGAGCTGGAAATCTGCTACAATTTGGTTTTTTGTTCATTGCTATAATTTCACTGTAACGCCCTCTGTGAAGTTTTGAAAATTGGTACTCTTTTATTTAATTACCGGGGGGCAATACACAATTTCTCGTGATGCAAGATAGCTTATCAATAATAGAAAAATCAGAATCTTATATTTTTTTGATAATCTAATATTTAAGGGGGCTACTCTTCCCCCTCCTCCCCCAAATTTTTCGATAGAAAATACAAAAATTGATTTCTTGTGTTGTTTACTCCAGGAAAATCTTTTTACGAAAAATCAAAAACTCGAATTTTTTTTCTAAGGTAATATTTTTTGTCCTTTCTTCTCAGTTATTTAGTGTTTAGTATAGGCTAACTTTTTTATTTAAAAAGATAGACTTGCAAAGAAAAAAAATTAGGCTTCCAATTTCAATATGGCGGCCACGGTAAAAAATACCCTTTTTTAAATGGCAACGTGGCATTTTGGCTTTCAAATCAGAAAGGTTTTTTAATTCTAAATACAAATTAATAAGTGTAATTTTTGCTAAAATTAATACTTCTAGAGTTATTGAAAATCAAGATGCCCGCTTACTCGTGATTTCAGTCAGCTACCTAAGACCGAAGTGTTACGGGATCTAGGGCTACTACTAGCCAAAGCGTGTTAGACCTCTTAGACTCTTATGGGCGGTGTAGATGTAAATTTTAATCAATTGTTGGGGTGAGAATATTTAAAACATATGGGAAAGTATCAACGAGGTGTTTCGCTCATTTTTCAGTTTTCCCTCTAGGGGGGCTGTCCGTGCCAGTTTTTGTTTTGGCAAGCACCGTGATCTTGCTACTCAAGTGATCCTCTACATTTTGACATATGGAAACCCCACCTACAATGACATGCGCACGAAAGTCGAGATACAGATGAAACTTATCTAAACTATTAGCAACCGGTACATGTACTGTAACTGGAAACCAATATTTTTCGAAGTTCTTGGAGAAATAATTTTTTTTTTATTTTTGGGAAAAAGATTGCCAAACATAAAAGAAAATCAAAAAACAAATCTTTAGTTTTTCTGTCAAAAATTGAGGGGCGGGGAAAGGTGGCCCCCTAAATAATAAATTATCAAAAAATTAAAATTATATTCTGATTTTGCCATCAATGATGGGAGTTGTATTACTTAAACAGAATTGTCGTATTGTCCCCCATTAATTAAATAAAAGGGTTTTAATTTCCAATTTAAAAAAATTCATAGAAGGCGTTACAGTAAAATTATAGCAATGACCAACAAATTAAATTGTAGCCCATCACCACCTCTACGAGCCTACAAAGTTAAAAAAAAACGTGTGGGCAATTTTTGGAAACTATTTTTTTGAATATTTCTAAAATTTTAAATTGTTTTTTTGTACACAATTTTTTTGATGTCCAAAATTGCATATAGTAGTTTTGTGCTTTATTAGGGTTATTATGATACCAAATTTCATTCCAATGTGCCATGTTCTAGAGTAATGGGGCGTTAAAAGTCAAAATTTTCTAAAAATTGTAGCAAGTGCCATTTTGATGCTGGAAATTTCATTAGAAAAGCGTTTGATTTGCCTTAAGGTCTTTCATCAGATCCCCCATTTAACTTTCCAAAATTAATTTACTGAAAAAAATGCTACCACAAAAGCAACTTCCGCTTCCGGTATGAAATTTGTTTTAAAAAAGCTTATTTTATCAATGAATTTTTGATATACCTCCTCATCCCAAACCACATCAAAATCAGCCCACCCATTAGCGACATATAAGCATAACAGACCCACACACAGACATTTTTTTAATCACCTTTCTGGGTTCCTGGGGACCAAACATGTATTTCCATCAAAATCTCAATTTCGAAAATCTGCATGAAATCAATACTTCCCTATACCGAAATAAAAAAAAACAAAAGTACAGTGAAGCTATCATCTTAAGCAAAAAGGGTTTTAAAACACTCGGTAAATAAATTTGGACTACCAGAACTTGTCTTGAAGATCACAAATGGGCTCTTATAGGACTGACAAAAACAAACGGAGAAAGCGCACACCCAAAACGAATAAAAGAACTAAAATTAATTGTTTGGGAAAACGAATTGCAACAATGTGTAATAAAACTACATATAATAAAACTCTGCCTTTATTTACTGTAATTAAAAACCACTTCAAACACCATATACTTACAGGAAATTGACTATATAGCACACTAAACCATGAGCTACCCCATGCCAAACAGGCTTGGACTGAGCTGTGTTATCAAGCCATAGCCCGGTGGGGACAATGACTTATGTGGCCGGAAAACGAAATACTTAACATGAAAAAAGCTGTGTTGTTAATTTGCAATATTCTTTAATTTTCATTAAATCTGAATAATCATTAATTTTTTAAGAAGCTTATTACTTATCCTTTATGATCATACATTATAATTATTGTTACATTGACTTAAGTTTGCATTTTTTAAAATGCTATAAAAGTATACAGGGTAATTCAAATTCAAGGGCAATCGTTAGCATCTCACTTATTATAAGAAAAGAAATAGAGGGTAGGTATAAATTTAGAATTTTTGTAGAATTTTGTGCTTAATACAATGCTGCAAAAAAACGTTACTTAACTGCATCCTTTTGAGTTATACACAAAAAAATTTAAAAATCGATTTTGTTTGCTTCTTTTTATAACTCCATTATTTAAACGATGTCAAATATAAATTTTTTAAGTCACTATCTCATAATTGTGGATGCAACTAGACTTTCAAAGAAACGTTTTATTACTTTTTGACCATTACCAACTTGAGTATTTATTATGGGTGCCATAAAGAATTTTCATAGGGTTGGATCTATCCAAGTTCTAATTTGCTTTTCTTATTTAAAAAATGTATAATATGACTACATTATTTTTTTTTAATAAAGGCACTATTTTTAAAAAAGATGGTTTTACACAATCATTTTTGCAATCGCATCAGGTTTTAGAGAGAATAACAGATGACCCTAAAAATGTGCCTACTCATACTTTTTCGATATCATTTCATTAAATTGTTTGCAAATGAGTGCAGTTACGTTAAGTTTTTTGTGGCATATTTCGAAGCACAAAAGTGCTAAACTTAAACTTTCTATCAATGAATATGCGTCTTACAACTATACATTTGTTTCGTGTAGGTATTCAAACAGTAGGTTCACGTTAAATGTAGCCTGTTTCTCCATTAGCCCTGCCGATTTTAGAACCCAGTCCAACCCTGCTGCCAAACGCTGACCACATTCATCTGACAATTGCTGTCCCTATAGGGCTAACTCATAGAAAACATTTTACATTTATTAAAACAAAATATTTGCACGGCTGAAAACTTTTGATTAACTTGTTGGGAATTTTTTACAGCCAATTATAAACAATCTTCATTTTTAGGATTTATTTAATGTTTCGCCGTGTACATGGCTTCTTCAGAAATTTTAAATTAAAAAATAATCACTACATCGTAGTTAATATGTATCTGAAATATAAAGTAATTTTTGAATAAAAACAGGTAGGTGAACTTTTAATTTCTCATTTTTAACAACTTACCATTATCAATAATTTTAAAAAACCAAAAACCATTTTTATATTTGGGGTATATAAATAAAAATGGTTTTTGTTTCTTTTTTAAATTATTATTGCGAAACATTAAATAAATCCTAAAAATGAAGATTGCTTTATAATTGGATGTAAAAAAATTTCCAACAAGTTAATTAATTTTACATTTATACTTTACATAAAGAATAAACAAACAATTTTAACATAGTATAATTAAACAACACAAATAATAAGCACCTATCTTTACAGCTACCAGCATGTCAATTACCTGCTGAAACTGCAACTTAAAAAAGCAAAAAAAAAAGAAAACATTCTATGATCACCAAAAAGTATCATTACTTAAAAAACTTAAAAAAAGAAAAAAGGAATTCTATGATCACGAAAAACCATTATTAATTTGATTTCACTTTGGATATTTTTGTAATCGGATAAAAAACTGAAACTACAACTTAAAAATGAAGGAAAAAAAACCAATTCTATGATCACCAAAAACTATTATTTCTATGATTTCATTTTGGATATTTTTGTAATTTGATTTTTTACACAAAATTTCAAGGCAGACTATTTTCTTTTGAGCAATGATGGATGCTTTTGCTGACACATCAAACACTGCTCTTTCCCAGGAACAATTCCCTTCTTTATTTGGATTTTGAAGAAATCAAAAACAAATCGTTTATCTTCTGCTGTCCATGGAGTTTTCACACAGTTAGTTTTACCTCTTGCTGATGCTAAAAACGAACATTATTAACTTCGTCTTGATATATTAACCGTCATAAATGACTAAATTTATTTACCTGACTTGCTGCCTTTTCTAGGGTTCTCTGTTCGTTGTAAATTGTTACTAATAACAGTTTCCGTTTTACTTGCATCAGGTTCGTGTATTTCTGGTGTTTAATAATCTATGTCTTCGCCATCTGCATCTTCAACATCTACGTCTTCTAAAATATCTGGATCATCATCCTCTTCCACAGGAGGTAGATCTATTGATAAAGAGTAAATTTAAGGTTAAACACGAATGTTTTATTGTTCCTTGTTTATTAAATAAACGGGTAACTACTCATACAATTTTCCAAGTTTCATAGAGGCTGGCTGCTACAGAGAAATTATAGCATTCAGACCAAAACCAAATTGTAGCCCATCTCTAGCTCTTATGAAGCCAGAAACTTAAAAACAATCATGTTGCCAGTTTTTGAGAAAATTATATGCGCTAAATGAATATTTTAATCACGGACTACCTAACATACATGGGTTCGGCAAAAACAATAACAGTTTTAGGGTTCCCACTCCCATTTTCAAAATTTTATTATGATTTGTGTTTTTTTCAATGATTGCCCCAAAACGATAAGGCAATTTTACTTGGTTTACAAACGAACTTTTATTACAGTAAATCTTTTATTAATTAACAATAAAAAAATTTTCTTAACTAGAAATAAACGAGTAATCAATTAACACAAAATATGTTCTAATTATATGAAAACAGTAGTACATTATTAAATTTTCAAAACAGAACAAACTATACTGAAGTAGAAATACTAAGAAATTTATCAGCAACATTTTCAAAATTTCAAAACAAAACAAACTTGAATCAAGGAACTAAATATACAGGATGGCATAAATTCCGGGACATCTAAAATCCAAAATAAGAAAAATAAGCTTTTTAAACATCTGCCCGTAAACGCTACCTAAGAAAGGTGTGCTGAAGAAATCACCTTCTGCATGATATCTTCGCCATCGTTAGATTTAATTGCTTGAAACTTTGGGGCACTGTTTTACAATTATAGATATATATACGTATTGGCGTACTATGTTCTTTGAAAAGAGCAATTTTCAGCAATTCCTTTAACACTCATAGTACGATATTTTTCTTCATTTCGTGCGCGTGTCTGCAATAAAAACAAACGAAGAAAGAATGAATTTCTAATAAATTTTGGACAAGAGAATGAGATACAGATTCATTTGCTTTTCGATAAATGTGTACGAATTGCTGCAAAGTACTCTTTTTAAAGAACATAATGCGCCCATATCGCTTATTTTAAAAAATCAAATTTAAAAAAAAAACAATTTACTAACTTTAACCTCTCACACAAGGAAGTGCTCAGCGTTCGAATTACGATTTTTATTTTAAAATTAGTATTTTACTTCGATTAACCATTTAATGTGATTCATGGCACTCTTGGCCCAAAAAATAATATTGGCGCAAAAAAATGTTACATTTTTTTTATTGTGATTTCAAATATGACAAAATATACAGGGTGGTCCATTTAAAATAAGAGATTTGATATAATTTCCGGTGATACCAAAAGTGCAAACAATTTTGTTTGTATCAAATTTTATGTGTATATTTAACACTTCAAATTTCATTTGTTTATCTTAATAAATAAAGAAAATAAAGGAAGTGCGCCATGTGTTGTTAACACCTTTCTTTCTTTCTTTAACCTTTCACCTCTTATACCCGAAGGTGTCGAGGACTTTCACTCCGGGTAGGCTCTTTGCTTGTGTAAACACCTAAACATCTAAATTTTATTAAAAATCTATTATATTTTTATGACAAATATATTTTTATACCAAGTGGGAACCCTGCAGTTTATATGAGTTTGGTATGGTCCAAACGTATATAGTGAGGGTAAACTAACTGCCATTGTTTAAAATGTTAGGTATTGTTTATGCCGGACCCTGTACAATGCAGACGTCCATAGATTTTTCATACATAGTATCACTAGGCATTTAATTTTGCCGGCAAAATTAAAAATTTAAACATTGTGCGAAAGATTGTTGCCTAGCAATTTCACGAACAAAATTGCTTAAAAGCAACAAACTTATGTGTAACAATCGTCAAATTTTATCTAAAAAATTTAAATCTCTGGTGGTATATCGATGACTGTTGCACAAACAAACTTAATTTATGTGAACAAACTGTAAACGTGAAATGCAGTAACTTTAAAAAAATTATTGTGATTGTTGTTTGTGTTTTGATTTTTTGTTTGTTTTGAAGTATCCATGCCGAACCCAAATTTATATCACTTAAAAATGGGTAATTTAACTCTTCTTAAATTCGATTGGCTACCTAGCCCCGGCAAAAATTAGTTCTCAAATTTGACGAAGCATATATATCATTAAAAACAATTTTCTTCCACAAATTCCGTAAATTTGATGTTCTCAAAACCGTGAGCTCAGTTAAAAAATGGGTAACTTTTATCAGTTCTCAAATTTGATTGGCTAGCTAGCCCGACAAAAATTAGTTCTCAAATTTGACTAGCCAGCTACCCCCGGAAAAAAAATTGAGGAAGCAGATTTATCAATAAAAAACAATTTTTTCCACAAATTCCGTACATTTGATTAGTTCCCAAAACCGTGAGTGTAATAGTCAGTAAAAAATGTAGGTATAGCAGTTATCTTTTGAAGAATTATTAAATTTTTAATGTTTTTTGTTTTTGAGTTATAACATAAAGTTGTCTTTTTATTAATGTAAACCATATATTTTTTAATCTTTTTTCAGTGGTATAAAACTTGTAGCAACTATTTTTAAAAATAAAAATTATAAGCATTTTTCAGTTTTATCACATGATAAATACGTATAAGGTTAAAATAAGTTAATAACCGTTGAAGAATCAAATAATTTTATTTATAAATTAGCATTAAACAAGACTTTTAGTTTTGCACTGCTTTCCCCATTTGACCGTCTCTTTATCTCTCATAGTTTCCAAGGTCCCCCCCATACATACAATGAAAAAAAACTCACCCTATACATATAAATGGCAATGTGGGAAAACAGCATACATTTATCTCTTTAGTGTTAATTCTTAGTTTAGTTGTTAATTCTTGTTATATAAACCCTCCGGTCAGCCCCTAAGCATGCCTGTAATACCTAGCTTGCACCTACGTAAATACCATAGTATCTTCAATTAAAAATTACTTAAGGGTTGTCCATGGAAAAAATTACTGCCTGTGCATGCTTTAGAATTTATTAACTGTCATCACTGTATCACTGTTTTTGTTATTCTAAAGCATGCAAAGCCAGTAATTTTTTTCCGTGGCCAACCCTTACGTAATTTTTATTTGAACATATCCAGGCGAACACATTATTTTGCTGCTATTTTTTTTATACTACGATTGCTAAACCAACCACAGTGTCCAAAGTAACAAAAAAAAATAAAACATCTGTGCCCTTGTACTAGATAATGCTGCGTAGGTAAACACTTATAGTTATCCTCTCTAGGTTGTAACGGTAAAAGAACAAAAATGATTACTTACCTGTCACCAAAGTTATTTGCAATACCGCAATAATTTAAACAAAAACACTTTTAACTCGCAGAGTAGCGATGAACATTGGGAATAAATGCTGTTATAATAAATGCTAATTTGGCGATTTTATAAAGACTCGGTACTTCCCAATTCCTTCCACTACCATGAACTGGCTGCAATGTACGCAGACCGGCGGTGATCCAGACTCCAGACATAACAATAACATGTGATCCTATATTCTCACATGTCACGGGTACTTTTCGCGCCCGATTTTCTGTGTCCAATCGCATTTAAGAACTAGCGCGCCAATTTTTATTTGTCAGTGGCCAGTGCTGAATGGCCGCACTTGAAGGTTGGAAAAAGTTCATTGTTAGTGATTTTCATTGTAATTTATAATAAAACTCTGGTAATATAGATTTTATCATTAAAATCAAACAACCTAAACCTGTACTAAAAAAATATTTGTGGTTAATATTAGCAGGAAGTAAACATTCAACCAAACAACTTTCATCCAAATGACCAAATCCAAAACTTCTTTAGTAGAAACTGAAATCTTAAAGATAATGGGAAGTGCCGCTTTGGCAACAACACCCATTTTTTTTAAATTAAGATTTCTCTAAAACGGATAATTTGTAATATCTAGGAAAATCGTTGATATTTATTAAGGGCCGGTACACTCGACATTCGAATAAATTTTGGTTTAGTTAAATATTATCGGCTAATTTAAACGAGTGTTATTTGAACCAACATATTTTACCTATTAGAGCCTAAAAGAATGTATGAGGAATATATTCTCCTATAAATACATATTTTATTTATAAAAAAATACATATTAATTTCCTATACTTTCAGTATAGGAAAGTATTGATTTCATGCAGATTTTCAAAATTAAGACTTTGACGGAAATACATGTTTTGGACCCCCAGGAACCTAATACAGTGATTTAAAAAAAATGTCTGTCTGTGGGTGGGTGGGTGTGACACTAACGGGTGGGCCGATTTTGATGCGCTTTGGAATGACGGGGTATAACAAATTCATCGACACAAAAGAGCAAAAAAAAAATCGAAACCGGGAGCGGAAATTGGAAATGATTTTGGGAACATTTTTTTCAGATACAGAATTTTGGTAATTTGAATAGGGGATCTGATTGAAAGCATTGGGGCAAATCAAATGCTTTTGTACCGAACCATCTAGCTTTAAAATGAAGCCGGGCTCCGATTTTTTTTAAATTTTAACTTTTACGCTCCAATATTCAAAAACGAGTAGGCCCATCGAAATGATATTTTCAAATAAATTTTGCTCAAAAACTGCCCACACGCCTTTTAAACTTTGTATGCTCATGAACCTGGTAATCTGCTACAATTTTGGTTTTTGCTCATTGGCCTTGTTGAACTGTGGGGACTTTTATGAATTTTTAAAAATTGGAATTTAATACCCTTTTATTTAATTAATCAATACATTTCTGTTCAGGCAGTAGAGCTCATCAATGATAGCTAAATTAGAATTTGATTTTAATTTTTTGATAATTTTAATATGGTAGGGGCTACCTTTCTCCATCCCATTTTTTTTCTTTTTATATAAAATACTAAAAATAAATATTATTAATCAAAATGCAAAATTTACGGGGCATAAAAGTAAGGCGCTTAAAGTGCTATGCAGTCCAAAACTAGAACTTTTTTTGTATGGTGCAAATAGCACGTAGCTCATGCGATCATATCGCCCTAGAAAGTAAGCTCAATCAGCTTAGGTGATGTATAATACGCGAAAAGCATGACTGCTGCAGCGCGCAGAAACTTGGCAACTATGTACATGCTGCAAACTAATCGCGAAGATGTCGCCACCATGCATACGTAGTTGCGTTGCCATAACTCTTAGTGTGTAAACATAGACGGGTAAGCCAACTTGTGGTATCTTACACACCGTTTTAAAAATATGTTCCTATTTTATTCAGTTTTATTGTTACGTTCAAGACAAGAATAGATCACTGTAGACGTAGCCAAAAAGCTACCCTAGTCAAATACTGACCTCTCTCTAATAGCTACAGACGCCATAAATCCGATTTAAAATTATGGCAACGCGTGTAAGTTGCCATAATTTGTGAAGTTGCCACAGTCCACGAATATGCACACACAAGTTGCCATTAGTATAGTGAAACATACACAAACACTCACACAACGACAGACAGACATTAAAAAAACACTTATGGTTTCTTGAGCCCCAAAACGTGTTTTCCGTTAAAATCTCGATTTTGAACATTTTCATGGAATTAATACTTCTCTATACCGAAGGTATGGGAAAATAATAAAGCAAATTATGCATCAAATTGAGACACGCGGTTTTTTTCCGCTCTCTTGATTACGTTCTTTGTACTCCCTCTGTATTTTTACTACCGATAAAATTTTGTTTATCAAACATATCTGAAATTAACTTTCCTATAGATTACTGAAACGGCGTTGGTCTTTATATTATGAGTGTAATAATCCCTGTAAAATAAGTAAAAACAAAACATTTCTTATTGATAGAATGTCAATTCGCTTTGGAAAATTTATTAAAATAAATTTATGCTTTCTTTAAGATGAAGTTGTTTTTAAAGTTGTTTGCACAGTATATTTTTTGTCGAATTTAAGCAGTCATCCTTGTATTAGTTGTATTATATTTTTTTTAAACTACTTTTTATGAGAGTGGTACTTTCCACGTCTAAAACGTGGCGTGGATGAACTGTCTCTGAAATTCTGTTATCACTGTTGTTTCAATCTTCATTACAGTTCAAGGTAAGTTCCTTTTATTGTATTAGAAAACGAGTGTTTTACTTCAAAACAACTTCTATCAAGCGTTCAAACAGATACGATAATTCGATGCGCTTATCATAATATTCTTCGCTTTTGTCGACTATCATTACGTATGCATAACTTATTTTTCTCTAATTTTAACCACAAAATATGTTACATCAAATGTAGGACATATTCTTGGGACAAAAATAATTAAAATAGTTTCGAACAACAGCCCTTCCAGAAGAGTTACATGCTATACAATAATTTTGCGATATCTGGAAATAAAATATGTTTATGATGACGCCACGTAATGGTCATATTCCTGGTTAATTTATTGTATAAAAAAAAAGATTCCATTTCATATTATTCATACTTTTATATTGTTATACTTTAGTCGTCCTTTTTACTCAAAAACCATATGGAAATGTAGGTCTGATAGAACAGTAAATAGTCAAAAACACAGAGCATAATATACACTTAAGAGTATGCACGAACCCTGGTTGCTATGGCCTTTTTCTGTGTTTTAGAAAGAGAGCACCGAGACATAAGGTTTTACCTTTTACGGCCTTTTAAGAGCTATATCTCTTAAGGCACGTAAGTGACAGGGTGGGCCACTGCTGGGTCACAGACAAAGTAGGTGGGCCGAGAAAAAGACGCAACTTTATAATTTACATTAACACAAACTTGTCTGGTGGTTTTTGTGTATTGCAAACGCGCATGTGTTACAAAAACTCCAGAACGTTTTGAAATCAAAATATTAATAACTTTTCCATTCGGAATTTTACGAGAAAAAGAATACTACAAAATACTTTTGCTTTGACTCAAAACTTAATTGGCATAAACAATTTTTAATTAGTTTACACAGGGGGTTAAAAAAATAAGTTTCTTTGTTGCTTTACGGAGGAAAGGGCGGGTATTTACTTTTAAGAAGAAGAACAAAATAAAAGCAATTATTGTAGAAACACCAAAAGAATTTTTAATTTTCTGATTTCATTAAACAAGAAGGTTTCATATCTTTTGAATGAAATATTATACTAGTCTTACGTTTTTACGAACAATTTGTTGTAATAAAATTGCATTGCAAAATAATAAAAAGGTAGTAAACTAAAATAAAGAAACTCTTTTTCTAACCGTCTGTATAAGCCAGTTAAAAAATGCATGTTTTTTAATTAAAGAGAATCCTGGAGTATGATCTGCAATTGCAGTATTCTCCCAACCCCGCATACCGGCTGGCTCGGCAAAATAAGTGCTCTTTCCCACCCCGAAAAACAGAACTTAACTATCGGACCCGTCCTCGATTCTCCGAATTTAATAAAAAACGGCCTACAATCAGGTACGAACCCGAGTCGGCCGAATAGGCGTAGGGTCGAAACTCACTGACCTATTGCGACTGCCTAACGATTCTATATATTTATTAAGTTTTGGAACAAAGCAAAATTTGCTTGCAGTTTTTTTTCGTGTAATGCATAAAAACAAATGTACCCAATGGTTTCCAATTTATTTTATAAGCTGTATAAGCGCTGGTTGTAGCAGTATACTTAAAAATTTTAGACAACATTATTTTATTTTATATTATATTTTCTAACAGGGTGGGTCAGTGGGAGGAAAATCAAACGCATTTTTCCGATTTCTAGTTCAAACAAAAAATATACTCAAATATAGATTAGCAGATCAACGTATGTACAATTTGGTGTGGTAATTGTCTGAAGAAAACACATTAGGGTTATGATATAGAAGTACTTTTAAAAACTTATCAAATTTTTCACAGTTTTATAAATAATCATAAATAATACAATGAGTGACTGCGATTTTTCGATAAAATTGTGGTGTAAGTTCATGAGTTCTAGTTAAGATGGACGTAAAGAAAAATCGTATCACAAGTCTGATTCGTCTAGAGCTAGACTATATCACTCACATTAATTTTGACGCATTTTTGCTATCACTGAATTAGTCGGAAATGTTCGGGTGTTTTCAGGAATCGCCGCTCTTAACATGTTATTACTTGCTTGCTTTCTAATGTTTTGTGGTGGCGTCCTTTTGCGTATTTAATTTTTGATTTTGAGGTTCTTAATTATTGTTGTTGTGAAAATTAATCGTTTCAGAGAAAACTCATTAAGTGGTATTTCATAAAAATGTTGAGGTTATGTACATTACTTTGGTCTAAGATTTAGGTTCATAAAATTTTATCAAACAAGATACAAGTTGAATTGGTATACAGGCTGAGTCAAGCTATACGCCTTTTGTTTTAGTGAGTTTATTATTAGGAATATATTAAAAATTTTGGTGTGTTTATGTTTCGAAAGGTGCTCTACAACCTGACGCAGTCAGTTTTTTGATTGGACGTCAAATATCAAAATAGCGATTTTCAACTGTTTATTTTTAAATGGAACGGTACCACTTTTTTTGGCTTAAACGATGCTGTATGATGTTTACAATATGATCCTTACTGAATTTTTCCCAATTTTTACGATTCAGCCGTAAAATAAGCATTTATTATGTTAGTCTAGTAGGCCGAGACCTACGGAACTTTGATGTATTTGCACAAAACGATTTAATGGTTGTCAGTATGCATAGTGAAATCATTATTTTAATAAACATAAAAAACAGAAACTCGGATATTTAGATTATATTAAATAATAGTTACTTCAATATTAGGATAACATCGAATGAAAACTATAAGATTATAAACTAAGCAAAATTTAAAAAACTAATTAGTTTTTATCTAACAAGAAACTCAAAGAAGTGGAAATGTTTACTTACAAGCAATTGTTTCATCAAAAGTTTACTTATTTTACGCAAAATCATGGTGACGCGTGCGTACGTACCGGCCTACTAGACTAACATAATGAATGCTTATTTTACAGCCGAATCGTAAAAATTATGAAAAATTCAATAAGGATCATATTGTAAACATCATACAGCATCGTTTAAGCCAAAACAAGTGGTACCGTTCCATTTAAAAATAAACAGTTGAAAATCGCTATTTTGATATTTGACGTCCAATCAAAAAACTGACTGCGCCAAGTTGTAGAGCACCCTTCGAAACATATGCACACCAAAAATTTTTATTAAAATCCTAATAATAAACTCACTAAAAAAAAAGGCGTATAGCTTGACTCAGCCTGTATATATTTCTGTTGTTTAATACATATTAGCATGTTATTATTATATTTATTATAAAATTTGGTTCGGTCATGATTTGAACTATGATTAGAACAATCGGCTACCGTCGACGTTTCTCGTATTTTGCTTTTCGCCTGTGGACGACAGAGACAATTATTGTTTTTAATTTATAAATTACGTTATAATTAAATATGAAATTTACTTCTGGCCGAAGCAAGTGAAAAGCTTTATTAAAATACATAGTAATAAATATACCCAAAAGTCAGTGCACATCAATTTTAAACGCGTTAATTTAAGACTTAAGAGCGATTATCCGAAGCTACTGTGGGTTTAATCACTTATTTAAACAGCACCATGCAGTTTACTCAGTATAAAACAAACGTGATTAGTTCATTTTATAAAGGGGGAAATGTGTGATTTGTTCAATGAAATGTAAGTGGTATAGTCAACATATAACTTTTATAAACTGGCGTCAGGATTTTTAATTTTTTTTATTAGTTGGCACAGGTGTAAATAACCTGTAACCTTGGGTTTCTTTCCCAAACGCTTCAATTTATTTGTGATACTCTCTACGAATTTTTGAAATTTAATAATTAATGTAGGTAATTCATTAAGCTGTATAGCTTATAGGCCATAGTATAGTAATACGATAATACACTTATTTTTTTAATGCAGTTATACTTAGGCAGCTGCTTTTGTCCCTCTCTCATTTTCTGGCTTATGCTGTTCTCTAATCACAAACTCTTTCTTTTAACAAAACTTTAAAACAATTGAATTATTTTGCCTTAATTTCTCCAGAGCGGCTTTTTCCACTTCTAACTACACTTGTATTGATATAAGCGTCCCGGGTAAGCGAAGACAATTGTTTAGTCAGGGAGCTACGGAGGTTCTAACTTGTAACTAATTATTAGTTACAACCTACGTAGCTTCCTGACTAAACACGTTGGGTTTTGGTGTTTTTATCTTATTGTCACTGTGGAGCTAGAACGTTGATACCTAATATTTTCGAAAATATAAAAAGTAAACATTTCTCAACTATGGAAAAGTCCAGACGAAATGCTTCGTTCATTTTTGATAGCCAAGTATATTTTAGTTTATTTTTGTATGACTGGTGTCAACAGCAATTGGTGGAGCTTTTAGGCAAAGGCACCGACGTAGCACTCGCTCACTGGGAGGGCTTTTCTCACTATTCACTGCACCGGCCGGCGATCGCCAGTTGCTCTGCAGGAATGTATAAGTGAGGTCGCAGTTGGTGTGTTCGCGTAGCCTACTATCAGAAACGAGTTTTGTTTTTATAGTTAACTTATAACCACATATTTTTAATCAGGATAAACGTGAAAAATATTTGGTTTAATATCTTGCTGCGACCATTTTTGGATATAAAACGTAAGTAGATTATTTTTTTTGAAATCTTAACGACTTCATTAAACTGAAATAATAACTAACATTGCCCAGCAGAAAAATAAAATAAACTTTAATTCAACAGTTGAACTTTTGATGCTGAATCAATAAATATATATTTCAAGAATAATCAGGCAAGTAGAAAAAAATATAACAGTGGTAAAACTATATTTCGTATGAAGTATTCAAAATCCTAAATGAATAAAACCATATTTCAGTGGACGGGTTAATAGATTGGGTGACATTTTGGCAGGGAATTCGTTCAAATTTAAATTAGCTACGTTACATCACAAAAGTATCTTCGTAAAGATGAACTAAAGACCTTGCATAACACAGACAATAAGATTTATTTATTATTTAAACAATGCGTTAGTCAAGGTAAAAAGTATTAATATTTTGCTTTTGCAACGATAACAGTGCGTGATACTTTTTCGGATATGTAACCTTTTAAAAGTTAAACCACAACGTTAATTAACTAGTTAATATTTCTAAAATATTTAAACCTTGTTTATAGAAATTTTACTGTATAGATTACAGATTAGCTTCAGGGTTTCGCAGTTTGGAATTTAAGCGGAAGTGAAAACTTTGTACAAAGTGCAGGAAATTAGCTATTCGTCACTGATTCTCGCGCAGAAACTATACTTAAATAAAAGATAGCATAAAACTTAGTTATTAAGTTGGGACAATCATTTCCTAACATTTTTGTTAACAGAAATCACAGTGATTTATTAATACGATATAAAAATCAATACAGAGCTTAAACACTAATCTAGATGATGATTTCAATGAAAATAGGCTCGTATTGTAATTCAAAAAAATAACAGTTTTGTAGCTTGTACCGACTACTGAAAAAATAGAAAAATAAATATTTAATGTTTCTTAATTAATTATAAAAATACATCCATCTGATCACATTGAATAGTTCCATAGCTTGTGGCTTTTTCACTTTGCTACACTGCTTATTATGTTAAATTGTTACACATATTTTTTTTAATTTTTGTCTGCCATCTGTTGCTTTAAAAATTCATGAATTGTTCGAGAAGACGTCACCGATAACTTGCTTATTATTCCCGTACAGTAACTAATTTTTTGGTTTTCTAATAAGACATGAAATATTATTTCATATTTGAATGCAGTTAATGAATTTAAAATACGTATCTAAAAAAGGAAACGACTAGCAAATACAAAAAAAGGAAAGTGTAGAATAGAATTATTACTCAATTTCTAGAGATTCGTTTCGTGCTTGCCCGGTGTGTTTTTTACTAATTAGAATATGAGTCAGTCTAATTTTGCACAAATCGTTGCATTTTAATGACATGACTAACTGGTGGTTAGTAAGGTTGATTACTAGGGTAGATTTCTGTTTAAGAACAATGAAATGTATAAATTTTTCGGTTCGTTTAATATCCAACCAAAACTT
This sequence comes from Ctenicera cuprea, assembly GCA_958336395.1. NCBI lineage: Eukaryota > Metazoa > Arthropoda > Insecta > Coleoptera > Elateridae > Ctenicera > Ctenicera cuprea. Next base: position 38,150,044 of record OY284487.1, on the reverse strand, counting down.
TTATTTCCTCGAATTTTTTTCGCTATGCGTAAACACTTTAAATAATAATTATTAAATCATCAAGCACTGTCACTTTCTTGTTATATTAAAGGAAAAACAGTGATTGTTGCTTGATAAATTTACAAAATTCTCAGTGGCGTAACTTCAGATTTTGGGTCCGGGGGCAAGATACCTGAAGGGCCCTGGCCCCTATCCTCAAAAAAACTTTAATAATAAAGTAATTGATAATAAGAACAATTTCTTCAATAGGAAAAAAATTATTTGCAGTTTAGTAAATGAAAATAAATATATTAAAGCCGTGTCTAATTAAGATAAGCAAATCTTAAATTTTCTGAAGTTGATGTGTCTGAGTCGGTACCGAAAAGTGTGGGTGTTGTGTTATTACTAAATATAATCTCACTTCAGTATTTTTCATTGTATAAGTACATAGTTACTTACATGGAATTTAAAATGTTTTTTGTTGAATATAAAAATAAAGATTGTCGAAAATCAACCATTTTTATTGAAAAAACTTCGTAATAAAGAAATAAAAAAAACCTCGTGGCTTGTGGCAGGACCCCTAAAGCCTCGGGCCCGGGGCCTGTTGCCCCATCTGCCCCATGGTTGTTACGCCACTGAAAATTCTTTAAATTTTTGTTTTTTGAAATATTAACAAGCAATTTTTCGACAAGATTTCTCTTCAGTTTAATTTTGAACAGTATTTTCATATTTCAAAAAACGATTAATCTCTAAAATCAACTAAGCCACCATAAGTAAAAAATTAAGTTTTTCACATGCAATAAAAGGTAGTAAATTTGTCACAACAAAAAACTAAGAGAAAGAGAAACAGAATGTACCAAAACTAAAGTATGAGTATTAGCATAATATTTAGATTTTCTCAAATGTTTTTACAGTATGTATGGTTTACTTCATTACATTTTAAGTGGTAGGTACGTAAAAATTCGTAGTTGTTTACACTTCCACAGTAATGAGCACAATAACTTTCTGAGTTTTATTAACTAGAACTTGTTTATAACATAGGTATGTGTGTTGCCCATTTTTCGATACCACATATTAAGGTCATACTTATGAATGTCACATTCTCTACAATATATTTATAATATTTGGAATTCATATTATAAATTCCAATTAATAGCCACATTGAACTATGTAAATGCCAAGAAATTAATCTAGGTGGTATCTTTAATCAACGTAAAAAATATTTGGTTTCAAATATTGTAGTGTACGTTATGTTATGAGAATGATATTGTTATGTATTTTTATTATTTAATTATTACATCATTTTTTCGGAAGTCTATTAATTGAAAATATGTAAAAGACTCTGTAAGTATACGAAAATTCGTCTAATGTTTTATATTTTTAAAATGATATTGAATCCTCTCGACCATTTTGTATTTGTAACTAAAAAAAATAATATGTTGTATAATGCTTCAAAATACTAAGGTAATATTTATTAATAATACTACATAATTAATTCGAAATAAGTGTTTTTAGCTCAACGTCAAAAGCTGCGTCAAACTATAAAAAAATATACCTATTATCGCTGTTTGTACCGGTAACATTTTTGTATTAACATTCTTTTGGCGTAGACTTTGTTTCTTTAGTGGTATCATTACAATTACTTTTTATTATAAGCAACCTCTATAGTGGTGGTAATTGATGTAATTATTATATAAACTTATTTGTTTTCACTGTTTTTAGTGACTGACTTGTGTATATCATTAACATATCTAGCTTTTAAACCAGAAAAAAAACTTAATACTTTTTAAACTACACTTTTATCAGTGAAATTCCTTTACGCCAATCGCATGTATATTTCATATCTTCTGGTTTTTTCATTGACCAACTTACGTGAAATAAACAAGTCGATTTATGGAAATAAATTAACGAATGATACTGCTATTTTTCTAAGTCAAGGCGATTTGAAACCTTGTTTGATATTTCATGCATTTTCAAACTAACTTACCAGTTCTTCGTCATGGTAACGTAAATTCTATTTTGGCATGTTTCGTTAACCCGCCACAATTTTACAATTTAGCTAAGGACGAACATGCGTTTGAAAGAGGAAGTGCCGGAAAGTTTACACAAAATATTGACAGGTGTCCTTTACGTTGTATAATTAATTTAGCGAGATTCTAAAGGTTTAAACATTCAAAGTCACTCCAATGTTACGCTTGGAATAATAAATTTTGCTAGACGCCTTATAGAAAGTAGTGAAATACATTTGAAAGATGTTTGATTACTATCGTTCACAATACTATCGTACACAATACAAAATATACATTTCATTGTTAATAATTCCAAAAACCTTTAAAGCGGCGAATGCAGGCCATTTAATTTAGTGTTAAGTATCAACATTTGTTTTATGAACTAGTCCAGTTAAAAATAATAGATTGATTTTCATCAGCATAATATTCTGTTCGGAATATTTAAATACGAGATGAATAGTCACCTGATACGGGGGTGTTGTGCTGTGTTATAGTTTCAATATGCCCTAAAAAGGGAAATGGCAAAGGCAGTGTTAGAACTGTAGTTAGAAACAGAATATCTAAGTTATTTGGGAGGAAGGAAAAACGATTTCCTTGTTTTCCTGGTAAGAAGATTCTTTTGAATTTAAGAAAACCAGAACCCAAACAGAAAATTCTTCAGGAAAATATTGAGGTATAGGAGTAACCCTCTTGAACAATACTAAATCTAAAAATTAAATTTTTGATATTATTCTACTATCGCTCATGAGCAATTTAGCTTACACAGAAATGTTTTTTTGTTCTTTGCGTGTTAAATAAAGGGACATAAACTGTCGATTTTCTGAAATTCATAAAAGGCATCACTAAAAAAATAGCGGACTAAGATACCAAACAAATTTTATCTGATCCCTAGCTATATGAACCTACAAAATTAAGAAGAAATTGTGTGGACAGTTTTGAAGCAATGTTTTTTTGAAAATTGCCTGATTTTGAATTTTACTTCACAGTTTTCATGCTGTAAAAAATTCTCGTACGTTAACATTGTGGCACTCGTTTTTAAGTAATAGGGCATTAGAGTCAACATTTTCAAATAATCGCAATGTTATTTTGCAGCTAGAAAGGTGGCAAAACGCGTTGGTCATTTATTCCATTTTCAGATTTAGTAAATTCAATTTCTAAAAACATGCTACTATAAAAATATATGTCTTAACTTTAGCTTCCAGTTTTAGCTTTTTTCAAAGGCCCTGAATACAACACCAACAGTCGAAGTACTAATTTAGTTTGTTAAAACTATACGACAGTCGCGTGCTTATGTTCCACGTGTAGCGTTTGCTGTAAACAAATCGATAGCTTATTCGGACATGGCCAACTTTTTTGTAGTCCAATGCTTTTTTAAATAAGTGTATTTAGTAATAATTTTTTAGTGTATGCATGGTGGAATGCTGCTTTTGATGCTTCTTGGGATGTGTTTAGCGATAATGGCAGCACCGCAGGCGCAACCATGTGCACACTTTTCGGCTGTCATAACTTTGACGAGGCGGTTAGTACCCCAATTGTCGGAGTACTACACAAGGTTATTTTTAAAGCCTATTTCGTCATTTTGTTAATATATTTGTACATTCCAAAGCGCGTCCCATCCGGGGGTTATGAGGAGCACCTACAGACCCACCTACCCACCGGTAGGCAGACATTTTTAAAAAATCAATCCTTGGGTTCCTGGGGGTCTAAAACATACATTTCCTTAAAACTCCCAAACTCGAAAAATACCTCCATATAGTACTGAGAATAATTCATATGTCACGTGACGCTATTTAAACCAATCAGATGCATGAACATGTTACATTATATCACAGCGGTAATAAAAAACAAAAAAAATTATTGTTTTATTTACGTATATTGCGTTGGTAACCACCTTACGATCATAGCAACTACAATAAAATGACACGTAGTAAGAATATTCCACTCGCATTATAACAGCCAATGGCAGCCGTTTATTTTCAGGCTCTTGACCAATTAGACCCTGACTGCCCGTAATAATCCTTTTTTTAGCTCCGGTGTTATAGGCGTTGTAGCAAGACGTCAACATTTTTATTTTATTTTGCATTTACTAATTAAATATGCGTTAATACGTTAGTAGATAACAAATAATTATAATAATAATAAATTAATTAGTTAGTTAGTTTGTAGAATATTCTAAAAAAAAGCCAATCGTGAATTAAAAATTATCTGCAATTCTGTCTTTCATTGACGAACTCAGTTGTGTTGATGCAACAACACAATTTCGTTGTCAATGAAGCGACAGAACTATCGGTAATTTTTAATTCACATGTGGTATTGCTGTTGATAATTTTGGTTAGCCTTAATTTTTTATTCATATTATCTTACTACATATAACCTGTGTTGTGATTAATTATGATGATTTAATCTCGTTAAAACTGAAGCAACACATTCAACTCGTGCATTTGCACTCGTTGAACATGCAGCTCAGTTGCAACTGGAAAGTATCATCGATAATAATCATATTACTTGTTATGTTATGAGTGAATTTTCTACTATTAAAACACTTTTCAAGTTTAAACATTATTGAAATTTAGCGTAAATAACTTTAATGTATTAAAAAGACAACTTTCAGAGATTTATTTTTTCTTTCTTCTTAACTTTCAAGATTTAAAAGTAGGCATGTTTTAGTAAAACAATTCTACAATTAATTTTATCCCTCGACTTACACTAATATTGTCAAGGTGGTTAGGTGGTAGGATTTCTACAGGGACCTAGAAACCTACATTTTTAAATTATAACTTTTATTAAAAGATATGGGAACAAACACTGAAAATATCTTACAATAAAAATAAATGTTTATATAGAGTTATGACTAACATGGTGGAAATATTATATCTATGTATCTTAAATTCTTAAGAGTTAAAATGCCGTATCGATGTACCTATACTAGAATTTTGCTGCGAAAATATCTAGTTTGTCTTCTTCAGTATTCTTCGACAATACATCGCCATGTCTAACACTAACCTGAAAGCCCAATTTGCTGTTTTACTTTGAGATTCATTTGTTGTACAATACCGCAAACTTTTTCTTTTTCTTTTTTCAAAAATATGTCTGATTTCTCAAAAATTACCAGAAACAGTAGGTATCTTTGTGGCGTATTAGTAGTGACAAATAGTTGCGGTTAATTGGCGGTGACCAGCCGTGCTAAATTTATCGCCTACAATCTACGCTTCTATTTTCCGTCTCTTATTTCTTTTTATTCCCCTTTGCAATGTCTTAATACGGCTACCGCGATTTTAACAAATATTTTTACATAGAAGTTCCGATATACGGCGGATACAGTGATGGTATCGGCGGTTTAAAAGGACTTCCGGTTTAGCAGGAAATGATATCAACTTTTTATTTTAAATAGAACACCCTGTATATTTTTCGATATATCAATAGAACTCTTTTTTGCGAGTTCGGTGATATAAGGTTTATGCCTTTATTTTCAATAATTCTAGAGATATTGAACAATAATATTTCGTTTGTTATCTAGCAGCTTATGAAAACAAAAGAATGTGGAAGCCTAAACAGGTATGAAATGTTGTCAAATATGCTTGGTTCGTGTTGTGTTGTTTTGATGTTCGATAGATTGAGCAGTGTGGTTGCAGAAATCAGTTAATTAACCAAATTAATTAAAACTGCTGAATTTAACATCAGAAATGGTTCAATTAATTAACAGAAAAATTGCAGATTGTTAAATAAAGTACTACGAGTTCTACGACGCTCACCAAAACCAACCGCAATTAAAATTTGAATTCGTTCTCTCTGTTAATTGAACTATTTCTGATGTTAAATTCTGCACTTTTAATTAACTTGGTTATTTAATTGATTACTACAACCACACTGCTCAATCTATCGAACATCAAAACAACACAACACTAACCAAGCATGTTTGACAACTTTACAAAACTGTTTAAGCTTCTCACTTTTTTGTTTGTTTTCATGAGCTGCTAGATAACAATAACGAAACATTATTGTTCAATATCTCTAGAATTACTGAAAATAAAAGCATGAAACCTTATATCACTGAACTCGCAAACAAGCGTTCTATCGATATATCAAAAAATATACAGGGTGTTCTATTTAAAATAACAAAGTTGATATCACATCCGGCTAAACCGGAAGTTCTTTTAAACCGCCGATACTTTCATTCTATCGCCGTATATCGAAACCTTCGTGAAGGAAATTTTGTCGAAATCGCGGTTGTCGTATTAGAGATATTTGCATTGTTCCGTACTTAAGCCCAACTCTGTATATTTATGTCAATGAGAATCATTGCATAGGGTGTACCCTATAACAATAATATTTTGTCGCAATACTAAAAGCCAAAAACGTGCCCCGTTAATATTTTCTATCTCATTCGATAAGGAAATAAACACGTTAATGATTAATTGTCATAAACCACTATTGCAATATGGTATTAATATTATATGAAGATTCAGATAAAACTGCACTGCTATTAATTGTATTTCCACTACTTTAATTTGGTTCAGGTTATGCGCTTAGTTATTTACGAGAAAGCTATACACTCCCTTTATATAAAAATAGTCCGTGACAGTATAAGGCGTACAAACGAAACGCAAAATGCTAATATACGTCTCTTAACTAGTTTTATAAATACGTGAAGCATTTCCCTTTTGTATAACATTTTCTTTGTGTTCCCTGGAAAAACAACACGTATAGCTCAACACTAATAATAATAATTAGGTTAACTTTATTTTTGGGAATTTACTGAAAACTACATCAGGACTCTAGAATTGATGTCGCTTTATGGCCAGGGCCAGAGTTTTACGCTTTTCATCGTGGTATTTGACCCAATAATTTTTGCCGCCGCATATTTAGTTTTTTCCGGTTAAAAATATTTTCTATAGTCGATCATTTTCAACTACATTATAGAGCAATTATTCATATTAACTACGTATTAGAAGTGGTTCATTTTAATTATTAGTGTTTTCATAAGTATTGATTATTATTTGACTAATGACGCTAATAAAACTTGTTTATTGCAGGTAATTTTACTGAAGAATCTGGATCTACCACATCAAGTGCACCTACAAGGCTACATCCAACAGCCACCAACGAACTTGTATAACTTAATAAAATAATATACGTAATAAAATTAAGCGAACCGAAGCTTCAAGCATTGCCATGCTAAAACTAATTTAGAAAGAGCAATTTTATTGTTGTGGTTGTGGCAGCTACATTTTATTCGGTTGGTGATTACCAACGGAAGTTTGTATCTTAAGAACGAGAAACCACTTCCTGTGTGTGCTGGCTCATACCCTGTTAGTGGCGTTCTTAACAGAGTTACTTGGTATGCTCTAAAAACCCGCGTGTTAAAACTAAAGTGCTTAGAGTAAAAAAGGCTGTTCGAAAAGAAGATTAAATAATGGCACAAGATACTGTAGATGCAGTAGTGGAGTGCAGTGATGTCGGACAAAGAAGGACTCAATCGATTGAAGTGTTAAATTGTGAAATGTCTGATCGGTATCAGAAGGATAGGGGCAAAAGGGTTCTCAGGTCTTTGCTCAACAGGTTACGTTTGAGAAGAACTGCTAGTGTTGATATATCACAACCAGATCCATCATTTAAAGTTGCTTATCTTGGAAATGTCGTCACTGGATGGGCTAAAGGTGAGTTTTAATACCAGTCGCTAAGTATCTAAACACATCTAGGAACGAACTACTTTGAAGTTGGTTGCTGTTTTTGGGCAGAAACAGCTTTTGTGTTTAAAAGTCGTAAAAAATTATCAGAATATTTAAATTGGTTTATTCAACTGTTATCCGCAACCAACAGACTTTTTTGCATTCTTCCCATTTTCCCAATGAGCGATGATTTGATAGGCTAAAAGTGCTTTTCTAACGATATAATCTATTTCTTCGCGGATTGCAAAATTATTTCCTTTAAAAGCTTGTTTTTTATATTCTTCTTAAAAATGGGCTGGTACTTTCCCATACTTTTTACGTTTTAAATATTCTTGCGTCAAGAAGTGAAATTTACATCTAGTCATCTCCAGCCGGTATAAGCCGCCCGCTACAGACCCAAGGCGTTGGTTACGTACGGCTCGCCGACTACATAAAAACGATAGGTAATGCGCTCACGACCTTGGATCAAAAATGGTTATAACAGCTTTATTTATAGAGATATCAAAAATATGTAAAGAATGAAATTTTTTTTTTATTAGGTCTAATTGATAGGTGTAGTTAAAATCACATAATTTCCGGAAATATCGTCAATATCAAAGTTTTCAAAAAATCCCGGAGGGCGTCTAGTAAGAAACAAATTTATAGTTCATTGTAAGCTCTATTTCCAAAACTAAGTTTACATCACTTGATTAGGCTTATTAAAGGCTATCAAATAATATGACAATTTGTATTGATTTAATATTTTGTTTTTAAGTAATCGCGCATTAGACTTAAAATTTTAAAACATTCGTAGCAGCCTTCATTTTGAAGATACAGCATTTAGCAAAAAAAGCATTTGTCTTTAGATGCACTACAACGGCATGTATTCAAAATTTCAATAAAGTGTTTAGAAAATAATCTATACCAAAAAAAACAGGTCTAATTTTCGTTTCCGGTTCCGATTAACGACATTACAAAGAACTACCTGGAACTAAAAAACTTTCACACACCAATTCTCATAAAAATCAGGCAAGAGGTTCCGGAGATATAGGAAAACGAACGCACACACCCACCGACAGACATTTAAAAACCGCGTATTTCCGTTAAAATCTGAAATTCGAAAATTTGCATGAAAATATAACTTTCCTTATTTCAGTAGAAATATGGGAAAATAAAAATCGGATATCAATGATTTTTTAAAGAATTTTAAAAAGATTGCGTTTTTAATTCTTTTCACTTACTTCTGGAACTGGTTAATTCTCTTATTAGAAAATATCGTAAAATACCAAGAAAGTTTGCGTATAAACCTGATTGTATTGTTTTTAGGTGCTCATGCAAAAAAACTTAATATTAAATTACGCTGAAAAATCTCAACCAACGAATAACGTACTTACCTGCTTGTTATAATAATAAAATAACAATTTCCATGAAAAGCAGTCGTTATCTATAAATATATATGTTGGTCTTAAATACTATTTATTTTCTCAGCACACTTTACCTTCGTGTAAAATAGCACTAAAGTTCTTTTGCGTTCACCCAAATCCTCAAATTACGTCACAGATAGGTACGCAGGTTGTTTTCTTTCTGGTCCATAACTCGTAGAACGGGATTGTGACGTAGTACGTCAAATTGCAGGTTTTTTCTGTATGGTGTTGTAATCATCCTCATTTAAATAATAATCTTATTAACATCTTGAATTAATGACAAAAGAAAAACAGTGTTTATTGTTGCATCTTATATAACAATATAATTTAATAAAGCTAAAGAATGGATAGAAATTTAAAGTATTATTTTTACATCTTTAACAGTTCCTATTAAAGTATGTATGTGTTACGCGCTAAACATCAAGCATCAAAGGAATATTTACTATAAAATAAAGAGTCTGACCAGAATTCACCACATCAAACGTTTATGGTTTATTTTTGATTTTTATTTTTGAAAGAAAATGTTTAGGTGTTTAGCGTTCAAATTTTATAATACCTTGAATTCGAAATTTAACTTTCAAATGAAGTTTATTTCGGTATAAAGAGGAAAACAACTTGTTAGTTGCATGTTAAACTATTCTATTTAATAAATATTCTATTATCTAATATTCTAGTATCAGTAAGATTAACATAAAGCAATAGGTATGTTTTTAGTAAAATTTTTAGAAATTTAAATCCTCAGCAATTTGCCCATTTAGGTACACTTTAATGTTTTTTTACAGTTATGGCACGAGTGAATTGAAAAATAATCGGGTTAAATTACGATAACTTATTGCATAGCAACAAGTGTTTGGTTTTCTTGAAAATTGTTCCCAATAAGTTTGGCTAATTTATAAAGCGGATATTTTTCAATTTACGAGTGGTATATGCTTATGTTATTCTACTTATAATATACCGGCCAATCACTGCGTCGCATTTGCCGTTTCAATAGCTAATAAAAAAGTTTAAGCCAATTATCTTTAGGAACAAAATTGTATCGTGATAAAATTTAAACAAATTACTCATTTATTTTAACGATAGTTAAATTTCTATATATTATGCGTAAAATATAATCCATTCTTAAATAATAATTGGGGCAAATTACTCAAACTTCCAGTATAGCAAATTATTTGTTTTGCTCAAGAAAACATTTTCGACGTACAAAATTTAATCGCGATAAAATTTAAGCATATTGCTCATTTGTTTAACTTGATCATTTTAAAAATTAAATTAATTTAACTGTTAAATACATTAAACGTGAAATAATCTATACTACATATTTACATTCTGTGAGAATTTCTGTTAACCGAGGGGTAAACCGCGCTTAGATTTTGTACACCTACTTCCATTAACACATATTCTTCCATATACTTCCACCATACTTCTATGTACTTCCACTTACTTTCACATACTTCCACATCTTCTTCTTCTCGTGCCATACCCTATTTAGGGCGTTGGCGACCTCTCTTTTATGTCTGTGTTTGGTGCGCGGATATAGATATTTAGCACAGACAGACATAGGGGACCTACATTTTAACGTGGCCTCCGAACCAACGGAAGTGCTTGCACTTCTTCTCCAGAGAGGTTTTCCTGGGGAAAAATCCATCTCGCTGGTTTCCCGTTGCCGTGCGAGGGAGAACGACCGGTCCAGGAGTTGTACCGGATCTGCTGCATTGGTAGCCTGGGCGCTTACCACTAAGCTACGGCCGCTCATACTTCTACTTATTTCTACGTACTTTCACTTACTTCCAAATACTTCTACCGTACTTCCACATACTTCCACTTCCATTTACTTTTACATATTTCCACTTACTTCACCGTAGTTCCACCGTACTTCCACTCATTTTCATGTACTGCCGCGTACATCCACGTACCTTTATATACTTCCATGTACTTCTACTTACTTCCATATACTTCCACGTACTTCCACATACTTCTTCCTACTTCCACATACTTTCACGTACTTCCACTACTACTTACTTTTATTTACTTCCACATGCTTCACTTTTTCTTCCAGATATTTCCACATACTTCCACTTACTTCCACTTATTTTCACGTACTTCCACCACACTTGCAGTACCTTGTACACCTACTTCCACTCTCGGTTTACCCTTCGCTGTTAACGTTTTCTTCGGGTAAATTCTTTCAAAAATCAAAATTTTTGGTATGAAAGGGTCGGGATTTGGTTCTAGCCGAGGTTGGCGAGACTATACACTACTACATTACAGTTGAATAGCTAAAATGCACTAAATATACGCATTTATCAGTCTGTCATCTGTCTAATAATTAAAGATCTCTACTCTGCAAGGTGTAATGATGCACCGCACCGGTGTATATTATTTACAAAAAAAGGATTTGCAAATTGCGAAAGATTAGCATCACTTGTTACCACAAATAGAGTAGTGGGTAGAATAATTGCATCTCGCCCCATCAGTACCAGGTAGGATTTTAAGTAGTTCCTATGTGTTGGTGAATATCCCTTTTGCTTAATTTAAAATTGATTGTAGGTATTCTAATGTAGAAAACATAAAAAAACGGTTAAGGATTTTACTATGGGAGTGGTAGGAAAAACTGTTTTGTAGATAACCACACTTTTGATAACATTAGGTGATAATACTTTTAAAACCGGATCTTTAAAACGATAGCCACTTCCGCGTTAATCGGAAAAGGCGTGCCCATTTTTGAGTTAATTCTTCTAAAAATAAAATTATAACAAAGCTTTTTATGGAACATCGTTTTCAGGTTATGTTGCTGTAAGCAATCCAATTTTAATTTTCTAGAGCATCTAAACTATTTCCACACGGTATGTAGTACTTGTGCATTGTTGTATTATACACATAGATATAAGAATAAAATTGCATGCTCACGTGTGTTAATTACCGTGGTAAATACTAGTATAAATTACATTATGCTTATGCACTTAAACTTGTTCTAGTTATTTCTTAGACCTTATGTTTAAAAACTTGTACAACTTTTTAAACTGTTACCCATTCAATGTAAGCAATGAAACATTGCGTGGTAGGAGCGTTTTTATTTAAGCAGTTTCCTCGAATCGATTTTCATTAGAATTGAAAGTTAATGGATGTTACTTTTGCCTCAATGGTTTTATTACTTTTGTTATACCATTTGCACTGTCAAACTACAACAAGCAATTTAAAAAATAAATTTATATCGGTCCCAATTTCTTTTTAACGGAAGTTGCTTGGCTAGCTATTAACAAGTTCAGCATTTTAGAAACTGCAGTAGAAAAGAAATAAAAACTATAAAATTATAGTAAACCTAATTAAACAAAATTATCTTTAATGGCATTATAGGTAAATTAAGTCCGACAATAAGCGAGTAGAACTTGAGAAAGTATAGAGATATCAATTGTGCAAAGAAAAACTATTGAACAGTTGGAGCTTGACAAAATAGTTTATAATGCTTAAGTACTTTCATTTGGTATAGTGTCTGTTGTAATATCTGTTAACTTTTTTATATTTGTTTTTTGAACACTGAACACATTAATAAATAATAAGTCTTTTAATCTAAACTATAGATCAAACAGTGTGGGATGATATCAAATTCCACAGGTTGGCACTGCAATTTATTTGCATATATTCAAATATTGGGGTTCCTTACAACAGTAGTACGTTATGAACTCTTTCTTACCTTTAAAACCAAGGTACCTAAAGTGGCTTAAGTACTACATACAGTGCTTTCATTTCGAAACCAGCCAGCCTCAATAACTATCGATTTTAACTAAATTTGATTTAAACAAAAAACACGTCGATTTAGATATGGAAGGGGAAGTTTAAAACCAATATTAATTGAATTTTAGGTTTCACTTCCTCACCCCCAGCTACCCTTACTTTGAAATTTTAAATAGCAGCCGCCATCTTGTGATAGATACCTCGACGCACGTTAAAAAAATTGGATTCAGTCAATTCGTTCACCAGATAGAATTAAAAATATGTTATTTCCAAAAATATTCCATAGCACCTTCCTACCTTGTGATACATTTATTTTTAAGGTAAGAAAAATCGTGTTCTGCCCACCAGAAAATTTGGATTCAGTCGATTCCTTTATGAGTTTTTTCGAAAATTGTAATATTGCTGAAAATAAAATGTTTGTGGCTTCATCTTGCAATTTTTTATCCTAACTCATCAACGATTGACTGAATCCAAATTTTTTAAGGTGAGTATATGAGGATTTTTCCCACCTTAAACATGATGTATCACAAGGTAGGGGGTGCTATGGAATATTTTTGGAAATGAAATATTCGTAACTCTATCTGGTAAAGCGATCGACTGAATTTTATTAACGATGGTACATGAGGATTTTCTCTTTTTAAAATGATGTATCACAAGGTAGCACAAGGGTGCTATTTGAAATGTCAATGTAGGGGAGTAGCTGGGGATGAGGGGGTGAAACCTAAAATGCATTCAATATTGGTTTTAAACCTCCCCCTTGATATCTAAATCGACGTGTTTTTTTTAAATCAAATTTACTTAAAATCGATAGCTGGCTAGTTGTAAAATAAAAGCACTGTATAATAACAAACTGTTGTAAACAAAAGAATTTGGTATAAACAATCTATTTATTAGGTAACAGTAAATAGCAAAATTTTGCTTTTATTTTGTGATTTAGCAAAATCCGAAGTTGTTTTGTTATTTTTTTATATAACTCTTTAGACCCCGGAGGATCGGTTGCCTTGCTCACTCCAGATCCGCCACTGCTTACGATACGATTCGAGAAAATAGTGTAACGTTGTCAACGCTTAAGACAAAAATTAATTTTAATTTAAAAAATTATTTCAGTATAAATTAGATTTACGCATAGTACAAATAAAAAATATCATACTAGATTATTGTTTTGTCTTATAAAGTTTATCAACTCCCAGACATCCTGTCTTGTTATTAGTTTTTTAGATACCTACCTAAATCTAATGTATCTCGGAAACGATTGGGTTTTCGATATAAGTTTATATAGCAAACTTTTCACGTGTTCTATAACTTCCAGAAGTTTGAAAGATAAACTTCAGACCACCCTGTATAGTTAAGAACTATTTGGAGCTTTCGCCACCTTTTATAATTTCTATGATGTTAGATGATGGCTTCTTTTTCTGAACTTGGAACATGCGATATCTATGCTTATTTGTTAAATACAATCGTACAAACCAGATTAAAAGCATCTGAATTCTCCTTGATTTTTATTTCAGAAATTGTATCTAAATGACCGGATATGTTAGTACCCATTACATATAAAGCGGCATTAGAAGCTTGTATTGATTAGAATAACAATGAACATTTGCATTAGCCTTCATACAGATTTTTGTTTTAAACCTATTTGCACTAAAACATTTCAGTAAGTACAGGTACATAAAAATGCAGTGCCACAAAGATCTAACATGAAGATTGTAATATTCACTTGCAGACAACCTTATTTTAATTTGAGTTACATTGAGTGTGAAGAGCGGCCGTAGCTCAATGGTAAGAGCGCGGGCTACCAATGCAGCGGATCCGGGTTCGATCCCCGGCCCGGTCGTTCTCCCTCGCAAGGCAACGGGAAACCAGCGAGGTGGATTTTTCCCCAGGAAAACCTCTCTGGAGAAGAAGTGCATGCACTTCCTGTGGTTCGGAGCCCACGTTAAACTGTAGGTCCCCTATGTCTGTCTGTGCAAAATTATCTATCGCCGCGCACCAAACACAGACATGGGAGAGAGGTAGCCAACGCCCTAAATAGGGTATAGCACTACAAGAAGAAGAAGAGTGTGAAGTAGCTTGTCAAACAAAGGAAATCTCGTTAAAACATTAAAATCCTTTAAAAACTTTACTACTTGATAACAAACAGAACTTCATAAAATACGCAAACAACAAATAGATAATAAACTAGTACGGCAATTAGCAACAATCGGAATGACGTTGAAATGCTAAGATATCTTCATAATTTTTATTTAATATCTGCTCAGTATGCGTAATTAAACGTAATTAATCTTGAATCAACAAAAATTACACTAATATGTCCAACTATTTTTATACAGCTAATAATTAAACATAATTGTAATGAACGTTACCAGCATAATTAGTATTTTGCTCTTGATTTACCTACCTGGTATTAGTTTTAACGTTCTTTCGTGCTTCTTCATGAGCAGAATTACTGTTTTCAATGTTACGTAAACTAGGTATGTAACTACGTAACTCAGCGTAACATAAAACTAGCACTTTTATGTTGTTTGTGATTGTAAAAAGAATTTTATTGCTGCTAAATTATGTAGCAAGTAATAAAAATTGGCAGTGGTTATAGTTTGCCACGATTTCGGACGACACATTTTTAAATCCGCGTAAACAAAAAAAGGCTTTTATATAGAGGTTATATTTAAATTTTTTATCTATCATTAATAGTTATGCAGTTGAATTCAGATTCATTAAAGGTTTAATACAAAAAAATTACAAAATATCGTACAGGAGGAAAAAAATATAATTAATTAAAAAATAACCAGAGGTAGGTGTACAAGGTAGTGGAAGTACGTAAAACTATGTGGAAGTATCTGGAAGTATGTGAAAGTAAGTAGTAGTGAAAGTACGTGGGAGTAGGGTGGAAGTACGTGAAAGTAAGTGGAAGTATGTGGAAGTAAGTGAAAGTACGGTGGTACTACGTGGAAGTATGTGAAAGTAAGTGGAAATGGAAGTACATGGAAGTATGTGAATGTTAATAGAAGTACATGAAAGTAAGTGGAAGTACGGTGGAAGTATATAGAAGTTAATGGAAGTATGTGAGAATTAGTGGTGGAAGTATGTGGAAGTATCTGTGTTAATGGAAGTAGGTGTACAAAACTTTTTAAGCGCGGTTTATCCCTCAAAAAATAAAGTTCCTCAAACAGCATTTTTTTGCATAACAATGCACAATTAATACATTTTAAAGAAACGCTTTGCATAATTATAATTGAACTTGAGAAAACTAGTTAATTTTTAAATGGTTTTGTTTGTTTATTAACTCAGTTTTAAAAAGACAAACAAAATTTCTATAGGTTGCCGTTATTAAGCTGTCCTCATTTGACAATTGCATCGTAATTTTATAAGCCCTGCCAAAAATGCTCTTTCGTAATATTGGAATTTTTGCCAAATGGCAAACATGTTCAATCAGTTTTATGTACAAAATAATAACTTGCTTTAAATCTAAATGGTAGTAGTAATAGTAGCAGTAAGATAACACAGAGGTTATACGCAACACAGTAATAAATCTATTGTTTGATAATTTTATAATAACCTTGATATTTATGTAGAAAATCTAGACTTTTCAAGTCCCAACATCATAAAACAAATAATGCGTGAACGTTTACTGCACAGCAATAATATTATATAAATAACTTACTCCCCTACTAAAATTAAGATTATTACCATGTACTTACGCAATTTATAGTTGTAGCTATTACTCATTAAAAAGCTCATTCATCCGTTAAAATTATCTTACACTTGTAACTGTTGCAACATGCAATAAGCTTTTGCATCGGCGGCACCTGTATTCAGAAACTGCATGGTCAAACTGGACACTATGTCAAAGTCAAGGTCATTTAGTTAATTTTACCACAACACATTTAAAGGTCATTAAGGTCATCACCGTTAATCTTATTTTCTTAGTGGTTGTAATAAACATGGTCAAGTGTTTATGTTAAATTTGTGTACATGAACTACGTATTTCAATGAAACGTTGCCAGTTGAAATTTAATGTTTTTGTGTAATATGGCGCATTTAAATCTTTTGTGTTGCTAAAATATGTCGCAAAATTATGTCGACCCTAATAGCCAAGTTTCATAAGCGGCAAATTAAATTATTAAGTTTTTCTGAACTAGCTCATGATGTAATCCTACTCTAATTTGCACTTAAAATATGTACCTATATTAATCATTACCAAGGTTGATTAGTTTGATGTTGTGCTTAGAAATGAAGAATTTGCATAGGTAATTTGTTAATTAAAAGAAGTTTTTCTAACAACAGCAAAATAAAAATTACTATTCTGCATGGTGGTCAAAAGTTCATTACGGACAAGTTTTTATCTTTGAATTCAGTTGTCGTATTTAGTTTTAACCGTCTCCGATGTGTACTTTGAACCACCAACCGACTCTTCTTCATTACGTGAAAACTAGATTATGGGCATCGTTCTTAAATTACTCTAATAATACATCCGGAGGATGATCGTTTCATAGCTTTAAGTTTTAAAATTGGAGGTGCTGCCACCGACTGTTACTAGGTATTGCTTTAATTTTAAATTGAAAATAGATAGAACAAGGAGGTCAGTACAGCCATTATCATCTTTGAAACCAGCGACAGTTTCAGAGGTGCCAAAGGATGAATACCGTTATGGGACCTGACAGTAATTAAGAAATCATTAAATCAATGCAAGTTAACTTAAAAATTAGATGCAAATTTATACAATTTAGTAGTATTAATTTTTGTCGTAATCAATACGTACATTTCGTATGCCAAAGTTTGGTATTATAAAACATGTATTACACTGAATATGAGGGTCTATACTATAGTATGGCACCCTTGCAGGGTAGCCAATCATTTATAAAATTCGCTATAGTCTGCTCAAAACTTTTATGTAGCTATCGAATAGCCCAGCAAAAATGAGTGGCGACGCACGTCTCTTTCACGCCGACTAGGCGCTGCCAACTCGGCGCTAAGCCAACTCGGCGCTCAAGCCAACTGGGCGCCAAGCCAACTTGGCGCCAGCTCAATATTTTCCAATTGCTTTTTCATAGTAAAATAAATTATTTAAAATGTTGATTAGTAAGAAATATTATTCGGAAATGCAATATTACATTATTTATTATAATATAAATATTTTATTATAATATATACATTTTATATACACTGTGTCCATAAAGTAACCCCCCCCCCCAACTAACTTTTGAACGACTTGATATTTTTCTACAAAATTTGGTGTGCTGTAATGGGAAATTAAATACTATTTTTCAGACCATATTAAAATTTTGTATCATCCAAAATGGCGACTGGGCGCCATTTTTAAATTTTTTTTTAAATGGAAAGAGGAGTCGAGTGACACCTCATTGGAAAGGTCTTTTAGTTCTGCGTCTGATCTTAGAGTTTCAAAGAAAAATATTCAGCCATAACAAAATGCCACTTCTTGGCACATAAAAAGTCGGTTATAAAATTCCTGCCTTACATTTTCATAAGTTTCTGGAGTGATATTTCTGCAAACTTCTGTAATGCGTTGCTCCAGTTCTTCAATTGTTTCTGGACGGGTTCTGTACACTTTCGATTTCAGATAATCCCATAGAAAAAAATCTAAGGAAGTTAAATCTGGGGAGTGAGCTGGCTATTCTACAGGCCCCCCTACTAATCCATCTTCCAAGAAAATGTCCGTTGAGAAAGTCGGAAACAGGCCTATAATAATGAGGCGGCGCACCGTCTTGTTGGAACATAACGTTTTCAATATTATTTCAAGCCACCTGAGATATTTCTGGGAAAATTTAATCCTGCAAATGAAAAAGTGGACTACTGGATAATAAAATCAAAACAATTTTGAACTGAGTGAGTCCATTGGTTTACAATCCGCCATTTTGTTATGGCTCAATATTTTTCTTTGAAATTCTAGGATCAAACGCAGAACTGAAAGACCTTTTAAATGAGGTGTCACTCGACCCTGGATAAAAAAATCAAAACAATTTTGAATTGAGTGAGTCCAATTGTTTAAAATCCGCCATTTTGTTATGGCTGAATATTTGTCTTTGAAACTGTAGGATCAGACGCAGAACTAAAAGACCTTTTCAATGAGGTGTCACTCGACCCCCCTTTCTATTTAAAAAAATTTAAAAATGGCGCCCAGTCGCCATTTTGGATGATACAAAATTTTAATATGGTCTGAAAAATAGTATTTAATTTCCCATTACAGCACACCAAATTTTGTTGAAAAATTTCAAGTAGTTCAAAAGTTAGTTGGGGGGGGGTTACTTTATGGACACAGTGTATATACAACTAGCGTCTAGCTCACATGACTTGCGCAGCTCCTCTGCATGCAGCTGGAATGTGTGTAAAGCACAAGTTCATAGTGGCACAGATGGATATGCGGGTGCGTTCGGGTGTACTACTTTTTTACTGCATAAGTAGTTGTGGGGTCGAATCTCGGTTGGGGCCAATTTTTTTTTATTTGTAGTTTTTTTTTAAACACTGTTGTTGCGTTTTGCTGTTTACGCGAGGTTATTTGTTAAGAGCAGTTATATTTTTAAAGAAAAAATACGAAGACAAATTTGCATTCACTCGCTAATTGACGGCATACTAACACGCAAGTCTGCTAATAAATTTAGAAAAAAAGGATTTGTTGTTTTCTATTGAATTCAATTTATTAGCAATGAAAAAATCGGCTTTAACAATGCAAATATCGATGTAAATATCACACTGACACATATGCGAGCCAATATTAGATGATATTGCGCAATTCAGGATCGGCTGTAAGGCCAAGGGGCTAGACGCTAGTATATATACACAATACAGTCATGAAATCATTTGAAAATCATGTGCAACTCACTACCGTTAAAAAAAAGATATATTTCTGGTTTAAGTTAGGTTAGGTTAGATTTAGATGACACGCGACTTTAAAGAAATTTTTATTTTTGGGAATTAATTTTTTGCTGCGCCGAGTTGGCTTGGCATCGAGTTGGCTTGGCGTCGAGTTGGCTGGCGCTAAGTTGGCTTGGCGCCGAGTTGACCGGCACCAAGTCGGCGTCGCCCAGTCTGCGGTGCCGAGTTGTACGAGACCGCACCTTTCACTCAGCGCTATATTACATTATGAACTCGCTGCACGAACGTTAGGTCATTATGACTGTTTGTATTTCAATTTCTGTTTAACCCGCGCCCGAAAACCGAAGCGGCAATGGAGTTTACGCGGTATTCTTTATCCTTGACTTCAGTAGAGCACCGTTTTATGCTATTGCTTTTTCATGTCAGCAATTTTAAGTTGGAGTTTTCATTCATAAAACCAGTGACAAGTAGGTTTGTAAATTCTATTAGATGTTAAATACAAAACAAACATATTAAGAGCAGTCACAACAAATTTCTGAAACTTATTTAAATAATTTAACTTAAAAATATATTTGCAAACATTGATTGTTAAAGAAACCCTATTTTGATATAATTTTCACCCATTACAAATGCTATCTGGCAGTCTTATGCATATATCTCTGAATGTTGTTTTTTAAATAATTGACCAAAAATTTATCATTATGCTTCGTATTAATTATTTAAATAAAATATTTCATTGTAGTAGCTAAATATAGAAAACTTCTTTAGTTACCAGACTAAAGTAGGTTATGTTGCATATCTTTAATTATCTTTTTAATTTAATTTCGTATTATTTGTAGCGAAAGAATAAAAATATTGTTAATAACAATTTATGCTAAACTCAACTTTCATGTTATTACCAATAAATAAATATAGACAGCGATAAAAATTATAAAATAACGACTGTCAGATAGTTTGATAGAAACCGAATTTATTTGCAGAAGCTGTTTATGCCACTGAGTTCGGTCGTTAGACGATCGCGGCACGGCACGTCGATTATACTACCTTGCAAATATGCGCTAATCCCGTAGCCACATAACATTTAGACAACTATATTGTGTGAAAAGTGTTATTTAAAGGATTTTTAAATAAATATCTGCTTAGTACGGTTGTTTCAAATTAAAACGCAGAAAGTTCTACCATCTACAGTGTACATTTTAAACTCAAAATTAATACTAAGTTATTAACATAAGCATAACATACCTAAAAATTAAAATTATTGTACATTAAAACGAAAAAAATGGCGGAATTCTGAGATTACATAGTTTATTATGTCAACTTATAACAAAGTCAGATTTAGTTTCGGGTAACTTGCACTTAATAATTTATTGCAAATGATTTTAGTGTTAAGCGGATTGAATTTTCAACATCGTATTAATTGGTCCGAGTGGAACACGAGGGCCCGATTACGTTGTTGGAGTGCACGGCAAAAAGTTTCCCGGAGATGAATGAATGCTCGAATAGAAATAATTGTTGTAATGGAATCATATCTATAGCTACTTACTCGCTATGACAATTAAACATATTTTAATTTAAATGTCTGACTGACATATTTAACATAAAATTTCCACTTCCTAATGTCACTTAGTTGGTCTAGGTATAAACATTTTCAGGAAATTTTGATGTTGCCGAGGTAACCATGCTCAAATCAATTTTTTTAGTGGTAATGATTATTTGTACATAAAAAACTTAATTACTTTAACAATATTTATTTTCACGCTACCGGCAGTGTAAGTAGGCCTTACATCCATAGCTACAGGGATCGTAAGTGGCTGATAACATTCGTGTACTAGTTACCCTTGACGACGGAACTTAATAGTGTCACTTACACTCCTAGGAAAATAATGTTGATTTTAACTGTTCGTTGATATGGTAACAAACACAGACAACTTAGAATAATGGAGCTTTTAAAAAATAATTCCGATGACAGCTGTCAAAACGAACTTTTAAAAATATGATTAAATTTCTACCTGTAGGCATACTTACATTGCCGGTAGCGTGAAAAATTTAATAAGTAACACGGAATGTATCGACTAATAACATCCTCGGCAGGCGACAAGCTTCGGCTCCGCCTCAGCTCGTATTCGCCTACCTCGGATGTTATTACGTCCTTACATTCCTTGATACTTAAATAACTATTATTTTAACCTTATACGTATTTCGACATGTTTACATGCCACTGTCAGAGGTTATATTGCAAGTAAACAGTTACTGTTGTTATAGCAATAGAACTTGGTGACTTGATCTCGGTAATCGTCTGCAGAAGACTTGATTTCTTATTCCTAAATGTTCAATAGAGGAGAATTTAAGAGATCAATTTGCTCATTCATTAACAGTATAGTTTTTAAATGTTTGTGAATTTCAAAAGCTTCTAGTTCTAGTAAGTATTTAGCGTAATTGGATTTATGTGGGTGTTTGTATTTGTAACAACGCACGTGTTCTTTATACCTAATATCAAAATTTCTAATTGTCTGGCCTATATAAACCGAATTACAATGCGAACAATTTAATTTGTAAATGCCTGATTTTAGCAAATCGTCTGTTTTTGATTTTGCATTAAACAAAGTGTTTAGGATGTTTCTAGTTTCTGTTGGTGGTTAATTAGTGTTCTATGATTTTTAATAGAAGGTCTGCCCGGAGCCCCATTGATAACGCTTCTTAATTTAATATAAAATAGATATATTTGTTCATGATTTCCCACTCTCTATTTATACTATGAGTAAATTTACAAACTGCCATCTTCAATAATAGCCTTTAAATATTGAAAATGACAAAAATGTTGATTCTATTCAATAATATTTGAATCACTGATCTTCCCGCCCAAACGTTGATTTGTTTGTACGAGTCGGATTTTTTTATGCATTTTCCGCTAGTGCATTGATTTTACATGGATCTCTATCTATGTCAGTCTAAATATGTACCACAAACTTAATTTTCAAAATAATTTTATCTATTTTGGAGCTAGTAAAAATTCTAGAAAGGTGCAATAATGGAATCTGATTGATTGAACCCAATTTCTTTATATCCAAACTGAGGATGGATTGTATTCTTTTCTTCTTTGTAAATTGTATGCCAGGAATCATGAGGAAATTTTTAATATTGATGCACTGTCACTATCAGTTAAGTATATTAACTTCTTAGATTATGAGGAGTTGACACTGTCAATCTGTGACTATTATTTAATTTAAACATCTTGTCGTCATTCGAACTTGGAGAAGAAACGCTTTTTTTAACTACTCGGAAGAGCTGTAGTCTGACACTTTTGAATAAACATAGCTAAATTGTGTTTAATTGACCTGATTTGAACTCTAAATTTTAATGTTAATCATACAGACATATGTCTGCATTCTGCATACCTCATGCCCCAACTTCTTTATTTCTTGAAGTCGTCAAATATGGCTATTATTTATAATCTCCTTTCTAAAATTCATATATCGATATACTAAAGGGTACAACATTTATAGTCTTCTAAAGTGCAAACATCATCACCAGACATGCCATAATTGCAATTCATAAAATAAATACAAAAAAGCCGCCAGCAATCGACCCAACCTGCATCATTATTTCTGACCCAAATTCTTCCGGATATGAGATCCGAAACAAGATTCACACCGTATTATTCTTGGCGTTACACTTCACGTGAAAAGGTGGATCAAAAAGCAAGATACAGCTTGAGTTTTTTACTTTTCGCTTTTCCGATAAAATGACATCTGTTCGGCCTTCGGCATATTTAATATGCAATTGTGTAACTTGTTACTACACCCAGAAAGTATAAAAACTTCTAAATTTAGGAACATGTTGATTTCTTCATATTTCATTCATTCGAAGCGTAAAGGTTTGACATTGCAAAACATTTATAAAGATTTCTATATTTATTTTCAAAAACATTTTTATACATCCTGAAGGTTGCTGCCAGTGCCAAGTCATTTTTCAATCTAAAAATAAATTAAACCAAATTCAGATTTCCGTTAAACTATAAATTTGTAGGATGGTAATTTCGTGGATCGTCCCAACTTCTTTAGCAGTCTTGACACCCATACGTAGGAGATTTTAAGTAATTTAATAGTAGACTAAGATTACTCACTGGTAGAACAGTTATTGGCAAATATGTACAAGGTTGTACTACGTTGAAGAATGCATTCACTAGTGTAATGGCGTGGGTGAAGACGTGATGACGATGATGAGTGAATAAATATGACCGTTGATCAATTTACAGTCACTTAATATACCTACCTACTTACTTATATTTTTATGTAAGCCTTTGTCATATGTAATGGGTTTGTTTTTTAACAAAAGTAACACAAACATGGTAATCCATTTTTTCTAAAAAAATTTCTTCATAATTGTCAACTTGGAAAAACCCTTTCTCGTCAGTATTCATCACAGTGTTCGGAATTCAGTTAGTGACTAGTACAATTTGATTTTTAGCGCAGTTCTAAAAATACTATGAAAAACAATTAAAGTTATATTCCTTTCCATAAAGATGGCAGTGAAAAATTATATATTGTTTTTTGGTTACAGGTGATGGCTGCGTAGAAAAACCTTTGGCAACCCTTTGGCGTAATTACACTCAATCATCTCGTCCAGACGTTTGCATGCAACTAACAGTCAGTGGCGGAGGATTAAAAGCAACGACAAGGGATCACGGCTTAACAGAATATTGGGCAAATCGTTTAACATGTTGTGCGGCACCCTCTCATTTTCCTCGAATTTTCTGCTGGGTGTATCGTCATGAAGGGCGACGCCTCAGGCACGAACTTCGATGTCATGCTGTATTGTGCTCGTCATCTTCCGTAGCTCGTCAAATTGAATTGGCTTTGAACAATTCGTTGAGTTTAGCGCTAGCTGAATTCAAACGAGATAAAGTTAATCGTCAAAATGCGAGATTGTCTTTGGCAAATTCAATTTATGATAATCCTACCATGCCTAGACGGAAAATTTTGTTAAGCACTGGGTCTAACAATTATCGACCACCGTTGGAGAGGTCCAAATCTGCTCCAAAGCTTATGAGCATTGAAGAGAATTTGGAAGAAGAGGAGGAAATTTTCGAAGGACGACCTAGAAATACTGTAAACGGAAAAATATTAAGACATTACGACAGTTCTAGTGCTCTCTTAGATAAACGAAAACGTTTATTGTCGGCACCCACCGAAAATAGTATACCAAATGTACTTCACCAAGTAAGTGTACCTGCTAGCAAAGACATTAGTGCCTGTGATAACCAAAAAGAAGAACGCAATAACCCGAAACGCGATTCTCTAACTAGAGTGAAGTTTAGTGACATGATTGCTTTTAGTGATATTGCGGATGAGTTCGAATTGAGCGTCGACGAAAAAAGTAATCTCGTCTTAGAAGCGCTTGCTCAAGAAAGCCTGCCAAATGACGACGAAATGGAATCATGCAACGAAAATTGCGAAAGGAGTTGGTTTAGAAATTTGAGGGATGGTGCGGACTTAATACCTTTAGATAGTGATGAGGGATCATTGTCGAGCGGATGTGAATCTGCTAGTACGGTTACATCAGATCTAGACCAAACTCAATTTACCACGATTGTAGAAGTTCAAGAAGAAATGATACCCGTAAATTCAGAACCTCCAACAGAATCTCGTGTCATCGAAAATAAGAAGACTGAATGCGATTTCAAACTTGGTGGTTGTGTGTTGAATCGTGTAAGGAGTTTGGAAAGACTGACTAGCGTAGATATTCGCAAATTCTGTGGTTTAAACAATAGCTTAAGTACTACAAATATCTTAAATGAAGAAGTCTCATTAGTACCTGTTGGTGAAACCCAAGCTGATTTTAGCTCTTTAAAGGTTTACAAGAGGCGATCTAATTCAGATTCTGGTCTAAACGTTAATATTTACTCCATTGATGCTCCTCTTCAGAGTGAACATGCCGGAGATGAAGAAAATACACACGACGAAGGTTACGATGAAGTGATAGACTGTGCTAGTTCAGTTTCAAATATTGTGTTAGTTTAAAAGTATTGCGGTGTTTAGGGTTATCTTATTTATAGAATGCATCATTTGGTTAACGGATATGAAATTTTATCATAAATTTTCAACCATAGAAATTTAATAAATATGCAATTTTGTTTGTAGTATCCTCAAAAATGGATGAGACTGGAATTGTATTTATAGGTAATTGTAGATTATATACCTATAGTTAGGTAAAATAGTCTCTGAACATCAACATCGTGTTACCAATATATATGGTGTTGCGACTTGTTATAGAGATATTACTAATAATAATAGTAATTGCACGTTTCTAATGTACCTCACATGATAAATAAAGTTATTTATGTATCAGAAAATAAAACAGGGTGGCCACTTTTCTGGAAAACATGGAAAACCGGGAAAAGTCAGGGAATTTAGATTTTTTTAATTTTGGTCAGGGAAATCAGGGAATTGTACCAATTTCAACGTAAAGTCATGGAATTTCACGAAATAGTCAGGGAAAATTCTGTAAAATGCAATTATTTTAATATTTTTATTTTTGCCTGCAAACCGAAAACTTTGTTACCTAGGTATATGTTTATAAAATTTATATTTGTTTCATTTGGTTTTTCTTTAAAGTTTAGATGTTGTATTTTGTTACGCTTGTTGAAAAATTTCCATTTGCTATAAAGTAATTTAAGTTTACTTTGCTAATTTTTATGTTGGGTTACAATTTTGTTAAAAAAAAACAGTTGAAATTGAAAACAGTTTTTGTACCAATAAAATGAGTCAGGGAAAATTGAAGTTTATCAGTCAGGGAAGTCAGGGAAAAGTCAGGGAATTTGAAAAGCAGTTTTAAGTGGCCACCCTGTAAAAGAAAGTAAGGCTTATTATTTCTCTTCATCGATGTAGACATCAAAAATTATTACAAGGATGAATTGCTTGGTATCCGCAATTTAGTGACAAAGAAAAGTACGCGTAGCGTGCATGCAAGGGTTTATTATTAACAAAATTATCTACAATGTCATTGTATTTATTTTCAGTATTTTTTAAGCGCTAAAATCCGTAAACGTTTTCATTTTCTGTGCTGTGTTGTCTCCTTCAAGTTATATTGAACATTTCAAAACTTACACTTATCGTTGCAAATTTCTACGCATCAGATTTTTCGTCTGCTGCTGTCACATTGGTTACCCCTGATACTGTTGATTTTGTATCATCAGGTGCAGCTCCACAAACCAATGATGGGAACTTCTTCTGTAATGCTTGTCTGTATTTTGGATGACTGTAAAATAATCAAAAATAATTTGTGCTTAATATAATAATCAATAAGAATTAAACGGAATTAAAACTTTTCTACGCCGTTTAAGTGATTTTATATATAAACTTCGTAAATTAATATCAACTTTGCTGGTAAATATTTCTCTGCTAGTCAGATTGGAGGAGTTTTATTTACGTCACTGAATGACGTTCTCAGAACTGTTATTTTCAAAACGGCGTCGCTAAAATAGTTCTACCAGTTCTGCATGCTAATCACTGCTTGAAAACCATGAACATATGAAGGTAAGAAGAGGTAAGGTAAGTGTTTAGTAATCAGGTTATTGACTCAATTGACTGTTTATCTAATGCTTTTATTGCATTTTTTCTCAAATTATGTGATTTATACGAGTGTTTTGTTCTAATTTGAATTTGAAAGCCATATTTTTTAAAAAAATACATTTGTACACAATATTGTTTTAAATAAAAAATTGGGCCGGCGGGTGGTCTAGTGGTTAAAGTCGCAGGCTTTGCAACTAGACTCCCAATGGCAGTAGGTTCGAGTCCACTGCCCGTCGGTAATTTTTCTGAATAAGTTAAATCCGGCGAGTCCATGGTTGGTGTATGTAGGTGTGTATGTTGGATTGCATGTCTTTCAGGGGTGGGGCATGTTAGACCGGTGAATAGCACTTAGTGTGCTGAGCCCGGGTAAGGAGATGGGATGGGAATCATGGGGTCGTGCTCACGCACGGCTTCATGATTCTTTAAAAAAAATAAATAAAAAATTAAGTATTTGTTGACAGTGTTATGTTTCAAATAAAATCTTACCTTATTCCATACACTATGGGATTATATACTGCATTAGCCTTAGCAAATAACGAAGCCCATATTGTCATTAAAGGACTAATTTTTAAAGTTTCAAATATTCCAGCATAGTTTGTAACCAAATATGGAGTCCATGCGAAAAACCATAAAGAAATGGTCATTAAAGCCACTTTGGCCAATTTGCATTCTGCACTAGTTTGGGATGCTTCAGACGATCGCAAAGATGCAACATTCATCTTTTTTGCTTGTTCTCGCATCGACTTTTCGTGAGCATATACAGCCTAACAATAAAGATAATTATGAATTATTCACATATTTAATATTGAACTACTTCAAGCACAATATGACTGCAACTTACCTGAACAATAAACCAGTATGAGTAAATTATTGTTAATAAAGGTAAAAAGTAGACAAACCAAGAGTAGACAAGAATGTAACTTCGACTGACCCAATCTTTGGTAAGATAATCTGTTCCACAAGCAGTCATGTTACCTTCAGGAACATACCTAAAAAAATTCAATTCTAAAGTTTTTTGAAATATTTTTGCACTTTGAAATTATTGATCTTTTATAAAATTGTTTAAATGGTGCTTATTTTGATTAATATTTTAGGCCATTCAGCTCATCGGCAAGTTCATTAATTTGAAATTCAACGTGATGATTCTTTAAAAAAGAAACACTAATTAAAAATATGTGTACCTAACATTAATAATTCAACAAATGCAATGTTTACAAATTTGTACTGTTTTAGTTAAAATTAGCAAAAATAAATTTAAAAAGTCTTCACCTCAGACCATCTTTCGAAACGAGAACTGGGTAGTAATCAACACCGAATTTCCAGAACTATTCACCTGTTTTATGAATTTACAGTAAAATATATCTTAACGGCATTCACATAACACATTGTTGAGAATTAAGTAAAAATCTGACAAATTATTACACATTATTTACATGATTATAAATTTACTGAACAATTTTGCAGGTAGATATTCCTCGATTCTTGAAAAAGCGCAGTTAAAATAATATTTAGAATTAAGTTTATCTATAATTTTATATACCTTTTTAGCTTAAGAAAGAA
This sequence comes from Ctenicera cuprea, assembly GCA_958336395.1. Classification (NCBI taxonomy): domain Eukaryota; kingdom Metazoa; phylum Arthropoda; class Insecta; order Coleoptera; family Elateridae; genus Ctenicera; species Ctenicera cuprea. The sequence continues at coordinate 38,121,290 of OY284487.1, read as the reverse complement.
GCGATTTGGTTTCAATTATGGTTAGAATAGACCACTACATGTTTCGTTCTTATTTGAACTCACCAGGTGGACACAATCCTAACCACAATTCAAACGAAAAACGAACAAGCGGATATAGTATACCAGAAAGTTAAACATTAAAGTTGAATTGCAAAACTAACGCCCCCTATGATGTGCGGCGAGAAAAGTTGCAAAGCAACAAACCGGCTTGTTGCTTTTGCAACTTTTCCTCGCCGCACATCATAGGGGGCGCTACTTCTGCAATTCCCTTTTAATGTTTACCTTTAGCTTACCAAAAAGGTTAAATTTAAGTAACGTGTGCTAATTCTGAAATGATTTAATGCTGCAGTTGATTTAACTTACATTCTCAAGCCTTTTATACTATTTGGCACATCGGGTGAATTTTACAATTTTGTGACAATTTCAAATTTATTATAAACCCTCTTGACAATCGTGCGAATGTTCAAAGGCAATAGGGTTAAGTTACTGCATTTTCCACATAGATTTAGACCGTAGATATTGTACAGAGCCTTCGTTAATTACTGATACCCACGTGACCTTTGGTCCGCAGTGACTTACGGAGTTTTAGATTTAGATGTTGAAGTCAGTTCAGGATTGGTACAGTATAAGTTGGGTTGCCTATATTTTGTGGTCACGTGGGTACAGTAATTAATGAAGGCTCTGTATATATTATATGTATTATTGCCTATTCAACAAACGCTTCTTTTGTAAATTATCTCTGAGTTATAATTATTGGAGTCTAACTCTCATACTAGTTCATGTCATCTCTTTTCATACATCAGTTTTGCTTATTGTAGTACAGACTGCAAATAGTAAATAAATATATAATAACAAAAAATTAGAAACTTAAAACAAACAGACTTGACATTAATATAACAAAGTTTATTTAATATTTGTGCAGTCGAATAATCTGAAAATGTTCCATTTCGAAGCTGTGGCCATTATTCAATCAAACAAATGGTGAAACAAATTATGAGGTAAATTTTAAACAAATTTCAAATTTTCTAACTTTTGTTATATGCAGATCAATAAAACTCTTTAGCGTGGCAAGTTATACTAATTAAACGACCGTAAAATTGCAAAATTTTTTTTATTTGTGTGCTTCAAATAATATATGAGTTGAGTTACGAATGACGTGACGTCGAAGCTAAAATTAGGTCGAAAACATTTAATTTCCCAAAGAGACCCTATTTTCAATTTATATTAATTACATATGGCGAGTTCTTAATGCCTCCTGTAAACAGGTATCTGCTCTGTTTTTCGCCTTTATACGCAGATTAACATATACATTACAAAGCATTAATAAAAAAATTTAAAACAATCAGAACTTTTTTTGTTTTTTTTATCATTAATAATTTCTTCGTTATTTTATAGAGAACGTAATTGTCCTACAGACGTATGTATCCTCAAAAATAACTCATTTTTTAGTCAATATATGTCTGTAGTTTACGTACAGCAATTTTTATTGATTCCTAATAATTATTGTTCTCCCTAGGGGTCTCTGAAATAACATGTAATTTAAGTTTTGCAACGCATTATGTTGTATTGATTTTTTGTTATGTTATTTTTAGAAAATAGAAAAGTACAAAAAATGACATCTTTAATTGTTTTATTTGTAGAATACCCACGAAAGTTATTTATTATTATTGTTTGATTTCCTTCTGCTGAAAGAGGCGGAAGAGGTGTAGAAGTCTGGGAAAAAATTATAATTTGCATGAAAAATGAGTCTCAACAACTTGAACTGTTTTAATCAATCAGAAAGTGGTAAATAAAAATGTAACTGTGGAGGAATTCTTGAAAAGAGTGTCGAATTGCACATTAACATAATTTACGGTATTTAGAAAGCGTTTACAAAATTTTAAGCTTTCTTCGAAAAATTGGCAATTGTGCATACCAATGACTGCACTATCTTTTTGCCTATATAGATTTTTCCAACAATAAATAAGGTCGAAATAAAAGGTATGGTCAGAATAAATTGCAAACACTATTTTTTTAATACAATTTGACACAAGGCAAAACATGAAAACGTAATCATTGTGAAATACGAGTTTGATTACAACCAGAAACGTTTACATTACCTGCTCCATCCGAGTATAGGTGCAATAGTCCATCCTACAGAAAAGAGCCATACAAGAAATATTTGAAATAAAGCTCCTTTGGTAGTTAACGGCTTTGCACTAAGACCTTTGACGATGACAGTGTAACGGTCCAAAGCAATCATTGTCATTGTCCATATGGATGCGCAGCCGAATAGTGAACCAAACATTCCATAAATCTCGCATATTAAGGGGCCTATACAGTTTAAGATACAGTTCCTTAATAATTTTAGAATAACAGCTACTTACCAAAAACCCAAGTTTCGTAGTAACAATTGATAACCATTGCAGGTGACATAGTAAGCATCATTAAAAAGTCAGAAAAAGCGAGATTTACGACGAGAAGATTAGAAGGAGTTCTCAGGGGTTTTGTAGATGAAAATATATAGACTACCATGCCATTTCCAATAACGGAGATGCAGCCCAATACTCCAACCACCAAACCAAGTATAGCATGCCATAAGGGATTCATAGGTGGATATTGAAACCAGTGAGCATCTACCATATGTAACATATCGGTAGGCACCTTATCCACTACGGTCATGTTTCCACCACCAAAGGCGCTGGGTATAGCACCTCGTTGACTAACCCATGCTGCATAGCTTGGAGCACCGAGCACCGACATGGCGATTTCTGGTAAAAGCAGGTAAAACTTCACATTAAGCTAAAAAAATAAGAGATAATCGGGAAACCGAGGTTGAGATTTTACATTAACCGGAAGCTCCTCAACTTTTCGTTGCACTACCACTATGGAAGACGCTAAGACATGCGACTCAACTTCTCCAAAATTAACATTCCTTTTATACCGTATCTCAAGCTAGATCCCATGCATAATTTAATAAGGTTAATCAATAAACTACACTCTAAGTTTACGTAAAGAATAAGAGTATACGTCAAGTAAAGATTAAGAAAGTACATATAGGGTTTCACTTTGAAATCTCATTAATTTTTATAATTCCTAAGGCTTTCATATTGTCAAGGACGTTATTAATATTGGATTATAGTAACAATGCACAATTGAAATAACTATTTTACAAAACAATTTTTGTGTTGTAGTTTTCGAAAGTAACTGAAATCAAAATGGAGTATAAAAACTTGTAATAGTGCTTGATTGTATAGTAAACTGAATGCTGAACTGATAAATATTACCCAATCAACTTCTTCCCTGAAGCATGCAAAATGATACAATTTACTCATCATCATCACTTGCAGACTCAACCTTAGTGATGTAATATTTCGGAAATGTATTAATGTTGTTATGAATATTTTGGAAACTTTCGGATATTGATGGAAATTTATAGAAACATCTGGAATTTTAGTTTTTTTTTCTTCAGGCAGATTTTCTTGCTATTTTCTGCATATGAAAATTCTATTAAGCACTATGCTCATTATTAAACATTAAAAACAAGTAAGCTTAAAAAATGTTCTTAAAAAATCAAACAACGGTCTTAGTTAAAAGTGAAAACCATACATCCGGAGACGTCCGTAAGTGCTATATTTGTTATTATTAGAGCTACAACGTCACCTAAATGAGGAAAAAATTTCTATTTTCCCCTTTTTAATGGTGTTGGCAGAAAAAGAATTGATAATAGAACTTTTAGTATAATATATATTCAACAAAAAGTACTATTTAAAAATAGAACATTGTATATTTTAACATTTTCAAAAGATAACATCAAAACAAATAAAAAAATTTGAAAAACCATCTCGCTAAAATCAAAAACAACAGATTTATAGCTCTTTACTTTCCATGCAGTCAAAATTCGAACTTCGTTGCTTTTGTGCTTTATTACAGAGTTCTTTACGACGATAGTGAAAAATACCTACCGTATAAATTTTGTTGATTATATTGTATCTATTGTCGCTAATAAACCACCAGAACAACCAAGTTTGAATTTTGGATACATTAAAACTTTAAAGATTTAAATCTTTTATGTTTGATTTAGTTTGAAAGTATGAAATAAAAGTACAAACTTGCCCAATTTGGGACGCCTCTAGTATAAATAAATGCCGTTGGATTGTAGCACTTACTAGTACTAAACCGTATGCCAAATTTTGTTACTTTATATTAAAGAGTTCTTGATATTTTAGTTGAAAATCACACCCTACCACCCTCTTCAGGAATCTGTAACTCCTTTAGTAAGCATTTGAGGCATATGTTAAAAAAGAATTTTCCTCTTAAAATTACCAAAAGAACCATTTCCCAAAGATCAGTGATTTTAAAATACACCCGGTATAATGTTCTAAAAAGGGTTTCAAAATGACTCGATTTTTATAAAATAGCATCATGTGCTACAGTACGCGTTAAATAATTATAAACAACAAAGTTGTTATAACAATTAAATGTTACAAGTTCTTAATAATACTCTTACTTTTACCATAATTTGTCCGTATCTCAAATAATAAAACAAAACATACAATGAACTATACTTCTTACTGCTACAAAGCAGTTATTTGTTTTTAAACAATTTCTGTTGGCCATAATATATTTTATTATCTCTACAGATCTCAGTATTTGTCTGTCAACCACATGCAACCTTCCTATACAATGGACTCGAAAATTAGTTACCAAAGCGGTATAAAATATGGTATCGTAATAGTCTTCGCAAGACACAACATGTCACCATATAAGAGTTATTTCGTATCACTATTTAGTTTTTACCCCAATCTCTTAATTTCATTGCTGACATTAACGCATGTTTGTAATGCGTATAACTTTTAGCTGCTAATGCAATGTTAAATATTTTAATATAAATTAGTTCAATAAATCAAATCCAATACTTTTTCTAAAACTGCATAACTTATGCTATGGCGTTTTAAAAAATTATTTTCGACTTTGCTGTATATTATTTAAAATACAAATTTTCAGACCGATATAAAATATAGTTTTTCTAATAGGTAGCTTAAGAAGGAAAGAAGGCAATTATGACAATTCATTTGAAAGTATGCAAATTGTCAGAAATTCAAACAAATTTTAAATGTGTAAAATTACTGACCACGCAATGTTTTTAGTTAAGGTAATTAATAAACCTCAAGATGAGCTACAAATTTATATTTTCTCAATAATCTACTTCTGAGACTCTACATAAGTTTTGAAATTTTAGTGCTTCATATCTATATTATAAAGTGGCGATAGACGATGGTTGCATCACTCTTTGATGATCATGAAATTATTCTGAGTGCATTTCTTAGTGGCATTATTACAGTATGATCAAAAAAATGTTAAATAAAGGTTGACTTTAGAAAATAAAACTCGTGTCTAGCTTCATTCGTACTATTTATTACCTATCAGCTGACCCCAGTTTGGATCGTTCTCTCTTTTCAAAATTGCCATTGTTCTCCTTTTTTGAATTATCTTTTTCCATCAAAATATTAACCTGATCATTTGTTACCGTTAATAGTGGTTTGCAAAATGTAAATTTTTGAACTCTCTTGCACTCCTGTTGAAGGCTTGGTGGCAAATAAGAGATAATTCTTATACATTCCGAATTTAGATTGTTTATCCTAATAGCTAGGATAAACAATCTACACTTGGCAAAAATTCAAGAGAAATCTAGACGAAAACATTTGCCAAATTTCTTTACATACCGTAAACAAAATTTGAGAAGCACTTCCCTATAATTTCCCATGCTGTAAAAATAATATTTTTTACGTTTTCAAAAACATGTTACATCATATAAGTATTGGCATAAGACGTATTTTAAAAGTTAGCTATTACATGAGATCCAGATGATCAGGACTACTATATTTAATTATTTTTTATTTTTTCGAAAAATATTACGTGGGATTTTAGAACAATCGTGTTAAGAAAAAAAACTGCTAGCCAAGAAATGGGGAGAAGATGATGTTAACTATTAGCTCATAAATATTTCTGTATCTAACAATTAAGTTTATAGTATTATTCTGGTATCGCTGATGGGCGATTTAGCTTAAAGAGCAATATTTTACGTTTGTTGAACAAAAAATCATTAATTTCTAGAATTTAAAAATTTATTATATTAACATCAACCCAAGTATAGCTCTTCGCCCCTTATCTGGCTGTATGAGCTCAGAAAATTAAAAAAAAAAACATCCTGTGGCCAGTTTTTGACGTTTTTTTTTAATTTTTGAAAATGTTTATTTTTTTCAAAAATTCTTGTGCATAGTAATATTGTTGCATTCGGGAGGTGTGATTCATACTAGGCACGCGTGTATAACTCCATAGGCAAAAACTCACTTTTACCACAGATAAGGTTAACACTACAGATATACGGTAAATATGTGAGCTATCGGCAGCTTGTTTTATATGATTAATAATCTGCAAAAAGATGGCGCTACAATGACAATTTATAATTAAGTCACAGATGACTGTAATTGAGCAGATTACTTAGCACATATTCAAACCAAAAGTTAGACAGGAATCTGCCATGTTTAATTGTCAAATCGCAATTTTTGGTAAATAATTAATATTCAAGCCAATTCTACTTAAATTATATTCATGATGTGACAGATGCACTCAAATCCCATATAAAACAGTTTCCAACACATTTCAACAGTAATAATGAAATAGCGATAGCAGCGCCCTAAAATTGGTCTGGTGCGTTGTAGCCAAACTAACGCTAATTTCGTCTCCAAATATGAGCGGACATTTTGTATAAAGGGTCGTATATCTGTAGTGTTAACCTTATCTGTGCTTTTACGTAACTATAGCCTTTGATTATATATCTATAATATATACAGCCTGTCCATTTTAAAACTCCGAGCCTAAATTTGTTTAAATAGGCAACACACAATACAAGTCACTGCCGACTATTATTTTAAAACAAAATATTTCTATAATTAAGATCAGGACAATCATGTTTGCATTAACTTGACAGTTTACTGAAAAAATTATTCGATTTGACTGCATGCCTTCTATCAGACGCGCTGTACTTAAATTCATTAAAAATAGTACCAAAAAACACGTCTAATATCAGCTGCAGTTCGTTTTAAAAAATTGCGCATTCGATGAATTTTTTTGTAGTTCTTATTGCGATGCGATATCGACTGTTTTGTTCTGGAGGTACAAAACATGTATTTATGTCAAAATCTCAAAGTTGAATATCGATCCCAATCACAATAATACATTGCCATAGTTGAAAGCATGAGAACGTCTTCTTCTTCTTTAGCTTTTTCCCCCTTAAGAGTTTGCCATCTTCTGTATGCATATAGTCTTCGGTTGTCCCAGTCTCCTGCTTGTCATTCTCTATCGTTTATTGTTTTCCATGCCATTTTGGGTCTTTCTCCTCTTCGTTTACCCCTTGATGACCACTCCAGCATACTTTTCGGCCATCATTTCTCGTCCATGCGTTTAACATGTCCAAACCACTTTAGTGATCTATTCTTTAGAGGTTTGGTGACTGAGCTTATTCTTTCTTATTCTTTCCTATATAATTTCGTTGCGAATTCTATCTTCTCGTGTAAGTTGTAGGCTTCTCCTCATGAAATCAAGTTCTACTGTTCGAATTTTATTTCTTACTTTTATTGTTATTGGCCATATTTCTGCGCCATATAGTATAGTATATTCTCTACTATACTGTGGAATATTCTCTTTTTTGTTTCTTGTGTTAGGTTTTCATTCCATATTATTCCGTGTAATGATCCAGTAGCGTTTTCCCCATAGCTATTCCGGTCTCGATATCTTTGTCATATGTACCCGTTGAAGTTATTATAGAACCCAGATATTTGAACGAGTAACACTTAATATTTTGTTGTTCCCTATTTTTAAATCTTGCACCTCGTTCTCTATACATATGTACTCTGTTTTGTTGAAGTTGGTCCGCTTTTCGTATTCTTCTCTGAGTTTTCTTACCATGTACTCCATGTCTTCACTGTCCTGCGCAAATATGATTTGGTCGTCCTCAAAGAGCAACGAATGTAGAGTTCTATTTCCTATATTAACACCTATTCCAGTACATTTCCAATACCACATTTCAAGTGCTTGTTCTACAGCTTCGCAATATACCTTTTTTTATTTTTCGTTTTAATCAGAAATATTGCAAAAAAACATTTATGTCGATATCAAAAAATCACATTTTTCATGTATCAATTATAATAATTAATAATAAATGTTCAAATATTGTATGAATTTTTCCTTTTCGTAAATTGTGAAAAATGCAAGCGGAATTAAATAAAAATACATAAAAGTATACCTAGAAATTCAATATTATAAAGGAATAAATAAAAAATTTAATTTAAAAATATTACCAAACTGTTGAGAAATGCTTTGGCATCTGATCACAAATTAAAATTTACGTCTTCAACACTCATGTTTTACTGCTTTAAGATAAGTTTAAGTTTAGTGTTCTGGCGTCAAATTTAAATTAAGAAACAAACAAACGGAAATTTCGAATAAGAAAAAATCGAATTGAAGAACTTCTCTTATGGAAATTACCCCCGCCGCCCATCACATTAATGCAATTTTACTATTTTTTCATATAATTATTCCAGTTCCAGCCAAAGACAATACGTTGCTCGAACCCCATATTAGCCAGTTTTGAATTGGTATTCGGCCAATTTTAAATTTTCCGCCAATAAGGAAACTACGCAGTAGTTGTTGTTTAAACGACAGAAGTCGAAAGTGCGAACGAAAGTACCCGAAGAGAAAGTGACGCCAATCCACCATTTTGCAATTTGTGCATAGCGAAAAAGTCACGCCGGTATTTCTCCAGAAGCATTTTTAAAGAAAAAAAAGTAAGTACATTAATTTCACATTTACTAGAGATAAGTAATGAAAGTGTTTGTAAGATATTTACATTTAGTTGAAACTAATTATTTATATGTTGGAAGATAGAATCAAAATACGACGCTCATTTTGATCCTATTTTTCCATTCTGCTGCTCATGAGTTCTTCACTAATAAGTAACATATCAAAGTATATTATAAAATATATAAATATGAAAAGGTTCATGACTTTTTTCTTTTGACAGAATGGGCGATGAAACAGAAACTCAAGCCACTGCTGACGTATCCCTACCAAAACCACTAGGAATGGGTAGAGGCGGTCGTGGAGGCCCACCTGGCCGTGGTGGACCCCCTGGACGTGGAGGTCCTATGGGACGTGGTGGGCCAAGAGGTCGTGGTATGGGTATGATGAGAGGGCGGTAAGAAAATCATTTTTCGTTTACTGAATTTATTATTTACGAGTGGCAGACTAGTCGCAGAATAACTGGACAATCCTTTTAGGTTTGGTTGTGGTATAAATGTCTAATTTTGTTTGAAATTATACCAAGGTAAAGCCGAATTTCTTTCTATGCAACAATTTTAGCGTTTACTTTATGCAATTTGGATGAAATTACATGATTCCAGTATTTTTTGCTACCAACATTAACAGTGAGTTTGGAACCAAGCTAGAATTGACATAACCTAAGCAATAATAACTGGTTAAAAGCATCCAAATCTATTTTAACTGCTTATCCGTTTTTAATTAGGTTGGTGAAACTTGGTAAAGCAGGTAATTTTATCGACAGGTATATCGTTACTGGTTCTTTTACAATTAACGTTGCATATTAAAATACTCTAGCACTAGATGATTCTTCTCCCTAGTTACGAAATTGCACAAAGAGGAATCGTCTTGCTTTCTGTAAAAGTGCACTTGAAATACATTGTTGCAATGAGTTGCATTTATATAATCTCACTAAGCCACTGCAGTGTCCACATAACTTATAAGGTCGTACAAATGGGAAGCTTTTTCAATCCCAACGTGATTTCCATGACAACAGCTATTTGAGACATCACAAATTCTTCATAAAAAATTATTTTGAGTAGCCCTTCATCACCTTGATATATTATAGCTGTAAGTTGTGATATTTTATAAAATTCTAAAATGTTTTGTGGATATTTACAGCCCATGTCAGTGCAGTTTATAGTATTTCCAGAATTACTTAATATTTATGAAAAACCACAAGGAAATTAATGTTTTTTACCTTGGTTAGTATACCCACCTAACTAAAGATGCCACCCAACTGCAGCATTGTAAATTGTTACAATAGCTCGAAAAAAAAGTCTGTAGTGATGATGGCTCAAATAAATGAATGATAATTTGTTCCTAGTTTTCAATAATAAAAATAATAATTTTTTTACAGTAAGGAATTTAAATATATTAAATATTGCTGTTTAGAAAGGTTACAAAAGACAATGATTACTATTAAGTCATTGCAAGTTTTCAGAATCGTTCTAATTTTAAAATTTCGTCTCTACCAGTTTTTTTTCAAATGAACTGAATCATATGGAAGTTTTCTATCAGATTGCATTGTATTTTTTGTGTTTTCTTCTTTTGTTGTATGATACAGAAATTTAAAAAGTTAGAAACGGTAATGTTATATGAAATTTTTTGTTGATCGGTCAATTTTGAGCCATTTAATTTTACAATAGAAAAACTAGTTATTTGTAAAACATTAATGGTTTGCCGGAAAATTTAAAAAAAAATGAATTGGCGAAGAAATCGCATTATTAAAGAAAATATCAAAAAGTTATAAAAAAAGTGTTTAAAATGTAATTCTGATGCCATGTACAGAGTTTGGAACAAAAATATTAATAAATTGAAAATAGTGTTTTTTTTTTTAATATTTTTATTGAATCACCAAATCCCCATTTTTAAAAAGACTTTATAAAACATGTGTAAGGATCAAAGTTATTGAGCTTTATTAGGCATACTAGCACAGAAATTATACTAAAAAACTGTAATAGCTAATAGTAACAAACCATTGCAACAAACAGGTACCTAACAAAAAACGATATTTTTTTAAATTAAATTTTCCAAAAGGAAAATCAGTGTCGGTCAGGACTCTGCACCGGAATCCTAAGCCCTTCTTCAGCCGAGAAAGGATGGGTTAACACAAGGAATTAGTAGATAAAAGAGAATTTCCGCGGAAAGTACTGTCTCAGTATTAACCATTTGGCTCAGAAAAAACCTAAACCAGACAGTCGACCGGGCCGGGGAATCGAACCCAGGTCTCCTGAATGGGCGGTCACATTTCTTTGAAATCAATTCAATCCAAAGAAAATTGGGGATTTGGTGATTTAACTTAAAAATAGTCAGGGTTGTAACTTTACAGGTAGAATATTATTTTCTACATATTATACATGTAAAGTATGTAGAATATGTACTGATAGATTCTAGGATAGCATAAAAATATTGTGTTTCTTTTACCATATAGATGAAAGCGGGTGTGCATAGTAGACGGGGAGACATGTGACTATCCAAAGGTACGAACGCACCTCCCTTTCTCTATTCAAACGTACCGCAGTACAAAATGTTTTTAATTGGCAGCAGTTTATCAAACGACAAATCAGTTGTCTCCATAAAAAATTATATAATAAAATTGCTCTCTTTAAATTCTTACGTCTGGAGCGGAAGTACCGCTCGCCTTCACCATAATTGCGGTACTAGTGGCAATTATTTTACGTTTTTAGTTGTTTACAATTTTGAGATATTTTAATTTATGAATATTAATCATTTTACCTTGGTGTAGGGGATGGCACTTGTTAAGTTGTATACGTGTTTCTTTACGTTTAAAATTGAGAAAGGTGGCTCCGCGGTAAGCACGACCACCTTTCATTCAGGAGGCTGTCCTGGCTCAGGTATTTTTGTGGTTTTCCTGGTCCACAAGGTAAATACTGGGACAGTACTATGCACGAAAATCATCTCTTATCCAAGTTGTTTGCTCTAATCCATCCTTTTGTCGGATCAAGAAGGGCTTAGGACTGTGGTGTGGAGTCTAAAAGACCGCTATAGCGGCCCGCCCATTCACGAAGAATGCAGCGACAATGAAATTTTGTTTACGTTTAAACTGATCGAGTTTTCATCGGTATTATTTTACATGTAGAATACGCAGAAAAGGAGCTTAATATTCAACATGCAGAATAACCATGTATTATGTAAAATTAATTGTACATGCCCAACCCTGAAAATAGTGTTAAAAAACGCTATTTTTGATTCACTAATTTACTAGCAATTGGTATGGTATAAAACTTGTATACCTTCACAAAATAAAATTTTCGAGAAAAACGCGAAAAACTTCTTCATATTAGCAAGCAGGCTCTGATTTCTAACAGTCTACCACAATCGCCACAGTGTGTTTTGAAATTTCTTTTTTATCTATTAACAATCAAAAACAATTGAAAGAACAAAATTCTAGTGCTGTTAACAAACTCTATTGGTACAAGTTTATTGTATGTACGCGGTTTTGCAAAAGTATGGAATGATGATTGTGGTGAAATTGTTTTTTTAATGGCATAGTTTTTTTATCGTCTAGTTGGTAGGAAGACAGTATGACAAATACTACCAACTAGGTCATAAAAAATATATTAAAAGCCATTTTAAAAAAGTTGAACAATGCCACTTTGACGTAGCGGTCAGATTTAAAATCTGACTTGAAAATATGATGCTACGTATGGAAACATACGTTCTTAAAATATTTTTATTCTCGTCTTTATGACTAAGCCATCGAAAAAAAAGTGTTACGAATATTACACATACAATCCCTGAAAATCCTGGATTTGCATGAACTCCAATTCCGAGATTTTCGAGCCCAAAAACTAGCCGGTTTGGTTTTTTTTACTGCAGATAATGTAGCTGACCTAGACAATTCAGCGAACAATTGTGGAGTCGGAAGAGTGTTTTCTGCTGCTGGAGAATTTTGTACAAGCATCAGTTCAGGGCTTGGTGAAGCCACTTTGGACGAACTATTATTTCTGACATATTTTTAAATATTGTTTTAACATTTTCTTTTATTACACCTTAATTCAAATTTCACAAAGAAAACAATAAATCAAATTTTTCACAACAAAATTGTTGTAAATTTTGAAATGCTGTATTGATATTTGCAATTACAGTATGACAAATACTACCAACTAGGCCATACAAAATATATTATACCGTTTAAAAAAAGTTGAACAATGCCACTTTGACGTAAGTGGTCAGATTTAAAACCTAACTTGAAAATAAATATGATAGTACATCTGGAAACACATGTAAATGTTTTCATTCTCGTTTTTATAACTAAGCCATAGAAAAAAGGCATTGCGAATGTTACACATACAATCCCAGGATCTCGGCTAGTTTTTGGGCTCGAAAATCTCGGAATTAAAGCTCTTCTGGGATTATTAATTTTTGAACCGGAAGTTCCGGCATTGATATTTCGTCTTGGGATTGTATTCCCTAGTTACACATTGGATATCATGGGTGAAAATTAACCCAATTAAGGTGCTTGGCGGAATACCATTATTCTGAGATTGCTAGGGTTAAAAGAAAATTCACTAGTAGTAAGTTAGCATTACTAACAGACCTATGCGATTTAGAACCAATTTTTCATGTATTAAGTTGCATTTATTGTATAAATTCAATTCATTTTATTTATGAATTTATTGTAATGCATAATTTTGCAGGGGTGGAATGGGAGGCCCACCTGGTCGTGGCATGATGAGAGGTCGTGGAGGTTTTCGCGGTGCTCCAAGAGGTGCTCCCCGGGGTGCTCCTAGGGGTGCACCACGAGGTATTCCAGGAAGATTTTCATCAGGTAAACATGAGAATGATTAGATAAAATGTGAAATGTAAAATAAAACCTTTAAATAACTTTTTCATTGCTTTTGTTAAGGTGGCCCTGGTGGTGATGCAGAAATTGAAGGTCAAGCATCTAATGACTCCCCAAATATAGGACTAGGCCAAAGAGGTCCACCAGGTAGAGGTGGACCTGGAGGTTTTAGAGGAAGCAGGCCTGGTAGAGGAGGTCCTCCAATGGGTCGTGGTATGCGAGGTGGTCGTCCTGGAGAAAGGGGTGGGCGACCTGGTGATAGAGGAGCACGTATGGGTGATAGAGGTGCACCAAGAGGAGGGTTTGTTCCAAGATTTGGACAAGGCACTGATAAAAGGCCGGGTGGACCCACCATGGGGGGTGGGGGTGGTGGACCACCTGGTGGCAAAAGGCCTAGATTTGATAATGGAGCAAATGGTTTTGGACAGTCTGAGTAAGTGCTCTTTACATATTAACGCATAAAAAATATTTAAATTATATATTTTAAAGTGAAAGACTTTATTGTGCCTGATTAATTTCATTTTGTCTATTCGCATACAACAGTTAAAGCAAAATCAGTTGCGTAATTCGGTAGGCGGTTACAAGCATGTAATTTTATTATATAATTTTGATAGTTGATATCAAAAGTGTGTCCCTAACCTTAATCTAAGATCATTCTCCTACAATATTTGTTCTCTACCAGGCGACCTCAATCATACTCAAGCGGCGGAGGAGGAGGAGGGGGATATGGCCAAGCACAACCATACAACCAATACAGTCAAAATTACGGTCAGCAAGGAGGTGGTGGTGGTGGTGGTGGTTACTCGAGTTATGGTAGTGGAGGACAGTATGATAGTTCTAATTATGGCGGCTATCAGTCTGGAACTGATCGAGATTCATACGGACAATCTGGAGGTTATGGTGCAGGGGGTGATTCTTACTCATCGTCATACGGAGCAGGTGGTCAAGGTTCAGGAGCGCAAGGATATGGTGGTGGATATAGCAGTGGTGCTGGTGGATACAGCAGTCAGTCTGCTGGAGGATATGAAGATAGAGGAGGATATTCATCAGGTGGTGGTTATGGTATGTATTGGAGATTATCACGGTTAATGTGCTAGGAAGTTCTAATGGAAAAAATCAGTAAAATTGTTTTAAAAACATATGTTTGTAAAATTGTATAAATAATAAATATTAAGCATTGAGGTACCTCTTAACTACTTATACAAATATTTGAAATATGTTGATGCAGAAATCTATTTACAGTTTTAAATTTTTTGCAGAATCTCAAGGGGGCTATGGCGGTCCTGGAGGAGGTGGTTATGGTGGAGGAAGGGATTTTGGTAAGTCAAGGCCAAGACGCCAATAAGTGTTCCGCTTCATTGAACAGAAATCGATTTCATTTATTTTATTTCTTACGTAAACGTAGTTAGTCATCAATGGCAAACACAAGACGAAGAATCTTAAAAAAAATGCAAACTAGAAAAATATATTTATTTAAGTAGCAATTGACAGATATATTTTTATGTTCTTTGTAATGATATATAATAACAATTCTATGCTGTTTTGCAGCTATCATGTCTAAAAATAAGTGATAAGGTAAAAACTGGAGACAGATGAATACATCTTAAAATGTTTTGCATATCTTCCCTCAGTATATTGCTGACAAACAATAATAATGCGCACTTAAGAGACAGAATTAATTGTGATGGTGTTGTGTTAAATAAAGAACGTTACTGTGTCAGTAAAGCATGTACAAAAGTTGCATTCCCTATGTTTCTATGATTATAATCATAATGTAGTTTTATTTCCAGACTCGTTTGTAAACCAAATTTTAGTTTTATATAATCATCTGTTTAATTTCGTTGACTTAACTGTTGTTCACGGTTCAATCAAGTACATGTGAATTTTATGTAAAAATAAAAGATTTAAGTTGTTGTGTCCCCATCATTAAAAGAGAAAGAACAAAACGCACAATTACTGAAAATTGATGTGTATAAAAAAATTTACAACAGCGACAAAACACTAAAAGATCTCGTCATTTTCAATATGTATTAAAAAAATAAATGTTAGTGTTGTGGATATTGTGTATAGATGCTTACCGTAGCTTACTACAATGTATCAAAATATAATTCTGAACGTATTATGAAATGCATGATGCAATTGCAATTAAAAGCAAAAGAAAGAATAATACAGCTCGTATATTCATTTTAGGTACCGTACTGTAGTTTTTGCAAATTAACTGTAATTTTTGCAAATTATTTTTAGCAATTCTAAAGACTCATTGTTTTTAAGCAATTACCCAAAAATCTGTAATTTAAACTCATGTTTTTATGATGCATTTTAATGTTTAGTTACAATATTTGATAGGTGAAATCATGTATAGTGTTAGTATAATTGAATTAATCTTTTTGCTTGATGTCCTAGGTGTTTGTCAGCAATTCTAAGTTATTATTATTCTTTATATTAATTAATAAATTATATATGTAAGAAAAAATAGAAGCTATTATTGATATATTCAGATTAGAATTTTAAGCCTTATCGGTAAATTGCAACTGAATAAATTCAGTTACTTTCAGTTGAAAATATTTCGTTGAAGGGAACAGCGAAATAAGTAATTTTTAAAAGTAATGATGTTAGCCTTAAAAGTGTAAGTTTTGATTAAAGCGTGCAAGCACTATTATCTTTATGTTGGTTAAAGCGTCTTATAAAATAATTTGGCATATGCTGCAGGTAAAAATTGGAATTTATGAAAAAAAAATTGACAAAACAAATAAGGAGCTTGTTTTCATAGAATACTAACTTTTCTAAGCTTAGTTTTATGATGACCAAAAATAACGTAAAATTAGTGTACACCTTCAGTTTCATTGACAAATGATTTGATTAAATAAATTCCTATAAATAATTAATAAATGTAATTGCATAAAACAGTTGCAAGAGCAACAAAAATATTAAAAATACAAAAGGCTCTTCACAAAAACTAATATTAACTAAATGATTAGCTTTTTGCAGTTTGATTTTATCATTAGCACTTACATACAACTGCATACTGCAAGCCTTATTATAATTATATTAATAATTTGTTGCATTTTTATTTATAACATTGTGATCCTGTCATTTTTAATACTATAAAGAGCTGTAACAAGAGAATTTATTTTAGAGAAAATTTACAAGGCAATATAGTGTGTCAATTGTTTTATATTGCTATTTCCTCTTCTAGCATTGAAAAATATAAAAACAGTAAGTAGGTTATGTTAGGTAGGTTACTATAATCTTGAAAAGAAAAAGGTTACCGACTACCTATAAAACAAATAATGTTTAGTTTTTTTTTTCAACAAAATATTCTAGTACGTAGTGTTGTGCATAGTGATGTAAATTTTCGGAAAAAATAAAATTGGGATAATTTCCCAGAAAATTCCCTAGAAAAATTTTGGTAGAGGTTAATTTTACTAAAAATGTGAAAAACGAGTTCTACTCACTAACGAATCAAATAAGCCCAAATATGTGTATAAATATAACAATTAAGTATTTCATTATAATTACAATTTTTCTTGTATTTTATTTCATAATGCGAGGAAGGAAAGCACACTATGAACGAGTGCAAAGTTAAAATTATGGATATATATATGAATAATATTTGAGGACAATACAAAACACTTTGCTTGGCAGTTTAGAGATAGATGTGTGCTTACCCGTTTACTGAAAACTGCGGTAAATAACTTGTCAAAAATAATTTATATAAACATTTTATTCTATTTTTTAAACCATTGATAATATTAAAGGTTTTTCCTACATAAAAATTGTAGTCAGTCTGACTGAGCAGTGAAGATATCGACAATTTTCTTAAATGGCAATAAAAATATCACAGTATACTTATTCATACAGTAGCGAAAGCAAAGGTCATTTATGGTAATTATAGCACCAAGCGGCGAACAAGTTACACTAAAGTTTGACAGCTAACGGTAGTAGTGTTTCTCTGCTTTTTGAACGTTACAAGAACAATTTTCAAGTTGTTTGCCAGTGTTTTTATAAAAATTTGATTAGTGATATACCAATATATTATGAGAGTCTCGAAAGGGTGCGCATGTTCCGCCGTAAACTGCGAAAACAACAAAGGAAAGAATCCTAACCTTAGTTTTTTTACATTTCCCAAAGATTCAAAAAGGTAATAAATTCTGATAAATATTAATACATTAAAGTTTAACTTTCTCGTCGTTTTAGATCAAAACAGGGGGTTGTAAACTGTAGACGTGAAGATTTACATGAAAAGGAGGTGGGATATTTGAATAAAAACTGCACTTTGTGTACGCTGCATTTTGAAGATTCGCAGTTTATAAATGTAGCGAAAAAGAAGTTGGTTTACAACGCAGTACCAACAATATTTCAAATTAAAAACTCCCCTAAGCCACTTTGGTGTAAAAGAAAACTACCAGCGCTTCGAATAATAAAGCCTGGTTAATATAGGTATTATTCACTGTTTAATGTATAAATCAAAACTTATTTTGTTAATAAATCATATTACTGGCATTATCTTCGTATTATTTAAAACCATTATATAATGTAGCTCGTAATTTTTCTGTTTTGCTTATCAAACATATGGTAACAACGAACTGGATTGGAATATAAAACCCGCCATAATTTAAACGATAGTTGAACTTGTCGACCGCTTGGAGCGCCACTAGTTACAGCTTACCAGGCATTATATGAGCGCTTTCGCTACTGTGTAAATAAGTATACTGTGATATTATCTTAAACAGTTAGCTGCAGATTTTTTTCTTGTTTCAATGATGTGAAACTTTCACACTTATAATTACAAAATTTTGAGAGAAATGTAAGAAAAAGTGATTCAAGTAAGCACGCCATGGATTTAAACAAAAACACTTCACATGCTTGAATACTAACTTTTTTTGCGATAAGTAAATAATAGCATTTGCCTTCACCATTAAGTAACACAATAATCAACTAATTTATTTCTACGAAAACGATTGTTATCCATTTTGAAAATAAGATCTTGTTAAATAAATGACATGGAAGTTTGTTGGCCTGAACTAAACAAATAAACCAACGCTTTAAGTGTTTTTGTTTAGATCTATGGCCCGCTTGAATCAGGATTTTTTTAGTTTTCTCACGAAATTTTTGTAATGTTAGAATATGAGAGTTTTATGTTATTAAAATAAGGAAACTAGTGAGGGGCAGCTGGGAAAATTTCCAAATCGGGTTTGTTGAAAATTCACAAATGTTCCCAAATTTAAATTTGGCGCCAGAACAACAAACTAAACTTTGTGTAAAACTGTAAACACTAAAGACAGTTAAATAGTAAAAAGGGGAAGTTAAAAAAGTGAATTAAAGGTGTTTGTTCTATAGACAATGCGCCAGCGTTATTATGTTGCATATGTGGCGAAAGTGCGCATTAAAAATATTATGTCATTAAGATTTTCCTCTGATTTCTATAAAAACGATTTCTCAAGGGACTCGTCTATTTTATTTTCAACATAATTAAAGAATGGTTGCTGGAGCTGTGGAGAGACATTCATGGGCTGTTTTAAATGGGGGGAGGGGGGTTAAAATATCAAATTCAAATTCACAAACAATAATAAATTACTTTTCAATCAAAATAGTATGTTAATTATTTGTAATTTTTTTTAAATGCATTTTAATTTATGTTGCAAACAGTAATTAAAAGATTATTACGAAAACAAAACCAATCGGAATATAAATTTGGCAATAGACTTGATTCTTTATATGAATTTATTTTTTTAATTTTTGGCAGAAAACTGAAGGAACTTGGCCCCCAATTATGTGTTAGCAGGGGCTCAAGCCCCTCTTGTGTCTTATTCAAAATTTTGTTGAGGTTTCGACGAAAATGCACGGCTTATATTATGCCAGATAACTTGTGTCACTATTTTTAATAGAAACCAAGCAGTAATACATGATATAATACAATAGATTCGAACTTAATTATGTGACGCAACAACGCTGGCATAATGATTATAGAAACCATAATTTAATTATGAGCAGAATGCCAAGATATTGTAAAACAGTTTGGCGATATTTTTATACTAATATAAAAAAAAATGTTAAATTACTGTAGGGTGAGTAAGGAGTAAACTTTATTATCGTTGCATACCCAAATTGGGAAAAAATTCAACATGAACTTATTTAATTGTTTTTTTTTCTAGCAGTTTGTAAATTTGCCGGGAAATCTCTTATTATGGTATTTTAATAATGACAAATGTATCAGAAAGACAAGCTGTTTATTATCAATGTGTTGTAGCCATGACTAACACTATTGTGAATAAAACCTTGATTTTCATCATAACCTACCCTTAACATAACAGTAACACTAACATTAGTGTGGCAGACCCTCTAAGCCTAAGCAATCTTCAATTATTTTCTGTAAAACACATGTTGCTGTCAAGCAGCGATGCAACAGGAGAAATCTTTAAAACTAGTGTATAAATATCGACTAATATAAAAAATTGACTTTATTACTAATTTCCCTGAAATTTAAAGCTGTAAGGATATGCATTTCAGAATTCAATGTCGAATTTTGAAAAAATAAACCTTAGTTCCTAAGCTTTGGCAAATGCAGGAAGAACATCTGAATGGTGTTTTGAAAAGCCAACGTTTGCAAATTTGACTGTGTGAAAATCGTAAAAGGTAGTTAGATATTGTTTTGTGGAGTATTTTTTTATAAACGACAAACAATGTAAGAACAGAATATGGAAAATTTTGGATATTTTCAAAAAGTATAAAATAAAAACAGTTTTTATTCTGTAGGCTCATAGAGCTAGGAATGAGTTACAGTTTGGTTGCTGTCCCAATCTGCTAATATGTTTGTGATGCCTTCTGTGAATTTTTAAAATCGAAAATTCATACTCTCAGTTAATAGACGGAAGATGCCAAAACAGTTCTGTTAATTACTTAACTTAATTTTTAGGTACAGCAATGTAAGGATCGACCGATACCGTTATTTATATCGGTATATCGGCAGGATTTTGTAACTATCGGTATTGGCAGGAATTAACTTATATATAGTGCCGATATTTAAAAAAAACGGAATATAAAAGCTGCAACATTGGTAACTATAAAATTTATTATAAAAACAAAATAACTCGTTGGTAATACATGTAATTAAAAGTGAATTACAAAATAAAATAATATATTTAACTTACTAAGTAGATAAAAATAAAGCAACTCTGTGGTAAGAAGTGCATAATAAAATAAATCAATTATACTTTTATAACACCCTCAAAATAAATAGATCTTAAACACTTTTCTATTAATGTTAAGGAGAATTTAAATAAAAAACAGGAGAAGGCCCTTCATAATCGAATTTTTAAATCATAGTGTAAGATATGAGGCTTTCGACTCTATCTGGAGTAAATTGGTTACGAGTAGATCCATATATGTTTCCGGCCTCTGAAAACATTTGTTTGCTAGACAACATATAACAGCACATGTTAAACAACTAAAAAGTTAGGTTATGAGAATAACACAGGATTGCGCAAATGCATTGCGCTTCTGATATTATATCTGCAAAATATCGGTATTGACATTTCAGTTATTGGTATTGGCTTTATCGGTATTGGAAAAAATTTTCATATCCATTTATCTCTACAACAATGTTGAGGGAGGCTTATTCGTTCCCCTCCTTCCAATTTGTGGCTGATGAATTTGTTATTTCGTTTTAGGTATTTTGTAATTCCCAAAGGAGGTTTCTCCAAAAAATCAATAAGCTGATATTTTTTCTCACAGAGCACTTAAAAAATTTCATTTTCTATAGTATTTCTCATTCACGATTCTAGTGCATTATACTACTAGACAACCAGTTTATTTTATATCTCTGCGCCTTATAAGTAAAGCAAACCAGTTGAAACGAGACCTCTCCTCTGTTCCAAACTTTTATTTACAGCACTGCCCTGTTACGAAAGGTCGTATGTTCTTCTCACAAAATCCTACCTCTATATAACAAACGCTTTGTTGGCACATCGCGCGAGTATGGAAAAGTCCAGGCAAAGTGCTTTGTCAATTTTTCATTTTGCTGTACTACCTATTACGTGAAATTGTATTGTAAATTTATTGGTAAATACGGATAATAAAAAAAGTGTCAAAACTTGCATATTCATTCATTTGATGCCAAACACATACAGAAGAGCGAGAAAAAAAAACTTAATTAAAAAGGGAAGGGAAAAAAATACATATATTCTTTGAGGCTTTTGCGGTTTCTCGAATTGTCAATATTACAATTTGTCGTCATTTGGGAACTACGCCCAGCGTAGTCAGGTAAGGACCGACCTGTACAAGTTACAGGCCTGCCTTTACAAGCATTTGCTCTAGAAGTTTGAGTGATATTTGTTCGTAGGCCCTGCCTGCCTAAACAGGGCCGTGTGCTTAGATTATTTAAACCTTGGGGCGGACAAGGATTTGATCTTAATGTATTTTGTTTGCCAGGACAATAATACTTAATCGGCTTATGCCTGTTAGCTGTTTGTGAACCCATACAAACTAACGTTTCGCAAGACATTGCAGCTTGCATCTTCAGAGTGAATAAAAACACTGACACCAGTGTTTGTAAGCCGAAAGTAAATTGTAATATTGACAAAAAAATACATGTACGATTGATACTTAATTTGCATTTTCTGTCGTTAATTTCAGAACTGTGACTTTTAGGAACCCTTGATTGAGTTTTTTTTTTTGCTAGCACTGTCTTGTAAAAATTATAAACACAAGAAAGAATTCTGATGATCTGAGTACTAGAACTGCTGAACAGCGGTTTGTTCTTCATTGTGTATTCTAGGTAATCTGAGGGCAAGTCGTTGAAAATGGAGAGGGGGGTTAAATAACCAGCGGTAAATTATATAAATAACCGGGTAAATTAACCGATTGATTTATCTGATAAATAACCAACTCCCAACACTTTGAAATTGTAACATATTTTTATTTTTCTTTGGAAACTGTCGCGTAGCCTGAAGAAAAAATCAGCCTTAAATTGCTTTCTTAATAACTTTTCTCATGCAAGCTAATATTCTCATACAGCAACTAATTTTTGTTACGTTCTCTACCTTTTAAAGATCGTATATGAATACAGTTACTAAATAACATTGTTCTATATAGTTACTTTAAAGCAAAATTTAGAAACCAAGGTTGTGAACAAATGCCAAGGGACCGAGAAATAATCAACACCGTAACTCAATGGCCTAAATTACGCTGCACACTTAAACAAGTGTAGACCAGCGGCACACCATGTGTGCCAGCAGTCTCTGTGATCAGTAGTCTCTGTAATTTTTTCTGTGATGAAATTTAAACACTGTTAAATAATGTATTTATTTATTTTTCACAGTTATCAAATAGTGGTTAAAATGGATACATTTAAGTTTAAAAAACGAGTATTTACAAAAATTTTATTGTCAATATCAAAGTGGTAATATTGTTATGCAGTTATTTAAATATAACAAAAAACTGTGACTGGTACAGTATGTTATAAGTAAAACAGAAGACTATACATGTTGTGTATAAAACAAGGATTGACAAGATAATAAATAAAAATATAAAATTTTGTAAGTCTGCAAAGTAAATAGAGAAATAGCCTGCTTTTGGTTACTATTCTCTTTATAATTTTTAAGTGACAGTTTAAAAACAAACTATTTTAAGAAGTAAATTCAAGAGGTCTACATACAGTAGTAATTTTTAATTTTTATTTACTGCATTTTAATGACGAATGAATAGGTCTTGTACTTGAATTGAACAAATTTTGTTGTTCAGAAACATTGTAAATGATATTAAATCATGATTATTATTAAATTTGTACATACAAAAATTTCATTCAACATAAACCTTTTTGTAAACTCCAAAATGACCAATCAGTAGGTAAAATGTGCTACTTTGTAATTTGCGTTGATTATTGAGCACGTCATTTACTTTAATGTTAGTTAAGAACAAACTTACTTAATCAGCTTTACTGGGACACACAACTTGTTTAAAAACAATTATAATCGTATCAAAGGCGAAGAAAATTAATAAATATAGTGCAAATGACAAAAATTTGCTTCATTTTGCTGAAGGCGAGAGAAACTTCAGAAGAATAGAAAAAAATTATTCCATACCATGTTTGAGGCCGTTATAAACATTTACATATATGCAACAAACACCCTGTTACTGGCCTGCAGTATGCTATTAAGTATAGCAAATTATTGGAAATAATTTAGGTAAAGTATTTTCCCAACTTACTATTACTACTATTCTTTAACTTTCACTAATATTATTGTTTTAGTATCAAAAAGCATAACTGCAACATTAAAAGTGCATATATTCGATACTTTTATATGCTTAATTTAACAATATTGCAAAGAACAAAAATTATATAAAGCTTATACTACATTATGTTGTAAATAAACTGACACAGTTTCTATGCAGTAATTCCTTTATAGAATTGCAGATTCTTATTTATGAAAGAATATACAACGTACATATGTGCAACTCATGTTTTTACATGGTGCTCAAAGTACTTATTACATGCATAAAGTATAACTATTTATTAGTTTATATGCACTCTGATGCTAAGTCCTATAAGGAATATATTATAAAATTCTAGATTTCATCTTTTATACACGTAGACAAAATCTGTGTAGATCAGTGGTCTTAAAACTAATCTTAAGGGCCATATCATTTTATTCTGTAAATAAATATTTGTGACTTCAATAAGCACTATCAGCTTCTTTTGGCTCACTGACTAGACATTTAGGGCCACTGAAGTAGAGCAATGTAAAATAAATACAGTAAGTCATTGCCTTGAATTTTTTAAGACTGCTGTTTTTAAATAGTTATCTGTATTTATTTTGAAAGTAGTTACAAAACATTTTAATTCTAAATGGCTATTTTAAGTGCCGAAGAATCAAAATTGTCTTTGTTTTTTTTTGCTGTTGACATAATTTATAGATTATTAAACTAATCACTCTGTTTCTTCATAGGAGAGTGAAGATGCTCGACGAGCTTTCAATGAAGAAAAACTCTGTGCACATCAGGATCAAGAAGATGGGCTATGAATACAGGGAGTATTTATATTATAGAACCTGTTAAAATGCGGTCTGCAGATACTAACAAAAACTAACTTTTTTGTTTTTGTTGGAAGGTTTTCCAACTTATATGATGAATTATTAAAAAGCAGATTTTTGTATTGATAAAGTTTCGTTTTAACAGGTTTAATATTTTTTTTACTTTAGATTTTACATTATGATGGAGTTCAGGTGGGTTTTGGAAACTACTGTGATTTGTTTGTTGTGATATGCGAGAGTCGGCTGAAATGTTCTCGGCCACAGAAATTGTGTTACTATATTGTGAACACCCTTCTCAAAACAAGTTTAATGTGAAAAATGAGTGCAGGAACAACACTGTAGAAGAATCTATTCCATTCTTTTAAACCATAAAAATGTCTGCAAGTAAATGTAGACATGAGACAAACCGTTAATGA
Organism: Ctenicera cuprea; assembly: GCA_958336395.1. Lineage (NCBI taxonomy): Eukaryota > Metazoa > Arthropoda > Insecta > Coleoptera > Elateridae > Ctenicera > Ctenicera cuprea. The sequence goes on along the minus strand of OY284487.1, from coordinate 38,096,175 downwards.
TGACTAACTGTGAAAGACCAACTTTTCAGCTTCTGAAAAAACAATTGTTGCTCTCCACCATATAATGATAGTAGATCGGCAACCAACAGTTCATGAGTTAGCACCCGCTATAGGTATATCAAAAGAAAGAGCAAGATGTTGATAGAAGTGTCCCGTTTCATCAAGATGATGCATCAGTTAATACATCAGCAATGGGGTTTTGTACATATTTTTAATTCTTTATAAAAATTGATATCTACACCATAAAATCAAATTTTCATATTTTTTTGTTTGTCTTGGTTATCCTTTTACCTTTAGTATCTTCTTACTTCTGAGCTAAGTTTTGCCGGTAATAATATTTTTCCAATAAAAAACCCTTATTCGGACACCTGATTTTTACTCAGTTTAGTAATTTTTATGAGATACAGAATAAATAAACAAAATTTGTATTATTTTAGAAAAATGTTCAGATAAAGAAAGCTATTGTATTTAGGAAACTAATCTAATATATAAAGGCAAGAGTGTCGAAACTTTACAGGCGGGGGGAGGGGCGACGATTTTGAGCTAGCGCTCGACACGGAGCGATGGCGCCACATGCGCCGCCGTGTTCTACATTTATTAATAACAAACTCCACTAGTATGTATTAAAAATTATACAAACTGTCGAGTAAATCTTCGGATACTTCTTTAACAATCGATTGTATGTAGTAGCTTTTTACACTCTTCTGATGTTATAGAATTCCAAATCTCCATAATTTTTTAACTTCATGCTATCAACAGTACTTGGGGAATAACTTTGTAAATTTTCTTTTTATGATGCAGATACTTTCTATGGGACTAAGATGTGAACTACTGGATGGCGAGTGAAGAACGTTGATTGAATTGTCCCGTGGCCATTTTTTTTTACTAATTATTTCCAGTACCTGGTAGAGCGATGTATTGATTTCATTAAAAAAAAATCTTTTTGTCAAATGATGGAATATAATACGGGCAGGAAACTTTACTGTTCTTTTTAAACAAGTTTTTGTGAGAAACTTCGGGTTTATGACTAATCAATCTCTTACGCATATTACTGACACACAAGTTAAATTTAGATTCGTCACTAAATATGATGGTGTCTCACTGTCTCGCACTCAGTTTTGTCTCTCCTTAGCCCATTTTAATACCCTTTTTTTATTTTGACACGTAGTCAATAATAATGGCTTTTCTTTTGTCTGTTGACTGACGAGATACAATTTTCTATTTAAATACACATAAGGATACAAAAACATACCTTATAAAATTTATATCTGTGTTTTCTAAGATATTTGCATGTAGTCTGTAACGAAGCATACTTATTTATTCTTTCCGACAATAATTTACTTAAATTGTACAGACTACTTCGATGTTTTTCTGTAGAAATATTAATTAATACGCCTCTATCACTCTTAAATGGTTTCCTTGGTGTGCAACAGTTGACACAGGTAACATAAGATCCTTATTTTTTATTGATCACTTTTACCAGATAAATGATATTTTACAATAAGATTGCAAATTGTAATACTTATCGCTGTTCTGTTATAGAAACAAACACTTGAACTGACAGGTTGCAGCACGTCAATTCTGTTATCCAAGTCCACTATGTTCAATGTCGTTACTAAACTGTTATAGAATATATGTGTGTCCGGAGATTTAGTTAACAATTTCTATATTTTTTTTAAATATTAGTTTCCTAAAAGCTTTCTTTATCTAAACATTTTCCTACACGTAATCCTATGTGTTATAGTAGGTATTTAAAACTGTTAATATAAATTTTATTCATTGATTCTGCATCTCATAAAAATTACTAAATCGAGTAAAAATCAAGTGTTCCAGTGTTGGGGCTCGTTGTTCCGTCTGCCATAGTTGCCAAATTTGGTCGTATTTTTGCCCAAATTTATTTGTCTGAAAAACATCCCAATCTAATGCTGTGATCATAGCAGCCATGGAAGCACATTTTGAGGCCCATGAAGACACTATAACTGGTATCTCTGCATGAAAGCACCACTGGAGGAGATTAAATTGAAGAATGGGAGGAAACTAATTAACAAAGTTTACTTCATCTATGTAAGGTTGAGAACATTTCAGCAAGCCCTCGTACATTTTTTTCAGAGATTTGAGAAAAACAACACTATTTATTAGGGTGGCCCATCTTTTTAACCCCTGGATTTTGTTTCGGGGCACCATCTAAAACTGTTCTACTAATAAAAATAATAAACTGTACCTAATTTCTGTTAAATCGGACAATATTAAGTGGCGCCGACATAAGGGCAAAATTTAAAATAATTTGAATTTACTTGTATTTTTCAAATAAAACACTAATTTCTAAAATATAAAGTTGTATTTTATTAATCTTCAGAAAATACACGTATTTGTATTATACAATACTAAATATAATTCTGAAACAACATACATTTTGATTGTTACTACTGCATTGGTATGATAACAGTTGATTTTTTCGAGTCCGGAAAACGCCGACGATAATCCACGACAATTTGTAATAAAAATTGTTTTTGTTCTTCATCTTTTGTTAATATATTGCAGTAATCTGTAATTAGTTTCACGCCTCTTTCAGCTGGATCGTTGACAACTTTTAAATTACTGACAATTTCAAAAGCTTTTTTATAATTATCGTCATTATTCCAAAACTCGGGATCGTTTTTTAAAAAATATTTATTTAAATCAAGCTGTCGAAGAAAAGTTTGTGTATTGAAGGATACAAAGTCAGGTATTGAATTGCTTGATATCACAGATATTTCGTTTCTCTTAAATTTCAGACGTTTAATGCCCTCATCGTTTGTTATTTCAGTCTCATGAGAATTTGTCATAACTTTAATCATTTCTCTTTTAACCTGAAACGAAACTTGATCATCGAAAAACGCCAGCGCGATATTTTCTGGATTTAAGTACCATAAATGATTTAGCATTTTGTTGGTGGCGGTATTCGAGATATCTAGATCAATATTTTTATAATTTATAAGCTTATTTTTAAGAAATCCTAAATCATGATACGGAGCTTTTACTGCAAGTGGGGCGGTAAACCAGGCTTTAATGTAAATAGTGACAATAAAAATACATAGATCTGTTACACTCGATAGTTCTTTAGCTTTTAGTTTAAATTCATCCCGAAATAGAAACATTTTCAAACAATAAATGGCCTTTGCCATCCATCTTGCATGATGGAATGCTCCAGGAACACGAATTGTTATTTTGCGAGATGGACGTTCAAGGAAAATTTCGGATAGTTCTAGTAGTTCGCGGTAACCTTCTCGCGGTTGTTTTTCCTTTAATGTCATCATTATAAAATTTAGAACGACATCTTTTTGTTTACACAAAATGACTCGAATATTTTCCGATTCCATCCCAGATTTAAAATTTTGTTTCTTGATTTTTGGCCACGACTCTTGAAAACGTTTAAATAAAGGAACATTAGGACCTGACGATTGAGGCATTTTAATGTCAAAACAACCTTTCAGAATTATTTCAAATATATGATGCCTGAAAAGTTGTACCCAGATTACTGAGGTGCAAGTATTTACGACACCCACAGGTGCACTGTTTTAGGGTTGGTATTAGTACACACTAAAATGCCTCAATACTGCAATATTTTAACAAAAGATGAAGAACAAAAACAATTTATATTACAAATTATCGTAAATTATCGTCGGCGTTTTCAGGACTCAAAAAAATCAACAGTTATAGAACCAATGCAGTAGTTAGAATCAAAATAAATGTTGTTTTTTAATTACATTTAGTATTTTATAACGTAAATATGTGTATTTGCAAAAGATTCATAAAATAAAACTTTATATTTTAGAAATTGGTGTTTTATTTGTACGATATAAGTAAATTCTAATTATTTTAAATTTTGCCCTTAAGTCGGCGCCACTTAATATTGTCCGATTTAACTCAAATTTGGTACAGTTTGTTATTTTTATTAGTAGAACAATTTTAGATGGTGCCCCGAAAAAAAAAAATAAAATTGATCTTTCACCTATATAAAGATGGGCCACCCTACTGTTTATAATATTAAATTTTTCTTTTATAATAAAGAATATATCTTCATAAAGTAAGAATGTTTTGTTCTATTTTACTCCTTTATTATCAAGCATTGTTTAATAACATACAATCCTTAAAAAAGTCACATAAAGTATTTATGAAGCAACTTCAAAAACTTTTGTCTTTTACATTACTTATGCAAAAATAATTAAATCGACAAAGCAAATGCACATATTGGAATCTGCAAGGAAATCACAGTCATATGAATTTTAATATTGATCGATGTCTCTATCCTGCGTGCTGCATCAGGCATTTTTTAAGAAATTCGCATACTTCAGAGAGCGCTACTTGTGTATCAAAATGCAAAGAAAAATTGCATTACATTATACTTACAATTGAATTCGAGTGTGTTACTTTTGCAACAAACTGCTACAGCTGTTGAATGCAGTGTTGAAAAACGTCTATAAAAATTTTGATCTAACTGCACCTGTCAATCATATCCTAGTCCTCCTTTTGTAGTACAGAAGTCTTATGGGTGATAACTACTATTACAACATATCTGGTATCGTTTTGCTCGCTTAAAAAGCCAAATAAATTTTCTAAAATATCACATAACCACAAGAAACAAAAGTTTTTGCTTAACACAAATGTCGGATACTTAATCGCTGTCAGCTTTTGTAAAATTAAAGTATTTCAAACATAAGGAAAAAACCTATTATTTATTTAAAAATGTTAATTCATATGAATTACAGGTACATCTTTGTAAACTTAAAAATAATGTAATTAGCAAAGAAACAAATCGTCGCCTTAATCTGCAAAATCCCTAGTCCACTTTTGGTGAAAATTGACATTCTAGCGCTATCCATTGCGAAAACATTCAAAACACTAAATCGACGTTTTAAAAAATTGAAAAGTTGTTTGATTTAATGACACATCGAATAGTGTTTTTTTTATTCATTGTTACTTTCACTATTATTGACTTCACTTTCACTACCAATATCTCTCTTCATTATGTACATGTTTAGTAATTGGTTTTATGTCTTTCATTAGATTTGTCGATTTCGCACATTAACTGTTCTATTCCTATTACATGGTTTACATAGTTTGTCCATTTTTCCGGCGTAATTCTTAATTATGTTTCCCTGATATTACTGTATCTGCAAATGCTATTAATGTAGTAGAGAACGTATAAACACTGAAACTCGCCATATAAATGTAACGATGATTATTGGATCATGATTAACTAAATTTTTTCAAAATTATTTTATTGATCGTTTCAAGTTATATTTAATACAATGCAGTTATTTGTAACTTCTCTTGTCAAAGTTGCAAGTTTACACTTACAATCGCAATCACAATACCTTTTACACAAGGGACTGTTGAGAATAGCTGGACATATTTCATTTAAGCAAACTTACACCATCGTTCAACCGCTTAGAATCGGCAACATAGGAGAGTAAAAAAAGAAAATAAACCTTATTAAAGTTAAACCATGATTAGTTTTTGCTCTCATCGCCATGTACATAATATGTACTACTTAAAAATTTGCTTGTATATATAGCAGGACAAGAAGAAAGCGGTTGGTGGTATGATAAAAACAAAGATTTGTACTGGCAAAAATTTGGATTTTATATCCAATCATAATTTCAATTTCTGCACTTTTCTCCATACCTCAATTTGAAGTTTATTAACAAATTTGTTATAACAAACTAGTGACGTAGTTAATTTCCACAACACAGATGAAAATCTGAAAGAAGTTCGTCATAGTTATTTACAAATCAAATGCGGGAAAGCATGAGCAAGCGAATGCCTTCATATGCGCAGATTAAGCTTTCTCGCATAAGGTTTGTACAATATTTTTCTTCGAATAGAAATACATTAATAAAGTAAAATAATTGGTAATTTAGAATTTTAAGCCAATAGAGGTAGCTAAAAAACAAAGTAGGTTGATAGCAATTGTTTTATGCAGTTGTCGACTGACAATGCATATTTTTAATTTTGAAGAACGGCCGAACGCACTTACCTTATTTTCAATAAACTAATTTCAATTAGGAATAATTTCTTTACTTTTATCACGTTTTTGCTTTGATTGCAATCAATCGGAAATCAATGCAAATTATTTATCAAATAAATCGCCGCGTTTCCAGCACTACCAAATATGTAAATTTTATTATTAATGATTAGTCTTCAATTTGTAACATTTAATAAGTGAAAATCGCGGAAATGGTACTTTATAAATTAAATTTTAGTATTGTAAAGACGGTTATTTTGTAAAATGCCTGAGAGGTCTAGTGCTTTTTGCTATTTTTCCTGGGTAAGTAGATCGGAAAATTGACGTTTCGCTTTGCCACTGGAGTGCGCGGGATGTCATTTCCTACGCAGTGAGTACAAAAAATTAATTTTCAGCATTGTTTTTCTGTAAGGGTTTGGGCAGAAACTGTGAGTGATTTTCAAATTGGGACAAATGTGTTAGCTGCTCGGTTCAACTATGAAAATTATTTGTAGTTTTTTTGAAGAGACCCAAGCTAAAAGAACATTTTTACTGGCCTCGTGCCGTAACATGTGTTTTATGTATGAGAAACAATAAAGCTTCCTAACACTAACAGTGTTGCTGTGAATGATGGAACAAATCAAACAAAAAAAAGTAAACCCACAAAATTTAATAGAACTAATTCATAATGAGCTGAATTTGGGATATGATGTTTGATAATATTTTACACGTAATATCCCAAAATTCCCCATCATTCGTTCTTGAGCTTTGTCCGCCATCTTGGAAAATGGCGCCCATGTTCAGTTTTTTAAGGATATCTCAGTTGTTATTGGTTCTAGAGTAAAACCTGTAAAGTGCAAAAACGAAGATCGAAAATTCTCTATAATTTTGTTTAAGCAAATTTTTCATAAACTCAACAGGAACCAAGATATAGGCAATTTTATGAATAGAAAAATGAAAATAGCATTTTTCATATGAAATCCTTAAATATTGTCCAATTTCGTCCACAATATTGACAAAAAGGTGAGTTCGGATGTGTGGAACAAAGGCAACCTTGTGGACAAAAAAAAATAGACCAACTATTTTTTTTGTTTAATCCTGAATACCTATACCGCAAAGACTTTGTTACTTCAAGGTCATCGTCGCTTTCAGTGTAGAGGATATTCGGTTAAACTATCTTGTTCTGGACTTTTTCTTGATATGCATGTTTTGTCATGGTGTCTTATCATATTACGGGTGGTCAGAGTCAGTATCAATGGTAGCTGATTTAGAACAAGATGTGCCACGACAATGTCCACATAGTGATGAACACTTCAACCCTGGTCGTATGCAACTGCATTTCCCACTACAATTTTTCACGCACTTACATGTAATTAGGTTCAAAAGATTTTCTGGAGCAGGTGACCGGGTGGAAGTTATTGGACTATAAGTCTGTCTATAGGAAAGTCCCGCTTTTTTGATAACATTGCGTTGGTGAATCTAAAGCAAAGCTAAACGGTTTTTTCAAAACTAAGTCCAGTATAAAGTTTTAAAAATTTTGACTTTAATGCTCGATTATACTGCAAAATCCAATCAGTACAAATTGTTATATTATTTAATAGCCATATAATCAAACGACGTAAAAATATTTTTGGGAATATAAAAATTGTAAAATTCTATCTGCTCCAAATTTTGGCCATTTTCAAAAAATTATTTCTCAAAAACTGCCCACAGCATTTTTTTAACTTTCTGTGCTGATGAAGCTTGAAGTGAACTACAAATTTGTTTTTTACTAATTTCCCAAATTTTACTCTGACGCCCTCCAGGAAATTTTGAAAAATTTGGAATTTAATAATTGTTTTTTTTTCAAAACGCAAACGCCAATTGTTATAAACGTTAAACAGTTTAATAGTTTAACAGTTTGAATTAGTTTATTAGAACCAGCAAGAATTTCAAGTGTTGTAAAAAATAAAGGAAAACGATACTTTTTAATAATAAAGCGTTTTCAAGAAGTTACGTGATTTTAATAAGTCTTATCGTTATCAATTAGCTCTCTTCTTCTTCTTCTCGTGCCATACTCTATTCAGGGCGTTGGCGACCTCTCTCCTATGTCTGTTTGGTGCGGAGATAGATATTTTGCACAGACATAGGGGATCTACAGTTAAACGTGGGCTCCGAACGACAGGAAGGTTTCTCCGGAGAGGTTTTCCTGGGGAAAAACCCACCTCGCTGGTTTCCCGTTGCCTTGCGAGGGAGAACGACCGGGCCGGGAGTCGAACCCGGATCCGCTGCATTGGTAACACCGCTCCTCAGTTAGCTCTGGTTAAAAAATATAATTCATTCATTGTATATTTTTTATAACTCTTCAAATAACGGATTTATGGCGATTTTTGAATACCGATCAGTATGAAATAGATGTCACTTCTGAGCAACCATCTACATTGAAAAAGAGAAAATTGTAATAATTTAGTAACAGTAAATTTGGCTTATATGGGGATACCACCAAGTATGCTACCGGTCGGTGGCGAGCAGACACCGAAAACAAGTACAAAACTGAAGTATTTATGACTATAAATAATAACTATACAACACTATATTGCTTTTAATGAGGATCATAAAAAAGCTAAGCAAATTGTGGAAGCGAGCGAGAAATGAGATATCGCCTGAGAAATGATACAGCACGTGGCTGCTAAAAGGTCCCACAATTCTCGGGGCTTTAGATTTGAAACCGTTGGCTGTACGGAAAAAATTTATAAAACCTTTCTTATAAAGAATCTCCTTCTATTCAATTTTTGTGGGAATTATGTTTGCTCTAATATCAACTGGAAGCTAGTTTTTTTCAAAAACCATTTTCAGACGTCATTTTTCTGAGATGGCAGGCGAAGCTTACCTCGGGGAAGGAGAAAATTTAGTATGTTAATAAGCCATGAAAATTTAGTATGTTAATAAGCCATTAAAATTAACCCATTCCGATTTTCTCCGTTTTTGGCAGATTTAATGCAGAGATTACATGTTTCTGTTGTTTTCATTGAAAAGCAAACTTTTTTACACATAGTTTCTTTATTAAACATGTGAATTTGATGCCCCTTGTTTCTAAGGTACACCCTCTATTAGAATGTACAAATACTTATTAATCTAAGATTAATATACCTGTGCACCATACAGGAATTTAAAACTACATAACATTAACTCATAATTATTATTTACATCACCGGTTTAACATTCATATTTTTTATACATTAAAATAAAGCACTGCAATACTACAATGTGCTTTTTTATTTTTACCCTATTTTACAAAATGTAAAATAAGTCTTCTACAAACATTTAACTGAAAGTTCATACCATAAATTTTTTACTACGATATCTATTTAGTACTCTTATTTCATAAAATTACCCAAAAATGTTAAAAAATAACTGAATTTATTTTCAAAGGAATTGCAATGTATTAAAATACTTTGTGCAGTGTGCATTAAAATTTTCTAAGCATTAGTCTACTCCAACCATATCACTATGGAAGATAGTAAACCAAATAATACTTAACTAATATTAGCCAGGCCCTATTCTGCTTCTGAATATGAAGTTTTCATAACAAACTTGACTGTAAAAGCAAATGCTGCAAATCCAATCAATACAACAATGTTAGTTAGAATCGACTGTAAATTACTTGATTCTTGTACTTGCTGACTGTGGTTTTGGTTTTCCATAGATCTGTTCAATGCTGCTCGTTTATCTAGCTCGCTCTAAAATGTCAAAATCAATTACCATGTCTTTTTTCTTTATATTAAACACATTAAAACATACCTGCATTTGAATTGCAGTGTCTGGAAATAACTCGCAAAAATGTTTATCTCGTAAATTAAATTCCAGAGAATTAAATGCCAAAGTTCTCTTATCGTAATCCGTTGTATCAATACTGCCCATTGTAGGACTTTTTTCATTCTAAATTAAAAATACAATTTCTTTAGCTAAGTATAGAATAAAAACTATTTTGGTATCATATTATCAAAAATTACATGAATTCTTAACACATTCACTGTCCAATGACCCACATATATGCCGCAGACTTAATCATTTAGAAGTCCTGTGCACATATGTAAGTAGTATTTAATTACGATTACAACCAGTGCTAATTTGTATACTTTTAGATGTTGAACACCAACTTCTATTGTAGATTTGTGATGGATATGGTGTAAAAACAGCTAAAGCCATTATAACTCGTATATTGGTCATAGAACTCTGCGGAAGTGGGTTAATATACCATATATGGTACATTAAAATCTTATGGGAACGTAGTATACCGAGGGTTGGCCGTATCGTTTGCTACTACAGCAGACAGTGAACGTGTTAACAATTATACAGTATTTTGACATGTTTTGATAAAATTAATATAATGTGATGCAACTAACCATAAAACTTAGTAGACCAGTCAAAATAGTTGAAACACTCCATGCTGGATTCCAAGTATCGGGATGAAAGTCTGATATACTAAGACACAATCGGGTGTTCGTTTTAAAACGTCCATTTGGAGTAATCATATAAATAGAAGGTGGTTTAAAAGGAAACTCCTTTGGAAATACTAATTTACCATGGTAATAACCTCCTTCATATGGTGTCGATTCTGGGCCAGTAACAACATAGTGCCTACAATTTTTAATTACAATATATTTTTAAAACCCTATAAGATACCTCGTCTACCATTCCAGAATATTTGAGGGCAAAGGTTCAGCTGTTATGTAGGGCACTGGGTCTTTTTTCAATCTCATGTAATCTTGTTTCAATCTTGCCGTAGCACTATTTGATTTACGGTTAGACATTATGCATTTTTTTTAACACCATAAAATGGAATGAATAATTAATTATTTTTATGAATTACAATGAAATATGTATTTTTCGTTCTAGAAAATACTTAAGGTTAGAAAACAAGGGAACTGGAAATTTTGACAGGTCGACAATTTAGATGGCCTTGAACAGGTGATTATGCTTTTCCACCACACATTGCAATTCTTACTGTTAAAATAATACCCACAACCACTTTCAATTTTCAAATTGATATCGGTAGAAACAACATAACGTGCAATGCAGAATAAGCACGAAAATGGAAAATTGCTAATATTTTTAGATCAAAATAAAATATTATTGCAATAACAACATTTAAGAAATACTTACATGCAAGCAAAATTTGTAAGAAAATAAAATAATGGAATTTTTGTAGTTGAAAAGTAAAATGATATAAATACCAAATATAAATGTTAAAATACGTATAATATAATTTATAATCTATGTTGTAAGTGTTTTAGCAGCAGAAACCACAGCTCTGAGAATGTCCTGTAAAACCGTGGACGAAACGCCAGCAGTAATTGTGCTCATGACACGGCACCAACTAGGCAACCTAGAGCCAATGTATTCCACATTTTTCAAAAATTATTTAGAAAAAGCTGATTGTACGATGTTTTTATAATTTTGTAGGTAATGCAATGGAGCTATAAGGATAAACTGCTATCTGTTTTTCTCTGGAATGCCCTAAAATCACTATGACGCCTTCTATGAATTTTTGAAATTCTGAAAATGGTAGTTCTGTATTTAATAATAATATAATAATTTTTTTAATATGCTAATGTACAGAGCCGAACTTATATTATTGGAGCCCCTAAGCAATGTATCTCCTTAAATAAAATAACAAAAAAACAATTGTGCAGTTTTAAAATTTTGTCTGTTTACAGGTGCTATATATTTGTTTAAACGTTCTTTATTTGGCAAGGTAAAGTAACAAATAATAAAGACATTTCAGTTAATATCAACAGCAGTAATAATAGTATTACATATTTAAAAAAAACTATACTATCATTGTATCAAATCCGCATAATTAACCTAATTTTTTACACTTACCTAAAAAACTGCAAACCGTTTCCCCTTTGCGGTCAATTTTTACAACTGACCGCATCGCATGCTTTTCAAATGCCTCGAAAATTAGGTTTAACTACTAAAAATTAGATTTAATTTTTTATATTAATGTTTGAATTTGTGAAATATCACAAAACTGACTTTGACCAACTACACAATGGCGCCTGGTTACATTTTTGTGTAGCAGTCGTGTATCTAGTAAAACTATTAGAAGTTTGTCGGCATCGACAGACTCAGAGTTTCATTTTAATTTCGAATATACATGCTGTTCTATTAAAAATAAGTAATTTGATGTCATTTCCGGTGAAACCGGAAGTAGAAATAGTTAAATTTTTAGATCATATAAGGCCTACGAAACATAACAAAATTTAATTTGTTTATCTTATTAAATAAAGAACAAAAAGGAGGGTGCGCCATATTTCATTAATTATTATATAAGTTGAATAACATAAAAACTTGATAACACAAAATATCCGTTATTAAAATTAGAGTTTGCATCTTGCTTTTTTTCTACAAAAACATCTATATATTATATCATTGTAATCACTTAATTTTTATTTATTGCAGTCAAGATCAGTTTTTATTGATATCGCTAATGAGTTTAATCGGTGTTCTTTCACTGTGAATCTTAAATATGTTTCCATCATTTCAACATTGAAAAACTTCGGTAAAAACCCTTTATTTAAGTTAAACTGTTAAACTGCTCTACAGTGACAGTAGATCAAGATTCTAAACTCATGTTTCAGATGTACTTAGTAATACTAAAGTAACAGTCGAGAAATTCTTAAAATAAAAATCATTTTATAAAATAAAGAAATTCCTGAACTGTGATCTGTACAACTGATTTACCCTGAAAGTAATGCCTAAACTGTTTTATGTTTAAAAATGTCTTATGTTTATGTGTAATTATGTACCTACCACTAGATTAATGTAACTAAGTGTAAAATATAATTATGTAATATATGTAATAGTGTACTTAATAATGACTGACTTGTGTAAAAATTTTTGGCACCAATAAATGATACTGATGTTGATATATTTGTGGGACCAATTCCGTCTTTCTGCTCCCTTATTTTTGGCTCACTAATTTTATTTTCCTACCTCTGGTGTTCCGCAAAAATAAAAATATTTATTCTTATTGCGCTTATATTGGGAAGAGAGGACATTTTCGGCTTCTATTTACACTTCTTACGGTCAGTTGCACAAACGATCGTCAACTTTAACAGGCAGTTAACTTTGACAGATGATTTTTTAAGTAAAAAAAATTGTTATTTTCAAATAATTTAGCAGTAAATTGCAATGACCAAATACATTATGACCACAATAATTACCAATAATCACGATTTTTTAAATCCGTAATTTTATTTTAGACCCAAATTCTCAGTTTAAAAATCGTTCCTCAAAGTTAACAGTCCGTTAAAGTTGACAGTCGTTTGTGCAACCGGACGTTAGATTCTAATACGCATCAGCGTTTAGTCTATTGTTTTTCTACGTTTGTGGGCTAAACACTTTGTTTTCCTTTTTATTGTAGTTCCAAACTTCACCGGGAGACGTCAGCCACTTTGTTGGCGATTGCGGATAAGTACTGAAACATATTCTTAGAAATTGGGGGACTTCACTGAAGGTTTTATACAAAATCATTTTCTTTTGTTGCTACGTAGCTTTTAATTTTCTATCAAATACCAGTTTTCAATGAAGGTTTTTTTAGTAAAAGCTATTTTATTGTTCATAAAACGAAGTTTATTTAATATTAAAAATTACGAAATTGCATTATTAAATGTTTGTAAAATGGTGTAATTTGTTCTCGGCGACCTGGCAACACTGCTTGGGCGACAACAGTATTTGACAAGGTTTAATGTTCTGTGATTTGACAGTGACAGTTTGTAGTTCACACAATATAACCTAAAGTTTAGTTTTCGTTTAGAAAATCGAAACTCTTCGAAAAAGAATAATATTATAAAGTCATTAAAAACTTTACACTAATACGCTAAAGTGCACTTTTAAAACGTTGTAATAGCCTGAGTGTGGTGTGCATTTGACCTAGTATAGTATGTAATCAAACGTTACTTGAACGTTTTGTAGGTATATTAACTTTGACCAACCATAATATTTTGATGTAGACGTTTTTCTAAACAACAGTTTTAAAGGACTGCAATAACTTATAATGGGTAACGACAAGAAACGAAGATCTCGTAGCAGAGATAGGAATGATAGGGATAGAGAGAAGAGGATGAAACGGTCTAGATCTCGCAGTAAAGAACGCAGCTATAGAAAATATAGATCACGTTCTCAAGACCGAGATAACAAACATGATGGTGGTAAATACGAAAACCGCTCTGAAAAAGACAAGTACAACAAGATCGATAGAGATAGAGATGATAAGGACAAAAAGATGAAGGAAAATAAGAGGAGATCTTCCAGTCCCGAGGTAGAAGAAATAAAGCCTGAAACCAAGCCAGATGTAAAACAGCAACCACCAGCTAAGAAGGAGCCACTTTCGTTAGAAGAAATTTTGGCAAGAAAAAAGGCTGAAGAGGCTGCGAAAAGCAAAGTAAGTTGAATAGACATATTTAATTTTTGAAGTTGAAAATATTAATTTTGTTTTCAGCCTGTGTTTCTAACAAAGCAACAAAGAGCAGAACAAGCATTAAAACGAAGACAAGAGGAAGTTGAAAAAATTCGAAAACAACAAGAAGAAGAACGTAAAATAGTTCAACAAGCTAAAGCTAGCAGACAGGAAGACAATATTAGAGAGGATTATGATTCCAGAAGAGGTCGAGAAAGAGCAGCTGCAAAAGAAGAAGAAAAACAAAAAGATAAAGATAAGGAAAGAGAATCTGATGCTATAAAAGAGCGGTATTTAGGTCTTGTGAAGAAGAAGCGTAGAGTTCGAAGGTTGAATGATCGAAAATTTGTATTTGATTGGGATGCAGGTGAAGATACATCAACTGATTATAATTCATTATATAAGGAAAGACATCAGGTATGCTTAACTAGAAATGCTGGATCACAAAAAATTGCTTGTAGATAAGTAATTATTTGCGTAATAATTGTAAAATACACATATAGTTTATAGATTTTTGAATTTAAATAACAATCAACGCTTTATTTTACCACCTTCACGACCTACCTTAATATATTAGTCCATAACTGCATTCCAAATTTGAGTTTTTGGATATTTTCTTTTAAGCGTGGAATAGAATTCTGTTATAGCAAAGTACACAGTAGGTGCATTTGGTATTACAAGCTGTTGACGCTTTTTTTGTATTTTTTTCTCAATTGTGTTAAGTAATTGTTTAGAGCTGGTGGGGAGCGGGATCTATAGCGTTTATTCTTGGCGTGAGCGAATGGAGCACGCTCTGTTTGCTTGGTATATTTTGGTCGAGCAGCTGGAGCGCGTTAGAGCAAACATGTAGGTTGGCTGTAAAATTCAAAGAAGTAATAGAGTATCCTCTTTGGTAAAATTTGTTTATATTTTTAATCTAATAAAGGCTGAAATAGTAAGGCAAACTGCAACGGTAAAATGCGCATTGTTAATTCAAGTTACAAAGTTTTTAAACGTTTGCATTTTGTAAATTTATTTTTTAAAGTGCACTTTTTTTTCCGTAGAATATTCAATCAAAACTAAAATATAGCTAAATACGTTTAATTATTTAGAAATTTTTCTTTTCAATTATCAGAAAAAAACGTGAATATAAAGGTTTCCACAAATTTTTTCCACTTTAAAAATGATGGACAAGGTATGGAGTATTTTTGGAAATAAAATATTTTTAACTCTATCTGGTAAACGGATCGACTGAATCCAATTTTTTTAACGTAGGAAGATTTTTTCACCTTTAAAATGATGTATGACAAGGTAGGGGATGCTATTTGAAATTTCAAAGTAAGGGTGGTTGGGGGTGAAGGGGTGAAACCTAAAGCTTAATCAATATTGATTTTAAACTTCCTCCTCTATCTAAATCGACGTGTTTTTTGTTTAAATCAAATTTACTTAAAATCATTAGTTATTGAGGCTGGCCAGTTTTGAAATGAAAAACACTGTATAAATATATATTGTAGGAGTACTATTACAATTTTGTAAAACTACATTATTTGTAGGTGCAATTCTTTGGTCGTGGAAACTTAGCAGGTATAGACATTAAAGCTCAAAAGCGTGACCAAAGCAAATTTTATGGAGAATTACTAGAAAAACGGCGAACTGAAGCTGAAAAAGCTCAAGAAAAAATGAGGCTTAAAAAAGTTCGCCGTAAAGAAGAGAAACAGTTGTGGGATGACAGACATTGGTCAGAGAAAGATGTCAGTGAAATGACAGAAAGAGATTGGCGTATTTTCCGAGAGGATTATAATATAACTATAAAAGGAGGCAGAATTCCTGAGCCTATTCGTAACTGGACTGAATCAGGCATTCAGAAAGAGTTATTGGAAATTGTAGATCAAGTAGGATACAAAGAACCGACTCCTATACAGAGACAAGCAATTCCCATTGGCATGCAGAATCGAGATATTATTGGTGTTGCAGAAACTGGCTCAGGTTAGTTTCAAATTATTTTAAAAAACTAAAGTTTTACAAATGCCGATCTAATTTTCTTTATTTTAGGCAAAACATTGGCATTTCTTATACCTCTTCTATCTTGGATCCAATCCCTACCAAAGATTGAGCGCACAGAAGATGCAGATCAAGGTCCTTATGCTATTATTCTAGCACCAACTCGTGAATTGGCACAACAGATTGAAGAAGAAACTATGAAATTTGGACAGCCCTTAGGTATCCGTACCGTAGTTGTTGTCGGTGGTCTTAGTCGTGAAGAACAGGGCTTCAGACTACGAATGGGTTGTGAGATTGTTATTGCGACGCCAGGACGTCTCATTGATGTTCTAGAAAATCGTTATCTGGTTTTAAATCAGTGTACCTATATTGTCTTGGATGAAGCCGATAGAATGATTGATTTGGGATTTGAACCTGATGTACAACGTATCCTGGAATATATGCCTGTAACAAACTTGAAACCTGACTCCGAAGAAGCGGAGGATTCTAAGGTTAGTAGGTGTATTTAAGTGAATATAGAATTTTGTTTAATACAATTTTAAGTACACTTTCTTAATATAAAATTTTTTAACATTTAACAGAAAAAGTTTGTTTAATCTGTAGAAATACAGCTTTTGCAGATTTTACGTGTGAGGTCGGCAAATGTTAAATTTACCGAAAAACATTGAATAGCCTGGCAATGCCACAACGAAATTTCAAAAATAAAACATATTCAGAAAGCCTAAAAGGCGAATAAGAAAATTCAAAAATATACTTACACAACTACACTTACAACTTTTATTTAAAAGAAGGAGATATCTATCATCTAGTATGTACATCCAAAAGCATTTGCTTGCATAAGCACTTTTCTCAAATTGGCATGACTAAGATATATAGTAGATATTAGTTGTAAACGGCATTATATCTATACTTTCAGTATAGGGAAGTAATGATTTCATGAAAATTTTCATTTGAGATTTTGATGAAAATTCGTGGTTTGGATCTCTAGGAATTGAAAATAGTGGTTTAAAAAACCGGTATGTGGGCGTGCCTCGTAACACCGAAAGTATGGTCTGATTTTGATATGCTCTGGCATGCACGATTATTTGAAAAATGTATTAACAAAAAGAGCTTTTAAAAAAACGAAACTGGAAGCAGAAGTTAGACATGTTTTTTTTGTAGCATTATGTTTTTTTTTTTATTGGTATAGGTTTTACAATCTGTCATTTATTGACAATAAGTAAATTGTATGACTTATCCTAACATGCATGTCTTGAAGGAAATAGTTCAATAACAAATTCTTTATTTAAATATGGTTAATTTGATCTAGAGTTGGTTAACACAACACCTCAACTCACGCACAATCACTCAAATCGGTTTGAAAGACCTGCTGGCCTGAATCTTTTAAGTCTGGGCTCTTCTTCTTCGTTATCTAGCAGGCATTCGACTAGGTTGTTGGGGTGGCCACTAATCTGATTATGATAGTGCACGCTGTAACGCTGTATTTCTTCGTTAATAGTTGGTATGCCTAGGTCTTGGCGTATGATTTCATTGGGCACATACCAAGGTGCATTCACCATGGTTCTTACCGTTTTAGCTTGGAAGCGTCTCAATATTTCTATGTTTGAATTAGTTGCTGTTCCCCACAGCTGGATGCCGTAGGTCCAGGTTCGTTTGAGTATGGCTGTTTAAAGTAATATTTTATTATCCAGAGACAATTGCGAGCTACGTCCTAAAAGCCAGTACATTTTCCGATTCTTTTCGCGTAGTTGTTTGCTTCATCCAGATTGTTCTTTGTTTTTCTTTTTGGAAATAAATGTTATTATTATTATTATTATTATTATTATTATTATTATTATTATTATTATTATTATTGTTATTATATGTTTTTTCCATGTCAGTCTCCTATCAAGGTGAATTTCCAAGTATTTGGTACTGTCTGCTTGTGGGACTAACTGATTGTTGAGTAATATAGTTGGACAGGTTTCTCGTCTTGTTGTAAAAGTTACTTGAACACATTTCGATTCATTAATCTTGATATGCCACTTTTAAACCATTGTTGTAAAGTATCTAAACTGCGACGAACATCGCCCAAAAACGAATTGCCAAATTAGTATAAACTAATATTAGAATAGGACTAGAGGAGTATAATGTTACTATTTATGTGAATTATTGAAAGAATGAAAACTGAAATATTTTCTAAATAATGGAAATTTTCAAAAAAATGTTGGTCCAAAACTTGTTTAAAATCTTGTAGACCATGCTGCTTGGAATGAGCTACAATTTGGTTGTTGTCCCAGCCGCGAATTTTTCTGTAACGCCTTCAATGAATTTTTGAAAACCGAAAATTCATGCTGTTTTATTTAATAAATGGGGGGGGGGGCGATAAAACAATGCATTCAAAAACAAATTGCTCATGAGTGATAGTAGAATAAGATTTAGAAGTTCGTTTTTTAGTGGAACGATATTTAGAACGTTAATTTGCCCTTCCCACTCAATTTTTGGCTAACGAATTTTCTCTTTGGTTTCTGGTTTTCTTGAGTTTTAAGGCATCTTTTTCTAAATAGTCAAAAACCGATTTTTTTCTCGCATAAAAATTTATTTCACCAAGCTAATGTACAATGTACTCTACTATGTACATTAATTTTGTACGGTACGGAATACAGTGTCGGGATCCCGGCTAGTTTTCAGGATCAAAAACTAGCCGTTTTTTTACTGCAGGGAATGCAGCTTATGATTTTGTAGTGACAATTCAGCCGACAAGCGTCGGAAAGAGCGTTTTCTGCTACTGGAGCATTTTGTACCAGCATCACATAACTTGATGACGCTACTTTTGGACGAACTATTATTTCTGCGGCATTATTTTCAAAATTCTAACAAAAATACAGAATATGTACAATTTTTAAAATTTTGTTACCAAAATAAAAAAATTTTTTTAATAAAGCTTAAAGTTAACGCATAAAATTGAGTTTTTTATTATAGTGGGTTAGACCCTGAATCAATACCGGGATTCCGGGATTATTCATGTTCGAAATTTTGTCTCGGAATTGTATTTCCTAGTATGAGGTATCTTAGACCCATGCATAGTCTGAGCGGTGAACCGGTATAATTGGAAACGTTTTTAAGTTGTAGTTGTCTGCTCTCCAACGTCAGTGATAAGCCTTAGCAGCAGAAGTAGGTTGTCCATAAATAAATGCGTTAAATGAATTGTAACTTTGTTTACAACAAGTTATAAATATTCAAACATGAATTCAGCCTAAATTTGCACTGCACAAAATAATTCTAAGATCGTTCAAAATTTTCAAAAGAGCAACGCTGTCTGTATGGGGCGCCAAGTGTAGAGTGAAAATTTGCTGTGCTTTTCACGGTATTTAAGGCAATTTGTCCCAATATTTATTATATATACACATTTAGCTAAATGCTTTTTATTCTAATAAATCGTTGTAGATTTAAATAAATCCTTAAATATTTGGTTTAAATATTCCAATATTTAATAAAGCATTAGAGATTTAAATAAATCTTAAAACATTTACTTTAAATTTTCAAATATTTAGTAAATCTTTATGTATTTAGATAAATCTGCACATATTTAATGTAAATCTTTCAATATTTAATAAATATTCGCAGATTTAAATAAATCTTTACCGATGTAAATAAATCCTTTTAGATTTAAATAAATATTTCAACATTTAATTTTAAGCTGTCATATTTAATGTTAAACTGTCATATTTATTTGACCTTGGTAGACCCAGCCTACATAGCAGACCAAGACCGTTTACACTGGTGGTAACGTTCAATAATTATGAACGGTTTCCGTATTTCAAGAATTTGTACAATTAATGTTAGTTCAATCATCAATAACAACATAAACATTGCATTACTTAGTGTTTATACAATGAAAGTTTCCTCAACATTCCCTTGAGAATGTAATTTTAAGTCTGTTTGGTTTAGCGTCGAACGCTCCCACCATGACCCTACCTTGCGCCTTACTACCGATATAAACGGTCTTGGTGTCCTAAGCAGGCTGGGCTCACCAAGGTCAAATAAATATTTATTAATTCCAGCTTTACTTCGTTAAAGTCCATAGTTAATGAGTATCTGTATATAAAATACTTAATTACTTTAACAATATCTATTTATTTTAACCTTATACGTATTTCGGCATGTTTACATGCCATTGTCAAAGGTTATATGAAAAAGTAAACAGTTAGTGTTGTTATAGCAATAGAACTTTGTGACTTATCTGAATGAGCAAATTGATCTCTTAAATTCTCCTCTACTGGACATTTTGGAATAAGAAATCAAGTCATCTGCAGACGATTACCAAGATAAGTCACAAAGTTCTATTGCTATAACAACACTAACTGTTTACTTTTTCATATAACCTTTGACAATGGCATGTAAACATGCCGAAATACGTATAAGGTTAAAATAAATAGACATTGTTAAAGTAATTCAGTATTTTATATACAGATACTCATCAAATAAATATGACAGGTTAACATTAAATGTGACAGCTTAGAATTAAATGTTGAAACATTTATTTAAATCTGTAAGGATTTATTTATATTGGTAAAAATTTATTTAATATTGAAAGATTTAAAACAAATATGTGCAGATTTGGCTAAATACATAAAGGTTTACTAAATATTTGAAAATTTAAAATAAATGTTTTAGGATTTTTTTAAATCTCTAATGCTTTAATTAATATTGGAATATTTAAACCAAATGTTTAAGAATTTGTTTATATCTAGAATGATTTATTAAAATAAAAAGCATTTAGCTAATTGTGTGTATAATGTATATATAATAAATATTGGGACAAATTGCCTTAAATACCGTAAAATGCACAGCAAATTTTCACTTTACACTTGGCACCCCATATGTCTGGAATGTGTTTTAAATATTCTGTTTAGACAATCAAGTGGGAAACAAATACCATCAAACATATTTAACAGTTTTTCTCAACTTTGAGGTATTAATATTTAATTATGTTTAGTTTCATAATTTTGTGTAAAATTTGAAAAAGCTTCAACCCACTAAGGATGCAATAGTACAGGAAAATAATAATTTTTTTGGGCTGTTTTAAGAACTGTCATATTGCGGAATGCAGAAGTGAACTATTGAATTCAGGTTCAGTTTATAAATACGTAATTATTGGTAGATACATTCTTTAGAAACATCCTGAGTAACATAGGGTATGATCAAGGATGAAACAAAAAAAATTTGGTGAGGAACCTTCCCAGAAAATGTAGAAACAGTACAAATTAAAAGACACAAAAATGGTTGAAATAACAATTTAAAGGTAATAACTTGAATATTATATTGAATGCAATGTACTTTAAAAAGTCAAATAGAAAACAGCTAGTTTATTAGTTTTCGTATATGTAATTGGTACAAATATATTTTTTGGATCTCAGGATCATAATTTATCAAAATTCTTAATGGGAAAATAAATATGTATGTACATTATCTACTTTGTGTGGAACTAGATACGGGGACCTACAGCTTTAGGTAAATTACGAACAATCGGTAGCTTTACTTTGCCGATACCACTTCTGTTTCCAAAGAACTCAAAAAGCAAAACTAGCAAATTCTATACATAAATAAAATGAGTTTCTGATCTCTACTATTGAAATAGTCATACATTTTTTGTTTCTTTGTTAACAACGAAATGAAGGGTTCGTCTGAACACGCCACTTGTTGTTGTTAATTTTCCGTAGATTCATTTAAAGCTGCTCTTTTAGCTAGCTCAGTTTAAAATAGAAAGTTAATCAAATTTTATTTGTTATATTAGGTAAATTAAAACAAACCTGTATTTGACACAATATTTGATACTAGTTTGCAAAATATTTTATTTTGGAAGCTCAATTTTAGAGAATTGAAAGCCAAAGCTTTCTTCATGTTTTCTGTTGAATTAACGCTACCTAAAGGTACTACTTGTCTCGATCCAAATTAAAAATTTTACATATTAATTAGCTTTTGTCACATGTTCTGCTTAAGTATTATAATGTTGAATAACTAACCAAGACACTTAGTAAACATAATAAAATAGTTGAAACACTCCGTACTGGTTTCCAAATTTCTGGATGTGCGTTTGATATACTAAGACAATTTAGTATTGGTGAAAAAGCGGCTATTTGCAGTAATCATGTAGGTAGATGGAGGCTAAAAGGAAATTCTTCTGGAAACACTAATTTACCATGATAATATCTTACTTCATATGGTATTGATTCTGGGACAGTAAGGACCTAATGCTTAAAATTTTTAACTCAAACATATGCTTTTATAATTATACAAGACAACCCATATTTCCTGTCCCATATCAGAATATTTGAAGGCAAAGGTTCAGCTTCTGTGTGGGGTACAGGATCTTTTTTCAGTCTCATGTAATCCATTTGCAATGTTCCAACAGCTGTTTTTCGTTTTTTATTTTTAAACATAATGCATAAACAACGCTATATTTAATATGTGTGTAATGTATTGGATGCATTGCGCAGGTACGGAAAGTAACGCAGCGCAATGTCTTTTGGAAAACCAGTTGTTATTTAGTTGGGGTTGAATAAAGTTAATTTGTGATGTGCTTTAATATTTAATTAAATACTCTAACCCTAATACATAACAAGGTGTATGAAAGGTATAGTTTTTCTTTTAAAAAATGAGAGGAAGTTAAAACAACAACCAACTGGAAATTCCAGAAGTTGACTCAGGTGACCTTGATTTAGTGTTCTGCACTTTTCCACCATAATGTAGTGCTTCACTGCATTACTTGCTTGTCTCAATATTGTAAGGAGGTATTGCAGAGCTCAAAATAAGACAAAAGTGTTTATAACCCTATGTTGAAAAATATACTCTTCTGAGGTTTGAGTGTCATTGTCATTGTTCATGGTTGTTAGTAATTTTACAATTTAAATAATAAAACTGCTAACATGTTTCTATAGCAGCATAGAAAAATACTTGAATTTTATTTGTCTCGAATTGTATCCATATACTGCAATAATATGCGTGGTCTTGTGACTACTAGAAAACAATTCCCTAAACTGTCTGCAATTCACGCAATTAAATTAAACTTTCTATGAGACTCTTCTAACTTTCTCAGGGTCGTTATTTAGTTTGTAAAATAAGTTATTTAAATTAATTTCTAATAGAAATAAACACACACAACGATATCAACTTTACAAAATAAGGTTTTATTTAATAAATGAATTTCTAAATGTGTTTTCCGAAAAATCAAATCAGTTTTACTAATTACTATCGTCTTTTTTTAAAATAGAACACTTATCTTAGCGTCTCCTTATTAGGATATTCTTCGCTCGAGCAAAACGCTGAGTGTCCAACTTCTGTTTCGCTCTGCTGGTTTCTCAAGTAACCACAAATACTCGCCTTTAATCTGAATCTTCTTCTGCTCTGTTTTATATTATTTCCAACTTGGTCTCTTACCACCATCGCAAACAAAGAAACTTTCTCGATCACCTTTTACTTGTAATACTTCTGGATTTACTTATACTTCGTTGTATTTTGTTCTTATATACTCGTAATTATTTTTATATAGCTTTTAGACTCGTTTTTTCCTCTTTTTTCTTCCAGAGGATCTCAATTCTCTGTATTTATTTACAAAGACCAGCCGTAACTGTCTAAAAACAAATTCTCTCTTCTTTTGTCCTCCTTCTATGATTCCCATTTTTTTAACAAACACATAAATCACATGCCCATGAGTATCCTTTTTATATGTTTGTCATTTTGACACTGACATCCTGGCTGACATTTATCGACGCACAATCAAGTAAGTTTAAAACTTCTTATAAATTAAACCTTTTGAACAATTCTGAACTAAATTATAATTACAATTAACATAAATAAAATTCGTATCAATCTGTTGTGTTTTTCTTTTCTTTCAGTAAAAACAAACCATATGAACAATAACAATTATTAGAGTTTATAACAAGAATTATAGCAAAAATACGCAACCCTGAGTTTAAAAGTTAGAGTATCAAAACCTTACAGTGTTCATAAAACTCCAATCACAAATAGAATTGCAGCAAGCACTTCAAAAACTGCTCTCCAGGAATCACAATACTCCAGACAAATCAAACACCTCTAAATATCATAGCAATACATATATAAAAGCACAAAGGTTTTTTTTCTCCGGTTCCTCCAGCAGCTACCGCTTCACCAATTTGGACCATTTTTTTTTAAATGAAAGGTCTCTATCCACAGATGGAACATGAAACATTTTTATATTTTTATTCTACGTCGATTTTTTAATAATAATTATTTTAATTTATATTATATATGAAGGTCGGCTAGACGCGCGTCACTTGGGGCGCCCTCTACAGTAACGTCGCGTGTCATTTTTGGAACTAATGCATCACGTGACTTGACATTTCGCCGGTTCTATCAACGCTGTCTGTCAGTGCATTGTGTGCTGGGGTAACACTAGTTAATGATTAATCTTCTTAGCGTTCCAATCTGTTACCGGATTTTGGCAACCATAATGGCTATTCTTGTTTTGTTAACCGCTGCCTTAAAGAGCTCCGTTGTGGTTTTACCATACCATTGCCTGAGGTTTTTCAGCCACGATATATGCCTTCTACCTGGTCCCCTTTTTCCCTGGATTTTCCCTTGTAATACTAATTGTAGGATACCATATCTTTCTGTGTTTCTCATTATATGCCCTAGGTATTCTAATTTTCGTTTTTTTATAGTTTTAATTATTTCGGTTTCTTTCCCCATTCTTAGCAATACTTCCGTGTTTGTGACATGGTCGACCCAGAAAATCTTTAACATGCGGCGATACGACCACATTTCGAAGGCTTCCTTTTTTTGCATGAAGCTTCTGTCAGAGTCCATGATTCTGCTCCATACAGGAGTGTGGAGAAAACGTAGCATCTTATAAGTCTTATTTTTGTGTTCATTGTTATATCATGGCTGCACAGAACTTTCCTCATTTTAATGCCGATCTGGCCTTGGCTATTCTGCATTTTATTTCCACAGAATGATCCCATTGTTCTGTTATGGTACTTCCTAAGTAAGTATATTTATTGACTTTTTGTATTTGTTCCTGATCAGCATGTAATTGTCCCGGAGGTGCAGGGTTTTTGGAAATCACTATATATTTGGTCTTCTTGCAGTTTAATTTTAGGCCATAGTTCTTACTAGCTTCATTAACTTTGGTAAGCAGAGTTTGCAATTCTTCTAAGTTGTTTGCGAAAATTACTGTATCGTCCGCGAAACGTATATTATTCATACTCTTGCCGTTAACTGATATTCCGATTTCTGTATCTTGTAGTGCTTCTTTAAAAATTTCTTCTGAGTACAGATTGAATAAGACCGGCGACAATACACAGCCTTGTCTTACTCCACGTTGTATTTCTATTGAGTCTGTTATGTGACCTTGTACTCTTAGTTCTGCCACTTGCTTCCAATATAAGTTGGTAATTATTTGAATATCTTTATGGTCTAGCCCTGTTCTCTTTAAAATTTCAATCATTTTTTGATGTTGCACTAGATCAAAGGCTTTTTGGTAATCCAGAAAACATGCGTATACATCGCAATTAACGTCCCTACATCTTTGGAACAACACTTGTATGCAGAATAACGCTTCGCGCGTTCCTATTGCCTTTTGGAATCCAAACTGGGTGTCTCCTATCTGATCTTCGCATTTCTTATATATTCTGCCGTGTATTATTTTCAGAAACGTTTTCAGCAGGTGACTCATTAAGCTTATCGTATGGTACTCATTACATGTTTTAGCGCTATCTTTCTCCGGAAGAGTAATAAAAGTTGAATTTAGCCATTCCTTCGGTATTACACCTGTGTCATAAATTTTATTGTATAATTGTGTTAGCAAGTGAATGCTTTCGTCACTTAGTTGTTTAAAAACCTCAATATGCATTAGGTCCGGTCTAGCCGCTTTTCCATCTTTCATTCTTGAAATAGCTGTTCTCACTTCATCTGTTGTTATTAACGGGCCTGTTAGGATTTTAGGTATTATAGGTTTATCTAGTCGTTCGCCACTGAATAATTTTCTTATATATTCTTCCCATGTCTTCAGTTTTTCATGAATATCGATAATAGTATTCCCTTTATCATCTACTAGGGTTCCGGACTTTTTTGTTTTATAAATGCCTGCTGCTTCTTTGATTTTCTTATATTTATTATGAGAGTCATGTAACGCTTCTAATTTTTCAATTTCTTCACATTCTGTCTAACCAATTTTCTTTGGCTTCTCTAATTTTTTGCTTTATTTTTCTGCTAATACTAGTGTATTGGTTTTCATTTATATTTTTCATCCGTCTTCTTTGATCCATTAGTTGTATTATCTCTTCTGTCATCCATTCCTTTCTCTTTTTCACTGTTTTCTCTTGTTTCAGAAGTTTCTCAGTGGTTTCGTTTATTGCTTGTTTTATTTCTTTCCAGAGTTCATCTATTCAAACTAATTTTTTATTTTTTATTGTTTTAAATTTTTCTTCCAATTCTTGCCGTACCTGTTGTGCTATTGCTTGATTTTTTAACTTTGATATATCCATACTTGTATGAGTTGTACTCTTTTTTATACGTTTTAGTGTTGTTTTGACCACTGCTACTATTGGGTTGTGGTCTGATCCCACGTCTGTCCCTGGATAGGTCTTTACTGTAGTAATACTGTTTCTAAATCTCTTATTAACCAAAATAAAATCAATCTAATTCCTTACGATATTATTCTTGTTATCTGCGGGACTTCTCCATGTGTACAGTCTCCTTGGTGGGAGTTTGAAAGTTGTATTGGTGGCAACATATTGTTCTTCTGAGCAGAATTCTGCTAGACGTTCTCCTCTAGGATTTCTTTCGCCTAAACCGTATTCCCCTATATATTCTCCTTCTTTTCCATGTCTAATTTTATCATTAAAATCCCCCATTATAATTATGAGTTCGTTCTTCTTTATTTTATTTATTACTTCTGTAATTTCGTTGTAGAATTTCTCTATTTGCTCATCTTCCTTGTCTGCGGTTGGGGCATACACTTGTATTATGTGAATATTAGTTGGTTCCGCTTTTATTTGTACTAATAATACTCTATCAGATACTGGGATGAAGTTATATAGGGACCTCTTTGTATTTTTTGCTACGATTAGTCCCACTCCGTATTGATTCCGACTTTCTTCGCTTCCTGAATGATACACCACATAGTTGTTTATTTCGCATTGCCCGCTACCAGGTCATCTCATTTCGCTGATACCCATTAGATCTTCATTCTTTCCATTTCCTTAATGGTGTTATGAATCTTTCCTGCTTGGAACATGCTTCTCACGTTCCAAGTAGCTAAACGTGTTTTACTTGTATATGTATGCTTGAGTGTTTTGACTACTTTCAATGCATTCCCCCCGGAGATCCGATTGGGGGAATTGATACTCTGGAACATTTTGTATTGAACTTCGCCATTATGTTGTATACTAGGGATATCCATCAGGAACTTTAATGTTGTCGTTTCCCGTTGCGTTCAACATCCTATGCCATTGACCATACATTTGGTTCGTTCTCCTTTAGATGCACTTTCATGCACCAAAGGCAAGAGGGTGCCCTTAACTGTACTCGCTCATCCACCCTATGATATAGGCTGTCAGCTCGATACAGGTAACCGCTTATACCGACGGTTTGTTCGGCATTTCTTCTCCAGGCCGTTGGAACTCTCACTTCTCTTCCGCCCTCGAGTTGGTGCTAGTTTTGGTCCGCCCCGTATATTTAATTTCTCCGGTACTCTCCGTATCTGACGGGCCTTCCCCGATCCGCCACCTGGGGAGGCGCCCGATGGGGGTCTAGCAACCCCACACGGGTGATAAATCCATCCATACATATATAAAAGCACAAAGGGTTTTTTTCTCCCCTTCCTCCAGCGGCTACCGCTTCACCAATTTGGACCATTTTTTTTTTTAAATGAAAGGTCTTTGTCTACAGATGGAACATGAAACATTTTTATATTTTTATTCTACGTCGATTTTTTAATAATAATTATTTTAATTTATAATATATATGACGGTCGGCTAGACGCGCGTCACTTGGGGCGCCCTCTACAGTAACGTCGTGTGTCATTTTTGGAACTAATGCATCACGTGACTTGACATTTCGCCGGTTCTATCAACGCTGTCTGTCAGTGCATTGTGTGCTGGGGTAACACTAGTATGATTAATAACCTGTTATTAATAGCAGACTTCTATTTATGATGAAAAGAGATGGAATGGTCTATAGCAACTCCTGTAACCCCAGTGTTATCTTTTGTTGTGCCTTGAATGACATTGACAGATTTGTTTTGACAAGGGTGGGGACAAGTTGTCAATTTAGTAACTTCCATATAAATAATGTTAAAATCTGATTATGCTATTACCTGGCAAATTTTTCAGTTAAGGCGTAAGTTTGCCATACTTACAAAAAGTAATTTTGTAGCTGCCTTTTGCTATTTTTAACATAACAACCTGAAACGTTAGTAAACAATCAATGTGACTAGAAACAAAATTGTCAAAACTGTTTCTGTCCTCTTGTTCTTAACAAAACTTTTACATTATAACCTCAGCAAAATAATTACTCATTTATGCTGGTATATATTTACAGGTACTTCTTGCAAACTATAATAGTAAGAAAAAATATCGCCAAACGGTGATGTTTACAGCTACTATGCCTCCAGCAGTGGAAAGACTGGCACGTACATATTTGCGGCGACCTGCTGTTGTCTATATTGGTAGCATAGGCAAACCTGTAGATCGTGTAGAGCAAATTGTGCACATTGTGACAGAAAATGATAAACGACGCAAGTTAATGGAATATCTCAACAAGGGTATTGAGCCACCCATCATCATCTTTGTGAATCAAAAGAAGGGTGCAGATGTACTAGCTAAGGGCTTAGAAAAATTGGGACACAATGCATGTACATTGCATGGTGGTAAAGGACAAGAACAACGTGAGTACGCCTTGGCTAGCCTTAAGTCCGGTGCCAAAGATATTTTGGTTGCAACTGATGTGGCTGGTAGAGGTATCGATATCAAGGATGTATCTGTGGTTATAAACTATGATATGGCAAAAACCATTGAAGGTAAATGCATGTATTTTAAACACATCAGATGTATTTATGTAATTTTTGTTTTTAGATTATACCCATCGTATTGGTCGAACTGGTCGTGCTGGTAAAACTGGTATTGCTGTCAGTTTTTGTACTAATGACGACTCCGCTTTATTCTATGACCTAAAGCAAATGGTGTTAGCCTCCCCAGTATCTACCTGTCCTCCAGAACTTATGAATCATTCAGAATGCCAAGTACGCCCTGGTAACCAACCTAAACGTCGCCGAGACGAAATGATTTTTGCATAATTTAGAATTTTATGATATTGTTGTAGTTTGTGATTGTAATAATCTTTCTGCTGCTTACTAGTTCAGTAGTTGAATTTTCAAATAAATTTAATGTCTTTATAAGTCAGATTATTTAGTTTTAAGTAGCGGCACAACGTGTTTCAAAATCTTTCTTGTTTACTTACAATAGGAGAATTGTGTGGGGATAAGCTGGGTTTGATAATTTCTCTTTAATCATCGTTTCTACTTGCTGGACTATAATGACTATTGTCTTGCGAATTCCAGTAATTTGGGCTACATACAAATTATACGAGAACATGGTCAGGGTTGAGTATGCAAAATATGCGTAATGCATTTTGTCTTTGAAATTGAGGTCTAGACACTAAACTTTATAAAACAATGTATGGTGCCAGCTTCGGCAGTGGTCACGACATTCACCCTACACCCTCTAAGCTAAGTTACAAGGAAAGACAGGTTAGCCGGCTCAAGATAAGATACCACTGAATCTATGTTTAGAAATAACATATTACAATATAGAGCACCACAATTTAATAAAAAAGTGTATAGTAAAAGATTTCTGTTAGGGGCGGGTAATAGAGGAACGGTTAAAGTCACTGGTTTTGGCACTACTCTACCCAATGTGCGTGGGTTCGATTTCCTGGCATGGTGATTGACAATGTGTACGTGTGTATAAATTTGTGCATATTAGATGCTCCCCCCCCCCCATAAGTGTAGGTTAAAAATACAACAGCATAATGGCATGCAACCAAGATATTTCATAGCCAAAACTCGAGGGTTTCAAAAAACAATATGCGATTTTGCTCCATATACACTGCATATATTTCGTAGCTTGTAGCATATGAAAAATAAAAACGTTAGATGTACTACAGGGTATTTCGGATAAATTATTCTTATACCTAAAGACTGTGCTTCAATTTAAAACGTGAATTATCGACAATAGAACCCCCTTTTTCAATACTGGTGTGTAGATTTGGCAAGGGCTACATGTTTAGGATTCAATATTTATAATAAAGAATGTCCATAAATAAAGATTTGGCACAGCTTCTTATTTTTGGACTTAACAAAAAAAGGAGACAGTTCTAACCATTTCAAAGTGTTGTAAATAAGTGCTTTATCACACAGGTATCCTTCCTGGTGATTTGTCTTGACAATCTGATCTAACAAAATATTGCTTATCATAATTATTGTAAATGATTTGTATCTATTCATAGAATGAGAAAACAAAAATTTTTTGCCATATTTGCCATTGAGAAAATTTTTTATGTATTGTCATGATGTTTCGTCTACAATGCCAGTAAGCGCCGAAAGACCATTATTTAAGTAGAATGATTCAAAGGCCCTATTATTTATTTATGTCTCTATTTCCAAGGCTAGGGATTAAAGTAAGCATATACCAACTATTTATGTTTACTATTGGTTTAATAACTAGAGCGAATTTATGCAAGAAGTAGAAAATAGAATTATGAAAGAAAACAGAACCTTCTTCGCCATGAGACATTCTAAAGTCGCCAGAGTACGAATAAGTGCAAAAGACCAACTGTTTAAATATGCGAAATGGGAACCCTGACAAAGGAAATAAAAGGTTTGCTGGTCATATTCGAGTGGAAAAGACAGAAAAATTTGTGGACCTGTACAGTAGGATGACATGTGGAGAATATGCTACAATTTTGAGTTATACGAGATCTATGATGAACCAGATAAAGTAGCAACTGTTACAGTACTACACCTACTGAGGTGGGCAAGCCATGTAGAAATTATGGAAATGGAACGAGTAGTTCCCTTTTCCTTGTAAGGCACAACCCATTAGTGAAATTTGGTCGTTCCGGTGGAACTCCTTAAATCCATTTCTTGGTGGATTAGTCCCTGCAATCTTCTGCTTTCGTTTTCTTTAGAGTTTGTTTTTTAAATGCGGTCCCATAAGAAAACAAAAGTTGACAGTTGAAAATAAACAATAGCAGTAGTAATACCAAATTTGATAAAAAATGTAGATTCAGTATAAAAAAGTGAGCACAAAAGTTCACAGTTTTTCTAATTTAACCGTCGTCATATCTCTTCAAATAAGCAAGATCACGATAGTTAACACACAATTTGATACAACCTGTATATTAACCAAACGTTATAAACTAGCATCTTAAATAGTTATGTATAGGTACATTTTATTGTCAGTATTCTTATTGAAAAATAAAAATAAATTATAAAAATAAAATTGTCTGAAATTTGTTTCACATACAGTAAGCATTGAAAAATTTAGTAACAGTACATTTAAACTAATAATAGTTTGTTTAACATCATCCTTGAAATTCATACTGTTTACTATTGTTATGGCTTTCCTTTGTAATCTAAAAATATCTTTAGCGGCAACAGTGTCCCCCAAATGTTTATTGCATATTAGATTGAAAAAGTGCATAATATGCCATAAGCAGCATGTTATGCGGAATGCTAGTTTTTAAGTTACGCAACGCTTTGGACAATTTTTTACTGACGAATTCAATATGGCAATTCCATCTCAGCACCGAGTCATTAAAAATACCTACAAACTTGATGCAATTTGATTTATTTATGCCAGTTATTCCACTTACGAAAAATATCGCATTTGTTCAGTTTTGTCTTTATTTAGGCATAAAAAACTACTGTCAAACCATCTTTGTGACAGTGCAGCTGCTTCACTCATCTTATCGATTGCCCTAAGCAAACTACGGCTATTGTTTAAAATTGTAGTGTCATTCGCAAAGAGTACCACATTAACATCTGGGACCGTTTCCGGAAGGGCATTTATATAAATGATAAATAGAAGGGGTCCTAGAACTGAACCTTGAGGAACACCATGTTCAACTTTTAAAACCATAGACAACTCATTCTTTAAACATGTTAGTTATTAAAAGTCTCATTTAGAATCTGACATGTAATTTTTTTAGAGGGTCGACGAGCTTTCTTTTCCAACCCTCTTGGTACCGTCAAGTATTCTAGCAGACAATGTTAGACAATCTTACTTCTTAGGCAAATGAACCATCAGCAGTATGGTTGCCATAACCTTTCCAGCAGCAGTTTTAAACTTTTTTGGACCTGAAGACTCCACTGCATTAATTCCTGTTTACATTCTGGGTCATAAGGACGAACCCAACATCTCTAAACTCTCTCTTGAAATGTCTACTCGAACTTCTTTTTGAAACGACGTTAGCATTCATGGCATCCAACGTGCACAATCTTCAGAGATATCCTCAAATGGTTGTTAAGGACTCTTCCATGTGATAAAAGTTGTTTACAAAGATGACAGAACAGTATAATAATATTGAAGTGCATACCGCATCATAGCTATAAGTAGATATATATATTGCCACTACACTCGTAGCATCCTTTTAGGCTATTGTCGCAGTATGGTAGGTCTCATTGAATGAGACTGCTCTTGGGTAACAGCCTTAGACGAATAAAAGTGTGGGTGGCAGTAGTTTTCAATTTTTACTACTAATGTGGGGAAGAGATGGATTGGCCAAACGTTATATTGTGCATTGAATGGTGGAACCATATGGTAAGACTCGGCTTGATTATGCCTGAGATTGTCATCAGATGCGACTGAATTTGATTTGGGGCAGAAGTTGAAGGCAAGGCCTCAACTGAAGTGCTCTGGATGCCTACCTGCTAAAAGAAAGGAGTTACGATTATTGAAAAGATTGCTACGTTGAAGACAATCTCGATTAAAATGCCTGCTTGGACAACAGTAACACAGCTGGATAAAACCGTGGCAGTTTTGCGGGGCGTTGCTCTCTTACAACGAGGTTTCTGTTTTCTCGCGGAGCGGAGAAGATACTTTCTTCCATGTCCTTCTCAATGCTAGCGGTCATTAGTTCGTCGGTGGAGCCAGGAACATGTATTCCTAAATGCGGTCGGAGTGTGTTGGCTTGACCAATTTTATCAGAATTGAAATCTAATTCGCGGACGATCAAACTTCTGCAGGATGTGGTTGCAAAATACATTCTAGGATAACGATAAGGTTTTCACCGGGAAGTGGCGTGTCTTGATAAGCTTTGATTGACAATATTCTTATTAACTTGACCTCAGTGCATTGAGTTAGTATTCTCTGCAGCAGCTGTCTAGGAAGTATTAGGAATTTTCACTTGCTTCTCCTTGGAAGATAGGGGCAGCTGGCTTGTCTTTGGACCAGCTATTCGCTGAAGAAAAGCTTCAAATTGAAACTGTTCAATAGCCAGCATGCTGGTTGTCTGGTTGTAGAAGGTATTCATAGCTGTTTGTTCCTTCGGTGTTGTCAAATTCGTAATTAACAGCAGGGCTTTGAAATTGCAAGATATTAATTCGCATTTGTAATCATCAAGTTGTGCAACATACTAACTAATATTAAGTCATGATTTCCGTACATAAAATCGCAATTGCGAGATATTTAGTCGCAACTTTCAGATGTGAAGTCGGAATTGCGAGATAATAAGGCGCAAGAAAATCATTTCTTCTTGTGTTGGATGGCCTTTCTTTACGGAAGCGACTCATTATCTCGCAATTCCAATTTACTATCTTGCAATTGCGATTGAATATCTTGCAATTGCGATTTTAATATCTTGCAATTGAAATTAATTAATATCTCGCGCCAAAATCAACATGCTTACATCCCTGAGAGATCCACCGAATCCGCACTACATGTTGTGGCAAATTGGATAGAGATCGTTAGACAATCAAATGCTTACTCTAGGAGTTTTCATTGACAGTGGTTTTTGATAAGGTATCTTTTGACAGTATTAACACTGCCCTACGCAAGTATGGTGTTGCGCCCACTCTCTCAATGAGTGGATAAAACACATCCTTACGATGAGAGCAATGCAGGTTAATATACTTAGGTGGCAGCTCTATAAGAGTTGTAACAAAGAGCTGTCCTCAAGGTGGCGTTCTGTCCCCATGTGTGTTATGGAACAAAGTGGTAGACGTGCTTCTGCACTCCCTCAACTATGCTGGCTTTTACACTATTGGCTATGCGGATGATACCTATTACCATTCTCATCATAGGAAAATTAAAGAACACGCTCTGCTTCGTACTGCAGACGGCTTTTCGAATAACAGAAGACTAGTCTAGACATCTGGGAGTAATTTTTTACAAACTGCTGAATTGGGAAAAACACTTACAGGCTAAGACCAAAATAACATGCATAACCTTTTGGCAGCGACACCGCGCGCTGGGAAAATCCTGGGAGCTATACCTGTGGCTATATACAGTCGTTATTAGGCCTATGCAATCTATGCTGTGCTACGAAGCACTGATATGGTGACTCAGAGTTAGACAGGCTACAACTGCAACCAAACTGGGACATGTGCAACGTCTTGCCTGTCTTAGTATTACAGCCCCTGAAATACTAAGATTTTTATTCGCTATTTGTTCAACCCCCACGACTGCCCTAGAGGCAAGCAATCCTATGCATTCTTCCACTCGATCTGGTATTGGAGGAATCAGCTATAAGGACGGCAATATGGCATACAAAAGGTGTGGGTGGCAGGTACACCTGTATCCTTGATGAGGCAGTCTTAAAGATTCCTCTTTTTAGTGCGGTGGTCGACTGCCTCCCTCCTAACTAAATTTTTAATCAATACTTCAGTGTAGGTACATGTGTATGCTGGGGCAGTTCAGCGTTCAGTTTATCCATCTTTACTAATGGATCTAAACCAATAAGGCATGGAACCGGCGCCGGAGTAATCCGTATACCTTCAACGATATTCAGCACTATGCTACATTAAGATACCTTAATCAGCTTCACAATAAGGTGGGTTAATATTCAAAGCTGTCTACAGAAAAGGGCTGTTTTTGCAGCAACCTCACCAAAGATAGCTGAATACTATGTGCAGCTGTTCAGAAAGAATCTCCGACTGATCATAGAAATTTTGACTGGGTGTGGGCACTGCACT
This sequence comes from Ctenicera cuprea, assembly GCA_958336395.1. Lineage (NCBI taxonomy): Eukaryota > Metazoa > Arthropoda > Insecta > Coleoptera > Elateridae > Ctenicera > Ctenicera cuprea. The sequence continues at coordinate 38,060,547 of OY284487.1, read as the reverse complement.
CGAAAGGAACACACGCACAGGATGGGGCTGGTAGACAGCCCCAACTGTCGAAGATGTAACTTGGAGGACAAGACAACAGAACACGTGGTATGCCACTGTTGACTGTGCTGCCTTTGCAACAATTAGAGGAACCATGCTTGGGGACTTCTGGCCTGACATGGCCGTCATCAGCAACACCGCAATCGCGGATGTCTTCAAGTTCATTCAAAGAATTGAGTGGCTTGGGTAACTCCCGGGTTGGGGAGCTGCTGTGGGGGTAGCACCCTCCAATCTTAATCTAGAACCCAGAATCCATGCTGAATATGGCAATTGCAACAAACTGGTATACGCTAATAATAGCGCTGTCAAAAATAGCGCCTGCAAAAATGTCGCCAGTCAAAAATGTCGCCGGTCAAAAATGTCGCCGACAAAACACCGCCCATTAATTAATTTTTGACTGGCGACATTATTCATAGGTGCTATTTTTGCCGGCGATATTTTTGCAGACGCTGTTTTTGCAGTTAGTTGGAAATGCTACATACTAAATCGCAAGCGTGAGATATTACCTCGCAGTTGCAAGGTATTATTAAATCGCAATTGTGAGATATTAGATCGTAAATTAGTAAGTCGCAATTTTGAGAGGGTAAGCCGCAATTGCGAGTAATTAAGTCGCAATTACGAGTGATTAAGTCGCAATTGCGAGTAATTAATAGTAATGGCACGATATGAAGTCACAATTGCAGTATATGAAATCGCAATGGCGAGATATTCAGTCGCAATTGGGAAATATTAGGTTGGAATGGCGAAATAATAAATCGCAATAAAATCTTTTTTTTTTCATGTCAGATGGCCCTTCTACGCTTGCGTATGTTTTGGGTATTAAAATAAGTAGCATACAGATGTAGTGTTGAATAAGATGGGATACATCAATAAATGATTGGATTGAATTCAGTATCGACTGGGATTCAGTGTCAGTTCGCATTTAGTATCGGATGGGATCGAAATTTCAAACTGTGTGGCTGTATCAGCTATTCGGATAGAACAAGTAGTAAGTAATCAGATTGGATCTACAATAAAATACATGGGATCGAGTTTTGATACACTGTGGCGAAAACTTCGAAACTTAAAATGAGTTTGTGTATCCATCAGTATCTTAACTTCTTAAATTTTGATGAATGTGGTACATTCCTCTTAAGTATATAGTTTGAAGACGGTAAAACAGAATCAAAATTGCAGTAGTTACCTACATATTGTGAGAGCGCAGCTTGTGTTAGCACGAAGAAGAATTTTAAAAAGTATGGTTTGCCACTAAGTTGAAAGTTTAGCAAAATTAAGATTTTTTTTTGTAAATTAATTTTGATACTGCTCTTTTGCTTATGTTTTAGTTTTACTCTTTTATTGTAAATGCAATCATATTTTATTCACTATTTACCAAAATTTCTTTATATCAAAATAAGTTTATCGTCAAATTGTTTAAAATTATATTATTTTGTGTTAGATTGCCTTTACAAGCGTTTTAAATAGAAGCTGTTTTCGTCTTGGAGGGCGGAGGCTCGGTAACCAGGCTTTGTCATCCTCCCCCCCTTGAAGTAGCTCTGATTGTTAAAGCTTATTTTTTTAGGAAAGTAGAAGAGCTAATTTGTATAGAGGCTGGTCAATACCCTGAAGCCCTTCCCAATTTCCAAACACAGGCTGTAGTATTGGTTTTTGTTTAAAAAAATCTGGGAGAGTCTGCCTTGCTCTAAACCTTGTTTGTTCTTACTTTAGGATTAGGGGTATCCTTCTTGCATTGCCTACTCTTGAGTTACCGACGCTGATAAAGGGTCAAACAACCCTTGAATGATTACAGTCGAGATCTCAAATCATTAGATATGCAGACTCGGTCGCATTCTGAGGTAACGTATTGATTATGTGATTAGCAAGCGGCATTCGTTAGCATGAAAAACACGCGACAGGGCGCAAGTAAAATCAACAGAAAGAAATCTTTCGTGACGTATATGAAGAGCATTGAGCGCACGCGCGCCATAAAACCGGCACCAAGAGGTGAGGGCGCCCGAGACAAGGTGCACTGCACTAAACTAAACCGCAACAGAACGGCAGCTAATATCCAGCGAGAGCAATGTGCAGCTCGTGAAAGTGTGCCTTTAGTTCTAGTGAATAAATGGATATAGGTGGTTATCCGGATGCACTATTATTGTTCGCTATGAACGGATAGTTTCCGGTTGCAGTGCCTTACAGCAACATGGAATCTAGTTAAAATTGCACATTTTCAGCACTTTACAGCTGAGTAATAAAAATAAATGTATACAAAACCATGGCTGTGACAGACAGGACCGAGTGCTTTAAATTAGTGAGACGGACACAGGGTGTTTTCTTTACTTTATTACTATGTGGTTTCCTGTGGGAGAACGTACAGGCTAACCCACGATCCTGCGAGACAACTAAACAGCACTTCCTTGCTAAAGGATTTGCGATTTCGGAAATGCTCGAACGTCCAACAAATGGTAATTTTTTTTCTTATTTTCGTAAACACGTAGGTACATAGTTGAATGTAGACGATTTAGTAAAATTTAATTTTTTTTCTTAATAAATAAGTCTAAAAATATATATAAGTATCGGAAATATGCCGATTGGGGTTGTTACCATTTCTGCTCCACCCAACCCTTTTAATAATAAGTACTTAATAAGTACTAATTGTTTATAATGTAATCTAATATGTTTTTGCAAATGGAAAAACAACTACTTAAAAAACATACCGTATAAGAAATCAATATTGGTATCTTCAAGAACGAAGAAGTCTCAGTTTTGCAAATAGGTCGTAATTTACTCACTTTAAATGAATACAATGTTTTTAAATCTCACATTTGAAAAGCGAAATAATATACAAAAACGACCCGCCAACGCTTCCTGAAGAATTTGTCAGATATAGCTACATCTGAAGTGTGCGGAAATTTTTGGCAAAGAAAACATCAAAAAGTGCTTAAAAGAGAGGACTTCAAGCTTCTTCATATTCTTCAAATAATTTAACACGTAGCAATATTGATCTATATTGAAATTTCTTTGGTATAATAATTGAAATTAATCCCGCCATTCACACTTAGACCTACACCATTGGTTGTAGAATCACTGTTGTAGATGTAGAAAAAACTTTTCAGTGTTTTGAAACAAATTTCAGACGACTCGCCAGATATGTATCGAAACGAATGTTTAAAAGCTTTTATAACAATTTAAACAATGCATTTCTACAAAAAAAAAACATTTTTAGTAGTCCATTGCTCCACAACGAATAATCCGCGCTTGTGTCCACTGGGAATTATACCACGGTCGTAATTAGTTTTTTTCGTTTTGATGAGAGATTAATTATAAAATTTAATATTAAAAATCATAACAGATTAAGTTAGGCATTATTTATTTATACTTACTTTTATCTTGGAAAAAAGTTTTAAAATTTCCCTTAAATGTAAGGTCACACGGGCATCGATTTGACGCTACCTTACGTCAAAGTTGGATACTGAAAATGTTATCGTTCCCAGTCTTATAAATAAGGGGACTGGATTTTTGATTTTTTAAGGCGTTCCAGAATCAATTGACTGAGACACCACATACATTGTAGTACAGTTCCAGCACTCTTATTAAAGTTAAAAAAAAAACGTCTGCTCAGTGGCGTAGAACGCGGAGGAAGGGGCAGCCCCCCCTGACATCTGAAGCAGGGGGCCCAGCTCCCCTTTGAAATAACCTATAATAGGGGTTCCATTTAAAATAACAAAGTAATGTGCTGTACAGACATAGCTATATAGCCAGTATAATTAATAGTAATTTTAGGTTATTTGCAGTAACCCAACAAACTATTTTTCTCTATGGAATATTTTTCTGTTATAATAAAGACGTTGGAAAACAACTTACCCTGTATAGTTTTATGTCTCAGTTGAGTGTGAATAGTGGCTAGGTATTTATTTATGCTTACTTATTAGTTACCTGTTTTTATAAATACGTTTTTGGAGTATACCTTATCCAATCAATTATTCTTCCCAAAAAAGATATTTATAAAATTAGTGGGGGGGGGGGTCAATTTATCATTTCACACGCAGGCGCCAGATATTCCAGATACGGAATGTTCAGTTAGGTGAATTTTCCCTCTCCCGTCCAAATTTTGATGGACGAATTTGTCCTTTGGTTGATTGCCCTTTTTGCTTTCTTTAATCCTAAGGGATCTTAAAAAAATATTTTTGAATTATTTGAAAGAGAAATATATAACAACACGACAGAATAAATGATTTGCAAACTAAAATATATAAACTACAGCGTGTGAACGACAGAAAAAATAAAAATACCGACAAAATAAATTGGTCATCGACTTTGTTAGACAGTTGGCTTCTTGACCTTCATTTTGTAGTCGAACGTTGACAACTGCCGCCTAGCAGGAAGAAAAATTACTTTCCTCCCCGCGGGAGAAAATATGATAAGACAATTTCTTAAGTACTTACATATAGGAAAGCAGGAAATTGAGAAACCGTATAACCGTATATTTTTAAATATGCCATTGAAAACATAATTTTTTTCTCTTTTAAATGGTATATCATTTTCATAGGCTTGCATAACTTAAAAAAATACCATTTTTGTGAAAATCTTTAAAAATCACTAAATGAAGATTTAAAAAATGCAAATCGTAAATATTATTATCAACAATAATCTGTTTTACTTAATCTGATTAAAGTTTAGTTATTAAAAGTATTTATAATGACAGTATTGTGCTATAATTTAGTTAGGAATCTATTTGAACAAGATTACATGAACTCAGGTAGTCTAATTATAAGAAAACTTGACATAGCGTATCTGATAATTCAATGTAATTCTATTCAAATGGATTTCTAACTAATTTATAGCTTTAATAATGCCTTTATAAATGATTTTAACGAAAGAATTTTAATCGGAATAATTAAAACAAATTATTATTGATAATAATATTTACGATTTTCATTTTTTTAAATATTCATTTGATGATGATGAAAAATTTGTTAATGCAAGTCTATGAAAATGATAGACCTTTTTCTTTTTAATGGTATGCTTAATAATATACGGTCCAATTCACAAACAACGAAAAAGTTTAAAAACAAAACTTTTAAATGGCGTTATGTGAAAACGGCAATACATTTCATAAATTGTATTATTGAATTGGATTAAGCATTGAACGCTTAAAATATTTTGTAATAACCTTTAAAACAGTATCTCTTAAAATAAAGACGTTATACGGCTAGGGATTTGGCTGGGACGGTCCTATGTAAGCATAATTTGCGAGTGGTATTGGTACTTATTTCCTTCGTTTCTATATACATGCTGTTTATTCAGTAGTATTTATTTCTATTTCTATATTCTCCTCTCTTTCTTCGTTTTTGTTTATTGGTAGAGTAGGCATTACTTTTATTTACATTTATCTTCATTCCTTTCTCTTCCTGGCAAATTTTTCAGATGTTAACGTTCCTCTGTAATTCGTTCTTAGTTTTAGATATCAGTGCGATGTCGCCTGCATATATTAGGTTGAAGGTCCGGACTGGGGTTAAATTGTATCCTAGATTGGAGGGTCTTCTTTTTGTTTTGCATTTTTTTTTAAATCACTTGTTTCATGGCAATTATGGATAGGAGGGGAGTCGGGCTATCTACTTGCTTCATGCGCTTTTCCATATTGAATTTTTCAGACGTTTTCCATTTATTTGAACAATTCCTTGTACTTTTCTATAGACACTTTCAGTAATTCTTTGGAGCTTCTGGTTTTCGTCATATTTCTTCTTTCGGAATGGTATCGAATGCAGCTGATAGATCCAGGAAGGCTATGTAGATATATTTATCCTTCTCTAGTCTATTTTCTATTAACGTTCCAATCATGTATATGTGATCTTACGTCTGTTTTTCTAATATTTTCTTATGTATAGTAATAAAATGTCGGCGAACCGGTTCTCTGTTGCAAAAATATCGAATTAAATTAAAAAAATCCAATTCAAATTAAATAAATCGATTTTTTTGATTTCTTTCTAAAAATCAATTTTCTGAGTTTTAAATGAAAAAGGCAAATTACTAGAGTGTAGGAAATTTTAGTAACAGTTGTACGTACGTAGCAGTTTTCTAACTTACCCCTGCATTTGAAACAAGTCTTAAATCTTATTTCCTTATGGAAGTATTTTAAACATCTATAATCTGTTTTAAAGTTTTACACTCGCTTCGATCTTTCTGTATCTATTTTTAACACCACGTTTCTCTTTAGAGAGGACAAAGACACTTACTGGTCATTAAGTTCAACAGTAATCGTTGCTAACGAAACGTTTTAATTGGTAAATTAGTACCGAACTTGTTACTCAATGTACAAAAACCAGACACAAATTTTCTGCACGGTTGCTTATTGAATGTTTATAATATTGAATATAGTATTTACTGCTGGGTTTTTATAGAATTTTTTATTTGACCAATTAATACTTAATTAGATGTACTTAAGTTGTTTGGAAAATAAATGTAATCAGGTAGAGATAGATTTAACAAACGCTCTTTTGCTGTTAAGTCAATTAAGAAAAAGAATGGTTAAAACCATTAATCTACATTTAAACAACATGGGGACAATAAACACACAGGGTGGTCACATAATTGAATAGTCTTTTGTTAAGTGAAATTTAAGATGTTCACTAGACACCATTTAAGTACAATAGTACATTTTTTAACATTTGCTTAATAATATACAGGGTGTTTCTAAAATATCTTTCATAAGTTCGTGGGTCAGTTCCTTGGTCAGATAAAATTTCGTACACCGACTTCCGTATTGCTTTGATTGCCACAATTGTGAAGTTATTGCTATGATTTCCGACTAATTGCCTTTGGCTATGTTATTGCAGTGATTGCTGATATAATTGCCGTATTTGCCGATGGTATCCACGAGTTTCAGTACCTTTTCAGTTATTTTTCTGATATCATACCTTTGCTTCGTGGATCATGATTAAGAAGAGAGTTTCGTTTTTGATTATTCTCGTTTGGAGTTCGTTCCACAATCATTTAAATTTCTCATTCTTTTTAATCGATGAAGATATTGTACTTACCCCTACCCACGAGAAAGGTAAAAATGGGTCCTTTCTCATACTTTTTACGTCTTAAAAACGCCCCAGCGGGAATTTGAACTTGCAATAGGTCGTACCGTATCTGTAAGCATAATAGGCAACGTTAACTTGGACTAAACTGCACGGAAGCAAGGTAACCGCCCTACGGCCAATTAGATATTTCTTTTCGAACATCTGAACAAAAGTCGCTGTAAAGACTTTTTTATTTAAAAAAAGTTGAAAGTTATCAAAAATATTCAAATAATGTAAAATATGTTTTTTTAACTAGCGCTAAGTGAGAGGCGCAGTTAAAATAATATGATTTCCGGAAAACGCGTTGTTGACATTAAAATGTATCCATATTTCTCATATTTTTTTAAATAGTTTTAAAAACTTTTTTCATCCAAATAGCATACTTCAATTATTATATTGAACTGTTTAACTGTTTGTAACAGGTTAGCGTTTGCGTTTTGAATAAACTATTAATCAATTTAAAATTTTACTTAAATTCCTGGAGGGCTGTCAGAATAAAATTTGGGAGATTAGTTACATAGAAATGTGTGGTGAAAATTCCCAAAATTTTGAAAAAGTTACCGTTTTTACAATATTTTTAAAATATTTTTAAATCGCATGATTCTACTTATTAAGGGCTATTAAATAATATGAATATTTGTATAGATTGGATATTTTGTTTTTGAGTAATCGGGAATTAAAGGCAACATTTTCAAAAATCTTGGACCCCAAAACGTCTATTGCAGTTAAAACCTGTAATTCTAAAATTCCCATCAAAGTGTCTTTTCCGAACACGGTGTCCTTTTTGATTACACACGATCGTTTTCAGAACTCGCTTCGGGTGACTTCGGATTATGTTTAAATATTACTCTGTTAAATAATCGCACTGCGGCATGCATACGTATTGTTCACATGACTGACATGACATAGGTGTTTTCTGCCGGCGAAGATACCTAGCTCAGTATTTTCGTTTATCGCCGATGTGTTTTCGTTGATTGCCGTTGATTACCGTTCTACTGCCGTGATTTCCCACTTGTTACCGTTATTACACTCTTATTGTCGGTATTGCCAAGTGATTTTCTAAGTATTGCCAAAAATTTGTGTTTGTACCAGGTAGTACCTATTGCCGCCAGTGACAATAAGACAGCCCCGCCCAAAACAACAATAAATAAACAAATTTATACACTTATTGTTGCTGTTGCCGAGTGATTTTCTAAGTATTGCCGACAATTTGAATATGTACCTATTGCCGTCAGTGACAGTGAGACACCCCCCGCCCAAAACAACAATAAAAAAACAAATTTATACACTTATTGTCGTTATTACCTAGTGATTCCCTAAGTACTGCCGAAGATTTAAATATGTACCTATTGCCGCCAGTGACAGTGAGACACCCCCGCCCAAAACAACAATAAATGAAACAAATTTACACACTCATTGCAGCTATTGCCGAGTGATTTCCTAAAGTTTTACCGAAAATTTGAATATGTACCTATTGCCGCCATTGACAGTGAGACACTCCCCAAAACAACAATAAAGAAACAAATTTATAATAGATCTTTTAAAATCACCTTGTATAATACATAGTGTGATAACTTTTAATTTGTTAACGCAATGTCCTTATCATTATTGATTTGCACCTTCGAGTACGCAAATTTGGAAAGTCTTACTAATACGATTACATATTAAATTTTTTTCATTTTACACCTACTTATTATTGCTATGGAGTATATAAATGCTATAAACATAGAAAGTATACAGAATATTTTTAATTAATTGCACGTCTATTTATAACGTGTTTTCGAGTTCCCCTTTTTTGAAATTGGAAACAACTCCAAAGTGCGTGTTTATGCCGAGACCACAAAGACATATAGTTAAATATTGTTGAAGAACATTTTGAGAATCTGCAGAATGCACATTTGAAGCTTGAACTAGAATGAATTGTTTTATTTATAATTTCAATTTTGTTGAAATTCAAAATAATTTTGTAAAGTTATTATAAATAAGTTTCTCGTTTTGTTTATGTGCTTACTCTCTTCTAAGTAGCTTAATAAATTCCTTTGATCTCATGGTTTTTTGCGATCCTGTGTATTTTATGATATTAAAAATGTTTATTTATGTTCTAAATATAACATTAATGTTGGTAGATTCGTCTTATCTGTATACTTACTATGACGTTATCCATCTTTAGCATAAAGACCAGCACCAATGTGAAACTTCTTCATTCTTCAACGAGTGAAACTTGTTTGCGCTTTTTTCTGTGTATTAGACAGACTGCTTTCTTGTGCGTTGTGATCTTAATAAACTTACTTTTTTGTTGCCAACATCCTTGTAGTTTCAAATGTTAGCTTACCCGAAATGAATATATATTACGTTTGGCGAATCGGTCTAGGACGTTTCGCCGTCACCGTTTCGCCGTCGCCGTTTCGCCGTCGGATATTTCGCTGTTAATCCAATATAAAATGTTTTCCAAAACGTGTGCCAAATTTTTGTTTTTTATTATTAGTTTCTCAAAAAAATTTACTCTTTATAAAAGCTATAAATACATGTTTATTAATAACCTAACCTAACCTAAGAAAAATAAAACCAAAAATTCAACACTAAGCGCCTAAATACATTTATTAACTCAACAATTAGTTATAATATTACAAAAATTTCTAAATATTTAAACTAACGGCAATTGTTTAATGGCTTCGCACTTAATGTTATAAGTGGTTTTTGATATTTGAAGAAATCTATAAAATTATTAATTGCAGGAAGAGATCGAAACAAGAAATAATGTTTGACGGCGACGGTTAAACGGCAACGGCTGAAACGGCGACGGCGAAACGTCCCATTCCGTGGAGAATAGTGTGAGGTAAAACTACATAAGCGAAATTTAAATTTCAACGGAGAATTTACTGTTTCCATTTACATTTTAATATAAAAGTTTGGCATCTTCTTTGTTTACAAAAATACTGTTAGCACACTTCTTTAATAGTGATCATACATCCCACAGTAACCCTTCCAATATATTGTGATTAACACATCCAACTAGTCCTTGAAAACGCAAACGGCCCATCGATTACCTCGTGCGCGATGTGAAAGGAAAACAACCCTCATGTCGAAGAGGCACTCGATCGAAAAATTCGATATGTCAAAGGAAGAGTGATGAGTGGTTCCCTGTACTTTTATTGAACCCGAATCAATTATGAAATTCAGGAAACTGGGGTTGCTCTCTCTATTCAGTCTAGCGGAGAGGCGTCGAATTTGACGCCCCATACTGACAAAGGGTGCGTTATCAACTTAAGGCTCATACATCTGCTAAATTGTAATGTGTTACAGTTTAATGCTCAAGTATGCACCGGCAGAGTGTATTGTTGCTCGCAGACGTGGTACTACCTGAAGGTGTAGGTAACAATGGCAAAAATGTGGACTGGTACCAGCATGCATTTCCGTTTCTAGTTCTAAATATAAAGACACATCTGCCCAGTCTGGCTCGTGCTTGTCTGGAATTGTGTTTAGTTTGTAAATGTTTAACAAACAGTGCATTGCCACTAGCAAGTTACACAAATAAATACAGATAAATGCTAATAACCTACTAACAAAATTTGTTGTTATAGATAGATTATAATCAAACTGCGAGTCGTTTGTTTTCAATGTGTAACTGTAAAAGTTGTAAACAGACTGCTTTCATCGAGGGGTGTCTCACTCGGTAAAATTGTGTACACCTATTGCCGTATTGCCGTGATTGCCGACTTGATTGCCGTGTTTCCGTGATTGCCGACTTGATTGCCGTGTTTTCCGTGATTGCCGACTTGATTGCAGTGTTTGCCGTGATTGCCGACTTGATTGCCGTGATTTCCGGGTTGTTGCCCACTAATTGCCTTGTTTGCGGACGTTATTGTCGGTTATTACTGCGATTTTCGATGTATTTCAATGATTATTCGGCCTTCATTAGCTGACACTTTTAGTGTTATTATATTATTCCTATTTTAAACTTTGCCTCGTTCATCAAAAACAAGGAGGTAATTTCGTTTTCGATTATAATATTTTGGTGTTCAACTTGAAATCTTGTATATTTCTCATTGCAATTTTATGTAAACAACATTAATATTTAGTGGGTAGGTAAAACCATTATCTGGTATTACCATAAAAATTATAATGTTATTAGGTATGATATAAATCTCAAGACAATACTAATATCTGTTACTTCTGTATATTATATTTAAAATTGCTTCATAAAATATTGTGGAAAATATGGGATGAACATTGGATAAACAAATATATTAATGCATTATACTGAACATAAATCGCTGTCAATTTCTGCAGATAGGTCGCCAGCTTTTTTTACAACTACTTTTAAAACATCCTATTTCGAAAATTCACAAACACTTTTTACATGATTTATTGCTACGGTTCGTATATGGTCTACGCCGAGAGCTTTTGACGATGGTTTTGGTTGTTCCTTATTGATGGATGTATCAGAATTGTTTGAATCCTATTTCCTATTTTTACTTTCCCATACTTCTGCTGAAGTAAGGAAAGTTATGATTTCATGTAAATTTTTGAACTTCAAATTTTAACGGAAATACGCGTTTTGGGGTCCAAGGAACCCAAAACAGGTGTTTTTAATGTCCGTTTGTAGGTCGTTGGGTGCGTTCGTTTCCCTGTATCTCCGGAACCCCTTTCTCGATTTTTGTAGGGTACATAGCGTTGTAGTGCATCTAAAGACAAATCAAATGACTTTTTCCAAATGCTGTATCTTTATTGCACGATTATTCAAAAGCAAAATATCTAATCTATACAAATTGTCACATTATTTAACAGCCCCTTTTAAGTATAATCAAGTGATGCAAAAATATTTTTGGAAATATAAAAATTGTAAAATATACTCAAATTTTGGACATATTCAAAACATTATTCTTCAAAAACTGCCCACACCATTTTTTTTTTAACTTCCTTAGTCGGTAGCGGTTTCAATGAACTACAAATTCGTTTTTTACTAATCTCCCAAATTTTACTCCAATTCATGCCCGGAAATTAAACCTGTTTTTTTTGGTATTTATTTTTTTATAAACACTGTTTTGAAATTTTGAATACGTAGCGTTGTGGTGCATCTAAAGATAAATCAAATGTTTTTTCCAAATGCTGTATCTTTAAAATGAAGCCCGTTACGAATTTTTGAAGATTTTAACTTTAATGCCCGATTACTCAAAAACAAAATATCTCCAATCAATACAAATTATCCTATTATATGAGAGCCCTTGATAAGGATAAAATAGTGATGCGAAAATATTTGAGAAAATATGAAAATTGTGAATATACTAGGTAGGTTCAAAGTTTTGGACATTTTCAGAAAACATGTTCTCAAAACCTGGCCACAACATTTTATTTAACCTTTTAGCCGATAGAGCTTGCAATGAACTGCAAAATTTGTTTTTTACTAATCTTCCAAATTTCATTCTGACGCCCTCTAGGAATTTTTAAAAATTTTGAAATGGATTAATTTTTTATTCATAAACGCAAACGCCGATCGTTATAAACTTTTATCAGTTCGATAGACTATTTAAAGTACTTTATTAGGATCACCGAGAATTTTCAATTATTTTGAAAACAAAACGATACTTTTTAATATCAACAACGTGTTTTCCGGCAGTTCCGTGATTTTAAAAATGCCTATCAATTACCTCTAATAAAAATAAATGTTTTTCATTGTTTGCAAATTTTTGACAACTGTATAAATAAAGCTGTTATAACTATTTTCGTGAGCGCTTTAAATATCTTAGCGTCTTTCACGTCGCGTCGTAGGAGCGCGCGCAGCCCGTAAGTAAGCAACGTCTTGAGTCTGCAGCGGGCTTGTACCGGCTAGATTAGATGTAAATTTCCATCAATGCTTAACGCGAGAATATTTAAAAGTATGGGAAAGTACCAGCGACGTTTCGCCCATTTTTTCATACCTGAGCGGCAATAGTCTAATGTTTTGTCGAATATTTTTCTTTTTGCATCGCGGCATATATTTCGTAAAATTGTTTGTTTTTTCTTCATCTAATATTAAATTTGGTGAGTATTCCTTTGCAAACTTTTCCATCTCAACATCTTTTTCTTGGAACTTACTTAGGGAATGTATGGTATCAAATCCGGTGTAGATTAGTAATTGTGTTAAATAGTTTGGTAATAAGATATTAGATTCATTTGAACTTTTATCAAAAAAATCCATCTTATTCCTGAAAGGGGAGATCAAGAAATCTTACGATGGTTATATACTCCTCAAAGTAAAGCACACAATGGTATTATACTCTCATAAGTACATTTAACTATCAAAATGATATGAGGACTAATAGTCTTACATAAAGTTTACACACATTACGCATATCGAAAACCAAAAATAAATTTGTATTTATCTTTAATAGACGCTATTGCATGGTGGCATTTCTCATGCTTGTAGGGATTTCCACTTTAACTGCGTCACCGTCCACAAGTAAAGTTGATGCCGTCGGTAATATTCGAGTTGATAAGTTATTTTTTTAATATGTTATTCATCTAATACTTGTTAGTAAATAAACAATAATTATGTACTAAACACAAGCTAAATAAAAATTAGCTGGGAATTACGTACTTTTTGATTTCGTCCTAAACGGGAAAAAGCTTGGTTTTAACTAGTTCACATTATCTATGTACTGTAATAGTAATAAAAAATACAAAATTAAGACTGAGCTTTTGTTTAGCTTCGATTACACCCGCATATTTTCGTTAATTGTTGACTTATTTTCATTGATTTCCGTTGTATTGCCGTGATTGCCGAGTGATTCCCCTGTTTGCCGAGTTATTGCCGTGTTTGCCAATTGATTGCCGTGTTTGCCAATTGATTGCCGTGTTTGCCGAATGTTTGCCGTGATTTCCGTTATTGCCGAGTGATTGCCCAAGTACTGCCGAAAATTTGTACACCTATTGCCGCTAGTGAGACACCCCTCGGCTTTCATTCATGGTATTTAACCTGCATATTATCCTAGGATTTTAGTTTTAGGATAAAACTGTAGTTATCAACTTAGTAACGAGCTAAATGAAAGATAAATCGGCGTGTAGTTAATACAAATGTGTAGTAATAATAGGCGAATCATTTCTATCATTCAATGTGTTTATGTAGACCTCGAAAATTTAAGGTAAATTGTTTTCTAACGAAAACTTCGATGTTTGACCCTTGTAAAACACAAATCCGTTGTTATTTAAAAAAAGTTCAGCCCTTACAAGAAGTAGGAAGATAATTTTAACAAATGTCGAACACGTTTCTCTAAAGTAAATAGCTTAAGTGGAGTAGGTTGGGTACTTATTTTATTAGACAATACTTTAGATTTGATCATTTATTCGACTCGAGATTATGGTATGCAACCAACTTTGACAATTTTTTTCTTATGTATAGCAGACTTGTGTTTAGTTTAAAAGTGGCTTACAATAATATTATCTGAATCTGCCCGTCTTACTAAGTCGTTAGTTTTTTTAGTAAGGCAATAATTTTTTTGGGGGATATAGGGGTAATAAATTTTTTACGGTAAATGAAAATTATCATAATATTTATTCGTTTATATATCCGGAATCGCTGGTTCGGTTTTTAATGAGGCAGAAAATTAAAACAAAACAGTGTTTCGAAAGATCTAAACCGGAAGGGAACGTTAGACGATTATTAGGATAAAGAAAAAAAGGTCACGAACGGAAATTATTTTTAAATTTCAATTTTGTTAACCATTCAATCAAAAATGTGTTAATTAGAGGTTTGGCGTAGTAAAAGTCTAGTTAGCAGTTATCCCTTAGCCAGTTATAATTTGTAAACTAATTAACAATCAAATAACGCTGATTGATAAGTGCGTATAATAAATATAAATAACATAATGTTAACGCTGCATGAATTCTACGTATATTGCCTAACATGTAGGACGTTTAACAATATTACAATTTACTTTCGGCTTAGACCGCGTCGTCATTTGGGAATTACACTCAGCATAATCAGGTAAGGATCGCCTTGAACTTGTCTGCCTTTACAAACATTTGCTCTAAATGTTTGAGCCATAGTGGCTCGTGGGTCCTGCCTGCCTAAACCGGGCGGTGTATTTAGATTGTTTGAACCTAGGGGTGGACAACCATTTGATCTTAATGTGCCTTGTTTGTCACGACAAGAATACTTACTCGGCTTGTGCCTGTTAGCCGTTTGTAAATTCATACAAACTAACGTTTCACAAGACATTTAAACTCCTTCAAGCCCGTTGGGCAGAACGGCGGAACTCTAGTTGGCTGTCACCTTTGGGCGAAGACGAATCCGGTAGAGCGTGATTGTAAAATCGATAGTGCTTGTGAGTCCTTAGAGGATGAACTACTGGAGTCCAAGCTTTACTGAGTATAAAACCATCATCTGTTTATGTTGTTTCTCAGCTTCAATTGCTTCACCCCGGGCGAGTACTGGAGCATTTTCAAAGTTCATTGTAGGTATATCCATTGTTAAACCAGTATGTTCACCCACTGCAGATTTAGTGAAGCGTTTGTGTTTGCAATCACCTATGTACTGTCGTAATCTTAGCTCAATGGAACAACTAGTTTGTTCGATGTAATATGAACCAGAAGAGCAAGTGATGTAGATCCCGACCGATACAAATCGATATGTTATCTTTTGCGGATCTGAAACCGTTTCCCAGCATTTTATTAGTCCTAAAGACTGTCTTTATGCTGTACCTTTTAAGAACGCCATATCTTTTTAGTAGTGCCTTTACTGTAAGGGAAAAAACTAAGCCTTCCGGAGGTACCAATTCCTCCTTTAAACTGGACTGTTTTGCATTGCGAATTGCTCTGTGAATTTCTGTAGCTGTTTTATTACAACGACATCAACAGATGTGGTGTCTCTTGTTGTAGGTGTTCTGCATCTGTTCAAGTTTTTAGCACAGTATCTTTCTGCATCGGGTGGTGCTGCGAGTTTGCATTTATATAACTGTCTGTATTGACTCGACTTTTTCCTAAAGTCATTACTAAGGATGAGCGATAGCGAATTCAGATACCGTTATATCGGTGTTATCGATAAATTTTCAATACCTATATTTGATATCAAATTTTCAATATCAAGCACCCCTACTTTAACCGAGAATTACCTCTGCCTCTAAGCTACACCTGAGATTATTCATTGATAAAAACATCGATTTATCGATATGTCCAATGGCGTATTTAATTTTCGAAATATAAAACAGCATATATCGAATCATATTTATATAGAAACAACGGTATATTGTTTATTCGATATATCGAATATATCGATAATTTTTTAATATCGATATGAGATATCAAACTTTCGAATTCTCGCACCCTTATTTAAGAATACCTCCAACGGTGTACGATTTGAGCAATAAAAATGGAAAGTAATTATTGTAAACATTTTGAAATGTGATACATCTTGCGAAAACCATTAAATATTTCTAAGAAAAAGTACGTGTACACATTATTTAGCGGCTGTCGCTACGCTCTAGACACAGCCATTCCTTTGAAAACATCCTATAGAGCATGACCGGCAGCATTCCATCATGTATATAAGAAAAAAATTATAAAACCACATGTACACCACTAATAGGAAATTCAGCTTCATTTTTTGCTATCTAGATTATTTTCATTTGTGGATAATTTGTGTATGAGGTTCCATTCTTTTCCTCCTATTTGGCATAACTCAAATTAACACAAATTGCTGTCACTGATTCTGACACACTCGCTCAAGAAAGAACGTTTTGGTTTATTCACCGATGCAGTTCGCATTTCCGTTGCTGGGCAACGTATACCATTGTTTTGACTTCAAAACCGTTGTCCAACCAAAAAGACCGAAAAGGACTCATAACCGCGTGAAATACAAAGGTTGTTAAGTACTTATTGCTATTTGCTACAATGAATAATTAAATAAAGGTTCGATATTTACTGAAAAAAAAACCGGTAAATAAAGTATCGAAAATAATTAAGGTTGCCGTTTTTGGTTACGGTTACGAAAATTATTAATTTTGGTTTCGTATCAACTACGATGCAAAAAAATACGTTTTTTTTTTAATTTTTAGTTTTGGATTACGTTTCGGTTAACGTCCCTGTTTAAAACACAGTAAAGACCTAGTCGAGACGCCAACTTGGCGGCTTTTCGGCGCAAAAAGTAAAAATTCATAAATATTGATATAAATATGGTGTGTGCTACGAAAATTGCCTTTTCCTACGACCCCCCACGAAAGCGTTCATATTCATTTAATGTAGTAGGTACGAAAATTTACAATTTCATATGTGCGCGTTATTTTCCTAACGCACAAATGTGTTAGGAAATAAAAAGCGAATCACTTATAGGCATCGCGATTGGTCGGAGCGCTGTAGAAGTATTTGGCAAGTTGCTCGCGATTTGCCGTAGATCTGTAGCGGTATCTGGCAAGTTGCTCGCGATTGACAGCGCTGTCACGATAATCCAAATGTCAAATATATATTTTATTGACAGCAGTTACCCTGCACATTATACATTATTAAAAATATTTCCGATCATAGTTTGAGCAATTTCAATTTAAAAATACGGATATTGACTGAAGTAGCGATAATTTTATGGAATCTACCTCACCGAGTGTCGTTCAAGCAGCAAAAAACAGTTCTTTAAATATATTCCCCAAAAAGTCGCAAAAAAGATACGAAATTGGGTGTTGTTTTGGGTTGTGGGAAAAATGTTGTACATAACTCGCTGGAAAGTGACAAACACAATCGTGTGATTTCCGCACTCGGCCTGCGGTCTCGTACGTCAACATTCCCACTCGTGTGTTAAGTGTCACTTTCCATGCTCGTTATGTAATATATTTTTCACGCTACCGGCGATGTAAGTAGGCCTTACATCCATAGCTACAGGGATCGTAAGTGGCTGATAACATTCGTGTACTAGTTACCCTTAACGACGGAACTTAATAGTGTCACTTACGTTCCTAGGAAAATAATGTTGATTCTAACTGTTCGTTGATATGGTAACAAGCACAGACAACTTAGAATAATGGGGCTTTTAAAAAATAATTCCGATGACAGCTGTCAAAACGAACTTTTAAAAATTTGATTAAGTTTCTACCTGTAGGCCTACTTACATTGCCGGTAGCGTGAAAAATTTAATAAGTAACACGGAATGTATCGACTAATAACATCCTCGGCAGGCGACAAGCTTCGGCTTCGCCTCAGCTCGTATTCGCCTACCTCGGATGTTATTACGTCCTTACATTCCTTGATACTTAAATAACTATTATCGATACAACGATACATATTAATATGGAGGTACATATATATTGATACAGAAATTTTCGCACACCCCTAGTACTCACTCCATTTAATGATATCCACTTTAGAGACAGTTGCGGAGCATGTATTAAAATTCATCGAATTCTTGAAAGATTCTCTCGAAGGCCATAGTTTTTTCTAATTTTTTTGTTTTTAGAAAAAGTGCTTTGAATTGTAACACATGTTTTTTGTTAAAAGAGAAAGAGTGAAGAAAGATTTAAGACTTGTGTCTACATTGGCGGTAAAATAAACGCTAGTGATTACAGCGAATACCGTTGAGTTTACTATTGGTAAAGTCTCCGGAAGTGCACGGATTAGGTATGTGAAACTTAACTGAAATATTTCAGTACATGTGATACACGAACACCATGTTGAAAAACGTTTTATTTACTATTTAGCCTAGTTCTTCTTTATTCATATTATCGTCCAAACACCCTAATCGACACCACCTAGAGCCTTAATTCCACCACATCTACTTACACTCTTTGGGAATATACCGTCTGTCTATAAAGTACCCCCCCCCCCTCTAACATGTTAACGACTTGATATTTTACCACAACATTTGGTGTGCTTTAATGGGAAATTAAATACTATTTTTTAGCTTATAATAAAATTATGTATCATTCAAAATAGCGGCTGGGCGCTATTTTAAAATTTTTTTAAATGGAAAGGGGGGTCGAGTGACAGCTCCTTTAAAAGGTCTTTTAGCTCTGCGTCTGATCCTAGAGTTTCAAAGAAAAATATTTAGCCATAACAAAATGGCGGATTTTAAAACAAATGGACTCTCACTCAGTTTAAAATTGTTTTGGTTTTTGTATGCAGTAGTCAACTTTTTCATTTACATGGCAAAATTTTACCAGAAATATCTCAGGTGGCTGGAAATAATATTGAAAACGTTATGTTCCAACAAGACGCACCGTCTTTTGCACACAAGTAAAATTATGCACCGTAATTCTGAAACACCTTATACACTGTGTCCATAAAGTAAACCCCCCCCCCCAACTAACTTTTTAACGACTTGATATTTTTCAACAAAATTTGGTGTGCTGTAATGGGAAATTAAATGCTATTTTTCAGACCCTATTAAAATTTTGTATCATCCAAAATGGCGACTGGGTGCCATTTTAATTTTTTTTTTAATGGAAAGGGGGGTCGAGTGACACCTCATTGGAAAGGTCTTTTAGTTCTGCGTCTGATCCTAAAGTTTCAAATAAAAATATTCAGCCATAACAAAATGGCGGAT
The DNA here is from genome assembly GCA_958336395.1 of Ctenicera cuprea. NCBI lineage: Eukaryota > Metazoa > Arthropoda > Insecta > Coleoptera > Elateridae > Ctenicera > Ctenicera cuprea. The sequence continues at coordinate 38,040,960 of OY284487.1, read as the reverse complement.
TTTAAACATATGGACTCACTCAATTCAAAATTGTTTTGATTTTTTTATCCAGGGTCGAGTGACACCTCATTTGAAAGGTCTTTTAGTTCTACGTTTGATCCTAGAATTTCAAAGAAAAATATTGAGCCATAACAAAATGGCGGATTGTAAACCAATGGACTCGCTCAGTTCAAAATTGTTTTGATTTTCTTATCCAGTAGTCCACTTTTTCATTTGCAGGACTAAATTTTCCCAGAAATATCTCAGGTGGCTGAAAATAATATTGAAAACGTTATGTTTCAACAAGACGGTGCGCCGCGCCGCCTCATTATTATAGGCTTGTTTCTGACTTTCTCAACGGACATGTTCTTGGAAGAAGGATTGGAAGGCGGGGGCCTGTAGAATAGCCGGCTCGCTCCCTAGATTTAACCCCCTTATATTTTTTTCTATGGGGATATCTGAAATCGAAAGTGTGCAGGACCCGTTTGGAACAATTGAAGAACTGGAGCAACGCATTACAGAAGTTTGCAGAAATATCACTCCAGAAACTTATGAAAATGTAAGGCAGGAATTTCATAACCGACTTTTTATGTGTTAAGAAGTGAATGGTGAACATTTCGAACACTTAATTTAATTTCTTTTTGCTTTAATTCTTAGTTTTTTTTAATTGACTTTTTTATTTTCAAAACATTTGTCATTTTGTTATGGCTAAATATTTTTCTTTGAAACTCTAAGATCAGGCGCTGAATTAAAAGACCTTGGGACCTGAGGTGTCAGTCGACCCCTCTTTCCATTAAAAAAAATTCAAAATGGCGCCCAGTCCCCATTTTGAATGATACAAAATTTAATTATGGGCTAAAAAAATATTTAATTTCTCATTACAGCACACCAAATTTTGTCGTAAAATACCAAGTCATTCAAAATTTATGGGGGGGGGGGGGGTTACTTTATAGACAGTGTGTATGTACTTTATGCAACTCGTTTTTTTGTTTTACTCGTTTGATAACCTGTGATCATTGGTATGCACTGGATACAGGGCATGCACCTGCGGGTACTTTCAGAAATTTCATTTGGTCCTTATCTTATTTATTTAAATAGAAGTAATAAAGCAATTAGTTAAGTCATCTAGGAGAGATGTTGAAAGTAACTCAAAGACGCCGCTGGCTTATCGCGTCTCTGACTAAAGGGTGATAACCCAGCGAAGAATTACGATGTCAAAGGAAGCATTTACATGCGGCAACTACATGCCTGGAACTGTATATTTATCTATGGCTATGCTATGTTTTAATTTCCATCACACGTGTTTGCGCTTCCACAAATTGTTTACTCATCTCTCGTGATAGATGAGCCGGCTGAGATATAATCCAAAGCCGAATATGCCATGCCATCCGTGTCCTCACGTTCCAAGTAAAATGCAATACGATCCGAGATCATCGAAGCGATCATCTTCCAACACTTAACAAAATATCACCCGATCATAACGAGGATGGGGCTAGCTGATAACTAATTAGGTAGCGTTAAAACATTTCGCATTCTTTAAATATTTGGGGCCGCATTCTCTCCCACGATGAGCGGTCATGCACTTTTCAAGCGACAGAGAGGAGACCCACCAGACAAGGACGTCCAGGTACAACGAAGAGGCGCGGATGAGGATTATGCAGCTGAAAGGAGACGATGGTAACGGACCCTCAACATGCACCAGACAGAAAAACCGAGAGTGCGAGTGAGAAAGCTCAGAAATATGCGAGCTTTTCAAGTCACCGCTCGCTGCCGTACAGCCCCAGCAAAAGAAGGGCGTGGGTGGCTCGACTCTACCTGTAATTACAAATATAGGTATTGCGGCTACACCATAAAACCTGAAAGGATAGACCCCCACTGCAGGATCAACAGCGGTTGTCTTACGACAATCAGCAACTCAGTCAAACACATCGATGACTAAATCTTCTTAACAAAGATTCTTCTGTTCGGATATTACAACGGACCGAACGCCTTCAAGGGAGTAAATTGCCTTTGCTTGGCTTCTTCGAGAATGCAACCTAAAAACTACCATAAATTGAAACGTTTAATGAGAGAATTCAGCAACACCTTTTGTTTGTTTAAAAGATATAATATAAAGCTATTAAAATTATTTGCACCTAAAGTTGAAGATGGGTCTCTTAGCTCGTATTTTGTATAGCTAGCAAAGATTTTCTATCAGAATCAGAGGGCTTGCTGATTGGTCCTCCTAGGATAAGATATGGCTACTATTTCTGAAACAGACGTTTATTGCCTTCTTGTTATTGCAAACGGTACATTTCTGTAAATGGAAGTAGTACCGCTTGCTATTCTATTCTACAATATCTAGAATCGTAGAAAAATCCTTAAGCCCAACAACTTCAACATTTATCTGATTTATTGCGGGCAAACCGAATAGTGCAATTTACACTGAACATTAAAGGGCGGGCAAACTTGGAATAAGCAACCATTTTCCAAAAATTAAAAGGTTGCTAATTTTAGAGAAAAACAATTCCTTATTTTTCACAGAAACAAAAATAAATGGGCGAAGCATTTCGTCTGAGCTTTCCCTTTAAAACTATTTATATTTTCGAAAGTATGTTTGTAAATTGTTCTAACCCTAACAGTGGCGCGTTTAGACATAGCCCTCGCGCCTAGGATCGCCAATTACAAAGAGTAATAAACGTTTTTTTTTTATTTTTAATGGGTTCTAAAAGGTTAAAAAAATAATTTCAAAATTCAAATTTTGTTTATAAAATTTAGTATCGGAGATATTTATTTATTGATTCTAAACAACTTTTTGAATTAACTTTTGGCCGTATCTCTACCGCGAAACAAATGCAGATATTTCACATTTTCTTCTCATCATAGTAGGGGGATGTAATTCTTAAAATTTAGTATGTATACATGAAAATATGCGTCTTAAGGAGTTGTAGGTGTGTGTGTGTGGGTGGGTGACGCCTCTACAGGCGAAAGTACTGCACCGATTTTGATGAAATTTTAAATCAAGAGGTATATCGTAAATTGTAGTTCTCGATAAGCTTTTCAAAAAAATTCAAAGCCGGAAACGGAAGTTAGACATGTTTCTTTTGTAGCGTTTTTTTCAAAACAAAATTTTTAAAATTTGAGCACGGAATCTAAGAAAGGAACTTAAAGCAAATCGAAAACATTTTTACCGAACTCTCTAGCTTTAAAATGGCGGCCGCTACAGCTTTTTGAAAATTTTGACTTTAACGCCCATTTACTCAAAAAGTAGTTGTTTGATCGGGATCAGCTACCACTTATTTGAGAGCCCTCCCTAGGTAGTATACGATGAAATAAAATTAAATTCGAAAATCCGAAAAATATCGCAATGGCGCAAGTCAAAATCTTGAAAATTTTCAAAAGCACATTTCTCACAAACTGTCCACACGATTTGTTTCAAACTTTCTGAGCCGATACAACTTGCATTGAACTACAAATTTATTTTCTACTTATCTCTTAAATTTTACTCTGGCGCCTTCCAAGAATTTGGGAAAATTTGAAATTGATTATTTATTTATTTAAAAACGCAAACGCCGATCGTTATAAACTTTTATCAGTTCAATAGACTATTTAAAGTACTTTATTAGGATTTTCTAGAATTTATAACTATAATAAAAATTAAGAAAAAAACGATACTTTTTAATATCAGCAACGCGTTTTCCGGAAGTTGCGTGATTTTAACTACGCCTATCAGTTAGGTCTAGTTAAAAAATATATTTTTTATTCCTTGCATAATAACATACAATAACATACCAAATAAAGCTATTATAGCCATTTTTGTCCGACATCCGAAGCAGAATTTGAATTGCGCTTACCTTGCTTTTGTGCAGTAGTCGCTGCTTCTATGGGTAGAGTTACGGTACGGAAACCAATTGAACAGGCTATCGCAAATTCAAATTCCCGCTGCTTGTTTTCTTAGAAATTTAATACTCCCTGAACTGTACAACGTTATAATTATTAAATGTTACACTTTTGCAAATACGGCAACGGCAAGTATTTAGTATTGGCTACAATTTTTTTTTTGAAGACTATAATTTCACTGTGGCGCTCTCTATGAATTTGGATGGTAGGTTATAATAATAAAATTTGCATTCTTGCAAATACGATAAATTTTAGTATGGAAAAGTCCACTCGAAGTCCACACTTCAGTTTTTTGATTTTATTGTGAGAAAAATCATTTTTCTATTTTTTTCAGAAAACGATTTGCTTGTAATTTTTAATTTTCATAAGTTCATAAAATGCGCCACAGTGAAATCAGGGCATTAAGGCACCACCCAAATTATAACCCACTCCTAACTCTATGAGTCTATGAAGTTTTAGGAGAAATCGTGTAGCTAATTTTTAAGCAAGATTCTCAAAACTTCAAACATTTTTGCACTGTACAGTTTTGAAAATTGCCATTTTTAGTAATGTTGTGCCTTTCTCTAGAATTGTTAGTATTATGATGCCAAATATTATCCCGACTTGCCAACGCGTTATTGGCGTTCTGCCAGATTCTGCTTTCACGTTTACAAAATTCAGTTTCTGAAATTAATGAAACAGGAAAAGCAGGTCCAACTTCTGCTTGCGATTTCGGATTGTTTTTTACAGCTTATTTTGTGGATGAATTTTTGACATACTGAACGCGTCCCTACATTCCGAAGCTCATCCAGGTCGAACCTTTCTTTCCGGTCTTTAGGAGATGCTGCACGAGCGACGACATAGCTACTATCTACAGACAGTAATTTTTTGAAAACCCCGTTTTTGCATTACTTGAGCCAGACGTCTTCAAAATCGAAATTTTTTATGACATCAGTAGTTTCCTGCGCTGAAGGTATTGGAAAACAACAATTAATATCATTCAATACAACAATTTGTCAGTGAAAAACTTAAATATTACTAGAGGATGAACATTTTTTAAAACGGAAATATATATTTTATATACCTGTTAAAAAATTAATAATTGTTGAAAATTTTGAAACGCTTAAACACTTTATAAATAAAATTCTGACCTCCAGTGACTATTATACGACAAATTTAAAACCAGTTCGCTGAATGGAATGGCATTAAAATTGAAACTTTGTAGACTACATCAAGTAGTTGTCGAAGTTATAACATAAAGTTAAAATCAACGACTATAAATCCTTTTTTGGATAAACGCCGGTTGAAATCACAAGTATTTAAAAAAAACTAAATAACCAAGCCAACATTTTTGTACAAAAAACTTGCATAAATGCAAAAATGGAGGAATTGTGTATTTTAAAAAACTCTTAGAATATTTAAAATATAAATTATAGTACAAAGTCTGGTATTTTTAAACACGCACAAACTGCCAATTTATGCATTTGCAGTAACAAAACTTGTCTAGTTGTTCTTGTTGTTAAGTGTAATAATTATTTAAATAATTTGAAATCAATAAATAAACTTGGAAATATGAAAAGTACTTTACTTCTATAAAATCAAAAAATATATAATGGATTAAAATTAATTTCTGCAGATATTGCAAGTTTATTTTGTTCTGCAAATTTTTCCTGCAGTCAAAAGTAAAAATTAAGAGTTATCCAAACAAAATAGGCAAAACAGCTCGCTGGTACTTATACTTTTTACGTTTTAAAGTCATTTCCAGCCGGTACAAGCCGCCTGTTCCAGACTCAAGGCGTTGGTTACGTAGTCGGCGCGCACGCCGACTATGTAAAAGAAAAAAACAAAAATGGTTATAACAACTTTATTTATAGTTATTAAAAATTGAAAAATATGTTTTGATTAGAGCTAATTGATAGGCGTAGTTAAAATCATCACGTCACTTCCGGAAAACACGTCAATTTCAAAATTTAAAAAAAATCATGAATAAAATTTGGGAGATTAGTAAAAAACAAATTTGTAGTTCATTGCAAGCTCTATCGGGTCAGAAAGAAGTTAAAAAAAATCGTGTAGACAGTTTTTGAGGAATATTTTTTGAAAATGTCCAAAATTTTGAGCCGCCAGTAAATTTACAATTTTTATATTTCCAAAAATATTTTTACATCACTTGATTATACTTATTAATAGCTATCAAATAATATGACAATTTGTATTGATTGGATATTTTGTTTTTGAGTAATCGGGCATTAAAATTAAAATTACAAAAATTCGTAGCGGCCTTCATTTTGAAAATACAATATTTGAAAAAAAAAGCATTTGGTTTGTTTTTAGATGCACTACAACGCCATGTATTTAAAATTTCAAAAAGGTGTTTAGAAAAAAATCTATACCAATAAAAACAGGTCTAGTTTCCGTTTCCGGTTAACGACCTTACAAAGAACTAACCTGCAACTAAAAAACTTCCACACAGCAAATCTTATAAAAATCAGGCAGGGGGTTCCGGAAATATAGGAAAATGAACGCACTCACGCACGCACCCACTCACAGACAGACATTTTTTTAAAAACACTTTATTGGGTTCCCTGGACCCCAAAACGCGTATTTTCGTTAAAATCTAAAATTTGAAAATTTGCATCAGTATGGGAAAGTAAAAATTTAAAATTTTCAGTATTTTTTTTTATATTTTGCCAAATAGGCAATGTTTAATTGTTTAAGATATTGTGCATACCAAAAGTCAAATCGTTATGTCTGTCAGTTTTGGCCAAGTTTTTGTAGCTGTCGATGTGTGAATTGGTTTAGTGTTAAAAATTACCATTTTAAACTGCATTTTAAAGTATTTGGGACCGGTTTAGCTACATGTATTCGTTTTTCTTGTTTTGTAATTTGTAATTTTAGATTGGACATCCGAGATACATGCATTCCAAAAATTGTATTCTGCATAACTCGCATGGTTTCGCTTTCCTTAGTAGTCTAAGGTACACGTGTTCAGTAGATGGCTTTACTTATAAATTAAAGCAACGCTCCGTAGCCGGCGCATATGTGTGAACCAATAACGGTGCAGTAGTAGTTGCGATTATCTCAGGTGTATAAGGAATAATAATTAGCTCTTGGGTGCTCTACCATCCCGCTTACTTTGACAAATTAATGTGCAATTTTCCGTCATAGTTTTCCCGCCATATCTACCCCGCCTCTTACATTATTCCAGCCATATCTATCCCGCCTTTCTCGTTCAATTTCTGTCATGGTTTAGAAGAAAATTGCAAGAAACCCTGTTTTATGCCGCCATTTTGTTGTAAATCTTTTCAGAATACTTCCTAATTATACACAAAAAATTCGGATTTTTGAATTTTCTAGCTGATTGCACACCAAGACCAAAATTTTAAGTAACTAATTCATCTGGAAGTGCATTAGAATTTCCAGACATACAAACACTGACCCACGTTCTGCTTTATATGTATAGATAGTTTAATAACCCGTTTAATAAAAATTCCAAAAAGTGTTTTGTTATACGGGTCCTTAACTGTAGAGATCATATCGCTCCCATCTAGCACTAAATTAAAACCGCCACGAAGATCGCGAGTGGAGTTACCTATAATCAAACTCAGTACCTTTGCTGAAGTAGAGTAAGAGCCAGCAACCGTAGCCACTACTCCACCGTCTGCCATTTTGATTGAACAAAATCGCAATGCATATAGTTAAGTTATTTGGAAAAGCGAATTTAGATTTTATTGTTATTTCAAACAACTAAAGAAACTGTTATTTTTATTGAAATAATTTTGTGATAAATTATACCTACATCGAAATTAACGATAATCTCAATGAAGTAATAAATGGCGCTGACAGCTAAATATAATATGCTTAGTCTGGATTTCTAGTCTAGTATTTAGTCAGTATTCAAATTATGGGGCAATTATTTAATAATAAGTCCTGGCACAATTTCTTTGAATATATAGTTGGCACCTATATGCAATTTTAAACGAATTATTTACGGGCTTAGAATAGCCACACACCGACATGTTTGACCACATGGAGCTTGTTTAGTTACGTATTATTCATTTGGCCAGCTGGGTTATTATCGTGAGCTATTTGATAACGAAGTTGATAAGCGTAGAATGTGCATGGTCAGGGGTTTTAAAAGTAATACACGAAACAATTTTATGAAACTATGCAAAAATATTTTTGAGTGCAGAACCTCTGTATTAGCTCAATTAACAATAAAGTAACACTGAACGAAGCGATGTAACTCAAATATTGCAGTTGTAGTTGTACGTACCTCGCACAATGGTGCATGCAAACATGTTTCACGTAAAAAATGTCTTTATACATTTATAACAAAATTTTTTGTTGTTCTGGGACTAAGAGTCTGGTCTTTGAATTAATATGCATTGTATGTATATCTAAAATGATTAAAATGTAAATCAACTTTATGATCTCTAATAAATGATAGTCAGTAGTAGGTTAACGATTTATTTGTACGCTTTATACTTTATATGATTATAAAATACTATTGTATAATGCACCCAGCATAAATTACAATTATAATCATTATTACGTTATTAAATGATATGGGAATCGGGAACAATGGTTTGTAATTTTTGTGTATACATATAATGCAAAGCTTAATGCAAAGACGACAAAACCGTAAAAGAATGCTTGCTGTTGTACGATATACCGTACTGCTTCGCAAATTTAATTATCTATAGCAGTGTGACGGTGCAGTATGTATCATGTGCCAGATATAAACCACATTTTAATCTTCTTGTGCCTGCCCGCAAGAATTTAAGGAAAAAACAAATCTGAGTAGTAATCGTGAGTCATCATAATTCTGGCGCTGAAGTCGCAAAAGAAGCACTATGAATTTACAGGAGCATCTGTTTTCATTCAAGTGTTATTAATAATTTAAAATGGAATATAAAAAATATCAAACAGGAGAAAATGACAATAGCAGCCTTACAAAAGTAGTAGCAGAGCAAAAATGCGAAAAGAATGGTTTCATTAAGGCTGGTGTATTGTTTTGGTGATACATATTATATCAATATTTGCTGTATGTTTGGGATTTTTATTTTATGTGAATACATAATTAAATATCTTAAAATAAGTAAAAAGTGTAATCAGGGCCGGCTCTAGGGCGGGGCAGGTGGGGCATTTGCCCGGGCGGCACATTCAAGGGGCGCAATTAATTTAACGTTGATGATAGTTCTTAATAAAAAACAAATTTTTGCAATCAAAAATTTAGTTAAACAAAATATCTAAATACATTGTTCAATTTGGTAGGTATTGAGTGGATTAGGTGTCAAAATATTTGTTTTACTTTGATTTTCTGGATTGCAATAAGTTTCTTCGAGAAACAACGCAGAGTGGTTAGTTGGTTATTCAGGCCCGCATATTACAGTCTATACTTATTTGTCTACCAAACAGAACAAAAAACTATTTTAGTTGAAAATTAAGTAAGATAAATTTAAATTTACTTAAAACACTCCTAAAATTTATTCAATTTGTATAAAATCTGGGTTTGTGAAAAGGGGCGGCTTGGGGGCGGCAATATGTAGATTTACCCCACCAGCATTTGCTGCTCGAGCCGGCCCTGAGTGTAACGCATGTATTTCTGAAATAAAAAGAATAGTATATGAAATGCAATAACAGATTACTACTTGATTAAATTTTCCAATCAGTTTTTTTTATTATTGGTCAAAATAGGTAACATTTTTGAGCAGGGTTTGCAAAAAACATAAAAAATCATTGATTTTTTAATAAATTAGAAAAATCATTATTTGTTTTATTTTATCGCTGAACAATAAAAAATTAGAGCCTTAGGCCTGTTTCACACGAGACGACAGCGATACGATATGTCGCGCGCGGTATATCGTTACGATATCGGATGCAGCAAAAGTCTATGTAATATGCGGGAGTCCTTCACACTAGAGCGATACGATAAATAGTATCGCGCCGACAAGGCGATATCGCAATTACACGCGATTTGTTCTCTAGAACCGCCTCGGATTGTTATCGCGACGACTCTTGCTGTCAATGCATATTATATGTGTGGTTGCACACGGAAGCGATAAACAGTACAGTATCGTCTGGATTACCAATGAACTACGGAAATTTAGTCTTTCGCAGCGTTGCATGGATGAAGGTTGACTGCTAAAAAATATGACGACAAGAAGAAAAGTGAATTGTGAGCCGCTAGATTTAATAGAAATGGTCGAACAAAGACCATATCTTTGGGACAAAACCGATGAAGACTACAAAAGCAAAATCATACGTGATAGGGCTTGGAATGAAATTTGCAATTTCTTTGTCAAAGACTTCGCCGATCTAAAGGAGAACGAAAGACAGAAGACCGGTAACGTATCGATGTTCATTCTAAAGTAATTGAAAAATTTATCTTCATGTTCCAATAACTTTTCAAAAACTGTGTAAAAAGCACTTTCTACATAACGAACTTTTAGTAAAGGATGAACCCAATAACGTCTAAGAACTGCTGCCTTTCTCTGGAGCCTGCGGTGTATCAAGAGTAATAACACAACACGTCTTCTTTCCATCTTCGATTATTTTACACTGGCAACACTGGGCAAACTCTTCAACTTTTAAAGAATCTAAATTACCGTTATCGCGACATTATCGTATACATGTGAAACACCAGGGCTGATGCGATACGATATATCGCGCGCGACATATCGTATCGCTGTCGTCTCGTGTGAAACCAGCCTTATGATAACACATTTAATTTTCGAACCCGAAAAAGGACGAAAATACATGTATTGAACCGCACCGTGGGTGCGTGGGTATGTGCGACTCATATCCATCACCGAAATTCATCGACAAAATAAGCTTTATTCGAAACCGGAAGTGGAAGTTAGATATGTTGTTTTGGCAGAATTTCTATCAAAAATTTCTAAATCTAAAAACTGAATCTGATGAGAAGACCATGGAGCAAATGAAATGCTTTTCTCTGAACTTTGTAGCTTGAAAATGGCGGCCGATATGATTGTTTAAAAATTTGGACATTAACGCTTTATCACCAAAAAAACGAGTTGGCAGATCGGGATTAAAATTGCTATTGTTATTACCTCAGGGGAACACAATGCAACAGACATTTTGTACAATTGAAAACTGTGAGATGAACCTTTTTTTCAAAATATATGGAAAATTTGAAATAAATGAAGCCTGACCTGATTTGGTTCGTGTCCCAGTCCGCTAATTTTTCTGTGACGCCTTCTATGAATTTTTGTAAATCTCTAATGCATGCCCTTTCATGTAACAAACGTGGGATGATCAAACATATTTTATTTATCATAGAACAAGATTCACAACGTAAATTTTTAGGTGCAGCAATATTTAAGGGAGTTATTTTTCCTTTACTCAAATTTTGGCGGATGAATTTGTTTTTCCCTTTTTGGTTTATTTTAAATATCAAGGAACCTTTTTGCAAATTAGCAATTTTTTTCCATAAACATCTTTTTTGTTTCTTAGTACAAGCCATGCTCGCAAGTTAGTGTCTTACGCTGCCGCCAGCCGAGCCGGTACAGTAGCAGCACTAGTGCTTCGCGCTTGTTTTTCCATTTTTGTTGTTTCCTTTTCTTCTAATTTGTAATAAAGGCAAAGTTAAAATTTTATAAAAAATGTATAAGTACTGACCGATATATATATTTAGACATATTTTAATTAAGTAAAGTTATATTTAAATAATTATAGTTTAAAAGTGTATTCTCCAAAAAAAAACTAGGTTTGGAAAGTATTGCTATGATATGTGTGGTCTTGTATTTACTAGAAAACAATTCCCTAAATGCCTGCAATTCACGCAATTCCAAATTATATTTTTTTATGAGAGTCTTTTATTAACTTTCTCAGGGTCGTTATTAAGCTTAGAAGAAAAATTATCAATAAATAAGTTTCAAAAAGAAAATACACAAAACAATATCAACGTTACAAAAACTTTTATTCAATAAATCAATTTTGGGGTCAAATTTTCGAAAAATCAAGAAATTCGTTTTAATACTACTGTTCTTAAAAACTGAACACTTATCTTTGTGTCTTCTTATCAAAATATCCTTCACTCGACAATCGTTGAATGTTCTACTCCCTCTTCTCTGGTTTGCAGGTTCCTCAAGAACCACAGCACTCGCCTTTGGTTAGAATCCTCCTCCGCTGTAGCACCAATATGTAATGGACTGCTTTTATGTTTATTTATACTTGTATTTTCTTCAATGATAACTGGAAACACGTTCTGGACCGCTTTTATATTTTTTATTTTTTTGGATTTTCCACAATTAGTTGATAAACACTTGTATCCGTTTTATAATGGCTTCTTTTCAATTCAAAATCACTTTTCATTACTTATAACTCGTTTTTTCTTCTCTTTTCTTTCAGAGAATATCAAATCCTGTGTCTTTGTTTACAGGACGAGCCGTAACTAACAAATAAGTCTTCACTTTTTTTTGTCTTCCTCTTGATCTTTCATATTTTTAAAAACAAATAAATCTCGTGACAATGAGTATTCTTTTATACATTTGTCAAATTGACATTCAAATCCATAACCCCCACAAATGACATTTATCGATGCACAAACAAGTAAGTCTAAAACTTCTTATAAATTAAAGCTTCTAAAACAACTCTGAACTATTTAATAATTAAAATTAACATAAACAATAATCGTATCAATTTGATTGTGTTCTTCTTTCTTTCAGATTAAACAAAACTTCAGAAATATGAAATATAAATGGTATAATGATAATCACATTATTTGAATTTTAACAACAAGAAATTACTGCAAAAATACGCAACCCTGAGTTTATAAGTTCGAATACCAAAACCTTACAGTCTTCACAAACCTCCAATCGTAAATCAAATTATAACAAGCATCCCATAAATTGCCTTCCAGGGATTACAATGCTCCAGTCAATTCCAACAACTCTGAATATCATAACAGTATATTGCAAACTGCAAACCTTCAAGAAGGGAGAAAATTGAATTAAAAGTTGTTTCAATGTAAATTTATTTAAATCAACGATTAAAATCAAAAATCACCTTGATTTAAATCAAATGAATTAGATTGTGCAAACCCTGATTGTGAACATCGATGAATAAAGAAAGAGAACATTCTTCTCGACGAATAGTTTAATAGTTTAACATCTATAATTTATATCTTTTTAAGCAATATTTCCTTCGGTTGGTATCTTCCACAGTTACGCAGCTTAGGTTGCTATGGTTTTATAATTTAATAGTAAACACTATCACGATTTTTTTAATTCCTGGGGCCGTTTTATAAATTAAGTCGCTAACACCAACTCCATTTATAATATGTATCATATATTTTTGAAGCTAAACATTTTTGCCACACCCATGAAAATGGTTGGGTTTGCCTTTGATTTAACTCAGTAAGTACTTCTACGTGACTTTGATACGTAAATATTTTTGTAACATCTTTGAAGCATGTTTGAATTTTTAAACAGCATTTCTAAACGAAAAATGGGCAAAACAGGTCGCTAGTACTTTCCCATACTGTTTTAGTTTTAAATATTCTTGCACCAATAAGTGATTGAAATTTACATATAGTCATCTACACGCGATACACAAGCCGGCGACTCCGAACCCAAGGAGTTGGCGCGCGCGCTACTCAGGTAAAGGCTCCAGATAGATACTGCACTCACAACGGTGGACCAAAAAACCGCTATAAAAGCGTTGTATGAAGAGATCAAAAATATGCAAAGGACGAAAAATATATTTTTAACTAGAGCTACTTGATAGGCGTAGTTAAAATCACGTAACTGTCAGAAAATGCGTTGTTGACATGAAAAAGTATCGTTTTCCCCCCTAATGTTTAGTATGGTTAAAAATTCTTGTTAATCCTAATAAACCACTTCAAATAAATAGTCTATTTGAACTGTTTAAAGTTTATAACGATTGCTGTTTTCGTTTTTAAATAAATAAGTAATAAATTTCAAGTTTTACAAAAATTCTATGAGGGCGGCATAATAAAATTCGGGAGATTAGTAAAAAGCTGATTTGTAGTTCATTGCAAGCTCTATCGGCTCAGAAAGTTAAAAAAATGGTGCGAGCAGTTTTTGAGGAATAATTTATTAAAAAGTTTTTTTCAATTTTCATAGTACTCTAAAAATATTTTTACATTACCTGATTGCACTTATTAAGGGTTATTAAATAATATTCCAATTCGTATTGATTGATGAATATTCTGTGATTGAGTAATAGGGCATTAACGTCAAAATTTTTAAACTTTTTGAAGACAACGCTGTGTTTAAACTTTCATATACCAAAAAACATATCTATCCGGTTTGAATTAACTTTAACCTTCTACAGAACTACCTGCAACTAAAAAATTTAAGCATACCAAATTTGATAAAAATGGGTCAAGGGGTTCTGGACACGTATAGGAACGAACGCACTCACCCTCGAACTAACACCCCTCCGCTACACAGAAAGACGTTTTTAAAAAATAACTTTTTTTGGGTTCCTCATAGCCTACAACGCGTATTTCTGTTAATATCTGAAATTCAAAAATTTGCATGAAATCACAACGTTCCATACTTCAGTGGACATATGAGAAAGTAAAAATGGGCGATCCGCTTGATTCATTGATTCAAAAATATTTACCTTATTTGTTACTCCCAACAGTTACTGTAAGATTAGAATAACAATATATGGACGGCTCCGTCAAGTAGGGTAGGGTAGGTAATTAAGAAACTGAAAATCACGGTAACCTGAATAAACAATTTTTTGTCTGGAAAGAAAGGTTGGTATTAAGAAACCCCAGCGACTAAAAACGTTGGTAATTTTTGAAATATACATCCACATAGGACGTTTTATTAAAATCGAACCATGTTTTTTTTTACAATGTTTTTAGGTTTCCTTAGACCCACCCGAAATGTGTTCCCCCTTTTTTGTTTTTCCATTTTCTCAACTCTTGAACCACAATTTCATGGATAATTTAAATTTAACATTCTCGTAAAAATGTTCAGGTTGTTAGCGAAAAATAAAGTAATTCTATTATGGAAGCACTTGTAAAGCGGCTGACCACCTTTGTACTAGACAGATTTTTTACGAGGACATTTAATTACATCAGCGATTAACAAATACCTATTTTTTGCTCAGCGGTTACATTCAAAATACATGAGAATGAAGTCATCACATATTTGTTATTATGAACCAAGTAGACCATAAATCTAGATAGATATAACTCGAAAGTTTAGGTGTCCACACCAACATTATCCTATTTAAGTTATAAATTATGCTGATTAAAGACAGTCAACATTTCTGATGATAAAGACATGTACAATGTCGTTTAACCTTTAAATTTAAATTTTAGAAACTATTTAAGCAAAGGTGCAGCAGTTTTTTTCAAAAGTCTACTTTTATCTTGCATAGATCTGAAACATTTCGTTTTTCTGAATAGGTGTACCCATCCATAAAGGGAACATGGTAAAAATATGAACAAAACAACGTGTTAAATAAAACCATCAAGACCATAAAAGACTTGCCAGTGTCGGTTGTCAGCAGCATTCACCGTTGGTGATTATTAGCTTATGACTGACAAGTTGATGTAAACAGTGGTCATCAATGTCTTTATGAAAAGGAAATTTTCCATCAATGCAGTTAATTGAATACATTTATTTAATACGAAGCATCCTTCTTACCATACTTGCCAGAACCTGCCCGCAATAAAAGATAAATCTTTCAATTACGATATCATTAATAGTTCGATAACGATAACGGTAGTTAAGTCTGCCAACGCTGTTAAAACCTCCCTGGATTATGTTTCCTTCGAAAGATCTAACCCATAGACAAGAAGCAATTTGGAAACCCTCCAAGTAGTATGAGATTACCTACCTGGCATTTCGGAATGTAAACGTCTAACGACTTCTATCTCTTCTATTCTTAAAGCACGCGGTGGCTCGTTTAGAGACATAGCCAAAAGGCAAATCCCATGACATTTGCATGTCACTCAGCCCACTCTTGCGGTGCAACTTGTTGAAAAATCATTAATGGAAGATAATCCGGGATTATTGGCCGTCATACTCAATTCAGACAAGTTGGAACCCGACTCAACAGGTTCCGACCAGACACATACCTGAGCACCTTTACCGTGATTCACAATTTATTGAACTCAAATTCCGCCCTTGCTAAACCTTACCTCAATGACTTTTCTCTGAAGAATGCACCGTACACCACAAACCCAGTCGGGCCCTGCGGGGCATGCCTAGGTGTGATTTACGAACTCTCCGCTACTGATGCTTTTGTTGGCGGCGCCGACGTAACATTCATTAAATATTTGTTTGGGAATTTTTCTTAGAATCTTTAATTTTAGTAATTTAATCTTGTTGTTACAGGCAACGTGTGTGGTACCGACTCCTGTTGTGGGCCAGTTTTGGAGGGTCGTCTGACCGGCAACAGTCGTCTTCAACTGGACAAGTTCCTGAAGGATTCTCTCTACAGGCTTTCCTCTGTGCTGGACAGCAGAGCTAAACGTTTTGATGGTAAACGCACCAAGTTAATGTATTATTTGCTTTGGATTTTCTTGTGTAAATACACAACCTCTACACGCAATAATAAACAAACGGGAGCGACTGATAACGAACATTCATAACGGTTTACGCATGTTTAAACTATACATCTAAAATAAGCATACAAGCAAACAAGATATTTTTAGAAGTTGCGTTAAAGTAAGTTATAAACACATTTTTATAAATGAAGTATAATAATATGTTTGTCACTTATAACTTTTCATTTTAGCAAGTTATTAATACATTGCAATGGGCAGAAATAACTCAATTCCCATTAACTATTTTGGAACATTAGACAGTTCTAGTTCAATTCAAAATTTCGATTAATAAGTATAACTAGAACCAAACATTGAAAAATTAGTTTCAAGGATAGACTCTAGTATGCTCATAGGATGCCGAAAAGTATCAATAATGTTAATATTTTTATTGAAAATTGATCTGCTAGCTTTTTAATTTCTGCAAATTCTTTAAATTATTCATATGGTGCTTTTAATTAATGTTATTGATAAACCTACCAGTCTTTTTTGTCCTTTTAACGACCTCAGATAGTTTTTACTTTTTAAGGAAATACGCAAATTTGAAAATGTGGCCATCGATAATATTGATGATGTCGGTGTAAGCAGTAATATCCATAATATGATAATATCGATATATTAATAATAATATCCAAATCCGGACCTGCGAACAGGCACCGCTTTCATTCGGGAGGTCCTGGGTTCGATTCCCGGCTCGGCCGACTGTCCTGGCTCAGGTTTTACGCGGTTTTCCTGAGCCAAACGGTGAATACTGGGACAGCACTTTCCGCGGGAAACCCTCTTCATCCAAATTCCTTGATCTAACCCATCCGAGGGCGAAACCGCGCTTAAAAGCTTTGTACACCTACTTCCACTTGTAGTTCAGCGTACTTCCACATACTTCCACGTACTTCCTTACTTCAATGCTTTTTCCACCTTATTTCCACGTACTTCCACTACCTTGTACACCTACTTCCACTCTCGGCTTACCCCTCGAACCCATCCTTTCTCTGCTGAAGAGAGGCTAGGAACTCCGGTGCGGAGTCCGTAAGACCCCTATAGCGGCCCGCCTCGCCGCTTCACAGAGAATAAACCGACACCAATTTTCCTGTTTCGAATAGTCAAAACTAGGCAATTGCCTAGGAGCGCCAAACAAAATGGGGCATTTAAAATTCCCTGAATCGTGAAATCTTTTCGTGTGACATAATTTTAGTTAATTTTAAGTAGATGGTATCTGAGCAGCTGTATACATTTTTGTACAAAAATGTACGTAAACCATGGCTGAAAAACATATGTTGAGGTGTATCAATAGCTTTGCCGCTTATTTGTGTAGACTGGGGTTGTCAATCTGAAATTTAGTGTTTTAGACTCTCAAATTTGAGGAATTAGGGTAAATGTTGGGTTTTAGTTATTAATATAAAGTGGGGTGACTTAACCCTTTTAATTAGAACAAGTAGTGAAGAAAGTTTTAAAGCGTGAAACAAAAGTTTAATTTATTTATAAATTCTAGCTTTACTTCCTTAAAGCCCATATTTATTGATTATAGGTATATAAAATACCTAATACCACACGATTCTTGTCATCATAAAACACAAATTAGCAGCATACAGGTCCCTGATACACAGAGCTTCGATGTTCCCTTTAGATGAAATTAATTATAATAGAGAAATTTCAATTATTAAACAAATTGTATATAGTAATGGTTATAATACTAAACTTATTGATGCATTAATTAAAGAAAAAGATTATAAATTAGCCATGCAAAAAATTTATCTAAATACCCCAATTTCATCCAATACAATTAAATATGCCTCGATCCCTGTGATCGTGCAGTTTTGCTGATATTTTTATTTACAAATTTTAATTGTATTATTTAAAATTTATCAAGTATTTATGCTTGATTACTTATTTATTTGCGATGATCGGTGTCGGACCTACGTTGTGTTTTAATTATTTGCTCGTGGCTGATTTACCCTGTCTTTATCGAGGTTAAAAAGGATAAGATTTTAAGCTGATTTAAACAACAGTAAACCTTTTGAAGAATTTATTTATTCATGTGTTGAAAATATTGGTGTTATGAGTGCTAGAACCATTTATATAGAATTTGCCCGTTAGTTGTATCGAATATAGTTGCCAATCTAAATATTTACCCCAGTTTTACCCATACTGATACTTCTATTTGGGACTGTTTATAAATGTCGAGTATTTTGCAGTTTACGTCAGTAAGATGTGTAACACGCGAACAGAGCTTGCCGCAACCAATATGGAAATAGCGCCGTCACTCACCCCAATCGGCTTCCCTGCAATAGCGCCTCAATTGCTACGCCTAATTCCCTCCTAAGAGGAACAATAGCGCCGCTTTTGATACGCCTAATCAGGTACACCGACAAGAATGAGCCACTACGCCTAAGCCTATTTGATTTTGGCAATGTGCTCCTCGTAGCCCCAAAACCCCGTGCCGCAACCAATATGGAAATAGCGCCGTCACTCACCCCAATCGGCTTCCCTGCAATAGCGCCTCAATTGCTACGCCTAATTCCCTCCTAAGAGGAACAATAGCGCCGCTTTTGATACGCCTAATCAGATACACCGACAAGAATGAGCCACTACGCCTAAGCCTATTTGATTTTGGCAATGTGCTCCTCGTAGCCCCAAAACCCCGTGCCGCAACCAATATGGAAATAGCGCCGTCACTCACCCCAATCGGCTTCCCTGCAATAGCGCCTCAATTGCTACGCCTAATTCCCTCCTAAGAGGAACAATAGCGCCGCTTTTGATACGCCTAATCAGGTACACCGACAAGAATGAGCCACTACGCCTAAGCCTATTTGATTTTGGCAATGTGCTCCTCGTAGCCCCAAAACCCCGTGCCGCAACCAATATGGAAATAGCGCCGTCACTCACCCCAATCGGCTTCCCTGCAATAGCGCCTCAATTGCTACGCCTAATTCCCTCCTAAGAGGAACAATAGCGCCGCTTTTGATACGCCTAATCAGATACACCGACAAGAATGAGCCACTACGCCTAAGCCTATTTGATTTTGGCAATGTGCCCCTCGTAGCCCCAAATCCAAGAAGATTATATTTTATTTTAAAGTTGCAAGTCCCAGACTTGTAATATTGTAATAGAATGTTAGCAATAATGCTTTCAAACTGACGTTCAGATTTCAGCGAACTGAGTCATCTTTTAGAATTCGAAGATTGATCCCTTCCTTTAGGGAACATACTCTTTTATTAAAATTCATGTCCATCCTCCAAGAGGTTGGACTTGTTTCTTTTTCCAATAAAATTACAGCCCCACTCTTTTTTAACTTGTGTTTTAATGTGTTTTACAATATTTACATTTATGTACAAAAATGTGTGCAGCTGTTCTAAAACGACCACCTGCTTAAAATTAACTATTAAATCACAGCAATTTAGCTAAGTCAAGTGATCACTGTTAATTAAAGTCTGTATTTGCTGAAAGAAATATAATATTGCTGTTAATAAATCAAAGTTATTAGACAAGTGCATTACGTATTCTGGGAGCTCCCACTTTAAAGTATAAAACAATACAATTAAATCAAAATCAGATACAAATTATTTATTCTCGGGCAGCGCACCTTTACATCCCATATTTTGGTGAAAAATCTGAAAAAATGCTAAAATTATGAACAAAACTAGAAACATCTTAAACACTTTGCTTAATGCAAAATCAAAAACAGACGATTTGCTAAAATCAGGCGTTTAAAATTAAATTGTTCCCATTGTAATTTTAGTTTATATAGGCCAGACAATTAGAAATTTTGATATTAGGTATAAAGAACACGTACGTTGTTACAAACACCCACATAAATCCAATTACGCTAAACATTTACTAGAACACAGTCATTTAATGACATATAATAACACTATAAAATGTTTACACTTTTGTGATGATAAACGTAAATTAGATATACTAGAAGCTTTTGAAATTCACAAACATTTAAAATCTGTACCGTTAATGAATGAGCAAATTCATCTTTTAAATTCTCCTCTATTGGACATTTTGGAATAAGAAATCAAGTCATCTGCAGACGATTACCGAGATCAAGTCACCAAGTTCTATTTCTATAACAACACTAACTGTTTACTTTCGAATATAACCTTTGACAGTGGCCTGTAAGCATGCCGAAATACATATAAGGTTAAAATAAATACAGTTGAAGTAATTAAGTATTTTATATACCTATAATCAACAAAAGTTTATTGATACTTTTGCCTAATTAAAATTAAAAAGAAGTGGGGTTGCAGCCTGCAATTTTGTAGAAAAATAATGAAGTCCAACCTTTTGGAGGTTGGACATGAAATAAAAGACTATGTTGTTCTCTAAGGGCTGGTCGTCGCAATCTCTTCAATCTTTGTGATTCGTAAAGATAGCTGGGATCTGAACGTCAGTTTTTGGAAGACTACTACAGAAATTCTGTCGATTTATTACAAGTCTTCGACTAAAAAAATCATCACTGTGAGTTTTGACCTACCAGAGCACTTTGGTGACGTCACAGAGGTTTAGGCATAGATTCTTACTCTTATCAATAAACTTTCTCAGGCCCGATTGTCCTTCGGCAATGAAGCGTAACGTTGAGGCACTGTTAGGAAGGAGCTGATTGAGGAATAGCGCTATTTCCACTTTGGTTGAGACAATACGCTCTTTGCGAAGGTATTATCCGCTTGTAATCGATCCTTGTTATTTCTCAGATGTATCAACAAGCGGCGCTATTATCCTTCGGGAATTAAGCGCAACTTCTGAAACCTAATCGTACTGAGAGTATTACGTACAAAGAATTCTTTAACTTATCTAACCTATCAAACTCTTATTACTCGTTGGCAGTCCCAAAAAATAGAAGTATCATAAGTAAAATTAGTATAATAAATTCATAGTGACAGCTTGTTTCCGCACAACTGACGTGTAACTTCCAGATACAAACTTTACACCTATACAACACGTACATCTTCACCACAAAAATAATAAACATTTTTAATAGGTTTACGTTTGTTTGGATAATATCAATATCAGATCCCTTTTAACCTCGATAAAAACAGGGCAAATCAGACATCAGCAATAAATAAATCACAACGTAGGTTGAACACCGATCATCGCCGAGTATAAGGCCGTGATTAATTTTAACTAATACATAATTCTATAAAATTTTATAAACAAAAATATCACAAAAACCGCACAATTACATTAGGGGCGCCATTAATACAATTCCTTCTCTGATAATATCGATACTATTAACATAAATAGATACATTTTCGATAATATTGATATACACGCTGTTTCAAATTCGAGCCCCACCATGGGAATCTCGCTTATTTGAAGAGATAGAGAGTTGGTTAAATTGAGTCAAAGTTGCCAAATTTTATGCCTAACAATAATCTGTAAAGAAATTTAAAGTAGCCACTCTGGTTTTTCAGATATCTGAAAAAAAACCTGAAATTATGAATTTTTTATTTTCGGCTATAACTCATTTATCATTTATGTTACATATTTCTAGTTAACGCATTTTGACACTTTTTTTATGCTGAATCTAAATTTTTTATCAGATTTGGTGTAACTGTTACCATTGTTGATTTTCGATTGTCAACTTTTTTTTTCTTATGGTCGGCCTTTTACATTTTTTCATATTTGAATAGAGTTTTTAATTCTGATTTCAACGATGTGTCACACTTTGCATTTTGTTTATGTTTTAGGCATTTTATTACAGAAATTACAAATTTCATAAGAGGGCCATGAACTGATGGAAGTAAACCAAAACACTTTTCGTATTTACTTTTACTTTTAGATACATTAAGTATGCGAAAATTTCAGGAAACTTTGTTTTGAGCGTAGGCAGCAGGTTAAGTTATTTTTTACAAAAACAAATGAATGACACAGTTACTTTTCAAATAAGCGAGATCCCAATGGTGGGGCTCGAATTTGAAACAGCCTGTATTATTATCCATAATATCGATATTACCACGACTTCCCCAAACATTCCCTATTTCTTGCTTAATTTTTTAAATTGTATTAAAATAATGTACAGTTTGAACCGTATTTTTTATTGACTTAAAGGGCTGCAATGTAACTTCTGAGGGGTAAAACTTTTTATATATTTAGTAGGTTAATTTATCTATCTTTATACAATGATTTAATTACAATAACTAACGCTGTCTGTCAGTGCATTGTGTGCTGGGGTAACACTAGTACAAATTAAACCAATGATGGACTTTGTTTATCGTTGTTTATTAGCGTAAACATGAAGTAACTAGGGCGTAAGTGGGCGTTGTCAAGCTAAACAACTTTAAATAATATCTGTTTCTTCTAGTGCACTATTCAGGGCGCTGACGACCTCTCTCCTATGCCTGTGTTTGGTGCGCAGAGATGGATATTTTTAGTGTACACCTATAATATATAATAACATGCTAATATGCATTAAAAAACATAAATATATATTTACATTAAAATTTTATCTTGTTTGACAGGTTATATGAACTAAAATATTAGACCAAAATAATGTACATACCCTCAAAAATTTTATGAAATACCACTTAACGAATTTTCTACAGAACGATCTATTTTTACAACAACACTTCATAGCAAGAGTAAATAAGAACGTCACAATAAAAAATTTAATTGACAAAAGGACGCCACCACAAAACATTTGAAAACAGGCAAACAATACCATGTTAAGAGCGCCGATTCCCGAAAACACCCGAGCATTTTCGACTAATTCGGTGTTACCAAAATTGCGTCAAAATTAATGTGAGTGACATAGTCAAAACGAATACGACTCGTGATACGATTTTTCTTTGATAAAATTGTGGTGTAAGCTAACTCCTGCTGGTTAACCAGCACTCGTGATTTTACACCACAATTTTATCGAAGAATCGCAATCACTCGTTGTATTATTTATGATAAACTTGGGTGCATATTTAACCCGTTCTATTTAAATTAAGTTTAAGGCATCTTAACTATAGCATTGGTTAACAATCAAGCCAAGAGTATCGGAAAGTCAGGATCACTAGTTATATTTCTTGTGATGAAACTAATATTAAACTTAGTAGAAAATATTACTTCGTACATTTTGGACACCCCGTATAATGTAATACTTGAACATACCGAGGTTCTGTAGACAATAATAAAAGATTAAACGATCGATTGCATGTCTGTTTTGTTATCTAAAATATTCCAACGGAAATAATGTAGTTATATTATTGGATTTCTCTTCTATCCCAAAACTTTTATTCTTTTAATTTGGCAAAAAATCGCCCGTATGTAGTGCGGCAATCATAATTTCACACAAACGTGTTATCTCGGGGGTTTACTTTTGCATCTCCAAGAACTCATGAGTGACGTAAGTAAGTAAAATTACAGTTTTTCAAGAATCGTAACAAAATTTTTATCCATTCTTATTTAAAACAAATATGTAAAAATTTTAAAGCGTCCGTATCAGTATCTCGCTGCTTCTCTTATCCGACAGCCTCTACTAAAGATATCTTTTACACGTCCAAGATTTGTTTTTCAGCCGGATACTTCCATCAGATGTGATAATCCATCGACGTGGCGCCTATGTAAATAAGTCGATATTTATATTCTGCGTTTGATTGATCAGAATTAAAATTTCAAAGATCACGCTTCATTTGGTGCGCATAATATAACAGATATAATGGGATTCATGAATCGCTAATTGAAAGAATAATTTTATCAAGATATCCTGTTGAAAACGTGATGCAAATTTTAAAATGTAATATGTAGAGGTAGATGGTTTTCAGCATAAAGAAACGTTTTAAATTTAAAGCAAACTCACTTCTTGGTGGTCAGCACGATTCAACAGTTCAAAATTTATTGCATATGTATATAATGCAACTAATTGGCTTCTGAATTTGAATTATGTAGTTTAGGTTAAGTTTAGAATTTAGATCTACAAATCATAATTAGATAATCACATACAAACAGGGTCGCCTGAACTGGAAAGGTGAAAAAAATTAATAATTAGTTTTTACACTGATTTGTTTAATGTTCTTCTTTGCAAGAAATATGTTTACATATAAAAAAGTTTACTATTTGTAGCAAATGGAAAAAGGAACCTCTGCTTTATATATTACAGAAATTTAATTGTAAATATTATCCTCTCAAGTTTTTGTCACAAAGGACTAATCATAATGTATATTTACTTAGTTTTAGTTGTAAGGGAGGCAAATATCATGGGAAATATATATTGCTTTAACACCCTTGATCACGTGTCTGGAAGAACCCCCTTGGCATTGCGCTTAAGTATTTTTGAATCCAATTTATTTGCCAAGGACTCATGCCCTGAAAAGCATTTTTTACACCAGGGATGTTAAGTTTTGGTCCCAACCAACTTGATTTAATTAAAAATAATTTGACAATATATTTTTATTTGAAAACCAGTATTTGTTATTACTAATTCCTATCGCCTTCTAGTCCAACCATGATTTACCCCACTCGCTCTGCAGTGTCGTCATTATACGTAATGAAAAAGCTGAGGTGTGGACTTCGAGTGGACTTTCCCATACTAAAACTTATCGTATTTGCAAAAATGTAAATTTTATAATTATAACATTCCATTCCATCCATCCAAACTCATAGAAAGCGCCACAGTGAAATTATAACTTTCAAAAAAAAAAATTGTAGGCAATACTAGATACTAATACTTGCCGTTGCCGTATTTGCAAAAGTGTAATTTTCAATAATTATAACGTTATACAGTTCAGCGAGTATTAGATTTTTAAGGAAACAAGCAGCGGGAATTTGATTTTGCGATAGCCTGTTCAATTGGTTTCCGTGTCGTAACCTACCCATAGAAGCAGCGACTACTGCACGAAAGCAAGGTAAGCGCCCGCCGAAGCGCTTCGGCGAAGTATACAAATTCCGCTTCGGATGTCGGACAAAAATGGCTATAATAGGTTTATTTGGGAAGTTATCAAAAATATGCAAAGAATTATATTTTTTAACAAGAGCTAACTGATAGGCGTCGTTAAAATCACGTAATTGTTTTTTTTCCTAATTTTTAAAATAGTTGAAAATTCTAGCGAATCTTAATAAAGTACTTTGAATAGTCTATCAAACTGATAACAGTTTATAACGATCCGCGTTTGAGTTTTTAAATAAATAATTAATCAATTTCAAATTTTTCAAAAGTTCATGGAAGGCGCCAGAGTAAAGTTTGGGAGGTAAGTAAAAAATGAATTTGCAGTTCAACGCAAGCTCTATCGGCTCAGAAAGTTTAAAAAAATCGTATGGACAGTTATTGGTATTTTTTTTTTTTATTTTCAAACGCTTGCGATCGTTTTCGGATTTTCAAAATTAATTTTATTTCATTGTATACTACCTAGGAAAGGCTCTCAAACAAGTGGTAGCTGATCCCGATCAGACAACTACTTTTTCAGTAAATGGGCGTTAAAGTCGACATTTTGAAAAAGCTGTAGCGGCCGCCATTTTAAAGCTAGAGAGTTCGTTAAAAAAGTTTTCGATTTGCTTTAAGTTTTTCTCCCAGACTCCGTGCTCAAATTTTAGTTTTGGAAAAAACGCTACCAAAAAACATGTCTAATTTTCGTTTCCGGTTTCGGATTTTTTTGAAAACTTAACTTTAACTATAATTTTTGATATACCTCTTGATTCAAAATTTCATCAGAATCGGTCCAGTACTTTCGCTTGTAGAGACCCCACCCACTCACAGACAGCATTTTTTTAAAACCACTTTTTTGGTTTCCTTGAGCCCCAAAACGTGTATTTCCCATAAAATCTAGATTTCGAAAATTTTCATGAAATCAATACTTGCCTATACCGAAGGTATGGGAAAGTAAAAATGGGCGAATCGCATCGGCAGGAGTTTCCTATACTTTAAAAATAGGTGTTTTTAAATTTTTTAATGAATTTCTATTTATGGTTCGTAGGCGTGATTACAATTCCATGGCAAGGATTAAAGGGCACCATCCTTGAACTTCTTTTTTCACTTCGTTAGTGTTAACCTCAGATAAAAAGCGATAGTAAGATACTAATATAAAAAGCGCCGATTTAACGAATGTTTCGAAAATTTATAAGAGCATTCACAACTAGTTTACACCATGGTACATTAGATTTGTACTTTCAAATTATTGATATTTTGCGAAAACCTACGTAGACAGTTACACGTTTATCGGTTTAATTGCAGGATTAACAGCAGTTGCGCTATTGCTGCCTATTGATTTCAGTAAAATATTCGATTTCGAAATGTTAACAAAAAATCACTTTTCGTGGCTAAAGGAACCGGAACCAGAAAGCAAGTTTTTAAAATATCTGCCCGGTTCTGTCTTCGTTATCATTTGTTCGTTCCCTCACATCTTCGGAGTGGATGCTCCAAATTGAATTGAATTATATATTTTATAACAAAAATTTATCAGAAAAGGAAACTTTAAAAAATCCGTAACTATAGTGGAAGTTATAGACATGTATTTTAATTAAATATCTTTATTTAATGCAGAATTTTATACATTTGAAAGCAGTACTTGATAAAGGATATCGAAATAAAAATGTTTGTTATCCAAACTCTATAGCTTAAAAATTGCGGCCCCGGCCGGTACGATTTGCTAAAAATTTTCACTTTAACTCTACTGAAAAATGAGTTGCCAAATCGGCGTCAGGTATGGTCATAGCTCTTGGGAACATATAACGGTGTTTTCGAATCTTTGAATTTGAATGGCTCTACTCTAAATACAAGAGGATATAAAAAAATCTGCGTTGAAGGCTAAATTCGCATCAGTAATAGTAGAGCAAGATTCTAAACTTAGGTTTTTGGACATAGTGTTAGGGAGGGGGGAAACCCCCCCTTTTAAATTGCTAGCGACGTGTTTCGGCCATTTTTTTCATACTCGGAACAAACGCTGCAATTATTTGGAACGGCATCAAAGTAACTTTTGTAGCAGCAGTCGCAATGTAATAATAGAAAAGTTTCATTGCTGTAAATTCTAAAGTACGTTATTAGGCCTTGTTCACATTCATTTGAACATTGTGACCCTAACGTAACAATTATAACAGTAATGCTCAAATGTGGACGGTGTTACTCCATCATTCGCGCCTGTTCGTACCGCCATGGTCTTGATCCGTATTCTTGTCGATTTGAAATCTTAATAAACCTCACAGAATATTACGTTACACTCATTACACCACCGCTCTAGTGTGAATCATTAGCGAAAACCTGGTTAGTTCGAATGCTCACCACTCACGTTGTTAATTTTTTATACACATGAATCCAGAGTCTCGTAAATCGTAATGTAACTAACTGTATCGTTACTTATCCCAAAATACCCAAACAAATGTGTACAAGGCCTAAAGTTCGAATTTTGAAAAAGAATGCGACTCATCAGCAAAACACGCCTGCTTCTGCTTCGACACACCTGCATCAACATAATTCTGAAACAGGTGCAAAGAACCGCTCTTTGATATTAAGAATTTCTATGCTTATGATATAGAAGAATCTATATAATGTTACCTGCTTGCTTAAAGTTTTTTCAATGATAATTTAATTGCATTATCATCTACCATCTGGCTGCTATTTGTAAAAAACTTCAATTAAAATAAAACTACTAAAATAAATTTCAGGCAACAACTCTCCCAATGAATCAAATTTAATTTCTTATTGTTTTGTATCAATAGTGCTATTATTAATTAATCAGCGTTAACTATTTGCGTTTTTATAATAAGGGTTTGTTATTTACATTATCAATTAATTTGAACTTTATTGTCAACTGGCGATTATAGCTGCCACTGCCACATTAATAACTGTCTTGAAGCAATTAAAAGAATACAACTGAATAAATAATAGAATCATTAAAATAGATTATGACTAAGTGAATTGTGTTCTAAAATAGCAGCTGCATTATGATTTTGACTTCCGCCAAAATTAAAGAATAAGTGAGGTCATCCTTATACATATTAGTAATAAAAAATCTAATCCTGTTAGTACAGAATACTGAGTTTAACTAAAATTTAAAGCAATGCATATTAAATCATATTTTTAAAACACACTATTTATTTCAAATATATTTTCAGAATTCTTCAGGAACCTCATGACGAATTCGAAAAGGGAGTTCCATGAGATGTTCAAAAAAACGTATGGTGTGATCTACCTACAACATTCTTTTGTCTTTACTGACTTCTTCGAAGAATTAGAACGGTATTATAATAATGGAAGAGTACGACTAGCTGATGCTTTAGACAACTTTTTTGGTATCCTGTACCAGCGTATGTTTACGGTGATAAACTCGCAGTATCAGTTTGATGATAGATATTTAGAATGTGTGGCTGAACACATGACAGAATTAAGACCATTTGGAGATGTCCCCCACAAACTTGGAGTACAACTACGACGATCTTTTGTGGCCACACGGGCATTTTATAAAGCACTATCAACAGGTGCTGATGTAGTTCGGAGTATGGTATCTTTGACGCCCAGTGAAAAATGTGGTTTAGAAATGGCTCGTATGCTGCACTGTGATAAATGCTTGGGAATAAAAGGCCCAGGAAGCTGTTCTTCTTTCTGCATTTCTGTATTACAAGCTTGCTTACAATATCATGTATCATTAGATGTTCAATGGAACAATTTTGTTGGTAAGTTTGGATTTTTGTTGTTTAGTAATATGTATTTACAAGTATTTAAGATTTACTTAAAAAATAGTAAATTATCTTAGATTTTTCTATATAATTTTGGCTAAGTAATTTCCACACAACTCCATTACCATCCCTTCTTAAATCACGACTAATTATTTATACAAATAATTTTTTTATTGCAGATGCTCTTGATAAAGTAGCAGATAGACTTCTAGGACCTTTTAATATAGAAATGGTGGTGGAACCGATCAACATTAAGATATCTGAAGCGGTAATGATTTTCCAAGAAAATGGAGCTGAAGTATCTCAGAGGATATTTACTGGCTGTGGAAATCCTGTGTTACAACGTCGACGCCGGGAATCTTCAAATGAAGATCAAAATGCCAAAGTTGAAGAACCTCGTGTAGAAGCACGAAAAACTAAAACTGCAGAAGATGAAATTACTTTTGAATCTCTTAATTTTAATAATAATAATAATAGCAATAAAAAGAAACGCAAGAAAGTAGAAACTGTTGCAACACTTGAAAAACTGATAAAGGATATTAAACAGGTAAGTTAATTGTAATAGTTGCAATTAATAATTGGAATGATTAGGATACTAACCAATTTATTGATGCCTTATTTGATATTAGTGAATGCTTTCACTAATTGATGTACATTTGTGACCAGTGCTGCCCTCTTGTGGCTTTTGCTCACTTTTGTGATACAGCTGCTTTGCATAAAATTCTTGCATTCAATACAATTACTAAAAAAATTCTTTTAGTAAAACGTTCTTAAGCAATTTTACCAATTTGTTTGCTTGCAATCTTAGAAGGCAAGCAATCCTGCCAACAATGCTCTGCTAAAATGATTATCTTACCTGTGGGCTGTAGGTAATACAACTACGGTGCAAAATTTTATAACCAAATGTTTGTGCTTAAAAAGTCCTACATAAAAAAACCCATACATTGGTTTGCAGGAGAAGTACAGGTTGCCATACGTGTTGATACGTACTTTTGATCATTCTAGTCATGTATTTTCAAAGTTTTGAACTACTTTTTCACAAAATGTTCGGTAAAACCAATTATATAAAGTTTAACCCCTGTGGTGGAAATTCAGTATGTGGACAAGAAGTTTATCCAAGAAAATTCAAAATTAAAAGTGAAACTGTTTTGCAATCATCACTAAACCCCGCTGCTTATAGCTTACATTTTAGTATGTTTGGCCATGTTACAATAATAATTGTCACTGTTTAATTAATGTCGATTAAAAATTTTACATAAAGTTTACTTGCTAGGAAGACGTAAAAACTTAAAAACACAATAGAAACTACATGTGGTTTAATTGCCTCGACTTTCATACAGACCATTTCGACAACCACTGTTGTCACCTGTTGCACAGATTTATTACTGATAATGGTAGCACTTAGCAGAAAAAATACTTACCATACACATTATTACAAACTGCAAAAATTATTTTTTTTAAGTTTAGAAAAGTAAATGATAAATTTTAATTATAAATTTCTTTTTTATCTTCATACTTGCCTCTATTTTAAAATATGCTGTTGTTTTTGTTTAAATTTGATGTGATTTAATGCTCTTTATAAATTTTAAATAAAACGAGGTGATTAGAAACAGATCAATTTTTTGTTTTGTTGCAGAGAGGAAAGGACAGCCGTCAGTTTTGGAGTCAACTGCCTTATCAGTTTTGCAATAATGAAGCAGCTGCACCTAGCGCAGATGGCAACTGTTGGAATGGGACAGCGTTGGGTAGTTATGAACAGCAATCTCAGCAAACACCCTCGCCTCCTGTATCATTCCCTCCTATTGTAAACCAGCAGATATTTGTTCTTCAGGCTCTTGTTAGTAAACTGCAATCTGCCTATCAAGGTCAAGATGTAGACTTGGCCGATGATTCGGATGACATGCCAAATATAAGTGGATCTGGTTCTGGAATGGAGGAGATCGAAGGATCTGGGGATCATTATGATTTAGGAATTCCTGAAATACCCAGGGCAGAAACGGAGTCACCACCGCCTTCACCGAGCCTCCCTAGTAGCACAGCCCCACCCAATGTGTCGCAAGGATCGGCCGCGATTAGTGGCCCCACACTTGCTAAAGCGCTTGCCCATTATTTGCTGCCCATCGTACTTGTTTGGTTCGGGGGTGCCTTTTCAGATTTATTGCTGTGATACCATTTGCCAGTCTTTTTGTACATTTGTATATATAGTAAATTGCCTTCTCGCAACCTACAGACTGCAGCATTGCCATATATTATCTAATTGTTAGTTTTAGACTAAATAACTTTTCCAGCACAAATGAAGCAATTTAATGTTACTGATACTGGTGTAGGTGTGCTTGTGGTGTAACGAGTTAGGATGTGTGAAAGAACTCTAAATGTTTCGGATGTAATTTTATGTATATAACTGTGTAATATTTTTATAAGTATTCATAATGTAAAACAATATTTATATAAAACAAAATATATGCATATGAGAAAAGAGTAGCTTTATCTAATAAAATTTATTCGTAAAAATATTTATTCTTAAATTACACATTTGTAACAAAACGCAGTGCAAATTTCAACATACTTAATCTATATACTGCTTGGAACGAGTTTTAATATACACGTAGGCTACAATAAACAGGAACACAGCT
The DNA here is from genome assembly GCA_958336395.1 of Ctenicera cuprea. NCBI lineage: Eukaryota > Metazoa > Arthropoda > Insecta > Coleoptera > Elateridae > Ctenicera > Ctenicera cuprea. Next base: position 38,009,343 of record OY284487.1, on the reverse strand, counting down.
GCTAAGGCAGGCAATGCCACAGTGTACACTTGCCTCTTGGTTTCTGCAAATTCTTTTTTGCGCTGTTTTTTCTCTTTGTTGGATTCTTTGACTTTTCCCTTGGATTTCATTCTGTACTTGCACCGAGCGTAGCTTTAAAATATTTCACAGTGACGACCGTTTCAACTCGCGTTTTACGTGTACAACCACCGTTCGATTTGCTGACGTTTACATTCACATTTAATGTAGGTTATGACAATTACCATCACCGGCGGCGGCGACGTCAAATTTAGCCAAGAAACAAATCCAACACGTTCGCGAGTATTGAAAGACCTCTGAGCCACGCACTTCGGCTACATTCGGGTGTTTGGAAAACCTTTAATTACAACCTTCTACACTTGCAGCATCTCTAAAAACATCTCAGAGTCTTATAAACAGTAGCCGGCCACCATGTACACAATAACAATATAAAGTAATCGACAAAAGTATTTAAAACACCTTAACGAGTTGCGACCCGAATGCAGCCGAAACCACAAACCAGTATACTAGGAAGATTGCCAAGCTCAATGGTTCATTATGGGAATAGTAGCGCTTACAGCGCCACCTGTGTATAATACACTAACTAAACAGTATCGGCGGGACTTTCAAATAGGTTCAAGATTTAAATAGTTCTATTTATTCAAATCTTGCCTGAAATAATACAAATTTAATGCAACTAATCGCCATAATTAATTATCGCAATTATTGCACTAAATAATGTTACATTTCAGGTAAAATTAACAGTATTATTCCTAATTTTGGTAATATTAAATTTAACATTGGCGATTGACAAAATTAAAAGTTCTGAATAATAATAATCTTTATTGCTTAACTAGTACTGAATTATAAATCAAAAATAATTAAATGTACGTTTATACATAGTATAAAGTATAAATACAAAATAATATATTTACAATTAATGCAAATTAGAAAATAACACAAGCATGTCAATATTAATAGTCATAGTCGAGTTAAAAGACTAATATAACTATGAATTTATAAAAATATATTTGATAATTATCATCTTGTTTGAAAGTTCGAAAACACATCACACAATTTATGAAATTATATGTAAAGACTGGAACGGGGTATAGATTCGTCAAAGCAATAGTGAACCTTCAACATAAGAATAACGTTTCAGTATCGAATTTTCAAGACAAGGCATTATCCCAACACTATTGGTCGAACAACCACAATTTGGATTTTCACCAAAACTTAAAAATAGAAAAAAATTCAAAAACAAGAACATTGGTGCATAAACTGCCGACGTTTTGTCCTCGGTTGCAAGGGACATCTTCAGGGCTGTGGTCACTTTGGGATCTGGAACACAACTGTTGTGTTCCAGATCCAATCCAGATCCCAAAGTGACCGCAGCCCTGAAGATGTTCCGTGCAACCGAGGACGAAACGTCGGCAGTTCATGCACCGATGACATGGCTCCAACCCGGAAGCCTAGATGTTATAGATTCAATATCGATATCCGATATTAATTTTTCTATATTGCCCAGCCCTAGACTTATTACTTATTATTTTTTCTTTTTTAAATGGGATTTGTAAAACTTGTAAACTAAATCCTTAAAACTATCCATATTATCTGTAGGAGTTTCTTTTCCTGCTAATATTCTATTTAATATTCTACAGTAATTAAAGAGGGATAATATAACAAACTTGCATACTACATTTCGCTTTATGGTTTCTACGTGTTCACATATTTCCATATATTCGAAATAATTGAGCATTTTCACCCAGTCCTGCAAATGTTGCCCCACATGCTTTCTGTATAATATTTGTGGTAGGTACCACGAAATACTACTATGAATACTGTGCAATGCTGAAATGAAATTTGCATTGCATTTCACCAATGCACAGTTTTCATATTCTTTACTGATAGTAAAGGTATGTACAGGTAAGGGTTCACCTTGATGCATTACATTACGTGAACAGGTATCACATTTGTGACACATTGGCAATATTGCCTTTGCTATGTACCCGCTCACGTAAGTTAATGCATCAAGATTAACCCTTACGGATGTTAAGTCATCAGGAGGCAGCAGAAAAGCATCGTCAGGTTCAGAACCAATTTCCTCTTCAATTCCTTGCGTTATAAAATGTTGGAGAGCCACAAGCATGGTACCTGAATCATCAGCTTCACAATTAGATCCTCGTGAATGAACGGTACTTATTGTATTCACAAGCAAACTTTTGTAGTAAGGCCCAAAATCTGCTACAGTAGGATTGATGTTTCTACACCCCCGTTGCCTCACCTGCCCAAAAAAGTTCTCCACAGGATCTTGATTGAAAGACCGAGGTGCAAAGAACTTACAACCAAGATCACGAAGAACTTCTCGAACAAGCTGAAACCCCCGAAGTGTTAAAATGAAATTATCTAAAACAGGTGGCCTAGCTCGATCATTCGGTAGTCCTTTTACATAACTCATCCCTTGCAGCACATTTATGGCCCTACTCCAAAAGGTTGCTTGTGGCGATGCTGTGGTTGTTTGCACAGGCAAACGCAAACTTTTCCCCACTACTTTTGATTTAAAACCACCATTGAGGCTGTCAAACAGTTTATCAAGGAAACTGCAAAGAAGAGCGGTATCTTTTCCCTCAACGCCTACTTTTCTGATGCCTACTGATTTCCCACTTTCACTGTAATTATTAATGCCGGCTGCAACTGATGCACTGAAGACTTGCGTACAAATGGAAACTTTCATTTTTCGGATTTTTCCCGGCACTACATGAAACTCCGAAAGTTTCGGCATTATACGCAAATCTCCAGTAGAAACATCAATATGATATGCATCAATAATATGAGACCACTTTGCCTCCCTTGCTACGCCATCAAGTATAAACTTTAAATTTTTTGTAATTAAATTATTTCTGATACACTTTAATAAATGTGGTGGATCAAATAAAGGAATTACTTGAATATTATCTATCAAAATAATATTCTTGGTTGGAGCATCTTCACTCAACCTTAAAACATTGCCTCGAGTATCTTTCAAGAGCTGCTTGATGGCGCTAGCATTGGTGGCACCTTGGTCGCATATTGAAGCAATTATTGTGAAGCCGGCATTATGGGTCTCCCGAACGACAGTCTTAAACATGTGAACAATGTCTGTTGCCGATGCTGATGATTTACAGAAAGTGTAGGCAACAGGTTGCTTCCACTTACTGTAAATACCCTTCAACATCCACACCGTAACATGGTCCGCAATGTCATGATGACGTTCAAACCCGTCATCTACGAAACCTTCAACAAAATCCTTGCTTTTCGAATACTGGAAATTTGCGTGTAGAGACATCTCATCAAACATGAGGACGCACAGTTTTGCATTCAAGGATAACTTGGCTGCCCTAACAGCAAGGTTTCGAAAAATGGGTTCGCAGATGCCAGGTTTGATGGGCACATGCTGAAGTAAGTCCCGCAACGTTTGAGGACTGGGTAGACAAAAAATTTTGCTCAAAAAGTTATATGCTTTGGGGCTTTGTTTATATATGGAGACTGACAAAACTTTATCTTCTAAAGTAAAACGTTTGCCACGGTTCTTTTTAGAGAAATTTAAATACTGGGATTTCAAAAAATTTTTTATAAGGGAGTCCATCTGAGTATCATCCAAAAAATCTAATTTACGACTACTTAGTAATCCTTGGCACTCCTTCACCCTCATTTTCAGGGATGCATTTTTTCTAACACACTTAGAATGTTTCTTCCTTAGCTGGATAATATGGTCGTATAGTTTCTTTTTTCTGGGAGTCAGATTCTTAGAAACATTTTCTCCTACAAGTCCTAATATGCTACCTGTAAAAAATGATTCAAATGTAAAACTAAAAAAAAGATATTAATTTATTAAGTACAATAATTGTACTTAAATTTATAATTTTAGAGTTATTAAAAGATAGCTTACGTTTGCTAGTACTATGTTTGTGCTGCACGTTAAATAATCGCCTTCGTACTCCAACTGCATCTGGTTGTACAAGAGTAGAAGTCGACCGGGTTGTTTCAGCATTGTCACCTGTAACTTCTGCTTGCAGTCCCGATGTAGAAGCGCCAGCTGGATCCAATATGTCACCTGCTTGCTGACTTTCTAATGCTGGGAGATTACTGCTCGAATCAGCGACGGTTGGTACCTCTATCGGTTCTAGAAAGTTATAAAAAAAATTATCATTTATGCAACAGTTTGCCGATTGTATTTGCTTTAGGCATTCTGCCAACGCTGCTTACAGATTGGCAGTAACATAAAGCATATATATATTGCAACACTTTACAAACTACAGAAAAATAAACTTGCCTGGGAGAAACAGCGTTGGCACAGCAGCGAATGAAAGTCTATTGTTATGCATCAAAAACTCAGAGGCAAAATGCTTTCTGCATATTGAATAAGATTTATTCAGCTGTTCATGATCAACATCTAGGAGCCTTTTGTTTCCTGATGCCCTCAACCATTCGAAAAAGCGACCAGTACCTGGTTTGGGAAAGCGGTGCATTATAACCTCTGCTGGATGTGCACCGCAATTAAGCACACTACACATTCTCCGTCCACTCATTTCACTGTAAAAAATCAAATAGAAGCAAATCATACCTAAAAGTAATGCAATGTGCCAAATTACTTACAGAATTCACACAAGACGAGAGAAGATCTCGGACGCTTCTAAAACTTAGAACACGTGTACCAGTAAACAACAAGACACTCTGGGGGAAACAAAAAAAAATAAATATAATCAAATCATGCATAACAGTATTAAAACTATCGTACCAAAATTTAAATACTTACAGAATTCACACAAGCGAGAAAATCTAAGCCGCTTCTAAAACTTTGGGAAAAAACGTGTTCAACTGTCAACTGCCACAATCAAGATGGATGAATTTTGAATTGGAATACTTTTGCTTTTCAGAGGATCAAGCGCGCGCATAGTTCGTTCCTGCGCAATTGTAATTTTAGTGACGTGAATGCGACAGCAGCGCCATCTACGAGTAATACTCTAACTAATTGTCATCGCCGCAAGCGCAATATCACTTAATGCCCCCTGGCCGAAACGACTGCCTATGCGAGGCTCACAGCTCTTTCAATACGCGCGATTTTAACGTCAACTCTGTGACTAGCTGACCGGCACCGGACCTAAATTAAGTTTTATGCAGTGGACGTCACTGGCCGGACTTAGTACGCTGGAATAAAGCGATGGTGTCGAGAGTTCTAAGCGCAAAAAGTATGTGTATTGTTTATAATTATAGTGCTGACCAGAAATGCATGTACAACATATTGCTGCAAGTGGGTTGCGGGGTTGAGCCCCGGTACCTTTTCTTTTTATAAATAATTAATACTGCGTTCTTTTAAAACAATGTTGTCGGCCTATGCAGTTGTAAGCAAGTAATTTTTTTAAAACAAAACCGAAATCCAAGTTGTATTCGCCCACTCCTAAATTACTTCTTTTAATTGCGCATTGATACACATGCCCAGTGGCGTAACTACTCACCCGCGAAGGTTCGCGACGCGGGCGGTCCCAAAGGGGCCCGGACAGGCAGACTTACCTCGGGGACCCGACTTAATTTTGTGTTTGTACAAATTTGCAATTTCCATATACCTAACATAAGTCGTAGGTAATATTGACTTTCCTATTTTATAGTCCTCACGATAGAATTAGCCTGCCTAAACACTTTTATGCTTTTCAATAAATCACTGGCTCCATATTTATTTCTTTTAATTTGTTTTCTTTTGTGCTTGGTTTGTTCCTAACAAGTCCGCTTTTACTATATTTATGTCTTATGTTTATAGGAGACAGTTCGAATGTAACTTAAGAAGTTTAGTTTAAGAGCAAAGAGAATTGATTCATTATCTGTGTGGAGTTTGTTAAGAATTGTTGGGTTGTTTAAGTAAATTCATTGTTTTAATTGTTAAAATTTTTATGCTCCAACACTAGTGCTTGCTTGTGCAAAGATACAGTGGATATGATATTGGTAAGTAAATTAAAGCAAAATAATGTAAGATTATACAACAATAATGTATTATCAAAATAGGCGGAGAGGGTCAGAATCTGAAGTTACGCTACTGCACATGCCGCTGCTTTATATAACGTGAGTTCTCGCGACCAGTACGCATACGATCGATTAAAAATCCCGTTGCGGACTAATAGCTCGCGTCCTTGCGTGCACCGCCATTTTATTAAAAACATCAGAGAGAGCAAAAGCAGTAGCATTTCACTATGTACACAATAAAAAATAATAATAAACGTCATTATAGAAGAGCATTAAAATTAAAAAGAGTAGCCGGCACGAATATTTAAACCTGCGACAACCTATGCCCCAAAACAGTTAGGTGTTCATGCCTGTGAAGACAAAATGCTAAAATACAGAATCCCGTGATGGCAACCAAGTGCTGGTAACGGTCCTTTAGATACAGCGTAAACCAAACAAGCTGGGAAAAGAACAAAAGAAGGTTACGTATTATAAGTAATTTACTATAACTCCGCTAGGTGTCAGGAATGAAGACAGTGTTGGCATATCTACGATAATTACCGCCAAATTATAGTATAGAATTCAAACCCCATTATCGTACGCAAATAGAATTTTTCTTAAAAATAATGTATCAATTTGAACATTTTTTAAAACCAAATTATAGTGTTTCCCTATTGTTATTATTTATTTAAAAGTAAAAATCAATAAAACCACTCATATCTCTATTGTTCTGCACTATGGCATCACCTACATCTTCATACTGAATTCCCAACGTGTCCGACTAATAGCAGTACATAATTTTTTTTTAGAAATTCGAGACTGCACCGAACTAAGGGGCGCCTTTAGGTGGTTGTTGGGGGGGCTAGCACACCCATTTGTAATTTACACCCCTCCAAGTTTTTATGAAAAAACAGAATAATACAAAATTGCATATGAAATATATGTATCTAGTCTAGTGCGTCCCCTCAATTTTCTTATCCCAATGAAGCCCCCCACCGAACTTTGTCTATAAGGACCGAATTCGGTTTTAAATAAAATCATTTTCGTTTGTTGTTCAGTATAGCTTTTAATTTTTATCAAATATTATTTTTTAAAGAATTTTTTTAATAAAATGTTGTTTAGTTTTTATAAAATGCAATTTTCTATAGTATTAACGAATTAATTAAGTTAATAATGTGAATTTTATGCATTACATTTTTATAAAACTGAAATCAGTAACCCCTTTTATTAGTCTAGCATAAGAATAAAGCATTTTAAGATTTAGTATAGTAATTTGGTTGTAAATACAGTATTTTCGTGCCTTCGATACGGTAATTTGTTTCCAGCAACTTGGCAACACTGAATCAGGAGCTGGGGGCCTTATTCTCGACTCGTGCGTAAAATTTATTGTATACGCATATGCCATTATTATATGTAATTTTATATGGGATGACGGATATGTATATGAAAAATTTGACACACAAGTCGAGAATAGGCTACTACGACAACGTTCGGTAGTAATACAACAATCAGCTAATAAAGTCGGAAAAATGCAGTATGCAATCATGCGCACCTATCTTTTCGCCCTATTTATTACATACATTTGTTGATCTAGCTACTAACCTCAGCACCAAGGCCTTTCGTTACGTGAAAGGGCTAATCTGGTACGGTCAGGTAAATCACATGCCAGCACTTAGATGCCCCAAAAAGATATATAAATGGACACCAACTGAAAGAGATAATGACGTAGACCGAGATGTACATGGAAACAAGAGAAATAGCAGAAGGAATAGGGAAATAAAGATCAGTGGCAAAACTGGAATGAATGGTAAAAGGGTGAGTGGACACAACAGCAGTCATGAACAACTTTTTGAAGAATAAAATTTTCTATCAGTTGAATAGTTATAAGATAAGAAATTGCGAGGATCTGATTGATTATTATTTTCAAAATGTTAATGGCGTGCAAGAAACAGACTAATACTGGATATTAGTCCTAATTCTTTGAATTAAGTTAACGATCTTGTTACTGGAATTAGAACAATTAATTTCATACTTTGTTACTTCTGGCAATGACAAAAATTTCTTTTGAGAACCCATTTAAATTAAAGTTGCTTAATCTTCTTGGATTTGTTGCAAGTCAGCAGGAATATCATATTTGAAACTCAATTTCTCATTTTGTTTCAGTCAAGTTGTAAATCATGATAAATAATAATCTTTTTCTTTACTTAAATAGGAAAACTTCATTTATTCTTAGTAATTTTTTAATTTACATAATTACAATACCACAAGGCTTACATATCAAATAATATAAAAGCTTTATATAATATATTACAAAATTTAATAACTATATCTACAGACAAAAAAAATTAGGGACCCAGCATTTCTTTAAATTCACCCAAAATATATGTGCACTAATTCAATTTCTTTTGACTAAATAAAACGTTACACATTTTCTTGTATGGGTCTCAAATTTCCATGTAGTGTAGTTTTATCCAAGCGATCAGACATTAAGAAGTTGTCCAGAACACCAAGGACAAGGATGAAAGTTTTCTAAACCATCTGAAGGCTGAATCAAATTACTAGACTTTATCTCTGCCAAAAGTGCAATAATTTCTTCGGCTGTCTCTGTACTTAAATTATTATTTTCATTTACACGTGCATCTTCTTTACTTTCAACTGAAGGTAAACTTTGTTCTGTAATTTTGTTGATTTCTTCATGTATTTTTGCGTGTTCAGTACATAATTCGTGAGATTGGCTATTCAATCTTTTATGATGTTCTAAAATTTCAGGTGTCAGCACACCTTTTTCCAACACCAATTTCTTTACAAGCGCATTGAGGATGTCTAGTTTACTTCGAACTTTTTCGCGGTCATGTGCTAGCCTTTTTAGCTGTTCGTCTTTCTCTTGAGTACGCTGTTTCAGAATGCCTCGTTGGTGCTGATATAAAGCAATGTATTCACCTATAGTTTCAGTTTCTCCTTGGAGCTGGGTGACAATGTGCTCGAGACGTTGTTTTTCTTCCGTCAAATTAGCTATGTCCAACATTGTACGTGTGAATTTCTCTTCCAAGTGCTTCATGGCCACTTCTTTATCTAAGATTTTTAGATCAAGATTTTCAGATTCACCATTGTTTCCAATATCTACACTCACTGTTACATTTTTTGTGAGATTATGTTCACTTTCTAAAAGCTGTGTTGATAATTCTTTACTAAATGGTTCATCATGTTGTTGATTTAGTTCCTGGTTTTGATTAACAGTGTTAGTTTGTATATTGACAATTTCGAAATCCTGTTTTAGTTTTGCATTTTCTTTTATAAGGTGCTCAATCTGATCTTGCGCTTTTTGCAATTCTGCATGTAAAGCATGTGAACTGGTATCCTGTGCTTCATAGTGGCGTAAACGATCAGCCAATTGGTCTTGCTGTAGGATTTGTTTATTTTGATGTTTTAAGGCTTCTCGCATCTGTGTAAGTTCTCTATCTTTAATTTCAATGGCATCTGATAAAGTATGCAATTGGTTTTCTGTGTGACTCAGTTTTTCAGATATATCCCTATTTCGATACTCTTCGCTAGTTAGTTTTTCGGTCAATTCCAATTTATCGTTACTCTGTTAATGAAATACAGTGATGAGTTACGAATAATTAAATAAGAAAATATTAATTTCTAGATTAAGAAAGGACAATTTAAAATTTACAAGTCATTTGCTAATGTTGACATATGTATTAGCATATAGGCCAAGTGTATACTATAAAAATCGTGTATTTTCCGTGATATTTAAAGGTGTGGTTTCTATAGACATTCAAAAGTTTTTATGCTGCGTAATTAGGTAGCATAATACGCAGCAGAAGTGCACATTTGAAATTATGCCGCTAAGATCGCTCTCTAGTTTCTATAACAATGATTTCTAAAGGGAACTATCTACTTTATTTTCAGTATAATTAAGAATGATTGGTTGCTGGAGCCGTAGAGAAACATTTGCTATGCTATTTTTATTGTTGTTATTTTTGACATTTTAGTGTCAGTTAGAGGACTCGGAACTGGTTTAAATGGGGGGGGGGGGGATGTTTTGTTTCAATATCAAATTCAAAGTCAAAAACAATAATAAAGATTTCTTTGCACACTACTTATCTTTTGTAATTTATATTCTGCTATTTATAAAACAGTTAGTAAAAGATTACCACAAAAATAAAACCAAATCAAAATATCAATTTGGCAATAGACTTGGTTTATTTAAAAGCATTTATTTTTTTAAAATTATGGCCCAAAACTGAAGGTACTTAGCCCCCGCTATTTTTTGTTAGCGGTGGCTCAAGCCCCCCTGCCTTATTACCCCCCATGACATGAGTTTTGTTTTCCATGGCCAACTCTATTTTAACATTTGGTTCAACTCTTCCTGTACACATTATCAGTAATGAGGTATAGTAAATTCCAAATTTTTATGTACCTGGCGGATTATATGCTTATCTGTAAGTACTAAGGTATGGACATGCCCTCCGCCGGTATAGCCGGGCGCTGAGCAGTGCAGTAGGTAATTTATTTTGTCCGTTTAATTTTATTATTCTAAGCAATCTATATTCTAAGCTTTCTGTTTTTCTACAAGTGGCTTATTGTTAAATTATTTTGTTGATGAAGATAAACACAGATAAATTTTGCAGCATAATTATAGACTGAAGATTATATTACATTTTAATGAGCGTTTGCATTAGTTTAGTAAAAGGTATTACTGCAAATGATGATTATATAATTTCCTTATTTTATTGTTCTAATCTTTGAGGGGTGTTTGTTTGCAAAAATATGTGATTTAGTTAGTCGCAAGACTTTGAAAACGCGTCTTTAGTTTAAGCCACGTTGATGAAAAAGTAATAAGCACGTGGAAAGAAGCATTGTCTACTGTTACACCGGAAATATGGAAAAAGACGATTGAACGCACAGAAAAAACAATTGAAGAATGTTGGGAACGTGAACGTTTAATAATTGCTGAAGTAAACCCGCTTATAATTAATTTACAATCCGAATCAGATTCCGATGATGATTTTGATTTTGGCCGTTGCTTTGAAGACAATGACAACAAATAAAATAATAATTGAATTTTGTGTTATAATGTATAATTATATTCTCTAAATTAGATTAAGTTACTTGTATTATACACAGAATATTAAATGATTGTATATTATATCTCTTGTGACAACCAATTACTCTTAACAAATAAATTAATATCAACGTACCTACACGACTACACGTACACCACTGGTCTTTAGCGATAGCCCTTTAAAGCAGCAAGAATCGCGTATAACTCGTTTCGTTTATTTCTCTATGGCGCGTTAGTCAGAAAGAGATACAAGTACAACTGGTATTAGTGACCCACGTTCGAAGCGCAAATATGTAATAGTCAACGAGTGGGAGTGAACAGACGCTATCCGTACGTCTTCGTACAGTTCAGTTTCCTAATCCGCCAGGTACATAAAAATTTGGAATTTACTATATCTACGTATCAGCATAATGGCATTAAAACCAAACTAAATAGGTTTTGACAAAAATGTGCGGCATAAATTATGCCAGCATAATTGCGTCGCTTTTTTAATAGAAAACAAGCAGTAATACATGATATACGATAGATTTGAACTTAATTACGCGACACAACAATGCTGGCATAATGGTTATAGAAACCACTACTTACGGCATAATTAATCTACATTTAACGAAAGCTTAAACATTTAACTAAATCTTCAAGCACTTAATATACAGGGTGATTTTGGGAACCGGGCCACTATTGCCAATTGCCATATTTTAACTTTTAATACTTTAATAACGTCATTGCAACAGCCGTGAAACAAAAGGTAGAGTTCGCTTGTTTTATTGTTTCTATCTTGACATTTAGCAGTTGTGCTAATTTTATTTAACATTTAAGATGTACGGTGGCCCCCATGGTCACCTGACATCAATCGCTAGATTTTTTTGGGGGGATATCTACAAGATAATATTTATTGAAATAGATACAACAGTGTAGAGATTTAGTCACATCCATTACAAATGCATTGTAAACATTGCCCACGGAATGCTACGTCGGGCTTCGAATACTGTAGTTCAAGAATTTACTGTTGTCTAGATAATGATAGTGCCCAATAAGAGCAATTACTATAATAATTACTCTTATACATATTAATTTAATGATATTTTGACCTACACCATAAAACAAGTAGCTTTTGTTTCGCGGCTGTTACGATTATGATATTAAACTATTAAAAGTTAAAATATGACGTTATTTGTTAATTTAATCATAGTTTGACCTTATACTTTTTTAAAGACAATAAAATTTGCAATTCAAAAATATAAAAAAAACAGGGTGTTTTGTTTAAAAAAAAGTCATTTTAACAAATAATTCGAAAACGCGATGCGCAATTGTTTTTGCGTTTTCACCAACGTAAACAGAAGAAAAAGTTACACTTTTTTCCTAGTTTAACCAACTTTGTATCTTTAAAAATAAAAAAGTTGGCAATAGTAGCCTGGTTCCCAAAATCACTCTGTATACAAAAAAAGAAATAAGAGGTTGCCAAAATGGTTTTCAACCTGGAAAATCTATGACAGATGCACCACATGTAATGAATCAAATATTGGAAAAAACATATGAATACAATATCAAGACACACATGTTAAGCAAGTGTTGCATAGAGTTAACAGAAAAAATGTAATGGAGGAGTTAGTGAAAATAAAAATGCCTTCAAAATTAGTGAGACTGATAGAAACGACGATGAAGAACTCGGAAGCGGTTGTGACAACACAAGACAGCATCTCAGGCAGTTTTGGGATAAACATGGGAGTATGACGAAGGGATGCATTATCGGCAATATTATTTTATAGTGCAGTGAGAAACATAAATGGCAAAGGTAAACAGAGGAGTGCAAGTAATCGCATACAAAAAATTCCAAAAACAAGAACTTCAGATAGAAAAGCATAACTTTGAAGAAGTAAGTAAGTTTCTATACCTAGAGTCCCAGATAATAATTTAAATCAGAAAAATAAGGAAATCAAGTTGATAATACAAACGGGCTATAAGTATATTACGCAAACAAACCGTTACGTAACAGCAAACAGATCAGCAAAGCTACAATAATAAAAATATACAAAAGCTTAATAAGATCTATACTGACATATGCAGCCAAAACTAGAAACTTGCTGAAGAAGGATAAAAACCAACTGCGAATAATTAATTGAAAGAGGGATTTTAAGAATAATAACTGGACCGAAGAAAAAAAAAGGACAAGGAATATTGACAAAAATAAACCATGTTATACAAGAAGAAATTAAGGAACAGGACAGTAAAGTACATAAAAGCACAGAGAATTAGGTGGATGGGACATGCCATGAGAAGTGATAACACAAGAGCAATAAAAATAATGACTAAATGTAACCCAAAGGAAGGAAGCCCAAGATGAAGATGGAAAAATGAGGTAAAGGAGGATCTAAGAAAAATGGGAATAAATGATTGAAGGGATAAAGTCATAGAAAAGCTTGAAATGGAGTAGCAGAGGTGGCAACATCGTACAGTCAACTTTATAGAAGATAAAACAAAGGAAACAAGGGGACTGATCCACCCCAAAAAGAGGATTTTGGAAGTTCCATCATGGAATGACCAAAACCCACAGCAGGTTGTGGAGCCTAAGCAGAAGAAAAAGTTTTCCAGAAAGATAAAATTGGATAATATTTATCTGGTACAGCAACTAATTAAATTAGTACAATACTTACCAATTTAACATATTTCAGGTCCAGCTTAAGGAACAAAAAAGGAAAACTTTGCATGGAAATGTGTATACAGGGTGTTAGGGAAGTCGACCGAAAACTTTCTAGGGGTGAATTAGGGCGCAAAATGAAGTCGAATATTCCTTTGCCATTTTTGGCCCAGATGCATAGTTTTCCCCTAAATCCGTGTTAAAATTGGTGCCGCATATTTTTGGAACTGTTGAATAAATCTCTATAATGCATTGTTTTTTGAAATCTAGCATGTTACTTGCAATACTTTTTTAATATGTCAGTTTTTGTTAAAAATTTGACGTTATCAGTAGAATAACCTGTCAATCATTTTTCGGTGTATTTATTCAACGGAAATGGTAGAATTTACATCTGCAGAATATGGCGGTATGCTTTTTGTGTATGGGGAATGTGGTGGCAATGTAATTGCTGCAGTTCGGCGTTATACAGACCGCTTTCCACAACGTCGAATACCTCATCAAGAAACATTCACAGCGGTGGCAGAAAGGGTTAGAGAGACAGGATCTGTCTTTCCTAGACCACGCGAAGCAGGGAGAGAAAGACAGGTGCGTGTCTTGGATGCGGAAGTAGAGATTCTCAACTGTGTTGAAAATGATGCGTCAATTAGCACACGCGAAATAGCGCGAGAAGTAGGTGTAAGCCATTGGACCGTCTGGAGAACTTTACATGAGAACCTTCTTTATCCATACCACGTTCAACGGGTTCAAAGCTTAGAGGAATATGACTATGCCCCTAGGATTAATTTATGCAGGTGGCTTTTGCAGCAGACTGCACAAAATCCAGAATTTCTTTCCAAACTGCTTATGACAGGCGAGTGTTGTTTTACCAGGGATGGAATACTCAATTTTCATAACACCCATGTCTGGGCGGATGAAAATCCGAATGAAGTCCGCCAGAAAAATTTTCAGCGTCGTTTTTCTATTAACGTTTGGGCAGGAATTGTTGGAGATTTTCTAATTGGTCCATTCGTGTTACCCGCTCGGCTAAACGGTCCACACTATTTGCAGTTTTTAAGGGACCATCTACCCGATCTGCTAGAAAATATCCCACTGGCCACACGCCAAAATATGTGGTTCACGCACGATGGTGGCCCAGCTCACTTTAGTCGGGATGTTCGTGACCACTTGGACATAACATTCCCAAATAGATGGATTGGCAGAAATGGACCTATTGCTTGGCCGGCCCGAACACCTGACCTGAATAGTTGCGATTTTTACCTGTGGGGACACATGAAAGCTGGTGTGTATCGCACACCTGTAAGAAATGCTGCAGATCTCCAGCAACGCTTTATGACTGTTGCTGACAGTATTCGCAACGACGTCGAAATTCTTGCGAATGTAAGAGAGTCCTTAACGCGCAGAGCCAGAGCTTGTATTAGGGCAGACGGCGCCCATTTTGAGCAATTTCTTTAATGGTCATTTTTGTATTAATTAATTTTTTATTTACTGTTTATTTTTTTACATGTTGTTCTTAAAAAATAAAGTTTTCAAACATTGATGATAGTTTTACATGTGGTGTTAATGGGAATTGATAGCGAATCTAGCAACAAAAAAACATATGGATCCATTTATTCACATCCCTTCTCACATGCTAGATTAAAAACCGTGCATTATCAAAGTTTAATTTCAGCAGTCTTAAAAATTTTTGGTACCAATTTTAACAGTGATTTATGAGGAAACCATCCATCTAAGCCAAAAATGGCAAAGGAATATTCGATTTCATTTTGCGCCCCGATTCACCCCTAGAAATTTTTCGGTCGACTTCCCTAACACCCTGTATATCGTAACAATTTGACTTAAATATGGTGGATTATACTCTAACCGAAAAAGTTGTATTTTGTCGTTAAAACCATTGTAGTTTTTGTATAGGAATCGTAAAGTAATTTCTTTCTGAATATATGTGTGTGTCTTGTTTTGTTTATTATAAAACTTTAATAAATAATCACCCGATTGTATGTAACATCCAGTGCTTTTCATGAAACTTAAATCTATTCGTAATTGACAACCAATGCGATGCAGTTTCTGCTGGTTTGACAGTCAGATGGAGAACAAAAAACAGATTAAGCAGCTTTGTTTAGTAGGCAGTCGCCATGTTGGTGCTTTTGGCTCAATGGAATTTGTATTAATCAACTTCCCTAACCTATTGAGCGACCTTGGATACCACTGACTATTTATTCAGGGTGCGGCAACTAAAGTGTGACAAGCTGATACCCCCAAATCCATAAAAGATTGAGCAACAAATTTTGTATGATTTTATGGGATGAAAGTAGCCGTATTAGGCTAATAGTGAGTTTTGAAAAGCCCATCTATTTTAAGGAATGGGGGGGTAAACATCTTTTTAATTGAATGATATTTAATTTTCAATATTTTTTTTAATATCTGCATCAAAATAAGCACAGCCTTTTTTCAGATTTTTTAAAAACGTTTGTATCCCTAATAACCCGGGGGGAGGGAAAAATAAAATTCTATAAATATTACAAAGCAGAACAAGGTTAGTATATTATATTTACACGCATTGACTAAAAATAAGCAACCAAAATTAGATCAAGCAAAATGTAATTAGAATGATAAATGTACGAAATTTCAGCCCCCATTTATTAGGGGTTGCAAACATACATTTTTCACTCTTATTAAATTTTGTTTAATCCAATTCTAGTTGCTATGAGACAAATTTAAACTAAAAAAAATAATCTCCTACGAGTTTTTAATATTTATAAAATTTCATCCCCTTATTTTGAAGGACACCAAATGTTTTTCAAAAAATCTAAAATAATTAGGCTGGGCGTATTCTGATGCAAACATTAAAAAAATATTAACAAATTCTGCATTCGTCAAATTTAAAAATTTTAAAATAGAGGGGCCCCTTCCGTTCTATATAGAATCACAAAAAATGTTGTTACTCAATTTTTTATAGTTTTGGAGATATCAACTTCTAACACTTTAGTTGCTGCACACTGTATATAGCAAAGTCATTTATTAAACACATATCCTGGGATTTATTTATATGTCATCTGTCTATTTATAAACAGCAAAAATGTTTATTATTTAACTAAGAGATTTTATTGTAGGTCCAGCTGTTTACAAATAACACAGATACATATTTATTAAATGCTTCAAGATTTGGTTAAATATTTAACCACTTATTGAATATCAGAATAAACACACAATTTTATGGTTTACACTTGGTCTTATATAATACAAGATAAGTAAAGCCAGCTTCAAGCATGAGTGCTGATACATTTATAAATGTTGGTTCTATTATCAGCTTTACTATTGCTACTTGGTTTTAGTTACATTTTTAAGTTAAAAAACAATAAGGAGCTAACGAATTAAAAACAAAAGTATCAATATCGACGACACAAACCTTGAAACAGTAGACTAATTATGCATACAGTCTCCACTCCCAAAAAGTGTACCTAAAAAGCAGCCATCTTATGAGTCTTGTTTAGTATTTTTTTGGTGCAAAAAGTTTTTCAAGATTGCCTTCTTGAGCAGGTTGGTAACAAAAATAAGCTAAGACACCACGGATATATAATAAGAACTGGATGCCCGACAAACGAAAGCGGTAGTAAAACAGGTCTGACGTCACGGCGGATGTTAGTTGTGGGCAAAACATTGTCAACTAACGTTGTGCTTATGCGTGTTTCCTAGTTTTTATTAAAATATTTTAAGTGTCTTATGTATATTTTTAATTCCCACCGTTGCTAACATATATTAATATTATTTATTTATTAGTATTGGGACTAGTTAGTGGTGATAATCAACTTAAAAATGCCGCAATCTTGTGTGGCAGTTGGTTGTACAAATCGACATACAAAAGGGACCTCTTTGCAATTCTTCTCGTAAGTACTAAATATATAAGTAATATAATAAATTAATTAAATAATTTACCGCAGGTTTCCACTAAAAAACGAAAATAAATTTAAGAAGTGGATGAATGCACTACACAGGGATAATTGGACACCTACAAAGTATTCCAGAATTTGTAGCGAGAGCATTTTAAACCCGAGGATTATTGTGGACCAGGAATGAATGTTCCATATTTGAAAGAAGATGCTGTGCCTTCTATTTTTAAAGCATTTCCCGCACACCTTCAAAAGCAGCCTCCGAAACCGAGGATAAGGAAAAAACGAACTATTAATGTTGGTGATGTGTCTCCCCCAAAGCAGCAACCCAATATTGAAGTGGAATTAGATTCAGAAGCATCTACTTCAAAAAGAATAAAGTTGGAACCAAGTCCAATGACAGTACACCTTCGCAAAAAAATAAAAATGCTCAATCAAAAAGTGAGAAGGAGAAATCGAAGAATAACGCAATTGGTCGCCAAATGATTATTAATTTTCTAAGTCCAAAGCTGAAAGTAGTAAAAGATAATGTGTTGTTTTACATATGTGGTTATATAGTGAAAAAAATCGTTAGTTCTATAAATTGTGTTAACTGTGCCAATATGCTGATAAAAGATACCAATGAACGTAATTACGCACATGCAGGTCCTTATACCAGATACGTAGACACAATTAATAGAGGAGGTCTTGTATCTGCATCAGTAAGTGTCTTTAAAATCGTATCTGAATCAGAAAACGAATTTATGATTGTTACTAACAATGCTTCAAATATTAATAAAGTAAATTTAGATAAAACAATTTTAAATAAAGTTGTAAACAGGTTTGCACTTGATGGTACTATATTTACTAATCATTATGAATGTAATTTCACCGAAATAGCATTTGAAGTTCCTCACAAACTACAATTAATAAAATCTGTTGGCAAAAGATACCTTAAAATTACATTTTCTTCGTTTGGTAAATTTTATACCAATGAAATTATGAAACCAGTTAGCAAACGTCACCAACTGAATAAATTAATTTTATTTAATAGCGAATAACGGACAATCTTAATCATTTATAATAATTTGTAAAATTGTATTTTATTATAATATTTTATTGTGTCTAGTTTTATTAATACTTATTAAAATATATTTTACATTATGGAAATATGTATTTCATTGCCAAAATATCATGATTTTTGTTATTCTTGTATATGAAGAATACTTATAAAATTAATATAATAGTTTCTGACAAGAATAACATCACAATTTTTGCTGCAAATTTCTTAAAATGTCGCAGAAATAAAAATTCGCGAAAATTTCGCGCAACTTAAAAATTAATTAATCCAAACCAACAGGAACGCTTCCACAGAAAATTTCTCGCGAATTCGCATCCATAGGAACCGAGTTTTACATTACATAACAGCTAGCATAAAAAAACTATCTATTACTGCAGAGAAATTCTATAAAATAGTTTAAATTCTAATGCGTTACTTGAACGAATTTAAATATACGCCCACAACTAACATAGCCGCCATGACGTCAGACCGGCTTCACTTCCAGTATGCATAGGGACTAAACAGTCAGGCATCCAGTTATATTTATATCCGTGTAAGACACAAACTATAGTCAATATATGTCAAATTGTCAAACATGGTTATGTAATAAATCAGTAAGTAAATACCCATTTTGCAGCTACATATTGTGTAGTCAACTATTATTATGTAATGTATTTCTTACATTTCTTGTAAGTGGGTATGAAAAGTTGGGTTAACGAATTAAGATTTGACATGTAGTAAAAATACAAACCATTTTACTTGTTTTAAGGGGAAGCAGTGTGCTGTGAGGGGAGTACAGACTCGTAAGATGGCCGACTTGGGTACACATATTTAAGCAAGCATACTCAGTCTATTGTTTTTCTACGTTTGTGATCGACAAGAATTTGATAAACTGAATAGTACTATAGTTACCAAGTTCCACTTCATTAATTAAAATTATTTATTTTACTTTAACTTACCATTCTAACAAAAGCCTGCTGCATTTCTTCTAATTCCTGCTTAAGTTGTGAATTTTGTGACACAGCTCTCGCTGCAGCCACTTTATCGCTCTCCATGGCGGCCAACAATTTAACACTATCTGGTTGATCACCCTGGAGCCTTTCCAGTGCAGTTTCTAATTGTTCCACTAACTCCTTCTTGCTCTCCACTTCACGTAGTAAATCTTCCCTCTCAGTTAAAATCTGTTGATAATTTTCATCTAACTTATTTTTCTGCATCTGCAAGGAGTGTATTGATTCTAAAGCAGATTCTAATTCTTTCTTGCTATCACTGGAGGTTCCCCTATTGGTAGCAAAGTTGAGACGTTCTTCCTGTACGTTCTGAAGATGCTTCTCTAACTCCCCAATGTGTTTTACCAAATTTTGCTCACGATTTGCCAAAGATTCATTTTCCGTAGTCATACTCTCGAGTTTAGTGGCCAAGGATGCCACTTGTCCATTAAGCTGTTGAACATAATGCTGATATTGAACACTGGCCTGGTCTCTTTCTTCACCAGTTGCTTTAAGAGCCTGACTGAGGTCTAATACTTGTTTTTCTAATGTCAGTTTCTGCTGAGTTAAAATTTCTACCTGTGATTCTACCTGCAAGTTTTCACCTGCAGTTATTTGTTCTATTTTAACTTGTGCTAAAGAAAGCTGATGTGTAATTTCCTGTACTTCTCGCTGAAGAGCTAGGTTTTCGTTAGCTTTTACATTTAATTTTTCTCGTAGTTCTAGAATATCCTGTGTCACTTCTTCTTTTTGATCTTTCAGTTCCTGTTGAAATGTATACAAATTAATAATTAAAATGATAATCAATGGTAGGATGCAGTGAAGTGATATTTAACTTTGACTTGAATTGGTGTTCTAATTTAAGGAGTCTGAGTTGCAACAAAATTATAACATTTATTAATATCTTCTGAGAAAGAAAAACTTTTTCAAAAATTAAAGCTCTTACTCCAAATTAACAAAGTACATAATCAACCAGTTTATAGTATATAAAGTGAAATGAAACAATTTAAACTGTAATGTCACAATTTCGTATGACCATTAACAATTAACATCATAGCACTTGGCATAATAGTTCAAAACTCTTTATGGGGAATATTTACATCATTAAATGTTATTAATAATTGTTTGTTGAGGCACGGAGTGCCAGTGAGCTGGGTGTCCACTTAGCAATGAGCCGGTCCCAGGTTCAAGTTCCGGTATTGTCTTGGGTGTGTCTGTGTTTGTTAAAGCATGTTAGATGGGGGCTCTTAACAACATGATAGAAAAAATTGATTTGTTTTCATTATAGTGGATAGTTATATTACTATCATTTTCTTCTATTTTCTTATGTTTGTTCAAAACAATAAAAGTGGATCAGTATCTACAGGGTGAGTCAACAACACCGCGGTGATCGATAGCTCCTTTATAATTAAAAATACAGAAAAATATTTCGAATAAATGTTTTAGTGGACCAAGATCAAGAAGACCACATATTACAATTATTTTAGTTTATACAGGGAGTTTCATGTATGAGTGACAGAGTTATGGTTTTATTAATAGAACACCCTGTATATTTTTGCATATTTTTGTTCGCTTTTCAATTGCCTTTCTGAATAAGTTTTGTTTTTGAAATTCCGTTGCGGCATTGCCAAGTTATTGAACTTTTTTTCAAAAATTTTGACATTTGCACACCAAAAATTTTGTTTAATCTGAGGAAATACGATTTGTGCAGGTTTTATCAGCAAGATCTACAAATCTCAACTTTTTGAAAAAGTGGAAACGCCGCAACGAAATTTCAGAAACCAAAGACATTCATAGAGACAATTAAATGGTCAATAAGAATATGCAAAAATATACACGGTGTTCAATTTAAAAAACGTAAGTTTGGTATGGCCCTCTAATGTGAAACACCTTGTATAAACGAAACTAATTTTAAAATGCACACAAATTCTCAAGTAGCCTACATGTACAATATCTTTTTGATAACTTAATTAACAAAGGAGTTATCAAAGAATTTCGCATCATTGGGACACCCTGTATATTATAACAATAATTAAGTACACACAATTTCCATTTGGGCAAAATTTCATGAAGGAAAATTATCCAACTTACTGCACTATTTTATAACACTTTCGTAAAAATATTGATTACTATATAGGAGGTATCAAGTTATTGTTGATACAGCTCATAAGAATAACAGCCAGAAGGATAGGCGGTAGAGCAGCATGTAAGACCGCTGGCTCTGGCGCTGCTCTACCAAATATGCATCAGTTCGAGTCTGGACCCATGACACTGGGTGTGTGTGTATTTGTGCAAGGTAAACAAAAAGTAGGTACTAAACCTATGACTACAGAGGTCTGTTATACATGAAATACCTTTTCGTACAATATGATAAAAAAAACATGTAAAATGTATTTTCATCTCAACCTGACTGCAGGTATACATTCTACCAACTACACATAACAAATAAATCAAATATATGTAACTAACCTGATATTCTCTTCTAAGCTTATTAATTTCTTCTTCTTGCATGTGATTTTGCTCAAATTTTGATCTTTCCGATTTAAAAATCTGTAACTCTTTTTCTAAATCCGCAACACGTGAACGTGAAGTTTTCAGGCGGCCCTGCAATTCCTCGCATTCTGTGATTTTTTGCTTTGCTACAAGTTGACTTTGAGATAGTGCAGTAGATAGCTCAGTTTTTTCCCCTACAAGAATTCCGACAGTTTGAGCATGGCACTGCAGTTGCTCTTGCAAAGGTCCAAGTTCTCGATTAAGCCTGTGTTCAGAATCTATTCTACTTTGCTGAGATTCGGATTCTAACTGCACAATTCTATTTTGGTACTCTTGTAGACGTGCTTGGACTTTTTGTGATTCTAAACGCGCCTGCTCCAAAAGAGCTGCTAATTCCTGGTTACGTCTTTCTAATTCATGTGTTTGTCGAGGATTGAATGTTACATCATCGTTTATAAGCTCTGTGATTTGAGATGAAAGTTGTCGTAAACTTTCGGTATTGGAATTTAAAGACTTATCAAATATTGGACTATCATGTTCAGCAACTGGTGATTCTCGCAGACTGCTTTGCACAGCATGCTCATTTTGGTTAGGGCTGTCTTGAGAATCGATAGCACATTCTACGATTTTATCGTCAACTGAATCTGTTTTTTGAGTTTTCAGATATTCAGATAATTTTTTTGCATCTTCCAATGAAACAGTGGGATGTTCTGTATTTTCTGTTTTATGGAAATAACCGTATATATCATTTTGTTTAATTTCAGGATAATCTAATGCTTTAACATCATCGCTTATCACAGTTGGACTAACATAATTTCCATCATTACTAAAGTATGTTTGCATGTTGTTAGATTCTTCAAAATATGAATTGGTTATTGTTTTATTATTTACATTTAATGAATCACTACGGGATTTCTGACTGTGATTAGATAAACTATCAAAAAAATTACTAGGTTCTTGGTAGAATACACTTTGTTGGTTACCATTAAAATAGTTATGAAATGGAGAAACTTGTTGTGGATGTAAATTGTTGACAGACTCCGAAGGCACAGCATCAGAAGCATCAAAGTTACCATTAATAGAACTGTGCGTAGAATTACTTAAAGTTTCACATGCACCTAGATTTTCTTCACTTTCAGGCACATTCTTGTTTGGTTTTTGACTTTTTTGCTGATACTCTTTAAGCTGCAAAAGTTGAAGGCTGATTGATGATGTGGCTTATTTCACATAAAGTGAAAAGATAAATGTGTGGCAAATCACACTTATTTAAAATTATTTTACGATATATAATGAAAGATACTGCATAATAATCTAATTGTGTCACCGCACAGCAGGTTAATATTTACCTTTTTTCTTGCAGCTGCTAATTTTTGTGCCTTCGTAGCATCCGCCATGTTTATATTTGTATTAAACTGTCAATTTTTCGTTAATGTCATGTCAAATTACCACAATTACGCAATACCAACATAAAGGTGATCGTGATATACAGGGTGTAAGTAAATTTGTAAAGAAAATTAATATAATCTCTTCATTTGAAAAAAATATGGAATAAAGTCTTACGTGCTTTTATTAAACTGAATGTAGCAAGGAGGACAACAAAAATAATATGCAAGTAGTAATCAATAACTACCATATCAAATAATATCAACTTGTTTATAAAATTGCACCAATTTGTTCTGTTCACTTTATATGTAAGCTGTCAAAGCTGACGTTTGTTGCTAGCATTGCAAAATTCATCATAATTATTTGTTTATTTTTACGGCAGAAGTGTTATAATTAAATAAAAATTTAACAGAAAAACACAAATAAAACATAACCTATCACTTATATTTCTAACATTACTTAGCTACAGTTTAAGCAGAAAATGTTAATCACAGTATAAAAGGTGATTTTTAATTAGAATTTTGACATGGAGGTTGACAACATATGTCAACCTCTGTGTGTTATCACTGTACATCATACACAGGGTGTCCCAGATAGCGTGCTCAACAATGGGATCTGGAAAACTATAACAAAAGAGATACACATTATATACTCAGTACGTTAAATAAGCTAATTATGCAACATGTCAAGACCAACTGCTGTGAGACTTCAAAAGGATTGTTTACTGCTTCTTAAATATGAAAAAGAAATTGTGTTCAGAAATATATTGCATACCCATTATGCTAATCTATTACTGAGAATATTCCACTCGCATTGTAACAACCAATGGAAGCCGTTTATATTTGGGTTCTTGGCGAATTAGACCCCAACTGGCCGAGATAATCCTTTTTAAGAAGCTGTGGTGTTATCAGTGCTGTATAATAATAGCAACACGTCAACAAAAATTTTTATTTTTGCATTTAATAATTAAATAACGCGTTAGTACATGACAAATAACTATACTAAACTATAATTTATGTTTTTGTTCGTGGAATATTCTTAAAAATACCACGCGCGAATTAAAAATCATCTATAATTCTGTATTTCACTGACCAACCCAAATGTATTGATGCACGGTAATATCACTGGTCCTTTGGACTCGTGATATTGCCTAGCAACAATGAAGCGACAAAATTATCGATAATGTTTAACTCACATGTGGTATTGGTGTTGATGATTTGTTAATTATTTTAATTACAAATCACAATTTTATTCATACTCAGTTTGTTAAATATTCAAAGATAATTTTGTTGAAACTATTAATACACTTCACTACAAATCGTTCCATCTAGCCTCGTTTGACTGTACTTTGGAAAAATAAGGGCCTATGTCCATTTCTGACATTATACAGGGTGATTTTGGGAACCGGGCCACTATTGCCAACTTAATTTTTAGTACAGACAAAAAAACAGTTTTTCACAGCACACTATAAGACAACAGTTTTTTGTTTATAACTCCGTATTTGTAAAAATAAATTCGTCAAACCTTACATCAAAAAAAGGAAAAAAAAGAGAACTATTTAATGATGACATGACTGCATTTTACGCATATTTAAAAAAGCGAAGTTAATGTCAATATCTTGAAAATTTAACGACCTCTAAAAATTTCAATTTGAGATTCAAAATCTGTGTAAAAACGTGTCTTAATATTGTCAAAACCCCTTTGCGCTATCTTTGATAATAACCAAATTATACACAAAAAACGAAAACTGAAAATTTTACTTTTTTCAGTCTGTACTGAAAATTAAGCAAAAATTGTAGAACTGAATGTGGATCAAACTAGTACTTGAGGTGCTGAATAATTCTTCTCCTTTAACCAAATCTCTATCTCTTACCGTTTACAAAAATTAAACATAGGTACCGTTCAATAAACAAAAGTTGTTACATAAGAAGTGAAAGGTAATAACTAATTTTGTTTTTAGCATTTTTTAAAATAAAGAAGTGATGTAGTGATTTTCACTTGAAGTTTACAGCATGTGCCTGTTGTGGTGTGGGAAAATACTAGTGAGGAAGGCAAACCTTTTTATCTGTATTATTGCACTTGCTGTTAATATAAATTGTAAGCAATTGCAAAAGTATGTAGTAAAGTTAATGAAAACATTAACAAGCTACGATTGTCATTACTTTATTAGGGCTTACCTATCCTTACACTGTTAGTTTACACTGGTTTACACCAAATACTTTATATTATTAGATTAGAAAAAGATAAATCAAAACTATTTATAGTAGATCTAGAATGAGAATATATTCCTTTCAAGTAATATCAATAACAATGTGCTTTTATTTCAGGAGAGGTGAAGGCATAAATCATTTTTATAGATAACAGATATTTATTTCTATGAAACTACTCTTCTTGCACCAAATATTTGTGCTTCTAATATAACTTACAATAAATAGATTCTTCTGTTACGAAAATAAAATAATGATTCAACATATTTACAAAATATACACAGAATAACATATATCACTACATCAGGAACAACAAGAATGTATAGCATCGGAATGAAATACAATAGTTAAATATTTACTATGTACGAACTTAAAACTTATCTGATAAAACTACATTGATTTAAATTTACGCTCCATTTTAAAATACGGGAGACAAATTGAGGGATAAATTCTGTAAGGTTTTATTTCTTATGGCCGTTCTATTCGTACGAGCCGACTTGATTATTTGTTGCAACATCATTTTACAATCGTGACAAACAACCAATTGCGAGCCCTTCAATTTATCTACTACACCAGCAGCTTTACCCATTGCATTGGCTCTCGACTTAAACCTTCGCATTGCGCTGAGCTCTCCTTCTTGACCGGAATTTGACCTAGATCCCGGACTGCGATCTCTAACACTAGGACTAATCTGATGATCGCTAGAAATAGGCCCACCGTCACATTCAGGCTCTGGCGTTACCCTGTTACTACCACTGTTTTCACTACGATGGTCATCTTCTGGAGTGGCCAAAATACTGGGACTCAGCAAAGCTACAGGAACTCCTACAAAATGTTCCATTGGTATATTCATCTTTGAGTAACATCTGGAACAGACAGTTCTCTTGCATATAATGCATCGTTGTCCCCAGGGGCCAAAAATGCCAAAACGTGTTTTGAGGCATAAGAAGCAAACTTTACGGCTTTCGACATCTCCTCTAACTCGTCCTTCCACAGGCAAAGCTTCTAACTCAGCCTTAGTGAGTACCGATCTGATATGAACAATTTCTTCAAGAGTAAGTGACAATCGGTCTTCTAGAGACATGCCTTCTGGCCAACATTTTCCATTTCCTATTAAATGATCCTGCAGTGACCGTGTCATTTCTGGAGGAAGAGAATCTGCTTCTGAGCTGTTACAAGACTGACGCGAACATGGTCTAGACTGTGGGACAGACTGGCTGCCCCACGGCTGTTCGATAACTCCCAGAGTGTGGCGTCGAGCACCATGAAGAAGTTCCAAGTCCTGTGTTGCCAAATCATATGCTTCCAGCGTTGCATTACATAGTTGATGATATTCTTCATGAGGCCATAATCCAGGACCTTCAGATTCTGAACTGTTATCAGTTTGTATTGGCTCTTCATCTTCGTCTTCTTCATCTTGCAACTGTGAAAAGTCCACTTTTATTAATTTACGAGTTGCCTGTTGTTTCTGAGCGACATGATCTTCCGATGATTCTAGTTGCAAACGAGGTACATTTTTTGTAGGTCGTAATGGTCTCCCTTTTCTTATAGAGTTCATAAGTTGCTCTCGTGGCGTAAAACTTCTTGTCTGGGGTGGTAATTTTCTATCTGAAGCTTTCTTCAAAGGTGGCCGAGATCTGATAAATTCCAATATAATTGCATGTGCGTCTTTAGTAACTTTGTATGGAATATCACCATCAACCATGATCTTCCTTAAATTATAGCGGCAAGCACGAATATCTTTCATTAAAATTTCATAAGGGGTGAGTTCATACTCAATGGGAGCTCTACTATAGTGCACCTTTCGTAGTTTAACACCCATCCGTAACTCGGCAATAACTTGAACCCAAAATCGTGCCCAATCAGCAAACTGTAATTGGTCTAAATCCGAGGTAGAGGAACTGTCAGTAGCTAAACGTAAACTACTTGTTCCATGAGATACCCTCTCCAGGAATGTGGATAACTCTAAAGCTTCAGTAACAAGGGCACGAACAACAGCTTTGTAATGTGCTTCGACTTGAGCTTTACTGAGAACTGTAAGGTGTCTCTCGCATCGCTGCATAACTTGTCGAACATTAATTCGAGATGCTTCAGGTTGTTCTTCTCCCTCCTCCGAGTCCTTTTCTATACCTTCATCATCAGTTTCGTGGTGAGGTTCTGCAGGAAGACTTCTATCTTCAGATATCATATCGCTAATGAGCTGTTCCAAATCATGACTAATCGCCCTTTCCTCTCCATTGTTACTGCCGTGGTCCAATGCTTGATACATAATAATGCCTAACCCTCTAATAAATTCTTGTTCATCAGCAAGAATTTTTCTTGGGGAGCCTGCAGCAGCACTTCCTCCACCAAAAAATGTGTTGGGATGAACGTTGCCATCAGTCTGCAAAAATACATGATTCAATCCTGAAAGGGCGAGGTAATTTTCCCGGCTGTTGGTCCCAAACAACCCCAAAAAAAATTTACAGCACTGATAGCAGAGGGCCCAAGCGTGTTCTTCCCTTATTGAAGAATGGAACGATTCTAATATATCCTGAAGACAAACACTACCATCCGAGTTTAATTTACACCGCACTTTTGTTGACATTTTTTAAGTAATTACTCAATTCGGTCGATCACAACACCTACACACAAGACAAGACCCGCATTATTTGCCATCTACTATTAACCTAAAATCAATGTTTTGCGACCTTGTTGCTGACAGTTCCCCCCTCCAATTGCAGTAAAAATGCGCGCAGGACCGATCAAACCATTGATAAAACTAACTACCATAGAAATAACTTTAAGAGTAGAGTAAGCAATTGTAGAAAATACTCGAAATCTACCACTTGCCAGAATTCAGTTAATCTAATTAAAATCTTAATTCACAGTTTATATGAAACATGCGGTGAATTTCAAAAGGCATAAGCCGGAGTTTAATTTTAAAATGTACAGTTTTTGTAGAAATTTTAACAGGAAGTATTGGACACTCGGAAAAAATTTTAAAGAAAATTTTTGTATATTATAATCTTTATTTATAGACAATTTTATTTGAAAACTTTTCCTTCCTGTTTAAAATTAATTGATAAGTGCAATAATGAAGTAAATTAAAATTGGCATTTAACATTATTGCATATCTTTTTAGCTGTTCAAATATTTTTTCCACTATTAGCATTAAATGATATCATTATTTACTTTGTTTTAGAGCCAAGAAGATGAATTTCTTTCCTAGTGGTTAATAATATTTCATTTTTAACTACTGGTTAATAATGAAAACAATTGCTACCAATCTTTAAATTCATCATAAACTTTCATGTAAAATGCTTTTGATTTTACTGGTAATAACTGTTCACAAACACTTTCTGCACCTTCCCTAATTTCAGGAGGAGTGCAGTTTTCACTCAAATCATCAAAATTGGACATTTTATAACCACTATTATAAAATATATATTTTACATAAATGTCAATTGAAATTAACTATTCTTTTGTTTTCAAGCAAGGGATATGCATATTTGCATTTGTTATTTTATTTTTTATTAATGTAAAATCAATAAATTATAAAAGGAATAAAGGTGCTAGTAGTGGAAAAAATAATATATAAACCACGGTAGAGAAGACTTATCAGCCTCGCAACTTATTTCCCTCGATGCTTCGCATCTCGAGAAATAATTCTGCTCGGCTGCGAAAAATGCCTTCTTTACCTTGGTCTATAATATACTAAAACTAATTAAACAGGCGCGACAAGTAGTACGCAAAAAAACTATGGAGGCAAAATACGATTATGCATCTTGTTTAATTTTATTACAAAATTGATATTTGTTCTTTAGGTTGGGTATTTTGAGCAGCGAGCGATTGACTGCTGCATATTTTTAAAAAACTTTAAAAAAAATTGAAACTGGAAGTGGAAGTTAGACATGTGTTTTTGGTAGCGTTAGTCTGCAAAACTAAATTTTAGAAATTTGAGCACAGGATCAGAGAGAAGAACTTAAGGCAAATCGGAAACTTTTTTACCGAACTCTCTAGCTTCAAAATTGAGGTCACTACGATTTTTTGAAATTCTCAACTTTAACAGCCATACACCAAAAAGTACATGTCTGATCGGGGTCAACAACTTGCTTGAGAGCCCTTTTTGGGTAGTATACGATGAAACGAAATTAATTTGGAAAATCTGAAAACGCTCGCAATGACGCTTCTCCACAATTTTGCAAATTAAAAAAAATATATTTTAAAAATTGTCCACCCACGTTTTTTAAACTTTGTAAGCTGCTATAACCGAAGATTCGCTACTATTTGATTTTTTGCTGAAAGCTATAGTTTCACTGTGGCGTTTTCTATGAAATTTTAATAATCGAAAATGGGTACCCCTTTATTTATTAAATGGAGTCCGATAATATTTTTTTTTATATTTTATTATATATTTGTAATTAAAAACAAATTCTCTCAGAAAAAATTTTTCGACTTGGACAAGTTATAAATTAGGATACGGCAGGTTTGATTACTATACTCCGGTATCATTTTTACCGACGTCACGAACTGACAGCACTCAGCATACATAGCTTGTTTTCTTAGAAATCTAACAATCGGTAAACTGTACAACGATATAAATTATAATTATAAAATTTACATTTTTGCAAATACGGTAATATCTAGAATGTGACAGTCCACCCCAAGTTAACGTATAAAAATTTTTTTCAACGACTATTTTTATCAAGGTCCGTTCCAACCAAACGTAATTATAGTAGTTAATTGTTCGTTGTGTTTGTTCAAACTGTTAACTTTCTCAATTTATCTTGTTTTCAATGTACTTTTGTTTAAATCTGTCTTTTAGGTTCAATAACCTTTAAACAAAATACCTAATAACACTAAATGATTTTAAGAATACTTCGCATAATTTTGAAAATTCTGTGGTTGTCAATTTCGCAATTACAATTTTCGGCACAACTTTAAGTTCTTTTTGGGCTGTTGGAAAAATCAAGCTAAAGTTGACAAAACCTTATATTCGTAGAAACGTTGGAAAAAATTCCGTCAACACAAAAAGTGTGGAGAAGAAATTTTAATTTCGAGATTTTTGGCTTCTAACCAATTTGAGTAGGTATTATCATTATATTGACTCATTCATTGCATGTCGAATAACAATTAAAAAAACTAAGCTGCATTCAGTCAGGATCCCAACGAGCCGCAGCCGATGGGAATCGGGAACGTATTATATTACGTTTACGCCGCACCCGCACTTGGTACAATTTATGACACACTTGACGTTGGCATTCTAGTTCAATAATCAGATTCTTGGAATAGTTATTTAAGTAACAAGGAATGTAAAGACGTAATAACATTCGAGGTAGGTAACTACGAGCCGAGGCGAAGCCGAGCCTTGCGGCCTGCCGAGAATATTAATAGTCGATACATTCCGTGTTACTTATTAAATTTTGCACGCTACCGGCAATGTAAGTAGGCCTACAGGTAGAAATTTAATCATATTTTTAAAAGTTAGTTTTGACAGCTGTCATCGGAATTATTTTTTAAATAGTTATTTAAGTATGAAGGAATGTAAGGACGTAATAACATCCGAGGTAGGCGAATACGAGCTGAGGCGGAGCCGAAGCTTGTCGCCTGCCGAGGATGTTATTAGTCGATACATTCCGTGTTACTTATTAAATTTTTCACGTTACCGACAATGTAAGTAGGCCTACAGGTAGAAATTTAATCATATTTTTAAAAGTTCGTTTTGACAGCTGTCATCGGAATTATTTTTTAAAAGCCCCATTATTCTAAGTTGTCTGTGCTTGTTACCATATCAACGAACAGTTAAAATCAACATTATTTTCCTAGGAATGTAAATGACACTATTAAGTTCCGTCGTCAAGGGTAACTAGTACACGAATGTTATCAGCCACATACGATCCCTGTAGCTATGGATGTAAGGCCTACTTACATTGCCGGTAGCGTGAAAAGCTCCATTATTCTAAGTTGTCTGTGCTTGTTACCATATCAACAAACAGTTAAAATCAACATTATTTTCCTAGGAATGTAAGTGACACTATTAAGTTCCGTCGTCAAGGGTAACTAGTACACGAATGTTATCAGCCACTTACGATCCCTGTAGCTATGGATGTAAGGCCTACTTACATTGCCGGTAGCGTGATAAATAAATATTGTTTTTATAGGATTGAAATAAGCCTGCACGTTGCCTCTACAGTCTCGCGTGACTTACTATAATTACCTAATCTATGTATACTCTTTAATACACAAACGTAGAAATACAATAGACTGAATATGCTTGCTTAAATGTGTACCCATAGATAAAAATATAATACGTTTGGTACACACATAGATAAAAAATATAATACGTTTATATGTGTACCCGAGTCGGCCATCTTACGAGTCTCGTACTACCCTCACATCACTTTGCTTCTCCTTAAAACACGTAAAATAGTTTGTATCTTTACTACATGTCAAATTTTAATTCGTTAACCCAACTTTTCGTACGCACCTACAAGAAGTGCAAGAAGTACATTGCATAATAATAGTTAACTCTAGACAATACGTGGCTGCAAAGTGGGGATTTATTTATTTACTGATTGATTACACAACCATGTTTGACAATTTGACATATCGACTATAGTTTGGCTCTCAGCTAATTTTTGTTACCAACCTGATCAAGAAGGCAATCTTTTGAAATTTATTGTACCAAAAAATATACTAAACGAGATGGCTGCTTTTTAGGTACAATTTTTGGGGGTGGGGACTGTATGCATAATTAGTCTACTATTTCAAGGTTTGTGCTTCAATACTTTTGTCAATAAAATACTTCTTTATTTTTTCAACATATCTATGTTTTTATGTCCTTGCTGTCCCAAATACTTATAATCTCCATAAAATATCTGTCCGCGTGTCAAAAAAAATAGTTGATGAATTTTAACTAATGCAGTTGGCAAAACTTTAAGATTGTCCCCCCCCCCTTCACCCCAAAAAAAGTTAGTGGAGTCCGCTCCTGTTTAAACGACTTTTCACGAAGTACAATAAAAATTTTAATTGAGCGTGTAATTTGTTACCCCTGGACAAAGCATCAGCTAATAGTGCATGATTGCTGCGGTCTCCTCAGTAATTCTGTATTATTAGTTATTTCATTTTATACAATTTCAAAAATATTAAATTTGAATAAGAAATGGCGGGAACTTTTAATTTAGTTCAAAACGTGGTTGGTACAGAGGGGTCTAAACAGTTGATTCCAAAGAAAAGGCCCGTTGTTAAACGAGACGGCGTTATATTCTTTCAGCTGAATGTATAACTTGAGATTCTAATGAAGGGTGTTTTGTGATGGACAGAAAATTTACCACTAGGTTTAATGTTCTGTGCTACTAGGTGGTTTATGATGCAGGTAGAGTGTGATACAGGAAAGGTATGTTCTGTGGGCACAGGTACCTATAAAAGGACAAGTTAGCTAACAAAATGTTGTCTAATGCAGGTTTGTTGATGTGTAAATATTTCCTAAAGAAGTTTTTTAAAAACTTATTAAATGTGCTAGTCACAGTCTTAACCTAAAAAACATTTCTTGGAATGGAAAAGCCTATAGAAAAGTTCTATTCCGATGCAGAAGACTATTGGGCGAAAATACCACCAACTGTAGATGGCATGCTGGGAGGATTTGGTTTTGTATCGCCAGTTGATATTCAAGGTTCAAAAGTATTCCTTCAACAACTGTTTCGAAGTAAAAATCCTCCAGGGCGCTTGCACGCAGTGGATTGTGGAGCTGGCATTGGTCGCATAAGCAAGCATCTGCTATTAAACTTATTTCAAAAAGTTGATCTGGTGGAGCAAAGTCCCATTTTTCTTAACAAAGCCAAGGCTTATATTGGTCCCAAGTTGATTCAAAAAGTTGGCAACTTTTTTCCAGTAGGATTGCAAGATTTTCAGCCAGAGAGTAGCAAATATGATATCATTTGGGTGCAATGGGTTCTCGGACACTTAACCGATGTGCATCTTGTGCGTTTTTTTGAAAATTGCAAGTGAGTTGTAAACTTATTTAAAAAAAATGTTAATAACTTATTTTGTCTCTAGAAAAGGGTTGAAACCAAATGGTATGATAATTGTTAAAGAAAACACAACATCCTCAGGAGAAGTAGAAGTGGACGAACAAGATTCATCTATGACGAGGCCTTTACAGCTTTTAAGAAAACTCTTTGACAAAGCGGGTTTGCATTGCTACCGACAATTAAAGCAAACCAGTTTTCCTAAAGAATTGTATAATGTTTATATGTTTGCTTTAAAGCCTATAGCTGTTATATGTGAACCGGGATTATTAATTGATAATTTAGACAAATCGTCGGTTGAAGAAGAATCTCGAGAAGCGTGCACTAATAGTCATGAAAGTTATTGTGCATGTATACATGGAGAACCTTTAGATTTAAGTAATTTAAAAGACGAAACTAATGTACCTGATATGCAAAAATAAGTTTTACCAATTTAACTTTATTTTAAAAGGTCTTGTTTGTAGAGACAATAATTGTTTTTGTTTAAATTGATACCGAGTGATTTTTGAACTTAATTAAAAAGCCAATTGAAATATCTTAAACCATTATAAATAAGTGAATATAGTTACGAAATTTTACTTACAACCTCCATCATTATCATCGTGGGACACGAAGCTGGCATTTCTACAAATCAAATAATAGGCATCAGCACCACACTACCATGTGTTGCAATTAACTGATACCACCATAACCAGCTTGTTCGTCAAATATATAGGCAAAATTTGATTAAGACAAAAAATACACTAGTAGATGGTGATTATCAAATGTTAGATTAAAAGTAAACAATTTGTGTTGCTATAGGAACAGTAGAACTTGATCTTGGTTATCCATATCTGCAGATGACTTGATTTCCTATATCCAAAACTTCAATAATGGTACATTTAATAGTTCAATTTGTTAATTCATTAAAGATACAGTTTTCAAATGTTTGTAAATTTCAAATGCCTCCAGTGTATCTAATTTACGTTTATCATTCCAAGGGTAGACATTTTATAGCGTTATTAGATGTCATTCAATGATTGTATTCCAATAAGTTGAACCTAATTGGATTATGTGGGTGTTTATATTTGTAATAACGTACATGTTCTTTGTACGTAGATTAGTGACAAAATTTCAGTAATTAATTAAAATCAAATTTTATAAGTAAGAGCTTTTTCTTGAACTTAGTTCTTTTTCAGCAAGCGTTGAACTTTTACAGATGTTAATTCTTATACCCAAAAAAAAACTTGAACATGTTAATGTTTTTTTTTTGTACTATAAAGAACGGAACATTTTAAAAGTGTATTTAAAAAGAGAGCTTCGCCAACACTGGTCTGGCCTATATAAACTGAAGTGCACATGTACATTCCGCACCGATAACCCTTTAATGACCAATCAATGTTGTGAGTTATATGAAGATATTATAAATTATAAAATAAAACTTCAAGCCTTTCTTCATAAATTTAATATATAGATCGTGCTATATGTACATTTCGATTACGAAGTAATCATCTACAGTAGCAAATGCTAACTAACTCTAAAATCTAAGGCTGAAGCAAACATAACGGAAATTTTTTAAGAAACATTTACGGACTTGTGATTTATGAGATAACGGTACAAATTACACTTCTAAGGGCAAAAAAAGGACAACTTGTGAAATTTGCAGGTCAGTTATTTGAAGTTTAAATTAAATCTAGTAAACGGTTATTTAATGGTGACAAATCAAAATTTAAAAGGTCCTTTTCGTGTTTTTTCATTTCAATTGCTTCTAACATATTTAAATTATATCCTTTACTTGCCTTTAGAAGTGTAAGGTTATGGGTATTGAATTTATGACCTGTATCTGCAAAATGGGCAGCCAAAGCGGATTTGTCAATATTAATATTTTTGATATGATAGGTGTGCTCTTTGAATCGCGTAATTATTTTTCTCTTAGTTTGGCCAATATATTGTTTGGAGCAATTATTACATTTAATCTGGTAAATGCCTGATTTGTCATTATCATTTTCTTTATCCAAGGTGTTGCCGAGTAAAGTTTTTAAATTGTTTTTGTTATTTGAAAAAGCTAAGTCAATATTAAATTTTTTAAATAAATTTTTGAATTTTCTTTCTATTTTTGGGTGGTAAGTGAATTTGTGTTTTTTGAACGCCTTTTTTGGTTCAGGTGAAAATGTAGTAGAATTTTGCCGAAACAGTTTTCTTTTGTGTTTTGTTAAAATTTTTTTAATAATATTATTGTTGTATCCATTTGATTCAGCAATTTCCCGTATGTGCTGTAATTCTTTATTGAACCTGATTTCTGAAAGTGGTACTGTCAATAATCTGTGGACTAAACTATGGAATACCGCGATTTTGTGCTGGAAGGGGGTGTTTGAATTTTGTTGTATGTAATTATCAGTGTGTGTGGGCTTTCTGTAAATGTCAAAAGCTAATGTATTATTTTCTTTAATGATGAGAATGTCCAAAAAAGGTAACTGATTATTTTGTTCAGTTTCATGAGTAAATCTGATTGAAGAGTATTGAGAATTTATATGAGATAAGAAATTATCTAAATTAAAATTATTGTCAATTATAGCAAAAATGTCATCTACGTACCTAAACCAAAATTTCGGAAATTGGGGGGCTGATTTCTGTATATTATTCTCGAAAAAATTCATAAATAAATTTGCTATAAATGGTGAAAGGGGGTTTCCCATGGCTGTACCTTGTATTTGTTTGTAAAACTTTTTATTGAAGTTAAAAACATTTTGATCCATGCACAATTTGGTCAATGTTAAGTAATCGTTAATTTTGTCATTTACTATTTCGTTATGTTCTAATAAATTTTTTAGCATTAGTGAAGTTTCAGATATTGGCACACTTGGAAAAAGAGAAACGACATCAAACGATATTAAAATATCAGTGGTATGAATTTGAATGTTTTTAATTTTTTCTATTAAATCTAATGAATTTTTTACTGTTAGATCATTCTCAAACTTAAGGTTATTAAATTCTTTCACTAACCATTTTGCTAATTTGTAAGTTGGAGAGTTAATGTTAGAAACAATGGGTCTAAAACTATTGCCAGGTTTGTGTATCTTAGGTAAACAATACATTTTTGGAATGACAGGATTACTTAGCCTAAGTTTGAAAATAAGATCGTCAGAGATTAAATTATTACAACTTTTAACAGTATTTAAAAAAGTTTTAGAGTAAGTGTTAATGGGATTTTTTGCTAATTTAACATATGGACCATTATCTAGCATATAACAAACGTTATTAAAATAATCCTCTTTATTTACTATAACTATAGAATTACCTTTATCTGCTTTCAAGTAAAAACAATTTCTATTTTTTAAATCTCTTATAATATTGAATTCTTGGTAAGCTGCATGTTTCTTGTTGGATGAAGTCGATTTTTCTAAGATGGTAAAAGATTCTTTCCTGATAATTTCGGCATCACCTTCTGATAATTTATTTATGGAACATTCAATATCATTCAAAAAATCTTCAATTGGTAACTTTGAAGGAAGGAGCGTATGTTAGAAAAATCGACTTCATCCAACAAGAAACATGCAGCTTACCAAGAATTCAATATTATAAGAGATTTAAAAAATAGAAATTGTTTTTACTTGAAAGCAGATAAAGGTAATTCTATAGTTATAGTAAATAAAGAGGATTATTTTAATAACGTTTGTTATATGCTAGATAATGGTCCATATGTTAAATTAGCAAAAAATCCCATTAACACTTACTCTAAAACTTTTTTAAATACTGTTAAAAGTTGTAATAATTTAATCTCTGACGATCTTATTTTCAAACTTAGGCTAAGTAATCCTGTCATTCCAAAAATGTATTGTTTACCTAAGATACACAAACCTGGCAATAGTTTTAGACCCATTGTTTCTAACATTAACTCTCCAACTTACAAATTAGCAAAATGGTTAGTGAAAGAATTTAATAACCTTAAGTTTGAGAATGATCTAACAGTAAAAAATTCATTAGATTTAATAGAAAAAATTAAAAACATTCAAATTCATACCACTGATATTTTAATATCGTTTGATGTCGTTTCTCTTTTTCCAAGTGTGCCAATATCTGAAACTTCACTAATGCTAAAAAATTTATTAGAACATAACGAAATAGTAAATGACAAAATTAACGATTACTTAACATTGACCAAATTGTGCATGGATCAAAATGTTTTTAACTTCAATAAAAAGTTTTACAAACAAATACAAGGTACAGCCATGGGAAACCCCCTTTCACCATTTATAGCAAATTTATTTATGAATTTTTTCGAGAATAATATACAGAAATCAGCCCCCCAATTTCCGAAATTTTGGTTTAGGTACGTAGATGACATTTTTGCTATAATTGACAATAATTTTAATTTAGATAATTTCTTATCTCATATAAATTCTCAATACTCTTCAATCAGATTTACTCATGAAACTGAACAAAATAATCAGTTACCTTTTTTGGACATTCTCATCATTAAAGAAAATAATACATTAGCTTTTGACATTTACAGAAAGCCCACACACACTGATAATTACATACAACAAAATTCAAACACCCCCTTCCAGCACAAAATCGCGGTATTCCATAGTTTAGTCCACAGATTATTGACAGTACCACTTTCAGAAATCAGGTTCAATAAAGAATTACAGCACATACGGGAAATTGCTGAATCAAATGGATACAACAATAATATTATTAAAAAAATTTTAACAAAACACAAAAGAAAACTGTTTCGGCAAAATTCTACTACATTTTCACCTGAACCAAAAAAGGCGTTCAAAAAACACAAATTCACTTACCACCCAAAAATAGAAAGAAAATTCAAAAATTTATTTAAAAAATTTAATATTGACTTAGCTTTTTCAAATAACAAAAACAATTTAAAAACTTTACTCGGCAACACCTTGGATAAAGAAAATGATAATGACAAATCAGGCATTTACCAGATTAAATGTAATAATTGCTCCAAACAATATATTGGCCAAACTAAGAGAAAAATAATTACGCGATTCAAAGAGCACACCTATCATATCAAAAATATTAATATTGACAAATCCGCTTTGGCTGCCCATTTTGCAGATACAGGTCATAAATTCAATACCCATAACCTTACACTTCTAAAGGCAAGTAAAGGATATAATTTAAATATGTTAGAAGCAATTGAAATGAAAAAACACGAAAAGGACCTTTTAAATTTTGATTTGTCACCATTAAATAACCGTTTACTAGATTTAATTTAAACTTCAAATAACTGACCTGCAAATTTCACAAGTTGTCCTTTTTTTGCCCTTAGAAGTGTAATTTGTACCGTTATCTCATAAATCACAAGTCCGTAAATGTTTCTTAAAAAATTTCCGTTATGTTTGCTTCAGCCTTAGATTTTAGAGTTAGTTAGCATTTGCTACTGTAGATGATTACTTCGTAATCGAAATGTACATATAGCACGATCTATATATTAAATTTATGAAGAAAGGCTTGAAGTTTTATTTTATAACCTTTAATGACCCCCAAAATTTAAAACATTTTAATCTGACATGTATTTTTTGCACCAAGATTTTAACTGTACGATAAGGTGGGTGAGTGATAAGTTGTAATCAAAGACAAGCAATACGATGAATGGGTAAACCGCTATTCGAATTGTTTAATGGTCACATATACACAAGAAGAATCCATGTTTCCTCCTTTTACATGGGCAGAAGCTACTGCAGCTTTAACTTGTACTACAAATGCGTGCGAATCTTTTCATTCCAGGCTGTTTTATTTTACGCTGCACATCCTGAAGGAGTTTCAAATAGATACTTAGTATACTAAATTTTTCTACTTATGTTATGGCGTTTGCAGAAAAAACAATTGAACTTCTAGCTTAAGAGATATTGAACAAAACTTCCTTTTTCTAAATAAATATTTTAAACATAAATAATTAAAAATGACATCAAAACTAATCCAAAAGTTTTTATTGATCATATCTCTAAAATCAAGAGTAAAAGATTTATAATGCGCTTGAAGTTTCCATGTATCAGAAACTCAAACTGCCTAGTTTTAGCAGTATATAAGTGATGATAGAGAAACATATTAACAAAGGTTTTACAGCGGTGTGTTCTACTGATTCTATATACACTACTCAAAAGAATTAAGGGGTCACTTTTTTCAGAAGGTATGTCTTCCTTATGATATCAGCTATAGCGTTCAATGATGTGGTAGATGTTAAGATGATATTCAGTTTTTATAGCATTTCATTAAAGTAAACGTTTCGACAATGCGTATACCAAGTTTCATTAAAATGCCATCGGCCCTAAAGAAACTTCAAGCATTTGAAATTTAGACCCTTTAATTCTTTTGAGTAGTTTATTTTGCTGAAACAAAAAAAAATTACAACTTTTACTGATAATTTTTTTGTATTGTCTCTAAAACTTCATAGCCCAGCAGGCATGGGGAGGTGTTGCCATGGCAACCGCCTTACTGTTCCATTCTAGACTAATGCAGTTTACAAATCAAAAATTAAGTCGCATCACTTCAACAGCAGCTTGGTTCAATGGTAATGGCGGCTAATGTATAGCATTTACGAAAATTGAACTTTAACTTTCTTTTTATTTGTTTTTGTACTTCTGTTAATATCCATATTACTATACTATTAGTATGATAATAAACTAAAATAAAATTATATGAAGCGGTGCATCACATACGAGCTGCAGGAAGGTTAAACCATTAAATCCTGCTCTCCGATAATGAATTGCTTAAGTAATCTTTCAACCGAACCTAATATGGTGAAAGATATTTCGTTCTCTGCAGTAGGTACTACAGGTAGTATTCCTAACAGATGCTGTATTGCTGTGATATTTGGTAGCAATTATGTATATTGATTAATTTCGGGGGGCGGGCAGCCCTTTTCCCTCATGGGTGCGCCACTAAAACAAGCAGCCTGCTTCATCGAGTATAATCTTGCATATTTAAGTAGTCAAATATATTTTATAATTACATACATTATGCTCTTATTTTGTTATAGTTACAAAATATATAATGCTCCTATCTTCTTATACAGGATTTAATGGCCAACATAGAAAAAAGAATAAAAACGACGCAATATATGCGATCTAATTATTTTAGAAACAAACGAACTTACAGAGGGCATGTAGGCTACATAGTCGAACTCCTTGCATATTTGAGAATATAAAATATACTGAAGGCATTTAGAACATTCCTAAAATCTCAAAACAGTGTATAACTTTTTTTTAAAGAAGTATACAATAAAAAAACGATGGGGCGTAGTCCAGGGGTTCCGCTAGTCATTATGAATTCCCCTGGGGTACTATATTTTATGTACAAATACATACAGCATGCTCAATGAAGTTTAACCTGCAATCAATCTAATTAAAATTATAAATCTATGCGCTATCATGTTTTTATTCATAGCTGGTATGTAATCCAAAGTTGCTGAATAACAAAAATAAAGTACAGTAGTGATTTAATACATTTATTGAATGTTTTCAATAATATACCTTGACCACTTTACTGCATTTGCAGCCAACTTAGGAATCTTCTGCCAGCATTTACCTGAACATAAGGTCGGGTGTAATGCCCAGTAGTTGGAGCTGGTCAAATTACTTTAAAATAGTAATTAAGTACCTATTATTAATTACATTTGAAAAAATGTAATCAAATCACCAATTTGAATTACTGTTAATGGGTAATTAAAAACAATAATCACCTTTAAAATTACCTAATAGTTTCCAGAGTTAATCATATTATAAAAAAAAAATAGATTTAATTACCTATTAGCCCCTACTAGTACTTTGAACAAAAGTAAGGCAAGTACTGCTTTAAATATTTTAACACAATAGAATTAAATAGCCAATTACTTGGCAATGGCGAATTACATTACTTTTAGAATAATTACATTGCCTCAGAATGTTATAACTACCTGTGTATCTACTTAAATTACTTTAAAGTAATGCAATTACTTAAGGGTAATTAAACGTGCCAATTAATTACTTTTAAAAAAGAATTTGATATTAGTTTTTGGAAAAACTACTAATTACCAAGTCTAAGGAGTTGAAGAAACTGATGTAAATACACAGTGGTTTATGAATGGGAGGCCCCACAGCAGAGAGCACTTTTTTTGCGTGAACAGCCTAATAAATCAGGTACTAGTGTTACCCCAGCGCACAATGCACTGACAGACTGAGCATTGACAGAACCGGCTAAATGCTAAGTCACGTGATGCATTAGTTCCATAAGGGAGACGCGACGTTGCTGTAATGTCGCCTCAAGTAAAGCTTTAGCACTTTCATATATATTATAAATTAAAATAATTATTATTGAAAAATCGACGTAGAATAAAAATATAAAAATGTTTCATGTTCCATCTGAGGATAGAGACCTTTCATTGAAAAAAAAACATGGTCCAAATTGGTGAAGCGGTAGCCGCTGGAGGAACCGGAGAAAAAAACCCTTTGAGCTTTTATATATGTATGGATGGATTGTCTATGCAGATTATGAAAACACCCAGTGGCATAACTACCATGAGGCAACGGGCCGGAGGCCTTAGGGGGCCCTGCCACGATTTTGTTTTTTTATTTTATTTATGTAAGTACTACGACCAATGTTACTCTTAAAGAGAAAATAAAAGGTTTTTCCTTTAATAGATTTATTTTCATTTACTAGACTGCAAATAATTGTTTTTCCTATTAAAAAAAATTTTTCTTATTATCAATTACTTCATTATTGAAGTTTTTTTGAGGATGGCCCCCGGGCCCAAAATATGAATACATCAGAAAACCTATTCAGGATATTTCTATATTTTTTACGTCAATACGATTTATAGGCATTAGCGGTGGCCTATAGAAGCAGGGAGCCTAGAGAACTTTCAAGGCAGAACAAGCAGCTAGCTAGGGCGAAAACTTGCAGAAGCACCACAATAAGCCAAGCAACTGGAACTGGTGGAAATATTTGAATGTTTTAGCATTCAGTTTTGAAACCATTTTTAATTTGTGAACACACAAAATTACGAATACAAGATGCAAACTCACTTAACTTCTATTTAAAAATGTCTATTTATAAAAGGTTGGTAGGAGAATTTTATTCAACAACTGATGAAACATCAAATATAAAAAGGTAAATTACCAAATTATTTATTTAACTTATCAAAATACACATTACGCTTTCAAAGCAAACTTCCTAGGAGGAAAAATAGAACGTTTACGAATCTCCTTTTGAGTCTTAATTTTGGATTCGTGTTTGGAAAGTGCACGACGCATTGCACGGGTCTTCTTCGCACGCAAGTCCAGGGGCTTGTATTTCTTGTTCTTATACAATTTCCTCAAATTCTCTTTCTGCTTTTGGTGCATAACAATGTAAACACGAGCAATAGCTTTGCGTACAACCCGTCTGTAATAAATTTTTTTTACATTAAGGTGCACCATAATGGCTGCGATTACTTACATTTTTGAAAGCTTCGAAGCAGCACCTCCAGTAACCTTGGCTACTCGGAGGCTGGTAAGCTCTGTTTTCAACTCTTCCAATTGCTTTTCAAGTTCTTTCTTATCCTTCACGCGTAGCTCCGAACACTTAACCTTCCCCTACAAGAAAAAATATATTTATACATAACCTCTATTAATTCATCGATATATTTTCGATAATAACAAAATTGCATTTTCCCTACACGGGCAGAAAATAATTTAAACAATTTATAAAATCATCTATTAGCGATGATCAATATTTTTAAGGAAAAATTCAGATACATGCTCACCATTTTTGCTAATTTCACGATCACCCAATATTGAAATGAAAAAGAAACTCTAGGGAAATTGTTTTGTTTCGTTAGTCTTATGGTGGTTGGTGCTACTGATAACTTGCAGTGTCACCAAACTTAATAATGCTTGGGCGAAAATGAAGGATCACTAAAGGACTATTAATTTAAAATTTAAATAACTTTTTTAAATTTTCTAATAGCCACATAATTTGCTATAACATTTTATTGTTTAAAGCAATACTTTTTTTATTAATCATAGTTTCTTTTCACTTTTCATATTGCAACACTGTGTGGGATATTGACATTTGATTTCAATTCAATTTGATGACCAATTTAATGGGCGTGTGAAACATTATACAGTGTTTTTCTAGGGTTCAGATTTAAAAATGGCCAAAAATACGTCAAGTTCGGCGTTTAGAAAAATAGACGTAGATCAGTATAATGAAGATAATTTTAAGGAAGAGGAAGGAGATCAAG
Source organism: Ctenicera cuprea (assembly GCA_958336395.1). Lineage (NCBI taxonomy): Eukaryota > Metazoa > Arthropoda > Insecta > Coleoptera > Elateridae > Ctenicera > Ctenicera cuprea. Next base: position 37,965,456 of record OY284487.1, on the reverse strand, counting down.
GTGGACTTTCAGGACCCAATGAGAGTGAAATTCTAACCCTACTTAATCAATATCCTTTAATATTTGTTTTAGTATTGTTTTGTAAGTTGAGAATTTATGTTGCCCAATTTTAATGAAACATTTCCTTAGTACAAAGTACAGGTAAACACGCCGAAGCATTAAGAACAGTATTAAGTAATGCTCCGCTTGGTTCAAAAAGCCAACAAACAAAGGTATGTTCTCCCGATTACAGCTTGAAAAATTTTATTTTTAAATAATTACAGGATCATGCCTTAACTGTGACGCTTCGAGTTTTGTTATCCATCAAAGCATCGCAAATTGATGAAGTAGTACAGTCTTTAAATCCCGAACAAATCGACGTGCTAATGAAGTACGTATACAGAGGTTTTGAAATTCCTTCAGAAGGTAGTAGTGGACATCTATTATTGTGGCATGAGAAGGCATATAATATTGCAGGCGTGGGCTGTATTGTGAGAGTATTATCCGATAGTAAGCGAGCTTAATTTATTAGTCATTAAAGTATAATTTGAAGTGTAGTTACAAAAATTATATTTTTTATTTTTGTTAGTGGAATAAAACAACAATTGTTCATTACATTAAAAGTTGTATAACATTACTTTTTTTTATAATACCATTAATTATTGCAGTCATGTATAATAGGCACAAAGTTCAGTAAAGTGTATAAGATCACGATATATAAAGAATATAATCATAAATGCAATCTTTTAAATAAACATTAAACAATTTACAGTTTAGCTGTTTGTGTCTTAGCTAACATAGCATGCATGTCACCTAGGCAGCATTCCAGAGTCTCACGAAATGTATCTGCACTAGTGTCGGCGTTATCAACAAATGCCGAAATGGCAAAATTCATATCGTCATTGCGAGGATTGTAACAACATCCATATCCATCAGTCTCTGTAGGTCCATAGCACATGAAGCCGTCACATTTGGTAGCTACTTGACTGGAAGAAATACGCATATGGGTGCTACGTACAAAACTAGGATCTTTATAAATTTCTGGCATCTCAAGTTTTAGTTCTTTGGCTGCCAATTTTAAACCCAAAAAGTGACGGTCAACTCCATATCCATTTACAGCCTTTTAAAGTAATATAAAATTAAATTTTTATACTTTGTAAAAATAATAACTTGCCTACCTCAACAGAATACTGTTTGTGACTATTTATTGCTGTTCTAAGTGCAGCAGCTCTATCAGAATCACTTTTCTTTGGGTCGAGCATTGCTTCTGCAAATGCTACAGATTCCACCGAACAAGATCTGATAGTTTCAGTACGTCCACCTATATACTTGCGAGTAGCGGCCGATTCATACTGTGCAGCTGGCTGACAGTACATTCTAAACATGTTTAAAGTTACATCACCTTACTCAACTAATTTAGCTTTGATTGTGAAATATTTACCTATAAAATGTGTACTGAAAAGCAATTTGTATGAAACTGTCGGGACTAAGTTTCTGAGTTTTTACAAAATTTTTTCCGAATGTTGCGTATGTAAAACAATTCAGTTCCAAATTATTCATTAATCTGAAATGTATATCAGTTGTACACATAGGAAAGTTGTAAAAGAGCAATGTATTACTTATCAATGTTCTTTTTAGCAGTGTTGATCGCAGCTGTTACATCCTCACTGACATTAAAACACAATTTTTTGGGACAGTTGTCATGATCTCCATCAGGAATATCCTTGCCACTATTTTTTTTACTAAAACAAAAAAAATTTCAATCACTGTTTACATAAAATATACACAGTAGACCAGGCATGGGCAACCTTTTGAGTAGCTGGGGCCAAGTGAAGATCCATTTCTGTATCGCGGGCCGTAAATAAGATAAAAAACTACATTCTTTTGGAAAAATATTTTTAAAATATGTAAATACAGAAATATATTTAACAAAAACAGAAATTTTTTAAAATGCAAAAATTCAAAAAGTAAAAGGTATACATAATATTTCACTTACGCATAAAGCCGGCGTAGTCCGCATTTTTTCCTCAAACAAAAGAAATAATTCGTTACTGTCGTTTATTTGTCATCATCATAATGTATCCTCATATACCTGAAGGTGTCGAGGTCTTTCACTCCGGGTAGGCTCTTCGCTTGTGTAGTAGGAGGTAGTGGGGCTTTTGGCCTTTAAACCACCACGCTCCTGTAGCTTATGCCACCCGTCATGCAGATTCATTCAAGCCATACGCACATGTGTTTTATTTGTATGTTAATGTTGTGTGTGGCTTTGTTACTTGTCCTGGTCAGCCAGTAATCCAGGCAAGCGCCGTTAATCAGTTTAAAATAATAATCGGTCTCGCGGGCCGGATTGGTGGTCAAATGAAACATGTCCGGCGGGCCGGAAAAAAGTTGTACGCGGGCCGCATACGGCCCGCGGGCCGTAGGTTGCCCATGCCTGCAGTAGACAATAAAATTCATTTACACACATGAACCCATCAACATAATCAACCATAATGGCAACAGGTTGCCCCTCGGCAGGGCTATGTTCATATGTCAGGCCCACTACACCATCAGCACCGAATACAAACTAAAAAAATAAATAAAGAAAAAAAATAAGTACGTAGTAACGTAGAAGATTACCTGTATAGTTTTATCGTACCAACGGTTACCAGCATTACCGGCGCTTCCACCACCATGAATAAGCTGTCTACCCGCAGAAGTTTTTCGATTATCTTTACTGTTATGGCATATAGGGGAATCCAAGCATACCAAAAACAACGATTTTTGAATTTCACATGCAGATTCCTTATTACGTGGATCTAAATAGACATTATGTTTTGTTGTATATGAAACACATTACTCCAAGATTTTTCACCTTGTATAAGCGTGTGATAAGCATTTGCCCAATTGTCTCTCTGGTCACTACTTAAAATACCAATTGGTGGTCCAGGTTCTGCCGACTCTAGTAAAATCTTTTTTAACTGTCCTAGTATTTGCTTCTCACTTAAAGGTTGACAGTTGTCGTTAAACAACTGCACTTTGAAGAACTAAAATATCATATAACCATTAAATTAAATATATGTAGAGCTGTAATGTTAATATGTCCAAAACTGCACTTGCTCAAACAATCGCTAAGGACCAATTGAAGAATTGCCACCTTTGAATTATTTTACATTTACATTTTTATTACATATTGGTACCTAAGTGCACGACCTAACCCTCGGCATGTTTGGGCACTTATTTATACCAGATAATATTTATATTTTATAACCGAGTGAATATTTTTTGTTACGTTACTAATCTGTTGGAAGGTTACTATTTGAGAGCCTCCAGGTCCTGATATGGTTGCTCCAATTGACCCATAGTAAATCCAGCCTTGCTGCTAGCCCTACCTTATCAGCCTTATCTGTTATAAGCATGACGTATTTGCCAGACTTTCTTATTTTTAAAGATACAAAATTAGTTAAATTAGGAAAAAAGTGTAACTTTTTCTTCTAACTACAATGATGAAAATGAAAAAACAATTGCGCTTCGCGTTTTCGAGTTATTTGACAAAATAACTTTTTTTTAAACAGAACGCCCTGTATTTTTAAATATTCTTGAATTATACATTTTATTTTCTCTAAAAAAGCATAAGGTCAAACTAATTAACAAATACAGCCATATTTTAACGTTTAATGGTTTAATAACATAATCGTAACAGCTATGAAACAAAAGTTATTTGTTTTATGGTATAGGTCAAAAGATCATTGAATTAATATGTATAAAAGTAATTATTATAGTAATTGCCAAAAAAACATCTAGACAGCCATATTTTAACTTTTAATACTTTAATAACATCATCGCAACAGCTGTGAAACAAAAGGTAGAATTTGCTTGTTTTATTGTTTCTAATTTGACATTTGAAAGTTGTGCTAATTTTATTAAACATTTAAGATGAATAATTTTACTGAAAGCACAATGCCTTTGTACATCTTAATTTTTCCTTCGTTGTAATTCTACTATCAAGACGGTGCACTCCCACACAACGCTGTTGTAGTAGGTACCTACTTAAACATATGGGCATGTACGTTGGCCTCCACGCTCACCTGAAATGAATCGCTGTTTTTTTTTCTTTGTGGATATCAACAGGATGATATTTATTGAAATAGATACAACAGTGTAGAGATTTAGGCGAATCCAATACACATGCATTGTAAACATTGACCACGGAATGCTAAATCGAGTTTCAAATACTGTAGTTCAAGAGTTTACTGCTGTCTAGATAATGGAAGTGTCTAATTTAAACAGTTACTATAATAATTACTCTTTTACATATTAATTTAATGATATTTTGACCTATACCATAAAACAATTATGTTATTAAACAATTAAAAGTTAAAATATGGCGTTATTTGTTAATTTAATCATAGTTTGACCTTATACTTTTTTAAAGAGAATAAAATGCGCAACTCAAAAATATAATAAAATACAGGCAGTTCCGTTTAAAAAAAAGTCGTTTTAAAAAATAACTTGAAAACGCGATGCGCAATTGTTTTTGCGTTTTCACCATCATAACCAGAAGAAAAAGTTACATTTTTTTTATAATTCAACCAACTTTGCATATTAAAAAATAAAAAAGTTGGCAATAGTGGCCCGGTACCCAAAATCACCCTATATAGATATTTTTCTGCTCCTTTAAATGTTTCTTCTTCCTCTTGTTCTGTTTAATGTTCTGTGAGCCCTCTTTGCACATATGCCCGGCAGGAGGCTGACCTTACCCGTCAAAAGGGGAAGAAGTTCCACTAAATGGTTTACGATTGCCAAAGATGTTAGTATGACAACCGGGACCGACGCTTAACGTGCCCTCCGAAGCACGGTTGGTTGCAGATATACCCCTATATTGGTCACCCATCCGACTGGGAACCAGAGCGGACAATGCTTAACTTTGAATACCGTATGACTGCCATCCGCAGTTTTCCGCCATGCAACCAACTCCTTTAAATGTTTAATAGTTATAACTGCAGAATATTTCTAGGTTTTCTCATGAGGGGAAGAGTTAAGCCGTCCCACTTAAACCCGCACTGACTATGAACTTTGCAATTGTTGTTGCTGTTTAGGCCAGGCTTCATTCATATTCTTATTTAATTTAAAAGTGGACAAATATTTGAAATTTTGTATAATTAATAAAATATGCATTATCACCGTCTTTTTATTTTCGGCTAAATAAACTTACGTGAAAATTGTGAACCACAATAATGTGTTTCGAAGTTGGATTATATTCAATTCCGTCTATAGGACACTTAGGTATGCGACAAGTTCCGAAAATATTGCTGTATTGATTCATATCCAATTCGTCTTTTCCCATCTTATCAACTGGTATTTTTTTACTACAAAAAATAGCTTCTTAAATCTTAGCTTAAACACTGCAATCTTATGGCTATAAACTTACGCATCAATCAACATTTTATAAGTAGCAGCGCCCAATATCACTTTTGCTGCATAAGCAAGACGCTCTTCTTCACACCCAAACTTTTCAAGAGGTAAAGACTGACCAGGACTGGAATATACTACAACAGGCTCTCTAAAACCTAGGTAAGCTGTATTTAACCACCATTCTTCTAACCAGTTGGCAGTGCACTTTGCCTTCTCTAATAAAAATTCTTGCAATTTCTGACCACTTCCATTTGGCTCACCAAACTTTTTAAATAGTTTAGTCGTATTTGCAAATTCTTTTTCATCAAGAAAGGGTTTTACGCTTTTCAAATACTTTTCTATAGTATCATTTAGTTTTGGAACAGGCAATACTGGAAGATTCTGAGGGTTATTAGATGATGCAGCCCTTGTTATAACATGTTGATCACGAATTGAATGTAACAGGTTTTGATACAACTGCTTTTGCGTATACTGAAATATATCGAAACAAGCATATGGCAAAAAGTTCGCTAAAAATCATGTTAAATTACTTACTGTACGATTTGTTGCTACAGCAAGTGTTCGCAGCATTTTTTGATTCACCAAATGTCTGTAAATATTTAAATTTAAATAACACAATAAATATTTTCAATAATATAATTATTAAAAAAACAATTTTGTACGAAAATGTTACCTTTCACTCTCTGCTAACATAATGCACACACTTGGATATACTCAATGCTATAACATTTACTATAGGTACAATAACCAGGTTATAAAGAATAAATAACAAGTTTGATAAGGGCAAGTGACGTGACAACTTTCTAAAATTTAAATTTGCCGCCTTTACATAAAAAAGATGAAAGCACATGAAACAAAAACATAACCTTAAAACAACGCCGTCAGTTAAGCAAAATTGGGAAACCTTGTAGAGTAATTACACGTGTTAAGTTGGAAAGATGGTGAATTTAGGAGAAATCTTTCCAAATTTTCAAGCAAACACAACTGTAGGACCAATTCAGTTTCATGATTGGCTAGGAAATTCGTAAGTAGGAAAAAAATACTTACTTTCCTTTTCACAGCGGACCAAAGGAATATGTGCACTGTTCAACACGTCATAGCCCACAATTTAATTGTAGAGCTTGGATATACGCCTGCTTATTATTTAATGTATTAAATAATAAAGCCTAACATAGCAGGAGTTGATTCTCCTGCCAATTGCTATAATGAATATTTTTAGCTCTGCCAATGATGCCTAGTTCGAAGTCCATCTGAGTATATCTATTTCTTATTGCCCCTAAAATATATTTGTATAAGGGCTAATGCAATTGATAACAATTTTTTTAAAAAGCTGGAAAAAAAATTACACTGAAAAACTATCCCTTTGCCTAAATACATTGATGTGTTATTCTACAAATAATTTTTTTGACAATTCATATTTTATGAAAATTAATTTTATTCAATAAATTGTCTCCCGAATACCACTCGAGCTCAAATTTATTGTAGACAATTTTTGCGTCAGTGTTGCACATGCCCATTTTGATTAAAAACCTGCACTCGGGCTAATTCCAAACAAAATGGACATTCGCGACGCTGACGCAAAAATTGTCGACATTAATTTAAGCTCTTGATATTATATATAAAAATTTACTTTTTGTCATTGGTATGTCATGATTTAATTTTTGGTGTGTATTATAATTCTTTATTGTTCATTGTACTGTTTGTAAAATCAAAAGGGAAATGACATAACTCTGCTAAGACAAAATTTTAAATGTTAGTAGTAGTTACCTCGCATAATGTCAAATGTTAATACAAGTTGAGCAATTCGGCTGAGACAGCGCTCGCCACGGCGCCATGCGGCATACTTTGTAAAAGAATGGCTTCGCGTGTTAAATTACGTTGTTCAAATAGCAAAAATAATTGTGATATTTCTTAATAGTTTCTTCGAACAACTTTTTTATTTTGTCACTCCATTTGTCGTCTTTGTTTTCTTCATTCTTGCTACCTTCTGGCCTGCTGTTAGTATTGACTCTTTCAATGTTTTGTTGATTTCATCTATACTTTGTTTGTTTGGTTCTTTCTCTTTTTTAAGATTCTCTTCAATTCTTGTTGGAATTCTTCTCATTTATTCCGTAGTTGTTTTCCATCTATTCCTATATTTCTGTTTCTTTCTAGTCTTGTGTTAATTACAGCTTTTGCCTGCACCATCGAATGCATTTAATACTGATACATTCTTGACTATTTTTTTGTCAGACGACAGTATATAATCTATTCCATTTCTCGTGACTCCGCCGGGGTTTATCCGGGTCCACTTTCTGTTGACCTTTTTCTTGAAGAATGTATTCATTGCATAGTGGGTATGTTGTTCTAGAAAGTTAATAAGTATTTGTCCTCTATCGTTTCTTTCTTCCAATTCAAAGAGGCCTGTTTTGTCTTACTGATTTTCTTTTTTTGCCATTTTTTAGCATTGAAATCCCCGATATTTACAGGGGTGGTCTTTTATTGCCGTCGTTATTTCGCGATAAAATATTTCCATGTCTTCATCGTTGGATGTTGATGTTGGGGCGTATACTTGAATGATTTTCAAGTTGCAATGTTTTGATATTTGCATTTTTATGTAAGCCACTCTATTTGACATTCGTTTGTATAATATTATAAAGGCGCTATTTTGTTTATGTACTATGAATCCTCCTTCATTGTCTTTTTCTTCATTTTGTCCTTTATTATACAGAATGTTCCCTGATGTTAGTTTTATACACCTTTCTCCTTTTCTCTTAACTTCCGATAGGCCAATTATGTCCCAATTTATTTTTTCCAGTTCTTCTTCTAATTCCAACATTTCATGTGATGTCATTGTAGGTATGTTATAAGTAGCCATGTTTAATTTGGTTTTTGTTCAGTCGCTTTTCTCTTTGTTTTGTATAGACGAGTTTTTACCTCCCCCAGAACCCATGAGGCATACCGGGTAACTGGTGTGGAATTGTGGACTTGTAACCCTACCCACATGGAGTATTTTTGTTTTAAGACTTGTCATTTTTCAATTCTATAGGCTGACGAGCTAGGGAAGCTATAATTTAGTTTTGTAAAAAACATCTTGACCTGCTGCACATGCTCAAAACAAAGTTTCCTGAAATTTTCGCGTACTTAATGTATCTAAAAGTAAAAGTAAATAAGAGAAGTGTTTTGTTTTACTTCCATCAGTTCATAGCCTATTACAATTTTTTCATAATAAATTAAATGACGTGGTTTTTCCATGGCACTCTTAATAAAATTTTTTTAAAAGAAAAGTTGACAGTCGAAAATGAACAATGGTAACAGTTACACCAAATGTGATAAAAAATTTTGATTTGGCATAAAAATGTGTCCTAATAATGCGTTAACTAGAAATATGTAGCATAAATGATAAATGCGTTATAGCCGAAAATAAAAAATCCAAAATTTCCGTTTTTTTCAAATATCTGAAAAACAGAGTGGCTATTTTAAATTTCTTTACAGATTATTGTTAGGCATAAAATTTGGCAACTTTGCCTCACTTTAACCAACTCTCCATCTCTTCAAATAAGCGAGATCCCCATGGTGGGGCTCGAATTTGAAACAGCCTGTATATTATTCAAAATTTTATGTATAGGAAAGTCCAGGCAAAGTGCTTCCCTCATTTTTTTGTGTATGTACAATAAGATTTTAAAGACTTCTTCTTCTTCTCTAATCCTTTTTCCCTTTTCAGGCGTCGGACGTAGGTTCCGTGTCCTGTACCATTTTCTCCATTTTTTCCTGTCTATTGCTAGGGTTTTCATTTCCACTATTGTCTTTCCTTTTTTAAACCTATTTCCCGGATTTGGTCCAGCCATTCCTCATTGCTTTTTGGTTGGTTTTCCCATTTCCATTATTTTTCTTGTTCATCTATCTGGTTCCATTCTCATCATATGTTTATACCAGTTTAATTGTTTCTTTTTTATTTTTTCCATTATTGATTCCTGTTCTGTTATTTCCCTGATGTTATCATTTCTTATCCTGTTCCATTTAGTTTTCCCGGTCATTTTCCTGAGATGCTTCATTTCGGTAGCATTTATTTTGGTGTCTTCTTTTTTCCGTAGTGTCGTTTTCACATGCATAATATGTTATTGTTGGTATTGTTATCATACTATGTCTTTATGTCCTAGTTTTTTTTTATGGAGTAGTATATTTTTGTTGATTTATTTGCTCTATTTTCCCATCCATTGTTATTATACTTCCCAAGCATTCGTACGTTGTTACCCTTTCCAATAGAGTATTTTTACATTTGCCTTCTTTATTGTTTGGGTTGTCTTTTTGTTTTTCATTCACAATCATAGTTTTTGTTTTGTTTATGTTCACTTCCATTTTCATGTTTTCAATTTCTTTGGTCCAGGCGTTTACTAACTTTTGCATTTTGTTCTGGGTATTCGCTATTAGTACCACGTCGTCTGTGTATAGGAGGCTACTTACTCAGTTTAATTACTTCTAAATTTCTGTATCCTATTACTGTATTCATCGGTTCATATTTTTCCTTAATTTGTTAAATTATCTTGTCCATAATAATGATAAATAGTAAGGGGCTTAGACTGTCCCCTTGTTTTATTCCTTTAAACATTTTGAATCCGTCTGATCTTTGACCTGCCCTTTGTACTTTTGCTCTAACTGTCTCAGATTTTAAAGACAAATATTCAAAAAGTGGTAAAGATCTGAAGAATTTGAAAAAAAAAAAAAATTATTTTTTTTTACAAAAGTTATCAACTAGCGTCTAATCGCTTCGACACAATCGATCCTACCTCATCAAGGTCAGACTTACGTGTTAGTATGCCGTCAATCAGTGAGTGAATGCAAATTTGTCTTCGTATTTTTTCTTTAAAAATATAACTGCTCTTAACAAATAACCTCGCGTAAACAGCAAAACGCAACAACAGTGTTTAAAAAAAAACTAAAATTAAAAAAAAAAATTTGGTCCCAACCGAGATTCGACCCCACAACTACTTATGCAGTAAAAAAGCAGTACACCCGCATATCCATCTGTGCCACTACGAACCTGGCGGTTATCGCTAAAAAAGTGTCTATTGAATGCGTGCGCAATAGAAATGCACCAATAAAAAGTCTGGCCTTGGTGGGATCGATTGTTTTCTAAGAGACTAGACGCTATTAAGTTATCACTGAAACAGATGTAGAATACATAATTCTTTTTTTGTTTATTTGTTATGAGTTGTGTCGGTAGCATAATAACACATTTTTAATAATTACAGATGGGGTGTATTGTTTTCCCACCCAGCCGATTTTACTCCAGTCTGCACGACAGAACTGGCTCGTGTAGTACAGTTGCAGCCAGAATTTCAAAAACGTGGAGTCAAAACAATAGCATTGTCTTGTGATACTGTTGAATCTCATCTCAAATGGGCAGATGACATCAAGTTATATGCCAAATGTAGTAGTGAATCTTTCCCCTATCCAATAATTTCTGATGAGAAACGCGATTTAGCAGCCCAGCTGAACATGATCGATCCTGATGAGCAAGATGCTAATGGTATTCCCCTTACAGCCAGAGCCGTTTTTATTGTTGATCCCAACAAGAAGATGCGTTTGTCAATTTTATATCCTGCCACTACAGGACGTAACTTTGAGTAAGTGAAGTTTTTTTAATGTTAAATTTATTAAATCAAGTTTTTTTTTTAAATTGCTTTGCAGTGAAATTTTACGTGTAATAGATTCCCTGCAATTGACTGACAAGCATAAGGTTGCCACTCCTGTTGATTGGAAGGTTGGTAGTAGAAATTCTTTAAACATATAATTTATAATCAGAACATAATTTTGATATTTTGTCTACAGTCTGGAGAGCCAGTTATGGTGCAACCCACTGTCCCAGAAGATAAGTTATCGTCAATGTTTCCTCGTTTTACTCTGGTCGCTTTACCTTCAGGAAAAAATTATATGCGTCTAACTCCTCATCCAGGAGATGTTTAGTTAATTAGATTTTGTTTAAATTATTTTTGTACCAAAAGATGTTTAGTTTAGTTTGGTTAAATTACAAGGTTCTTTATTTTTGTACTTAGGTTAATTAAAAATTAAAAACTGTAGTATTAAAAAGTGTTTAATAAAACGATTAGCAAAACTTATGGCACATAAAAGTGTAGTCATAATAGTACAGTGTAAGTAAAAAAGGGTTAAACAAGAGATCTTAAAAAATAATGTCTGTTAATAGAAAGGTTGCATGTTGAGTGCGCTGCAATGGATGTTGGGTATGTATGGTTGTATGTTGTTACCTAGGTGCAGCAGCAGATGGCTCTACAGTCTAGGTACAGTAGTAGTAAATTTGATGACAAATGAATTTAAATTTGATTTTGAAGACATTCAATCTAATATCGTTTTAAATTAATGATTTAAAGCAGAGATAAAAGAACCAAATTTAATACTTAACCTCGATTACAGAGCCCTCAACGTCCAACCCTCCTATTACTTCATCCGTAGATAGTAATTTGTAATCTGAGAATTTCAAAACATTTTAATATGCAATTTTAAAAAAATTGCTGCATTTTGTAAGCATAAACAAAAACTTTTTTTTTCAACTTTTCAAATACTAATTAAAATTGCAGGCACGTAACTAGGGATGAGCCCAGACCCACCTAGCTAGAAACTACAAAATTAAAAAAATTTTCTCAATCACATGACTTGGAAAAAATTTGTTACCATTTAGCGATTACTCGCTTGGGAAGTATTTCACTGCCAAATTACTTCTAAAATACAAAAAATTATTAAAGAATTATTTGTTCATAGTTACATGGATGTCTATTTAGTTATAGCTAAAATATACTACTTACGATGGAACGGATATACAGGGTGAATAAAAAGTAAGGAACATCGATGCTCCAGCCTTAAATAATAACTTTACGAAAAAAAGTTTCTAACAAAAGTTTCCTATCAAGTTTTTTGCCACAATTTGGCGTTTTCATTTATTTTTTTTTTTTTTTCAATTGTCATGTTTTAGCTATGACGTCATCGACATTTGTTTTAAATGGCAACCTATATATATTTTATGGCATTACCAGTTAGTGCTTTTTATTGTCTATACAGTCATGTAAAAATATCATACAGTTGCATAATAAAAATTTCAAGAAAAATCACGATAAACATTTATTTTTGTCACATGGCAACATTTTTCATCAGGTACACTTATTGCAAGATAAACGACAATAGTAGGCAATTGTTTGAAAATGTTTAAAATTGAACAAATGCAAATCTGTAATGTCAATTCGGTGACAGTTAGCATGATTAAAATTTAGTCTGTGTCCTGTGTTAAATACGATTTTCTAATCATGGTACGTTTAACAAAAACTGAACGTATCAAAATTTTGATGATGATCGGGTACGGTGATAACAAGAGAACTCACGATGATGTGTGCGCTTTATTTAATACTGTACATCCAAATCGTGAACCTGTTACGCGGTCCACTGTAACCAAAATTAATAGAAAATTTAGAGAAACGGGCCACGTCAAAGATTTGGATAAAATTGGCCGTCCAAAAATAGCAACAGACGATAAAATGTTGGACATTGTGCTTACAGTTTCCGAAAATCATACTCATACTTCAACTCGACAATTAGCCCTGGATAATAATGTTAGTCAAGGAACTGTACTGAATATTTTACATACAGAAAAATTTCATCCTTAGGCCATTTTCACACACACCGGCAAAACCGGAGCCGGTGACGTGCCGTTGCCGTTGCCGGCCAAAGGGTATTTTCACACACACCGGCAAAACCGGTGCCAGTGACGGTGCCGGCCAATGTCTCCTTTCACGCGTTTATTAGTGCAGTAGGTTTTTAGCTTTGGTGAAAGAAAGATGTGTGCTGCACTCAACAAACGTTACGTTATTGGGCTATTATACCTTAGAAGGAAATATTCTGATTGCAATGAGAACAACTACAATACTAGTAATTTAAATGAAACATAAACACCTCTCCGGCACCGGCAAGTCTAGACCTGCGTGGACAATTGCGCACAAGGAAACATTGGAACCGACAAGACGGAGATCGGCCCGGCATCCGAATTGTCGAGTTCAACACCGGCTGCATTTTTCGGTGTCGGCTGCCGGACCGACAAATCTGCCGGACCGGACTATGTGTGAAAGCTCTAATTTAATTACATTGCATCCGCCGCCGTCGCCGTCACCGGCTCCGGTTTTGCCGGTGTGTGTGAAAATGGCCTTATAAGGTTAAAACTTGTTCAAGAATTATCAGAAGATGTTTTGATAGGAGAATTCAGTTTTGTGAAGAAATGATGGACAGGTGCAATAACGATCCACAGTTTGTGAATTCTATTATCTTCTCCGACGAAGCCACAGTTTCTTTAAATGGAGCTGTAAATCGGCACAATTCCCGTTATTGGTCGCGACGTAACCCACATTGGATGGAAGAATTACACACACGGTATCCACAAAAAGTAAACGTGTGGGCGGGAATTATAGGAGACAGAATTCTTGGTCCTTTTTTCTTTGATGGCACATATGCTGATCGGTATTTGGATTTTTTGAGGTTGGGACTTGTTCCCGCGTTAGCTGTTTTATTTCCAAATGCAGAAAATCTGGACACCCCGAACGATAGAATTTGGTTGCAACAAGATGGTGCTCCACCTCATTATGGCATTCATGTTTGTCAATATTTAGATGGAATTTTTACAAATAGGTGGATAGAAAGAAGAGGACATATTGAGTGGCCAGCGCGATCTCCGGATCTAAACCCGCTTGACTTTTTTTTTATGGGACCATCTTAAAAGTACAGTGTATACAAACAGAGCAAACAATTTGGAAAATCTAAAAATTCGTTACCGCGAGCATATACGAGCAATATCACCCGCTACAGTTCAAGGATTTTCTTATCGTATTGCCCACTGTCAGGCAGTGAATGGCGAACAGTTTAAACATTTGCTTTCTTAAATTGATGTTAAATATGATTTGAAACTAGTTTACTAATTTGTGGACCTGCTATTGTCGTTTGTTTATCTTGCAATAAGTGTACCTGATGAAAAATGTTGCCAGTGACAAAAATAAATGTTTATCGTGAATTTTCTTGAAATTTTTATTATGCAACTGTATGATATTTTTACATGGCTGTATAGAGAATAAAACGCACTAACTGCTAATGCCATAAAAAGTATAGGTTGCTATTTAAAAAAAATGTCGATGACATCATAGCTAAAACATATGACAATTGAAAAAAAATGAAAAACGCCAAATTGTGGCAAAAAAGTTGATAGCGAAACTTTTTTTCGTAAAGTTATTATTTAACGCTGTAGCATCGATGTTCCTTACTTTTTATTCACCCTGTATAGTGACCATCTAAATTGTGTCAAAAATCAGGCGGTTTAAGTACACTGCTTAACCATCGCATATACAGTGGTATAAGAAAAACTGATAACAAATGGGTAATTTTTTTTTTGAATTTTTTGAATTGATTGTGTGGTAGGCACATGGTGAAACATTATTAATAAATATTTAACTATTAAAAATTAATAGTTTATTAATAAAATAAAACGCTTGGTAATTGTTTCACAATTTGTTGGTTTTTATTTACTCAACTCGAGTTTCAACTATCACGGTCATCGTCAGGAGTTTACAAACACAACTAAAACTAAAAACCTACAGATGTACAATACTACTCATTCTGTCGTCGCCGATTTTAAGTGTTAACACGTGTTTTTATGCTTTTTATACTGCAGGTCCAGGAGGGATGAATTACCTAAATCGGTGTGGTCGTTTACTATAATTTTTTTTATTATGCTTTGTTGCAAAAGGTAATTAACACATGAAATTTTTCAGTACTTTATTCGAGGAAATTACAAAAAACTTTCTTCATTTTGTTTCAAAAATACTATTGTTTCAGTGCAAATGTTTTATAACAATTTGCTCCTAAACATTAAGGCTAGATACAACATACTAAGAAAAAATTATAAAAATTATTTCCGTCGTCCTGGCATGAACAACAATAGTTATTTAAGTATCAAGGAATGTAAGGACGTAATAACATCCGAGGTAGGCGAATACGAGCTGAGGCGGAGCCGAAGCTTGTCGCCTGCCGAGGATGTTATTAGTCGATACATTCCGTGTTACTTATTAAATTTTTCACGCTACCGGCAATGTAAGTAGGCCTACAGGTAGAAATTTAATCATATTTTTAAAAGTTCGTTTTGACAGCTGTCATCGGAATTATTTTTCAAAAGCCCCACTATTCTAAGTTGTCTGTGTTTGTTACCATATCAACGAACAGTTAAAATCAACATTATTTTCCTAGGAACGTAAGTGACACTATTAAGTTCCGTCGTCAAGGGTAACTAGTACACGAATGTTATCAGCCACTTACGATCCCTGTAGCTATGGATGTAAGGCCTACCTACACTGCCGGTAGCGTGAAAAATTTATTAATACAATAATTTCTTTTATTTTCTATTTCTGGTCCAAATTTCATGTATACCGTTTCCTTTCTAATACAAGCAATTTGTTATATAAAATTTGCGCTGAAAAATAAAAAAGAAGTTTATTCGAAACCAAAAATTAAGAAGCTAATTTTTCAGCTACTTAAAAATTGCTTATACCAATTAAGTTTTAGGACAAAGCAGAATTAATATACTTTACATTTAGTGTATGGTAATATTAATTTTGCAAAAATTTTCGAATTTGAGATTTTTAGGGAAATACAAGTTTTGGACTCCCAGGAACACGAGAAAATCGTTTTAAAAAATGTCTATTTGTCGGTGGATGAGTGAGTGACACCTGATAACTACCAAACCGATCGATGGTCCGATTTTGATGTGCTTTGGAATGCAGGGGTATATCAAAAATTAACCGACAAAATAAGCTTTCAAAAAAATTCAAAACCCGAAGTGAAGGTTAGACATGGTTTTGTGGTAGAATTCTTTACAGTAATTGATTAATAAAATATTTTAAGACGAATCCAAGGCAATTTTTTTTCAATCCTCTAGCTACAAAATGAGCTGCAACAATTCTTTTTTTAAAATTCAGCTTAAAACGCCTTATTACTCAAGAAAAAGTTAACAGATCGTGATGAAATTTTATATTTGAATGGCAATAAGAGAACACATTGTTAGTATGTATGAGAATTTTTGTACGAATGAAAACTGCAAAGTGAAAAATATTTTCAAAATGTTGGAATTTTTAAAAGAATATTGCTCAAAAATTGGCAGCACGATTTTTTATATTTTATAGCGACAGTGATCTACAATTTGGTTGCTGTTGTAAAATATGATATGTAACAATTTCTAAAGTACAGCAAAGCCTAGTTGAAGTGCTACGCTCATTTTTCAGGAAGTACACCTTTTTTCGTAAAATTCATGAAAAAATAATTAACCATTTGTTATCAATTTTTTTGATAGCACCATGGAAAAATTGTTGCACATTGGCAAAGCCAATAATGAATTTTACGCCGCTCAAAAAAACCGCGGTACAATTTTGTGCTAATGTAAGTTACGTTATTAGTAATAGTAAGGTAAGGAGCGGCCCGCCTCTTTCTTCTTTGGCCCACCCTACCAAAGTATTATAGTTACATGCCTGTGAAATTGTCATTTGAAAGTTGATCTAAAATAAACAATCTAAAACAGATTTTCTAGTAATCATAGATGACCCTGATTCAGTTCACACTGTACATGTAGAACTTTTATTAAGTAACTGATTTAATCACTAAAATGCAAAACATTGAAGTAATTTACTGCAACAATATTTTTTTACTGTATTTACAACATTCCTAAATTTAGAAAAATAAATAAATAAATAATTAATGCCACTTGGATTTTAGTTGCAATTTCGAGTAAGGAATATGATACAAAAGACACCTAAATCAACGGGCCTTTTTATAATTCATCTTGAAAATGGTGGATATTGTGAAGATGGTCTCCATAGTCGGTAGCCTCACTTCCCACAAAAACATCCTGGTGTTCCAATATTTCGTCGAAACTTAAAATATCATCGTCATTGTCATCACTCGCTGAAAACAAATGTAGTACCTCTTCGTCTGCTATTTCCCTGTAAAATCGATTATGGTTAAACTTCTTGTATGTTACTACAGTGATTGTACTTACTCATTGCTTGGAACTACCCAGGACAATATTTCGTTGCCACTCAAATTTCCATCTCTATCCTTATCTAGTTCATTGTCAAACTTGTCCTTTTCTACATGCAACCATTCTTTATCGCGATCTCGCCCACGATCTCCTATAAATTCTTGAAAACTAATAGATCCATCTTTATCATTATCTTTATCCCGTAGGGTCTGTTCTAAAATGTGTGGAAGCATGTCTGGATGTTCTTCAGGATGGGAAAAGGCTACCCACTCATCACCTTCCAATACATCATCTCCATTTGTGTCTGCCACTTTCCACATAATTTTATCGTCCTGTATTAACTTGAAAAAACATGATTTTTATATACAGGGCGTTTAAGAAAGCCATGTCATAAATTCAATAATAGATTTGAGAGTCGAAATCAATATGATTGAATTATATCCAAAAGTGCTCCTCTAGGTACCTACAGTCCTTCCAAGTGTTAAGACACAATTTATTTTTTGGTGTAATTCTTAAGGCAGTTTGAGATAAAATGAAAAAATCTGGTACATATTCTTTAATGGTTAGAAGCATTAGGTGCATGAAGTTTTATAAAATCTACCAAGATTAACCCTTTCACTCAGTGAGCGGGATATTTCCGTATAATTTATTTTTGATTGCTGTGCGTGAGCCGGATAATTACGCACGGTTTTTTAGGGTACTAACTGCGGGATCCGTACGATTTTGCTATCATTAAAGTGTTCTCTACCACCCTTTTTTTTTTGTATATTTGGTTGCGGATACGGTTCAGCATACTTTAAATTTTTGGTACCAAACTGCAGGAGCCGTACGATTCCGTACTTTCTTATCAGGTCCGCCAGCAGCAATTTTTCGGCGGCAAATGAAATGTAAAATGTAAGACAAAATTCAAGATTATAAAAAATATATACAGGGTGATTTTGGGAACCGGGCCACTATTGCCAACTTTTTATTTTTAAAGAGACAAAGTTGGTTAAATTACTAAAAAAAGTGTAACTTTTTCTTCTGGTTACGATGGTGAAAACGTTAAAACAATTGCGATTTGCGTGTTTGAGTTATTTGTTAAAATGACTTTTTTTTAAACGGAACGCCCTGTATTTTTAAATATTTTTGAATTAAACATTTTATTTATTCTCTTTAAAAAAGCAGAAGGTCAAACTAATGAAATTAACAAATACAGCCATATTTTAACGTTTAATGGTTTAATATCATAATCGTAACAGCCGTGAAACAAAAGCTACTTGTTTTATGGTATAGGTCAAAATATCATTAAATTAATATGTATTAAGAGTAATTATTACAGTAATTGCCAAAACACATTGTCTAGACAGCCATATTTTAACTTTTAATTCTTTAATAACATCATCGCAACAGCTGTGAAACAAAAGGTAGAATTTGCTTGTTTTATTGTTTCTATTTTGACATTTAAAAGTTGTGCTAATTTTATTAAACATTTAAGATGAATAATTTTACTAAAAACACAATGCCGTTATAGATCTTAAATTTTTCCTTCGTTGTAATTCTACTATCAAGACGGGGCACCCCCACACAACGCTGGTATAGTAGGTACCTACTTAAACATTTAGTTGGGAACCCAATGGTTTGAAACATATGGGCATGTACGTTGGCCCCCACGGTCACCTGACATGAATCTTTAGATTTTTTTCTTTGGGGATATCAACAGGATAATATTTATTGAAATAGATACAACAGAGTAGAGATTTAAGCGAATCCAATACAAATGCATTGTAAACATTGACGACGGAATGCTACGTCGAGTTTCGAATACTGTAGCTCAAAAGTTTACTGCTGTCTAGATAATGAAAGTGTCCAATTTGAACAGTTACTATAATAATTACATATTAATTTAATGATATTTTGACCTATATCATAAAACAAGTAGCTTTTGTTTAACGACTTACGATTATGTTAGTAAATCATTAAATGTTAAAATATGGCGTTATTTGTTAATTTAATCATAGTTTGACCCTATACTTTTTCAAAGAGAATGAAATGTGCAATTTTAAATACAAAAGAATACAGGGCGTTCCGTTTAAAAAAAAGTCGATTTAACAAATAACTTGAAAACGCGATGCGCAAATGCTTTTTCGTTTTCACCATCGTAACCAGAAGAAAATGTTACACTTTTTTCATAATTTAAACAACTTTGTATCTTAAGAACTAAAAAAGTTGGCAATAGTGGCCGGTTCCCAAAATCACCCTGTATATACAAACTAAGAATATAGAAGCGTTGTAGATAATTATAAAACTAATAATTGTAATTTCCATTAACAAAAACCCAATTGGGGAAACCTGTATATACAGGTAATATATTTTTAAGTAAGTTTTCTAAGGGTTTAAAACTAACCAGGTAAGTTCAGGGTTGTATCCAGAAAACTGCGAAGTAAGGCATGCGCTTACAGATTATTTAAGATTGGTATATTGCTCATCATAATTTTACCTAAGTGCGGCTCTGGAAACAGTAAATGTTTCCACTGCCGGAGTCACATTCTTTCTTGCGATCAGATGGTCATTTAACTGCGGGAGCCATACAAATCCGCAACAGCTTGGGAGGGCCGCACAGGAGGTACGATTTAATAAAACATATACCGCAGTGAAAGGTCTAAATAGTTAATCTGAGACCATCTAGACTTGTATGAAATAGTTTTTGACTTTCATATGATAAAATATCTATTAAAAATCCTGAGATGGAGAATTAAAAAGAATTTTCAATTTTTTTTCAAAAGTCGTCGTTTTTAAAATGGAAAACAATTCAAAATCATGTTTGTGTAGGTCATACCATTCCGTTTTAGTATGTGACTTTTTTGAGCATTTGTTATTTAAACGTGTGTCTGTTATTTCGTGGTCATTTCGCATTTACGTTGGCTATTATTAAATTTACCTTGCAAATACCAGAAATAAAGCAAAAACGAAAGACACCTAGCAAAACATAACGTACATAGCCCTGATAATTTTTTTAATAATGATGATAACAATGAGGAAAACCCCTTTAGTTCTCACAAGAACAATTATTAGTACATCCAGATGTACATTTCGGCTGCTAAGCAGCCATCTTCAGTGAACTAAAACGTAAAAAACAAACACTACTCTGAAGTGAAAAAACACAATGAAGCAAACAAGTAACTTACGCCTGGTGATATCAGAGTCACAAATTTTAGTTGTGGGTTGCTGTATTTATACCTGATGTGTGCCCCACTTTCTCCCTTGCGTTAAATTTTAATAAAGCTGAATTTGGAATACGGCAAAAGTGATTTAAAATATTACTTTTGTATTTTTCAATACACCTGCTTTCCCATGCATCGAGTAAGTAATATTTTGAATCACGATTCTGGCATTATTCCAAATTCAGCTTTATTAAAATTTAAGGCAAAAGAGAAAGTGGGCAGACATCAGGTATAAATACAGCAACCCACAACTATAATTGGTGACTCTGATATCATCAGGCGTAAGTTACTTATCTGCTTTGTTGTGTTTTAC
Organism: Ctenicera cuprea; assembly: GCA_958336395.1. NCBI lineage: Eukaryota > Metazoa > Arthropoda > Insecta > Coleoptera > Elateridae > Ctenicera > Ctenicera cuprea. Next base: position 37,944,515 of record OY284487.1, on the reverse strand, counting down.
CACTTTGGCATAGTGTTTGTTTCTTACGTTTTAGTTCACTGAAGATGGCTGTTTAGCAGCCGAAATGTACATCTGAACGTACTAATAATTGTTCTTGTGAGAACTAAAGGAGTTTTCCTCATTATTGTTATAATTTTCTTACAGTCGCTCATTTTTTCTTATTTAGTAATGATGATTTTGTAGTTTTTCAATTTTATTGGAAAACGGTGACGGTGAAAATTAGAAAATACTTTTGTATAATAAAAACCAAAAAAGCATTGCATTGAAGGTACTCTCAGAATAACCATTTAGCAACTAAAAATGAGCAGAGTACAAACCTATCATGTGTGTGTGATTGACACTCCATCAGCTTGATGCCTATCAATTTGATGCTGCATCACCTTGATGTATAAGGATAACATGTACATGTATAGTTATGCACCTACATATGCCTGTGCAAAAAATAATGTTTACGCAGATTAGGTCAAGGAATTGTTACTCGAGGTTAGTTGCTCTCCTGGCATTTTTTAAGTTCTGCTATTCTTTTACAGTTTACAGGGTTTCCAGAATAACTTGCACAGCATGGGGATCTCAGCAACTATACCTGATACGAAGACGGTTATATTAGATGAAAGTTGCCCAATTAGGCAAATAATATAATACTGATTTTGTTTTTCCCAAAATACCCATGGCTTACTAGACATAAGTATAAACTGAAAAAGGGAAATTTCTTTAAGGTAAAATATCTCTGTTCATAGTGTAAATAAAAAAAAAATCATAAAGGAAGAAGTTGTAGATTTATTGAAGCTGTATTAGGAAAAAACTATTTTCATGATTGTGTTGTTTCGTTTTCGAGATATGGCAAAACATGAATTTTTTAAATACGAGGGTTGTCCGGTTACTAAGGTACGTTTGTTCGACACACCGCATATGTTGATCCGATCATGTTGAAACTTGCACGTATTTTAGATGCACATATGTACTACATAGGTGGCTGTTGTCATTGCCTTAGGTTAAGTACAACGTGCTCAGTGACAGCCGCAAAGTGTCATTTCCGATCGAAACATACTCCAAGTTTGAATTGCGAGCGGTCATTCGATTTTTGCATGCAAATAATGAAAAACCTACCAAAATTCATTAAAAAATACTGAAGACTTACGAAGAAGGCGTTATGAGTCGAAAACAAGTTAGTGTTTGGTGTGATCAGTTCAAAAGTGGCCGCACAACACTGAACGATGATCCCGAAGATGTGCAACAAAAATCATCAACAACGAAAACGGATGAGAATCAATTAAAAAAATTCAAAGTTTAGCAGTCTGTTAAAAAGACAATGGCTAAGAGTTCGCGCTTTTACTTAGTGTATGTTTGATTTCTATAAATAAAGTAGTCTGTCTGTAATTCACAAATGTCCCATAGTAACCGGACGTCCTCCGTAGAAACCATATTTTGTTTTAATAAAATTAAAAAGCTCATTTTCCTTCTTCTAGTCTTCTAGTTTCCTTAGCTTCGTTTACCTCTGTTATCCAAGTTCTCTGAGGTCTACCACGTTTCCACCGTTCTGGTGGTACTTATTTCTAAAGTTTCTTTGGCCACCTGCCTTTATCCATTCGCTCCAGTTGAACATACCATAGAAGTCTCTAAGTTCCTATTGTTTTAATTATTGTACTATCTACTTCCATTCGTTGTTTTATTTATTCATTTCTCCCGTGTTGTAATTTAGATACAACACAACTCCGCCGCTAATAATTAGACGTTTTATTTTGCTCATTTATATCCCATACTTCTGACCCATATGTGGTTATCCTTTCAATTATGCTCTTGTATATTCTTGTCTTCGTTTGTTTTGTGATTTTTTCGTTCCAGAGTACGGTATTTAAAAGTCGAATAGTTCTTCTTCCTTATTGGTATATTTTTAAATCAATATCTGCTTCACTTCACTGGTTCGATTGAAATAAATGGCGCTTGGGAAGCGAGACGCGGCCTCGGCTGTAATACAACTCGCTGAGAGCGTTTTTACTTTGCTACACTTTCAGTTTAGGGAAGTATTAACTTCGAGAAAATTGTCAAAATCAAGATTTTGACGGAAATATGTGTTTTGGACATCCAGGAACCCAAAAATTAAGTTTAAAAAAAAAAGATAAAAAAAAAGGTAATTGAGACCTTAAGTAAGTAACATGAGATTGAAAATAAACGAGAAGACAAAATATGTGAAATGTCAAAAGTATACAAATGCTGCTAGAAAAAACTTAAAGATAAGCCATTACACATTTGAGAAGTCGATAATTTTAAGTATCTAGGTATACAAATCTGCAATAGTAATGAAAAAAGGTATAAAATAAAGTCGAAGATACAAGCATGTCACAGAGCATACTATGCCAACAAAAACATAATGAAAGATAAACAAATTAGTCGCAACAAAAATAAAAATATATAAAAGCCTAATTAGACCGGTCGTTACCTGTGCTTCGGAACTCATGTGTATTACAAGGGAAGGAGAAGAATTAAGAATTTTTGACCGTAAAGTACCGAGAACGATACTAGGGGGGCCAGAAAAAGATAGCGAAAGAGGATTTAGACCAAAAATAAACCATAAAATACTAAAAGAAGTGGATGGAACAGGTATTGTAGGTATATCAAGGCTCAAAGGATTAGGTGGCTGGGTCATGTCATGAGAAGTAAAGAAAACACTGCAACGCTAATTTTGCAATGGAAACCAGGTGAAGTACAAGCTACAGGGAGACCAAGAACAAGGTGGTACGATGAAGTGATAGATGACCTAAGGAAAATGGAAGTCGCAGATTGCAGATTGAAAAGAGAAAACCAGAGACAGGAAAGCCTCGTAAAAGTGAAGTGGGGAGTTGTAGAGACTGACACAGACTGAAACATGTGAAAAAGAAAGCGAATTGAGAAATTATGGGAACAGAATCTAATGAAAGTGAAGTGGGAAACTGTGGGGACAGGAAGAAACAGCTAAATTTCACTAGGAATGTGATCCTATTATTATTATTAGTAATCGAGTTTTTGGCTGCTGAAAAATTGAATACTACAGATATTGTTCGTCGATTAAAGGCGGTTTACGGTGATGAGTAAGTTGACAGAATTACGTTTAATCAATGGGTATATTAAAAGATTTACGCAACGTGAGTGCAGTCAAGTCAAAATAATAAGCAAACCATGCAGCAGAAAACCAGTTTCTGTGACAAGACGAAAAACAGAAATGAAGTCAATAAATTAATCAAAAATGATAGCCGTATCACAGCACAACTAGGCAATTTCTAACGAAAGAGTATGTCACACTGCATGCCTAACAATCGCTGCTATAGAGAAAAAGAAGTTTGTTGCTATTTCGCACCTTCCTTATAGCCCAAATTTGACCCTGTGTGAAACAAACAAAAATAATCAGTTTGTGGCTTTTTTAAAATTTTGAAATGTTAAGATTGCCTAATTACCCATTCCATATTTATATCTTTAACCAAGATTTGGTTTGATTGACATTTGTTTGAAAATTACTTGAAAGAAATTTTTAACATTTGTAATGAGTAAATTTCATTGTGACATTATGTCTATTCAAACTAGAATGAGTTCTTTTAAGCAAAAACAGATACCAATTCAAAAAATTCATTATGAATACTTGTTAAGTGTCTGGAATTTGTTTCAAACAAGTTTTAAACAAATGTCAATCTAACCACATCTTAGTTCAAAATTTTAAATATGGAATGGGAAATTACGCAACAATCTATCACTTCATTTATAAGTTCGAGCTTTACTTCGTTGAAGTTCATTTTATCGTAAATAAAACAATTCTTAACTTCAACAGGTTTTGTATTTTAGCCTAATACACATTTCAACCTGGGTACACGTCATTATGAAAAGCAAGATTAAAAGTAAACAGTTGGTGTTGCTATAGGAAGAATAAATCTTCATAACTTGATCTTGGTTTTTTATATCTGCGTCCAGATGACTTGATTTCTCATTCCTTTGATAATGACGTGTAAACACGTTGAAATATGTATAAGGCTAAAATACAAAACCTGTTAAAGTTAAAGAATTGTTTTATTTACAATAAATAATCTATCAGCCATTCAAAAAATTTATCTGAATATCTTAACTTCGTTCGATACAATTAAATATGCTTCGATCCCATATTTTGGTGAGAAATCAGAAAAAATTGCTAAAATTATAAACAAAACAAATAAATATAAAGTAAGCTTTAAAACAACTAGGAACATCTTAAATACTTTGTTTAATGCAAAATCAAAAACAGACGATTTGTTAAAATCAGGCATTTACAAATTAAATTGTTCGCATTGTAATTCGGTTTATATAGGCCAGACAATTAGAAATTTTGATATTAGGTATAAAGAACACGTACCTACGTTGTTACAAATACAAACACCCACATAAATCCAATTACGCTAAACACTTAGTAGAACAAAATCATTCAATGACATCTAATAACACCATAAAATGTTTACACTTTTGTAATGATAAACGTAAATTAGATATACTAGAAGCTTTTGAAATTTACAAACATTTAAAAACTGTACCGTTAATGAATGAGCAAATTGATCTCTTAAATTCTGCTCTACTGGAGATTTTGGAATAAGAAATCAAGTCATCTGCAGACGATTACCAAGATAAGTAAAAAAGTTCTATTGCTATAACAACACTAACTGTTTACCTTCATATAACCTTTGACAATGGCATGTAAACATGCCGAAATACGTATAAAGTTTAAATAAATAGATACTGTTAAAGTGATTAAGTATTTTATATACAGATACTCATTAAATATGGACTTTAACGAAGTAAAGCTGGAATTGATAAATAAAATAATCTATCACTTCAAAATTTATAAAAACCAAATTTGTTAAATGAAATTGAAACAATGTTTGCAGTACAACAAAAATCAAACTGGTGCCAATGCCTTCTATGATGTCTGGATTTGTAAAAATTACCTGAATTTTTGCTTAGAATCTTATTTTCTAGAAAACGATTTAGGTTTAACCATTAATTAACCAAACTTGTGTAGCGCAGAAAACTCTACCCAACAAAGTAAAATATACAGCCTGTTTCATTTAAAAAATCGAGTTATGACACATTAGACTACAAAGTTTTTGTACCGTTGCAAGAAACACCCTGTATAACCAAATTCAACTTTAAACTATCTGGGGAATAGTACATGGTATTGACTAACACTCATTCAAAAAAATTTTGTTTAATCTGTGGAAATGCAACATGTGCAGGTTTTATCAGTGACGTCTGCAGACGCCAAATTGTTTTGAAAAAGTGGAACTTGGCAACACCACAACAGAATTTCAAAAACAAAAGTTATTTATAGACAATTAAACGGACAATAAGAATATGCAAAAATTTAAAAATATACAGGGTGTTCAATTAAAAAAAAACAAGTTTGGTATGCCCCTCTTATGTGGAACACCCTATATAACTGAAAATAATTTCAGAATGTGTACAAATTGTAAAGTAGCCCACCTGTACGTCTTTTCGATAAGTTAATTTACAAAGAAGTTATCAAAGAATTTCTCCTTAGTCTGACTCCCTGTACAGTTGGTTGACTAGGTTGTCTAGTAGCGAACTCCAAAAGGCAAAATATGTGTAAGTAATGTAAAAAAACGTTATTTGCAATGTATCTTAAGTTAAGTCTTTATAAATAAAGGATGTAATGTGAATCGCGTTTTAATTCAATACACCTAACCTGCTCCCTGACAAGAACCCTTTTCTACAACATGGGTTGCGCAACAAAATTTTATTGTCTTATCTCAAACCAACTACAATTTATACCAAAAAATCAATCTTTCCTCAAGCACTTCGAGGGGCGGTAATTCTCTATACAAGCACTTTTGGCATCTTAAATCTATGGTTAAATTTATGACGTGCTTTTCTGAAACACCTTGCATATTAATTTTCAACAAATGTAGTTTGTACCTGCTGGCTTTCTTTATCTATCGTTAAAGCTTCATCGCTATCATCGGCACCATATGCATCTGATATATATTCAGTCCATGTTATTTTTCCATCTCCATTTTCATCTGCATCTTCCAAATGTTCTTGGGCTTCTTCTTGTGATAGCATTCTGTAAACAGTAATAATTAATACCTTTTTCTAAAATGCAGCAAATCATGCATACTTAAACGATCGCAGTATCCAAGCTTTGAGTTCCTTCTTGTCAATCTGCTTGTCTGCATTGAGATCCATCTTAGCTAGTATAATTCTAAGTCGTCTCTTGGCTTCCTCTGGAGGTAAATGATCATATTCTTCTGCTACTTTAGCACTGCCCAATATAGACTCGTGGTCAAATTCATTACTATGCTCTCCAGAATCTGAAACGTGCCCATGGTCTCGAGGGCTGTAAGCACCATCTTCGTCCCTTTCTTTATTAAGATGACTAGAATGACTATGTACTACAGCTGTGTTGACAACAGCGACCACCATACAAAATGCAAAAGCAATCATTAACAGGCTGCGACTGTGATTGTACCACACAGTGCTAACCAACATTTTGTACATATTGTCAGTTTTATGTATATAATAATGTTTTCTTTATTTAAATAATATCAAGATAATGACATTGTTCACTTTGTTATTAGGTTTTTGCTCAGTAGATCAAAAGGCTTACTCTAAGATATTTTAATTACGAAAACCGCTTACAATGCTTGTGTGAAAGAAATGTGAATAGGCTGATGATACGAACTTTTTTATTTTGTAAAAACAAACTAATTTCAGAACTTTTGACTAAATTATTTTTTTAAACATTCATGTACGGTACGTTTCAAAAATTGTATATAACCAAACAATTACTAAACTTATCCTACAAAAACCAAATATTTCTAGTAGCTTATATTACATATGTTCAAATAAAAAATACATAGGGAAACTAGTTTTCTTCCACATTTCCTCCTAATTTTTTAATAACACCTTATTGCTGTAGTAGAATACTACCATAAAAACTAACAATAGTAACTTAGATATACCATATGTTCAAATAAAAAACACATAAGGGTTGGCCATGGAAAATAAAATTACTGTCTCTGCATGCTTTAGAATTTAACTATCATCACTTTGTCAGTATCACTACAAATGACAAACGTTACCTAAAAATTAGAGGTTTCGTTTGTTTAAATTCTAATGCATGCAAAGACAATAATTTTATTTTCCATGACCAACCCTTATGATTTTTTATTTGAACATATGGTATATCTAAATTACTATTGCTAGTTTTTATATTAGTATTCTACCACTGCAATATAGTTTTATTGAAAAATTAAGAGGACATGTGCAAGAAAACTAGTTTGCAATAGGTACTTGCGAAAAAACGCCAGACAAAACTACAGCATTAAGCTCGTCTCTCTCTTCCCCCTCTCTTTGTCTCCCCCCCTCTCTCCCGCTGCATTGCACAAATCAACCTAATATAGCAGTTTTGTGTTTTATCTCGCTTGTTTACATAGCCACTGTTCTTTTCCAACAAAAACGATGCCGTTCTAAAGCGCGTTTATCTGAACATTGGTCACCGCGCTGTCTTTTATTTAAACATACCTACCTTTAACATTAAAGGGGAATTACACTAGTAACGCCCTCTATGATGTGCGGCGGTGAAAAGTTGTAAAGCAACAAACCGGCATGTCGGTTTGTTGTTTTGCAACTTTTCCTCGCCGCACATCATATAGGGCGTTACTAGTGTAATTCCCCTTTAATGTTATACTTTCTGGCAAATATCTGCTCGTTTGCTTTTGGTTTCAATTATGGTTAGAATTATGTCCACCTGATGAGTTCAAATAAGAACAAAACATGTAGTGGTCTATTCTAGCCATAATTGAAACCAAATCTCTTCTTTCATACCTACCTTTCCTGTACTAAAATTTTAGCGATAATTTATACGTTTTAGAAAAGTGGAGTGTGTTGTATCTAATACTGTTTGATTTGCTTATTATATGTAATGGAGGTTGTTGCCCACTGTGTCTTCGTTAGGCCGTCACTGTGCACCTCTAAGATTTATGTTCTGTGTCTAAGATTAGCTGGTATGTTTAAAGATTTGAAATGAAGTTTATACCCCGATGTTGGTTTGGTTTGTTTATACACCATGTCTAGCTCCACGTTAACGTGGAGCGTAAAACATTTTTAGATCCACGCGAAGACCTCATCTGTACGGTCGGACAGGTTTAGAAGTTTACATTACGTGTTTTAGCGACTGCCTGCAAGTTCGTTATGGCTCAGATGGTAATGCGGCTGTACAGCGTTTTACTGTATAATCAGTAGGGATCGGATTCCAGTTGGGGTCAATTAAATTTTTATTTTTTTATATACTGCTTTTTTTTTTAATGTTGTTATCTTTTGCGGTCTGTCTAAGGTTATGGTTAAGAGCAATTATATATTTTAAGAAAAAATACGAAAACAAAGTTGCATTCACTCATTAATAAATTAATACCCAGGATTGTGACGTCATCGCGTGGATCTAAAAGTCATTTACGCTCAACGTTAACGTGGAGCTAGACATGGCGTTGTTTATACTTCAATAGTCCGACCTTTGTTTTCATAGTTGTCATTTATAACTATAACCTCAAATAAACGTTAGCGATTAACATTTACGATAAGCTACAAAACTAAAGCTGAAGTTTTATTGTCATTTGTAAAAGTATTATATGAAAAAACATGCCGTACGCAAATCAACCTTCTGTGCATATAACAGACTTAACCGATGAAAATGTAAAGTTTTATGTAGAAGACACTGAATTAAGGTATTTCCAAAATTCATTTCCATCTATTCATAACTTTAAACAAATATAATTTTTAGTGTTGCTAACAGTATGCGTCGTGTTTTTATTGCTGAAACTCCAACCTTGGCTATTGATTGGGTTAAGTTAGAAGCCAATTCTACAGTTTTGAGCGATGAATTTCTGGCGCATCGTATCGGATTAATACCCCTAATTTCCGATGAAGTTGTACAGCGGTTGCAATATCCTAGGGTTAGTAAGTTTTATTACATGAGTCACTATAAAAAAGAATATATGTTTTAGGATTGTATTTGCACCGATTTTTGTCAAGAATGCAGTGTGGAGTTCACGTTGGATGTAAAATGCACAGACGATCAGACACGTCACGTATCAACTGCAGATCTGAAATCTAGTGATCCTCGTGTCTTACCAGTCACTTCAAAACACCGCGATGACGAGTCTTCAGAATATGGGGAAACAGATGAGATACTAATAATTAAATTGCGAAAGGGTCAGGAACTTAAAATGCGAGCTTATGCTAAAAAAGGTAGCAAAACATAAAACGGTTTAGCAAAGCTTGAATATACCAATTTCATTGTAGGTTTTGGAAAAGAACATGCAAAATGGAACCCAACTGCAGGTGTATGTTTTGAATATGATCCTGATAATTCAATGCGTCATACTCTTTATCCTAAGCCCGATGAATGGCCTAAAAGTGAATATACAGAACTCAACGATGATGAATGTAAAATAAAGTAAAATATATTATTTATTTTATTTTTATTTTATTCCTTTCTATTTTAGACGAGGCTCCATTTAATTGGGAAATTAAACCAAATAAATTTTATTTTAATGTGGAGTCATCGGGTGCGCTAAAACCAGAAAATATTGTTATTATGGGTGTAGCTATGCTAAAAGAAAAGTTATCCAATTTGCAAACACAGCTAAGTCATGAATTGCAGACAGATGCCCTTGCTATTTAAGTAGTTATTAAGTTTAAGTGTTATCTTTACCATATGATTTGTAAGCTTTTATCGTGGTTTTTCAATAAATTAAGAAAAGTTTCATTTCTGTGTGTGTTATGCGTCCAAAATCCCCAGGCCGATTTTAATTTTATAGTAGGCGACATTAATATCATTCCCTGAAAACAACATAGAAGTAGAACAAACAAATCCTAAATATCTAGGAGTGAATATTGATTGTCGTCTAGTCTAGGATGAAATGTGCACACTGAAAACCCCGTACAGAAATTAAGACGTGTGCTATTCAAATTCACAATGTTAACAAGTTTTAAACAAAAAATTACAAATATAAACTTTAATGCTGCCCACCATTGAGATCTCGGAAACGATAAGAGATGGAAGGTCTGTTAAATGAGGAAAAAGTTGAGTATTTAGGAGACCAGTTTATTCCCATTTTGAAAAATGTATAGCTTGCTAGGTACAAAAAATACAAGCAAAAAACTAAAATTTGACGTTTTCTTCTTTTGCTTGTAGCTTATTTATTTATAAACTTTAACAATTCATTTTTGCAGAGGTAGTGTAACACATAAGGAATTTAGTGGTGTCGCCAGAATTTTTATGACGATATAATAATGCTGTTTACGATCCCATCTCCCAATTTTATACATAAACTGCTAAAAAGCGAACAAGGTATTCACTAGATAGAATATGCTCATGTACAAGTTTCGTTTTAGTGAACCTAGCTTGTAAGTAACCCAACCTTTATCTAAAGCAATATATGTACAATAAGACTATCTGTAAAGAATGAGACAAGCAAATTCATTTATATCTGTGTAATACTTAGTTGTTTCAAATAAACTTATTATTATTAATTTGCCAAACCTCTTTATTTGGAACATATTAAAAATGTGATCGTGCAGTTTCGCTGATATTTTTATTTACAAATTTTAATTGTATTATTTAAAATTTATCAAGTATTTATGCTTGATTACTTATTTATTTGCGATGATCGGTGTCGGACCTACGTTGTGTTTTAATTATTTGCTCGTGGCTGATTTACCCTGTCTTTATCGAGGTTAAAAAGGATAAGATTTAAGCTGATTTAAACAACAGTAAACCTTTTGAAGAATTTATTTATTCATGTGTTGAAAATATTGGTGTTATGAGTGTTAGAACCATTTATATAGAATTTGCCCGTCAGTTGTATCGAGTAAACTTGCCAATCTAAATATTTGCCCCAGTTTTACCCATACTGATACTTCTATTTGGGACTGTTTATAAATGTCGAGTATTGTGCAGTTTACGTGAGTAACTTGATGCTTCATAGGAACACAGTGTGCTACCACTCATTTGAACGCAATACTCTCAGCCTGATTACATCTCGTCCTAATAGCGCCCTGGCCGTTACGCCTAATTCCCGAAGGACAATAGCGCCGCTTGCCAACACGCCAGAGAACTTAACCCAATAACAGCGATTGATTACGTACAAATGTGTAACAACAACACGCGAAAAGAGCGTCTTGTCGCAACCAATGTGGAAATAACGCCGCCACTCACTCCAATCGGCTTCGCTGCAATAGCACCTCAGTTGCTACGCCTAATTCCCTCCTAAGAGGAACAATAGCGCCGCTTTTGATACGCCTAATCAGGTACACCGACAAGAATGAGCTACTACGCCTAAGCCTATTTGATTTTGGCAAAGTGCTCTTCGTAGCCCAAAACCCACGAAGATAATATTTTATTTTAAAGTTACAAGTCCCAGACTTGTAATATTGTAATGTTAGCAATAATGCTTCCAAACTGACGTTAAGATTTCAGGGAACTGAGTGATCTTTGAGAATTACAAGATTCATCCCTTCCTTTAGGGAACATACTCTTTTATTAAAATTCATGTCCATCCTCCAAGAGGTTGGACTTGTTTCTTTTTCCAATAAAATTACAGCCCCACTTTTTTTTAATTTTTGATTCGATAGAAGTATCAATAAAATTTTGTCTCACACTCTCAAGCTTTCTTGAACACTTGTGCTAATTGAAGCTGTCAAGTTTCCCCAATGTATGTTAATTACTACAACCCAATATTTACCCTAATCCCTAAAATGCGAGAGCGTGAAATTTTAAATATTAGATTGGCCCCAATAATCCACACAACAGGCAAACTCATTGATAGTGTTAACATGTGTTTTATAATATTTACATTTATGTACAAAAATGTGTGTAGCTGTTCTAAAACGACCACCTACTTAAAATTAACTATTAAATCACAGCAATTTAGCTAAGTCAAGTGATCTCTGTTAATTAAAGTCTGTATTTGCGGAAAGAAATATAATATTCCTGTAAATAAATCAAAGTTATTAGACAAGTGCATTACGTTTTCGGGGAGCTCCCACTTTAAAGTATAAAACAATACAATTAAATCAAAATCAGATACAAATTATTTATTCTCAGGCAGCGCACCTTTACAAAAACAATAAAGTTGGAGCTTGGAATAGTGTTTTACAGTTGTTAGAGTGAAACCTGAATGCTTTTTTAGTAATACCACAGTATACTTATGTAGTATACTGTGGTAATACTTTTGTTACTGGTTCGTTTTATGAGAAAACATTTTAAAAACAAAATTTCATTTCAAAACGCTTGATTAATAGCAAAAAAAATAATTGTGTCAGCTTTTATTTGTCACTGGGACAAATAACTTTCTTCAGGCAATCTACAGCTAAAGCTGCCTTTATTTAGCAACAATGGAATATGATCCCAGAATAAAATTAAACGTTTTTAAAAAACCAACCATCTATGGAACTGATTTTTGTAAATTTGTTCCTGATAAAAGAGAGAAGTATACCTGGCCGAGAGATCGTAGTGAACCACCCCTAAAACAGCCACCAGAATATGAACAAGAAGATCCAGAGACTTTTCAGAAATGGAATAAGGGAGTGTATATTCCGTTTAATTTACATATTAAACCCAGACCTATTATCGACACCAATCCTAAAACTACATTTTCTAAAATAGTAAGATTCAATCTGTCCTTAATGTAAAGATTTACAAAAATACATTTTTTTAGGAAAAACTTGTTGATAAAGATAAAGAGCAGGTAATTAAGACAAGACCTCGTCTTTATACATCCCCAGCTGTTAGTATGGATGATATACCTGATCCTGAAATGAGGAAATTGTTGTGCGAGTATATGTATACAACAGAATGGAATAAAGCTGTTAAAGAAGCAGCTCAGGGAGTGACCCAATTTCCTACTCCCAGTTCTACTTGGGAAATCCAGGCTGATGCAGTAAGTCTTTGTAAAATACAAATTTTTAAACCCGATTTTTTATCATTATCAGTTAAAATCGTGAAATCATTGTAGTTAAACGATACACTAGTTTAATAATTTATACTACAACACATTTCAATTTATAAGTAAGTTCCCGCTTGACTTCACTGAAGTTTATATTATTGTATAAATAAAATAGGTACTTTATAACTTCAATGATAATTATTTTAACCTTATACATATTTCAACATGTTTACATGTCATAATCAAAGGTAAGATTAAAAAGTCAACAGTTTGTGTTGCTATAGGAATGATAGAAGTTGAATTAATCTTGGTTATCTGTGTTTGCAGATGATTTAATTTCTTATTTAAAAATGTCCAATAAGGTGAACTAAGATATATTAATGTGCTTGTTCATTAAAGGTATAGTTTTTAAATGTTTGTGAATTTCAAATGCTTCCAGAATATCTAATGTAAGTTTATCATTACAAAAGTGTTAAATTGTATAGTGTTATCAATGTCATAGTGTTTTACATAATTGGATTTTTGTGGGTGTTTATATTTGCAATAACGTACATGTTCTTTTTACATAATACAATATTTGTAATTGTCTGGCCTATACAGTTATTCCAAGTTAACTATAAAGTTTTTTTTTTAATATTATAGTGTATATGTTAAGGACTCAAACAAAAATTAATTATTTATTTTTTCTTATTTCATTGGGAGGACAATGACCATTTGAGCCAATGGAGAAACCGTCACTGTTGTCAACCAGTATAAAATTTTGCAACTTTGCTGCAATTTAACCAAGTCTTTATCTCTTATAATAATCCAGATACCAATCAGGAGGGTCGAATTTGAATAACCCTATATAAACAGAATTACAGTGTGCAATTTAATTTGTAAATGCCTGATTTTACCAAATTATGTTTTATCTTTAGCATCAGACAGTGTATTAAATGTTTTTAGTTGTTTTAAAAATTGCTTTACATTTATTTGTTTTGTTTATAATTTTAGCAGTATTTTCCAGATTTATAATATGTAAACATGTCGAAATACCTGTTAGGGTATAATAAATATTGTTGAAGTTATAAAGAATTTTATCTATACCATTTAATTTTCTTGAAATACTTGAAACGATTTATAAATCGCAGTAGTTCCAGTTTTTGTAACAGTATTGGACAGAAATGCACTTTTACATCTGCGTATGTAGGTTACATTACAAACGAATCTCTATCTGCCACTACCTAATGGATGGCGTCAGCATGGTAAAGCATGGGATAATAAACAAAGGAGAGCTTTTGTTGATTCAACACAATCTTTTTGGTTAAACAAGGATCCTCCAGTTAAGTAAGTTTATTTCTAGTGCAATAAATACAAACTTATTTAAGTTTTGCATAGATGTGGTGCTTGTGTAAACCCTTTCAAAGGTGCCGTTGCAGAAGAGACAAAACAGGAAATTGCAGATCTTATAAAGACAGATAAATTAAGATTAGCACATGACCGTCCCATTCCAGGATATGCAGGTTACAAACCGAAATTGGCTACTGGAGTTCCACTTTCAAAAGTTGAACTGCCTGTTACGCATCCTTTTCTATCAGCAGCACAAGCTATTACTCAACGTTACGCTGATGATAAGCAACAGTAAATAAAAATGCTTTTCAAATTTTATAATATTGTATTAAAATACAATATGAACAATATATTTGTTTTGTAATATAGTTTTGGTTGTTTTAAATTTAAAATTTATATCTTATAACTGACTAGGAATGTAAGAATGGATAATATTTATGTAAAAGCACAACACAAGCATTAACATAATAACCGCTTATTATTTAAAAGTTTTCAGCATAAGTTCGTATAGCTTATTAAAAGTGTAGTACAATAACAATCAAGTCTGTGGCAAGTAAAACAATTACAAAATCAATTAATACTGACTTCACCATCAGATCAAAAATAATTAATTGTTAGGACAAAAACACATTATGCAATTGAATAATCTTTTCAGCAAAGCACGGCGTCTAAAGCTCATATATGAGTTCTCCATTTTCTTTATAGTGCTATGTAACAAATAAATACGCAGTTGCTTGAACAGCGCGAGTTCGAACTTGAGGATTTTCATCTTTTAGTAATTGCAATAACCGATGACAAACAGTATCAAAAGACACCTGCATTCTACTTTCTTCATCTAAATGAGAATAGAGTAAACCAGTTAGTAGTGCGGCAAAACCTCGAATGTCGACCCAGGTACTTTTGAAATATGATACACATGTCATCAAAAACAATGGAAATAGTTCCAGTAACTCCTTAGCCTGAAATTAAAAAAAAAAATTATAAAATTATGAATATAAGAGATAAATCAAATATATTCACTAAAATTTACTTTTTTCCATGGGGGATCTCCCATTACCTCAAAACTTGTACAAATATTGCCAGTTTGACGATTTATTGCCAAATATTTACTCCGTATTGTGGATATCGCCCCTGCATTACTGGTATTGTCTGTTTATTGCCAATTTACTGTCTATTACCGATTTATTGTCCGTTTACTGCCTATAATTCCCAGTTATTGTTGAAGCTAGCTTATCAAATGTAAGTGTTTTTCTCTACATTTCGTATTTGTTGCATATTATTATGTCATTTAAAAAATAACTAGTGTTTCCCCGCCGAAATTCGACGGCGAAATGCTAAGTCACGTGATGCATTAGTTCCAATAATGAGACGCGGCGTTGGTGTAGATGTCGCCTCAAGTGAAGCGCGTCTAGCAGACTTCCATATATATTATAAATTAAAATAATTATTATTGAAAAATCGACGTAGAATAAAAACATAAAAATGTTTCATGTTCCATCTGAGGATAGAGACCTTTCATTGAAAAAAAAAATGATCCAAATTGGTGAAGCGGTAGCCGCTGGAGGAACCGGAGAAGAAAACCCTTTGAGCTTTTATATATGTATGGATAGTCCTAATGACCGCTTGTAATTTTATAATAACACCACAGGAGATGTATGAGAATAAAAGTCATATAGATTACAAAACAACATATTTCCATAACCATAAAGGATAACTCATTACATTAAATACACGTGAATTTGTATTTGCGAAGGTTATTTCCTTATTTCTTTTAATGACGGCCAAATTTTAAGACCGTTTTAATCCTTTAATTTTTTATCTACAGCAATTCAATTAGTTCTTTTAATTTGAAGTGAATAGAGCATGGAATAGTTGAATTGGTCCAGATATAAAAATTGTTTCCTGAAGGTCTTGAACTCGTTCTATTATGTACCACTTACAATGAATACTTTGTTTCATCTGTACCTACAGATGTAGTCAGTTACGACAAGAACAATATTCAAACCTAAAGGTAAAAATAGTAAATATTAGGTAAGTACAGCAATATAATAATATTATTAAGTTCTACCTTTACGTCGTTGAAGTCCATATTGATTTATGAATAAAAAACTTTATTTTACTTCAACAATATTTATTAATTAAAATCTTATTTGCTTATTCGTTAAAGGTAGTTTTTAAATGTTTGTGGATTTTAAAAAACATATACTTAAACTTCATTCAATATAATGAAATACGCTTTAATTACATATTTTGGCGACAAATCGGAAAAATTGCAAACATTATAAACAAAACAAAATATGTACAGTAATTTTTCAAACTAATAAAACCATTTTAAACACTTCGTTTGGTGCAAAAGAAAAAACAGACGATTTGCTAAAATCAGGTTTTTACAAATTCAATTGCTCCCATTGCAGTTCGGTTTATATAGGCAAGACAATTAGAAATTTTGATATTAGGTATAAGGAAGACGTACGTTGTTGCAAATATAAACACCCACATAAATCCAATTATGCTAAACACTTATTAGAACACAGTCAATTAGTGACATCTAATTACACTATAAAATGTTTATACTTTTGTTTAAATAAAGGTAAATTAGATATATGGAGGCATTAAAATTCATAAACATTTAAAAACTGTACCTTTAATGAATGAACCAATTTATCTTAAATTTATTGAACGTTTTGGAATAAGAAATCAAATCATCTGCAAACACAGCTAACTAAGATCAATTCATTAAGTTCGATTGTTCCTATAGCAACACCAACTGTTTACTTTTTAATCTTACTTCTGATATAAGGTTAAAATAAATAAATATTATTGCAGTAATAATAGTATATTATACACCAAGGTAGAAAAGTCTACTATTATAACCTGAGGGCTAAGGTTAGATCCCGAGGCGCGTAGCGCCGAGGGATGTAAGGCCCGAGGGCTATAAGACTTTTCTACCGAGGCGTATATACTTTTTTTTTCACTACTAGTGATATAAACCATTATAATTGTCGAAAAATGACTATTTGAACTTAAATCCCTGTTTATTTCAAATTATAAAACAAATGACAGTTTTTTGTTTTGTTGGCATGACAGTTGTTTGAAAATTGTTACTATTTGACATAAAAGTTAAATTTCTAGTTTTTTGAGCCTTTTAGTACGTCCTTTGTGGCTGCTTTGCAAAAATGAGGAGTGAAGATTTAAATTGTACACCGCCTGAAATGCGGGAAATCTCCGTTTTACTTTGTGTGGTTGTATTATAGGCGAAATTGATATTGACAGGGTTGTCATTTATTACGGCGCGAAAAACGTATATTCAAATACACCAAAGTTTTTAAAATTAAATTAATTTATTTAAACAACTATTTTATGCATAAAATACCATTAAATAGAATCTCTCCATTATATTAAATCGTGCTATAAAAACGTTCTCTTTAAAACTGTCACAGGATTATCAAAAAATATAAATTTGTTCATTATTAACCAGTGGTTAATAATGAAAAATTAGTTACCTGTCAGTGAGCAAAGGTAGAGAAATTGAATTTCACAGCATTCTATTATGTGTCAAAATGCTACCCCATATTACTAGTAGTGAAAAAAATTTTATACATACATCAATAATTACTGTTTTTGAATTTCAATCAATCAACGAATACTTTATTTAATCTATACAGATGTAGTCAATTACAACAAAAATATTCAAGACAAAAGGTAAAAATAAAAAGTAGGCAAGTATAGCAATATAAGAATAAATATAAAATTGCATTTTATTATTTATTGGGCCATCTACATCAATGTTGGCAGTTTGTACATGAGTTTGTGTAACAGATATCTCTTGAGTTTGTTGTTACAAGTCCTCATGTGTAGATTTTAACATTCCGGAAGGGCAGCTGTTATATAATTTCAACTAAAGTGCAGGTTTTCTTTTGTTCTTGTAGAGTAGTTATCAGTGTCGTAGGAAGTACTTTTTTCTAGGAGGGGGGGAGGGCGAAAATCTTAATCTAACCAAACCTACAACACATGCTCGATTTCCGATAGGTACCTCTTTTGCAATAATGAATGTACAACCTAAAACAATGGGCTAGTATCTGAATACATAAGTTTGCTATTAATATAGTTGATGCAAAATACAGACGTGTTAAATGATTTTTTTTATCAAGGTTTTTTCAAAAGGGCGCTGGGCCCCCTGCTTCACGTCAGGGGGGCCTGGCCCCTCCTGCTTCCACTTCATACTTCACTGGTAGTCATGAAGATTCCTTTGTTGGCCAGTTCTGCTTAAACCTTCCAAATTCGAATTTTTTGTTGTAATAAGAATCGTTCAATGTGCAGTGAGCAGATTCCAGATCTCAATACTGTAGGTAATAGTAGAATGGAACAGGGAGTGATATGCTACTACTGCTGCTTTATTCCTGCAAGTTGTGATACTATTCTTATTGCATAAGTGACCTTGGATAGCTTTTAACACGATTCATCTACGTGAGTTGACCATGTTAGACTGCAGTTGATGTAGACAGTTCTTAGTTTTTTCCATCATCTTTTGTGAGAACAAAGAAAATAAGCTCTTATCAAACAATGTATCGTCGTACTTTTGATCAATGTGTCCCGCATCCGCATTGAATGCTAAAACTAGCGCCACTTCACTTTTGAATTGGTTGATAAATTGCACAATCACAGTTTTACTGTTGACATGGAGATGACGACCAATACAAGTATAATATAACAAATATCACCCTATTTTCCATCGTTTTTGCTCTACACTTTCACCAACATTCACTTCTCATGACAGTGGCAAACTGCAACTATTATATAGCTGAAACTGCTGACGTTTGCGTAATTTTGCTTAAATATTGCACAGTACTGCCGAGTATTAAACAGTATTGCCAAATGCTGCCTAGTACTTCCGGGATTGTGTATAAGTATTGCCGACAAAGGGAGACCCCTTGCTTTTTCTTAAACATTTGTATTTAAATCAATATTGGATCAATAAATCATAATGCTGGTTGATTGAAAATTAAATGAGGTTTCAAAAACTTTGTTGCATAGTTTATCAATTAGAACCGAGCAGCAATTTGCGGATTTGTACTGAACATTTTGCTGTTTCCAACAATTAAAACATATAATTGTAAATTGCAATTTAGAATTACCTACCATAACTTTAACTAAATCAGAAATAAAATCAGAATAATGTAAATTCCCTTCCTCTAAGAGATGATCCTGAATCATACTATTTACTTCAATGCCGTCTAAAAATGGTGCAACTTTTCGTAATGAATATTTGCATGCCTGAAATTTTTTAACAATTAGTAAAAAAATTGTCAATTAAACTCTAAAACATACTTTAACAACGTTAGAATTATCATCACAAAGATGAAGTAGCAATGTAATGAGACTTCCACACACTTGTTCCTTGAAGGCTTCCGGTTTCTTTTCATGATTAATTGATGCAGACAAGTCTCCAAGAAGACGAAAAGCTGCTTCTCGAAGTAATGCATCTTCTTGTTCAAACAACGGCTTAATTCTCATTGCAGCGGTTACTTGACAAGAATTCAAATGATGTTCCTCGGCCGTTTTTAGTAACTTAGAAAAACTTAGCATTGCTTCTAATGCTACACCAGATTCATTACTACAAATTTTAAATTATATTTAAAGTATAAAAACAAGGTCAACAATTATATCCAATATACAAGGTGTTAACAAAGTATGGATACACGCTTATATCTCGATAATCTTAGGTTTCTCCAAAAAACCCTCGAACACGTCAAAAAGTATTTAATCTTGCGGCTTTTTTGGTGTACAAGAAAAAATCTCCCTCCCCCTTTGAAGTAGTGACTTCATCAAGGTTATTTTGCAATATGTACTTGTGAAAGTATTAATTTTAATACATTCGGTCAAGCAATCTCTATAACTATGGGGCGCCAAGTGTAAAGTGAAAATTTGCTGTGCATTTCACGGTATTTAAGGCAATTTGTCCCAATATTTATTATCTTCTTCTTATAGTGCAAAGCCCTATTCAGGGCGTTGGTGATCTCTCTCCTATGTCTGTGTTTGGTGCGCGGCGATAGATAATTTGCACAGACAGACATAGGGGACCTACAGTTTAATGTGTGCTCCGAACCACAGGAAGTGCATGCACTTCTTCTCCAGAGAGGTTTCCTGGGGAAAAATCCAGCTCGCTGGTTTCCCGTTGCCTTGCGAGGGAGAACGACCGGGCCGGGGATCGAACCCGGATCCGCTGCATTGGTAGCCCGCGCGCTTACCACTGAGCTACGGCCGCTCTTGGCAATTTGTCCCAATATTTATTATATATTCACAGATTTAGCTAAATGCTTTTTATTTTAATAAATCGTTGTAGATTTAAATAAATCCTTAAACATTTGGTTTAAATATTCCAACATTTAATAAAGCATTAGATTTAAATAAATCTCAAAACATTTACTTCAAATTTTCAAATATTTAGTAAATCTTTAGGTATTTAGATAAATCTGCACATATTTGTTTTAAATATTTCAATATTTTTAAATATTCGCAGACTTAAACAAATCTTTACCGATATAAATAAATCCTTACAAATTTAAATAAATATTTCAACATTTAATTTTAAGCCGTCACATTTAATGTTAATTTGCCATATTTATTTGACCTTGGTAGACCCAGCCTACATAGAAGACCAAGACCGTTTACACCGGTAGTAACGTTCAACAACTATGAACACGTTTTCCCTATTTCAAGAATTTGTACAATTAATATGAGTAAAATCATCAATAACAACATATTTAACAACATAAACATTGCATAATTTATTATTCATATAATGAAAGTTTCCTCAACATTCCCTTGAGAATGTAATTTTCAGTCTGTTTTGTTTAAGCGTCGAACGCTCCCACCATGACCAGCCTTGCGCCTTACTACCGATATAAACGGTCTTGGTGTCCTAAGTCGGCTGGGCTCACCAAGGTCAAATAAATATGACAGGTTAACATTAAATGTGACAGCTTAGAATTAAATGTTGAAAGATTTATTTAAATCTGTAAGAATTTATTTATAATGGTAAAGATTTATTTAAATCTGCGAATATTTATTAAATATTGAAAGATTTAAAACAAATATGTGCAGATTTATGTAAATACATACAGATTTAAAAATATTTGAAAATTAAAAATAAATGTTTTAGGATTTAGTTAAATCTCTAATGCTTTGTTAAATGTTGCAGTATTTAAACCAAATGTTTAAATATTTATTTAAATCTACAACAATTTATTAAAATAAAAAGCATTTAGCTAAATGTGTGTATATATAATAAATATTGGGACAAATTGCCTTAAATACACAGCAAATTTTCACTTTACACATATAACCATTGTCAGATAATAAATGGAACATACCTTGTTTTGTTTATTTTATCAAATTGTGTTAACAAACTCTTATAGGTACGAATATTACTTGTTAATTTGTATTTAATCATGATCCTCTAAAAACCCCTTAAAAATAAAGTCGCCTTTAGAATGGTTAACACAAAACAATTATAGGATTGCCAAGCTGTTTATGGTGCACATTTTTTACAATTAGTTTTATAATTTAACGCTTACTTGATGAAATAAACAGAATCACCAATCTATATCATTTGTTTTATAATTAATGGTTAAAAAAGCCTTGAAGACCTCACTACTTTAAAAAGAGAGGGGGATATTTTATTTCAAGTACACCAAAAAATCCGCAAGAGTTAATACTTTTTCTAGTGTCCCAGTTTTTTTTTCGAAAAACCTACAATTATCGAGATATACGCTTGTATCCATACTTTATTAGCGACCTGAATGTTTGATTAAGCAATGTTTCCAACTAAATGTTATCTTACCTAATATTATTGTAATCCAATCCCTGCATAAATGCATTGAGAATACTATCAGAGTGTCTCGATACCAAATCCCACGACAGGTATTCAATTGCAAATCCTAATCCTTGTAAGCCTACTTGCCTAACCAGACAACTACTGTCTGATTGAGTAGTTAACAACATTTCTAAAATATTTTCGGTTAAAACATTTTGGTTACTAGGTCTATATTTAATAGCAGCAGCCAAAAATGAGGCTACAGCAATTCTTTGGTTTTCCAAGTCTGATTTTGAATATGGAGCTAGACATGCTACTAGCCATGCCAAAGTTTGTGGAGCAGTTGAACATAGGTTTTCTGCAAGTACAGGTACTAAATTCAAAAACTGATCAAGGTTGTCTAAGTGATTTCCTGTCAACAGGCATTCTGCTATAGTTGCATGTCCCGCACACAGAAGGAAGAGTTTAAACGTTTCAAGGCATGCATTAATAGGATTTAGTCGATATGCTTCTCTGTTTGGAATGAGACTGTACTTTTCCTTCTTATTGGTATTTCTTGAAGAAGTGGCTGGAGCTGCTGTGCCAATATAAGATGCTAGAGTAATGTACAGAATTGAAAATAATTCTGAAAATTGTTGCTTGCAAATTTCTTGAAGTTGACTGTTTCTGAACATTTCACACATTGCACAAATTGCCTAAAATATGAATGAAAATAAAAAATACGTTTGAACTGCATTTTTAATTCATATAAATGAAGCCATTATTTTCAAAAAATATGACCATTGCATCATCGTCATCAATTTTTTTTCTGTTTCATGTTTTACCATATAATGAGTGGCACAGAAATGCGAACTATTTCTGGAAATAGGTTTTATTTACACAAAAATTTTTTTTCGCGAATGTAAGAACATTAATAATCAATGGTGCAAAAGCTTTTTTTTTTATTATTTCAGCATGAGCGTGTAGGCCTTCATTGTCTAGATTTAGTGAACAACATATTGCTTCTAACTTACCTGCAATGGCTGTAAAGTAACAATTCGTAAACTTTCTATACTTTGATGCTCTTCATAGAGAGCAACTCCTTTAAATATTTTTTTAAATTGTTCCAAAATATCACAGACTAGATTTGAATCAGTCGAGAGTACTGCCCAACAGTCATTTACATACCTGAAATATAATCAAATTAAATAAATTTAGAATTCGTCAGGGTTTTATGGCGAAAAACTCCCAATTTGATTAAAATAATATCTTAGTTTATAAATTTTGTGAATCAATCATGATGGATTTCTAAAAATTATAGAAGATGCAAACGTTAACTCTACTCACCATTGGGATCTCGGATATGGTAAGCGATGGAAGGTCCGTTAAATGAGGAAAAAGTTTCCTATTTAGGCGACCAATTTATTGCTTTTTAGAAAGTTTTGAAAAATTCTTAGTTAACTAGATACAGATAAAAACTAAAATTTGAGGTTTTTTTCTTTTGCTCTTAGCTTCTTTATTTATAACCATAATTTAATATTTTATTCGAGTTTTAGTGAATAAATTTAATTTAATGTTGATTAAATTAATTATAATGAATCCAGTTGCCCTACATTAATAAAACAAAACAAAATCACTATGAAGGCTTTCTTTTAACTTTTAAAGAAAGACTATACAGGATGTATCAAATTGCATGTTTAGTATGAGGATCTCGCTTATTTGAAGAGATACGACGATGGTTAAATTAGAGAGAAGTTGTGAAATTTTATGCCCATTAATAATCTGAAAAGAAATTGGAGCTATCTTGCTTAGTTTCTGAATAAACTAAAAAAAACTGAAATTTTGGATTTTTTGTTTTCGGCTATAACTCATTTGTTATTTATATTACGTATTTTTAGTTAACGCATTATTAGGACACTTTTTCATGCTGAATCTAAATTTTTAATCAGATTTGGTATAACTGTTACCATTGCTCATATTCGACTGTCAAATTTTTTTTCTGGTCAACATTTTAAATTTTTTTATACTTGAATAGAGTTTTTATTTCTGATTTCAACGATGGGTCACACTTTGCATTTTGTTCATTTTGTTTACGTTTTGAGCATTTTATTACAGAAAATACAAATTTCATAAGAGTGCCATAGAAAGACCACGTCATTTAATTTATTTTGAAAAAATTCTAGTAGGCCATGAACTGATGGAAGTAAAACAAAACACTACTTTTACTTATTTTGATCTTTAGATACATTACATACAGAAAATTTCAGCAAACTTTGTTTTAAGCGTAGGCAGCAGGTTAGGTTATTTTTTACAAAAACAAACGAATGACACAGTTACTAACACACAGATTAGAGAGTTTATTTTAGACGAGTTTCTGAGCATGTTTTACAATGGTGGTATTTAATAATTGTTTGTATTAGTGCAGTTCTAGTGTTATCTGTTGTATTTATTTAACCTGTTATTCAAATTTGTTATGACAGTTGCAAACATAAAAACTGTAAGTGGAATTTTCAGTAAATTGTGTATAATTTTCGCGTACCTAATGTATCTAAAGACCAAAGTAAATCAAAGTAGTGTTTTGTTTTACTTCCATGAGTTCACAGCCTAACAGAATTTTTTCAAAATAAATTAAATGACGTGGTCTTTTCATGGCACTCTTATGAAATTTCTATTTTCCGTAATAAAATGCTTAAAACTTAAACGAAATGCAAAGTGTGACACATTGTTGAAATCAGAATTAAAAACTCTATTCAAATATGAAAAAATTTAAAATGGCGACCATAAGAAAAGAAAAAGTTGACAGTCGAAAATGAGTGATGGTAACAGTTATACCAAATCTGCTTTAAAATTTAGATTCAGCATGAAAAAGTGGCTTAATAATGCGGTAACTAGAAATATGTAATATAAATGACAAATGAGTTATAGCCAAAAACAAAAAATCCAAAATTTCAGTTTTCCCAGTTCTTTCGGAAACTAAGCAAGATAGCTCCAATTTCTTTTCAGATTATTAATGGGCATAAAATTCCACAACTTTTCTCTAATTTAACCACCGTCATATCTCTTCAAATAAGCGAGATCCCCATACTTAACATGCAATTTGATACATCCTGTACAGTAATGTTGCTTTATTTTTTAAATTTAATTTGGATTTATTTTAATTATTTTAGTCAACACTAAAGGAAATTAAATTTGTTCACTTAACATCTAATAAAACATCAAAGCATGAGCATTGTTGTAAAGGCTATAGAATATTAAAACCACAATGAGCCTTCCATTTTCAAATTCTGACTTTTTTTTAAACACTACATTTACATGGTTTGAAATCACCTACCTTCACAACCGTGAACTTTAAATTACTAAAATTGTTTTTAAAGTAACAATTGGCTTCATAGGAACAATCTACCCGTTAAGAGTATGTTGAATGCTTTTTATCTCTTTAATTACAATGTACTACCACAATTTTAATCTTTGTAGATGCCTATTAATTATGCCATCGCACTTTGCAAAAATGTTTACAGAAACAACGGGGATTTGCATTTTTTATCTTTCCTAAAGACTCTCAAGTCCAAAAAATTTGGATAATTTATATTCAAAGAAAGATAACTTTAATCCTAATACTGTAATATGAGTGGAATTTGTTCTGTCCATTTTTCATCCACCGACTTTGAAAATGCAAACATCGGCTATTAGGGAACGTGAGCAAAATGAGTTTAAAAACAAATGCAATACCAAAAAACTAAAAAAAAATTACTACTTAGAAATTTTATTTTCACATTTATTTTAATGTATGCAATTGTTTAGTTTTGCATCTTTTATAATTTATTTTAAGCAGAAACAAATTTAGTATTGTAACATTCTTTGTGTTTGTTAATTTATGCATATGTATTTGAGATAATAGTTTTTTTGCTTCCCCACACTTTCAGTACACAGCGAAGTACTGATTTCTTAAAAATTTTCGAATTCGAGATTTTGAGTGAAATACATATTGTGGATCTCCAAGAACACAAAATAGTGGTTTTAAAAAATGCCTGTCTGTGGGTGGACGGGTGCGTCCCATAACTCCGGAATAGATTTTCCGATTGCGATGAGCTTCGGAATGTGAGGGTGTATCAAAAATTCATCAGGGAAATAAGCTTCTTAAAATCCAAAACCGAAAGCAAAACTTAGACATTCAGAAAGTGAATTTTCTAAATTTGAAACTGGTATTTGATAGGCGATTTTAAAGCAAATCCAAGTCTTATTATTCAAAAATGATTTGACAGATCGGTATCAAATTTGGTATTGTAATAGCTCCAGGCGGACACTATGTTACTGTGGAGGAGAATTTTTTAAAAGTAAGAAAACTGTGAAGTAAAAGTTATTGCAGAATTTTGCAATTAAAAAAAATATTCAAAAACTGGCAACACGATATTTTTTAAATTCTAATACTATTAAAAATATCATAAGTAAGAATTTCCAAGGTATGGAAAAATCTAGGCAAAGTGCTTTGCTGATTTTTAAAATATATATTTAGTCATCCAACATAAAACAAAGTTTCATTTAGAAACAGGAAATTTGATTTTAGTAGGTAAGTCCGTTTTGAATATCTCAATCCGTTACAAGAGAATTTAGAAAATAAGGGAAGAATATTGCAAACTTGCTTTTAATTTTATATTCAAAAATATAACAAAACTTGACAAACCTAAAGCTGTAATTAGCTGTTCAAATTCTGTATGTTGTCATGAATAACTTTTATCTGATGCAATTTTACACAGCTTTTATAATACGTTAAATTTTTCATAGACATTGACAAATTGAACCGCTTTTAAAGTTCAACAAATTACTCGATAAAAGTAAAATTAAGATTAATAACACTATTCTTCGTATTAAAATCAGCCTAAGCTCTTGGAGTGCTTCACACGGTATCTACTTGTGACATCACTACTGAGAAATGTACAGCGCTTATGGGAGTTTGCCTAGAAGCAAACCTAACAGAGTCTAATTACCTTGAGTTAGACGATTGTATTAAAAGATCATCAAGTGTTAACGAGTTTAAGGTTAAGTTATGGGAAGGGATAATTAGTATATTAGAAGGTTAAGGGGTGGGAATAAATAGTTATATTTTGATATTTATTTGAGAATTGTAATAAGTTGGCTTAAGCTACTGAAGATTACTATTATTATAATGTTCAGAATTAGTTTATGGTGATTGCACTATGTCAGGAGCTCAAGTTTCTTTTTTTGGTATAAAAAGTTTAAAAAAGGAAGAAAATACGTCAAAAAGAATCAGCGTTGTAAAGGACAAATTACAAAGGATTAAAAAAGTCTGAATATCAAAATCAAAAATCGTACAATATTTATTTATTTATGAATAAAATACTTTATTTTACTCAACAATATTTATTTAATTAAACCTTATAGGTATTTCGACCTGTTTACATGTCATTGTCAAAGGTAAGATTAAAAAGTAAACAGTTGGTTGCTATAGTAACAATAGAACTGGATGACTTGATCTTGGTTATCTATATCTGCAGACAACTTGGTATCTTATTCCAAAATGTCCAATACTAGTGAATTTAAGAGATCAATTTGTTCATTCATTAAAGATGCAGCTTTTAAATATTTGTAAATTTCAAATGCCTCCAGTATATCTAATTTACGTTTGTCATCACAAAAGCGTAAAAATGGTATAGTGTTATTAAATGTCATCATGTGATTGTGTTTTAATAAACATCTAGCATAATTGAATTTATGTGGGTGTTTATATTTGTAACATGTTCTTTGTACCTAATATCAAAATTTTTAATTGTCTGGCCTATATAAACCAAATTACAATGGAAGCAATTTAATTTCTAACTAGTGTTACCCCAGCACACAATGCACTGACAGACAGCGTTGACAGAACCTGCAAAATGTCAAGTCACGTGATGCATTAGTTCCAATAATGACACGCGACGTTATTGTAGGTGGCGCCCCAAATGACGCGCGTCTAGCCGACCTTCATATATATTATAAATTAAAATAATTATTATTAAAAAATCTACGTAGAATAAAAATATAAAAATGTTTCATGTTCCATCTGTGGATAGAGACCTTTCATTTAAAAAAAAATGGTCCAAATTGGTGAAGCGGTAGCCGCTGGAGGAAGGGGAGAAAAAAACCCTTTGTGCTTTTATATATGTATGGATTGCCTGATTTTGGCATATCGTCTATTTTTCCTATTGCATTAAAAAAAAATTTTAAATGTTTGTGGTTGTCTTAAAAATTGCTTTACATTTTTTTTTTGTTTTATTTATATTTGTAGCAATTTTTTCAAATATTTTTTCCACAATATAGAATCGAAGCGTATTTAATTGTATAGGATAAAATATTTGAATAATGTAAAAATATGAATACAAATAAAATCTGGTACAATTAAATATGCTTCAGTTCCATATTTTGGCGACCAATGTAAAACAATTGTTAAAATTACAAATAAAACAAATAAATGTAAAGTAACTTTGAAACAACCAAAAACCTTTTAAACACTTTGTTAAATGCAAAACAAAAACAAGTGATGTGCTAAAATCAGGTATTTTCAAATTAAATTGCTCCCATTGTAATTCGATTTATATAAACCAGACAAATAGAAATTTCATGTACGTTGTTACAAATACAAATACCCACATCTATTCAATTTGGCTAAATTAAATACCTTTAATGAATGAACAATTTAATCTCTTAAATTCATCATTATTGGACGTTTTGGTATGAGATATCAAATTTTTTGCAGACATAGACAACCAAAATTAAGTCATCCAGTTCTATTGCAATACCAACTGTAATGTAAACACGCCGAAACACCTATAATGTTAAAAAATAAATAAATATTGTTTTAAGTATAATAAAGTATTTTAATCAAGTTGAACTTTAACGAAGTAAAGCTAAAACTTATTAACAATATTTATTTGTTTTAACTAATGCATTGCTTACATTCAGAGCAAGAAATACATGTATGACTTAATTAATTTTTTTGTAGTTTAATAAGACAGAGGGCTTTAAATAATTTTTCCCAAAATGGATCAGTTACCCCTAAAAGTCAAAGCAACCCCGCTTTACGATACTTTCCTTTACTGAAAGTATAGAAAAGTAACAAAACAGAAAAACAGTTTTTCTCAGCGATTATTAACATTTCTTTTGTTTACATTTTACCCCTAAACATATTTCCATAATTCATTAGGCTACTGCATCGTTACTTCTTATTTACTTACTGTTCGTATGGCAGAGGATGTCCCAACACAATTCCCACAACAACCTTTGGATGATGAATGGCAAGACTAAGTACAGCACGAAGAGCAGTCGACCGTGTTCGAGGACACTGTATTCGATCTAAAGTGCTCAACAATTTATTCACTAAATCTACCACATGTGGCAAGAGTTCGTTCCCTTTACTCTTTAATACAGTATTGAGAACCACACTACTGCCACTCGAACTGGATGACTCCACATCCAACACTCCATCTATAAGGTGGTTTACAAAATGAGGCAGTTGTAAGTGTGGCAGGTGTGTAATTATAACATGTGCCAGATCTGTTGTGAGATTGAAGAGTAATTTTGGCTTGTCAGAATCTATTTGCTCTTGTATGTGTTGGAGAGCTTGTCCTATAAGTTTATCGTAATCTCTCATATGACCTTCATAACGTGCAGTTATGCAAAGTATAAGTCGTAGAGCTTCTACTCCCACCTAACAATAAAATATTATTTTTAATTACAAGCATGGTAGTAAATATACAAGTTTACCTTCCGTATATTTCTGTTAGGATCAGTACACCGAGGCACAACTCGAGCCAATAAAAACCCAGATTGTGTGAAACTTGTTGGACCCTCATAAGCAAATTTCACTTGATCAAGATACGTCTGCAAAGCATCTCGAAGGGTTTCTAAAGCAGGAAGACGTTGTTCTGCTTTTTTACGACTCAACCATGGTTCAAGTAAGGTTACAATTTCATCTAATGTTGCAGGAGAGAGGTTTTGTATTAGTAACTCCTGCACCACAAAATTCAACTTGGAGAAGCTAGTATAAACATAGGGTGCCATTTTTAAGTCTCCATAATAAGTACCAGGACTGCTTTCTGCATTGATTTTGCAATATATAGCAGCAGCATTATAAATATTATTGAAACATTGCTTTAGTAAGTTTATACGCTGTTCTGATTCTAAAGCTGGAGGAAGACGAACCTATTAGAAGAATTATATATAAAACTATTAATCTAGTGAAGAATCAGAAAAAAAAAGTATTTTACTAAACCAATACTTATAGCAAAAACCTTACTTACCAAAGAAGTGACCACAGGCAGTGTTATAGGGTACAGTTCAATATATTCTGGTCCACTATGCAACTGCATTTGTGAAGATACAAGTTTCAACACTTGATCTCTGTCCTGCATTTGAATATGTAATGAGTTTCTGTTGGGATGCAGTGCATCAGCAACAGATCCTATCGTTTTCAAACAAACTTGTCTAATAATAAAATCTTTAGGGTTATTTAATTCATTTACAGCAAAATCCAAGATTTCGTGCTGTACAGTTTGCAGTAAAATGTCCCCAGGTGCTTCATTGCAGATTTCTGTATAACTGGCTAATACCAAAAGACGTATCTAGAGATAGATATATAAAAGTAACAAATATTAATTTTAATTTCTTGTATATTTACAACAAAGCATTTTACAGACATTGTATGGGTAATACATTTTATTTCTATTGGGTGTTCATAAATACTCCTGGTCAAGTGGC
This sequence comes from Ctenicera cuprea, assembly GCA_958336395.1. Taxonomy (NCBI): domain Eukaryota; kingdom Metazoa; phylum Arthropoda; class Insecta; order Coleoptera; family Elateridae; genus Ctenicera; species Ctenicera cuprea. Next base: position 37,913,684 of record OY284487.1, on the reverse strand, counting down.
CTAATCCTGACATGATTCACAAAATTTTATGGCCTCGACCAACCATAAATAGCATTCTGCGATGTCTAAATAAAATTATTTCATACAAAAATAAATACTTCGCCCCATTTGTTTAAGACAAACCAACCCACCAAGTTCCTCCAAAAGTTTGGATCAAGTGCAAGCTTTCGATTCTAAGCAAACCAACTCCACGCAACGAGTTCCTTCTACAGCATAACAGCGCCGCCCCGCAAGTTGATTTTTAGGTTAAAACATAATTTAAGTCTAAATGCAAACGCTTAAAATCTGCTTCAGGGTTAAGCGCAAATTCCGAACCAGAGCAATCTCACCCTGCACAGCAAGCTCCTCCTAGAATTTCAAACCGAGCGCAAGCTTACAGACTAGCCCCGCAAGTAGCATCTAGAGTCTCACAGCACACAGCAGTCCTCTGACAGAACCAAGTCCTTCTTCTATCCCGACTGGTAGAAAAGGTTCTAGATCACCAGAACCTGCTAGGATTCTATCCAATCTCTGCGCGGATTTCGACTTTCTGGGCCCCGACATTCGCTAGACCCTAAAGGAAACCTCTGAGCGTTTTACAAAGCGTACCCGTAATTATCCCTAACAAGAACATGCATTCTGTTTTTTCATGTAAAAATTGAACTTTTTTATTACCTACTTTAGGTTACCACTGCATTTGAACTTTTATATTCAGAATTTAATTTTCTTTCAAAATATTAAATAATATTTAAAAAAAAGGTATTCCATGGAATAACTCGAAAAGGCGCATTCAATTGTTTTTGTGTATACGGCATCTTAATCAGCATAAAAAGTTACAATTCTTTCAGAATTCAACAAAATCTGTAACTCTAATAATAAGAAAGTTAACAATAGTGCCGATATAATTTGATACAACCTGTATAGGGTGAGTCATTTAAGTGTCACCCCTACTAGAATATACAATTTTTTTCTTAATAAGAGTTGTTTGTGGCCTGATGATTTACTTTACCCCACACTTCAAAATTTTCTGTACTGGAGTAACATCATCGATAATTTTCTTAAATGGCAACATAAACATTTTTTAAGCAGTTAGATTTGTTTTCTCATTTCAATGACATAAAACTTTTATACTTTTAGATTATAAACATTTTGAGAGAAATGTAAAAAAGCTGAATGGTGAACTTCAAATGGATTTTCCCATACTAGATATTAATACTTACCGTATTTGCAAACGTGTAACTTTTAATAATTATAACGTTGTACAGTTCACCGAGTATTAGATTTCTAAGAAAACAAGCAGCGAGAATTTGAATTTGCGACTGTTTCCGTACCATAACTCTACCCATAGAAGCAGTGACTACTGCACGAAAGCTAATTGTATTGAGGGGCCAGCCATGTATGTATTTCTTTAAATAATACACTGCATGTGGGATACCGGCAGTCCATTTTGCCCACGTGGACCGTGGGAGTTGTAGGTAATTACTTTTGGATTTACATTAGTGGTGCTTGTGTTAAAGACAAAAGATAATGCAATATAATGATTCAAACATACCCTTTCAATTACAGCTTCATTCTTCTGGTTATTCATAAAATTAAACTGCAACAGCTTGCTAGCTTTTTTCGTGAGTACATCTTTACGTATACTGCTAAATTTTCCCAAAACTATTTTAAGATGAGATCGGGAACAAATTCCCACTGCTTCAGCACATGCACTGAGTTCTTGTCCCTCATGTAACTTAACCATTTCAATGATTACATTTAATACTTCGAGTACAAGTTGCTCATTTTTGACATGGCAGGTTATAATGGCTAAGCATTTCAATAGCAAACACTTTTCTGAAGGTTTTGTAATGTATAAAACAAGCTGTTTTTTTGCTTCCAACACCAAAATCTCATTAAATTTATCATCATGGACCGACTGAATAACAAGAGTAAGAAAATCAAATATCAAATCTTCCCATTCCTTGTCATGAAAGTTGTCATAATTCTGTTCTAGGTATTTAACAAGATGGGGTATTTTGGTATCCCAAACGGGCCTAAAACACAAGAAAAACATTTTCACTTATACAAGTATGATGGAGTGACAAATTTCTTACTTATATGTGTCTGACTGGCACAGTGTAATATTCTTCAAAAAATTAAGTATAAATGTGCCTCGAAAGGCTGGAAGTGGTTGTGCAAGAAGGGCAAGGCAACGTACAAAAGCAGCTTCACAAGAATCGTGAGATTGTTTACGAGCAGCAAGATGTGTAAGACAACGGAGAAGAGTAATACAAGAATCAGAATATTCAACAGCAAGAAAACAGGTGAGAAGCAAATTCCACAAAACTGTTTCGAGTTCAATCACTGATGTGCTTAACATATACAAAGTGTTGTCTGCTGCTGTTTGGAGATCCATCAATTCTTGCTGATCGAGCTCTCCATTTTTAAGAGAAACTTGTTGCTTACAACTAAGCTTTACTATAAATTCTAAATATTTTTGTTCTCCTTGTTTGGGTAAGAAACCTTTATAAGCAAATGCAACAACTGTTTTTAGTACTGCTTTTTTAACTCTCGTGTTTTGTTCATTGAGTAAATCAGACAACACCTGGAGCAAAAATAATGAGCAATCTACATACAATAATAGTTAAGATACAAACCTGAAGAAACATATTCATTCTACTTTGAACTGCAGTTTCTGAAGAATTTGCCAAGTGTGTTAATATTAAGAGAGCTTTAATACGTTCCTTATCATTATTGTTACGAAGCTGCATAACTAAGTGATCAAGGCAATGATCTGTAAAATGCATAGCCAAGCGTTCATAGCATCGTAAAACTTCCGAATGATTTCTTAAAAGTTCAGGTTGGGCATAATCTGGAGCTATGCAAACCAGCTCTCCTAGAGCATGCAGTATAGGTGTTAGCAAAGGTTCTAACAATGTCCCATTAGTAAGTGCAGATACCTATGACATAATAAAATGTGGTAAACGAAGTCGTGAAATTAATATTTTGTATTAAAAACATTACTTGAATAACAGATCCCAAACACTGTGTAATAGGTAGAGATTCTTTCTGTTTCTTGTAGAGATTTAGAAGTACTGGAATGATTCTTTGAGTTTGCTGACCCACTTTTTCTACACTAAGTACGGAATATATGGAAGACATTGCTGTCAAAACACTTTCCACAACTTTGGGTTCTCTTGTATACAACCAGTTATTACTAAGAACATCATAAGCAGCAGCCATCTCTCCATAAAACATAACAGCAGAAATAGTAGAATCTGGTGCTTGATTTATATTCGACATGTATTCATTTATAGCATCGCTAAATCGGCCCAAAGCTATTAAGAATTGAAAACAGTTACAAATTTAAATAAACCAATTCTATTATATCTAAAATTAAACGTAATTACACTTTCCGTAACAACATACCATAAGCAACAGCACGTTTAAGATAATCAAGTTTAATCAATCCCAGTAACGGTAGTATTATTTCCAAAATATTTTTCATATATGGTACAATTCCAAAGGCATTAGAAGATGCTAGCGAACCTAGTGTATATGGTACTGTGTAATGTGGCAATACACCGACTTCGAGTTTTTTTAAAAGTCCTTCTATTACCTGTAAAAAAATGCACAACTGTGGTACCCTACAGGATGCGACAACTAAAGTGTTACAAGCTAATATCTCCAAAACCATAAAGAATTAAACAACAAAATTGTTTATGATTTTATGGGACGGATGGGACCATGTATTAGACTAATAGTGAGTTTTAAAATTTTAAGGAATGGGGGTATCTTAAAATTTTTAAATGGGATAATATATAATTTTTAATATTTTTTTAATATCTGCATCCAAATAAAGCCACCTCTTTTTATTTCAAATTCTTTGAAAAACGTTTAGTACCCCTAAAAAATAAGGCGATGAAATTCTGTAAATATTAAAAACCCGTGCAAAATTATTTTTTTTAAGTTTAAACATGTCTGCTAAAAATAAGCATCCAGAATTAGACCAAGAAAAATTTAATAAAAATGAAAAACGGTCATTTACAACCTCTAATAATTCTAATGTTGCTTTAACAACACTAATTGTTTATTTTTTAATATAATCTTTGATAATGGCATGTAAACATGTCGAAATACGTATAAGGGTAAAATAAATAAATATTGTTGAAGTAAAAAGAAGCCAGTAATGTAAAAATATTGTTGGAAATATGAAAATTGTAAATACGCTAGTTTTTCAAAATTTTGAACATATAAATAAATAAATAAATCTTTATTTAGCTATAAAGCTAACAAATAATCTACATATTCAAAAATTATTTCCAAGCCGATAGAGCTTGCAATGAACTACAAATTTTTTTGTTACTAATCTCCGAAATTTTATCGAACGCCCTCTAGGAATTTTTGAAAATATTGAAATTGATTAATTATTTATTCAAAAACGCAAACGCCAATCGTTATAAACTTTAAACAATTTGATAGCCTACTCGAAGCAGTTTATTAGGATTAATAAGAATTTTCAATCATATTAAAAATTAGAGGAAAAACGATACTTTTTAATTTCATCGCCTTTTCCGGAAGTTCTGTGATTTTAACTACGCGTATCAATAAGCTCTAATTAAAAAATAGAATTTTCATTCTTTGTATCTTTTTGATAACTCTTCAAATAACGCTTTTGTAGAGGTTTTTTGGCCCGAAGTCCGAAGCTAGGGCGGCGTTTAACCGTGCTCCTATCCTATGCGCTTAACCATGCTCCTATCCAATGCGGCTAGCCAAATTTACAGTATACAACATCGCATTACACAGGCTGAAATTACCGCTCAGGCGTTACCTTTTTTTAATTCTTTTTTTCTTGTTTCAACTTTTGTTAAAACAATGTTATTCAGTCATTTAATGTCGCGAGAATATTTAAAACGTAAAAGTATGGGAAAGTACCAGCGATCTGTTTCGCCCATTTTTAATATTACCTTTAATAATACCAGGTAAAGGGTAAACATGTCGAAATAGGTATATGGTTAAAATAAATAATTATTGTTGAAGTTATAAAGTATTTTATTTAATAGCAACATGAATTTCTATTAATAAACCCATGATAAATAGTAATTACTTACCACGACCTTTGATTATTTGAGCTGATAATGATTGAGATAACTTATTAAATATCTACACAATCATGAACTTAATGCAAAGTTGATTAATATATTTAACATGCGGTCAAGCAACTATTTACATACTTGAATGCAATGTTTTCCTCCAAGGGCAACAAGAACTCCTGATGCAGGTATTTGCACCACAGGTTCGTATGCGATATTCTGGGTCATGATTTCCATAGCAAAGTCAATAAGCATAATAATAGTATCTCCATCAATTTCCACAATGTACTCTTGGCAAATATGTTCCATAGTTTTCAACACCTCTGAGAGGTGTTCTTTGCTTAGCTTACCATTACGCTTGCAGAACTGGCAACACACATTTAATACATCGTTCGGATGTTTTTTAGCTATTTTGCGTAGTGCTGCATTTACACTTTCTGATACCATTAAATTCTTGTCTGCAGCTGAATCCAGCAATATGTCAATAACCGCTAAAAAATAATATTGCTATTTAATAATTTTTCAATGCAATTAAAATGCGATTTAAATAAAATAATTAATAAAATGTGATTACCTTGGATTTGCGGTTTGGCTAGTTCTTTTACGTCCATTTTCTGTTCTCGTAGTTTTACACGTTTGCAATTAGCCAATTACGTACATTTCACGATTTTAAAAAATAACTTTTTTTGTATTATCATGATGCGACAACAAACCACCTGACTACTGACAGCACAAAACACCTTACATCTGACAGTGACTGTGACAGTTGTCACTTGACGTGTTATACTAAAGCTAGCAGCAGACGTAATTACTGCTTACTAAAGCAGACAACATACGATACGTTATTACAAACAACATAAACCATCCATTGGTAATTACTTTCCTATACCTTTGGTATAGGTAAGTACTGATTTCAGGAAAATTTTCGAAATTGAGTTTTTTACGAAAATACAAGCTTTGGGGTTCAAGAGACCCAAAAAACTGGTTAAACAATTGTCTGTGGGTTGGTGCGTGTGTGTGTGTGTGTGTGTGAAGCCTCTAAGGCGAAAGTACTGGACCGATTTTAATGAAATTTCAAATAAAGAGGTATACTGAAAATTGCAGTTCTAGTTAAGCTTTTCAAAAAAAACGAAAACGAAAGTTAAACGTGTTTTTTGGTAGCGGTTTTTTCCAAAACAAAATTTTAGAAACTTGAGCACAGGATCTGAGAAACTCACTTAAGGCAAATCGAAAACTTTTTTACCGAAACTTTTAACAAACTTTAGCTTCAAAATGGCGGCCGCTACTTTTTAAAATCTCGACTTTAACGCCTATTTACTCGAAAATTAGTTATCTGATCAGGATTAACTACAACTTGTTTGAGAGCCCTTTGTGCGTAGTATATGATAAAACAAAATTAATTTCGAAAATTTTGGCGATTGCAATAGCGGTTCTCCATAATTTTGAAATGTTTCAAAACATATTTTTCAAAAAACTTTGTAGGCTGCTACAACCGAAGATTGGCTACAATTTTATGTTTTGCTGAACGATATAGTTTCTCTATGGCGCTTTCCATAAATTTTTGAAAAACGAAAATAAGTACCCCTTTATTTATTAAACAGAGTCCAATAATAAGATACGTTTATACTTGGTGAAGTTACTGTAGAACACGTAAATTCAAAATATTTGTAATTTTAAAACAATTCTCACAAAATAAATTTTAGACTTGGGACAAATTAGAATCCGAGTAGGTATGATTGATTACTAAGGCATTATTTTTGCTTACGTCACAAACTGACTGATCTGTAATAAAGGTTGCAGTGTAGATAGAACTGAGGATTGTCTATACAGGCTGAGTCAAGCTATACGCCTTTTTTTTTAGTGAGTTTATTATTAGGAATTTATTAAAAATTTTTGGTTTGCATATGTTTCGAAGGGTGCTTTACAACCTAGCGCAGTCAGTTTTTTGATTGGACGTCAAATGTCAAAATTGCGATTTTCAACTGTTTATTTTTAAATGGAATGGTACGACTTTTTTTGGCTTAAACGATGCTGTATGATGTTTACAATATGATCCTTACTGAATTTTTGCACAATTTTTACGATTCAGCCGTAAAATAAGCATTCATTATCTAGTCTAGTAGGCCGGTACGTACGCACGCGTCACCATGTTTTTGCGTAAAATAAGTAAACTTTTGATGAAACAATTGCTTGTAAGTAAACATTTCTACTTCTTCGAGTTTCTGGTTGAATAAAAACTAATTAGTTTTTTATTTAAATTTTGTTTAGTTTATAGTCTTATAGTTTTCATTCGATGTTATCCTAATATTGAAGTAACTATTATTTAATGTAATCTAAATACCTGAGTTTCTGTTTTTTATGTTTATTAAAATAATGATTTCACTATGCATACTGACAACCATTAAATCGTTTTGTGCAAATACATCATAGATCTCGGCCTACTATACTAACATAATAAATGCATATTTTACGGCTGAATCGTGAAAAAATTCAGTAAGGATCATATTGTAAACATTATCCAGCATCGTTTAAGCCAAAAAAAGTCGTACCCTTCCATTTAAAAATAAACAGTTGAAAATCGCTATTTTGACATTTGACGTCCAATCAAAAAACTGACTGCGCCAGGTAGTAGAGCACCCTTCGAAACATATGCACACCATTAATTTTTTATAAATTCCTAATAATAAACTCACTAAAATAAAAGGCGTATAGCTTGACTCAGCCTGTATAGCTTGTTTTCTTAGAAGTTTAACAGACGGTGAACTGTACAACGTTATGATTATTAAAAGTTCCACTTTTGCACATACGGTAATTATACGAGGCATATATTCACAAACTAAGCTCCGACTGGTCATAAAAACTACAAAATTTTTTTGTTTCAATTTTTTTATTAATGTTTGCTTAAATGTATCTTAAACTACTTGTCAATATAATCGCCATTTAAATTTAAACATTTATCGTAGCGTGACACAATCTTTTGTATACCACTATCTGTGAAATTTGCATCCAACTTTTTCATCCAATCTTTAATTACTGTTTTTAGTTCATTATCGGTGTTGTATCGCTGGCCTGCTAAAAATTTCTTAAGGTGAAGAAAGAGATGAAAATCACTAGGTGCAAGATCGGGACTGTAGGGTGGCTGATCAAAAATTTTCCATTTAAAATTTTCCAAGAGTTGTCGTGTGAGAGCGGCTGTGTGTGGTCGTGCGTCGTCCTGCCTTCGTTAAACTGTCTGCCCAACCTTCTTACCATTCCTTCACTAATTGCATTTTCACCATATACTTCACAAATTTGCCGAAAAGTTTCTGCGGGCCGAAAATTTTTTGCATTCAAAAATTTAATCACGGACCGTATCTCACATACTGGATGGATTTTGTTCGTTTTGACACAACGTGACAAGTCTACCCTTTACGACATACGAATCATTTGTCTTCCAGGGCCTTCTTATTTAGCAATGAAGCTTTCCTGGCCAGATTTGTCTCAATCTTAATATCTAGTATGGAAAGCCTATTGAAAGTGAACACTTCAGTTTTCTTAATATTAAAATGCACAGAAATAATTAAATTTTTAAATAAACCTAACAGCTATAATATTAAACATGTGGTTTCATTTATATACCAACAGTTTTACAAAAAGGTTAAAGATTCTTTTAGGTAGGTAGTTAGTATTTTTTTTTAGAGAAATTTGTTTTCCATTTTTATTACTTGTTATAAAAAAAAAATTTAATTCAGGAGATACCATACTGCAACTTAATTTGGACTTTTTTTAATAGATATAGACGCTTGTGGTCTTTTTTTAGTAAACCTACTAAAAAATGACAAAGTATCAATTAATTTCTACTGTTAATAATATTATTGTTATGACTAACGCGCCTTTACATTCTGTGCAGCAATGCATTACCCACCAATTGTCTTTCTGTGTAATCTGTTATTTACTAAAAGTATTTTGTGTCAGGCGTTGTTTGAATTATGTCACAAATGGTTTATTCGCAAATTACGTTTATGTTTAATAAAAATAATTGTTCAGCAATTGACATTCCATACAAAATTGGAAATAAAACATTTGGGACAAGCAACACCGTTTTGTGTGCGCTTGCAATGTGTTTGATTAAAAACAATTAATTCAAAGTATAGCCAATTTTAATCAAATTATAATCGAGCATTTTATTAGCCAAAAAGGAAAGCAGATAGACCCGATTTATAAAACCGTAAGCTAAGTATGTTTTTGTACAATTTTTCAGATTTGTAGTTACTAAACTTACGTGTTATTTATTTCTAATTTATTGTATGAAATAATCCTTTAAAACATATTATTTAAATTTAACTATTTTCTGATTACAAAAAAATTGCTTCCACTGCTACAAAAAAGTTCACCAGCCACCACTGCTGGTAGCCCCCGAAAAAGTTAGTATTTTCTATTTTAATTTCTAATAACTGCATCTACCACAGAAATCTGTAGCATCTACAGATTCACCACCATTCGGTTTTTCGAAACTATCTTTCTTATAAAACCTTCATACCAGCTTTTGAAATAAAATACACACAATGTCATTTAAAGGAAGCAGTTTGTATTTTTAAAATATTTGTTCAAAATGAAACTTCGTTACCCGAGAGATACTTATAACGTGCTCTACGCGAAAAGCTGTAATCATCTACTCATGGTCTACATGACACTAGTAGTAGGTTGGGGTGGTGGAGATCATTGTGATATAATATCAAGAAATCAAAAAAAAACTGATCCTCACCGGGCTGTGGAATGAAAAGTCACGTCTTTACTAGGCTAAGGGAATGTTTATAATGTCAATTTCAGATTAAGTTTTAATTATTATCTGACATAAACATTCCCTTAGTCTAGCAAAGACGTGACTTTTCATTCCACAGCCCGCTGAGGATCAGTTCTTTTTGGATCTCTTGATATATTAATACTTAGGTAGTTAGGAGGAAGGTCAGTAATGGTTCATTCAGTCATTTGTGCTACAGAAAAATGTGTAAAAGAACTAAAGAAAGCTGTACTAGAAACTGAAGATGGATGTAGGTAACCTTAGAAGAAATCGAATTTGCATTCGTCCACTAAGACAATAGGTGGAAGAAGAAAATAAAGTGATTAATGATGGACTTATTAAGCCAGTAATTAACAATAATAAAGAGAATGCAAATGAACTAAATGTGTTAAAGAATGCTGAAAATAAAATAATTAATGCTAGTGCAAGTTGGTCAAGATCTACAAAATTGTTAATTTGGTTTGAACACTATGTTCTTTACTCTTTAGTTATCAAGCGGAGCATGTGATACCAGGTGATCGAAAAAAAAATGATTCAGAGCAGGCCATGACCGAAGTGTTAAAGTTAGCAATACTTAATATAAGCCAATTGTCAAATGTTGACAACTGTAAAAATTTTTGGTTAGATACATTTAACTTGCATTTAATTTTTACAGCTGTCAACATTTGACAATTGGCTTATATTAAGTATTGCCAACTTTAACACTTGGGTCATGGCCTGCTCTGAATCATTTTTTTTTTACGATCACCCGGTATAATAAAACATAAGTACATAACATAAGCACACCTGTTGTTAGGAGTTTATTGATAATTTTGTTTAGGTTAGATTTGGATACACATGTTATAGTTATTTAAGTATCAAGGAATGTAAGGACGTAATAACATCCGAGGTAGGCGAATACGAGCTGAGGCGGAGCCGAAGCTTGTCGCCTGCCGAGGATGTTATTAGTTGATACGTTCCGCGTTACTTATTACATTTTTCACGCTACCGGAAATGTAAGTAGGCCTACAGTTAGAAATTTAATCATATTTTTAAAAGTTCGTTTTGACAGTTGTCATCAGAATTATTTTTTAAAAGCCCCATTATTCTAAGTTGTCTGTGCTTGTTACAATATCAACGAACAGTTAAAATCAAAATTATTTTCCTAGGAATGTAAGTGACACTATTAAGTTCCGTTGTCAAGGGTAACTAGTACACGAATGTTATCAGCCATTTACGATCCCTGTAGCTATGGATGTAAGGCCTACTTACATTGCCGGTAGCGTGAAAAATATGTTATTTACTAACCAATGTATTACTCGAATAAAACTAAATAATAACACAAAGGTGTTATATTACAGCCATGGTAACTACTTATTTTGGTGCAACAATAGAGAAACCACATAAATTGCTTCACTATAGTCCTGTTGAACAACCAATAATGCACAGGCGTTGCTATTGTTAGAAAAAATTTGTTAGAATAAATTTATATAGTTTTTGGTTTACCCCAAGAGATGCCACAGGCATTAAGTAAATCATCTGATTTTGCACTTGTATAAATATATCTGTTTTAATAACTTTTTATCTGTAGAAATTAAAAGAAAAAACAAAAAACATCAGAAAATTGTTGAAAATAAAACAAATAAATGCGTGAATTTTTAGTCAAAAAATAATTTTATTATGTAATAACCAAAATATAATACATTTTGTTTGACAACTTAAATTGCACCTACAGTACTTGAATCATTAATACAAAGAAAAAGTAGGTTTATGCAGAGATTAAAACCTGTACTACTTATTTGAGGAAGCATAAATTATGTATATTTACATCTACATTACAATAAAATGCCATATATTTTAAGTGACGTTTCATTTGCCAAGTACATACAGGGTCCACAAAAGTCGTCCCCAATAAGAATAACTTCTTTTTTACAGTTTTATGATAAAATGTTATTCTCTATTTAAAAAAAACGCTTCGCTAGTAAATGTTTAACAGGTTTTCTATAACGTAGCCCATTTTTAAAAAACTATGTAGAAAGTAGACAAAATAATAAAGAATGCAAAAAACAGTATACATTTTAATCTATCGCATATTCGTTGTCATACTTTTACAAGTTCTTTTAATATCAATCACTGATCCTGTTTAATTAATTTATTTTTTATTTTTATTATAGTTTGTTCAGACAACATTCATAAACTTGAGAACTGAATAAAATCAGCGCACTTTAGTGTCGCAATCAGGCCCGTATCCGGGGGTGGCCAGGTAGAGCTCAGTCCTACATTCGACGTTATCAAGCCCCACACGGAAAAATGCTCATAACATTGCTTAACAGAAGATTGACAAAAAATCAATTTCAAACTAATTAAAAGTAATATATCTAATTGATAATAAATTAATAAAAATAATAATTATCTCAGGACCACGAAAATAAATATTTCTAAGCGTTACTTCTTAATAAATATAGGTAATAAATAAATCTCGTCGGCTTATCGCGACAAGGGTGGCCGACGCATGACGCATTGGCTAGACAAACAGAGGGTACGCTTTAGTGGTGAACGTGCTTGTAGAATTTTGTATAAACTATACTAAGGTATACATAAAAACTTGCAATTTTAAATATCAAATATTATATGCATAATAATATTGCTTCATCTAGTACAACTATAGCCCCCACTCCTATTTCTGATTCCTGGCTACAGGCCTGGTTGCAATCAAAATATGTACAAAAAAAAATTGAAGTTAGAGTTGCTTAGAATATGGAGTATTCAGAAAATTAAATTCGAGTATTTGGGTTTTGAGAAAATCGGCGTTTTTTTTTTATAATGAATCACATTTTCTCATAAAACTGTAAATAAACAAGTTTTCCTATTGGGGACCACATCTGTTGACACACCTATTGCTAAAAATGTCAAAAGTATTAAATTGCAAGTATTTTTAGAATATAAATGTTTGGAATATCAAAAATGCATGAAGAAACTTGTGCCCAAATTTGCTTATATAACTCACAGATAATCAATCTTTCTATTCTACAAAAAGTATGTGTCCTGCACAAACCAACTGCAATACTAAAAAAATAATACGTTTATGTCCGTTTAAAATAGTATGATTGTCAATAGAAAAAACATGGTAATCTACAATCTTAATTTTTCAGTCCAAATTGTATTTCTGATATGTTAATTATTAAAAAGTCCTTTAAAAAAAAACTGTGAATATCTTCATACGAAATATACACTCATTATATCATCACTAGAAGAAACCAAGTTTTGTAAAATTTTGTATGTCGTCATATTTCAAAATACTTTTAAAGTCCCGTACTTGTAATATCATATTTAACAAACAAATAACATAGTTATACTTAGGAACGACATACAGAGTAAGTAGATCACAGCGCAGTACCAATATTGGGAGAAGCATATATTTCTGCCCACACAGGACAGTGAGTGGAGACTGGACCACCCCAATTCCAACCCCAAGGTATGGCGAGGTGTGTAAGACCCTGTCGAACGACACCCCACACGCCTGTGAGTTGTGAGTGACCACCCTTATTTGTCAAAATATTGTCAGAAAAACGACAATTTAAACTTGACTTTACACTCAAACAGTTAGTATTAATAGTAATTGGGAGAACAGCTTGCAAGCCAGCAATTTCTCCAGAATCTTCACTTATTTTTTTAAATATGCTGGTAAAGTCTCCCATCACAAAGAGTGTACTTTCCTCATTACCAATAGCTTGTTTAAGTTTCTGCTCCAAGTTATTCAATTCATTAGAAGGTAGATGAACATTTAAAAGTGACAATTCAATATTTTCAACCCTGAACTCTGCCAGTGCCACTTGCCAATCGTCTACATTTGTTTGACCTAGTGAACTCAATCCCACACCTATGCCTAAAAATTGATAACAGTAAAAAATCGTGAATAGATTACAAGGTTATCATTATTACTTCCACTGCGAGAATCATACAGGAACCCCAACTGTGAGCGAGGTATATCAGACATACAGAACGTCCACTGTCTGCTGTTGTTTTTCCATTCCGCTACTCGTCGTAAATGTGGTTTATTTAAGGCTTCACATATTAATTTTAAAGCTTCGACATCTTGAATTTCTTGCACTGCTAATATAGACCACCTGGAAAGAAAATAATAATTTTTAAAGCTATTCATTTGGAAAAACGTAAAGTTTTTCAAAATATACTTCATAAATAAATATATAAATTATTGCAAGAAAATTCAAAAATAAAAACAGGCATTAAAAATGAGCGAAACACTTCGCCTGGACTTTCCTATACTTATAAATTAACATTGTTTAATATTTTCCAACACTTTTGATATACACCTGTCTAGAAACGCAAAAGCAGTGTTTTAAAAAAAACTATAAAATAAAAAATTTCAAAATTTTGGAGTGATGTCATTGCGATCGTTTTTATATTTTCAAAATTAATGATATTTCATGGTATAGTACCCTTGAAGGGCTACCAAACAAGATGTAGTTGATTCCAATCAGATAACTGGTTTTTGAGTAAATGGGCGTTAAAGTCGAAATTTTCAAAAATTCGTAGCGGCCGCCATGTTAAAGCTAGAGAGTTCGGTAAAAAAACGTTTGATTTGTCCTAAGGCCTTCTTTAATCTCCACCATTAAAATTTCCAAAATTCCGTTTCTGAAAAAAATGCTACCAAAAAAACATGTCTAACTTCCGCTTCCGGTTTCGGATTCTTTTTAAAAGCTTATTTTGTCGATGAATTTTTGATATACCTCCTCATTCCAAAGCACATCGAAATCGGTCCAGCCGTTCCGGAGATATGAGCGTTACCCACACACACACACACCCACAGACAGACATTTTTTAAAAACCACTTTTTTAGGATCCTGGAAGCCCAAAACATGTATTTCCGTCAAAATCTCTATTTTGAAAATTTGCATGAAATCAATACTTCCCTATACTGAAAGTATAGGAAAGTAAAAAATAATAGGCATGATTTCACATTTTTTTTATCATCAATCTGTGTCAATTTTGTGCAACGATATAATTGTTAATCAATTAATTATAATTTACTGTGCACTATAAAAGAAAGAATCAATAGAAGTAATCTTTGGTCTTGGATCTCTGTAATTATAAGAGATACAAAAACGTTTAAGGTCAGGCAAGCCAGCAGGTACTCTCATTCACGGCATATAGATGCCAATGTTTTACATCGTTTTACACCAAATTCAACATGGAGTTGAAAACTCCCATGCAGAATAAATGGCACTAGTAAAAATGTAAAGGCAGATATTTTAGAAATTTTGTTAGCAATTAAATAAACGTGAAATAAACATACACAGCATATGCAATTATTTATTCTTACTCCGCCATAATGAATCATCTACTTGTATGACAAAAACAGAATGGACTGATAAACAAATTAAGAGAAATAGGTATACTGTGTATTAGTGTATTATTGAAAATTTATCTAAAACACATTTCGATGCCGATCAACTATTTTAAAATAGATTTTTAAATTATATGTACAACTAACAAAAACATATGTAGTTTAAAATATTAATCCTTTCATAGAGAAAAACAGAAACATAGATAACTGTAAAAAAACACGTTTTGGGGGTCAAGGAACACAAAAATAGACAGATAGCACGGTTTTGATAACATTTTAAATGGAGGTAGGTATATCAAAAATTCTTAACAATATAAATATTAGAGTGATACTGACACTTAAAGTAAGCAATGCTTACAACCAAAAGAGTGTGCTAGCGTCTAGTCATCTACACCAAAGTGGCTGAAGTTTAATACTCAAACAATGTACAGAACGAATATTTAAAAAAAAATATTTATAAAAATTTCTTTAAAAAATGAAATATCTCAGGTCATGCCAAAATGTCTTAAATACATGAAAAAAAATGGTAGCATAAAATGGAATATTTTCAAGATTATTTATTGTACAGTTGTCAGGAGCAGCATTTTTATATTTGGCTTCCGTCACCTTTAATTAGATGAAAGTGGCCATGTAGGATGCATTCTCAGAATAGATTCAGAATCTAACAACAATTTAAAAAGTTCCCATAAACGTGAGCTCAGAAAACCTACTCTACAGACTCACAGTCACCAGAAGATGGTAGAATCAAATTACTTTCTTGTCGATAACGTTTGCAGTAGTTACACTACAATTTTGAAATTCTATATTTAAACATTACTCATTTAGCTTAATATTTCTACATATTTTTGTTTTAATAAGTACACCAAAAGTGTTTAAACTGGGGGGGGGGGGGGGGGGGGGGTATGTAGTATATTCTTCTAATTATTTTATATCTTTTACAATGGATATAAGATTTTATTCTCCATACAAGAACACACAAACAAGGTACATTCTTGAAAGTTGCTAAATCTAAGGTTTTCAAGATAATTCAATTTGTGTGAAAAATTAAGTTGCCATGGAGGTCTGAGTGCTTCCTGAAGATGCTAAAATAGTTCTTACAAACTGAGAAGATAAGTTCTACACATCAAAGCAATAAAAAGTGTCCCTATAAACATAGGTCTGCGAACACTTTCTTATGTTGTTATATCCTCCGGAAGAAGCAACAGTCTGAATCAGAAAACATACACAGTCTGAATTGTTGAAACATATCCCACTTCCAGGGGCTGTAACTCTGTAACGAAGCTTTTCCAGTCCTACATTAATAGGAACTTTTTTCATTGTTTTGATGTGACCTTTAAAGTTTGTATCTTTACCTTAAGAAAACACTCAGACCTTCACGGTAACTTTGTTTTTCAGAAAAATTTAATTCTTTCAAAAACTGTTGAATTTAGCGACTTTCGACAAGTGGTACCTTCTTTGTGTGTTTTTGTATGGAGAATAAGATTTTCCAAAAATTCAAAAACTGTAAAGATCTAAAATATTTAAAAGCAAGTAGATATTACGTGACCCCCCATATGAGACATCTCTAGTGCACTTATTAAAAAAAAAATCAGAGCAAAATGAGTAATGTTTACAGATAAATTTTCAAAATTTTAGTGCAACTACTGAGAGAGATATCAACAAAAAAGTAATTAGACTGTTCCATATTCAGGAAGCTGTAACTCCGTAAGGAAGCGTTTCAAAACCCATCTTTATACAACATTTCTTATGGTTTCCAGATTTTGAGTACATCCTGAAAGAGCGTCTCACATGTTATGAATCACCCTGAATACAAGGGAAAAACTATAAAAGTGGAATTTCTTTTAACGTAACATATCTTTGAAAACGTTGTAAATCTACAATTATTAATAATTTTCATTAATACATAAAAGAGAATCTGCCCATTTTCAAATAAATACCACTGTGCTTAACTGTAATAATAGAGGATGCTAAACTATCTAATTGTGCAGCGACATTTAATAGTCTTAAATATTTTGTTTAAAATTCATCATTAGAATTTTAAAAGAACGGAAGGTAACATTAAGTCATATCAAGTAAATTCCCACATAGTGCTTCTCTCGGATAGTTAAGTAAAATAATATAATTTGCTACTGGCATCAAGCTAGTTTTACTTAGAAAATGAGGTGGAAATGTGAAATAATACACACATCCGTATAACATCTATTACCCACTAATAACAAGATAGAACAATTCTATTAATTTTTCTCTTACAGTACAGGATGAAAGTACTCACCTATTTTCTAAAATAGTACGACATATAACTTCTCTGACACCTAAATTTTGTGCTTTATCTAATGTGAGATTTTGTAAATTCCATGATGCAATTCGTAGTGCCTTCTCTCCATTTCGCTCATAGCAAAATTCTTCTTCTGGTATGGGACGATACGAATAAGCAGATAATAACTCGAATATATCACTGATGGAAGATGCAGGTAGACCGTTGCTTAACGAAAATTTTATAGGTGCACTTGGTGATTTTCGATGATTAATGGGGGTGTGAATTCCTCCATTACTGATTCCTCCATTGATAGGTATTAATTCACTAACAGGTCTCTTTGGTTCATCAGGTTTACTAATTGTTAAATAAGGACGTACATTACTAAGGAGCATATTATCTATACCTTTGACTTTAATAATATCATCTAATTGTTTAAACGATCCTTTTTTGGTACGATAGTCTACAATGTTAGCAGCAAGCTCTTGGCTTAATCCATGTACACACTGTAACTCAAACACATTAGCTCGGTTAACATCAACAAGTTTGTTAGTCCGATAATTAACACGCGAATCTAAACTATCAAGGCTTTGGGCTCTTGAAGAACTGCAACTTTGATTTCTCCGTCTGTTTACACATATTTCAGGTCGAATTTGGTCAAGTTTCTCAGCACCAATTCCTTTAACTAGAGCTAAATCTTCTACCTTCTTGAAGCGTCCTATGGCTTTGCGATGTTCTACAATGTTACGTGCAATCGTTCTGCTAATACCCGGTAAAGTCATAAGTTCTTCTTCAGTAGCAAGGTTTACATTCAGCAGTTCCACCTTTTGATCATCATCTGTCATGGTAAATGTTGCACTTAGGTTGAGTTTGGAAGATCTTCGAGTAAAAGGTGACCGCAGAGACTTCCTGCCAATTCTTCTCGGCATGTTGATGTTAGAATGATTCTGCCCCATTGTGGCTATAGCAAGTTATATATTCAATAGACTGTGTAATCATTGATTGATAAATTATAATCTACCTGTTACTATCTAACAACCACCTGCAGCTGTCTCCGCTCATCACCTTTGCCCCATGACACAAACATTGTTAATTTTAAAACATTGTTGCCAAACGAACGACCTTGGGAGTTGGAACAATCCAAACACAGTGGCGTAACTACAACGGAAATATTGGATGTACAAAGTATGTTTAATTGAAAACCAAAAATTTAAATCCATTGTCACGTACTGAGAAAATAAAAACTACTTCTCTAAGACCTGGTAAGGATGCTTCTCGAATGAGGAAACGACGGAAGATGAAAGACGGAAACGCTTAGAAAAAAATAGATTTTGAGGAGTTCCCTGGTGTATCTTCGAAGTTCAAGGTCCAATACCAATGAAATTAAAATGGGACCACCTTGGAACTATACTGAACCCAACGCAAAAAGAATCATTAAAATCGGTTCATAAACAAAAAGTTATGCCCGAACATACATAAAAAAAAAAATAAAAAATAAATAAAAACATATATACAGACGAATTGAGAACCTCCTCCTTTTTTTGAAGTCGGTTAAAAATAATTAAAATTTTTTGAGGAAATTCATGAATGTAATAAAATACTTAAGCATATATCTTAACAATTTTGTAATTGCGACATTTAACAAAAAAAAGCAAACTCCTTTTGATAATGCTTATCGAATTTTTAATTTATCGTTTATTTTTATTAAAATAAGGAATCAGGACCCTAACATAAAAGTTTATAGTTACACCCATGTCTAAAGATATATCTCTCTTCTGGCTCTTTTTACCAAAATTCTATCTACGTCTAACGTGCGTCTGACTCAAAGAGGATGAAAATAACCTCCGTGGTCTACGAATCCTAAAATAGAAACAATTGTGGTTAACATTTAATTAAATTAAAAGTATAACTTTTTAAGGTTGCATTTTTATAAACTCATAAAGGAATATCCTGTTGGCATACTGCTGTAGCTACTGAATATGAAAAATTAATAATATTAAAATAGCAATAAAAATGGGCGAAAAAGGTCGGTTACTTTCCCATATTGTTTAAATTTTGAGTAGTCTCGCCCCAATAAACGATTTAAATTTACATCACCAGGTACAAGGGATCTAGGACACTTCGCCCAAGGATCACAGCGCCCAACGCTATAAAAAGCCCGCAATGCCCAAATAATGTCCGCAATGCCCAAATAATGTCCGCAATGCCCAAATAATGTCCACAATGCCCAATGGCTGGAAAGAGAAACATCGCCCACGACGGCCACAAAGCCCAACAATAGCTAGAGACAGAATGCCCAATGTGCCCATAACGCCCAATTATTCAGGAAGGCCATAATGACCAGTATGACCATAACGCCCAAACTGCTACAGGTCCATAAAGACCACTGTGGTCACAACGCCCAATTATTTTATAGACCCATAACGCTCAAAAAAAGCCCATATAAATATTATGACAATTTGTATTGATTGAATATTTTTTTTGAGTAGGTAATCGAACATTAAAGTCAAAATTTTGAAAAATTCGTAGCGGCCTTCATTTTAAAGATACAGCATTCGGAAAAAACATTTGATTTGCCTTTAAATGCGGTACAACGCTATGTATTATAAAGTTCAAAAAATGTTTAGAAAAAAATCTCTATCAAAAAACATATCTACTGTCCGTTTTCGGTTCCGGTTCCAATTAAAAACTTTCCGCAGAACTACCTGCAACTAAAACACTTCTACATACCAAATCTGATAAAAATCGAATAAGGGATTTCGGAGATATATGGTAACGAACGCACCCACCCATAGACAGACATTTTTTTAAACTATTTTTTTGGGTTCCTTGGACCCCAAAACGCCCACTTCCGTTAAAATCTGAAATTCTAAACTTTGCACGAAAATGATAACTTTCCATACCTCAGTAGAAGTATGGGAAAGTAAAAAGGTAACGCCCCAGCAGATTTGAACCTGCGACAGCATATGCAATACGATATCGCGTACCGTATAAAAATAGTGCTACAATAATTTCGGATAGTCGCATAGAATAAGAGCACGGTAACCGATTAGATGTGCTTCGAACTTCGGACATAAACCGCTATAAAAGCTTCATTTGAAGAGTTATCAAAAATATGCAAAGAATA
The DNA here is from genome assembly GCA_958336395.1 of Ctenicera cuprea. Lineage (NCBI taxonomy): Eukaryota > Metazoa > Arthropoda > Insecta > Coleoptera > Elateridae > Ctenicera > Ctenicera cuprea. The sequence goes on along the minus strand of OY284487.1, from coordinate 37,893,122 downwards.
AAAAATTTATTTTTTAACTAGAGCTAATTAACAGACGCGCCTAGGCGTAGTTAAAACCACTAACTTCCGGAAAACGCGTTGCTGATATTAAAAAGCATCTTTTTAACAACTTCTTTGAGTTTCTGGCCCCAAAACGTGTATTTCCGTGAAAATCTCAAATTCAAAAATTGCATGAAATTATAACGTTCCTTACTTCAGCAAAAATAGAAGTATGGGAAAGTAAAATGTTGGAAACAGGTAAGAGAGGTTTGGCAACAGTGTGAGATATTTTTACGCGTTTTAAATATAAAAGTAATTTCATCATCATCATCATCATCTGGCATGGAGCTGACACGAGGGTCGATCCTGGATTACGCCAGGCCCACCCCATGCCAGTAAGGTGGGTAGGAATTTATGTGATAGGTGGGATCGGGTGGGGTGTTGAGCCGCGTTAGCATGTCTGCAATGCATACCGCAAGACACCGCTGCTGCAACACAGGGTAGTTAGTAGGCTACGCATCAATGGGGTTTTTGAGTACGCAACCAAGACCGTTATGCGATTATGCATTTTAACTTAATAAACTTTGGTATCAAAGTTTCACATTGTTCTTATTTCACACGTATCTATTGTTCTAAGATTACAAGTTGAAAATATCTTAATTTCCTAATAACTAATAAACTACTTAATATTACGTATCGTCCGGGTGGTATTGCTACCCACAAATATCCTACAAATATCTTAATTTCCTAATGACTAATAAGCTGCTTAATATTTACCCCAAAACTTATTTAAACTTTATTGTCACTTAATTGTAAAGTTCCCGCAGCTCGATTATACTTCCTTCTTTTCTAAATTTCCCCTCTGCAGTTGACCAGTATTTATTCGTCGTTTTCTTTCCCCCTGGTGCGTACTTGTGTTCCTCTTACTTTGTTTTCCCCTTATTCACCGTCTTTCTGCCTCCTCTTCTCCGTTTGCCTGTTCTTCTTCAATCGATTCTTGATCCGATTCTTCCATTATTGCATAGATTCCTCTTGTCTCTCTTCGTATATCTTCTTTTCTTCTTGCCCATTCCTCCCATATCTGCTGAGGTATGCCGGTGTTTTGGATGTCCCGTTCCAATGATGTGTTCCACGTATAGCATGGTCTTCCGATCTTCTTTTCTTCTGTTTGCATGGCATAAGCCTGCTGGAGAGGATGGTTGGCATGTCTTCTCAGAATATGTGCCCAATATTTAATTCTTGATGTAGTGAGTCGTTTGGTTATTGTTTTCCCTTCTAGAATTTCATGTGCCGCTGAATTGTTTTCTTCCCCCGCGTTTAGTTGGAGTAGTTTGAGTATTCGGTGCATGTGCTAGGTGGTCGTAGAGCGGAGCCAAGTTTCTTACATTTTCCTCCAGTTGCAATTGGAAATTTTGTGGGTTTTCTCTGATGTGTGACACGATTTTTTTCCTTAAGATGAAAGCTTCTTGTTTGAGCTGTTCTCGCGTCGCCGTAACATTCGCGTTCTGGTCTGCTATTGAGGTGAATAAACAATTTCCATCTCCTGGGATTTTCCGCACTGTCAATTTGTGTCTGTCCGTATATACTGTTTCCTGTTCCATGGTAGGTACTGTGCTGCTTCTGATGATTTCCGTTGGTTTGCTGGTGTGTGCACTTCCGTTTATATTTGCGCCGTTAGATTATATATACATATAACCTATACCTATATACATACATACATACCTACACCTTACACATTATACTATGCTAGTATCATTAATTAATTAACTCCATAATCAAATAAAATTTACATTGGAAAACTACGTTTAACAGAGTATTTTAAAATTTTTATTTAAAGTTTTTATTCCTGTGTTAACCCTCGGTTTGAAATTCAATAGGTCCGGCTTATTTTAAATAGCTTGTTTAAATTGTAAACGGTTCTTTCTCCCCTGCTACATAAAAAGCCCTTTGTTAGAAGTTTACTAGGTACCTGCTCACGACCCTTGTGCTTGGCCACCCTATTCCCGGAATTTGTTTGGGTTCTTGGCTGCGGTGTTTAGCAAGAATCGACCCTATTGCAAAGCTAATGAAATAAGATAAAATAAAGCTCCTACTTTTTACAATTAATTTGCTGTTTAATATCTATGCCCCCCTGATCTACCACTATGCTGGAGGAATTCTATATGTTTTCTACAAGGTATTAATTTTTACTTGCCTATTCTATCTTATTGAGTATGTACTTATCTTTTTAGTAGTTGCTGGTTAACCGGCTTTCTTTCACCTGTTGTTAGATGAGCAGGTAATCCAGGTGTTCCACCTCTCCTTTCCGGTATTTCTTGCCTCTTTGTTGGATTGTCCCTGAGCACTGGCGCACTAAACACTCAAAGCACAAATGCACCTGCTTTGCTCTGGCCGAACAAAGGATCTTCGTGACGCGCTATGCTTTTACCTGTTTTACCTGTTACTTTGGGCCACAGGTATCAATTCACGAACCCTGCTTTTGATGTTCACTATAGGATCGAATCGAATTGCACTAAAAAACCGTTTTAAACGGCGAAAACCCTCGCTTTTACTTTTAGAAACCAGAGCTGCGCTGTTGCACGTCTGTCCTCGGCCGATGTTCAAACTGAACTCCGTTTTAAATATAAAAGTAATTTGTAACAAATTTTCCTACATGTTAGGGATACATTTATCTTGGTGTATAATTTTCTTTATGTTTTAAGTATTCGGTGGTATGACTTTGTATTGTAGCTTTTAAATGTAAGTTTTGTCTTAATAAATTCACGTAATATTCCACTGGCGTAACTAATTGAGAATTTGGGTCAAGATACGACTCCGGCCAAGGGGTGCAGGATACATAAATAACCCGGCTTAAGTAAGGGGCGTAAACGCATGTGCTCTGAACTGGGGTAGATCGGCGGATTGGTTTTGCATGTAGAGTGGTTTAGCATGCTTTTGTTTTGCTCTGCATGGAATCTGTGTGATTTATCTGTAAAATAATCTAGTGCACTAGTGGTTAATTAGTAGATGATCAGTATACTGTTCTGGTATGTAGCTACGGTGATCTGTGTTGTTTGGAAGGTGAGAGCTCTCGAGTTTTGGCCAGGTGTACTTGTACAAGTGTGGTTAACCACGGGCTGGCGAAAGGAATTGCTAATCAAGGCCTAAAAACCTTGGATCCTGTGGCACGATAAGCGCTATGCAATTCCCGCTGTGCCACTTGACATAGGCGGTTTGGCGATCCACCCCTATTGACCCTTTCGGGGGTGCAGCAGTGCAAACTGATTTACAGGTGTTAATTTGTATATTAACAAGAAAGATTAATTGCCCAATGGCATGTAACCTGGAAGTAATTACCATTGAGATGTAGCCAATCAAAGTGTGATTAGATGTTAGAAGTCCTGTGAATTATCCATTCTGCCAAGGCGTGAGGGGTGGGCCCCCCGGTGAGTTAAACAACAGTAGATCAGATAGCGACAGATGGTGAGTCTTTTTCTTTGTTTCATGTTTCTACATGTGACGCCGTTTCTTTGCGACCCTTGCCGGTCATTGGCGCCTGCACGACTCAATTCCAACACTCCACCCCCGGTTACAAGGAATGTGTGAAGCTGGGCTTATGTAAAACGATCTTGGGTTGAACTAGCCTCATACGTGTCTTTGTTGTTTGCCAAGGAAATTAGTAATCAAAAATTAGCTCTCCTAACAGTCAGGTGTGGGGTTCCGGAGTTTGAGAATTGAGTTGTGCAGTGGTGTAAAAAGAAAACGATTTATTTGTGTTATTTTGTGTTGTGTTTATTCCAGCCGACTTAAGGTAATTAATACTTTACCAATTTAAACTGTAAATGTAGCATGACAGGTGTCGAATTTACTGAACCAAAAATAATTATTGGTTTTACGCAAATTTTAGAAAAGAAAATCTACTAAATACAGTAATTTAATAATGATTTCACATATTGGTAATTTTTTTAATTGCTTTGATGGTAGAATTATTTGCTATCGATTATGGGTGTATTGTGAATTGTTTTATTTACAATAAATTTGTGTATTGCATTATAAAATTGTCGCAGGCGGTGTTTGAAATGCAAATAGTAGCGTCACTTACAGTAGCAGTGCTGTAACGACGCTTAAGTTATGTGTGTCATTGTTGGCTCAGCTTTTAGCGGCAACAATTGACTTTATTTATCCGGTACTAATAATATTATGCGGCCCATGTAATTTATTTTCTATCAAATTTATTATTGTAAAATATTTTACATAATTTTCCTTGTCATGGGCTCTCAAGCTAAGTTCGATTAAAATAAAAGGCGAAGTAATTAAATACAAAATATGGTAATTAATAGATGAAACGACACCTGTCAATTTAAAGTCAGTTAAATTGTTTAAGTAATCTCTAAAACAATTATTACGCTTATTCTTCCCGAATTAAGGATTTGAAGAATGGCTGACGCTTCAAAAGGGCCTAATCGTCGCAATACACGTGCCCAAATTAGTAGTAAAAAACCAGTCACGATGCGACGGCGCCCTGTGTTGAAGCAACGCGTAACAACATGCAAGCGTCCGCTCCTGGAACAGCGCGCGTTAATGCCGCAGCGGCGTCGAATTTCTCAGGAATCCGGGGCTAGCTCCCAAATTTCTGAACTTACCGGGGTTGTTCAACAACTAGCGCGGACTGTAGAACTTCACGTTACTAGCGCGCCTCGTCCTGAGTCCTCTCAGCGTTATCGGGAAAACGTGGTTCCTCCGTTTGATCCGGAAGACAAAAACCAATCGATCGAAAGGTGGTGCAAGCAAATCGATGAGCTCCGAGCCATGTACAACTGGACGGAGCAAACAACAATTTACCATGCCATATCGAGATTAACGGGTTTAGCTGAGACGTGGTATCGAAGTCTCAGCTCGTTTAATCATTCGTGGCGAGCGTGGAAGGAAATTTTAATGAAATCTTTCCCTTCGTGCGTTGATTACTACGCGAAACTCGAAGAAATGAAGAAGCAATGAAGAAACGCGTCGAGGAAACATATATCAATTACTATTATGAAAAGCTAGCGCTACTGAATACTTGTAAAATATCCGGCGAGGACGCAGTGTCATGCATCATAGGTGGTATCACCGATGCAAATGTGCAAGCTGCTGCAAGGGCTGGAAGCCACTCTACTCCAGAAGCACTATTGCACTTTCTAAAAACATGTGCTGCAACGTCACTTGGTGACAAATCATGGCAGCCAAAATCTTCCCGCCCATTAGATCATCCTAAACCACTACCAATGCGTTCCACGGAATCCGAATTAAAATGTTATAGGTGCGGAACCACAGGCCATCGCAGGACCAATTGTACTGTACCGCGCTGCCTGAGTTGTCGTGCTTTCGGTCATAAAGCAGTTAATTGTCATTTTAAATCTGTAAATAAGCCACGCCCAAATCTCTCTAACGCAGATTCAAGCGCAGTGTTGTAACTAAGTGGTCCAGCTAACAATTTAAAATATTTCAAAGACATTAAAGTTAACGGGAAGTCGTCTAGGGCGTATGTCGAATTTGGTAGCGGTTGTAACACTATTCGCGAAGATAGCGGGTTATGGGTCCGGAAGGTTCGAAACGCTGGGTGTTACAACGTTCACAATTAACTTTGACGAGATATTCGAGAATGTGGAAGCCCAAGTGGTCCCAAATTCGGCTCAAGAAATCCCCGTTTTAATTGGTCAACCACTAACTAAACGACCCAACATCCTAGTGATTAAAAATAGCGACACCTTACGACTGCTGAACAAAGATGGAAGACCTTTGGCGCCTCGAGTGACTCAAATAATAAAAAAAAAAAAAAAAGATTGCGCTGTGGGCAAAAACAAACCGGCAGTAGTACCCCCCCAATCACCTAGCAAATGTGTTGGTAATTCATAGGGCGGAATACGAAGGTGACTTGTATGTCGAGGCTGCATTAAGAGCGCAATCCGGACACGAGCACGTTATTCCCAAAACTATCTTGTCGGTGGAAAAAGGGCAAGACACATACGTTCCCGTCATTAATATATCTCCACAGGATATCACCTTACACCCTAAACATTCCTTAGCTAGGGCACGTCCTTGTATTCCAGACATGACCACAACAGCCAAAGTCCATGCGACACCTATTGGTTCCCCAGAATGAAGGAGTATGTGGAAAGGTACATTGCCTGCTGCGTTGCTTGCTTGCACAATAAAATTCCCGCTGGCCGACGAGAGGGTTACCTACATCCTATAGCAAAACATCCAGTACCATTTCACACTGTTCATCTAGATCATTTGGGCCCGTTTCAGAAAACCACTGAAGGAAACCTTTACGTGATTGTTATGATAGACGCATTTACGAAATACGTTCTGATAAAACCTACTACATCGACGAAGGCACAGTTCGTGATCAGGTTCCTTTCAGAATCGTTTGGCCTCTTTGGGACTCCCAAGAGAATTATCTCAGATCGGGGCCCGGCATTTACTTCTCGAAAATTTAAGAACTTTTGTGACAGGCACCAGATCAGGCTCGTGTTAAATGCAGTTTCTACGCCTCGAGCCAATGGTCAAGTTGAGAGATGTAATAGAACCATCAAAACCGCCTTAGCAACTACAGCAGAAGACGAAGACAAATGGGACCTATGCGTTCCAAAAGTCCAGTTCTCAATCAACAATACCGTCCACAAAACAACGAATAAAACGCCGAGTGAATTGCTAATGGGTTATAAGCAGCGGACGAGCACCGAGAATGTACTGTTGGGAAATTTGGCGGGATCTACCGTGCACGAAGATCTACAAAACATACGAAACGCCGTAGCCACACGTATCGTTGCAGAACAACAAAAACAGAAGCGACGTTTTGACAAAAAGCGTAAAGACCCACGCATTTATGAGACAGGAGACCTCGTACTCATTAGAAAGAGACCTACTAGCGATGGGACAAGTAAAAAGCTGCGTCCATTATACGATGGTCCGATGATAGTCAGCCAAGTCTTACCAAACGACTGTTACTGTGTGAAAGATATGCCTGGGCCCACTAGAAGCCAAAGAGCAAAATACACTAACGTAGTAGCGGTAGACCAAATGAAACCTTGGATCCCTACAGGTGGAGTATCTGATGATACCGACTACGAGAGCGGCGGAGATGGCGTGGTTTTGGAGATTTCCAGCAGCGATGTTGAAAAATCTCGAGGACGCGATTAAGCAGGTTGGCCGAATGTTAGGGATAGATTTATCTTGGTGTATAATTTTCTTTATGTTTTAAGTATTCGGTGGTATGACTTTGTATTGTAGCTTTTAAATGTAAGTTTTGTCTTAATAAATTCACGTAATATTCCACTGGCGTAACTAATTGAGAATTTGGGTCAAGATACGACTCCGGCCAAGGGGTGCAGGATACATAAATAACCCGGCTTAAGTAAGGGGCGTAAACGCATGTGCTCTGAACTGGGGTAGATCGGCGGATTGGTTTTGCATGTAGAGTGGTTTAGCATGCTTTTGTTTTGCTCTGCATGGAATCTGTGTGATTTATCTGTAAAATAATCTAGTGCACTAGTGGTTAATTAGTAGATGATCAGTATACTGTTCTGGTATGTAGCTACGGTGATCTGTGTTGTTTGGAAGGTGAGAGCTCTCGAGTTTTGGCCAGGTGTACTTGTACAAGTGTGGTTAACCACGGGCTGGCGAAAGGAATTGCTAATCAAGGCCTAAAAACCTTGGATCCTGTGGCACGATAAGCGCTATGCAATTCCCGCTGTGCCACTTGACATAGGCGGTTTGGCGATCCACCCCTATTGACCCTTTCGGGGGTGCAGCAGTGCAAACTGATTTACAGGTGTTAATTTGTATATTAACAAGAAAGATTAATTGCCCAATGGCATGTAACCTGGAAGTAATTACCATTGAGATGTAGCCAATCAAAGTGTGATTAGATGTTAGAAGTCCTGTGAATTATCCATTCTGCCAAGGCGTGAGGGGTGGGCCCCCCGGTGAGTTAAACAACAGTAGAATAAAAACATATTAAATTGTTCAGGTACACCGATAAGAAAAACTTCCTGCATTTTATAAACCGATAAGTATGTTTTTGTTAATGAAATAATGACAATTACAAGTTAAGACCTAATACATGTAAAAATAAACATAAAGTTTTAGCTGTATTGATTTCGTTATTGATGTTATAACAATTACAATGTCAAACCTCAAAGCATATATATATTAGCTATCCATGCATCTTGCTCAAAGCCAATTAGTGGTCGCACTTTAAATGGGTCAGTCACTAGAGCGCACGATTGTAGTTAATAACTGGTAAAAATTTAAACTAATAAAAGAAAGATTAGGTAGGTAATAAATTAATGCCGAAATACGTATAAGGTTAAAATAAACAATTAATGAATTAATAATCGTTAATTACCAAGCGATCGACATTGGTGGTTAAATACTTCCGAGATGTGGCAATAAGGTATTCTAGAACACGTGACCTCAGCTCTTTAAAAATGGCGTCTGCATGGCAGACATCGTCAGCTGTTCCCGTTCTGCGTATGGCGAAGTGTTGACGTGCTAACTTGTTTAGAATTTTTTTGTACACGTGTAACGTTAATATTGCTTTTATATTAAAAATTTGGCTGTAGAAAGAAAAAGTGTGTATTTGTTAAGCCTAGAAAGTGTAGGTACTGATGTAGCAGAACGATACAACGAAAAAATTAAGTTAATAAACAATGTGAATTCCTATGCTCTTGATGAACACGAGTTTAACACCAATATTGATGCGTATCCAGTAGTAACTGCATTTGATAATGCGGTAATGATAGCTGTGAATTACAGTGGTTTCATTTAGACTGTGTTGGTTTAGCTGATGTTCCAGAAACGTGTTGGCTATGTGAAGATTGTAGGGTTAATTTTAATAGTTAATTGGGCTCTGTTTACTCTACTTCATGGTGATGACTAGTTCAGTTGCGGAGGGTTTTTGTATTAAAATAAATAAAAGGACGACTTATTGTTATCATGTTTGTTTATTTAACTTTAAATATGTATATATAGAAAAAAAGATTTTGTTTTTTTGTACATATGGTTTACTTAAATAAAAAAAATTAACTATTTAATTATTGTTACAAATGTTACAAAATTTTATGTAGATTATATATATCATTTTAAAGCTTAAAACACAATCTTTGAGTGATATATGCATATTTTTAAATTTCAACAATTATTTTAGTGAATAAATCTGCAGGTTTTCCTATAATTTATACATATATGCTGAGTAACATTATAGTTAGTAGGCGAGTATCTGAAATAAAATGCTTTTTTCTACTTTGTTTCCGTGAAATCCACTCGTTTTATTGCATTAAGCCATTTCTGCCTTCTAACTTTCGAAAGTTCATTTAAAGTTACTTTATGTTTGAAAGATAGTACTGCAGGTATTGGATAAAAATGCACGTCGTCGCGTTCTTTGCGACTACCACATTTCACCACACAACAAAACGCAGGCATCGTTACTTTAAAAAACAAAACTTTTCGTCAAAAAACAAGAAAATTAACACCAAAAACGCTTTTAATTCCCCTATAACACACAACGTCAGAGAGGCTATGGTGACTGTGTCTGCCATGCAGCAGCCATATTGAATTTACTTTGACAGCATTCTGGAATGCCTTATTTATTAAGGCATAGGCTTTGGTAATCTGCATAATATAAAATCAATGATTACATCTTGAACTTTCGAATTTATTTGATGTACTATACAGGGTAATGATAAAGTATGAATACAAGCTTATGTCTCGATAATTTTAGGTTTTTCAAAAAAAAAAAACGTCGACACGTCAACGTCAAGTGATTTACTCTTCCGGATTTTTTGTGTACTTGAAAAATAATTTTCCTCTCCCTTTTTGAAGTAGTGACGCCATCATAGTTATTTATTATACAAGACGATAAAGAGATATTTTATCGACAAGTGAAAGATGTTAATTCACGAGCGACGAAGGAGCAAGTGGGCTATCTTTCACGAGTCGATAAAGACTCTTTTTCTATTTTAATTCTTTACTGACTACTTTATGAAACTCATTTGGATTTCATAAAGCAACTCTTTAAAGAATTCGAAATTTTATTTTGTTAGGTTGGTGACAACCATGTGACAACAAAACCTTCATGCGTTATAAACATAACCTTCAAATTGTAAGTATTAAAAATTAAGATTATTTAGCGTATTTTCCGCTACTTTGCGTAGCTCGGGTGGGGTGCAAGATAATTCTTCTTCCATCTTATCTTCAAATCTTAGGTATTTTAAAAATTAAATCACTTTCAAACACAGTTTGTCTAATATTTAATTTGACAGTAGTTTGAATTGTTTGAAACTGTTTTAATTGTTACCAACAGCCACATAACAAAAACAAAAAAAATTTCCTAATCGATTATATTTTTAAATTAAAATATAAAATAGGGTAATTTTTAACTTTTTGGGACCAAAATAGAAAAAAAAAGTATAAAATACACGTTTCATAAGACATTTAAGCGCACTTGACCATTAGAAAACTCTCCGCAAGCGGCTCGTTTTCTAACTTGGACGCGTTCTCTAAAATCATGTCTTATGAAACTTGTTTTTTAATATACTATTATCGTCGTGTACAATATACTATTTTATTTAGTACTTAATGTTAAATAATAATCAAAAATTTATTTCTATATTAAAATGTCAACTCGCACAGATGTTTTATAGTAATTGTTGCGGTTGCTTTAGCAATGATCGTTGTTTTGTTAGTTTGTTTACTTGTGTCAACCAAGATGACTGGAAGGTATTAGGTATCCATGTATCTTGGTGTCAACATTCAAAAATGTTCACTTAATTATTTTGCTTGTGAAAAAACATATGAATATTGAAGCTACAGTGAAAGAAGAAATGGGTAAATTGTTGCCTGAGAAATCCAAAGAAGCATATGAGAGAGAGTATGAATTATTCGTGAAATGGAAGAAAGCAAATAAAATTGAGACAGTTACAAATGATGCGTAGATGAAATTCTACTTTATCTACAGTTGATGTTAAAATGTTTCTTTATCTACTAAAAATGAACGCATATAGCCTATACATAGGTCAATAGGTACATATGTACCTACTGACGTTATGCGACGCTTTATTTTTTGCTATATTGCATCTATTGTAATACTGCAAATTCCTGAAAATAACGTTATAATATTATCTTACACGCTCTATCTTAGATTAGGGTACTAGTATACTTTGTTGTTTTGAAATAATTTTATTATAATAATTAGATTGTGTTTTACTGCTGCCACAAAGAACATACATAGGTACACGTGTACTTGACAAGTGCTTGTGAACCCCTATTTGTTTCTACGTTCTAGGTGCGCTGTTCTGAAAATGCCACCTTTACGTCATTTTAAAAACGGATGAAAACAAGGTGTTTTCAGATAAGTATAATAAAAAAGTGTTTTCTAGTTTGATAAAATCTATAACAAAACGGATAGAAGTATTTTGAAACATATTGAAAGTATTCAAAAGTGTGATATTGTAAAAGCAATCCAATACGTGTTTGAGGCTACAGTGGAGGAAGCTGCGAAATTACATTAACGATCTTGAATAAAATAAATGGTAATAAAATTGTTATTTGAAGCTGAACGGTGTGTATTTTTTGAAATAATCTAACCAAAGAAGAAGTATACCATACATATTTTTGCACAGACGGACATAGAGAACCTACAGTTTAACGTGGGCTTCAAACCACAGGAAGTGCATGCACTTCTTCTCCAGAGAGGTCTTTCTCGGGAAGAATCCACATCACTGGTTTCCCATACTAGCGTCTCTGGTGTCTTAGATTAACAGCCGATCCTACCTCATTCTAACTTTCATTACTTGCGCACCTCTTCGGCATGCGGCTGGAATGTCTGTAGTGCTCGGCGTCAGCCTTCCTTAATCACACGTACGTGTTTTAAAATTGAAAACGTCAGTTGTATATGTTGCTTTAAAAGTTAAATAATAAGAAAGATGGACAATATAAAATAAAAATTATTATGTAATAATTATTTTTTTTAAGAGCTACAGTAAAAAATATTTTTAACGTTCCTTCTTGTAAAAAATGAAAATCGGAAGTTACTTTCGCTTTGTATTTTCTACGCTGTGCCGTGCATGTTATAAATTAAAAAAAAAGGATTTGTTGTTTTGTATTGAATGCAATTTATTAGCAATGAAAAAATCGGCTTTAGCAATGCAATTTCACTTTACACTTACACTTTCATTAACTTGGTTTACGGTTGATGTAAATATCGCACTCCTACAAACAAGCGCATTGACAAGTTAACACTGCACAATACGCGCCAATATTAGCCGTTGCGCAAGTCAGGATCGGCGGCTAAGCTAAGACCACAGTATACTTATATATACAGTAGCGAAAGTAAAGGTCATTTATGGTAATTATAGCACCAAGCGGTGAACAAGTTACACTAAAATCTGACAGCTGACGGTAGTAGTGTTTCTCTGCTTTTTGAACGTTATAAGAACAATTTTCAAGTTGTTTGCCAGTGTTTTTATAAAAATGTGATTAGTGATATACCAATCTATTATGAGAGTCTCGAAAGGGAGCGCATGTTCCGCCGTAAACTGCGAAAACAACAAAGGAAAGAATCCCAACCTTAGTTTTTTTACATTTCCCAAAGATCCAAAAAGGTAATAAATTCTGATAAATATTAATACATTAAATACTTTCTCGTCGTTCTAGATCAAAACAGTGGGTTGTAAACTGTAGACGTGAAGATTTACCTGAAAAAGAGGTGGGATATTTGAATAAAAACTGCACTTTGTGTACGCTGCATTTTGAAGATTCGCAGTTTATAAATGTTAATAAATCATATTACTGGCATTATCTTTGTATTATTTAAAAACCATTATATAATGTAGCCCGTAATTTTTCTGTGTTGCTCATTAAAAATATGGTAACGACAACGCACTGGATTAGAATTTAAAACCCGCCATTTTTTTAAACGATAGTTTAACTTGTCGACCGCTTGGAGCGCCACTAGTTATAGCTTACCAGGCGTTATATGGGCGCTTTCGCTACTGTATATATAAGTATACTGTGCTAAGACACCAAACGCTAGTGTTTCCCTTGCCTTGCGAGGGAGAAAGACCGGACCGGGAGTCGAACCCGGATCCGCTGCATTGGTAGCCCTCGCGGTTATCTCTGAGCCACGGCCGCGCGCGCTCTCTCTCTCTCTATTTTACTTTTTGTTATAAACTTTCTTATGATTTCTGAAAATGACCTACAATTTTAAATTTTTGTAATGTGTGTTTTCCATACACTGTAAGAGAAAAAGAAACGTTCCCGCCATTTTCAGTGTGCCTACCTTTTTCTTAGCAGTTTAGTAAACTCAATAAAATGTAGTGATATTCATCATTTGAACAGCAGCATAGGTGGTTTAAGTTATTTGAAACGCCCTGGTATATCAAACCACAGAACAATACCCGTATCAAACGTCTGCCTACTCTAATGATGATTTACATGACTTCTTGATTTTGATTGGCAGTTTCATCCCTGCAATTTCGTAATTTGCAGTTGCACGTTTTACGGGCTGTCAAGTAAGATCATCACAGAGCTGTCGCAATGAATCGAGCCTGTGCAAGTGCAACTGTAAAGACAGCTTTTAAGAAAGTAACACACGTTATATTTGATCTGGATGGACTGCTGTTAGGTAAGAAGTGTATTAGCAAAACACTAAAATTTTCAAATTTGACTATTATGTAAAGGTCACCCAGTGGTATAGTCAATGTAGTACTGTGCAGCTTATGTAAAATAGTTGATGCTAAATTAACACCCCCTTTGCATAGGGATAGTTGACGTGTTTACACAAAAAAATGCCCGATTCCAGATACCGAAAACATTTATACACAAGCAACAAATAATATAGTCCAAGAGTATGGAAAAACATTTGAGTGGTCAATAAAAAGTCAGCTCATGGGTTTAACTGGGCAGGAATCGGCTAAGGCAATTGTCGAATTACTAGATTTGCCCCTTACTTGGGAAGAATATTATGCACTAGCACAAGAACAATATCAATTATTAATGCCACATGCCAAGTTAATGCCAGGTAGGTGATAAGAGTTATCTCTGATTTCAGATACAGAAAGGGTATATAAGCAAGTTATTAGCGATATAGCCAAAGAACATGGAAAAGTTTACACCAGTGAAATGCGCATGAAACTACTGGGTAGTCCAGACACTGTTGCTTCACGTATTTGTGTCAGTGAAATGAAACTACCCATGACCACAGATCAGTTCCTTCAAGATTTCAGAAATCGTTCACGAAAACTCCTAACCTCCTGTCCATTCATGCCAGGTACTAAAAGCACATGCCAAAATCAATCTTGCATGTTTAACATTAACCAACTCAATACCTCAAATTTTTTGTCCGTACAGTTTGTGTACTTTCAATAAAACCTTTTCCTTATAATCTTAAATGTGTGAAAAACATTACCTTTCGTCGGTACCAACTATGTTAACATACAAATAAGTTTTATCTATTTTAAAGTAACACATTTTGTTTGTAGGTGCCGAGAGATTAGTAAAACATTTTTATAGAAATCAAGTTCCAATTGCAGTAGCAACATCATCCACAAAGGATAGTGCTGATTTAAAAACGGCCAAGTACAGAGATATATTTTCTCTGTTCAATCACATAGTAACAGGAGGTTCAGATCCAGAAGTTAAACATGGTAAACCAAGTCCTGATATTTTTTTAATTTGTGCTTCACGGTTTCCCGATCATCCTAAACCAGAGCAGTGTCTAGTATTTGAAGATGCACCCAATGGTGTAACTGCTGCTACAGAAGCAGGTATGCAGTGTGTTATGGTACCGGATCCGCACATTACACCTGATCTTACCAAACATGCAACTCAGGTACTGAAATCGCTTGAAGAAATAAAACCAGAATGTTTTGGATTACCACCTTTGAATGGATTATAATAATGTAGAATGTAGGTTTGCTAAAATTGTTAAGGAGCTGATAGTTTTACTTGGTTTTATTTTAACTAAACTCAAATAAACTTCAAAAATGTGTTTACTTTTTTATTGGGAATAGTATTCAGTGTTCTGCCGAGATTATACATTATACAGAGTGTGTATAAATTGTTGAAAGAACTACAAGTGGCGATGTTGGTCATAAAATTCTGAGTCGATAATCTTAATACCAAAATGTTGGACAATCCTTCCTCTGGAACCATTTTAAAGGAACGTACATTTGACAACATTGGATCCACACACCACAGGTGTTACAAAGCACGGTAACTAAGGATGTCTGTTACATCGCAATACTCCGTGAATGTTGGAATAAAGTTAAGGTAATTGTTCGAACTGAAAACCGTCTGTTTGCAAACACAGTTGTAACCATTGTGGTATAGTTTGCATCACTCGTTCAAGTTTTTGGGGGTGATTTCTAATACAGCCGCATTAATTCTATTCCTAATGTCGTCAAATTCTGACGAGGCGTAGCATAAACTTTTCCTTTAATGAAACCACAAACAAAAAAGTCTAATGGATTGAAATCGGGGGATCTCGTGGGCTATAAGATAGGGCTGCCGCGACCAATCCATGTTTGGCAAGTGTTCGTCCAATCACTCTCTTACATTACGAGCAAAGTGAGCAGGAGCCCCATCATGCATGTATAACATTTCGTGTCTTATCTGCAACGGCATCTTGGCAATTACCTGTTCTAAAACATTGAGGTATTCATTGGCATTAAGACGATTCGGCAAATAAATTGGCATTGTATTGTTTATTATTAATTAATAATTAATAACTCAATGGTTACAAATAACTAAATACATATCACCAACGTTTTACGAATATATAATATTTTACTAACACAAATAGGTACCTATAAACTATAATAATAAGTTCTAAATCTATAACAACCAAATTACCCTGTTCTATATGTAATAATATACATTCTTAAACTACTCTTAAAGGTATGTAAAGTTTTATTGTTTTTTACAATTTCTGGCAGTTGATTATACAAATCCAAACCCTTGTGGAATATATTATTCATTGTTTAAGACTTATTTTTTGTTGTACTATAGTAATTATCATTTTGTCTAGTTTGGTAATCGTGAATATCAGATATTTTAACAAGATTGTTTTCCAAATATTTGGGCAACATACCTTTTACAATTTTGTATATAAAGACCATGCAATTAAACTGAAGTTGCTCTTTAACTGATAGAAAATTTAAACATTCCAACATAAATATAATTCTAGTAAATCTATTACAATGTAATAATGCTCTCATAGCACGGTTCTGTAACTTCTGTAATTCACAATCGTTTAGTAAGAAAAGAATAGTACTGCAGTATGTAAAATGAGGATAAATCATAGTGTTGTATTTGTATACAGATAATTTTGAATATAATGATAAATGTGGCCCTATTCTTTTTAAAAAACCAATTTTTTTACCTATCTTTTTTTGAAGTACATTTAAGTATGATTTAAAAGTTAACTTTCTGTCAATTATTATACCTAGGTATTTCACTTCGTCTACCATTTCTATTTCACAACCATCTATTATAATCTTAAGGTTATTTACTTTAAATGCATCTAAACAACTTTCACTTGATATTAACAACCCTATGGTTTATTATGCCAAGCCAAACATTAATGGAATATCTCTGGTGACCATATTCTCAACATTTGTGTGGGTTTTCGTTAGCCCAATGGTGAATATTATGTGTATTAAACACGACATCTCTAGTAAACAGGCACTCATCGCTCCAAAGAATACGTCTCAAGAAGCCGCCATTGTCACGAATTGTATGTAAAATCGTGTTGCAGAAATTCAATCGGGCTATGTTATCATTTTCATAAAGGGGCTGTACTTTGGTGACATGATATGGATGAAGAAGGTTTTGTTTTAGAACCAAATGAACGGTCTTATTGCTGGGAATATTTAATGTTGCAGCTAACTGGCGGGTGCTGACGGAGCGATCTTCTTGTACTGCATCTAAAATTTGCTCTTCCAGTTGTACCGTGCGCCTTTGGCTTGGTCGACCAGCGTTTACATTTCTTGGAACAAATGAACCAGTTTCACACAGCCTTCGAAAAACGTTTGCTGTAGGATGCCTCCGATTTTGATAACATGCACGATATTCACGTTCTGCCATGTCGCCATTTCCATTACAGAAACCAAATACCATGTATATATCAGCATAATCATTGAACGTAAAATCCATTGTTAGTGAATGAAACAAGAAAATGAAAATAATAATAATTAATACCTTTGATTATATACCTTTAAGGGTATAGTCAATGTTAATACTAATAACTATGAGAAAAGCAGCGATGATAGAAAAAGCAAGTCCAATTACAAATTTTGACACTTGACGTTATCAAGACAGAAGTAATTTAGAGTTGCATCACTCTTGAATAATTATTGTTTTACAATGCTTCCATATGTATTTTTTACAATAATAAGTTAACGAAGAAATGTTTAAAACACGCTTTTTGGGCTGAAAAACAGCATCTATGAAAAAATATTTATTACAATTTTTATTTCTTCTAATTTGCAGCTCTTTCTGTCAACAGATAATGAATTAAAACACTCATTAAAAGACTTCATTTTCAAGCTTTGAAGATCCCGTGCATACCCAGGAAGCATGGTACAATATTTTGGTATTAAGATTTTCGACTCAGAATTTTATGACCAACACCGCCACGTGTAGTTCTTTCGCCAATTTATACACACCCAGTATAATGTTTTCAATAATAGCAAACAAATTACACATACTATGTTAATTAGAGGGCGTTTTTATGTGATTTCAAGAAAGCAAGACTGTGAATATTAAGTCTGAAATCATTTAGTATATTTGCATATAAGTTGAACCGATACGAAGTAATTCTGCAGTATTAGTTATCTGTATGGGTTAAAGATATTCATAATGGAAAACTGGTAAATTAAAATGAAACGAGTCTGTCTAGTTGAACATTAATGATCTGATATATTTGTATTTAGACTAGGAAAAGCTATTATAGCGATAGCAAATCTGTAACTAAATAGTCCCTTGCCATTTTAAAATGAACTTATTTAAAGAGCTGTTAATGGCATTTATTAGTATTATTTAAATTGTAATGGAAATAAATTCCATGCAATTGCTATCAGAAGGTTGATAAATTCAAAGTTTTGTAGACTACATCTATTTTACATCTGCAAATAAGCGAAGCCTGGACCTGTCTATACTTCACAAATTGATATTTATCATATCATTGATATTTTCATATTTTAACCCAACGCCGTGAGGCATACATGGGATTTAGAGAAAGATCATATTTTCGAACGTATTTTAGTATCAACGTTTTACGCACACTACCGATACCAGTCGAGCAGAGGCGGCAGCTGTTGTTGTAAAAAAAAAGTAAAATAAAGTTGGTGGCACTACACTCCAATGAGGACCACCGGACCATCGCTTCCGATATCCAGCCGTCTCGCACTCTTATATTGAGTAGAGTGGTGTGGTAAAGACGGCTGCCTTACTTCCGTTACCCCTTGAGGGGTTTGGTTCCCAATTTTTAAAAAGCGACTGGGTAGGCCGCCCGCCAGGCATCCAGTCTCGGATTTGAACCCAAGACCTTCCGCGTAGCAGCCAAGTGCTCTAACCACTTGGCCACTCTAGCGCCCAAGCTGTTATTGTATAGTTTTAAAATTATCTGCTTTCAAAAGGTAATTACAGAACATATTGTTTCAACCTGTGTTAATTGGCTTAAACCTACGGGCTACACAAGGTGTTTCGAAACTCGCGCACACAGCCGGTGATCTACCATAAAAACCGAACTAAAAGTTCCTCTACGATTTTTAGAGTTGTCCAATATTTTTGGGAGTTATTAAAGTTTTGAAAAATCTGAAAATAATCAAAAAATAAACATTCAAACTCAAATTTAAGTGTTTGAACAAGTACTGAAAATAAATCCATGATACATTACAACAACAAGGGATAGTTCAAAATGATAATTGACAGGAAAAATTACAAATGTAGTTTAAAGTGTCTGAAAAACTCAATTTTACGTGTTCAATTAAGCGGTGGCACGCTTTTGCCTGTTGAAACCAGCACGTCACTATTTATGTGTTTCATAGTTCGTTATTTGTTGTACGACGTAGTATCATGGTTAAAAACTTACTTTACTTGTATCATACTTCCGTCATTTGTTTGAATTTAGTTCCTAATTTGATATGCAATGCCATGAAGCGATATGCTATGCTCATGGCGCTCGGGGATTCTAATAAACAGGAAGTGTGGTACGTTTATATGCGGTCAATTATTCACACTTTTGGACCAATTTCAACACGATAAATAGTACATATTACATATCAAATTAGGAACTAAATTCACACAGATGAACTATAAAACTAAATAATGACCTACCATTTTCGGCGACCACTGCTTAATTGAACACCTAGATTTGAGTTCTTCAGATACTTTGAACATTTGTAATTTTTCTTAGCAATTATCACTTTGAACCATTCTGCTTTTTGAAATTTATTTATTTATAATTTACATATTGGAGCAAGCAATAAGAGTTGATGCACTCCTCTTAGCAGGTTTACAATTATATGCAAGTTAGCATGTAAACAGTAAGAAACAAAGTACCTCTAAGTATAACAAAACTGATTATATTTAATTTAAACACAATGAAAAACAAAAAGGAAATCATTTGTAATTTAAAAATGTTCACGTTCATTTATCATGGATTTATTTTCAGTACTTAATTAACCCTTTTGTTGCATATGTCACGGATTCATGACACAGGCGTCCTTTGCTCAGTGCGCCCCTCACGGATCGTGTGGGACGCTGCTTTACATTTACATTGCCTGCAAAGCGCGTGGCAAACGATCCTGTGCACAGGTCAGCACGTAGCTAAAGCATTCGGAAATCTAAAAATAGCCGTCGTTTCCGATTTTGTTTCTCCATCTAGCTAAATGAAAATAATAAAAAAGCCAAAAAACCAGTCCGCTCCTGGGCATGGAAGCGTTTTCACCATACGCAGCGAAAGGGTTAAACACTTAAATTTGCATTTGAATGTTTTTTTTATCATTATTGATTTTTCAAAAACTTTAACGTTAAAAATAGTGGTCAAATCATACAAAGCTTTTTCTTTTTTTTTGTATACCATACCACAGTTAGTGTCTGTATGTTTTAGAACACCCTATATACCATTTATTTATCTCAAATTGCCTAAGAGGTATACTAAAATTAAATTTATTTCTTGGTGGCTTTGATGGACTGTAGCGTTCCTTAGGGAACCACTTTTGAGGCCTTCGTTCTAATTTAACACCTAGAATATGCAGTGCACTTTATAACGAGGTCTTTTTAAATTTGTGTAACAAAACAACCCAATAATTTCAGTTGGAGCGAATAAAGTAAATGGGCGAAGAAATACTCATCTTTTTAATCTCATAAATCAAAACTACTTTAAATTAAATCTATATTTCCACTATTATATTATTTAGAACAATTAAATAGGCTTCCTTGCAAGACCTTCTACTTGACGCAGTACATCTTCCGCTTCTAAATTTGTTAGTGTTACACTACTCTCTTTTCCCTTCTCTGAAAAAAATATAGTACTTAAATTTAAGGTCGACAACTTTATACAATATTTACCGTAACGGGCCCAAATCCTTGGTTGAACTCCAGAGCATTCTCGAATTAAAATTGGAAATTTGGGATTACAACTTTTAATTTCCACATAATATTTTTTGATGAAATCTCTGGTTAATGAGACATTACATAACCTATGTTTGACACAAGAATTGATTTACTCACCTAACACCTTTCGAAGCTCCACCAGTTTGGCATAAGTGAATTCGCAATTCTTTTAAATGAGGGCCGAATTTAGTTAATTTAGTGGCCATTTCTCCTATTATTAGCGAACATATACCACTTTCCTGTATTTTCTTTTCTTGAAATTTGTCAATTATATTTATATCTTATCTGCTTACCTGCTACCAACGTTGTTCGTGAGGGCGCTATCTGGTGTACGAGCTTTCAAGTTAAACGGGTACTAAATTCAATTTTTCAGTACCAAAACATGACAACATATGACGGGATATTAAAAAATACCTTATTTACCAAAATAATTAGAAAAAAGGGCAACGTATACAAAAACAAACTTTTTTGGAAAAAACCTTTTTTAGAAAACTTGCGACATTGCTGGCAGCCCTGTAAAAAACCTTTTAAAGAAATCAATGTACGTACCGGGTGATCGTAAAAAAAATGATTTAGAGCAGGCCATGACCGAAGTGTTAAAGTTGGCAATACGTAATATAGGCCAATTGTCAAATGTTGACAGCTGTAAAATTTTTTGGGTAAATACATTAAGTTAAATGTATCTAACCAAAAATTTTTACAGCTGTCAACATTTGACAATTGGCTTTTATTACGTATTGCCAACCTAAACACTTCGGTAATGGTTTGCTCTGAATCATTTTTTACGATCACCCGGTATTTAGAAATATGATATCTTCTTCGCAAGCTTCTATATTTAATAAAGAATTATTATATGTACCTATAACGAATTAGTTGGTGGTTCCCAGCTGTAGCATAAACATTATCCAAGTAACTACCTAGATTGCAACAAGGTAGAAAAAGTCTTTACTAATAAATAATTCCGTTTTTTTTTACTATTTTGATTGGGGAGTACTAGGGTACTACGAGCAATTCTGGTACTGTATAGATTCCACATAGTTGCCTGCTGTCACTAGTATCAATTTTCTAAGCCAAAAATGTAAATGACAAACCCACAAACCTTGCAATAGTAGGCTAGTTATGCTTGCAGTCCCCACTCCCAAAAAGTGTACCTAAGAAGCAGCCATCTTAGGGGTCTCCTTAAGTATTTTTTTTGGTGCAATAAGTTTCTAAAGATTAATTTTTTGAGCAAGAACAAAAATTAGCTGAGACACAAACTATAGTCGATATGTCAAACTGCTAAACATAGTTAGGTATGTAATCAATCCAGTAAGTTCGTAAACGCTCGTTTTACAGCCACATATTGTCTAGTTAACTATTATTATGCAATGTATTTCTTACATTTCTTGTAGGTGCATACAGCAAGTTGAGTTAACGAATTAGGATTTGACATATAGTAAAAATACAAACCATTTTATTTGTTTTATGGGAAAGCAATGTGCTGTGAAGGGAGTATGAGACTTGCAAAACGGCCGCATTGGGTACACACATTTTAGCAAGCATGCTCAGTCTATTGTTTTTCTACGTTTGTGGACAAACCACAGTTGCAAAATTAATTATTTATTCCCAAACAAATAATATATAGGATGTTTCATCATTTATTGTTAAAAAATACAATGTTATTAAAATACAATTAAAAGATGAAATTGTACAGTACATAATTATTGGCATAGTTTCCCTAAAACTGCAAATTTTGGCAATTATTAAAATAAAATAATTAAAACATGATACCATAAGTCCATACAGGACATAATTTTTTTACGATTTTAAAATTTAATAAGAAACTTAAAAAAGTGTCTTCCGTCTTATTATATTATTGTATAATTTGATATTTTGCCTTTAATAGCCAAGACTCATCAAAATGATCAAATAATACATTGGGAACTGCACTATCAGAGCAAAGAGCAACTCGCGCTGCTGCATATCCAACTTTAACACACTGTTCCTCACTAAGGCCTTTTAACATGGCAGCAATTAAACCACTTGCTAGGCAGTCTCCAGCACCACTTACATTCACCAGATTGACTACTTCTTCAGCAGGGTAATGTCGAAGTTTAATTTCGGTGTTATCGCCAACCACATACTGGTGTTGGAAAAGTGGGTCAGTTGCTTCTGCTCTTCTTACCATAAGCAAACCATTGCTACCTAAAGTAACAATTATATTTGGTATGTAATTTAATACCAATTTAGCTATAAATGCAGCTTCTTCTATATCATTCAAACGGCCAGTTGGCAGAGGAATGTTTAGAGATATTGCTATCTCCTTTAATTCTAATAAGTTTGGAGTTATGTATTTTATGGCTTTCCAGTGCGATGTTTGGAATGGTTTACTTGATATAGGCACATCAGTTGGTTCAAAGAAAACTAAAATGAAAACCAACAGATTAACACCCTAGATAGCCCAGGATATCCCATGGACATCAATTCTAGGTACAATACACATCCACACGTTCGTGGATATAGAACGGATGTCTGCAGGATATCCAACATAGAATGCCTATAAGACATCTTGCAAAGACGTCGTATAAGCTCCATTTTACGTATTAGCATAAAAGTGTAGGACATATTTATGTAAAAATTATTAAAAATGCGGATGTTCATGCCCGATCACATACAAGGTGTGTAATCGAGGAGTTGCTACTTTTCGCCTTTCGGCAATTGGTTCAACAATATTCGTGACGGGCACGGATATAAATATAACTTATTATACTATATCCGTGGTGACGGGGCGGAAGTTTTCACATGGGCTGTTGAGGTGTCGACGCGCCGCCAAACTCATCGTCCAACTGCTGTTTTTTATGTTTTGTGATTTTGGTTGGTGGTATTTGTTTGAGGTGTTTAAACAGTATATTTTATAATTTATTCTTTTTATTTCTCGTGAAGTTGTTGTGTATTTATAAAGTTTCTATTTAAATGCGGAATTAAAAGAGATGAAGAAATCTAGAACCAAGGAATTTAAAGAGAGCGTAAAGAAATAGTTGCGGCCGCTAAGGAGAAAGCCGGTTGGGAATTTAAAAGAAATATTCTATTAAAAATAGTTTGTACCTACCTGCTAATAATATCCTTTCGTTAATAAATCAAAACTATGACGAATACTAAGTATATGATTATTTTAGACACGTTATAAAATTGAAACAGAATAGAACTGAAAGATATTTCATCTTCAGAGTTTTTATTGGAAATTAAAGAAGTTATTTTTATGAGTAATTCGAATAACATCCATACAGTACGTTTTATATACATTCGTATAGGATGACTTATGGGCATCCGTTAAGGATGTCTTAAGGACGACCTAAGTTGTGATAAATGGACTACGTATGGACATCCATAAGATTTCCTCAGGCTATATATATGGGACATTTATGACAAAAAAACCTTTAATACTCATAAGAACTATTATTTGTATGTTTAAATTCATACATATTGGTTGCTAAGCAGTCACCTTCAGTGAATTAAAAACTCAAGGTACAAAAAACTACACCGAAGTGGAACAAACACAACGAAGCAGACAAGTAACTTTAGCCTGATGATATCGGAGCAATTAATTTTGGTAACTGGGGGTGGGAGTGAGGGCCTATTATAAAAGTACGGTTTGCGTTACGCCACTGTATAAGATCCTAAGCGCAACGATAATAAAAAAATTAACCAATAATGGAAAGGGAGGTAGTGGATTATCAGGGCGGATTCAGGAAGGGAAGAGGTACCTTAGATCATATCTTTCACTAAAACTAATAAAGCTAATAAAACTGTGCCTAAACGATACGCATGCTAAAGTAAAGGTACAAGAAAATATATCGGAAGTGTTTCAAATTAAAGAGGGATTGCGACAGGGGAACCCACTATCGACGACTTTATTTAGTTTTAGATAATAAGGCAATTGCCAATTAATAAAAATGACTCCACATTAAACAAAACTACGCAAATCCTCGTATATGCAGACTTCCTATGCTAGATATTAATGCTTGTCGTATGTGCAAAAGATAAATTTTTTTAAAATTCTAAGATTTGTACAGTTCACCGACTATTAGATTTCTAAGAAAACAAGCAGCTAGAATTTGAACTTGCGATAGCCTGTGCAATTGGTTTCCGTATCGTATCTGTACGTATATAGTAGCAGCGACTTAACTGCACGAAAGCAAGGTAACTGCCGCGCTCTACAGTTAATTACAAATTCCGCTTCTGATGCCGGACAAATATTGCTATAATAGCTTTATTTGAGGAGTTATCAAAAATATATAAAGAATGAAAAATATATTATTTTACTAGAGCTGACTAATAGCCGTAGTTAAAGTCACGCAACTGCCGGAAAACTCGTTGTTGATATTAAAAAGTATAGTTTTTTTTTCTTAATTTTTACAATAGTTAAAAATTTTTGCTGATCCTGATAAATTACTTCAAATAGTCTATCGAACTGATAAAAGTTTATAACGATTGGTGTCTGCGTTTTTGAATAAATAATTAATCAAATTCAAATTTTTCAAAAATGCCTGGAAGGCGTCAGAGTAAAATTTGGGAGATAAGTAAATAAATTTGTAGTTCACTGCAAGTACTATCGGCTCAGAAAGTTTAAAAAAAAGTCGTGTAAGCAGTTTTTGAAAAATATTTTTTGAAAATATTTCAAACTTTGAACGGGGTCAATGCGATTGTTGGATTTTTGAAATTAGTTTTACCTCATCGGATACTATCCACGAAAGGCTCTCAAACAAGTTGTAGCTGATCCCGATCAGACGACTACTTTTTGAGTAAATAGGCGTTAAAGTCTAGATTTTCAAAAAGTTGTAGCGGGCGCCATTTTGAAGCTAGAGAGTTCGGTAAAAAATTTTTCGATTTGCCTTAAGTTCTTCTCCCAGATTCCTTTCTCAAATTTTCAAAATTTGATTTTGGAAAAAAACGCTACCAAAAAAACATTTTTTTTTGAAAAGTTTAACTAGAAATACAATTTTCGATATACTTCTTGAATTGAAATTTCAAAGCCACTTGTTTGGGTTCCTTGAGTCCCAAAACGTGTATTTCCGTTAAAATCTAGATTTCCAAAATTTTCATGGGAAAGTAAAAAAAACTACACCAAAGTTGATAAAACACACAAAGCAGACTTAACGCCTAGTGATATTAGAGTAATTAATTTTGGTTGGGGGTTTTCGAATTCCTTGCCCGCCGCCAGCCCGAACATGTGCTTTGATGACCTGTGACCTAATCTACCCCTTGGTTTCAAGAAAACCAGGCGGGGCATTCAATGGACGCATTGGAATAAGTTGTATTGAAAGTTTTAATTGAGAATTGATTACAATAAATATTTAAGAGCATTAAACGCGTCTTTTTATTGAGCAAGCTCATATGTATTTTATACTATTTTTTCTATTTTGGCCCAAAAAAGTTAAAAATGACCTTATTTTATATTTTAATTTAAAAATATAATCGATTAGGAAAATTTTTGGTATTTTGTTTTGGTTTTGTGGATGTTGGTGACATTTAAAACAATTTCAAACAATTCAAACTACTGTCAAATTAAAATTGAGACAAACTGTGTTTGGAAGTGATTTAATTTTTAAAATACCTAAGATTTGAAGATAAGATGGAAGAAGAATTATCTTGCACTCCACCCGAGCTACGCAAAGTAGCGGAAAATACGCTAAATAATCTTAATTTTTAGAACTTACAATTTGAAGGTTATATTATAACGCGTGAAGGTTTTGTTGTCACATGGTTGTCACCAACGTAACAAAATAAAATTTCGAATTCTTTAAAGAGTGCTTTATGAAATCCAAATGAGTTTCATAAAGTAGTACGTAAAGAACCAAAATAGAAAAATGACTTTAACGTAGGAGGATCTGAAAATAATTTAATTTCTTAATTAGTAAACGAGAGATAATAGAAACTATAGTAAAAGGATGACACCAAGTTTGACTTGTTTCCATTAAAAAAAATAACGATGACGTCATAACTTCAAAATGCTTGCCCAATTTGTAAAAGTTTCATTACATCATTATATTCCGTTTTACGAAAATTTGTATCCACCTTAAACGATTTTTTGATAAATTAATTGTCAAGACGCTAAATCCAGTATTCTATACATTTAGTGCATCCCGTATAGCGTAAACTGATCTGTTCACCTAAAAAACGATAGACCACCAACTGGCGCAACTGGTTAGCATTGGCACTAAGAAATTAAATCTATATTCTTATAATCATACTGCTTGAAAAATACAAAATTTATTGATTCCATGCCCGCCAATAATTTTAACGACAAATCACATTCACTTCTAAAATGCCATAAACTATTAAAGAATTACTTATTCCCTTTAAGGTAACGTGGATAATGCAGGTATGAATGAATTTACGAATGTTAACGTGACAATCTAACTGACAAAAAAAATATTCTTCACAACATGAATCCACTATGAAAAATTCGCGCTGACGGCTGACTCACCATGTATATTATTTATCTAGGGGAATTAGCAAAACGTAGCTTACTGTTGCATGTCTGTCCTACGAAAACAATTACTTTAGTCATAACAATGGCGATGAAAACAAGAACAGGAACTTGTGCTATAGTAATAACGGTTGTAGGATTTTTATTTGTATTATTAGCATTTTGTACCCCGTGGTGGTTAGAAAGTGATGGAAAAATTGCAAATCCACAATTCATAAGAATAGGTAATACACACTAACACATTAATTTATAAGAAGAGGGAGTGGCCTTTCTGCGAAAAATACTAATTAATTTTTTGCAGGATTGTGGGAAGTGTGTTTTAAGGATTTTGAAGAGTTTCGACATCAGTATGATACTCGTTTTACGGGGTGCTGGTGGGTTTTCGAAGAGGAATATTACATAATTCACGATTTTCTATTGCCTGGTTTCTTTATCGCTACGCAGTTCTTTTTCACATTATGTATGACATTGTTATTAATAGCAGCATTTTTAACGTGGATGTATTGTTTCTGTAGCAGGAATCATGACAAATACTTGTTGCTATTGCTAAGTATTGGGGCTGATTTGATTATTGCAGGAGTATGTGGGTTGATTGGTGTTTGTATTTTTGGAGCATATGGCGATAGCCGTGACTGGATGCCCAATTGGGAGCATAATGACCTGGGTTGGTCATACGCTTTGGCTGTTGTAGGGTCATTACTGTTACTTCCTGCAGGAGCACTATTTTTAGTTGAAGCACGACGCTTTCGATATCGTAATTTACAAGAATCTCGACAGCCATCTCACTACAGCATGGATGTTCGCAAATCGTCTCAAACTGACATCTAGTAATTTTTTAATGGTATTTTTTACTACACCTAATGTAGTATTTTTGTAAGATCTGTTTTAAATGGTATTATATAATTAGTATTTATTAACACCTGTACTTATAGACAAGCACAAGATGTGTTGTAGAAAGAAATTGCATGTATCGTGCGTTATATGTATGTAACTTACTTGTGTTTGTTTGCCTGTAAGTATAGATGTAAGTGCATATAATCCGTCCAAACTTTGTTTTTATAAATTGCTTTTATTGTATATTTTTTACAAGAATTTTAAGTATAATAAACATTTAAAAGTGCTTAAGTATGCAGCTATTTCATGTATTAACTTAGTTTTGCACTTTTGTACTGATTTGAGGGTTTATATTAATAAGGACCAATAAATTTTATATAAGTTGTGTTATTATTGTTTCGAGTATTTAGTTGTACTTGCATAAAATAATACAGAGCTAGAGTTTGTTTGCAAATGTTATTGATATAAGAGAACACTGAAACATCAGCATTGTCCATAACAAATTTTAAAGCAAATGTAAAATCATAGGAGAAATTATACAAATTTAATTTTAAAAAGTAGTATTTGCTAATCTATCAAGTAATAGCGTAGCCATATTCTGCCAACAAAATTTTAATTACTTTGTGGTAGTATGTAATTGTAGTTTTACAAATGGAAGGTAGTCCAACACTTATACACCCCTATTTAATTCTGAAGGATGAAGATGGAGAAAAAATGTCAATAATATATTCTGTAACAAGTTTGGAATATGACTTATTCTGCACCAGTGGAAAGTTTGTCATCCGAGCTGAAAGGCAAGGGCGACGGTTCACGAGTGCGGAATAACCATTCCAAACGTGTTGCAGACTATACATTTTCTACGACTTAAGAAAATTTTAAGTTTTCTATCTAAAATACACTTTAATTGTAACTGTAACCTTTATTACTCAGAACAGTGTTAGAATGAAATATTTTATAACAGGTGTAAGAATGTAGTTGTTCTGTAATTAAAAATTGTGTGGGAATGCTTATATTCTGAAATAGTCGTAGAAAAAAAGTTTTTGGTAAGCTTCCACCTACCTGTCTGCATACCTGAAAATATTTAAATTGATACTGTAAGTATTGCGGCACAATTGCATTTTTTTTAATGGGGGCTTCAATCGTTTTGCAATCATTCGATAGAGCATTTGTTTCTCTTTTTGATATAAAACTTGCATTACAAATTTGTTGAAAAAAAGTTCATATTAGCAGGTACTGAATCGAAGCAATGGCGCAGTAGTGTGCTTTGAAATTAAAGTTTTATGTTGTGGAAAGATGACTGATTCTCTATCAAATGAGCGCAGAAAGTTGTTAGGTTGCTATTCGACAAGAATTACAGACACGTCACGGTGCTTACAGCATTGGTTAAAATTGTTTTTCAAGTATGCAGAAAGGTAGGTAAAACGTTGCCACAAAACTTGTATTAACATTTTTGTCCTGTATCTTGATGCATTAACTTTTTATTTGCAAGGGGTTGTTCACGTTTTTAATTCGTAGCTACTTTGAAAAGTTGATTTGGTTTTTTCGTTGTAAGAAAGGAAAACTTGTTTTGGGGCTTAAAGAATTATGAAGTGTTTGTGAATGTGTGGGTGGATGTGTGACGTCTCTAGGCAAAAGCACTGGACCGATTTTGATAAAATTTTAAATTAAGCGGTATATCAAAAATTGTGGTTCTAGTTAAGCTTTTCAAAAAAATCCAAAATGGGAAGCTGAAGTTGAACATGTTTTTTTGGTAACGTTTTTTTAAAAATTAAATTTTGGAAATTTGTGCACAGGATCTGAAAAAAGAACTTACGGCAAATTGAAAACTCTTTTGCTTCAAAATGGCGGCCGCTACAATTCTTTGAAAATCTCGACTTTAACACCCATTTACTCAAAAAGTAGATTTGTGATTAGGATCAACTACAACTTGCTTGAACGCCTTTTGTGGGTAGTACGCAAAACAAAATTAATTTAGAAAATCTAAAAGCGAACGCAACGGCGCTTCTCCACAAGTTTGAAAAATTTCAGATAATATTTTTCAAATACTGCCCACACAGAAGATTGTAGTATGGGCTGCAATTTCTTGTTTTTTGCTACCATAATTTCACTGTAGCACCCTCAATGAATTTTTGAAAATCAAAAATTGGTACCCCTTTATTTATTAAACGGGTACATATTTGCATATTTAGCAATGGGGTACCTATATATTTGCATTTTTAATTATATTTTTTCGCGAAAATGCAGCATAAAGTTTATGAAAAACTTATTACAACAAGATGGCTATCAAAGTAAATCAGTAAACAAATAAATAAAGTAAATATGTGAACTCAGTGGTGAAATTGGTTATTTAAGCAAATGTTTTTCCTACAATATTTTCCATTAATAAACGAAAGGCAGCTTATTCTGTAGGTTTATTAAAAATAAAATTTGTGAACAAATTCAAAGGAATAAATAATGAAAATTGAGAGTTTTCTCTTTCTGGTGACCCAAACACATATTACAAAACAAAGATTTAATTATGTTTTATGACATAATTTAAGCTAGATTTAAACCTTGTAGTCCTATAGGTTGTAAATAGGTACTTATTATCTATCCTATGGGCACATTTAGCATATGCAGTACTAAATTAAATCCAAATTTGAAGTTATTAATTTGTTTATATTTTAAATATAAGGCTACCAACGAGGTCGCCAAATTTTCCTTGGTTGTGGTGCATGACTAGAAAAACAATGTATTTATGTGATTGAAACTAAAAGCTGTTGTATTAATATCAAGGAACCATTCAAACATACAAAATTTCGAAAGTCAATGTGTACTTAAAGATAAAAAGATGCTAATGAGGATTAAATTAAGCAATGCATTTAATTAGTCCCTATTACGAATATTATGTAATTATAGTTAGTCCTTGGAGGACAATGCAGCATTGTGAAACCTTACACATAAATCTGTATGTATACTTAACTTACTACTGTTTTTCTACAAAATACGCGTGTGTACAGAAAAAAAAACGTTTCTTAATTCTGTTGTCCATTTCATAGAAGCGGATGTAAAGTCATTAGTAAAGTAGGTCACTAACTTCCTAATCAATAGGAACGCTTTTGTAGATAGGTAACAAGGAAGTCATAAAATATTAATCTTTGTTTTTGACCATCCATTACTTCGTTACAAACATTACACTGCTACTACGTCATTGAATGCATCGGATCAGATCTTGTTCTTCTTCAAGAATATTTTATTTATCAAATATCAAGTTTATGTTGGATAGTGTTTTCGGTAGATATATTCAGTGTAGTTTTCATGTATTTTCGAACTGTTCAATTTTATTTAAATGTTTGTTACTGCCGTTTCAGGCATATGTTTTTAGATCCCTTTATGTACTGCACAGTGTACATTGTTCCTATTAATGAAGAAATTTCAATAACATTAAGATTTGATTCGAAACGTTGAATTTTTTGAGTAATTTTAGCTTAGAGCTTAATGTCAACAACAAATTTTTGATACGAAGTAAACAATAAATTGCCTTTTTAATAAAGAAATGTGACAATATTTATTTACAGTCCGGAACTGCAGATACCTTGAAACATTTCTGTGTGCCGCTTCATTTCGATAAGGGTCTTTGTTGTGTTTGGTAAGGTGGGCTAGGTGTGGTTGAATGGTCAGCTCTTTAAAATAATAACACCATTCTTTTGTACTAATTTTTCTTTTTCAACAGCGGTACGTAATGCAAAACGAGGCGTAGTTTGTGTGAATGGTTAGAAGAAATTTATCATAGCAACACAAGACTCGGTTTTTCGTTAAAACAAGTAAATAAGGTATGTGAACCCCACTTTTTGTTATTAGTCATTTGTTTTAGTCATTTTCCTTGCAATTAAGTGTGTTAAAAAAATGTAAGCGCAGCTACCTTATCGTAGCAGTTGAGTTTTATTTGTAAAATTACGTTAGAATTTTTTTTTTCTTCAATTTTGTAGATGTCTGGCAGGTCGCTTGCAGGAAATGTAGCGTTGGGCTTCTTTGCAGTAGCATTCGTACTAATAGCTGTAGCATTTGGAACACCCAGCTGGTTGGTGTCAGATTATCGGATTACAGGGGCAAAACTAGATCGAGTAGGATTATGGACCCATTGCTTCCGTTCTCTACCCGATCCGCAAGACACATATCAACGACGTTTCTTCGTCGGTTGCCGTTGGATATATGATCCCTTCACAACAGGCTACGATGAAATCCGAGGATATTTAGTACCAGGCTTCATGGTGGCTACTCAATTCTTTTTTACAATTTGTTTCATATGTGTGTTAATAGGAGCAATTCTTAGTTTATTATATTTCCTCTGTTGTGGTCCAGACATGGCAAAATTTATTTTGCTGATACATGTGGATGCTCTGGTTTTGTTCATAGGGGGACTTTGCGGTGGAATTGCAGTCATCGTTTTTGCTTCCCTTGCTAATCGCAATGGGTGGATGCCAGGGCATGCTAATAATTTCTTTGGATGGTCATTTGCACTGGGCTGTATCGGTGTTGTGTGTTGCCTTGTAGCTTCCGCGTTATTTTTGACGGATGCATATATCCAAAGAAGGAAAAAAGATTATTTGAAGGAATCACAGACACGGTTTGATTTAGAACATGAGACAAAGGCATAATATAACTTTAATTGTGCTTTATAACCATTTTCCGTCCATTTGTACAAATCATGTAATAATGATTAAAAGCATGTATATAAAATATATACAACGATTGGTATTTTATTTTTAGTTTTTGATATGATATTTTGACATTTATATGTATTAATACAAATCTTTTATAATTTTTATAGTAATGAGCTATTGTTAGTATTATAAGTCCAAAATGCACATGACTGTTTTATGTGCACTACTGTACATTGTAAGTAGATCTGTTTTTATAATAAATTTGTACTGTTAAAAATAAATATTTTTTAATAATACAGAAGAAAATTGTTCTTTGTACTTCTTTTGGTTTCTGTAATAGTAATATAGTTACAATATTTTATGATTCGTTTAAAAAAGTTTTAAATACAGGAATTCATGAAATGTTTACTTGATATTGGAACTGTTAAATGATCGAATCTGATTTCTTAAATTTATATGCAATGCAAGATCTTGATGGTCTATAGAGGGTGTTTGACAGGGTGGGCTAATAATCGGTTATTTTTACAAGTAAAAAATAAACATTGAAAACAAGGTTGTGCAAAATTTTAGCACGATTTTAACCAATAAAGTAGAAAAACAGTTCAAAGATCAAATAGAAAAGTTGCAGACATAACTTAAAAATTTACTTTTCTATACTTTTAGTATAGGGAAGTATTGATTTCATGAAAATTTTCTAAATCACGATTTGGATGGAAATACGTGTTTTGGACATCCAGGAAACCAAAAAAGTGGTTTTTACAACATGTCTGGGTGGATGGGGCGATAGAGTGGTCGAGTGATTAGGGCACTTGGCTGCTACGTGGAAGGTCTTGGGTTCAAATCTGAGACTGGATGCCTGGCGGGCGACCTACCCAGTCACTTTTTAAAAATTGGGAACCAAACCCCTCGAGGGGTGAGGCTTGGTGCTTACCACACCACCCCGTACTTCATATAAAAGTGCGAGACAGCTAGGTATAGGAAGCGATAGTCCGGTGGCCCTGACCCACCGCATTGCAGGCCAAACTCCTCATTGGAGTGTACTGCCACCGACTTCACTTTTTACCGGGTGGCTGGGTACGCCTCGTATCTCCTGAGCGGATAGGTCGATTTCGATGCGTTTTGGAATGTAAGAGTATATCAAAAATTCATCAACAAAACATTTTATTAAAAAATATCCTAAACGGGAAACCGAAGTTAGACATGTGTTTTTGGTGGCATTTTTTCTGGAAAAAAAAATTTTTTAATCTGAAAACGGAATCGGACCTTAGGGAAAAGCGAATATTTTTTTGTCGAACCTTCTAACTTCAAAATGGCGACTCCTACGATTTTTTGAAAAGTTTGATTTTAGCGCCTTTTTACTTAAAATCAAGTTGACAGATCAGGTTTAAATTTATCAGGTTCAAATATTTTATTGTAATAGCCCTATAGAGATACAATGTTGCTGTGCAAAAACGGAAAGCTATGTAAAACCTTCGGAAATAAAAAGAAAAATATTACTCTAAAACTGGCTACACGATGTTCCTTAAATTTTGTAGGCTCATAGAGCTTGAGATGAGCTATAATTTGGTTTGTCTCTGGCCGCTAATTTCTATGTGACGCTGTTTATTAATTTTAAAAAAACGAAAAAAGAAATGTCCTTTAATAAACAGGGAACAATTACAAATTTATGTTTAAGCTAAATTGCTCACAAGTAATAGAATAAGATTCAGAATTTAATTTTTAGGTACAGCAACAACAAATTAGTCCTTCCACTTTTAGTTTTTTTAATCTTGAGAAATATTTTTTCAAAAAACAAAATCGTTTATTTTTCTTTAAAAAAATACAAATTTTGGTCCTTACATGCCTTACATTACAGGCTCGATAACAACTGAGCAAGACAGATTGCGAAACACGTAGTGCTTAAGAGGTAATACAGGGTGTGGCAGCCCGCTGTAATTGGTCGATTGCAAATTAAGTATTAGAGATAGAGAAAACTTTTTTAAATAAAAGTTATTAGGGGTCATGTGCACTGTCACATAAATATATTTTGCATTATACAGGGTGTCCAATATCAGAGTGGCATAGCAAACTTATATTTTTTTAAATTAAACACCCTGTATATTTTTGCAAATTATTATTTGCCTGTTAATTTGCTTTCCGACTGTTTTTTGCTTTTTAAATCCGTTGCGGTGTTGCCAAGTTATTTCTTTTTTTTCTGTAAATTTTACATTTGCAGATCTTACTAGTAAAATCTGTACAAGCCGTACTTTTACAGATGAAACAATTTGTTTTTGAGAAATATTAGTCAAGACCATGTGTCATAACTTGATTTTTTCAAATGAAACCTCAAAGTTTTTATTTAATTTTTGAATTCTACTGTAAATTTCCCATCAAACGTCTATTACATTCCCTATACCTATCTTTACTAGTTTCCTTGTTTTTTCGATTTTAATATTACTTAGACAATCTATTCAAGTTTACCGCGCAGTATTACTTTAAAACAAATGAAAAGTGATTTGAGAAAGAAGATTTTAATTCTATTTAAACAATTACATTACATTATAGCTTGTTAGAAGATGTACCACTCATAACTAGAAGAAATATGTAGCTACAACATAATGGTGCTCCTGCACATTATAGCGCCGCAGTACGGGCGTGGTTAAATCGCAGATTCGAAAACAGATGGAGAGGAAAGGGAAGACCGATGACCTAACTCTGTTGGATTTTTTCTTATGGGGTTAAATAAAAATCTGGTGTATCAGGAACTTCCAACTACCTATGAAAACATGCAGCAACGTGTAATACGGGCTTTTGGACTAGTTGCAGTAGAAATGTTAACTAGAGTACAAGCATCATTTCGCGAACGAATTGGTTTGTGTTTGCATAACGAAAATACACATTTTGAACAGCTATTGTGAATAATCACAAGCTGTAATGTAATGTAATTGTTTAAATAAAATTTAAATTTTCTTTCTCAAATCACTTTTCATTTGTTTTAAAGTAATACTGCGCAGTAAACTTCAATATATTGTCTAAATAATATTTTAAAATCGAAAAAACAAGGAAAACTAGTAAAGATAGGTATAGGGAATGTAATAGACGTTTGATGGAAAATTTACAGTAGAATTCAAAAATTAAATAAAAATTTAGAGGTTTCATTTGAAAAAATCAAATTATGACACATTAAAGTTACAAAACTTTGGACCGCGGCAACAAACATCCTGTATAACCAAATTCAACTTTAAAATATTTAAAAAATAGCACGTTGTCTTAACTAATATTTCTCAGAAAAAAATTCTTTAATCTGTAAAAATACGGCTTGTGCAGATTTTACTAGTAAGGTCTGCAAATGTCAAATTTACAGAAAAAAGTTGAATTACTTGGCAACACCGCAACGGAATTTAAAAACAAAAAAACAGTCGGAAATTAAATTAAAAGGTGAACAATAATTTGCAAAAATATACAGGGTGTTTAATTAAAAAGAATATAAGTTTGCTATCCTACTCTGATACGAAACACCCTGTATAATGAAAAATATTTTTATCTGATAGTACACACGACCCCAAACAACTCTTATCTAAGAAAGTTTCTTCTATCTCTAATACTTAATCTGCAATCGACCAATTACAGCGGGCTGCCACACGCTGTATACACACGAAGCTGAACCAACAAGTTATGACTGTTGTTAATTGTCCTCGCAATGAGGCATTTGCATTTTTTTTAATTTAATACTCTACAACTCTAAACAGTTCTTAGTTGGATGTGCTGCAATTGCTATGATTTGATATATAAAAGTAATTTTTGTACCTATGCCTGAGAAAGTACATGAGAAGTGCTTTGCCCATTTTGTTGTATAATAGTTGCCTTCAAAAAAATTGCTTATTGTTTCTCAGAGGGTTGTCTGGTAATCACTGCTTAAAGCCAAGGAAGGTGTTAAACGCAAGTAAAATGAAAAACCAGGTTTTGTAAGCTTAATTTAAAAATATAAGTAACAACTTCTAAAGTATATGAGGCAAAGTGCTTCGCTCATTTTTTAAATGTAACGCCGTGTATATTTTTTAAATTTGTGATAAATACGGAAATTCTCTTTACAGTAATGTTATGTAAGTTAAAGTGCATTGACAAAATTACCTAAAAATTACAAAAATAAAAACTGATCTAATAATCCCATATTGTATTTTGTTTCCTTTTTAATTTTTTCATAAAATTTATTTTTTTGTGAAATGTCGTTTAGTGGCGTTTCAAGGAGTTCTAAACAATACTATCCAATAAGTTTTTTTTAATAAAAATATCTTTAATATATTTTTAGATTTTCAACAAAGAACAAAAATCGCAGTAGGCTAGGCCTTTTTAGTTTTTAGGCATTTAGGCAATGCTATATAAAGCCCCCCCCCCATAAGGCCAAGCAAGGATGCGTTTCTACAGAGAAGTCCATGTATCTGCCTGCATACATAATTATATTTAAATTTTACTAAGTAACAAAAAAATAGAAAAAAATCTGAGAAACCAACGAACAACGTACAAACGGAACTGAAATTCGCATATAGCAAAAATAAAAAAATATATATTCTTATGTTATACAGTTTACGCTACATGCGCTTAAAATGTTTTTTTTATTTCTCATTTCATACGCTGACTGTCAACTTCAACGTACAAACAAGCGCGATGCGGCCCGGGCGCGTGCTTCCGCAGTTAGAGGAAATAGTGGAATACGAAACAAAAATGCAAAATGATAGTAGGCTGTCATATGTTTGTATTAAAAAAAATTCAACACGATGTCTTCCTTTATTTACTCATATCTTTTCATCTTCATATACTGTTAACTTCTTCTGTTTCATTTTATTATTTTTGTTTTATTTTCAACCGGTTTAAACGGTCCGAAATTTTGCCGCCCTATGTGGCTGCCTGCTCGCCTATCGCCAATGGGCTTTTTACAACTTATAACATTGATTTATCTCCTTTCTCTCCTTGAACTTTTATCTTCTATATTATTAAAAAAAAAACGATTCAACAGGACTAAAAATACATTTTTGAATCCCTAATATGATTTTTAGGCTTTTAGGCGTTTACACCATATAACATAGTATTCTCCTATGATGCAACTTTTTATCCTTCATACTATAAACAAACCCAATTTCAATTAGGCCAAAAAAAACATTGTTCTAAGCTAAGTGACCACACTGTATATTATTCAAAACCTTAAAAACCGATATTATTTTGTAGGCAAAGTGCTTTGCATTTTATTACTATTTTCATCTTCATACTCCTATGCTTTCACTTAATTTCTATACGGCCAAATGATTGCCTTTATGTGTAAATAGGCGGAAGCATGTAGCCATGTAGGTTTTTTTAGCTAAACCAACTTGATACAAAGAACAAAGCTTTTTTATTTATTTATGTTCTTATTTATTTATTTCTATTTGTGCTACTTTAGAGACAAACAATTAAGAATCCAATGTTTGCGGTCACATCAAAGTATTTTAGATCAGGATACTTATATTTATACCTTAACACCCTTTGGTCAAGTATAAAACCTTCCCGCTCAAATTTAAATAGAATATTGGGCGTGTCTTATACACTTCATTATTCCACATTGTTATTATTCATCCTTGGGGAGTGGTGACTTGGCCTGTTAAACCTGTGTTTGTGTTTACTTTACATATAAAGGCCTATTATATGGTGCATAAAGTTTAACAGCACCGATCAAAATGAATTTCGAAAAGAATGATTATCCTAAGGCTTCAAGTAAGTCCAGTACTCAATTAACTTTATCTTTAATTTTCACCTTATCTACACCAATCCACAGATCACCTGGTATATGGGGCCTTGTTGACATATATTGCAGGAATGTTGTTGTTGATTGCATTTTGCAGGTGAGTTCAGGAAATATGCTTTACATTACCTATAAAATTACACGTTGCATTATAGCCCCTATTGGGTTCAGTCATTCGAAGAAACATTTTCCACCTTCAAGCACATGGGATTATGGGAGTACTGCTTCAAAGATTTTCGATATCCTTATTATCAGTTGGATCACCTCTTTGATGGTTGCCACCATGTATTCAGTTTTGAATATAACGTGATCCGCGAGTGGATGCTTCCAGCATGGCTGATCGTTGTTCAAACGTTTGTAACCATCTCGTTTCTACTTAGTTTTGGGGCACAGATTACCATGGCTTGTCAATTATGCCGTTGGCCACTAGAATTCATTTTGCAATATGAATGGATTTTGTGCGCCATTGATTTTGTATGCGTTTCCATTACAAGTAAGTCGGTATATTGATCTCTGTTGTATTATAAGAATTTTTGATTTATACTGAAATTAACAGAATGGAAAATAAGTTTTTTTTCTTTGTAGCGGTGTTCATGTTTCTTGCTGTGGCAATATTTGGAGGTTCCCATACTCGTCGTGACTGGCTTATGTATCCCAACTGGAACTACTTAAGTTGGTCTTATGGTTTAGCAGTGGTTTCATTCTTTTTTCATGCATTTGCAGCAATTTTGTTGTATTTTGCTGCACGTCAAAGCTATGAATTACGCCGTGAATCTCGTAATCTAATAATGCAAATGCATCCCACTCCCCAACATCGTCTTGGTTGGTAAATAGAGTAGATAGAACAACCATTTCTAGGCATTATGCTTAATTCTAAATAGCACAACCTAGCACAACTAATGTGATACATTTAATTTTGTGAATGTCATATATTTCTAGAATTTTTTAGATAGCTATGGTTTATGTTTTTAACATGCACCATCATATACAACCACACCGAAAATGTTTGTATGGTCTAATTATAAATTGTGCAGATTTGTTGTTCTGCTATTGTTAAGTAATAGTATGTTAGTTGGGTCCAATTTTATCAAAGAAGTGGATATTGAAGCTTTGCTTTGTAGTTGGTAGAATAAGACATTTTTTTTATCATAGGTAGTAACGTAATTTTAGTAATAATTTGAATTAAAAAGGGAAGATTAGGGATCTGTTCTAAATATTTTTTTGGATATTAATCTTGATCTGTTATGATTCAGATTGGAAATGGAAAGCAGAGTTTTTTTTTGTAAATTTGATTAATGATTGTTAAGTGTGTGTGGAAAACTAAACTTCACAACTAAATTGCTGCAAAACTTCAGAACAAAATGATATTGATAAGCGATATTGATTTAGGTGGGACAAAATTTTGTACAAATTTAGTTGCTTAACTAAATTTTTGATACAACTTGACAAAATTTTGTATATGTTGAATGTAGGAATCAAGTGAACTTTGAACTTTAAAAAATCTTAACCATAATTTTTGTTTGGGTTAACCTTTTTCCAGTAGGCTTGTTTATACAATAATTTCTTTCGATTTGTTGTTCGAAAAAAAAAAAATCATATCTAATCTCGAATAAAAACTTTCAATTCAGATTTTTGTTTCCATATTTCAAATTTGGTCTTTGAGAAACAGAATGGAGATTAAAAATTAGTGTGTTCCTACTTTCAATTTAGAGGCATTCTGTATTATCTCTTTTCTTTGATTAAAGCTACTCTCTAAATTTAAAGACTGAACGATTTGTAAAGATGATTTATGGCTTGCATGACGAAACAAGCATTTTTGCAGTAAGCAATGTTACACCATACTGTTTGTAAAAATATATGAAAACGAACTGAGCCTTGATATTAATTAATATTTAGCAATCAAAATGTTGAGAGTGAAAGTACAAATAAAAAAATTCGATATTCTTTTAAAAAGATATATTTGTATAGAAATTAGAAGTGAATACTCACTTACTTAGATGTCGGCTTTAACACGGAGGTTTATTAAAAAACACTTAAATTTGTTTATGATCTGGTTCACTTAGAGTGCCTTGGTATTAGTTTTTGTTTGTAATTGTGACGTATCAAATACGTCGACTGACAACATTCCAATCACATTTGTTTTCGACTAATAAAACAGTAACGTGCCATTTTCATTTGAGAAAACAGCATGTTGGT
Organism: Ctenicera cuprea; assembly: GCA_958336395.1. Classification (NCBI taxonomy): domain Eukaryota; kingdom Metazoa; phylum Arthropoda; class Insecta; order Coleoptera; family Elateridae; genus Ctenicera; species Ctenicera cuprea. Next base: position 37,852,606 of record OY284487.1, on the reverse strand, counting down.
GTTTTCAGCAGAGAAAATTCTAAGGTAGACTGTAATATCCTAACGAGTGTGCAAACTAAACACACTTTCTTAATCATAGCCAATCATAGCAACAACACCAAACTATTTATTAAGCAAACTATGATTGTTGCTTCATTTCCTAATCATGAAATAGTCTATCCAAATACCATTCGTGATTGTAATTTCTTCAGGTTAGATTTCATGGGTATTTATTTGTCTTACAAAATTTTGCATTTGAACCGCCATACTCAACATCCCGTGTTTTTCGTTTTGTCAAAGGGTCTCATGTCAGTTGCTAAGCAAAATATTACTCAACATCAACAGTATTCGCCAATTTTATTCAACAAAGTTATAATCATCTAAGCTGCAGGCTTTCGCGGCTAATGTTAATGGCATTTAGCCTTCCGGGTTGGAGCCGAGTAATCGGTGAATAAACTGCCGACGTTTTGTCCTCGGTTGCACGGGACATTTTCTGGGCTGTGGTCACTTTGGGATCTGGAACACAACCAGATGTTCCAGATCCCAAAGTGATCACAGCCGGGAAGATGTTCCGTGCACTTGAGGACGAAACGTCGGCAGTTTATTCACCGATGACGTGGCTCCAACCCGGAAGCCTAGATGCCAAAGTTATAATCACTTATGGTATTTTAGAGTCGAAAATTCAATAGCCTACAATCAAGTTTAGTCCTGTGTTTTGTAGTAAATCTCCCTGTAAATGACTATTCTGTAGAAATTAACTTTGAATTATTATTATTTCACTTCTTTTGAATTACGTAAATAAATTTCAAGCAAGGTGTGGAAAAATCAAACTTGTATTGTAGATCTGTAGTATATGAAATAAAAGTATTTTAGAAGTATTTTTTATATAGCTTTTAAGCATGTGTAGTTTTAAAGTATTTTACTTGAGTATTGTTTTTGTTATTATTCCGTCCTATAATGTACTTTAGTGCATTTTATTTTACACTTGTAACTTTTAATTTTTGGTGTGTTTTTATGTTCTTTTTACTAAATACACGGCTTATTTTATGATATGTTGTTTATGCAATTATGATAAAACAATAGTATTTTGTTACCAACCTGGAACATTGTGTTCTTCTGCAAGTTTCAGAGCTGTACTTAGAGTTGGAAGACTTAGATTGGCATCTAGTACAAGCAAAGGACTACATCGTATAAGTTGTTCGTGACTTTTAATCTGTATAAAAATATTGATTTATTACATAACATTTAAAAGCTATTTGTGTTAACATACCATATCAGGTGTTATCTGTTGGTGTACTTCCATGTTGCCAATGAGCATCTTGCACTCGCCATTACAGTCAAAAATTATAGTACACTGTGCTGTGCTAAAATTTGGTAGTTTTTTAATGCTTTGAGAACACGATGACGGCAGCAAAGAACATAAATATTGGCCATTACTGTCGTTGCCAACAACTGAAACCAATGTTGGCTGATAACCTAATTTACTTAAAGCTTCAGTAACGTTCCTTCCAACCCCACCAGCATGTAACTTAAACGTAGCATCATGTATTCTTCCATCGAGCTGTAACAAACAATGTTTTTAAGTTCTTCCTGTAATTTTTAGAAAACAATTTACGGAATTTAAAAAGTAAATTTTAGTACTATTTAGATGAAAGTTTCATTGTAGTTATTGACGAAACAAAAAATATAGTTACCCTTAACCTTAAAATTGAACCCCTATTTCCAGAAGTTTCAGCAATTCGAATTTGTCGTAAGAAAAAAATTTTTAATTGCGAATCTGTACATCAACTCATTTTAGATATACGAAGTTAATTTTTTAAATTTCATTATTGACGCTAAGTACAATTAATTCAATCAACGAAAGATTTGAACAAATGCGTTACATGTCAATTATTACGAATTTCTGCATAATATTTATGAATTGAAGTTTTAGAACAGATCGGTAATACTCGAACATAGTACAGCAGGGTATATAGTAAACCTGGAAGTATCGGGGTATTTTCAAATTCTGAGTTTATTAAGAAATATTGTCAAAATTCTGGAAAATGTAATAACGGTACACATAATGTATAGATATTTTAAATCAGAAATAAATTTTGTGAAAAAAAATCAATATTTTGAGAAAATTCCAGAAACTGAATTTTTAAATGTTAAAACGGAAGACTTGGGCAAATCTACTGCAGTATAACTTCAAAAACTGAATTACAAATAATTACAAAGAGGTGGAAATTTTCACATACTGAAAGTTATCTGGACAATTTTTGTAGGGGTACCACGAATGTCTATTAAATTATAATACAAATATAAAATTGAAAGACGCCCGATTTCACTTCCTTGAAGATAGAAAACAACATTTTGTTATCTGTCAAATGTTCGTCTGAAATAAATACATTGAAATGTTCTCAAAATTGTCTATAGTAATTAATACCACATAAGCTTTGAATTCATCAGTTAATTACCGATAATTTGTTGCAGATTGACGAAAATAGTGCAAATTTGGCAAGCAATAAAAACCTGAGAGCATAGCTCTAGGGGGTTTTTACGTATAAATTTGCATGATTTGAGTCGATCTGCAGGAAATTTGAGTAAATTAACTTTACCGGAGAAAAATTTAAAAGCTTGAGTGGTATTCGTAAGATTATTTTACTTTGTTTTTGTTTTTTTTGGTTTCTCTTTATTTACAATCTGCCAAACATTACAGGCATTCAGTAAATTCTATGATGTTGCTAATGACTTGTGGGTTATTGCCTAATTAGCAATTACCCTTAAATACCCTAAAATAGTTAGGCTTTTGATTACTATATGTCTATAGAATATAACTATAACTAGCTAAAACTAAATGGCTTGATTTAACATTTTTCAATGATTTAAGATATTAGTTAAATCTATTTGGTAAGTCCAAGGGTTTGAACCTTTTAAGTCTTCGCACTACACGAACATTTAGTAGGTCACTGGCTAAATTGCTTGGATGTACACTGAGCCGCTCACGATAATTACCACTCAATTTCGTGACCATTTCACTGACCGAACTTATTTCAATATCGCGACTTATAATGTCATTTGGTACATACCAAGGGGCATTCACTATTTGACGTAGCACTTTAGATTGGAATCTTCTGATTATATTTATGGAAGAGTTTGCTGCTGCAGCCCATAACTGCAAGCCGTAAGTCCAGATTGGTCGTAAGATTGTTTTGTAAAGTAGTAATTTATTGGCTGTTGATAACTGTGAACTTCTACCTAGCAACCAATACATTTTCCTATATTTAAGTCCTAATTGCTTACGTTTGGCCCAAATATGCTGTTTCCAAGTGAGACGTCTGTCTAAGTGCATCCCTAAATACTTAACTGTGTCTTGTTGAGGAAGTTGTTGTCCATTGTGGAGTGCTGGCGGGCAAGTTTCTCGCTTCAGCGTAAATGTTATATGTGCTGATTTTGTTTCATTGGCTTTAACTCGGCATTTCCTTAACCAAATTTGCAATTTGCTGAGATGAGTATTTGTTGGGATGCTATGATGGGGTCTTGATGGGATGACAAAATAGCTGTGTCATCAGCGTATGCAGCAATGGTTGTTAGTCTCGTTGTGGGTAAATCTGCCGTATTGAGCAAGTAGAACAGCGGACCCAGAACGCTCCCTTGAGGCACTCCAGAATTGATTCGGGATAAAGTAGTAAACTCTCCTTGTACTTTGACTAAAAAGTGTCTGTTAGTTAAATACGATTTGACTACTTGGTAGAGATCTGGTGGCACTACATGCTTGGTTTTGTACAATAAACCTTTATGCCAGGCCTTATCAAAGGCCTGAATGTCAAGAAACACCGCAAGAGCAGTATTTTTTTGTTTCTAGCGCATTATTTATTTTATGTACTAATCTATGCACCTGTTCGATCATAGAGTGCTGCATGCGGAAACCAAATTGGTGTTGTGGTAGTAAATTATTTTGCAAGATTATAGGTCCCAATTTAGATAACAGTAGTTTTTTGAACACTTTTGAAAGGAGCAGAAGCAGACTTATTGGTCTATATGAGGTCGCCTGTTCAGGTGGTTTACCTGGTTTCAATATGAGTATTATAGTAGCTACTTTCCACTGGTCAGGACAACAACCCAGTCTGAGAACAGGCGAACAGCATTAAACAACATTGTTAGAAATTTGTAACCTTTTTCGGGTGGTTCTTTTAGTACTTTACTGGTGATTAAGTCATAGCCTGGCGACTAGTTATTCTTAAGGCCTCTAATTACAGATCTTGTTTCTTTGGTTCTGAAACGTTTGCTTGGTAAGCTTAAAAATCAAATCAATAGCGAATTTTGTTTATTAGCGTAACCATAGACAAAAAATATAATATGAGCGTAACTATGAAGTAACTAAGGCGCAACTACACGTTGTAAAGGTAAACAACTGTAAATAACATACACGAAAAATTAACATCTGATTTTGATTTAGGTAGGTTAATGCTGCGTTTTGATTGGTTGTAATGTGCATGAATAAAATAATCGCCGAAACCACTATCATATTCTGTTTTTACAACCTACCAAAAGAAACAAGTCAAATTTCTGTTTCCGCCTCCGGTTTGTAAAGTAAAATTAAATAGCTTGACAACTGTTCATTGTACGTAGGTATATTATATCTCATTCGTTGACCACAGACAAGCACACGCGCATCCTCCTCCACCCATCCACGCCACTACACCGGCTCGGCTAGCGTGAGTTCGAACGTCAGTAACTTGAACCATAAATCCATACAATATTGCACATAAACTATTTTTAAATTATAAAATACATATCTATTTATGTGCGTGCAACTGATAACGCAGCACAGTTCCCAATTTTTTAAAGCAATTAATGTAATAATTAATAAAAATAATTGAACTGTATACTACAAGCGAACGGAACTAGCCCCGTATTTTCCTTGCACACCAGAAAGAAACACCATTCCGCACCTATCGCGAGCGGACCACACTGTTCTACCACTGCTGACACTCCAACCATACAACGTTGGCTTATTTAACCTTATACACATTGCTTGCGGACAGGTCTTATTGTACTGATTAAGTGTTTATGAGAAAAAATCGAGTTTTTTTGGAAAAGGATACCTTGGGATTAAAAGAAACCAAAAATTGAGAAAAGAGATTTTCAAAATTTGCGCGAAGAAGGAAAAACTAAATCCCCTAATTTTTTCTGGGCCTAAAAATTAAGTTTGTGAACCTTATTCTACTATCACTCATGAGTAATTTAACTTCAACAGACATTTTTCATCGTCGCCTATTTATTTAATAAAGGGGTGGGCATGCACTTTCACTTTTCAGAATTAATAGAAGACGCCACAGAGATGTTAACGGAATATTAAATATTACAATTTTTGAAGTTTTTTTTTCACTTCACAGTATTAGTAGTCCCAGAAATTATCTAAGTTCATAACATTGTGTAACCCTTAGACATTTGTAATACCCAATTTCATCCCGATCTGATAACTTATTTTTGAGTAAATAGGCGCTAAAACAAAAATTTTTAAGAGGGTGGGCTGAGAGACAAGTCAATATGTAATAAAAAATCGTGTGGTTTGTTTTTGAGCAATTTTATTGAATAATTTCCAAATTCACACACAGACAGAATTTTTTTAAGGATCATTTTGTGTCTCTGGAGGACCCAAACATGAATTTCCGCGAAAATGTCAAATTCAAAAATTTTCATGAAGTCAATATTTCCCTATAGGAAAGTAAAAATTAGTTAAACAATTTATTCCCATAGTTAAACGTGTCAAACGTATTCCATTATTTTTAATTCTCTATAACTCTCGAACGGATGGTCCGATTTTGATGAGCTTTGGAATGCAATGTGAGGTAATATCAAAAATGCACCGACAAAATAAGCTTTACAAAAATTCTGAAATCGGAAGCGGAAGTTAGACAGGTTTTTTGGGTAGCATTTCTTTCTGAACCCAAATTTTATAAATTTCAAAAACGGAATCCAGTAGAAGACTTTAGGGCAAATCCAACGCTTTTTTCCGATCTTTCTAGCTTCAAAATGGCGGCCGCTAAGATTTTTCGAAAATTTTGACTGTAGCGCTTTATTACACAAAAACAGGTTGACAGATCGAGTTCAATTATTTTGTCGTAATAGACCTATAGACACAATGTTACTGTGCACACAAATTTTTAATTTTTAAAAGCTATGAAGTGAAAACGTTCCGAAATTTTCAAACAAATATTCAAACTGACCACACGACTTTTTTTAATTGTCAGCTTATAGAACTTGACATGATCTACAATTTGGTTTGTGTCCCAGTCTAAAATTCATGCTCTTCTCTTTAATAAACGAAGGACGATAAAAAAATTAAGCTAAATTGCTTATGAGTAATAGTAGAATAAGATTAAGAAGTTTATTTTTAGGTGCAGTAATATTTAAGGTGGTTAATTTTCCACCTCCGTTCCTAATTTTGGCGAAAAAGTTTGTCCATGCGTTTTTGGTATGTTTTTAAATCCCGAGCAATCTTTTTCCAAAAATCAAAAAATTAATAAAAAATTTCCGTCGCAACCTAATCAGCATAGGAACATCGATAATAACTGAACAGTGCACAAGGTAAATAGCGAAACGCTAGTGCGCAAGAGATGAACATTGTAATTATAATCACATCACAATAGGCAGGCAGAAGCTGACCGCTGGCTGTAGTTTACGAGTTATGACTAGGGCTCGGATTTATATGCACTTAAAATTTCCAAAGTATGCATGCATTTATGCACTATAAATGTATTAAATATGCACTTATATATGCACTTAAAATATGCAATTTATGCATTTATAATAATAAAATCTTGCCGAAAATGCATTTTTACGAGTTTTTGATGATTTTTTAATATTGGTTCTTTTTTAAAAAATAAATCTCAGCATTACAATGTATTAATCTAAAAAATAAATAATTTTATAATTATAATTAATAATAAGTAAACATGATAAACATTATTATTTAATATCATTAATTATGAATTACTTTTAAAATGTACAGAATTGCTATTTTCAATTACGTACATGTTTAGATTTTTAAATATAATACTATGCCTGTTATCGACTAAAACTGCTTTATATTTCGAGAAGTTTCTCTCATTGTCACAAGATGTAAGAGGTGCATACTTAAATTATGTAACTCTTTTAAAGAACAGTCTTTTAATTCAACCATCAAATTACTTTGTCCATTTAATACATTATTTATGTTTTTAATTAACTTAAAAGCTACATTTTTATGTACAATATCTTTTAATTTTTGTTTTATGGTTGATCCTTTGGGCGAATTATTTTATAAAGTACTCACATCGTCTAATAATTTAATATTTTCCTTAATTGAAGTTCCTGCTTTTTCCAATGTGGTTATGGATTTTGAAATACATATAAAATTATTTAAAATAACTAGCAATTCCCCACGAACCCCCTTTCATTAAATGTGTTGTGAGCATTGGCTATACACAACTCATCATTCGGCACAGGCAATGTTGAAATATCCTACAAAAAAACTCCGGAATGCGGGATGAGAAAGTTTGTATAACCATTGACTATATATAATCAAAGGTATAACGGAATGTCAGCAGTGCACCACACCGTTTTTTGTTAATTCAAATGATTCAATGATTGACTACCACTACCAGCATTGTTAACGACGACGGAGTTTAACAATGTTTGCTTATTTTTATTTACTTTTAAGCAAGCTGCAAGTTATATATAATAATACAAAATAATGATTTTCAATGCATTTTTAAATAAAAAAACTTTATCTGAAATGCAAGCAAAGACCTATACATTAGAGATTATAGCCGGAAATTAAGCAAATTTGATCGGATAATCAAAATTATGTATGCATTTATAAAAATTTTAAAAATATGCATTTACTTATATGCACTTTCAAATTTACATATGTCGTTTACATGTCGATAAAACATGTAGAAATTTAACTTAGCATATGTTTACTACATACAAAAAGAACATGCAAATGCATATACAATATAATCCTTGCTCTAGTTATGAGTTATGACTATTGTTACTTGTCCTTCTTCCAATCGCGGATTAGCGCGCGCGCGTGTGTGTGTGGGTGCGCGCGCGGGTTTGTGTGTGTCGGTGCGTGCGTGCGTGCGAAGTACTGGACCGATTTTGATAAAATTTTAAATCGTAGTTCTAGTTAAGCTTTCCAAAAAAAATCGCAACCGGAAACGAAAGTTAAACGTGTTTTCTTGGTAGCGCTTTTTCTAAAACTAAATTTCTGAAATTTGAGCACGGGATCTAAGAGAAGAACTTAAGGGAAATTGAAAACTTTTCACCGAACTCTCTAGCTTCTAAATTGCGGCCGCTACAACTTTTTGAAAATCTCAACTTTAACGCCTTTTACTCAAAAAGTAGTTGTCTGATCGGGATTAGCTACAAATTGTTTGACAGCCGTCTGTAGTTAGTATACGATAAAGTAAAATTAATTTTGAAAATCCGAAAACGATTGCAATGGCGCTGCTTCAAAGTTTTGAAAATATTTAAAAGAAAATTTTTCAGAAACTGCCTAAAGGCGATTTTTTTGACTTTCTGAGCCAATAGAGCTTGCAGTAAACTACAAATTTTTCTTACTAATGTCCCAATTTTTACTCTGACGCCTTCCAGGAAGTTTTGAAAAATTTGAAAGTGCAAACGCCGATCGTTATAAACATTTATCAGTTCGATCGACTGTTTCAAGTACTTTATTAGGATTAGCAAGAATTTTCAACTACCTTAAAAATTAAGGAAAAAAAAACGATACTTTTTAACATCATTGGGCGTTTTTCGGGTCTTATATGATTTTAACTACGCCCATCAATTAGCTCTAGTTAAAAAAATATTTTTTTATTCTGTGCGCATATTTTGGACCACGCTTTAAATAAACCATTTATATTGATTTTTAGTCTGAAATCCGAAGCGCTTTTAATCAGCTGTAGGGCGGGCGGTTCCGCTCTTACTATTCTTATACGGTATGCGACATCCTAGGGTTGCCTATATAAATTGTTTTCTTAGAAAGATAACATACGGTGAAAGAAGAGAAGAGCTTAAGGCAAATCGAAAATGTTTTTACACTTTTGCAAATACGGCAAGTATTAATATCTAGTATGGGAAAATCTACTCGAAGTTAACACTTCAGCTTTTTTCGTTTTCTAATAGTGTTCGATGTTCAGCAAGTCCGGGCAGCCTTGCGGGTTTAACGTTTATTTGTCAATTCCAGGCCCGAGGTACTATTCCAACAGTATTCTCGTATTACAAGAATAGAAGTTTTTCTTTCACAAAAAGTTGTGGGTAGATGTAAACCATCTTGGTTTGCTGTTTAAATGAATGTGAACAATTAAACTTTCTTATTCCAGAATGTCTAATGCAGGTGTAAAATGTCATCATTTTATTTTATAAAAGTCACTAGAAAGTAACATAAGACGTTATAAATTTAAGAACCACAATGTACAATATTAGAAAATGTTTAGTCAATTTTAAGTAGTTTCATAATTTAAATCCCGAAGAGTTTTGTTCTGAGCAGTTAAGATATATCGAAGTAGATAAAAACCCTCACAACTTTCAAATTGTTTTATTTTACTTGTATAAAGTTTGCGGGAAATTACGTAAATGGTTCTTTTTAATTATCATTATTTTTCATTAAGCAAATGCATGTTTTATTTAACATCTGTAATTACCGTACATTTTTAAAAAAGGAAACACTGCAAATATGTTATGCCGAATTTGTGAAGTTGCCTATTTCATGTAATTGGCAAAATTTTGCCGATTACGTAGAGACAATTATGCCGATTTGTTTGGACATTAAAAAAATATCTGTTTCGACAACTATACTAAAGACTTTGAATACACAACAGTGTTGTCTCGATAGAACGCGAAATGTAGCTTATTCGGAAAAATTGTGCCTAATACATAAATTAGGCAATCATCTCGCGTTCTTCAATGGGTAAATATCCGCCGACAAATTATACAATTATACAAATTCAGCTTGACATAGACACCCCTTTGGGAAATGGATACTACACAAATATTTACGCGTAGATAATTAATAATTTTGTCTAGAGTATATATTTTGCTCTCTTTGTATTATTTATAAATAAATTACCATACTGGAAATAAAAGTTTATTAAATTTGTACGTCTACCTAAGTAATTGTTCTAGAATTTAGTTTTGCAAGAAATTGTATTCATTTAATAATCCTTAATGTTTAGCTGTTTTATAATAAAAGTGAATGAGTTTCGAAATGAGTTTGAATACCACAACAATCTTAAAAATCGTAGTTATTCTATGTATACATATAGTCGTTAAGCTAGCTTGCACTGATGGGATATAAGAATTTATGGCTGCGGCGAAATGCTGTATAAAACTATTTATTTTACAGCTCTGTAAAGCTATAAAATTCATAAGACTAAGTCCAGAAAAAGTTGTAAACCGGGGTGACATATCACATGGCTGTGTATGTAAAAAGCTGCAGATTATTTTTAAGTCTTTCCTATACAGATTTTTTTAACTATTACTTATTCTATATTTTTAAGACTTAAAACCTAAACAAAATAAAAAACTAAATAAGGTGTATAGTAAAGTTAACGTTTGGATAAAATGGAAACCTACGAAATAAAATTATCATTAAGACTGCAGAATTTTAAAATTACTTTGATGTTTTGACTATTATTTGATGACGACACCACTCACATTTCATTGAACCAATCACAAATGTTCCCTTTCATAAAATGAACCAATCGCGTTTGTTTTATACTGATTTAACTGCAAGGTGCTGTTTAAAGAGGTAATTAAACCCACAGTAGCTAAGTCTTAAAATAAAGGGTTTAAAACTATAATGTGCAGTGGCTTTTGTGTATATTTATTATTATTTTAATATAGTTGTTCATTGCTTCGGCCAGAAGTAAGTGTTATATTTAATCATAACACAATTAAAGAATTAATAGTTATTTATTGTATGAGTGGATTATGAGGCAAATAAAACTCGCGAAAAAGTTTAGGCACGAGGCCGTAAGGCCGAGTGTTTAAATTTTCAAGAGTTTTATTTGCGGGTAATCCATAAATGCAATACAAAATTTTATCCACAACTTACAATATTGTAGAGGCATAATTATGTGGATCACTAATACCGGCATTGATCATTTTGAAACATCGAATTAAATTATATGAAAGATCAGAGTAGCAAGGTGTCACTAATCAAAACTGTCAAAATTGTCATAATGATAAATTAAACGGCTTAAACCACATAAATACAAATAATATCAATTTGAATGTGAGTAAAAACCGACAATATTTTCTCTTTTAATGTGAATATAAATTCAAATGTTAACAAGGAAGTTTAAATATAGTTTGATTTTGTTACGTGTCTTATGGCTTAATTATAAGACCCATGTGTTTTATTAATACCATAAGACGTCTCTCAATAGTAGAATTATGCCTCTATAATATGTAAGTTGTGGATAAAAACTAATTGTCTCTGCCGTCCATAAGCAAAAAAACAAAATATGAGAAACGTCGACGGTAGCTGATGATAACGATGTCAACCAACACGAATAGCGAGTGTTCAAATCATGACCGGCCTAAATTTTAGTATACACATATAATAAATATAATAATAACAAAAGTGTTCCAAGTGTTTATTAATTGTTTTTGGCTGTTAATTCATTGTGGTTTTCATTCGATGTTGTTTTTTTCGTAGCTGACTATGGTTATAATTTCTTCAAGAGTAGTGCTATTTAGGCTGAAGATGAGTTTATTGTAAAAAAAAAAAAATTCGAAACCGGTTCCTACATATTATATTAAAAAAGCTTGAGAGAAATAAGGACTTTTATTTTATTCATATTTAATTAATTACTCTCATTATGGGGTCTCTTGATTATTTATAATAATAACATGCTAATATCCATTAATAAACGTAAATATATGTTTACATTAAAATTGTACCTTATTTCACAGGTTATATGAATCAAAATCTTAGACCAAAATAATGTACATAGCCTCAAAAATTTTTTGAAATACCATTTTTAACTACGATTTTTCTATTTTACAACAACAATTCACAACAGCAGTCGATAAGAATGTTAAAATAAAAAATTAAATAAGCGAAAGGACGCCACTATAAAACATTTTAAAACAAGCAAACAATACCATGTTAAGAGCGCCGATTCTTGCAAACACCCAAGCATTTCCGAATAATTCACTGTTACCAAACATGCGTCAGAATTAATGTGAGTGATATAGTCAAGACGAATATGACTTGCGAGACGATTTTTCTTTGATAATATTGTGGTGTAAGTTAACTCGTGCTAGTTAAGATTTAGTTAATTCCACTCGCGCTACACGCTCGTGATATTACCGTCTTAACTAGAACTCGTGAAGTAGATCAAAGACGCCATCGCGTTTAGACGCTGCTACAATTTAACATCGTACTTAGTTTTATTGATAAAGTTTTTTCTGTTTTACGAGAAACGGTATTTTGCAGCGCTGTTCTCATTGAAAAGAATATCAAATAGTGGATACCCGGAAAAGCTGTGTAAAATCTCTCTAAGAAGTACGTATGTAGGTCCTTTTTTTTGAGTAAAACAAATTTCCCAAAAAATCTAATCACTCAGATGCGAAATATTATATTTAATGATATTTTTTTGAGAGAAATACTTTCAAATTTTCTATTCTTGTCGATGTACACACATTGGGATTGGAAAGCGAGTTTTTGAAAAGTACGATATATCCAGGCATTAATTATCACAAACAAAAATTGATTTTTCCTTTAGAAACCCTGCAAGATAATTGCTTTTCTCCCACCCATTAACCCAACTCAAAATTACGGTAGTCCCCTACATCCTACTCTTACAATGAATGTTTTGGTAAAAACAGATCGCTTCTCTCCCACTCAAAGCCTGCTAATTAAGTAATTAGCGATTGTTTTATTTAATTTGCCGCTTCACCATTACTTACAATAGTGAAACTATAACTGTATTGTGATAGCATTTTTTCATTCTTTAGTACATTTTAATTCTTTGTTTGTATGCTTCACGCAATGGGTATTCAGATTTTTTTTTATCTAGAAATGACGCAGCAACCATTTTCACTTTGGGACACTTTAAATTTAAAAATACCTAGAACGCCAAGGGGTTTCGCTATACAGAGTGTCCCAAAAATGGGATTAAAACGATCTATAACTATAACGAGAACTGAATTAAAAACCGCTAAAAAATGTCTTCCTCAAGCTCGTTTTTTTGTTAAGATGCAAATAAATTTAAGAATTTTAAGACGAAATATTTAAGAAAATCAACAAACATGCAATAATTGCAGTAAAACTTGTCACTTATTCGGTAAATATTTACCCCAAAAAATGAAAACACATTGTATTTTTCTTCGTTATCTGTGGTTACCCGAAATACCCAATGCTAACTAAGACCGGTGCTCAACGCCCGCCGGCGCGGGCGTTAGGGAAAGGCCGAATTTTTTTTTACAAAAACGCTTTGCCTTTTTCTAAATTGTCATTAGATACAATTTTCTACAAGGAAAATTTGCTGCGCAGGAAGTCGGTGATGGTGTGGGATCTATCAGGAAAGAACATCTTTTAGTTTTAACCATTGTTGAAAATTATAAATTTTTATAATTACAATCAAATTCGTTGACAGTATTGTAATCTTAGTTGTCAACAAAAAACAATATTAGTGCGAATCAGCACATCCTTGAAATAGTGCATTTAATAGTTTCCTTGTTCTCGGTGCTCTCTTTCTAAAACACTACAGAATGAGGCCATAGCAACCAGGGCATACTTTTAAGTATAGAGTGGGTTTTTCTTTTTTGTATGCATATCAGCTATGTATACTTTTATAAAAAAACATGCCAATGCATTGTTTTACTGCAATCTATAGGCAACCAACTGTACAGAAAATAATAGAGAGAGAGAGAGGGGGAAAGAAAGAGGTTATTCCTCATAGTGTGAGGTTATGTTCAATGAGTATGTTTGTGAATAAAACGCAAAATTATTTGAACATCAAAAATTTTGTAATAAAACTATTATTTTAAAAACATAAAATATCAACAATACACAAATTTTAGCTAAATTCAAAAAATTAAAACTAATGGCTATTAATTTGACATTAAACAATTTGATTACTGTTCCACAGCAGACCCTTCTTTTCAAAAATTGAAGCTTTGAAATTTAGTGTATAGCTGGTTGCCTACAGATTGCAGTTAAAAAATGCATTGACATGTTTTTTTATAAAAGTATACATAGCTGGTATGTATACAAAAAAGAAAAACTCACCGTATATTATGCTCTGTAGTTTAGACAGAATGTTCAAGGAAAAATATCACTCGTTACGCAACAAGTTTTTTGTAATTTTTTGCTCGTTATTTTTCAATTCACGTGTGGTATAACTGTTGACAAAATCGTGAAAAATAGAACATTGACAAAAGCGACAAATTCAAATCGTAGCTGCGTAACAACACACGAAAAACAACGTTCGTTCGTGACCAAATTCGCTGTTATTGAAAATAATCACAATGCATTGTAATTAATTGTTGGTGATATAGTCAATACAAATATAACACTTGATAGCAATTTTTCTGCGATAAACTTGGGGCGACAGTAATTGCGTGCTCGTTAATGTAAGAAAATTTCACTCGCGCTTCGCGCTATTGATGTTATCTTCTTCACTAATACTTATTAACAATCAACCCAACCTTCACAGAAAATTGAGATCACTAGTTATATTTCTTGTGACAAATAGCCACGCCTAAAATCCCCAATGAAATTAAGGGTTGATTTTTCGTATTTGTTTATTTGCTTTTATGTGCTTTACGTTGCCGTATGCCATAGGGAGAACAGGGGGAATTTGTCCAATGAAGTATTGATGTTAAGAATCAGTCGGTAGATCAATGTTTTGAGAGAGTAAATGGAAGCTTGTTAATATTTGAATGCTTCATTCCGGTACTTCTGAATTTGATGGGCTTCACACCAATTACGTTTCAACATTTTGAAATAATATAGATTTTGAATTTGCGAAAAATCTACATCTAGTGGTATTAGGTTTTTAAGGCGTATTTAAAGAGGCTGCACAGCCGTGAAAATATTTTAGCGTTAGGAAAGTTTAACCCATTTATTCTCGTAAGATCAATTGAGTTAATGTAGGTTAAGCCAGTGGTTCGATTTTCAGGAGTTGCGTTACTGGGTCAAAATTCCGTACGCGTGTTTGTGCGTGGAAATGATACCAAAACATAAATAACGCTAACACAAAACACTGGAGAGTACCTACTTTGTATGTTAGCGTTGCGGGTCTATGTATAGCTTATTATAAACATCGTTAATTTTTTTTATGGAAAGCATATGCTTTTGAAAAAGCGCAGTATGTACCTACGTCTTGACCTTGGTGGATCGAGTATCGGCATAATTAGAAGAAAAAATATTTCGACAGCGATGGCGAGATGTCGGAAGCTGCGCTTTGTTCCCATGGAGACCGGACATGTTACGTCAGAGGTTCCTCAAGGTTTGCAGTTGCGTTCGTGAATGCCGTTTACTTAATAAACCTTTAATTATTTAAATTTAAATGATTTCATTATCGGAGTAAACTACGCAAAAATCGATTTTTAGTACCTTTTCGTGATATTTTATTCTCGTCAAATAAAAGAAAATTGGCTTCAAAATTCCTAAGAAAAAAGAAACAATTTCCTTCGCTTATACTGAATAGTCGATTAAATGTGTACAAATGTACAAAAACGATAAGTTTTTCAAACATGTTTTCACGAAAATGGTGGATGCGCCGGGAAACCATGGACGAACACGGTGTGGAAAAGTAGTGGGGCGTCCCACCCCGTTTGGCGTTGAGTCTATCAGTGTCGTTTCCGCAACCGATCGGATTCTGCACGCCCCCCTGCGTGGCGTTCAAACCGGCATCGCCAAAATTATGTTGAAATTGTCGTCCTTGACGATACGCGAAAAGACTCCTCAAGATGAAGCGTCTAAAGTGCGCTGAAAGAATTCGAATTAATAATGTGAGAAAAATTGCACTTTGCGGCTTGCTAAATAGTGAGGAAAATAATAACGTCTAGAGCATAGAAACAGTACATTTCTAGGCAGTAGTAAAGTGTTTTATAGTGTTGAATCGTCTTCAAGTAATTAAATCATTGATTTTGGTTACAAAGGAATTAGGAGCAGTGCTTGGAAAAGTACATAAAGGTAGGTTTCTTAGTTAAGGATTTTTGTTCTTGTTAACTGTTTGTAGTCCGTAAAATTTAAACTTCTATCAATATTTCAGTGTAATTCATCTGGTTCTTTGGCTGGGATTTATCTCTAATACACATAACAAACTGACAGGTGTTTAGATAAACTTCAATGCCCTGTTTGACTGTTTTATATTATTACATTCAACAGAAAAATCAAAACTCACACTAATATAGTAGTTAAACGTTGCTTAAAAATCTTAACTTTAGCACATCTGTATAAAAATTCGTTGTGTTTTTACTAAAGTAAAATATATCGATATACTTTTAATAGCAGATAAACTGCAACTCAATTTTATTGTTGCAAAAAATGAATTCTGTAGAATGTATATTAACACACCTAAACGATCGTGGTATGATGTAATTAAGCTAAATTTAATGATTGTTTTAATTTAGCAATGTTGTATTGTAGATTTCGTTATATAATTGATTAGGCTGTTCAAGTTTAAGCAGCTAATTTATTTCACAATTTTATAGAAGCAAAGATTTTATACGGTCGATTATGGACTGTTGAATATGTGGGCCTCAGAAAGCGAAGGGTCCCGACTATCCCAAAATATAAGTGAAATTCAGTGGCAGAATTAAACACATTACGCTGGTTTTATATATGACGTATTGCGGTGTATGAAATAGAGGAATGGGGTAAAGCAACAATTAATAAGTTGTTAGAAATAAAGAGAGGAACCAAGCAAACGAATTTTTAATCAGAAAATTTCAGACGAGCAGCTGCAGCAAATCTGTTTAAATGCTGTGCCAAAAAATAATTAATTTGAATACCCTTGAGTAGTCGCTTGCCAAGACATTAATTATTTCTTATTCTACCGTAGGCTATATTATTAAGGACAATTGTTATCGAGACAATTGTAAAGAGTTAATTCCATTGGAAAACAATATTCTTGTTGAATTTAAAAAATAGAAATAGTTTTTAAACATTTTCAGGAAGGGCAAGGGTTCGAGCCTCGGATCCACAAGCAAAAAGCAAAATACGAGAAACGTAGACGGTGACCTATGATAATAATGTCAATGTCAACCAACTTGAATCGCGAGTGTTCAAATCATAGTTCACATCATGACCGACCAAAACTTTAGTGTACACCTATAATAAATATAATAACAACATGCTATTATGATAATCTCTGAAAACATGAATAGGAATGCATTAGAAAAATAATCTTCGGACAAATTCAATTCTGCTGTGTTATCCTACCATGTCTCGTATTCTATGGGACATCCGATCTTTATCGCCGCGCCGGTAAGAATAGCGATAACAGTTATCACTTTACATTGTATTGAAAATATAATATTAATAAATGAATGGGTCCCCAAAATAGCGGCCCCCAGTATTTCCCGTTTTTGCCTAGGCGAAAAACGGTCTTACAAGCTGCCCCCGTAAACATGAGAGGTGTAAGGCTATCGCATTTTTCTGCAGATTTCGCATAAATGTGGCGCATACACACACATACGACACTTTAGAATATCTTAAGATCTCAATAACCATTTACAAACTGTGTTAAGTTATCAAATTATTAGAAGATGTAAGTAAAGCTTCTTGTAAGTAAAGAAATCGATATTTGTTGTAAAGTTCACATAATTATGTATAGGATGGGGCAGCGTTAACTGATCAGTTTTAAACTCTCTAGAATTCAGAGTGTGGCAGATAAAACCGGATATGGAATAGCTCTCTGCTGTGCGTTTAAAATACCTTTTTTCTAAAACTGTCAAAAAAGTAACTTTTTCAGGTTTTTTTTGTTTGTCAAAATTTGTTTTTTTTCGGTGGCTATTTTTTTAACGTTGCTCAAATCAGCGTGAAAAATGTAACTATTTTTAATGACAACGCTTACCCACCCTGTATAAATAGTGTAATCAACAAAATTTTACATACAGTTTGGCCATGGAAAACCAAGCTCATGTCGGAACTTAATTCATACGGTCAAAAACGCGAATAATATAAAAAAACATTATTATATGACAGTTTGTGACTGTATGGATTAAGTTTTGATATGAATTTTGTTTTTATGCCATGCCTTATCTAAAATTTTATTGGTCATACTGTATGTGCGTTAAAACCCTAATTGAGAGATGTGCGTTAGGGTAGGTAAAATCAGTAGCGTTTACCACAAAGAATAAAAGTTTTCTTGAATTTTAAATTGTTGGGAAAGAAATTTAGTGAAACTTGCAGTTGTAGTGGGTTGAGTAAAGCCTGAACTGTACTTGTTACACATAATGCCGTAAGGGTTGAAATTGGTGAACGGTCAAAATGAAACAAGTTTGGTGTTTAGTACTTAGCACGGTGTAAACGTTCTTCTTTCTATTTTGTATGCAATTTTCTAAAAATTAGGAGATTAAATATTCGGTGTTTGATTTTAAGCAATGCTATTTAACCAAGTTGTTATTACCATGACTACGATTAACGATATTATTACATAACATTGCTAAAAATTCCACAAAATCAAACAAAAATCTCACTTATTATGTGTTCGATTTCATATCTAATTTGTTACCAATTCAATCCTGCATTATTTAATTTAAGTAATATGTAGTGCTTAAAGAAGTTCGCTTTATGAAAGTCGTTTTTTGTTTGAATTGTTTTGCATCCTTTGACATAAAAAAATATTTATTCTAAATTATATTAATTATTAACAATAACAAAATTAATCGGGATTGGATATACTAATCGCTTTTAGGAGTAAACGCAACATTCACTATTATACGAAATTTAGTAGTGGTGTTTTATTTTTAAAATATGAAAATAGGGTCTGATAGAGAGAGGTTCACAAAATTTAATGTTTTTTTACCTATTTCTTGTTTGAAAATAGAGGACACTGTGATGTTTTAAAAATTGTGAATTTTACATTTGTTTACTCTATCTATATAAAAACCCTAACTGTCTCACCATAAGACGCCGCGGACTCTTGCATTTTGACATAATTTATCACCTTAACACCACGGCGGCTTATTTGTATCTTGGCGCGGTTTATTGATTGTTTTCGGCGAATATTGATATTACTGCCACTACTGTTTCTACAGTTTCGTCATTTATTACTTTCATTCTAGAGGGTCAAACTATTATCAGTTATCACTGAAAGTAAAAACTGAAGGATTGCAACCGACGCTTCTAGGGCAAACGGACAGGTTGCAACATTATGTGGCTACAGTTTTTACTTTTATTACTGCTTGAATTGCTTAAGATGTTGAAATGGCAACGAACACAATTCCGAAAGTTTAGTTAAAATGAATCAAAGCGCACACAATTGAAAGAAAAGGTAATTATAATTGTTCTGAAAACACGTGACCGTATTATTACGAGTTCCTAATAAAAATAAAATACATGATGTCGGAATCAGTTGGACGTGTTGTAGTAAAAAAATATCTGGCCGGAGAAGCCTATGTCTATAATTTAATGGATGTTTTTAAAGTATGAATTTGATATTTAAAAATTAGAAGCTATTTTGTTTAACAAGTCTGTCTGTTTGTTTCAAAACGTAATACTGGGAAAGTCTTTGCTTATATGTTGACGGACGCAGATAAGGTTTATGTTCGGCACTTACGGATCTTTAAAGAAAATAAGAACAATCAGCGAATTGGAGTTTCCATAATTACAGGAAGATGACGAATTCGCAGATTAATTTGTAAAATTTGCTGAACCCGTGGACTACGCCAACGTTTTTCTTCTAAAAAAATGGCAGCAAATTTATTGAAAAAAATATAATAGTATAATTAAAATATTCTGCAGGTATCGAAACCCGAAAATATAATAAATAACCTGTATCAACATGTAAAGCATATGACTGAATGCGCAGTCACTTACACTTGAGGAAGGGGCAACGATCCGGATTTAATAGATATATAGAATAATAAACAACCAGTGTCGACATGTGAATGCGCGGTCACTAAAAGTTGTGACGAGGGGAAAGGATCCGGGTTTAAGATATAGAGTAATAAACAATCTGTGTCGAGGTGTAAGGCATGTTATTGAATGCGCGGACACTAAAAGTCGAGACAGGGGGAAGGGATCAGGATTTACTATATATAGACTAATAAATAACGTGTGTCGAGGTGTAAGGGGTGTTACTGAAACGCGGTCACTAACGCGCGGTTGCACAAACGACTGTCAACTTTAAGAGACTGTTACCTTTGACGGAAAGATTTTGAAACTGAGAATTTTGGCCTAAAATAAATTTACGGATTTAAAAAATCGTATTAATTGGTAATTATTGTGGTCATAATGTATTTGGTCATTGTAGTTTACTGCTAAATTATTTGTTACTAACAATTTTTTCATTTGAAAAATTCTCTGTCAAAGTTAACGGTCTAAGTTGACAGTCGTTTGTGCAACTGGCTATAAAAGTTGTGACTGTGGGAACGGATTTAGATTTAATGTATAGAATAATAAATAACCTGTTTCGAGATGTAAGGCCCATTACTGAATGTGTGGTCACAAAAAGTTGAGACAGGGGGATGGGAGCCGGATTTAGTATAGATATATAGAAGATATAGACTAGGACTGCATTTGATTATTTATTATTAAAACATAATAAACAAAAAAGCGGGGGCATAGTCCACGGGTTCCACTAGTCTGTCTTAAAACTTGAAATAGAACTGTTATTACCCAAAATTATTTGGGATTCTGTAAAAACCAACAAGTTTACAGCTTTTAAAAAATTGTAATTTTTTTCTAAGAAAACTTTATAACTGTGGCAACGAGATATTTTACCCTAATAATTGTGCTAAGACCCTCTCTGGGAAATTTTGTAAATTGGTATTCGTTATGAAAGCTTAATTGCGCATCGGAGCACTAGAATAAGATTTTAAATTCGCTTCTAGATACCGCAGTTGGTATTTACATACGTTAATGCTGCCCATATCCCCTACTTTTGGTTGAATTCTGGCTGGCTGTAATTCCTTAAATAATATTTTAATAAAGTTAAAATTATAAAGTATGGGAAACTCACTAGTTTTTTTAGATATTTTTGATCCGTTGAGGATATTATTCAAGTAAATTTTAATTCATTAAACATATTTTCTAATTAAAACATTTCTAACTCATTACGATTCAACTATTTGTTTTAAATTCTAATTAAAACAAACATAGGTAGAAACAGCAAATAAATTTTCTGTTTTTAATTAAAATAAAATTAAAAAAAAAAGTATTTCACTTTCTCTAACTCTTGGAATACTAGGAATAGTTTTTTACTGAATTAAAAGCACAAATAAGATAATTAACTTAAAAAAAAACGACTTCAAATAAAAACACAAAAGTAACATAAGTTAACTAAAAAGCAAAAAATAAATGTTTTTTATACAACAATTTAATACTTATTTGTTGTTCCGTTTAATGTACCTAATTAAGAAATTATTGTTTATTATATAATTATTAATAGTTTTATAATTTTGAAGTCGGTGCTAAGTAAAACATAAAAATTCTAATCTAATTTGTTATTGTAGCAAGGTATATAATTTTTATGTTTTACTTGGCACCGACTTAAAAATTATAAAACAATTAATAATTATATAATAAACAACAATTTCTTAATTACATTAAACGGAACAACAAATAAGTATTAAACTGTTGTATAAAAAACATTTATTTTTTGCTTTTTAGTTAACTTATGTCACTTTTGTGTTTTTATTTGAAGTCGGTTTTCTTTTTTTTTAAAGTTAATTATTTTACAATTTTAAGTGATGGGTAGACCTAGTAAGGATGCTTTTCGAATGAGGAAACGACGGCTAGTTGAAGCGGAAGATGAAAGACGGAAACGCTTAGAAAAAAATAGATTTTGAGGAGTTCCCTGGTGTATCTTCGAAGTTCAAGGTCCAATACCAATGAAATTAACATGGGACCACCTTGGAACTATACTGAACCCAACGCAAAAAGAATCATTAAAATCGGTTCATAAACAAAAAAGGTATGCCCGAACATAGAAAAAAAATATATATATAAAGGAATTGAGAACCTCCTCCTTTTTTTGAAGTCGGTTAAAAAGAGAAGTATTGTAAACTGTATATACAGTAACTGAAACAAATATTTTCCCTCAAGTTTTTTCCTACCCCTTTCGGTATACGTGCAAGAGGGCTCACAGAACCCGTAACAGTTGAAAGTATTAAACAGGCAATTGTCCTATATACCAGAAGAAGGAGTTTTTTAAATATATTTGTATAAAATCCTAATAGCACTCTGTATATTATTTTAAAATTATGTTTTAATTCGAAGACACCATTTATACATATCTTTAACGTAAAATACTAGAAAGAAAATTATCGTTGAAAATAAGTTTTCTATAAACGTCACATTTTTCATTCGACTTTCAGATAGATGAATCTAATTTTTAGGGAGGGTAAAAAATAATATATTTTCGAGGGATTCACTTCAAATTCACTCTCTTCTCTTTTCCATTTCTCATTTTAAAAGAGGTATTTGCGTTGGGATGGCAGGTATTTATGCCATGTGAAAACTGTTTAACTAGGATACGTGTATATTACACGCGGTTTTGATAACTACGTGTGGGGTGGTGTATGGTATGCCTGAAATGTCTAACATATTAGTCACATTACATTACTGATTAATTGTGTACATTTTTTAAACAAACATACCGCATATGAATTTTTCAGTATATGCCAGATTTAACTTTCAACTTTAGCTTTTACAATATAATAAACTGGCAAGATACTGCGAAAAGTGAAGTAGGTAATAACAATTACGAGCATAAAAGCATAAAAGATGTATTTTCCTCTTAGTGTACTTTTAAAGAAAACATGAAGTCATTAGCGAATCAGGTCGTTAGTCTTGTACTGCTGTTATGCAAATAGAATGAAGAAAAATGGGCGAAACAGGTCGCTGGTACTTTCCCATACTTTTTACGTTTTAAATATTCTTGCGCCAAGAAGTGATGAAAATTTACAACTCCAGGCGGTACAAGTCCGCTGTAGACTCAAGGCGGTGGTTACTTACGGGCGGCGCGCGCTCCTACTACGTGAAAGGCGCTAAGATAGTTAATGCGCTCACGCAAACAGTTAAAAATATGCAAAGAATGAAAAATATTTATTTTTATTAGAGCTAATTGATAGGCGTAGTTAAAATTAGATAACTGCCGGAAAACACGTTGTTGATATTAAAAAGTATCGTTTTTTCCTTAATTTTCAAAATAGTTGAAAATCCTTTCTGATCCTATTAAAGTACTTTAAATAGTCTATCGATCTGATAAAAGTTTATAACGATCGGCGTTTGCGTTTAGAAATAATAAATTAATCAATTTCAAAATTTTCAAAAATTCCCAGAGGGCGTCAGAGTGAAATTTTAGAAATTAGGAAATAACAAATTTCGTAGTTCATTGCAAGCTCTATCGGCTTAAACATTTAAAAAAAATAGTGTAGACCGTTTTGGAGTAAATGCTTTTTGACAATGTTCAAAATTTTGAACCGCTAGTACATTTACAATTTTCATTTTTCCAAAAAATATTCACTTGATTATACCTATTAAGGGCTATTAAATAATATGACAATTTGTATTGATTGGATATTTTCTTTTTGAGTAATTGGGCATTAAAGTTAAAATTTACAAAAATTCGTAGCGGCCTTTATTTTTAAGATACAGCATTTGTAAAAAAAGCATTTTATTTGTCTTTAGATGCACTACAACGCTATGTATTGAAAATTTCTAAAAAATGTTTAAATATAAATCTATACCAAAAAAACTGGTCTAATTTCCGTTTCCGGTTCCGATAAACGACTTACAAAGAACTACTTGCAATTAAACGACTTACAAAGAACTACTTGCAATTAAAAGACTTCCACACACCAAATCTTATAAAAATCGGTCAAGGGGTTTCGGAGATATAGGGGAACGAACGCACCCACCCACCCACAGACAGACATTTTTTAAAAATCACATTTTTGAGTTCCTTGTATCCCAAAACGCGTATTTCCGTTAAAATCTGAAACTCGAAAATTTGCATGAAATCATAACTTTCCTTACTTACTTCAGTAGAAGCATGGGAAAGTAAAAATAGATACGTTAACGAAGAGTTTTAAATTAAGTCATCAAAAAGAAGGTATTTACTCCAAAATATGACTTGTTTCCGTCTTTTATTTTTGTTCTTACGACATTTTTATTAAATACGAAGTGATCCAAGTATATTTTAAATTATTTGAAAATGTTCGCAAAAATTCTTTACTAAATATTGTAAATAACGACGACATACGCAATAAAGTTGAATGTTTTATTTCATTATCAAGAAATAAAAAAAAATACTTTGATCGCTTTGTATTTGATAAAATTGCCCCAAGAGCTTAAATAGGAAAAAAGGACTTTACAGGAATTGAACCTTCGCATTGACGAGTCACTTACTCTGCCTCAAAACAACTCCCATCAAACACGTGTTCTTATTTCATATACATTAAGACAAGCTTGTAAAATAATAAAATTCTGCAGACATGGTTAAAATGTTAGAGCCCGTACTCCGCAAAGCACATTGTATATGTATATATGTTCAGTTTTTTCTGACAGACAACACGTAACAAAATATTCATCTATATATTAAACCTATGTATTAAATCCGAATTCCATCCACCAGTCACACCATTGTCTACCGCCGGGCCCCCGCATCTATACGCGTCAATTATATAAGGCGCATATTCATCTGTCCAGTTGGCAAGTAGAGTTTACGATTCGAATAAGAAAATGGCGTGCGCAGGATATGCTCGGATGAGTGGATAGCAAATTGCTGATACCTTCATAATTCTCAATTCAATCTTTACGGTGGACGGAAGCATATGTGGAACTCGGTGACTAAATTAAAGTATTTATTTATACTGTGACTAAAAATTCCAGAACACGATCACATCAATACGCACTTAGAAAAATGTGTTACAACATGTCATACAATATTACTGAAAAATAAGACATTCCTTAATATACTTACAAGTCAAAGCAATAATTGGACAGACAGATAGTCAACAATTTATTGTATTGGATTTCAACCTCTGAGTAGTGAGTTGACTCCAAAATAATAAACAAACACGAATGTGAGAATTAATATAATACTAAAAAAGCACTGCACAAAATTTTATTAGCAGCAGCATGTATAACTAAGGCTAGGATTTAAAGCAGCATGATTATTAAAACTACTAAGAAGGCAAAAATATGAAGAAAAATACATTTTAGGAACCAAGAGTTGTATTTTAGGCAAAATTAGGTGAAATAGTTCACGAAAGTTTCATAAATAAATAACCTAAAAGGAATTTTTGCATTTAGACGAAAAACTTACAGATACACAACATAATAATAAAAAATATGCGACTGTAGTGCCAGCAGTTCTTTAATAAATTAACTAGTGTTACCGTAGCGCACAATGCACTGACAGACTGAGCGTTGACAGAACCGGCGAAATTCTAAGTCACGTGATGCATTAGTTCCAATAATGAGACGCGGGGTTAATGTAGATGTCGCCTCAAGTGAAGCGCGTCTAGCCGACCTTCATATATATTATAAATTAAAATAATTATTAATAAAAAATCGACGTAGAATAAAAATATAAAAATGTTTCATGTTCCATCTGAGGATAGAGACCTTTCATTAAAAAAAAATGGTTCAAATTGGTGAAGCGGTAGCCGCTGGAGGAACCGGAGAAGAAAACCCTTTGAGTTTTTATATATGTATGGATAATATTTTGCTGTTGCTATAGCAAACAGTGAATTTCTCAGTATTGTGTTGTCTGAGGTTGTTAAGCTGTGATTATTGTCAGTTATTATATTTACTACTGTTACCCCAGCGCACAATGCACTGGCAGACTGAGCGTTGATTGAGCCGGCTAAATGCTAAGTCACGTGATGCATTAGTTCCATGAGGAGACGCGGCGTTGGTGTAGATGTCGCCTCAAGTAAAGCGCGTTTAGCAGACTTTTGGGCGGTGAATTAATTTTTATACTTTTATAAAAAAGAAAATAAAATCGCACCAGAATCGGCGTAAAACGAAAAATTTGCCGCGAGTACCTAAATTGTAGTCATAAAAATCTAGAAAGAGTCAAAATAATACAAAAATACGTACAAGGGGCATACTGTTTTTCAACGGATAATAATAATTTTATTTATCAGTTCCAGCTTTACTTCGTTAAAGTCCATATTTAATGAGTATCTGTATATAAAATACTTAATTACTTTAACAATATCTATTTATTTTAACCTTATACGTATTTCGGCATGTTTACATGCCATTGTCAAAGGTTATATTAAAAAGTAAACAGTTAGTAATCGTCTGCAGATGACATGATTTCTCATTCCAAAACATCCAGTAGAGGAGAATTTAAGAGATTAATTTTGCTCATTCATTAACGGTACAGTTTTTAAATGTTTGTGAATTTCAAAAGCTTCTAGTATATCTAATTTACGTTTATCATCACAAAAGTGTAAACATTTTATAATAACACCATAAAATGTTTACACTTTTGTGATGATAAACGTAAATTAGATATACTAGAAGCTTTTGAAATTCACAAACATTTAAAAACTGTACCGTTACTGAATGAGCAAATTGATCTCTTAAATTCTCCTCTATTGGACATTTTGGAATAAGAAATCATGTCATCTGCAGACGATTACTAACTGTTTACTTTTTAATATAACCTTTGACAATGGCATGTAAACATGCCGAAATACGTATAAGGTTAAAATAAATAGATATTGTTAAAGTAATTAAGTATTTTATATACAGATACTCATTAGATAATAATAATATTCACTCTTGGGGGATTATAACTTACACAAATAGGTATTTGCCTAACAAGGCTTAGTTAGGCCACCGTGTAGGCATTTAGTATATATCTCACATCTCGACTCGACTTATTTATTATTTATAAGAAGTGACCAAAAAACGGGTCTACGGGTTCAGATAGTTTTTGATTAAACACAACCAAATGTGTGATTACAGATTTAACATTAAATGCTTGTGTTTTGTGAATCCCCTGAAAACGGGATTCCGAAGAAGGAGTTTGTTTTGCATGTTTAATTTAATTGTAGTTGGTTGTTTTAGAAATTAACGCTACGTAAATTAAATTTTGCAACTTCCTTTCTGTAACATGGACAATTGTTTTATCAAAGGTGACAGGTTTATATGTTTACGCAGTAGTGCAATATATGAAATGTGCGATCCTTTAGGACTTGACTAAGAGCTTGTGCGATAAGTTGACGTAAATAACAATCATGGAAAATTTTTGAAAATTTGATAAGGTCGTTTTGCAAATTGCACTTTATGTTTTTATCCACAACTTGCATATTATAGAGGCATAATTCTACTATTGAGAGACGTCTTATGGTGTTAATAAAACACATGGGTCTTATAATTAAACCATAAGACACGTAACAAAATCAAACTATATTTAAACTTCCTTGTTAACATTTACATTTATATTCACATTAAAAGAGAAAATATTGTCGGTTTTTACTCACATTCACATTGATGTTATTTGTATTTATGCGGTTTAAGCCGTTTAATTTATCATTATGACAATTATGACAGTTTTGATTAGTGACAAGTTGCTACTCTGATCTTTCATATAATTTAATTCGATGTTTCAAAATGATCAATGTCGGTATTAGTGATCCACATAATTGTGCCTCTACAATATTGTAAGTTGCGGAAATTTTGTATTGCATTTGTGGATTACCTGCAAATAAAACTCTTGAAAATTTAAAGATTCCGCCTTGCGGCCTCGTGCCTAAACTTTTTCGCGAGTTTTATTTGCCTCATAATCCACTCGTACAATAAATAACTATTGTAGACGTATCAGTTAAGTACGAAAATATTGGAAATTTCTACTTCTGCGTTGTGAAGATAATCATTGTGGACAATATAGAATTGTAACCGAAAAGGGAAAAAACCTTTTTGTTTCTTTCACGTTTCTTTATCAATATATGATGAGCAGTTCCGAAAACTACATTATTTTTTCAATGAATAAAAGCAACTTCACTGTAACTATGTATAAATAAGGCCTGTTTCTATAAAAGAACACAAATTTTTAATTACTCTCGTGAGTTTTTACAAAGTTAGTAGTTGATTAATGCATCTCGTGATGCTGCATAGAAGTTTTATAAGGATTTCTCATTTTAAACAGAAATTGTAGTAAGGAACATGTGAAATATGTACCTAATTGTATATAATCTTTTGGGTAAAGAAGCAGAGCATAATCAACACTTGGCATTTCTGAAAGCACGTAATATGTTACGAATAACAACAGAATATTCGAATTATTTTATTAAAATTTGATATTACTATTGATAATTTGCATATTGCACAAGTGCTAATAAATAATGATTTCTTGGGTAATCATGCAGACGGCTTACACTTAATTACATATGTTTTGATTATATTTTTTTATTCAAAAAATTAATGAACAAATTAATAATAAGAAAATACGTAAATATTCTATTGAATTTATATGTAGATAGTGTTTGAAGAATATTATGCAGAGGCGTGACAAGAGAGATGGACTAGAGTTTTGAAACAGGGAATTTCCGTTCTCGATTTCCGAGATTTTTTTTTAAATCTATATTCTTGATTGCCCAGAAATACTAAAACTTTTCGGGAAATTTAGGAAAGTTGAAACTGGAAATATTAACTGTTTGAAGCAAGCAATTCATATGACGACCACATGCTATAGAAACTACTAACTCCTAAAATTGTGAATATCCAGAAAAACCGTTTGAGTGCAATTTGCAAAGTTAAGCATAGCTCTGCCTGGTCAGTACTTGGATGGGTGTCCCAAAAACTGCGGCACCTCGTGCTCTCGGAATGGCACGCAAATAGGTGGTCCCGGATGTCGCATTAACAACGCGGCCGTCGTTAGAGGGGTTGGAATTTCCTTCAAAGTATAGATGGATGAGCAAATAGACGAGTGAATGTAATGCCAAGGGTTTGGCGTAAGCTGAGGGAGCATAGTGGTTAAAGGCTCAATAGCCCCACTACCCCCCGGAACATAGCAATAAGCCAAACCCGGACTGAATGGGACTACCTTTACACCAGTCCGGTAACTGAGGATAACGATTACATTATGCTACTTTATACCGGGTTTCAAACATATTTAACAAATAAAATGTTTCTGGTTCACCACGCATGTCACAGGTTAGGGTGTTATATCCCAGCGCACGCTTATTTTTTTTCAGTTATGTTGTCTTATTCAATAAATTAACGTAATTATCTGTTTTCAATGTTGAGTTTTATTTGGATATTTAAAAATCATTTATAAACACAATCGATAAAGTTCATTTAACTATTTCTTAGATGAAAATCGAACAACCGTCAACAGCCTCGCAAAAATTACAATTGTTCGGGCATTATCGTAAAAGTTGCGATAGTTGTCTTGATTATTGTATTGATTTACATTTTTTAGTTAATTTCGGGCCAGTTCGTGCTGTAATTATTTTGAAATTTTTCGTTCATACCATACAACATTGATATGGGGAGTGTTTTAGATTTTTGATGAATTACGAAGCTTTAGCGTGTATTGACTTTGTGTTAATATAGTAGAAGAGACGAAATTTCTGCAAAACAAAGTTTAACTTTACTTACTACTTAAGTTTTAGGTATTTATGAAGTCAACGACGAACCAAACACGTGAAATGTATTTACCGCAGTGATCAATCATCTGATTATGTAAACATAAGAACGTAACATGTCTAAGACCGATTAAAATCTTCTACATGGAAATTCTAAAAATATTTAGATAACTTTTGCTTAGTTTAACTAAAAGTTATTTAATTTAATGTAAATGTTACATAAAAATGCCTTTAAAAGAAAAGCGTTGTGATGATATTTTCTAAAAACTTTTTTATTTTATTATATTGGTTTCCATGAAAATTTATCATAATTATCTGAACCACTATAATGCGGAGAAGATATACGTTTGAAAGTTTTGGTCGGGCAACCCTATCTCCCGTCAGATTAATTCTGTTGATTACGAAGTCGTAGGCGTCCTATAATCCCTGTCCTGAACTCCCGTCAGGGCTAAGCATTGGTGATTAAGCAAAGAAGCTATTATGATAATGATCATGTAGGTAACTTAAAATATTTCCAATATCTTTAATAACACTTTCTATAATTCTGGGTACAGACAAGTGCTAACCAATTAAGAAGCTAGTGATAACGGATGTTCAATAGGAATAATTGCTGACACTTACATAAAAATAAACAGTGCAAAGGCATCCCACAGCAGAATCATCCGCAAATCGGTTCAGCGCAGGCAGGACTTTATTAAAAACAAAATTCTACAATATAATAATCAACAAATTTCTAGATACGATTTCATAAAATGTTTTTCCTATAAATTTAGCACAATGGTTTGTTAACTTTAGTTTAACTTTTAAAATATGTCTGTATATTTTATATGTATTTAGTTGTAGTTTTAACGACCGACGTCCGGTTGGCTATGTATCGTTTTGAAATAAATTTTAGGACAAATTTTATATACGTCTGATGTGATCATTTCATTTAAAAACCGGTACATACTGTATCAACTTGACTTTAAACCGCGTGCGCATTATTCTGACGGGAGTTCAGGATGAGGATTAAGTTATTGGCCCAGGTAAACATTTCTTGACGGGAGTTAAGGAAAGGGATTATTTTTCGATTGACCGCTGACGGGAGTTAGTGTGCGTCCGTTTTGGTTACCGTTATTTGAATTTACAAATATATTTTCGAAACCGTTCCATTAAATTATGAACAGTTTCTTCTTACGATTAAATAGTCTCACTCTCACTTAAATTAAAATAAAATCCGCAATACTCGATCGTAGAATAGAAGTAGTAGTAGTAAATTTGACCATTTAGTTTCGATTATTGTGTATTTATAATCTTATCTCAATTGCCGTAAATTCAATTTCAATCTCAGCCGATGATAATCTAATTTTTAGATTATTAAAGATTTCAAAAAAGGAACTGCAGGCAATGAAAAAAACACGACTCTACTTGTGAGTTGTATTCGGATATTTGAAATTAATGTTACCTAGCAGAACCCGTGGGCTACGTTACACGCAATTTTTGTAATTTTTAAATAATAAACAAGCTGCGTCGAGATGTCAGACATGTACCGAATGCGTCTACAGTCACGTGTTTATAGGCCAATGCAGCTAATGCAGATTCCGTGGGGCCATGTTAGGCAATAGGCAAATACTTATTTGTATAAATGGCAGGCGCCATAAGAGTGAATATTATTATCATTCGTTTTGTAAAAAGCTCTTTAACCTGAACCAAATATTATGTTTTTGCCTGAAAATGCTTATTGTAAGTGTTTATAATGATTTTGCCTACTTCTAGACTTTGATGGCTACAAATTATATTGCCGTGTCTAATTTTTCGTTTTACGTTTATTTAAAAAGAATAACATATAATCAAATTTGCCGCAAACTCGTGTAAAATAGGTCTTTATTTCATTAGAACAACATTTTTTGAAGCTTTTAGTATAATAGTTATCTATGTATCCAGTGCGCAAAATTATACCTACTCTGGTACTTGAGAATGAAAGTTTTTTGCCGAGGCGGTAGCCGAGACAAAAATCATTCGAAAGCACCAAAGAAATTTCGCGCACGAGTTGCATACAACATTTTTTCTACAGACTTACTAAAATAATAAAAAAAAATAAGTAAAACCATAATAAAATACAAAAATAAAGATTTATTCTATCGCAATCTAGTCTTTTTCTTTGTTACTACGGACACAAAATTTAACAAATATTGATATTTGTCAGTTATTTTTTCCTAAACAATTTTTACGGCGTCCTTTTTAAAAAACCTGCTTTTAAATGTCGTCGAAATATTTTTCGCTCTAGTGCGCGAAATACTTCGTGCACGTTGTCAAGATAAACAACTCCAATGTGACATTTTGCATACTAAGATTAATGTAAAAATATCATCATTTTTTGACGTCTGTAGAAAAAATATATTTTATTTACCATTACTGCTAGTGGATCACAAAACTTTAAATACATTCCAGTAACTTCCTTTAAACCTTTTTTATTTTATTACTTTAACTGATAATAGTCGAAACTTACCTCAGACAATACTGAGATACTCATTGTTTGCGATAGCAACAACAAACATTACTAATTTATTGCAGAACTGGTACGCTAGTGGAAATACACCAAGTCACAGTTTCTTCTCTATCTATCTATAGTAAACTGGATGAGAAAGAAAATTACTAGAAAATTGAATGTCGTAACTAGATATTAAAATTTTAATTATTTACATTGTATATTCGTTGCCATGATTACATAACTACATCAGAAAACTGTATGAAATAATAATACACATGCAAAAATGGAAATAATGTAAAGTAACTCTTGTCAATAGTCTCCAACAGTGACTATAATTTTAATACAGATGTTGATCTCTTAGTCGCCGTCTGGCGGGGAGTTCGTTTAAAAATAAGTGCCTAAAAATTACAGCTTTAGTTATAAATGCTGTTTCTAATAAGATTTTAATGATGTTCTGTATGCATTGCTTTCATAGTATTACATTCTTCGTCTTATAGTACCATACCCTATTCAGGGCGTTGGCTACCTCTCTCCTATGTCTGTGTTTGGTGCGCGGCGATAGATAATTTGCACAGATAGACATAGGGAACCTACAGTTTAACGTGAGCTCCGAACCACAGGAAGTGCATGCACTTGTTCTCCAGAGAGGTTTTCCTGGGGAAAAATCCACCTCTCTGGTTTCCCGTTGCCTTGCGAGGGAGAACGACCGGGCCGGGGATCGAACCCGGATCCGCTGCATTGGTAGCCAGCGCTCTCACCACTGAGCTACGGCCGCTCATTTACATTAATTCTCTGTTATTAGAAGAAATTAAACACATTATGTTATATTTGATACTTGCCTCATGAATACCGCTAAAACAGTAAAAATTATTAAATAAATAAAAGGGGAATGGGAGGTGACCTCAAATTGTGCCCCTCTAAAGCGACGCCGCTGAGCGATCTTAAATACGCAAGACGTACTGAACTCCATATGCGTACATGTTAGTGTCTACTAAATTACGAGTTAGCGTTAATTTAAATTTATTTATTTATATATATTTATTTATTTAATGCGAGTATAGATTTAGTTACTATAAAAAATATATTTTTCTCTTTTAAAGAATTATTAATTTATTTAAGTTGATATTGTAGCGGGTCTAAGTTCTAGTTTTTTAAAATAATATAGAGATTGCTTTACTTATACATAAATCAATTTATTTTAGAAAAAAACTAGTGTTTCCCCGCCGAAATTCGACGGCAGACTCAGCGTTGACCAACCCGGCGAAATGCTAAGTCACGTGATGCATTAGTTCTAATAATGAGACGCGGCGCGGCGTTAGTGTAGATGTCGCCTCAAGTAAAGCGCGTCTAGCAGACTTTCATATATATTATAAATTAAAATAATTATTATTGAAAAATCGACGTAGAATAAAAATATAAAAATGTTTCATGTTCCATCTGAGCATCGAGACCTTTCATTGAAAAAAAAATGGTCCAAGTTGGTGAAGCGGTAGCCGCTTGAGGAACCGGAGAAAATACCCTTTGAGCTTTTATATATGTATGGATGGATTTATGTGGTTTAAGCCGTTTAATGTATTACTAGTGTTACCCCAGCGCACAATGCACTGACAGACTGAGCGTTGACAGAACCGGCGAAATGCTAAGTCACGTGATGCATTACGTCTATAAGGGAGACGCGACGTTAGTTTAGATGTCGCCTCAAGTGAAGCGCGTTTAGCAGACTTTCATATATATTATAAATTAAAATAATTATTATTGAAAAATCGACGTAGAATAAAAATATAAAAATGTTTCATGTTCCATCTGAGGATAGAGACCTTTCATTGAAAAAAAAATGGTCCAAATTGGTGAAGCGGTAGCCGCTGGAGGAACCGGAGAAGAAAACCCTTCGAGTTTTTATATATGTATGGAATATGAGAATTAAAAAAAAATTAAATCGCAGACACATTTGTTATCCAAAATTAGGGAGGGAAGGATAAAACTAACCCCCTAAATATTGTTGCATCTAAAAATTAAATTCGAAAACTTATTCTACTATTACCGCTTTAGCTTAAACAGATATATTTTATTGTCCTCCTTTTATTAAAGAGAGCATGTTTTTTCAAAAATTTATAGAAGGCGTCACAAAGAAATAAGTAAACTGGAACACAATTCAAATTGGCGTCCAAGTTTGGACTTAGCAAAAATCATATGTATGCCGCTTGACGGCCTCGTTTTTCACTAATCAGGCGGAGTACGCTTTTCAAATGAATATGAGTAGAGCCCGGATTTCAAGCATTTTGCTTATGCACTATTATTGCAAGCAATTGAAAATCCTTTTGTATCTCCACGATTCATAAAAAATGTAATCATTTGACACCACTTTTAATTTGCTTATTGTTTCTATTTTGCTTATTTTGTTGCTTATTTTGCTCCTTAAACCGCTTTTATACAGCTAGTTGGTGCTTTTTTTAAAATAAATTTATCAACTACTAGTGAGACCCCAGCGCACAATGCACTGACAGACTCGCGTTGGCCGACCCGTCTAAATGCGTCACGTGATGCATTAGTTCCAATAATGAAACGCGGCGGTTTTGTAGATGGCGCCCCAAGTGACGCGCATCTAGCCGACCTTCATATATATTATAAATTAAAATAATTATTATTAAAAAATCGACGTAGAATAAAATATAAAAGTGTTTCATGTTCCATCTGTGGATAGAGACCTTTCATTTAAAAAAAATGGTCCAAATTGGTGAAGCGGTAGCCGCTGGAGGAACCGGAGAAAAAAACCCTTTGAGTTTTTATATATGTATGGATTTTTTGGTTTACACGACTCTGCGAACAATTTACCGAATGTTTGCACCACATTCTACAAATCCCCTGCTAGACCAAACAAACATTCCTTAGAGAAACAAATAGCGCGCTCGGAGAATCACCAACTTCTGTGTTCTATCGAAAGCCACACACAATGGTCTACACACAATGGTCTATCGCGTTTATTTGTAAAAAGGCTAAAAACATTGTTTTGTCTTTTGTTAACGTCAGTAATCCGGAGCATTTCATTGTGTTGTGATGTTTTGTAAATAATTTTAATTTGAAATTATAAAATGTCCAAAGTGAAGAATAAATCCGTACCGGCAACTTGACGTAAAAATTTTCCTAAACTGGTTATTGAAAATAACAAAATATTTTGCAGAAGCTGCATGAAATATGTAAGTTACGCCTTCGTAATATTTTATATATTTAATAGCTGATTTAAAAAATTTCTGTCGTTTTCCCATAGTTCCTCAATTAAATTTTTAACAAAAACATAATTTGAACGGCAAGGGAATTTATTTCAAAGTGTGTTTTTATTTGTTGTAAATTACATTATCTAGTTTTTATTTTGTATTGAAGTATTTGAAACAATACCTTGTTGTTATGCAAAGCAAATAAAAATTTTGTTTTTTATTTTGCTTGTTTTGTCATTTTTCATGCTTTTTTTCTGATTTATCAAGTTTATTATAATAAGCGCCTATTTTCAAAAGATAAATGCTTATAAATCCGCGCTCTGAATATGAGCTATGAGCGAACAGGATTGTAATCTTCGACTTCAACTGTGAATATGGGAGCCTATATGTACGTAAGCAGCCGAAAGCTAAGTCAAGTCGAAAATCAGTGCTTTTAATATATAGATAAAGGTAGATGGATTAGGATTTTTATTTTATAGTAACTGTTCGGTTTAGAAGGTTATAATAATATAATATAAAATAAAAAGTGTAGTTTTTTCCTAATACTATCACATTGCTTCTTACAGTTCTTCATTAAACCAGAAAGTTTACTGTTCTAATATAGCGGTTTTATTACAATTTTAATAACTGGTAGAGGTGCAACATTTTAATCCAAACATGATTTATGTAGTTTACGGCATATTTTGAAATGTTTATTGAACCAATAAACGGAAAACTAAAAACATGATTTCTTAAATTACGGAATTACGGTCAAACATAAACAAAACTTTTTAAGCGTTTCTTGAACTCTAAAACAAAACGTAAACACAAATGTCTAGTTATTTTTCTGAGAATTTCCTACGAAATTTACGTTCAGACCTTCTAATAGTTCAAAAATTTATAATCGTTAATATGCTGTGCATATACAGTATATACAAACCAGAAAAAAAATGTTTAAAAAAGGGAACTTTAAGGTACCTACGAGAAAAATGAGCTAAAGAATTCGCTAGAATTTGGCGAAAAAAACTGTTTCCGTAATACTGGCTATCTGTTAACAGAATAGAAACACTAACAAATGTGTATAATGAAAATATTGGTGCTTTCGCGTTTTCGACAACTTCACTCATCGTGGTAGGTGGGTGGTATTATTAAAGTTGTACTGTATCTATCGAACCTATGCGTAGGATAAAATACAACATGTGGGTAGAATAATATAATTTCATGTTTGTTTGAAGTTATAATGTAGGCGCTATTGCGGAAGTGAGGGAACATTTTGATGTAATTTAATTAATGTACAAGGAATTCCATAAAAGTTTAGCCTTTTATTTTAATACAAGGTTTGCTGCCCTTATAATAAAATATAAAACAAATAAATTATCAGTTCTTTATTACGTTCATAGCTTAGATAGAATCAATAAAAGCACTGTCCTTTTAAAGCAATAGCGTTAATAAAGATCGATTTTGTAATTTTATACGATCTCCCAATTTTGCAAAATGAGGATCATTACGAGCCTTTAATAATTTCTACTTTAGCTCCTTCAACTCAACAAAGGTTTACCAGATTAAAAATTCATATACATTTTTGTTTCATAATTGCTTGCGGAAGAGGGGGGGGGGGGGGTTAAATATTATGATAAAGAACTATTCTTTTAAATTTGTAACTGTTACAACAAGGAAGAACTGCCCACACTTTTCATTTTCAATGTGCTCTATTTAATTTTATTATATTTCTTTTATTTTAAGTTAACTCGTTTTGTTGTTTTAGTTTCACAATGGTTTGTTTCATTTATGTTTAGCTGACAAACCAGCATTTGCTTAGATAATGCAATTTTGCTACAGATATAAGTCATTTACATTTAAACAGCTGGGCGAACCAACCAACGCAACGCCACGAAGGCTTCCTCAGATTGTACTGAACTGTGCTATCTCTATCTTTTACCTGTTTTTTTTTTCATTCTCTCCCTGTCCCTCTTCTTTCTTCCTCCTCCTTTTTACAAAAACAAATTGAAACAATATTATGCAAAACATCGCGCTTTTCCATGGGTACCTCTAAATAGGTTACTGCGAATAGTGATGTAATGAACTCTGGTGTTTGCACTCTATTCAATTGTTTTCATCTCCAAACTTTGACAATCTCAGGGCTCCTTGTAAATTTTATCAACAGATGGCGCAACTGTAAATGTCAATTTTATTTTAAAATAAATTTTATAAGTAAGAAGTGTTTTTATTTATTTATTACCACGGTAATATTCTAGGCAAAAATGCCAAAATACTGTTGTTTGCGCGGCTTATCAAAAGGCGGAAACAAAGATTTATCATTATTTGCTGTTCCCAAGGTGAATTTACCTATTTTGCTTAGTAAATAAATGGTTTGTATTAAAATTATGCTTTGTACCAAGTTAAGTTTATGCAGTGACTGGAAGAACGCTTACATTTCGTAGTAGTAGTAACGAGTTCTATTATTCTGGTGACTACTTCTGTTATGAATACAGTTTGCTTTTGCACTATAAAACCAGCTTATTGTGGCGACTTGTTTGTTCAATGTTGTTGGTTGTTGGTATTATTTGGATTTTAATATCATTATACTTTTTTTCCAACTAAAACCACTACAAAAATAACTACAATAAACTATAAACATTACGTTAAAATGTGGTATAAATGTTTCACTTCCTTGCTTATTTCATTAATAAAAGTAAAAACGAAATTAACTAATTAACCCAACCTTAATAAACATGTGTTGTACACAGAATAAGGTACAAAAAGTGTCAAGTAGTGACTAAAGACTCACCAAACGGCGCCAAATTTGAAATATTGCTTAAATTTGAAGATTTAAGAGCGCAATCTATACGCAAATCTTATAAAGAGTCCCGAGATTGTTAAACTCTTAGGATGAATTTCTTATATGGACAAATGGTGGGAGTTGTAACACCGTACTCTTCCTTACATCACTGCGCATGTATGTATGTTTGCGATTGCTTGCGTTCTCAGCTGCATGTTTTCAGAAACATTTCAAGTATAAGTCTCAGGCCGGAGTTTTGCATTTTTTGAATTTTTTTACTTTGTCAATAAATGCTCCGTATAAGCTATCACAATAATTAAGTTGTCATAGCATTATGGAATACCATAAAATCTTTTTACTATTTAGATTTAAAACCTGCCTACCCGCTTCAGTAAATTGTTAAGAGAATTGTAAGCATTTTGTGTGCATTTTTTTATATGAAGAATAAATTTTAAATCCTCATCCTCCATTATTATGTTCAAGGTTTATAGCATATTAACTGCGTTTAATGTATGTACAGTTAATAGCAATCGAATGGTGATTATTATCAATGAAGTCTTCTTTTAATTTTTTAGGACTAAATAGTAATATTTTTGTTTTAGAGGGATTTATAGCAAGACTGAGTTTGTTAGAGTGGTCAATTAGGTTTTGCAAGTCTTCATTAAAATTTTCCATAGCTGGTCCGAAATCATGCTTAGAAAATGAAATGTATATTTGAGTGTCTTCAGCGCAGAAGTGATGTTTTGAGTATTTAATAGAGCAGTTTAGGTTGAAAGTATAAATACAGCAGAGCAGAGGGCTCAAGATTGACCCCTGCGGAATCCCAGACTGTATAACTGAGAAATTCGATACCCTATCATCAATCTTTCTGTTTTAAGTAACTTAAAAGATATTACAACTCACTTCATCTAGACCAATAGGGTTTAAAATAGATAAGAACAGATTATGATTTATGATATCAAATGCCTTAGAGTAATCTATCAGTGCCAATAGTGTTAATTTATTTTCATCGGTTGCTTTTACTATGTCGTCAATAATGCAAGTTAATGCAGTCTCACAACTATGCCCTCTTTTAAACCCTGACTAAGTTTGTGAAAAATATTATTTAGGAGTAGAAAATTTCGCAATTGTTTGTGAATTCGTTTTATAATAGTTTTGGAGATCGTTGGTAAAATACTAACCGGACGTAAGGACTTTTACTCTGCTAGTTTAAAACTGTTGGAATCGGTTTTCTAATAGAATTTTTGTATAGAGATGAATATTTACCTTCAATCAAGCAACTATTAATAATATTGTTTATGTGGGGTAGTACAACTACAATGGAACACGACATTTTTAAGCTGTCAATGTTTGTCAAGTCAGAGCCTTTTGCCTTTGATGTGAGTGATTTGATAATGTTTAATATTTATTGTTCATCCTCTCGAGTAAATGAAAAATACAAGTTGGTAAGTTTCCCAGAGTTGTTATAAAAACAGATCATTTCATTTACATTTTTTTATTGTGGCAAGATTGCTGTTACGAAAATAGTCATTAATTTTGTTCACTTTTTAGAATTATCAGGTATATCTGCAACTTTATTATTACAAAGAATATTTGAGGCTTTTAAAATTCGCCAAATGCTGCTTGAAGAGCTTTTAATTTATTGTTCTAAATATCTCTTCTTTTCTTTTTCATACTTTCGTACCAAATTTAAAGTCAAATGTCAAAGTCTCCTGTAATTAGTGACAAACCAAATTTAAAGTCAAATGTCAAAGTCTCCTGTAATTAGTGACAAACCAATTTTCTCATTTTCCAGTTTCATGCGATCGCTATTACAAATTTTTTGACCTTATACACAGACGCCATGCTAAGTAATGCTTTTGTGGTATTTTGGACCCTAATACATGTTCATATGAGATCGATTTATTTTGGTGAATATAAAACCTTGTCTTTTGCCGTTTTGTTTGCTGAAGTTCGGAAGGTTGGCACGTCATAAGAGTCCAACTTCACTTAGAAGCTGCTGAACATGATTCACCGTAATAAATCAAAACAAATCAAAATTGTTTTGTGTGAATCCGCCAGCCAAAACGTGGAGGAGGATTAGGTATTCTAAATATTAGTGCATCTAAAAATGTAATTTTCAATCCTTTTCTGCTGCCATCGAGAAGCAATTTTTATAGTAAATCCCTAACTGTCTCACCATAACAACACCACTAAATCTTGCATCTCGGTAAGATGTATCACTATAACACACGGGGGGAGGGGGGGGGGCTTGCATGTCGGCTCAATTTATTGATTGCTTTTCTGTTGTTATAGTTGCTATGATTTGGTTATTTATGGCCTGCTTTAATTCTAGCGTTTGGGAAATGTGTATTTATCGCACTGACAACAAACAAATTGCGGGCTCGAAACTGTTGACTACAAACTATAAAGGCTTTTCTAGGAACTCCAGTTTTAGTGACGCATTCTTTAACACATCTTACATCATCCAGACAGCTTACATATTTAAAGGTTACGTTGGCGGGTTTTGATATTTACGTTTAAAACACGCATGTATTTGTTATATCATTATCTCGCACAGCATATGTATCTTCTTTCTTCTTTTATATAATACATCGGACTCTACTATCTCGAGGCTGTTAGGACAAATTTTTTTTTGAAGCTAAAATCACTAAACTCGGATAGATCTAAATAGTTTCCTGTGTTATGATAATCAATTTTCCAAACATCTACAACGAAAATGCACGAATACAGGTAAGTTCAATACAACAACGCAACGAGTTGTAACATTTTCGATTGGAACAAAAAAATCCCCTAAACAGAAGCAGGTGTACTTTCATGCAGGTAGATTACTGTATAATTACGAAAAAGCTTTCCCTGAAAAAGATACGTGTTTTTTCATTGCTAATCGATTTATATGAACACAAGCGAGTTTCATTTTGGAATTACATGCAAATGTCTAACAAAATTTTTGTTTGGGATTATTTATTAGATCCAAAAACATTTAGAACATCTAGGTAAGGCACTACCCTAGAAATGAGGAAAAGTGATGAGTTTAACTAACATCTTTTCCGCTGTAGTTTAAAGGAACTTTTTGTGGGGCTATGAAAAGACTTTTTCGGGTGAAGTTCATCCCGATGATTTTACGGGTGTTTTTCTTTCTTAAAATTTGTTTACGGGGTTATTTTTACGGGCTTTTTAGTGTTTTTTTGGGCTGTTTTTGGGTCTTTTTTTTTTGTTTTTCTTCATTGGATTCTCTTTCTGAGAGCACTTCACAATACCGGAACCGACTCAGCGGAGAAATCATTTGGAGTTACAGGAAAAAATCGGAAGGCGTAGCCCACGGGTTCTGCTAGTTTAGCTTAAACGTGGATATACCCCTATATTTCAAGTTTTATTAAAACCGGACCACCGCCGATTCCGAAAATATAAGCGATCGAACGAATGAACGTTGGAATTAGTTGGATTTCATATTTAATATAGATGTTATTTTCGATCTTTTTTAAGGCTAATATTATAATGAGTTGCTAGTTAAATTAAACAAATAAAACTACAACTAATAAATACATTAAAATAATATTTTAATCGGATTATAAACTGACGTTTATAATGGCGTCATGCATCGGTTTGGGTATATCAGGGAATATGTGCAGAATTTTGTTCGATTCATAAAAGCATAAGCTTTTAGTATTATTGTGTAAATTAATTATGAAAAGGTAATTAATGTATGGATTATGTTATGCGTTATTCCTTTTCGGCTTACAACAACTAAATCGTTATTTCTGCACATAATGAACAAGCAGCAGCTAGCTTTTAATATACAGGATTGGGCAAAAGTTCGAACAACGCAAGTATCTTTAATACGGCAACAGCGATTTTAACAAAATTTTCTACATGAAGGTTTCGATATACGGCGGATACAATGAAAGTATCGGCGGTTTAAAAGGGCTTCCGGTTTAGACGGAAATGATATCAACTTTTTTATTTTAAATAGAACACCCTGTATATTTTTTGATATATCGATAGAATTCTTTTTTGCGAGTTCAGTGATATAAGGTTTCATGCCTTTATTTTCAATAATTTTAGAGATATTGAACAATAATGTTTCGGAATTGTTATCTAGCAGCTCATGAAACAAAAGAATGTGAGAAGCTTAAACAGTTATGTAATGTTGCCAAATATGCTTGTGTTGTTTTGATGTTCGATAGATTGAGCAGTGTGGTTGCAGTAATCAATTAATTAACCAAATTAATTAAAAAAGCTGAATTTAACATCAGAAATGGTTCAATTAACAGAAAGATTGCAAATTGTTAAATGCAGTACAAACTTCTTGCTGAGTTCTACGACGCTCACCAAGACCAACCATAATTAAAATTTGAAATCGTACTCTTTCTGTTACAGTTTTAATTCATTTTGGTTAATTAATTGATTACTGCAACCACACTGCTCAATCTATCAAACATCAAAACAACACAACACGAACCAAGCATATTTGACATTACATTACATAACTGTTTAAGCTTCTCACATTCTTTTGTTTTCATGAGCTGCTAGATAACAATTACGAAACATTATTGTTTAATATCTCTAGAATTATTGAAAATAAAGGCATGAAACCTTATAGCACTGAACTCGCAAGAAAAGAGTTTTATCGATATATCGAAAAAAATACAGGTTGTTCTATTAAAAATAAAAAAGTTGACATCATTTCCGGCTAAACAGGAAATCTTTTTAAACCGCTAATAGTTTCATTATATCCGTCGTATATCAAAACCTTCATGTAAAAAATTTGTTAAAATCGCGGTTGCCGTATTAAAGATATTTGTATTGTTCCGTACTTTTGTCCAACCCTGTACATATATAACTACTCTATAACGCCATGCATTTTCTTGATTTGTAATGTTCTATCTTCAGTAAGTGCTCGAAAATACAGTATTTAACAG
Organism: Ctenicera cuprea; assembly: GCA_958336395.1. Classification (NCBI taxonomy): domain Eukaryota; kingdom Metazoa; phylum Arthropoda; class Insecta; order Coleoptera; family Elateridae; genus Ctenicera; species Ctenicera cuprea. The sequence goes on along the minus strand of OY284487.1, from coordinate 37,809,490 downwards.
TCAATAATTCTCGGCAATATAGTGGTTTTATTAAAAACTATGGAGTTTCGTTAAAATCGAAAAGATATAAGTATCATTTTATTTTTAATACAAAGTTTTGTATTACCCAAGAATGTGTAAGCTTTTTCCAAGGAATTGTACGATAAAGTTTCGTATGTTACGCTGTTCTATCTAAAAATGTCCCTTAGGAGAAGAAAGCGATCAGAAGTAAAGTCAAATAATCAAATAAATCGTGACCAGGCTATTAGGACATGAAAATTTCGTTAATAAAATGGCCGATAAAATAGGGGTGAAGATTAAAGTCGAGGTGGAAAACGGCAAAAAGGATATCGATTGAAAGAAGGAATTGCGCAACGATTTAGAAACTTAAAACACCCCGATGGAATATCGCCAGTATTACTAGTCTGATAAAATAAAGTGACAATTTATCGGAAAACCGGCAATAACTACATTTTTTTCTTTCCTGTTTTGTGCAGCAACATGTTTCTAGGTACTATAACAAAAAAAGCAATTACGTAGAATTGCAAAGAAATGAGGTTACAAAAATTCACATTATATTGAATCAGTATAATGGCTTGTTATTACGGTAATATTAAGAAAGATATACTTCTTCAAAGTGTTTTATTATTTGCATTTTTTAGGAACCAGTAAGACGATGCTGTTGTGCACTTGTTCCATCTTGTAGTTTTGTAATGGCACGAGAGTTATGTGATAACAATTCTCTGAAGAAGCACAGATAAAGAGTATTGTATTTCTTTTGATAAATTCTTTCCTGTGTGAAATCTTCTGCTTTTAGAGTTAGTTCTATTTTAGCTTTGCATTAAGTAGGCTGCCGGATTGAACTCCGACATTTCTGTAATTTTTAAAATAAATAGTTTTTAAAAATACGTTTGGTCGTTAAATAAACATAAATGGCGCAGTCGTTGTAGGATCTGACAAAAGGGCTTTATAAAATTTTCAAAAATCAAAATTAAATTTAGCTCTTTGAGTTTTAACTCTTAATTGTCGGATCCCCGAATCTACATCAACTCAGACGGCAAATTCCGTAACCCAGTAATCCGATTGAGAGGGACAAGCATCGCCCCAGGACCGAGCATCGCTGGTTGCAGGAAAGCAGTTCATAGCGAACACCTGATCATCGAGATCAATCCTGATCATTGGGATCAATATGAAATTGTAAGAGAATTTTTTTTTTTTTTTTTTACTACATTAATCAAGTGAAAGTGATTATTAAATTGATTTAAAACATATTAACATAGATATAAAAATAGATTAAGTTCAAGTAAAACGTGGTAAGCGAGACAATTCAGTGTATGCACTAGGTATACTTCATTTCTGAATTTACTCACGTTTTATGTGTAGGAATTGTAAATTTAAGTTCAAGTAAAACGTGGTAAGCGAGACAATTCAGTGTATACACTAGGTATACTTAATTTCTGAATCTACTCACGTTTTATGTGTAGGAACCCTGCCCAAAATAATTTAAGTACTTACTAACATAAAAATAAAATTTAATTTTTGAGTGATTAATGATTAGTACGGACACATCATCTGATAGCGAAACTGATCAGATAAACGATTTAGAACCACAACCTTTTCAACGAGTTATTTTAAGACCACCCCGTTTAAGACTAGCTATAATGGATAATCAACAAGGAGTAGCTCCTCAAGCAGGACAACCCCCTGTAGCACAACCATTTAATGGTTACCCACAAGGTTTTCATATGAGTATTCTTAATGAAATACCTAAATTTGAAGGAAATCCCGTAGAATTAAGCGAATATATCCGTGCTGTAGAAGATATCTTCTCGCAATTTTGGCAAGAACAAAACCCTGGCGCGTATATCAATAAATTACTTTTATCAGCTGCCCGCAATCGCCTAAAAGGCGCTGCTCTCGAAATTATAACTGGCCATCCATATCACTCTTGGGATGAGCTAAAAGAAGTTTTGATCAATAATTTTGGAGATCAACGTTCCGAATTAAATATTCAAATTGATATGACTAGACTCAGACAATCCCCTAAAGAAACACCTGTAGATTTTTTCAATAAAGTTCGATCGTTATTAGCAATATTAAATTCTAAAATATCTTTGGGAAATGAAGCACAGGCAATAAAAGATTACAAGATGGTAGCTTCCAAAAATTTAGCATTAAAAGTTTTTACAAGCGGTTTGTTAGAACCCCTTGGTAGTTTTATTAGAAGTCGCTCACCCAACTCTTTAGAACAAGCATTAACTTATGTTAAAGATGAATTAGATATTCGTTATTTTCAAGGAGTAGGAAAAAATTATTCTCCCAATATTTACCCGCAACAAAAATTTAACACATTCGCTCAAAATCAATCAAGAACACCTAATAAAATACATCCCCCTTCTCAAAGCTATCACCAACCTAATTACAACCAACAAAATTATTTTTCCAATCAAAGACAACCTCAATTTAAACCTCAATTTAACCATACTTATCAACTAAATCCAAACCAACCCCCAACGCGATTCCCCGGAGAGCAAAAATCATTTGGAAAACCTGGACAAAACGTGTTCGCCCCGAAACGTAATTTTCAACCTACTAATAGACCCGAACCGATGCAAACAAGTACTATACAGAAACGCCCTGCTTCACAACAATTGCAAAAACCTCAACCCCAACGACCATTTAATTCAAACCTTAACCAAAATTTTAGACCCAACAATTATTTTCAGCAATCAAATCAACCTAGAAATTTCCACTCACAAGAATTGTATAACGCAGACTTTCATGAACCACCCGATTTTCAAGAAATTTGTTACGAACAAGAAACTATTGAAATTCCCGAAATGTTCAATCAAGACTATTATGAACCAGAACAGGAAACTTTAGATTCATTCCCTGAATATCCCGAACCACCAGTTGAATATACGGAAGATACCGTAAATTTTCAATAAGTGCCTCGGTCGAATCTTTTTCAATTAATCCAAAATCAAATTTACCATATATAATAATCCCAGAAACTAACGATAAACTATTAATAGACACAGGAAGTTCACGCACCATACTTTCACCCCAATTCGTAAATACTTATTTTCCAAAATCAATATTCGAACACCCTTTTGAAATTACTACGTCTCACGGGACCACTAACCACAATTTGGTAGCAAAAGTACCCATTCAAAATTTGTTTTCAGAAGAAGGAACCCACTTATGTTATTTATTTAATTTTCATACCGAATACGTTGGACTAATAGGCACTGACCTACTAGCCGATTTACCCGCAAATATCGATTATCGATGGATGCACATTCAAACTGATAAAACAACAGTACCATTTTACTATAACCAATCGAAATTAAAACAAGAAGAACAAAAACGTAATCAGTGCAATTTTTCAAAAATCCAACCCTCAAAAAAAATTTTGAAATCAATCACATTGCCACCCAGAGTAGAAAAATTCGTTACATTACCTGCAGTAGGAAAAGATGGTTACAAACTAGCTCCTAAATTACACCTAACTAAACACGTGCTAATGCCTTCAGCCATCATAACTTTGAAAAATAACTGGTTCCGCACCAGCCTAATAAATTTATCTAACGAACCCCAAACTTTGACTATTTCTCAACCACTCATTCTCGAAGATTATACTTCTGCAAACGAAAAGGTTCAGATTAATAATCATGACAATCTAACACCCAAACGAAAACACCTGCTTTTTCAAAATTTACAAAATAATTTAAGATTAGACCACCTAAATTCTGAGGAACGTGCATTACTAACAAACCTTTGTCAAGAATACAAAGAAATATTTTACACGCCTGAATTACCTCTGTCCTCAACTACCCTAACTAAACACCACATAAGGACAAAGACAGACACACCAATATTTACAAAAACATACCGATACCCACATGTACACCGACAAGAAGTAAAAAGACAAATTGACAAAATGTTAAACGAAGACATAATCGAACCCAGTGAATCACCTTATAATTTTCCGATTTGGATAGTCCCTAAGAAACTCGACGCCTCTGGTATACAGAAGTGGCGAATAGTTATCGACTATAGAAAACTGAACGAACAGACTATCGACGACAAATTTCCTTTACCCCGAATAGAAACAGTATTAGATAACTTAGGAAGAGCTAATTACTTTACTACACTCGACTTAGCTTCTGGTTTTCACCAGATCGAAGTTGAAAAACGTGATAGGGAAAAAACAGCCTTCTCTACAGAAGAAGGTCATTTTCAATTTAAACGTATGCCATTCGGTTTAAAAAATGCCCCCGCTACCTTCCAAAGAGCAATTAACACTGCTTTGACAGGACTTACCCCTAATCAATGCCTAGTATATCTTGATGACATTATTGTATACTCAAGTTCACTACAGGAACACATTAGTCGTTTAAAAAACGTATTCCAGAAATGTAAAGACACCAACATAAAGATTCAGCTAGATAAATCCGAATTTCTCCAAAAAACCGTAAAATATTTAGGACACGTAATAACGCCAGATGGAGTCAAACCAGACCACTCCAAAATTGAAGCCATCAAAAATTTCCCTTTGCCCACTACCAGAACCGAAATTAAATCTTTTTTAGGACTTTTTGGATATTATAGAAAATTCATAAAAGACTTTGCAAAAATTACCAAATTTCTCACCCATTGCCTAAAAAAAGAAAACAAAATTGTCCATAATCAAAATTTCCTAGACTCTTTTGAATATTGTAAAAACCTTTTGACTAACGAACCCATTTTACAATACCCAGATTTTAATAAAACATTCGAATTGACTACAGATGCATCAAAATTTGCACTTGGTGCAGTTCTTTCGCAAGACGGAAAACCTATCAGCTACGCTTCACGTACGCTTAACGACACAGAACAAAAATATAGCACAATAGAACGTGAATTATTAGCTATCGTGTGGGCCACGAAACAATTTAGGCCATATTTGTTTGGAACCAAATTCACCCTTTTCACAGACCATAGACCTTTAGTATGGCTCCGAAACCTTAAAGAACCAAACTCAAAACTCACAAGATGGGCTTTGAGATTAGAAGAATTCAATTTCGACATTCGATATTTACCTGGAAAAACCAATAAGGTAGCAGACGCACTTTCTCGGGTTCAAATCCATCCGCTAACTATTAATGACGATATCTTTGACGAAATTGATGAAATTATACATGACGTAGACAGAATAAATACACCTGAGCCGACATCCCCCAACTTCAGTGTAATACCTAATCGGTCAGAAACGCCGAATATTGATGATTTGTTTGACATACCCATCCTCGAAACTCCTACTCAAAATGTTTCACTAGCATCCCCAAACAACGATGATGACTCATTAATAGATACTATTCACACCCAACAAAGCTCAACACCAGTAATAGACATTAGTGATAAACCATTACAACATTTTAATAAACAGATAGAATTTATCGAAGCTAATTTACCTAGGAAAATTCAAATATCAAAATTCGATGGAGTTACCCACTATTCAGTTTTTGTAAACCCTAATAACAAACAAACTAAATTTAATGAATTGCTTATAGAACATTGTGAACCAAAAACTCATTATTATTGTTACTTCCCCAACGATTCACTATACCAAGAATTTTCCCTATATGTAAATTCAATTACAAACGAAAACACCCCCAAATTTCACAAATGTACCACACAAGTTACATATATAATTAATCCAGAAGAACGACAAAATCAAATAATGAATTACCATCTCGGCAAAACAAACCACCGAGGAATATCCGAAACTGTTGAACATTTGCAACGTAAATATTTCTGGAAAGGTATGACTAACGATATTAAAATTTTTATTAATAACTGCCAAACCTGTAAAATTCAAAAATACAATCGAAACCCGATAAAACAGCCTTTACAGTTAACCCCAACTTTTAATCGCCCATTCCATACTATCCATATGGACATATTTCAAATTAATGGTCAAAAATATTTAACTCTAGTAGACGCCTTCTCTAAATTTGCTCAAGCCTATCAATTACGCTCTAGTAACATAATTGATGTAACCGATCGATTATTTTATTTTATTACAACTTATACCACTCCTAATGTATTAGTAGTAGACAACGAATTTAACAAACAACCCCTAATTAATTTCTTGCAATTACATAAAATTTTGTTGCACGTCACAACGCCATATCACCATCAGTCAAATTCGCCTGTAGAACGCCTACACTCGACGCTTTTGGAACACTATAGACTTTTAGGTGAAATGCCTGAAAACAGGAAAATACCCTACTGTGTAATGGCATATAACCATTCAATACATTCAAATTTAAAACTCACACCTTTCGAAATACTATTTGGACACACTGACAATAAAAATCCTTTCGACCTAGATTATGAAAAATCATTTTTCGAAAACTATGTAACTAACCATAAAGAGAAAATGAAACATCTGTACGACGCCCTTCATGACAAACAAAACCTTACGAAAGAAAGCCGAAATGAAAAATTTAACCAACATCGAAAAACCAAAGTATTCAAAATAGGAGACCATGTTTACGTTAAAACTAACGCAAGAAATAAAAAAGAGCCTAGATTTGTAGGTCCCTACATCGTAGAAAAAATTCATGAACATGACACGTACGACGTTAGAAATACCCCTACAAACAGTATTTTGAAAAGACATGCCAATGACCTGATGCCTTTTACAGGACACTGCCGACCATCCTCTTCCTTATTACCTGGCGGAATTTCGAGTGCCACGTAACAATAGAGACTTTAAACGAAAATCCTGGACTATACCCTCTACAAAAAGGTAAAGCTCTTTTAAAAGAATCAGAATGGACCGTAATTAAAATTCTCGACTATACCCCTATATTGACTAATTACCATATTCTCAAAAATAATCTCATAAAATCAATATCCCTTTTAGAAAACCAGTACTATCCTATGTCACATAGAAGTTTTGTAGAATTAAAAGACATCCTGTTAAGTCATAATAACCAATTACTAATCCTTAAACAATACATTAACAAAGCTGATCAGTTGCTGAACCAATTGTTCCCTGAAATGCAAACTACTAGACAAAAACGAGGTTTAGTGGACGGATTAGGTACTGTCATTAAATTTGTCACAGGTAACCTGAACGCAGAAGACGGACGACGCTACGAAAGCATGATATCTAAATTAACACGTAATTCTGAAAAGCAAAAAAATGTTTTGTTAGAACAGGCACATATCCTTGATAATACTATATCCACCATACATGATCTTTCTGAAAATCAAAAATTACTAAATGACAACCTTAATAAATTTTTGTTAGACAACGTAGAAATCAAACGAATACTAACTGCAGACTCTACTCATTCAATAATAAATCAATCTATTCAGTCATTACAACTATTCATCAACGTTTGGCTCGAATTAGAAAATGCCATGACTTTTGCCCAAGGACAACAACTACACCTCTCCCTCGTTGATAATAATGACCTCATTCAATCCCTTAACCAGATAACCGAATCTCTGACCCAACTCCAAAATTCTAATAAAAAAAGTTTATCTCTTCCCTATCCGGCGAATTACAAATATCTTCATCTATACGAATCAATTATTACAACAAAAATATATCAAAAAGACAAAGTCTTCACGTTTATTTTTGAAATCCCCTTAATCAAACCTTTTTCTGATTATCAGTTAATCAAATTGATTCCTTTTCCTGCATATTATAATACAGATGGTAAATTCCGTATGGTCGTACCCTCTTATAACACCCTGTTATTCACTAATGATTTCAGCGTCCCCATTGAAACTGATCGTTGTCAGCAAACCTCCGTAGGACATTATTTTTGTTCCCAAGATAACCATTTTAGCATTCCAAATTCAAAATTATGTGAAACACAACTATTATCTTTCTATGATAATCAAACATGTCAGCCATATGTTTTCGACTTAACTATAAACAAGATATTACAAATTGACACAGCTACATGGCTAATTAGTTCACCTACCAAAACCATTTTAGACATACAATGTAGCCAGGCTACTAATAGAAAAGAAATTACAGGGTCAAACCTAATACATCTGAGTCCAGACTGTTCAATTTTGATTAATCACGATGAATTACTGTTTACTATGAAATCTTCTTCTACTAAAGAAGTTACTCTAAAATTACCCAGTATCGGTAAATTGCGAGTACACCAATCTAATAATATCAATATTTCAAAAATTGACCTGTCACCTATCAATACCCAAAAATTGGTTAGAAACCAGTTAAAGCTTAGTGATCAAAAAGAAAAGTTACTAAATGATAACTCCCCGGTCACAGGTTTAAATATTAGTTCATTCATTATTGCTAGTTTATTAAGTATTATCTTCATATGTACTATATTATACTTTTATTGTAAACGTAACTCTTTCAAAGCAAAATTAATTGAAATTTTAAACACATCGCAAGGTAAAGCGATCACACCTGATAATGTACCAAATTCATCTCTGCTGCAATGCAAAACTTAAATATTGCTTCACATATTTAAGATTCTTGGCATGGAGGAGTTATGTGATAACAATTCTCTGAAGAAGCACAGATAAAGAGTATTGTATTTCTTTTGATAAATTCTTTCCTGTGTGAAATCTTCTGCTTTTAGAGTTAGTTCTATTTTAGCTTTGCATTAAGTAGGCTGCCGGATTGAACTCCGACATTTCTGTAATTTTTAAAATAAATAGTTTTTAAAAATACGTTTGGTCGTTAAATAAACATAAATCGAGGCTGTTATTGAGTTAATGATATCGAATAGAAAAAAGATTTTGTGTTGGAAATGGTCCAAGTAAGATATCTTCATCTTCATATTCGTCGATGTACTCCCGTTGCCAAAAGACATTTCATGTATGTTTTTGTATTTTTTTGATGTTGTTTGAAATTAAATAGGCAACATAAAAATTTTAAAATCAAACATTCACCTGAGACCAAATTTATAACGTTTATAAATTGGGAGTTTCCTTATTCACTTAAGAACACGCAAACCGCTTGAAGTCGTATCCGTAATGAATCAGTATGCCATAGTTTAGTTTTATTACACCGAAAAGCAAGATAAGTTCTTGGGTCAACAACTGGACTAGTAATTGTACTTTGTCTAATTATTCCAACACCCGCACTGCGGTATATAAATAAACTTGATTAACATTTTGTTGCATGACACTTTATTTCATTTTTGGAAATTCCGAAAGAAATATCAATATTCTTGTTGGGTAAAGGTTTGGACTCAGTGGCGTAACTACCATGGTGCAGAGGGGGCAACAGCCCCAGGGCCCGAGGCCTTAGGGGGCCCTGCCAAGGGGCATGAGTTTTTATTTTTTTTAAGTTGTTCTATTACGAAGTTTTTTCATTTTTCGACAGTCTTTATTTTTATATTCAACAAAAAACACTTTAAATTCCATGTAAGTAAGTATGTATTTATACAATGAAAAATACTGAAGTGAGATTATATTTAGTAACAACACAACACCCACACTTTTTGGTACCGACCCAGACACATTAACTTCAGAAAATTTAAGATTTGCTTATCTTAATTAGACACGACTTCAATGTATTTATTTTCATTTACTAAACTGCAAATATTTTTTTTCCTATTGAAGAAATTGTTCTTATTATCAATTACTTTATTATTGAATTTTTTTTTGAGGATGGGGCCAGGGCCCTTAAGGTAAATTGCCCCTGGGCCCAAAATCTGAAGTTACGCCACTGGGTTTGGTTGTTCGTGTATCGCCCACCATTTTAACTGCTTTTGAAATAAAACTAATTATAATTATTCACCCACTTTTTTTGCTTCTCAGTAAACTTCGGGTAGGTAATGTAGGCGGTTTTAAAATATCGCATTATAAATTAAACCCGTTTTACGTAAGAATTACCCGGTGGTTTATATTTTAGAATCTAGGGGTGTTCAAAAAATTCCTGGTGTGTGATCTTCTTAAAATGTACTGGTGTCCTAGCTTACTAGTTATGCTTCTCACGAAATTTTCTGTCAAACGCGGTATTGTATTTTATTACAAGCTAATGTTAGGTTTATAGCGAGGTTATGTACACAACTATAACATGCATTCTAAGACGTGCGTTAGAAAAATAAACCATAGGTTACTTGATCCTGATTTTTTGTTGAATACCCGTTGAATTTTCAGCACTTTTTTTTGCTATTTGGTTTAGTGGAAAAGTAAATACTGAAATCAAAATCAAATCATTTTAATGTAGCTACAGAAAGTAAGCATGCAACGCAAAAATGGGGATTTTATGAAGCCTTAATTACATGAAATATTCATGCAGCGTAAAAACACCAACGTTTAAAATAAAAGCAGTTGAGAATAAAAATGGTTAATTGAATCTTTTTTACATTGAAAATAGAAAGACAATGTTATTTTTACATTGACCGAATTCCTGAACCAGGAACAGCCAACCGAATTCAGTTTGTAGCTTCGTTTGGTATTCTTTTTGTTAATTTTATACAGCGCCTGCTTCATTTCGCAATTTACCCACACTTGAATACTAAATATTTTTTAAAATTCGGCAATAATATAAAAAATAATAATAATAATAATAATAAAAATATAAAAATGATTTTGTATCTCCATAAACCCAAAACAGCGATTTAAAAAAATGTATGTTTGTGGTCGTCTCTCCGAAACGGTTGGTTATATTTTAATGCGCTATGAAATGTAGGATTACATCAAAAATTCCTCGACAAACTAAACTTTAATAAAAATCCGAAACGCAAAATTGAAATTACACCGTTTTTTCGGTAGCATTTTTTCGTTAAAACTAGTTTTTCCCCGATTGATATTAAAAGTTTGATTTGATTATTATTTGACAGTCACTAAAGCGTCACTTTTATAGTTAAAAACAATTAATTTGACATTCACGACAAGCAGAATAACATTTATGAAATTATAAACATCAAATTTGTTTTTATATAGCAACCGCATAACATAGCAACATGATGGCTACGATGACGGCGGCGATAACATTAAAAATATTAAAAATAATCACAACATGCGTAGTTAAAACAAATAACTATTGTACTTCTGATAGATATCCGTAAGGCAAATCTAACGCCTTTCCTCCGAACCCAGGAACTTTAAATTGCGAGTTTTTGAATGTTTTGAGTTTAATTCCTATAAACCCGTGGCTTTCGTCCCACGCTACTAAGTTTCCCATACTTCTACTGAAAAATGTAAAAATATATGATTTCATGAAAATTTTTAAATTTCTGTGTTTTACGAAAATACACATTTTCGAGCCCAAGGAACCCAAAAAAGTAATTTTAAAAAGTGTTTGTCTGTGAGTGGGTGGCGGTGTGCGTAGGTGGATATGTGCGTTTGTTTTCAGTGGCGGCTGGTGCAGGAAAAGCAACAGAACACTGTCGTTTTTTATTAGCTATTTATTACGGTTCCGTGTTTTTTCTATTATTACTGCTTAAAAATTTTATATGATTAAAAATTTAAGAAACCAAAGTTAGTATGAAACAGTCAAAACGAAACAAGTATTTTTGGAACAACGGATAGAGCGAAACCTTGGAGGTTTGATGCAAGACGCCGGGGCATGTCAAAAAATGACGTTTCACCGAAACAATAGCGGACTGCCAGAGCATAAAAAATTACATCGTTTCAATAGGCCAATAAGGACAGTAAATACAATGCCCTGTGTTTATTGATTGGTGTTAGCGCCAGTATTCGACGCCGACCGCAATGACCTCATCCCAGCAGTTTGGGATACTGAAGATACACCACCGGTTGACCTAATCACGTTTAATGAAAACGGGAAAAGTTGCGAATAGACACAAATATTATTTTGAAGGGAGAATTATTCAGACTGCGGTTGAACGTAGACTTGTTTCGCTCAATAAATTCTCGTTGCATTGTATAAGTGTCTTATTGTTTTTATTGTTTTAAATTAATCGCCGATTTTGGAATAGTTTGCTATGAATTGTCACAAAAATTATCTATGGACAATTCGGCAAACAGTGTGATTGAGTGAATTAATCAAAATTATTTGACTTATGATGTTAAAATTGAATAGGTATGGTATTGATGTTAAATTAAAACAAATAAAATGGCAATTTAAAAAGTGCAATAAGACTAAAGTGGGGAATTAAAAAAAAAGTTATGACCGTTTAAAAATCTTCTTGCCACAATAAAATGTTTAAACAAATTAATGAAAAAACCACTTAAAGTTTATTATATTTTGTTTTTAATGCCAACTTAAAAAAAAAATTATGAATATCATTATTAGACATTTAGGTTTTTTAAAAAACCCTTTGGCGGCCAAAATTAAAAGTTAATGGGTAAGTATTATACATAGCTGTAAAGGAAATTAAAAGGTCTATCAAAATATGCAAAAATATACAGGGTGTTCCATTCAAAATAAAAAAATTGCTATCACTTTCGTTTAAACCGAAAGTCCAAATTAACACCGTTTTATATCGTAATATGCATTTTTATGTGTATTACCCAGAAAAAATTTAAAATAATTTGAAAATTGAGTAAATGGCCGGTTGTTACCTGTTCTCGCGGCCACCCGGATAAACATTACGTAGATTTTTAGGTAAAAATGTTAATAATCGACGGTTTTGCCTACTGCGATAAACTTAAAAGTTTTAGGAGTGATGTAATGAAGACTGATGTTTGCATTGTATTCAATTGTGTTTATCCCCAAACTTTGACAATCTCAGGGCTCCTTGTAAATTTTATCAACAGATGGCGCAACTGTAAATGTCAATTATATTTTAAAATAAATTTCAGAAGGAAGAAGTTGTTTTATTTATTTATTACCACGTTAATATTCTAAGCTAAAAATGATAAAATACTGTTGTTTGTGTGGCCTATCAAAGGACAATTACAAAGATTTATCATTATTTGCTGTTCCCAAGGTAAATGTAGCTATTTAGTTTACCTATAATTGCTAACTTTGATGGAATTACACACAGAACAATACCCGAGAAAGAAGGGAGGGCTCAATGTAAAATTAGAGAAACACAAAAAAAGCGACATCTGTTGTTGTCCTGGACTACTAAAAGAAGTGGAATTACAGACTGAAACAAAACGCGAGAATTGGAGTAGAAATTCTAAAAGGAAAATCCCCGAAAACAGTTTTATTTGTATAGTAAACATTTTAATGACACCATTCAAATTCAACAAAAAAGGCGGGTACTCTTTAATAAAAGAAATTTGTAGAAGTTCCATCAGCATTCTTATATGATAAAACTATTTTTTTAGTTACAGTACAGCCTGTAAATGGTACCACCCGTTTATTGTGGCGACTTGTTTGTCCAATATTGTTGGTTGCTGGTATTTTGTGGATTTTAGAATCATTATACCACCTTTTCAACGAAAAACCACCACAAAAATAACTACAATAATCTATAAACATTGTGCAAAAATGCCGTATAAATGTTTCACTTACTTGCTTATTTCATTAATAAACGTAAAAACAAAATTATTTAATTAACCTAACCTTAATAAACAAGTGTTGTACACAGAATAAGGTTCAAAAAGTGTCAAGTAGTGATCAAAGACTTATCAAGCGGCGCCAAATTGGAAGTTTTAAAAGCGCCATCTATGCGCAAATCTTATAAAGAATCCCGAGATTGTCAAACAATTAGGATGAATTTTTTATATAAATAAATGGTGGGAGTTGCAACACCATACTCTTCATTACATCACTGTTTTAGGCTTTAACTTACACTTGTATTCTAACGGCCATTCCAAGTTTAGACAGCGAGTAAACCTTACGCATGTCAAGAATATTCTGATCTTATGCAATAACTTTTTAGGCCAAATCGTTAAAACGTAAAAAAAATGAAAACTAAAGCGTAATTATGTTCGAAGTATAAAAAAGTCAAGACATTCTGTGTAATTAAATTAAACCTAAGTCTTTGTTCCTGACACAGCTACATCTGACGCTTCGGGGTATTACTAGTACTGTATAATACGAAGCTGTTATTTTCTTGTTACAATGTTTTATTGTCAGGATTCTTTTTACCATGCTTAATTTTTATTTAACAAGTTTAAGTACAGTTTTAGTCTGTAATTAAATTCATTCTGTCGATAGTGGAATTAGCTATAGAATAATAATAGTGCTGATATTTCGTCAGTGGATTTAGGACGAATTGATGGGGCTAAATAATAGAGTACGTTAACGTTGCTTATTACTATAGAATCGGTTTTACTACAATTGCTTAACGTAAAATTGGCAATCGATACTAAATATGAGTCACGACATTTTTATAGATACGGTATCGAGTTCGTGTAGAATTTTTTCTTTCTCTGAATAGCACCTATAATGTTAACATGGTAATGAATAAGGGAAGCACTAACAAATCGTTATATTAAATAGCGGTTGCGGGTTGAATAATATACCAGTGCTACAAGCTTGTAGTTCGCGATATTGAATAACAAACAGAAAGCGGAATAGACAAGTCATGTCATAAATTTACTCTCATTGCGAGAAAAGCGACTTGCATATGAAAGCTGAGATAACATGCACGCTGCAATAACATTTATCTTCCCCGAGAACGTTATTGTTAAAACTTTGTGTAAGGCACACTTAAACTTTTAAAGGCAATTATGGTTCAAGTATTTTCCTGGTTTATTGTCATAATATCCACATTTCCTCAACAATAATAATACTGTCATTTTATATTTCTGTCAAATTCGCGCGCAATACTTTAGATACATAACTTTTAGAGTGTACTATAAATATTGGGAATATTTCTGTAAATGATTGGTTGCGTTGGTACCGCATTCCTCTTGTTTAATGCCCGTTTGAATTTATGTTAAGAAAATGTCTGAATTATGAAACGGTGTTTTTTTTCATAAATCCATTGGAAATCCAAATCGGAAATTACAATAAAATTGTTATAAATAGGCAAAAATAAATGTTGTAATTTTCTGTTTTTGGTTGTAATTAGAATATTTGTCGAAAAAAGTTAATAAAAAGTGAATTTAATCATAAAAGTTTAATATTTTATTCTTAGCATTTTCATTTCAAGGCTGTCACTTTGTATTTCACGCATATCGACTATGCTGTGGTTATTCTGGTTGAAACATCACAAAGGTCATATGTAACTATCATTAAAAGTAAAATTGTGAGCGTAAGAGAAGATAGAAAATGTTTGCTCGCAGCGAGTTTAATATTTTAACCTTGTGAGAGCTTCAACGGCACGTGGAAAAAGAATGGGATGGAAATTTTTCCTAGACTGACGCAAATTAATTGAATCAATTTCCGGCAAAGACGCCGGGAAATTATGGTGGATGCGCCGCGTAAAACCATAGTTATAATTATAAAGTGAAAGAGCCGAGAGTCTTCTTTAATTTTGCATCAATTATGATTCACAATAAGGGCGACAGGTTATTTAAGACAGACGGTAATGAGAACGGCGGATTCATTTTTCATACTATATAGCTTAAAAAGAAGGAATTCACTTAATTAATTATGAAGTCTGGAGAGAACGCTTGTGAAGGGAGTTCAGTCTTGCGTGGATATATTAATAAATATTTACTAACAAATTTTTGCTGCTCAATTTCAGAATAATTAATTAGGTAGGCTCGAGCGAAAGTTTCTGGCGCAAGAGTTTTTGTGTTTACAGATTCATATTATTAAAAAGCTTTTTTATGTATTCGGTGAGCTAATTTTGATTATTGTAGTCACGTGTCATCAGATCACCCACTATGGTTGATTTGGATATTTTGTAAGAATCATAGGTCAACAATTAGACGATTATTAGCGCTAGCGCAATTTTGTTATTTTGATTAGTTTTATCGTATTCTTTTTAATTTGTACAAATTGGTTTGTAGTGTCATCATCAGTGCCCGGATTTCTAGTCTAGTATTTAGCCAGTATTTCAATTACGGGGAAATCTATTAATAATAAATTCTGACATAATTCCCTTAAATACAGGGTGTTAATTAATTGTAGGGACAAACTTCTAGGGCTTGCAAAACACAACAAAGCAAACAACTTTTGTTAATAAATGTGTGGTCAAAAGTGTTTCTTTCAGGGATAGAGCTTTTCAAAGATTTTAAAAGTAATTCACGAACTAATTTTATGCAACTTTCCAAAAATATTTCTGAGTGCGGAACCTCTGGCTTAGCTCAACAATAAAGGAATACTGAGCGAAACGATGTATCTCAAATAATGCAGTTCTAGCTGTACCAAACTTGCAAAATCATGCAACCTGTTTCACGTACAACTGAATAATTGTAAGCCCATTAATTTTGTTTACTTATTGAATTTTAATGAAATTTTTTGCTGTTGTGGGACTAAAAGTCCGATCATTGGTCATCATTTTGTTTATAACTCGTGACCTATGCAGTCTTTTTTATAATTTTACAAAGGTTAAGAAATGGAAATTATCGGATGTGGATTGGTGATCTATCTCTCTTACAAATAAACTTGTTTTTATTATGAATTGTAGATGTAAAGTTTTGAAAAAAAAAATTACCTAGAATTTTGTTATTCTGTAAATAATGCAAAATATTGCGGTATATATACAGGGTGTTTGAAAGTTGCTGTCGAACGCCCATGTATTGATTCTATACGGAAAAATAGAAAAGTTCCGAGCTACAAAGGAACCCAATAAAATATATTTATTAAATTTGATTTGTGGTAGTTTTTTTTTGTTTAATTTAAGCGCTTCGACTACAAAGGTTATTAGCGCACAAAGTCGGGTTTTAGCACTGCATATTACACTTATTTTTAACACTGTTAATTATATACAGTTGGCAAACCGGTACCGTTTAAGAACTGAATTAGATTGCCGATTGATTCTTCATTGTTGGACAGTGTTGCTTTCAATGTATTGGGGATGCGGAAATTGGTTCTCTGCACTGTATATTTGGCCCACTTCGCAATAATATACATGACCGAAATTGTAGTGTTGGAGGTTTCATTTATGGGTGGATCTTGCTTCTGCAGATGTTTGTGAGTTAGATTGGTATGACCTATTCGAAGGCGAGTAATATTATTTTTTAATCGTCTGTTCAGTTGAGAATGGTCTTTCCATGGTGTCACTAGCAGTTTGATGATGCGTAATTTGTTGTTTTCTATTTGTGTCCATTGTTGTTGCCATTTACTGTTGCAGTACAATAGGGCTATGTTTTTAAAATCCGGGTGTACTATTGAAACTTTTTTGATTGCTCTAGGTGATGTACATGCTTGCTGAGCTAGGTTGTCTGCCAGTTCGTTACCAGCAATTCCTGTATGGAGAGGGATCTACATTATTACCACAAATTTACCAGAGTTGTATATTTTTGTACATAATTCCTGTATGTTTTGAATTGAATAGTGAAGCGTTTTTCAATGCCTTGATTATACTCAGAGGGTCTGATATGATAATTGTTTTCGAGTAGTTAGCATGGTCTGCATGTTTAAGAGCATATAGAATACCGCACGCTTCTGCTGTGAAAATGCTGCTGTATTTGTGTAGCTAAAACATGTAGTGCTGATTCTTAGTTCTTGGTTAGTGTTGGGCAGTGAGAAACTTTCATATGGAAACGTTCCATCGGAAACTAAAAAAATGGACAGTTTCTCTGGGTACTGGAAACTTTCCAAAATAATGGAAACTTTATAGTTTATGGACTATTTAGTACAAAGGAAATAAATAATATGTTCCGAGATGCATAAATGTGTTTACCTATGTTTTTATGACATTATTCTACCTATTTCAGTTGTAAAATTTACAAGTTAGTTTACCCTTTCATGTACTGATACTGGTTAATATTACCCTGACTATATTATATTGGTCCGTATGGCTTCATACTTGTTCTATAATTCCCCAAAATATGTAATAATTAAACTCGAAATCCTCTAGCAGTAATAAAGGTTTACTTGAACTACTTCTTCAATTGCAATTTGCAAGTCTAAACTAATAAATACTCAATGTCCTTAAGTTTCCATATTCTGGTAAATTTCTGTGGAAGTTTCCATGGAAGCATTCCAAAAAATAAATTTCGGAAACTTGCCCAACACTATTTGGTAGAGAGCTTTCGTGATATCATGGTTTGTTATGCTTTCTTTAAACTGTGTAAGGGTTGTATCTATTACGGGGTGAATTGTGAGCCAGGGCGGTGTTTGGGTTTGCTTATGATTTATAATTTGATTAAAGTTTAATTCCATATTAGCTGTTAATTTGTTCAGTGGATTGAAATAATGTTTGAAAACGATTGGAGAGTATAAAGTTATAAAGAGGGTTTTCAGGATGAGCGGCTATTTTTGCAACATAGTTAATTGTCAGTTGTTGTCTTCGTATTTCTAAAGATGGCTCACCTGCTTCGTTTAATATACTGACTGTTGGACTGATGCGGAAGGCACCTCTTGCTGTTCTAATTGCTGAATTGTGAATTGGGTTGAGCATCCCAAGGATGGAGAGCTTCGCTAAACCATATGCTATTTATCCATAATACAATTTGGATCGAACAATGGATTTGTATAGGCTTAATAAAACGTTAGAAACGGTGCCCCAACTGGTGTTTGCTATTGCTTTTAGAGTATTACGTCTTCCATTTTTTAGGTGTTTTAGGTAAGTTTTTTGTAGAAGGTTACTCCTTATATCTTAAGTTCATTGACATATGAAATGGCAGTGTTCCTTAATGTTAATGTTGAACTATTGATTATTTTATTAGATCTATGAAAGTGTATGCATTTGGTTTTCGTTTTTGAAATTTTAAGGCTTGTGTGGTCTGACCATGCCAATAAATTGTTGATTGCATTTTGTAAAAGGTTTTTGATCGACCTAGCATTTTTTCCTACACAAAATAGGGTCAGATCGTCCGCAAACCACGTTGTTTTGACTATACAGCTAACTGCTTCATTAATGGCTATCAGGAAAAGAGTTACACTTAAAATGGATTTTTGAGGAAGTCCGTTGTTTTGGACATAGGGAAAAATATTGCTCCGTTAGTTTTGACACAAAGGGAGCGTTGTTGTAGAAAATTTGCAATGAAAGATATTATATGGTCTTGTAAATTCCAATTGCTAAGTATTTGTGGTATTTGGTATTTCCAAACCATGTCGTAAGCTTTTTCTAAATCTATACAAACAGCTATGACTTGTTGTTTGTTTGCAAACGCTTGCTTAATTTCACATTCTAAAGTAATAATGCAATCATATGTGGATCTGTGCTTACAAAAACCGCATTGTGTTTGTGTAAGTAGTTTGTTACTCTCCAGATTCCAGGTTAATTTACAATTCACTGTTTTTTTCTAGTATTTTGCACATTGTACCTTACAAGTCAGGAAGATTTGCAGATTTGTTCTATATTTTCTGTGTTTATCAATTGTTATTGTTAAAGAGCGTAACCATTGTTTAAGAAATACCTCTTTAGTCCAAATTTCATTATATATGTCTAGTAGATAGTTTTTTTGCAATTGTAGGTAGTTTCTGGAGAATATGAATGGTATTCGGTCTGGTCCAAGACAGAAACTTTTACAGTTTCTTAGGGCGAAATTTAATTCCTTAGAACTAAAAATATTGTTGATAGAGTTTGTTAAGAGCTCGTTAGTTAAGGTTTGCTTTTCAGTTTCTCTTTTGTACTTGCGAAATTCGTCATTATAATTATCGTCGTTTAGGTTTCTTGATATGTGGTCCCTAAAATATTTGCTATTTTAGGCCATGTTATTGTGGTATCACTGGCTTGAAGTGCAGACATCATAGGTCTGCAGTTTGTGCCATTTATACGTCTTATTTTGTCCCAAATCTTTGATATTGGAGTAGAGGTACTCATCTAGGAGACATACTGCATCCATGCTTCTCGCTCACTTAGTTTAATAGTTCTCCTGGCTGTAGCGCCAAGTTTCTTGAAGTTTATTAAGTTCTCTTTGGTCTAACGTCGCCTGTATTTGTAAAACGCTTGTTTTGCTATTTTGGATGGTTTCTTGACATTTTGAATTCCACCAGGGGCAGTTTGCGTTTGGTTGTATTGGGATCAGTTTCGTCTACTGCAGTTTTCGTAGCTTTGATTATTAGTTCGGTAAGGTCGGAACAAGTTTTGTCAGTATTATCGGTAATTTTGAGGTATTTTATTCTTGATGCAACGAGAAAGTATGCTTCCCATTCTAATGAGGAGATCATCGATGCAACAAACGTCCATTTGGAAGGGTTGGAATTATTTGGAGGGGATCAAAAAATTGAAAAAAAGTTGGACGTTGAAAAATGAATTTTTTGGCCGAAAAAATTATTCCTTGTTTCATTTTTATCAGACTTCTCACTCCGCCCTTGTATGACTAAAGATTTAGGAATAGTATTTAATGGTAGTTAACATTTATTAATCATATTGAATCAACAGTCACAAACTGCTATAAATTATTAGGCTTTGTTTTAAGGAACACATATAAATTCAAAAGACCTATCAACTTTAACAATGTTATTTAATTCCATAATTAGATTGGATCTGGAATATGCCTGTGGATACCAACTACATATTCTAATATCGTTATATTAGAGAAAGTCCAAAAAAAGTTTGTAAGGAGTTGCTGTCAGTTTGACTGGTGTCTTCCCTTTTCAGATTTCTTATATTGATCAGTTTTCTTCCATAAATCCTTTATTATATTTATATTTCATAAATTTACCTTAACGGATTCCTGAGATATTTAACAAAAACTAACCTTTGAACACCCTCTTAGATTGTCGGAACATTCCTTTGTTCCTTGTAAAGTCAGCTCACAAATTTTTCGACAGCAATTTGCAAGCACCCTGTATAGTCTTCAAAACTAATTTTACTTATGGTATTGAGTTTTACAAAATAAAACTGTTGTCTATTTATAGATGGCTTACTTCTTGGCGCGTATAATGTTCCCTTTTACTTCGTTTTATATCAGATATTTTCTTAAATATTTTTTTTTATCAAGTAAAATGCAATGATAAAATACAAACTTACATGTAGGACAATAAGTAAAATGAAAAACTATAAATGCCGATGAAAGAATGAATAATAAAAGAGAATGGGTGGTACTTGCAAACGACAAGAAATATAATCTAATAAGGATTTCGTTGTAGTGTAAAATCATCGGTCTCATCTTCATACTTTGCCCCACAAAATAGTATAAAAATTATAAGATAAAATAAAGTTCTTTTAAAATTTAAAAAGGCGGCGGCGGCGGTGAAGTAGTGGCCACTGGCCAGAACCACATAGTAGAAGCGCTTTATCTAAAATCCTATAAGAAAACCGCTTTTGATGATAGAAGCAAGCCACCTAGCACCGCGTTGCTTTTTGATTGAGCCCTTATGTTCAAAATGGCGAACAATTTTCAAAATATCTATGTAAAGTACGTATACTCGCGAGAAAATAGAATAATACAAGTTTATAAGTTAATTTTGAAAAAACAAATAGGCACACTCAATTAAAAACATAATACCCAAAGGCAGAGGCGTGCCCATATGATTTTGGAAAAGGTGAAATAATGATTTTGTGGATAAAAACTGGTAAATCGAAATTCAAACAATTGCTCTGAATTACTGGCATATTTGTTGTCTTAAGTTAACATTAACATTTGTGCGAAATTGGCCACATAAAAGAACAATCAACGTAAAAGCAATGTAATATCATAAATTTTAAATTTGTCTATAACTACATATAAGCAAGAAAAATTAATCTCTACAAGCATAACCTAGATTTTTATGTCCTTTGTATGCTTCTGCGAAATTTATTAATGTGTTCCATATAAAATGAAGAGGAAAGCATTTAATATTATATGCTATGCTGACGACGCTGCACTGATAGCGGATAATGACAATCTGCAAAGGCAGTTATATCAGTTTAATCAAACGGCAAAACAATTTAACATAGAAATCTCCGTTACAAAGACCTAATCGATGGTTATCCCCAAGAAACCCACCCGCTGCAAATTAGAAATTGATGGTGCTATGATTGAGCAGGTCATGTGATTCAGATATTTAGTAGTCTTAACATATGCAGGCGAAACCAGGGCCGATACAAAGAAAACAAAACAAAAAGTAAGAGTTGCTGAGATAAGAGTGCTACGTACAATAATGGGCTTGACACTAAGAGACCGCCAAACTAATCAGACCATAAGAGAACAAACTAAAGTACAAGATGTTGTGAAATAGATGAAGGGGAGAAGAAAACAATAGAGTACGTGGACCGCATGGATGAGGAAAGCAGCAATTTGTAAAAATCAACGACCAATAGGCAACAGACCACCTGGACGACCGCCCCAGAGGTGGGCTCTAAGCTGGATTTCCTCATCAGTCGAGTAAAAGAGGACAGGCAAACGGAAAGAATCTCCTAGCCTTAAGAAGAAGAATAAAACAAAGTAATTAGGTAAATCTGAGGCGGTTTGCGCAGTTTAAAGAATTTATAGAGTTTGAAAATTTCTTTGGAGTTCGCGGCAAATATCTCTTAGCTTTGGATAGTTGTATTGTTGTTGATAAAAAAGGTACACAAGACCGGGACATCGAAATGTATTGCCTGTTTGTAAAAGACAGACCTGTAGAGCAAAAAAAAGTGTCCATGACGTCATTTCTAAAAGTATTCCAAAATCTTCAAAATTAGAGTCAGCAGAACACGACCATAAAACGTTTGAAGTCAGATATTCAACTTCTTTTGTAAGTGTTGCTCGTTAATTGAACCTAGAAATCATTTATAAACACCAAAATCAAATGTGTCTTTTCTCAATCTGTTTCTGTTATTGGCAAAGGTTTGGTCAATAGTTGTTCTGCTCCTCAATCGTGTGGATGTTTGGTACCATGGTGCGGCACTAGTGCATATGCTAACCCCTCGCAATAATAGGTCATTCGAAGAATATTGTAGTCTCAGTTTAAACCCTATTTTCCTTTCTAAAAAATAAATAATGGTTTCATACCGTCACTAATCTGAAAAATATGATACACTCCTCTGATGGCACCGCAACTTCTTTAAAAGTTGCTTCTTGTGCCTTAATGGAAGAAACAGATGGCTGAATTATTTTACACATAAAACATACGGCTGAACATGGTGCTAAATGTGTAATTATTAGAACCGCAGATACCTACGTTTAGGTGCTAGCTGTGTCTTTCTTCTTCGTCTTCCAAGAACTTGGTGTTAAAAATTGTTTTTAATCTATTTTGGCACTGGGAACAATGGACGATACGTGACTATACATAATATAGCCAATTCATTAGGAGAAGGTAAAGCTTTAGCACTTAGAACGTTCTATACATTTACAGGTTGTGACAGTGTTTCATTATTTCCTTCAGAAAAGGAAAGTGCGTGAAAGAAATGGAATACTTTTGATGAGATTACGGTAACATCTAAAGCTGTTGCTAATCTTGATGTGCAGTTGAGTCCAGGAGATATACTGCGTACACTCGAACGGTTTACAATGCCTTTATACGACAGCCGGAGTAATTTGACAATTACTAATGAAGCCGGTATACACCTATTTGTGACAGAAAATAAACCCCTTTATCTGATACACCAACATACTCATAGAGTATTTTATCAAGCTGGGCAGATATAAGGTCTTCTTCTTCTTCTAGTGCCATACTTTATTCAGGGCGTCGATGACCTCTCTTTTATGCCTGTGTTTGGTGCGCGGCGATAGATATCTTGCACAGACAGAGATAGATATGAGGTCAGACATGCAATATTAATACGCATTTCCCGTCACCAGCGTCTTGGGGTTGGGAATTTCGGGAAGATGTATGTTTGGTCAGCATTACCTGAAGTTTGGGAGAACCGTCGCGTTTTGGAAAGATGGGGTGCAAAATTGGATGCCATACTTCAAGATGCGATAGTTTACTGCTGCTTTCTACTTTGCAATGCTTTAATGCAAAGGACCTACTTGCAACAATAGAAAGTAGTTACAAACTAGGCATACGTAAAATTTTAAAATTAATACGAATTGCTAATTTAGCTCCATCTACGAAATAGATGCGAAATTACATGACGGTGATGCACTTACGATTTTTGTTTACTTTTGGAAAAAATTATTATTTTGTCGGTTTCATGAAACTCTAAAAATTACATATGAAATTATCTTTAAATTGAGAAAACATGTTTCGTAAAAAGTTTATGCAATTATTTTATTGATAAGTTGGGGATGGAAAGTGGGGAAACATGCTGTTATCTACCCCACAGACTTTCACCTTCACCTTATGACTACTTAAGACAAAAAATAAATGATCAGGTTGTAATAGCATTATCTTATTTCGATTCACCAATTTCGTTTACGACATGATGTGTCTCCCCTCAAAACAAAAAGTATATATTTTGGTCAAAATTAACATATAGGCCCGTAATATGCCATTTTTACCACGAATATACGTAGTGTACGTAGATATTTTGAAAAAATGTCTGCCATTTTGGACCCTAAAGGCTAAATAGAAAAGTACGTAGAGTCAAATTCGTTTAAATGATCTTATTAACAACTGTGCTAAATTGCTTGCTTCTATCATCAAATTTTATTCTGCGTACCTCTTCAACTAACAGGATTTGTTGCTACTCCGCTAAATGTGATTGGGCTCGATTTCAACTCACTACACTTCTGAAGATGTAGTATGTAAGTGTTTAAAAAAATTAAAGCATGTTAGATGAGCGCCGTATGATGTGTACGATCTTAGTATTTGGAGCAGAAGCAGCTACAAGAAAATTTACAAAGTAACTTAAAATCAATTTAAAACAAACTGATGATGCCATCACTTAAATGTAATGTAAAAAAATAATTTGATATATCAATCAACAAATTTGTAATGTATTTTATGATGAAATTAATTTTAGAGGTAGCAAAATTATGGTTTTATGTCTTTCAGCATAAAATTTTATATATCATTTTTGTATTTAATCGCAACAAGTTATGTAAACGTTAGGAGCTATGAAAAAAAATGCTCTTTAAAAAATATACAACATGCATATATTCATCACTGAAATAAAATAAAACGAAAAAATTAAAATAGCATTGTCAAAATGTTACTCATTCTAGTAGCGACCTTTTTAATCTTCAACATATTATGGTAAAATCTTTGATTTTTTCAGTTTTTACAAAATATCGTAGCCGCCCTAATTTTGAAGCTAGAGAGTTCGATTTGTTTTGGCGTCCTCTATTATCATCTGATCTCAGTTTGCTAAAATTCCGTATTTTGAATAATGCAATATAAAAAAAAGATATCAAACTTCTGTCTTAAGATCGTGTTTAGAAAATTTTTACTTTCCTATACTTTTAGTATTGATTTCATGCACAGTTTAGAATTAGAGATTTTGAAGAAATACATGTTCTGAAACACCAGAAACCCAAAAAGTGTTTTTTAAAAAATGTCTGTCTGTGAGTAGGTGTGTGCGCTCCATAACTTTCAAACGGACGTGATTTCAACGAGCTTTGGAATGTGTGGGTATATCAAATTTCATTCGAAAAGATAAACTTTTAAAAAATTCGCAACTGGAAGAAGAAATAAAACATTGTTTTGGTAACATTTTTTCTGGAAAATGAAGACTTTTCTAATCTGAAAACCAAATGAAGAGCTTGGAGCAAATTCACCGCTCTCCCCTCAATACCAATTTTCAAGCTTTAAAATAGCTAGGAAATTTTGAAAATTTTGAGTCAAAAACGATTTGGCAGATCGGATCACATTTTATATTGTAGTAGCTCTTGGGAAACACAATATAGCTATTAACGTGAATTTCTATACGCATACTGTAAACTGTGAAGTAAAATATTTTTCAAAGGTTTAGAAGTTAAAACAAATATCAATTTCAATAATCAGGGAGGCGATTTTTTAAAATTTTGTAGCCTTATAGAGCTGAGGATTAACTACAATTTGGTTCCTGTCCCAGTCTGCTAATATTTCTGTGACGCCTTCTATGAATTGTTGAAAATAAAAAAAATCTACACCTTTATTTAATAAACTGAAGACGATAAAATATTTTTGTTTTGCCTAAATTGCTTTAACGACCGTTCTTTCTCACAAGACAATGGCAAACCAGCGAGGTATTCTGCCTAGATAACTTTCTCTGGAGAAGAAGTGCTTGTACTTCCTGCGGTTCGGAGCCTGCGTTAAACAGTAGGTCCCCTATGTCTGTGTGCTTCATAAAGCACGCTCACCACAGGCATAGGAGAGAAAGTCACTAGAAAGTCATCACGCTCTGTCGAGAGCAAAGGACTCTAAAGAAGAAATTGCTCATGAGTGATAGAATAAGTCACCACTTAATTCTTAAATGTAGTAATATTTATGGGGGTTAATTTTTCCCCTCCCTTTCAATTTTTGGCTGATGAATTTGCTGTGTCGTGTTTGAAGCAACAAGCGTGGAGCGTAGCCCACTGGTTCAGCTAGTTTATATTAAATTTCGTATGAGTTGTTGAAATATTGTTCTCGATTTAATTTTTTAAGGTGTATGTTATGTTATACTGTAGGATTAAGTTTATTAAAACATGCTTGACAGAAAAGTATCCGTTTTTGAAACAAATTATACTAGAAAGCACCTGACTTTCAAATTGTGTTATAATCTGTCCAGTAAACCTGGATTGTTTCCTGAGATTTTGATGCGTCCTACATGGGTGGGGAAAAAGTATGGAATAATGGCTGTAATGCTGTAATATAAGTTTTAATCAAAAATCTTTCAAGGGGTATAGCGATTTAAGTTAAGAGACATTGTATGACGTTCTTGTAGTTGTTTTTTTGTTCAGTTGTTTTTGACAGATGATATCAGAGACGTTTTTTTTTTAATGACAACATAGGACGTGTTGGGTATTGTTGAATAGAGTTTTTTTCTCCTTTTATCGATCTAAAAATTTTACAGGGTTACATTAGAAAATTATTGAAAACAAAATTATTTAAAGTTATTGCATTTTAATAATTTACATTAAATTACATGTTCAAAATGTTCACCATTGACAATGGGGCAGTACCCTAAACGTTGCAAAAAATATTTAAAGTATTTCTCAGCCACTTTGCTTCTATTTGCTCTTACTAGATTCTGTTTTTTAGATCTTCTACATTGTTTGCCCTTCGAGTGTAGACTTTGTTCTTCAGGTATCCCCATAGAAAGAAGTCGAAAAGTGTCAAATCAGGAGATCAAACTGGCCAGTTGATTGCTTCTCCCCTTCCGATCCACCTATCCAGAAACACCTCGTTTAAATATTGCCTGACAGGTAAAGCGTAATGGGGAGGTGCGCCGTCTTGCTGAAACCTCGCTACCAAAGTAACAATCGTTTCAATGGTAAACTAATTTTTAAAATGCATTAACTTTAAATAATTTTTTTTCAATAATTTTCTAATATAACGCTGAAAAGGTTTAGATTGATAAAAATAGAAAAAAAAAACTATATTCAATGATACCCAACACTGTAGCAATCTAAAATCTCGCTACCTAAGTTGTTGATTTATTTTATTTTCTAGTTAGTAGGATTGGTTAGTTACTCTAATTAAATAGTCTTCGTAGTTATTTCTTTCTATTATAACAAGAATAAAATTATGGAATTTTAAAAATACGTTTTATTGGCGATTTAATGTAGGTAAACTAGTTTCGCGATATCACGGGCCCAAGGTTTTGGATATCTTCGTTTTCCACATTTGACGGCACTTGCTATCTTTCTACCAAACAATAAGGTTGCACGAATTGTGGATCAAGAATCTTATAGTATTTCGTTTAAATACTAATGAAAACTTATTTACCAATTATAAAGTTTCGTTAATTGGTTATTTAAATATTTAAATTTATTGTGTTGTGAAGTCGCCTATCCACTGCAAGGTAATCATCGATAATTAATTCTAATGCTGTTATTAGATAGTGTTTTTATTTTTCTATAAGGCGATTTCCGGATTTCCGAGTGAGGGGTTGTCTTGCTATTGAACCTTTTTTTTGGAAAGATTTTATCGGGACTTTCTAAATCAGCTGCTCCATCCATAAGGTTCAACAACAACAGATAATTCGATTACTGGATTCAACGATTAAGTAATTACCGACGAAATGGTTTTTAACTATTCTGGTAAACTATAGTACAGCATCTGTTTTGGAGGGTCATACGTCCCCGATACGAAGCGAGGTATTGGTGAGTCCAGATTACTAAGTTTTCCTTCGAAACAACACGTTCGCCTGTTATCCGGCTTATCAGCATTAAATGGAAATTTTGTTTAAAATTAAACTACTTCAATATGAAGTATATAATTATTTTTACTAAGATCAAATGTTTTAATTATTCATTTCCCAATTAGTATATTTTGTTTTGTAAATAAAAAGGGGAGTTTACTGAAAGCTTTCGGCCAACTTGCCAAAAGGGTGCTGCGAGAGTTTCATCGATTGGTACTTTAAATACGGTATATGCGGCCTGTTGGGCCCTTTTAGGGAATTAGACCAATTGTTAATTTTTTTTCTTGCAGTATAAAACCAAATATATACATACTGGGTTACATTGTATCTTGGTTGTTTGTTTTGTTTAATTTTAATTTATTATTTTTTTTAAATTATTGTTGCTTCACAACAACTGGCGCTCTATTTAATTAATGATCCACAAAACAATTCACTCTTACCTACGACCATATTCGCCGATACTTTGAGCTGGTTATTCGGGTCGTATGTCGCTCTATTATTTATTTTAAGCGAAGAGCGGTACAACACGTCCTATGTTGCCATTTCAAAAAAACGTCTCTTATATTACCTGCCAAGAAGAACCGAACAAAAAAACATTGAAAAAAGTCACACAATGTCTTTTAATTTAAATCGCTATGCCTCTTGAAGGTGTTTTTCTTAAAACGTATACTTAAAACATTTTAGCAGCTATTATTCCATACTTTTTCACCACCCTGTATATAACGACTTTTGGTTTGAGTTGGTATAACTCCAAAATTTGTATTTCCATAAAAACATCACAAATGTTGTTTTCAAGATCCCAATACCATTAATTCATACTGGTAGCATGACAAAGCATAAAGAGACGCAGCATTTTGCCGGGGCTTTTCTATGGTTCAAACATTATTAGTTTTCATATCATTAAAAGTTATTAAACTCACGCTAACACTACTTGTGGCACTACCCCGCCCACCGCTTGCTAAAGTTCTGAGATACTGAGAATACAACTGTAGTTAGAAACCAAATAATTTTGTTTCTAATGAAAAAAATAGTATATTATAATACAAGTGTATAAGCAAGCCTTTGAAGCACGCGCGATGTGTTTAAAAGCGCGAGGCAAAGCCGAGTGCGTTTTAACGGAGCAGTGCTTTAAAGGCTCTTATACACGTGTATTATACGCAATTTTTTATTATACCTGCACTACAATCTGATAATTATAACAAAAAAAGGAAATTGAAATACCTTTTCGGAAGTAATCTGTGTCATTAATCGTTGATATAGAAACGGTTACCAATTGTTGTTGTTTTGTTGCTATATATATTTATTATAAATTTGTTGATTTGTGAAGTTCGTTTCGACTTAGTTCTGATTACCTGTGTATTTATCATTGTTCAAAATTTGTAGGTGAAGAGTTGTTACCCGATTTTGCACGCTTTTTAGTTTCAAAACAGAGATTATGATTCAGGTATAATAAAAAAAGCATTTTTTATTATACCTGCATCATAATCCTTGTAAAACAAACCAAAAAGCGTGCGTAAACCCACCATTAAAACACCCCGGTGTTTTAAAGTTGCTAAGCAACAATGACGTTATCAATTTTGAAGCAACAAATTACAAACACGCGAAAAATAATTCGAATTCACATAGCAACATAAACAAAAAAAAATGCTAACCAATCTCCAGGTAAATGATATGACGTCACATCATAGACTACTATGTAAGATGAATTAAAATCAAAATGCTGCTTCCTAGCTATATTCTTCTTATTTTCTAGATTATGATGCAGGTATTTTAAAAAATAGCGTATAATACACGTGTATAAGAGCCTTTAAAGCACTGCTCCGTTAAAAGGCACTCGGCTTCGCCTCGTGCTTTTAAACCCGTCGCGCGTGCTTTAAAGGCTTGCTTATACACTTGTATTATAATATACCATTTTTTTATTTTAGCGGAAAAGATGCTAGGGGTTACAGAACAACACTGGACACAAAAAGATATTGCACTCTATCGTCCTCCGTTTATTAAATAAAGACGCATTCATTTCGAAAGTTTTCGAATGCATCGCAAAGAGAAAAACAGCTCATTCATAGTTTAAAAACATCGTGTGGCAATATATTTTTGAGAATTACCAAATTATCGAAAAATTTTAATTTTGACAGTTTATATGGATTAAAAAATTTTCTTTAATGGTAATATTTAACCCTTTAAGGTCGATTAGGGATATATAAAAAATAAATAGTCGTTAAAGTCGAAATTGTGAAATAATTGTAGCGGCCTCTACGTTGAAGCGCGAAAACAGGAAACGAATTGTTTTGATATCCTATATTCGATTCTACTTTCATATTAATAAATTTCCGTTTTAGCAAATGAACAATACCTGTCTTAATTTTCACTTTCAGTATCGTATTTTTTAAAGCTTATTTTCGCGATAAACTTTCAATACACTTCAAAATTTCAAGTTTCATGAAATTTGAGTCATCGTATTCGTTCCTGAGATGTGAGAAAACGCATGAAACCAGCAAGGCACACACCCACCCATCCACCATAAAAGTGCTTTTTCTTGGTTTTTACTTTCCTATACTTTCAGTATAGGGAAGTATTGATTTCATGCAAAATTTCAAAGTTGAGATTTTAACGGAAATAGTCGGGGGGGGGGGGATCCATGGACCCCAAAAAAGTAATTTAAAAAAAATGTCTGTCTGTGTGTGGGTGGGTGGGTGGGTTACGCTCCATATCTCCGGAACGGCTGGACCGATTTTGATGTGCTTTGGAATGAGGGGGGGGGGGCATATCAAAAATTCACCGACTTTTTGCCCCTTAATAATCTTTTTGTCCTTAGAAGAATTTCACATATTTTCTACAGCAGTTGTATTCTTGTACTAGTCGTTTAATGTTCAGTGTAGGCTAACTTTTTTATTTTAATAGATAGACTCGCAAAACCCAAGAGCAAAGTTGTAGGGCAAATTCTTCTCGATTGTATTTAAGAAAAAAACTTGAGTTTCCAATTTTAATATGGCGGCCACGGTAAAAAATAACTTTTTTTTAAATGGAAACGTGGCATTTTGGCTTTAAAATCAGAAAGGTTTTGAAATTCTAAATACAAATTAATAAGAGTAATTTCTTGCTAAAAATAATACTTCTCGAGTTATTAATATATTTTCAAATATCAATTTCCGCGCTTCCGTTGATTCAGTCCGAATATTTTACCCAACCTTATGCTTGCAGCGCAGCGGTCGGTCTTTCTTCAACCGCTTCAAGATGTTACAACTTATAAGAACTATTTACTTTAACTAGTCGTGTCTAGACAGGTGTATATCGAAAGTGTTGGAAAATATAAAACAATGTATTTAAATGTATAGGAAAGTCCAGGCGAAGTGTTTCGCTCATTTTTTGTCCCGAAATTGGTACTTTAATTCAACACTGGTTTCGAAAAACTTCATGAAATCAATACTTTTCTATGCTACGAGTGGAAGTGTAGGAAAGTTAAAATGGACATAGATTGTGATAAAGATGTAATTACTTTTTATGTTCTTTTTTGTTATAGGTTTTTAGTAGTAACAGTAATTATTTATGATGATAGATATATCAGTTTGCCGCCTATGTTAACGCCTACAGCAGTTGATATATATTTAATATGTGATCTTGTTTCTTCAACAAGGTGACTTTATAATTTAATGCATTGACAATGTGATCAATACCGTTTAAACATTTTATGCACTGACCGCATTAAAGTGTTTAAAAATAGCAAATAACAGACTTGTCACAAATCATATTTGAATTCATAACCAATAATCGTTTTAGTTAATAAAAGGAAATAATTTTACAAGTGTTTTGTATAACTGATTTATAATTGTTATGAGTTAATAAAAAAATTAGAATCACAGTACTTTAATACCTTGTCAACTTTTTACAGATATTGAATTGAAATTATTGCTATAAACGTAAAAATAAAATATGTGGTAGCTCTAACTGTCAACCAACATTTTGCATTTCAAGTGCAGCTTGTTAAGTTTGAACAATCCATTTGAGACGAATACTGTTGCTTTTGAAACGACAACGCTTCATGATATTATTAAATTATGGTGCGGATAAAAACCTCTATTTTAAAGTGAGTTTATACAAACTAACGAGAAAATTAAATTGCCTTAAAATGGAATATTATTTCTTAGTCATCTACGTATATGCCTAAGAGTTGTAAGAAGAATTTTGAAAGCCATTTCAATGTGGTAAAGGTTAAATTTTTAATGTTAAAACCTTCAAGTTTGAAAAATATTAATTTCAAAATCTATTCTAAAGACATACAATATAATGTTCTATATATTAAAAGCATAACTCTCTCACCATAACACGACGACGGGCTCTTTCATCTCTCACCAAAATAAAACGATGCGACGGCCCTTAAAACTTACATTTCCACTTTTTATTGATTGTTTTCGGCAAATGTTGCTGTTGCAGTCACTCATTTAAATTTCGGACAATTAATATGATAAAAGTATTGCACACAGAACAGTATCACAATTTTGTTAGAAACAGCATTCACTATTACGGCTGAGAATTTTAGGCACTCTTATTATTAAAAAGCTATCGGGCGACTGCCACGAAAGCGAACTTCGCTATTACATTAATAAAATGAACAAATAAATGCGCTCGGAAGTTTTATTGACTCAAATATTGGGGGCTTCAGTTACAATAACAAACCCATACATTTACGTTACAATGATTATAGCATTCGCACATTGATTTACAAAACTAGCTGACTTCGTGGACTACGCCCCACGCTTTTCTTAAAAAAAAACAAATTGTAGCAAATGTATTGCAAGAAATATAATTATAATGATATAATTAATACAATCCGATGGTATCGGAACCCAAAATATAATAAATATATACCAATTTCATTCCTTTATTTATTTAATTTAGTTAAAACAAAATAAACAAATAAAAATGAGAAGGTATAGCCCACGGGATCCACTAGTTTTAAATATACAAGCTAGAGATCTTCAAAGTTCTTCATAACCTTTTGCTAAGGTAGTGGAGTTACAATAGATATATTGAAATGAAATATTTCATATTATGCAAGAAGATTTGGTAATATTAAACACAAAAACACATTCGTGTTTTACATAATTTTTCTATTGGTGGCTAGTATCAGCAAACACTTCTGCAATAATGTTGATTCGTTTCTGAAAGATCATCAAAATCTTAGGGTGTTTGACTGAGCAGGCACCAGCTAATATTTTAATTACTTTTCCACATAAAAATAAGCTTCAAAAACGAATGCATACCAAGTTTGCTAACACATTTAATTAATAAACCAGAAAATCAATTAAAGATCAAATAGAAAAGCTGCAGATATAACTTGTATTTTTTTAAATTGAACATGTTGTATGTTTTTTTGTTATATGTTTAGCATTTGTGGCAGATATTGAAATTATCTTTACAATGCTGTCACATAAGGGCATTTTTATTAGCGAAATTACCTAAAAATTACAAAATTAACAATTTATTTAGTAATCACGTATTGCATTTTCTTTTATTTTTACTGAAACTGATTGTTAATTTTCAGATTGTGTTGTTTTACTGTGACTATGCCACTCACATTTCATTGAACCAATCATAGATTTCACCGTTTGTGAAATAAACCAAGCACGGTTGTTTTCTATTGATTCAAATGCATGGTGGTGTTTAAATAAGTGATTAAACCCACAGTAGCTTCAAATAATCGCTTTTAAGTCTTAAATTAACTGATGTGCACTGACTTTTGGGTATACTTGTTATTATTTTAATACAGTTTTCATTGTTTTGGCCAGAAGTATCATATTTAATTATAACGTAATTTATGAATGAAAAACAATAATTGTCGCTGTCATTCTTAAGCGAAAAGCAAAATATGAGAAACGTCGACGGTAGCCGATGATAACGATGTCAACCAACATGATTCGCGAGAGTTCAAATCATGAGCGATCAAAATTTTAGTGTACACCTATAATAAACATGCTAATATGCATTAAAAAACATAAGTATACAGTGTGTCCACAGCTCGGGTGCCCAACAAGCGATTTTTTTAAAATTTGTTTTTAAAAAGGTATTTGTTGTGTATACGCGGTTTGCTTATCCCAAAGATACAAAAAATGAAAAAAACTGAAAATTTTAATTACTCTGTTCAATTAGGGACTATTTTGATGTGAATAGGACTGAATTTTTGTCAAAGTCTATAATTCTAGTACTCATGGAAACCTAGTATTTGTAACGCTACTGTTAATTGTCACTGTCAGTTTTGTACATTACAAATTTTTTCAAAATGTTAACACTAGAGCAAAGAAACAAAAGAAATAAAAACACCTTTGGGCACCCGAGCCGTGGACACACTGTATATTTACATTAAAATTGTTTCTTGTTTGACAGTGACACATTATATGAACCAAAATCTTAAACGAAATTAATGTATATAACCTTACAAATGTTATGAAATACCACTTCAATATTTTTCCAAAACAAACCATTTTTACAACACTTCCCAGCAACAGTAAACAAGCACGTCAAAATTAAAAATTAAATTTGTAAAACGACGCCACTGCAAAACATTCGAAAGCATGCAAACAATACCTTGCTAAGAGCGCCGATTCCCGAAGACACCCGAGCATTTCCGACTAGTTCAATGTTACCAAAATATCGTCTAAATTAATGTGAGTGATATAATCAAGACGAATACGACTCGTGATACGATTTATCTTCGATAAAATTGTGGTGTAAGTTAACTCGTGCTAGTTAAGATTTTGATAATTACTATCTAATTTAGCACTCGTCAACTTACACCACAATTTTATCAAAAAATCGCCGTCGCGTGCGTTGATTTGTGAAAACTGACGTAAAACCTCAGTTTTCACAAATCATTAATACTTACCCAACAAGAAAAAAGAAAAAATAATACTCAGTTTGAGTAGAAACAATTATTCTGAACAATGGCAACTTGATTACTAGATCATTTTTTTTTTAATTTTAAAGGAAATGTTGCTAATGAAACTGCATTCTTGTGGCATATACATCGTACAAGATATTCCATAAAAAATCAGAATTTGTGTCTGTAAGTGTTCTATTTAATCTTAAATTGTGTTTTTCGTTTACTGCTTAAATCTGTTAGCAAATTTCGTGCCACCTTGTTTTTAAAAGCATCTTTTGATCTGCATAAATACTTGAACTATTAACTGGAGCCTGTATACGTGTCAGATATTACTTATTTTCACGTCTCATACCATCGTAGGAGGGTATCCAACAAGTTTTAAGACATTCAGGAATTGAATTTTTGATCGAACTTAATGGTCGGTAAATTCACCAGACTTAAACACCGACGAGTATTTTTTTTACATTTTCAGCTTAAAGTACGATCTATAATGTGAAAAGAACAGGGTCAGGACGTTATTTTCAAGAAGTGCTGCATCAGCATACTAAAAATATGTTGGAAAAATTAGAATACCCACGTGTCTGAAACAGGATAGTGTTATTTGACGATAATGATCTCCATTCCACGAGGCGCCGTACGTGAAGCTAATGGTGAACATACTAAATACTAATGTGGTGAAAATTATACAGGACGTTATTGCCCGATCAAGGAGTTTCAAATTAAGATGGTTATAATACAATTTGCTATGATTTCATAAAATATAATATTATTTAGTTCAGTTGGGTTCTTTTTTAAGTGAGCAATTTTTTTTGAAAAGAATATTTTGATAAACTCTTCTGTATGTATTTGTGGTTGAGAGCAGTGGCGGCTTGTGGTGTGGTGTACTGGGAGGCATTTTAAAGTATTTTTTTGGAAAAAATTTGTTCTTACCCATGTTTTAGGTAAACCTTATATTTCAAACCCATCCTTTACGTTGGCAAAATGATCTATTTTCACCAACATTTTCATTGAAGTCTTTAATAGACTTTCGATAAGCAGCATCTAATAAAATTATTGTAAATTGATACCCACATTGCCAGTGTGACAAAATGCACAAAATTTTTCGTGTGGTTTACCGATAAAAATGTGTTTGAATTTTAGTTTTTAAATGTTAAAGTCAATATCAGACAATGAATTATCGCAAAATAGCAGACAGTGAAAACAAGCGAAAGCATTTTCATACATGGCATTCACAATCCAAAATTATTTTGCACGGATATCATACAACACCACTAAATTATGATTACACAACTAACAACTGTTTTCACACTACTACGTCGTGGACGTGCGAATCGCGCTATTGGCATGCGCTTATCACGGACAGCTGACAGCATAATTCTCGGAAGTTGTGGGTTCGTGACCTTGAAGTCTTTCTATATCACTCTTATTCATTTAAAGGCCTTTTAAGCCGGTGGCTTTATTCGGTGGCGTATAGCTGAATTGGGGACTAACAGCCAAATGACCCTCGCATAGATTCGTTTAATGCGCGCGAAATACTCAAACATTCAAACGTTTTCGGATCATGCGGCAGCTCTTTAATAAACGTTCTCGCATAGAAATCTCATACAAAAGTTAACTATAAAGTATTTTTTAAATTTTATAGCGTATAATATGTTATCTACCCAAAAAAAAAGTAATTATTTATTTTTTCTTATTTCATCAGGAGGTCAATGACCATTTGATACAATGGAGAAACCGCCACTGGTTAAGAGTAGAGAAATTACAGTATACAGTAAATGTAGTATGAATTTCATATTGAAATTCACAATAACCCGTCCACAGTTCTGCAAATCACGGTTTCGCGGAAGTGAGCCTGCTTATTAATAGGATTATCTATAAATGCCCAGAATTGGCAGCGTTCATAATGATTATAATTATGGATTAGCGCAACATACATATAATTAATTAACACGGCATGATATGTATTTACACTATTAAGATGCTTTTATGCAATCTTTACTTTAAAAATACTGCAGTCTTCTTCAGAATATTCAGATATTTGAATATGACTTCTATTATCGCAAGTGTTTTACAAAGGTCTGTTTAAGTGGTAAAATGGAAACTCTAGCAAAATCTTACAACTTCGATAGGTGATCTCCGTAAGAGAAAGCTAATTTAAAGTACCTCAACAAAAACTTTACTTAACAAATTTAGTAGCTGTAGCAACTTCGTCCAGTTTACTGCCACAGTACCTAACGTTATTGATATACGAGATAAGATTTGACCTAGAGTCCCGCTTAGGTGCGAGGTGTAAAATCAACTTCCAATTCTATAGCGTAAGTTATAGGAAAAACCAAAAATTAAGATTTGATTAAGTTGTGGAATTCTATATTCATCAATAATCATAACAAAAAGTTTCTTAAATATATCCAAGGTTTCTAACCTCTCACACCTCCAAATACCGCAATCTGTGTCATAAAAACTAAAATTAGAAGTAAACAGCTAAATGCAGTTCTCGAACATCAATTTCCTTGCCACGTGGTGTTTCAACTGCGGATTTCCTATTAGCAGTAGTGGTTTCAACAAGTTCTAGAAAAGAAGTGGAGCAGCCAAATGCATATACCATATGGTGGAAAAAGTTGCACGTCACAGGCCACTACCGTGTGCATACTTTATTCATACGTGCATGAGTAAAGAAGAGTTTAGTTTATTTATCATAAATGTAGGGCGTGCCGACATGTGTCGTAACCCGACCATTTGCTTCAGGCTGAAAATGTAAAAAGCGGCGCCTTTATTTTTGTTGTTACTTTGCGTTATGATTCCTTTTTGTTGGTCTATGTACAAACATAAACACGTTTTTGATCTTTTTTTTTCTTAACACACAACCAAGTTATCCTACAGTCTGTATAGAAATTCACAAGCATGCGTATAATTGTATACTACTGCCTTCATTAGTCGTAATTTGCCTTCCCTCTCTTTTAAATATGATTATCTTTATTCGATTGCCACCTTCCTTCAATTATTTTGAGTTTTGAAGCGGTTTTTTCTTTAAAAGTTTTTTGCTCTTGGCCACCATCATATTGTTTTGCTACCAACGTCAGTTTCTCCATGTTGTGTTTCGATTTTTAGCGTTGATATTCCTAAACTGATACTCGCAGATTCCGACCATTACCTAGTGTGAATTGTATTAAGACGAGAAATAAAGACAGGAGAATAATATAAGAGTAAAATAGACAATCGATATAAAATTAAAGATTTAGAAAAGAGAGGATACTCAAGACCGTTATAGACGAGAAGTGAAAATACTAATAGAACCAATACAACCAATAGAAAAAAATATAGAAACGAATAGAAGCAATACAAGGAGCGACAAAGGAAACAATAACGAGAAAAAAAGGAGCTAAGAAAATAGGTGGGAAGATGAAGAGTGTAGAGAGAAACAAGCCAGATATTAAATAATAAAGAAGAACACAGAAGAAAATATAACGAACAAAGAAAATAGACAAAGTAAATTTGCAGGAGCAAGAAGAGATTGTTAAACGAAAACAAAATAAACATGATAGAGGAAATATACAGAAACAAATAAATAAGCTTTTACCAAGACGTGAAAAGGCAAAAATAGGATACCAAAATAACATGATACAAGAACAAAAAAATTGAACCTAGTAGGGGGAGAAATAGAGATAATGGAGAGATGGAACAAATAATTAGAGGAGTTACTATATAAAAAGACGAAGAAGAGGAAGAAGAAGATGTAGCAGAAAGCTGTATAAGAGCAGTGTTGAGTCCAATGTACAAAAAAGGGGATATAACCCTCTGCGTCAACTACAGAGGAATAGCGTTGTTAAATACGACGTACAATACAAATATTGGCAATAATTATACAAGGAAAATTTGGTGCATACACGAAACAAATTGGACACTATCAAAGCGGGTTCAGAAATAATAGATCTCTTTTTTTTTATTATTATATATATTACCAGATCGGCATCTCATTGCCATACATGGTTTTGTTACAGTATCGTTAACATAACATAACAACATAATCTTGGCATAACCTTCATTTGTCACTAAAATAGTTTATAGTATTAATGATTGTTATCTCACTGTTCACTACCCACATAAATCCTGTGGCAGTTGTCTCTTTAATCTAACATGGATATTTCTTTGACCTAAGTTATAAAATACGGCTCCTGGGCACTGGTTTAAGGTATTAATGAATTTAGTTGTGATGTTCTTAATGTATTCATTAATTTTAGGAATCCCGACTTCTTCGTGTATCTGGTTGTTTCTTACAAACCACGGAGCGTTTAGTATTATTCGCAGTACTTTATTTTGAAATGTCTGAGCTTTTTTGATGTTTGTTTTATTGGTGTTGCTCCATATTGGGCAGCAGTATGTAAGTAATAGATCTCTAATAGACCAAATATTTGTCCTGACACAAATCCAAGCGCATTATTACGACCTTAAAATGGAACATACTACATACGATGTAAGACGATATAACAAGCATAAATAGAGAAAAACTGTATATGACAATAGAAAAACTAGCAACACCAAAGAAAAGAATAAATAAATGCAAAAAAGACACTGCAAAACACGGAGAACGTAGTAACAACCCTTGGCAACAATTGTGAACAAATATGGAAATACATGGAATGGGGAAAAACTACAGAAAACACAGGAAACGAAGGTACATAATCGTTAATGTGGGACAAAACCAGGAACATCAATTCGA
Organism: Ctenicera cuprea; assembly: GCA_958336395.1. NCBI lineage: Eukaryota > Metazoa > Arthropoda > Insecta > Coleoptera > Elateridae > Ctenicera > Ctenicera cuprea. The sequence continues at coordinate 37,769,874 of OY284487.1, read as the reverse complement.
GACAGTAAAAACACCTTTGTGTACTTAGGAACGCTAATACCCACAACTTCAAAGATAATAGAAAATCGAGGCAAGCATAGCATGAGGAAACAAAAGTACAGTAAGTGTTATATAGATACTATAGATCAAAGCGTGTGTCACAAAAAACCAAAGCGAGAATATCATCATCATCATCATCATCATTAGCCCAAATCGGTCCAGCGTTGGACGTAGGCCTCCCCCATTGATTTCCATCGTTCTCTGTTTTGTGCAACACGTAACCAGTACTTGGATGCTGTTGCTACAATGTCGTCCACCCATCGTAGTTGTGGTCTTCCGACGTTTCTCCTGCCCAGCCTTGGTCGCCATTCAATTAGTCGTTTGGTCCATCGGTCATCTTGCACACGCGCCAAATGTCCAGCCCAATTCCATTTCAAAGATGTAACTCGGTGTATCACATCTGTTACTTTTGTTTGGTTGCGAATCCAAATGTTCGTTTTTCTATCCCTGAGGCTAATTCCAAGCATAGATCTTTCCATTGCTCTCTGTGTATATTTTAGTTTATCCACTACACGTTTCTGAGCCGTAGGTCAACACAGGCAAAATACATTGGTCAAACACTTTCTTTTTTAAAATGTTTGAGATGTTGCTCTTCAGTATATATCGCAGTTTCCCAAACGCAATCCATCCTAATTTAGTTCGTCTGTTAATTTCAGCCTCTTGGTTATCTTTGCCTAGTTTGATGGTATGTCCTAGGTATATGTATTCATTCACTTGTTCAATCTCCATTGCACTCAGTGAAATGTTATGATTTAGCGGTAAGTTGGTTAGAATCTTAGTTTTATCGAGGTTCATGTTAAGCCCTACTTTTTTGGATGCTTCGTTTAATTGGGACATCATATCTTGTAGGTCTTGGGTATTATCTGCTATTATGATGATGTCATCTGCAAATCGGAGATGATTTAAATATTCTCCGTTGACGTTAATGCCTTTCTGGTCCCACTCGAGATTCTTGAAAATGTCTTCTAGCGCTAATGTGAACAATTTTGGAGAGATAGTATCTCCTTGCCTAATACCACTTTTCATTGGGATTTTATTGGTTGGTTTTGGGAGTTTGACGGTGAGAGTTGCATTTTTGTATATATGTTCTAGCAGTTTGGTATATCTATGATCTATGCGGCAATGCGTTAATGCTCTTAATATTGCCCAAATTTCTATGGTATCAAAAGCTTTTTGATAGTCTACAAATCCTAGAGCCAGGGGTATATTATATTCGGCACATTTTAATTAATAATTTTATAGTTTGAAGATGGTCTAATGTGCTATAGCCTAATCTAAACCCACCCTGTTCCCTAGGCTGATAAGCATCTAGTTTGTTGCTGATCCTGTTAGTTAGAATTTTCGTAAATAGTTTGTATAAACTAGACAACAGGCTAATGGGTCTATAATTTTGCAATTTTGTTATGTCGCCTTTTTTGTGTAACAGAATGACTGCTGCATTTTCCCATTGGCTTGGAATTTCTCCTTGATGTAGACATTGGTTGTATAGCTGTGCTAAAGTATTTAATACTTTATCACCTCCATATTTGAGTAGTTCAACCATGATTCCATCCTCGCCTGGGGCCTTATTATTTTTTGTTTGGTTAAGTGCTTTTATTACTTCTCCTATATTAATGTCGGGGGTGTCCTCTGAACCTATGTTTAACACTTGCGTTTTTGGTATGTTACCATATATTTCTACTTCGGATGCTTTAGAATTGTAGATATCTCTATAATATGCTTCTGTACTTTCTAGGATCTCGGCTTTATTACCTGTAATTGTACCATCTTGTCGTCTTAGTTTAACTATTTCTCTCTGTTCTGTGCTTAAATGTTTTCTAAGGATTTTCATGTTTTTGTTTTGTTCTATACATTCTTCTATTTTCCGTTCATTGTAAACTCTTATGTCTTCTTTGATACGTGTCCTTATTAACTTCTGCATCTCAATGTATTCCACATGTCGGTTTCCAAATTTATCTTTCAGGTTTTTCCTTTTCTCCATCAGCTGTTTTGTTTGGTCACTTATTTTAGATTTCTTTGCTCCAGCGTTGCTTCTATATTGGTTTGCTACTCTATTTATTCCGTCCACTAAATTCGTATTCAGTTCTTCTATACTTGCATGTGGTGTGGTACATTTTACTAATTCGTCATTAATTTTAAGCTGATATTGTGTTACTTCACCTCTGATTGCGTCTATGTCTATTTTGTTTTGTTTTTGTTTCAATATCATGTCTTTTCGCGATTTATTTAAATTTGCATTAATAGTAGCTCTAACCAATCTATGGTCACTTGCAGTTTCAAATTTGTTCAGTACTTCTACGTTTTTCACCATGGTTCTGTTGTCGCTAATGATAAAGTCTATTTCGTTTTTATGTAGACCATTTGGGCTCCGCCAAGTCCATTTTCTTTGCTCTTTTTTTCTTAAAGTAGGTATTCATGGCGTAGATGTTATGTTCATGGAGGAAATGTATCGGTCTTCCTCCTCTTTGATTCCTTTCTCCTAACCCAAATTGACCTATGGAGCGTTCACAATCGTCTTTTCTCTGGCCTAATTTAGCGTTGAAATCGCCCATTAGAATTGTATATTTAGTGCGCTTACTGCGCAGTATTTCGCTGATATCGTCGTACATTTCGTCCACTTCCTCATCTGGGTGTGGTGTCGTGGGAAAATATGCCTGTATTATTTTTAGCGATTCCTTATTATTAATTTTGGCAGTTATATATGCCAGTCGATTACTTATTCCATTAATTTCGATTATGTTTTCGTAGAAATGTTTTTCGATAATAAAACCTACTCCTGCATTTGTACCCCGTTCGTCTCCTTTATAGTATAGCATATTTCCATTTTTCATTCTAATTAGTTCTTCATTTTTTCGACGTACTTCTGATATTCCCAAAACGTGCCATTTGATTTTTGACAATTCTTCATTTATTTCTTCTATCCTGTCTTCTGATTTTAGCGTTCTTGCATTATAGGTTGCTATATACCATTTTCTGTAACGGCCTGATGTAACCCAGGGATTCTTACCACCCTTTGTTTGTCTCCTATTCCGACCGCCGTCGCGTCGTAGTCGGAGGTCGGCAAACTGCTGGGAACTAAGGGCGTGCTTCATCATCATTGTTTGGGGGGGGGGGGGGCTTTTAATCACCGCGCTTGCCATTGCGTGTTGGTGAGGATAGTAACCCAACTAACTAGGGTTCTGTCTGCTACCGTTGTCGAATATCTATCGATCTTCCGCTACCAGACTGCAGGTTGTGTTCCCATCCTGAACACTTCATCTTCACTGAACCATTTCCACAGTTACCCTGTGACTGTTCCAGGAAGTCCGTTGTTACCACTAGAGCTATTGATTCCACATCAACAGTCCAGCGAGAATATATAAGATAGTAATACACAAACTTAGAAAAACAATAGACTGAATATGCTTGCTTAAATATGTGTATCCAAGTGTAATTTTACGAGTCTCCCTTCGCTGCACATCGTTTCCCCTTAAAACAAGCGAAATGGTTTGTATCTTCACTTTTTGTTAAATCCTAATTCGTTAACCAAACGTTTGCATAATAACAGTTAACTAGACAATATGTGGCTGCAAAATTGGCACTTACTTACTTACTGATAACATAACCATATTTGACAATTTGACATATCGACTATAGTTTGTGTCTCGGCTAATTTTTGTTACCAATCTGCTCAAGCAGGCAATCTTTAGAAACTTAGTACTAAAAAAAAAACACTAAACGAGACTCATAAGATGTCGTCTTTTTAGGTACACTTTTTGGGAGTGGGGACTGGATGCATAGTCAGTCTATTGTTTTCCAGGTTTGTGCAATAATAAGAACGGCGCGGGCGCGGCGCGGCGGTTACATAAGCGAGTAAAACATGGACATTGAATAAAAGAGAACAGTAAAAAACTGGACAGGTGGGAAAAGAAAATACTTCGAAGGACTTACGATGGACAAAATATGGACAATCATCCAACGAGGAAGCAAAGAACATGTATAGCGAGTCAGGAATAGCGGAATCAATAAAATTACAGAGAATAATAGCTAGGCTTGGACGCATACAAAGACTCCCGAGAGAAATAACAACGACCATGCTAGGTACTCAAAGAAGGGGAAGGCCAAGAAGAAGATGGATCGTAGAGGAGGATATATGAAAATTGGGTACAGGAAACTACACAGTAATTGCGAAAGACAGAAAGAAAAGGAGAGGAGTGGTGAACCAATCCCTAGGCCTAAAATACCTGTAGTGCTAATATTCCCAAACTGATTTTAATATCAATATTACAATTTATTTTCGGCTTAGACCGCGTCGTCATTTGGCAACTACGCCCAGCCTAATCAGGTAAGGACCGACCCGTAGCTTGTCTGACTTTACAAGCATTTGCTCTAGAAGTTTGAGCAATATTTGTTCGTAGGCCCTGCCTGCCTAAACAGGGCCGTGTGCTTAGTTTATTTAAATCTTGGGGCGGACAAGGATTTGTTCTTAATGTATTTTGTTTGCCAAGACAATAATACTTAATCGGCTTATTCTGTTAGCTGTTTGTGAACCCATGCAAACTAATGTTTCGCAAGACATTGCAGCTTGCATCTTCAGAGTGAACAGAATACTGCGATTTTAATATTCTACTTTAGTATATTAAATAAAATTGTAGGCTTTGGAACGAATGAGTTACTGTAAATTGGATTTATAAAAATGGGTACTGAACAAAATAAATTGCATAGCAGAAAAATAATAAGCATTCAATTCAAGTGCAGGCAAGCTGTAGCTCAGCCAGGCTCTGACTGAAGTAATTCCAGTTCAATTTTCTTTTGCGGTGTATAGAAATATACGGAAACATTGGATTATGTCATGATTTAATTTTCTCTAGCTGAAGTACTTGAGTACCACGGTAAAAAATGAAATTATTTAAGGGTGTTCTAAAGATATTTTGGTTAGAAGATTAATTCCGCACAAATCTCTTTTAGAACTTTTATTATTTCTACTTGCTAAAGATTTATGTATATTCCTATTTCTAACAATTTGCTGACGATACCTCCTACGCTATTCAATATTAAATCGAAACTTTATCAATAAATACGAGCGAAATTGCTTCACAAATGCTCGAGTGGTGTGATAACAATAATTTAGAGCTTAATGTTGCAAACATTGGTTTATTACGTTTCAATCCTCCTTTTGACAAATCATTACTGGTAAGAATAGAAGGTAAATTGCGCAAGCAGTCTGATTTAATTAAATTCTTAGGGTTAAGCTTTCATCAAAACCTTTGCTGGTCATATCACATTAACGAGGTGTTAATTAAAAAGCATCAAGCTACTTGCGTCATGCGCTATGTTAAAGTTAATGCTAGCATTGTTACTATTCTATTATTTTAATACGCTTACGCACTAAGTGTTATGTTATATAGTATTTTATTTTGGTTTCATTCGACAGACAGCCTAAAGGTTTTTGTTGCTCAAAACATAACAATTAGAACCATTCTACGTCTGCCCAATAGAACATAACGTAGGAACATGTTGTAAGTTTGGGAATACTGACAGTTCCGTTGTTTTTCATATATATTGCTATGATATCTTGAAGCTGGTTTGTTGGGACTGCAGGATTGTAATTTCTTAATGGCAGTCTTTGGAATGCTTATTGCATTTTATTTTATAATCACAAATTTGTGAAGATAGTATGTTATTGGTATTCAAAGCTTTAAATTCAGGGATGCGTATTCTTGGTATTTTTTTCTTGTTTAAAATTCAAATAACGTGGTTATTTTATATTATTCATATTTTTGAACATCTGTGGAGTTTGTCTTTACTGAAAGATAGAGGAACACATTCAGATTGGTACGATTATGGTTTATATTAATTTTAGTTATGAATTAGTTTAGAAAAGTTTAAAAGTTTTAAGATATAAGAAGTTTTAAACTTACTTGTTTTGTGCATTGTTAAATGTCTTTTTTGGGGGTTATGGATGTGAATGTCATTTTGATACTTTGACAAGTGTAAAATAGAACACTTGTTGATCATGAGAAATAATAGTTTCTAAATATGGCAGATCAAGGGAAGTAAGCAAAAGAAAGAGGAATTTTGGTTAGTATGGCTCGTCCTGAAACAGAGACAATTTTGGATTCCTGAAAGAAAAGAGAAGGAAAACCATTTTTATTGAATGCAAATACCTATAGTTAGATAAAATCTATAACAAAACGGATAGAAGTATTTTGAATCATATTGAAAGTATGCAAAAGGAAGAGCAATCCAATACGTGTTTGAGGCTACAGTGGAGGAAGCTGCAAAGTTACATCAACGATCTTAAATAAATAAATGGTAATAAGATTGTTATTTGGAGCCGAGCGGTGTGCTTTTTTTGGAAATAATCTAACCAGAGAGGAAAGAGTATATCATACAGCTAGGCTTCCGGGTTGGCGCCGCGTCATCGGTGCATGACTGCCGACGTTTCGTCCTCGGTTCCTGGGATCTGGAACTGTGTTCCAGATCCCAAAGTGACCACAGCCCTGAAGATGTCCCGTGGAACCGAGGACGAAACGTCGGCAGTTCATGTACCGATGACGCGGCTCCAACCCGGAAGCCTAGCTGTTATTAACAACGGCCGCGGAAGCCTGCAACTTAGTATATCATACAACAATTATCAAGTCAAGGACCACAACAGTAATTGTGAAGAAACTAATATAAGTGTCTGTTTTAAGAAAAGTAGAATTTTAAAATTTTTTTGATCACCTATAAATTAGTATAACTTCAAATTGCCATTTAATAAAAATCCTTGTAACGTGATATTTGGTTGTGTGTTTCTGTTTTATTTATCTTATCCTATTTTTTCCTAAAGTTTAACAACAACCCTGAGATTTAAAAATGCATAACAAATAATTGGTAACTGCGAGATACAAGCATTCAAGAGTTTTCAAGTGCTTTGGGGCTGTATTTTGTAGGCTCATATCATAGCAATATATTGGCGCTCTATTTATCACAAAAAATATTCATCAATTTATTAAAAATAGCCACACTAACAATACCACAAAAAGCATCTCAAACTTGAGTATTCCAATGGATCATACTATTCTCTACAAAAAACTCCACGTTTAAACAATTGAAGTACCTTAAATATTTTTAAGAAATCGGTTTTGTTATATATTATTATTATTACTAGCAACGGCAGCTTTCGGCGAAGCTGTAGGTCCTCTGTATCTATAATACTACTGTTACCCACAACATAAACAGAAGGTGGGACGTCCTAAGCAGCAAGAACTTCTAATAATGTAGGGTAACTGAAAATATTTGTACGCAGAGACTGTTTTCCTTTTCATTGCATACTACAGAAACTAGTAACAGTAGTTGGTCATACAATATAAGCAGCACCTTGAGAGATAGCATTGTAACAAATTGGTTTTGTAGTACATTTAGGAATTTATAATGTGAGAAGAAGGAGTATATTTCAAATGAATGGTGAAAATGAGGAATTTCTACAATGAATTTTTTTTTAAGTTATTACTTTTCATAAATTGCACATTATAGGTGCTCTCCATATGTTTTCCGAATTATTTAGTTTAACTTTAAAACAGCTTAGGAACTTAAATTTAAACTAGCAGAACCCGTGGGCTGTGCGTCATGCTTTTTGTATTAATAAATAAGCAAATTAAGTAAGTAGTGTAACGGACCACAGATGAAAGTCCCACTTTCATGAATTATATAGCGACTGCTGTAATTCTACGTATTAAATTCGGCACCTTTCAAGTTGCCTCAACTTAAGAGGAATGCCGCTGCAGCTGAGATTATACAACCCAAGCGGCGCATAACGGTTTCTAGTTTCCAAAAAAACTTTGATCTAAGCCCACGGGTACAGTTAGTTCTTCTTAAACGCGAGCTGTTAGTGCAAACGCAACCGTTTGTTCCTAGCTTGTTTGTTATGGTAACTCGAGCTCGCAATTTTTGGATCAAGTTTAGTTTCTGTTTATTAATTCTTAGCCTATTTATTTTTAAGCATGCGAGTAATATCGTCCGCATACGATCAACAGAATTAAATCGGTTCATCTCATCTTATAGCTAAACCTGAGGTGGCCGTATTTCCTTTACAAAATTATAAGAAAATATCGCTTGTAATGTAATGTCCAATTACTACTTTTAGTTGTACATATTTCCAGATTTAATATATAGATTCGCGTCTTCCGCGGAAAATTTTTATAAAATGCGACGTAATGCAGTTGCATTGGCTCCAAGTTTGAAAGGAGCTTTAGTTCCCGCTTTGGAGTTTGTTTTCAAAATTACGCTATCATCGGCATCCGCCGATTAGATTCCAATAGGAACTGCAAACAAATAATAGATTCTCAAATTAGTTTATCTGTATCGAAAATTGTAGCGGTCTGCTTCACAATGAAATATCCGCCTTATACATATAATGGATGCGTAAATATGTGTTTTTGTAGCGGAAACCCCCACCACTAACAGTTAAGACAGGTAGCTGGAAGGCGTGCGGATTTAATAACATATAATCAAAAAGTCTTTGGATAGCGGTTGCTGTGGAATTGACAAGTGATCTATGAAATTATTTATTTCTATTAGTTTTGACATTTACTTTCAAAAGTCAGCGGATTATAATTAAAAATGTTTCAAACAGAACATAAAATTTTTATGATTAGAGCATATTACCGTAATGGAAATCGTAGTGAAAACGGTAACTGGGTTTATTCGCCTAATTTATGTTTAAATGAATTCCGTGAAAGATTTCCCAACTTCACCATAATCAAGTGAGATTTAGAAGTAAGTAATTCTATAGATAGCTTTGAAATTCCACAGCAACCGCGATCCAATGACTTTTTGATCATACTGTATATAGCAAATATGTGTGTGTCAACTTTAACTTGATATTCGTGACCTAACATGTTTTTATTTTAAATAGCTGTAAATTTTAGAGTAGTACAAACATGGAGCTGTCCATTTTTTCCTTAATTCATACATATGATGAATTTCACTAGTGTCCTTGTCAGATGAGGAGGTATTTGAAATTATAAAATAGATGTTAATGGTTCAGACTTGATACGTTATTAAATATTTAACTATTAAAAATTAATAGTTTATTAATAAAATAAAACGCTTGGTAATTGTTTCACAATTTGTTGGTTTTTATTTACTCGACTCGAGTTTCAACCATCACGGTTATCGTCAGGAGTTTACAATAGAACTAAAACTAAAAACTTACAGGTGTACAGTACTACCCATTCTGTCGTCGCCGATTTTAAGTGTTAACACGTGTTTTTATGCTTTGTATACTGTAGGTCCAGGAGGGGTGAATTACCTAAATCGGTGTGGTTGTTTACTATATTTTTATTATTATTTATTGCCTTTTTTATTTCTAAATTTTCCAATTTATTTAAACAGTTGCCCTTGTTTTCTACGTGTAAAATTTTTGTATCTGTGTGTTTGAAAAAATGATTGTTTGTAATACAATGTTGGGAGATGCCGGTTGATTTATGATTGTATTTAATTGATCTGATGTGTTCTTTAATTCTTGTATTAAAACTGCTGCCAGTTTGTCCTATATATATTGTATCACAATTAGAACAGTCTATTTGATAGATACCATTTTTTGAAAATTTTTCTATTGTGCCTTTATTGTTTACTAGATGTTTATGGAGTTTGTTCGGATTGTGCATAACTACGTTAATATTTAATTTTTTGAGCCTGTTAGAGACTTTATAGCTAACTCTACCTATATAATTGATTTTTGACCATATTGTTTTTTCAATTGATGCCTTTTGTTCGTTGTACAAAAGATGTTTTACATTTTCTTTTTGTTTTTTCTTTAAAATATTATCTACAAATTGCTCCGTGTATCCGTTTTTTAGGGCTATAAATTTAATTGTGCTAAGTTCTTTATCGAAATTTTCGTAGACAGTGGGATATGAATGGCTCTGTGTATCATACTATTGAAAGCTGATTTTTTAATTTTGATTGGTTGTTTAGAATTTGAATGAATGACCATGTCTGTACTTGTGGGTTTTCTGAAAATATTGTACTCTAAATTGTGCCCTACTCTTTTTATGCGTAGATCTAAAAAGTTTAGGGTATTGCTCTTTTCGGTTTCTATTGTGTTTAGCTAATATTAATAAAATTCATAATAATATTAAATTCACAAGAGAAACCGAAAATTATTAATAAACTATTAATTTTTAATAGTTAAATATTTATTAATAATGTTTCACCATGAGCCTACCACACAATCAATTCAAAATATGATACGTTATTATTTACCATATCAAGTAGCAGCAGTAGTAGTAGTAGTAGTAGTTTTTTATTCAGTTGCCAACAGCAATACATAAAGAACATACACAAATCAATTTTAGTATACTATAAACAGAAAATTATAAACATAATCATGAAAATTGTTTAATTTGTTGTAAGTATGAATCGATTGTCAACTAAAAGACAACACCGCCAGAAAGAATAATATGCAAGGTTACTTAAAAATGTGGAAGCACTATTGCTGTTAGTATTAAATGTAGACAAACAGTTATGTAAAAAAACCGATTTGACTAATTACAGTCTACTTTACAAACTGTTCAATACAATAATTATGTGCAATGAATTTCGGTAGTATGGAATCTTTTTGATTTTTTTTTGGGTACAGCTTTCTTATTTTATTAGACAACTTATTTATACTTTTACGTCAATGTGACACTTTCATATGTTTATTAAAAGATATAATAGATTAGAAATAAAAAGATGAAATGCTTCTCAAAATAGTTTGCTCAAACAGTTAAAACAAATACTCGCATTGTTCCCCGTTACAAATGCCCTAACTTATCTATGAAATTTCGCAGAGAATTTCGCAACCATTCGTAACCCATATTCCGTCTCTAATGCGATTTCCTGGTCCATGTAAATTAATTGGTCTATTCTGATATACTCAAAATTTCCCAACTGATAAAAAGCATTAATGGCTTAGGTCGGATGATCGAACGGGCCATTAAACTTGTTCTCGTCTTCTTATCAATCTTAACTCAACCTAACCTACCGGACAGAACGATTACGTAATTCTTTGTGAGTTGCAATATATAAATTATGCCACTGCCTAGTCGTGAATGGGAAAGAATTTGAGTATTTACCTGAACTCTAAATGTTGGAGTAAACGCTTTGATAATGTTGTCGCGTGTTATTCTGTTTTGTTTAATCATAAATAAACGTTTTCAAATATAGTAAGAAAATAATGTGTTGCAAAAATGGCGTTGGCATCATAGCTAAAAACAACAGAGAGCAAAACATTGTTTTGAGTAGTTAATACTAAAAGTTGTCAAATACCTCCTTTTACAAGCTTTTTTTCTATGGTTAGCCACAAAGTACAGTTTTTATAATTTTAGGTGCGATAAAACTAATTTACACCAAAATCTTATAACCGGAACAAATGTACACAAAAATCTACATTTTTGCGTCTTTTCTGAGACTTGTATGTATTTGCAAAAGTGTCATTTCTAATAATTACAACGTTGTACAGTTCACCGAGTATTAGACTTCGAAGGAAACAAGCAGCGGGAATTTGAACTTGAGATACTCTGTGCAATTGGTTTCCGTACCGTAACTCTACCCATACAAGCAGCGACTACCTCCACGAAAGCAAGGTAAGCGCTCGCCACGCCCTTCGGCGAATTACAAATTCCGCTTCGGATGTCGGACAAAAGTTGCTATAATAGTTTTATTTAAGAAGTTATTAAAAATATGCAAGAAATAAAAGATATATTTCTTAACTAGAGCTAATTGATAGGCGCAGTTAAAATCATGTAACTGCTGGAAAACGCCTTGTTGATATTAAAATGTAACGTTTTTTTCTTAATTTTTAAAATAGTTGAAAAATCTTGCGCGTCTATCGAATTGATAAAAATTTATAACGATCGGCGATTGAGTTTTTAAATAAATAATTAATCAATTTCAAATTTTCCTGGAAGGCGTCAGAGTAAAATTTGGAAGATTGGTAAAAAACAAATTTATAGTTCACTGCAAGCTCTATCGGCCCAGGAAATTAAAAAAAACTCGTGTTTACTGTTTAAAAAAAATCTTTTTTAATTTTCAATACTTTGAAGCGATCGTTTTCAGATTTTCAAAAATTATTTATTTCATCGTATACTACCCACACGTTGTAGCTGGTCCCGACCAGACAACTACTGTTTGAGCGAATAGGCGTTAAAGTTAAGATTTTCCAAAAGTTGTAGAGGCCGCTATTTTAAAGCTAGAAAGTTCGGTAATAAAGTCTTCGATTTGCCTTAAGTTCTTCTTTCAGATTTCAAATTTGTAAATATTAGTTTTGGAAAAAAACTACCTAAAAAAACATGTCTAACTTCTGTTTCCTGTTTCAGATGTTTGTTAAAAGCTCTACTAGAACTACAATTTTCGATATACCTCTTGAATCAACATTTCATCAAAATCGGTGCAGTACTTTCGCATGTAGAAGCGTCACACACCCACCCACATACCCACAGTACTACATTTTTAAGAACCACTTTTTGGGGTCCTTTAGTCCCAAAACGTGTATTTCCGTTAAAATATAGATTCCGAAAACTTTCATGAAATCAATACTTTGCTATATCGAAGGTATGGGAAAGTAAAAACTGAAAGAAATAACTTTTCTAGATTACAATGAAAATTGAATACCGCGTTTGGGATTGTTTCTTTGCTGCGCAAGCAAAACATTGTTTTGTCGTTAATTGTTCCATACAATTTAGAACTATCGTCAAAAATAACATTTAATTGTTAGTTATTTTGGTTAATATCAAAGTCGATGCTGTTATTTTGTTAGGTGGGCATTCATTTTTATGATTTAAACTATTACATGTTCTGTTTTTACATTGTGAACAATTTCTATTATCAATATTACAAACTTTTAATAAGTAAGGATTTGTGCATTTTTGCAGTAAACAAGCTTAGACGTGACATTCAATTTTCATGGCGTACTAGATAAATAAATAAATCTATGCCGCAACCCGCCACTCACATTCCCCAATCCGGTGTAGGCAGCCGTGGGGTCTTAATGCCTGAAACCTTCTCTGGAATTTAGTCGTTCAGATTCGACGTTAAACTGTAGGTCCCCCGTACTCCACCTTAGCGCTAAGGAGAGTACATGGCAGAGAAGAGTGCCGGTGCCCAGCAGTGGGACGTGAAGGCTAATTGTGAACTAGATAAATTATTTATTTCCATTTTTTGGTTGTAATAGTTGTACCATTTCCATCCTCGCATTCTTCCACACATTTTCAATTTTAGCTTGTAGTATAGATACATATTATTAATATAACAATTTGGTTTCGATTACAGAGCGACCTCTAGTAAATCAAGCTAGATGTCTTTTCTTTTCTAAATAATTATGTCAGAGATGAGAGATGACAGCTGGTCAGCATAGAAATTTATACATTATCAAACAAACAAAACAGAACTCCACATTTGCTGTATTGTAAATATTATGAAACTCAGCTATTTGTTCTACAATTGATTGATATATCGTTAATGGTACACCAGCTGTATCGGCAATTACGAAGGTAATTAGTAACTATTATACACCAATCAATCGTAATATTCGGCTATCTAACAAATCAATACATTATAGTTTTTTTTCTCTAACTTCCGCTAATAGTTTTCACATTACCTATACAACTACTCTAAATCCTTGACTTCTATTCCTCCAGTGACGGTGCTCAAACAATTTTAAGCTTTTTATCATACAGTAAAATATGCATTTTTTGTAAAGTAAGCCTTTGCAAGTCTGCAGCGACGGCATCAGGGTTTCTTAGATGGGTGGGCACATCTACTATTGATTATAGGTATATAAAATACTTTATAAATAAACTATCTACTAATTTAAAAATATATATCGGAGTATAGTAGACAAAAATATCTTGCCACCGTGAGACAGTTTGTTGCAAAAAGTTTTATTAAATGTTCCAACTAGAGAAGAATTTCTAAAATTTGAGTGGACACTAGGGTGGGCACTTCAATTAATAGGTGGGGCACGTGCCCCCCGCCCCCCTGGCGCCGTCACTGCAAGTCTGTCATAAACATAAATGTCATTCGTCATTCATTTACACAAGTACAAAATACAGGGAGTTTCATGTAAGACTAAGACCCTGAAAATTAAACAATATGCAACCCAACATACATATCAACGACTTCCTTAATATCTAAGATAATAATATCTTTACTGAGAATCGTAGATACCTACTACATGGTTCCTACCATCCTACCATGGAATTGTCAATTTATTATGTTTATTTTCGATTCTCGCAAATTATATTATTACCTTGATATCAATGAAATCGTTGATGTGTATGTTGGGTTGCATATTGGTTAACTTTCAAGCTCGTACTCTTATACGAATCCTCCTGTATATGTAAGTATGAAATGTATATTAGATTATTTGATTATTATATGTACGGCTTTCTAAATTGGGAGCTTTCATTGAGGAGCTGCCAAGGCTCCCAATTTAGAAAGGCATGATCATCATATACGTATAAATTATTAGTACAAGTAATACAAAATTACGTCATTTATGTTTAAATAACTCCAATCTGCCGGGAATGGGTGCTCGACAACATCAAGGAAAACGTCTAATCTCTTATATTCTAACTACCACAGTTTATCTTATTTGCTTGCAGATTACTAAAAGTGTTTTTTAATTTAATTTCGGTTGCATCTCATTTAATCTCAGGCTGCGGTGAGACTAAAAATTGGTTTCATTTTTAAACTTCAAGCCATTAAACGTGTTTGTTTCTGCGTCAATTATCATTACTCTATATTAAATCGTGATCCTTTCCACCCGTCTCAACTTTTGTGATGAAGGGCTTTTGCTACTTTACGCGTCCATTATACAAGACGTTTATTCGTATGTACTGATTTATATTAAACCATTACAGTTTTGCGATGAAAACAAGAAAATTAGCTTCGCACAGATTGCTTGGATTAGTAGAAGCTGAAATGCAATTCAATGTTAGACCTCATTTACGAACCAGATTTGGCGACGGATGCATTGCACTGGATATGTGGTTTCGACTTTTGATTTTGCCAGAATACGTTGATTTTTATTAAGTTGTGCTTTATAGAATGCTAATATTTTCTAATAGTAATAACATTTAAGGGCACAATTAATTATGGAATCATTAAAAACTGTTTATCAAACGGAATATACTATGCACAATGTAAAACTCTTGAATTGGATTTGAAGTAAATGTGTGTCGGTCAAACACCGAGGCTTCATAATGAATGCGCTAACTTTTGTTATTCTTTCGAACGACTTATTTTTTTGACTTAATCTGAAGCTCGGTTAGGATGATGGTGTATAAACACGTACCCGTAGATAATATTACGGGTGGCTGACATATTTAACTAATATAAAACAAAAGTATGTATTGCTTCCATAATCGTTGACTCTTTGCTTATTTAAGATATATACAATAAGCCTAGACGCATTAAGAACATGTCTAACATCTCGACACAGCATATTTAATACATTTTTAAAAGACGTTTAAAAAAACTGTGGGGTATAGTTCACGGGTTCTGCTAGTTATTGTTGTTACTGTAGTCCGGATTTCTAGTCTAGTATTTCACCAGTATTTAAATTATACGGCAATCAATTATTAAACAATTTTGTCATTATTCCTGTAAATGTATAGTTGGCGCATACCTAAAATTTTGAAGGAATTATCTACAAGCTTAGAATGGTAACACATCCATATATTTGACCTTAATTTAGCTTGTCAGTTATTATTTATTTGGTCAACTGGAATTAAAGTTTATTCTTTCTTTCTTTCTTTATACTTCCTCTTTTACCCGTTGGGTGTCGAGGTTTCTTGTTTATTCACGTTTTGCAAAATTTTCTCCATTCTTTCCTGTCTTTTGTGAGTTCTTTTCTCTGTTTCCATGTTTGTCCTTCCTTTTTAGTATTTTTCCAATCGTCTGGTTCGAGGTTTCCTTTGGCCTTCCTCTTTTTCTTTTTCCTCTTCCTCTTGCTTTCCACACTTTCTTGGTTTGTTTTTCCTTGTCCATTCGGCATATATGTCCGAGCCATCTCAGTTGTCCTTCTTCTATTTTCTTTTGCATTGGCACTACTTTTAGTCTTTCTCTTATTTCTTCGTTTCTGACCCTATCGAGTCTTGTTACTCCCAGTACTCTTCTTAGGTATTTCATTTCAGAAGCTTGGATTTTTGATTTATTTCTTTTGTTTACTACCCCAGATTCACTTCCATATATTAGTACAGTGCGTTTTTTTTTCAAAACTGGCCATAGGATTTTACATGCTAATATTTCGACCCCCTGTTAACTTTCGTTCTCATGAAAATATCCAAGTTATTTTTGCACTACAAGTTGTAGAATTTTTTACCTTATTAAAATGATTTCAATTTAACATTAGATGCTACGAAGAAGCTACCAAAAACATTTATTTAATTTTATTTTATACGACTTTTTAATTTCTAGTAGCCTGGATTTTTCGCTGACATTTGTAATTTTTGGTTGACAGGAATAAAAATTCAACACAATTTTCAAATATTACGGCATACATAAGAGGCGCTTCTAGTTGTGAAGTTTCGGCAACATTTGCAGCTTTGCATCTCGATGTCGACAAAAAATTCAGCCTACTAAAAATTAAAGTCGCATAAAATAAAATTAGATGGAAATTAAAAAATGGTTTTGGTAGCTTCTTCGTTGCTTTTAGACTTTAAATTAAAATCGTTTCAGTACTGTATTAAATTCTACAACTTTCGGTGCAAAACTGATTGGATATTTTCATCAAAATGAAAGTTAACAGGGGGTCGAAAATCCTATGGCCAGTCTTGAAAAAAACGCACTGTATAGTTCTGTACAACGTTAGTTTTGTTTTCGCGGATATCTCGTTTTTTATTTATACATGATTTCTTTATTGCCGTAAACATGTTGGATGCCGCTTTTATTCTGTTGTCAATATCTATTTCTGTATTTCCTTTGCTATCTATTATACTACCTACCTAAATATTTGAATTTTTCCACCTGTTCCAGTTTTTCTCCGTTCACGCGTGTATTTGTTGTCATCCTCTGGTCACCTAACACTAGACTTTGATTTTCTCCTTGTTTATTTGTAGTCTTCTTTTTTCTAATGCTATCTGCCATCTATTCATATTTTATTTCATATCCTTTTCTGTTTTGGCAAATACTGCGATATCATCTGCGAAGGCACATTTAGTTATTTCTATTTTCTTCATATTCCAGTTTCCTATCGTTATCCCTTTTCTTCTTTTCTTGTTTCTTTAATTACATCATCCATGATTACTAAAAATAGTATAGGGCTCAGTATCCCTCCTTGTCTTACTGTGTTGTGACGAATTCTCGCGAATTTTCATTGAGTGTTCTAACATAGTTTCTCGTTTTCTTATACATTGATTTTACTGATTCCAGCAGTTCATATTTTACTCTCCTTTCCTGTAGGTTCTTCCAAATTTTCTCTCTGGGTACCCTGTCAAAAGCCTTTTCTACATCTATAAAGCAGATGCACGCCTCTTTATTATATGTTATTGTTTTTTCCATTATCTGTCTTATTGTAAATATGTGCTCCTGTGTGCTGTGCCCTGCTCTGAACCCACTTTGGGAGTCTATTATCTGTTTCTCCACCGCTTTTCTTATTCTTGTATCTAAAATCCTCTGATACACCTTCCCCGGCACGCTCAACAGTGAAATGCCTCTATAGTTCTGGCATTCCTTATTGTTTCCCTTTTTAAAGACCGGTACTATGACTACTACTTCCCAGTCGTTGGCTTATGTAATAGTTCAATAATATAAATTAGGGTCCATAAGCGTAGAATAGGAATAGTCATGCGTTTTAAAAGTACTTCACGAAACAATTTTATGAAACTGCAAAAATTTTTTTTTTAAATTGAAATGTAGAATAGCAACCACGAAACTATGAAAATTGAACGTGTAAGTTCATTAATACAACGAGAAAGTTTTACGAAACAAAAATTTGGACTATCAGCATTTATAAGGGACAGAAAACCACCGTTTGAGTAAAAAACTTAAAAATTGCAGTACATAACAACAACTTTTTCTAAATTCTCATACGAAAAATTATTCTCTTGTCCAATATTTTTCACGTATAACTTAATGGTTTTGAGTACGCCCATGGTTTTTGTTTACTTATTGAATTTTAACGAAATTTTTTGCTCTTCTGTGACTAAAAGTCCTGTCTTTAATTATTACTAAAGGAGTAAAAAGACGAAAAAAAATTAGTAAATATCTCAATAAAACTCAATCCTGATATGCAAAATTGATACAAGCACTTGAAAATTTAAGTTAACAATGGTAAGAGAAAAAAAGGAAGCAAGCAGGTCCTGATTCAATTCAAGATGTATTCAAACGTAACCCCGCTTATGCTCATACATTTTAAATTGTCAGACAAAATTATGCAATCCAGGGCAAACTGTTTAAACTATCTACCCGTTGCGCGTCGGCTATGCCCCACTGAGTTCTGATTGTAATTGAATCATACAGCTGCGAGTAATTTGATTAGTATCTAGATTTACAAAATCAGCTGTGCTATTTATTCACTGCTATTTGGGCTGTAAATATCGTATTAATAAAATGTAAATAAGATAAAATTTTTACTGTAATAGAAAATAATAGCTATTTATGTATCCAGTTAGGAAATGCATCATTTTGTATAACGAGTGAGATCGCACAAGTTACACAAAATTATACGCATTTCCTAACGTGTTACATATAAGATTTTTTCTAATTTTGATAAACAGAAAGGTTCTTTAAACTTTAAATCGGGGAAATTATTAATTTCATGAATTGTATAGAAAATCAAGTAGGCACGCTTATTTTGTTTGACAGTTTGAAGTTTATACAGAAGTGTGTCGAGTTAGAAAATATCCGAAATGTCTGATTCAAGTTCAGATATACCACGTGATATCGAAGAGGCCGCACAAAATGCACTATCATCATGTACAGAACAAGAAAAAGATTGCTACTGATATTCTTGATGAAACAAATTGCGTTTCCGTTTCTCAGATTACAGCAAGTTCTAGTAATAAAACTTCCCAATCATAAGGAGTTAACCTAACTAACTGTAAGAATTGTGTTATACATGTTTATAATTAATTCAATGTTAAATTTTCCTTAATTTTGTGTTTTTTTTTCGTAACTGGTGTTGAAATGAATATTTCATTACCAGTTGTGAAATATTTTACTATTCCTAACTGGTTATGAAAAGTGTGACGTTTCGAAACTTCAATTAATTTTGAAAAGTGACACTTTACATGTCAAAATTAGAAAAAAATATATTAACGATCATAACCAAAATTTGAAGTATGTTAAAGGTGGTGTCAGTCAGGAAACTAGTAGAAGGCTCTATAAGTTACAGCCGAGGTGGTTGTTCTATTTTTCATGGCAATATCAGTAATTCCATACATAAAAAGTGATTTAATATAGCATATTTTCACGTTAAATTTACTTCAATTTGCTTTTATAAATCATTTGTAAAATTGGAACGCATTAGAAGAGGTGGTTGTGGAACGTATGTGTGGTGGTTATTGATCCGAACCTCTCTCTTCAAAATTGAGGGTTTGTTTTTATCATTCTAGGTTATTTTCCTTCACTATCGAATTAGAGGGTGAACTACAAAGTTTAAACCGCATCATCTATTAGGAAAAAATAATCCATAATTTACGTTTGAACTTTGAAGCTGTAATTGTAAAAATGACACGGAATTCATGGTTTCCAACAGAATTGCACCGATATGTCGTAACTCAATTTAGCTAACCCCGAGCCGGAGTCGTTCAGTATAGTCATTTAATGGCATCGTTAATGATTTATCAAAAACAGGCAGTCGACGATGTTCCCTTAAAACGTTTTACAATTGCTATTAAAAGCTAATTTACGCAATGTGGGTTTAGAGGGCGGTTATCACTGTCAACGTTATTTAAGGCAGTGATTCCCAGTAATTCCTTTGATATAATGTTATTTTATTAAACAAACAGTTTCCTATTTCGACATGTTTTATTAATAAAGTTAAAATAGAAAATTTGCTTCTGTTTCAATTCCACGAATATTTTTGATTACAAGATTTTAAAGAAGAGACTCACTTTGGGACAAAAAAATAATAAAAACAAATATTTTCGATAATCTGTTTCTCCGTAGTTAGTTTATATTTTCCGAACGGATGGTTCGATAATGATGAAATCTGAAACGTGCGTGTATCAGAAATTCAGCAGGAAATTAAGTTTTTAAAAAATCAGAGACTGGAACCAAAATTTAGATATGCTTCCATGGTATCATTTTATTCGCAGGTAGCAGTTTGCAAATTTGAAAGTAAAATAATATTAAAGTGGATATAAAAACAAACCTGATATTGTTTGCCGACTCCCTGTATTCAAATTGGCGCTCGGTTTAATTATTTAAAGTTTTTGGCTATAACGCTCGTTTACTCAAAAATAAGTTACTATAAAGGTCTATTCACACATATCAGTGACGTGTCAGTGCCGTGTCAGTTCAGTGTCAGTGTCAGTGAAAAATAAAATATCGTTGCATGTAGTTTAGATTAACGTGTTCACACAAGCCCGACACAGTGACGTATTTTTGCATTCAGTATCAGTGCAGTATCCGCTCCGTGAGATTATATATCGTTGCCAACGATATTTTTACTATTTCACTGACGTATTGTACGTTGTCGTGTAGCTTGCTTGTCACGTTTTTGTGAATAAAATGATTGACGAGCAACTTATTGAATTGGTTCGCCAATACTCTGTAATATATGATTTATCCCATCCAAAATATACGGACAGTAGTTTCAAACAAGACATTTGGAACAAGATAGGAAAAGAAATGGGAGAAAATGGTAATTCGACTGATGCACTTCCTCTTCATCCAAAATTATGGCAATCATGGCTAATTCTGTGTCTGTAAACTTAGCCATCTCGCTAAAATAATTACTGACAACTGATGAAACTGTACGGATATGTGTGAATAGTCGTCGCTGATACATCACGGATGTTACTGACACTGAACTGATACGGCACTGACACGTCACTGATATGTGTGAATAGACCTTAACACGAACCTTAGTAGCGCAATAGTACTTGGGACAAACAATAATATAGTCTGTCCCAAACTTTTATATGGCTAGCGGATTAGCGCATATTTGCAAGGTATTAGAATCGGCATGCCGTGCCGTAAACGTCAAACAATCGAATTCAGTGGCGTAGGCAGTTTTTTCAAATAAATTCAGTTGTTTGATAATAGTTATTTTATAACTTCTGTCGTTGTCTATAAAGTTTTATTCATAATAACTTGAAAGTTGAGTTTAGCATAAATTGTTATTAACAGTATTTTAATTCATCCACTACAAATAACACGAAATTAATTTGAAATGATAATTAAAGATATCCAACGTAACGTATTTTAGTCTGGTAACTTAAGTAGTTTCTTTGAATATTTAGCTAGTGCAATGAGGTATTTAATTTAAACAATACATACGTCGCAGCTTCATTGATTGCTGACATATTAATCAAACATAATAATACTTGCTTGGCTAATGAGTTAAACATCAGTAAAATATAATTGCATGAGAATTACTTAAACAGAAATAAGCGATGAGAATTTTAAAAGTAATTTATTTATAAATAACCACTGTTGTTTTTCAAATACTCTTCAGTTATATATCAACATGGGATTTATTTAACACCCAATGTTTACAAATACAATTTTAAGTTTAATTAAATAGAAGTAAAAATAAAGTTCAAAAAATTGTTGTGACTGCTCTTAATATGTTTATTTTTACATTTAACATCTAATAAATTTTAGAAACCTACTTGTCACTGGTTTTATGACTGCAAACCCTAACTTAAAATTGTTGGTATGAAGAAGCAATAAAAAGCTGCCGAATTTTAGGATAAAGAAGACCGCACAACCGCAAACCCATTGCCGTCTCGGTTTTTGGGCGTAGGTTAAACAGAGATCGAAATGCAAACAGTCGCAATGGCTTACGTTCGCGCAGCAGGTTTAAAATGTAACTACTGTGCTGAGTGAAAGGTAGACCAGCCGTGCGTCGCCACTCATTTTTGCAAGATAATTCGGTAGCCACATCAAAGTTTTGGACAGACTATAATATAGAAATGTGTTTCCCTAACCATACAAACTGTCAAAATAAAAAAAATTTCAAATTTCAGACACTTAAAAAAGTTTTTCAAAAGTTCAAAAGAGCCACGCCGCCAAATTGTCCGATAAGAAAACGCAACCACGAATGGGCTCGCTCTAACAAAGAAAAAGCTGATACCCTCGCAGATCAACTATCCAACGTCTTCCAAGCGCCCGAACCAACACCGGGTAATTTAAATAATGATATCGAAAATGTCCTTGATGTACCTTGCCAGATGTCGCCACCAATAAGGCCCGTAACCCCGGCAGAAGTTAAAGCTGAAACAACCAAGTTAAACCAACACAAAGCCCCGGGCTATGAGCTAATAACCGGAGAAATCCTGAAAATGTTGCCCCGCAAAGCTGCCGTCCTTCTCACAACGATCTTTAACCGAATGCTAAGTCTCTGCTACTTTCTTACTACATGGAAATGCGCAGAAATAATAATGATACACAAAAACGGTAAACCCCCTCATGAGACATCGTCATACAGACCTATAGGCTTATTGCCAATCCCTAGTAAAATATTTGAAAGGTTGCTACTCAAAAGAATACAGGATGACTATCAATTAACACACCTACTACCCAACTACCAGTTTGGTTTTCGGAACAACATGTCAACGATACACCAACCCCACAGAATAGTCAACCAAATATCTAAGAGCATTGAGGAAAAGAAATAGTGCAACGGAGTATTCCTAGATGTGTCACAAGCATTTGACAAAGTGTGGCACACGGGTCTACTCTACAAACTTAAAAATATGGTCAATAACAACTACTACCTCCTTCTGAAATCCTACCTCACTGATTTTTCCGTAAAACACAACGAAGCACTCTCTCCATATTACCCCATACTATCCGGCGTCCCACAAGACAGTGTGATTGGCCCCCTCCTATACCTTATTTACACTGCAGACCTTCCCGAAACTGATAACACCATGATCGCTGCATTTGCGGATGACGTTGCTATCCTATCTTCAGATGATAATCCAATAACATCCTCTGAAAACATGCAAACCCACTTAAATCTGCTGGACGAATGGTACAGCAAATGGCGAATCAAAATTAATCAATCGAAATCTGTCCAATAGTCCAGTCAACGAAAAGTTGTAGGCGGAAATGGAAGGAACACAATTTTTGACTTTGGGACTTTGTTTGGACTAGTTAGGAGGTAAACATAGTAAAAGTCCCCACTCCTAGGAGGTGAGCGTGGTGCAGGGGGGCGCGTAGAAGGTCCCTTTTTTCGGCTTTCCGCTTATATCTCGGAAACTATGCGTCCTAGCAGTAAGACCATTCTATACAAAATTAAAGCTCATAAAATGTGCTACAAGATTGATTGCATTTATTTTTTCGCTATCTTGCATAGTTTTCGAGATATCCGTTGTCAAAGTTCGCTAATTTTGAAAAAAAAAATTGCTTCCCTTTTTTTGCCTTATTTGACTAGCTAACTCTTCAACCCTTAGTCCTACGAAAAAGTCATGAAAAATGAAGTTGTAGAGCATTAAATTTCCTTTAAGAATATATAATATTTTACTTTTTATCTTCAACCGTTCAAAAGTTAGAGCAATTTTAACTTTATGTGTAAATTCCGAGATTTTGCAGAAAAACTTAACTTTCGTATTTTTCGTTATTACACTGCTCTAACTCTATGTATAAGCCAATATATACGTATTTATATGTATAAATAGTATGTAATATATATATAAGTGGCACCTAATGAAATTATATGTATATATGTATTATATAATATAGTTTCAGGTACATATGTAGTTCTTCAAAAGTAATATTGTTTGTTGTCGTTGAATACTTTTTCGACAACCCGAATCTAATGGATCCACTTTGAGAGCTCCATCTCTCGCCCCTACAGAAATACAATGACTGTATATGATGGAATTTTTTTCATAATTCTCAAAATTTACAATTTATTGAGGATCGCTGAATCTTTATTGTTATTTAGGAGCCATAATAACCCTCTACATAGGCAATAATACTGTACATTCGCTTCGCAAAGGCATTGGGGTAGGGTGATTGCAGAGTCAACATCAATTTGTACATAACTTTTTTTATTAACACATTAACTCGTAAGTGGTTTTGTTAAACTGTTACATTTCATTTAATAATATATTTACACCTTATAGTACAATTATACAGTAATAATTGTTATCAATTCCTGGCTCTCTTGGGGCGGGACGGTCCTGGCTCGTCATGGGAACTTGGTCCTGGGGTGGGTTCTGCTTCGTTTTCTTCTTCATCCGTTGAGAAAGGGGATACATCTTCGAGGATGACTGGCAGAGGATCGATGTCGAGTTCTTCATCCTCATTGTCTAAGAGGGGGCCCCCATTAAGACAGTTCCCTTGGCAGTTTTGGCAGGCAGGGGAACACTTAAGAGATGCCTTTCTGCATCCGCATTTGGTGGTGGCACAATCCTTTGTGCACCGACAAAAAATCATTTTTAATATTTCATCCGGTGCAGCCTGCTGCTCACTGTGCACCGGGGTTAGAATTTTGTTGGTGGTTAGCTCCCACCCATACATCTGAGGAGGTAGCTCATGTCCCAACCACATCTGGATTTGGTGATATGTTCTCAGAGAATGTTGTTTCGCTGCCCCCTCAGTTGGTGGGAGGCATGAGATGTCCGGTTTGATGTTGGCTACCGATTTAAAGAAGGATTGGTAACGGTAAACGTTTAGAGATTTCTCTTTAGGTGAGGCCCCGTACCACCTCAAAATACACTTTTTCCCAGCTTCCTCTATATCATCCTTGGTTGAGGAAGGGTTTGAGAAAACTGCAGCAGCTCCCTGGACGTCTGGAGACTTTAAATACAGTTTGATAAATCTCAGCTTACTCTTTCGGAAGGCTGCTGAGGTGGTATCGCACCCAGTGAAGGCGTGTAGAAATAGTATGTCCCGCAGCCCCTGTGTCTGAAGTTCCTGGGTAGAAAACACTAAAGGTTTTATGTTTCCACGTCCAGGCTTGACGAAACTTATGTCCTGGTCACCAGGTGTTTTGGCCATCAACAGGACTATTAGGTCGACATCCTCACCAATAAAAGCAACAGCGGTGGTATGTGACAACCCCACAGCCGTGTCTACAATGAGGACGTCCGCATCGTTCTGTGCTTGAAGGGTTCTGACTCCATGTGCCTGTAGTGTGACCTTCAGCATGTTAATTAGCCGACTTTTGTTGTAGACGTTTGACAGGAAGTCTTCCTGTTTCACAGTTATAACTGTCTGCAGATTGAAATGTATGTCGGCTGACTTGCTGAGACGGTACCGCCTTTGCTGCTCAGCGACCTTGGTACTTGATGATGAGCTCGTGTACCCATCAAACACTACAGTGCAACTCTTTCCACGATAGTGACTGTTCACAAAATTGGCGTACCCATCACAAATGGCAGATATCGTAGAACCTCTTTGCCAAATAACTTTGTGGAGAAGAAGTCCTCCGTCCATAACAATGTCAAAGTGTGTCACACGTACATCTTTGCTTGTTGGATTGAGCTCTTTGTAGAGAACTGACTTCGTCGATTTCCTCATCCCACCCTCATTGAAGAAGGCCAAAGGGAAAGGGGCTAATTCATATTGCAAATAAGTTTTCAAATCTTCGTCGGTTTTCTTGCTTATGGATATGCGTTGGAATAGCAAAAAAGGATCCACAGACACTTTTTCGTTGTTGATCTTGATTGACGAGCTTACAGTGGAAAGGGGGAGTGCTCGATCTTTCCGAGACAGTTTGATATCTGAAAATGGAGAATTCACCATTTTAGCCATTGCTTGTTTACCAACTGTAACAGCATTGTAGCACGTGATTGTTTTGTCACCAACCACCCCCGTCGCAATAGACATGATGTCGTTGGTAGCCGGAAAGGGAGAATATTTCTCAAACCACTCAATTAGTTTGGTAACATCAGCTGCATCCTTAGTTTGGCGGGCTTGTCCAAAATCTCTGTGCTGCTCACTTGACGCGAATAGAACCCCACAAAACTCTTCTAGAGAGGTGCAAATATCATGGGTCGCACTCATGCCAATTACCCATTTGCTGAGTGTACTATTTGTCACACCTCTACCACGGGTCATGCCACCTTGGCCAGAAAACGCTCGCATGAGGGTGGTCTCGATGGTCATATCGAACCACACCCCTGACCAAAAGCGATCAGATCGCCGCATTGTGAAGTAACTGTTATTTACAAATTTGTTGTATTGTTCGGCTGTCAGTTTTAAAGACAGATTTTCCATATCTTGGACGTATCAATTGCACGACTTGGCGTAGGGAAAGTGCCCTGAAGCATGAAAGTATGGGATCATTCGCTTCACACAATCGAGGTGTCCTTTCCAATCCCCAGACCTCTCTGCATGGATGTACTCTTTCATCAGGCATACCATTTTGAAGTACTGCACCCAAAGCTGTGCTGTTGGTCCCTTATCACTGAGCTTATCCAGTGCAGCTCCAAATTTGATGGACACTTCTTTAAGGTGAGAGTTTTCGTTTATTGAAAGCAGAGAGGGAGGCTCGTTAAGAAAATTTGACATTACTTCTTTAATACATGTCTCCTCTTCCTCTGTCAACTGGATCCTTTAGGAAGTCATCACTAGGGGGATATTTGTCATAAGTGTACAATTCACTCTGAATATCCTGCCTAATGATTTTGGCTGCTATTTTGACAATCCTGAGTCGCTCGTCACATGCGTTGTCCTCCTTGTGTTCGTACCAAGCATCACGTATCAATTGTTGCCCAGCATCTCTAAAACATAGAACTGGAACATTGAATCTGTTCGAACCTTCAGTCACTATTATACGATCCCCATACTGTGCTTCAAGTTGTGCATTTATTGTTTTCCATACAGGTTTGACACCAGTGACGACACCAAGTATTTCGGTCTGTGAAAATTGGCAGTCAGTAGTCTCCTCAATGTAGGCACAAATTTCATCCATTGCTCTTGTAACATGGACAGATTGGGGAACGCGAGTGTCTGATTTCGGTTGAGCATAATAGTGCTTAACAAATTTCAAACGACAATCATTGTGATAAACACCCTCCTCAGCGACGAGGTCATTAATAGAGGACAGGCGACCTGATACTTCATCGCCCCAACTATCTTTTCTTGCTGAGGCGGCCTCCAGACATGCTTTGTGTAACTCAATAGTGCGGACATTGAACACCTTCCTCCTTTTGTTCAGGGGCTTCTTGATTTCATTTTTAATAGGCTCTCCACAGAAGAAACAATTCTTCTTAAAATCGAATGTGGGTATTGCAGACAACACAACCGCCGGTTGTGAAGACGTTGGTGCTTCATGTTTCTTCAAAGCCACAATCGTATTGCTTCTCGTGTAATTTTTTCGACACGAAATGTGGACGAGAAGTGACTCCAAACCAGCTAGCTGTTGGATTTTGCCGTCGCACCTTTCTTTGCTGGTTTTTTGAGCGAACGTTTTCCTTTTTGACCCACTTTTGAAACACCATCACTTGATTCACTTATCTCTTCATCACACACAAAACACCTACTACTCATTGTGACGGTAAAACACTCTCGATATCGAGCAACCGTAAGATGTAGCACATATAAATCGTTTCACGACAGAATTATTCATATTTTTGACAAACAAACAATTGATAATTAATTGTAAACAAAACCGCAAAGCTAACAATCATATTTAATTATTAAATCACGTAATTATTAAAGAAATTGAAATAAAATATATTGGCTTATACATAGAGTTAGAGCAGTGTAATAACAAGAAATACGAAAGTTAAGTTTTTCTGCAAAATCTCGGAATTTACACATAAAGTTAAAATTGCTCTAACTTTTGAACGGTTGAAGATAAAAAGTGAAATATCATATATTCTTGAAGGAAATTTAATGCTCTACAACTTCATTTTTTATGACTTTTTCGTAGGACTAAGGGCTGAAGAGTTAGCTAGTCAAATAAGGCAAAAAAAAGTGAGGCAAATTTTTTTTTTCAAAATTAGCAAATTTTGACAACGGATATTTCGAAAACTATGCAAGATAGCGAAAAAATGAATGCAATCAATCTTGTAGCACATTTTATCAGCTTGAATTTTGTATAGAATGGTCTTACTGCTAGGATGCATAGTTTCCGAGATATAAGCGGAAAGCCGAAAAAGGGACCTTCTACGCGCCCCCCTGCACCCCGCTCACCTCCTAGGAGTGGGGACTTTTAGTATGTTTACCTCCTAACTAGTCCAAACAAAGTCCCAAAGTCAAAAATTGTGTTCCTTCCATTTCCCTCTATACCCCCTTTTTGAGCATTCATTGACTGGACTACAAGTAACCTTCACTACTCACACCGAAATTTGTCCTCCTGGAATCATCAACAGAACCCCCGTGCCTGCAAAATCAGGTGTTAAATACCTAGGACTACACCTTGATCAACGTGTAACATGGCAGTAAAACATACAGACGAAACGGAGACAACTAGACCTCAAGCTCAGACAAATGTATTGGCTAATGAGCAGAAAATCTAAACTATATCAACTAAGAATAAAATCCTACTATATAATACCATGTTGAAGCCGATTTGGTCCTATGCATTCAACTTTGGGGGTGTGCCAAACCTACAAGGTTAAAAATAATACAAACATTTCAAAACAAAACACTTCGTGCAATTGTCAACGCACCATGGTAAGTTAGCAATCGAATGCTGCACCAAGACCTACAAATCCCATACATCACGGAAGAAATAGAAACTGTCTCCACCAAATATCAGCACCGACTTGCAGGGCACCCAAACGACCTTATAGAAAACCTATACAGGGATGGACCGCACAACAGAAGACTCAAGAAATCCTGGCCAGAAGACCTACCTCAACAACACTTAGTGATACATAAGGAGTAATGTCAATGGACGTTTCCCTTTCAAGTGAAAGACTTTTAACACATTTACTCAATACTAATAGTGTAGTAGATTGTAAATTTGCAATAAATGTCAATTTAAAAAAAAAAAGAAGTTGGACATGCACTGTTCTTTAAATTTTTGTACTCTAGTAGAGCAGGTAGCTACAATTTGAATTGTTTACCGATGCCAACTCTCTATGATTAACCGACACGCATTTTTAAATTATACACATTAATTTATTAAAGGGGAGACAAAATAGTATAATAATTGTTGGAGTTAGAACGTTATGATATGAAATACTTAAAAAAAAAGAAAAAGTAAAATTTTAGATTCAGGCGAAGGCGAAGCGCTTCGTTCGTCTTTTGAATTTACAATTTTTGTCAGTAGTAACCTACAACTGGTCAAATACTTGTATTATTCGATTCATTAATCGATCTAGCAACTCGGCTACTTGGTTAGGGAACCCTGCTTTAGTATCAGTATGAGAATAACGACGACAGCGTTTACGAGCTTGAATTATTGAGGGGTTCGTGGTGGTGGAGGGATGCAGTTGGAGGACAATTCGATATTGCGTAATAACGCCCTTCTGCCTTGTCTATCTCTCTGGGTCGCATTCATTAAAAATATGTCACGAAATGCGGCACAGAAATGTCATTGCTAAGCTCCAAATGATACCGCAGTCTGATAAACATTAGCGTAACCTACTCCAACTTAGTAGGGCGAAGTTCACCCTTTTGTTGTAACCCGAATACAACAGGGGCGTCATTTTATAGCACTAAACGGCGTCAGGTTTAAAAAAAACATGTTATCATGTAAACTCCTATCTTATAATAGATGTTGATTTGTTCTGAGTGAACGAATGTCAAAAGTTAATACATATCGTACATTAAGGTCATTAGGGAAATGGGTTTTAAATGCAATATAACCGGGAAAGTAAACAATATGTGGGAGTGTTTATAGCGGCGGATAAAATTGGTTTTAATTATAGCTAAGTGTTGGGAGATTTAAAGCAACATAACAAATTAAATTAAAGCTATTTTAGTTTGTTAAACTGGAAATAAAAAAGATTTTGAGATTTTAAGAATATTAAAAAACATAATTAGTGTTAATTCGAAAAATAAAGTGAAACCAAGACATTTAGCTTTGTTGAAATTGTATTTTGTTCTATTTATACATTTATACACAGGGTTGGGCAAAAGTGCGGAACAATGCAAACATCTTTAATACGGCAACCGCGATTTTGACAAAAAGTTTTACATGAAGGTTCCGATATACGGCGGATACAATAAAGGTATTGGCGGTTTAAAAAGACTTCCGTTTTAGCCGGAAATGATATCAATTTTTTTATTTTAAGTGGAACTGCCTGTATGTTTTTTGATATATCGATTGAACTCTTTTTTGCGACTTCCGTAATATAAGGTTTCATGACTTTATTTTCAATAATTCTAGAGATATTGAACAATAATGTTTCGTAATTGTTATCTAGCAGCTCATGAAAACAAAAGAATGTGAGAAGCCTAAACAGTTTTGTAAAGTTGTCAAATATGTTTGGTTCGTGTTGTGTTGTTTTAATGTTTGCTAGATTGAGCAGTGTGGTTGCAGTAATCAATTAATTAACCCAAATTAATTAAAACTGCTGAATTTAACATCATAAATGGTTCAATTAACAGAAAGAGAACGAATTCAAATTTTAATTATGGTTGGGTTTGGTGCAAGAAAGCAAAAAGTTTGTACTTTATTTAACAATTTGCAATCTTTCTGTTAATTGAAGCTTTCTGATGTTAAATTTAGCAGTTTTAATTAAATTGGTTAATTAATTGATTACTGCAACCACACTGCTCAATCTAGCAAACATTAAAACAACACAACACGAACCAAACATATTTGACAACTTTACAAAACTGTTTAGGCTTCTCACATTCTTTTGTTTTCATGAGCTGCTAGATAACAATTACGAAACATTATTGTTCAGTATCTTTAGAATTATTGAAAATAAAGTCATGAAACCTTATATTACTGACGCGACGTCGCAAAAAAGAGTTCAATCGATATATCAAAAAACATACAGGCAGTTCCACTTAAAATAATATCATTTCCAGCTAAACCGGAAGTCCTTTTAAACCGCCGATACTTTCATTGTATCCGCCGTATATCGGAACCTTCATGTAGAAAATTTTGTCAAAATGGCGGTTGCCGTATTAAAGATATTTGCATTGTTCCGTACTTTTGCCCAACCCTATATAAAATCCGCAGTTGCAACTGTATTTGTACAACTGTCTTTATTTCGCAAATAGAAAAGTTGGGCTAAATGAAGTTAATACGTTATTTTTACATAACAAAATTAGTAAAGCAAAGCGACAATCCCAAACAATTGCTGTTAATACTTTTTAGCCTGTTGCAGCCCAGTCGGCATAATTTTGGTATCGAAAATTAAACCCGGACCCATGTTTCATCTGGTTCAGTTTTTAGTGAAGATGGGTGATCCCAAAAGAAGAAACAAAAAGGCTTAAACATGTGTATGTGTACGCAAAACCAAACCCTTCCTAGATGCAGCCCTTTTATTTAAAAGAAAAACATACTAGATACTTATAATTCACTTTACAAAAGATGTTCGATGTTTCCGTTATTAACCTACCGTCTATAAAGTAACCCCCCCCCCTTTTGAACTTTTGAACGACTTGATATTTTGCCACAACATTTGGTGTGCTTTAATGGTAAATAAAATACTATTTTTTAGCCAAAAATTAAATTTTGTATCATTCAAAATGGCGACTGGGCGCCATTTTGCAATTTTTTTAGTTAGAAAAGGGGGTCGAGTGACACCTCATTTAAAAGGTCTTTTAGTTCTGCGCCTGGTCTTAGAGTTTCAAAGAAAAATATTCAGCCATAACAAAATGGCGGATTTTAAACAAATGGACTCACTCAATTCAAAATTGTTTTGATTTGTTTATCCAGTAGCCCACTTTTTCATTTGCAGGACAAAATTTTCCAGAAATATCTCAGGTGGCTGGAAATAATTTTGAAAACGTTATGTTCCAACGGACATTTTCTTGGAAGATGGATTGGTAGATGGGGGCCTGTAGAATAGCCGGCTCGTTCCCCAGATTTAACTTCTTCCCTTTTCCATGGAAATATCTGAAGTCGAAAGTGTACAGAACCCGGCCAGAAACAATTGAAGAACTGGAGCAAAGCATTACAGAAGTTTGCAGAAATATTACTCCAGAAACTTATGAAAATGTAACGCAGGAATTTCATAACCGACTTTTTATGTGCCAAGAAGTGAATGGTTAACATTTCGAACACTTAATTTAATTTCTTTTTGCTTTAATTCTTAGTTTTTTTAAATAGACTTCTTTATCTTCAAACATTGTCATTTTATTATGGCTAAATATTTTTCTTTGAAACTCTAGGATCAGACGCAGACCTAAAAGACCTTTCCAATGAGGTGTCACTAGAACCCCCTTTCTATGCAAAAAAAAAATTCAAAATAGCGCCCAGTCGCCATTTTGGATGATACAAAATTTTAATATGGGCTGAAAAATAATAGTATTTAATTTCCCATTACAGTATACCAAATTTTGTGGTAAAATATCAAATCGTTCAAAAGTTAGTTGGGCGGCGGGGGGGGGGGGGTTACTTTATAGACACAGTGTATATGCAAGCGCTAGCACGCATCATTGACAGTTTTACACGTTCAAAAATATCTGGCCTATTTCTTAATATTGGGAAAGCATTTTAAACTTTTCCTTGCTATTTCTCACAATTATCCACAATGAGAAGTGTTAACTAAGGATTTGAAATAGACCCATAAAAACAAATCTAACAGGTTTGCATCTGAAAAATCTTGTCTCACTGTCTGTAAGGAACATCGGTCTAGCAATTGTGACAGAGAGTTCTCCAAAAAACCATTGTAGAAGGTCCCGTATATCTTTTCGGCAAAATAAAAAAAGTCGTGAGGGAGTCACCAACGATGTCTGCTCAAACATTAACATTAAGGAGAACTTGTGCTGATGCGTAGATTCTATTGGGGAATGTTGTTTCTCGTCTGGAAAAACATGACTGTCATGGCAATTAATTATTCCGTCTTTGGTAAACCCCGCTTCGTCTATGAATAGTGAATGGGTGAGAAAGAGTGGACTTTTATGGTAAGAATAAAGCAGCTGTTCACCTAAAATCTTCCAGACAGTGTTCCCTAGTGACTCCCTGCGCTGCAGCAATCCTTGGGTGCTTGTAGTGGAATTTTTTCAAATTGTTTCACGCTTAGCACCATTTTAGATATTTTTGAAGATGTCCTGTGTTCATTTAAACGCCGATCAAGACGAGTGAACGTTTTATCATAAGGGACCACGGAAAGGTTCCTCTTTGGCATTAACATATGCACGACCTAACACAAGTGCATGTAAGCCATGGCCAGTTAGTGTAACACTTAGTTAAATATGAATATTAAAAAAGTTTATTGCTTAAACAATATTTGTTTATTTTAACCTTAAACGTGTTCCGACATGTTTACATGCAATTATCAAAGGTTATAGTAAAAAGCTGAAGTGTGGATTTCGAGTGGACTTTCCCTTACTAGATATTTATACTAAGCGTATTTGCAAACGAATAAACTTTATAATTATAACGTTGTACATTTCACCGACTGCTAGATTTCTAAGAAACAAGCTATATATCCAAACCCTCCATTCTATCCATCCAAATTCATAGAAAGCGCCACAGTGAAATTTGTGAAATTGTAACCAGTCTTTCGTTCTAACAGCCAACAATGTATAAAAAAAAACTGTGGGGCAGTTTTTGAATAATATTTTGTTTTAATTTTTAAAATTTTGAAGAATACCGCTATGGCGCATTGCGATCGATTTCAGAATCGTATACCACCCACACTGGGATCTCAACCAAGTTGTAGCTAATGCCGGTCAGACGATTACTTTTTGAGTAAAGGGCGCTAAATTCGAGATTTTCAATAAGATGTAGCAGCCGCCATTTTGAAGCTAGAGAGTTCGGTAAAAACATTTTCTATTTGTTTTAAGCTCTTCTCTCATTTCACCGAATGTTAGATTTCTAAGAAAACGAATTATATAGGTAACCGTACGATGTCGCATGCTGCATAAGAATAGTAAGAATGGAACCGCCCGCCCTACAGCTAATTAGATGCGCTTCGAATTTCGGACTAAAATATAAATGGTTTATTTAAAGAGTTATCCAAAATATGAAAAGAAATTACTAATATATTTTTTAACTAGAGCTAACTGATAGGCGTTGTTAAAATCATGGAACTGCGGGAAAACGCGTTGTTGAAATTAAAAAATATCGTATTCTTCTTAATTTTTAAAATAGTTGAAAATACTTGCTGATCATAATAAAGTACTCCAAATAGAGGGTAGAGTGACCCCTTAAAATGTTGACACATGTTAGCATACTTCTTATAGTATTCTTTTCTTGGTTCTTAGAATCGCTAATAATCTTGGCAACATCAGTTTCTTTGAAGATCATTATTTTAGGGTCACTCCTTGCTTGACGTTTAAGTATACAGGGTTGTTCAAATTCGACCTTCACCATTGTGATCTCGCTTATTAGAAGATATAGAGATTTAATTAAATTGCAACAAAAATGCGGAATTTTACGCAAATTAACAATCTAAAAAGCAAATTGCTTTTGTTTCGTAGATATGCGCAAAAAACTGGAAAAATTGATTTTCGTATTTTGCCGCCGTATTTGTTATTATTAAAAATTTTGAAAACCTAAAGGCACTTTTCTACAGCAACATTTTCTTCTGCATATTGTTATCTAATCAGAGTTGATATACCACGTTTCTAT
The DNA here is from genome assembly GCA_958336395.1 of Ctenicera cuprea. NCBI lineage: Eukaryota > Metazoa > Arthropoda > Insecta > Coleoptera > Elateridae > Ctenicera > Ctenicera cuprea. Next base: position 37,735,046 of record OY284487.1, on the reverse strand, counting down.
TTTCTCGAATCATCATCAACTTCATTTTTTTAATAGTCTCAAACTTTTGTTTTGGCACCATTTTGTGGGATTAATTATCTTATTTCGACATTGTATAGCATTTAAGGATTCACATTTAATTTTCAAACAATAATATGCAAATTATTATTAGTGATCAAGGAATAATACTTTTAAAAGAAAAGAATGGCTACCTCTTATAATAAGCGAGATCTCAATGGTGACGGTCAAGTTTGAATAACCCTGTATAGTAAACGTTTATAATTCGAAGTGTAGGATGACTTTAGCAACATCAAGTTCAAGATCCCTCAAAATCAGGGCATGTATGATTTGACCAGGATAGGCGTAACAGAAATATTCTTCTCAAGTCAATCTGTTCACGGGTCATAGAACATGATTCCGTTTTTCCACATGATTAAACATTTAATATGGGCACTTCTTTTCAAAACCCCTTTTTGTGTATACTCAAACGTAAATGTAAAATGTCTGCTGATTAAAATTTTATAAAAAAATTTCAGAAAAATAGCCTTTGTCAATCACCTACATATTATTATTGTTTGTTACACTTCTATTCATTAATCTGATTTTCTTTGCTATGCTTCTCGTTTCAATGCTGCATTAAGGAATAAGACAACTTTTTTAAATCAGACCATTGAGCAGTCTAAAAATTTAGTTTAAGTGAATGTCCGATATTATGGGCTCTTCCCTGACAGTGTAAGGCAAACCCAATTTTGTAAGCAAAAATAGTTATGTCTAGAAAATATAACCAACGACCCGCTGTGCTTTGATTTTCTTAGACATTTCTATTTAATATATGAAAATGAATAATCATACCTGCAAGGGGGGCAAAAGGAAGTATGTAACTCTTTATCATAAGTTGTTAAAAAGTATACAGGGTCTTTAAAAAAAGGGTCAGGGAAAGGTGTGCAGAAATCACTGAAACAAGTAGGAAAGTCTTTGTAAACATATGTCCGAAAATGTTTTCTTACGGAGTTACTGCCCTCCGAAGAAAAAGCAGTCTGATCACTTTTTTGTAGATCATTTTATTTATGCACATTGCATTTACAACCAATTAAAATGCAACATTAACCGACCTCAATAAAAATTATTGTGGGCACTATTTGAACATCTTGAGAAAACACTTAGACCTTCATGGTAACTCGATTTTATGAAAACATTGAATTGTCTTGAAAACTGTTACATATAGCGACTTTCAACAAGAGTACCCTTTTTGTGTGGAGAATAAGATTTGGTAGACAAAACTTCAAAAATTGTAAAAATCTATACTATTTAGAAGAAACTATTAAGGGGCCTCTCCCCCCCATTCCATATGAGACACCGCTGGTGCACTTATTGAAACAAATATTAATAGACATACTGAGCTAAATTAGTAGTGCTCAAGTTTAATGCAACTACTGCGAAGTTATCGACAAAAAAGTGATTAGACTGTTCTTTCTTCAAAGAGCTGTACCTCCGTAAGGTAGCATTTTCGGACATATCTTTACTAAGACTTTACTAGTAGTTTCGGTGAGTACTATACGCGCTTAGTTTTTTTGACATTATTTTCCAATTCCCCTGTTTATACTCGGTACGCGACATTTGGCAACGAAGTATAGCTATAGAGAAAGGGTATTGTGATTTGGAGCAAATGTGTTCATTCAGCGAGGTGATTTTAATTGGCCGATATACGAGTTATGCCTCAAACAAAGGTACTTTTATTGGAAACATTCTTAATCTAAACATTATGACTAATAAGCGGGTTTTAGGGCCTTGAAAAAACCATTAAAGCGGACGCTGCAGAGGTGTCTGTGTGTATACTCTTTACAATCCACACGCCTTAACCCAGAATACACAAATTTGGTTCAAATGTTGGTAATTCCATGGGGATGAAACCTCAAAGAAATGAGGTTGGTCCGCCTAAAAAGGGGGAGGAGGGGCGGTCTTAAATTCGTATTCTACGCATGTCGAAGAGCAAACGATATGCGATATGCGCAAACGCGATCTTTTAGTCGTTTATTTGAATAGTTTACAGTTTAATTGGATAATTAAACGATTATAACCAAAAAATGAAGTCAATTTTAGATTTCAACTAATAAATATTGTTTACAATCAACAAATACTAAGAACAAAAAAATTAAATTTTTTAGGAAATTTTCTACTCACAATTATTTTTAATTTAAAAAAATTTAACAAAATTCTTAAAATATTAATTTAAAAAAATTTTCGTATTCAAAAAATTTTTAAAATTTAAAACTCATATTTTTAAAATTTCACATAATTGTAAAAACAAAAACGCAAAATTATTAAATTTTGAAAAAACATCCGAATAAAATATATTTTAAATTATTGGGAGAATTTTAGAAACACTAAATTTCCATAAATTCATCAACATTTTCGAAATATTAAAAATTTTAAAAATTTTGATAAATGAGGAAAGTCCGGTTACCCGACAGCTTTTTATATTATCGACAAGCCTCAAACTTAAGAATTTTTACTAAATGCTGCCAAATTAGAACTTAATTGTAACTTTTTTACAATACGTGTGTGGTTTTTTATTACCAGCGCCCAAACAGCGGATGCCCGAAAGCTACGCGTCCAAGCAGCGTCGCCCAAAAAGCAGTTCTCAAACGGCGTCGCCTCAAGCCCTGTTCCGCTTTATACTGCTAATTGAAATATCTCACATTTAACAATAATTTCTGCCAAAACTTAAAGATTCTATACTTGTAAAACTTGAAACTGGCGCCTCTTAAGGCTGCCTCAACTTAGTTCACCCCTGCGGCCACAAAAACTTTAATAAATGTAAGTGGTACAAGTACATAAAAACGTAAGTACACGAAAGTCCATACGCGTAGAGATAAACAGGTTGAGTTTTATCCTTTATTCTAATGAATGTCACATAGAAGAGATAAAATAAAAACGGGAGAGACATAAACGAAAGTAGGTCTATATGTTTTGTTATTAAATTTACTGCAACACTACGACATTATTTTGAAACGTTAATTTTAAAATAGGTTAAGAGATATTCTAGTGATTTTGTATAATTCAAAATTGGCGTTTGTTGAATTTAATTAAAGTATATTATAATTAATTAAACTATGGAATAAATAGAATTTATTTTAACATACATTCTTATACCCGGATTCATCAATGGAGGATGTAAAAACGGTGGAAATCACTGTTAGGCTACAGCGATTTTTATTTGTTATTTTCTTATTAATTCCTGATGAATTCTCGAAGTGACTCAGTTTATAGAAGACTATGATAACAAACTCGTTTAAGTAATTATTGAAAATTTATGAATAAAATAAAATATTATATTTTACTTCAACAATAGGTATTTATTTAAACCTTATACGTATTTCGACATGTTTACATGCCATTATCAAAGGTAATATTAGAAAGTAAACAGTTGTTATAGAACTTGATTTGATCTTGGTTATCAACAGTGACGGTCGGTCCTATTAGGCAGGGTAGGCAGTATCCATAACTTTTCAAAAAAAAATCAAATTCTAATTTTCAATAAAAAAAAGTTACTTTTACGCAGTTTATACTTTCGTAACAGCCCCGCGTAACATTAAAAATAAGGCGCCACTTAAATGGACCGTTTTGATTTAAAGGCAGTTTCGTATACGCCAAATCATTCTAGTTACGACACAATCAACCAATCTATTATTCTTAATACGCTTGATACAAATAATGCAATGATCAGATGGACAGATGCAAAGAAATAGTAGCGATTTCAGAACGCAATAAGCACGGCAAAGTCACGGCTTCTGTATTTTTTACCAAGGTCGCTAACCTAACCTATCAAGAGACCTTGGTTTTTACTTTACTTACGCTGGTTAGCGACAGTTAGGCGAAGCGTGCAGCTATTATGTGTTTATTTATTTCATACGTAGTTTGCAAATTTGCAGTTAATATGAAAATTCTCGTTGGCCAGCTTTTAAAGGAAAAATTAAATGGATACTCTTACGAAAAATAAATAGAAATAAAAAATTATGGGCGATGTATTTTAAAATGACTAGCGCCGTTACAGACAGACAGTAGGAAGAAATCTAGATTGTTTAATACTGAGTGGTATAAAAGAATGGACTGGCTAACTGGTAGCGATTAACTATTTTGCTTACTAGTTTCATCTATATCTAAACCCTCAAAGTACAGTCAGAAGCAGGATACTCTGTTTTATAAAATCTTTTAGCTGCAATTAAAAAACGTGCGTCGACCAAAGAACATTTCACAACAAATCACGCATTAACTTGGCTTTAGACGATTGTTTACGTTATCAAATTAAACTGCATAATGATAAAGTGAAATTTAATAGGGATTTTATTCGAAGATTAATTCATTTCACAACAGGTTTTGGTAAATTGAAGTTGCCGTATTTTGTTTTACTTTTTAATCTTAATGTTAAATAATTTTTGCCATTGCCCACCAAAGTTTTGAACCCACGAAACGCCTTTGGTTGTGAGTGATGCCGATGATTTGATTTCTCATTTCAAAACGTCCAATAATGGTGAATTTAAGAGATAAATTTGCTCATTCTTAAAAGGTACAGATTTTAAATTTTTGTGAATTTCAAATATATGAAAAAGCTTGCGTTGTTGTATTAAATAGATTCAGACAATTGTTTTTTGCTGATTGTCGATTGACTAAGCTTTACCATGTAGTATTAAATTTATTCGATGTGAAAAATAATAATCCCATTGACATGAATTCTGAAAACCTGCCATTTCCCATTTATAAAATAAATAACTGAATTGTTATTTGTAACGCTTATGGGCCATCCTGTATAGTCATTTAACTAAAGTAATTGTTTCACAGCAGCAGGGATATTGTCATACCGTTTATGTGGAAGTGCAAATTTTATTAAAACCTACATCCTAACGTAGCTACCTGTTTTGTCTTTATTTACGTTGATGTAATATAACTTAATTTGCTTCTGGAACCGACATATAACAGCTTATTTACCAAAACATATTTTTCCTTGCAAAACTGCTTAAATATATTTCCATATTTGCAATGTATTTTCACTATCACAAAAAAATAAGAAACGTGTAGGAAACGTCGAAATTCTACTTTAATAAGTAATTTTTGTCGATAGTAAAGTCAAAGCACATATACACCAAATTACATTTTATTGGCACCGTCAGCTATTTGGAGTGCGAATCAATCAGAGGAATCGAAATGGAAAAATTATATTCGACAAGCCGCAAAATTGGACCCGGGCCACCAAAAGCTCCTGCGACGTGGTAATTTCATACATAGTAAGCTTTTATATTCGCATGCAAAACAGTATGCCAGCAGGTATATTATAAGACGTAATAAAGTAATAAATATGTGCGAGGAGGTAGATGGAAGGTCGGGATATAAAGTTCGTGTGTATAGTAATTCAAATTTATTTGCGCAGATACAAACTCATGAAAATTAACATGTAGACAACTCAAGGAAATGTTAAATTAAAAATGTGTTGAACGAATAATGTATATTTATGGCACATGCAAGAAAGTTTTAAATTTGATATTTTTAAAATTAAAGTCTTTTGAGTAAGTTAGAAATAATATTATAGGTATTTTAAGCAAATTTTATTAAATGACTTTTCTGTAATCTCTACACTGGGCGTTTCTTATAACTACGCAGTTATGAGGTGCCGATTGGGCAAAAATATAAATTTCTTAAAATAATTTGAATTTATAAAGAAAAATAAAACGTTCTAAAGTGAAATATTCTTTTAACGAAAAATAAAATGTTTTAAAACAAGAAAAAAAAGCTGAAGTGTTAACTTTGAGTGGACTTTCCCATATTATATATTAACACTTGCCGCGGTTGCAAAAGTGTAATTTTTTATAATTATAACGTTGTACATTTCACCGACTATTAGATTTCTCTTCTCTCATTTCACCGTATGTTAGATTTCTATGAAAACAATTTGTATAGGCAACCCTACAATGTCGCATATCGTATAAGAATAGTAAGAACGGAATCGCCCGCTCTACAGCGGATATCGGACTAAAAATCGATATGAATGGTTCATTTAAAGAGTTATCAATATTATGCAAAAAATAAAAAATATATTTTTTAACTAGAGCTAATTGATGATAGGATTATAGGACTAGAATTAAGAAATAAAAGAGTAGAACGATTAATAGAATTCTGTCAATAAAGGAAATTAATGGCTACGAACACTTAGTTAAAATTACCATATAGAAGACTGTACACGTGGACATCACCACAAGTTAATTTACAACACCTAGCACGAAAATCAAACAGATTTTATATTAATTAATAAACGCTACAGAAACAGCATTAAAACTGTCAAGATATATACCGGTGCTAACATAACATCAGACCATAATCTAGCAGCGGCTAAAATTAGATTAAAAGTCGAATATAACGATGAAACCAACCAAGAAAATAGACATAGAAATATTAAAAAATGAAGAATTTAAATAAACAGTACATCAAGATTTTAATCAAAATATCGCAAATATCATAAATGATCCATCTGAAGATGTAAATAACACATGGGATAAATTAAAAACGATAATAAAAGACATAGAAAAGAAAATTAATGAATATAAACAGATAGAAACGAAGAAAGAGTGGATAACAGACGAAATTATAGAATTAATGGATAAGAGAAGAATATATAAAAAACGGGACGAAGCAAAATATAAGCAAATAAACACAAAAAAGCCCGTGTTCCTGTGTTTCGTTGACTTTAGAAAGGCCTTTGATCGAGTCAGAAAACAAGATATAATAGACATAATGAAAAAAAAAAGCAATTCCAAAAAACATAGTAGACGTAACGGCGAGAGATAACACTCAACCTATAAAGATAAATACAGAAGTCAGAGTCCTTTCTTGTTTAATTTAATAATGCATAAAATGATAGAATTCCTAGCAGATCTACCAGGCTACAGAATAGGAACTAAAAATATCAACATACAGGGTTGGGAAAAAGTACGGAACAAGGCAAATATCTTTAATACGACAAACGCGATTTTGACAAAATTTTCTACATGAAGGTTCCGATATACGGCGGATACAATAAAAGTATTGGCGGTTTAAAAGGACTTCTGGTTTAGCCGAAAATGATATTAACTTTTTTATTTTAAATATAACACTCTGTATATTTTTTGATATATCGATAGAACTATTTTTTGCGAGTTCAGTGATATAAGGTTTTATGCCTTTATTTTCAATAATTCTAGGGATATTGAATAATAATGTTTCGTAATTGTTATCTAGCAGCTCATGAAAACAAAAGAATGTGAGAAGCTTAAACAGTTATGTAATGTTGTCAAATATGCTTGGTTCGTGTTGTGTTGTTTTGATGTTCGATAGATTGAGCAGTGTGGTTGCAGTAATCAATTAATTAACCAATATAATTAAAACTGCTGAATTTAACATCAGAAATGGTTCAATTAACAGAAAGATTGCAAATTGTTAAATAAAGTACAAACTTCTGGCTGAGTTCTACGATGCTCACCAAACCCAACCATATTTAAAATTTGAATTCGTTCTCTTTCCGTTAATTGAACCATTTTTGATGTTAAATTCAGCAGTTTTAATTAATTTTGGTTAATTAATTGATTACTGCAACCACACTGCTCAATCTATCACACATCAAAACAACACAACACGAACCAAGCATATTTGACAACTTTACAACATGAGTCAAGTCTTGAAAGTACTTTTGAAAATGTTACAGAACAGAATACACAGAAAAAGCGAAGAAATAATGTCCAAGACACAGTTCGGCTTTAGGAACGGAGTAGGCACAAGAGAGGCATTGTTTTGCATACAGGTCTTTTAACACAGAAATCTAGAGATTAGGAAAAAAATCTATACTTGTGCTTTATCGATTATCAGAAAGCATTCGATAGGGTGAGACACAAGAACTTAATAAAATTACTATATAAAATTGGGTTAGATCAGAGAGATATTAATCTTATTAAGAACCTGTACTGGAATCAAATAGCCATAGTCAAAATAGAAGATCTCGTGACAGCGGAAATTGATATACAGACAAGGGATGCATTCTGTCCCTAATACTGTTCAATGTGTTCTCCGAATTTACTTTTCAAGAATCGTTGGATGAAATGGAAAAAGGCATAAAAGTTAACGGAGAGGTAATGAACATATAATGCCGATTATACAGCCATAATAGCAGATAAAGCTGAAGATCTACAAAGATTGTTAGACAGGTGAATACAAAAAACGAAGAAATGGGGTTATCTATGAACATTAACAAAACAAAAATAATGGTTATATCAAAACAGCGCGATGTAGTACCAGACATTAGAATAAATCAAAGACAAATAAAACAAGTACAGAAATACAAATATCTCGAATGCTGGCTAAATGAGGATCTACATCCTGACACAGAAATCATAATTCGAACAGAAATTGCCACAGATCTAAACATCCAGATAAGATGGCGTATGACAAAATGCTATGTATGGTCATTGTTACTTTATGGCTTGGAATCCTGGACATTAAAACAATCGACGATAAAAAAATTAGAAGCGTTTGAGATGTGGCTGTATAGAAACTTACTGAAAATCTTCTGGACAACACATACAAGCAATATAGAAGTACTACAAAGAATGGGAAAAGATCGAGAGCTGTGCAGACTCATTGAAAGAAGGAAAACAGCATAGCTAGGACACATCTTGAGAAATGAGAAATACAATAAGGATCAAGTAATAATGAAAGGGAAAAGTGAGGGAAGACGTGGAAGAGGAAGAAGGAAAATGCCATGGCTAAAGAATATCAGAACATGGACGGGAATGAATGCAACCACGCTCTTCAGAGCTGCAGAAAACAAAGAAATGTATGCCAATGTGATTGCCAATCTCCGACACTAAGAGACGGCACTTCAAGAAAAAGAATTATTGATAGACGTAGTTAAAATAACGTAACTGCCGCAAAATGCGTTGCTGATGTTTAAACCGGTTTCTGATTTTTTTGGGAAGCCTAACTAGAACTACAATTTTCGATATACCTCTTGATTTAAAAATTCATTAAAATTGGTATAGTACTTTCGCCTTTAGAGGCGACACAGACCCACACACCTATCCATTTGTAACGTCATACAATCACAACAAGTAATTGGAAACATCGTACATCGGCGATGATCGGAAAATCACTCGGACGATGAATCGACGGTGCATTTATCCGCTTATGTTACCGAGCATGACAGTACGTGTTCGCGATGTAGATAAAAAAAATCATTCGGATACTTTCGAAACACTTATCCGAATATTCCGATCATTTAAAGAATCGGAAACTAGCATAATTTTCATTCGAATGCGCTAAAGTGACGATAGAAGTCGCGTGCATGCGCTCTACAGCTCTTAAAACTTGAATGTTGAAGTACCGGTTTAAATGCAATGCCTTTTGTTAAATAATTAGCGGTAAGAGGTTTTAACAAACATTTTATATTAATTCAAGCCCGAAGCCAGAAATCAAAAACCGAGCGAGAGGCTATAGTTTTATTAGATGGGGCCTAAAATTAATTAATATTATTATGCTTGATGTTTTTATATACCTTTGTAAGTTTCTAGAAAACTTTGGAAGACACGGACGCATGCTAATTATTACCACAGTACAAGCATGTGCACCACCAAACCGTCGCGTCGGTCGCCCGCTGTTTTCGAATCAAAGCGTTGCGGTCGGCCACTCACTATCGCGCAAAAGCGTGGGCCGCCCTTTATCGTCATAAGCCGAGGTGGGAGTTATTTATTAAGAAATAACGCTTAGGAATATTAACTTTCTCTGGTTCTGAAATAATTAATTTTTTACACATAATAGTGATATCATACAAACCAACAACGTGTACTTCACCATGAGTAATCTATGGTCTCCCACACTACTTCATTCGCATCTGTCTTCCACTGTCCTCCCTCCAACGGCTCCTGATGAACCATCGCGTCGCCACTAGGGGGCGAGCTGCTTTAGCGCGTGCGCAGTCGGTCTATTAGCTCGAGGTCTTACGTTTCGTATTTTTATTATTATTATCATCTGGTAAGAAACGTTATGAGCATTTTTCCAGGTGGAACTAAGCTAGGCTCTCAAGAGGTTGAGCTTCCATAACAATAGGTAAACAAACTGTATGTGTCACCTTAGTAGGGCGTATTTTCTTAAGTCGGGCACTAATAGGGTTGCATGTTGGGTATTTTATGTTATTATCTACGTCCGGCAGCAGATGGCTTTGTAATCGAGGTTAAGTATTAGTTGACGTTTAAATTTGAAATATTCAACTTAAAGTCGTTTTAAATGAATGATTTCAAGCTAAAATCTGCTGCCGAACCTAGGTAACAAATAAAATACCATTCCAGCACCCTCAACATGCAACCCTCGCATAGAATTCATGACGTTATCTTTTGTAAAGTTACATTAGCCACTCTGTAGATGAAAATTGACTTAGAGGAATCACTGCTTACCGCATTTTAAAAGATTTTCTTAAATCTTGGTTGGCTTTTCATTTTCAATAAAGCCTGTATTATTGTTTCAGAGCCACTTAGAGACAAAGGTTACGAACCGCGAAACTGCACTAATAATGTTGCTATTACATTAATGGATGGCGATGTTCTGCGCGAAACTTTCTAGTCTTGGGGAAAATAAAAGTTGGAAAAGATGTCCAATAATTTTAACTTGATTAAATCTTCCCAATACTACTTAATGAACGGACTGAGATTGTCCTAAAGCTTAAAGATATGCTATTAATATAAAACATCTGTATTGCTCCATGCAAAAACAAAATGAAAAAGCTGTCGGGCAACCGCCACGGCACCTTCCTCGCAGTTATTGAAATTTTTGAAAAATTTATATATCTTTCAAAAATTTTGACAATTTTATTGAAATTGAGCAAATTTTCGAATTTTCTAAAAAATTTGAAATGTATTTTATACCGGATATTATTTAAAAATGTAATAATTTTGAGGTTTTTCAAAATTTTGAAAGTTTTCAAGACGTCTGGTTATTTTTACTTTGTTGTTTGAAAACTACAATCGCAAGTTCAAATTTATAACTGTCTAATTATATGCTAAAAATGCTTTCAAACGCATTTTTAATTTATTTGAAAATTTTGGAAATCTTAAACATTTTAAAATAAGTATATAAAATTTTAAAATTATTTGTATTGAAAATTTTTTAAAATATTGATAATCTGTAAATTTTGAAAATGTTTGAAAATTTTAAAAATTTAAAAATTTTTACAATTGTCGGTAATTATGAATTTTTATCTTTTTCTAAACTTCAAATCCTCAAAACTTCAGTTAATTTATAACAAAAAATTAAAAATTTTTTAAGAATTATAGAAAATAAAAAAAAAAGATATTTAATAATGTATTTAAAATTTTTTAAAATTGTTAAAATATTTGTTAATTCTGGAAGCTTTTGAAATTTTTTAGAAATTGTGAAAATAATTAAATATTTTTGAAAAATTCGATGATTTTTAAAAATTTTTGAAAATTTTGAAAAAATAGCAAATATATAAAATTTTAAAATTTTGGGAATTAATACAAAATTGAGCTAAGGAAATTTTTTTGTTTTTAGTATTTGTTAATTGTAAGCAATATTTAATCGTTGAAATTTAAAATCGATATTATAATTTGATGATTGCCTTTGTTTTGGTGATTATTCAATTAAACTGTTCACGTAAACGACCAAAAGGAAACCTGCCACAGGTGCTTTTCAATGGAAGATTGTTCCTATTGTCATTTAATATGCGCCCATACCGATTTTAAGCCGAAATTCGTAACTGTTTGAACAATCAAAAAATCGCTAGGAGGGATACTGGGGGTCGTAGAAAGGTTTTCACGTCCTATATATCTTTGGTTAATACCTGTATGTTTGGCGATTACTCAATTAAATTGTTCAGGTAAAGAACCAAAAGGAAGCCTCCTAGTGGTGATTTCTGAATGGAAAGTTGTTTCTATTGTCATTTAACATGCTCATACCAATTTTGGAGCCGTATTTTGTAAATTTTTGAAAACCCAAAACATCGATAGTTGGGGGCAGTGGGGGTGCTAGGGAGATTGCGTTATTGCAGATCGGCTATTCGACATGCGTGGAATACGAATCTAAGGTTTTTTTCGAGCGCGTCTACTTTGAAATAGAGCACCCCTCCCCCCTTTCTTTTGGCAGACCAACCTCATTTTCTTGTAGTGTCAGCCTATTGCAAGTACTAATACTAATAAAATTTGGGTTTTCTGCGTTAAGGCGTCTGCAATGTAAAATGTATGCAGGCACAAACCTCCCACGCACACGCATAGATGCAGATACAGCCACAGACAGCGCTGCAGCGTCCGCTTTATCGGTCTTCCAAGGCCCTAAAACCTACCTATTAGTAAAATTCTTAGGTTGAAAATGTTTGCCATGAAAGTACCTTTCTTTTAGGCATAACTCGTCTATCGGCCAATAAACTCAAAGAGAAAAAAATCGCTAAATGAACGTATTTGCTCCAAATCCTACATGACAATCACAATACCTTCCTCTATAGGTATACTTCGTATAGCGAGGAAGATAAAAACTAATTAATAAATTAATTATTATTAAAACAAACTTTAAGTCAGAAATAAATGAATTGCTTGCAAGAAATAACTAACAATTCTGGAACCTTTAAAGCCTTAGTAATGCTGTGTTTTAACAGTTAACAATTTCCATTAATACACAATATGACAATATAGAAGAGGGGGTGAAGGAACAAAATTAATTAGAAATTTTATTTTCTAATGAGCCTGCTTCCGCGACATTCTTAATTAAGTCAATTTAGCATGTTTTTCTACTAAATTTTATCGACTGGTTACATCTCAGTTACCTGCGCAACATTAACTAGAAAACAAAAGGAGAAAATGCTTAGAAAGGGAGCGCTGTTTCATTAAGTGCTGGAAAAATCAAGTTTTGCACTTCTACTTTAACAAGCGAAGGTTCATATTTTAATAATGAAAATCTTACATCATTTCCTTAAGTTTTTCTTGAATTGGTTCATGCATTTTTACAGTTCTTGTGTGCTCCTACTTTAACATGTTTCTAAAGCATTTTCGTTACTGAAATATAACGCGAATTACAGAAAATAACACTTTTTTTTAGTAAATAATTACGAATTACATAGTAGAAATTATTACTTTTATAATTTTAGGTAAAGGTTCCTTGCTTAATGGGAAAAAACGAAAAAGTCTCTATTCATTATACTCAGCACTACGAAAACCCATAAAAAGTAAGTAAGTAGAACGTTTGATTTTTATTACCACAAAAAATATGTCATCGACGTTGACAGATTTATTAACTTTAGATCGACGGTGATATAAAAACTCAAAGAAAATTCCTTTTTTGGTCCTCCGAAATTCCTCTTACTACCCAAGGCAATTTATCATATTATCCTGCTTTTTACTAAAGGGATTAATTCCCTATGTTCCCCAAATTAGTTTGTTTTTATCCACGAGTTGACTGAAGTTAAAACAACAGCAGCAAAACAATAAGAGCATTTTCATCCTAGCAAAAATAAAGCAATATGCCTTTTTACCTTTTTCTGTTCAACAGTCAGCGTTTTTCTCGGAAAACCCTCTAAAGCTTCCCCATTCGAGTTACATTAACCGAAGCAGAGCGCTGTCTCCTACTGGAATCAATTGAACAAATGGCTTCAATGAATCGATACGAATATTGATGAAGTTCGTGCTCGTTTCCAACACCCGTTGGAGCCCATTGCAATGTGGATAAATATGGTGTGAAATTTGCAATTCCATAAAGCATAGTTACACAAGTTGCATTTCGGGTGTTCTTTGTTGCTTGCATAAAGCTAACACTTCGTTATTGTAGCAGACATTTAGTTCGTGTGCTGTCAGTTTTAAGTAACTAATTGAATTAATTAGTCTCCAGCGCTGAACAAACGTGCAACATTTAAATGTGTTTAAAGTTTCTCATCGGATTTTCCGAATCAATTAAGTTTTATAGCCAAGTCGGCCTTCAGAAACCAATTTTCTGGAGCTTAGAACACTAAAGGGACAAACTAGGACAAAATCAAGGGATTACAACGAATTAATGGATAGTTGGTGATAATGTCACATCCTTCGCAGGGGATTTCAAACTTGTAGTAAACATTGCAAAATGTTGAAAATTATTACAGGCGACGAATAGGGTAATGACAAGCCCAAGGTAAGGGTGTGGTTTATACTATATTAGAAAAGTTTTTGTTGTAGGTGTCTATGTTCATAAAGACGTAAGCCAAAATGTATTTATCTATATTCCAGAAGCAATTCGCCATTTGAAAGGGCTGATCTGACATTGGTAATAACAAACGAGTGCTATTCGCTGTTATTTCAAAATGGAATTATTAGGCTTTCTGAAGATGCTATCTTGGCACATAATAATCCATTTTTTGGTTGCCAAATAACAGGGTGATCTCGAAAGTAATATTTGGAAGGTCATTTCAAGGTGGTTTCTAATCAGACTTTTTAATTTCACTTTGGCGCAGAGTACATACCTAATCTTCTGTATATCAGGGGCGGATTGGAAAGGGAAAGGTTCGGTAGGACTTTGCCGGTAAGGGCCCGCGTTTCTCCATAGATTAGTATGTCACAAAAATGAACAAAATGTAAACACATAAAAGCCATTTAAATTTAAAAAAAATAGGACAACAATTTAAAAAACAATTTGATGATTTTTTCAGCTTCTTTAAAATGTAATCAAAATCGATTGATTCTAACGGATGTTACTCAACGCCCATGACCATAAATGCCTCCCATCGCTGCTGCGAAACAGCGATCTCATTTTGTTTTTGGTAATTATTAATTCAGTAAAAGGCGACTACAAGCCAGGCATTTGTTACATCCTTTCTCGACTTTTACTTCGCCAACTTCTTCACGAGATTGTTTATGCGATGCTTCTGAATCTTCTTCCAAGTCATCCTTATTCTCAAGGTCAATATGCTGATTCAGCAAATGGGATCTTAAGCTTAGTTCGTCTTCAAAATTAATAAGTTGAAATTAATTAATTAATAAGTAGAAAGGATGTCGCCGAAAGTAAATTATTTAGGAAACTACAATAGGGTTGGGCAAAAGTACGGAACAATGCAAATATCTTTAATACGGCAACCGCGATTTTGAAAAAAAATTTTACATGAAGGTTCCGATAAACGGTGGATACATTGAAGGTATTGGCGGTTTAAAAAGACTTCCGGTTTAGCCGGGTATGATATCAACTTTTTTATTTTATATTATTTAAATGAAACACCCTGTATATTTTTTGATATATCGATAGAACTCTTTTCTGCGAATTCAGTGATATAAGGTTTCATGCCTTAATTTTCAATAACTCTAGAGATCTTGAACAATAATATTTCGTAATTGTTATCTAGCAGCTCATGAAAACAGAAGAATGTGAGAAGCTTAAACAGTTATGTAATGTTGTCAAATATGCTTGGTTCGTGTTATGTTGTTTTCGTGAGCGTTGTAGAAATCAGCAAGAAGTTTGTACTTTATTTAAAAATTTGCAATATTTCTGTTAACTGAACCATTTCTGATGTTAAATTTAGCAGTTTTAATTAATTTTGATTAATTAATTGATTACTGCAACCACACTGCTCAATCTATTGAACATCAAAACAACACAACACGAACCAACCATATTTGACAACTATACAAAACTGTTTAGGCTTCTCACATTCTTGCGTTTTCATGAGCTGCGATAACAATTACGAAACATTATTGTTCAATATCTCTAGAGTTATTGAAAATTAAGGCATGAAACCTTATATTACTGAGCTCGCAAAAACGAGTTTTATCGTCATATCAAAAAATATACAGGGTAATCCATTTAAAATAAAAAAGTTGATATCATTTCCAGTTAAACCGGAAGCCATTTTAAACCGCCGATACTTTCATTGTATCCGCCGTATATCGGAACCTTCATGTAGAAAAGTTTGTCAAAATCGCCGTTGCCGTATTAAAGATATTTGCATTGTTCCGTACTTTTGCGCAACCCTGTATGTTAACAGCAATAATAGTTTTTTATTAAACCTCTGGAAGGCATTTGGTATGAACACTCGTTTTGTACTGCAAAATAAATGATACGTAAAAAGCTTCTTGGGACCCCCATATTTTCTAAACTAAGCCCTGATCTGCTCTGTAATGCCCTACAGAGTTTTTTATGCGCCGTTTTTGATACACCCTGTATATTTTTTTTCCATTCTGGAAGCATGTGTGACTTTGCCCACTCCTGCCAATGGCCAGTCCGCCCCTGCTCTATATTTTATAATTAAGTAAGTTTGGAGTATAATTTGTAATTTTTAACAATTAGTTGTCGTTAAATTAGAGACCTACTTTTGTTTTGTATAATTTCATTGAAATTTAAAAGTAAGTCGTTAATAAGTTTTAAGTCTTTGGATAAATCACTGTTTATCTTCAAACGTAGAGGAACTTTAACCCCACTGCGATTCTCAAGCATTGGGAAAAGCTTGGACGTTATACAAATAGTTTGTTAAGAAATGCATATTATCCGAATCCTATGCTACTAATTGCGGTTTACGCTGCCCTGTTTGTGCCTTTCCAAAGGTCACAGTGGCGGTTTCTCCATTGGGTTAAATGGCCATTGACCTCGAAATGAAATAAGAAAAAATAAATAATTATTTTTTGTTTGAGTACATAACATATTATACACTATAATATTTAAAAAATACATTATAGATTCCTATGCGAGTACGTTTATTAAAGAGCTGCTGCAGAATCCGAAAACGTTGAATGTTTGAGTATTTCGCACGCATTAAACGAATCTAGGCGAGGGTCATTTGGCTGCCAGTCCCAGATTCAGCTATACGCCACTGAATAAAGCCGCCGGCTTAAAAGGCCTTCAAATGAATAAGAGTGAAATAGAAAGCTCATTGCGGTGAAATTCATATTACACAAGCTAAAAGAGGATAGAAGTTTCTGCGTATTAAAGACTTAAGGTCACGAACCGGCCAATAGCCCCCTAATTTGCGGGATTCGCACGTACACGACGTAATAGTGTGAAAACCGTTGTTAGTTGTGTAATCATAATTTAATGGTGTTGTACGATGTCTGTGCAAAATAATTTTGGATTGTGAATGCCATGTAAGAAAATGCTTCCACTTGTTTCCACTGTCTGATATTTTGTGATAATTCACTGTGTGATATTGACTGCAAACATTTAAAAACTAAAATTCAAACACATTTTTTAATCGTAAACCACATGAAAAATGTTGTGCATTTTGACACACTGGCAGTGTGGGTATCAATTTACAATAATTTTATTAGAGAGTGCTTATCGAAAGTCTATTAGAGACTTCAATGAAAATGTTGGTAAAAGTAGATCATTTTGCCAACATAAAGGATGGGTTTGAAATAATAGGCTACATAAAACTTGGGTACGAACAAATGTTTTCCAAAAAAATACTTTAAAATGCCTCCCAGTACACCACACCACGAGCCGCTACTGCAAAAGACATATCCTTATCACCTATCAACAAGGACGTTAAAATCCCACAGAACAAGTGAAGAGTGTAAGGGAGTAAGAACCTCTAGTCCTCTAGTTTTATTAAAATTAAAGACATACAAATTCTGTTGACAGCAAAAATAACACTTGCTTAAACTATCGAATTTTCAGTATGAAATTGAAAACTATTGGTTCGTTGCAGTAGATAAAGTATGCGTTTGTTACTATACAATAATAATAATAATAATAATAATAATAATAATAATAATAATAATAATAATAGCACTTTATTGCAATAAGACAAAGAAAGTGTTAAAAAAAGGAAAAGTAGTACATAGGTACTGGTACATCGAAACGCACCCTTTTTTTCTAATCGATACTTTTGAGCGGCGTTCTATACGTCAACCCACGTTTAAAGCGTGTTAACGATAAAAACTCAACGTCATTCTGTTTGTGACAGCTCCCTATCGTTCGCATGCGGTTGCTATTTTTCAAATGTCTACTGTATCCATAGAGAGTACTTCATACTTTTTTGTGTTCTTTCGCAAAAAATTGAAGAAAAACTGAAGACTACCCTTCAAGTGGTTTTGATAATATTGGCAAGCAAGTTGAAGATTGAATTTTGACATTCAATTATCAATATTTGATCTGTTTAGTAAAGCTTAAAAAAAATTTATGTAACTAAGATATCGCGATAAAGCTTTTGTTTTTAAATCATAGAGCGGTTGCGGACTAGACCCCTATACTTCGTTTATTTTTATTTACTTTCACAGAAAAATAGAATATTTTAAGAAAAAATTATAAATTTTATGCAAACAGTTTCTAATGTTTTTTCACTAATAATGATGGAAAATTCTTGGCCCTACTGTAAATAAATCAATTGCATTCAAAATGCGCGCGCATCTGTGCAATATATTCAAAGTTCGGCGATTTTACTGCTACTGAATGCGAATTTGCGAACCTCGTTCTTATCGTCTTTCCTTGGACCGCTCGCTCAGTAATAATAGATACACGAGTTATTTAAAGTATTCGCAACATTCTGCTTCTTTCTAATTTACTATACGAGTAAAATACATTTAAACGATCCTAACGCAAGAAGATCTTAACTCCGTTTTATGCACTTTTTAGAAAACTGAGTTATTGGTTTTTAATGTCTGCCACAAAATAGTTTCAATAAACAAATATATGATTGACCTTGCTAGAAAGTAGTCTATTCGACCCTCATTTGGTGGTCGAAAGTTGCGAAATGCCGCTTAGCGGGAGCAAAATTCAATTTTCGTCTCAAGAGACGAAAACGCAATTTTGCTCCCGCTTTTAAATGCGAATGATGGTTACGCTTTGTTTATTTTACTTGAATATGTCTTGTATACCATGGTTACCGTAGGAAATAAAAGCGTCTATTTGCTAAAGTCAATTTTTACACAACTCTCAAAGTAAATAATTTAATTTAAATTAGTTTTAAAATGAATGGTTTGTTGATAAATTTGTCAAAGTCGACGAAAAAATCATATGTGAAACTCGGGAAGAATTTATCCCATGTGTGCACACGCGGGGAAAAAGTATCACTTTCTTCCCTTGTTACACAAATAATGAAATTATTATTTTAAGACACTTAAAATTAATTTTAAGGTGTTTTAACCTCGTAATATAGCGGCCGTAGCTCAGTGGTAAAGCGCGCAAGCTACCAACGCAGCAGATCCGGGTTTGATCTCCGGCCCGGTCGTTCTCCCTCGCAAGGCAACGGGAAACCAGCGAGGTGGATTTTTCCCCAGAAAAACCTCTCTGGAGAAGAAGTGCATGCACTTACTGTGGTTCGGAGCCCACGTTAAACTGTAGGTCCCCTATGCCTGTCTGTGCAAATTATCTATCGCCGCGCACCAAACAAAGACATAGGAGAGAGGTAGCCAACGCCCTAAATAGGGTATGGCACTATAAGAAGAGCCTCGTAATAACAGAGCAGACGACGCGAGCTACAAAATGACACCAAAAACTTAACATGCCCAAAACTTGAGTTAAGGTCTCCTGCTTAGGACGGCAGTGTTGTCCATCGCATTTGCAGCTGGCTATCGCTTAAAAGTTCGTTCCCAAAACAGACCAAACCAAATACTTAAAATCAAAAAGTCATTCGAATGCTGTTCTGTAACCTTTCGAGATATATCAATCGAAAGGTCATTTTAATTATTCCATCACTAATTTCGGGACATACATGGCGTTAAATAAGCGGTACGACGCTGCTGCACGATTCATTAATACGTATTGATATAAAAATCGATATGTATCGATACACACATTTTAGTTTTGCACACCCTCAACTACAATCAGATGTTGAAATTTATAATTATATGCTAAAAATGCTTTCAAACGCATTTTCTTCCCAAGACATTTTATTTTTTTATGCAAACAATAAATGTGTAAAAAATAATTTAGTTTTATAAAAAGAATACTCCTACCTATAATTACGGTAGAGAGTTATAGATCGAAACTGCATTTAAAATAATGTGAGTTTTAGCAACCTGTTTAGTTGTTTTTTTGTAACGATTAAAAATTCCAAGAATTAAAAACAATTCTGTAAATTTTTGTAGACGTTTCGTGTGATCTGTGCCTGTGGCAAAAATATTCAAAAAAGTAAACCATCTTTTCATGCTCTTAATAAAGGTTAAACAGGGCAACCTCATCTAAACAGAAAACTGAGCTCTCTGGACAAAAATGGTGCATGTTAAAAATACATATTAAATCAATAATAAAACAATTCATTTTCAGTCGTTGAAACTGAAAACTTACTCATGATTAATTACTACGTATTGAGTTGCGCAACACATGACAAATTAACTGCCCTAATTTGTCATATGAAAAATGAACTCTCTTTCAAATTACCGATAAAGTAGAATTTAATTGCTAACATTTCATCGTATTGACGCAGTGATATACATATATACATTCATACATACAGGGTTGGGCAAAAGTACGGAACAATCAAACATCTTTAGTACGGCAACCGCGATTGTGATAAAATTTTCTACATGAAGGTTCCAATATACGGCGGATACAATAAAAGTATCGGTGGTTTAAAAGGACTTTCGGTTTAACCGGAAATGATATCAACTTTTTTATTTTAAATGGATTACCCTGTATATTTTTTGCTATATCGATAGAACTCTTTTTTGCAAGTTCAATGATATAAGGTTTCATGCCTTTATTTTCAATAATTTTAGATATATTGAACAATAATGTTTCGTAATTGTTATCTAGCAGCTCACAAACAAACAAAAGAATGTGAGAAGCTTAAACAGTTATGTAATGTTGTCAAATATGCTTGGTTCGTGTTGTGTTGTTTTGATGTTTGATAGATTGAGCAGTTTGGTTGCAGTAATCAATTAGTTAACCAAAATTAATTAAAACTGCTGAATTTAACAACAGAAATGGTTCAATTAACAGAAAGATTGCAAATTGTCAAATAAAGTATAAAACTTTTTGCTGAATTCTACGACGCTCACCAAAACCAACCATAATTTAAATTTGAATTCGTTCTCTTTCTGTTAATGGAACCATTTCTGATGTTAAATTCAGCAGTTTTAGTTAATTTTGGTTAATTAATTGAGTACTGCAACCACACTACTCAATCTATCAAACATCAAAACAACACAACACGAACCAAGCATATTTGACAACATTACATAACTGTTTAGGCTTCTCACATTCTTTTGTTTTCGTGAGCTGCTAGATAGCAATTACGAAACATTATTGTTCAATATCTCTAGAATTATTGAAAAAAGGCAAAACCTCTTATCACTGAACTTGCAAAAAAAAGTTCTATCGAGATATCAAAAAATATACAGAGTAATCTATTTAAAATAAAAACTTGATATCATTTCTGACTAAACCGGAAGTCTTTTTAAACCGCCGATACTTTCATTGTATCCGCCGTATATCGGAACCTTGATGTACAAAATTTTGTCACAAAGGCGGTTGCCCTATTAAAGATATTTGCATTGTTCCGTACTTTTGCCCAATCCTGTATAATATAATGTGTAATGTGTAAGATGATTACAATATTCAATGCAATTTTTGTCAAATATTCGTAGGTATCGTTCGGATACTAAGAATTTGTTGGTTATATTTTTAATCCCGTATCGTAAGCTTTAATTTGTAGTTAAGTTAATTATAGTGTTAAGAAGCTTGGGCCAGATTTGGCCAGAAGAGTTTATCGTTTTTAAGAATAACACAGACAGCTATTACACCAGCCAGCCGCTACAATATTCCATAGAAATAGGCTCCCTTAATGTAGAATATTTGTTTGCATTATTGCAGCACAACCTGCTGACACATCGCAACATGGCCACGGCTACATTCTATTTCAAAAGACTGTGTAGAGCGGTTTGTCAATACTGCCTTCTACTACTACTACATAAATGTGATAACAATGACAACGGCATGCAGTAGCGGCGAAGGAATGATAAACTGATCAATGAAAATAGCAAATAAAATCCGCTCTATAAGTTGATTAAATGCAATAAGAACACTAAACAAATACAAAATAAAGGAATATAATATAATACGAGTATTTCATAAAATACAATTAAAGTTGTACACTAAAGAAACAGTAGATTTAGTTTGCCACGAAAAAATGGTCCTGCATAACATTACATCTTGGTCCCTTCCGAAAATACACCGTCAAACGCGAGAAAATGTCAAATACACGGTTATGATATTGTTATAGGCATATTGCTTAGATGTGGCCATATTACTAAAGTTATTAATACAATCAGTAGCGCCTACATTTGTTTTTGCATATAAGAGTCAACTTAGGTTCGCAGAGAAAACGTCCCAGAAAAAAGTCTGACAACAAATTTTCTTGGCAAATGGAAAAAACACCAGCCGACATAAATTGTCCGAATAAAACCTGGTAAAAAGATCCTGCAATAGAACAATTCCCCAGAATTCCCTGTGAAAGATGCTATTAAAAAGCATGTGTAACTTCTGCTTCCGGTTTCGGTTTTTTAAAAACTTATTTTGTCCGTAAATTCTTCTTTCCGGGAGTAGCGCTTTCTATATCCACTTCCTAGTAAGAAGTTCCTACGCGGTAACAAGAAAATAGAATAAACAGTTTGATATATAAACCCTTCGGATAAACCCCATTAAAAACGAGCTCGGCCTACCGAGAAACAGGATGGGACGGCAGGCTTACACCAAATTAATATTATAGAATTGTAAAGTTCTTGCACACACACACACATCTTTTCCCCCTCAACATGCTTGTTCATGTTTCACAGAGAAACACTGCCTGTGAAGACCAACATGGACTTCAAAACCAAATTAAAATGAGAAGCTTAGTAGTTTCGCAAATATTAACCATTCGGCAATTGGAATGGATCGTTCCAAAGGGGTGGATGCTCACATAACATACTAGAACACTTCCAAACGGAAACTCATTTATACGATCTTGTTTTACTCGAATCCCATAAGGAAAAAATCGTGTTACTCTTTTCCTCCCTCCGAGGTAGCGTTAGTCAGTAGTCAATTATTTGATTTGAGTAACAGTTTACTTCTACATGTTTAACTCAGAGCTGTGATATGCGATTTGGAAAGATTGCAAATTTATTTAGTTTAGTTAGTGGTTAGCATTTTAGAAAATGACCTGTGTTTGGTACCCCGTGGCACGGAGTGCTAGCTAAGCGGCTGGCGTTCCGTGTGTGTGTCCAGAACTTTAACCCCACAACTCTACGTCGTGCGCTCCTACATTACAACTTTTCAGTGAGCGAATGCAAGTTTGTTTTCGTATTTTTCCTTTAAAAAATAACAGTCCGCAACCATAACCTCTTGTAGACCGCCTAGGCCAACAACACTGTTAAAAAATTAGCAAATCATTTTGCCTGGACTTTCTTATACTTCTATACTAGAAAATAATTTCTTTTATATATCTAATCACAACAATTACAGCACATCTAACTAAGAACTGTTTAGAGTTGTAAAGTATGAGTATAAGTATGAAGTATAAACCCCTGCTAATCCACCATTGCAAGTAGGACAAGTAACAATAGTCACCTCATAAACTACAGCGATCAGCTTCTGCCTGCCTATTATGATGTAATTCTACTGTGTTTATCTCTCACGCACTACGTGTTTCGCTATCTACCTGATGCACTCTTAAGTTATCATCGAGGTTCCTATGCTGATTAAACTGCGACGGAAGTTTGTTTAAAAAAAATTTTTTTTGATTTTTTGAAAAATAGTTCTTGTGATAAAAAAGTACCAAAAAGGCACGAACAAACTTTTTGCCAAAATTAGGGAAAGAGGTGGTTTATTAACCCCCCTAAACATTACTGCAGCTAAAAATAAAGATCTTAATCTATTGTACTATTACTCATGAGCACTTTAGCTTAAACAGAAATCTTTTATCGTTTATTACAAAAAGAGGCATGAATTTTCGATTTACAAAAATTCCTAGAAGGCGTCAGAGATACATTTACCAGCTAGGACACAAACCAAACTGTAGCTCATCTTCAGCTCTACGAGCTTGCAAATTGAAACAAGAAATCGTCTGGCCGGCTTTTTAGTAATGTTTATTTGAAAATTTCCGAAATTTTTTAATTTTTTTTCCATTCAAAGCATTTAACTTTTTGAAAATTTTTGTTAACAGTAACATTGTCTCTCTATACAGATACTCTGATAAAATATGTATAGGTACCCGATCTTCTAACCTGTTTTTGAGTAATAGTGCGCTAAAGTAAAAAAGTTCAAAAAATCGTAGCGGCCATTTTAAAGCTAAGCACTTTGGTAAAAAACGTTCGATTTGCCTTAAGGTCTTATATCAGATTCCGGTTTCAACTTTCGGAATTTATATTTCGGATAAAATGCTACCAAAAAAACATGCCGTTTCCGGTTACCGGTTTTTTGGAAGCTAATTCTGTCGGTGAATTTTTAGTATACCCCCACGTTCCAAAGCTCAATAAAATTGAACCATTTGTTCGGGAGTTATGATGCACCACACACATACATACATACCAACTCACCCACAGACAGACATTTTTTTAAAACCATTTCTTTTGGTTCCGGGGGTCCAAAACATGTATTTCCGTCAAAATCTTGACATATAAATTTTCATGAAATCAATACTTCCCTATATTAAAAGTATAGGAACGTGAAAAGCAGTATAAATAAAAAAAAAGTTAGGCCTCACAATCATTCATGCAACAAAAGGTTGTTCAAGAAGAATTGTTTTATTTACAATAAATTAAAAACAAAATGTTGCCCACCTATATCTCACCCATCTACCCTATCAAGAACGTTACAATAAAATGTCGAAATAAAGAAGATTTTCGCTTAGCTGACTTTTCCGCAGGGACGGGATAGCGAACTCAGTGCTATGGTTTCAGACCAACTCCTACGCACGGTACGATGACCACTTAGCGGGCGATCGCTGCACGTGGAAACAGACACTGCGTAGAAAATATTCATACACGAATTGATTGTCTATTTGCTAGTCTAAGATTTTCATATAAAAGTTTCATAAAAGCGTTAATAAGAATTGTGGGTTATACAGAAAGCCAGCCATCGGGTTTCGTGATATTTTTTGCATTTCCATCTTTCTATTAAATGTAATATACACATTCATCGAGACGTAGGGTGCGATATTGGAAAAATGTCACATGTAAAAGAACCACCAGAAACACCCATTATGTATATGTTTTCTATGACGTAGCAAACGGAATTGAAATTTATGAAACGATACGACCAGAATATTTTAACTAAAAAAGATAAATTGTGAAGCTGTTAAGGGAAAAACGCATTTCACTGAAAAACTAATAGCTTGCTGTTGGACGCTCTTCGAACCCAATCAAAGTTCTATTCTTTAACGCTTCCGGCGTCCGTTCCAAGTAATTTTCCTGAGACTCGAACTTTTCCGATCGTTCCGGTTTGATTTATGTTTTAGACTCAAATCCTTACCTCTTTTGTATTATTGATGGTTCAATTTACAAAAGTACCTCTAGAACGGACTCATCCGATGAATTATGGGTACCCATCATTTGTATTTAGAAAACTTAGTACGCGAAAAGGGAAAAGGGAATTTTGTTAGTCGAAACGCAGTAAGAACGAGGGTAGGTCACGATACGGTGCTAGGAGATATAGCTGCAAGACCAACTTCCGTCTCGTAAAACATGTACAGGAAGTGGCAGGTATACCCAAACTGGGTCATCAGATTGCTGGGAAAGCAGTTTCGAAGAAACAGAATGAAAATGAAAACATAAAAGTTGCCTTGCAAAGCTGTCGTTGGCACATGACAAAAAACTACAACCTCATGAATATTGATGTAACCTATATTGTCCTAAAGGGGGACACTACTTCTATGTGTTTATATTACAACGCTGTTTAGAATAATCAATACGATTAAAGCTGTTATCATTATTTCAAATGTTGCTGTTTACATCTGTATTTCAAACGATACTGCCGTGGCGTCAATAACAAGCGTGCTAGTACACAATTAGATGCAATACCTACACAACCTCTATTACTTCTTTGTACACAACAAACAGGCTTTTGTTATACGATTTTCCATGCACTTCCTGCCTGCTATTCGCTTTATTTGTACAGTTTATGCTCAGCCAATCATAAAGATTAATATGGTCGTTCTCTTCACAATACTTGCAATTTTTAGCTTTTATCATGCAATGTAATACCATAAAGAGACATGAACTTTAATAACTTCAGCAATGTTTGAGTTTATTGCGGATCTGCAGTCATAACTGGGGTTGATAAGAAATTCATGTACCAATTGTAGATTAACGTAGCAGTAGTACCTACGCACCGTTAGGAAATGAAAACCGTAAAAAAAGTCTACGAGGATCGTTCGAAATGTACGTGGTCTAACAAACAAAACGCAAGTTTTCTGGGCAAAAAATCATTTTATTTTTCAATATAGTCTCCTGCTCGCTCAACGCACTTATTTCCAATGATGCTCCAAAGTAGCAATTCCGTCTTTGTAGGTCTATGAACTCAAGTCCTCAAAATAGCTATTTACAGCAGCGATTACATCGCAATTGGATGAAAATCTTTTATAGCCGAGCCATTTTTTCAGGTTTGGAAATAGATAAAAATCGCTGGGAGCCAAATCTGGCGAATAAGCCGTATGAGGCACGAATTCGAATCCCAATTCTTTGACCATGGCGATTGCAGACGTGTGTACAGGTGCGTTATTTTCATGGAAAGGCGCTTTCTTTTTCGCCAAATGAGGCCGTTTCTCTTTGCTGCAACAATTTGGTATAATACTCGCCATTTATTGCTTTTCTGCTGACAAAACCGTTTTTGCCTTCTTCGGTGGCGGAGAACCTTTGTGTGTCCATTGTTTGGACTGTTCCTAGATTTCGGGAGTGTAATGGTGGACCCAGGTTTCATCGACGGTTACGAAACGGCGCAAAAAGTCCTTCGGATTGCGGCGAAAACGTGTCAAAAGGTCGCGAGAAACAATCAAACGATTCGGTTTTTTCTCCGGTGTGAGCAAACGCGGCACCCAACGCGCGGAGAATTTTTTCAATTCCAATTTTTCAGTTAAAATTCTGTGCACACTGTCATTTATGATGCTCACTATGTCTGCTATCTTGCGCACTTTTACTCGACGGTCATCCAATACGATACGGAGGACTTTTCAATCATATCCGGTGTAGTAGCCGTTTTTGGGCGTCCACTGCAGAGTTCGTACTTTGTGCTCACACGACCACGTTTAAACTCGGCAACCCAGTTTTAACCATTGAAAACGAAGAAGCCGACTTCAAAAATGTCGAATCCAACTCTGCTTTGATTTCGGTTGGTGTTAAAAGCCTTTCAAATGAAAGTACTTTATCACTGCTCGCAACTCAGTTTTTTCCATTATTTACGAAATCACTCGAGACGGTTACTTTGGCGCACTGTCAAACACAAACTAATTAACAGATCGCTCTATACTGTCATATTTAACCTAAAGCTTCGTTTACACTATAGCGAACATAAGCGAACGAACGAATGGATTCGTTCGTTTGGTAGGGTTCGCCTTTTCTTGTTTACACTTAGCAGAACATTCGCATTCGTTGATGATCCATACATTCGTAAGCATCATGTGGGATTCGTGTTGCACTTCTGCAGGGAACTGCAGATTGCTCGTCTACGTATTTAAACTGTTTAAACAGAGCACGAATTTTCTTTGATGATTCGCTCATTTACCGACACCGGCCGGAACATGACCGATTGCGAACGAATTCGTGCGTTAGTGTACTATTCACCGTTTACATCCAGCGAATTGCTACGAACGAGTTCGTTCGTTCGCTTATGTTCGCTATAATGTAAACGAGGCTTAAGAAAGGTTGGTTCTGAAAAGTGGTAATGCAAATTCCGCCGAATCCGGGCCATCTCTGTGTTAGGCCACGTACATTTCGAACTATCCTCGTAGCTCAAAACCGTTGCTAAATTTCCAATCTTTACTTAAGACCTACATTTTCGTGAGTTTCAGATAATGATTAATTCCATTAATAATTTACATTTCGTTGGTTCAAATTTTCAACCAGCTACTTCAGCATAATCAAGTGTGAATAATGTTCGTACTAAGTTACAAACTCGATTACCTTAATATTGCTTCATTTAACACAGTCATTTATAACACCTATTGTTCGATGCAATTCCCTGGTCGATACTGTGTAAATTATGGAGGAAGCAGGGTCGGTCGAAGCTAAAATTTTAGTGTTCCAATTCCTTTATTCCACAAACCAGTGAGAAAATTGAGCCTTTATTTCCAAGCATACTACAAACGTAATGTTACATGTCTCATTATGCATGGAAAGTTTATTCAGTGCATGCATCCAAACCTTAAGGCCTTTATATAAAGTAATGCTGAATTCAAGCTTTCACGAACAGATGTGTTTCTGCGCAGCTGTAAATTCGAAAGAAAAATGTTGCTACTCCATTATTTGTACCTCGAGGGGGAAACCATTTCAGAACTTGGTGCTCGCGAAAATCACAGGCTTTGCTAAGATTGTAAAGACATTACAGAAATTGCACGATTTTATCTAAGATTCTGCGAGGGTTTCCGTTTCTGCTTTAATAAAACCTATGATTGTGTTTGCGAAAATATGACACCAGTATTGGAACACATAGTAGTATTCCTTAGAGGGTGCAATGACGGTGGAGTCTCCAAATTCAAAGGGATTATAAAAGATTTTAGGATTTTAGTGATATGCGATGGTAAAGTGTGTTTTTTAAATGATAGAAATTTGAACTACCACGAGAACGGTGCTACTTTTCTTGGATTTTCCTATACTTTAGCAGTGGCGGCTCGTGACGTTTAGCCTAGAGGGTGCACTTACAACAAATAATTCTTTAAATCATAATTAAGTATACCACTTTTTAAATTTAATATGAAAACCTGGTAACCGGTTACAATTAAAATTAATAAACAATTTGCACATTCGGATTTCTTTCCATGCATTTTTGCCTACTAAAAGTACGTAGGGAAAACAAAAAAAACATTTTTTTTTCTGCACAACCACAAATACAATCGTTTTTAGAATATGCATCCCTACTGAATTTACGAATAACTTCGTTATTTTTCACGTTTTGTTTGTTCAGTAAGTTTAAATAGGGAAGCGGTTTATTTCGATGTTTTAGTTTTTCACTGTATGAATAATGTGACATTTTTCTTTGACACAAAAGCGGAACACTTTCTAAACATTCCAACCCAGCTACAAATGAAATTTGTTTTCAGTAGCTCACTATCAAAAGTACACTAGCGTTTTTGTTTATTTTCGAGACCTCGTACAATTAAAATATAAAATAAAAAATTATTAACTAATTAATAAAGAACGGACTATTAGTTCCAGAACAGCAAAAAAATTCATTTATCTAACACTAACACCTTATACTGTTTCTATGGTGCATTTGAATTCGTTTGTTAAGTTAACTATAAAATGCATCGTTCCTTATAAAATACGTCGTCAATGGTAACGTATTTTATAGTTATTTAAAATACGCTGTTGCATTTAAAAACTACTTTGTTGACTCGTTACCATAGCACACATAACATTCCATAGACAGACCTATCTAATAACTCAAACAAAATTGAGTTGAAAATGACTAAAACTAAAAGACTAATAAATTTATGATATTCTATTAGTGTTAGATAAAATCTTGAAGACAACACGTGTTTTATAGTTTAAAAATCTCGGTCTATTAAATCTTCGCTCCCTACGGTCGCTCAGATTTAAACACCGACCTCGAATTTTAAACCGTCTATAAAACACTTGTTGTCTTAATAGCTATAAAATTTAATAAGTATACTAAAAGTATGAGCGTACTCAAATCCATTAAGTTATATGTGAAACATCTTTCACGATTTTGCAAAGTTTGTACAACTACAACTGCATTATTTGAGATACATCGTTTTCTTCAGTGTTACTTCATTGTTGAGCTAAGCCAGAGGTTCGGCACTCAAAAATATTTTTGCAAAGTTTCATAAAATTGTTTCGTGTATTATTTTTAAAACCCCTGACTTCTCATGTTCTACGCTTATCAACTCCATTATCAAAAAGCTCGAGATAATAAACCAACTGTCCAAATGAATAATACGTATCTAAACAAGCTCCACAAGGTCAAACATGTGGATGTGTTGCAATTGTAAGCCCGTAAGTAATTTGTTTAAAATTACATATATGCACCTACTATATATTAAAAGGAATTATACCAGGATTTATTATTAATTGATTACCCCATAATTTAAATACTGACCAAATACTAGACTGGAAATTCAGACTATGCTCTATAAAATTAAAAAAAAACAACGTCCAACGAAGAAGAAATCGAGAAAAACTATCAACGGTAGTTGTTATATCTATATAAGTTTAGACCATACAGGGTGCGGCAACTAAAGTGTTACAGGCTAATATTTTCAAAACTAAAGCTGGGGTGATACCGATATTCAGTATCGGATATCGACCGATACCGGCCTATTTCCGATACTCGCTGATACCAAAAAATATTGCAAACGTATCTAAAATTCAGATACATTTCAAAAATGCGCCAAAACCGTAGCAACTCACCAAGAACATGCTAAAGTAAACAGTCATTTGTTGTCAGCTGTCCTAGTGGCGGGTAGTGTATATTATTGTGTTCTTTGGCCTTTGCTCTTTGCAAATAAAAAGAAAAACATATTGTCTGATGTTTGCAATCACTTTACAAAACAGTCGGGCAGTGACGGTTTGGTTGTATGCAATTATTGTAAGAAGAAATATTCAGGTGCAGGAGCAAGCGCTCCGTTACTACTTCCAACCTAACAAAACGATTTATATTTAATTAACGAAATTTAAAACGATGCGGTGATTAAACCAAGAAAACTGGAATAAATAAATTTTGTGTAGTAGTATGTTTCTGTCCATTACCCTAATTCTCGGTACCACCTACTATGTGACACTTGCGGCATCAAGAGCTGTTGCAAGCTAACGGGTGTCCAGAAAGTCTTTCAGTCCTGGGCGGCTATGGATTGTATAACGTATGGCTTTGGATATCTTTGTCGAAATTCTTGTTTACACGCATTGATGGAAGAATTTCAATTTCCGTTTTCTAATTGTTGACCATTGCGAAAATAAGATTTCACAATAAAGGTTTTTGTTACAAAAATTACCACAGAAGCCATAAAAGAAAATAGACTACGTTATTTTATAAGATGAGCAACAAGTTTATAACACAATCGCATGCAATTTCATTTTTACAAAAAAAAGCACATGTGTTGAAAGTATCTGAAATTTCAGATATTGTCTGGTATCGGATTGATGTTATTTATTTATTTATTATTGATATAGTTATCGGTATTGGTATCAAAAACGTGGTATGGGCCAAAACCATAAAAGATATAGCAACAACTTTTTTGATCTTATGGAACGGAAAGCGCGGTGTATTAAGTCAATAGGGAGTTTTTCAAAAACCACCATATTTTAGGGGTGAGGGTCACTTGAATATTTTAAATGGGAGGATTTATATTTTTATTGTATTTCTAATATTTGCATCAAAAAAGGTACTGCCTATTTTTTCAGATTTTTTAATAAACGTTTACTACCCCTAATCAATGGGGGGGGGGGGGAGATGAAATTATGTTAATATTAAAATACGAAATGTTTTTCAAATTTAATAAGCTTTTCCGAGGAAAGTGGGATACAAGCTTGAAAATTGGGATTGTGCCGCCAAAATCAGGACGTATGGGCTTATGTATAAATAACTTGAGAAAAGTTTTTGTAATAATATAAATATTTATTTCATATTTAAATTTAAGAGTACGGTAATTGGCAATCGTGTCAACGGGTCAACAAAACAAATTTTTACGTGCCAACGTATGGTGCAAGGCAGACGATTACATTTACCAATGTAAGCAATAGACTGACCAATGTCCACGGTAGCCCTTAAAGTTGTGTACCCCACTCCCATTTACCAGCCGCGCGTTCTGTGACCGTTAACATTACAAGCGCATAGGGCTGTTTGAGCAACGCAATTTCTGCCCTGGTTGACTAGTTTTACCTTTTACCTCGTTTATATCAGCCGTTGTTCAGTAGCGGAGATGATTTACGATCGTGCAATTGAATTTTCTTGCTAAAACTTAGTTTTTGTAACAGATTTTAAAATAAGACGTTACACACAATCTTTTATTTGCAGTTGTTTTCGTTTGCATTTTTTTTTAATTTTTCAATTGCCAAGGGAGTGCACTGACTCAGTTATTCTCTTTGTAAAACCACCGCTGTATTTTAGAAACTTTTACTTTTTCTATACTCAAAACTATTTATGTAGAACATCTTTCCGATAGCGGTGGCAGTGGTAAACTTCACGCATGTTTGCTTAGCGAAGAGCAGATGCAACACGTCATACAAATATATCACACTACATAATGATAGGAAGATAACGATCGTGTAATGAACAAGACATAAGCATGGTCTCTTTAGCATAACGTCGTTGGTCTGGTTCGCAGTATTTGTAAGATAATAAATCTAATTTTTGATTTTTGGGAAAAAGATTTTGAAAAACCATAGATCAAAGATATAATAGCCAACCTAAAAAACAGTAAACCACCGGGAGAAAACGGTATTATAGCAGAATTTCTGAAAGAAGGTGGTGAAACTGTACAAGGCGAAATAACGAAGAAATGTTCGCAATGAAACAGATTCTCTGAACGCAGATATAGAAAACCAAGATCAATTTATGAAGATTTATTGTTCCTGTTGCAACACCAACTGTTCACTTTAGTCTTGCTTCTAAAAAAGACATTTCAACATCTGGAATGACGTATAAGGCCAAAATAAAAAACTTGTTGAAGTTAAGAATTGTTTTATTTACAAATATTAAATTGAACTTTAACGAAGTAAAACTAGAACTTAATAATAAAATGTTGTTTATTGATTTCAGACAAGCATATGACAAAATCAAGAAGCAATAATTGTATAAAGTGTTTTTTGAATTTCCCCGGAAAATAATTAACTAAGCAAAAGCTGTACCAAATAAAACTAGATGTAAGGTCTTGATGGAAGGCAGAGTCTTTGATAGTTTTGAAGTCAACAGAGGATTGCGGCAAGGTGACACACTGTCACAACATAAACACGTAGGCCAGGTGAACTAAAAGAAGGTTTTCGAAAACTAGAAGAAAAAAACGAAAGAATTTGGGGATGGAAATAAATGAAGACAAGACAAAGTACATCGAGGTGAGGGATAACGTGGGTCATGTTGGACAAGCCTTTAAGATAACATCTAGGGAAGAAAAAGAGTATAATTTAGAAGTAGTTGAGAGTTTTGACTATGTAGGGGTGACTTTAACGAATAGAAATGAGGACAGTGAAGAAGTCAATAAAAGGCTGACTAAAGGAAGTAGAAGTGCTGGAGCTCTGTCAACTATGCTAAAATCAAATAAAGTGCCAAGGAGGGCGAACATACAAATATATGGAACAGTCATCCGACCAACAGTTCTGTACACATGCGAGACGGAGATTCTTAATAAAAACATAGAAAAAAAATTAGATATATAGGAGAGGAAGATACTTAGGAGAATATATGAAAGTGTAAATGAAGAAGATGTGTGCAGAAGACGGATAAAACAGGAAATCATGGAACTATACAGGCAGCCAAAAATAACTATTGCAAGAATGCAGAGACTACGATGGATTGTATACATATATCGGCAGATTGCCAGAAGGAAGAGTAACAAAAGTGCAGTGTCAGATCAGAGAGTGAACAGAACTTGTAAAGGACAGAAGAACGTGGAAAAGGCAATAGAAGCCTTGGGCCGCTAAGGCCTGCAGAGCTATTTTATTATTATTATTATTATTATTATTATTATTAGAGACCAAACACGAAATTCGTCAGCCAAAAATTTAATGGGACGGGGAAAATTAATCTCCCTAAGCCTAAATATTGGTGCAATTTAGCTTAAGCAGAAACGGTTTGTCGTACTCGTTCATTAAATAAAGCGGCATGAAATTAGCAGTTTGGGATATAAACAAATATGTAGCTCACCCTAACTCTGACGAAACTTTAAAAAAACGTGGTCAATTTTTCAGCCATATCTTTTGATAATTTCCTAAATTTTGTAAATAATTTTCAATTTACACTTTTAATTTGTACTAACTTTTTTTGTATTGTAACATTGTATTCTCCTAGGGCTATCATAATACCAAACCTCATTCCGATCTGCCTACTCGTTTTTGAGTAATAAAGCGTTGAAGTGAAAATTAGAAAAAAATCGTAGCGGACGCCATTTAAAAGCTAAGGTTCGGGAAAAACTGTTGGATTTGCCGTAAAATCTATCAGGTTCCGATTAGATATTCATAAATTGAAAAAGCAATTTCTGAAAAATGTTTAAAAACTGCCGGCTCCATTTTTGGATTTTTTAAAGCTTACTTTATAAGCTAATTTCTGATACCCCTCTATATTTCGAAGTTTATCGAAATCTGACCATATCGTTTGGAAGTTATTACTTATAAGACAACACAAACACTCGTATCCACTCACTCACAGACAGACGTTGTTTATAAGCCACCGTTTTCAGTTTTCTCACTTGGAGTTCAAAATGTGTGTTTCCGCTAAAATCTCGAAATCAATACTTCCTTATACTGAAAGTATAGGAAAATAAAAACTCTCATGTTCTCTCAATTGAATCAGCAAATTAAATGA
Source organism: Ctenicera cuprea (assembly GCA_958336395.1). Lineage (NCBI taxonomy): Eukaryota > Metazoa > Arthropoda > Insecta > Coleoptera > Elateridae > Ctenicera > Ctenicera cuprea. The sequence goes on along the minus strand of OY284487.1, from coordinate 37,700,435 downwards.
GATTCTCTCTCTCACTCCGTTGAATGAAAAGTGATACATTTATACTCGTACAAAGAACAGCATGATATAGTTGTTTTAAGCCTTTTATATTTGCATTGCACAAAACAGTTATATGCAGTGGATATCCGGTGCAGCACGTTCGGCATCCGGTCAATGGGTGGTATGGCCTAGGTTTCCGCTGCCATGCTGGAAAATCGAAAATTATCACCGAATTTTATTGCTCGTGAAAATTTGTAGTTTCAGGTTCTGCCTTTTATTGGCCATTTGCTAGAAATTGCCATTATATCGAGCTAAAGTTGTTTCCTAATTGTAGCACAGTTCTTTTTGATGGACATAAGACTAAAATTATTTGATATTTTCTTGTTTGTGGAATTTACTGTTCACCGTCATAAAACAATGTAAGAGTTCTGATAAAAATGCAAGTGAGATTGAAATTGAAGCCACTATTTGTAATACATTGATCTTGTCTTTCAAAAGATGTGGAGAATAAATTTTTGGTTAAAATTTATTATTTAAAGCCATTTACCAAAATGTCATAGCAAAGTGTTTAAAAAAATGCAACTATCTATTTTATAATGTTCTAACAGTTACAAAAGCTCCTCGCAGTACACTCAATGTACCTTAGCTGAAAACATTAGCGAAGTGCTGTAAGTTCCCGCCTTGAAAATCAGTTACGCTTCATATTTTCAGAAATATTTGGTATAAACTTAGTCACAACAATTACTTCACAAGATCAGGATACATACAGAGCGAGCACAAAAGGTTAATAACCATGTGACCATTGACTAATTTAAATGTAGTGAATTTTATTTTCCAATGCTGCCTGCAATGTCATTGTGTTTCATTGGCGTTCGTGCGCTCATTTTGAGCAGCTATTGTGATTTATAAATCAAATATGTTTTTCTACAATAATATTCTTAAATAAATCCTATCATTTACTTTTGCTTTATTAAATGTTTTTACAGAGTTTTTTAAATTGTGACGTGCCAAATTCATTTTTTTATGAAAATATGTTTTCTGTGCTCTAATTTGTACGTGCTACGCCAATGGTAATTGCTACAACTGTCAGATTTAGTTTCCCGAAGCAGGGTAGCTACTTCTGTACAATGGGTTGCCTATGTTACGTGGTCACGTGGTTTTTGACCTTTTATGCTCACTCTGTACGGTGTCATGATTGGCTGCATTAGTTTTAACTCGTTTTAGACCATATTTTAAGCTCAGATACAACCATAAAATTAAAATCAAGGTCAGCTAGCGGCCGAAGATATTTATAAGTTCCTCCAAACATTTTTTTTTTTAATTAAATATTATATTATCTCTTAGTTATTACTTAGTTAACGTGAACATCCTGCCGCCACTAGCGTGCCCTCATTTTGTTTCCAGCTTAGATGTTCTACTTGATGAATGTTGCCAATCCGGCGTGGCATGATTAGTATTAGCATTCACTCATTAGACCATAATCCACGGCTCACGTACGCCCATAACGGTAATATTTATAATTCCCCCCAAACGAGATTAAGTCAGAAAAATCAATCTTTTATTTTGTTTTCACAAAGTATTATTTGAAATTACAAAACACCAAAAACTAGAACAAAAAATTTGTAGCCTAAAAGTGGGGGTAAGTAGAGCTTAGTCCGCCTAAATCTTACTTTTTCTTAAAATGGGAAATTTAGCTTAACCATGAATGATTTATGGTCTCCCACTTGGCAAATAAAAAGACAATAGCTTTCAAACTTCTTAAAAGACTTCACTCAAAAATTAGCGGCTTGAAAGTAGAGACACCAACCAAATTATAGTTCGTCCATAGCACTATGAGCCTACAAAAATAGCAACAACTGAGACCAGCTTTAGAGTAATATTTTTTTTAAATATCTAAAACTTTTTTCCTTCATAGTAATGTTGTGTCTTCGTAGGGATATTACGGTACCATATTTTATCGCGATCTGCTAATTAATTTTGTAATAAAGAAGTATTAATCAATTTTTTTTAAAATTTACTTATCGGTCGCCATTTTCAAGGTAAAGGTTCAGTTAAAAGGCCTTGGATTGGCTTTAGGGTGTTTTATCAGATCCCAGTTTTTCATTTACGAAATTCCGTTTCTGAAAGAGATGATAACAATCTCGTCTAACTTGCGTTTTCGGTTTTGGATTTTTGAAAACTTTGTCATCTCGACGTTTTTTTTATATATTCCCAAGTTTCAAAGGTTATCAAAACTGGACCGTACTCATGCACTAACGAACGAACGAATGCGCAACTTAGCGAGCCAACAAACGAACAAATCATATCCATAAAAAGAAACTTTTTTAAAACCAATTTCTGAATACCCGCTTGTCCGAAACTTCTTGATACAAATATTACTATAATATTAACATAATTAACATATTAATTAACATATTTGTTGACGTTAGGTGCCACCACAAATCAATGGGTTTTGTCTTATGCTTCCAGTATACGAATGTGTTGTGATCGTGAAGATTGTCGATTTTGAGATTTGGACAGAAATACATGTGAACCTCCAGGTATCGAAAACCTGTTTTTTAAAATGTCTGTCTGTATGTGTATGTACGTGTGTGTATATGTGCAGAAATCTCAGTAAACCGCGGAGTGAGAAAATTTACAAAATGTTAGAAATTTTCAAAAAATTTGATTGTGCTAAAGTTTTGTAGGTTGATACACCTAGAGATGAGCTACAATTTGGTTGGTGTTCAGTTCACTAATTTCTCCGGAATGTCTTCTATATTTTTGAAAACGAAAAATATATTCCCCTTTATTGAAAACGCGAGCGAGCGACATGTCGCATGTCCGAAGCAACTTATGTCGTAGCTAACACTTAACTACACCTTCAATTTAAAAAAAGGCTAGTTTTTTAAAAAAAATATAATGCGTTCATATATTTTTATAGTATTGTATAGCTTGATACATTTAATCAGTAATATTTCTGAAGATTCTGAAAATAAAACAATAGTATACAGCCTGAGTAAAAAATACAGGTTTTAATATATTTTTGCTATTTAAAGAGATAGATAAGAACGTCTTTAATAAAAGTCGTGCAAACCGACACGTACTATAAACTGACATATGAAAATCTTATCCCATAAAAAATATTAATAAAATAATACTTTTTTAAATGGAATGTCCATATTTTATATCTTGATGGTAAGACCATTTAATTCCCAACAAAAAATTTAAATAACTTTTTTTTGTAGATGCTATAGTCTTTGATAAAAAAAAATAATTTCATAGCAATTGTGATACAGCTCGCGCGCTTACGCCCACGATCCTATGCAAATAATTGAATCGTGGCGCCCCATGGTAAACAAATGACGTTTATCGATGTGTTGTTCAGTTTTTTTACGTAAATGTCATATTTTTACTGTATTCGTTCATACATTGTGTTTTTGTTTTGTATAATATTAATAGTAGTAGTTAGGTAATTCCAATGCTACACTTAAAGTATGTAAAGTATCATATTTATGTAATAAAACTAAATAACACACTTGTCAACGTCATTTGTTTTCCATGGCGGGCCACGATTTCCTTATTATTTGCCAACGACCGTGAGCCCGTGAACTGTATGGCAATATCTATGAAATTATGCAATTTCTCCAAAACTATGGCATTTACAAAAAAAAAGTTTAGATTTTTTGTTTGGAATTGAATGCATTTACCATTAGGATAAAAAACTATAGGAGATTCCGCTCAAGGCAAGTATTATTATATGAATATTATTTTTAAGCGATAATCTGTATAAGATTTTTGTATGTCAGTTTATAGTACGTGTTGGTTCCTACAACTTCTTATCTCGTCTTTCTTATTGGTTGTTAGTTGTATGGGTTATATTTTTATTTGTAACATAATTTATTATGTATTTTTTCCTCTCAATTAAATAAATTATACACTACTTTTACTGAAGTACACCGAGAAAAAAAAACTGTTGAATGAAACGAGAACAGCTTCAGTCAACAGATTTTTGCATTTGCGGGTGGCCAACATTCTAGTTGCATTCATACAACTTGTAAAACATGTCAAAGATGTTTATTTCAGAGAACAATATAATATGTTAAAGGAACATGTACGCCAGTTATTCACTAAAACTTTAGTATTTTTGTTTCAAATAAGCAAGTTGTATTGTTGCAAACACGAAATATATTTCATTGATGTTGTAATACCATTTCAATCAATAGCAGTCGGAGTTTTACTCAACATTTAAAACATGTTCAATCAATATTTTCAGACTGTTGAAATAATTATTCTATTATTTCAGTCAACAAACTTTCGAAATGTTAATCTAAACAAAATATTGATTGTTACAACATCTGCTTGTTTTGAACCAAAATACCTACGATGTTACATTAATGTATTGAAACTGTTGAATCAACATTCACTCTTGTTGAGGCAAAAGGAAGGTTTGATTGAACCTTCTACAGGGTGTCCCTTTTTAAGCACCTCTATAAAAAAAAGTTTATTTTTGTCCAACTGAAACAGCTTTTTTGTAGTATGGGAGGCAGTTAGTTCATAGGTCAGTTGCGTCTTAGACGACTATTAAATGAAAAACGGTTTCTTAATCTTGTTTAGGACTCCTTTTAAATGTCATTTCACAAAATGTCATAAAAACTATACCTATTATTAAAAATTTTATAAGGAAATAATACTGTAGCTATTGCTAAAACAACGTTGTTATATCAATTGAGTTATGAAAAGCCAATTAACTAATTGTTTGCACTTGAAAAAAATTAATTTACAAATTAAAAATTTTGTGATAATATAAATACACACATCTCATATCAGACAATTTGCTGAAGAAATTTCGCTGTTTGAATTTTTTTTATGTATAGGTACTTTATGGGATCCTCAAGAAGATTATATGCTTAGCACATTTTTGACATAGAAAGATACATAATTTTGATTTCTCCATACTGTCTGTAAAGTCTCCATACTGTAAAGTAAAAAAAACCAGTTTCATATAAAGAAAAATAAGCCTTCTACAGGGGTGGTTCCAAGTGAAACGGAACAGCTGTACATGCCTTCGCTACTAGAATTAGTATGATTTTGTGAACCTTAATTTTATTGCATTAAATAAAAGATCATTTATTTGATACATATATTGTTTTACTTTTACTTCATTTTTAGAAAGCCTTTGTGCCAATTGTTGGCTTTTAAATTATTAGTTATAAACAGGCACCTACCTAATTAAAACACTAGCCCAGATTTCTTCTATGCAGCAGTTTATGATTTCACAAAACCATACATATACCAAAGTACTTAAATATGGAAAACTTGTTTAAGTGTTGAATTAAAAACAAAAAAATGCATTATATATGTATATATTGAAAAAGTAGACATAGATTTCATAATAAATTTTAAAATTTTACAAAATCTATTATTCAAAATAAACAATGAATATTTTTCCATTTGCCATAACATGTTCAAAATATGGTTGTACATTATACAAATGGTTATAATGTAAATACTTAATATTATTGGTTTTTATTGCCTCATAACTGTGATAATGGTCTACAAAAGACATTGTATGATATTCTGTTAATAATAAGTAGACATCACTACTTTCATGTATTAAAATACAACGAACTTTAGCAAATATTGGCATAAAATCTATAAAATTTACTAAAAGTATCATGTTCAAACGATACATGATGTTATTTATTTTAATCCAAGTAGTTGCAAAAACATTTTCACTTTTTAATTGCCCAATCGAAGCAATAAATGAAGAATATTCTACAGAATATCTAAAAAAGTTGGAATCCACTGTGCCAAACTCAAAATTATTTACTAAACCTTTTTTAATTAAAATACGTTCACAAAATGCTAATTGATTTTTTACTGCGAGGGTGTATGGAATATTCTTTCTAGAGGCATCAACATTAGCAGCTGATTTGAAATTTCTGTGCCTACCTTTAAATCTGATTGACGATGCATTTGATAGTGGACCGATTAATCGCAACAATTTAGGGTAATGTATTAGGAAGTGGTGCTTAGGTTTAAGATTTCCTATATGTTTAATGTACAACTCATGATGACTTTGAATAAGAGATTCTAGAGGTTGGGAATATTCGGGTACCACATTTTTGCTTTCTATGATTTTGTACAATGTCAAATAAATGTCCCATAGGTGGTTGTGTTGTGGTACCAAATCTCCTATGATTAAAGATAAGTATTTTGTAAAATGTAAATGTAAAAAATTAAACCGAAGATGTTCTGTTTCTAAATTATTAAATGGATTTGATATGCTTGAAAAAAAATTATGAATTTCCTTACAAATTGGTACATTATGATCTGCCACCTTTTCTTGTAACATTTGCAAAGGTTCCGTAAACATTTCTTTTACATCACGTACTATGTTTTGTATAGTACTTCTTGTAATTGCATAATTGCCATAAAGTTTAGAAATGAAGGTAACTGATGAGCTTATTACACAGTTTTCAAAGTTTTCAAAAGTTATACAATTTGTAAGGTCTGTATCTACTTTCACATTTTCTCCATCGGCAATATTACACTCTTCTCTTGAGGAAATTTTCAGCTCACATGTTGTTGCCTCACTAAAGCTACTAGATTTTTGCAAACTGCTATTGCCTGTGTTTGTTTCTATTTCTTGTAAATGTTTACGACAGAGATGTTTCTTAAATGAGGACATAGTATGAAATGAACGAAAGCAATTTTTTTTGTTTGCAAGTAAATTTTTCAGAATGTTTATGCCTTATTTTATGATGACAAACAAATTGGGTCATACTTTTAAATTTACTTTCAGTTAGAACAAAATATCATTTTCACTAAATCTAACTATTTTAAATATTATATATACGATATGAATACGCAAAATTCAAAAATAAAAATGAATCAATAACAATATGAAATAGGTATCTACAATAATATAATGCCTTCTAGAATAATAACATTGAAGCAGACAAATCTTTATAATGAAGTTCACCACAAATAAGCTTTTTATAATTCAGCTTTTAGATCATTAACAAGAGAAATAACATAGGGTATTTGTTTATCCCAGACTGTACTCACTTTATAAATTGCATGCTGGATAAGTAACCATTTATGTTCCGATTCTGGGGGGTACTCTGCGCACAACACATGATATTGTTTAAATAATAGGTCAAAGCATTGTAGAACTGAGGCCGACTTGTATATTAAATTGTCTACAATTAAGTATGTTTTGGTTATATCCGTTATAGATGGTCCGACGACAATCGCATATAGGGTTGAATATTTCTTTTTTCTTGTTGATACTGGTTTTTCTTCTTTTCAATAAAGTGTTGAATTTCTCCAGGAATCTAAAAACCATTACAATATATAAAAAATGACAAAACAAAAAATACTTCAACTTTTATTTAACGACATAAAAAAACGTTTCCCTATATGCTTCATTTATGTGTAACTATAGGTATAAGCGATATTTTAATTTTGTACTTACTTTAATTAAGCTTCCAGATACCTCACTAAAGACACCAGTCACCACACTGTTCTCATAGAAATAACGGTCTTAAAATTTGCGCGAGCTCCTCGACTTAGTAAAAACATGCAACTGAACAAAGATAAGCTAAATGATTAGTCAGCACCCCAACTAATATATGTGATCCACATTACATTTCATAAAATGTTATGGCAAATCTTCAAAACATTTGTTCCAAACACCTTTCGTATATTGAAGAAACTACCACAAGTTCTATATTCAAAATTGTATGTTTGTTAGATTGAAAGCAACATATTTCGAATCGATGTACGACAGTTTTACCAATAATGTTGCAATATGTTGAGACAATACCAAACACGTTTTGGTTTAAACAACCAGTTTTGCATTGAAACAATTACTTACATTTTATTGGATTGACTGAAAAGTGTATTCTTCCAAAGCACAGTTGTGTTCACTATTCATTCAACCCTACAATAGTGTTCAATGAACCAAATATAGTTTGACAGTTTATTTATTTTGCATGAATACTCTGTAACTATTAAAGCAATATAATTTTTGTTCGGAATAAGCAAAAGTCAGTTGATTCAACAGAAATATTTTGAAAGTCGAAATCATTTTGAATCAACAAATCCTGTTTTCTCAGTGTAAGAAAAGATGATTTCAAGCAAATTTTCAAATTTCAGATTTTAACGGAAATACGTGTTTTGGGGTCCAAGGAACCCAAAAAAGTTGTTTTTATAAAATGTCTGTCCGTGAGTGGGTGAGTGCGTTCGTTCCCCTATATCTCCGGCACCCCTTTACCGATTATTATAATATTCGGTGTGTGGATGTTTTTTAGTTGCAGGTAGTTCTTTGTAAGGTCTTTAATCGGAACCGGAAACGGAAATTAGACCCATTTTCTTGGTAAATTTTAGAAATTCTCACAAAGTTATTGCTTAAAAAGTGGCTATACGATTAAACTTGCAAGGTTCATAGAGCTAGCGATAGGCTTGTAAATGTCTCAATGCGTTAATTTCTCTGTGACGCCTTTAATGAATTTTCGAAATTTAGAATTTAAGTTTGTTTAATAAATGGGGGAACTGTAAAATATTTCTAGCTTAATTGCTAATCAATTATAGTAGGATAAGATTCTTAACTTAATTTTAATATGCAGCAGTATTTATGTGGGAAAAGCTTCCCCGTACTTAACTTTTTGTCTGAAAATATTTATTAACTGATTTTTGACATTCTTGGATCATAAAAAAATCTTTCTCAAAAATATTTTCGACTGCTAACAGAATTCGTATTCTTATAACTATAGTCCGGATTTCAAGTCTAGTATTTTGCCAGTACTTAACTTATGAGGCAATCAATTATTAAAAAATGGCATTATTTCTTTAAATGTATAGTTGGCGCGTACCTAAACTTTTAAACGAATTATCTACTAGCTTAGAATGGTAACACATCCATATGTTTGACCTTGAACTAGCTTGTGCGTTGTGCAGGTAGTTATTATTTGTTTGGCCAACTGAAATTAAAGCTTATGTAATAGTGAAATAAAATAAAACAGAGTTCATAAGCGTAGAATAGGAATGGTCGTGAGTGTTAAAGTACTTCACGAAACAATATTATGAAACTAAAAAAACATTTTTTTTTAATTGAAATGTAATACAGCAACCACGAATTGATGAAAATTGAACGTGTAAATTCATTAATACAACGAGAAAGTTCAACGAAAGAAAAGTTTGGACTACCAACATTCATAAAGGACGGAAATCAGCGTTGAATAGTAGGGATGCAACGGATATTCGGTTTTTATCTGTTATCCGGCCTATCCGGCCATTTCACCGAATATTCGGTTTGGCCGGATAATATGAAATATCCGGCCGGAGATTTTTCTTTAAGTAAAAGAGATTATGAATGCAATTTGATTTGGATGTATAAACTAAAATAATTAAAAGTAAGAGTACAATACAGTATCGGGTACAATTACTAAATTTATATTATTGAGATCAACATTTATGCGAGTTAAAAATTTGAAATGATTTCAAACAACATAAATAAGTATTATTTATTAAAACCACGAAGTAATATACCGTGTGGCCGCGAGAGCAGGTAACAATCGGCCATTTTCAATTTTTAAATTATTAATTTCACATTTTTTCTAGGTAACACACACATAAAAATGCATATTACGACATAAAACGGTGTTAATTTGGTTTAACCGGAAGTGATAGCAGTTTTTTTATTTTTAATGGAACACCCTGTATATTTTTTTAAATTTGTTATATGTATAACATAAAGAGGATGCATGAACCGCTTGTTGCGACGATATGCAGGTCTCAATTTTGCAGTACATGTGACATGTGACAGAGATCCAAGACAAGAAACCTATAAAATGCACTTGATCGTCAATCGTCAGTATTTTATTTAAATATCGATAAAAACCATATAATGTTAGGTTATGTCAGTTGATTTCTTGATGGTGTTGGATTTATCAGTACAGAACATGTTTTAGTTTTAACAATTGTTAAAAATTATAAATTCTTGTAACAATCAAATTCCTTGACAGATTTCCAATATTAATTGTGAACAAAAAACAATATTAGAGCTAATTAGCACATCTTTGAAATAGTACATTTGGTAGTTTCCTTGTCTCGGTGCTCTCTCTCATAATAAGGCCATAGGGTTCGTGCATACTCTTTAAGTTATGGTATGCAGGTAGTGACTCAACATCGCTTAGATTTATCATACTTTTAAGCAGGGGCGGTTTCCGATTTTGATAACGACGCGGAGGGAAGCTATACGAAATAGCGCCGCAACGAAAGCTTTCTCAAACTGGGCGCGATCAACTTAAATGCGTTTTAAGAACATCTGACAATGTTAGGGTCAAACAAAAAAAATCTTAAAATATTATAATTTATGTTGTAAATAATAATCCGCACTCAACCGCACCGACGACAAGTAAAATCAAGAACCAATCACAATCGGCTTTTCACATGAAACTGACAAAAATTAATAAAACTGCTATCCTCAACCGCATCGGTCTTATCTGTTATGAGCACGACGTATTGAAAATTGGGAAAAAAGAAGCCGACAATTTAAGATGTTTTCGTTGTTGAGTTAGAATCGTGTAAAATGTGGCATAAAAAAACGTCACTATATTTCTAATTCAAGCAGAATTACAAGGTGTGTTAGCAGTTAGCTGAGTAGGATAACCCTTAAAGCTAAAACTGTGTCTATAAAAACTGTTTTCGAGAATCTACCTAACAAAAAAAAAACACATTTTTGTCTTGTCATTGTATAAGTCGAATTTCACGTCTTTTACCTAATATATTTATGGAAAATTTAGAATTGTTAAATTTTTATATATGAGACGGCATCAATTTTTGGATAACAAAATTAAATTTTTTTAAATAAAAGTAGTAATTTTTCCCTTTCTTTCGACGGTTTATTTTTAAAAACTATATTTACTATTTAGTTTTTAAAACTTGCGCTATATAATATTATTCTTACCTTCACTCAAGCCGAACACTTAATAAGGTGATAAGTGTTGTTTTGACACTAACCGTCTAATATTTAAAAATTCAGAAGCTGAAAAACTATTTAGAAATATAACCCCTAAAACCACAGTTTACAAATTTGTCCCTTATTGATCTTAACCTTAACGTCTGCATTTATATAAAACCCTCTACAACACGTGCAAAGTTTCTACCTGAAAACCTGAGTTACAGAAACTTATAACTAATTTTAACAAAAAAAAATAGTGACTTGGACGCTATTTCGCTTGGCAAAAAAGTGACCTTACAGTGACCTTGCTTAGGCCTACAAATTAATTGTACTGCATAATGTTCAGCATTATAATCGAAGTAATAAATAAAAAAGTATAAATCGGTAAATCTTTTTAAGAAAATCAATTGTATAAAAAACGTTTATTTACAAAGATTTTATTTTATTTGCAAAGAAAATTTTATATAAAATGTATTATAAACAAAATTTAAAAATGCGAACAAGAAATAAACAACATTCGTATAAAAATATACAAATACAATATTCACACGAAAGAACACAAGTAATACTGGATATTATAAAATTTACTACATAGATTAAAATATATCTTTTATTAAAAAATAAACTGAACAATAATTCAACTAAAAACAAATTTTCAGTAAGGAATCACGGACGTAATTATAATAAAAAATATAACTTTACTAAAAACCAAAGTATAAAATTTATTTAGTAATTAATTTTTGGCCAGTTTTAATTTGGAAGTCATAATTACAAAATCATCTAAACTGCTTTTCTTTTTTTTTCGGAAGTTTGTTTTTTGTAGTTCCTCAACTACCTAGTTTTATCATTCTTCTGCTCCTTTTTTTTTGTGTTTTTAAACTCTTAGACTCTAGCAATGCCTTTGCATGTTTGCAACAACCGCATCGGCATTGGATGGTTTTTAATGATAATAATTTTTTTAGCATATATCTACTAGTCAACTTCTTGTTACAGTATGGTCTACCTTTTTTGCTTTTATGTAATTCATTTAATCGGTTTTTAATTTCTAATACTTCTTGTTTCTGTGCTTCACTATTTTTTATGTTTTCGTTTCTTTCTTCGGTTTGTTCTTCTTATAGCCTTTTTTGCGTTATATTTCCGACATTGTATACACGTTTTAAAATTTTTAATTGAGGATGGAAGGCTACAGCCATCTCAGCCACTTCTTAAACCCACGCCTGCTTTAAGAATACAAGTATGATATGTAATGTGACATAAAATAAAAACAATAATAACTTTTCGACGTTTTTCAGAAAAAATAAAGCCATGAACTAGAAAATAAAATCTGTTAGCATTAATTTCCAAGTTTCAAAAATTCGTAGAGGACTTCACAGTAAAATTAGAGCCTTGGCCCCTTGACCCTTGAATTTTCTAAAAGAATTTTTGGATATCGTCGTCTTAAAACCTAAATTTTACTGCATTTAAGCTGAAACAACTTCGAAAGTAAAAACTATGCCGGATAATCCGGTATCCGGCTATCCGGCTGAGCAACCGAATACCGAATATCCGTTATCCGGCATTTTGAAAAAGTACTGCTCGCTGCATCCCTATTGAATAGAACTTAAGAATTGAAGTACACATCAACAACTTTTTGTAAATTCTCATCCGGTAAATTAATTCTCTTGTCGAATATGTTTCACGTATAAATTAATGGATTTGAGTAAGCCCATGGTTTTTGTTTACTTATTGAATTTTTACGAAATTTTTTGCTCTTCTGTGACTAAAAGTCCGGTCTTTACTTATAACACGGCAGACGATTCTAAATGAAATGCAGCAAGTGGGGAGCTGATAGTAAGAGAAATATAATTGTTATATTATGTAGCGACTAAAAGATTATATAAAATTTGACAAACACAACACCTTTCCACACAAGTAACGCGATACGTATTTCGATAGCTACGAAAACGTATCTCGTATTGAGTTACTTGTGTGGTAAGGTGTTGTGTTTTTCGAGTGTTGTTTGTGATTGTATGTATATTTTTTAAAACATCAGAAAGTCCAGGCGAATTGCTGTGTTCGTTTTTATAAAATGTCTAAATATTTATAAAAAGACGAATTAAAAATTAAGGAAATTAATTTTGAGTTGCGTTAAAAACGAAAAAAAACTAATGACAATTAAAAATTGATTAGATTATGTTTTGTACCCATTAACAATTGGTAGTTTAATACAAGGGGGCGGTGTCAACGCGGTATATCTTTAGTTAAATCAGGCAAACATTTAAATTTATTGTACATACCGTCACGAAAGACACAATGTTTAATTTCCGGTTTCAGTTTTCTGTAAATATTTATGCCTAATAAGTCTGAGGCTAGTTTTCTCACGTATGCAATTTTTCCCACATTAAAGCATAAGCGCGAAAAATAAAAAATACAGAAAATGTCAACGTTACTCTGGTATGAATATGAATATTGTCTCAAAATTGCAATTCTTGAAAACAGTATGTACTAAAAAATTGCATTTTAATGTAAGTTGGCCTGAATAACTTTTAAGTAGAATTAAGTAGAACAATATTGCAAAGAAGCAAAATATTGTAACTAGTACGAGTAATTGCTAGCATGCAAGGCTCTATTAGCAAACCATTTTATGAAGATGTTAAACTAGTACAACATGACAGGTGCATGCAAAATACAAAGTTGCATGTAGAACATTACAAAAAACTGTAATTATGTATTGATGTAAATGTCCCATTATTAATATCAATAACTGTTGTAAAAAATTACAACAATAAGATTCGATAAGAGCGAAAATAATTGTTAATATTTGGTTCCGTTTCAAACTCCAACTATTGAGATGTGACAACATGTTTACAATTTGAATGAAAAATTTAAAAAAGTAAAAACGTCCTCTTTATGCATTTTAGAATAGCGTATGAAAATGAAAAATTACTGTTTTCCGGAAAAAACACACACGCCATGGCGTGTTTGTAAATATCATAATTTTTCATGGGCTTAATGTTTGTACTTATTCAATGTTTCTGGTTACAATCTCTTTTATATGGAAATAAAACCCGTTGTAATTCTAAATGTGGTTAATCAAAACGGAAAAATGTTTTCTTTTCGTTTCCTTTTTATAAATACGACCCCATAACTCTGGGCTTTGTCGTTACAATTTGCTTGTATATTTTATATTATAAAGTAACATTAAAAGTGAGCATACTACTCATATTTTATTCGAAGTAATAAACATGTAACTTATAGGAATAAAAAGGTAATATTAAATTGATGCTGAACAGTCTAATTTCTGTATATGTAGGTATTATTCATGTACTACGTAAAACAACATGAAATAAATTTCATTATGTTTTTTTGCATTTTGTTTAAGAGGAAAATGCGTTTTGACGATTTCTGCGTTTGATTTTAAACTATATTGCATTAAATATTATTACAGTACATTAAGTTAGAATTTCAGACTGTAATGTTTCTGATACAGAAGCTATTCATAGTGATGTTGTTTATTTAAAATTACGTTATATGTAGTTCTTGTCCCAAAGACAATATAACTTAACGAAGTTATAAAGTCAACAGTATGAGTTCGTCCCATATGTATAAGAACATACGAGGGCGGTCTGAAATGTTTTGAGCTTCAACATGAAGATGGCGTTACTCGTCAAAACCATTCTGGTGCTACAATCGTACATGCTTTGGAAGATACCTGTAAAAATTTCAGCCATTTTGGATGCTCAGTTGTTTTTGACAGTCGTTTGTATCAGTCGACGTGTATGTTTTGGTAAAAATGGACAAAATATCGAATATCGTGCCGTGATTAAGATCTTGCATTTGAAGGGCAATACGCCTACGCAAATTAAAACCGAGTTGAACACTGTTTGCGGAAAATCTGCCTCATCATTTGTTTGCATTTGAACGTGCTCTGAAAAAGGCGAAGAGGGTTTCATCGGCCGGGAAGGTGATGGCAGGTATTTTTTGGGATAGTCAGGAAAATCTGTTCATCGACTATCTTGCAAAAGGTAAACAATAACAGGGCAACTATGCATCGTTGTTGGACCAGTTGAAAGCAGCAATTGCCGAAAAACTTCCCCATTTGCAGCGGAAGAAGGTGCTCTTCCACCAGGACAACGCTCCGGTGCACACTTCAGCGGTCGCCATGCCCAAAATGCACGAATTGCAGTTTGAAGTAATTGACCACCCAGCGTATTCACCAGATCTGGCCCCAAGCGACTATTTCCTGTTTCTTTATCATAAAGTTTGGCTTGCAGGACATAGATTTTCATCGAACGAGAAGGTCATCGCAACCGTAGACGCTTATTTTGCAGAGCAAGACGCCAACTACTATTGGGACAGGTTAAAGAGGTTGGAGCATCGCTGGAAAAAGTGTATCGACCTAGAAGGAGACTATGTTGAAGAATAAAACTATTTTTGACACGAAATACTTGTTTCTATGTTAGGCTCAAAACATTTCAGACCGCCCTCGAATTATGGGAAAAGTGTAAATTTGCAAACGTTATAATTATGTCATATACAATTTCCATAATAACTCGAGCTTTAGTGGTTTACGATACCAAACTCATTTTGTTTCCAACCAAGCATGTTGCGTCAAACTTCATACATTAGCTTCGATCTCCAGATCCAGCTACTCACGCTAGAAACCAGAAGATAAAGTTTGTCAGATAAAATATGGGTTTGTTAAAAAAATAATGATCAATTTAAAATTTTAAACAATTCATAGAAACCTAGAAGAAGCCGAGGTTCAATATTGATTTTAGACATTTGTCCCCTAAGAGGTAGCTGCAGCTAGTTTAAATTAGACTATACCACTCACATTTCATTTCATCATCATCACAAATTTCCCCTTTCATAAAATGAACAAATTGCGTTTGTTATATACTGATTAAACTGAATGATGCTGTTTAAATAAGTGATTACACCCACATTAGCTTAGGGTAATCGCTTTAAGTTTTAAATTAAAATGTTTAAAACCCATGTGCACTGAATTTTGGGTATATTTATTATTATTTTAATACAGCTTTTCATTGCTTAGGCTAGAAGTAAGTACCTATCATATTTAAATTTAACATAGTTTATGAATTAAAAACAATAATTGTTCCTGTCGTCCACAATCAAAAAACGAAATACGAGAAACGTTGACGGTGGCTGATGATAACAATGTTAATGTCAACCAACTTGAATCGCGAGTATTCAAATCATAGTTCAAATCATGACCGACCTAAATTTTAGTGTACACCTATAATAAATATAATGAATAAAAACGTAAATATATATTTACATTAAAATTGTATCTTGTTTGGCAGGTTATGTGAACTAAAACTTTGGACCAAAATAATGTACATACCCTCAAAATTTTATTAAATACAACTTAACGATTTTTCTCCAAAACGATCCATTTTCACAAGAACACTTCATAGCAACAGTAAATAGGTACGTCAAATAAAACATTTTTTTAAATTTATAAAAGGACGCCACTACAAAACATTTGGATACTTCAAAACAATACTATGGTTAAAAGCCCCGCGTCGGTTCCCGAAAACACCGACTAGTTCAGTGTTACCAAAAATGCCTCAAAAATAATTTGAGTAGGCCATTTTGAGTACAAAGATTTAAAAAAAAACGGTGTATTTGCCTTACAGTCTTATTATCATATCTTGTTTGTAAAATTCAATTTCTAAGAAAAAACAAAGAAAGCTTACCCATATCAGATTTCCGTTTCAGTGATATTGTTGCGAATCAAAATTAAATATTTACCATTAAATATTTGAAATTAATTATTTTTGAATCTGTATATAATAATAATATTATTAATATTTAGTTTCAGCGAATAATGCCACAAAAATATATGTATACACAAAGTAGCAGCCAAATACAGTAATAAAAAAATACGATAATTATGAAAAAAATTATAACACTAAGCAAAGAAAAAAAATTAAAACATGCATAAAGAAAACTATCATATCCAGCAATGATTTTATATTTCAAAGAAAAGCACAAAAAGAAATTCCAAGAATATCCACGTTATTAGAATTATTTACAATTTTTACAATTTGTTGTAACTGACTATTACTACCATAATTAGTTCTACGATAATCTTTTAACAGCAAGGAATCAAACCTAGCATTGAAAGGAGGAATACGTAATTTAAAGGTAGACAACATATGCGGACATTATACAGGGTGTTAATGAATTGTAGGGACAAAATTCTAGGGCTTGCAAAACACAACAAAGCAAACAACTGTTGTTAATAAATGTGTGGTCAAAAGTGTTTCCTTTCAGGTATAGAGCTTCTCAAAGATTTTTTTAAAAGCGCCTAAATGTAGGCAACTCAATTTACTACCTACTATTTGTTTCCATAACGACGGAAATGAATACAGGATAAATAAAGCCCTCTTTCCCACTTTTCAAATTCAAATTAAATTTAAAATAAATTAATTAACAAAATGTTTCAAAACTAAGCAATAGAAAAAACCAAAATTACAAAGCAAAAATCAACTATTTGAAAAATTTACAACAACTAATTCGAAAATTAACAAAATAACTATAATATCACAAAAATATCGAATTTTGTCAAAATTGACGTTATTTGAATGCATGTATGTCTAGATCGTTATTTCTTCAAAATTCCGTGTGACCTGTGCAAAATAATGGAAAATGCAATTTGGGTTGCCTATTTTCAGATACTTCCTAAAGAATCTTTAAGAGGCTCTGTTTTCTAAATGAAACACTTTTTACCACCCATTTATCAACAAAAGTTGTTTGCTTTGTTGTGTTTTGCAAGCTCTGAAAGTTTGTCCCGACAATTCATTAACACCCTGTATATGGCCATTTTATATCATAAAAGCCAAACCTAGTTCAAAATAGTTTCTTCGTATGTGCATAGGGTGGAATGCAAAATATTGATAGTTTAAACTGTCAAATCTTATGTTAGCCTTATAAGACAGGGCTGTAACAATTTTACGGTGGGCACATTCAATCCTATCGATATGTATATTATAAACAGGAACCCATATAATGCAGTTGTAGTCCAATATGGATCGTACAAGGGAAACAAAGTATAACGAGGTATCTTACATCCGTAAAATGTGATGTTACTCTCTTAACACTGACATACGCATAGCCTTGCTGACAATAAAATCAATATGATTGACAAATGATAGGGAACTATTTAACAGAGCACCAAGATCTCGAAAAACAGAAACACTCTAGAGCAATTCATTTTAAATACAGAGTGGCTAGGAAAACCCCGGCCACTTTTCTTGCGGCGGTCAAGAGATGGCGCTTTAGTAAAGAAAAATTAAATTAAAATACTGTCAACAACACAGAATCCAAGACGTTTTAGTTGTTTTGGTTTAATATGGGGCGTATTTAATAACTAAAACGTCTTGGATTCTGCGTTGTTGCCAGTATTTTAATTTAATTTTTCTTTACTAAAGCGCCATCTCTTGACCGTCGCAAGAAAAGATTTGATTAAACTAGCAGAACAATGCCTAAGGAAACTGAGTGGCAAGTCATCAGGACCGGGCTCTTTATTAACGGGTACGTCCTTGTTAAAAGAATTTCTTATTACCTGCTTATGTCTTGCTGACTTCAATAATTGCACATATAATTATGTTGCAAGTATTGATGTTAAAACTGTATTCCCGAAAGAGTCGACTTTGTCATAGAAAATGAAAAATTAAGTCTACTAAAAGTAGTCACAAAATCTTAAGTTTTTTAATATACTTGGATCTCGATTGATGAAGACTATAACGTCCTTGTGCGTTACGTCCAAGTGTAACTAGATAGAACGTATAAACGAACGAACGAAGGCAATCATACGCCCAACAGTCAGGCATATTTTAAAAACATTTTTTTAAGTTCTTGGAGACCCAACATGCATTTTCGTCAAAGTGTTAAAATGAAAATTTTTAGTGAAATCAGTACTGCTCTATGGTTTTGAGAGTATGGGAAAGAAAAAACGAGCTATTTTTTGTAATTAACTAGTCGAAATATTTTGTAAACTTTGGAATTTTCACAGATGGGTCAGAATAATTTTATATCCGTTACCATCAACTGGTTTAGTTTTGAAACACCGTGATTAATTTCAGAACCAGTAGTTTATTTTTGAACTAACGCAGTTATTTTTGGATTGGTTTGTTAATTGGGAACAGGAATTTAATTGCGGGAAGACGAGTAACGAAAAGCAAAATTAAATAGAAATGTCTTTTGTATACATTTTGCTTGTGAAATTCAATGAATATGAATTTTGAACCCCTTTTAAAATCCTTGACGAAAAATCTTGATTAGTTTGAGGTAGAAGTGTATGAACTGTGATAAAGTTAATACTCAAGTGTATTGCCAACTCAATTTTATTTTTCATTAACAAAGGGACATCGCATACATCTTTACTAAAAAGTCACCATTGCTTCAGGTACTTACAAAACATTCACGTTAAGTTATGTAGAAAAACTTATTAAAGGAGATTCCAAATTATTTTAGAGTTAATTCAGTTTTCCTCATAATATAAACAAGGACTGGGTAAGTCTGGTTTGCTAATGAAAATGATTGTTTGTTCTGTAAAATTATTCTGATTGTACCCTTGAGGAAAGTTATTAAGTACGTGTTTCCAGTTAAGGTGCCTAGTAAATGAGTTTAAGGCATTAATAATATCATTAATATTAACGTGCTTCGAAACATTTGTTGTTTTAACTATTCCACCCCACGTAGAACTGCAAAGTCAAGTTATTGAAGCAAGCAGATCCAAAGCTAACACTCCTACCAAGTTTAAAATCAATGTTTTTCAACGTTGTTTATTTATCAGTTCGAAAACCTTGCTTCAAATCGACGCTCATCATCAATTCGACAGTCCTGGCTCATTTACTATCTTTCAGGTTCATGTTCGTCTTCCGCAGTCGACAGGCGTCGGTCGTAGTAATTTTAATGTATACTGCGGGCGCCTTTAATAAATCAAGGGGTTGCGTGTCGAACGGCAGTGGTTCAGTATTTTTGAAGCGATAAAATCACGTACAGGTCGGTACCACCGCCGTATCTGTCTGCCTGTTCCACACGACAACCACTGCCTAGCTGAAAAATTTACGCCACCAGTTCTAAATTGGGAAATCTGCACTGACGTGACATTTCTGAAGGGGCGGATTTTTAATGCCCTTTTTTACTGTCACTGTCACATTTCATCCTACTTTATCGTCTTCAAGAGAGAATTCAATTCTATTAAAAATGTTAGAAACGCAGCTCGAACCGTGAACATTAAAATAAGTGATGTCGAGCAAGAAATTGAATGACCAAGTCCATTTTGTGGTATTTTATTATAAAGTTTATAAAACACTTACAGGTTTAGTCTCCATTGTTCCTCGGATTTTATTAATTCGTTTAAAATCGGAGTTTCTTACGCGAATTCTTGCATTGTAGAAGAAACCAGTCGGTTTTGTGAAAGAAAAGAGTTGATAAATGAGCGTCTCTAGATTACGATTCGATTGAGCTCAAATAAAAGGCAAATGTAGGAGTATAGTATAAAATTTGATTATGTAGGAAAACAGTGAAGTTGAAAAACAGTGTTACCGCTCAGACAATCAGACAAGACTATCGTCTTGTTATAAATATTTCAAGACAAGACTCGTATGAAACTTGTTTTGTAAACCATGGTCTAATTTTGTAATATATCACGAACTAAGAAACGTTTTCAAAAAGCGTGTTGTTAAGAACCTGTGACTTTTCACCATTGCGTTTCACCTCTAAGGACTTTTTTGTCGCTTTCTGACCATTTATCTTCTTTTTATTTTATTTTCGTTTACCGCTTCTTTTACTATAGGTCATTTAAAGTTAACGCAATTTGTTTTTATACCTAATGTATTATGCAGTGAATTCTTAGATGGAAGTAAATATAAGATTAACCTTTTTATTTTTGGTTTTCAGAAAATTTTATTCATTCAAAAGTGTTTTGCTTGAACTAAAGCCCAAAGATAATAGTTTAACCCTATTCTCTCCGCTAAAACCTTATTAAACCGTTATTTTGGTTTTCAAGATAAACATGAAAACTACTTTATATATTTATAAATTCCAGCTTTACTTCGTTAAAGTCCATATTTATTTATCATGATAAACGTAAATTAGATATACTAGAAGCTTTTGAAATTCACAAACATTTAAAAACTGTACCGTTTATGAATGAGCAAATTGATCTCTTAAATTCTCCTCTATTGGACATTTTGGAATAAGAAATCAAGTCATCTGCAGACGATTACCGAGATAAGTCACAAAGTTCTATTGCTATAACAACACTAACTGTTTTCTTTTTCATATAACCTTTGACAATGGCATGTAAACATGCCGAAATACGTATAAGGTTAAAATAAATAGATATTGTTAAAGTAATTAAGTATTTCATATACAGATACTCATTACTTTATATATGTTGGGAAACTTGAATTGAAATGGTATAAATTTAAAAGTTTTAGAAACCTTTTTAATACGAGGATAGGTGGAAAAGTTCGTAGGATGACGGATAGATGGAGCTGTTTCAGACAGTTTTTGTGGCGCGCTGGCAAGTTCACTCCTTCGGACCGTCAACTGTTAAATTTCAGATCGCTGAATTCATTAATTTCGTTTTGACAGCTGTTTAGTTAAGAGCGTGTCAGAGTTTTTGACAAGATGTGTTGAAACTCGTGCTGTCATCAAGTACTTCTTCTTGAAGGGATTATCAGCAACCGACATTCATAATGAAATGAAAGATGGTCTGAAGGACTCTGCTCTTTCATTTTCCACTGCTGATAAACGGGTTCGTGAGTTCAAATGTGGTCGTACAAGTGTTAAAGATGCACCCCGTAGTGGACGCCCAAAATCTGCTACGACACCAGAAATGGTTGAAAAAGTGCATGCTATGGTGTTAAAAGACCGTCGGTTGAAGACGTCTGAGATAGAGGAGGCTGAAAACATCTCCAAAGAACGGATAAGGTACATTTTAAATGAAGACTTGGCTATGAGGCAGCTGTCCGCGAGGTGGGTGCCGCGATTGCTCAGTGTTGATCAAGAATTGGGGCGGATAAAAAATTTTCGTGAGTGTTTGGAGCGTTTCCGAAACAACAAAGTGGATTTTATTCACCGTTTTGTCACCACAGATGAAACTTGGGTCCATCATTATACGCCGGAAGCAAAACAATAATCTAAACAGTGGCGGCACAGTGGTTCTCCTACTCCAAAGAAGGCAAAGCATTCTGGAGGAAAACCAATAGCTTCCATTTTTTGGATGCAAAACTTCTGATTAATTACATTCCAAAAGGCCAAACACGAGTGTTATTGCTATGGCATAAATACACGAATTAGGCTTCGATTTGCTGCCACATCCGCCTTACTCGCCAGACTTGGCACCGTCGGACTACCGTCTGTTTCCACGTCTGAAAAAATACCTAGCAGGTCAGAAATTTTCAACAGACGACGGTGTTAAAGCTACTGTGGATGCCTATTTTGAAGAACTTGGCAGTTCTGAATTTTATCAAGGCATAGAAGCTTTGGATCATCGCTGGTTCAAATGTATCGAGGTGGCAGAGGACTATGTTAAAAAATAAACGTAATTTCAAACCGCAGAAGTTTTCATTCCACAGATTTTTCAGCCCCTCCTCGTATCATCGCTATCATCCAGTTCAAGATTAGCTAGATTCTCATTTTCAAGAAAAAAATATGTCGATATTTTGGAACAGTATAGTGGTCCGCTAGATCAGCAGACTTGATACTTTATATTTAAAAATTATTATCGCAATTTTAAGAAATGGTTTTAATAAATTTAAAAAGAACGTTGAAAAGTGTACAAAGGATGGTAAAAATTACGTAGTAAAACATTTAGTTGTGGTCAATGCTGAATTATGTAATATTAAGTAAAATTGAACATTTTTTTTTCACCTGCTGTAGGATCACGTTAATTAAAAAATTAAAACAAATTGACAGTCATGCGTAAAATTTATATTTAGAAGTGTAACAATCTTGCTGTTTTTTTTATTTTCACTGTCCTTTCTAATCACCAAGTGATGGGTTCCAACTGATTACAATTTTTGACATTTTTAACATATTTTGTGAAAAGCTGCTACAACTATTACTGGCGTACTAAATGCTACAAAAACAGACCTTTTCCGGTGAACCTACGACAGTTCAGCAAGGGACTATTTGTCCCAAACAATTTACCGCAGAAGAATTTAGCGTTTGCAACAATTTATTTAAAACACACGCTTTCTCTACATTGAACTAGTTTAACAAGAGTTATTTTCATTATTACTTTTATTATATACTACTACGGTAGTTCAGTTTAATGACTATTTTATTATTTATCAAATAATATCAATTAATTAATAAATTATACAAGAAATATCTGTAATTATTTCTTTTTTCATCCTAATATGTAAAATAAATAAGTACGGCAGCGGTTGATTTAAAAAAAGTACACGCAGATACAGGTAATTAATTAATAAACAAAAGAGTACACTGTTAATACAATTTACTTTAAGAACACAAACACATACAAAACACTGATTATCAGAATGAAAAAAAAGCGAGGAACACAAACATATTTACTGTAAGAATGAACTGTAGGCAGTAACTACCGTCCACTGTAAACGCAACCTATAGCTGGGAGCAAAAATAACACTGAAAATTTGAATGCATTCCACTACAAAAGAGCCAAAACTGGAAGGGGCTGCAGGTAGACAATAAGATTTTCCTAAAGAAAATAAAGGAAGATTTAATTTTTTACCCGTGAAGAGGTGGGCCGCTATAAAGGTCCCTTGGACTCAGCACTGGAGTCCTAAGCCGAAAAAAGATGTTAAGGATAGGCTAGAGCAAGAAACTTTGAAAAAGGGAGGATTTCCGTAGATGGTACTGTCCCAGAATTCACCTTATGGCTCAGGAAAACCACGCTAAAACCTGAGCCAGGATAGTCGGTCGGGCCAGGGATCGAACCCGGCCGTTATAAGAGTCTTTCGGATTCCACACCGGAGTCCTAACCCCCTCTTCAGCCAAGAAGGAAAGCTGAAAAATGGTAAGAGCAAAGAATTTGTACAAAGGACGATTCCTATGGATAGTATTGTTCCAGTATTCACTGTATGGCCTCGGAAAACCACGAAAAATCTGAGCCAGGACAGCCGGCCGGACCGGGCGACCGAAGGGTGGGACGGCTACTTTTCGGCAGGCTTAGCTGATGCGTTGGTGCGTGTAGCAGGAGGGGTTGACTTTGCGCATACAGGTAGTTAGCCATTGTGGGATGGTAGCAACACTAGCAAACATAAACAGCCTCTGCGGAGTGCATTGGGACTAATAGCAGGGATAGCGTTGTTGTTACAGAATATTAATAAAGTAGCTTGTCTTATTTAAATGTTTGGGATTTGACAAAGTTCAACCAAGGACAGTGTTTGGCAAAGTCGTGTAATATTTGAAAATCCAAGTAAATTCTATTAAATTACAGGTTTAATTTCTATTTTCACCATATTTTTACTATAATAGATTTTGTTCTTGACGTGCAACAAATCAAATAAATGCCGTTTTGAAGGCAACACTAATGATTACTGTAAATAATTTATCCCACTACCATCAATGTAAGAACACCATACATCCATGGCTACAAGAGATATATAAGTGCTTCATAACATTTGTTTATTGGTTACACTTAGCTACGGAACTTGATAGTGAAATGTGTATTGCGTTATAAACTTGGGCGGAATGATTCATACAATTAAGATCGAAGTTCACTCAAAGTAAGTTGGCTTGATCCAATAATTGTAGGTAATAAATCAATATTTCCAGATATCTGCTCTCTTAAAATGTCAGCTACAATGCAATTTTCTAAACCTTATTTCAGTTAAATATGAATATCTTCGTGCACGGGTTCGACCACTGTTATTAAAGTTACTACGGTTGTCAAATTGTCGCTCTAGCGACGCAACGCACGAAACGTTACAAAATATCCGCACTGTCTCGCTTTTATACCTACTAGCTGTAACGTCTACAAATGTGTATTGCTTTTACCTACTTATTTTACCTGTTTAAAGACTATAAGCACATAAAATTCGAGGTTTAATCTAACTGACGATTATTGTATGCTGAAACTACGCTACGGTACTATTTTTTTGTATTGAAAATACTTGTTATAGTATTGTAGTCGTTTAGTTGTTAAAATTTTTTTGAGGTTCCTGTAGTTCTGAAATTTTTTGACATTTATTTTAATATTTAAAAAAAGACAAAATGTAATCGAAATTTGTTTCTTAAATGTATTTATTTTTTATGATGTTAGTAAGCATTTTCACAATTATTTTCTAAGTATTTTGTGATAAATTATGTTATAATGTTCCTTATTTTTGATCTTTATTTTCTAGTTTCTTTGTCTACATCAATTAATTTCATGCTATTATTTTTGGTTTCCTACTTTGACAACTGTTGAAATTTCCTAGATTTAAAAATCAGAAAACTAGTATACAAATAAATTACCAAAGAATGCTTAAATATCGCCGAACGTCATATCCAACAAAATGATACCAAAATGCGGCAACCTTGTAATACTTTACTAACCGCGGATCTTTGACCTACATCTCTTCCCGAAGTCGTGTTGGATACTGAGATGTCCCGGTTCCTGCTGCAAGCAAAAGTCTAGCACTATATAAGCCCGACAGCATGTGTGAGCCCCGTGGAGTCTGACATGGGAATGTCAGCTATCGGCAGATTATGCTGGAGTAATGCAGACAAAGCGTTGAAATCAAATCAACCTATTTTCATCTAAAACTGTAGCGGTTTAAATATGTGGGTTTCAGCAACTACTAAACCACTACTACCCACTACTAAAAGCTGAGACACGCGAAAGAGATCCGGAATTAAGATATATTTTTTCTGGCCACTGTCTATTTTGTGCGCAACATATATGGGGAGACCTAGAGCTTTTGATGAATTTTGAACCACCGGAAACTGTGACTTTTACCAATAAGTTACAGTTTCCAGAGAACTCTTGGGCCATTAAGCTAACATACCATTTTATACTATACTAACAAATATAATTTTCAACTAAAAGCAGTTAAACAGTATGCCTAAAAAAGCTCATTATCTTTGATTCTGGCGCATACTGGCAGAGAAATAGGTTATCTGATATGCAGATGCGATCCCAAAAATAAGTTTTTGGAAAATTCGAATAATAAAAATTTTCTCCAGATGTTGCGAAAATTTTACCGATCACTGTATAGTGTATATGTACATTGGCATTAACTTTAAAAGCACGATTGTCGAGGCGATGTTTTTTAAAATAAACTACATGAAAGCTGATGGACGAGACACTAAATAATAAAATTCAAAATCTCTTTAGAATGTCTGAAAATAGTTGACTTTTATATTCTAAAAAAACATAAAGGCAAGATATAAAATTATAAGCACTGATAATATAAGGGAATAGGTACATATGTAATATTTGCCGTGCAAAACCACAACTACGTAAAATACATACATGAATCACTATACATGTATACAGCTAAGGCACGCATGCCACTATTGTCACACCGAGATAAATTGATTTCCTGCTTTGTAATGAGATTAATGGATAATCTGAAATTAGAACCTGCCAGTCACCCTCCATGTATGCATCAAGAGAAGGATTATTACAGTTTCCAAACAAAACTTCGTAAAATTAAATAATTACAGTGCTTGGCTGAAGAAAAAACTATAATTTCAGTAATCATTCCTAAAATCAGTTTATATTAAAAACTACAGATTTATTATAAACAAGTTTCTGGAATTAATAAAACTCAATTAAATTTAATTTTCGCATTTTTGACAGTACTGTTATCAAAATCGTACAGTAATGGGCCACTTTACAGTAGTATAGCAACCATTACTGCATAGTAACGTGACTGTCATTAAAACACAATGTTTAAATTATTTACATGGTGTTATATTATAAATTTTAAAAACACAATTATCTAAATGGGAAAATGTTACATTGCCTGAACTTACTGGTTTGGTCCAATACGATTTCTGAACTACCTTCTTCGATTGCTTCTGGTTGTGCTTGACCAAATATCTTTTTTGACGTTTTCACTTTATTGACAATGCTATCAGATGTTGCTATACTACCTAATCTGCATACTATTTTCTTTTGACTTTTGAAATGACAAATGTCAAAATTAAAAGGGCTAGATAGGTTTTTATTAAAAATTTTCAAAATTAAATGAAAATGCGAAAAAATTGTAGACGCACCACGTCAGAAAAGTGATTTTACTTTTCTGTACTTAGTACGTAATATACTATTATTATAATCACTTGTTTGTATCATTTCTAATACTACAGCCAACTTTAGGCAAAAGCACCCTGTTACCAAGATACTTGTTATAGGTGTACTATATTTTATAAAACAACCTTTAGCAAAATTCAAAATTTTTTTAATTTAAAGTGAAGCCTTAAAAACATTTTCTATTAACTCCATTCCGCTTCTAATACTTTTTAAGAGAACACTGCAAAAGTCTTATTTAGTTGATGCCTTCTTTTAGTCAGTATTTGACAAAGCAATATAATAAACTTAAAGTTTATAATACCATAGTTACATTATAATGTTGAGCCAATTCAGAAGTAGAAATTTATAAAGGAAAGATGTCAGTCTGTAAAAGCTTCGCTACGTTTTCACTAACTTACTTCCTAAAGCTTACAGATATGACTGCACATTTGAATCCTGCGGTTTCATCGAAGTTTTGAGGTAAAAGAGCGGAACAACTGGTTTTTGGGATTTGTTGAATCTCGCAAAGATTTATACCAGTGGATTCCCTTCAAAACTGCCGAGAATTGTATATATTGACAACAATTTACTAAACTGAAATGTATTTACTAAATATTGCTTGTTAATATTAAATACTAGTTTTGATGGATAACATTGACTGTTTTTCTTGTTTTAGGTGAGTTGGAAACATCGCAACGACAATGATTGTAGAGTTGGTTCAGGTGAGTAGGGTATGCAAAATAAAGGTTTAATTTTATTTATAAATTCTAGCTTTACTTTGTTAAAGTCCATATTTAATGATTATCTGTATACAAAATACTTAATTACTTTAACAATATTTATTTATTTTAACCTTATACGTATTTCGGCATGTTTACAATTTACATGCCATTGTCAGGGGTTATATTAGAAAGTATACAGTTATTGTTGTATAGCAATAGAGCTTGGTGACTTTATCTCGGCAATCGTCTGCAGATGACTTGATTTCTTATTCCAAAATGTCCAATAGAGGAGAATTTAAGAGATCAATTTGCCTATTCATTAACGGTACAGTTTTTAAATGTTTGTGAATTTCAAAAGCTTCTAGTATATTTAATTTACGTTTATCATCACAAAAGTGTAAACATTTTACAGTGTCTTTAGATGCTATTGAATGACTGTGTTCTAGTAAGTGTTTAGAGTAATTGGATTTAGGTGGGTGTTTGTATTTGTAACAACGTACGTGTTCTTTATACCAAATATCAAAATTTCTAAATGTCTGGCCTATATAAACCGATTTACAATGGGAACAATTTAATTTGTAAATGCCTGATTTTAGCAAATCGTCTGATTTTGAGTGTTTAAGATGTTTCTAGTTGTTTTGGGAAGTCCAATTTCACCTCTTTTAGCTAATATATTTATGGAAAATGTAGAAGATCAAATATTCGAATCAAATCAATATAAGAAAGTTATTTTAGTTTTTTTAGTTATTACATTTTAGCATGTTTTAATAGTTCATTTGTTTTTATCAATGAGTTTTAAATTTTTATTAACAGCTTGCATCTAAACATAAAATTTACACTAGAAACTGAACAAAATAAGTCCATTAACTTTTTAGATTTAAACATAAAAATTAATTCAACTAATAAATTTGAGTACTCAGTTTATAGAAAACCTACACAAACAGACATTACAATACCTCACGATTCTCATAAAACACATAAATTAGCAGCATACAGGTCCCAGATACATAGGGCTTTGACGGTCCCTTTAGATAAAATTAATTATAATAGAGAAATTTTAATTATTAAACAAATTGCATATAGTAATGGTTATAATACTAAACTTATTGATACATTAATTTAAAAAAATGATTATAAATTAGCCATTCAAAAAATTTATCCGTATTAACTTCATTCGATACAATTAAATATGCCTTGATCCCATATTTGGGTGACAAATCAGAAAATATTGCTAAAATTATAAATAAAACAAATTAATATAAAGTAAGTTTTAAAACAACTAGAAACATCTTAAACACTTTGTTTAATGCAAAATCAAAAACAGACAATTTGCTAAAATCAGGCATTTACAAATTAGTTACTTCATGTTTACGCTAATAAACAACGATAAACAAATTAAATTGTTGGCATTGTAATTCAGTTCATATAGGCCAGACAATTGGAAATTTTGATATTACGTATAAAGAACACGTACGTTGTTACAAATACAAACACCCACAAAAATCCAATTACGCTAAACACTTACTAGAACACAATCATTCAATGACATTTAACAACACTATAAAATGATTACACTTTGTGATGATAAACGTAAATTAGATATAAAAGAAGCTTTTGAAATTCACAAACATTTTAAAAAGTGTATCGTTAATGAATGAGCAAATTGATCTCTTATATTCTACTCTATTGAACATTTTGTAATAAGAAATCAAGTCATCTGCAGACGATTACCGAGATCAAGTCACCAAGTTCTATTGCTAACAACACTAACTGTTTATTTTCTAATATAACCTCTGACAATGGCATGTAAACGTGCTGCCGAAATACGTATAAGGTTAAAATAAATAAATATTGTTAAAGTAATTTTTATACAGATAATAATCATTAAAAGTTTAATGCTTTGTACGAATTTTCGCTAGAACCCTGATAAGTAAAAAAATAATTCCTCCTTTGTCTTAAAAATTAGGGCTTTTCTTAATTAAAAACAAAGTGTATTCGAAAATGCATTTATTAAAAAATAAATAGTAAGCTTCGTTACGCAACATTATAAATTTATAAGACAACCTTCTTGCATTCGGTAAAGTTTTGGGAGAATTATGTAAATTAAATAGGCGTCTACCAAAAATTGCAATACATTTTTTTACTTATTCCTAAATGTAAATTTCAAAGGTGATATTTGCGCCGTCTATAATTATTTATCCAGCAGGCATCGTTTTATGAAATTCAATTAATCGGTTAATGCATGTCCGACGCACACACCCTTTTCGTGCCAAAAATTTTTGGCTGTCACTTTTGAAAGCCACACATAGCGCTGACAGGCAATGATTAATTTTTTACTAATTTTATACCCATGCAGCAAACTGTATTTAAATTTATTACTGGTATTTATTTAATCTCTTGGGAGCGTAAAATATAAAATGCCAAACATATTTGTCTTCGTATCAGGAAAAATTAACTTCTCCCCGAAATATTTTCAATGTAAGATATCGCTTCGACCTACCCTTAAAAGTTAAATAAATTCCATTCGAAAATAACTAACTACTGGGAATCACGATACTACATATTTTATCTTTTTCGAGCGTACCCTTTCCAGCTAAAGAAATCTGGTTTAAAAATTAATGCCTTCCTACGTTGATTAGATGGCTGTAGTATATCACAAAGATAAAAGTGCAGTAAGAAAAAAAATTGCAGGCTGGGGAATTAAACTACATAAGATAACCATCAAATTTATTGGTTCTATACTTTAGGAATTCTGTGCTTTTAGAAAATTAGTAGGTATAAACCAAATTTAATACATTTAAGTAAGTAACGTGCATGTGTGCGTGCTGATATAAAACATGGGGTCGATTGTGTTGTTATTGAGGTTATTTACTTTGGTCAATGCCGTTGGTTATTGACGTAATATACCCG
The DNA here is from genome assembly GCA_958336395.1 of Ctenicera cuprea. Classification (NCBI taxonomy): domain Eukaryota; kingdom Metazoa; phylum Arthropoda; class Insecta; order Coleoptera; family Elateridae; genus Ctenicera; species Ctenicera cuprea. The sequence goes on along the minus strand of OY284487.1, from coordinate 37,669,645 downwards.
CATCTGTAAAAGTATTGACGAGTTTTGCAAATATTATACGTGTACTGTATTACGCAATTATGGATATCACATTTGACATTATCAAGAAATACTAGCATTTACTTTATTTTCTTTCTTTTTGGTAAATACAGAACATATCTCAGAAGATAGAAAGTAGATAATGACAAAAACAACCAAAATGACAGAAAAAATTACAAAATTTTATTTAAACACAAAATACTAAACACTGCCATTCCAAGTAAACTTAAACAATAAAAAGCTGAACTGTGCACTACGACTGGACTTACCCATACTAGATATTATTACTTACCGTGTTTGCAAAAGTGTAAATTTTATAATTATAACGTTGTACATTTCACCGACTGTTACATTTCTAAGAAAGCACGCTATAAAGGCAACCCTCCATTCCATGCATCCAAATACATAGAAAGCGCCACAGTGAAATTATAGCTTTCAGTAAAAAATGAAATTGTAGCCAATCTTCCGTTCCAACAGCCTATAAGGTTTAAAAAAATCGTGTGCGCAGTTTTTGATTAATATTTCTTGAAGTTAGACGACTACTTTTTGAGTAAGTGGGCGCTATATCTAGGCAACCCTACGATGTCGCATACCGCATAAGAATAGTGAGAACGGCACCACCAGCCCTACAGCTAATTAGATGCGCTTCGGATTTCGAACTTAAAGTCGATATAAATGGTTTATTTAAAGAGTTATCAAAAACATGCAAAGAATGAAAAATATGTTTTTTAACTAGAGCTAATTGATAGGCGTAGTTAAAATCACGCAAATGCAGGAAAAAGCGTTGTTGGTATTAAAAATTATCGTTTTTTTTAATAATTAAAAATTCTTGCTGATCCTAATAAAGTACTTTAAATAGTCTATGGAACTGATAGAAGAATATAACGATTGGCGTTTGCGTTTTTGAATAAATAATTAATCAATTTCAAATTTTTCAAACATTTCTGGAAGGCGTCAGAGTAAAATTTGAGAAATTAGTAACAAATAAATTTGTAGTTCACTGCAAGCTCTATCGGCTCAGAAAGATTAAAAAAAACGTGTAGGCAGTTTTCGAAATAGATTTTTTTGAAAATTTTCAAAATTTTGAAGTAGCGCCATTGCGATTGTTTTCGGATTTTCTAAATTAATTTTGCTTCATAGTATACTACCCACAAAGGGCTCTCAAACAAGTTGTAACTGATCCCGGGCAGACAAATACTTTGTGAGTAAATGGGGGTTAATGTCGAGATTTTCAAAAAGTTGTAGCGGGCGTCATTTTTAAGCTAGAGACTTTGGCAGAAAAGTTTTCGATTTGCCTTAAGTTCTTCTCTCAGATTCCGTCCTTACATTTCCAAAATTTGATTTACGAAAAAACGCTACAAAAAAAACATATCTCTTTTCCGTTTCCGGTTTCAATTTTTTTTGAAAAGCTTAACGAAAACTAAAATTCGATATACTTCTTGATTTAAAATTTCATCAAAATCGGTCCACTACTTTCGCCTTTAGAGACGTCACCCACCCACATACACACCCGCAGACAGACATTTTTAAAAACAACTTTTTTGGGTCCTTTGACCTCCAAAACGTGTATATCCGTTAAAATCTAAATTTCGAAAATTTTCATGAAATCAATACCGAAGGTATGGGAAATTAAAAATGAGTTAGTTTTTATTATGATACGAAAATACGAGTACTCTATGAGGAACTGAAAAATTTCAACTTTCGAATTTTATTTTCCATTAGTGATGTTACGAGTGTCCTCGAAGTTGTTTTAAGATTATCCAACTTTTGTTGTATAATTATGATAGTTCTGCTTGTAGGACTTTGAAACGTTATTTATTGAAAAATTCTAGAATTGCGGATTTCAGCTATATGTCACACAATAAAGTTTGATGTAAATAATTGTTTAAAGTCGTTAGTAAAATATTTGTTTTTTAAAAACTGAATAAAACTTTTTTCCTGTTCTTTTTTTGAACAAATTATATCTTCCAATTTTCCTGAAAATTTTTTGGTTAAGATGAATAGTACCATATATATTTAAAAAAAAAAGCATACATTTCGTCTGGACTTTTCCAGACCTTAGATATTGTTACTTATCGTACGTGTAAAAATATATCTGTATAACGTTGTACCGTCCAAAGATTGTTAACGTCGGCATCGGACGTGCCGCTCTCATCCCCACAACGTGAGCGCCCTAGTAAATCGCGAACAATACAGAGAGTTGTGTGGGAAATTATCTGTTTGATTTAAATTAACACCAAAAGTTTTCTGGTGTTTTTGGAAGAAAAAACACTTAATTTGATAGTTTTTCTTGGTATTAAAGAAAACCAGAGACGATACAGCAAATTAATCAGCCAAAAATTGGGAAGAAGGGGGAGAATTAGTTCCTCTAAATATTGCTAGCCCTAAAAATTAAGATGTAAATCTTATTCTATCATCTATTTACCATCACTCATAAGCAGCTTAAACAGAAATGTTTTATGGTCTGCTGTGCATTAAATAGAGGTGTAGAATACTGAATTTCAAAAATTCATATACAGCGTTGCAGAGAAATTAGCGGATGAGACACCGACCAAATTATAGCTTATGTATATCTCTATGAACTTACAAAATTTAAAAAGAAATTGTGTGGACCGTTTGTGAGCAATATCATTTTGGAAAATATCAAAATTTTGAATAATTTTTTACTTTACAGTTTTCACTTGTACACACATTCGTTTTATATAGTAATACAGTGTTCCTTTAGATAAGATAAGATAAGATAAGATAAGATTTATTACTCTATCGATTTGTACATAGAAAGTCAAATGAATACACATACATAAAAGACAACTAATCATAAAATTCCTTGATATATTAATTATAAAGGTATTCATGAATATCGTAATAACATTTGGATAGCAAGAAATCTTTGAGTTTAGTTTTAAATTGGTTGGTATTATATTCTAATTTAATTTCGTCCGGAAGTTTATTATGCAGCCGAATACACATGCATCTAGAACTATTACTGTATAATTGGATACGTTGCGTAGGCACTTGCAACTTATTTCTATTTCTAGTGTCATGCGAGTGTATTTCATGATATTTAACAAACTCGTTAGAATTTTGCTTTACATAAAGACAAGAACAGTATATAAATAAACAGGGTAGAGCTAATATCTTAAATTTTTCAAACAGCGGTTTACAATGTGCATCAAACTTAACATTAGCTAACAATCGTATGGCACGTTTTTGAATTAAAAATATTTCTTTTGCCTGTGGCGCAGAACCCCAAAACATAAGACCGTAAAACATATTTGCTTGAAAAAAACCATGATACGTATTTCTAAGTACATCAATAGAAACCTGATGGCGTAGTCTTCCTAGAAGGTAGCACACACTTGAAAGTTTTTTCCTAAGAATGTTAATATGCTGTGTCCAGCTTAAATTATTTTCAATATTAAGTCCTAGAAACTTAACATTATTTATCAGCTTCAAGCTAACAGATCCGCATCTGATTAATGGCCTCGAATCTTCGAATATATGATTATTTTTTGTTTTAAAGCACATAAGTGAGGTCTTTGATTCATTTAACGTTAAGCTATTTACTTTACACCAATTATTAATTTCATGATTAGCAGAGTTACACAAACGCACTGCATTTACTGGGTTGTTTTTGGATATAAAACAGGTACAATCATCGGCAAATAGGGTAAGAACACAGTCACTACCGACACATTTTGGGAGATCATTAATATACAGTAAAAAGAGGACGGGCCCCAAGGTAGAACCTTGTGGTACTCCATACTTTATTATTTTTTCTTTAGATTTAGCTGATGTAGAGTTAGTAGTCGGAATTCTCACAACTTGAGTACGGCCATGTAGATATGATTCAATCCAGTTGAGAGGAATCCCTCTGATTCCATAGTTACGTAGCTTATGTAAAAGGGTGGAGTGGTTCACGCAATCAAAGGCCTTTGTCATGTCGTAAAAAATCCCGAATGTGCATTCTTCATTGTCCAGGGCTTTGTAGACATTATCCAAAAAACTAAATATCGCTGTGTTGGTATTACGTCCACTTCGAAAACCATTCTGTCGCATGGTAATAATGTTATTATTTTTTAGATGAACTAACAGCCTTTTCATGTAAATTTTCTCAAAAATTTTCGAAAAGACGGATTGAATAGCTATAGGTCTGAAGTTATTGGGTTCATTTACGCTACCTCTATTCTTATATATAGGCAATACTGCAGACATTTTTAAATTATCAGGGAACTTTCCATTCTGCAATGAGACATTAATTATGTGTGTTAAAGGACTTAATATTTGATTGGCACATTCTTTCAGTAAGTAATAGGGTACATCATCTGAACCAGCACACTTACTGTTGCCTAACTTTTTGATAATCTCACAAATATCATCTGCGCACGTAGGGAAGAGATACATAGAGTTTGCAACTGCATCTTCGTTCATTGGATGGTTTACATTTTGTGTTTTGATATCGACAATGTTATCAATTTCGGCAATAAAATAGTCGTTAAAAAACTCAGCTATTTCAGACGGGGTAGTGAGTTGAATACCATTTGGTTGGTTTATTCGATATTCGCCACTTTTCTTATGCTGAACTGATTGATCCTTGACAATGTTCCATGCGGCTTTACTTCTATTATCCGCGGACAATATTAGTACTATTGTAATACCAAATTCCATCTTGATCCGCCAACTTGGTTTTGAGTAATAATGAAAAAGGCGTTAAAATCAAAATTTTCAAAAAATCGCAGCAACAGATTTTGAAGTTAGAGAGTTTGGAAGAGTTTGTTTTCAGATTAAAAACATATGCTTAACGAAACAAATGCCACCAAAAAACTTCCGTTTACGGTTCCAGGTTTTCCCGAAGGTTTAATATTTCCATCAAAATTTGAAAATCTAAAACTTTCATTAAATTAATACTTCCCTATATTGAAAGTATAGGAAAGGAAATACATGGTTGCAAGGAAGAAATATTTTAACTCACTGGTTGTTTTGATTGAAACACAAAAAATACATGGGGTACTCGGGGTCAATGCACCACGCCTTATTTATTTATTTTTTTAAATAATAAATAAGCTAAGTAAGTAGGTAGTGTAGCGGAACGCGGTTTTGTTTACTATTTAGCGTAATTCTTCGTTTGTTATCGTAGCGCGCGCTCCCAATATTTGGGGGAAAGTTGGTTTCAAGAACTCTTCCGACTTGCAGCTGCTTGCCGCTACTTATACATATGATTGTTTATTTTGTCTGCATTGTCGCCGGAGTTTGTAATCTAATGGTGCAATATCTGTTTGTCCCATTATTGTTTTAACTTGTACATATCTTAAGACATATCCTGCATTTCAGTAATATTGTATGACATCTTGTAACACCTTTCTAAGTGCGTATTGTAAGTCTACGTGTTGGCGAGTGTTTATTCTCAGAATTCCACTGCCCGGCTCAATATGCGCCCAATATTTTAATTAAGTAGTAAGGCACAAATAGCAGTAAGCCGTGAGTATGTATGTGAACATATTCTTTGCATGCACGCTGTTATTATTCATGCAAATGTTCCCTAGTGTGAATATATATACAGAGTGCCCATTTTAAAACTGTGAGCCTAATTTTTGTTTAAATAGGCAACACACAATACAAGTCACTGCCGACTATTATTTTAAAACAAAATATTTCTATAATTAAGACCAGAGCAATCATGTTTGCATTAACTTGACAGTTTACTAATCAAATTCGTTAAGCCACATTACTTGAACGGTGCAAAACAAAGATTATCGATCACTAATTTTTGGTGCAAAATGTATTCCAACGCTGACAAACTGGACATGCTTCTAATTCTGGGTGAATGTCGAAAAAATGCGAGTGCTGCCAGTACTTTGTATGGGCAACGCTTTCCAGGTAGACGAATTCCAACAGACAAAACATTTAGAATGCTTCTTCTGAATTTACAAGAGTATGGGCAATTTTCAAAACCAAAAGTAAGGGCACGGCAAGTTACGGTTGAACACAACGAAGTAGCTGCAATTGAAATGGTTACGGATAATCCCCATACAAGCAAAAAACAATTGCAAATGCCTTAAACATTACCAAAGGTTCTGTTTTCAATATTCTTAAGGCGAACAAATTTTACGCCTACCATGTTTACACCATACACCATTTTGAAGATAGGGATTATGAGCATCGTGTTCAGTATTGTCAATTTCTTAGACGGCAATTAAACGGCAACGCGGAATTTTTAAGTATGGTATTATTCTATGATGAAGCGAGGTTTTCAAACAACGGCATGGTTAATCGACATAACTGCCACTATTACGCCCCAGACAATCCGCGCTGGATCAGGATAACTCATTTTCAGAGATTTTTTTCTCTTCATGGGTGGTGCGGTATTATTGGCGATTTTGTAATAGGTCTTTAATTTTTCTTTAATGGCAATTTAGATAGTGAAATGTATTTAAATTTCTTAATTAATGAACTACCGGCTCTCCTCCAAACATTTCCTCAAAACGTACGGAATAGCATGTGGTATTTAAATGATGGTGCACCGCCGCATTTTCATAGGGATGTGAGAAATTATCTTCACCAACGTTTTGAGGGACGCGTAATTGGACGAGGTGCATTGCATCCTTGGCCTGCCCGTAGTTCCGATTTGACTCCGCTAGACTTCTTTTTGTGGGGAAAAGTAAAAAATGATGTCTATGAAGTGCCCATTCGAAATGAAGAACATCTACGCGAAAGGATAATTCAATGTTGTCGCTCTATCACACCGGAAATGTTAGCTCGTGTTAGAGGTTCGATGCGTAGAAGAATTATGCTCTGCGAAAACGAAGGGAGAAGGCAATTTGAACACCTGCTTTGTTAGTTTTTGTACTATGTTCCTATTAAATTATTATAGTTATTGTTGTCAAATATTAAATTTGAGTTATTAAAGTAACCTTAAATTTGTGCTTAATCATTAGTAGATACATGTACTGTAAAACAAGTCTGATCTCAATTTAAAAAAAATGGTAGAAATGCATAGTTATCTGGGGGTTGCATTGTGTGTTGCCTATTTAAAAAAATTTAGGCTCGGAGTTTTAAAATGGGCACTCTGTATACATATCTGATAAAATTTATAGGAATTTTTGTCAGGCTCCACATCATATTTGTACAATTTCTAATGTGCATTATTCAGTAAAAAAGGGATTGCGTAAAATGCAAACGCGTTAAATTGCAATACGTGTCTGTTATTCGGTAAATCCAATTGACGACGCGTCTGCGTTTTACGAATATACAACCGGCCACCACGAAAACCAGCTTGCAAATGACGGCCGCTAACACTTCGCTTTCCTGCCTACGGTTTACACAATTTTTTTGCCACGCAAAATGTACTGGTTTGCTTCTCTTCACTGCATACGACTTTGCGCCTTATATAATTGCCGAGTGAAAATGCAATCTCTAGTAGCGGGGGCCCGGCGACAGTAAAAGGTGAGACAAGTGGAAGAGACCCGGATTTAATATAGATTACAACAGCACTTTAAACTGTTTGAAATTTTGTGTCGGGGCAGGTTTTGGTTCAATAACAATAAACCCAACAGTTTTTTTGATATAGTTTGACATGAAGCAATAAATTGTCTTATAATAGTTTGTAACTTGAGACGTTGTCAGAATTGCTAAACTTCAGACCTTCTCAATCAAGAAGTCATACCGTGTATAACACAATTAGACTCGACACAAATGCAATTAACATAATCTAGCATAAATCTAAACTACAAATTGATATCTCCAAGTGTTTGATCCCTAAGCGTGGAATGACGAGAATCACGAATTGCTAAACGAAGCAATATAGAACACAGATAGACACCATTATAGTACTTGTAAATTACTAAAAGAGCAATTAGAGGAAAAGTGAACGAACCGTCTGACATTTCATTTCGCAATTCCAGTTTAGTTTACTTACAAAAATGTCAACTTTTATGTTTGTAATAGAAAAAGAAGACCAAAACATGATTAAGATTTAATCAACCGAGTACGAGATTCGGGATGAATGAAATCTCTTTCAATATAATCTTTAAGCATTTTTCGACGGGGAAATTTTGAAATCTGATTAATTTATTAATTTTTTCAACAATCTCTCATAAAAGTCGAATAAATATGTAACTTCGACAACCTTCTATGCTTCTCTTTACACAAATGTAACGTATGAAAAAAAAGTTATAAGATGTGAATTTCGATATAAAAAAACATGTTGTCTCTTAACTTAACTTCTTTTAACCGAACCCACAAACTTAGAAAAAAGGCAGACTAATTATACCTGCTGAATACTTATATACCGAGTGGTGACTTGGAAAACCCATTAAAACCCATATGGTGTGTTTCTCATGGCACCACCCGGTATATGTGTATCGAGAACTTGGCCATCTTTCAAGTCTCGTGCTCCTCTCACAGAACATGTTTCCCTTTAAAACACACAAAATGATTTGTATCCTTACTACTTGTCAGATCATAATTCCCTAACTTTTTACATGCTCATACACGTATAAGAGGTGCAAGACAATCAATGCATAACAATAGTTAAATATCTCAGATTAGATCATATAAACTATTAACTGCGCAATGTGGCTGCATAAAAACTAAGTAAATATGTTTGACAATAGAACGTTTTTGAAACTATTCCTTAAATCAACCGCTAGATGTCAACAGGGCAAAGTCGGTGTTAATTGTTACGTAGCAATAGATAATATTTACAGATATATCTATTTTTAAACGTTATCATGAAAATATAACTCATATGTCACGTGGCGCTATTTAAACCAATCACATGCATAAACATATACATTTAAACACAGCGGTAATAAGAAACAAAAAATGTATTGCCTTATTTACGTATGCTGCGTTGGTAACCACCTTACGATCGTAGCAACTACCATGAAATGACACTTAGTAAAATAATTTTGGTTAGACATAATGTTTTATTCATTATATTCTCTTACTAAATACAACTCGTGTTGTGATTAATTATTATCGACGATTTATTCTCGTTAAAACCGAAACAGCACATCTCACTCGTGCATTTGCACTCGTTGATTCTGCAGCTCGGTTTCAACTCAAAAATATCGATAATAATCATATCACTTTTAATATTATGGATGAAGATATGTCATATTAAAAGTAAAATGTAGTAATAACAATTACCCCAGCACACAATGCACTGACAGACATCGTTGGCAGAACCGGCGAAATGTCAAGTCACGTGATGCATTAGTTCCAATAATGACACGCGACGTTATTGTAGATGGCGCCCCAAGTGACGCGCGTCTAGCCGACCTTCATATACATTATAAATTAAAATAATTATTATTAAAAAATCGACGTAGAATAAAAATATAAAAATATTTCATGTTCCATCTGTGGATAGAGACCTTTCATTAAAAAAAAATGGTCCAAATTGGTGAAGCGGTAGCCGCTGGAGGAACCGGAGAAAAAAACCCTTTGTGCTTTTATATATGTATATGGATTTTTCTAATGTTTAAAATAATGAATACAAAAAATGATATCTAAACATATAATAATTCGATAGATGGCAGTACCATAAAGCTTGCATTTTGTGTGTCACCGCGTTTGGCCAGTAACGTAGTAAGTACCATTTAAAAAAAAGCTCTCATTAGACATATCGACTATTGTTTGTGTATCTACAAATTTTTCTTAACAGTCTGCTCAACAGCTAAACAGGGGATTTTTTTAGGACTTAATAGAAGAAACAGATACTAAACGCAACTCATAAGATGAATACATTTTTTTAGGACAGGGAACTGCGTCGATAACTATTCGTTTATCATTTTTGCTTTACTACACTTCGTTCGTTCCGCTATATCTCTGGAACCCCTTCACCGATTTTTATCAAATTTGCTACGAATTTTTAAAAATGTTGGCTTTAATGCCTGATTACTCAAAAAATATTCAATAAAAAAAGTATCCTATGACTTAATAGCGCTTAATGAGTATAATCATGTAAGGAAAAAATATTTTTTAAATATGAAAATACTAAAACTGAGGTTCTCAATCTTTGTAAATTAAAAAAAATTATTCCTCAAAAACTATCCAAACCATAATTGTTCTTAAACTCTGTGAGCGGGGAGCTTGAAGTGAACTACAAATTTGTTTTCCAGCAATTATTGAAAAATTTAAAATGGATTAATGATTTATCAATAATGCAAACGCCAACCGTTATAAACGTGCCACACTTCAATAGACGTGTGAAGCTTAAGCTTTGAAGCTTAAGATAAAAAATAATTTTAAACCCGTTTTCCGTTCGAAATTTACGCGATTGTAACTACGCCTATCAATTAGCTCTGGAAAAAAAACATATTTTAAATTCTTTGCATATATTCGAGAACTCTTCAAATAAAGTGTTTATAACCATTTTTGGTTCGAAGCAGGGAGCGCAATACCTAGCTACCGCCTTACGTAAGTAGGTAATCCCCAGTGCCGTGCCAACGTCTTGGAGTTAAGGCGCTCGAGTGGTTCCCGTTAAAGACCTCTTGTACCCGCAGTGGATGTAAATTTCAATCACTTATGGTGCAAGAATATTTAAAATGCAAACAGTATAGGAAAGTACCAGGGACGTTTTCGCCTATTTTATTTATGTTTGTGACAAAATTATCGACAGTTTCACTGCTGAATTATGTTGTCATGTGGTCTTATTTAAAATAAGATAGATTGGAGATATTGTTTTCACACCATAAATTATTGTAGTGTTTATTATAAAACACATTAAATCTTAATTCCAAATTCCAGCTTATAAAGTCACTCGGGGAAGATCTTTCACGCCGTTTTGAAAACGCAAAATTGTTCATAATCTGCAACTTTAAACGGCATAAATTTGTGCAATATCAATTATTACTATATTGTAATATTAATTATAATATTAAACTCATGTAACTTTTCAAAACATTTTAGAAATTAATTGCAAACCAACCCTATAATTTTGGCACTTCCTGTTTTTTTACCTTCTTTTCTTTTGGTAAAACCTGTCTTAAATTCATCTGTTATAGAAAATATTTACAGAACTTGAATTAATCACGTTCTTTCCCTGTACCGCACTGACTAAACACGTTTTTCCCTGTATACGAAAAACAAACTTCCAGGCGTTTTTGCCTGGTTTGCAAACAGTACATGATATGAAGAACAAGGTGGGATGGGTAACCCTATTTCGCACAAAAACAATGACTGCACGTTTAGTAGCACGAGTAGATTATTAATGCACACATAGTAAAATTTTGAAATCAAAAGCACTGCTATAATTTTATTTTTCAAAACTAAAATTCAGTATTGTAAGACCAGGAAAATTTATTGCGTAAAGTAATTGATGAATACGTCTAAAGATGATACATTTTAGATATTGAAAATGTAAAAAATGTAACGCTTCTAAAGGCGAAAGTACTAGACCGATTTTAATGATATTTTAAATTAACAGGTATACCGAAAACTGTAGTTCTAGTTAGGCTTTTCAAAAAAATCGGAATTTAGACATGTTTTTTGTTAGCGTTTTCTTTACAAAACTGAATTTTGGAAATTTGAGCACGGTATCTGAGAGAATAACTTAAGGCGAAAACCTTTTTACCAAACTCTCTAGCTTCAAATGGCGGCCGCTACAACTTTTTGAAAATCTCGACTTTAACGCCCATTTACTCAAAAAATAGTCTGACCGGGATCAGCTACAACTTGTTTAAAAGCCCTTTGTGGGTAGTATACAATGAAGTAAAATTAATTTTAAAAATTCAAAAACGATCGCAATGTACGGCTTCAAAATTTTGAAAATTTTCAAAAAAATATTTGTAAGAAACTGCCAGCACGATTTTTTTCAACTTTCTAAGCCAATAGAGCTTCTAGTGAACACCAAATTTGGTTTCACTAATCTCCCAAATTTTATTCAGTCGCTTTCCAGGAATATTTGAAAAATTTGAAATTGATTAATTATTTATTCAAAAACGCAAACGTCGATCGTTATAAACTTTCATCAGTTCGATAGACTATTTAAAGTACTTTATTAGGATCAGCAAGAATTTTAAACTATTTTAGAAATTAAGTAGAAAAAACGATACTTTTCAATATCAACAACGCGTTTTTCGGCAGTTACGTGATTTTAACTGCGCCTATCAATTAGTTCTAGTAAACAAGTATTTTTGGTTACTTTTCAGAACTCTTTAAATAAACCATTCATATTGATCTTCAGTCCGATATCGCCTGTAGAGCGTGCGGTTCCGTTCTTACTATTCTTTTACGGTATGCGACATCGTAAGGTTGCCTCTATAAATTGTTTTCTTCGAAATCTAACATACGTTGAAATGATATGACGAGAAGAGCTTAAGACTAAACGAAAACGTTTTTACTGAGCTTCGAAATATCGACAGCTACAACTTTTTGAAAATATCGAATATAACGGCTATTTACTGAAAAAGTAGTCGTCTGACCGGCATTAGCTACAACTTGTTTGAGAGCCCATTGTAGGTAGTATACGATGAAACGAAATTAATTTTAAAAAAAGAAAAACAAAAATTTTCAAAAAAATATAATTCAAAAACTGCCCACACGTTTATTTGTAAACTTTGTAGGCTGTTAGAACGCAAGATTAACTACAATTTTTAATTAAAAATGACAAACGACAATAAAAATGACATTGATTAAATGATAAACATGAAATTTGTTTTTACATATCAACCGCATAACATGGCAACATGATGGTTACTTTGAAAGATTCGTAAAAAAAAATTGTAGTTCAATGCAAGTTGTATCGGTTAAAAAAGTTAAAAAAATACGTGCAGTTTTTGAAAAATATGTTTTTGAAAATTTTCAAAATTTTGAAGCACCGCTATTGCGATCGTTTTTGGATTATTAAAATTAATTTTATTTCATCGTATACTACCCACAAAGGGCTCTCAAATAAGTGGTAGTTGATTCCAACCAGACAATTACTTTTTGAGTAAATGGGCGTTAAAGTCAAGATTTTCAAAAAGTTGTGGCGGCCATTTTAAAGCTAGAGAATTCGTTAAACATGTTTTTGATTTACCTTAAGTTCTTCTTTTACATGCCGTGCTCAAACGTCACCAAAAAGACATTTGAAATTTCATTAAAATCGGTACTTTCGCTTGTAGAAGCGTCACCCACCCACCCATCTACACACCCACAGACAGAAATTTTTTAGAAACAACTCTTTTGGGTTCCTTGAGCCCCAAAACGTTTATTATCCTTAAAATCTAGAATTCGAAAATTTTTATGAAATTAATACTTCCTTATACCGAAGGTATCAGAAAGTAAAAAGTTGCATGTGACTATAGCTATGTACGTTGACTCTGATCCCAAAATGGCGTCGCACGACTTTCTATTTTTATTTCATTCCCATGATATGACAACTTTCCCATATCTTTCCAATCTGAGGTAAAAACCGTAATTTTAAGGCTTCCACATCATTTACAAGTGGGTATTTTTCTGAAAATATCCTGCTTATTAAGTACTATAAGTGTGCCAAATTTAGTTTCTATCTGAATTAGAAAGAAGTTTTTTCCTCTACTAATACGAAAATATAATTACTATACCACACTACTCTACCACTTTCTTTAAGCGATAATTTTCAAATAATGTTTTTACGTTTTGAAATAATCGCCAAGGAACTGTACCGTATACCACATTTAAAAAATCTTATAGAGATAGATTTTCAAATGAACAACAATTAACACGCAATATATTATAACTATTTTAATCGTTAGGTATAGCATTGATGTTATTTTTAACTGCCATTTTGTTTAATGATAGGGCCAAATAGAAGAGCAGGCAACTAGCTTACGCCAGCTCTTTGAATTTGGCCGAAGTCAACCACAGTTCATTGAGCGGCCGTAGCTCAGTGTTAGCGCGCGGGCTAACAATGCAGCGGGTCCGGGTTCGATCCCCGGCCCGGTCGTTCTCCCTCGCAAGGCAACGAAAAACCAACGAGGTAGATTTTTCCCAGAAAACCCTCCCTGGATCAGAAGTGCATGCACGTCCTGTGGTTCGGAGCCCACGTTAAACTGTAGGTCCCCTATGTCTGTCTGTGCAAAATATCTATCGCCGGGCACCAAACATAGACATAGGAGAGAGGTAGCCAACGCCCTGAGTAGGGCATGCCACTATAAGAAGAACCACAGTTCGTTTACTCTAATTCTAAAATATTAAATACATAAACAGCATATGTAGAAATTGTTAATGTTTGTATGTAATCTATACTGGGGTTAATAAATAAATATTATTATTATCAGTAGCGGTTTCTTCATTGAATCAAATGGTCATTGTCCTCCCAATGAAATAAGAAAATATAAATAATTACTTTTTGTTTGAGTACATAACATACATATACACCATAACATTTAAAAAATACTTTATAATTAACTTTTGTATGAGATTTCTATGCGAGAACGTTTATTAAAGAGCTGCCGCAGGATCCGAAAACGTTTAAATGTTTGAGTATTTCGCGCGCATTAAACGAATCTATGCGATGGTTATTTGGCTGTCAGTCCCCAATTCAGCTATACGCCACCAAATAAAGTCGGCGGCTTAAAAGGCCTTTAATTGAATAAGAGTGAAACAGAAAGCTCATTGCGATAAAATTCATATTACACAATCTAAAAGAGGATAGAAGTATTTGAGTATTAAAGACTTCAGGGTCACGCACCCACAACTTCCGAGAATTATGCTGCGAGCTGTCCGTGATAAGCGCATGCCAATAGCCGCCTAATTTGCGGGATTCGCAAGTACACGACGTAGTAGGATGAAAACAGTTGTTGGTTGTGTAATCATAATTTAGTGGTGTTGTAAGATGTCCGTGCAAAATAATTTTGGATTGTGAATGCCGTTAAAAAATGCTTTCACTTGTTTCCACTGTCTGCTATTTTGTGATAATTCGTTATGTGATATTGGCTGTAAACATTTAAAAACTAAAATTCAAACACATTTTTATCGGTAAACCAAATGAAAAATTATGTGCATTTTGACACACTGGCAATGTGGGTATCAATTTACAATAATTTTATTAGAGAGTGCTTATCGAAAGTCTATTAAAGACTTCAATGAAAATGTTGGTAAAAATAGATCATTTTGTCAACGTAAAGGATGGGTTTGAAATATAAGGCTACCTAAAACTTGGGTAAGAACAAATTTTTTCCGAAAAAAATAGTTTAAAATGCCTCCCAGTACACCACACCACGAGCCGCCACTGATTATTATCATAAATAACTAAATCAACTTTAAAGTCATTCATTTTAAACAACTGTTTCCGGCTTTCGGTAAAGTACCGCAGACTCTAAACCGATTCTGAAACTTCAAGCGAATAAGTATTCGCTCAACTTCTGAACAAACTGATGTCAAATCACAGGTGCGTGTAACCATGCACTAAGTTCACAGAAGTGCATGTTGAAGACCACATGCTTGTAACATTTCTTGTTTTCTTCGGCCAAAACTGCAGAAAGTAACATGCAATCTCGTAGCAAGTCATTCTTATACCCTGCTATGTTAATTTTGTAAGCATTGTGAAAGGAAGAATGAAACTGATAAGAATTAAGACATTAAGGTTTTTTCAGCATTCAAGGAGAACAGATGAGAAAGGTTTCTGAATAGAAAGAAATCCTGAGTAAGCACCGGGACACCACTTAAGAAAAAGTCGAGAGAGTAAGAGTTCAATCTTAGAGTAGTTCTGACTGACGTAGTATAGAATTTTAAGAAATTAAATAGGTACAAGATTAAGAAAGTAAAATTATTTTAAATGAAATTATTTTGTTAGAAAATAAAATAAGAACAACAGGATATTTTAATATTTTAAGTCGGTTTACATTCGCCAATATTGGCTGCGGGGTGAAAAATACGGAATACTCGCAGTAATAAAAAATACAATAGCGAGCTTTCTACGAGTGGCTGCAGTTCATTGTGCTTGCTAAGCCAAGCATTGTTTGTGAAGCTGTGGATGTGAGAAACACCACTCGTCATTGTTAAAAAGAACATCGACACCCCCTGAGTGCTTTCACTGCTGGGAAAACGCCATGCACTTTGAAAAGTGTATTCCTGCTGCACATCACAGTCTTTCGTTTGATGACTGTTACATTCCACAGCTGAAATGCATCATCTCGATTAGTATTCCAGCTGTGTTCATTTCGCTATAAAATTTGAAAGGTGTAAAGGAAAATCCAAGAGATGAAAGCAAAACATCAAGGAAGACGGCAAAAAATATGCAAAGCCGAGATACGAAAGAAAAATATTATAGACGGGAAATGTGGAAACCCCTTTCTGAAATCATGCAAATGTACATAAATCGTGCGTGTGTGATCGCAAACTCTTTCCACATTTTGCGCTGGATTTGCATTTGGAACAACACAATAAAAATAACAGAGTGTAAAATAACCGCCCTACTTCACTTTGAATTACGGTGAGGATTGTACAGGGGGTCAGTGGTTTAAGGTGGCGAATGTGCGGTCATTAGTAACAATTTGCCAAACCTCGGTGAACAATACCATTGTTTCACGAACATTGTGCCGGACCCGAAGGGTTTGTAACTACTAACTTGTTGATGGCAACAAGAAGTGTTCACGAGAGAAATGCGTTGGTTGTTACATCCGCATTTCTGCTTATTATTGATAGAATGAACCGTTAGTGAATAGGTTCAAACTGTTTATTGAATACCTGAATGTAGAAGTCGGGTAGGTATGTAATTGAGAAATTTAATGACACCCAAGAAGCGAAATTAGTTAAAAATGTTACTGTAAACTTGCTTTGAAATTAAACTCGTTTCAAAATTCTTGAATTGAGCATGTCTATAAAGTAACCCCCCCCCCCCCTCAACTAAATTCTGAACGACTTGATATTTCACCACAAAATTTGGTGTGCTTTAATGGGAAATTAAATACTATTTTTTCGTCAATAATTAAATTTTGTATCATTTAAAATGGCGGCTGGGCGCCATTTTAAATTTTTTTTAATGAAAAGGGGGGTCGAGTTTCACCTCATTTAAAAGGTCATTTAGTTCTGCGTCTGATCCTACAGTTTCAAAGAAAAATATTAAGCCATAACAAAATGGCAGATTTTAAACAAATGGACTCACTGAATACAAAATTGTTTTGATTTTTTTTTTATCCAGAAGTCTACTTTTTCATTTGCAGGACAAAATTTTCCCAGAAATATCTCAGGTGGCTGAAAATAAAATTGAAAACGTTATGTTCCAACAAGACGATGCGCCGCCTAACTATTATAGGCCTGTTTCTGACTTTCTCAACGGACATTTTGTTCGAAGATGGATTGGCAGGCTCGCTCCCCAGATTTAACCCCCTCAAATTTTTTGTATAGGGATATCTGAAATCGAAAGTGTACAGAACCCGTCCAGAAACAATTAGAGAACTGGAGCAACGCATTACAGAAGTTTGCAAAAATATCACTCCAGAAACGTATGAAAATGTATGGCAGGTATTTCATAACCGGCTTTTTATGTGCCAAGAAGTGAATGGTTAACATTTCGAACAGTTAATTTAATTTATTTTTGCTTTAATTCTTAGTTTTTTCAAATAGACTTCTTTATTTTCAAACATTTGTTATTTTTTATGGCTAGATAGTTTTCTTTGAAACTCTAGGATCAGGCGCAGAACTAAAAGACCGTTCAAATAAGGTGTCATTCGACCCCCCCCCCCTTTCCATTTAAAACAATTCAAAATGGCGCCCAGTCGCCATTTTGAATGATGCAAAATTTAATTATTGTCTTAAAAATAGTATTTAATTTCCCATTACAGCACACCAAACCTTGTAGTAAAATATCAAGTTGTTCTAAAGTTAGTTGGAGGGGGGGGGTGCTTTTTAGACACAGTGTATATCACACAATATAATGTGGTGAAAGTCGCTGTTCAATGCCATTAGTAAAATACCTAATTATTGAAAGCTCCACCTTCTTCTTTTGTGGTAGTCATATTCTGTTTTAGCACACACGGGCTACGCTTAGAAGGTTTATAACACTTATTTTCCAGTCACGAACATTTGACGACTAGTCTGTATCACTTAGTCTGTACCAGCCTTATTCTTCTGGGTTCTCTGCCAATGTTATAAGATTGAAGCCTCGGCGCATAGATTAATTTTAGGAATAAATTCTTCTAAGCTGGGTTATGCCAAATCTCTATTGAGTTGGGTGTAACGGACAAACAATTTTGTATTAGTGCCTATGCGAAAGATCTGTATATTATTATTATTATCGGAGCCCTACTACTCGTCTCATATTTTCGCGACGACCCCCCCCTCACAATACGCAAGGCCATAGCTTTACAAGTTCATTATATGAGTCGCATATGCGTACTGCTATGTGTAGCCCCAGTACAGTTTTCGATGTAAATAAAAAAATAGGGTTTACACAGTTTGTTTGTATTATTTGAACATAATCTGCTGATAGCTGCTATTACGAAAACAAACTCAGATGAGAAAGCATACAAACCGAACAATTGGCGCCCATGCAATTATTTCTTTACGTGACTTTTTAGCGATCATATGCATTTTATGAGTAGCTGGCGAAACCGCCAGGTCAGCGGTGAGTCGGAAGAGTCCTTAATAGTAATTCGGGAATTGTATGGTAACTACGCCACCTCTCTTTTAATAAATTTTCGTACAATTTTATCAATAAATGGTTGGAGCATATACCACGAGGTCTGCTAGTTTTATTTCGAAAAAATTAAAGCTTACGGATGTTAGTTTTACTAGATATGCCCCATCTAACGCAAGTATACGTTAATGCAGATCTTAATAGAGATTTATAAAATAAGAGCCCATGCTAAAGTTTTGTCCAGCTTTTAGCAGACGAAGTTTCTGTTACATTTAGTATCGTCATACCTTTAGACGGTAAATTGTAATGATACTATGTATATGTAAATATTCGTGTAACTGTAAAAATTAGGATTATCAAGTTCACTTTCTTTTGTTGTTATTTAAAGCTAAGTTCCTTGATTTTCATTCACTCAACAGTTAAACATGTGTGTTTTTTCAAAACTGCTGTTTCCTAGAATTGTTATTGAAAATAATCCAAATTTATAAGAAGGATCGGTCTGTAGATACTATAACGCATTCAGTGTTTAGGATGATTGCACGTTTACCAAATTAAAAAAAAAGAATGTTTGCCGAACTTGCAAGTTCTAAGTTAAACTTCTTCACGTGTTCTCAGTGAAGACGTTTTCCCTTTAAACCTTAAAAAAATGTTTGCACATGTTGCACCCGCCGGCAAAGAAGTTTCACATCAAAAAGAGCTAATGTTGTCATACAACCAATAAACGTAATTTTTAACATTAACATAGTCATTTTATAATAATCAGCCGATATATTTGTTTTATCAGTAAACATAAGCAGGAACAAAGTTGAACAATTTGTGAAATTTCTTGATATCAATTAATTAATATGTAATTGCTTCGCTTTTCCGCCAATATTTTCTACTCACTCAAATGCGTGGGGGCAGTATTTATTAAAATACACAAAAATGTTCAAAAGAGCATCTGCCTTCTCGAGTGGGTCAACGTATCTGTAACCAATTTTATTTTAATCAATCCACGGAAAAGTATTTCCGTAACCTTTAATTAAATGTCCCAGGACAGCGGAAGTTGTAAAACGATAGAATACTATCTAAATTTATCACTTTAATGAAACGCATAGATACATGAAATGGAAAAACAATTGCCAGTAAATTAAATTTGACGTTAATTTGTATGCCACCGCTGGGATTGATTTATTTTGATATTTATTGTTTAAAAAAGTTCAGTATCAGAATCCGTATATTTACAACAGCATTAGTTGCAAGCGTAACCTTTTGCACAAGAAACAAAACAACTGTAGGTACTTAGAGTCTACTTATTTAGCTTAAAACAAACCAAATCTAGTAACTTCAGCAACTTTTGTAATATAAATCGTACTTTTAGTTTGTATTTTTGATATTGTAAATTAGACTTTATTGCTGTCAGCATAAACAGTGTTGAGGTTATGTTTTAATTAGGACACAGGCTAATACGATATGGTGGTATTGTGTCGATTTTCTGTGTTTTTAAATACAGATATCGAAAAGAAGAGTTCACGAGAAAAAAGTCCCAAAAAATTAAAAAAATTAATACGCATTTTCAAGACACAAGAGTAATAGCAACATGCTTTTAACCAGTTCCCAAATTGTTTCAAATTTGTAATACTAACACAAGGATATCCATAAAATATTCACAGAATATCCCACTGTGTACGAGGGCGGGATGATAATTGGTTAGCCTAGCAATGAAAGCGGTCTTGACCTCTTCATCGGATGAAAATCTCTGTCCACCTAGGAAAATTTTCAGCTTAGGGAATAAGTGGAAGTCAGAAGGAGCCAAAACCGGCGAAGCGTGTGGAAGCAAATCGTAGTTCAATTCGTTAATTTTAGCCATGGCAGTAACATAGCTGTGAGGAGGAGCATTATCTTGGTGAAAAATGATTTTTTAAGCGTAGCTGGTCCAAAAGGTTAGCGTAGTATTCGCCATTTATCTTTTTTCCGTTTGGAAGATAATCGATCATCAAAATCCCTTTTACATCTCATAACACTGATGCCATGACCTTGCCAACTGATTTGAAAGTGTTTGCTTCCTTTGGAGCCGAGCCACCAGGTTCTGTCCGTTGCTTTGATTGCAGTTTCGTTTCTGGCGTATAGAAGTGGACCAAGGTTTCATCGGTAGTGACAAGTCGACGCACAAAATCAGTTGTATTCTTCATAAAACGGTCCAGACACTCTTGGGAAATCTGCATTCGCACACGTTTTTGATCGAGTGTAAGCAAACGCGGCAACCATTGCGCGGACAGCTTTTTCATACCCAATTCTTGGGTTAAAATATTAAACACTCGCTCTTTTGAGATGCTTACAACATTAGCTAGTTCAGCCAATTTCAGTCGTCTGTCTTTCAAACCCATATTATGGATTTTGCTGACCATTTCTGTTGTAGTGACACTTCTTGGGCGTCCATCTTGTATGCACGTACAACCACGTTTGAACTCATACAGCCAATTTTTTACCGTCGTATATGATGGAGCACTTTCACGCAATACACTTTGCATCTCTTCAATAATTTCTGCACCTTTTAAGCCTTTTAAATGCAAAAATTTAATAACACCACGATGCTCAATATATTCCATTGTTACAAAAACACAAAACACGTTTTCTCTGATCAACTATGCTAACAACAAACTATTTGACAGATGGCCTCTATATTTTCAGCGTTGTCAACTAAAAGATGGAACTTTAAAATTATGAATTAATATTTTACATGCTAGCGCCACATATGTGGAGGCTAACCAATTATCATCCCGCCCTCGTATATGGTGATACCTATAGGTGCACCTGAACCAGACGTTTTTAGTGACTTTTGTTTTTCCCTAAATAGTTGGTACTCTTAAGTCTAGCGACTTTCGGAACCGGTTTAAAGAAATTTTAAACGGCCTTTGAATAGCTTTAAATGGCCTTTGAACTGTTTTTGAACAGCACTTGCTTGAATCAAGCGTCTAAAACTGGACTACAAAGAAATAGGTTTAAAGAGGGGTATTCAAAAGCCATTTACAGGGTTCAAAAATAGTTTTAAGTAGTCAAAAGCCGTTCAAAATCCATTTAAAACTGTTCAAAAGCCGTTTAAAAAGCTGTTTAAAAGCCGTTTAGAACTGTTCCGAAAGTCACTAGATTCAGGACTATCAACTATCTACGAGAAAATAAAAGTCACTAAAATTAGTTATTTTGACATATACTGAAGAATTTGGGGAATTTTGAAATTTTGGACAATTTGAAAAATTTGAGTTTGGAAAAATTTTTGAAAATTTGAAATTGTTGTTTTTAGTATTTGTTAATTGTAAACAATATTTATTTATTGAAATCTAAAATCGATTTCATTATTTGCTTCTACTTTTTATTTTGGCAATTATCCAATTAAACTTTTCAGGTGAACGACCAAAAGGATACCCCCCAGAGGTGCTTTCTCAATTGAAGTTTGTTCCAATTGTCATTTAACATGTTCATACCAATTTTTGAAGCCCAAATTCGTACATTTTTTAAATGTCGAATATTCGTTGGGGGTAGGAAGATCGGGCTTGCGCAGATTGGCTATTCGACATGTGTAGAATACAAATCTAAGTGTTTTTTTACGAGCACATCTGCTTTGAAGCAGTCAAGTAGTTTTATGATATTTTGAGTTTTCTAGTTGCAACCAGCGTTATTCCTTGAAATCTCAAAAGCGATTTCATAATTTGGTGATTGTTTTTTTGGCGATTACTCAAATAATTTGTTCATGTAAATGACAAAAAAAATCCCTCAGTGGTGTTTTCCCAATGGAAAGTTGTTCCTATTGTCATTTAACATGCTCATATGGATTTTGAAGCCGAACCGTAAATTTTTAAAATCACAAAAAATCGACGGTAGGAGGCAGTGGGGGTAATAGGAAATTCGCGTTTGTGCAGAAGGGCCATTCGACATGTGTAGAATATATGGCGTCTCTATACAGCCTGTCACGCCATGAAATGTTTCGATTTCGCAAAAACTGAAGGTATAACGCACGGACTGTGGCGTCGTCTAGCGATTGACGGTGAGAATAACACATCAAAAATTTAATTATTTATCAGGTAGCTGTACTTATCAATTCACGTAGGAAGTCATTTCTATGCTGAAAACAACTGAAATTGTAAGCAAAATTATGCATTTACGCTAACCAATCGGTTAGTAGCGCCTCTGCAGCACGCGGAATTTGTTGCAAAATGCCTGAAGCGGCAGACAGGCGTTAGTCGGCCTTAGTCTAGGTTTTAGGCTAAATGACAATTTATTACAATTAAACTGCACCAAAAAAGGTGAACTTTGTTAGCAATGATCTTGACTTTATGACATGGATTAGTTAAAAACTTTGAAATGGCATAACCCGCATTGCTGACATTAATCAAACTTGCTTTTAATTTTATTTTCAAACGTGAATCTATTTTACGCCGCTTTAATAGTCGTCGCAATGAGTTTGGCTAGTAATGACATGTTAATAGTAGCAATCTCTAATGTATCTGACTGGAAATTTGTTTTTAATGCTTTCGCGTTACTTATTTTTAACTCTACAGTTAATTATCCATGAGTTTATTTTTATGTCAAAATTGGGCTAATGTGTATGTAGCATAGCAGATGATGTACTGCGTAGTAATGTTTTGGACGACAGTATATAATTATTAAAATTTTCCATTCTAATTACTGTAATGAGTTTGAATCGACTATTTTAACATATGAGTTAATGGCAGAGGGATATATTTTTCAGCAAGTAAGGCTTTATTTCTACTTTCACACACTTCACATGCTCGAGAAGATACATTTTATTTTCCCATACCTTCGGTATTGATATCATGAAAATTTCCAAAATCTAGATTTTGACGGAAATACGCGTTTTTTACAAAATTAATTTTTGAAAATTAGAGCACAAGATCTGAGAAATGAACTTAAGACAAATCGAAAACTTATAACCGAACTCTCTAGCTTCAAAATGGCGGCCGCTACATTTTTTTGAAAATCTCGACTTTAACGCCCATTTACTCAAACAGTAGTTGTCTGATCGGAATCAGGCACAACTTGTTTAAGAGCTCTTTGTGGGTAGTATACAATAAAGTAAAATTGGTTTCAAGAATCCGAAAACGATGGCAATGGCGCTGCTTCAAAATGTTGGAAATATTCAAAAAATTATTTTGTCTAAACTGCCTACACGATTTTTCTTAAACTTTCTGAGCCGATAGAGCTTGTAGTGAACTATAAATTTATTTTTTAAAAGTTTCCCAAATTTTACTCTGACGCTTTCCAGGAATTTTTGAAAAATTTGAAATAGATTATTTATTTATTCAAAAACGCAAGCACCGATCGTTATAAACTTCTATCGGTTCTACAGTCTATTTCAAGTACTTTATTAGAATTCGCAAGAATTTTCAACAATTTTAAACATTAAGAAAAAACTACGATACTTTTTTTATAACAACGCGTTTTCCGGCATTTACGTGATTTTAACTACGCCTATCAATTAGCTCTAATTAAAAAATACATTTTTCATTATTTGCATATTTTTGGTAACTTTCCAAATACAGCTATTATAGTCATCCGAAGCGGAGTTTTTAACGATCGGCGTTTGCGTTTTTGAATAAATAATTCATCAATTAGAATTTTTTCTCAAAAACCTGAATAAAATTTGGGAAATTAGAAAAAATAAATTTGTAGTTTAACGCAAGCTCATAAAATTAAAAGAAATCGTGTGGACAGTTTAAAAAAAATAGTTTTTGAAAATTTTCAAAATTATGAATTTTGCGATAGTGTTTGGATTATTCGAAATTTCGCAATTAATTTTCATCGTATACTACTCACGAAGACCTCTCAAACAAGTGGTAGCTGATCCCGATCATACAACTCCTTTTTGAGTAAATGGGCGTTAAAGTCGAGGTCTTCAAAAAGTTGTAGCGGCCGCCATTTTAAAGCTAGGAAATTCATTAATAAAGTTTTCGGTTTGCCTTAAGTTCTTCTATCAAATACCGCGCTCAAATTTCAAAAATTAAGTTTTGAAAAAAAACATGTCTAATTTCCGTTTCCGGTTTCAGATTTTTTTGAAGAGCTTAACTAGAACTACACTTTTCGATATACCTCTTTATTTAAAATTACATCAAAATTGGTTTAGTACTTTACTTTTTTCACACACCACCACAGGCAGTTATTTTTAAAAACTACTTTTTTGGGTTCCTTGATGCCCAAAACGTGTATTTCCGTTAAGATCTAGATTTAGAACATTTTGAAGAAATCAATATTTCCCTATACCGACGGCATGGTAAAAAGACAATAATCTAGTATACAAAAGTTTCATAACAACACGTTAACGAGAAACATGTAAAATAGATGATAAATGCGTGCTAGTTAAAACAATCCAACCTTTCAGTTTTTTCTGTTCACCCATAAATTACTCAAGATAAATTCACATTTTTTCAGATTATTACTAAGCATGAAATTTTGCCACATTACCAAAATAACTGTCCTCATATATATATATAGTTGGCCATTATCCCTGTGGGATTTGTCGCCGCTCCTTTCTGGAGCTCTCATAATCCTATTTTTGGGGTGGATTAGTCCCCGTATCTTCCCTATTGTATTTTACAACTGTGTGTGTGCTGTTGCTGTTTCAACAATGTCTCGCCATTGTTTTCTATCTGCAGTCTTTTCTTTCCATCTCGTGATTTCCATTCTTTTTATATCCTCTTCAACTTCATCCATCCATCTCATTCTTGGTCTGCCTTTCCGTCTTACTAGTATTGGGTGCCATAACGTTATTCTTTTTATCATTCTGTGCTCGTTTGATCTCCATATGTGTCCTATCCACCTTAACCTCTGCGCTTTAATTGCTCTCACAATGTCTTTTCCATTTATTTCGTCTAGTATCTCGTGGTTCATCTTCGAGCGGTATTCGGTATTACTAATTTTCTTTGGTCCTAATATTGTTCTGAGTATTCTTCTCTCCCATATTCTTAGCTGTTCTTCCTCTCTTTTTGTTAGACACAGTGTTTCGGCTGCATACATCACAACTGGTCTTATTAATCCTTTGTATATTCTTAACTTTGTTTTCTTACTGATGCTCTTATCTTTCAAAATATTTTTATTGCTATAATAGGCTCTATTTCCAGCTTGTATTCTGTCTCTTACATCTTCTCCTCTATCATTCCTGTCATTTATATTTTTTCCAAGGTATTTGAATGTTTGCACTTCTTCGAATATATATTTTCCTATTCTGAGATCTTGTTTCATACTTTTATTTTTCTGGTGTCTCATGTATTTTGTTTTGTTTTCGTTTACTTTTAGTCCTCTCTTTTCTGCTGCTTGGCTCAGTTGTATAAATGTCTCGCTTAGTGCTCTTACGTTTCTTGCGCTAATCACCACATCATCAGCATAAGCAATGATTTGTGTCTGTTTGGTCATTATTGATCCTTGCCCACCTGCTTTTCTTACGATGTTTTCTAATACAATGTTGAAAAGTGTTGCCGACAGCGCGT
This sequence comes from Ctenicera cuprea, assembly GCA_958336395.1. Lineage (NCBI taxonomy): Eukaryota > Metazoa > Arthropoda > Insecta > Coleoptera > Elateridae > Ctenicera > Ctenicera cuprea. The sequence goes on along the minus strand of OY284487.1, from coordinate 37,643,602 downwards.
CACCTTGGCGTACTCCCGTGTTAATTACAAAGCTGTCAGTTGTCCCATCTGCCGTTCTGACCATGGTCGTTGATCCCTCTAATGTCATTTGGGTTAGTTTTATCAGTTTGGTTGGTATCTGTAGACTTTTCATGTCATTAAATAAACTTTTTCTGTTAATTTTATCAAAAGCCTGTTTGAAGTCGATGAATAGCATATGTACGTCTATATTATATTCATGGCATTTTTCTGTAATCTGTTGTAACACATGTATTGCACCCGTTGTAGATCTTCCAGGCCGAAAACCATATTGGTAGTCCCCCGTGTGCTCTTCGGTATATTCCACTAACCGTCTTTGAATAAGTGTAGTTAGTATTTTATATGCTACGTTCAGTAATGTGATTCCCCTGTAGTTGCTACATTCCTCCGGGTCACCCTTTTTTAGTATCGGCACTATCACTCCATTTCTCCATTCCTCGGACATTTTCTCTCTTCTCCATATCTCGTTTATTAGTCTGTATAATCTTTTATGTAGTTTCTCTCCGCCCATTTTTATCATTTCACCTTCAATCTTATCGCTACCTGGTGCTTTGCCATTTCTTATTTTTTTTATAGCTTGATTAAACTCTTCCTCTGATGGTTCACGCACTGTTTCCTCTTCATCTACCTCTATTCCCTCTTCTAGTTGTGCTTCATTATTTTCATCATTCAATAATTTTGAAAAGTATTCTATCCATCGTTTCTTTATCTTCTCCTTGTCATATTCTGTATTCCCTGCTTCGTTTTTTAGCCCTCTTGCCTTTATTTTACACCCCGATTTTTGTTTTTTTATGTTTTTATACATATTTCTCAAGTTACTATTTCTACTATTATCTTCGATTTCTTCCATTGCATTATTTATCCATTCTCTCTTTCTTTCTCTGCATATTCTTGTTACTTGTTTCTTCAGCTCGTTATACTTTTCCATATCTTCTTTATTTGTAGTTTGTAGCCATTTTACTCTTGCTTCTCTCTTTTGTTTTACCGCTTCTTCACATTCCTCATTGAACCATTCTTTTCCTCTTACTATTCTCTTATGCCCGACTACATTTATCGCCGCAGCCTCAATTTCGTCTTTTAGATTTTTCCACTCATGTTCTATGTCGTTACTTCTCGGTTTTTTCTCTATTTCTGTATTTATAGTATTTCTATATTTCTCTCTAATGTGTTCTGCTTTGAGTTTTTCGCTGTCCCATTTTTTCTCTTTTTTATTTATATCTTTCTGTGTTGAAATCTTTTGTTTGAACTTCGCTATTACCAGATAGTGGTCGGAATCTGCGCATGCTCCTCTGAATGTTCTCACGTCCCGTATTGATGATGCTCGTTTCTTCATTATCATTACATGGTCAATCTGGTTACCCTTCCTTCCTCCAGGCGGTACCCATGTTTCTTTGTGTTCTGTCTTATGCTTAAATTTGGTACTGCTTATTATTAAATCATTTCTGGCTGCGTAATTACATAGTTTTGTCCCATTATCATTCGTTACATCATGCAGTGTATGCTTACCTGCTACCTCTTGGAAGCAGTTCTCTTTCCCAATCTGGGCATTAAAGTCGCCTACTACAATCAGGGTGTCAAACTTTGGTATTGCTTCACTTATCTTGTCAAGTTCATTGTAGAAGGCCAGCTTTTCATTATCACTTTTCTCCTCCGTGGGTGCATATGCGTTTATAATGGATATGTTCGCCGGTTTACCTTTGATTCTTAAGTATGATATTCGCCCATTAATGGGCTTAAATTGAAGAATTTTGTCCTTCATTTTCTTGGATACTATGAAGGCTGTACCATTTTTTCCTTGTTTTTTTTCTCCCGAATACAGCATTATAAAATCTTTTTTATTGATTTCTCCCTGATCCTTCCATCTTACTTCTTGGATAGCTGTGATCCCTACCTTATACCTTGCTACTTCATTCGCCACTTCTATCATTTTTCCCGGTGTTAACAGTGTTCTTATGTTCCAGGTTCCCAGCTTTATTGTATTTCTCATTTTTTCTTTTTTCTTATAAATCTTTCTGTTTTTTACATCCATTTTCATTGTCAGTTTTCTTGCGGTCGTTGCCATTTGTCCGTCCTGTTTTGCTTCATTTAGTTTTTTGATCGATCTTGCAGGTTCTCATTTATACCACATAACTGTTCATTCTTTTTGTTCCACTGATACGTTTTGTTATCTATTACGATTTTCTGATATCCTATCCTGGTTCTTCTTCCTAGGTCCTCATACGCTCTTCAAATAATCGAGATCCCCATGGAGAGCCTCGAAACTTTTATAGTATCATAACAGAGTTACGCAAGTATGGGGTCTTATAGAGGCCAATAAGAGAAATTCAATGTCTTTCCGAAATCCTAGCTTCAAAATGAAACTGGTAGATTGTGATAAAAGTTGGTATCGCAATAAGAGGAGAAAACGTTATGATTTAAAAGTATTGGGAAAGCTTAAAATGTGTCGAAATCAAATATAATTACCATTTTAAAAATTAAAACATTTTTTTTATAGTCTAGCTAAGCAATTTTTTTGGTTTGATTGCTACCCATTTATTGATTACCAAATTTTCTTTTTTTAAATCTATTGAGGTCGGTATTCGAACAATTCACATTGAATAAATATAATTAAAATATAGCCCATTCTGAAAATAGCCGGTTAAAAATTGTTCTTTCGTTCTTCATTCAGATAATGAACAGTCCCTCTCTGCCAACCCCTTGAAAACAGAGATGGTACTCTTCACAAAGAAAAAGAAGGTTGGACCCTTACGTACACCTCTCCTATTCAACACTTCTCTCAGATTCTCAGATGTCAAATACCTGGGAGTTATTTTTGACAAACAGCTGAACTGGGAGAAACACCTGAAAGCTAAAACGAAGAAAGCATGCATGGCTTTCTGGCAGTGTCGCCGCGCTCTAGGTAAATCCTGGGGACTTTCTCCTAGAATCACCTTGTGGCTGTATACCGCCGTGATTAGGCCCATGCTATGCTACGGAGCACTTGTCTGGTGGCCCAGGGTCAGACAGACTACGGCAGCAACCAAACTGGGACACGTGCAACGTCTCGCTTGTCTCAGTTCTACAGGTGCTATACGCTCAACCCCCACGGCCGCCTTAGAGGTGATCCCTTGCCTTCCTCGACTTGATCTCTTTGTGGAGGAAGTAGCTGTGAGGATGCTTTGAGGCTGCGCCACAAGGGGCTGTGGCACACAGTAGGCAAGGGAGGCAGACACACCCGCATCCTGGATGAGGCAATCGCCAAGACTCCTATTCTGGATGCTATGGTGGACTACCTTCCTTTACAATATGCCTTTAATAGACACTTTAGTGTTTATGCGAATGATGGACAGACACAGCATATGGATATATCCATCTTCACCGATGGATCTAAAACAAAGCATGGAACGGGTTCCGGAATTTTCTCCAACGACCTAAACCTACGCCAGAGTATACCACTAGGCAAAATTGCCACTGTCTTCCAAGCGGAGGTAGTGGGAATAATGCATGGTGCAAATGCAATTCTTGAACGACAAACCAAGAACCAACGTATTGGTATCTACAGCGATAGCAGAGCCGCTTTAGACGATATCTCAAAAGATAATGCCGTTTCCCTTGTATGGGTGAAACGACATGACGGAACCTATGGCAATGAAAAGGCCGATGAGATTGCGAGACTGGCCTCCGAACAACTTCTCTGGGGGCCAGAACCCGTAATTCCCATATCCCTGAAGACATTAAGCTTTTTGCTATACCAAGAAACCTTAAAAAGCTTCACACAAAAATGGGTTAACACTCAAAGCTGTCGTTAAGCAAGGGTTGCTATTACGGCACCCTCGCCAAAAACAGCCAAATACTGTGTGCAACTGTCCCGAAAAAACTTGCGACTACTTGTGGGTATCTTATCTGGACACTGCACCCTAAAGCAGCACATGCACAGGATGGGACTTGCGGACAGCCCAAACTGTCGTGCATGCAACGAGGACGACAAGTCGGCAGAACATGTCCTATGTCACTGCCCAGCTTTCGCAACAACCAGAGGATCCATGCTGGGGAACTTCTGGCCTAACACGGCTGAATTCAGCAACACTCCAATTGTGGATGTCCTCAAGTACATCCAAAAGGTTGGATGGCTTGGGTGATGTCCAATGTGGAGAGCTGCTGGGGAGGTAGTGCAATGGGCCCACCTATTGTGGCCTAAGTGCGCGTGACGTAACTTACAATCCCAATTCCAAATCCAGAATGCAGAATCTTCATTCAGATAAGTTTAAAATTTTAAAAATTTATTAAAATAGGTCACGGATTCTGATTTTTAAAATACAATAAATCAAACATTAATAAAATAATTTGACACAAAAACTTTAATATTTATTATTAAGTTTTATCTTAAAATTATTTGTTTGACTATTTTTACATGCAGGGTCTTTCACCTACCGTTTAGGTACCTGTGAGGTAGTCATCACAACTAACCTCGTTTATTTACGTGGCGGCACCTAGCGTGAGCTTTAATCCGCCACGTCCTCCTTCGGGCCGGATTGAGTTACGCTCAATCAGCGCGCCTGCTCAAGTTAACGATGGTTTAACGAGAACAAGCTACAAGAAACAGCACGTCCCCACTGGTGGGGGAACATTACCTAAATCTCTACTGATTCTGCAGATCAGTGTTCGAGCTGAAACGCAGCTCACCCGTCTAACCACACCAAGACGACCCTAGCCTGCACCTGATCAAGACGGGAGCTCGGATTTGGTGCCCGTGCTATCAGTCAATAAAGTCACTGATTAAACTTTTAGGAAGAGCCAAAGCTGCATGTAGTTTAGCTTTCCTGAAAAACCCTGTATAACATTTAAAAAAGTGTTTACTTTTCTAACAGAATTGATTAATTTTCATTTTACTGACTAGTACCTCGTTATATTGCTATAAACTTTTTTTAGTCTTTCTAGATTTATGTATTCAGCTGGCGTACATACGTAATGTAAAGTAATTACACGAGACTAGAAAATGGCTCGTATATGAACACAAAGAAAGGAAGTTGCAACTCGGTAGATGTGAGGCTTCCCTCCCTGGGGTAGCAATTGTAATAAATAATATTCGCGTTGGTGACTCATGCATTGTATTTTAACTTTACTAGGATAGCATGCAATAAAGCAGCATAGAATAAATAGTCATTATATTATCTAAGCGCGGTACGTGACACGCGTATATTTTCTTAACGTGTCACGAAAGGCGGTTTGCAAATGGCTACATAATAGATTCCTTCCGATTTCGCACGTAGGCCGCAAAACAAAGTTATTAGTGGTATTTGAACACAATTAGCATTTTAGTTGCTACCCCTGCCGTTTTTCTGCGTACTAATAAACAAGGCACGATTTTTGCACAACACCCACCGCGTGCGTTTAATCGGTTGCTACCAAAACGGAATAAGAAAGAACGGCTACGTAATTCAATTTTCAGCCCCACACGCATACAGTATTAGTTTCAATTTGCGGTATATTAGCCGTTTCGCGCATTTTTGATTGTATCTTATTTACCATGCGGAGTTCGAACTATAATTTACACATTCTGAGGTTGGTGTGGTTCTCGCTTAGAAATCATGTGTAACGTGCCCCGATTTGCTTAGCAGATCACGTTTTGCGAAAATAAGTTACCTATGCTTTAAAGTTTACTAAACACTTCTACTAAATCGAATTTGGCATGAACGGAAACATATAGAAGATCGCTCGAATGCGAAGTTGACGTACGTTGTTGCGTAGCGTAATCTTAATAATTGGTTCTAGAATTTTAACGGAAATATATGTTTAGATGCTGAAGTAGTCTTAAAATACTGCTAATCTAATACATGCGTGTAATACATGTAAGGCGTATTTGTTCGTTCCCCGATTTCTTTAGAGCAGATTTTGAAGAAACTTCAAATGCAGGGGTGTATACAACAAAGAAAAATCTGAAACAAGAAGCAGAAGTTATAGGTATATTTCTTTGGTGTAGTTTTTTTCTAAAACAAACCGGTTTTCGCGATTTCTCGAACTGCCAGTATTATAATTTACTTTAGGTTTAGACCGCGTCGTCATTTGGGGATTACACCCAGCATAATCCTCGGACAAACTGGTCGTTCCAGTAAGTTAGGACTGCGAAAGCACAAAGATGATTACAAACACAGAAGCATCACAAAATCTGTGGTTGCTAAACATACTGGTTTAACTGGCCATAAGACGGAATTTGAGAACGCTCGAGTACTAGGCAGAGTACCTCACTACTTCCGTCGTATCATACGTGAATTAATTGATATTGAGAAACAGCCTAACAACTTAAACAGAGAGGACGGTTTTAGACTCAGTAAAGCTTGAACTCCAGCAGTTGATCCTCTAAGGACTCGTAAGCATCATTGATCTCACGATCACGTTCCACCGGAGGTCTCCGCCCAACGGTGAAATCCAACCAGAGCTCCGCTGTTCTGCCTGACTGGCTCAAGAGGAGTTTAAATAACTCCGCATCCCGGATTCGAATTCAGTGCTCTAATCAATCTGAAGATGCAACCTGCAATGTCTTGCGCAACGTTAACTCATAAGCACCATCGACCTCACGATCACGCTCCACAGGATCGGTCTCCTTCGGTGACTGCATCAGAACTCCGCAGTTTTGCCTAGCTGACTCAAGAGGAAGTTAAATACCTCCGCATCCCGGATTCGAATTCGGAGCTCTAATCACTCTGAAGATACAAGCTGTATTGCAGAGCATTAGTTTGTATGGGTTTCCTAACAGCTAACAGGCATAAGCCGATTAAGTATTCTTGTCTTGACAAACAAGATACATTAAGATCAAATCCTTGTCCATCCTAAGGTTTAAATAATCTAAACACACGGCCCTGTTTAGGCAGGCAGGGCCCCACGAACAACTATGGCTCAAACTTTTAGAGCAAATGCCTATAAACACAGACAAGCTACAGGTCGGTCCTTACCTGACTATGCTGGGTGTAATACCCAAATGACAACGCGGTCTAAGCCGAAAGTAAATTGCAATGTTGAGGTGGTAAATTGTTGTACGAGATATAAACTAGTTGCGTAATTTTAGAAACCGACGAAATAAAATCTTTTGAAATTTACATAACCCATATTTTTCTTCGATTAAAAAGTCTCAAAACTAGTTTGTCAAGTTTGTAAAATTATACTGAAGGTATAATCAAAATGTTTCCCAAATAAATTAATAACAAAGTTTTCCATGCGGTGCAGACTTTTTGGGAGTCACTGTTATGTTACGCAATATAAAAATATTGAGTTGTACATAAAGGCTTAATAGTTTCTTCTGGTTCTGAATCAGGATCTTCAAGTTAACTTAAGTACAATCTTTACAATTGCATTCACTGCAGCATTTTAGTCCCTCTTTTATGCAAAGGTCCATCCATATTTGTTGTAACTTTCTTAAATAACATTTGGAAGATGTAACTGAATTCAAAAAATACTGTCAGTGAGAACACGTTAAAAAGTTTTACTTGAAAAATACAGCACCCTTCCACACAAATAATTAAATTGATAAAAATACGTATTGCGACAGCAAAGCTATCATCATCAACGGTAAACTGACACAGAAGTTTCACTTAGAGCTTGCGTGCTCGGCACACATTTTTTTTATTGCCTTTTTGATTACAATCGCAATCATTTTTTAAAATCCCTGTATATTAAAAGGAAGAGGCTAGAGTTACGGCCAACGTAAGCGTTTCAGAAGCCACGAAGTGTTGAGTTTTTATGTCAAAATATTTACGTAAATTGATAAAAGTTACCATACAGCCCGAAAGTATTCAAATAGTTTGATTACCTATATTTTCTTATATTTTAAGAAACTAAAAATTTATTGTAAATAAAACAATTCTTAACTTCAACATGTTTTTTATTTTAGCCTTATGCGTATTTCAACGTGTTTGCACGTCATTATCAAAGGCGAGATTAAAAGCAAACAGTTGGTGTTGCTACAGGAACAATAAATCTTCATAACTTGATCTTGGTTTTCTATATCTGCGTCCAGATGACTTGATTTCTCATTGCAAAACGTCCAATAACGGTAAATTTAAGAGATCTATTTGCTCATTCATTTACGTTACAGATTTTAAATGTTTGTGAATTTCAAATGCTTCTAGTGTATCCAACCACAGATAAGGTTAACACTACAGATATACGACCCCTTATAAAAAATGTCCGCTCAGATTTGGAAACGAAATTAGCGTTAGTGTGGCTACAACGCACCAGACCAATTTTAGGGCGCTGCTATCGCTATTTGTTTATTACTGTTGAAATGTGTTGGAAACTGTTTTATCGCGAATTTGAATGTATCTGTCACAGATGACGTTAAAAACCTGACCTTATCTGGGATCTGGTTAAAGCGCGTATTTTATATTTTCCTTGTATTTACTGTTTACTGAAATTTGATATATCAGAAAAAGTATCAGTTCTGAATTGTGATAAATAATAAATATTCAACATGTCGACTGTTGTTAGTGGCAAGTGCTCGATTATTATGATTTATATGAGTCCTATAAAAATATGTAGATGATTTTGGAATTATTATTAAATTTAATTCACCACAAACAGAAAATAAAGTTTTAAAATTAGACTGTGCGATAAATGTGTATGATTAATGCTTGATAAATTAATTTATTTGCAATAAATTAAAAAACTAGGTACACATCATGAATATAGTTTAAGTAGAATTGGCGTCAATATTAATTATTTACGAAAAATTGCGATTTGACAATTAAGCATGGCAGATTTTGGTTTGAATATGTGCTAAGTAATCTGCTCAATTACAGTCATCTGTGACTTAATTATAAATTGTCATTGTAGCGCCATCTATTTGCAGATTATTAATCATATAAAACAAGCTGCCGATAGCTCCCATATTTACCGTATATCTGTAGTGTTAACCTTATCTGTGATCCAACTTACGTTTTTCAGCACAAAAGTGTAAACATTTTATAGTGTTATTAGACGTCATTGAATGATTGTGTTCTAAGAAGTGTTTAGCGTAGTTGCATTTATGGAGGTGTTTATATTTGTAACGTTCGTGTTTCTTGTACCTAATATCAAAATGTCTAATCGTTTGTTCTATATAAACCGAATTACAGTGCGAGCAATTTAATTTGTAGATGCCTGATTTTAGCAAGTTGTCTGTTTTTCTTTAGCATTAAACAAAGCGATTAAAATGTTTTTGTTGTTTTAAAATTTATTCTACATTTATTCGTTTTTTATAATTTTAGCAATTTTTTTCTGATTTATTGCCAAAATATGGAATTGATACGTATTGCATTTTATCTGATGAAGTAGTTGGATAAATTTTCTGAATAGCTAACTTATAATTTTTCTCTTTAATTAGTGTGTGAATAAGTTTAGTATTAGAATCATTATTGTATGCAATTTGTTTAATAATCGTCATTACTTTATTATAACTAATTTCACGTGAAGGAACCGTTCATGAACCATGTATGCTGCTAATTTTTATGTTTTATGATGACAAGAATCGTGTGGTATTGTAATGTCTGTTTGTGTAGGTTTTCTATGAACAGAATATTCAACTTTCTTATTTGAATAAATTTTTATGTTTAAATCTACTGTTTACTTTTAATTTTGCCTTTGATAATGACGTGTAAACACGTTGAAATAAGTATATGGCTAAAATAAAAACTTGTTGGAGTTAAGAAGTTTTTATTTACAATCAATTAAAACGAACTTCAACGAAGTAAAGCTGGAACTTATAAATAAACTGAAAATTAAATTATCTACGCCAACTTGCAGGATTCAGGAACAGTATTAAGCACGTAACACAGACGTGTAATTTATTTGCTGGTAAAACGAAAGTATTTAACACAGCCTGAGTCACTAATTATTTGCAAATTAAACTTCCCCTGTTAACAAAACTTTTAAAGAACTAGAATATAGTCTACCACAGAAATTACTCCTTGGAAACATAATTTTCTGAATTGTTGTGGAGTTTTTGCAACTGACAGATGACAAGATGACAAACAAAAACAGGTACCCGGTTATTAGTCAAATTAGCAAATAATTTTAGGTGTCCGTAAAACGAAGAAAAATTTGAATAAATATGCTTTAATTTTACGAACGTGGCATGTTCTCGCAAACTGTTACAACGTAACGTAAATACCTAAAAAATTACGGTGGCTTCGATACTACTACCGCACTTACTTAAAAATTATTGGGGTTACGGTTAATTCATTTTCGAGCAGGTGCGAGTTAATTTTTGTACTGTTATACAAAAAAAATCTGTTTGTTACTAATATCCCCGGCACAAACCTTAAAATTTATAGACTAATTACACATACAGTCCCACTCCCAAAAAGTGTACCTAAAAAGCAGCCATCTAAAGAGTCTCGTGTAATATTTTTTGGTGTAATAAGTTTCTAAAGATTGCCTTCTTGAGCAGGTTATTAACAAAAATTAGCTGAGACACAAACTATAGTCGATATGTCAAATTGTCATACATGGTTATGTAATAAATCAGTAAGTAAGTAAATGCCCATTTGGCAGCCAGATATTGTCTAATTACCTATTATTATGCAATGTATTTCTTACACTTCTTGTAGGTGCGTACGAACAGTTGAGTTAACGAATTAAAATTTGACATGTAGTAAAGAAACAAACCATTTTATTTGTTTTAAGGGGAAGCAATGCACTGTGAGGGGAGTACGAGACCCGTAAGATGACCGACTTGGGTATACATATTTAAACAAGCATACTCAGTCTATTGTTTTTCTACGTTTGTGATCCCCGGGTAATCCGGCCAAGACGATATACCATTGTTTAAAAAAGCACTAGTCTTTAAAAAAGAGAATTCCTGCAAAGGATCCTGCGAGTAGGGTTTCACAAGACTCTCGATTTTCAAGATTACTTGTCTTGATCTTGTCTTGAATCAAGACAAGTTCGAGACAAGACTGCTTTATTAAAATCAAGACAAGATCAAGACTTACTTGGTCGAGAATTTTCAAGATCAAGAAATATTATCGATAATTTCTTGATCTTGAAAAGATAGGGTATAATCATGAAAACCGCAAATGATACAAATCAGGTTTTTTATTACTATAAACTACATTACTAACAAACTGATATGGATGCAGTGAATCCTTGAAAACACGTAATATTTTTTTCTATAAAACCGTAGCATTAATAATAAAGAAAAAATAAATTTATTTAGAAAACTATTAAATACAAAGTCTGCTTCGCTCTTTTCTTATAGTAAGTGTTGCCACAGGTTAACCTTATCTGTGGTGTTGCCTTAAAAAATAATTTTTCTGCAGGTACTGATGTTGCCTGAATACTCAAAATATTCCGGGCCATTCTTGACATCAACATTTCGGGTAGTCAAATCAAGACAAGAAATTTACATCGAGAAAATGCACAAGACAAGAAACATTAAAATTCTTGTCTCGATAATCAAGACAAGACAAGAGTTACTCCTCCAGACAAGATTTCTTGTCTTGATGAAACCCTATGCGAGCACCTGTGCCGTAGCACAGATTTCCCAACTATGCTCTTATGCCGTAGTTATCTGAGATAACTGCCAATCAGTAATATTAACCGTAAAAGTGCAAATATTTAGTGAGTTACGCTAACCGTAATGTGGAACCAGTATCAAATTAAAAATATAACAGAATCTATTTTTTAATGCTATGGTCATTATTATTCTACGGCTGTATCTTGGACAGTTAAATTAGTATGCCGTGTTTCCCGGGGTTGGCAAAATAAAACAGATCCCAAGCGTGACATCTCCCTAATTAAGATTTTATTTTTATTAATAAAGTTGCTCTGCCGCTCATTGTTAGGAGACGTCACACTACTCCTTTTTTTGTCTGGCTCAAACGATTCGTTGTACACTAAATTGTCTGCTTACTGTTGAAATTAAGTTTTATTAAGTGTTCCAACATAATCTGCTTATGGCTATTTTAAAAAACATGACGTATCCTTAAATAAATTAAATTTACGTTTTGGTAAACACTTCAACTTCAAAGAAGATGTATACATACGTTTTCGTGAAGTTTCATGCCGTTTGAAAATGTTATAAATAGATCGTTATGAGAAAAATAAAAAATCCCCTAAGAAAAGGTTTTCCAGATTTTAAATAAATAAAGACTATGTTAAAATATGCAAAAATCTTAAACGAAATTTTTGAAACGGGAAATTTTTTTTCCGCTGAATGCTTAATTCTGCTTTCTTCTACTACGGTTTTTAATTTTGTGGCCCGTGTCTATTATTGCAGAAAGTAGAACGGATTCTGCTTTTAGTACAAACAGTGGCGATTTCTCCATTGGGTCAAATAATCATTGACCTCCCAATGTAATAAGAAAAAATAAATAATTACGTTTTGTTTGAGTACATAACATATTAAACACTATAATATTTAAAAAATACTTTATAGTTAACTTTTGTATGAGATTTCTATGCGAGAACGTTTATTAAAGAGCTGCCGCAGGATCCGAAAACGTTTGCATGTTTGAGTATTTCGCCCGCATTAAACGAATCTATGCGAGGGTCATTTGGCTGTCAGTCCCCAATTCAGCTATACGCCACCGAATAAAGCCGCCGGCTTAAAAGGCCTTCAAATGAATAAAAGTGAAATAGAAAGCTCATTGCGGTAAAATTCATATTACACAAGCTAAAAGAGGATAGAAGTATCTGCGTATTAAAGACGTAAGGGTCACGGACTCACGACTTCCGAGAATTATGCTGTCAGCTATCCGTGATAAGCGCATGCCAATAACCGCCTAATTTGCGGGATTCGCACGTACACGACGTAGTAGTGTGAAAGCAGTTGTTGGTTGTGTAATCATAATTTAGTGGTGTTGTAAGATGTCCGTGCAAAATAATTTTGGATTGTGAATGCCATATAAGAAAATGCTTTCACTTGTTTCCACTATCTGCTATTTTGTGATAATTCATTGTGTGATATTGACTGCAAACATTTAAAAACTAAAATTCAAACACATTTTTTATCGGTAAACCACATGAAAAATTTTGACACACTGGCAATGTGAGTATCAATTTACAATAATTTTATTAGAGGGTGCTTATCGAAAGTCTATTAAAGACATCAATGAAAATGTTGGTAAAAATAGATCATTTTACCAACGTAAAGGATGGATTTAAAATACAAGGCTGCCTAAAACCAGCGCTGGATTACCCTATACGCAGGATACGCACGTGCGTATAGCGGCAGACTTCTAGAGGCGGCAAAATCTGAGACTTTAATTTAATAAAATGACAGAGTTTTAAATTTTTCTCAGATATTATTTACAACTCCCATAAAATGCATATCATGACTATATGAGTCATATAGTAATATGAGATGTGAGCAAGAAATAAGAAAATATCGACGGTGCACCTGCATTTCACTTGAAACATAAACAAACTATAACTATATACTGTCGCAGTTGCATCAAAAAAATCTCGGCGGAAACAATTTTGACAAGGTAAGTTATAAGTTTTAATTTTAGTCTTTTCGTTTCGGGGCGGCAATTTTAATGTGCGTAAAGCGGCAAATTCTTTAATCCGGCACTCCTAAAACTTGGGTAAGAACAAATTTTTTCTAAAAAAATACTCTAAAATGCACCCCAGTACACCACACCGGGAGCCGCCACTGAAAAACAATAAGAATTTTTAAAGTATAAAACTGTTTAAAGTAACTATCTCCACAGTTTTGACCACTTGCAAATAATTACATTTTCAATAATTTAACTGCAACGACAAAAACGCTATACCAGTGGATATTTAGTTTTTTGATACTTTGGAACAAATTTGAGGTCTATTTTTAATTTACTGTTTTCGTTAACGGCCCAAATTAAGATTTATCCTACATTTCAGACTTGAAAAAAAAACAAATTTATATCTGTTACCAGTTTTTTTTGCTTTTTGTGCATTGACTAGAAAAATAAATACAGGCTGTTTTTTTTTAATATGACACCTCTTGTAACTTTTATTTATAAAGATAGAGGTGTTGGTCTGTGCGCAAAGTTACAGGGTTGATTATCAGCATATTGTAGCACACAAATACAGCACCTCAGGTTTTCCGAAAATACCGGCTACTTTTATTTTTCAAATAAACACTCTGTATATTTCGATACCATTGAATAGGCTTATTGACTCTGAATAATAAAGTTAATTACAGCTACTATCCTAAAATGAACGCTTACTGAGTTATAGGCAAAAATATAAAATAAATACTTAAAACTTTAAATACACCCACCAGAAAGATTCAGGTGAGTAAGGTCAGGAGAACGAGGGGCCAGAAAATAGGTCCTTAATTACCAATCCACCTATCATAAAAAATGTTTGTTATCCTTGCGTCAACTATTCGGGTACTATGTGCAGTGCTCCATCCTGTTGAAAGTGAATGTTTCTGAATTCTTCTTAATTGAAATCTTCTATATAATTACCTTCTAAGTACTGAAGTATTGGCAAATAACTATCTTCATTTAAATTTTTATTCTAAATAACAGTACCAATTTTTTCATTATGTTTTAGACCTATTCAAACATTAAACTTCGAAGTACTTTGATGGGCTTGTACTTCTGACACGACAAGAGGGGCTGCAGTAGCTCAGTATTCTGTCTGTTGAAGATGCCATTTATTGTTAAATTAGTTCATCATTCCATATAATGCGAGAAAGAAAATTGTAACATTTTTGGCATTTTATTAGCACAGAACAGTACTCGCTTTTCAGGACCACTTTCACGCAATGCTTGGGTGAGTCAGTATTTGTACGGATGCGATCAGTCATTTTTAAAGTACTTTATGAACAGCAGTAGAAGCCATTTCCAAATTTGTCGACCATCTCTTTGGGATTTTCAACAACAGAATTTAACACATCTTATTTTATTTCTTCATTGCTCGTAACTGTGCTTCTTTTAACTTTTTGCCTTCCTCGCTATATGCAGTATAGCTATAGCGGAAGGTATTGTGATCGTCAGGTTGGATTTGTAGCAAATGCGTTCATTCAGCGAAGTTTTTTCCGCTTTGAGTTTACCTACCCATACACGAATTACACCTAAAAGAATGGAACTTTTATGTTAAACATTTTTTTCTAACAGATTTTGACTAATAAGCTGGTTTTGGAGACCGATAAAATGGATCCTGCAGAGGTGTCTGTATGTTTGTCTGTCTGTGTGTTTGTTTGTATACACTTTACAGTCCAGCCACCTTAACGTAGGAAAAACCAAGGCTCAAAGATTTTTTATTGCAATAGCATGACACCGCAAGAAAATGAGGTTAGTTTTCCAAAAAAAGGGGGAAGGGAGGGGTGCTCTATGTCAAAATAGACGCACTCCAAAAAGAACCTTAAATTCGTGTTCTACGCATGTCGAATAGCCGATCTGCGCAAACGTGATCTTCCTATCACGCTATATTGTCCCCACCAGTGATATTTTTTCAAAAATTTACGAATTTTGGCTTCAAAATCGGTATGAACATGTTCAATAACAATAAGAACAACTCTCCATTAAGAAAACATTACTGGGAGGTTTTATTTTGGTAGCTTACCTAAACAGTTTAATTAAATGATTGCAAAAATACGGCCATCAGCCAAAGGTTTATAGGACGTGAAAAATCGATTTTGAGATTTTAATGGATAAACATTGGTTGCAACTATAAAACACAAAATATCATAAAAACGGGCGATTTCACTAAAAAAGCGGGGGAGGCGGCTGTACTTCAATATAGATGCGCTTAGAACAGAACTTTAAATTAGTATTATACACATCTGCGATCTGCGCAAACGCGTTTTTCTTATCACCCTCATCAATTTTCTAGTTGTTTTAAAGAGTTACGACTTTTAAGTTTTCAAATTTTTCAAAAATTCCTGGAAGACGTCAGAGTGAAATTTGGGAGATAAGTAAAAAACAAATTTGTAGTTCAATGCAAGCTCTATCGGCTCAGAAAGTTTGAAAAAAATCGTGAAGACATTTTTGAAAATTTTAAAGCAGCGCTATTACGATCGTTTTCGGATTTTCGCAATTAATTGTATTTCATCGTACACTACCTTATAAACCACTTTTTTGGGTTCCTTGAGCCCCAAAACGTGTATTTCCGTTAAAATCTAGATTTCGAACATTTTCGTGAAATTAATTCTTCCCTATACCGATGGTATGGGAAAGTAAAAATTGATAATACCGTCAAATAACCCATACCAAATTTCATCTTAATAAATAAAAATAATAGGGGTGAACCGTTTCGTTTACACCCGTTATAGCTGATAAACAAGCCTGTAACTGTGCCCAAAGAACAACACCTCTATTGTTATGAATAAGAAAATTACAAGAGGTGCCCTATTTAAAAAAAAACATACCATATAGTTTTTAGAATTATGGAAGCTCTACAAACTAAAATACTGAACTTAGGATTCCGACATTTGATTATTATTCATATCATATTAAATTGGTGTAACGTGTTTAAATGTACACACAATAGAAACATTATTATGTGTCATAACAGCTAGGCTTCCGGGTTGGAGCCGCGTCATCGCGTGCATGAACTGGCGACGTTTCGTCCTCGGTTCCACGGGACATCTTCAGGGCTGTAGTCACTTTGGGATCTGGAACACAACTGTCCCGTGGAACCGAGGACGAAACGTCGGCAGTTCATGCACCGATGACGCGGCTCCAACCCGAAAGCCTAGCTGTTATTAACAACGGCCCCGGAAGCCTGCAACTTAGATTATTATTATTTGTATATAAGCGCATCATCTGATCATGTTTACAAACGCAGAGCGTCTTATGCTTCAGGGAAATGAGAATCCCGATGTTTTGTAAAATAATAAGCAGAATATTACATGTTTCATTTAATTTTAATTTTATTATATTGATATTTCTCACCGAATAACGAAAATATGGAAAAACCTTTAGGTTATACAAAAGAAAAGGAAAACTTTGGTTATTGAAAATAATGTTTAACTTTCACACAGTTCGTCTACTGCGGAACTTTCTGAATAAGTAACTTTTGTGTAGAAATTGTTTGGAAAATACAACAGCTTTCCATTATTCTTTAACTACCTAAATTGATTTTAAAGTTGCGATAGAATAAAAATCTTGAAGTTATTCACCCTGCAGATAACTTTTGTATTGTTTGTGTTTAACTGCAACTGTCTTTCGTATTATAATTAACATGATATTGATTTTACAATAATGCATTAACAACTCCCATAAAACAAAACAGTAAATGTAATTATCCACTAAAAAACAGTTAGCACGGTTTACACAACTAAATATTACTGTGATTGGCAGCAGAAAGTGACAACTTACTAAAATTTAGCATATTGACTTTACTTTTGCAGTTTCAACAGATTGAATAAGAAAACGGGCGAGGTTAGTGCATTTTTATATAAAATTAATATTTTAGAACACTCAGACAAAATTATTTAGTTATAAGTTTTACTTCGTTGAAGTCCATATTTATTGGTATAGACAGTGTGTCCAAAAAGTATGGAATATGCTATATATCTCAGTAAATATCCGTTTTATGGAAAAATATTTCAAATTAAAGTTGTTTAGTATTTAGTTTTACATCACATGGCAATATTTAATTACTATTTTTTTTGTAAAACAAACGCGCAGGAAATAAGACTTCAGTTTTTTTTTAATTAAAAGCTACCCCTATGTTCTACTCATTTGATAGAAATAGTTTTCTCTTTTCAACATGTAAAACTTTAATATACTTACATAACAAAATTTTCGAGAAAAACTTTTTCATATTAGTAGGAATTTAAACAAAAGCTGAACACAATCGCATTTTCTTCTTTTAATTGTTTTTGATTGCTAAGAGGTAACAAATAAATTTCCAAGCACACACACTACTGCGATTGTGACATGCTTTTGTTTAAATTCAAGGCCTGCTAATATGAACGAGTTCTCCAAGTTTTTCTCAAACATTTTGTTATGTAAGTGTATTAAAGTTTTACATCATTAAAAGAAAAAAATCTCTATCAAATGAGTAAAATATAGGAGTACCTTATTATTAAAAAAAATATGGGCAAAACGGGTCGTTGGTACTTTCCCATACTTTTTACGTTTTAAATATTCTTGCGTCAAAAAGTGATGGAAATTTACCTTATCTCCAGCCGGTACAAGCCCGCTGCAGACTCAAAACGTTGTTTACTTACGGGCTGCGCGCGATCCTACGACGCGACGTGAAAGGCGCTAAGATATTTAATGCGCTCACGAAAATAGTTATAACAGCTTTATTTATACAGTTATCAAAAATATGCAAAAAATGAAAAATATTTATTTTTATTAGAGCTAATTGATAGGCAGTTAAAATTGCGTACCTGCCCGGAAACACGTTGTTGATATAAAAAAGTATCGTTTTTTTCTTTAATCTTCAAAATAGTTGAACATTCTCGCTAATCCTAATGAAGTACTTCAATCAGGCTGTCAAACTGTTTAAAGTTTACAACAAATGGCGTTTGCGTTTAAAAATAAAAAATTAATCATTTTCAAAATTTTCAACAATTCCTAGAGGGCGTCAGAGTGAAATTTGGGAAATTAGTAGAAAACAAAATTTGTAGTTCATTGCAAGCTCTATCGGCTCAGAAAGTTTTAAAAAAACGTTGTTGACAGGTTTTGAGAAAATTTTTTTTAAAATGTCCAAAACTTTGAACCGCTAGTATATTCACAATTTTAATATTTTCCAAAATATTCTTGCATCACTGGATTATGCTTATCAAGAGGTATTAAATAATAGGATAATTTGTATTGATTGGATATTTTGTTTTTGAGTAATCCTGCATTAAATTTAAAATTTTCTAAAATTCGTAGCGGGCTTCATTTTGAAGATACAGCATTTGATTTATCTTTAGATGCACTACAACGCTACATATTCAAAATTTCACAACAGTGTTTACAAAAAATCTATACCAAAAAACAGGTCTAATTTCCGTTTCCGGTTCCGGATCCGATTAACGACGTTACAAAGAACTGTCTGCAACTAAAAAACTTCCACACACCAAATCTTATAAAAATCGGCCAAGGGGTTCCGGAGATATAGGGAAACGAACGCACCCACGCACAAACCTACGCACCCACCCACCCACCCCCAGACAGCATTTTTTTTAAACAATTTTTTTGGGTTCCTTGGACCCCAAAACGCGTATTTCTGTTAAAATCTTAAACTCCAAAATTTGCATGAAATCCTAACTTTTCTTACTTCAGTAGAAGTATGGGAAAGTAAAAAACTGAAGTGTTATTTGTTGTTCTTTTGTTTTTTAATAAAATAATAATTAAATATTGCCCTGTTATGTAAAACTAAATACTAAACAACTTTAATTTGAAATATTTTTCCATAAAACGGATGTTTACTGAGATAAAGAAGAAACACTGGAATTGTGGAATAACAACCCTTGAAAAATACAGCACCCTTCCACACAAGCAACTAAATACCAGATACGTATTTCGACAGCAAAGCTATCATCATCAGTGGTAAACTGACACTAGTATTTAGTTACTTGTGTGGAAGGGTGCTGTATTTTTTAAATTTACTGAGATATATAGCATATTCCATACTTTTAGGACCCACTGTATAAAAAAACCTTTGATAATGGCATGTAAACTCGTCGAAATACGTATAAGGTAAAAATAAATAAATTTTGAAGTAAAACGTATTTTATTCATACTCCAATAAAATATTTCGGCTTATTTTTGTTTACTCTGTGAATATCAATATGAAAACGAATTTAGATCGAATAATAAAATTGACTATCTTAGTAACTAGTCAGTTTTATTATCATTGTTCATTATATTATTTTTATTTGCATAGCAAAAAAAAATTAAAGCCAACTCTCGCAATTTTATTATTTCAATTAGTATGTCCAATTTGAATGCAAAGTATTACTTATACTTTCATGTAAAGAGTCCATCTTTATAAAAATATACAGGGTGTTCCATTTGAAAAATAGAAGTTAGATATTTTCTTACAAAAACAGTGGAACATTAAAAAAATTATTTGTATTATATCATAGATACCGCTAAATTAGAAAACCTTATCTTAAAAATTTTTTTCCTAAATTTCTAATATCACAGCGGGTTTGACAATAAAAAATCAACCACCCTGTATAATAGCAACTATAATATTAACAATTATTATTTATAAAATACTATGAACATTTAACTACTAATAAACTGCAACTGCACTTTGACATTTATTTAGAAATTCAGCAAGTACAAATTTAAAACAGAAACCAGTACACATAACAGAAACGTTTTATAACTCTACAAAAAAAATTAAGGTCAGAAGTTTTAATCTAAAGAGTTGAAGAGAGTAGGCTATAATAACAATAAAATCTAATATATTCTTTCTAAGGGGGAAAATATCATTTTTCTTTTATTTGACTAGTTGTTTATGTTGTTCTGACGTTCGCTGTTTAATGTTTCTCATGCATAAGTTTTCCCGCTGAACGATAAAATTTAAACGTCAAAACCAATAGCGCATTAGTTTGCTTTTAGCAGCTTTAGTGCTTCACTTACTGTTTGATCTTGCACTGATAAATGTTATAGCTTTTAGAACTCCGGTTCTCAAAGGATACGGTAAACTTAAAAATTTACGCCTATAAATTAAAACGCCAGACAAACAGTATATGTGAAATGGGGGATGGATCTAAGGAAGGTTTTAATAGCCAGAATACAGAACAACAATCTGCAGCTGATGTTGAGGGAATTGTATAAAATGAAAAGTGATTTTATCCTCTTCAGCTTTTTAAAATATGAAAGTTTTGAAAATTTAGAAAACTTTTAAATTCTTGAAATATTTCAAATATATTTTGTACCATGCGTAACCATATTTTCTATTGTTTCTTTTTTTAATTTTGACTATCAAGTTTTTTTTTAATTTTATATTTTTGAAATACCTAAAAAGTTTGAAAATTTTGAAAATTTTTGAATAAGTTGAAACTTTAAAAATTTGAAAAATTATAATGAAAAGAAGAATTAAAAAATTTTTGAAAAAGTTTAAAGGTTGGAAAACAAAAATATTGTAAAATACTGTTAATACTTAATTTAAGATTTTTTTGTAAATCAAAAATTTTAAACATTTTGGATTTCGTAAACTAATTATGAAAGTTATTGAAAAGGAGTAAAAATTTTTGAAAATTATGAGTTTTTTGTAGATTTGTTTTCAAAAGTTAGAAAAATATTAAAATTTTTTTAAAAATTTAAAGATATTTTGGTATTTAGTATTTGCGTTAATTATAAAAAATTTGAAATTTTAAGAACTTAAAAAATTTTAAACACTGAAAATTTATGAAATACTGAAAATATTTCGAGTTCAAATTTTTTTGAAAATTTGAATATTTTTGGTTTTTAGTAATTGCGTTACGTATAAACAATATTTTTTCGTTGAAATAAAAATCGATTTCATAATTTGATAATAATAGCCTTTTTTTGTGGCGATTATCCAATTAAACTGTTCGAGTAAACAACCAAAAGGAAATTTGCCTGAGATGCTTTCTCAATGGAAAGTTGTTTTTCTTGTCGTTTAACATGTTCATCCTGATTTTGAAGCCGAAATTCATAGAAAGCGCCACAGTGAAATTAAATTTTTCAGAAAAAAAAAATCAAATTGTAGCCTATCTTACGTTGTAACAGCACACAAAGTTAAAAAAAACAACTAATATATAAAATAATATAAAATAATATTTTTTTGAAAATTTTCAAAATTCTGAAGAAGCGCCATTGCCATCGTTTTCAGATTTTCGAAATTAATTTTGTTTCATTTTGATGCTAGCGAGTTTGGTAAAAAAGTTTACGAATTGCTTTAGGCTCGTCTCTCATTTCACCATCTGTTAGATTTCTAAAAAAGCACCTCGCACCTCGTATAAGAATAGTAGGAACGAAACCGCCCGCCCTACCGCGGATATCGGTCTAAAAATTGACACGAATGGTTTATGTAAAGAGTTATCAAAAATAGACAAAGAATGAAAAATATATTTTTTAACTTGGGCTAATTGATAAAAGTAATTAAAAGCACTAACTGTAGAAAAACACGTTGTTGATGTTAAAAAGTAGCGTTTTTTCTTAATTTTGAAAATTTTACAAAAATTCCTGAAAGTCGTCAGAGTAAGATTAGTAACAAAACAAATTTGTAGTTCACTACAAGCTCTATCGGCTGAGATAGTTTTAAAAAAATATTTTTTTGCGAGTTTTCAACACTTTCAAGCAGCGCCATTGCGATCGTTTTTGGATTTTCTAAATTAATTTACTTTATCGTATACTGCAAACAACGGGCTCTCAAACAAGTGGTAGCTGATCCCGATCAGACAACTCTTTTTTGAGTAAATGGGCCTTAAAGTCGATATTTCAAAAAATTGTAGCGGCCGCCATTTTAAAGCTAGAGAGTTCAGTAAAAAAGTTTTCGATTTGCCGTAAGTTCTCCTAAATTTTTAAAATTTAGTTTTAGAAAAAAAATGCTGCCAAAAAAACACGTCTAACTTCCGTTTCCGATTTCCGATTTTTTTGAAAAGCTTATCTAGAACTACAATTTTCGATATACGCCTTGATTTAAAATTTCATCAAAATGGGTCCAGTATTTTCGCCTTTAAAGGCGTCACCTCGGGAGAAAATTTAAAAATGAAATAAAAATTCTTAATTAGTAGAGAAATGATTAGCGGCTTAGTCTTTTAGTGCCCATTGTTCGTTTATGCACCCTTGGAAACTCGTACGCTCGAGTTAAACGGAATTAAAGAAGTTCTTTAAAACTTAAAATTCCGGACTTGCGATGTCGGAACTCGTCAGAGTTATTGACGCTTCTCCGCGACGAATGCGAGGAAGCAGAGCTGAAAGCGCCGCCGCTAGCGCCGTTTCCATCTTATCGAGTTAATAACAAAATGTCCCTTATGTGAACACTAGAATCCTTTGATGTAGTTCACACCCATCTTTGCTTATTAACGCACACTGAATGGTACATTAAGCTAAGGGGAATAAATGGAAGACTTAAATGAGAAAGGCTAACAATGGTGCATTCTGAGTTCTACTTCATCACGGGAATACGAATACGTTCGCAGTATGGAATATTTCTTTGTATTGGATGTGAAAAACATTGTTAAATTTTAATTAATTAATTGTTTTTGTTTGTCCATTTTCACAGACATGCTTTGAAGCTAAATACCGTGCGTATTTCATTTACAAAATTACATTTCGCTTAAATTACGAAATTATGTTATGACAAAATTTCAGTATCAGCACAAAATTTCGCTCTTGATTGAATGGCGTACATTTTTGCCGTCTCGATTTGATTTATATCGTCATCTACAAGATTGAAAATAGTTCTACAAGAACTGATATAAAAACATTTATAAATTTGGACTAATACTACAAGTTACAATGTAGAGTTGTTTACAATTATACACGTTGGACCATCAGATTTAAACATAATTTTCTGTTTTTCTTTCGCTGTCATATGCCCTGTCGCGTGCATTAGGTATAATTATATCATATGTATTTTGGTGCTTACTTTGAAATTTTTTGCATATGGCTCATTTGATTCAGCAGAATAGTCGGTCTGTTCCTACAATGAAACGTCAGTTTATACTATCGTAACTATCTAAGGTACTAAGGTACGAGGATCGTTCGAAATGTACGTGGCCTAACACAGAGATGGCGCTAATTCGGCGGAATTTGCATTACTATTTCTCAGAACCATCCTTCATTGGGTTAAATATGGCAGTATAGAGCGATCTGCCAATTAGTTTGTGTTTGATAGTCTGCCAAAGTAACTGTCTCGAGTAATTTCGTAAATAATGGAAAAAAACTGAATTGAGAGCAGTAATAAAGTACTTTCATTTGAAAAGCTTAACACCAACCGAAATCAAAGCAGAGTTGGATTCGACATTTTTGAAGTCCGCTCTTTCGTTTTCAATAGTTAAAAACTGGGTTGCCGTGTTTAAGCGTGGTCGTGTGAGCACAAAAGACGAACCCTGCAGCAGACGCCCAAAAACGGCTACTACCCCGGATATAATTTAAAAAGTCCTCCGTATCGTATTGGATGACCGTCGAGTAAAAGTGCGCGAGATAGCAGACATAGTAAGCATCTCAAATGACAGTGTGCACAGAATTTTAACAAAAAAATTAGAAATGAAAAAATACGCCGCGCGTTGGTAGCCGCGTTTGCTCACACCACCGGAGCAAAAACTGAATCGTTTGATTGTTTCACGTGACTTTTTGGCACGTTTTCGCCGCAATTCGAAAGACTTTTTGCGCCTTTTTATAACCGTCGATGAAACCTGGGTCCACCATTACACTCCCGAAACCAAGGAACAGTCCAAACAATGGACACACAAAGGTTCTCCGCCACCGAATACGGCAAAAACGGTTTTGTCAGCAGGAAAGGTTATGGCAACTGTATTTTGGGATTCTCATGGAATTGTCTTCGTCGGCTACTTGGAAAAGAGAAAAACAATAAACGGCGAGCACTATGCCAATTTGTTGCAGCAATTGAGCGACAAAATCAAAGAGAAACGGCCTCATTTGGCGAAAAAGAAAGTGCTGTTCCATCAAGATAACGCACCTGTACACGCATCTGCAATCGCCATGGCTAAAATTCATGAATTCAGATTCGAATTAGTGCCTTATTTGCCCTATTTGGCCAGATTTTGCGTTTTGTATACATTTCCAAACCTGAAAATATGGCTCGGCGGTAGAAGATTTTCATCCAATTCCGAGGTAATCGCTGCTGTAAATAGCTATTTTGAGGACTTGGGTTCATCGACCTACAAAGACAGCATTGCTGCTTTGGAGCATCGTTGCAATAAGTGCGTTGAGCGAGCAGGAGACTGTATTGAAAAACAAAATAATTTATTGCCCAAAAAACTTGCGTTTTCTTTGTTAGGCCACGTACATTTCGAACGATCCTCGTAGTTATATGCCGAGGTTAAAATAATCAAAGTTCTACAATTATATACAATTAAGGCGAGCTGATTCGTTTAATTTCTTGAAAGCCTATTTAGGTTAAAAGGATTTTATTCTAACAAAAAGTAATTGAAAAATAATTATTATTTTTTTTATTTGACACAGTATCACCAAATCTAACTTATAACATACATAAAACAATAATGTTATTACATTGTTATACGTATAAAATCGCACGTTTATAAAAAACGTAAGTAATATACCTCCATATTTCGCTCAGTTGAGTCAACGTTCTGTATGTACATAAGATTATTTTAAAACTGGAAAATATTTATTTTGAGGGTGCAAGCTTACATTGCAATCGCCAACTTAGTCGACAGCAATGCAGATTTATAAAACAGACAAGACTCATCTCTTTACATTAGTACTTTCATGCAAATTTAATTTTCTACGCACTTCTTGTTAAAAGATAGAATAGTTGGACATGACTCACCAATTTTATGCCCTGGAGCAGCTTCAACTTGTATTTTGCGATGCCAAAACCAAACCATTTTTAAAATTAATTATAATACGTTGTTCTGCAACGGTGACTTCTGTTTTATACTTAATTTGCCTCGTCTCGTCGCGTCTTTAAATGTTTGTTTATATTGGAAAGCTCACCCCCTATGTTAATGAACAATTATGCATATCTTTTTAGTTTTTTAATGTACATTGCTACGCAACGGCATTTGAAAAGAAGCAATTAGACAGAGAGTTTTAGTTTGTTCTTCAGGATTGGTCAGAACGGTCCACAGATTAAAACACCCGCCTAAGGATCAAGTACTAGTTTCCGCTCCAAGGCAAAACAACCAATCTCCCCAACTCCACGAGCTCCTTCAAATGCAAAGCAGCTGATACAGCAGGCAGCCCAGCCCCGCAAGTACTTGTAAGAGCGAATCAGCACCTACATCAGGTCTCTGCGAAACCTCCCTATCTCCGCGAGCCCGTTCAAGCCTCGTTCAAGCCGCGCCCACCAAGTCTCCAGACCGGTCTCAACGCGGACCGCAACCTTCTGAAGTAGCAGTTCATAATATGAGTAAGGTGTGGCAATTTACTCAAAAATCAGTTTTAAGGTCGGCATAAACTTTGATTTTTGTAAAAACCTCGGGAGTACACAAAGTCAATATCTGCGAATATTTTTGGAACCATGAAAACTTGAAGTAAGACAACTTTCAAAATTGTAAAAATTAAAAACAATGTTGTCCTAAAACTAGCCGAATGAGTTGTCTTAATTTTGTAGGCTCATAGGAATCAGCTACAATTGGGCTGTTGCTCAAATGCGCTAATATTTCTGTGACGCAGTCTATGAATTTTTGTAATTTGGTAATTAACATCATTTTATTTAATAAACGGCATAAGTTTCTTCTTTAAGCTAAATTGATCATGAACGATTGATAGTAGAATAGAATTCTAAACTATGTTTTTAGATACAATAAAATTAACGGTGGGTTAATCGTTTCTCACTCCCTATTTTTTAGGTGATTATTTTTTTTTCTTGTATATGGTTTGCTCCAAACAAACTTTTCCCAAAACGAAAAAAATTGCTACCCTAATACTCCAATAGGTATAATAAGGTAATAATACATCTTATACCTATACTAATATCGCTAATATGACAACATGCGTTTAAAATAAAAAGTGCGAAAGTGGCTTTGGATGTCAGTTTTGCCTATCCTACCCAGTATAGCATACACGGTGGAAACAAAAAACGTAAATAAGTATTGAAATGTCCAGTAAAGTATAATTTAAGTTCCCACTTTTCTACATTAAGTCTTGTAAAAGTTAGCAAACGTTTGAGTAATTGTATAGATGCACAGTATGTGTCTCTGTTTACTTTAAAATATATTCTAGAAATTTTAATAAATTAACTTGCAGAATGATTACTATCAGCCAGAACTCGCTGTTTAATTAACTTAATTTCTTGAAATTGCACATTCCTCTCTTATCCATATAAAACGTATTTATATCGATTTATTTCGAACTGTACTCAAAATAGAAACTAAACAACTAAATAATTAAAAGCACAGACGACCTCCACATGCATGCAAAATTGGTTTATTTGAGGTAAAGTTCATTTAATAGTAGCTCCTTTATTCTTATATCTTCGAAATCTTTCATGTGGTTTACCGATAAAAAATGTGTTTGAATTTCAGATTTTAAATGTTTGCAGTCAAAATCACACAATGAATTATCACAAAATAGCAGACAGTGAAAACAAGTGAAAGGATTTTCTTACATGGCATTCACAATCCAAAATCCACAATATTTTGCACGGACATCGTACAACACCACTACGTCGTGTACGTGCAAATCCCGCAAATTAAACGGCTATTGGCATGCGCTTATCACGGACAGCTGACAGCATAATTTACTTACTTCTATCTTCTTTTAGCTTGTGTAATATGAATTTTACCGCAATGAGATTTCTATTTCACTCTTATTCATTTGAAGGCCTTTTAAGCCGGCGGCTTTATTCGGTGGCGTATAGCTGAATTGGGGACTGACAGCCAAATGACCATCGCATAGATTCGTTTAATGCGCGCGAAATACTAAAACATTCAAACGTTTTCGGATCCTGCAGCAGCTCTTTAATAAATGTTCTCGCATAGAAATATCATACAAAGGTTAACTATAAAGTATTTTTTAAATATTGTAGTGTATAATATGTTACGTACTCAAACGAAAAGGAAATTATTAATTTTTTCATATTTCATTGGGAGGTCAATGACCATTTGACCCAATGGAGAATTCGCCACTGCTACAGTGTAACCAGTTTTCGATCCTTTGTTGCATGTAGCCTATCCCACGTTATAGTTTCGTTTTAATTTTTGTACTAAAAACTTGAAATAAAAAGGTTTTTTTTACTAAAATTAAAAAAACTTGAAATATCTACAGCGAATACTGATAAGCTCGAAATTTTCATTAAAGCATTGATTGATTGATTGATTTTAAGCAGGGTTAAAGACAGGTTAATGAGCCCAATTTGCACTTCGACTCTGTGGACTTTTGTGCACCCCTGATCCTTTTTTAAAGTAGACCTGTGCCCCCAACGAGTTGCAGGATGTGTCTTACAAGGTGCTCGTGTGTGAAGGTTTTTCAGGCGAAGCTCCCCGAAAAGCTGTTGTCCCTTGCGGTAGAGCGCTGGACTGGCAAAGATTATGTGTGAGGCTGTTACCTCCTCTTCTTCACATAGTCTACAGAGTGTGTATTTACACCTATTTTTTGGAGGTGTTTTTTCAGGTGGCAGTGTCCTGTAACAAGTCCCACCAACCTTCTGATTTGAGTTCGTCCTAAGTGGAGTACGTCAGTTGTTAGTCTGGAGGAAGGTGTCCTAATTATTGCCTTTTCCAGTGTTTGTCCCTGTGTATCCTCCCAGCGAGAAATGTGTTGTGACGGTCTACTTTTCTATTGCTGTTCGAATGCTTTTTTTGGGTATACCGAATACAGGCTCCGGTCCTATAAACGGGGTAGATGCATCAGTTTTCGCGAGGGCGCTTTTCGTTTCCGTCTACACCTGTGTGCCCTGGTATTAAAGCATATTTTAACTCTTCATTTTATCCTATTTTTGATCAGTAAGATGAGACGTACTAATAACACAACCTGCAAGATATAGTTTTTTTTTATAAAACATAGAAAATTCTAGCGTAGTGAAGCACGATCGTTTGATTTCAATCCACTAGACTATTTTTTGTCGAGACCTACAAACAAAATCCCACTTAGATCGACAAATTAATGATAAATCATCAAGTTACCCCTAGCACCGCACCGTGCCCTTAAAGACCTATTGTAACCCCTCAATCAAGTTTGTTTGGGCTAATTCTGTATATGTCAAAAGAGCTACAGCTGGCCTTAACCCATTAGAAGAATTCCAAATCCTTCAATGAGAAATGAGCGAAGCAGGTCGCTCAAACTTTCCCACACTTTTTACGTTTTAAATATTCGCGCGCCAATAAATGACTAAATAATATTGTTTTAACAAAAACTTAAGCAAGAAAAAAAGTGCAAAAATAACGCCCCAACGGTGATTTGAGCTTGCGACAGCCTCTGCAATACGATATCGCGTACCGTATAAGAATAGTGCTGCGACAACTTCAGCTAGCCGTATAGTATGGGAGCACGGTAACCGACCGCGCCCTACAGCCGATTAGATGCGCTTCGGATTTCGGACCAAAATCGCCATAGAAGCTTTATTTAAAAAGTTATCAAAAATATGCAATGAATAAAAAATATATTTGTTAACTAGAGCTAATTGATAAGCGTAGTTAAAATCACGTAGCTTCTGAAAAACGCGCTGTTGATATTAAAAAGTATCGTTCTTTGTCTTAGTTTTTAAAACAGTTGGAAATTCTTGTTAATGCTAATAAACTACTTTAAATAGTCTATTGAACTGTTTAAAGTTTATAACGATTGGCATTTGCGTTTTTGAATAAATAATTAATCAATTTGAAATTTTAAAAAAATTCCTGGAGGCCTTCAGTGTAAAATTTAGGCAATTAGTAACGAAACAAATTTGTAGTTCACTGTAAACTCTACCGGCTGAAAAATGTTTAAAAAAATGGCGTTGGTAGTTTTTGAAAAAAATTTGTTTGAAAATGTCCAAAATTTATAATTTTAGAATTACAAAAATGTTTTTAGGTGACTTGATTATAATGATTATCTGTATATAAAATACTCAATTACTTTAACAATATTTATTTATTTTAACCTTATACGTATTTCGGCGTGTTTACATGCCATTGTTAGAGGTTATATTACATTTTTTTTATTGATAGAACCGCTAATTTACAATTTACTCTAGTAAATACATACGAGTATTAAGTAAATGTGTTGAGTGTTGTGGCATGTAGGGGTCCTCATCCAGCGATGATTCCCTTGAGGTTCAAGACTTGATTATACTTATTAAAGGCTTTTAAATAATATGACACTTTGTATTAATTGGATATTATGTTTTTGAGTAATCTTTAATTTTTAGTCCATATAATACGTTTTTATGGTCTATAAAACATATACAATTTTATATGTTTATCTTAATACATTAAAAGAAAACAAACATGCGCCATGTTTTCTTAACACCCGGTATAGTAAAACACCGTTAGCTGTGTATTAAATCGTATGAAACAGTATAATTTATAAAGGTATATCTTGTACAAAAAATTTAATAAGAAACTGCGCTGAATACAATAATTTTTGGAATAGCGAGAAAGGTAAAAATGTACGCGAATCGTTCGAAATGTACGTGGCCTAACACAGAGATGGCGCTAGTTCGGCGGAATTTGCATTACCATTTTTCAGAACCATCCTTTCTTAGGTTAAGTATGACAGTATAGAGCGATCTGTCACTTAGTTTCTGTTTGATAGTGCGCCAAAGTGACCGTCTCGGGTGATTTCGTAACTAATGAAAAAAGCTAAGTTTGCAAGCAGTGATGAAGTACTTTTATTTGAAAGGCTTAACACCAACCCAAATCAAAGCAGAGTTGGAATCGACATTTTTTTAAGTCTGCTCTTTCATTTTCAATGGTTAAAAACTGGGTTGCCAAGTTTAAGCGTGGTCGTGTGAGCACAAAAAACGAACTCTGCAGTGGACGCCCAAAAACGGCCACTACCCCGTATATGTTTGAAAAAGTCCTTCGTATTGCATTGAATGACAGCCGAGTAAAAGTGCGCAAGATAGCAGACATAGTGGGCATCTCAAATGACAGTGTGCACAGAATTTTAACTGAAGAATTGGAAATGAAAAAATACAGCGCGCGTTGGGTGCCGCGTTTGCTCACACCGGAGCAAAAACTGAATCGTTTGATTGTTTTTCGCGATCTTTTGGCACGTTTTCGCCGCAATCCGAAGAACTTTTCGCATCGTTTCATAACCGTCGATGAAACCGGGGTCCACCATTACACTTCCGAAACCAAGGAACAGTTCAAACAATGAACACACAAAGGTTCTCCGCCACCGAAGAAGGCAAAAACGGTTTTGTCAGCAGGAAAGGTTATGGCAACTGTATTTTGGGATTCTCATGGAATTATCTTCGTCGACTACTTGGAAAAGGAAAAAACAATAAATGGCGCGTATTATGCCAATTTGTTGCAGCAATTTAGCGACAACATCAAAGAGAAACGGCTTCATTTGGCGAAAAATAAAGTGCTTTTCCATCAAGATAACGCACCTGTACACACGTCTACAATCGCCATGGTGAAAATTCATGAATTGGGATTCGAATTAGTGTCTTATTTGCTCTATTTGCCAGATTTGGCTCTCAGCGATTTTTATCTATTTCCAAACTTAAAAAAATGGCTCGGCGGTAAAAGATTTTCATCCAATTCCGAGGTAATCGCTGCTGTAAATAGCTATTTTGAGGACTTGGGTTCATCGACATACAAAGACGGCATTGCTGCTTTGGAGCATCGTTGGAATAAGTGCGTTGAGCGAGACGGAGACTATTGAAAAAAAGTACTTTTTTCCCAAAAAAACTTGCGTTTTCTTTGTTAGGCCACGTACATTTCGAACGATCCTCGTATTTAAAAACACAAAACAAAACTCTGATTAAGATTATTAAATATTAATAGACAAAAGTTAATAGTTAATAAAAAGCCTTTATGGTAATTAATTTTTAGCATAGAAAATTATCGTCTGCCAAATCGGAAAAATATTATATTAGTAAATACTATGAAATTATTTGTTATTAGAGTAAATAAATTGAAAATGACGTTTACTTTTTCACTTTCCCATACTTCCAGTGTAAGCAGCGCATTAGTTCCTTCTCAGACATCTCCGACATTGCTGGGTGAACTGATATTGATGAAACTTGAAATGTGGAGTTACAAAACATTCATCGGGAAAAATTGTTATTACAAAACCGAAATCTATACAAGTCTTGGTAGAATATGTTAAGGTAATTCTATTTTTTCGTAATCGAAATAAGCTTCAAACTGGAGACCGTTACATTTTTTAAATTTTGGGTTTACTGGCGGTTAAAATTTGGTATAGATACTTTAAGACCATTCTAAAAGTATAAAAATTTGTAAATAATATTTTGAAATACGATACGATTTTTTTATGCTTCTAAAAATAGTTTCTAGCTAGGGACGAGCCATAATTTGATTTTTACCCAAAGTCGTAGTGAGAGAAAACCCAATCTTCCTACTTTTCCCCTTTCTGTCAGTTTGCAGCACGAATAACTGGCAGCAACTGCTGTAAAATCGTACATGTGCTTCACAAAATAATAAACTTATTTAAGATTCTGCAACTTTAGTAGACTTTCTAACTTCTATGTAATTGAGTTGTTTATTGCACATTATCCATTTCCTTAGTGCGATTTTATTCTACGTTTTTCTACAACCATAAAAGTTTACGTTTTTAGCTACTGTGCTGCGGTCACTTTTCCAGTATGTAATTGTAAAGACGAAAGTCGTTTTCTTTTTCCATTTCCTGTCTACGATTTAAGGGTAACGTTTTGAGGTTAGTTCGAATTCCGGTTTATTATGGAACATCATATATCTTTTCCGGCTTCTTCGTGTATTTAGGTAAAAATGAAAAACTGATTGGAATTGTATTTATTTCACTACCGTGCTTTCGATTTTTTTAAAATTTTTCTAAAATTAATTAAATTGAAACTGGAATGTCCTTATAAAGACCGGACTTTTAGAAACAAAAGGCATGGGCGTACTCAAATCCACTAAGTTAAACGTAAAACATATTGGACAAGAGAACTAACTTTTTCTGATGAAAATTTAGAAAAAGTTGTTGTGTACTGCAATTCTTAAGTTTGCTATTCAATGGTGGTTTTCCGTCCTTTATGAATGTTGATAGTCCGAACTTTCCTTTCGTAGAACTTTCCCGTTGTATTATTGAATTTACACGTTCCATTTTGATCAACTCGTGGTTTCTCTTTTACAATTCAATCGAAAATCATATTTTTGCAGTTTCATAAAATTGTTTTGTGAGGTACTTTTAAAACTGAAGACCATTCATATTCTACCCTTACCTTGTTTCATTGTATTAAAGTATTACATAAGCTTCAATTCCAGTTGTCCAAATAAATAATAACTACCTGCACCAGATAGATTAAGGTCAAACATATGGATGTGTTACCATTCTAAGCTACTAGATAATTAGTTTAAATATTTAGGTATGCGCCAACTATACATTTATAGTTATTTAAGTATCAAGGAATGTAAGGACGTAATAACATCCGAGGTAGGCGAATACGAGCTGAGGCGGAGCCGAAGCTTGTCGCCTGCCGAGGATGTTATTAGTCGATACATTCCGTGTTACTTATTAAATTTTTCACGCTACCGGCAATGTAAGTAGGCCTACAGGTAGAAATCTAATCGTATTTTTAAAAGTTCGTTTTGACAGCTGTCATCGGAAATATTTTTTAAAAGCTCCATTATTCTAAGTTGTCTGTGCGTGTTACCATATCAACGAACAGTTAAAATCAACATTATTTTCCTAGGGATGTAAGTGACACTATTAAGTTCCGTCGTCAAGGGTAACTAGTACACGAATGTTATCAGCCACTTACGATCCCTGTAGCTATGGATGTAAGGCCTACTTACACTGCCGGTAGCGTGAAAAAGAAATTATGCCATAAATTATTATTAATTGATTGCCTCATAATTTAAATACTGACGAAACACTAGACTAGAAATCCGGACCTTAGAAATGCACATTATTTGTAATTTTTTTTTTAATAACAAGTAAAAGTTCAACATTGTAACATGTTTAAGAGTTCATTCTATCAGGACATAATTTAAAAGGTCTCTTTTAGCAAAACACCTTTAAAATAATATGATTTGACTCAACAGAGAGAACTGATCTATCAAATGATTTCTGACATATGAAGGAGGTAAATACATTAGAATTTGATTTTTACAGCATTCAGGAAATCTTATCATGACAGAAAAATATGAAGCAAACTCCTGTTATTATTTATTAAAAGGAAACCCAAATGTTATATTAAAGAATTTCCTCTAATTATATTTCAGAGCAACATACAGCAGGTACTTGTTTAACATTATTTGTTATTTGGTTAACCACGTTTTGCAAACTAAAGGGTATATTTCAGTTTGCTCATCACAGAGAATTCAGTTTGTGTTATTGAGGTCTTTGTGAACTTCCAAGAATTCTAAATTTACGGATCTGTTTATTCGCAGTCTTAATGCAAATTTCTTGCATGGTTCATTTAACTATTTACGCACTTCGTAAGCTGAGTTCCGACTCATTATTCCACTCTATTAATATTTTACAGCAATCGCTACGAGCGAAACAACGGAAATGAACGCTTTATTAATTAATCTTAATTGTTAAATTGTAAAGAATAATTAACGCATTAAATAAAATGTTGTAGTACTACAATATAAAGGAAGGATATTTCATTTGATTTTATTAATAGTTTTTCAATAAATCATTGAAATCTTCACACGAAATGTTATCTTTAAAATGAGCATTATAAGTATCTGTTAAGAAAAGCAAAAGTAAGCAGTTGTTTTGAGTATGTTTCAAAATTTGGAATCAGTTTTTCTTTAAAACACAAAATTGCAGATAATGATAAAATTGCTAAAACAATCCTCTTTACTTCCCTATACTTCCAGTATGGGAATGTATTCTGATCGTAGAAAATGGCTTTTAATAAATTTATTGTAAATAAAACAATTCTTAACTTCAACAGGCTTTGTATTTTAGCTGTATACGTATTTCAACGTGTTTACACTTCATTATCAAAAGCAAGATTCAAAGTAAACAGTTGGTGTTGCCATAGGAACAATAAATCTTCATAACTTGATCTTGGTTTTCTATATCTGCAATATTAAATATTTATGAATTTCAAATGCTTCTAGTATATCAACTTACGTTTGTCATCACAAAAGTGTAAACATTTTATAGTGTTATTAGTTGTCATTATATGATTGTGTTCTAATAAGTGTTTAGCTTAATTGGATTTATGGGGGTGTTTATACTTGTAACAACGTACGTGTTCCTTGTACCTAATATCAAAATTTCTAATTGTTTGTTCTATATAAACCGAATTACAGTGCGAGCAATTTAATTTGTAGATGTCTGATTTTAGTAAATTGTCTGTTCTTTCTTTAGCATTAAATAGAGTGTTTAAAATGTTTTTTGTTGTTTTAAAAGTTATTTTGCATTTATTTGTTTTGTTTATAATTTTGGCAATTTTCTCTGATTAATTGCCAAAATATGGAATTGAGGCGTATTTTAATAAATGTTGATTTTCCCCAAAATTCTAATTCCAAAATAGTGACCGCTTGGATTTTTTGAAAATTTTTTTAGATTAGATTTTAGAATAGCCATAAAGATACACAATGTTACTACTACAAGCATTTTAAAACCATGAAGCAATTTTCAAAATTTTGAGTATTAAAAAAAAATATTGTTCAAAAGAATCTGGCCACAGATTCAGTGGGATCATAGAACTGGGAATTAGCTACAATTTTGTTGGGATCGCTGTGAAAGACTTTCATAAATATATTGAAAATTAATAGTTAATGCCCCTTTATTTAATAAACGGGAGTCGATAAATCATTTCTATCAATATTACAATTTACTTTCGGTTTAGTCTGCGTCGTCTTTTGAGAATTACACCCAGCACAGTCAGGTAAAGACCGACCTGTAGCTGGCCTGCCTTTACAAGCATTTTCACTAAAAGTTTGAGCGATAGTATAGTGCATGGGCCCTGCCTGCCTAAATACGACTGCTTGAACCTCGAGGAGGTCAAGGATTTGACCTTAATGTATCTTGTTTGCCAGGAGAAGATTACTTAATCGGCTTAATCCATACAAGCTAAAGTTCCGCAACACCTTGCAGCTTGCACCTTCAGAGTGATTAGAGCACTGAACTCAAATCCGGGATGCGGAGGTATTTAAACGGACCTGGTGGAGCTTGATCGTGAGATCGATAATGCTTACGAGTCCTTAGAGGATAAACCACTGGAGTCAAAACTTTACTGAGTTGTTAGGTAGTGTCTCAATTTCAATTGCTTCACGAGTACTCGAGCATCCTCACACTCCATATTATGGCCAGATAAACCGGTATGTTCAGCAAACACAGATTTTGTGCTGCGTCTGTGTTTGCAATCACCTTTGTGCTCTCGCAATCTTAACTCAATGGAACGACCAGTTTGTTCGATGTAGTTTGAACTACAATAGCAAGGGATGTTGTAGATCCCGGCTGATTTAAGCTTGATGTTTGGTTTTTTGCAGATCTCAAACCGTTTCCCAGAGTTTCATTAGTCCTAAAGACTGTCTTTATGCTGTACCTTCTTGGAAACCCTATCTCATCAGTAATACCCTTATTGTAAGGTAGAAACCCTAAGCCTTCCGGAGGTGCCAGTTCCTTTTCAGCATTGGGTTGTTCCGCATTGCGGATTTCTCTATGAATTTCTGTGGCTGTATAACCGTTTCGTTGTAACGATATCAAGAGATGAGTTTTCTCTTGTTGTAGGTGTTCTGCATCTAAGATTCGAACTGCTCTAGTTGTTAGAGTTTTTAGCACAGTGACTTTCTGCATCGGGTGGTGATGCCAGTGTTTTGTGCATTATGCATTTAAATACTTGTCGGTATGTGTCTTCTTTCTTTAAACTGCATCCTCCAAGCTACTATCTAGTTTACGTGTAACATATACGTCTAAGAACGGGAAACTGTCATTTTCCTCTACTTCCATTATGAATTGAGTTTAAGTGTTGTAGCTTTGGTTTAAAAGTTTTCCATGTTTCCTTCAACCTGTTCATACAAGCTGCCATCCCAATTAAAAAAGAAATTCTTGCCTAGAAGGATTTGAATTAGGAAAATTTTACACCACTGATGTATGGAGAAGGTTGCACCAAAACGTGAAAAAAAGCATGTAAACAATACCTAGATTTCACCTTATGCTAAGTATTTGGAATTTTGTAAACCATCGACTACAAAACAGAAAAAAATATAAAAACCACATGGGCACTCATATAAACGTGTATTTGTATTTTTTAATCTACCCTTCACCAAAATCATGGCGTAAATTAAACGAACGTTTTGCTTTCCACTGCTTTCATATGTAAAATGGAAATTTTTGTGAAAATTTTCTCGTTCACTTCTGATTTTAAGCTCAAATTTAATTAAACTAGGATACCGAACAAAATAATTAAATAATTCTAAAACATACGTGAACCTGTTGCGCCACACTTTAATCCTTTTTGCACAACATCATTAGCTAGAGTATTTGAACATAAAAAGAAACTATATTTCACTCTGACGCTCGTAAGTGGTGAAGTTTGTCGAGGGTTTGTTAATGTAAGTTTTGATAAATGAATGTTATAATTGTAAATTTAAACCTTGTTTTTAAGTGAAGGCACTGTTTTGTGGTCAAGATTCATATAACGTCTTACAACACAAGCAGAGTAGAAGTTATTATTATATATATTAAACAAAAATGTTTTTCTTCTAACATAACCAACAAATACATACCACATTAAGTAGTTTTTCTATAAAAAAAGGTATTTTAAAATGTTAATCTTAAATCGTTTCAAGTATATTGAGAGCGGAACAAATATAGTCTTTAAAAATAATTAAATGTTGTCTGTAATGGATATTACCATTTACCATGCATAAAACCTATATAACGAAGAGTTAAAGTAATGAATTCCTATAATGCAAGCGTGCATATGTGCATATCAAATAAACTGAAGTATTAAACTTTGAACAAATATAAACTTAAACCTGTGATATCTGAACAAATATGCTAGATTCAGATTAGTGTTTGAAAAGCGATTAACTAAATACTAGTGGATCTCGTGGGCTACGTTCCCCGTTTTTTGTTTATTTGTTTTTCATAATAAATAAGCGAATAATGTAGACAGTGTAGCAGGCCGCAGATCGAAGTCTTACCCTACATCTATACAGGGTGTCCCAGAACTGGCGGAGGAGCTCTTAACTGTGAATTCTTTTCCTTAAATAGACTCGATTTGTCCATGAAAAATGTTTCCAACTAGAATACTTCTTCAGTTATTGCTAATTAAAGTCCACCAATCACAGAAGAATTAATTAGCTAGTCGCGAAGGTAGAAAAAATAAAAAGGTTGTTTATATGGTAACTGAACTAAAAGCGTCATAAAAAATAAGTCGAATTTTTATTTGGCCGACTATAAATTTTCAATGTCTTAGTGACAGACGTTCAACTTGACGGTTCATTCTGAATTAGCTTAATAATTTGTGCAGTTTGTGGGGTAGAATGTATTCTTCTCAAGATTATTGTGAAATGCTGATTCTTTAACTGGCTACTAATTGTCTCAAGACAGCACAAACCTGCGGCGTTCAATTCAGGAATATTGCATGTGGGTAAGTAATTAAATGCCATTTATGTTAAAAACTAAAGTTGACCAGATGTTTTATACTAACTTTTGCAAAATCTAATAATTATTCTTGTTTCCTAAGAAACGCATACATTTAATATTTCTGCATCTATCTTCAATTAATAAACAGTCTGTTATTGGTCAGCTTCATTTCATTGCGGTTTGAAAACCATTGAGGGTAGAAATTTTTTTCTTGGTAAAGAAGTGTCAGATTAAAGAGTAGAATGTAGAGTTTAGAGCTCCTCCGCGAGTTCTGGGACACCCTGTATAATATATAATCCGGATCCCTTACATCTCGATGCAGGTTATTTATTATTTTTGCAGGTTCCGATACTTGCGGAATTTATTAATTATATCATGTATAATAATAAAATTGCTACCATTTTTGTATGATAAAATCGTGGGGCGTAGTCCGCGGATTCACCTAGTAATTAATATGCGATTGCTTTAATCCTTGTAGTAATGTTAGCGTTATTTGGGGTAGTGAAGCGTTGTTTCTGTTTAGTAAATTTGCTAGCAATTGTTTGTAAAAAAAAAGGTGTCTGGCGTAGTTCACGCGTTCTGCTAGTTTTATAAATTAATTTGCAATTGCTTCAATTATTGTAACGTAAATGTGTGCGTTAGTTATTGTAACTGGAGCCCCCAATATTTGGGCCAATGAAGTGTGGAATTCCGACCGCTATTATTTTTTTAAGTTTTATTTTAATAGCCTACCACAACAACGGGCTGTTGTCTAATTACAGTTGTTGATTGTGATACATAAAAAAAATTAAATACAGAAATTAAACTTATTAAACCCATTTTCATACATTTATGGGCAAAGAGGCGCTTCCCCGACAGCTTTCAAAAAATAAGAGTGCCTAGAAATTCCAGCCCTAGTAACAAATACTGTTTCCAATAAAATTATATAAATAAGTAACCAAATTATGCCAACAGTAGTGACTGCAACATAAACATTCGCTGAAAACAATCAATAAAATGAGTGTGGAGACGTAAGTGCCGGTCGCGTCGTCGTGTTGTGGTAATAATTTGTGCCGAGTTGAAAGAGCCCGTTGTCGTGTTATAGTGAGACAGTTCTGGATTCAATATATACATTGCAGATATTTATAGGACAACATTTGTATGATTATTTTACAGATTCCTGTCATATCGTTGTTAGATTAAACTCTTACAAAGAAGAGCCTGTCACGTGACTATCAATTGGCTGAACGGCTAAACGAATCTAGAATAAGTTTCTTACGGCGCATATTGTTGTGACGTGACAGGTTCTTCTCCATTTGAATTTGTTCTAGTTAAAAAACACAAAATTTTTCTGTAGTCTACCAAGTGTTTTAATTGTTGAGGCGTTTGCTGTTATTTTTTCAGTAGTGGCGTCATTATGTTATTCATACAAAGAAGTTAAAGTAGAAATGCGGCAAGGTGATCCCCTGTACGAGAATATTGAATTAGCAATTTATATAAATGAACAATAACGTAACGACAGGAAATTAAGTAGTAATGATAGCTACAAATTGTAAGTATAGAATAAATAGATGTTTTCAGATTGTTTTAATTCAATTCTTAATAGAGCTGATCTTATGGTTGCATACCTCTTGCGAGGTGCAGCATATCTTCTCACCTCCTGTTTTGTGGAGGACCTACAGCTTTATGTGGGTTCCGAACCACGTAAGTGAATGCACTTCCTCTCTAGAGGTGATTATACTAGAATCATCTCAGTTGTGAAAAATTCAGTTTAGGTGTAAAGGTACAAATTTGAAATGTTTGTGAATTTCAAATGCGTCTAGTATATCCAACTTACGTTTATCATCCCAAAAGTGTCAAAATGTTATCGTGTTATTAGATGTCAATGAATGACTGTCTTCTAATAAGTGTTTAGCGCAAACCGAATTACAGTGCGAGCAATTTAATTTGTGGATGTCTGATTTTAGTAAATTGTCTGTTTTTTCCTTAGCATTAAAGTGTTTAAAATGTTTTTTGTTATTTTAAAAGTTATTTTATATTTATGTTTTTTTATAATTTTGGCAAATTTTTCTGATGTGTT
Source organism: Ctenicera cuprea (assembly GCA_958336395.1). NCBI lineage: Eukaryota > Metazoa > Arthropoda > Insecta > Coleoptera > Elateridae > Ctenicera > Ctenicera cuprea. Next base: position 37,603,318 of record OY284487.1, on the reverse strand, counting down.
GCCGAAATAGGGAATTGAAAACCTACAGAAACAGACATTACAATACCACACGATTCTTGTCATCATGAAACACATAAATTAGCGGCATACAGGTCTTTTCAAAGGCTCTTTTACTAAACCTAAACATGGTAAGACCTACTTTATTATTAAAATATACAATTAATTATATTCGGTCTCAAGTACACTCAGTCGCTGATGCTTTGAAGCGCAATCGTGGTATTTCTTATGTTTAGCATTATTTCTTTAATATTTTTTCTGAATAAATTCCCAAAAACAAAGGGGCAAAGTTTTAGTTATCTTGTACAATATAGTTGTTTGACAGAAGGCTTAATTTGTGATTTAGACTCACTCTTATCCAAAGTTCTATATGCAGTAGAGTCGATTTCCATCCTAACAGAAACTCCTTTAATTTAAGTTTAAGTAGAATGTTCTTGAATTCTCTGAATTTTACATAAGAATCCTTCAAAACTTAGAAGTAAAGATTCTGAACATCCACTGCTTACTTCCTTCTCAACTTTCACAGACGTTTTAGATTGTGCATTCGACTACAGTGGAGGGGGGCAGATACTTGCACATGCTGTTTACTTACGAAATAAGATCAATAGAACTTCTGGCATTTCTTATGTACGTGACGTTATCATAAATTATTACAAATATACTCAATTTTGCTATATTCAGTATTCCTATTTTAAATAACTTCAATGTTTTTCCTACAAAAGCTTTTATTCCTTTATGCTAACAGCTTTATATTTATATAGCTTCAACTTATTTGCATATATTTGAAAAATTAAAGTTTCTTAATAACTTCCTTAGTTGTATACATGTTGTACCTATATTACTGCTTTTATAAAGTTCCAAAGGCCAAAACTTTAATTAAACATTTTATGTGTAGAACAAAATAATGCTTCGTCTTGTATTTTTGTATCAGATTTCTCATTTTACACCGAAAACGCCAGACAAGAAAAGTAAACATAAAAAGAATTGAACTAAATACTACAAAAAGAACAAATTAATAGATTTATTATAATGTTATATTAAATTTTCTTATTAAATAATTCCTCTTGGTTTCTAAATAACATTGGAAATGATATTTGCCATGGGCTCTAGTTATTGTTTAATAGTTTAGCAAAACAGCTTGTGTAACTAATTTCTGTTAAACCGCAAAATCCCCGTGAATATTTTCTACAAGCTGTTTGAATTCGTGCCAGAACTCTATTGATTCTGATGCAAATGAAGATATGGCTTCAGGAATCATCTTAAATTATAATCACAATTTATTCCACAACCTTTGACTTTCTAAAGTTTAAATTTAAAAACCTTGCAATATTCCACGAGCTGTCCCTTGCATGTTTGTTGTTGTAAAAGATCCATTCTATTTTCACATAACTTGCAATTGCAAATAAGTCATAGAATATTCATATCTCTTTGAAGGGTTTTTGTAGTTTGAAAACATTTCAGGAAGATAGCTAATGATGCGTTCATTCAACTACAAGAGTATGCTAATGATATTCAGTTTGTTTTCTAAATTGATATGAAAACATGGCAAACAAATTCGTTTTTCAAATTTTCGTTCCACGAAATGGAAGGAATAAATAAATCTCGGAGATCTGCGTAATTACTCAACTGCAAAATTCGTGAAATCATGAAATACATTGGAATAATAATAAAAACATTTTACGTAGAATTTCAGTAACCTCTCAGAAATAAGAGAATTCCGCAAACGTTTAGCGGTGAAATCTGCAGAACTAAAATGATAAATTCATTCTGCGAACTTCGTATTTAACTGGCGTTTCGTTTTAGATTTGCTATTGCTTGCGACAGGTCTGTATTGTTAGACATAAATAGTTAGTAAAAAGTATGAATTCCCTTTCCTACTGCTGCTTTTTCAGCTTGACAATAGCTTCATTTATGTATAAAACTTTACACCTAGCCAGCCTTCCGAATACGTTAGGTTATGCTAAGATGAATAAGACGTGGCCTACTCGATCGCCTGACGTGAATTCCGTAAAATACATCCGTAGAATATAATAATTAATAATAAATACTAAATAATAATAATAGTTTTACATGAGTTTTTCGATACGATTCCGACTATTTTACACAATCCCTTCTAGAACAATTAGGTATAATTGCAAAATAGTTTATGCATGCTGCAAAGTTTATTAGCAGCATATTGGACGCAGTACACACCTTAAGGGCAGTGCCTCGCATAGCACCCATAATAATATTTATTAGAGCGAGCCACGCGATGATCCTATTAATATATTCCCAGCGTTCTCTTGCATTTCAATTCCTGTCCCTTTCTTTTACGCACGCACTCTTCCGGCCTATTTGTCGGAATTCCTGGGAAAAGTGTGTAGTTACGATTATTTGGTGTAGATAAGCAAAACAAAAATTAATTCACGTAGGGTTGCGTTGAAGGTCGCGATTATTATTAGTCACCCATCCCACTTAAAGTGCTGCTCGAATTCCATCCACTTTAGTTGTCCTTAATTATGAAAGATGTATTCCGACGCTGTTATACGCAATCTCGGTCGGTTTTTCGCTACACATTGATTTTACGAAATTGTCTGCGATGTTATTCCTTAGTACGGTTATATGCTGCATTAAACATTCAGTGTTCCCACACGATCCTCTAGCTCTCGTACTAATTAATTCATTATAATACCTATGGCTGCATTTTCAACAATAATCAAACTCGCCAGGATTTGAATGAAATTCTGAACTAGGTGTCATTTGCAGCAACCGGTAACGTTGCCACCAAAAACGGCGGAAACATCACTCCAAATTTAACCCCAGAAAACGAAAGCTTCGTAGGCATTAAACTCCCACTAAAGCCCTCTTACGATCGATTTTTTAAAAGCGGTTATAGCCAAAGAACAGCCTACACAAACATACATTTTTAAAGTCGATTTCTAATAACTTAATGTTCCGGTGATTAATTAGTACACCCCTGATTTGCATGCAAGTAAATTTCGGGGTGAACGTTTTCAGTCACGACACCTGGTTTTAATTTATGAAAGTTCTCCGTTAACTACGTGCATTTAGATGTGTTTTAGATAATTTTAATTAGAAATAAAAATTAACTATGTTACTTTCATAATTAAAATTTTAAAAATATATAGAGGAATAACATAAACCCGAGTTTTCCACAATTAATATTAAAATTCAGAAATGATACATTTTTGCACTTTTAACAAAGAAGCAAAGAAAACGGACCGTATTTTTCCTATCAAAGAAACTAGACTACATTATCGTTTTCTTGCGCTTTGTTATTTACTAGCTTATAAATATGCAGTAGGCAATGCAATATCCTTCTTTCCCGTTGAGTGATATAAAAGAAGGATCGTTAAATTTGTGTAGGATGCATTGTTGCGGAACGAACTATGAGTAACTTTTATTTTGTTTGCTACATAAATATTTAAAAACTTAACAATAGGAGTTTGATTGCCATAAAGTGATATTAGTTATTTTTATAGCATATTTCTTGAATTAAATGTAAATACATCAATACTGTGAATATAAATTGTATCAACGACACAATAGGTGTATAATTTTATCGGATCAAAGACGGCTTAGATATAATTTATTTACCTGCATCAACTGCTGTGGTTATTAGCCCCTATCTAACAGGCAAAAATGGACACAAACACCAATGGCGAGGCCGGGACTCGAATCCGCCACGTTTGTCAGAGCAGCTCCGAAACCGCAGCCTCAACCACTGCTCTACCGCGCGCCCGTTTAGAATTAAAAATGTTTAAGAATCGGAGACAATAAAGATAATATTTATTTACTTATTATTATAGATGCACGTCACTGGAACTAGCCTATTCAGTCAGCATTACGTCTACATTTCTGAAACCATGAGTGGCGTAACCTCAGAGTTTGGGCCCAGGGGCAAGATACCTGAAGGACCCTGGCCCCATCCTCAAAAAACTTCAATAATAAAGTAATTGATAATAAAACCAATTTTTTTAATAGGAAAATAATTATTTGCAGTATAGTAAATGAAAATAAATATATTAAAACCGTGTCTAATTAAGATAAGCAAATCTTAAATTTTCTGAAGTTAATGGGTCTGGGTCGGTCCCAAAAAGTGTAGGTGTTGTGTTCTTACTAAATATAATCTCACTTCAGTATTTTTCTTTGTATAAGTACATACTTACTTACATGGAATTGAATGTTTTTTGTTGAATATAAAAATAGAGACTGTCGAAAATCAAAACTTTTTATTGAAAAAACTTCGTAATAGAGAAATATAAAAAATAAAAACTCGTGGCTCGTGACAGGGCCCCCTAAAGCCCCGGGTCCGAGGGCCGTTGCCCCCTCTGCCCCATGGTAGTTACGCCACTGGAAACCATCTTTCCTACATTACTTCGTACAGCAAGTTAATGATATTATTTTATGTATTTTCATTGGCTTCTCATCATTCATCACTGATTATTATAATATTATCCAATGCACCAGTTGTATGGCCTATTTGCTTCCCTGGTTTTTACTTCAGTTAGCTTTTCTATCTATGCAACCATATAAAAAGTACTCATATTATCTACGCTAGCAATTTAAATAATAAAATAATGTACACGACCTCTGTTCAGAATTCTAAACGCAGCAGATCACATTCGTACATACTGATGATATTTTACTAACAAGTCTGTATCCGTATTACTGTAGGTCATTTTCAGCAACTTTTGTAATCAATTTGTATTTGCTGCTTAATGAAGTTGTGCATATTTAATGAAAACTAGCGAAACCCGTGAGCCATGCCCCACGATGTTTTTGTTTCTTTTAATAATAAATAAATTAATTAAGCAGGTAATGTAGCGGACCGCTGATGGAAGTCTTAGTTTTATTAATTATATGGCGATTTCTGTAATTGCTTCTTTTTATTAAATGCGGATCCCTTCGACCTGTCTCAACTTGTAAGTGATACGGCTGCAGCAACCCAAGCGACGCGCGATGGGTATTATTTTTTTTTAATTTACTAAAAACGGAGTGAGGTACTTTGCTTGGACTTTCCAATGCTTTAGATATTGCTACCTATCAGTTACCATATATTTAAAAGTAGTTTAATATTAACGTTTCACGCCCCAACATTGATTGCAATAACAGCCCGCCATTCTTACCTTCACTGATTTTTTTCGTCCGCCAAAAATTTAGTGGAGGGGAAGACAATCAATACCCTTATTTTTGCGACACCTGACAATTAACTTGTAAACCTTATGTTACTACTACTCATATGGAATTTATTTTAAACCAAATTTTTATATCGTTCCCCGTTTATTATAGGGACATAACAATTTCAATTTGAAAAAAATCGTAGAAGGCAATATTTGTTTTATACTCCCTTATGCTCCCTAGGTTTATAATAACACCTAATTGCGTCCCTATCTGTCAACTCGTTTTTGAGTAGTATGATAGTGGTAGGGTCAAAACTTTCAAACATTCTTAGTGGCTGCCATTTTAATGCTACTAAATAACATGTCTAACTCCGCTACCGGTTTCGGTTTTTTATTTGTTCGGAGGTTTTTGAAATACCTCCACATTCCTCCAGAAGCTTATCGAAATTGGACTGTCTAATCGGGGGTCCTGAAGCGTCAGGAACAAACAAACATACACACACCATCACACACATACCCACGCACAGAAAGACAAATTTTGAAAACAACTTTCTTGGGTACCTGGAAGTCCAAAACGTGTTTCCGTTAAAATCTCAAATTCGTAATTTTGTATAAAACAATAATAAAAATAAAAAGAAATAAAACCGCTACGAGTTGCTAGACGCAGCATATTTAATTTCTTATTGTTATTGTTCCGTAAATTGTCAAGGCGATGACCAGAATCAATTCGGTTCATTTCATTGCGTAAACTTAAGATGGTATTTATTTATGATCGCTTGAAATGTAACTTCGCCATGCAGTTGCATTAATGCTGGATACACTTTTATTTCTTACTTCTAATGAATAAACGAAAATTATTTAATTGACAAGCTCAATTTCATTAAAATAAATTGATATATTACTATTTACGTTTGCCGACCCTCCAGAATTAGAGTACCAGATAAATAACAAATTATAGCAATAGTAGTGACGGAAATATAAGCAACTGCCGTAAACAATCAATAAACTAGAGTGGAATTGCCGCCGATAGTGATAAATTAGCGATATGCAAGAGACCGTTGTGTTGTTATGGTGAGACAGTTACGGATTTAGTATGTATAAATTAAAAAATATAACTATGCTATTTGCAACAATGTAAATGTCAAATTTTATTAAAGCTTTATAATTGTTTTATCATTTTTACGTAAGCGAATACAAAATTTTGAAAGACAGCAAAGAAGTAAAAAACTTTTCCAACACACGAAAATCTAAAAAAATAATGTCCAAAATATTTTCACATTAACCGCATTCACTCTTAGCAGATTTTCATCAAATAGCATGCTGTTAATACTTTCAGCCGTTACGTTACGGAAAATGTAGCAAATTTTATCATTGTATCTCGAACTATTTACTATTTTAGCATTTTGATCGATGGATGTAGGTAAGCACTTTTGTGTACATATAAATTGGGCTCAATTGACCTAATTTGGTTCTTAGATCTCACTGTTAAGTTTATGACATGTTTCTAGGAGATTGTTACTAGTGAAAAGTTTTTATCAACAGAGACAGAAGCCTTTCATGATTACGTGGACGCAGTGATTAAGCCAAAACCTTTTATAATATTATTATATGTTTTTATCGTGCCATACTTGTTCTCTCCTGTGCATGTGTTAGCGGCTTAGCGCACGTTAAGTGCATAGACGGTCTCATGGGTGTTCTGATCTAATAGTTAATCGGAAAAAAAAATGAAAAATCGTTATTTGTGCCAATCCTGGTTTTACTACATTATATCAATTTCTTCGGCAAAAATCACTCCACGCCAGTGACCAGACAAGAATATGATATACCATGTCGTGACAACATTTTGCAAAAACTTGTTTGTGTTAATAGAACAAAAACTATGCAAAAGTGTTTCAGACGTAGAATAATATCAAAATTTAAATCGCAGATCCAAAAAAAATCACTTTTGCTTCAACCAGAAACAATAGGAAACTTCAAGTGTAGGTTCATTCCCCTTAAAGAAGCGGGCCGCTATAGGGGTCCTTCGGACTCCGCAGCTAAGCCCCTCTTCAGCCGAAAAAGGATGGAGAGGATGGGTTATATCGGTTTCACAGAACAGCGGCGGCACCCCCCACTAGCTAACCAATTAACCAATGAAATGGCAGCGTATTGAAATTTCCTAACCATAAATCTAATTTTAAGTTAACGTCAACGATAAACCGCTGCCACCGCCGCCGTGCTGTAAAACCGGCCTTAGAGCAATGAATTTAGATAAAAAAGAAATTTCTCGGATAGTGCTGTCCTAGCATTCACCTTTTGACCAAGGAAAACCACGGAAAACCCTGAGCCATGCCAGTTAGCCGGGACAGGGAATCGAACCCAGGCCTCCGGAATGAAATGTAGACGCGTTAACCGCGGAGCCACCTCTCTCGGTACTTCAAACACTGGATCCTACACTCAAAGTATTAAAAATAGTATTAATAAACGTGAACCTGGACAATGCTTCATTTTCGATATCTGGACCTTCAAAGGTGGCACTTTGGTTTATACATTAAAATTAAAAATATCACCCAGTATAAAATACACAAATTTTGCATGTCTAAAGTAGTTCTTGGAGCTAGCCGAATATTTGGAAAACCAAATAATTTTTTGTTAGTCTATTTGTAATTGCCAACCTTTACTTTCACTTCCGTAATGTTTAGATATTAGAAACAGACAGGGAGGCGTTATTATTTCATAGCAAAAATGAATAATCTGTACGCACATACCTCTTTTATGAATGAAATGGTTTATGCTGCATTTATTTTAAAGATTATTTGATGCCGGTCACGCTAGATAAGGATATACATATAAAATAATAAACATTCGTATGATTACTTAGTAGTTATGTATGTTTAGTTCAGTCACCGACTTTCCGTATTTGAGAAACATCCGTAAGGTAGGAATTCATAAACAAACATTAATTGTCCTAGATGTTTTGGGATACAGTTAGATTACAAGAATTATAGCAATCGATAATTAATTTTTAAAACTAGCAGAATCTGTGGGTTACGCCACACGATATTATTTACAAACAACTGCTACCTGCAGCTGATTTTATTGCGAATATAATATTTCTATGTTAAGCGCGTCTACAACTTTACAACAAAATAGCAGAAACCGTGGACTGCACCACACGTTCGTCTTACAAACAAATGCTAACTGCAGGTGATTATTTGTTAATATGATATATCTTTGTTAAGTCTGTCTTAAACCTTACAATAAAATAGCAGAACCCGTGAACTCCGCCTCACGCTTTTCTTTACAAACAATTGCTAACGGTTGCTGATTTTATTGCTAGTATGATTTTCCTTTGTTAAGCGCGTCTTAACCTTTAAAATAAAATAGCTGAATCCGGGGACTACGCCACACTACTTTTTTACAAGCAATGGCTAACAGCAGCTAATTTTATAGCTAATATGATATTTTTTTGTTAAGCGCGTCTTAACCATTAAAATAAATCAGCAAAACTCGTGGACTACGCCACACTATTTTCTTTACAAACAATTGCCAACTGCAGCTGATTTAATTGCTAATATATTTCTTTGTTAAACGCATCTTAAACATTACAATAAAGTAGCACAACCCGTGGGCTACGCAACACGCTTTTCTTTACAAAGAATTGCTAGCAAATTTATTAGAAGAGATATATTAATGCAACTCATACCGCAACCGCAACCCAGTACCGCAGCTTGATGGCACCGATTACATTGCATGACTGCTACATAAACAGTGAAATCCATAAACATAATAAATAAGGTGCGTCGACAATATTACTAAAAGTTGAGACAGAAGGAAAGGATCCGAATTACTATAAGCTTGCTGCGCTACCTACTTCATTCGCTGAGTTATTGTTTAAAACAAACTCAGGACTTAGCCCACAAGTTTTTATGTTAATCGGGATTCTTTACACCTGACTCAACTTTTAGTGGCGAGGGCTTCCTCCTACTAGAAGCCACAAATTTACTTGTCTATTTTATATAAGGCGCATATTCGTTGGTACAGCGGACCGCTACAGTTTTCAATCAAGATATCTGCTTTCTTTGCTCATTTATTGTTACCAAACACTACGGAGGGCATAGCCCATGGGTTATTTATATTTATAAGTAGTTTATGAATATTTTTTTCGTTTTTTATTATTTTATTTTAAATTGTTTGTACGGGTATTTTGTAACGTCTTAAATTGTATTCCTGGAGTTAAAATCAGTTACAGGTTTTAATAGATAAATGATATTATCCAAACTTCGATAATTTTTAGACGCCTAAAAGTCAAAAAATTAGTAACCGACGTCTGAAATTGAATTTGTGATTTGATTTCTAATATTCATTTTTTGACCTCCAAAATTATTTAGCGACTCGAGAAAAATGTTATTTTACTTTCGACAGCCCAGAATAATGAGTGAAAAGGCGTTACACACTCCCTTTACTGCAAAATATACACAACCATGAACGAATTATTAACCGTGACTAGGAATGTGATTTTTGTAAAAATAATATAATAAATGTATTTTTCTACTTCCGTTGGGTAGCAGACACTTTATTTCACTGACTTGAGTTAAGTAATGAGCTCCATTATTTCACTCAGTGAAATAATGAGATCATTTGCTCAAAACAGGCATAAACAATCTTGATTTTTTGAGTTGATTTATAAGTGTCCTGAAAATGTCAAAAACGCGTAATTTCAAACGCACGTTTGTATTTATTCAAACGAACGTAGAAAAAGGATAGTATGCAACACGTAAGGAAAACGGGTGATTATTTCACACAAGTGTGATTACAAAACTCGCCTAGCGGCTCGTGTTGCAACTTTCACATTCGCGAAATAATCACCCTAATTTCCTTACTTGTTACATAAATAGTGACTAAAATTATATAGATAATACATTTATAATTTTATTTCTGTCACTTGGTGTAGTGAAGGCGGATGCCAAAAAGTTTAAAAAATGGAATAGTGTCATTTTTCGATTATATATTTACTCATAGTCCTATATTTCAATGACACACAAAAGATGGAAATCCAAAAATAAATAGTATTTGATTAAATCCGGCGGTTCTCCGCTAAAATTTTGAGATATAAAGGTTGAATCTAGACATCCCTCTCAGGAATACACAAATAAACAGTGTATACTAGCCAGTAGTAGAATTGACTTCTAGTAATAATCTGAATAGTAGTAAGTACGAGCAGGTATCAATAGAACTGACTTATATTTCTTGAATTTTAAATTTACCGATGGATTATAAAAGTAGATTTAAAAATAATAATTTATACAGTTTAGGGAATTTTAAGCGCCCCATTTTTTTCGCGCCCGTGGGCAATTGCCTAAGTTGCCTGTTTGTAGATCCGGCGCTGACTACTACCCAAAGGCACCGAAACAATAACAGAAAAATTGCAGTAACTATATGGGAAATTATAGCAAAATAACCTTTGCAAACAGAGATTAATCTTCACTCATTGGATATTCAGTTTCATTACAATTACAATTATTGTAATATTTATTTCGGACTTACATTAAAAATAACGATACGAAAAATTAGCATACAATCAACTGCATGCTGTTTCGTCGCACAGGCAATCATTTAATATTTCAGTAATTATGAATTAATTAGTTCATAATCACTAGTTACCGGTAACAAAATACAACAGTTACAATAACAGCCAATAAACAAACAACGAAAACGCCAGAAAACGACGCGATAAAAACTAAAATTGTGCAATTTAATATGCATTTATGGTGTAGTGTTATAAATTCAGTGAAGCTATTCCTTCAGACTTCATTTCAATTTTATGCTGCATCTATAAAATAATCGTTGCAAATTCAAAGCGAACTCCATTTAATTATCAATTAAATAGTTTTTCCTCGAAGTTTCAAAAAAAAATTGACTCGTCATGATGAAGTATCACAATACAAAAGTTTTTCAGAAAAAAACAAACTTATTTAGTTATACTATTTAAATGAATTCTTGTTACATTACTACTGAATTTTTCATTCTCATGAATTTTAATAAAAAATCTCAAGGGAAATTTTCAGTGTAAAAAGTTTGAAAATCGTTCTTACAGACAATGAATATTTATAATTCAAATATAAGTAATTATCCTGAACGTAATTTAAATACATAATAACAATTGCAGATGAGCCTGAAAATTAAACATTCCCTTTTATAAAAATTGGAGTTGACTTTCAAAGCATTAATAATAAATGCAAATCAAGAACGGGCATAGCTTTTGGCTCAATGCCAGAGTTTAATTTAAATTTTTTAACTCCCTGTTCCACTTTTGTGTTTTGTTGATGTAATTGTAATACATTGTAAACACAATTAATTTATTTTGTACAAATTACGGTATGACCGCTATTTTATTAAAATTTGCCTGTTTTGACAGTAAGGCCGTGTTAATCGAATATTCCTCAATGCAAGTTTTAACCTATGCAAGTATCGCGTCAACCTAACATGATTTAAACCTGTTCGCAATATGAAATAGCGACGTTATCGACTTCAACAGAACTTCATAAATCATGAAGTTGCCTGGTGTCCAAATTCCAGTAAAATATTTTCCTTCTAGGCCTGCCAAACATTTTATCCATACATATATAAAAGCACACAGGTTTTTTTTCTCCGGTTCCTCCAGCGGCTACCGCTTCACCAATTTGGACCATTTTTTTTTCAATGAAAGGTCTCTATCCACAGATGGAACATGAAACATTTTTATATTTTTATTCTACGTCGATTTTTTAATAATAATTATTTTAATTTATAATATATATGAAGGTCGCCAAGACGCGCGTCACTTGGGGCGCCATCTACAATAACGTCGCGTGCCATTATTGGAACTAATGCATCACGTGACTTGACATTCCGCCGGTTCTGTTAACGCTGTCTGTCAGTGCATTGTGTGCTGGGGTAACACTAGTATTTAATAAAGTGGCATAACAGGAGGGGCTAAAATACCAGGTGACCACGACAACAACCGTCCATTTTCTCAATTCTAAAATTATTCTTTGCAAATTATTTTGGTTAATTTATACATAAAAGACAACCGTCTTACAACGTAAGACGGTGTTAATTTGGACTTCCGGTTTAAACGGCAGTGATAACATTTTTAACAATTTTTTAATGGAACAGCCTGTATATTTTTGCATATTTGGATACACCTTTAAATTTCCTTTACAGCTATGTATAATACTTACCCATTATGTATTAATTTTGGCCGCGAAAAGGCGTTTTTAAAAAACAAAATGCCTAATAATGATATTCATAATTAATTATTTTTTTCAGTTGGCTTTGAAAACAAAAGAATGATGAACTTTAAGGGTTTTTTTTATTAACTTGTTTAAATATTTTATTGTGGGAAAATGATAAAAAAAATTTAAACAAATAATATTGTTAAACGGTCAAAACTTATTTTTTTAATTCTCCTACTTGAGTATTATTGCATTTTTTAAATTGCCATTATAATTGCTTTAATTTAATACCAATAACATACCTTATTATTTTTGAAATAGCAGGAAAAAATATAATTATTATATTATTAACGGATATTGCAAATAGCTACACCCCCTCTGGCGGCCAAAATTAAAAGTTAATAGGTAAGTATTACACATAGCTCTAAAGGAAATTTAAAGGTCTACCCAAATATGTAAAAATATACAGGGTGTTCCTTTAAAAATAAAAAAAATTGCTATCACTTCCGGTTAAACCGGAAGTTCAAATTAACACCGTTTTACGTCGTAATATGCATTTTTATGTGTCTGTTATCAAAAAAAATTGAAATGAATGATTTAAAAATCGATAAAATGTCATTTTTTATGAAAGCCGTATTAACTCTAACTCATGTTTATTACCTATTTTAGTAAACAATCATTCATTACCTTTGTTCTAATACTTTTATTTTAAAATGTTGTTCCTATGTAATGTTAAAATTTTGTTGTTCTTTGTGTTAATTAGGAGTACGCATTATTACTGCGCCATTTTTGAATAATGGGTAACACTTTATTTTCTCAGTTAATAAAAATATTAATAAAGCAGTAAGAATGAGTTTGAGTTAAACTGTAATACAAATAAATGTAGGGATTGGATTATTTCACATTTAAAACAAATATAACACAATCATTCTAAACTCATACTAAATTTAATTCTAAAACTTATTATTTCGGAATCAAAATAGTAAAGTTTAATTTATATCAAGTAATTGTTGCTTTATAAAAAATAGATAAATAGATAAGCGCCATAGTACGTACGCAAGTAATCCTTCAGATCTTTCTTAGTGCCACTAAATGCATAGGGAAAACGTGCGAATCTTACTCAGGCAGGCAAGGCCATCGCATGGCGGCCGTACATCAGTCTTTACGAACTAAAGTTAGCCCTGTCTCCAAAGTAAAATTTCATACTATCAACATCATGGACATATTTATCTTAAAAATTAGATCATAGACAGCGCTGATGCATCTGCTTTAAAACAAAATAAATCAAGTTGATATGCCAAGTACTTCTCGAGATATCACGCATATCAGGTGACCACGAGAACATGTAACAACCGCCCATTTATTCAATTTTTAAATTATTATTTTCATTTTTTTTTTTTTAAATGCATATTACGACGCAAAACGGTGTTCATTTGAACTTTCGGATTAATCGGAAGTGATAACAATTTTGTTAATTTTTATTAGAACACCCTGTATATTTTTGCACATTTGGATATACCTTTAATTTCCTTTACGGCCATGTGCAATACTTACTAATTAACCTTTATTTGGCCGCCAGAGGGCGTCTAGCTGTTTTTAATGTCCGTTATTAATACACTAATTTTATTTTTTCTTGCTATTTTAAAAATAATGAGGTATGTTATTGGTATTAAATTAAAGCAAATAAAATTACAATTTTAAAAGAGCAATAAAACTCAAGGAGAGGAATTAAAAAAATAAGTTATGACCGTTCAAAATTTGATATTTTTTTAAAAAATTTTTAAGATCTTACCACAATAAAATTTTTGAACTAAATAATAAAAGAAAATAGTTAATGTTCATTATTCTTTTGTTTTCAAAGCAACTTAAAAAAAATTTATTATTAGTTAGGCACTTACTTTTTTTTTAGAAAACGCCTTTGTCGGCCAAAATTGAAAGTTAATGGGTAAGTACTATACATAGCTGTAAATGAATTTTAAAGGTTTATCCAAATATGCAAAAATATACAGGATGCTTCATAAATATAAAAAACCAGCTACCACTTCCGGTTAAACCGGAAGTCCAAACTAACACCGTTTTACTTTGTAATATGCATTTTAATGTGATTGCCCAAAAAAATTTGAAATTAATAATTTAAAAATTGAGAAAATGGCCAGTTGTTAAATTTTCTCAAGGTTACCTGTATAAGTACTTATGTGTTACAAAATTCTTAATTTGAAAAGTGGCGAGTAATGCATTCTTTTATTAATAAAAAGGTTCGGTACCAGTAAAAAAAATCTTAAATGACAATTTTGTATAGCAACTAAGGTACTTAACAGGAATGTGCCGGTATGATCTCGCTGCATGAAGAAAAAAGCTGAAGTGTGGACATTGAGTGGATTTTCCCATACTCGATATTAAGAGCCGTTTCACACGAGCCACTTTTCGTGGCGCTACTGTAGCGCTACTGCGGCGCTACTTTTGGAGAGTAATGCATTTAAATGATAGTTTCCACACTATAGACGCGCCACCAATATGCAGCGCGTTTGTGGCAATTGAGTAGCCGGTCTCCCTTAAAATCGCGCCACAAATTGCGTCGCCACAATCGGCAGTACCCGTAATCATATTAACAGCTTCACACGAGCTTCACACATGGGCTTCAGTCGCGCTTGAGTTATCAAAGTTAACAGAGGTTTTGGTGCAACGACGTTGAAAACTTTGAAAATACTTCGCATTTTTATAGAATGTACTAAGTATGGAGGAGTTTGATACAGAACGTTAAAAAACTTGATTTCGTTTTGTTTTAAATATCGATATATAAAATTGTCCTTTCAATAATCTATCACCTACATATGGATGCACCCAGTACTTTCTTTTTTCCGATGTTTCTTTCTACGGCGTAATAATAAAAGTGCTAAAAGCACTTCTTCCGCCACTCTAGACGTCTTCCTTCTGTGGCGCGCTCACGGCTACTAAATTCAAAATCGTTCACACGCGCAAACGCCACAGTAGCGCTACAGTAGCGCCACGAAAAGTGGCTCGTGTGAAACGGCTCTAATACTAACTGTATTTGTAAAAACGTAAATTTTATAATTATAACGTTGTACATTTCAGACTTAGATTTTTAAGAAACCAAGCTATATAGGTAACCCTACATTTCATCGATCCAAATTCATAGAAAACGCCTCAGTGAAATTATAGCTTTCAGAAAAAAATTAAATTTTAGCCGTTTCCGTTTAAACAGCCTACAATGTTTAAAAAAATCGTGTGGGCAGTTTTTGAATAATATTTTTTTTGAAAATTTTGAAACTTTTGAAGAAGCGCTATTGTGATCGTTTCCAGATGTTCGAAATTAATTTTGTTTAGTTATCTGATCGGGGTTACCTACAACTTGTTTGAGAGCCCTTTGTGCGAGGCTCTCAAACAAGTTGTAGGTAACCCCGATCAGATAACTACTTTTAGAGTAAATAGACGTTAAAGTCGAAATTTTCGGAAAGTTGTAGCGGCCGCCATTTTGAAGCTAAAAAGTTCGGTAAAAAAGTTTTAGATTTGCCTTACGTTCTTCTCTCAGATCCCGTGCTTAAATTTTCAATAATTAGTTTTGGAAAATAATTTTTTTGAAAACCTCGCTTGAACTGCAATTTTTAATATACCTATTAATTTAAAATTTCATCTAAATCGGTCCACTATTTTCGCCTCTAGGGGCGCCACGCAGACACACACCCACAGACATTTTTTTAAAACCACTTTTTTGGGTTCCTTGAGCCCCATACGTGTATTTCCGTTAAAATCTATATTTTGGAGATTTTCATAAAATTAATACTTCCCTATACCGAAGGTATGGAAAAGTGAAAATGTTTGTATGTATGTTGCGACTTTTAAGACCGCGCCGTGCCGAGGCACACGACACAGGTGGCGCTAGTATAGACATCATATAGGCATTTTTATATGTATTCAGCGACTTAATTAAAAAGAAAACGAAATGAAACAAGTTAATAGATGTTACTTAATAAAGTAACTTAGATGCTCAGATAATTATTTTCTTGGGAAACATGCAAATAAGGTAAAAAACTTACTTTTCTTAGCAAACATAAAACTATAAATTTAACACTATTCTTCATTTGTATTTACGCTGATCATCTAGATACTGTTATAATAGGTACACCAATTTAAAATTTTTGTCAATTATTTAAACTATGTGCCAGCTGAGTAAATTTAAAAATTTCGATGCTAGTAACGTCAGCCATGTTTTTGAACAAAAGTTCATAGGAATCAGCACGGATGGCGCTATGGCGATAGGCATTTGGCGCGTTAATTTAACTTTTAACAAATTTCACACATAAATAAGAGATTAGTTGCACACAAACCCACGAGCAAGTAATGCTGAGAATTAATTTTATGCGAGAAATCAATAATTCTGATAGTACAGTCCTGTAAAGAAAAATATATGCACGTCAACAGAACGCATGTCAGGCTACCTGTTTATTTTTAACCATCAGTAATTAAATTAAAATTTAGAATGACTAGCGCCTCTAGCGTCAAAAACAAAAAGGTGCCACGGCGGCGTGCTCTTAACATTTACTCAATTTACATGAAAATTTTTTGCTCAAGTAGAAATCCAATGAAATTAGTTAATTTGAGGTCATCTGATTGAACACAATACCAATCAGAACAACATTGTACTGAAAACAGATTCCATGGGCTGTTTTCACTCTATTACGTTGCTATGGATACATTTTGATTTATTTCATCAGTTATAGAAACTAACACGTCTGGATCTTCATTTAACTTTTCTAATTGTTCTTTCGTTGATTGCACCTTTAAATAAATTATTTTTGCTTTGTATTTTTTTCTATAATTAGCAAAAAATTTTCTATCCGAATAACCCTCGAACATTGATAAATGCTCAAAAATGTTGTAACAACTTTCTCAAGCTTGTTGCTTATAGGCAACAGACCTCCGCCTGCGGCGTCGTCGGTCTGTTTCTAAGCAACATGCTTTCGAAATCTGTTATAAAATTTTTTCGAACAATTATCAATATCCTTGGGTTATTACTACTGAAAATTTCATCTATGTCTAATTTATTTTTTTCACTACTAGTAATATGGCGCAGCATTTTGACACATAATAGAATGCTATGAAATTCAATTTCTGTACCTTTTCTGGTAGGTAACTAATTTTTCATTATTAACCACTGGTAAATAATGAACAAATTTATATTTTTTTGATAGTCCTGTGACAGTTTTAAAGAGAACGTTTTTATAGCACGATTTAATATAATGGAGAGATTCTATTTAATGGTATTTTACGCATAAAATAGTTGTTTAAATAAATTAATTTAATTTTAAAAACTTTGGTGTATTTGAATATACGTTTTTCGCGCCGTAATAAATGACAACTCTGTCAATATCAATTTCGCCTATAATACAACCACACAAAGTAAAAAAGAGAAAATTGTTAATAATTTCAGTATTTTAGATGAAACCAGTTCTTAAAAACAATGTTTTTGAATACCAATGATGATTTAACAATTTTCAAACAACTGTCATGCCAACAAAACAAAAAAACTGTTATTTGTTTTATAATTTGAAGTAAACAGGGATTTAAGTTAAAATAGTCATTTTTCGACAATTATAAGGGTTTATATCACTAGTAGTGAAAAAAAAAGTATATACGCCTCGGTAGAAAAGTCTTATAGACCTCGGGCCTTACATCCCTCGGCGCTACGCGCCTCGGGATCTAACCTTAGCCCTCAGGCTATAATAGTAGACTTTTCTACCTTGGTGTATAATATACTATTAATATACAAATGTTAATAATGTTTTAAATGTCAGTATTTAAAATGAAAATAATAATTTTTTTATAGTAAAGAAATATTATTCGAAAGTAATTCAATCTTTAATCAAATATATTATAATTTATAAATCACATCTCGCACTAGATGTGCTGTTCTTAAGATGACTGTTATAAGCAAAGCAACACATAACACTAATTTAGAGTTGTTTGTCTGTGATGGCACAACTGAACATTGATCGCTTCAGTTTGCATCTAGGCGACCTTACTTCCGTTCCGTCAGTTCCGTCTCGCATTCGCGTGTTACTCCTGCCTGCAAAGAAGTTCCACTTCGAAAAGCTTTTGATAAAGAAAAAGGGTAGCCTAACGCACGAGCGAGTGTAAAGCCAAAATAAGTTAGACCCTCGAGTAGAACGCTTTATTCTCGTGAGGTTTCTAATCTTGAGTTCTCATGAATGCACGCTACTGATAAAGGATTGATACTTACTGTAAATCGATAGGCATTGATGCGTGTCTGTGAAAAATAAGCCACAACGGCTCGCGTGGAAAACTTAAATGACCCAAAGGGTAATTATACTTTTTGCCTTGCTCTTGGAGGTCTTTTGATAATAATAGCAACTTCTACTAGTAACTGCATTAAATATACATATTTGGTAAAGGTGTACAGAAGAAAAATTGAATTTTTTTTGTTTGTATTGAAATGACTTGGGCGTTTATAGTAAAGCTCTCCATGATGCGATAATAAAATGTATTCATTTGCGTTAATGTGAAAAAGTCTTGAGTGCCCCTTTTATTCTTTAATGGGTCTTCCTGGAGCGGCCAGAGCAAACTTTTACGAGAAGTAATGACTCGAGGCTGTTTTTGCTTGTTATTATTTTACACCGAGTCTTTATTTTCAGCGAACTTGTGTACCTGACAGATTTCAATAGAACGGGTAGAATCCTGAACATAAACGGTATTTTCTTACTGTGATTAATTCGTCTGTCGTGTGGGAATTTATTGTATAGTAGTATCGATTGCTAGTCTATTATTCACAATATGGAGCTATTTTTAACAATATAATGGACTTGTGAAATAGCCGGCGAATGAATTCCGGTTCTTCAAAACTATTGACTAGAATGTTTAGAATGTTTAGATTTTCTATACATTTCGTTTATTAATGGTTACTCTAACAAGTGGATTAGGCACTAATTTAGATTGTCTTAATGGAGTTGCTGCAAATAATACCTAGTACGCGTGATGAAGGAAAGGAACGACCCCAGAGGTTTACTAATAAGGTATATAGATCGAACTCGGTTTAAGTGTGACTTTACCCATTTGACGTTATTGCAACGTAAGAGTAGAACAGTGTGTTTTTGATTGACTTTTATATCTAATCTTTTATTTACCACTAAAGACTAATTAATGGAGCACACCATTTAGTGACAAACATTTAAATTAGGTTGTGTTGTAAGCGATAAGCACGAACATATCATCTGGGTGTATCTAAACTAAACTAACCACTAAACAACTAGTAGAGTTTCTGGAAGAAAAACAGTTATATTGCATGAATACATTTTTCACAAAGAAACAGAAGCGAAAATAGACATGGGTAAGCCCAGATGGACATACTAAGAACGAAATAGATTACATATTAACAAACAATAGAAATGTAGTAACAGGTGTAGATACTATGAATAGTTTTCATGCCGGAGGCGACCATAGACTGGTTAGAGTTAAGATCTATATAAAACGGAAACTCGAAAGGAAAAGAATAATGGAAACAAAAATAAAACAGAAACCAGATATGAAAAAATTGAAGAAAAACGCAGAAAACTACCAAAAAACCATAAAACAGAAGTTGAATAGAGTAAAGCTAAGCGAAGATGGAGAAATAAATGACTCATATCAAAAAACAATAAAGGTAATAGAAGAATCATCTAAAAAGACAGCGCGTAGTAAAGCAAAAAAAAAAGACAAACTAAGTGAAGCAACAAAAAAAACGCTAGAGAAAAAAAAACAACTCATAACAGAAAATAAAAGAAGCAAAACAGAGTATACAGAGGTTAATAAAACAACAAGAAGAATGGCAAAAGAAAACATTAGAAGACGTAAAGAGGAGATAGTCAAAAAGCTACTACAGGAAAGTAAAGGAATATAAAACTTTCCGCAGAGAAATAAAAATAAAAAAAAAAGTAATAAAACTGAAAGTAGAGGACGAAACATCTATAATAGATAGATTTAAACTGCTGGTTAGAACAAAGGAATTTTATCAAAAATTATACACATCACAAATAAATGATGGACAAACCAGTACAGGGCTAAAAAGTAAGATTATAAACGTGAACTCAGAGTATCTAGAGCCAATACACCTGGAAGAAGTAAAAAACACACTAAAGCAGACAAAAAATGGAAAAGCAGCAGGAGAGGATGGTATCTGTCCAGAAATGTTGAAAGAAACAGGAGACAGACTAAGTAGAGAGCTAATTTATAAACTATTTTCAAGAATAATATTGAATAGATTGGAACACAAATTAGACTTCTACCAGCCAATAGAGCAACCAGCGTTTAGGAAAGGCTTCAGTACTATTGACCATTTACAGTCAATAAGGACATTAATTCAAAAAGTCACGAAATATAACATCCATCCATATATGGTTATTTTATCGATTTCAAGAAATCTTTGACAGTACTGAAATGTTGGCAGTAATAAAATCATTAAAACAGACAAGAAGCGACTACAGATATATTAATATCATTGAGCAAATTCATAAAAGAGCAGCTATCCAGATTCAACTGCATGCAAACACCGAAACAGTACATATAAGAAGAGGAGTAAGTCAAGGAGATGTGATGTCCCCAAAGCTGTTCACATTGGCTCTAGAAGACGTATTTAAGGAATTGAAATGGGAAAACAAAGGGATACTAGTAGAAGGAGACCGACTTAACAACCTAAGATTTGCAGACGACCTCGTTTTGATAGCACAGGGCAAAGAGGAACTAGAAACAATGGTAAATGACCTGAATAAAACTGCAAAGAATGTGGGACTTGGGAAATGAACTCAGACAAGACAAAACTAATGACAAATGAATAAACAAACGCTGAGATCAGACCAGAATTCAAAAACATTGAGAAAGTAAAGAATTACATATATTTGGGACAGTTGGTGACCATTACCAAAAAAAAAAAAAAAAAGGCGGAAGTTGAAAGAAGAACAAGACTGGTTGGGAGGCATATGGCAAATTAAAAAACGTAATGCACATGAGGATACCAATGCACCTAAAAACGAAACTTTACACGACCAGTGCATATTACCGGTGGTATCATACGGATCTGAAACGTGGACCCTCACCAAAAGCATCATAAACAAACTCAGTGTCAATCAAAGGGGAATAGAAAGAACAATGCTGAACATAAGTCTGAAAAACCACAAAACCAACGAATGGATCCGAGAGAAGAAAAAGTAGCCGATATAGTCGAACGAGTAGCACGCTTGAAATGGAACTGGACCGGCCATCCAGTGAGAAAACAAGAGGGATGATGCAACAAGATCATAAGATGGAGACCATGGGGAGAGAGTCGAAGCAAAGGTAGACCCATGATGAGGTGGTCGAATTATCTCAAAAAGGCGGCTGGACTGTGCTGGTACAGAGAAGAACAACACAGGAAAAAAAATTTAATTATGGAGGAGGCCTATATCCAAAGCAGGATAGAGAACGGCCGATGAAGATGATGAAGAAACTGCACTAAATATGAGAATGATGTTGAAAACTATATTTTGTGTTTTGGTCTCAAAACATTTTGTTCTTTAAAGTGCAAAGGAAAACATTGTTGAAAGAACTATTTGTAATTTTAAGCCGATTAGAAAAACTCTTGTTTCAAACAAAAGTAGTACATATGATATATACTGAAAATACGCACAGGCTCTTCTTAATCTTAATTCCTTTAGTTTGTAATATGCAGTTGCTAACTCCCTTTACCATGTCGTTTTAACCATTGTGCTAAATCGACTGTAACCAAACGGTGCCAACCTTTTAAGGCGTTATCAATTTTACAAGAGCCTCGCAGCTCATACTTGCCACTTCCTTCCTCGATAACTACTCCCCAATGGTTTCAGTTTTGCAAAACTAAATATGAACACCAGTGTTGGGTAAAATACTTTGTAAAGTATCTAGTTGCTAATGTATCCGACCTATCTAGAAACGGATACTTTGGGAGTATCTAGAAACAATTCAGATACTTTCAGGGTATAACATTAAAATTTTTTTCCACTGGCATTCACAAGACTAATCAAAAACAAGTTTGACAGATCCGGTTCAAATATTTTATCGTAATTTTCAAAAAGTTCAAACCTACAAAAAAAAAATTTTCAAAAATTTCAAAAATTTTCAAAAACATATTGCTCTATATAAAACCGGCCACAGGATTTTTTTTGTAAG
This sequence comes from Ctenicera cuprea, assembly GCA_958336395.1. Classification (NCBI taxonomy): domain Eukaryota; kingdom Metazoa; phylum Arthropoda; class Insecta; order Coleoptera; family Elateridae; genus Ctenicera; species Ctenicera cuprea. The sequence goes on along the minus strand of OY284487.1, from coordinate 37,580,811 downwards.
CACGTAGAGATAAGGATGAACTACAATTTGGTTCGTGTCCCAGCTCGTAAATTTCTCTCTGACGCCCTGCCCTCCACGAATTTTTAAAAATTTGAGTTTCAACGCCTATTTACTCCAAAACGAGGTATCAGATCGGAATGAAATTTAATATTGAAAATAGCCTAAGGGTACACATTATTACAAGTTACTAGAACTTTTGGAACATTTAAAACTGTGAACCGTAAAAAATATCAAAATTTTGATTTTTTACAATAGCATATTGCTCAAAAATTGGAGCCGCGATTGTTACTAAATTTCATAGGCTAATAATACTAGGGATGAGCTATAATTTAATTCGGGTCCCAGTCCGTTAGCTGGTCTATGATTTGAACTAGGAACACTCGAACTGTAGAATAACAACCTTTGAAAATTACAGCACCCTTCCACACAAGTAACTAAATACCAGATACGTATTTCGACAGAAAAACTGTCATCATCAGTGGTAAAACTGACACTGTCAGTTTTACCAGCAGCTTTATTGTCGAAATACGAATCTGGTATCGGGTGCTGTATTTTTCAAAAATTGTCCATGATGCCTTCTATGAATTTTGAAATCGGAAATTAACGGAACGTTGTTTAATAAACTAGATATGATATAAATTTCTGTTTAAGCTAAATTGCTCATAAGTGATAGAATAAGAGTCACAATTTAATTTTAATTTAGGTGCAGTAAGTATTTATTTGCAGGGGTTAATTTTTCCCTCTCATCAAATTTTCGGTGAACGAATTTGTTCTTCCATTTTTGGTTTTCTTTAATTCCAAGGAATATTTTTAAGAAGAATCAAAAATCAGTTTTTTTTCTTTTAAAAACATTTGGATAAATACGCTTATTCGTAGTACGACGTGCGGCTAGCTGATAGTGCCCTCATATGATGTTCGGGATGTGAGATATACGAAAGGTCGGTAGATCGTAGACGAATCCTTGTTTGTTGTTTGTTGTGATTATTTAAGACAAGAGAATTCTTTATTATCTCTTATCTCTCAGAGGGGTTTTGGTAAAATGTTAAAGTCCAGGAAGGTGTTAAACGCATGTAAAATGAAAAACCAAGTTTTGTAAATTTCATTTAAAAATACGCATTTTATGTTTAAAATAACTTATAATTCAGGCACGCTAACTTTTAAGAGATACATCTGCCTCTTATTAACAACTTCTATCGAATCTACTTTTAAGCCGAATTAGGCAGGTTGTGAGAGTATTATCTGCCTTGTTAAAGCGACTATACCATTCACATTTCATTGAACCAATCACAAATTTACCCTTTCGTAAAACGAACAAATCGCCTTTGTTTTATACTGACTGATTAAACTGCATGGTCCTGTTTAAATAAGTGATTAAACTCACAGTAGCTTCGGATAATCGCTCTTAAGTGTTAAATTAACGCGTTTAAAACTCATGTGCACTGACTTTTAGGTATATTTATTATTATATTAATACAGTTTTTCATTGCTTCGGGTAGAAGTATCATATTTAATTATAACGTAATTTATGTATTAAAAAATTAATTGTCTCTGTCGTCCACAAGCAAAAAGCAAAATACGAGAAACGTCGACGGTGGCCGATGATAACAATTTCGATGTCAACCAACTTGAATCGCGAGTGTTCAAATCATGACCAACTCAAATTTTAGTGTACACCTATAATAAATATAATAATAACATGCTTATATGCATTAAAATACATAAATATATATTTACATTAAAATTGTATCTTGTTCGACATATAAACCAAAATCTTAGACCAAAATAATGTACATACCCTCAAAAATATTATGAAATACCACTTAACAATTTTTTTTCAAAACGATCCATTTTCACAACACTTTACAGCAACAGTAAATAAGAAGGTCAAAATAAAAAATTAAATTAGCAAAAGGACGCCACTACAAAACATTTGAAAACGAGCGAACAAAACCGCGGTTAAGAGCGCCGATTTCTGAAAACACCTGAGCATTTCCGACTGGTTCAGTGTTACCGAAAATGCGTCAAAATTAATGTGAGTGATATAGTCAAGACGAATACGACTCGTGATACGATTTTTCTTTGATAAAATTGTGCTGTAAGTTAACTCGTGGTAGTTAAAGGTTAGATACCATCTTAACTAGCACTCCTGAACTTACACCACAATTTTATCGAAAAACCGCAATCAATCGTTGTATTATTTTTGAATAATCTTGACGCCAACTATACATAGTGAGCATGAAAGGTCAAGAACCACGTGACCACGTAACATAGGCAACCCGTTGTACAGAAATGGTTACCCTGATTTAGGAAACTAAATCTGACAGTTGTAGCAATTACCATTACCATTTCTACGTATAAATTAGGGCACAGAAAACATATTTTCATAAAAAATGAATTTGGCACGTCACAATATAAAAAAACGTTTAATAAAGTAAATGATAGGATTTATTTAAGAATGTTATTGTATAAAATCGTATCTGATTTATAAATTACAATAGCTGCTTAAAATGAGTGCACGAACGCCAATGACACACAATGACTACTTCATTTTAGTTGATGGTCGGTTATTCTTTCGAGTTTACATTTATTAATTTTATTCTTACCTTAATTTCCGAGATACAAATACACACAAAAGTATTTAGATACATATTCAGATACATTAGTATTATTATTATTAGTATTATATTAGTATTATTAGACATATTATTAGCCTAGTGCGCCCAAATTTCTTAAGACAGCCCTGTTTCACTAAACAGAAAAACTCGATACTATTTCTTTTTGTTAGAAATCATTTTGAAACTGTAAGACACAAAGAAATTGTCACCTGATATTGTTGAAGTGTTTGCAGCAGCAGAACTTTGAAAGTGAACAAGCTTTATACGGTTTTAGCTTTTCTCTGACTTATTTAAAAGGAGTTAAAACACAAAACCTTTAAAAATGGTCTAACATCAAAAAGTTAAAATATTGCACGAATTGTTGAATTAATAGAGCGAATTATAGAATGGATTTTCTTCGATTGTTCTTACTTGTCAATAACGACTACAAAAATTATTGAAAATTAAACGTTGCAGCACCACCCTTGAAAGTTTTTGAAAATTTGATGTTTTGATTTTTTTGCACACAGATAAAAATGAACTAATACTGACAGAGGCAAACTATCTCGTCGTCTTAGGAATGGTAATTGCAAGATTATATTTGTTTTTCCTCGCAGATTTGTATGGTAAGCCAATAGTTTCATTAATATCATGAAGAATGCTATACCAAGCGATCCACAAAAATACCTCAGAGCAAGCCTTAATCAGCGTGCGCCACTTCTTAAACATATTCACAAAACTACAATTAAGATTGACAATACATTTGTAATAGTTTTCTAAATTACGACATGACACACGTTGGTCAAGGCCTGCTATAATTTATTTTTTGTGGATTGCGCGGTATATGTAACACCTCTGTCGCTTTGAACTGACCAGTAAATAAACAAATTTGTCCCTTTACAGTCACTTGTTATTCAACATTTCGATGTAAATGTCAACTGTACCATGACACAACATACTGTAATTTAGTTTCTTATTAATATTTCTCAATAACGTAAGCGTCAAACCGACTGAAATTTGAGTGGGATAACCGTTTTAAAAATGGCCATGAGATTGTTAGTGACAAGAGGAGGTTCAGCATCGGTTCAACTGCAACAAGCAGTCATTAAATGTGTTGTTCGTTTTTTCTACTATTTCAGAGACGGGTATTCTGCGATTTGCATTGATTAAAATTTTAACACGTTTAATGACAGCAGGAATTACTTGTGTTGGACTTGAACCTCTTCTTCTTCCTGGATTTTCACGAACAGACTACCGACCCTTTTAAAACGAATTGGCCATTCAAATACTTGCGATTCAGAAATCGTAAGCTCTGGCTACGTAAGATTTCAGTATGTGTGACTCCTTCATTAATAAAAATTTGAATTATAATACTCTATTTGCTGTCTAGAGTAGAGTACGTGCAGTAATGTGCATAACAAATAATTGCACAAATCACTAAATTCACAAAATCACTGCGTAAATTCTGGTTTAGGCGTGAACTACCCACGTAATTTTATATTTTCAGAGTTTTGTGATATGCGATATTCAAAGACCGAAGTTTTAGTCCCAGAACATAAAAAAATTTCGTTTAAACACGATATGTAAACAAACACCATGAGCGTACTGTATTCCACTAAGTTATACGTGAAACATGTTGCACGATTTTGCAAAGTTTTTACACTACAACTGCAATAATTGAGATACATCGTTTTGTTCAGTGTTACTTTATTGTTGAGCTAAGCCAGAGGTTCTGCACTCCGTATCTTGAGGAGCAGGAAGAAATGAAGCATCGCGAAATGATATTAGAAGAAGAAAGTAGATAGGTTAAACTGACATATTCATAAAATTGTTTCGTGCGGTGCTTTTAAAACCTGTGACTATTCATATTTTACGCTCCGTTAATTGTTAACTCTAAATGATAAAGCAGCTGGCCAAATAAATAATACGTAACTAAACGAGCTCACATAAGATCAAACATATAGTCGTGTTATTGTGTTTATCACGTAAATAATTCGTTTAAAATTGCACAAAGGCGACAACTATTTTATTTTTACATATTTACAGGAATTATCCGGCCATTGAACATTAATTGATTGGCTTATAATTTCAATGCTGACTAAATACTAGACTAAATTTCCAAACACTGGTTGATATTACTTATGGAAGATATCGCCCGAGCTTTTTGTAATGTTTTATCTCAAGTCCACAAACGTATGGAGGTTACATTAGCATGCATTGTAATATAATTTTTCCACACTACTCAATTCACAGCTAAAAGTTAACAAACGCAGTAATGCATAATGGTATCGTATAAAAATAAATAAAACAATTAATTTAATGATCGAATTTCAAATGGACTTGCAAAAGGCATTTTAGTACGACTGATATCCGTAAGTGAATAATAAAACCTCCAACAGAATTTTAAAATGATTGTGCGGCGGATATCTGATAGAGATAATTGTTTTCTTATAGGGAAACTTTTTAATACTACTATTTTGTTAAAACAGTAAAAAAGTAAGGTCCATGTTTTATCAATAATTACTTTGTTTACTTCCTAAAACTTTCCTAAGAACTCTTTTAATTTGCGAAAGTTTTTTTATTGAAAACTTTTATTACTGTAATATGTTCTACTGTTGAGTTCCAAAGCCAACAGTAAGAAGCTCTATATCACTTCATGACAACCGGACAGTCCTCAAATTTATTATTTTCTGCAGAATATAACACAGCCAATGAGAAACAAACGATGCTTACTTCCTCGTATTTTATCTTGGCTATAAAAGCTACCTCGAACAAATGTGAGTCTGCGAGATTCTAAAAATCCTAGTAAACATGCATGTAAATTTGCGATATATGTCTGACCCTACAAGAAGGTTGTCCTGAAACTTTAACAGCTGACGTTTATAGAGCTCTGATTTCAGAGATACGCGTTTGGCTTAGTTTTCAAAGGAAACCAACACGTTACAAACAAGCATGAAATAACTTCTATATTACCCATACGAGTATGTTCAACGTTTAAATTTTTAATGAAGCAGAAAACCAGGTTTTCCTATTTGTTACGTAATGTAAGGAGTTCGTATAAGATAGAATAAAATAATACTGTTGTGTTCTCCCGTCAGCCTTTAATTAGTTTTAATGCTGCAATTACCACTGCTTTTGAGAACGTAATGTTATATTCCCCTGCACTTTAAGTCCTTAGAATACCAGCTACTTGTACAGGGTTTGGCAAAAGTATGGAACAATGCAAATATCTCTAATATGGCAACCGCAATTTCGACAAAATCGGCGGTTTAAAAGGACTTTCAATTTAGCCGGAAATTACATAAACTTTTTTATTTTAAACAGAACACCCTGTATGTTTTTTGATATATCGATGGAACTCTTTTTTGCATGTTCAGTAATATAAAGTTTTATGCCTTTCTTCTTAATAATTCTAGAGATATTGAACAATAATGTTTCGTAATTGTTATCTAGCAGTTCATGAAAACAAGAGAATGTGAGAAGCCTAAACAGTTCGTTTGCTCGTTCTCCGGACCTAAATCCATTGAATTTCTTTCTTTGGAAACTTTTAAAATCTATAGTTTATACTGAACGATCAAATAATTGAAGAATTGAGACTCAGAATTGTTGCTGAAATAAGAATTCCTGCAGAGCAACTTGTTAATGTAACTAAAGGATTTGTACATACACTTGGTTATTGCCAAGAAGTAAATGGTGGTCATTTTTGGCACCTTCTCAAGTCATGTTATTTATGTTTTTTTATTTGTTTGTTTTTCATTGTTTTGTTGTCATGTGTTGCTAGGTAATAAAAGAAATTACGAACCATTATTGTTGAGTGTTTTGTTCAATATCAAAACAAGTTGATATAATTTCCGGCTAAACCGGAAGTCATTTTAAACCGCCAATACCTTAATTGTATCCGACATATATCGAAACTTTAATGCAGAAAATTTTGTCAAACTCTCGGTTGCTTTATTAGAGATATTTGCATTGTTCCGTACTTTTGACCAACCCTGTATAGGATCCTTCAAACGTATGGAATAATGATTGTGGTGTCGTAAACACTGGTTTTACAAAAAATACTTTGTATAAAAACTTTTTATTACATTAGTATGTATCTTCTGCATACTTAAAATAATTTATTGAGCAATGCTGTAAGTGCTGTGGCGCATTCGTCATTTTTTAATAAGCACCGTACCTGTAATTGCATTCATTCAATGGGGAATTTTTTTCTCATTTCAATGGTGTAAAACTTGTTTCGTCTTGCATAAAAAAAATTTCGAGAAAAACGTGAAAAAGTTATCAACAAATTCTCTGTCAAATGAATGCAAAAAAATCGAAGTTTTCACTTGGAGTAGACTTTCTCATACTAAATATTAATGATTATCGTATTTGCAAAAATGTAAATTTTGCAACTATAACGTTTTACAACTGACAGACTGTTAGGTTTCTAAGAAAACAAACTATATAGGCAATCCTCCATTCCATCAATACTTCAATCTTTATTACAGCTCAGTCAGTTGGTGACGCCAGCAAAAATGATGAATTTGTCCGAATCCAAAAATTTTGGTGAACGTAATTTTTTTTATTAAATACAAACATTTGCAATTTACATTTACAATTGGATGAGGGGACGTATAGCGCCGCCAAATACACAGTTTTCTAAAAACTAACATTCGATTTTGGCACTACTAGTCATGATGAGCAAATCTGCTTAAGAACAATTTTTTTATCGGACCCCGTTTAATAAATAAAGAGGTACCTATTTTCGATTTTCAAAAAGTCATCGTGCAGGCATTGTTTGTTAAATATATTTTGGAAAATTTCCAAAATTATGGAGAAACGCCATTGCGACCGTTTTCATATTTTTGAAATTAATTTCCTTTCGTATACTACCCACAAAGGGATCTCAAACAAGTTGTAGTTAACTCCGATCAGACTACTTTTTGAGTAAATGGCGTTAACATGAAATTTTTAAAAAATCGTAGCGGTCGCCATTTTGAAGCTAGAGAGAAAGAACGCTACCAGAAAACTTTGTTTAACTTTCGCTTCCGGTTTTGTATAAAAGCTTAACTAGAACTACAATTTTCGATATACCTCTTCATTTAAAATTTCATCAAAATCGGTCCAGTAAATTCGCCTTTAGAGGCGTTACATCCACCCATTCGCCTTTCCACCCACCCATACACCCACCTACTGACAGACATGTTTTAAGCATCACTTTTTTGGGTTTCTTAAGCCCCACAACGTGTATTTCCGGTAAAATCTAGATTTCGATAATTTTTATGAAATCAATACGCCGAAGGTAATAATATTAATTTTATCGATTATTGAAGGGAAGATTCAATTGTACCTAAAATCTTAAAAGCCGTATTTTAAAGAAATGGCCCTTAAAAATTTCTTTTCTGAAATAAAATCTTAAAAGCCGGTTCTGGCATTTTACCTGCAGTGCACTTTTTTAATAGGTTTTACATAAGATTACTACTTACACTTTTAAGAAAATATAACCAAATATCTTTACGTGGATTACAAGTGGTTTACAACGTTTAAATACGGTCACATTACAGTACGTTGCCAAACTGTTTATATTTTGGGATAGTGCAGGCGCACGTACCTCTTTCATCAATAAAATTGTTTACGATATCAGATGTAGTTGCTAATCTGTAATGTTATTAGATCCATATATTTTATTAGAATTATTATACGTTTTAATGAAGCATTTAGTTTAATTATCTCGGCAGCCTACAATAGTTTGTTGCGAATTTTCATAAAAAATAAACACTCCAGTTTGTTTATGAAAAAATTAAAGTAACCGTTTGTGGAATCGGTTAAACTGGTAAAAACAATTTCCACAAGGTCAATAACATCAGCGGAGAGTGAGTGGTGTTTTTCCACTCTAAAAAGAATAAAAAACTTTGCAAAAAAAACACTATGCAGGAAAGTAGACTGTGCGTTTTAGCAATGTGTTACATCGAAAAAAACACCAGAAAAAAACCGCATACATTTTATTTTAAACAAATCTTCTTCTTCTTTGTCCTTTCGACTAGGACCATGTCCTGTATGTTTGGCCTGCTTACTCATTTGACGATGAAAACCAACTTTGGTGCCATCTTTTGGGTGGGCGTCCCGGTGGTCTCCTTCCCATTAGTATGCTGTTCTTGCAAATTTTTGCTAGTCTGTCGTCACTCATGCGTTCTACGTGCTCATTTCACTCCTTTGTTCTTCTTTTCATTCACTTTACCACATCTGTTACTTCGCATCTTCCTCTTATTTCAATGTTCGTTTGCCTGTCTCTCAGTGTGATTCCTAGTATAGCTCTTAAGACTCTCATTTCTGTTCTTGCTTTGCGCTTTGTGATTACTGTCTCTGCTCTAGTTTCATTTGCATAGGTTAAGATTGGCCGAATCATTGTTTTATATATTCTTGCTTTACTTTCTAACCTCATATATTTGTTCCTCCATACTATATTGTTTAAGCATCCTGCTACTTGTGTTGCTTTCATTGCTTGCTTCCGTGCTTCTGAAGTTAAGTCCCTGCTACTTGTTATTTCAACACCCAAATAATTAAATTGCATAACCTGCTCTATTATTGTTCCTTGTATTTCCAACTTGCAACGTCTTGGGTTCTTTGATATTACCATCGTTTTTGTTTTGGCTGTTGAAATTTCCATGTTGTACCGTTTTCCTGTCATGTTTAATCGGTGTAACAATCTTTGTAATCCGTCTTCGTTACTTGCTGTCAATACTCAATACGTCCGCGTAGGTCAAGATGTTGATATTTTTAGTCCCCATTCTGTAACCTGGTAGATCTGTTAGGGCTTCTATCATTTTGTCCATTATTAAATTAAACAGGAAAGGGCTCAACTCCTTGCCTTACTCCTGTCTTTATCTCTATAGGTTTAGTGTTACCTCTCGCTGTTACTATTTCCGTTGTGCACCCTGTGTTTAAATCACATATAGTGTCTACTATGTCTGGAAATTTCTTTTTCTTTCAGGATGTCTATTATATCTTGTTTTCTAACTCGATCCAAAGCCTTTTTAAAGTCAACAAAACACAGGAACACGGGGTTGTTAAACAAATCAATTAAGGTAAAGCATATGTGTGTCAAAATGATCAAAACATGTTATTACCCGTCGCAACTGTTTAAATTTTAAATTTTTCTTCTGAAGATAATGTAAAACTTTACAAGGGTACGCTAAAATCTCGTGTGTTCCTTTAAACACGTTCAAATAGGCTACGTCCACTTTTGAAAAAAAAATTACCTGCCGCGCATTTTTCGTATACTTTCATAAATTGAACCTTCCACTATGCTACACCACGAGCCGCCACTGTAATCCACACTGAAACAAAGTATTTTATTTGTGGCAGTTGTCGTTTTCGTTATTAACCTTGGCAAACGTTTATTTGCTCGAACATGTCCAAGGTATTTTAGAAACCTATAAGGTTTAGCCTTCATAAATTATCGGAGAATCAATCAGTGCTTTTTAATCAAATAAGAAAAAGTACTTGGCTTCAAGTTATTTTGGGCCGAGGTAAACAACTTAATTTAATTCTGTACTACTACGTCGATAATTGACAAAGCTGAGGAAGACAATTTTTTGAGATTTACAGTTATATTTTGTAACGGCTGTTGTGTCATACTGTATTTTTTCCTATATAGTAACTAGAGCATTTAACCAAATGACCCAGATTATTTCTTCCCTCGTATTTTTACTCAAAGTAAATACCTACTTAAAATTAAAAATTAACCACTGCTAACATTTCATACTAAAGTTTTCATTTTATCTAAATGTTCCTTTTTTTTTCTTTCTTAATCGTTATCCTCATCTACCGGACCGGTGTAGAGGTAGTCCCATTTACTCCGGGTTTGGCTTATTGCTATGTTCCGGGGGGTATTGGGGGCTATTGAGCCTTTAACCACTATGCCCTCTCAGCTTACGCCAAACCCTTGGCATTACATTCACTCGTCCATTTGCTCATCCATCTATACTTTGAGGGGGATTCCAACCCTTCTAACGACCGCCGCGCTGTTTATGCGACATCCAGGTACCTATTTGCGTGCCATTCCAAGATTACGAGGTGCCGCGTTGACTTGGATCTCGGACATACATCCAAGTACTGACCAGGCAGAGCTATGCTTAACGTTGCTGAGTTTTAGAATCGCCAACTCGGGACCTCGTTCCTATAAGCACTAAATATTTCAGGTTTACATTGATAAACTCTACCAACGTATGTTTTGACATATACAGTGTGTGGATAAAGTATGGAACAAATTCAATATTTCCTGAAATAATATTTTTCTGTAAAAAAGCTAGGACACTTAAACTTTAGTTTTATCCTAGCCACATTTTAAACATATTGCTGTCGCTAAAGAGTCACGCGACACGGCGCAGTAACTCGATCCTTTTATTTTGTTTTGTCACAGTATACCGTGTGACGACTTATTCAAAAGCTTTTTTCAAGACGAATTCTGAGCGTTTTTTTTTGATAAAAATTAATCGATAAGATATAGATAACCAATTATTATTTGTTCAAATTGGATATCTGAAAAAACACCTTTTTTTGAAACAAAAATCTAGTGTGCTGTTTTTAGTTTTGTTTAAATTGTGATTCCGGCGTTTTCTAAAATTAATTGTATAAAGTTTCACTTGGTAATTTGATTGCAATGGGGTTGACCAAAACTCAGATAATTGAAATTCTTATCTTGATTTTGTCGTGCCAATAAAACGAGAACTTAAGCTTATTCAACCTTAAGTGTCCGAATCAGCCACCAATTGTTCATTCAACAGTGGATTACCAGAGGAGACAAAACTCAATGTTCTACTAACACTTCTGGACAATCCACAAACTCCCAGTCGACAGATTAAATTGAACAATAACTTTCACTTTTCTACAGTTTGTAAGATGCTAACGAAAGAGAAATGGCATCCTAACAAAAATCAATAAGTACATGATCTATAAGAAGATGATCCTGATCGTAGGAGAGAATTTTGTGAAGAAATGACCGAAATGTGCAATGTCGGTTCAATGTTTGTGATGAGAATAATTTTTTCTAATGAAGCAACATTTTGTTCAAACGGGGATGTTAATCGTCAAAATTTTCAAAACTGGGTCCCAGAAAATCCACACTGGACACGGGTGCCGCATAGGCCGGAAAAGTTTAATGTATGGACCTGGATTGTTGATAATAGGATTTAAGGGTCTTTTTTGAAAACACACTAAATGGACAACAATAGCCAGAATTTCTCCAGGAGTTCTTGCATTAGCTCTTTTATTCTCTAATGGAAATTATGCTGACCTTCCTGGGAATATCGTGTGGTATCAACAGGACGGAGATCCACCACATTGTGCTGTTCAATAGATTGGTCGATGAGGACGAATAAAGTGGCCTGCTAGATCTCCGGATTTTATCCCACTTGATTACTTTTTGTGGGGTTACTTCAAAAGTAAGGTATATCAGGATAAAACCAATAACTTGGAATATTTGAATGGACGCTTTCGGCATGAAATAAAGAAACTTACACAAGATTTTAATTTTATTAACAGGGTTCAACAAGAATTTATTTTTCACCTTGGACACGGCCAAGCTGTAAATTACTATCAATTTGAATATTTTCTGTAACAATTTATTTGTTATTTGTTTGTATTTCATTTAATACTAAAAAGATTTTCATTTAAAAACAAGACTTTTAGTCCTTAGAACCATTATCAGTCAATTTATGTCAAAACAAAACCAATGCTATGAATTGCTCTCCAATTCCCTAAGTTTCGGTCAACGCTACTGCAATCAAATTACCCAGTAAAACTTTATACGATTAATTTGAGTAAACGTCAAAATAAAAATTTGAACAAAACTAGAAACATCACACTTTTTTTAAAAAGGTGTGTTTTCTAAGATATCCAATTTGAACAATATAATTATCGGTTATCTATACATCATCGGTCAACTTTTCTCAAAAGAAAACAGTGCCCTGAGTTCCTTTTGAAAAGTGCTTTTAAATAAGCTGTCACACCACACTTCTTCTTCTTACAGTGCCATATCCTATTCGGGGCGTTGGCTACCTCTCTCCTATGTCTGTGTTTGGTGCGCGGCGATAGATATTTTGCACAGACAGACATAGGGGACCTACAGTTTAACGTGGGCTCCGAACCACAGGAAGTGCACGCACTTCTTCTCCAGAGAGGTTTTCCTGGGGAAAATCCACCTCGCTGGTTTCCCGTTGTCTTGCGAGGGAGAACGACCGGGCCGGGGATCGAACCCGGATCTGCATTGGTAGCCCGCGCGCTTACCACTGGGCTACGGCCGCTCACACTAGGTTTACATTAAAAAAATAAGTCACGTTATTGCGCCGTGTCACGTGACCCTTTAGCGACAACAATATGCTTAAAATGTGGCTAGGATAAAACTGAAATTTACGTGTTCGAGCGTTTTTACAGAAAAAATAAAATTTCGGGAGATATTGAATTTGTTCCATAATTTATCCACACGCTGTATAACACTAACTTAATTTTAATTGTTTTAAAAACAGATAAGATCAACGGTCACCAATTGTTTATTCAAGTACAAAGAAAATACGTATACAAATGACCTGTTTTGAAATAAGTCCTTTAAGGACAATAAAACGGATAATCGTAGCGATGAATTGATGAATTTAAATATAAAGTACTTTTTAAAATCCTTTAAGCGAGAAGCATTAATTACATTTTTTTATTTCGTTGTTTGGTTTATTTTACGTGTGGTATCTCCATTTCGCCACAACTTTCAGCTTGCTAATATTTTAGATTAGGTATCTACTTTACAAAATAATTCAACATCGAGCTCGCAGTAGATGTTAATTTTGTAAATTGCTTTCAAATAAGTAAATTAATTCGAATAGTTTTATCTGGTTTAAAGTTTTGCTTCGTAAAGTATTTAATTGATTTTGAAGTTTTCCTCTAAATTACGCAAACGTCTAATTTTACAGATTCAGAAGTTAGATATTTTTTATAATATTTATGAAAATTCTCCTACATAGTAATATTGTGTTGAGTTGTGTAGGGTTATTATCTATATAATAAATCTGGATCCCTTCCAGCTGTCTCAATTTTTAGTAGTGACGGGCATATATTTACGCGTCTATTTTATATAAGACGCATATCTGTTTGTACCGCAAACCGTTACAGTTTTCAATGCAGATAATCACATTTAGGTACACAGAAATATTGTGCAAGGCAAGAACGATGCGTTAAATGTGGCGATATTCACAGTAACAAAACATGTAGTGTCAAGGAAAAGAAGGACTTAAAATGTGCGTTATGCAATGAAAACCACCCTGCCAATTACAAAGGCTGTAGAGTCTATAAAGTGATTTAGCAAAGAAAGTATCCACCTCTTAGGCCTAGGGCAATAGGTAACAAAATAGCTAAAGAAGTGACCGAAGGCACACTATTTGCCGCAGTTGTTACTCCCAGAGTAACAGAAGATAGTAAAACCACAAGAGAAGGAAGTATACAGCAGCGAGAAAATAGAATTGGTAGGCTAGAGAAAATAGTAGAAAGTTTGGGAGAAAAAATACACAAAATGGGAGAAAGGATAGAAACCCTGTTAATTATCATAACAAACTTATTGAACAAAACAACCAAGTAATGGATTGCACACTTAAAATAGTTGCTTGGAATGCAAACGGTTTAACTCAACATGGGCCCAAGTTAACTGAATTTATTAAGTTTCATGACATTGACATTATGTTAATCTCTGAGACTCATTACACAAATAGAAGTTTTTTCAAAGTTCATAATTACAAAATTTATGACGCCAAGCACCCGGATGGAACGGCTCAGGGTGGTAGTGCTATCATCATTAAAAATTCCATTAAACACTATGAATCTTTTAAATTCCAAACTGACCACATACAAGCAACAAGTGTTGTTATTCAAGACCTAAGAGGACCGATAACTATTTCTGCAATTTACTGTCCGCCAAGGCACATAATTAAGGAAAATAAAGTTACCGAATTCTTTACCATTCTTGGAAATCGATTTCTCGCTGGTGGGGATTACAATGCAAAGCACAAAAGATGGGGCTCCAAATTAACATCTCCCAAAGAACGAGAACTTCTAAAATGTATGGAAAAAAAACAACCTCAGTCACCTATCAACAGGAAAACCAACATACTGGTCTAGCGATAGGAAGAAAATACCAGACTTAGTTGATTTTTGCGTTACCAAAGCGATTCATAGAGATCATCTTTTAATAGAGGAAAACTTTCATCAGACCATACCCCAATAATGATTACGTTAAGTAACAAGATAATCGAGAAAATAAAACCTGCAACCTTATGCTATGAAAGGACTGATTGGAAATTATTCAGGAAATTACTATAAGAAAGATTGGAGCTAGATTTCTCTTTAAAAGCTGCGGAAGAAATAGATAACGCTGTACAGAAACTAACATGCGCAATTCAAAATGCAGCTTGGGATTCAACTCCCGAAACAAACACACTCAAGAAACAACGGAATTGTTCAAACTCTATTAAAAAGGCTATTCTTGAAAAGAAAAAATTACGCAAAGTGTGGATGGAAACAAGATCTCCACATGATAAGGCTAAATTTAACAAATCTGTTCAAGACTTGAAAGTACTAATCTCAGAAGAAAAAACCTGGCAATACAACAATATCTCAAAGAGCTATCACCAACTGAGGCAACTGAGTACTCCCTATGGAAAGCCACGAGAAATATGAAGCAAGCGCAGGAGCATATTCCGCCCATAAGAAAACCTGATAGAAATTGGGCTAGGGACGATCAGGAAAAAGCAGACACCTTTGCAGAACATCTAGCAAATGTATTTCAGCCATTCCCCCGGGTGATTACTGAGGAGAAAGATGATGTAATCGTAAAGGCACGGGATATTCCTCTTCAATTAGCTATTCCTATAAAGGCAATAAAGATCAACGAAGTGAAAACCACAATTGCAAAAAACTTAAATCCTAAGAAGTCTCCAGGTTATGACCTAATCTCAGGTCCCATAAGCTTGTTACCCATTTTGTCAAAGCTATTTGAGAAAATATTTCTTAAAAGACTGAAGCCAATATTGGAAAAACAAAAGATCATCCCTGAACATCAATTTGGCTTTCGAGAACAACAGGTGCACCGCGTAGTCGAGATCATACAAGAATGCTTCGAAAGCAAGAAGTACTGCTGGATATTACACAGGCTTTTGACAAAGTGTGACACCAGGGACTTCTATATAAACTGAAACGAAATTTACCCCATCCATATTATCAACTTCTCAATTCATACCTGAGTGATAGGTATTTTATGGTGAAATACCAAGATGTAATCACAGGTTTATATCCTATTCGAGCTGGTGTACCACAGGGTAGCGTTCTGGGGCCTGTATTCTATCTCCTTTACTCATCTGACATACCAACATCACCACATACAACCACTGCTACCTTTGACGAAACACGGCAATAATGGCAGTAAATGAACCAAGGATCGCATCCCAGTACTTACAACGATCACTAAATGATTTACAAGAGTGGCTAAAAACATGGAGAATAAGGGCCTATGAAACTAAATCGGTGCACGTAACGTACACCCTACGTAAAGACACCTGCCCTACAGTTCTCCTAAATAATCAACCGCTACCACAAACCGAAGATGCCAAATACTTGGGAGTGCACATTGATAAACGGCTCACTTGGAAAAAGCACATTTTCGCTAAACGTAAACAGCTCGAGCTAAAATATTCTAAACTCTACTGGCTAATTGGCCCGCGATCTAAATTATCCATTGAAAATAAACTTCTTGTTTATAAAGTGATCTTCAAACCAAACTTATGGAGTGGAACTTTGGGGCACTGCGAGTTCATCAAACTTGGAAATCTTACAAAGATTCCAATCCAAAATACTTCGAACTATTACCAATGCACCATGGTACGTGGCAAATGATATAATACACCGTACTTACAAATAGTGTCTGTGAAAGAACAAGTTCAGTGTACTAGTGCGCGATACCTAAAGAGACTGGAATCACATCCTAATACGCTAGCTGTTAACCTATTGGATACTAGTAAAACAACATATCGCCTTAAGCGATATCACATACTAGACTTACCTAATCGATAAGATGTAATTATATACGCCCATGCTTACTAAATAATCAACTAGATTAAGAAATTATAAAATAAAACTTCAAGCCTTTCTTCATAAATTTATTATATAGATAATGCTATATGTACATTTCGATTACGATGTAATCATCTATAGTAGCAAATGCTAACTAACTCTAAAATCTAAGGCTGAAGCAAACATAACGGAAATTTTAAGAAACATTTACGGACTAGCGTGATTTATGAGATAACGGTATCGAATTACACTTCTAAGGGCAGATAAAGGACAAGTGGTGAAAGTAGCAGGTCAGTTTTCTGAGGTTTGAATTAAATCAAGTAAAAGGTTGTTTAAGGGTGACTAATCAAAATTTAAAAGGTCGTTTTCGTGTTTTTTTATTTCAATTGCTTCTAACATATTTAAATTATATCCGTTACTTGCCTTTAGAAGTGAAAGGTTATGGGTATTGAATTTATGACCTGTATCTGCAAAATGGGCATCCAAAGCGGATTTGTCAATATTAATATTTTTGTTATGATAGGTGTGCTCTTTGAATCGCGTAATTATTTTTCTCTTAGTTTGGCCCATATATTGTTTCTAGCAATTATTACATTTAATCTGGTAAATGCCTGATTTGTCATTATCATTTTCTTTATCCAAGGTGTTGCCGAGTAAAGTTTTCAAATTGTTTTTATTATTTGAAAAAGCTAAGTCAATATTAAATTTTTTAAATAAATTTTTGAATTTTCTTTCTATTTTTGGGTGGTAAGTGAATTTGTGTTTTTTGAACGCCTTTTTTGGTTCAGTTGAAAATGTAGTAGAATTTTGCCGAAACAGTTTTCTTTTGGTTTTGTTAAAATTTCTTTAATGATATTACTGTTGTATCCATTTGATTCAGCAATTTCCTGTATGTGCTGTAATTCTTTATTGAACCTGATTTCTGAAAGTGGTACTGTCAATAATCTGTGGACTAAACTATGGAATACCGCGATTTTGTGCTGGAAGGGGGTGTTTGAATTTTGATGTATGTAATTATCAGTGTGTGTGTGGGCTTTCTGTAAATGTCAAAAGCTAATGTATTATTTAATGATGAGAATGTCCAAAAAAGGTAACTGATTATTTTGTTCGGTTTCATGAGTAAATCTGATTGAAGAGTATTGAGAATTTATATGCAATACGAAATTATCTAAATTAAAATTATTGTCAATTATAGCAAAAATGTCATCTACGTACCTAAACCAAAATTTCGGAAATTGGGGGGCCGATTTCTGTATACTATTCTCGAAAAAATTCATAAATAAATTTGCTATAAATGGTGAAAGGGGGTTTCCCATGGCTGTACCTTGTATTTGTTTGTAAAACTTTTTATTGAAGTTACATGTAATAATTGCTCCAAACAATATATTGGCCAAACTAAGAGAAAAATAATAACACGATTCAAAGAGCACAGCTATCATCTCAAAAATATTAATATTGACAAATCCGCTTTGGCTGTCTATTTCGCAGATACAGGTCATAAATTCAATACCCATAACCTTTCACTTCTAAAGGCAAGTAACGGATATAATTTAAATATGTTAGAAGCAATTGAAATGAAAAAACACGAAAACGACCTTTTAAATTTTGATTTGTCACCCTTAAACAACCGTTTACTTGATTTAATTCAAACTTCAGAAAACTGACCTGCAACTTTCACCACTTGTCCTTTTCTTGCCCTTAGAAGTGTAATTCGATACCGCTATCTCATAAATCACGAGTCCGTAAATGTTCCTTAAAAAATTTCCGTTATGTTTGCTTCAGCCTTAGATTTTAGAGTTAGTTAGCATTTGCTACTGTAGATGATTACATCGTAATCGAAATGTACATATAGCATTATCTATATAATAAATTTATGAAGAAAGGCTTGAAGTTTTATTTTATAATTTTAATATCTTCATATAACTCACAACATTGATAGATTAAGAAATATTAAGTTAAGGCTTTAATGTAAGTCATTAACATCTCGTTAACTTTTACTTGTACGTCATTTGCTTATTGCTTTACGGCAGATTGTAAATTCATGGGAGATAAATTTAAAAAAAAATGTAGCTTCATACTATACGTTTGGGTTATTAGAACTCATTCAACTGGTACTTTACAAAATAATTCAACATCGAGCTCGCAGTAGATGTTAATTTTGTAAATGGCTTTCAAGTAAATAAATTAATTTGGATAGTTATATCTGTTTTAAAGTTTTGTTTTGTACAACTAAAGAGTTTTTAATTAATTGTAAAGTATTCCTCTAAATTACGCAAACGTCTACTGTTACAAATTCAGAAGTTAGATATTTTTATAATATAAAGAGCACATTCTGAAACAATGCGTTTAACAACTTTTTCCTAATTGCTAGTCTTGTGAATAACAAACAATAAATGAACTTAATTTAAATTGTAGTTCACAACGTAAATGATTATGTAATTAGGGGCAACTGATAAAAATCAGCAAACCATACTGTTTACTGCTTCACTGTTCTTTATTTCTTACGTTGGTGTTCTTCGAGAAGTACTTATTTGAGCTCACGGATAACAGTTACAACTTTTGCTGTAGTTCCCTAAAGGGTTGACTTGTCTTTAACTTTTTGTTATCGTAGTTTGAGGTCTTTCAAACAGTTTCTATCATTCCACCAGTTAACATAAATGTATAGGATTAAACTTTTTAGAGTTTTGGTTAGTTGTGGATTAATATATTGCTGTGTAATATGAATTTTGGAAATTCATACTACTTTTAAATTTTTGAATAAAATTAATTGCTAAAAAGCCCCACGTTGGTACGATATAAATTATGCTGTGGAATATGAATTATAAAAATTCATATTTCCTTTTATAAAATTTGAAATTTTAAACTTTTGGAATACATAAAAGCCCCACGTTGGTACGATCATAAATTATGCTGTGTATCTGGGTATTTGAAAATATCCAGACATTTTCATAATTTTAAGATAATTAATTAATTTAAAGTTTTTAATAGAAAAATAAATATAAATAGCCCCACGTTGATGAGCCATAAATTATGCTGTGAGATAAGAATTTTGAAAAATTCTTTTTTTAATTTTTTAAAAATTCCAAACATTTGAAAAATCATAAATTTTGTAAACTTTGAATTATTATTTATTTTTGACCCACATTTGCTAGCTCAGTAATAAAATTAATATAATTAAATGCTGTGTGTTTTAATTTAGTTTTAAGCATTTTCATAAAAAAATAAATTTTAAATAAATTTATAAGCATGGGAATTTTATTTTAAAAACAAGAGACTCTTATTAAAATTTTGACATGTAAATAATTGATTGACATAAATTCATCTTGTACTTAATCTCAGGGATAATTTTAAATTCTTGAACATCATGTAGCTTCACTATTGTCGATGGGTTATTTAAAAAAAATGAATTGCAGATTTCCAGAATACCACCTACTACATTTACACGCAAATACATCACCATAAAATAATATTTAAAACATCTCTGTACATTTATAATAAATAAAACAAATTTTTTTATTGAAACACCACGAAAATTATTACTTATCTTTTTACAATGTTCATCTTTGAAGTTCGGAATCTTTGATGCGTGCGCTTCCACGTATTTGAATGGTAGCTAACTCATACAACCAATTTTTCTTTCCTGTCTGTGATGTGCTTGTGCACGGTATGATGTGTGCTGTCCTAACGCTGCCTGTCCGATAATACTAAACCATGAGTTCTCCAGCAAAATCTTCAATAACAGTTTTTCTCAGGTATGTAATTCCCTTTTTTTATTAGAAATTATATTTTTCAATTTATAATTACTTTAATTTTTCATTTATTTTTAGCATTTTTATTTTTAATTATAACTGTTCAACTTTTATTATTACAGATTTATTATTATATCACACGAAGAAGATTAATTCCATATTATCTGTCAAATACAAATCTGCACGATTGACAACAAGATGTATTTCTCCACCTCAAAAACCGGAAATTCGCAGAACTATTTTTTATCATAAGATGGTGCTCAGGTACGCCATTTTTTATCAATTTATAATTTATTGAATTTATTTGTCGAAGAAACTTTCAAATTGTTCTTTAATTACTTGGATCACTGGTTATTATAGTTAGATTTTAATTTAGTTTCCCATTGGAATATTTAATACTTGCACAAATTAATATTTTTACAATAAAGAAAGGACGCTTCACAATTTTACTTTTTAATCTTCCAATAACTTTTATATTCTTCAACGGATTTTTCTCAACTTTCTTTAAATAATAAAACACCTTATTACTGTCACTTATAACAACAATTTATTTTGTTCACATTAAAATTTCTAGTTACATTATCAAAAATTTGGGAGCTAAACATTAACGCACCCACGCTATGCAAATTCTTACCGGAAGCTCTCTTGAAAAATTTAATCTCGAACCCCCAGACTAAATTTCCAAATATATCAAATTATACAAATATCACCCTTAAGTATCCTTTACATAACGATAACACCGGAAACAATTAAAATTCTATTGTTTTTACAAGATAGCTACGAAACCTTACAATCTAATCTAAATTTCACCCTTATTCAACTTATTACATAAATGTCATTATCCCAGATTAACTGGAATACAACTATTTTAAATACGCGATTCAAACATAAATCAACGTATGACAGGTACATTCAATGAAGAAAATTTTTCTTAAAATTTTAAAATTAACATATTTTTTTCATATTTATAAAAGCACATAAATTAAACAATACCAGCTTATTAGCATTAATAATTATCAATTAATTATTCATTAATTTAAAACCATAGTTACATTCCTTAATTAACATAAACCCTAGGTTTACAAGTAATTTATATGAGGTCATTGACTTCTTATCACTTTTATCTGTGACTATAGTTTATACAAAAACCGTCTGGCAAATTCTTACAACCTTGACCTAAAATACAGAAAACTATTTACATTACAATATTTTATATACCGACATACTCAAAAGTAATGTATACGGTTTGTTTTAAATATAAATAAACAATTAGGTTATCTAATAAAACTAAATTAAATTAACTCAATAAACACCTTAATTAAATTAATTCTAAATTAAAATTATACACGGTGCGTCAAAATAATTTTCTAAAAATAAAATTTTTTTTTATTTTAATTCACTTATTCATTTTAAAAACACACTTTTCAACCAATAACATCTCAAATAAGGATTACCCTTTAATATTATACACAGTTCGACTCATATTTTTACACAAACGATTTTATTATTGATAAATAAATTAATTCAAGTTAAATTATTTATAGTTTGCGTCAATATTAAATTGCCTTAGCATGTTTTATATATGCTATAATTTTTTTTAGTCAAGTTTTACTAATATAAATAATTCTATTCTAGGAATAGTATCCTGGAAAATCTCAATGCTACTTCAAATGCATTTAACCAAAAAGAAATACAAGAAATCAAGATTACCACTGCATTACCGTCGATATAAATAAACTTCAATGAATTACAAGACCACGAAGAATATCTCATACTTTAACAAAATCTCAGACTTTTTTAAGTAATAAAAAAAATTAGTAATAATTTTTAATTTTAAGTTAATAAATAAATTTTTGAATTAGAACACACAGCATAAATCCCCCTTTAATTTTTCAAAATTTGAAAACCCCTAATAATAATGATAATTGCAAATTTTGCAAAAATTAACAAAAAAATTATTCTCCCCCTTCTAACAATTTCAGTCAAAATTAATATTTTATCTGCTAATCCTGGAGTAAATTTCCGATAATAATTTAAAATCCCCAAAAATCCTCTTAGCATTCTTAACTATAAAATATCCCCCTCTAACTCCTATCCTGCCTTTATCTCAAAATTCTTTCATTTTCACCCTCTTTTTAATTTTAAATTGCGCAGGCTCTTTCATGTAATTTCTAAATTTCATCTTGACCTTCTTTTTATTTTCTAAGGCCTTCGCATTAATTTTATTATTTGAAATTTTCATTTTCACCTTCTTTTTGTTTCTACAGGTATCCGGATATTTTTCATTAATTATTATTTTCATTTTAACTTTCTTCTTGTATTTTAAATTTCCTGGATCCTTCTTGTTATTTAAAATTTTCAATTTAATTTTCGCTTTTTGTTTCAAATGTTCTGGCCACTTTTTATTATTTAACCACTTTAATTTAACTTTTGTTTTATTTTTAAAATTCTCTGGATATATTTTATCATTTAATAATTTTAATTTAACTTTAGTCTTATGTTTATAATTCTCCAAATATTTTGTATTAATTAAAAATTTCATTTTAAATTTCGTATTATTTTTAATACTCTTCAAGTACTTTATATTATTTAAAATTTTTATTTTAGTCTTCTTTTTATTTATTACTGACATCAGATAATTTTTATAATTTGTAGATTTTAATTTTACTTTTGGTTGATTTTCTAATAGCATTAGATAACTTTCATATTTTGAAATTTTTATTTTAACTTTCCGATTTTTAAAATAAATTTGATTATTTTTATATTTTGAAGATTTTATTTTGGTTTCCTCTTTATTCTCTATCCATGAATAAATTTTATTTTCTGAAAATTCTTCCTTTTCCTTTACGTTATTCTCTATTTGATCTTTATCTTTACTTATTTCAAGCTCTTTATACTTGTTCATGTCATTAACAATATTACTATTTTTTATTTCACATTTATTTAATTCTCCATTATTTATTTTGTCACAATCTGTATTCTTTATTTCATTTTTTCTTTCATTAAATATTATCTCATTTTTATTTTCTGCTTCTTCCAAGTCTTGTTCTTCTTTCGGGAAATCTTGTTGTTGCTTAAAATATTCTGTTTTATCCCCCTCTGGATAAATTAGGATTTCACACTCCTTTTCTGCTTTATTAATAATTGAGGATGATTCTGGACACTCACTAACATTTAAAACCAATTCATAGATTTCGGGTAATTCTTCTTTTACTTCATTACTTTTACAATTATTACTCTGTTCTTTGTTTAACAATGGAAATTTGATGTTTTTATAAATTAGACAATCCTCTTCAATAATCATATTATGATATTCCAAAAAATCGCTTCCAAGCACCATGTCGACAATCATGTCCGGAACAATTAATAGTTTCGCAGATACTTTAACTTCATTGATATTCAAATCACAATCCAATCTTTCCTCAATACGACCAAACTTCATTTTATTTTCATCTATTAGATTAAACCCCCCAAATATTACAATATTATTCTCCAATAATTCATAATTATTAACGACGACGTCTTCACTTATAAGTGATAAATCAACCCCCATATCTATAATAGTAACAAATTCAATATTATTCAATCTAAGTCGTATTGATGGTAAATTAATTAAATCATTCTTCTCTGTATTATTCCATTTATTTTCTGCTTCAACATTTAATTCTTTATTTAATTCTTTATTTATCTCTACATGACCTGTCTCAACTTGTTGTTCTAATTCTTTAGTTATTTCTTCCACATTTCCATGATTACTGTAATTTACTTCTATTTTCTTTATTTCTTCCCTACTCTCTTTTATTTCCCTCTTCATTTCTTCCCTACTCTCCTCAATTTTTTTATTAGTTTTTTCACTATTCTCTCTCATCTCCTTCATCATATTCATTATCATGTATTCTAATTTTGAACTTTCTCCCTCCTTACTACTCTTACTTGTGCTTGCAGCACCTTCTTCTTCTTCCTTCTCAACATCTTGTTCTTCTTCTATTTTCTTTTCTGGTTCCATTTTAGATTTCTTACTCCTACTCCTCTTTTTCTTTTTAACTACTTGGAACTCTTCTCCTTTTTTTATTACTTAAATCGCTGTTGTCCCAGAATGTTTTCATTTACCCCACATAAATTATTTTATAACCCCAAATATCATTCAAATAATCCTCAACTTTATTTATAAAAAAATATTACCCTTTAATTGTACATAAATAACCCAATCGAGCCCCACGTTGCCTGGCGACATAAATTATGCTGTGTAATATGAATTTTGGAAATTCATACTACTTTTAAATTTTTGAATAAAATTAATTGCTAAAAAGCCCCACGTTGGTACGATATAAATTATGCTGTGGAATATGAATTATAAAAATTCATATTTCCTTTTATAAAATTTGAAATTTTAAACTTTTGGAATACATAAAAGCCCCACGTTGGTACGATCATAAATTATGCTGTGTATCTGGGTATTTGAAAATATCCAGACATTTTCATAATTTTAAGATAATTAATTAATTTAAAGTTTTTAATAGAAAAATAAATATAAATAGCCCCACGTTGATGAGCCATAAATTATGCTGTGAGATAAGAATTTTGAAAAATTCTTTTTTTAATTTTTTAAAAATTCCAAACATTTGAAAAATCATAAATTTTGTAAACTTTGAATTATTATTTATTTTTGACCCACATTTGCTAGCTCAGTAATAAAATTAATATAATTAAATGCTGTGTGTTTTAATTTAGTTTTAAGCATTTTCATAAAAAAATAAATTTTAAATAAATTTATAAGCATGGGAATTTTATTTTAAAAACAAGAGACTCTTATTAAAATTTTGACATGTAAATAATTGATTGACATAAATTCATCTTGTACTTAATCTCAGGGATAATTTTAAATTCTTGAACATCATGTAGCTTCACTATTGTCGATGGGTTATTTAAAAAAAATGAATTGCAGATTTCCAGAATACCACCTACTACATTTACACGCAAATACATCACCATAAAATAATATTTAAAACATCTCTGTACATTTATAATAAATAAAACAAATTTTTTTATTGAAACACCACGAAAATTATTACTTATCTTTTTACAATGTTCATCTTTGAAGTTCGGAATCTTTGATGCGTGCGCTTCCACGTATTTGAATGGTAGCTAACTCATACAACCAATTTTTCTTTCCTGTCTGTGATGTGCTTGTGCACGGTATGATGTGTGCTGTCCTAACGCTGCCTGTCCGATAATACTAAACCATGAGTTCTCCAGCAAAATCTTCAATAACAGTTTTTCTCAGGTATGTAATTCCCTTTTTTTATTAGAAATTATATTTTTCAATTTATAATTACTTTAATTTTTCATTTATTTTTAGCATTTTTATTTTTAATTATAACTGTTCAACTTTTATTATTACAGATTTATTATTATATCACACGAAGAAGATTAATTCCATATTATCTGTCAAATACAAATCTGCACGATTGACAACAAGATGTATTTCTCCACCTCAAAAACCGGAAATTCGCAGAACTATTTTTTATCATAAGATGGTGCTCAGGTACGCCATTTTTTATCAATTTATAATTTATTGAATTTATTTGTCGAAGAAACTTTCAAATTGTTCTTTAATTACTTGGATCACTGGTTATTATAGTTAGATTTTAATTTAGTTTCCCATTGGAATATTTAATACTTGCACAAATTAATATTTTTACAATAAAGAAAGGACGCTTCACAATTTTACTTTTTAATCTTCCAATAACTTTTATATTCTTCAACGGATTTTTCTCAACTTTCTTTAAATAATAAAACACCTTATTACTGTCACTTATAACAACAATTTATTTTGTTCACATTAAAATTTCTAGTTACATTATCAAAAATTTGGGAGCTAAACATTAACGCACCCACGCTATGCAAATTCTTACCGGAAGCTCTCTTGAAAAATTTAATCTCGAACCCCCAGACTAAATTTCCAAATATATCAAATTATACAAATATCACCCTTAAGTATCCTTTACATAACGATAACACCGGAAACAATTAAAATTCTATTGTTTTTACAAGATAGCTACGAAACCTTACAATCTAATCTAAATTTCACCCTTATTCAACTTATTACATAAATGTCATTATCCCAGATTAACTGGAATACAACTATTTTAAATACGCGATTCAAACATAAATCAACGTATGACAGGTACATTCAATGAAGAAAATTTTTCTTAAAATTTTAAAATTAACATATTTTTTTCATATTTATAAAAGCACATAAATTAAACAATACCAGCTTATTAGCATTAATAATTATCAATTAATTATTCATTAATTTAAAACCATAGTTACATTCCTTAATTAACATAAACCCTAGGTTTACAAGTAATTTATATGAGGTCATTGACTTCTTATCACTTTTATCTGTGACTATAGTTTATACAAAAACCGTCTGGCAAATTCTTACAACCTTGACCTAAAATACAGAAAACTATTTACATTACAATATTTTATATACCGACATACTCAAAAGTAATGTATACGGTTTGTTTTAAATATAAATAAACAATTAGGTTATCTAATAAAACTAAATTAAATTAACTCAATAAACACCTTAATTAAATTAATTCTAAATTAAAATTATACACGGTGCGTCAAAATAATTTTCTAAAAATAAAATTTTTTTTTATTTTAATTCACTTATTCATTTTAAAAACACACTTTTCAACCAATAACATCTCAAATAAGGATTACCCTTTAATATTATACACAGTTCGACTCATATTTTTACACAAACGATTTTATTATTGATAAATAAATTAATTCAAGTTAAATTATTTATAGTTTGCGTCAATATTAAATTGCCTTAGCATGTTTTATATATGCTATAATTTTTTTTAGTCAAGTTTTACTAATATAAATAATTCTATTCTAGGAATAGTATCCTGGAAAATCTCAATGCTACTTCAAATGCATTTAACCAAAAAGAAATACAAGAAATCAAGATTACCACTGCATTACCGTCGATATAAATAAACTTCAATGAATTACAAGACCACGAAGAATATCTCATACTTTAACAAAATCTCAGACTTTTTTAAGTAATAAAAAAAATTAGTAATAATTTTTAATTTTAAGTTAATAAATAAATTTTTGAATTAGAACACACAGCAATATATATATTTTTTTAACAGATACCTTAATCTAAAAAATGCATACATTTCAAGCAAAGTAAATATCAAACCATAAACTGACAATTTGTCAAACTACTTCTGCAATCGTCAATAATTTCTTTTTTGATTGCTGTAAATTGCATGTCCGTGTTCATGATTTCATATCTATAAAATACAAACCACAGGGTATAATTATTTCTAAATAGAAAACGAGCACTGGGTAGGAGCTTTTAAACGCATGTTACAATTGATTTTCCAGTATACGGAATTGTCTCTGCCAATTCAATAATTAAACCTTTGAAGACAAAGGGTGTATATCATGCACAAATGCATTTCTGTCAAACACAAAGCTTTACAGCGGCATTTAGTAAGACATGTTTGATTAATAGGTATACCTAGTGTATGATTTAGCTCAGTTATTTCCTTAAAGAAAGGACCTGAATATTTATTTTGTTAAATTATTCACGTAATACACATCAAAAATAAAATAAAACACAAGTACATTGTGGAAAATCTTGAATTGGTGTGTTAATATAGGAAATTGGATCCAAAGTAGGTACATAAAATAAAGAAACAAAAAATACAAATTACCTTACTGTTTGAACAGGTTTAGGCTCATATTACTTACTGTAAAACTCAAATTTGCAGTTAATGCCTTTTTCTGCAACTAATAGGAAAGTGACTACTTACAGGACTCTTTTGCGGCATGTAAGTAGATCATTA
Source organism: Ctenicera cuprea (assembly GCA_958336395.1). Classification (NCBI taxonomy): domain Eukaryota; kingdom Metazoa; phylum Arthropoda; class Insecta; order Coleoptera; family Elateridae; genus Ctenicera; species Ctenicera cuprea. The sequence continues at coordinate 37,552,503 of OY284487.1, read as the reverse complement.
CAGTACTGAATCATTACAGTACTATTTTGAAATAACATGTCTGATTTTTAGATATTGCCTTGAAGACACAAACATATGTCTAACATACTTATTTAAACTTTTTTCATTGTCAATAATAACTGCCAGTCTAACTAGGAATTGACGACTTAATAAAACAGTATACGTAATACGTCAGGAAAGTGTCTTTACTCTAAAGGTAATCTAAAAATCTGACATGTTAATTCAAAACAGTACTGTAATGATTCACTACACTACTCCCTGTCGCCAAAAGAGTCCTGAAAGTATTTACTTTCCTGCCGGTTGCAGAAAATAACTATGGAGTGACATTAATTAAAGAGTATTCTAATTATCGTATTCGAAATAGTATTATGTTTTTTGTTCAAACGTCTCATTAGTAAATGCTCAAGAACTCAACATTAGAAGAATGTGTAACTTCAAAAAATAGAAAAAAAATCGTCTTCAGAAGGTGTGAACTACCTTTTTACTTCCCTATACTTTTACTATAGAGAAGTATCATAAAGTTGGCGATTTCAAAAGTTTTATGGAAACACATGTGTTGAACGTCCAGGAACGTAAAAAAGGGATTTTTAAAAGTGAGCAAAGTACTTCTAGAGGTTCTTATACTTTAGCTATTGTTTCTTATCATATTTTCAAAACTATTTTTATATCAACGTATTGCCGCCAACAGTGGTTATAAGATCGCACCACTCCTACCACTGTTCCGGACGCGTTGCTGCATAGTAGTCATATTATAAGAACCGAATAAGAACATATTACAGGATACTAAAATAATGCAAATGCTATAGAAAGCTTTCACGTACTAATAATAGTATAAACTTGTTGAGAATCTTTTATTTGTTTCAATTGCTGACTATTTAAACAGAGAATGTGCTGACGCACATGTCGTCTCCTGGTTTTAACACTAGCTTGGTCTGTGTAGTTCAGTCATACACCCTTAGACTGTATACTTCGGTCTACGGAATATCTTTCACATACTTCAAAGAGAGAGAGAGAGAGAGAGAGAGAGAGAGAGAGAGAGAGATAAGTAAAATAAACTGGTTGTGATGGAAATTGCAAATTACGTCGTCGGAAAAAAATCTATTATATTTTGGAAAAAAATACTAAATTTAAAAAACAGAGCCCCCAGCGAAAATTCGCGGTTTTAAAATGGCTTAGAGTTAACCCCCAGCTAACTATTGTTACACATATAAATTTATTGTGAATCTCATTCCAGAATCATTCATGAGGAATTTAGCTTAAACAGAAATTAAATAAAAAGCATAAATTTCCGATTTTTCCAAAATTTATACAAGACGCTACAGAAAAATTAGCAGACTGGGACCTAACCTAACGTAACTCAAGCAGTGTGAGTCTACAAAATTACAAAAAAAATCGTGGGCCAGTTTTTGAGAAATATTTTTGACAATTTTCCTACATAGTAACATTATGTTGAGTTTTGTAGGGTTATTAACTATATAATAAATCCGGATCCCTTCCAGCTATATTAATTTTTAATAGTAATGGGCTATTACTCTGATACCACACATATTTACGCGTCTATTTTATACATATAAGACGCATATTTGTTGGTACCGCAAACCGTTACAGTTTTCAATTTCACACACCAGATGTTTGGGTTAGTAGAACTCATACTACTGATCTGATAGCCGTCATTCAGTACAGAAACACCCTCGGCGTAGGAGGGATTGGGTCGGAGATAAAGTTACATGCGCGCTTATTATTTCAGATAAAACACGAAACTAAAAACAACGCAGATGCATTTCTGTTAACGTCGGCAAAGTGGGTTTGAACTTTGGCACAGCGGCTGCTGGGTTCTCGCACAGTCTGCGTTTTACTCGACTCCTTGCGTATTTGAAACTATACACAATATTGCTATACGCACAGTGGCGGAACTTCATAAAATAACATTCGGGACGGCGGGGATCCCTCCCATACCCATTCCTTTTATGTTTAATAATTCATACAATACTAGCCAAACATTGCAAAGAGAAAATGATTTGAACTTTATTAGGAACAACATTTATAACCTACTTATTATTCGAATACCAATAGTCGAAGTGAATTATTTTCAGTAAACAATTAACACCCTTCGACTTTCAGTTTACTTAAAGTGCAGGAATGTAAAAAATATTTGTCTGTGGATGAATAGGTAGCTGGGCGCGGCTTGCCCCTGTACAACGAGTCCGATTTCAATGTGCTTTGGAACAGGTGTGTATAAAAAAAATCATCGACAAAGTAAAATTTTAATAAATCTGAAACCGGAAGTTTTTTGCGAGTATTTTTATTTATATATCGATTTTTTTGATATCTTAACAGATTCCGCTAGAAAACCTTAAAGCAAGACAAATCCAACGTTTGTCTATCGACCTTTCTAGCTTCAAAATGGCGGCCGCTAATGACATTGTAGACATTTTAACTTTGACGCCTTATTACTCAAAAGCAAGGTTGAATATCGATATAAACTGTAATTGCTATAACAGCCCTAGGGAAACCCAATGTTACTATGTACAAGAATATTTGAAAAAATTAGAACTGCTGCGAAGTGAAAATATGTTCAATTATTTATGAAATTTTCAGAAAAATATTGCTATAAAATGAGCAATTTTTTTTAATTTGTAGGCTCACGGAGCTTGCCCGCCAGTTTATTTTACATCTCTTTCTGAAGCATGTGAAAGGTATTCCGTACACAGAGCAAGCTATTATTACAATGAAACAATCTCTGCTTCGGCACTTTCTTAGTTTATAACCAGCAATTTAAACAAATGAAAGATTCGCCAAAAGTTTCTGCTTCTATTATTACATAAAAACTTTTTATAGTGATTATACTACTTTAGTATTACGCAGTGTTTTTATTTTATAATATAATATAACTACTATGCAGCTATCCTCCTGGTAAAGTAGTAGTAATGGCGCGATTTTGTGTAAAACGTTGACACAAAAATACTTTTTAAAATATGATAAGTAACAATGTCTAAAGTATAGGAAAGTTCAAGTTGATAATTTGTTTACCGGTCCCCTTGGCACATACGCCTGTTATCATTGAATTTAAAAAATATACTAGTGCATAGGGTAAATGTTTAATTACATTTACATTACCGCATTATCAGTATTCAATACCTCAGAAAACATTACCAGGAATTTTCAATAATTCATAAAATACATGAGCGTGCTATTTCTCTTGTTAATAAGATTAGTAGTAGACTTAACTTTTGTAATGGCGCCGGGTGGAAGTGAACTCTCAAATACCTCCAATAAACCTTGTAAAAACTGTCATAAGCTGCCCCAAAGTGGCATAAAATGTATTAAATGTGGTTCATTGACACATACGCTGACGACACCGCTATAATTGCGGAGAGTTTGGAAGATCTGCAAACCCTCATGAACAGAGTTAAAGAAACTAGTGAAGAAATGGGTTTGAAAATGAACAAGAATAAAACAAAATTTATGGTTATAAGTCAACAGCCTATACAAGCAGTACAGCTATTAATAGATGGAATAGCAATAGAACAAGTCACACGATTCAAATATCTAGGATGCTTAATTAGCGCTGATCTAGACCCAGATATAGAGATAACCACCAGGATAGCAATAGCAAGAAACGCATTCTTTAAGTACAAATCAATGCTATGTAACAACCACCTGCGACTAACACTAAGATTAAAATTTCTAAAATGTTGTATTTGGTCAAACTTGCTCTATGGAATGGAATCCTGGACGTTAAAGGAAGCTATTATAAGGAAAATCGATTCTTTTGAGATGTGGACTTATAGAATAATTCTAAAAATTTCATGGATGTCAAGAACAACGAATAACGAAGTAATGTGTAACGAAGTAAAGTAGGAAAAGAAAAAGAATTTGTAAAAACCATTAAAATGAGAAAAACTGCATACTTCGGTCACATCTTAAGAAATGATAAATATAAACTGCTTCAAACTATAATCAGAGGAAGAATACAGGGAAAGAGACCAGTAGGAAGAAAGAGATTATCCTGGCTTCGTAATATTCGCAAATGGACGGGTAGGACCGCTGCACAATTATTCCGATTAGCTGAAGACCGCGAGCAATTCAGACGAGTGGTAGCCAACCTCTGATTACGGAGAAGGCCTACTAGAAGAGAAGAAGAGATTGACACATCCTGGATGCGTTAAATACATAAAAAAAACGTGGTGCAAATTGATGATCAACAAATAATATGTTGTGAAAATCCGAGTGCTGCTTTATCACAAGGCGAAGTTGTGGATCAAAGCATAGTAAGTGTTAACGTAGACTCTTTAAAAACCGAATTGTATTACTTAAAAGACAATATAAAACAAAAAGATACCATTATCAACATGATCTCATAGAATCGCTAAAGCAACAAATTTCACTTATCTATAAGACAAAATCCACGGAAAATTATCCACACTGGCGTACTCTGCGGTCAGGAAAAATAACGCATCGAAGTCGCACACCAATGTAGTAGTAGTTAGTGCATCAAATGTAAACAACAACAAAGCTACTGACAAAGTCGGTACAAATAATTCAAATTTTGATCATAGGAGCCCTGGTCTCAATAACAAATTGAGTCCAGAACAAACCAAGAAGAATCTGGAAGACAATCAACGAAATACATTTTCTGAATTGATTTATTTAAATTTAAATAGTGACTGTAACTTAGACAGCATACCAACAAGTGACTTGCAAAAGATCAATTCAGATAATTCCAATTTTCAGCCAGTTATACATAAAAAAAGTAGGGCCAATAACCGCACAACTGTAGGTACCAATACTACAACCTGCGAAATTGCAGCTGTTGAAAGTCGACAGACGGTCTTCTTATCAAGGTTGCAGCCTTGTACGACACCTGACCAGATAAGTAACCATTCACGAAATCACAAGATTAAAACTTTTAATATTGAGAAACTAGAAATACAGTCAAAAGAAGTAGCGGCGTTTAAGGTTGTAATTCCTTCATCCGAAGAAAAAAACATTTTTAATCCGCAAATTTGGCCTCAATATACAATAATACGGCCCTTTCGGTTCTCAAGAAACTCTTTGTAATTCCACAATATTATATACTAATTCGCAATTTATAATGCATAATTATGGCAAGATTAACATACTTATTCATGAATATAATCCAAAGATTATATGTTTGACCGAGCATTGGCTCAATGCTGACTCTTGTAAGACATTTGAAATTAAAAATTATGTAGTAGCTGATATTTACACAAGGAGCATAATTACACGTGGTGGTGCTGCAATCTTTGTTCGACATGATATCGAATTTGACAATATTAAAGACGTAAACAAGTTTTGCGTGGAACAAATATTTGAATGCAGCTGTTGTATTATGAAAATTGATAAAGAACCTATTATTATTGTTACTGTATACAGGTCTCCAATTAACATATCTTCATATATAAATGACTTTTTAATTAAATTTGAAGCCCTTCTGTCTCATTTATCTAAATATTTTCCTAATTACAAACTGCTTATCGCAGGTGATTTTAATATAGATTTTTCAGTAGATAGTGCTGCTTACTCTCGTATGAAAGATATCGTGACCACCTATGGTATTGAATCAACTATAAAAGATTATACACGAATTACGGCTACGAACTCTACAACGATTGATAACATCTTAACTTCCCTACATAAAGAACGATACAAGTCTCGTGTTCTAGAATTTTCAGTTTCTGATCATCAACCGATTCTGTTCACTTTATTCAGTGATAATAATAATCGCCCTTGCGACGAATTTCTTCACAAAAGGATTTTCAGCCAACTGAACATTGCCGATTTTAAATTTCTTTTAAGCAAGATAGATTGGTGCAGAATGTTTAATAATAATAAGGCACCACAAGTCATGTTTGACGATTTTTTTTCTAACTTCTATTATGCATTTAATGCAGCTTTTCCCAGGATTAGCGTTCGCGCTCAAGATAGAACTAACAAAACTAACTGCAAATGGATTAATCAAGAAATTATACGAGCTAAACAACATCTACAAGACCTACATAACAGAGTTCGTCAGTTAAAAACCAAAGAATCCTTTGAAGAATTAAAAAATTTTAAAAATCAATTTCCTGCATTAATTAATAATACAAAAAAAGCATATAACGACAATCTAATATTGTCCGCGGATAATAGAAGTAAAGCCGCATGGAACATTGTCAAGGATCAATCAGTTCAACGTAAGAAAAGTGGCGAATATCGAATAAACCAACCAAATGGTATTCAACTCACTACCCCGTCTGAAATGGCTGAGTTTTTTAACGATTATTTTATTGCCAAAATTGATAACATTGTCGATATCAAAACACAAAATGTAAACTATCCAATGAACGAAGACGCAGTTGCAAACTCTATGTATCTCTTCCCTACGTGCACAGATGATATTTGTGAGATTATCAAAAAGTTAGGCAACAGTAAGTGTGCTGGTTCAGATGATGTACCCTATTACTTACTGAAAGAATGTGCCAATCAAATATTTAAGTCCTTTAACACACATAATTAATGTCTCAGTGCAGAATGGAAAGTTCCCTGATAATTTAAAAATGTCTGCAGTATTGCCTATATATAAGAATAGAGGTAGCGTAAATGAACCCAATAACTTCCGACCTATAGTTATTCAATCCGTCTTTTCGAAAATTTTTGAGAAAATTTACATGAAAAGGTTGTTAGTTCATCTAAAAAAGAATAACATTATTACCATGCGACAAAATGGTTTTCGAAGTGGACGTAATACCAACACAGCGATATTTAGTTTTTTGGATAAAGTCTACAAAGCCCTGGACAATGAAGAATGCACATTCGGGATTTTTTACGACATGACAAAGGCCTTTGATTGCGTGAACCACTCCACCCTTTTACATAAGCTACGTAACTATGGAATCAGAGGGATTCCTCTCAACTGGATTGAATCATATCTACATGGCCGTACTCAAGTTGTGAGAATTCCGACTACTAACTCGACATCAGCTAAATCTAAAGAAAAAATAATAAAGTATGGAGTCCCACAAGGTTCTACCTTGGGGCCCGTCCTTTTTTTACTGTATATTAATGATCTCCCAAAATGTGTCGGTAGTGACTGTGTTCTTACCCTATTTGCCGATGATTGTACCTGTTTTATATCCAAAAACAACCCAGTAAATGCAGTGCGTTTGTGTAACTCTGCTAATCATAAAATTAATAATTGGTGTAAAGTAAACAGCTTAACGTTAAATGAATCAAAGACCTCACTTATGTGCTTTAAAACAAAAAATAATCATATATTCGAAGATTCGACGCCATTAATCAGATGCGGATCTGTTAGCTGGAAGCTGATAAATAATGTTAAGTTTCTAGGACTTAATATTGAAAATAATTTAAGCTGGACACAGCATATTAACATTCTTAGGAAAAAACTTTCAAGTGTGTGTTACCTTCTAGGAAGATTACGCCATCAGGTTTCTATTGATGTACTTAGAAATACGTATCATGGTTTTTTTCAAGCAAATATGTTTTACGGTCTTATGTTTTGGGGTTCTGCGCCACAGGCAAAAGAAATATTTTTAATTCAAAAACGTGCCATACGATTGTTAGCTAATGTTAAGTTTGATGCACATTGTAAACCGCTGTTTGAAAAATTTAAGATATTACCTCTACCCTGTTTATTTATATACTGTTCTTGTCTTTATGTAAAGCAAAATTCTAACGAGTTTGTTAAATATCATGAAATTCACTCGCATGACACTAGAAGTAGAAATAAGTTGCAAGTGCCTACGCAACGTATCCAATTATACAGCAACAGTCCTAGATGCATGTGTATTCGGCTGCATAATAAACTTCCGGACGAAATTAAATTAGAATACAATACCAACAAATTTAAAACTAAACTCAAAGATTTCTTGCTATCCAAATGTTATTACGATATTCATGAATACCTTTATAATTAATATATCAAGGAATTTTATGACTAATTGTCTTTTATGTATGTGTATTCATTTGACTTTCTATGTACAAATCGATAGATTAATAAATCTTATCTTAGTTCTGTGGTAGAATTTATTGAACGGAAAATTTAATAACCATTCCGGCGAAAGAACATACATGCGCCAAATTAAAAATTTATAGGCAATTTAAGTTTTCTTTGGGTGTAATCTACTTGCCGCTATACGAAGAAGGTATATCTAAATTCTTCTGTGTACCCAGCTTTTATATGATATTATGTTAGGTACTCTTTATTAAAGCTGCACTTTTCTCTGACATAAAAAAATGAAATTTCTGATAAATAAAAACACAGAATATTGCTTTCAATATATTGCAAAATATTTTTCGTCACTGTTACTTTCACTGCCAATGTCGAAATAATTTGTTGCGTGTTTGCTGTTGCCCCAGTTTCTTACGTGGATTAAGTTTGTTAAGAGCTTTTCTAGTTACCCGAAACGAAGTAGGGTTTTGTAGCTCTTATTAGATTTTATCCAGTTTTCCGCTTGTTACAGAAGAGTTCCGTCGTAAATTTGGTACTAAACTTCATACCTAGTTACAGATAAATAATTAATACATACAACTATAAATAATCATTTCATATATTTCTCTTTTAATTGAAAAGGCCCGAAATGGCGCATAAAATATATCTACAGAGATAAAATTTCGCACCACAGAGGAGTCATTAAATTCTTCGAGAGCGATATTAAAATATTACTAGCGCATTGTATTACTGCAAGAACAAGATACAATGCGAACACTTTTTAAAATTCACATTCTTTGTATAACGAGTAAACATAAAATATCTTAGAATATTTACATAAAACCACTGTAATATACGTTATGCCCGAGTGTATGTGTATTGTGAGTAACTGTTAATCACCAAAAGGTATTTGTGTAAATAAGCTGTAAAAAGACTTTTAACATGCAAACAAGTACTTTATTTTTAAATTTTGTGTTAATTAATTCAGAAAAACGGTTTATGCTAAGACAAAGTTTTCACTCTAATTGTCGCATATTACTTTTGATTTAAAATCTGTAATAACATGTAAAACAAGTGTTTATCAAAAGAAATAGCTAAAATAAATATAATTAAGCATTTTGCCTAAACTTCCGGGTTCTACTTATCATATATGTTCAAAAGTATCTTATTATTAATGTGTTACGCCCCAACATTGACTACAATAACATGTCTCTACTCCTACCACTGTACCGAGAGCATAACTGCATAATTGTAATATTTATAAAACACACTGCATGATACCAAAGCTTTCATATAAAAATACTAGTATAATCTTAGTGAGAACATTTACATTTACATTATATAATAAGGGGTGGACCGATTAGACCCCTATCAAACACATATCACAAGATGTAAGTAATCGTTGAAGTACATTGAGTAAAAAAGAAAAATAAACAATTAAATTTATTCCACTACTGACTACAAAGAGGGAATAGTGAAGCAAAGGTCGACAGGTATCTGTGTGTGTATTTCGGTCACGCGCTGAAAGTCTTCGGAGAGAAAGCGAATGATATTGTAAAGTAAACTGATACTACGCTGAACTTTTTCCTAGTTTTTGTAAAAGCAATCGATTTTTAGATTTTCTGAAAAAAGATTCCGTAGAATTAAAAACCCACAAAAACGGAGAAGCAAATTCGTCCACCAAAAATTAGGTGGACTGGGGGAAATTGACCCCCCCCCCCCAATATTGCCATATGTAAAAATTAAGTTTGGGAACTTTATTTATGAGCATTTTAGCCTGAACAGAAATTTTTTATTGGCCCCCGTTTATTAAATAAGAGGGTTGCAATTTTCTGTTTTCAAAAATTCATAGAGAGTGTCACAAAGAAATTAAGAGACTAGGAAACGAACCAAATGCTAGCTGACACATAGCTCTACAAGTCTACAAAATTATAAGAAAATCGTGTGGCCAATCTTTAAGCATTTTATATTTTGATATTTTTTGTTCATTTCACAGTTTGAGTAGTTCCAAAAATTATAGTAGCATGTAACGTTGTGTACTCTTGGGGAATTTCCCCATATCAAATTTCATCCCCATCTGATAATTCGTTTTTGAGTAAATAGGGGTTAATAGTCTAGTTTTCAAAACTTCATAGAAGGCGTCAGAGAGAAATTTGCAAGCTGGGACACGAACCAAATTGTAGCTCATCCTTAGCTCGATGAGCTTAAAAAATTAAATAAAAATGGTGCAGCCAGTTTTCGAGCAATATTTTCTTAATAATTTCCGAAATTTTCGAAATTATTTATGATTTTATGGCTTTTACCTTTTTGAAAATCATTGTGCACACTGCACAGTAACACCAGTAAATTTAATAGACTAGGACAGCACCCAGCAATGAAGCATATCCGCCCCCCTCCTGGCGGTGAAACCCTTCGGGACGCCATGATCGAGATACGCTCGATCAACGCGCCTGCCCTCACTACAAGAAAGAGAACAGGCTACCAGTCCCGGCATCAGGCTGCGAGCCCTAAGCCCCTACTGGTGGAGGGAGATTACCTAAATCTCTACTGATTTTGCAGATCAGTGCCCGAGCTGAAACGCAGCTCACCCGTCGAACCGCACTAAGACGGCCCTAGCCTGCACTTAGGCTGTACCAATGCCACCACGAGTCCTACTCCGTGGCCCGGGGGGTGTGAATCCCCCGCGGGCTCGGCATTGGTCTCCGTGGTACCAGTCAAAGAAGTCACTAGTTGGACTTGTCGGAGCGAGCGCGTGCCAAGCAGTGCTACCCCTCCCAGTTAGGACCTCGCAGGTCCCAGCACTGGTGAGCTACGCACCGCCCAGAACTAGTCGGAAACCGGCCTGATCATAGTGGTCGGCACGTTAACAGCGTCGGGTGTACATAAGTACGAACCCTCTGGGACGACACTTTGATAGTGGGCGTGAGCAGGCAAAGTGCGCTTCACTCCTAGAATCCTAGACCCCAATGCCAGCTGCACACCACTCCATCGTAGAAAGCACCATCACTTGCCGGAACACTTATCCACCTACTGGAACACCGGAACACCTACTTTTTTCCGAACAAGGAGCGGGGTTTCCACTTCAGTGATCGTGCATTGCACACCGCTCCATCGTTAGAAAGCACCATCACTTGCCGGAACACCTATTTATTTCCACTTCAGCGATCATGCTGCCAGCTGCACACCACTCCATCGTTACAAAGCACCATCACTTGCCAGAACCCCTGCCATCCAGCTCAGGTCCATCCAGCCACCAGGTTGGTACGCAAGAGTTATTGGTCAAGGAGCGGGGTTTTAACTTCAGCGATCATGCCTGAGGCGTTTGGACCCATACTGACGGCTGGCTGCAAGTGACACCCCTACGACCCAGGTCCCTTTGCAGCAGCAGCCACTCCATCCTGGAAAGCACCATCACTTGCCGGAACGACTATTTATCCGGTCAAGGAGCGGGGTTTCCATTCCTGAGAGCACTCCGCTCAGGTGTTTAGACCCATATTGGGGGCTCGCTTGTTTACACCCCTAGAGCACAAGGCTCTCATAGCAACCTTTTCTCCATCCTGGGGTACACCTTCATCCGCCGGACCCCCATCTCCCTATTTGATGTGAGGCTACCCGGTCAGGGAGCGGGGACCCCCTACTACCTGCCGGACCATTCGCATCCAGCTCTCGTCCGGGCGTAACGGGCTGGTGCTCCCGGTACCCCGGTCAGATAGCAGAGTTCCATTCAAGAGAGCGGGCTACCATCGAGATGTTAGGACTCATCTCGAGGGCTACACTTCGCCTGGTGAAATCACTCACCCAGTCTCCGTAGTCCCAATTAAGGAAACCTTGAACCTCTCCGAAGAGAGGTGGACGTACCAAGTTGAAACCACCGAAGTGACCGTTACAACGCCGACCCCGCACAAGGTGTCTTTGTTCACGCCTCTCATCTAGGTGAGGGTCCTTGGCCGCCCCGCCGGGCGCACAGTATTATTGTGTCTCTATAGCTTATTACGCTCTAATATTTGAAGGCAATCTGTCGAGTAACACGGCGCTAAATTCAAAATTCGTTGCGGCCGCTATTTTAAAGCTAGAAAGTTCTGAAACAAAGCGTTGGACTGGCCCTAAAGTCTGTTATCAGATTCAAAGTCATAAAGTTTTGTCTGCGAAAAAAATGCTATCAAAAAACATGCTTATGCTTAATGCTTATTTTGTCGGTGAATTTTTGATATATACTCAGATTCCAAATCTCATCGAAATCCGACTATCCGTTTGATAGTTATGATGCACCACATACTCACATACCAAGGGGCCTTCGTAGGCGAGTAAAGTAGGCGCTTGCAGCCAAGGTCACAGAAGCTTTCGGGAGTCTGTGGCTCTATTTGGCCCGGTGGTCAAATCCGAGCCAGGGCAGTTTGCAGCTCCTCGAAACCTCTTAACATAGAATAGTTCGAAGTAGTTTTTAAGGATTTAGTTAAGGTAGTACGCACAATGGGCCCGACAAAGTGTCCTAACTACTGTAAGACCTTAAAATACAATACAATACTCACATATCAACCCACATACGCACCCACCCACAGACAGATGTTTTTAAAAACTACTATTTTGGGTTACGGAGCTACAAAACATGTATTTCCGTCAAAATCTCGATTTTGAATATTTTCATAGAGTCAATACTTCCCTAAACTGAAACTATAAGAAAGTAAAATGTAACATCGTATGCAATATATAGTACTAGCAGTAGGCCATTTTTTCTTAACTTTACTACTATCACAAGCTGAATTCCAAGGATCAATAGCAATGTATCGAGGAAATTGAAAATGGGTAGCATAAGCATTCTGTAGTTGTACGAAAGAACATAGTAGATGATGAAGCAGAGAACTTGCCTGAAGGCACGTAACTATTCGGAATTTCTTAGTGTGCCTAATATTTCCCAGAAGTGAAAGGGTAGAATGTCTAATCGTTGAACACGCAGCGTTATTTCATGAAGGAAATGGGCGGTTTAATATTTTGTATTTATGTTTCCGATTCGTTCTGAATTTCATTACCGAAGACTAGACTAGTGATTTCTGGCATTAACTACGATAACGTAGAGAATTTGGCATACGACACTGTGTAGTAGTGAAATGTTTTATTTTATCAAATACCAAAAAGTTCTGTTAATTATTTTTGTTTTTAAAAGAAAAAAAATATATATTAAATGTTACAACTAGCAAACATGAAAATTCAATTTAATTCGCAACAAAAATGGGCACTTCCTCTAAATAATCCAATTAGTAATAGCAAACTTATACGTATTTGTTTCACGAAGAAATAATATATAACACTAGCACTGTATTTGGTCTTGACATTTAATTTGAAGTAACATGGTCTTTAGATGTAACAATGATATTTTTACCACTTTTTCCTACTTGGTTTCTCTACACGGGAGGTCTGATGAAGTTAGGAAATTGCAATGCATGACCACTTTCAGAGTACGCCGCCGTTTGCTTCGCATAAACACTAACCATTTCCAGCTGTGGAAATAGTTCTGGAACTCATTTTCCTCAAGTACATTCAAGGGCACCGTCGTTTAGATGTCATTCACATTCCCATGAAATGATTTATGTTTTATGAAAAGATAAGTCAGCGGAGTGTTCAAGCTTAATCGCTTATTATTGTGCCAAGAATATAAAATTCTAACACACTATTTTCATGCTTCTAGAATCGAATATTTTGTAATTAATTATGCGTTGCAGCTACAACTAAGCTCGTAAAGAATACGGAACTTTATACTCAGACCTTGTTTAGCTGTTAAGTTACAAGGGCGGAGTGAAAAGTTTGGTAAAATTGCAACAGAGGGCGTCACAATCGCGAATCCCAGATGACATTTGTCAATACCATCTGTCACTAGGCCACATTAAAATTTTCAGACAGATCTGTCATTTAGTTCAGTTTTGACAGCCATTGAAAGCAGACAACCTCTCGTATTTTTGCAAACATGGAAGAAAGTGAATTTCGTGTGTTCATTAAACATTATTTTTTGCATGGAAAAACCATTACGCAAACCAAAACAAAGCTTGATAAATATTATGGAGACTCTTCAATCCATGATATTGTATTTCAAGACCGCAGAGTGAAAGTCCGAGATAGTCAAGATAGTACGCATCTCAGCTGAACGTGTGCGCATATATTACACGAACATTTAGATATGAAAAGGCTACTCGCGCCATGGGTGCCGCGTTTACTCACAATCGACCAAAAACGCACACGTGTGAAAACTTCAAAGACAGGTTTGGCGATGTTCAACCGCAATAAAAATGAGTTTTTGCGTCGCTTCATAACTATGGACGAAACATGGATTCATTACTATACACCGGAGACCAAGGAACAGTCTAAACTGTATATTTCTACTTGCGAACTTGCGCCGAAGAAGGCTAAGACGGTTTTTTAGGATGCACTCAGCATACTCCATATCGATTACCTTGAAAAGGGAAAAACAATCAACAGCAAATATTATTGCAACTTATTGGACCGTTTCAACGATGTTTTGAAAAAAAAACTACCGCGTTTGGCGAAGAAAAAAGTTCTCTTCCATCAAGACAATGCACAGGTGTACACGTGTGTAGTTGCCATGGCCAAAATCAATGAATTACGCTTGGAGTTGCTTTCACATCCACCATATTCTCCAGATTTAGCCCCCTGCGACTGTTTCCTGTTTCCGAACTTGAAGAAATGGCTGGGCGGAAAGAGTTTCGGCTCTAATGAGGAGATCGTCGATGCAACAAACGCCTATTTTGAAGGGTTGGAGAAATCGTATTATTTTAGGAAGGGATCGCGAAATTGGAAAAACTAAGTGTATAGATCTAAAAGGCGACTACGTTAAAAAATAAATGGTTTTTTGGCTGAAAAATTATTCCTTGTTTCACTTTTACCAGACTTCACACTCCGCCCTCGTATCATATAAGCTTTGAAAATGTTATAAATTAACATTGTAATTAATATTCAGAAAAAATGTCTCCTCTTGTATCAAAAATTCTAACGTGTGGTCTGGGATTGCCATAGACATAAGTCAAGGGGTTTTGAGCTTTGTAAAGTATTAAAGAACAAACAATTTTTATCTTCAATCACTCTCTCTTCTTAGTTCTGTTCCTTTGTCTTATCTCTCGTTTTCATAAAATATAAATACATTATTAAAACTAGTTTGACTTTCCTTTACTTTCAGTATGGGGAACTATTGATTTCATGAACGTTTTCGAGTTCAAGATTTTGACGGATATAATGTTTTGGACCTCCAGAACCTCAAAAACGTGTTTTTTAAATGTGTGTCTATGGCTGCGTATCGCTATGTGGACTACGCCTTATAACTCTGACAACAAAATACAAATAACCTGATTTCAATGAGTATTCTGGGAATATATCACAAATTTACAGACAAAGTAAACTTTACCAAAAATTCGAAACATGAAGCGGGTGTTAGTCACGCTTTTTTGGTAGAATCTTTTTCGGAAAACTAATTTTCTAAATTTAAAACCGGAATCCGATTAAAGACTTTAGAACAAATCCGACGCTCTTCTGAAAATCTTTATAACTTTAAAATAGTGTTTTAAATTTTTAAATTAACGCCTTGTAACTCAAAAACGAGTTGATAGATCGGCACACACATTTTGAAGATTGTAATAACCCTAGAGAAGCATAATGTTACTATCTACGAAGATTTTTGAAAAAATTGTAACTTTGAACCGAAAAATATTTCCAAAATTTAAAAAATTTTCAAACGAATATTGTTTACAAAGTAGTGACATGATTTCTTAAAATTTCGTGAGCTAGTAGAACTATGAAGATCTACAATTTGGTTCGTGTTAAAGACCGCTAATTTTCTCTGGGTGGTCCTAAATGTATTTTTGAAAATTTTGGTTTAACGCCTATTACTTATTTAAAATTACGTTATCAGATCGGAATGAAATTTGGTATTGTAAATACCACAGGGGTACACAATGTTACAAACTACGAGAATTTTTGGAACGACCGAAACTGCGAAGCCAAACCAAATTTCAAATTATGACATTTTCAAAAAAATTATTGTTAAAAAAAGGAGCATACGATTTTTTATAATGTTCAAAATCGTAGAGCTAGGAATAAACCATTTGGTTAATGTTCCAATCCGCTAGTTTCCCTTCGGCGCCATCTATGAATTTATAAAAATTAAAAATTTAAACCTATTATTAAATACACTGGGAACGATAGTACATTTTTGATTACACTAAATTGCTCATGAATGATAGAAGAATAAGATTAGCAATTTATTTTTAAGTGCAGCAATATTATTCAGTATTAATTATTAATTTTCACCCTTCAACCCAAATGTTTGCGGACGAATTTATTTCTCCGTTTTTAGTTTCTTTTAAAAATATTTTCTCAAAATTTCATAAAATCGATTTTTTCCATAAAAAAATTTTTCGAATTCTAAATATAATAAGACATACCCGCAAGCAACTCTCGCTAGCCGAGCCAGTCAACGCCAAAGGCTTTTTCCTTGCAAATGATCTGTTTCTTTTTGTCCCTAACAAATTACTCGCATTTTATAAATTAAATAACAGTAGAATCCCTATCCCTATTCTTTAACGAATCTACTTTAATTACCAACAGTGTTTGTCCGTTGAAAACTTGGTTTTTTGCTACTTCTGTTTTAGGCGATTGCTCAATTTGTCTGTTCAGGTCATCAACCAAAACTCAACTTTCGAAAAGTTGTTTACGACAAGTTTTACTCCGAAATATTGAAATTTTGGTAAGTGATAGAAATATTGCATTCGGGAAAGTGAAATGGCAACGGGAACAACCCTGCATAAAGAAAAGACCTATTTTTTGGTCGTTTACCTGAACAGCTTAATTCAGTAATGCCGAAACATTCACTTTCAATAAATCGTTTTCCAGCATTCAGCGGATAAACATCATTTGCAATTAGAAAATACCATATACCATAAAATTAGATGACTCTTTCTAAAAATAGGGGGGGAGGTGCTTTGCTTCAATATAGCCGCAGTCGAAGCTATGATTCATATCCTCCGCCTGTCGAATAGCCAATATGACCAAGCGCGATCTTTCTACCGTCCCCCAGGTCATTCACGCTATCGATTTGGGTCGTTTCAAAAATTTACGAATTTCGCCTTCAAAATTGGTAGGAACATCTTCAATTGCAATAGGAACAACCTTCCAGGTAGATAAGACCTATATGGGTTTTCTTTTGGTCGTTTCTCTAAAGAGTTTAATTGAGTAATTACCAAACAAAATCATTCACTTTCAAAAGATTGATTTTGAGCCCATACACATTGTTTGCAATTAAAAAATATCAGATTTCATTAAATTAGATAACTCTTTCAAAACACAAAGGGGATGCCCGGGGCAACTATAACATAAACGCGCTCGAAAGGAAGCGAAGATGCATATTGTACGCATATCGAATAACCGATCCGCGCAAGCGCGATCTTCTTACCACACTCAAGTCACACCACGCCCACTATCGATTTATCGTGTTTTCAGTAAATTATGGATTTTGAGATCAAAATCGGTATGAACATGTTGAATGCCAATGGGAACAACTTTTCATTGAGAAAACACTCTGGAAAGTTTCCGTTTGTTGACCAAGACCAAATTCATGGTTCCCACTGACCCTGGATAACCTGGAAGTCATGGAAAAATCAGGGAATTAAAATTTTAACCTGGAAGTCATGGATTTTACGCAAAATTTGGCAAAAGTCTTGATTTTTCTCTTGATTTACAGTAAAAAACCTGATTAGCTTGCAGTAGTGTTAACATAATTTAAGAAAATTAAAAATTTTCCGAATGAATTTTTAAAACTGCCGCTTATAAAACAATTGCTGCTGAAGGTTTTTAAAATATTATTGAGGTACTTTTCTTATCCATGTTAAATTCCAAGGAACGTAATATGGCTTATGATTAGGTGCAAGTGAGACCGCCATATACTGTCTTGTGAATTGATAAAAAATGCATAAACGTGATTATTTTTGCGTCTTTAATTTTATTGATTTTTTTTGTCGAAAGTCATGGGTAAGTACGATTTTTGGTCATGGATATCCTGGAAAAGTCATGGATTCTAATTCTTGATAGATAGTGGGAACCCTGAAATTATAAAATCGATTTAGAGATTTTGAAGCCTAATATTGAATGTAATTCGAAAATACTGAAAATTATACAAATTTTTGAACTTTTTAAATTTTGACAGGGGAATTACAACAGTAAACCCTCTAATGTGCGGCGAAGAAAGTTGCAAAGCACAAACCGATATTTGGGTCTGCAAGGAACCCGCTAAGCGAATATCTACAATCACTACCGGCCTCTAGGCACTTAACTTAGTTTTGCTGCTTTAATACACCACATCAAATAACCGTGTTTTGATGTGTTTATTCCATTAAAAATCTCTAGACGGATTTTTTACCTCTTATAGCTGTACTAACAACTAAATATTACTATGATTTACTGCACAAATTGACAAATCTAATATAAGTGTCAACTTACCAAAATTTAGCATGGAGTGTGTTTTTATGACAATACTTAAGACTAGAATGCTCCTAGCATTATCGACTACGTTAAAAATTTATTCTGATGGCTTTTAAGTGGTTGCGGGAATATTCACAATAGGTACTAATAATGTTGTGTCTTGCTTGGAAATCTTAATAACTATAGTCCGGATTACTAGTCCAGTACTTCGTCAGTCTTGAGGCAATCAATTAACATTAATTTCTGCCATAATTTTTTTAATGTATAGTTGGCGCGTACCTAAACTTTTAAGCGAATTATCTACGAGCTTAGAATGGTAACACATCCATATGTTTGACGTTAGTCTACATTGTGCAGGTAGTTATTATTTATTTGGTCAACTGGAATTGAAGCTGATGTAATACTTTAATAAAATAAAACAGGGTTCATAAGGATAAGGGTCGTGAGTTTTAAAAGTACTGTACAAAACAATTTTATGAAACTGCAAAAACATGTTTTTTATTGAACTGTAAAATAGGAACCACGAATTGATGAAAATAGAACGTGTAAATTCAATAATACAACGAGAAAGTTTCTACGAAAGAAAAGTTTGGACTATCAACATTCATAAAAAACGGAAAACAACCGTTGAATGAAGAAAACTTGAGAATCGCAGTACACAACAACTTTTTCTACAATCTAATCCGAAAAATTAGTTCTGTTGTCAATATGTTTCACGTATAACTTAATGGATTTGAGTACGCCCATGCTTTTTATTTACTTACTGAATTTTACCGAAATGTTTTGCTTTTCTGCGACTAAAAGTCCGGTCTTTATTAATAAGTCATAGGATACTAAATTGTATACCGATCTAACAACTCAGTAAACAACTGTTTAATAACACCAAAAAACACATCTAACTTCCGCTTCCAGTTTCGTATTTTTTTAAACCTTATTTTCCAATGAACTTTTAATATGCCACCATATTTAAAATCTCATTAAAAACGGACCATCTGTTTGGGGGATTTAAAGAAACGAACGAACGCACTCATTAAGAAGACAAAAACGCTAAAAAAACTGATCAATCGTTTGTCCAACAACTAACAAATGATAATTTTACCATTCTGTATTGATTCGGTACTAAGCAAATGCAAACAACCGCCTACAAAGTTTCTCTTTAAAAGGACGATGTACCTAGCAATAAAGCTTCTATCATCAGTCTTTAAGATTATACCGCATTGTCTTCGTCAGGCGATTACGTTTCGCGGAAAGTAATTTATTACTCCCTAGGTACTTGTAAAAAGCGTCGTACTTCTTTGTAACGCGGCTATTTGTTAGAATGTAATGCTCGACGACACTTTATCTACAGCCTCACACGTAGGCTTCCGGGCAGATCCGGTCCTGGAAGATGGCAAAGGTCACCACGCGGTTGTGGTAATCGATATGGAACCTGACTCCGCCGTTGTATCTCCGCCGTTATTTGTTCCCAAGTCATTTGTTTACACTTTACACCATAATGTTTACAATAAAAGAAAGAAGCGATCTGTGTAATTATACCAGAGAGCTGTGTCGAACGATAATTAATCAAGTCTAACATTTTGGCTAGTGACTAACGAGGCATCCTTAATGAGCAGCGGGGGATAATTACGTTCGATTCGCATTATTGTAAACTCGTTTAATATATTAAAAAGAGTCAGAAAAAGCCTAATTGTGATACGATTTATTCAACATACTTAATTTGCTTGTAGGCAGTGTAATTTACAAGAAATTCTAAGCCATTTTCGTTTCCGATTCCTAAGATTGTTTACATTTGAAAGGAACGCTTCGATCTATAATCGAATTGATGCCAAGCCAAACAAATGTCCTGCTAGCAAGCCTGATCCTCGCGATAATCCAAACGGATCCTTGCTTGTTTGTTAAAAAGAAAATCCTCAGAAATGGGAAACCTAGACAAACGTCGATAAAAAAGAATACCCGTTCAAATATTTATTAGAGCAAAGAAATATATCGTCTGGTTTAGTCAAGTTTGCATTGTATACGTAAATATGTCGCACACATTAAAAATATCTAAGTCAACTCCCAACACCGTAAAAAAACGAAAAATTTTTATTTTTACACATCAAATCTTTGTGGTAAATAAATTATGAATACAAAAGTTGGTGCTGGGTGCTGATGCATGAGACTTTGAGAGAACGTTAACTTACAAAGAACATATTGTGTTTCACATGGTTAGTTTCTAATTATCCCAGACAGTGGCTTCAGTGTAATTAGACAAATACCTTAATCCAAGGGAATGACTCTGATTAGTGTAGTGCGGATAAGAACGGTAGTAATTGGAACAACAAACGGAAGGTAGTATCCAAAAATACCCTCCTTTAGCTATACTCCGTATAGCAAGGAAAAAATCCTTTAAACCGGATATTCTAGAGAAATATATATTTTTATAAATATGTTAACAGCTATCAAAGTATCAGGTTTGGAATATTTTACATTAGATATATGTAAGAAACAGTGGCGTAACTACCATGGGGCAGAGGGGCAACAGCCCAAGGCCTTAGGGGTCCTGCCACGAGCCACGAGTTTTAATTTTTTAACCGACTTCAAAAAAAGGAGGAGGTTCTCAATTCGTCAATTATATACATTGCTGCAATAACAAATTAGATTCGAATTTTTATGTTTTACTTGGCACCGACTTAAAAATTATAAAACAATTAATAATTATATAATAAACAACAATTTCTTAATTACATTAAACGGAACAACAAATAAGTATTAAACTGTTGTATAAAAAACATTTATGTTTTGCTTTTTAGTTAACTTATGTCACTTTTGTGTTTTTATTTGAAGTCGGTTTTCTTTTTTTTTAATAGTTAATTATTTTAATTTCTCTATTACGAAGTTTTTTCAATAAAATTTTTTTGTTTTCGACAGTCTCTATTTTTATATTCAACAAAGAAAATTTTAAATTCCATGTAAGTAAGTATGTACTTATAAAATGAAAAATACTGAAGTGAGATTATATTTAGTAATAACACAACACCCACACTTTTTGGTACCGACCCAGACACATTAACTTCAGAAAATTTTAAGATTTGCTTATCTTAATTAGACACCGCTTTAATATATTTATTTTAGACTAGACTAGACTGCAAATAAGTTTTTTCCTGTTAAAGAAATTGTTCTTATTATTAATTTCTTTATTATTGAAGTTTTTTTGAGGATGGGGCCAGGACCCTTCAGGTATCTTGTCCCCGGGCCCAAAATCTGAAGTTTTTCTTTTCTAAAAAGTGCAATAATAAAATTATGTAAGTATATTAAAATTGATCTTGAATACCTTAGATTAAAATTCAAATTTTTGAATTTCTTAAGGTAGCTGTTTTGCTACATGCCCAATCTAGGAAAAACTATACTCTCTTACTAAAAGTAATTTTCTGAAAAATATAACACTTTTTGGTCACAAGATGTTTACAATTTAAAATATTCTAAAAATATTTTTGTGTTGGTAAATGGGGGTGAACGTTGTAGCCGCTATTTTCAGTTACATTAGCTCATAGACGCGGATTTCTATGAGCAAAGAGGGAGCGCTTGCCTCTTTTGGATTTTAAGTAACTTAGGTTGTTATTACCTTTATGATGCATGAGCTTTTAAGAAAAGAAAAAAATAGGGTGGTTTGGAATTTTTGATTGTCTATGCAGCAGGTATAAGTTTCAAAATGGGCATTTAAGCTTTCAGCTTAAAAGGAATCTAAGAAAAAACTCGGAAAAACTACCCCGGAAAAAATACACACAGAAAAAGTATCCCCGAAAAAAATTTACCCGTATAAAATACTAGCACGTTTTTCACACTTACTTGAGAAAATCTTCCTTTTTAAAACTTACTTTCACGTCATGATAACCCTGGACTACATGTGGAACATGAAACACAATCGGTTTTCTTTAGTATCTAGGATAATGTACCAACGAAACTCTATGAGTCCGTGTGAGTAATAATAGTCAAATATTCCGAAACAATTTTCTACAAAAAACAGCAAAAAAAAATGTCGAACAATGTTTCTTTGGTATAGTATGGCGTCGATCAGTCGAAAATTCTTTTCTTCTTTTACCATTTCGATTTAAAGCTATGCGACTATTTTAGTTAATCAAGAAAAAGATTTTAGTTCCAACTATAGCTAGGATAGACCACGACATGTTTCGTTCTATTGGAACTCATCAGGTGGACGCAAACCTAGCTACAGTTGAAACCAAAACAGACAGGCAGAAATATACCCAGAAGACAAAATCATGACAGGGGAATTACAAAAGTAATGCCCTCTATTGTGCAGAGTATTTTTTGATTCAAGTATGTTTAAAAAGTGAATGCTATTCTTAAATAAGGGTGGTAACTATGCCAGTCTTGTTCCTGGGGGTGTTTTTCCGGGGGTATTTTTTCATGGACGTATTTTTTCCTGGGGGTATTTTTGTCATGAGTATTGTTTCAGGGGGTTTTCTTGCTTCAGCAAAATATTAGAGCTCGAACAAGCGTATCAGTATTTGGTTTTTAAAATCTGTTTGCTGAGTAAGTGGCGAAAACAATAAAGTTATGCGAAAAGTTGTAGACAGTTTTGGTCAGAATCCGAGACGATTGCAATTTCGGTTTTTACATCAAGACAATACCTCTAATGTAGTATGGCGTTGTATTAAAATTGAAAAACAAGGTGTTACAAAATTGTATAGGTACCTAATTGTGTAAGTTAGTGTATATTCGTATTAATAAATTTACTTCATAAGTTCTTGCAAATCTATGTAACTTAGAAATGTTACCCCCCCCCCTCATTCAAATGCAACTTATTTCCCACAAAGAGCGCTCTCTTATATGATACATTTTAGGTCCACTAATATTATGGATGCTTAAATTTCATTTCCATGGCAACATAAAACAAAATTTAAACATTAAAACAATAATCATTTAAAAGTCAAATAATAGTATATTATATACCAAGGGACTAAAGTGCTTCATTTAATCCGAGTGTGAAGGTACGAATAATTTGAAATCAAAATAGTCGAAATTTTAAAATACGCTGCCAGCGTAACAATGCAGCTTTTTAAAACGTCAAAATTAAAATCGTAGTTTCTGATGACGACAAAACATACTCGGTAACTTAGCAATTTATATACTTTTAATCCCTTGGGACTTTTGAAAATATTTAATCCGCCGGCAATAAAAACAACACTTGAGTCCTCGAAAAAAAAATCAAATTACGGAAAATTAGTACTTTTACACCCGAAAGTGCAAAAAATAAATTTATGTAATAAAAAGTATAGCGTAATTACAGATGGCGCTTTGAACAGAAAATATTTTTTCAAGAAAAGTAAATTACACTTCCAAGTCCAAGTAACTAGGTATGTAAACTATTTAATTTATTTAAGTTGCAGGCTTCCGCGGCCGTTGTTAATAACAGCTTCCGGGTTGGAGTCGCGTCATTGGTGCTTGAACTGCCAGTTCAAGCACCGCTCACGCGGCTCCAACCCGGAAGCCTAGATGTTATTTAAGTTATTATTATTGTTATCTGTTTATCATAATTTTAGTTTCTTTTACTAACAATAGAAATAAGACGGTAACATCCCCTACTGAAAGAGCTTTAATTAGTAACGCAAAACTTCTGAAAGAATAGCTCAGTAGATATTCTCCCCACTAATGAGAAAAAAGCTGCCACTGACATGGTTTTAAGTGCTACTAGCCCTTTGACGTCCATTTATACAAGTTATTTTGATATGTGCATTATAAAATTTTGTTTAGAAAATAACACGGGTCAACAAATTTTTATTTTTTAATTTTTTCTTTACTATCTATATACAATTTATTTTTGTTTTCTAGTTCTAATTATAATTTAAAAAAAATTACTTCTAGCAGGTCAGGTTTTAGAGAAATTAACTTAAAGAATGAATAAAAGATATTACGCTTAATAATTAATAGGTATGAATTTTACGCTCATTAATAATTTAAAAATAAATTAGAGCTATCTTGCTTAGTTTCTAAATAAACTGAAAAAAACTGAAAACTTGGTTTTTTTGTTTTCGGCTATAACTCATTTGTCATTTATATTACATATTTCTAGTTCATGCATTATTAGGACACTTTTTTATAATGTATTTAAATTTTTTATCAGATTTGGTATAACTGTTACCGTTGCTCATTTTCGACTGTCAACTTTTTTTTTCTTATGGTCGACATTTTAATATTTTTCATATTTGAATAGAGTTTTTAATTCTGACTTCAACGATGTGTCACACTTTGCATTTTTTATAAGTTTTGAGCATTTGATTATAGAAAATAAAAATGTCATAAGAGTGCCATGGAAAGATCACGTCATTTAATTTATTTTGAAGAAATTCTAGTACGCTATGAACTGATAGAAGTAAAACAAAACACTACTTTTATTTACTTTTACCTTTAGATGCATTCTTCTTCTTCTTCCTTCCTATGGTTCCAAGGGAACAAAGGGCGTCTTGCGACGTTTCCATGGCTGTTTTGAATAAGTACAAGGTAGCCGTCCTTGCACTTCTTATCACATTAAACTTTCACACTTGAACTTTATACACTGTAATGTTTGGTTGAGTGGATTTATATCTGTAATTTATTACTAAGATTTACAACTGAATGTTTATTTATCTTAATCACCTTTGTTTAATAATCACATTTGTTTAATAAAGTCTTTCCATCTGGTTTTATCCTGGGCGGTCGTTTTGATTTCATTCCATGTTTTCCCTTGTTCTTTAATTTGCCTTTCTGTCGATCTTTTCCAGGTGTTGTTTGGTCTCCCCGGATTTCTATTACCTCTGACATTGTAATCTAGTGCTTGTCTTGTAATGTCCTCGTTTGGTTTCCGTAGTGTATGACCTATCCATTGCCATTTTCTTTTCTTGATAGTACTTTCAATTGGTTCTTGTTTTGTAAGGGTCCATAACTCAGTATTTGAAATGACATTGGGCCAGTAGGTATTTGTAATTCTTCTCAGACATCTGTTGACGAACGTTTGAATTTCCTGTATTTGCATCCTATTTGTTGACCATGACTCACACCCGTATAACAACACACTTTTCACATTAGAGTTAAATATCCTTATTTTCGTTTGCTTAGTCATTTGGTTTGATATCCATATGTTCCTTAACAGATTAAACGCCCCTCGTGCCTTGTTAATTCTGCTTTTAATGTCTTTCTGATAACCATTTTCTTTGGAAACTATACTGCCTAAATACACCATTTGATCAATGTTATTCACCGTTTTGTTCTCTATTTCTATGATGTTTTGGTTCTTTTCATTTATACTAAGAATTTTCGTTTTATTCCAATTAATTTTTAGCCCTATTTCTTTCGCTGTTGTCTGTAGTGATTCCAGTTTAGCTTGCGTATGTTTTATTTTCTCGTTTATTAAACATACGTCGTCTGCAAATTCTAACTCTTCCAGGAACTGCCCAAATCGCCATGTTAGTCCATTTTTGTTTTTCATTGTCTTCTTCATTAGCCAATCTGTTACAATAAGGAATAGTAGTGGCGATAAGATGCAACCTTGCCTGACTCCTGTTTCAACGGTAAACTTTTCAGTTATTGTATGGTTATGTCGCAGTCTAGCCCCATAATCCTTGTAAAGTAATTTGATGATCCTTATTATCTTGTCTGGTATACCAAAGTCCTCTAATATCTTCCACATCTGCAACCTTATTATCCTGTCGAACGCCTTTTCGAAATCAATAAAACATAGATGTAGTTCTTTATTCCATTCTATACTTTCTTCGATAATTATTCTGAGGGTACATATATGGTCAGTGCACGAGCGGCGGGGTCTGAATCCTGCTTGGTTTGGTCGCAAGTGGCTGTCAACTTCATCTATCATTCTTTGTAATATTATCCTGGTTAGTATCTTACTAGTTGAATTCAGTAGCGTTATTGCTCTCCAATTGTTACATTGCGTCTTGTCCCCTTTCTTTGCAAGTTTAATAATTAAACCTTCGTTCCATTCTTTTGGGATTTGTTCTTCGCTCCAGATTTTGTTTAATAAGCAGTGCAGTATTTTAGTAGTTGTTTCTTCTCCTGCTTTAATTAATTCGCCCGGTATATTATCTAGCCCTGCTGCTTTATCATTCTTTAACATTTTAATAGCATTTCTTATCTCTGCTTCTGTGATTTCCGCAGTGTCAATGTTAAGTTCGATCTTTTCTGCTTCAGCGTCCTCTCTTCTTAGGTCCTCTATGGTTATTTCTTGGTTTGTGTAAATCTCTTTAAAATATTCAATCCATCTATTAACAATTTCTGAATCATTGGTAAGTAGTTTACCTTTTTTATCTCTTATTTGTGTAGATGGGAAGTTTTTCCTGCCTGACAGCTTGCGTGTAATTTCGTATAAAGTTTTCATATCGTTGAGACTTGCTGCTTGTTCTGCTTTATTTAGGAGTTCTTGCTGAAATGTTCTTTTGTCTTTTCTTGCACTTCTTTTTATCTGTTTGTCTTTTTCCCAATATGCTTTATCCAGTTCTTCTTTATCTATCCCGTCTGCTGCTAGTATTTTTTGTTTAATGGTTTTCCTTTCTTCTATTTTGCTCCAGGTGTCTTTTGACATCCATTCCTTTCTTCTCTCCCTGTACACACCTACCGTTTCATTCGTTGATTCCTTCATGATGTCCTTATATCTTTCCCATAGCCTTTCGATTGACAACTGTTCTATATCTTGTATGCTCTCATATTTATTTTTTATTTTCACTTGAAACTGCTTCTTTAATTCGCTATCTTGCATTAGCCACTTTGTATTATAGTTAATTCTTTTCCATTCTTTCCTGTCATTTTTCTTTAACTTAATTCGAAGTTTTGATCTAACTAACGCATGGTCTGATCCAATATCTGCACCTCTCATAACCCTTACATCCATCAAAAAATTTCTAAATTTCCTATCTATTGCCACATGGTCTATCTGGTTCTCATATCTGCCTCCGGGAGAAGTCCATGTTACTTTATGGATCGCTTTGTGAGTAAATAGGCTACCGCCTATAATTAGGTTGTTAGTAGCGCAGAAATTTACGAAAAGTTCACCATTTTCGTTCATTTTCCCCACTCCTTCTTTGCCCATTACTTCTTCTCTGCCAATATTTTCTTTCCCAATTTTTGCATTGATATCACCCATTAGGATCTTTATGTCTCTTTTATATTTTTTCCTTACATTATCGTATACTTTTTGTAGCTCGTCGTAAAATATGTCTTTTTGTTCTTGTGCGGTAATGTTTGTTGGTGCGTAGACCATTACAATAATCATATTGAAGAACCTCGCCTTGAATCTTGCCCACATAATTCTTTCGGAGATTCCTTGCCATTCTATAAGGGCTTTCCTTGCTTCATTGTCCATTATCAAGGCCACTCCCTCTTCATGTTTCGCGTTTTCTTCCATTCTTCCCGAGTAAATGATTGTTGCATCCTTTATTAACTTTACTTCCCCACATCCTGTCCATCTAGTTTCCGATAGACCTATTATTCTTAACTGATATTTATACATTTCATTCACTATTTGATGTGTTTTACTAATCTCGTACATTGTACGTACATTCCAGCATCCTATGTATTGCGTTGCTCTTAAATCTAATTCGTTTTCTTTTGTTATCTTATTGTTGGTTCTACCTGTTCTCTTTTTTTGTTGCTTCTGCCGTTTGACATTGCGGTCGTCATCGTGGTATCCGTCCAGCTTATCCATTTCTAGTTTTTTGACATCTTATGCGTTTGCTCATCGTTATCATTATCCTTCCCTTTCATTCCTGGTGAGCGTTCACTCACAGTTCTTCCTTTTTTGTTTTTGCTTTCGTTGTCATTGGCTGCTGTTGATTTCGTTAATTGGTCTACTGTGAAACTTTCCCCCTCCACAATTAGCTTGTTATATCTTACAAATGCCTTCTTCCCTGCCTCTCTATCTTTTTTCATTTGGCTAATTAGTATTTTCCTCTGCTTCTGAACTACCGTAGAGTAATCTTCGTTGATCCATATCGGCTTGCCTTTGAGCTTTTTCGCTGCTTTCAGTATTTCCAATTTCTTGGACAGTTTTACCAATTCAATTAAAACAGGTCTGGTTTTGTTTTGTTCATTATCTTGTTTGTATCCTATACGTGCAATCTCCTGTATTTCACTCTCAATGTTTATTTGTATTTCCAAATCCCTGAGTAGGACTCTCACTTTCTCTTTCAGTTCTAATTCATGTTCCTTTTCTGATTCTGTTAAACCCTGTATTATTATTCTTTTCTTCCTAACCTCTCTCTCGAGTATTTCAATTTTCATTTCATGATCATTTAATTGTACTTTTAAATTCGCATTCTCTCCTTCTACCACTTTAACTTTGTTTTTTATATCATCCAATTCCATTTGAAATTTATCGATTTTATTTTCAATACGTTCCGACCTTTTATCCATCTCCTCTAATTTATCTTGAATTACCTTTAGTATTTTTTCCATGGTTATTTAGTTAGTTATTTTTGGTATTTTGATTTTATTTATTTATATGTATATTATTATAATATTAGTAACATAAAAAGGCATAAATTTAAACAAACTGTATCATCTAAAATTTAAACATGCATTCTGAAATTTAAAACATGCATTTTATCTTTTATCATACGACCTTTCTTATCTTCCCTCCAGCTGGCTGTTAACGCGCCGTAAATATTTCTATACCCAGTACTTTCGTACTTATTACCGTATGTAAAACGGTTCACTTTCTATTTATCCCATTAGACGAGTTATCTAAGCTGTTCTCGTCTTATTTTATCGTTATTATTTAATTAGTTAATACCACTCAACCACTGCTCACAGTTTTAATTATATTTATATACTTTACATGCAATTTTATGAACATTTAACTATCGCGATGTTTAGAGCGACCGACCGGCTCCGCACATCCAACTCGACTAGATGCATTAGGTACGAGAAAATTTCAGGAAACTTTGTTTTGAGCGTAGGCAGCAGGTTAAGTTATTTTTTATAAAAACAAATAAATGACAAATTTTCCAACATACACAATTTACTGAAAATTCCACTTGCAGTTTTTATGTTTGCAACTGACAACAAATTTGAATAACAGGTTAAATAAATACAACAGATAACACTCGAACTGCACTAATACAAACAATTATTAAATACATGTTCAAAACATTTGACACCTTTGTAAAACATGCTCAGAAGCTCGTCTAAAATAAAATCTCTAATCTGTGTGTTAGTAACTGCGTCATTCATTTGTTTATGTAAAAAATAACTTAAACTGCTGCTTAAGCTTAAAACAAAGTTTCTTGAAATTTTCAGGTACCTAATGGATCTAAAGGCCAAAGTAAATAAAAGTAATGTTTTGTTTTACTCCCATCAGTTCATGGCCTACTAGAATTTCTTCAAAATAAATTAAATGACGTGATCTTTCCATGGCACTCTTATGAAATTTTTATGTTCTGTAATCAAATGCTCAAATCTTAAACAAAATGCAAAGTGTGTCACATCGTTGAAATCAGAATTAAAAACCCCATTAAAATATGAAAAACTTTAAAATGCCGACCATAAGAAAGTAAAAAGTTGACAATCAAAAATTAGCAATGGTAACAGTTATACCAAATCTGATTAAAAATTTAGATTCAGCATGAAAAAGTGTCCTAATAATGCGCTAACTAAAAATATGTAATATAAATGACAAATGAGTTATAGCGGAAATTAAAAAATTTAAAATTTTTGTTTTTTTTAGTTTATCCAGAAACTAAGCAAGATAGCTCCAATTTGTTGTTCAGATTATTAGTAGGCATAAAATTCCACAACTTTTCTCTAATTTAACCATCGTCGTATCTCTTCAAATAAGCGAGATCCCCATAGTCAACACGCAATTTGATACATCCTGTATACTATTCTAACGGGGATGTTATATTACAAAAAATGTGAGTGCATTTTGCAGACTGGCAGTTTTACTACAACTGTAGATCATTCTTTTGTGTGTAACAAATTTTACTTATGTAGAACTAACGGTTCCCGAGATATGAAAGAAACCCATCCACGCTAGTGGACTTACACAAAACACGAAAAAATAAAGTAGCAAAACTTACTTTATTTTTCGTTTCTAAATTTAAATGTTTCTACTTTTGATTTTTCATACCGATCTAAACATACAGGGTGTCCCAGCCAAAACTACCCAGCCTGATAACTTGTTTAATTTAAGATACGACTTTAAAGGGGTTATGCTACTGGCTATTACTATCATAAATGTGGTATTTTTTAACTAGATTAATTAAAACAAATTACTGCTGCTACCAGTAGAGACTTGTACTTTTTTAAATTTCATTTTGATTTAGTACTTTTAAACGATTTTCGTAAAAATCGCTCTTTTTCGAAACATTTGCACATACAATTATATCATTTGAAAGTATTGTAAAAAAAATATACAAAAATTTAAAAAAAAATATGAATATAGCGTAATATAAAAACAGCAATACATTTTAAAAAATGTGTTACTTATTTGGATTAAGCGCTCAACGCTGATTTATATACATTTTATAATAACCTTTAAAATACATAAATTGCGAGGCTGGAAAATTTTGGCTGGGACACCCTGTATATATCATTTGTCAAAACCTTTGCGTTCTGTGATCATTTTAAAAAAACTTTTAACTTTCCTTGAGTTTTAAATATACAAGTACAATTATCCAGATCTTTATAGAGAGGTTAGGAATTACATTTTGTTACTTTACATTATATCTTCACATCAATTAATATAATTGTTTATGAATATAATAAAGCACTAACACAGTGTCTCAATTTATAGTAGCAGTCGGTTAAAATTTGCTTATATAAAAATAAAATTAAACATGTAATACAGTTTAGTTATATTAAATCTTTAATGGACAGCTAACAGCAACGCAGGCAGAAAACTAATAACGCTGAGGAGTAAACTAATTATTTTAAAACAAAGGTCTGGATGTCTCACTAAACCTGCTCTAACTTCAAGCAATTTAATATCATTCTCGTCTTTCACTTAGCGTATTTATTGTAAATCAAATAAGCTGTGAACCCAGCACAACCAAATCCTGAAGTAGTGAAAAGATCCGAAGAAAATTTGAAGGATTGACAGATTTTCAAGAGATCAACGGTACACATGTATAAATCCTACCTCGTTTGTAATAAATTTCACATCTCAAAAGCGGTTCGGTCTTCGCATGTTGAGAATACAATCAAATTCTGATCTGTTAGAAATAGAATCGAATTTAATTCCGATAAATTCTTGCTTCAACACAACGAGTCCTCCCCCTACAACATAATCTGGCTCCATTCAGGATAAAGCAGATTCTCTGCAACATAACCGAATCCTGAAACCCACATAAAGGAAATTTACAGGTTTGTTGGGGTTTTATTAGAATCACTTCAACCATCTCTATCTTGCATACAGAAATAGGCCTGTACAATGACTAATATTGTAAAGGATTTTGGAATATTTGTACGTAAGAAAAAAGAGGTGTTGAAATAGACGAATTGCCCACAAACTTTATTACGGCAAAATCGATATAACTGTGCAAAACTATCTAACCTTTTAATGTAAACTAGCGGTACCCGTCGTCTACGCCCCACGCTGTTTGCGGCAACCTCGAGATGCAAGACATGTATTGAATGCTCCCGCAGTATTGTATATATTCTTAAATACGCAAATTCCGCGACTGAACTGAACAACCCTTACTACTAAGTAATCATGAGAATGTTTATTAGTTTGCAATAATCTTTAAAATAAATGTACCCACTTTTCCTTGAAATTGGCCCCGTTCGTTGTGTTTTCAAATTAAGTTTTTACATATGAAGTTCTTCTAACTGTAGGAATTAATTCTATGCGTCCTATTAATGGTCATTGTGTATGGTAGGTTCGGTTAAGTTAGGTTAGTCTTATCTAACATTTGATTTGTTCTAACTATAAATGGTAATGCTAGGGTAATAAAATAATTGTAGGTAATAAAACAACATTTCCAGATATCTTCCTTCTTGAAATCTCAGCTGCAGTGCAGTTTGTAAACCCGAGTTGAGTTAAATATTATTATCGTCGAGCGCGGCTTGCATCATCTAACCTATATCTCTAGGCAAATCGTTTTTGCTACTGAGCTTTCCAGGATTTTGCCATAGGTAAACGTCTAGCCCAAAAGAAGGGATTCGTAAGCCCAACATGTGTGCTAACCGCGAAGTCTGATGTCAGCTTTCGGCAGATTATATTCCAATATACACGCAAACGGGAGACATTAAATTTTGCTTATCTTTATTGAAAACTGTAGCGGCCCGCTGTACAAAGACATATTCGCCTTATATAATAGACGCGTAAATAAATGGCTCTTCTGGTAGTTGCGGTCCCTCATTACTAAAAGTTGAGACGGGATGAAGGCATCCGGATATATTATATGGATAGATAGATGTTTGCAGGTTTCGATGTTTATAAACTAACCTTCATAGTACTTAGCTTTATCGTGTATTTGCCATAATTTCAAGTAAAAATTCGACAGAATCGTGTATTAT
Organism: Ctenicera cuprea; assembly: GCA_958336395.1. Classification (NCBI taxonomy): domain Eukaryota; kingdom Metazoa; phylum Arthropoda; class Insecta; order Coleoptera; family Elateridae; genus Ctenicera; species Ctenicera cuprea. The sequence goes on along the minus strand of OY284487.1, from coordinate 37,519,571 downwards.
TGCAAGCTAACATTACTGGGTGTAGTCTATTGCCCTGTTAAAGCGTAAGAACGCCCCTCCCCGTATAGCAGAAAATAATTTACGGTGATACATAACTGTCTACCGAACAACTTTTGTATTTAGTATGAATAAAATACTTTATTACTTCAACAATATTTATTTATTTTAACACTGTTTACTTTTTAATATAACCTTTGATGATAGCATGCAAACACGTCAAAATACGTATACGGTTATAATAAATAAATATTGTTGAAGCAATAAAGTATTTTATTCTTACTAAATACGACCTTCAAGTAAAGTAAAGCTAGAATTTATAAATATACTTTTCTGTTCTTTTTTCGTAAAGTTACTGGGTTAGGCACGTGTTTAGTTGTTAACTTCATGAGAACTGTACAGTCAATAAATCCAAACATGGCAAAAATTTGTTTATGCTGCAATCGGTTTATATTTACATTTGGGATAGTTTAGTATACTTTATGTTTATGGTTTCCTCCAACGGTGTATTACAATTAGACAAACGCGCCGTGCTTACCCAAAAAGGGATCTCTGCTTTTTATTTACATAAAAGAAATAACCGGTGGAATGCATATACCACTATAACACTTACATACAGCTTCCAAATATCCATTTTTATAGTCCAAACATTGGAGACTCAACGCGTTTATACTATATTAGATTAGATGCATACATACCGTGCAGTTTAAACGAACGTGTATTGGCACATACAAAGTATATTTTGAAATGTAACAGATGTTGACATCGGAACGTCCGGAACGGTTAGTCCGATTTTGATCATCGGAATGAGGAGCCTTATCAAAAATTCATCAACAGAATAAACGTTTTAAAAACTACGAAACACCAAGCTAGACATGTATCTTTTGGTAGCATTATTTCAGGAATTGAAGTTAGGGAATTTATAGGCGGAATTTTATAAAACCTATAAAACCTTTAAAGCAAATTCAACATTATTTCGAATGTTCTAGCTTCAAAACGGCAGCCGCTACGTTTTTTTTTGAAACTTTGTACTATAACTTCTTATTACTCAAAAACGAGTTGTAGATCGGGATCAAATTTGGTATCATAATAGCGCTATAGAAACATTATGCTACTACCTAAGAGAGTTTAAGAACAAACTGTAAAGTAAAAAATATTAAAAATTTTAAAACTATGCAAAAAAGAATTTGCTCCAAAATGCACCAATTTTTTTAAAGCTTCGCAGTCTCATAGAAATAGAGTAACCTACAATTTGGTTCGTGTCCCAGTCTGCTAAATTCTCTGTGACGCCTTCTATGAATTTTTGCAAAATTAAACATTTATACCCCTTTTTACAATAAAAGAAGGACAATACACCATTTCTATTTAACCTTCATTGCTCATGAGTGATAGTAGAATAAAATTTATAGCTCATTGTTTAAGTTTAGGTTAGCAATATTTAAGAGGGTTAATTATCCCCCTCCCACTCAACTTTTATCTGTCAAACTTAGTATCGTCTCTGGTTTTCTTTAATCTCAAGGAATCTATTTCCAAAAAAAATAGATATTTTTTTAGTCTTAAGAAACTTGGACAAGTTTCTGTTTTTAACTACAGCGATCTCCTATAGCTATAACATCACAAGTAAAGTAGCAGCGCATGCAACCCCGATAGGCAATAAAGCTAGGACATTCTCTACTAGACTTCGCCACCATCGAAGACATAAAGCCGACATTCATTCAAGTGTACTCGAAACACTAGTTAACCTTAAAAAGTGAATTTAATCGACCAATGTAACTGTTGTGCTACAGAAACACAATGTTGCTATGTAAGAGGATCTTTTACGAATGAAAATTGTGAAGTGAAAAATGTTTTCAAAATTTTGGAATTTTTCAAAAACATGAATATATTTTAAAAAATTTCAACAATCTAAAACACTGACTACATGATTTTGTTTAAATGTTGTAGGCTTGTAGCGAAAGAAGTGAGGTCTCAGTGCGCTACTTTTTCTGTGGCGCCTCCTATGAATTTTTGAAACTCACAAATTCATACTTGTTTTTTTAATAAACGGGATACGATAAAACATTTTTGTTTAAGGTAAATTGTTTATGTATGGTAGAATACAATTCACAACTTAATCTTTAGATGCTGCAATATTTGAGGAGATTAATTTTCCCCATCCCACTTAATTTTTCGCTGATGAATTTGCTGTATCTTTTCTGGTTTGTTTAATACTAGGAAATCTTTTTGCAGACAATACATTTTTTTCCCAAACAATTTTCGGTTGTAACTTAAGTCAGGTATATTTATTGAGCGGTTAATGCTCCGGAAAATTTCCTGTAGTATTCGCTATTTACCAGTGCGCTCGCACGGCAGGAATACCGAGTGATTCAACCTTAGCGGTTTGTTGAAATTTTTTTTACAAACGGATGTCTGATAGAGGGTGCTATACTTTGTTTCCAAACTATTTAGCTTCAAAATGGTAGCCACTACAATTTTTTGAGAACAGTTCTTCAGAAAAAAACGTTTTGAAAATTCTCGAAATTTATTCTTCTCATAGTGTTCATGGTTTCCAAAATTCTCGTATATACGAGGATCGTTCGAAATGTACGTGGCCTAACAAACAAAACGCATGTTTTTTGAGCAAAAAGTCATTTTACTTTTCAATATAGTCTGCTGCTCGCTCAACGCACTTATTCCAATGATGCTCCAAAGCAGCAATGCCGTCTTTGTAGGTCGATGAACTCAAGTCCTCAAAATAGCTATTTACAGCAGCGATTACCTCGGAATTGGATGAAAATCTTTTACCGCCGAGCAATTTTTCAGGTTTGGATATAGATAAAAATCGCTGGGAGCCAAATCTGGCAAATAGGGCGAATGACGCACTAATTTGAATCCCAATTCATGAATTTTGGCCATGGCGATTGCAGACGTGTGCAGGTGCGTTATCTTGATGGAAAAACACTTTCTATTTCGACAAATGCAGCCGTTTCTCTTTGATTTTGTCGCTCAATTACTGCAACAAATTAGCATAATACTCGCCATTTATTGTTTTTTCCCTTGTCCAAGTAGTCGACAAAGATAATTTCATGAGAATCCCAATATACAGTTGCCATAACCTTTCCTGCTGACATAACCGTTTTTGCTTTCTTCGGCGGCGGAGAACCTTTGGGTGTCCATTGTTTAGACTCTTCCTTGGTTTCGGGAGTGTAATAGTGGAGCCAGGTTTCATGGACGGTTATGGAACGGCGCAAAAAGTCTTTTCGAATTGCGGCGAAAACGTGCCAAAAGGTCGCGAGAAACAGTCAAACGATTCAGTTTTTGCTCCAGTGTGAGCAACGCGCGGAGTATTTCTCATTTCCAATTCTTCAGTTAAAATTCTGTGCACACTGTCATTTGAGATACACACTATTATGTCTGCTATCTCGTGCACTTTTACTCGACGGTCATCCAATACGATACGGAGGACTTTTTCAATCATATCGGGGGTAGTAGCCGTTTTTGGGCGTCCACTGCGGGGTTCCTCCTTTGTACTCACGCGGCCACGCTTAAACTCGGCAATCCAGGTTTTAACCATTGAAAACGAAGAAGCGGACTTCAAAAATGTCGAATCCAACTTTGCTTTTGATTTCAGTTGGTGTTAAGCCTTTCAAATGAAAGTACTGTATCACTGCTCGCAACTCAGTTTTTGTTCCATTATTTACGAAATCATTCGAGACGGTCACTTGGGCGCACTGTCAAACACAAACTAATTGACAGATCGCTCTATACTGTCATATTTAATCTAAGAAAGGATGGTTCTGAAAAATGGTAATGCAAATTCCGCCGAATTGGCGCCATCTCTGTGTTAGGCCACGTACATTTCGAACGATCCTCGTAATAACATTGTGACCCCTAGGGCTATTAATTACTGCGGCCAATTTCATGCCAATCTAATTCATTTTAGTTCATTTCTGAGTAAACGGGCATTAAAGCCAAAATTTTCACAATTTTGTTTTAAGTGTATGACCTAATAAAAATTATCATTTGGTTTTTTCCCAATCTCCTAATTGCTGTGCATGGCTTCTACAAATGTATGAAATTTATTCTTTTATATTCAACAAAAAATCTGCGTATAAACTGTGTTGGTCATCCAGGGCAATCGAACAAAATTATCTTACTTTAACTTTTAGATATAGTAGTATTTAAAAAGGCTAACCTTAACCTAAAAATAAAACGTTGAGTTCATGGCCTACTATAAATTTTATAAAATAAGTTAAATGACGAGGTCTTTCCATGTCATTTTTAGGAAATTTTTATTTTCTGTAATTAAATGACCAAGATTTAAACAAAATGCAGTGTGTTACACTATTTTAATCAGAATAAGAAACTCTATCAAATATTAAAAAAATTTATATACCGTCCATTAGAAAAAAAAGTTTAACTATCTCTTCAAATAAGCGAGTCAACATACAATCTGATACATCCTTAAAATGTCTCGGCGTTTTTAAATAATTTATAAAGCTGTACTGTCTAGGTTGCCTGTGGCAATATTACTTTATTAATTATCGTTCTACGTGAGGATAACATTGCTAAAAGGAATACGATAATTAAATAAATGCGATGATTTACCTCCTTTGGAAAGGCTTTAAAAGTGTTCCGCCAGTCCGATGATAAATAAAAATAAAAATAAGAACCGAGTTCGTTTTATTTTTTTTTGCAAAACCCCGTAATACGTGTAAAAAGTAAAAAGCCTTAAAGCCGAAGTTTCTACAATATATCCGAGCGGCGCCACTTCCTAGATCACCAGAACAGAAATGCTGAGTAACAAAGAAAATTGATTGTTCCCACATTTTTCATTATTTTAAAAACATTCTTGTTCTATTATTAAAAGACAGGATTAATCTATGTTTGTGTAATTACATTTATTTTCAATTACTTCTAGAAAAGTTAAAATGATTATCTGTATATAAAATACTTAATTACTTTAACAATATTCATTTCGGCAGGTTTATATGCCATTGTCAGAGGTTATATTAGAAAGTAAACAGTTAGTGTTATAGCAATAGAACTTGGTGACTTGATCTCGGTAATCGTCTGCAGATGACTTGATTTCTTATTCCAAAATGTCCAGTAGAGGAGAATTTAAGAGATCAATTTGCTCATTCATTAACGGTACAGTTTTTAAATGTTTGTGGATTTCAAAAGCTTGTAATATATTTAATTTACGTTTATCATCACAAAAGTGTAAACATTTTATAGTGTTATTAGATGTCATTGAATGATTGTGTTCTAGTAAGTGTTTAACGTAATTGGATTTATGTGGGTGTTTGTATTTGTAACAACGTACGTGTTCTTTATACCTAATATCAAAATTTCTAATTGTCTGGCCCATATAAACCGAATTACAATGCGAACAATTTAATTTGTAAATGCCCGATTTTAGCAAATCATCTGTTTTTGATTTTGCATTAAACAAAGATGTTTCTAGTTCTTTTAAAACTTACTTCATATTTATTTGTTTGGTTTATAATTTTAGCATTTTTTTCTGATTTGTCCCAAAATATGGGATCGAGGCATATTTAATTGTATCGGATGAAGTTAGGGTATTCGGATAAATTTTTTGAATGTCTAATTTATAATCTTTTTCTTTAATTAATGTATCAATAAGTTTAGTATTATAACCATAACTATATGCAATTTGTTTAATAATTGAAATTTCTCTATTATAAATAATTTCATCTAAAGAGACCGTCAAAGCTCTATGTATCAGGGAGCTGCTAATGTATGTGTTTTATGATGACAAGAATCGTGTGGTATTGTAATGTCTGTTTGTGTAGGTTTTCTAGAAACTGAGTGCGCAAATTTATTAGTTGAATTATTATTTATGTTTAAATCTAAAAAGTTAATGGACTTATTATGTTCAGTTGATATTAAATTGATATTAAAGTGAGTTTTCTACGAAGCCATTACACGGCGCTCAAAATCTGTCCGTCGGAACGCTCTTAAGCTCTGTAACATGTTTGTTGTCTGTGGAGATTGTAACTTTCAGTGTACTCTTCCAAACGCGACATAAATTATTTTGAAGTAACTGAAAATAATTAGTAGCCCGTGCTCAGACACATTTGTCCGTGGTTTCCAACCCGCCCTTCTTTAATGGCGCTTAGTGGTTTGAAAATTGCGAAATGCAACCGCAAGTAGAACTACAGTCATTTAAAGCAGCGCGCGGAAGTTGTGTAAAATGAAAATCTCGAAAGTGGATGTGAGCAGAATTTCAATTACATTTAATGTAATTACACAGCGCAGTTCGGTTTAGTTTTCGAAAACAAAGTTGTAGAAATATTTGCCTACTACAGTCCTGATTGGAACCGTGAAAATTTGATTCGTATAATCTTGTAAACAAGCTTGTTTACTTACAAAAGTTCCAGTTGTCGTACTTATCATAAATGAATTGTCCTAGTGGCGCCGGTGGTCGATCGACTCCCGCCGGCAACGCACCACGTGTGTGGTGCTGAACTTTAATTTATGTATTTGTTTCGTGATGCAAGAAGGAGTTGTTTAATAATTTGGCATGTAATTCTGTTGCAGGTGTGCATGGGGGGCGATGGGTGGCACTGCGGCTGAGGGGGGGTTGCGGAGGCGGATGCCGTTGCGGCGGTACCAAGGTGGACCTCCTGTGGGCGCAGGGGCGCTGTCCGCCCGGGCCATGCGCTACTACCGCCTCTGGATCTACACGTGCAACACGGCGCTGCTGGCCGGAGCGATAGCGTTCTGCGGGGCCGCAGCTCGCACCCTGGTCTTCGACTACCGGCGTCTACTGGTCCCATCCTTAGCGCTCTACCAGCCGTCGTTCCTGTACGCCTATCTAGCGCTGGCCACTCAAGGAGGTGCCCTCCAACTTCTTGGATGTGTAGGAGCAGTGCGCCTTTCAGAAAAGATGCTAAACGCTTACTGGTTACTTCTGCTGGTGCTGCTTTTCGGCGACGTGGTGCTGGGAGCTTTCTGGGCTTTTCGCTTCGAAAGGGTCTGCCAAGAACTGCGACCTGCTTTGCGAATAAAAGTTTTGCAAGAGTATAGCACGGGTGGAGATTTAGTAATGCTCTGGGATCGCTTGCAGAAGGACAGCGAATGCTGCGGTGTTACAGGACCTGGAGACTTTAACAATGTCAATCGTACCGGTTATCAAGTAGACATGCCTCAAAGCTGCTGTGCCGACTTACCACGAAACACTAATGAATCCAGGTGCGCCCGGACGTACACTTCGGGGTGCGACGAGCGGCTGCTAGCATATTTGAGAGATACCGCATCGTTGCTCGCCATCTTAGGTAAGCAATTGTAAATCAATTTTATATACAGAGTGTAACAGACCACCCGCGCACTATCCTTTACGGCTAAATTATTTTAATTATTATTAAACCTACATGGACAGGACAAAAAATTTGTTATATAAGTCGTACACGAGGTATTCAGCAAAAAAACTTATAAATTTTTGAGGCTCCGGAAAGGGTAGTTTTGGGGGGAGGGTTTCTCGAGATTTGCAAATATGAAGGTGGGTCAACTCACACCTCATTGAAAAGGTCTTAAACCCAAACAACTTAACAAAAAAGAAAATATCGATAGCGCTAACCGTTTCAAAATGGCGGCCAATTATATAATAAAAGCGGCCATTACATGAACCTTTTCCCAACCGCACATGAACTACTGTACCAAGAAAATTGGTAGTGACCTTAAAGTCCATTAAATTAGCTTTCCAACGATGTACCACATGAGGACAAAAAACAAATCTTAGTACTCCCTCTCAAAAGAGCGGGAACATTCGTGGGTGGTCTGTTACACACTGTATACCTTTAGAATAAGTATGATTAAGTTAAGGAACAGTAATTCAGAATGCAAGCTGCCAAAGTTTTCTTTTCTAGAATGGCCACATTGAGTAACACTTAACTGTCAAAAACCTTCCCAAAGGTATTACATACACATTACAGAAATACGTTTTTAAGTTGAGAAATTGAAACGGTAAATAGTCACAAAAAGAAGACAAGAAGAAAGTATTACGCACTAAGGCTTGTATACAAGAACCCATTTAGGAGAAATAAATTGCACCACTAGGTGTCTAGGAATGTTCTAAAACTAGCCAAGTCGTTTGTTAGGATAATTTTAGATTGTTGTACTCAACTCTTGGCATACATTCATTTTATGGCAACTACGGCCATTCAAAGGCTTCTGCCTCCATCACAACCTTGCTCCTTTACTTTTGGATCGCAGTTTGCGGCCATACTCTCCATTTCTTTAAGTTCATTTCTTCTACAATTTCTGTAACTTCTACCATCCATCTTCTTAAAATTAGGGAAAAACATAACTAAATTTCTCTCAGGTTGGTAATTTAATTTCTCACGTCAGAAATTCCATTTTCAACAAAATAATAAAAGAACAAAAAAAGAGTATTGGTAAACTATAAATAGGTTATTTCCAGACGTCAATAAAAAATTTTTTGGTGTCAAAAGGTGAATTTTTGAAGCTCTAACTTATGACGTGGAAAATGTTACCTCCCAACGGGATATTTATGGTACTACTGTGGACTAGAACAATACTGCAATATTGAGCTATATGGGACCTACCTTCTAAAAGAGGGCGCCGTAGGAAATGTAGAGCATTCTGTTACTCTGAAGCACATACTTCTTAATTAACGAAACATGCTCAGAAGTACTTACAGCAATAGAAAGAATAATTAGAAGACTATAAATCACAAATATGTACTAACCCTACCCATTTTGTATAAACTGCATAAAGAGCAATCTTTTGGTAACTAGACGAAATACAGACGTTTGGTGTGGCAACTTAGGTACTACGCCAGCTGCGCCGTTACGTGGCAGCATTTTATTAACAACAATTAATTGTGGTTAAATAATAGCATTTATGTAGATTTATTATTTGATACTGAATTGTGTCAAAAAAACTTTTATACATTTGAAAATATTTTTTTGACGCCAAACAATAATTATTAACGTCATGAAATATTTCTTGTTATTTCTGACGTCAAGAAATCATTTTATGGCGTCAAAAATAAGTTTCCTGGCGTCATTTAATGTTCATTTGGCTGGTCTCCTCTCTCGACATAGTAAGAAGAAGAAAAATATTGGATACGCAACTGCAACAAAATTATTTTTTCTTAAACGCGTATAACACAAAACGGCACTTTCAGAACAAACACTTTCTACTATTACTTAAACTTTAACAAACCAAAACGAACACCTCCTATTGATAGCTTTTTTAATAATTTTAATATTAATCAATTTACTGTCTAACAGTAACTGGAGTATTCTAAAGTAAGACGTTCAAGTATTTTTATGAGATGATGTTTTCTTTTACTACAATAAAGCAAAGCTGTATACAAAATCAATCAGCTTGGGTTAACTCACAGGAAAAAAAACACCAATTCACAAATGTTTAGGTTATTTAGCCATTATCTCTTCGTATTTTCGGTCATTATCCCTGTCATTTTTGGATTGTCTTGATAGTCCCGCTTCTAAAGTCTTCTTTCAGCTGTTTTGTTGATGATATCATTAATCTTAATTTCTTTTGATATTCTTTTGTGGTTTGTTTCCTCTTTGTTATCCTCACTTGCTGCTTTTATTACCGCTCGGTCTTTTAAATTGTCAAGAATCTAGCTTTTTCAATGTACACAGTCTTGTTCCTTAGCTTCTATTAATGTTCATAATTATTTGGATGCTTTTTCAGTTTTCGAATCGAAGGGACTACCGCAATTTTTTTTATTTTTTTTTGTCGCGCCACGACGATTCCTACTTGCAAAAATATTTTGTTTGATTTTTCTTCTGCATTTCGATATTGTTATTATTTCCTTTTTGTTCTTTCTATTCATTCCTTTCTAGTCTATGTCACAAAAAATTTTCCACGTGTTTCATTTCTGTTTCTTTGTCATAATTGTTTCTTGTGTTCGCTTTTTTTTTCACGTTACCAGTCATGATTTTTCATTGGCCTTTTACGATCGTATCTTTCAAGCTGTTTTCACGAAAATTTTCTCTTTTCTCTGTAATTGTTTCTTTTGGTTTTGTGCTCTCGTGGATTTTTCCCTGTCTGTAATGAGAAAATCTGCGAGAATAATACATGTAAAATATCTTTATTCAAGAACTCTGAAAATAAATTCAAAGGAATATTTTGTGAAAACGATTCAAGCAAAGAAATTGAAAAGGAAAATATTGTGACATGTTTAATTAAGGGGCGGAATTTATGGCCAACTTTTCCAAACTTCATAAGGCGTATGCAAGAGTTTTAGCTAGAAAATTGATTAGTTAAACAAAATACCTCATCTTTGTTCGCCATGAATTGCTGATATCAATTTGACAGAATTTTTTCAATGCTTAATTATCAGGTATAGACGTAGGTACAAATATAATTATGTCTTCGAATATTTCTAAAATTATCAGGTGATGCAGTGCTAAGGATTGACGACTTTTCAACCGTGTTAAAAGGAAAAGCGTATACTTTGGCAAGAACATTAAGCTGATGTCAGGATTTATTAGTTTCTACTTCACATAACATATTAACATGTTACATGTCACATCCTCTAAATCAATAACTTCGCCCAATGCTAATTATTTCTCCCTCTACTGATAATGGTGTACTACTGCAGCTAATTCGTAAAAACATAGTACAGGAAAATCTGATGAAGTAAGAATTGATTTTTGGCGAGTATTATGTATGTATTATGTAAATTACTTAAAGTTTCTGCCAAATCTTTTATGTCAAGTTGTTAAAGTATTCTGATAACTTACAGTTATATGGGATATGCAAAATTTTGCAAATATTTTAGATCTAGAAGTACAAGTTCTTAGTAAGCAGTTATCAGATTACCATTACTCAAATATGCACCTTATTTATTTGGCTTCTCAATCAATTATTTTTTTCTCTATTAAAAATGGCGTTAGAACCATAAACGTTCAGAAATGTTTGAATAAGTTAGTGGGAAACGAGATAGTTACGCACTGAAATTAAAACAATATCATCCTGTCTGATCCTTTCACAAGCAGAATAAAAGGGGCTTTGAAAAGAAGTGTCATTCAACGCACCTTGCCATTTGATTTGAAATGCCTGTGCAGCTGTGCAGATGAACGCACAGCCCACAGGGTATTATTGAAATACGTGCAGATATTTTAACCTCTAGTAGAACTCACCAAACCCTTACCTTCATAAGTGTTTAACATGTAATCCATTATTAATTCCCAGGCAAGCACGGGCTCGTCGCGCACTCTGGAAAAAACTATCGGATTTTTGCGAATTATTTCTGCGGCACGTGCTCTTGCAATGGTATTTACAGGGTTGGCATATACCATTTGTTTCATATATTCCCACAAAAAAATCGTAAGCATTTAAATCCACTTGCCCGGAAAATTATTATACACTGTGTCTATAAAGTAACCCCCTCCCCCCCCCTTCCCAACTAACTTTTAAACGACTTGATATTTTTCCACAAAATTTGGTGTGCTGTAATGAGAAATTAAATACTATCTTTCAGACCATGTTAAAATTTTGTATCATCCAAAATGGCGACTGGGCCCCATTTTGAATTTTTTTTAAATAGAAACGGGGGTCGAGTGACACCTCATTGGAAAGGTCTTTTAGTTCTGCGTCTGATCCTAGAGTTTCGAAAAAAAATATTCAGCCATAACAAAATGACAATCTTAGACGATAAAGAAGTCTATTTAAAAAAACTAAGAATTAAAGCTTAAATTAATTACATTAAGTGTTCGAAATGTTTACCATTCACTTCTTGGTACATAAAAAGTCGGTTATGAAATTCCTGCCTTACATTTTCATAAGTTTCTGGAGTGATAATTCTGCAAACTTCTGTAATGCGTTGCTCCAGTTCTTCAATTGTTTCTGAACGGGTTCTGTACACTTTCGATTTCAGATATTCCCATAGAAAAAAATCGAAGAAAGTTAAATCTGGGGAGCGAGCCGGCTATTCTACAGGCCCCCGCCTAACAATCGATCGGCCAAAAAAAGGTCCGTTGAGAAAGTCAGAACCAGGCCTATAATAATGAGGCGGCGCACCGTCTTGTTGGAACATAACGTTTTCAATATTATTTCAAGCCACCTGAGATATTTCTGGGAAAATTTTGTACTGCAAATGAAAAAGTGGACTACTGGATAAAAAAATCAAAACAATTTTGAATTGACTGAGTCCATTTGTTTAAAATCCGCCATTTTGTTATGGCTGAATATTTTTCTTTGGAACTCTAGCATCAGACGCAGAACTAAAAGACCTTTCAAATGAGGTGTCACTTGGCCCTAGATAAAAAAATCAAAACAATTTTGAATTGAGTGAGTCCATTTGTTTAAAACCCACCATTTTGTTATGGCTGAATATTTTTGTTTGAAACTCTAGGATCAGACGCAGAATGAAAGGACCTTTCAAATGAGGTGTCACTCGATCCCCCTTTCTATTTAAAAAAAATTTTAAAATGACGCCCAGTCGCCATTTTGAATGATACAAAATTTAATTGTTGGCTAAAAAATAGTATTTACTTTCCCATTAAAGCACACCAAATATTGTTGTAAAATATCAAGTCGTTCAAAAGTTAGTTAGGGGGGGGGATTACTTTATAGACAGATGGTACAATCACACTCGTACTTGAGGAGAATAATCAGCTGGTGTACCATCATGGAGGTACCACATGTCCCTGCGTTCATTTAAAAACGCTTATTTTTAAAAGTTTGTGAAATTTTCATTCCAAAATCCTAAATAGTCAATGCCGTTTAGACGAGGTGGTAAGATATAAGGCCCGATTAATAATAAAAAAATAAAAAAATTCGGCTGTTCTTCAACTTTCCTCAAAATCCATCTACAAAAAACTTTACGACGCAGAGGAGCTCTACTGGCTGTAGTGCCTGCACCAGTTCTACGTGATAAAAGTGGAACCCTTGTTCGTTTAAAGTACGACAAATTGTAAATGCTGATAGTCCAATGCGAAATGCAAGTCTTCGGACACTAACAGTGGAATTCCCATTTACTGCTTCTAAAATTTGGGGTTCGGCATCCAAAGTTCGACGGGTTCGTGCCTTTCCAGTTGTTGCACTTGGGGTTTAAACAAACCATGATCACGTGACTGTCGAACCGCATGTGTAAAAATTATCGCATTAGATATTCGGCGATTGGAAAAACGTCCCACGTAAAGTGCCCTAGATCTGGCAGCATTTCCATTCATTCGTATTGGAAAAATCGCCATTTTGTTACTAAATAACGGATTTATTGCAAGCGATCAAACACTTACAGTCGTACAAATCGAACGAATTCACTACTAACCTACCTCAAGTCGCAGTATCAATTACAAAACCATTTATCATGTACCTACGTTTAGCTGCTTTTTAATCCGAAGTTTTCGTTGTGCTGCATTTAATTAAAATGCAATTCCAGAGACGGGTACCCGCATTTTTAGTAAAACGTTTCTGTTTCTTAACGCAGTTTCTGGGGGATTTTCGAAAAAATGATAAATTGTAAATAGGTTAAGTTTGGTTCTATTGTAGGATAAAATATCTGCACTAATTTCAATAACACGCTCTATAATGGACACGCAGTGCCTCTTCCACTTTAACGTACCTTGATTTTTTTGTTCACGAAATAGTATTTTAGTGTAACTGGTCTTGGTCCCCCTTTTTTTTGTAAATGGCGTCGTTTGGTAATGGTGGATATTATACCAACATGAAACTTGAACAGTAAATAAACGAAATATATTCAAGCAACAATATACAATATTTCCAACCATGATACTCTACTTTAAGTAAAGTAAATTGTGTTCAATTTTAAAAACATTTTTAATTCCCTGCACTTTTCTTAACTGTATACAGAAAACGTACGTTTCCGCGTATGTGAGATGTTGTGACTGTTAAAACATCAAGTATTCTAGGATCAAACTGTGGATTTAGCAGGTGTGTTTAGCACGTCTTGGTGTAAATGTTTGGATTCCAACAAATAAATAAGTAGGCTAGTATGCACCTAACTTCAATTTACTAACCTACCCCATATGAATCTTTCAATAGTTGGTAGCGGGTTTACTTTATAGTGCTTGAGGTGATCTAAAAAGCACCATGTGCTCCTGCTGGATTATGGCTAATAATTTGCTGACAAGAAACGATTTACATCGTCAAATTCAAATTAGCTTTGCCTGCCGTGAAAACATTAACAATGTTCAGCAAAAAAAATTAAAACTCAACTAAACTAAAAATAGTTTTTAAATACTTCGTGCAAAAGCGTGATAAAGCTTAACAATTTATCACCAAACCATAATAAAAAGGTTATAATGAATATAACGAACAAATCAGTTATAGAAATTTTGAAAAAATTGTATCTTATATTTTCCATTTTTGCATAAATCTTGGAAATATAATTTAATAATCCAATTTACTCCAGAGTTTAAAAATTACTTATTTCAGCAGATTATAGTTCTTATGGTTTCCTACTTATATCTAATGTAATTATTTTTCTGTTATACTTTTCGAGCATCCTTCCTTTCTCCTGGCTGTTGTAATTGAATTATGACGTTTCTTCTGGCAGTCTTTTCTGATGTAATTGTTTTATGGATGTTCTTTTCATTTTATTTGATTTATTTCGCAGCATTACAGTTATATTTTCAGAATTTCTGAAAGTTGGTAAACACATTTTAGATTACTACAAAATTTATGAATTATATTTCCCTACAATAGATGAAATTTGACAGACTAATAATGCGTTCACGATAATTATCAACAGTCTGAAAAAAGGGTATCACAACAGCAGAAGGTTCAACTGGTTTTCGTGAAAATTTTAAACTAAAATAGGAAGTGTAATGTATAAATGAGAAGTGAAGTGGAGAAAGCTATAAAACAGTTAAAAATGGGACGAGCACCTGGACCGCATGGAATCCACTCCGAAATTTTAAAACTAATCGAGTATTCAAATATAGACATTCTGACGAATATATTTAATAATATATACAAATCAAGTAGAATACCAGAAGACTGGTTGAAATCTATATTCTTTACTCTTCCAAAGAAACTTAATGCAAAACAATGTAAAGAATTCAGATTAATAAGCTTGATGAATCACGTATTGAAGATTCTCCTAAAAATTATTCAGAACCGTATTTATAAAAAATGTGAAAATACATTGAGCGATACGCAATTTGGTTTCCGGAACGGAATGGGAACTAGAGAAGCTGTGTTCTGCTTACAGGTGTTAGTACAAAAATGTAGAGAGTAACAAAAAGACCTGTTTATATGCTTTATAGATTACGAGAAAGCATTCGACCGAATCCGCCACAGCACACTGATAGAATGTTTATACAGAATTGGACTAGATGGCAAAGATGTTAGACTTATCGAAAATTTATACTGGCATCAAAAAGCAGTCGTGAGAATAGCTGACACAACCACTGATAGCATACCCATAAAACGGGGTGTGAGACAGGGGTGTATATTGTCCCCCGTGTTATTCAATGTATATTCGGAAGCCATATTTCGAGAAACGCTAAACGAAATGGAAGAAGGAATTAAAGTCAATGGCGTAACGATCAACAACATCAGATTTGCAGATGACACAGCAATAATAGCTGACAACGCAGAGGACCTTCAACATCTCCTCAACAGAGTGAATGAAAAAAGCGAACAAATAGGATTAAAAATTAACACAGAAAAAACAAAGCTGTTAATAATAAGTAAAAGTCAACACAACGACATAAACATAAGAATAAATGACAAAAAAATAGAAAGGGTGGACAAGTTTTCTTACCTCGGAAGAATCGGCAGAATCTGGCTTGACATTACTGTAAAACAGTAAAAATGCATGTGCAATGGCACTGCTAAAGATTATTTGATATTATGTTTTCGAGGCTGCCATTGTTAGTTGTGTTGCTCCCTTCCTTACAAAACTTAACACGTTTGTAAAAACCTAATCAAATATGCTTTTTAATGAGAAAAATGATATATTAGAAATAATTTTAAACTAGGGAAAATTACAAAAAACCGGTATTACCAAACAAAAAGCTTAAAATGATGTTTTTAATGCATAAGTATAAAAGTTAATAACATAGCTAAAATGGGATTTAAGCAGTTGCATATTTGTTGTGTTAATAAATAAAAGTATGTACGAGGACCGTTCGAAATATACGTGGCCTAACACAGAGATGGCGCTAATTTGGAGGAATTTGCATTACCATTTTTCAGAACCATCCTTTCTTAGGTTAAATATGACAGTATAGAGCGACCTGTCAATTACTTTGTGTTTTACAGTGCGCCAAAGTGACCATCTCGAGTGATTTCGTAAATAAATAACTGAGTTGCGACCAGTGATAGAGTACTTTCATTTGAAAGGCTTAACAGCAACCGAAATCAAAGCAGAGTTGGATTCGACATTTCTGAAGTCCGCTCCTTCGTTTTCAACTGTTAAAAACTGGGTTGCCGAGTTTAAGCGTGGCCGTGTGAGCACAAAGGGCAAACCCCGCAGTGGACGTTCAAAAACGGCTACTACCCAGGATATGATTAAAAAAGTCCTCCGTATCGTATTGGATGACCGTTGAATAAAAGTGCGCAATATAGCAGACATAGTGAGCATCTCAAATAACAGTGTGAGCAGAATTTTAACTGAAAAATTGAAAATGAAAAAATACCCCGCACGTTGGGTGCCGCGTTTGCTCACACCGGAGCAAAAACTAAATCGTTTGATTGTTTCTCGCGACTTCTTGGGCACGTTTTCGCCGCAATCTAAAGGACTTTTTGCGTCATTTCATAACCGTCGATAAAACCTGGGTCCACCATTACACTCCCGAAACCAAGGAACAGTCCAAACAACGGACACGCAAAAGTTCTTCGCCACCGAAAAGGCAAAAACGGTTTTGTCAGCAGGAAAGGTTATAGCAACTGGGATTCTCGTGAAATTATCTTGGTCGACTACTTGGACAAGGGAAAAAACAATAAATGGCGAGTATTTTTCCAATTTGTTGCAGCAATTGAGCGACAAAATCAAAGAAAAGTAGCCTCATTTGGCGAAAAAGAAAGTGTTTTCCATCAAGATAACGCACCTATACACACGTCTGCAATCGCCATGGTCATAATTTATGAATTGGGATTCGAACTAGTGCCTCAGTTGCCCTATTCGACAAACTTGGCGATTTTTATCTATTTCCAAACCTAAAAAAATGGCTCGGCGGTAAAAGATTTTCATCCAATTCCGAGGTATTCGCTGCTATAAATAGCTATTTTGAGGATTTGGGTTCATCGACCTACAAAGACGGCATTGCTGCTTTCGAGCATCGTTGGAATAAGTGCGTTGAGCGAGCAGGAAACTATATTGAAAAATAAAATGATTTTTCGCCCAAAAAACTTGCGTTTTCTTTGTTAGGCCACGTACATTTCGATCGATCCTCGTAACAAACTTTCCCTTCTTCTTAGTCGATCTTTCATGGATTCTCGACGGATTTACACATATTAATTGGAAATAGAAAAAAATGTCCTTTCAATGGCACGTTAAAAATTATAGGTTCCTATTTGAAAATAACAAAAAAAAATAAAGCAAAATCTCAAAATAGCGTAACTTAAAAACGGCAGTACATTATAAAAAAATTTTATTGCTGATTCGGGTTAACCGTTGAACGCTTAACATAATTATTTTTTGTACGATCGGTCATTTCTGACTATTTACCATGGGTGTTTCCATGACAGTAAGTGGAATTTACCAGTTGCTATAACTACGACGACAACAAAATTACTTACCGATCTAAAAACTGAACAGCAAAAAAAGTTACCGACGCCTTTTTAAAAAACAATCAAAATTAGTCTTACATTAAAATTTTGTAGGTATTCTCGTAACGGCCCCTTGACTTTTCCGGTATTACCGCCGCACATCCAATGCCCCATGCCTCGTCTATTTCAAACTGTACATCACTTTCGGAATCGCTCATAACTGAAGTGCAAAGCTAGCAGAAGAGCTACATGCACAATTATATGAAAATTTTTTCACTTTTATTAAATAACAAATTGGTTGTCTAGGGATGTGTGCCATACCACTTTGATCGTTTCGATGTATTTCGCTCGTTTTAATTTCTCAGTAGAAAATTTATATTTTTTTTGTATAATTTGAATTCCGATCGTGCAAAAAACGTTATAAGCACCTCGAACGTTAAGGGTTACCGTTCTCAGACAATAATTGGAGTCGTCGCTTCGCTCCTCCTCCAAACAATTGTCTTCGAACGGCAAAACTCCCTTACCGTTCTCCATAGTTAATATACTATTGTAATAACCTTTAAAATTGTATCTCTTCAAATAAAGAAGTTATAAGGCTGTGGAGTTTTGGATGCGAGTGACACCCTGTATATGCTTTTAATCAAGATCTACCAGGCAAGAGCTTTCAATACAAAGACGTGGTTTGTAAGCTTTTCAGAAGTAAAACCTATGCGTAGCATTTTCAATAACTTTTCTTTTCTATTTTAAAATTAGAAAAATGAAATTGACGGTTATCACCTTTGTCATCACTATTCATAGATTAAATACTTAAAATTCCTTTACTTTGATCATACATTGTCATCATCGCAGGCTTTTTGTGCAAATTGTAATTCTATGATTAGTTTTGAAACTTTAGTTTTTGAAGCTTGCTTGTATGTGTCTAGATAAAGTGCGAAATTAAGGTTTTCATATGAACGTGTAAATACAGGCACTATACACATAAATAAAAACAGTTCTTATGAATACAATTAAATTTGAAGAAGGCTGCCTTTTAACCACCTTTATAGAGGTGGATAAGATCACAGCTTTCAATATTACAATATTTACTTTCGGCTTAGACCGCGTCGTCATTTGAGGACTACGCCCAACATAAGCATTTACTCTAAATGCTTGAGCCAAAGTGGTTCGTAGGTTCATGTGGTGTAAACAGGGCCATGTACTTAAATTGTTTTAACTTTAGCTTAGCTTTAGGACTAATAAAACCCTGGGAAACGGTTTCAGATCAGCAATAGATCAAATATGGAGCTTAAAATCGGCCAGGATCTACAACATCCCTTGCTATTGTGGTTCAAACCATAGCCAGTAGCTAGTCGAATTTGAAAAGGCAACAATAATCAATCTTCCATCAGGTGGCGCTAATCCGCTACACCTCACTGTATTTCTTCTTCTCTTGCGGAGACTACATCGTTATTATTGCCATTAGAGAAACGTAAATCGCGTCGGCACTTTAGTATATGTACTGGTTTTGGTTCAAACTACATCGGACAAACTGGCCGTTCCACTGAGTTTAGATTACGAGAGCACAAAGGTGATTGCAAACGCAAATGCATCACTAAATCTGCGGTGGCTAAACATACTGGTTGAAGTGGATATAAAATAGACTGAGAACGCTCGAGTACTCGCCATAGTACCTCATTACTTCCCTAGAATCATACGTGAAGTAATGAGAAACAACCTAACAACCCAAACAGAGAGGATGCATTTAGACTCAGTAAAACTTGAACTTCACTAGTTGATCATCCAAGGACTCATAAGCACCATCGATCTCACGATCACGCTCCACCTGTCTCCGCCGGTGACAGCCGATCAGAGCTTCGCCGTTCTGCACGACTGGCTTCAAGAAGAAATACCTCCGCATCCCGGATTTGACTTTAATGCGCTGATCACTTTGGAGATGCAAGCTACAGTGTCTTGCGAAACGTTAATATATATGGGTTCACAAATACCTAACAGGCATAAGCCAATTAAGTATTATTGTCCTGGCAAACAAGATACATTAAGATCAAATCCTTGTCCGCACCAAGGTTTAAATAATATAAACACACGGCCCTGTTTAGACAGGCAGGGCTCACGAACAACTATGGCTCAAACTTTTAGAGCAAATACCTGTAAAGGCAGACAAGCTACAGATTGGTCCTTACCTAATTATGCTGGGTGTAGTTCCCAAATGACGATGCGGTCTAAGCCGAAAGTAAATTGTATATGACAGTTCGAAAAACCGCGAAAGTCTCAAAGAATATAAGATCACAGTTTGTCTATAAGAATTTTTCGAAACTTCACTACAATATTATTACAATTTTTGTGATATCTAGTATTAGTAACATGCAGATTTACTTTCACATCTTGCGATCTATAATTTTATATTTGATTGATATGTATTGCAGTGCAGTTTTATTCGCTTAATAAATACATATTTTGTTTTAGGTTACTGTGTGCTCGCCTTCCTTAAGCTGTGCTTCCTGGGGATCTTGCGATATGAGATCCGCGAAATGATACAGAAAATCCGTATCCTGCGTACTGAGCTCGAGTTACCCAGCGCCAACGGGGCCGTTCCTGGAACGCTTCGTGCCGAAAGCGCAGAAAGCGAACGTGAATCTCTTCTGGTGCGTCCTGAAAGCGCAGCTTTGCTTTCTTCGCCGCCCACTCAGTCAAAAAATCCTAACGGTAACAATAACTACGAAATGAGGGAGTACAGACGCAGCAGCCGCGACAATATTTGACTAAAATATCGCCTGGAGGGCCTCTTCAGCCGTGGTAGATGGAACCGCGTGAAGAAGGGTCCCCTGGCCACGCCTCTGGAAGAAATCTTCACGAAGCCAACGCGTGCCCGACACAGGGACGACACATGTTGAGACTGATCGAGAAAATGCCGCAGTCACCGTTCCGCTCCACTGTAGATGCCCCATTAGATAAATAATAAACCAGTACCACAAGAGTATTGGGCTCACCAAACAATGATTAAACCTAAGCTTATTAGAAGCGCTTAGAGCGCCTTAAAAATGTATAATATACCTAGACCAGTAATAAGCAACACGGTATATAAAATTAAATACAATAATATAGTAGCTGCGTGAAATAAATAAGGAAATAATTTAACAGTAACATAAAGATTGCTTTAAAATTCATAATTAAAATATAAACATAATAAAAATAATTTTTGTGAGATCTCCGCAGCTTCCAAGAGGCGAACGGACGACTAGTGATTTTACCTAGTGAGTGACTTAGAGTAGGCTCGAAAAAGACGGGTATAGTGTTTGCATAACATGAGCTTATTTTCGATAGTGCCTCGTCATACACAGTTACCTAACGAAGCTGATGATGGACTTATTTATGGATATTTATACTTAAACCGTACCGGATTTGGCATAAATGCGCATTCTTGCATTCGGTACTTTTTGTGTAGCAACATTCAGCAGTTTCGAAATATCAGCTGCTTAAAAACCCACACGAAACTTTGCGACATTGCGGTAAAAGTGCGACAACTTTGCTACAGATCAGAATGGCCCTAAATATGAAAAATAATATATAATGTAACTCAGGTCAGATGGCCGACTACAAGATGCAACCGATTCTAAATTATACGAAATCATATGGTAGTGTAGGGATGCATAAGATTATTAAACTGTGCTATAATAATTAACCCTTTGGCCGAAAACTAAAGACTACACATAGCTTCAAAATTTTCATCATCCAGTTGCGTAGTGCTAATGCACTTTGGCTTTGTTAGTACGAAAAATAAATTTACGTAGTGGGTACCTAATTTCGAAATTTTGGTTTTCGGCTTCCAGAACTGCGTTGAGTGGGTGATAAAGCGACTTGAATAGTCATATACAATACGTGCAAAAATTTAGTCATATATACAAATATTTATGTATTATAAACTGGTAATAATATTAATCCTTTACAGTAATGATATAACAAAAAAAAAACACAGAATCAAAAACAACAAAAAATAGATGCCGACAGTGAAGACCAATTTTACCTATTTTTACGCTTCCCAATTTTTTACGCGACCTTTCGCGATAGAATTTATGTAAATTTATTGTTAAAAGCTATGTCATGTTATGCCTGTGAATAGAGAGAATATATAGAACGTTTCGTTACAAGTCTGCTTCTCGAACGGATTAAAGATTTAATTATATTTTCTTTTACATTAAACTTCCTAATCTAATCGAAAGGTCCACTAGTAACGAAACGTTTTGTACATTGTAACTATATTTCAAATAAAATATTGTTAGAAAGTTTGTTCTTTACTCACTGTAATTTCCGTCCCTTTCAATGTGGCACAACAGTCTAGAATGGAACCACCGATTATCACCTAGAGAAAAAGTTTGCAAATATATAAAATTGGTCGAACACTAAATAAAATAAATTAAGGGCAACCCATGTCATTTCAAACACATAAATAGCATCACAAAAGAATGAATCAATTATCTCAATCACATTTGAGGTTCATTTCTCTTTTATGTTTTGCCTTTATTCTAAAATCAATAAATGAACTCATAATTTATTATCAACAATTTTAATCAAATATCTGATATGGATCTCTGAAGCATAGACGTATTGTAGCGTGCATCTACTTTGAAGATATTATTTCTTTTACAACTTATAACAAGAAAAAAAACTTTTATGCTAAAGTTGAAAACACAAGAGTAGCAGGTAGGTATTAATGTAGGAATGTTCATTGGTTACGGTACCTTTAAAATTAAATTTGGAAAAGCAGTTGTACAAGGACAAAGGAAAAACCAAATAAGTAAAGGATAAAAGATTGTATAATTCTGATATATTTGTAAAAGCAAGAACGAACAAGAAGCAAAATGGATAAAGCATGTGTCCTGGACTCTTCCATACCCTATAAATTCAGCGAGCATTTTTATATTCTTAAATAATTGTTAAACTACAAAAGTTACAAAAAAAAAGTTATTATTAATAAAATTATTGTATACGTTTAGGTCAATTTGTTAGTGCTTACCTATTTGACAAAAAGGTTGTAAAAACGGTATGTACTTTTGTTTTTCTAATAACCCCCTGTATACCTTTTTTTACTTTTTTACATAGCGTTCTTCCGATCTCAGCGTGCCATTGCTTGTCAAATAACACCAAAATAAATATAAACCAAAAAGTATACAACAAATTTTGTTCAAAGCGTTCTTTGTAACTCTAGTATTTATAACAGTTTGTCGAATACAGGGTGTAAACTTTATTTCTGCTCACCATTTGGATCTCGAAAACGCGGTAAGAAAGTTGCCTATTTAAGGGACCAGTTTTTTTGAAAATTTTTGAAAAATTCATAGCCGACATAGATATAGGCAAAAAAACAAAAATGGATGTTTTCTTTTTTTGCTCGTAGCTTCTTTATTTACAAATTTAAAAAATTCATTTTAGATTTAATAGTGTAACACATGAGGAGGATTTTATAATGGCAGCTGTATCAAATTTGATACATTTTTAGAAAGCATTTTTTATTTTCTATTAAAAGATGTATGGCATTCCTGTAAAATAACTGAAACTGATATTTAAAATAATTTAAAAAAATATTTCTTGAAGTTAGCCATCTACCATAGTATTTCTCACACAAACCTTGAAATAGTAGGCTAATTATGCATACAGTCCCCACTCCCAAAAGTGTACCTAAAAAGCAGCCATCTTAGGAGTCTCGTTAACGATTTTTTTTGGTGCAATAAGTTTCTAAAGATTGCCTTTTTAAGCAGGTTGGTGACAAAAAACAGCTGAGACTAAAACTATAGTCGATATGTCAAATTTTCAAATATGGTTATGTAATCAATCAGTGAGTAAGTAAATGTTCATTTTGCACATATGGTCTAGTTTACTATTATTAAGCAATGTATTTCTTACACTTCTTGCAGGTGCGTACGAAAATGTGGATTAAAGAAATAAGATTTGACATGTAGTAAAGATACAAACCGTTTCTCTTACCTTAAAGGGAAGCAATGTGCTGTGAGGGGAGTACGAGACTCGTAAGATGGCCGACTTGGGTACACATATTTAAGCAAGCATAACCAGGTTATTGTTTTTCTACGTTTGTGGTTTCTCATCACAAAAACAGATAGTTAATAAAGTTAATAAAGTATTAAGGAAACAAGCCACCAAGCACCAACACTTTATGAATTATTATCCACATTTAAAATAACCACAAACAATAACTGAAACAAAATTATTAATAAAACGAACAACACCAACAAAAACACAAACAACAATTATAGAAAAACGTTTAATAGAAAAGGCTAAGTGTATAATAATTAATAATAATAGACATTTTCACGCTACCGGCAGTGTAAGTATTCCTTACATCCATAGCTACAGGGATCGTAAGTGGCTGATAACATTCGTGTACTAGTTACCCTTGACGACGGAACTTAATAGTGTCACTTACATTCCTAGGAAAATAATGTTGATTTTAACTGTTCGTTGATATGGTAACAAGCACAGACAACTTAGAATAATGGGGCTTTTAAAAAATAATTCCGATGACAGCTGTCAAAACGAACTTTTAAAAATATGATTAAATTTCTACCTGTAGGCCTACTAGGCCGGTAGCGTGAAAAATTTAATAAGTAACACGGAATGTATCGACTAATAACATCCTCGGCAGGCGACAAGCTTCGGCTCCGCCTCAGCTCGTATTCGCTTACCTCGGATGTTATTACGTCCTTACATTCCTTGATACTTAAATAACTATTAATCAGATAGGGTAGATGTTCCACGGCCAACTTTAAGAAATATGTTTTTTATATATTTTAAACATCAGTTTCAGTTATCTTACAGGATTATTAAACATCGTTGAATAGAGAATAAAAAAATGCCTAAAATGTAAAAGCTACAGAAGAAATCGTTAAATTTCAGTTTTTTGCCTGTGTCTATTTGGCCATGAATTTTTCGAAGCTTTCAAAAATGGCAATAAACTGGTCTCATAAATAGACAACTTTTTCCTCATTTAACGCACCTTCTATCTCTTATCGTTTCCGAGATCCCAATAGTGAGCAAAGTGAAAGTTAACACTCTGTGTATCTTCAGCTTCAGTTAGGCTACAAAACAAGTCGTAGATAAATAAACCATATAATGCCATATCATCCAACAAAGAAAAGTTGAAAAATTTCAGCGTAACTTAGAAACTTTAAAAGAGCAAAAAACAAATTTCGTAATATAAAATTATTTGGGGTTGAAAACCCTATTCCAGATTGCAAAGAAGGGGGGGGGGGGTAACGCTTTCTTCTATCACAATTTGCTAAAAACAAACATAATTGGTTTCTGATTTCGATTATTAGTATGCAACTTTCAAGGTCGACTTATACATACTTTTTATCAAAATCTCACAAAGCACGGACACATTAAATTGATTCACAAGCAGAGATAATTAAATAAAAAAAGGAAACACAGCTTGAAAGCTATTACAAAGATTACACCATTAATATACTGTAACGAAACGGCTAATTTTTGAGAATTTACCGGATCTGATTTTTTTCCTTCATTAACTTGCTGTGAAAAATTGAATTTTCCGCACGCCTGAACTCGTAATTTGCGGGAAATGACGACCCAATCTAACTTATTTATAATTCAGCCTCGCACACTCCTTTTTGCCCTATTAAAAAATTCAAGAAGTCGGTGTTACAGACGAAATACACGGTTTCTGTCAGCTGTCTATAATGTTTGCATAAAAACCAACGCCAAAATAGGAATATCGAAGAACTTCATTATTTTTTACTTTCCTATACTTTCAGTACAAGGAAGTATTGATTTCATAAAAATGTTCGAATTAGAAAGTTTGACGGACCTTGAAAATTCATGAAAACAAAAAGTGGTTTAAAAAAATTACTGTGAGTTGGTGGTTAGGTATGTGGGTTACGCCTTAAAACTCTTGAACAGATGATCCGATTTCGATGAGCTCAGAACATAAAATCTGAAAGCGGAAGCGGAAGTTAGACATGTAAGAAATTTTCAAAATTTTAAAGCGATATCTGATATAAATGTGTAAATAATAGTATATTATAATACAAGTGTATAAGCAAGGCTCTTATACACGTGTATTATACGCTATTTTTTATTATACCTGCATCATAATCTATAAAATAAGAAGAATATAGCTAGGAAGCAGCATTTTGATTTTGATTCATCTTACATAGTAGTCTATGTGTTTGTAATTTGTTGCTTCAAAATTGATGACGTCATTGTTGCTTAGCAACTTTAAAACACCGGGGTGTTTTAATGTTGGGTTTACGAAGGGCTTTTTGGTTTGTTTTACAAGGATTATGATGCAGGTATAATAAAAAATATTTTATAACTACGACAATATTTGTTTATTTTAACCTGATATGTATTTTACATTTCTACATGTCACTGTCAAAAGTAAGATTTAAAAGTAAACAGTTAGTGTTGCTATATGATCAATAGAACTGGATGATTTGCTCTTGGTTATCTATGCCTGCAAACGATTTGATTTCGTAATCCAAAACATCCAATAATGTTGAATTTAAGAGATCAATTTGTTCATTCATTAAAGATGCAGTTTTTAATGTTTGCAAATTTCAAATGCTTCCAGTGTATCTAATTTACGTTTATCATCACAAAAGTGTAAACATTTTATAGTGTTATTAGATGTTGTTTAATGATTGTGTTCTAATAAGTGTTTAGCGTAATTGGATTTATGTGGGTGTTTATATTTGTAACAACGTACGTGTTACCTGTGCCTAATAAAGTTTCTAATTGTTTGTCCTATATAAACTGAATTACAGTGCGGCCAATTTAATTTGTAAATGCCTACTTTTAGCAAATTATCTGTTTTGTCTTTAGCATTAGACAAAGTGTTTAAAAAAGTTTTCAATTGTTTTAAAAATGACTTTAAATTTATTTGTTTTGTTTATAATTTTAGCAGTTTTTTCTGATTTATCGCCAAAATATGGACGTAAAGCGTATTTAATAGTATCGGATAAAGTATTTGGATACATTGTTTGAATAGCTAATTTCTAATCTTTTTCTTTAATTAATGTATTAATAAGTTTAGTATTATAACCATTACTGTATGCAATTAGTTTTATAATGGAAATTTCTCTATTATTACTAATTTCACCTAAAGGAACCGTTAAAGCGCTATGTATCATAGACGTGTGTGCTGCTGATTTATGTGTTTTATGATGACAAGAATCGTGTGGTATTGTAATGTCTATTTGTGCAGGTTTTTTTATAAACAGATTATTCAAGTTTATTAGTTGAATTAATTTTTATGTTTAAATATAAAAAGTTAATGGGTCTATTTTGTGCAGTTTCTAGTGTAAACTTTATGTTTGGATGCAAGCTGTAAAAAATAACTGCAAAATGCTAAAATGTCATCAAAATAACAAAACTAAAATTTAACTTTCCCAGACTTAACACAAATACATCAATTAAAGAAAAGGATTATAAATTAGCTATTCAATAAATTTATCCAAATACTTTATCCGGGTCAATTAAAAACGCTTCAACTGCATATTTTGGCGATAAATCGATAACAATTGCTATTATAAACAAAACAAATAAATGCAAAGTAGTTTTTAAAACAACTAAAAACATATTAAACACTATGCAAAAACAGACAATTTACTAAAAACAGGCATTTACAAATTAAACTGCTCCCACTGCAACTCGGTTTATTCAGGGTGTCCAGAATAACTTGCACACAGAGCTGGGCAAGCTACTTTAAAAAGTAGCTAGTTCCTAACTACTAACTATTTTTTCAAAATGTAGTTAAGTTACTAAGTAACTAAGTTACTTCATACAAAAACTAGCTAAACTATCAACTTTTTTGTAGTTGTATCCGTTTTAAACAAATTACTTTTCAAGCTACTATATAAAAACGTGTCATTAAATTGTAAAACGTTTTATTCCTACTTTACTGAGCAATATTAAAAATACAAGAAAAAGCAAAATAATAATAAATACATATTTAGACCGAAACACATTCATGGCAAAAATTTACTGCTTGAATCAGCATTGCTGACAAAATTTATCAACAAATGTGCAGACAGTGCAGATTATTCAGAACATTTAAATTTTGCTATATTATCGCATTAATATAACTTCTGTCAGAGTAGTTAAGCTACCGGAAAAGGAATTGAATTACCAATAAGTTTAACTACTTCGAGGTAGCTTAACTACTTAAAACTAGCTAAACTACTAAAAGAGTAGTTTAACTACTTCAAGTAACTTCAACTGGTATTTAACTACTATAAAACCAAAAATATTGAAAATTTCATGTTAAATGCACGAATACAAGCTACACCTACCTTAATTAAAAAAGATACTAGAATACAACTACTTTTCATAAAAAAGTAGTTAAGTTAGTAACTAAGCTACTTTGTAGTTAACTACTGCCCAGCTCTGCTTGCACAGCATGGAGATCTCAGCAACTATACGAGATAAGAAGACGGTTAAATTAGATGAAAATTGCCTAATTAGGGGAGAAATATAATGGTGATTTTGTTTTTCCCAAAATACTCATGGCTTATTAAACACAATCAAAAAATTGAAAAAAAACGGAATTTCTTTAGGAGACAATAGCGATTGACAGTGAAAATTTAAAAAAATCATAAAAGAACAAGTTGTGGATCTATTAAAGCTGTATGAGGAAAAACTATTTTCATTTGTTTTGTTTTCGAGATATAACATAAACAAACATTTTTTTAAATATAAACCATATTTTATTTTAACACATGTGAAAAGCTTATTTTTTTCTCTTTTCAACATTATACAATTTTATATACTTAATTTTAAATTGAAAAAAGATATTGATTAGCAACGTATTTCACTTTTATTATCGCAGGCAGGGTCATAAAGAAAGAAACATACTCTTAAAATAAATGAACGATCAAATTAGTCTCTTAAATTCGCCTTTATTAGACGTGTTAGAATAAGAAATCAAATCATCTGCAAATACTGATAACAAAGATCAAGTCATCATGTTCTATTGTTCCTAAAGCAACACCAACTGTTTGCTTTTTATTATTACCTTTGATAAAAGCATGCAAACATGCCGAAATACGTATCAGGTTAAAATAAATAACTATTGTTGAAGTTATGAAGTATTTTATCATCATCAATATGATTTTCAACAAAATAAAGCTGGAACCTCTAAAAATCTGATAAAAGAACTTAAGGCGAATCCAACGTTAGCTTCAAAATGGCAGCCGCTCATTGGGCTATGGATGAGTTACAATTTAGTTCGTGTTACAGTCCACTAATGTATCTGTGATGCCATGAATTTTTGAAAATCTAAAATGTATGCCCTTTTGCTGATAAACGGGGAACGACAAAACATTTCTCTTTAAACTAAATTGCTGATGGGTGATAATGATAGTAAGTTCTTAACTTCATTTTTAGGTGCGGGAATATTTAGGGGGATTAATTTCCCCCTCTCAGCCAATTTTTGGCTTACTGCGTTTTGAAATCCCTACTATTTCTTTGCATCTGTCCATCTGAGAATTGCATTATTTCTATCAATGGGCATGAAAACGTATTAAGAACAACAGATCCCGGTTTTTGAGTTTATTTAATGCAAAAGAATCTTTTTTCAAAAATTCAAAATTACCATTTCTTTTCTCCTAAAAGTTTTTTAAATACAATAAGACATGCCCGCAGGCATAGGTTACTAACGTACGCTTTCGCTACTAGAGTTGGTACAGTAGCTGCACAGGTGCGATTCTACAAACCACTGTTCGTGCACGAAATTTACAAACATACTTTTGAAATATGACAATAAAATTTCTAAACTATAGAAAAGTGTTTTGCTTATTTTTTGCTATGTTTGAATTAAATGAATAATACTTAATCGGCTTATGCCTGTTAGCTTTTTGTGAACCCATACAAACTAACGTTTCGCAAGACATTGTAGCTTGCATCTTCAGAATGATTAGAGCACTGGGTGTAATCCCCAAATGACGACGCGGTCTAAGCCGAAAGTGAATTGTAATATTGACAGGCCGAGAAACCGCGAAAACCTCAAAGACTATAATGTAGAAGTTAATAAAAATAAAAGTGGTATTTCTACATATTTACTCAAAATGCGAGTTCTTTCCTGCGGAGTTCAAATAAGTCTGCCAGTGTGAATGCAGCAAATATTTTAGTCTGTCTTGGTATAATGTAGCTTCAATATAATTTGATTTCAGCTTTGGTACTTATAACTACTTTTTTTATTATTTATATTCACATCTCAACGATCTGCATGCCGATATGAAAACGGAAGATATTTCAGTCTGTCTTTATACAATCCAAAAAATCAAGTTTTACAAAATTATTAAAAACTAGTTTCAACCACAGTTAATTATAGTTTTTTTTTAATCAATTTTTTGTGGTTTTGAACTGATGCAGCGACTAAACGCAACAGCTGAAGATGGCCAGACCATCACTATCCGTTTTAGTGTCAAAATAGTAACTTGCCATCACACCACTATTTGTAGTGCTTATGGCTATCAATTCTGGTTGCTGTCTCTCCCACTATAATATTCCACTCTGCATTTCAAAATTAAATTTAGTCGTAAGAAAATTAAATTGCATACGGGGTGGGCCAACACTTATTACACCACTAGTTGATGGAAACTGAAAGAAATCAAGATAAAGAAAAACGTTTACCATTCTACATACTTGAAAACAAATTTAACCAATGCCGTAAGCGTCACTCTTTTAAATAACAACCTAGTAATTTTTTGCGCTCATCCATAGAGATTTTCTTTCTATTTTCAGTGAAATAGAACTTGTATACACTCACATAACAAAATTGTCGAGAACAACGCGAAAAACCTTCATTTTAGCTGGCACTGAATTCAAACAACAGCCTAATAACACAGTCATAGCAGTGTGTTTTGAAATACATTTGGGATCTCTTAACAATCAAAACACAGCATGCTAGTTCTGACTTCTGCCACTTGTATACCCTTACATAACAACATTTGTGTGCTTTGATATCTTTTAACAATCAACAACATGTGAAAGAAGAAAAGGCTTATAGTACAAGTATGTTTATTACAATTTTTTTTAATAATAATGCTCATTGCTATGGTGCATTTCAGTGAAAATCAAATATGCGCAAAAATTTGCTAGGTTGATATTTAAAAGAAAACGACAATCGTATCACAGCGCTTACAGCGCTAACAAATTTTATTTTCAAGTACGCAAAAAGGTAGGTGAAATATTACACAAAAAACGTTTTTTCTATCTTGATCCGAATAGTGCTATTAAACCGGAACAGACCGCGCGGCCTAAACCGTGAAGTTGGGGATGAAGACTCAAGACTAGTTCCAAAATTTAATAGGGGTGTAACAAGCGCTGGACCACCCTGTATAAAAACTATTTAAGTATTTATTTTTACGGGAGCTAACGTTGCGGAATTTCGATTTAACTGAAACCTTTAATACTACAGTTGCATACATTTTCATCGAATCTAATTGGTGTTTCGAGATCTTATCCATCCATTAGCTTATTGCTGCTTTACTAAATTTATACAGGGTGTGGCAGCCCGCTGCAATTGGTCGATTGCAGGTTAAGTATTAAAGATATAGAAAACTTTTTTAAATAAAAGTTATTAGGGGTCATGTGTACTGTCACATAAAAATATTTTGCATTATACAGGGTGTCCAATATCAGAGTGGATAGCAAACTTATATTTTTGTAAATTAAACACCCTGTATATTTTTGCAAATTATTATTTGCCTTTTAATTTTCTTTCCGGTCATTTGTGTTTTTTAAATCCGTTGCGGTGTTGCCAAGTTATTTCATTTTCTTCTGTAAATTTGACATTTGCAGACCTTACTAGTAAAATCTGTAGAAGCCCTATTTTTACAGATGAAACAATTTGTTTTTGGGAAATATTAGTCAAGACCATGTGCTATTCTTCAGATGTTTCAAAGTTGAATTTGGTTATACAGGATGTTTGTTGCCGCGGTCCAAAGTTGTCTAACTTTAATGTGTCATAACTTGATTTTTTCAAATGAAACCTCCAAATTTTTATTTAATATTTGAATTCTACTGTAAATATCCCATCAAACGTCTATTACATTCCCTATACCTATCTTTACTAGTTTTCCTTGTTTTTTCGATTTTAATATTATTTAGACAATATATTCAAGTTTACCGCGCAGTATTACTTTAAAACAAATGAAAAGTGATTTGAGAAAGAAGATTTTAATTTTATTTAAACAATAACATTACATTACAGCTTGTTAGAAGATGTACCACTAATAACTAGAAGAAATATGTAGCTACAACATAATGGTGCTCCTGCACATTATAGCGCTGCAGTACGGGAGTGGTTAAATCACAAATTCGAAAGAAGATGGATAGTAAAGGGAGGACCGATGGCTTGGCCAGCCCGATCTCCAGACCTAACCCTGTTGGATTTTTTCTTATGGGGTTACATAAAAATCTGGTGTATCAGGAACTTCCAACTACCTATGAAAACATGCAGCAACGTGTAATATGGGCTTTTGGACAAGTTACAGTAGAGATGTTAACTAGAGTACAAGCATCATTTCGCAAACGAATTGGTTTGTGTTTGCATAACAAAAATACACATTTTGAACAGCTATTGTGAATAATCACAAGCTGTAATGTAATGTAATTGTTTAAATAAAATTAAAATCTTCTTTCTCAAATCACTTTTCATTTGTTTTAAAGTAATACAGCGCGGTAAACTTGAATAGATTGTCTAAATAATATTAAAATCGAAAAAAAACAAGGAAAACTAGGTATAGGGAATGTAATAGACGTTTGATGGGAAATTTACAGTAGAATTCAAAAATTAAATAAAAATTTAGAGGTTCCATTTGAAAAAATCAAGTATGACACATTAAAATTAGAAAACTTTGGACCGCGGCAACAAACATCCTGTATATCCAAATTCAACTTTAATATATTAAAAAAATAGCACATGGTCTTAACTAATATTTCTCAGAAAAAAATTCTTTAATCTGTAAAAATACGGCTTGTGCAGATTTTACTAGTAAGGTCTGCAAATGTCAAATTTACAGAAAAAAGTTGAATAACTTGACAACACCGCAACGGAATTTAAAAACAAAAAAACAGTCGGAAATCAAATTAAGAGACGAACAATAATTTTTAAAAATATACAGGGTGTTTAATTTAAAAAAATATAAGTTTGCTATCCACTCTGATATGAGACACCCTGTATAATGGAAAATATTTTTATCTGATAGTACACACGACCCCGATAACTCCTATTTAAGAAAATTTCCTCTATCTCTAATACTTAACCTGCAATCGATCAATTACAGTGGGCTGCCACACCCTGTATAGGCAAGTTTACTGATACCTATTATTCGTTCTCCCATGGTTTTGTTATCATTTGGAAGTTTTTAATTTCAAGCGTTGTTGGATACTGGAAGTAAAGTTTGTCATTTATAAGTTTTTTATTTGTTTGTGTTTAATATTTCTTTAATGTTTATGTGCTTGAAATTGTCTAAAACGATGATCTGTCTTTTTTGATAAATTTTGTTGTTTTTGTGCAAATCTACAAAGACGTACACAAACACGAGGCGAGGCCGCGACTCGAACCCGGCACGTTTTAGCAGAGCAGCACCGAAATCAGCGGCCTCAAGCGCTGCTCTACCGCGCACACTATGTAAATCACTTTTGTGAATTTATGAATTAATCGATTTTAATATTTGCAACAGCTATTTCTACTACAGTTTGAAAAAGAGATTAAAAAGTGGTTTAAAAATTATAATTTGATATTTGTTATCTAGCCTTTGATGGCTTGGCAAATATATTAATATTTAGTTGATTCAAAGAACGAATAGTAGCAATAAAACTTTCTGTTACGGTTTAACTAATTTTTCAAATGCCGTGCAGCGCTCTGTAAAGCAATCGCAGAGAGACTAGCCAGGAGAGATAGGGCGAGGAGGTTTACGTATTTAGGTGGTTAATATTTTAGGGCATTAAATTAAAAATTCGTGTATGAATAAAGTTAATTGTTTAATCTGTTTCTTTAATTAATTTATCGTTAAGATTACTTTTAATTAGGCAGCTGCAACACACTCCGTAAAAGTCTCTAAAAGTTCTTCCACATACTGATCGAAAGTAAATCAGGTGAGGATACCGCTCTTTTATACTAAAATTACTCAAAATAACTGGCGGAATATACCAAAATGGCGTCTCCAAGGTGCGCGACCTTCACGCAGCGTTTCTATAGCTTTTTTCGTAATTTTTGTAATTCGAAATTAATATTAATATAGTCTTTCAGTAGATCTCGAAGAATCTGTACATATATTAATATGAAAATTATTATTTAAATAAAACGGCATGAAAATTAAACAATAAGACCATTCCATAATTTCAAAGAAACTTGAATGTGGGTAAACGGTTTACTTGTCTAAAAAAACATTTTATACTATGTCAATCAATTTATTGGAAAGTACACTGCGTCTATAAAGTAACCTCCCCCCCCCCCCCCCCCCCCCCAACTAACTTTTAAACGACTTGATATTTTTCTACAAAATTTGGTGTGCTGTAATGGGAAAGTAAATACTATTTTTCAGACTATATTAAAATTTTGTATCATCCAAAATGGCGACTGGGGGCCATTTTGAATTTTTTTTTAATGGAAAGAGGGGTCGAGTGACACCTCGTTTAAATTTTAATTCTGCGTCTGATGATAGAGTTTCAATGAAAAATATTCAGCCATAACAAAATGGCGGATTGTAAACCAATGGACTCACTCAGTTCAAAATTGTTTTGATTTTCTTATCCAGTAGTCCACTTTTTCATTTGCAGGACTAAATTTTCCCAGAAATATCTCAGGTGGCTTGAAATAATATTGAAAACGTTATGTTCCAACAAGACGATGCGCCGCCTCATTATTATACGCCTGTTTCTGTCTTTCTCAACGAACATTTTCTTGGAAGATGGATTGGTAGGCGGGGGCCTGTAGAATAGCCGGCTCACTCCCCAGATTTAATTTTCTTAAATTTGTTTCTATGGGAATATCTGAAATCGAAAGTGTACAGAACCCGTCCAGCAACAATTGAAGAACTGGAGCAACGCATTACAGAAGTGTGCAGAAATATCACTCCAGAAACTTATGAAAATGTAAGGCAGGAATTTCATAACCGACTTTTTATGTGCCAAGAAGTGAATGATGAACATTTCGAACACTTAATTTAATTTCTCTTTGCTTTAATTCTTAGTTTTTTTAAATAGACTTCTTCATCTTCAAACATTGTCATTTTGTTATGGCTAAATATATTTCTTTGAAACTTTAGGATCAGGCGCAGAACTAAAAGACCTTTTCAATGAGGTGTCACTCGACCTCCCTTTCCATTTAAAAAAAATTCAAAATGGCGCCCAGTCGCCACTTTGGATGATACAAAATTTTAATATGGTCTGAAAAATAGTATTTAATTTCCCATTACAGCACACCACATTTTGTAGAAAAATATCAAGTCGTTCAAAAGTTAGTTGGAGAGGGGGTTACTTGATTAAGATTTTCAGTTTTCAAAAAACAATTATACATTTGCTGCTAATTATTAATCATCCTCTTGCTCTTGTTCTCCAGTATTGCCACACTTCGCACAGCATTTGCAGATTTCACTGCATAGTAGATTGGCACGATTGTGTTATCAAACAGAATGATGCTGTAGCACTACAATCACACATATATTGTTAGAGAATTTCTAGACTAGTGGGTCCATCAAAATAAATTGGAATCAGTTGTACCTTGCACAATTGCTAACCATACTCCGTTGGTTATGGAATTGTTATCAGTGGAATATGCGCATTATACCAAATGTATGCCTGCCAACTGCATCGTTTTAAGTTCAAAAATCTGGTGAAAAGTGTGATAATTTTTCTATAGATAATTATTGCTTGACGAATGCTAGTTCAAATCGCACGGCGCGGCGTTTAACTCCTTGTATTTATCAAAATGTTACTTCTTCCGTTAAATGTTTCCCAAGACAGTTTATTTAGTTTAGAATCTTGCATTTTCGTTGCTGCTTTAAATGCTATTTTTTTGCCAATACCTGCTAAGACATACGTAGCAGGTGAAGCCAAGCAAATTTTGAAGCCATGTTTAGACTTAATTAAACGAACGGGTATGTACCATCTCAGATCGGTGCTTGCTGTTGTTCTTTCTGTTTCAAATCAAATTTCAGGATTGTTCTCGAATTCTGCATAATAAGCGGTTGAAAAAATAAAAACATCTGTATTCGCACTACTGCCGACAGTTCATTCGTGTGTCTGCATTAAAATGTATTTTAAAATTAGTAAGATAATACTCAATTATTAATATCAAATTTTGAAATAATTTATCAGGCAATTGCTCGAAATTCACATTACTAGACATAGTTATCAATCTATTTATGAATTCTAGACCTGCAGACAATTATGCAGTAAAATCATCGTGGCGATTCAAAACAATCTAAAATCATGCTTGTTATGCCGTGTTTTTGTTTGGGATAATTAATTTTTAAGTGAAACTTCTTTACCGGCAGGAGTAGCCCCGCGAATGCTAAAAGAGAAATAATGGAACGGAAACGAGGTCGCCTGGATGGAAACTGAAGCGATCAATGCAGATGTGCCATCACAAACACACAACTTCAAATCAGTGTATTTTGTGGCTTTGCTTATATACGCAGCCTATTAACAGCATATCAAGGGAGAAATAACATTTATAATACGTTTGATTGAATATTGAATTATATTTCCTTTCTACAAAAACAACCAATATATCATTTTCAATTTAAATATTGACATTTGAAACATTAGTAACATTTGTATATAAAAATAAATTAGTAATTGACGAAATTTCCAATTTAACGGTAAAAGTCACTTCCTTCATAAATTTTTTTTTCTAAGTAGAACAAGATCATACCGACGTATTATTGTTAAGTACGTTATTTCCAAAAACAATTGGTCATTTCTGACGTTTTTTTCCGGTACTGAACTTTTTTATTAGTAAAATTACCAATT
The DNA here is from genome assembly GCA_958336395.1 of Ctenicera cuprea. Taxonomy (NCBI): domain Eukaryota; kingdom Metazoa; phylum Arthropoda; class Insecta; order Coleoptera; family Elateridae; genus Ctenicera; species Ctenicera cuprea. The sequence goes on along the minus strand of OY284487.1, from coordinate 37,482,881 downwards.
TTCAAATTAAACGTTTTTTAACAAATATGACGTAACATCTCGAGAAGTATTTGTTATATCGACTTGGTTTTTTATATATTAAACGCAGATGCATCATCGCTGTCTATGATCTCTTTTTAATTTCCAAAAAAAAAATATTTTTTGCCCAAAGAAATTACGAATACCGATGACGTTTTACTTTCGAAATAGTGAAATTTGTAATCAGCGACAAACTTTTTTATTTGTAGATTTTAACATATACATGCAGCGAATTAAAAACAAACTTTAAGAAATGTTTTAAAGTAAAAAATAGGTATCATACGTCCATGATTTCGGCGGTATGAATTTTTTTAACCAAACGCCGCCGCGCATTTTCTGTGCTGCATCGTAAACGTATACCTTGGTAGTGCTTAAATCTGTAAATACATACAGGGTGTTCATTTGAAAACTTCCCACCCCCAATATCTCGGTGCACAAGGCTTTCTGAAAAAATCGCCGAGACACGTCAACAGTATTAGCGAGGGGGACATATTTTTACATAATAGTGACATAAATTGTTTCATGCCCCTACCCCCCAGAGCCGCCCCCTTAAAAATTTTAAATGGCAAGGGGGGTTATGTGATACCTCATTTGAAAGGTCTTCATATTGCCTACATTTTGGAGTTTTGTTTTTTAAAATCGGTCGATTCGTTTTTGAGATATTAAGGGAAAAGGGTTTGAGTTTGTTAAAACAAAAAGGAGCGTGTATACTTATTGATAACATTTTTATTTATAATCAGTATTAAAAATACAAATAATTATTGGAAGTAAAAAATTATTTGGAATGTTATTATCTTAATAACTGCTCAAAATGTTGTCCATTGTTGGCTAAGCAACAATATAACCGTTGTTCAACGTGTTCCCTGACGTTTTGGAAAACATGTCTTGGAATTGATCGACATTCTTCAATTATTCGTTGACGGAGCTCGGCTATACTTTGCGGTTGAGGCGTATAAACAACCGATTTCAAATGGCCCCACAGAAAAAAATCTAAGGGAGTTAAGTCGGGGGACCTAGCTGGCCACTCTATAGCTCCTCTTCGACCTATCCATTTACCGGGAAATGTATTCTGCAACCACTGCCGAACCGGTAAGACATAATGAGGAGGGGCACCGTCCTGCTGAAAGTATAGTTGTTCCTCATCAAGTAGTAAATTACCATCTGCATCACGTTGATTTTCAACTGCTTCAGTTATTAGTGGATTAATAGCATTTTCCAACATGTCCAAATACACTGCACCATTCAAATTTCCTTCGATGAACAAAGGTCCAATCACTTGATCTCCTAAAATACCTGCCCACACATTAAGTTTTTCGGGATACTGAGTATGTCCTTCTGTAAAAATGTGTGGATTTTCGTTACTCCAATATCTACTGTTATGTCTATTTACAAATCCATTTAAATAAAATGTGCATTCATCACTGAAGCAAGTATTCTTCAATATTTCATTATTATTATTAATCATGCCAGTCATTTGTTCGCAAAATTCAATTCTCCTGTCAAAATCGTCTTCATTTAGCTCATGGCAGATTTGCATTTGGTAGGGATGAAATTTATGAAGTTTTGCTACTTTATGAACTGAACCTAATGAAATGTCAGTTGCGGCGGCAATTTGGCGGAGCGAACTTCTGGGGTTTATACCAAAATGTCCTAATATCTCAATTTGAGTGGCCTGATTTAAAACTCTGGGTTCAGTACGTTTACTATTCGAAACAGATCCAGTCTCAGTAAATTTTGCTATAAGGTCTAGGACATACCTATGGGACGTGGACTTATCTGGATGCCGTTCATTAAACGTAGCTGCGGTTTGTCGAGCACATTGATTTTCAGCCCCATAAATTAACACAATTTCAACTTTTTCACCCAAAGTGTATCCCATTTTTAATAATTATCAAGAGAACTTTACAAATTTACTAAATATCAATACGCGCCACACTAATTAAGCAGTTTAAACAAACATCAACTATTAATGCCAAACGCTTTGACAAGTACTGACAAGAAAAACATCCAATAGTGCATTATGACAACAGCCTACTATGCGTTTTACAAGCTCCTTTCTGTTTTAATAAACTCAAACACTTTTCCCTTAAAATCTCAAAAACGAATCCACCGATTTTAAAAAACAAAACGCCAAAATGTAGGCAATACGAAGACCTTTCAAATGAGGTATCACATAACCCTTCTTGCCATTTAAAATTTTTAAGGGGGCGGCTCTGGGGGGTAGGGGGATGAAACGATTTATGTCACTATTATGTAAAAATATGTCCCCCTCGCTAATACTGTTGACGTGTCTCGGCGATTTTTTCAGAAAGCCTTGTACACCGAGATATTGGGGGTGGGAAGTTTTCAAATGAACACCCTGTATATAAAATTAACTTTAAAATTACTTGTACATCTTCATTAATTATTAATAAAACACGGAAAGAAATAATACACATATGTGACGTAATACAAAAATAATGATGCGTAAATAAACGAGTAAAATTTTCTTAATAAGTTTCTTCTTTTTCTAAATCGATCAATTCATGTTTGTTTGGACTTTGTTAATTAATGTTTGGAAGGTGATTTCTATACCAGATTTGTAACTAAAACCTTTTTCATTTTCTGTTAAATCATAGAACTCAAAAAACACTTTCAGTGAAAACACGTTAAAAAGTTTTACTCAGAACTTGCGTGCTCGGCACACATTTCTTTTTTTGATATATAAATATATATATTCTTGAAGTTTGAAGTCCGCAGAAAGATTGCAGTGCTATTGATTTCGGATAACAAAAATAACTTTACGGAAAAAAGCATGAAAATGCTGCGCCGAGATCGCACACTTTGCAGATGTCATTTTGGTATGTTCCGCCAAACTTATTTTGAGTAATTTCAGTCTTAAGTATCCTTATTTGATATACCTTCAATAATTTTTGCGACAAAACGAGTTACATCGAAGTTGCCGGCTCTGTCAAAAACATAAGTGTGATTCCAATCAATAAAAATGCAAGAAAACAGCTTAGTTTCCAAAATATTATGTTTGTTAATTATCCACACATGTAATCCATACATATATAAAAGCTCAAAGGGTATTTTTCTCCGGTTCCTCAAGTGGCTACCGCTTTACCAATTTGGACCATTTTTTTTCAATGAAAGGTCTCTATCCTCAGATGGAACATGAAATATTTTTATATTTTTATTCTACGTCGATTTTTCAATAATAATTATTTTAATTAATATATGAAAGTCTGCTAAACGCGCTTTACTTTAGGCGACATCTACACCAACGCCGCGTCTCCTCATGGAACTAATGCATCACGTGACTTGGCATTTAGCCGGCTCAGTCAACGCTCAGTCTGTCAGTGCATTGTGCGCTGGGGTAACACTAGTTTAAGTTTAAATAGAAAAGCAGCTTTTATTGGATACATGAATTTTCTTCGTGAGATTCATCTGTCACTTATAAACATGCCCTTTTGGCCCAAAGTACTGTAGACAAATTATCTCCCTAGAAAATGAAGATAAATGAAAATATTTCATTATTCAAATGTAAGCTAAAGTTTATTTTGTAAAATATGCAGATAACGTCATAGATGTAAATAAAAGTAGTCTTAACAGCACAATAAAAGTAATGTGGCAGTAAAATATGTTAATAAAGTAGTTATCGTGCAGAGCTTATTGTTTATATGAATAACTATGACAATAATGTAATCGCAATATTCTGAGTTATCACAAAATTCGATACCATACAAAAGCATCGAAAGTCGAAAGTAGCAAAATATGAAGAGTATCGAAAGCATACATACTGTGTCCAGGAAAACGGCCAATTTCAAAGTTTAATTCAAAAACTTACAGAGCTATTTAAAAATGTAAAGTTGACGTTACCTTCGGCGTAAGTTTCTGCAAAAATTTAAATTTTTATCTTTATTAATAATTGAGATTTACGATCGAACTATCCAATTAGATCTTCTAATGTAATTATTTTTAAATTTATTTTATCTTCTTGTCTGCTTTTGAATAAAAAACCGGAATCGTAGTTTACAACTCTGCCATTTCGTGTTTTCGTTCAAAATTGCAGGAAGGAGATAATTAACTTAAAAATAATTACATTAGGAGATCCAGTTTGATAGTTCGATCTAAAATCTCAATTATTAAAGATAGAAACTTAAATTTTTCCAGATTTTGCGACGAAAGTAACGTCAATTGCATCTTTTTGAATAGTGTTATAGATTTTTGATTTAATATTTGAAATTGACTAGTTGTCCTGATGAAAAATTGGACACAAATGGTAGGTACTTTCGATATTTTTGATACTGTCGACACTTCGATACTTTTCTGGTATCGTATCTCGATACCAGCCAAAGTATCGATACCTTGAGTAAGTACCTATCGATACTTTTCCCAGCCCTAGTTTAGACTTATAAATACATATCTCTGTTGCACTTCCACGTGTTAGTAAGTTAGTCATTTAGGGACAAGTTTCTCCTCTACAAAGGAACTCATCAATCAGTGGCGGCTCGTGGTGTGGTGTACTGGGAGTCACTTTAAAGTATTTTTTTGGAAAAAATTTATTCTTACCCAAGTTTTAGGTAGCCTTATATTTCAAACCCATCCTTTACGTTGGCAAAATGATCTATTTTTACCAACATTTTCATTGAAGTCTTTAATAGACTTTCGATAAGCACTTTTTAATAAAATTATTGTAAATTGATACCCACATTGCCAGTGTGTCACAATGCACAAAATTTAAATTTTAGTTTTTAAATGTTTGCAGATAATAGCACACAATGAAATATGACAAAATAGCAGACAGTGGAAACAAGTGAAAGCATTTTCTTACATGGCATTCACAATCCAAAATTATTTTGCACGGACATCGTACAACACCACTAAATTATGATTACACAACCAACAACTGTTTTCACACTACTACGTTGTGTACGTGCGAATCCCGCAAATTAGGCGACTATTGTCACGGACAGCTAACCGCATAATTCTCGGAAGTTGTGTGTTCGTGCCCTAAAGTCTTTAATACACAGATACTTCTATCCTCTTTTAGCTTGTGTAATATAAATTTTAAAACACAGTTATACCTTTACCATATATTTTTGAAAAACAATCTTTTCTTGTATTCAAGAGTGTAATGCTCTAAAATTTAGAAAAAAACTTTGACACCAAAAGTTTTTCTTCTTCTTCTTCTGCTTCGTTGAATTCTCAATTTTTACTAACAAAAAAAAATAGGGCAACTAAATAAATATAAATAATAAAAATAAAAAATACTTACGGGTTGATTTTCAGCTTTTCCATTTTGTTTGCTTCTCCTGCTAGTAGGAGCATTGAAACCGTGGCTTTGACAAAGTTCTGCCAATTGTACGGCAATATCGGCCGCTACTCTAGCATTATTTTTTATCAGAGCAATATCTATCACAAAATTAAGAAAAACATTTAAAGGTCAGCAGCAACCCCTAAATTTACACATTTTGACAACTGAAAAGGATACTTGTCTTCAAAGAAGTGCCCTTAGTTAACCACGCAATGTGCGATAATAAATACGGAGTGATTTGTTTACCAGAAACCCCGCTTTTTTTGGCACTGGCCATCGACTCTTCGATAACCGCATTCATTTCCTCCTCATTCATTGCGAATTCTTCGGGAACTGGAACGGCAAAAAGTAATCCTGACTGCAGACCCAATTCCAAATGACATCTAATAATGTCGGCCGCCTCTTTTGCCCGTTCAACGTTATACGGGCTATCGTATCCGCTGGAGCGGCAGTAAAAAGCGGGAAAAGCTTTATTTTCACCAAAAGTAGCTACAAACACCCCCTGAGTTTCCTACATTGCAAAAAAATATCTCAATAAATCGGTCGACCCTCCCTCGAGATATTACACCTACGAGATATTCCAACGTCTTGGGAATGTCGAGGATTGATTTCACTCCACTGGAGATTACTGCTACCGGACATTTTCCAAGTTCAGTCAAGTCTGCAGAAATATCGAAGGTGTGCTCGCCCTCTCGATGTACACCACCAATTCCTAGAATGTAAAAACTATTATTTTTGATGATACAGAGCATATTGGTAATAGTTGATGCTTACTCAGAGAGGAAGAAAAGAAATGTATAACGTTAATAATTGTTTAATTTAATTCCGCATTAATAAATAATAATTAAAATTAGAATAAATAGATTAAAAAACCATAAAAATTTTAGATTTAGAAATTTTTTATATGTAGGAATTTTGTTATAAATAGAAATTACTAGATAAAAGAAATTTTCTAAACGGTAAAACTATAATTCATAGACATTTACAAACTGCAAATTTATATACTGCAAATGTTTAATAAGGATTATGGTTTTTTTTCATAAACAAGTAGTACGCTTGATTTGTCCTTTTATGTTTATGTATAAAGCATTTCTGCAAGCAAGACAAAGAACCAAATAATAATATGTCATAAACTTTGTAGCATAAGAATATCGACAATAACATAAGTTGTAGAAAAAAAGTTTCAAAAAAGTAGATTATACCCCTTAACGTTCTACAAATAGATTTGTATGATATAGTACTTATTTTGTCCAACCCAATAGAAACTATGTTCTAAATTCCATACGTTGTATTTAAAAAACATGTAGCTATCTATCGTATATGTATGTATATGTTTCTGAAAATAGAACCAATAGTTTCAGAAAATAAAGAAAACAAAATAATAAAATCGTTTTTGCTTCAACGTGATACTGTTCTTACTTTAATTGGTAAATAATAAAAGAGGGTAGACCATCTTCCAGGTTTAATACTTTATTTTGTAATTATCTACATCTGTGTGGGAACAGATAAAATAATTTGTTACTATAATTATATTTAAAATATGAATGCGCCGTCAGTAAAACTGTAGTTCCTACAAATGCATCTAAAATTTGTAGTAAATGGTGTTGTAATAAACACTATAATACTAAGCGGAACCTAATCCAGATCCTCATTTGTAAGCAATTAATGTTGAAATTTCTCTGCTATGCATTTGTTTATTGTCCGCGCGATAAATACTAATTTCCGACCAGCTAGAACCATAAATAACAAAATTATACCAACAGAAGTGACAGCAATGTAAACTTTCATTGAAAACAGTCACTAAACTGGCCGACTTGTAAGCGCCCGCGGGGTGTTATAGTGATAAATATTTCCGAGATGCAAGATTTAGTCGTGTTCTTATGGTGAGACAGTTACGGATTTAATATAGATGGATAAAACGCATGTCGAGAAATAGCAATGTCTGGTGACAATAATAAGTGATTTGCTTTGTCCCATCAAAATCTGCAGTACGCAGCTGCTTTCCGTAAAAAGGCATCAGCTACTGCTACTTTAATTGAGTCTAATCAAATAGAATGTATACCAAAATGCATAACAATATTTTGATGATGCTCTTATAAATCAGAACGAGCTATAAAAAAGAACTAAATCTAAAAACGAGCAAAGCAATTCGCCTGGACCTTCCTATTCTGTGGAAATTTCTACTTATCTATTTTCAAAGTATATTTGTGTCAACGTTTTATGTGCCGACAGTAAACAGAACAGCTAACTCTCTAGCGGAAGTGTACAGCTAAGCCAGCAGATGGTTATCGTAACAAAGATTCATCTACATATCAAGAACTTCATAGCCGCGGCCTTGGTACGAATTTATTGAAAACTCGATATTTTGACAGAAATAGATGTTTTGGGCATTCGGAAAACAATAAAAGTAGTTTTTAAAAATATCTGTCTATGGGTGGGTGTGGAGCTTCATAACTCCTGAACGGACGGTCCGATTTCGATGAGCTTTACAATATGAAGGTATATCAAAAATTCACCGACAAAAAAGGCTTTCAAAAAATCCGAAATAAGCAGAGAAAATTATGTGAGAGGGAAAAATCAACCCCACTAAATATTGCTGCACCTAAAAACTAAGGTTGTGAATCTTATTCTACTATGTCTAATAAGTAATTTACTTTAAACATAAATGTTTTATCGTACTCCATTTATAACGAGACAAAAGTTTCCGATTATCTAAAATTCATAGAAAGCATTACATAGAAAGTAGCGGACGGGACACCAACTAAATTATAGTTCATTTCTAGTTCTATAGAGCGGCGTAGACAAGGGTGGAAGAAAGGCTAACGGGCTAAATCCCCCGACCCAAGAATTACTTGAGTACATATATATTGTAATGATTCTACATTGCAGTGCCTAATTAGCGACGAAAAATTGCCACTTTAAAAAAAGAACAATTCTACTACAAGCTAACGTTAAATCAGCTGATTTTGATAGCTTGATGTTTGTTTTTGTAGCGTAGAGGACGGTAATGAAGCAGACTATAACAAAAGTTTCGAAATTTAACACAAACTAGCGAAACCCGTGGGTTATGAACCACGCTTATTTAAAAATAATAAATAAGCTACTTAAGGTGGTATTGCAGCGTTCGGTGGATCTAGGTCCTATACCTTTTTAAAATTACATAGCGATTACTTTAATTATGGTATATAATTGAATTTCTTTTTTGGAAAAACAGTCCTCTGGAGCGAAACAAAAAGGAAAACGCAAGGACGCACTTGTTCGCCAAAATTAGGGAGGAAGGGAGAGAATTAATCCCCCTAAATATTGCTGCACCTAAAAATTAACTTCTGAATCTTATTCTACTATTACTCATGAGCACTTAGCTTAGACAGAACAATTTTATCGACCCCTGTTTATTCAAGAGAAAGGCGTGAATTTACGTTCTTCAAAAATTATTGGACTGGAAACATGAAACAAATTGTAGCTCAATGCTAGCACTACAACCCTACAAATTTTAAAAGAACCGTGTGGCCAATTTTTGAGCAATATATTATTTTACAATGTCTAAAAACTTGCAAATATTTTTGCTTTACAGTTTTAATTTGCATAAAATGAAAGACCAAAATCTAAAAAAGAAAAACAAAATAGTTCATCTATACAGCAAAACCGTGTAGACGAAAGAGCCATAACACAGGTCAACAAATTATTAACTTTTTATTCTTTCTTTACTATCTATAATTAACTTAAAGAATGAATAAACGGTATTACGCATAATTACTAATATTGCATTACAATTAGACTGTTTTTCTCTTCACTTTCCTTTTATATGGGGCTGCGAAACTTTCTGATATCAGTGTCCAGCAGTAATCAGCAAGCATTTCGCTGTACGTTGTTCCACTTCCCTTGGTAACGCTTTTCGATAGTGACAATGTCATGATGGAACCGTTCTCCGTGCTCATCACTAACGCCACCAAGATTCGGAGGAAAACAATCCAAGTCGGAATCTAAGAAGTGTGTTTTAAGGCTCGTGTTACAACCTAATGCTTGATAACTCCTAAGAAGTTCACCGACAATTTCTTTGTAGTTTTCAGGTTTTGTATTTCCTGAAAAGATTTGTTTTGCCACTTTCAAAGCATTCCAAGCAGAACGTTCTAAGTCGCTTAGAGCCTCTTCAAATTCTGTATCTCGCCTTAATAGATTAATTTGGGGTTCTACAAAAATACCATTTTTAAATTTTGCATTGGTGATATTGGGAAACTCTTGTTTGAGATATTGAAATCCATGTCCTTCTTTGTGCATGGCTTGGACAAATTTTTTCATCAAACCCAATTTTATATGCAGCGGTGGTAAGAAAATTTTGTCACGCTCAACTAGTGCCGGATGGATTATGTTCTTGTGCCCAGGAATATGCTGCTCTCTTGATGGCCATTGTTTAACAATATAATGAGAATTATAGCTCGGTTGCCCTACTCACAAACTAAACAACGTTACTTCGTGTATCCAAGTTGTAAACCAAGCAGAAGTGCCACAACTTTTAAATCAGCACTGATGTACCATTTATACTTTCTGTAATTAATTTTGAGTGGAAGCCATACCATATTTTTACAGGATTCCTTCGTGTGAACAGCATGTTCAACAGGAACTGAAGGGTAAATATTTCCATTGTGTAGAAAAACAGCTTCTAAGCTCAGTTTCGAAGCATCGATGAATAGACGCCATTCTTCTGCATTGTGTTCATAGCCTAATGCAAGCATTAAATTGTCAATATTATTGCAGAACAAAAAACCCTCTTCAGTTGAGAAATACTATCACATTTCTTTCTGACGATTGCGATATACTGAAATATGCGTATCTGAAGCTAACAACTTCCATTATTGTAACCTTGATCCTAGTATCTCTGCTTGAGGTTTTGATAAATTCAAATCTCGAACCAGGTCATTTAGTCCTAATTAAGTCATTAAATGAGGTTTGTCTTCTTGAGATGGTAAAAATTCCTCATCATTGTTTGACAGTTCTTCAGTTGCTCCTTCTGTTTCTGTATCAGCATGTTCTTCTTTCAAAACGTTTGGACATGTTGGTACCGAAAAGGCTGTCAAATAAGGTACTGGACGAGTAGCAGAAGCCAAACTGGGATAAGCAATTTTCTTCTTAGTTTTGCCAAAAAACCCAAAGATTTTGGTGTAGCAAAAGTAGCAGTTCGTCGTATGGTCCGTTTGCTCATGCTGAATCATAGAAACCGAAAACGGCACAGCAGTGCACTTACCATCCAATCAGCTTCTTAGAGTAGCAGCAGTCCTAGATTTATCTTGATTTTTAATTTTAACACCAAAGTAGTAGTAGTTAGTTTTTTCTGTTGTAGATGTAATATTTCGCTTAAGCTGCTAAATAGTTAACTTTCCGCAAATATAACAGAAAATAGTTCGGAACATTTATACACTTACGAGACATTGTCAATATAAAACACAACAGATTAGCACTAACTGACTCAATTCAATTTTAATACTCGTAATAATCCTTTCTTCTTCTTCTTCTGTCCCTTCTTATATAGAATACCTGCATAATTGCATATCTACGAATTTCAGAAAGATGATTGGTTAAAAAGAAAAGAGAGGCGTGGCTTACGGTTGTGAAGTACAAAACATGCCAAAACTTGTTAAGACCTGTTCAAACAAGTCAGGCAACACAAGATTTTTTTCAGTATTTAACATTAATGTGGTAAAACAGAAAATGTCAAATCCAGTAAAAAATTAATATATTTTAAGAGAAAACTATTATTGAAAATTTCTCAAAATTCTCACGTGGTAGAAAAAAATTGAAAATGATTTCAGAATCAGTATTAGAGTGTCAGATGAAAAACCTTTGTTGACCAGTGTAATTTTCCCGCCATATCAACCCTGCCGTTTTCATTCAATTCCCGCCATAGTTTAGAAAAAAAAGTGCAAATCACCGTTTTTAGGTCGCTATTTCAAAAAAAAACGTTTTTCGAATATTTAAAGACTAAAAATCCGTTTTTTTTTAAATTTTCGGGTTGATTGTACGCCAAGACCTATCGTCAAAAGTTTTAAGTTTTTAGCTCACCTGGAAGTAGGTGATCCCGGACATACAAACACACACTCGTACGTTCAGGGTCGTCGCAAATTATTGGTGCATGATTCCTAACTTCGTTATAATTGGAGCTACACTGTCGGTTAAATTAGCAGAGTATTGCAGTTTTTTTGCGCTGATTACGATACTGCAATCAAAACAACAACTGAACGTCGCGCTTACTAGTTATTAATTAAAACATTACTTAAAACATCCTGTACATTAAAAGCACGCCGCCGTGGCACCTTTTTGTTTTTGACGCTAGAGGCGCTAGTCATTCTAAATTTGAATTTAATTACTGATGGTTCTATTAAAAATAAACAGGTAGCGTGACATGCGTTCCGTTGACGTGCATATATTTTTCTTTACAGGACTATACTATCAGAATTATTGATTTCTCGCATAAAATTAATTCTCAGCATTACTTGCTCGTGGGTTTGTGTGCAACTAATCTCTTATTTATGTGCAAAATTTGTTAAAAGTTTTAAATTAACGCGCCAGATGCCTATTGCCATAGCGCCATCCGTGCTGATTCCTATGAACTTTTGTTCAAAAACATGGCTGACGTTACTCGCATCGAATTTTTAAATTTACTCAGCTGGCACATAGTTTAAATAATTGACAAAAATTTTAAATTGGTATACCTATTATAACAGTATCTAGATGATCAGCGTAAATACAAATGAAGAATAGTGTTAAATTTATAGTTTTATGTTTGCTAAGAAAAGTAAGTTTTTTTACCTTATTTGCATGTTTCCCAAGAAAATAATTATCTGAGCATCTAAGTTACTTTATTAAGTAACATCTAATAACTTGTTTTATTTCGTTTTCTTTTTAATTAAGTCGCTGAATACATATAAAAATGCCTATATGATGTCGTGTGCCTCGGCGCGGCGCGGTCTTAAGCAAGAAGAGATTTGGTTTCAATTATGGATAGAATAGACCACTACATGTTTCGTTCTTATTTGAACTCGTCAGGTGGACACAATTCTAATTATAATTATTATAATTGAAACCAAAAGCAAACAAGCAGATATACAGGCTGTTTCAAATGTTGAGCCCCACCATGGGGATCTCGCTTATTTGAAGACATAGAGAGTGGGTTAAATTGAGGCAAAGTTGCCAAATTTTATGCCTAACAATAATCTGTAAAGAAATTTGTAGTAGCCACTGTGGGTTTTCAGATATCTGGAAAAAACTAAAATTTTGGATTTTTTATTTGTGTCTATAACTCATTTATTATTTATGTTACAGATTTCTAGCTAACGCATTATTAGGAGACTTGTTTGTGCTAAATCTAAATTTTTTATCAGATTTGGTATAACTACTACCGTTGTTCGTTTTGGACTGTCAACTTTTTTTTATGGTCGGCATTTTAAATTTTTTCATATTTGAATAGAGTTTTTAATTCTGATTTAAATGATGTGTCACACTTTGCATTTTGTTTAAGTTTTAAGCATTTTATTACAGAAAATTAAAATTTCATAGTATTGCCATGGAAAGACCACGTCATTTAATTTATTTGTAAAAATTCTAGTAGGCCCTCAAATGATAGAAGCAAAACAAAACACTACTTTTATTCACTTTGACCGTTAGATACATTAGGTATGCGAAAATTTCAGGAAACTTTGTTTCGAGCATGGGCAGCAGATTCAGTTATTTTTTACAAAAACAAACGAATGACACAGTTACTAACAAGCATATTAGAAAGCTCATTTTAGACGAGCTTCTGAGCATGTTTTACAAAGATGTCAAATGTTTTGAACATTTATTTAATAATTGTTTGTATCAGTGTAGTTCCAGTTATCTTTTGTGTTTATTTAACCTGTTACTCAAATTTGTTATGTCAGATGCAAACATAAAATCTGCAAGTGGAATTTTTAGTAAATTGTGTATGTTAGAACCTTTGTCATTAATTTGTTTCTGTAAAAAATAATTTAACCTGCTGCCCATGCTCGAAACAAAGTTTCCTGAAATTTTCGCATACCTAATGTATCTAAAGGTCAAAGTGAATAAAAGTAGTGTTTTATTTTGCTTCCATCAGTTCATGGCCTACTAGAATTTTTTCAAAATAAATTAAATGACGTGGTCTTTCCATGGCACTCTTATAAAATTATAATTTTCTGTGATAAAATGCCCAAAACTTAAACGAAATGCAAAGTGTGATACATCGTTGCAATCAAAATTAAAAACTATTCCAATATGAAAAAATTTAAAATGCCGACCATAAGAAGAAATAAAGTTTACAGTCGAAAATGAACAATGGTAGCGGTTAAACCAAATCTGTTAAACAATTTAGCACAAAAAGTGTCCTAATTCTGCGTGAACTAGAAATATGTAACATAAATAATAAATGAGTTATAGCCAAAAATAAAAAATCTAATATTTCAGTTTTTTACAGATATCTGAAAAACTAGAGTGGCTATTTTTAATTTCTTTACAGATTATTGTTAGGCATAAAATTTGACAACTTTGCTTCAATTTAACTAACTCTCTATCTCTTCCAATAAAGCGAGTTCCCCATGGTGGGGCTCGAATTTGAAACAGCCTGTATGTATGCCAGAAAGTATAACATTTTACGTTATCCTGTACATTTTGAATATCTTGAAGAAAATTGAATTTTGAATATAAAAAACAAATTCCACATAACGTGGAAAAAGTTTGTATACAGTAGTAACCTAAACTACATAATAAAAATGTATTAACGATTATTTATGGCGTTTATCAACAAACTATTTCCATGTAGAAATTTGATGCTGGCTGAATTTTACCAATAACTTTTTTATTATCCGCTTCAAGTTACTATTGCACTCGAACTTTTTTATTCGGAATTAAATTTTCTTTCCAAATATGCAAAAATATACGGATGTTCAATTTTTAGCAAAACTATTTGATGGAATATCTCAAAATGGAGACGTTTGAACGTTTTTTTTTAGATACGGCACCGTAATCAGCGAAAAACTGCAATACTCTAGTAATTTAACCGACTTCGTAGCGCCAATAATAACGAAATTAGCTATGGTGCACCGATAATTTCGAAAAGCCTGTAGAAAACACGGTAATTGTATTACATATATCATTAAATGCAGAAAATAGTGTCAGTCAATTTGGAATTGTGCAGTATTTACAATGTTCGATTAATAAATGGATTTGCATAAAATTAACGACATGAAACAGCTTTATGAAAATATCCAGTTTAAAGAAACTTTTAGTAAAAACAAAATAGGGTAAAAATTAGATGGAAGTTTGTGTAGGTAATTCAAAAAAATCACGAAACGCTTTATTCTTTCAAACAAACCATTATTAAAGAGGAGAAAGGTATATGTGCATACAGTTCAAAGCGTTGTTAGTTTAACCGAATTAAATTTATCCGTTTTTCACGAATAACACGGTAATCCCTCACGTAAAATTACATGTGACTTACATAGATCTAAAACTCGTTATAACAGCAAAGCGAGGGATGAATCTCATTATCCTTGAAACTACGTGAACTGGGACGAATTAATTTTTGTTCCACTACAAAGCCGGATTAAAATGCACATTCAAATGTTGGATGCCACAAAGTTTTCACGAAATTTCCCACTGGGATTAAGTAGCTGGGATTATAAGCCAGGTTTCGTTACATATTAAATAGACTGTAATAATTAATAAGGATACATTTTCGAAACTTCATTCCAAGTTCCACCTGAGGTTTTCTAAAGGTGTATAGGGAATATCAAATTAGATGAGCCTGATACCTCTATTTTTATTATTTGTTAGACTGTTTGTAAAATTCAATTTTTAACCTTAATATTTTAACAAAGGAACAAAGCAGTATTTACGTATGTAAATTTAAAAAATACACTAACACGTAGCGCATAAAGGGAAATTCTGTGGTTCAACCTAATTAATAGATGGACATCCACGATATCAGAATACCTATAAATTACCCCGACGATATCGATTTTTGCAATATTACGTCACAGGGGTGTTCGCCTCTCCTATGACAGTAAACAAATAAAATTAATGTTTAAGGATCATAAAAAATTTAAACCAACGCCCTTCGCCGGTAGCCAGTCCAATTTTTCTCAGTAAAATATTTATAGGCAACGCGACCCTTGCCAGTTGAAAGATGATCACTAAATAGTCCGTTCTGCATTCTAAACAATGAAAGACAGAACAGAAATGATTTCTGAAAAAGGAACATATTTTTAGATATAGCATCATTTATGGGTGGGCGATATTCCAGTTGTACATTTTCAGGATTTATGTGTTGTTGTTGATTGCGTTCTCAAGAAAAATTGCTTTGGATAAACCAAGATAAAATAGAAACGAATAAGGGATAGCATCGAGAATGATTTAGGAGATTGCAGTTATTCTAATTGTAGATTTGAAAAATATTTCTCTAAATATATGTTCTCTTTTAAAAGCAGAATAAACATAAAAGTCCTAAGGAAACTATAAAACATTAACATTTAAATAAAAACTTTACAAAGTTCTTAAAATACCTACCTAAATAAAAGTATGATACGGCAAGTAAAGTATTATTTTATATTTTAAATATCCGTTTTTCTGCAAAAACAATCTGAATAACATTAGTATCATCAACCCTTGCGCAATTAAATGCTGCTAAATAGTGATTAAAAAAAACTAACATTTTAAATTTCTATGACAGAAGAACTAAAAGAATAAATTAGGAGGTAAAAATGATTATTGTAAAAAAATTCTTCTTTATTAGTTTAAGATGGGTATGCTATTTTATTTTAAATAGTAACTTTTACTATTGTCTGAAATATACTTATACAAATAGCTGTTGAAGATATACTGAGAATCAGGAGTACTAATTGCTAATAACATGCCTGCAAAAAAAAGGGATTAAGTGAGCTTGGATGCCAGTTTTGCCGATCCTACCTAGGATCAGCAAAACAGTGGTTATTCTTCTTAAATGTAATACTTTTAATAGTTTTTAACAAAATCCGTCAAACATTACCTCCTGTAGCAAATACACGGATACCGACTTGGTTAGCCACAATGAGTGTACCAGCAACTGTTGTACCCCCGTTACGCTTATTTGCCATGACGTAACCAAAATCTCTTCGTGATGTTTTAATTGCTTCGCCACTTTTAGTATCAGCAAGTTGTAATAGTTCGTTGTTAGTAAGTCCTACTTTAATTTTCCCGCCTAGAATTGCTATGGTAGCTGGAGTAGCGCCCTGAAGTGAGAAGCAAACACTATACTGACATCAATACAGGTTTAATGTTCTGTGCTGACATCTATTCTACGTAGTACATATTATAAAGATAATATTATATATAAAACAAAACAAATGCCATCCTTACTTAAACTTACCATTTCTTTAATAATTGCCTCTGCTTCCAAGGCGCACTGAAAATTATTTGGGTAGGGCATGCCATGAGTTATAATTGTGGATTCTAGAGCTACAACTGGGCATTTATGTTCTACTGCATACCTAACCTCTTCACTAACATGAATAAAATTGTTGGAGATGTTTCTGACTGAATTAAAACCATTTTTTGTAAGACTTGTTGCCCTTAAATTACTCCAAACGCGCCACATTTTGTCGAAAAGGAATATTAAGATATAAGTCAACTGTGTTAGTTCTAACAAAACATGCCCAATCTCTTGATTAATTTATTTGATAAATCTTGTTTATCAGTGAATATAGCTAAAAATAAAACAATTATTCAGATACACTAGGAATAATCCACACTTTTGTGTAATATATTTTATTAAAAAGTTTCTTTACTGGTTGTGGAATTTGGGGTGGAGCGAAAAATAAAGAATTTTTAGTGTTTTCATAAATAAAATTCCAATAGGGCGCAATAGTGCCTAATAATTCAGTAATGCTATAATTTTTTAATATGGAATTAGCCCTCTACCAACGCTTACATAAAATCAAAAATTAAAATTGTTATTTAAAAACGCAATAAGGCGCAAAAGGTTTAGTTTATATTCTAAAACTTACCCGATTTTTTTTCAAATTTTCATCATATCTTCAGCTCTCTACCAACCCTTAAAAATAAGAATTCCTTAAATATAAATAAAATTTGATCGTTATTTTTTTTTTATTGAAATTGGTAAATATTAGGTACAAAGATTAATCAATATGTAGAAATGCTGTAGTTTTAAATTTTTAACTGATTTTAATTTGTCTTGTATTCACTTTTCAAAATCAGGCATGATTTGACGCGATTTAATTCTGGCGCGAATAAAACCGTCTCGACATTCCTTGCCAAAAACAGACGTTAGATGCCTCGGTCACCAGTTCACACAGCTTTCCACGCCCTGTGTGTGGCATGGAAATTAAAGAAAATTCAATGCAGGCAGTTCCTTGTTTATATAAAATTTTTATTTAGGTTGCTATATTAGCTAAAATTGGAGTTACTATAACTTCACATTTGTTCCAATTAAAAAGATCAATATAATATCGAGCATTAAAGTTGAGGGTTGAAATTTTAAATACCCTTGACTCTGTAGATATTTTTTCTCGCCTGCAAATTCCGCCTTAACCCAAGCTTATGTGGTGGCGATCAGCGTTTATCATGCAGAGATTCTCAAGATGGCTAAAATAAGCGTTGCATTGAATAACTGGATCAATTACTCCTTTCAACTCATCTCTAAGGTAATGAGACAATTCTATAGTTTTAAAAACGTGACGAGCTCCATAACTGCAATAGGAATTGATCTCTTTGTATAACCATAGCGGCGCGTAGACTCTAACTATAAACTCAGCCAACGTTTTTAAATTGGGAGAATTTTCACTTCCAACGTATAGCTGCAGCAGGCGATTTGCAGCAGTTAGCCATTTGTAGTGAGAATGTTTTCCAGGTTGATGCTTGACTAATCTTAAATCACATTGACCAGAGAAATTGCCCGGCACATTTCATATAACTACTTTTGATCGGTACTTAAATCGGTAAGGTTTACTTTTGACAAAGTGCTAACAGTTCTAGTGAATGGTAGTGTTTTAGTATATTCCAACATTTTTCCAATGAGCCCGGCGTATTCTCGAGGAACCGCAGTACCTCCATCAATATGTGGAAATAAATGCCAAAGCGGAAGCTGATTGGCATGGAGTTGGCAAATAAGTTCTACTTCAATATATTGCATAACTCCATTTTTATTGCCTGTGTTAACTACCGTGCCATCACAACCAATAACTACCAGTTGTCTTAGCTCTATATCATTTTCATTACAAAAACTTAGTATAGCAATCTTGATATTTTTCCCCTATCTAGAACATGGTATAGTATGACCCACATACTGGGAACCGGTTCTTCTATAAGAGAAATACGTTCCTCTGTAACTGTTCTTCGGTAATACTTTCCTTTGATATTTTCTAGCTGCAACGTCTTTTCTTCCATCGAAGCATAACCCCTTCAGTCTGTCTGATGCTTGAAGCTCTGTATGTGTAATATGATTTTTCTAGCGTGTGCTTCTTACTTTGCTTCTATCAACGACGTTTGTAGAATCCTCTGCTGTAACCACACCAATGTCTTGTAGAACTGCTGAAGCAATGGTTGCCATCAACCTACCGGAAACGCCATATCGATCACAAATAAGTGTTAACATTGGAAGTTTCATCCTCATTTGTCCATTTTTCATTGTGTTGTTAAAAAATGAACTCTTGCTTCAACATTTTAAAAGTTGGTGTCTGATTTCAATTTTTTCAGCCTTCCTTATCTTCTTTGTTTCTATAAGGTCCATCGATCCCAGAGCCATCTTCCTGAACAATCTTTGGTCAAGCAAAAAT
The DNA here is from genome assembly GCA_958336395.1 of Ctenicera cuprea. NCBI lineage: Eukaryota > Metazoa > Arthropoda > Insecta > Coleoptera > Elateridae > Ctenicera > Ctenicera cuprea. Next base: position 37,463,747 of record OY284487.1, on the reverse strand, counting down.
TGTTGTTCTTCGACTGGTACTTTCCGTGATTTTTCAAAAGAACATGTGAAAAAAGACTGGCACTTACATAAAGCAATGTCAATGTTTGGCCTTAATCGTCTTTTTGAAAACATCTACTCTAATGTCATGGTTTTCGTTTCTCTTGACCTTTGGGTATCTTAAAAGAGTTAGGTACTTACTGCGATGACTACGAAAGAGTTTCAAAACCCAATCAGTAGGAATGCAAGCCCTCTCCCAACTTTTCTCAACTTGTTTTGCAAGTTCTTGTGATATTTTCGTAACTAAAGGTTCACGATATATCAAACTTCAGCTGATTTCGAATGAACGCATAGCACTTCAATAGCAGGCAAAACAATACAACTTAGGTCACTAGGAGCTCCATAAAATGAACATCAACTTTACTTCTAGTAATGTAGGATTTAAGTGTACTCAAACTCATATTACATCTAAAATTAACAAAAAACACTTAATAATAGTACTGATTTTTTACCGATAAACTTACATTAATATTACATTAATGCCTACATACAAAGACACTATAAAACTTAAAAAAAACAAGAACTTTGAAACAACAATTTATTGTCATACAGGTACAGGTCATTTATTCTGAGAATAGTGCTGAAAGAGGGTTCGAGATGAATTGTCGGATGACAGCCTGTATTCCTTATCATCAATACACATGAGTGTATGGTTTAGACTAGTTTAAGCTTGTCTCAGCAAACACGTAACTTTGCTAGCGAACGAAAAACAAAGAAGACTCAAGACCTTATTTAAATATAATGAAATTTTGGGATACCCTCTATTGGTCTAACAGACAACTTTTGGTAGGTATTGTGAATTTAAATTACGATTTTCATTTTTTCGCTCCACCCTGTGTTGGATGCTTAACACGTTCAGTGCCACTGATACCACATGTGCATTGACCGCGTACTCAAGCAGAATGTGGATGACGCTACATATGCGTTGTGCACATACATTGATTAAATGGCTCCCATTCGGTTGGCTGTTTAGATGGTCCTATGAAATTACATAGGCAAATAGTATGAGAACTAAGCTTCTTTGGTGTACGATTAGTTGGGGGATTGCTAATATGGAAGGCAAACAATAAGCCGTACTTTCTGGAATGAGATAATGCTCGGCTCCCGACTTCAACACAACGGAAACTGCTGAAAAGTGTTAATAAAACAGAACTGTGTCATTAACTTAAAAAGTAGGTACCGTCTTACAGATAAAAAAAAGAATTTTTTTAGATATATTACAATATAATTACAGCATCACAATTAATATTTTTCAAAATGTATTTTGATGACTAGAATATAATTATGTGAGTATCAACATCATATGAATGTTTTGTACGTCTACCAAAGCATATACATAAATAGAACAGGAAATACAAATTCGTAACAATTTAATCTAAAATGTCACTTATATCCCAATCAGAAACATCTGACAATTCATTTGGTTTCTTTTCTACGACCTTTTGAGTTAAATTTGTTTTGGAACCATCAAATACAGAGCTAGCTATACTGGTGGTACTACCACCATCGTTTGTTTTAAGTGGAACAGTAGGCTTTTCTGGTTGTGGCTCTTTATTATCGGAAGCAGATGATTCAAGATCAAAGAGTACTTTCTTTTTCTGCAATGAACCAACAGATGGGTAACTTTTTAAAACACCTTTTGCATGTGTTTCTATTTTAATATCAGAGTTATTATCATCTTCAATTTCATCTTTCTTTATTATTTGGGGAAGTTGTTCTTTAATTGGTATGACTGCTTCAGAAATGTCTGAAACAGATTCTCGATCTTCCGCTTTTGTTTTTTTATTAACTGCAGTATTGAGTTCCTGGATAACGTCAAAGTATGCTTTTTGTGTTTGGTCGGTAATTTTTAACCGATTCCAAGTATTGCTCCTTTTATCAATTATGCTGCCATCGCTCTCGGTATCAATTTCATACATTCTTGGGCTAGGTTTTGGTTTATCTTCTTTTGTGTTTTGCTCTTTTTCAGGTATAAGAGTCTTTTGTATTTTACTTTCCTGCAAATGTGCAAGTGCAACGTTACCTTTAGTAGAAACTGACTTATTTAAAGACTTTTGGTTTTGTGCAATTACTTTCGTTTTGTTTCTAACATTGCTCAATAAGTTTTTCAGCTTTGAATGTTTTGGCGGAGTAGTAACTTTCTTTCTTGCTAGAACTTGTTGATCTACATCATTCAATATTTGACCTCGGATGTGCATATAGTTGGCTATATTCTAGAAATTTTTTTTAGATATTACAACCGTTCTAAAATAACTCAAATTTCACAAATTGTAACTTACTTTTTGAATAAGATTAGCTTGATGTGTAACTATATTTATAGCACGTTGATAAGAACGGATAGGAAGGGTTGACCATTCCGGAGATATGCCAATTTCCTCCAGGCGACTGTTTAATACATTCTCTACTTCCTTTTGAAGTCCTCGTAGCACTTCTGGAGTGAAAGCTGCTTCTTTTAAACTAAATTATGGAGAATATTAACCATTATACTATTTAGTAAAACTAATTGTGAAGTCCTACCTTGTTAAAGATCTCTGGCCTAAAGTGGATGTATTGGATGGTTTTAAAACTGCCGCAGTTACTTTCGGTTGCTTATCCATGTTTTCATTATCAGTTTCTTCATCAGATGATTCACTACTTTCACTTTCTTCACTAATTTCACTTTCAGTTTCACTGTTCGACTTGAAATTACTGCCAGCTTCTTTGAAAGTGACTGTTTCTACCACAGGAACGTTTGGTAGTTTTATCCGTGTTGATCTTATAATCTCTCTAGGTTTTGGTTTTATTTTCATTACTGATTCCTTTGGCTTCTGATGAGTGGAAGATTTAAATGCTTCTTTAGTTAGTACCCTTTTTCGAGGTTTTGGTATTACTTTTTGAGGTTTTACATCAATACTTTCAATGGATGTATTTGACTTATTGTTATTTTGTTGTTGAATATCAGAGATGGGTTCTGTTGTATGCGGATTTTGCTTTTCGACTTCATTCATTTTATTCCAGAAGGACTGCATTTGATTTTCTATTTTTTCTAGGCTGCCAGTGACCTACAACCAAATTAATTACCAAACTTTGTAATCATAGAATAATTTCTAAACAGCAAGAGATGTTTAATGTGGTCACTATGGGTCAGCCCAAAGTGATAACATTGAACTGCTGGAAATAATTCAATATCAAATTTTTGTTATCAAGACACAAAATATATATATTTTTTTTACCAAAAGTTACTAAATGTACATAATAATTGGAGGAGGATTTTAACGATGGTACTAAAAGGTATTGCACTAATATAGACCCTTGATAAATGTGCATTTTTTGGTAACAATAAAACATCTAAAACTGAGTTGAGATTTGGGATATTAGGAGTAGACTGCACCAAACATTTAAAACCTATAATTCAATATTGTACCAGCAAAGATTTATTATTTAAAATTATGATAAATAGGGACTACAAATTGATTTCGACAAAATCAAATGCATAGTAATACAGAGAGAAACTTCGCCTGGACTTTTCTAAACTTGAGAATCTTTTGCTTTTTCTATGCCCAAAAGTTTTATCCACATTGTAGCCTTGCAAAGAAATCACATTGCAGCTCACCTCCAGCTCTATGAGCCTACAACATTTAAAAACAACCGTTTGGTCACTTTTAGAGCAATATTTTTTTGATAATTTCAAAAATTTAATTTTTTTTTACTGCACATTTTTGTAGTTCCAAAAGTACTCATAGCTTATAATATTGCATACCATTACCCCTAAGCAGAGCTGAGCAATGCTCGAATCAAAAATGCTTAGAATGGTGTTCGAAGAAATTTCACTGCTTAAAGCACAATGCTTCAGGTCTTTTCCAAAACCTGCGCTCGGTGCTTGCTTATCCAAGTGCTTATTAATTGGTAATTAGAGAAATGTGATTGCAAGCACTTTGAAAGTTCTCCAAGCCCTTTAATAAATTCCATTCTCTTAACCACTTCGTGCCGGTGATACACAGGTGTATCACATCGTACTGTCTACTAGAGCCGATGATGCAAACGTATGCATCATAACGTTTTGGTGGTATATACGGTGTGGCAGGCGTCTGCATCATTTAGAAAACATTTTTCCTAAGCTGGAAACCATTTATGTAAAATAGGTGGGGCAGAACATTGGCGGCGGGTCATACCTTCTCTACTTTTTTCCATTAGATAATCATGTAATGCTCGGTTTGGTGTATTTAAATTGTTGCTGGTACCCTCAGGTCTATCCGGATATACAAAGCTTCCGCGTAAGCAGCAACCACACGAAGCGGTTAAAATGCTTGCTAGCACTATTTGATTATTTGCAAGCACATTTTGAAGAATTTCAAGCCCTCCGAACAGGTTGAAACTGATGAAATCTTGATAAAAATGGATTACAATTAATGAATGCTGACTTTCTCAGTCTTTTATGGGTGCTTCTAGCAGAAGAAACTTGAGTCTTTGTTGTCCTATGTAGTGACTAGTTGTGTGTGGTGTGTGTGCGTGTGTATAGAAGATTGTATACGGATTAGTGATTACTGTGTCTAGTTAGAGTATAGTTGGTCTGTTGGTCATTGACTCGTTGGTTTATCGGTTTTTGGAGTTCACCTGTATTCTGCTTCTGTGACTGAAAAATTAGCCTTTAATCTGCTACTACGTATTTGCAAAGTCATTTAAAAACACTCAAATGCTTGCAAACAGTTTTTAGAACTTCCCAGCACTTTTTAATGCTTCAAGAACACTGGAGTACTCTAAGCATTTTTGAGTGCTTAGGCACATTTCTCAGTATTTCAAGTACTTAGCAAGTGCTTTGAGTATTTCTGAGTGCTTAGAGCAATTTTAAGTGCATGGAGCATTTTCCAAATTAGATTTCAATCAGTGCTTGGTAATATCAATTCTTTTTATTTATCAGAATACTAAGTGCTTAGATATTGTAAGCATTGGAGTTCAGTGCTTAACGCTCGGTGCTCGAAGTATACTACACCAGTGTTTTGTGCAGCTCTGCCACTAAGGCATTTTCAATATCAAATTTCATCCCAATATGATAACTCGTTTTTGAGTAAATCGGTGTTAAAGCCAAAATTTGCGAAAATTCATAGAAGGCTTAAAAAGAGAAATTAACGGGCCGGGACACAAACCAAATTGTAGCTCATGGCCAGCTCTATTAGCCTACAAAACTTCAAAAAACCTGTGGGCAATTTTTAATGATTATTTAAAATTTTCCAAAATTTTGAAAAAAATGTTACTTTATAGTTTTCATTTTATAAAAGAACTATTACAATATTACAATACCAAATTTGATCCAGATCTGGAAACTCATTTTTGAGTAATAAGGTGTTAAAGTCATAATTTAAAAAAACCGCTATGGCTGGCATTTGAAGGCTAGAAAACTCGCAAAAAAATTGTTGGATTTGCCTTAGGTGTTGTATCGGATTCAACGTTGAGATTTAAAACATTCGATTTTTGAGGAAAATGCTACCAAAAAAACATTGTCTAGCTTCCAGATTTTTTAAAGCTTATTTTGTCAGTCAATTTTTGATATACTTCCACATTCCAAGGCTCATCAAAATTGAATCGTCCGTTTGCAAATTATGATACACATACATACCGACCCACAAACCTACAAAAGACATTTTTTTAACACCACTTTTTTGGGTTCCTGGTGGCCTAAAACATATATTTCCGTCAAAATCTCTTATTCAGACATTTTAACGAAATCAATACTCCCTATACTGAAAGTATATAGGCAAGTAAAAAATCAGACTTAGAGATAGTGGGAAAAACCATAAAAGCATGTGAAGATTATAACTAGGAGCAGCAATACCAGAAGAAGTAAAATAAATATCTCTAGCAAAATAATACAAAACAAAAAACACAGGAGACATAGGAACTCACAAAAAGAAATAAACAAAGAAACAATGCTGGAGAAATAAAACGTAATTTTTAGAAAAGAGCTATAGAACATCTAGGCTAGAGCACATGTGAAATGAAATAAGAAGACTAGAGGTAGACAGAACAAGAAATGAATACATGCAAACAAAGCACTTAATATGGCATGAGCACCTGAGAAAAATGCTCCATCCCACAGATGGCAAAGAAAAATGTGGAAGTGGATCCCCACAAACGCCAAAATCAAGAAAGATTAGAAGTGCAATGGAATTCCCAGGTAGCTAAAACATTCAATCCAGAGCCTAAGGAAATGTGGACTGGAGATGAGGATACGAAGTTTTTCTAAGAAAGATGACTGGCCAGTTGTGTTCCAGATCGCAAAATGACCACAGCCCTGAAGATGTCCCGTGCAACCGAGGACGAAACGTCGGCAGTTCATTCACCGATAACGCGGCTCCAATCCAAAGCCTAGACGCCATTAACTAATTTAGTTTCTTTGTTCTAAAAATTTGTAAAGTTGCCGCGAAATTTTCTGCAAAAATTAGCATCAATAGCGTTACATGTGTTACTTGTTAATAGGGGGGGGGGGTCTATAGAAGGGTGATCTAATGCATATTTATTTTGAAAATGTTTGTTTTGATTGCAACAGCTGGCTAATAATAAAATTGACTAGCAGCCACAATATCTAAATATTTTCTTTGGTTAAAATTCCTTTAATATTTTTAAGCAGGATTAGAAAATGTTAAATCAGCATCTCAAGATTCTATTTAGGTCATAGTTTAAAAGTGCACACAGGAAGTTATTGCTAATACATTTATAAAACATATTTGCAGAACTAGAAGTGATTTTATCCTGTTAAAGCAATGTTCACGTTGTTGTGCTGTAGTCTGCTCATGTTGGAGCTATGAGAAGAATTTATTTGTAATTGTATTATTTTTACACACCAAATTACGCTTTTAGAGCAGTTCTGACAAATTTTCCATACCTACTAAAACTATTTTTATAAACTGCAAAGGTTCTTTTGTGCTACAAATTTTGCCTATCAGCCTCTTCCTACAAATTTTGATGGTCTGCTGGAGACCATCATCCATAGCACTGGTCTATTGCTCAAAACTCATCTGTAATCGGTCATCGATCTCCAGTCACTATTAGATTTTACACTGATCTATCACCTCTGCCTGTTCCTGATGATTGGCTTGTTGACTACCTTTACAGAACTCCCCTCTCCTTGACAGTGCTTCACTTGTTCCATGTCCTTTTCAACCACCACCACCACCTTATGCTTGGCCTGCCAGCTGCCTCCAAAGGCTTTCCTTTACCTACACCTACACAATCATCCCTGATATTGGTTCTTTATGTCTTGATATGATTAGTGGATAAATACAGCTACACTTGCAATATATTATGACTCTATTTTAGATATACTATTATAGCCAGGTACTGTGCAGTTTGCCTAGTCTGTACAGGTGAATACCAGTGGTAGATTTATAAGTCAGTTGCAGACACAATACTTTCTGATTAAGAAATAATTACTGAAGAAATTAGGTAAATGTGTTAAACTTCTGCTGTGTTTGATTTATCAAATTCGAGCACTTTAAATTATAAACCTATTAAGAAGAACACAACGTAAAACATACCTGGGTCCATAACTTTACAATACTGTAGTTTGAATTTTAAGAATATGAAATTAATACAATGCATTCTTAAATTTTATTTTGTACAAGTATGATAAACTTACTTTCTTTTCAAGCATTTCTTCAAATTTTCCCAAATGATTTTCAGCTTCAGAGCGTAATTGTTGGATATTTTCCCCACTGATATCAGATCGAATTTGGGCATTTGACTGTTCAACTTGTATGCTTTTAAACGTTGGTGAATGTTTTGTTTGGCAATTCTTACAAATTGCAGTTTCTTGCAATGGAATAAAATCGGTTTGAGTGGCATCATCTGTTTTTTTAATTTCATCTACATTTTTTAAATTTTCTTTAGATTTCACAATCATTCGACTATTTTGTTTCTGATCATTTGAATCAGAATGACCTGGGTTGTTCTCTAAAATAATAGTATGTCTTTCACCCACGTCATCATTTGGTACAACTGATTCTTTGGATCCAAAACTATTTTCCTCCGACTTTTTATTTACAGTTCCGATTTCTTTACCATGTGTATATTCTAATTTTCTCAGAAATGTCTCAAACCACTGTTCATATTTGTCCTGATCAAATTTTTGGGTTTGCAGTATGCGTAGTTCATTTTCAACGTGGTTTTTTAAAAGTTCAAATTTTTGTTGAAGATCTGCTAACAATGAGTTTTCAGTGGAATTATGTTTGATTGATAAATTAGAGCCAACTTCTTTTTTAAGATTGTTTGGTTCATCACTGTGAATGAATTTCTCCGTGTTATTTAAACGCTCCTTGAGCTCTTTTATTTCCAATTGCAATTTATCAGTTTCAGCCTGAAATGATGTACTAGATGCACCTTGATGTATCTCATGCCGCCTTTTGATATGTGCCAAGAGATATTCTTCAGTTGAAAATGCTTTGGGGCATTCATTACATTGGAAAACTGCTGCATTTTGCGTACTCGCTATTTGGCAACTTAAAGCTGATTTTAATTCTTTTGTTTGCTTTTTTGTATTTGCCACTTCTTGTTTCAGTTCCTCTACATATCGCTTCAAGTTTTTGGATTCCTTTCGGATTCAAGAATAATTTAAATTAAAGGCAACATATTACAGCTTATAAATTTAAGTCAAAACATACCTCATTATTTTTTGTAAACTCCTTCTTTATAAGAACAACCGTGTTATCCAAATACTTTTTGCAAAAGAGTAAATATTGCACAGACAATTGACTGAGACGAAATATTTTAACGAAAGTAGGATCCAAAACGCTGGTCTGATCATTGTCTAAACTAAATTCAATTACTGTACCAATATGTTTTTCGATCGTTGCTACATCTCTTTCTCTTATTACTTGTTCTATATCTATATGCCCTAAACAAAAAACAATTAGATTACAAATTTTGTTCAAAAAAAGGTTTACATACATATTTTACCTATATTTTTATCTAAAGATGGTTTTACTCGAAGGGTTTGAAAAGTGAATCCCAAATCCCACGCTAAACGTGCGTAATCATAGTGCCATCGATAATCATCTACAGACATTTTTTAAAATATCGATTCAAAAGTACTTTAGAGGTTAATATAAATAAACTACTACTCTTTTAATAAAGCAGTAGTTACAGGGTTTCATCTTCTAAACATTCGTTTATGCGCATGCACGTGATGTAGATATTCACAAGTAACAATTTTTAATATGTAAATTACGCACACCTCCTTTCAATAATATACTTAAATTAAGATTGGCTTGAGAATAACCTCAAATTGGCACAAAATTGTATGAACGTCACTTTAACAGAACCGTCAATTTTTTTGTTTTTCATGCCAGTGGCGTAGCCAGTTACCTTTTTGCAGGCGCTCGAGCGTACGCAAAATTCTGCCGGCTCCGGGCACCTACCGGGTGATCCTAAAAAAAATGATTCAGAGCAGGCCATGACCGAAGTGTTAAAGTTGGCAATTGTCAAATGTTGACAGCTGTAAAAATTTTTGGTTAGATACATTTAACTTAATGTATTTACCCAAAAATTTTTACAGCTGTCAACATTTGACAATTGGCTCTTATTACGCATTGCCAACTTTATCACTTCGGTCATGGCCTGCTCTGAATCATTTTTTTTACGCTCACCCGGTACAAACAATTTCGAGCAGTAGTAAGTAAGCATACCTACTTGCAATTGTTTTGATAAATAAAAATAAAACATATAGCAAAATCAAAATATTTTATATTTGTTGTGCACTATAATAGTATATTATAGACCAAGGTAGAGAAGACATTTTTCTCAGCTGAGCAGAATTAATTCCCGAGATGCGAAGCATCGAGGGAAATAAATTGCGAGGCTGATAAGTCTTCTCTACCGTGGTTTATATATTATTTTTTCCACTACTAGCACCCTTATTCCTTTTATAATTAATTGATTTTACATTAATAAAAAATAAAATTACAAATGCAAATATGCACAAAAATAAAGTAGCCTTGCTTGAAAACAAGAGAATAGTTAATTTCAATTGACATTTATGTAATAGTTATTTAAGTATCAAGGAATGTAAGGACGTAATAACATCCGAGGTAGGCGAATACGAGCTCAGGCGGAGCCGAAGCTTGTCGCCTGCCGAGGATGTTATTAATCGATACATTCCGTGTTACTTATTAAATTTTTCACGCTACCGGCAATGTAAGTAGGCCTACAGGTAGAAATTTAATCATATTTTTAAAAGTTCGTTTTGACAGCTGTCATCGGAATTATTTTTTAAAAGCTCCATTATTCTAAGTTGTCTGTGTTTGTTACCATATCAACGAACAGTTAAAATCAACATTATTTTCCTAGGAACGTAAGTGACACTATTAAGTTCCGTCGTCAAGGGTAACTAGTACACGAATGTTATCAGCCATTTACGATCCCTGTAGCTATGGATGTAAGGCCTACTTACACTGCCAGTAGCGTGAAAAATATATATTTTATAATAGTTGTTATAAAATGTCCAATTTTGATGATTTGAGTGAAAACTGCACTCTTCCTGAAATTAGGCAAGGTGCAGAAAGTGTTGGTGAACAGTTATTACCAGTAAAATCAAAAGATTTTTACATGAAAGTTTATAATTTTAAATAGGCAATGTGAGTACTAGATAGCAATTGTTTTCATTATTAATCAGTAGTTAATAATGAAATATTAGTGACCACTAGGAAAGAAATTCATCTTCTTGGCTCTAAAACAAAGTAAATAATGATATCGTTTAATGCTAGTAGTGGAAAAATCAATTCTCGAGGTCTATGTGCGCGCGATATACCTGTTTTATGAACGGCAATAATGTATGGAGCGCCTTTTTGTCTTTTATTCTTAATTTCTAAGATCAAAAATCGCGGAAGAGCCAGCCACCCAGCTACAGCGCCCCGACGTCTAAGAAACTCATAAGCAAAAAGCAAGAACAATTTTTTACTTTTCTCAACTTTATTATTATTATTACTATTAATTATACTATCAGTAATTTACTGTATATAAACGATAGGTAGGTATCATGCAGTTTGAAGTGCCATCTTTATCTATAGCCGAAATATTTTATAATTTATTGCCAAAAGATTGGCATTCCAAAACTTCCTCACAGCCATGAGACAAGTACAACTAAACCCTTTCAAAACAAGAGTAAAACAAGTAAAATAAGACCTTTTTAAATTAAAATCTTGAAAAATTAAAACTCCATTTTTAAATTCTCATAAAATCCTTACAGCTATGAGCCAATAGTGCAGTTCTTAGAACACCATATCACATTAAAACAGTGTATTTAAATTTTGCAGTGAAGAAGGGAGTATGCTAATATAATTAATATAAATACAATAATTGTGAACTAACTTCAAGGGTCACAGAGTGGCTAGGAAAACCCCGACCGCTTTTCTTGCGGCGGTCAAGAGATGGCGCTTTAGTAAAGAAAGATTAAATTAAAATACTGGCAACAATGCAGGATCCAAGACGTTTTAGTTGTTTTGATTTAATATGGGGCGTATTTAATAACTAAAACGTCTTGGATTCTGCGTTGTTGCCAGTATTTTAATTTAATTTTTCTTTACTAAAGCGCCATCGCTTGACCGCTGCAAGAAAAGTGACTGGGGTTTTCCTAGCCACTCTGTATATTAATATGAACTTCAACAAAGTCAAGTTCTAACTTATCAGAAAATAAGGGAGCTAGTAGTTAGCTATAGTAAAGTAAGCTCCAATAATTATTTGGAATTAATTTAAAATGTGCACCAAATCGCAATTGGCATAAGACAAATTTAGTATGACACTAAAATAATCCAATAACACACTTCTCGTTGAAATCAGAACAATAACATTTAGAACTATTTAAAAAAATGGGTTGTTATATGTATAATAGCGCATGGAACAAGACTTTAGGACGGGGCTTAGGGAGTGAAGATTGCTGTAATTTTAATTTATTCAATTTTAGTTTTAGTGGTGCATCTATTGGTTGTTAGGTGGCGTAACGACGAAATGTAGGCAACAGGTGATTTTTTACTCGATGCTGATTTTCACCGTACCTATTTCTACACGAACTGTATTTTCACGGATACCTTTGTATATTAAAAAGTAATTCGGCGTATGCTGTTTTACTTTTTAATACAATCGCATTTACACGACTTACTGTGTATATTAATCGTTATTTAAGTAACAAGGAATGTAAAGACGTAATAACATTCGAGGTAGGTAAATACGAGCCGAGGCGAAGCCGAAGCCTGTGGCGTGCCGAGAATGTTAATAGTCGATACATTCCGTGTTACTTATTAAATTTTTCACGCTACAGGTAGAAATTTAATCATATTTTTAAAAGTTTGTTTTGACCGCTGTCATCGGACTTATTTTTTAAAAGCCCCATTATTCTAAGTTGCCTGTGCTTGTTACCATATCAACGAACAGTTAAAATCAACATTTTAGTATTCTGTTTGAAATAATAGTTATTTAAGTATCAAGGAATGTAAGGACGTAATAACATCCGAGGTAGGCGAATACGAGCTGAGGCGGAGCCGAAGCTTGTCGCCTGCCGAGGATGTTATTAGTCGATACATTACGTGTTACTTATTAAATTTTTCACGCTACCGGCAATGTAAGTAGGCCTACAGGTAGAAATTTAATCATATTTTTAAAAGTTCGTTTTGACAGCTGTCATCGGAATTATTTTTTAAAAGCTCCATTATTCTAAGTTGTCTGTGCTTGTTTATCAACGAACAGTTAAAATCAACATTATTTTCCTAGGAATGTAAGTGACACTATTAAGTTCCGTCGTCACGGGTAACTAGTACACGATCCCTATTGATAATAAATATTGAAACCTCATACAACCTTATAATGTTTCCATGAGGCTGTATGTGGTGTTATGAGGTTTTTGAAACAACCGGGTTCAGTATGTATGTGGTTTTATAAGGCATGTGTTTTTTATGAGGTTTAACCAGGAAAGCAATATAAACAGGTTACCAGGTTTGATAGGGACGTTGTTTCTTCTATGAGGCTCTATGAGGAATTCAAAACATGTGATTGTATAAGGAAAATCGGCCATCGTTTTGTATGTGGTTTTATCAGGAATTCCCAACACACAGATTTACCAGGAAACCCCTGTATCTTCTTCTATGCGGTTCTATGAGAAAATTTTAACATGTGGTTTTATAAGGAAAACCGACTATCGATTTGTATGTGGTTTTATCAGGAATTCCCAACATGCAGATTTACCAGGAAACCCCTGTATCTTCTTCTATGCGGTTTTATGAGAAAATTTCAACATGTGGTTTTATAAGGAAAACCGGCTATCGATTTGTATGTGGTTTTATCAGGAATTCCCAACATGCAGATTTACCAGGAAACCCCTGTATCTTCTTCTATGCGGTTTTATGAGAAAATTTCAACATGTGGTTTTATAAGGGAAACCGGCTATCGATTTGTATGTGGTTTTATCAGGAATTCCCAACATGCAGATTTACCAGGAAACCCCTGTATCTTCTTCTATGCGGTTTTATGAGAAAATTTCAACATGTGGTTTTATAAGGAAAACCGGCTATCGATTTGTATGTGGTTTTATCAGGAATTCCCAACATGCAGATTTACCAGGAAACCCCTGTATCTTCTTCTATGCGGTTTTATGAGAAAATTTCAACATGTGGTTTTATAAGGAAAACCGGCTATCGATTTGTATGTGGTTTTATCAGGAATTCCCAACATGCAGATTTACCAGGAAACCCCTGTATCTTCTTCTATGCGGTTTTATGAGAAAATTTCAACATGTGGTTTTATAAGGAAAACCGGCTATCGATTTGTATGTGGTTTTATCAGGAATTCCCAACATGCAGATTTACCAGGAAACCCCTGTATCTTCTTCTATGCGGTTTTATGAGAAAATTTCAACATGTGGTTTTATAAGGAAAACCGGCTATCGATTTGTATGTGGTTTTATCAGGAATTCCCAACATGCAGATTTACCAGGAAACCCCTGTATCTTCTTCTATGCGGTTTTATGAGAAAATTTCAACATGTGGTTTTATAAGGGAAACCGGCTATCGATTTGTATGTGGTTTTATCAGGAATTCCCAACATGCAGATTTACCAGGAAACCCCTGTATCTTCTTCTATGCGGTTTTATGAGAAAATTTCAACATGTGGTTTTATAAGGAAAACCGGCTATCGATTTGTATGTGGTTTTATCAGGAATTCCCAACATGCAGATTTACCAGGAAACCCCTGTATCTTCTTCTATGCGGTTTTATGAGAAAATTTCAACATGTGGTTTTATAAGGAAAACCGGCTATCGATTTGTATGTGGTTTTATCAGGAATTCCCAACATGCAGATTTACCAGGAAACCCCTGTATCTTCTTCTATGCGGTTTTATGAGAAAATTTCAACATGTGGTTTTATAAGGAAAACCGGCTATCGATTTGTATGTGGTTTTATCAGGAATTCCCAACATGCAGATTTACCAGGAAACCCCTGTATCTTCTTCTATGCGGTTTTATGAGAAAATTTCAACATGTGGTTTTATAAGGAAAACCGGCTATCGATTTGTATGTGGTTTTATCAGGAATTCCCAACATGCAGATTTACCAGGAAACCCCTGTATCTTCTTCTATGCGGTTTTATGAGAAAATTTCAACATGTGGTTTTATAAGGGAAACCGGCTATCGATTTGTATGTGGTTTTATCAGGAATTCCCAACATGCAGATTTACCAGGAAACCCCTGTATCTTCTTCTATGCGGTTTTATGAGAAAATTTCAACATGTGGTTTTATAAGGAAAACCGGCTATCGATTTGTATGTGGTTTTATCAGGAATTCCCAACATGCAGATTTACCAGGAAACCCCTGTATCTTCTTCTATGCGGTTTTATGAGAAAATTTCAACATGTGGTTTTATAAGGAAAACCGGCTATCGATTTGTATGTGGTTTTATCAGGAATTCCCAACATGCAGATTTACCAGGAAACCCCTGTATCTTCTTCTATGCGGTTTTATGAGAAAATTTCAACATGTGGTTTTATAAGGAAAACCGGCTATCGATTTGTATGTGGTTTTATCAGGAATTCCCAACATGCAGATTTACCAGGAAACCCCTGTATCTTCTTCTATGCGGTTTTATGAGAAAATTTCAACATGTGGTTTTATAAGGAAAACCGGCTATCGATTTGTATGTGGTTTTATCAGGAATTCCCAACATGCAGATTTACCAGGAAACCCCTGTATCTTCTTCTATGCGGTTTTATGAGAAAATTTCAACATGTGGTTTTATAAGGAAAACCGGCTATCGATTTGTATGTGGTTTTATCAGGAATTCCCAACATGCAGATTTACCAGGAAACCCCTGTATCTTCTTCTATGCGGTTTTATGAGAAAATTTCAACATGTGGTTTTATAAGGAAAACCGGCTATCGATTTGTATGTGGTTTTATCAGGAATTCCCAACATGCAGATTTACCAGGAAACCCCTGTATCTTCTTCTATGCGGTTTTATGAGAAAATTTCAACATGTGGTTTTATAAGGAAAACCGGCTATCGATTTGTATGTGGTTTTATCAGGAATTCCCAACATGCAGATTTACCAGGAAACCCCTGTATCTTCTTCTATGCGGTTTTATGAGAAAATTTCAACATGTGGTTTTATAAGGAAAACCGGCTATCGATTTGTATGTGGTTTTATCAGGAATTCCCAACATGCAGATTTACCAGGAAACCCCTGTATCTTCTTCTATGCGGTTTTATGAGAAAATTTCAACATGTGGTTTTATAAGGAAAACCGGCTATCGATTTGTATGTGGTTTTATCAGGAATTCCCAACATGCAGATTTACCAGGAAACCCCTGTATCTTCTTCTATGCGGTTTTATGAGAAAATTTCAACATGTGGTTTTATAAGGAAAACCGGCTATCGATTTGTATGTGGTTTTATCAGGAATTCCCAACATGCAGATTTACCAGGAAACCCCTGTATCTTCTTCTATGCGGTTTTATGAGAAAATTTCAACATGTGGTTTTATAAGGAAAACCGGCTATCGATTTGTATGTGGTTTTATCAGGAATTCCCAACATGCAGATTTACCAGGAAACCCCTGTATCTTCTTCTATGCGGTTTTATGAGAAAATTTCAACATGTGGTTTTATAAGGAAAACCGGCTATCGATTTGTATGTGGTTTTATCAGGAATTCCCAACATGCAGATTTACCAGGAAACCCCTGTATCTTCTTCTATGCGGTTTTATGAGAAAATTTCAACATGTGGTTTTATAAGGAAAACCGGCTATCGATTTGTATGTGGTTTTATCAGGAATTCCCAACATGCAGATTTACCAGGAAACCCCTGTATCTTCTTCTATGCGGTTTTATGAGAAAATTTCAACATGTGGTTTTATAAGGAAAACCGGCTATCGATTTGTATGTGGTTTTATCAGGAATTCCCAACATGCAGATTTACCAGGAAACCCCTGTATCTTCTTCTATGCGGTTTTATGAGAAAATTTCAACATGTGGTTTTATAAGGAAAACCGGCTATCGATTTGTATGTGGTTTTATCAGGAATTCCCAACATGCAGATTTACCAGGAAACCCCTGTATCTTCTTCTATGCGGTTTTATGAGAAAATTTCAACATGTGGTTTTATAAGGAAAACCGGCTATCGATTTGTATGTGGTTTTATCAGGAATTCCCAACATGCAGATTTACCAGGAAACCCCTGTATCTTCTTCTATGCGGTTTTATGAGAAAATTTCAACATGTGGTTTTATAAGGAAAACCGGCTATCGATTTGTATGTGGTTTTATCGGGAATTTCAAGATGTGGTTTTATAAAGAAAACCGCTAACGTTTTTGTATAAGGTTTTATGTGGAATCCTTAATATGCGGAAGTATCAGGAAAACCCGTTATGGTTTCGCATGCGGTTTTATGAGAAATACTTAATATACGGTGTTATCAGGAAAACTGTTAACGTTTTTATGTGGTTTTACATGAAATTCTGTACGTGCGGATGTATCAACTATTTCAGCATAGCGGCCCCTGCACCGAGTATAAACACTGGCCCTGAGCAAAGTTGTTACGCCACTGCAGACAGGACTGTTCCCATTAGCGCTAAATAGTGATTCACTTTGATGGCTTGATAAGATTTTGTTTAATATATTTTTCTTTTCCAAATTACGGAAGTGTGGGAAAGTTCAAGCGAAGTGTTTCCTTACTTTTTACAGCTGTTGTAATTGTGAACATATTTTGAAACTATAAATAGACAAAAATTTTAACATAGTAGCCCGAGATGGGCAAACCCGTTTGTCCGTCGTCTTTAATTTGCCATTTCATTGAAGGGATACAGTTAGGGTTGATGGTGCTATTGTCATTGTGAGTATACCTGCAAATATTCAAGGAAAAGCTTAAAATACCTAAAAGTGTCTACAGTGGAATATTACCAATAAGTTCTAGAATATCGTCAAGAAATAAAATTTAACTTGCTTATAAACAAACGTAATTTCAACGGAAGTCCATTAGACGCACTTTCCCCGTACCTGCACTCATATTTTTAAACTGATAAGATGACAAAACAATATTTGAATTTAATACACAGTATGTTTTAATATACTGGGTGTTTGATTTATCGGTATCTAACTTATATCGCCTTAAATGTTAGAGATAAATAGAAACTTTGAATAAGTGACGTAAAAGTTTCGGCACTTTGTAGCCAAACACTTAAGTCAGTAATTTTTTACTATTTTCTTCCTTCTCTGTAAAGTAATATAAAATTCTACTGATTTAAATATTTTCAAAAAACGCATCTTCATAGGATTTTACAAAAAAAAACGACAACAAATAACAGAAGTGATAAACATTGGAATATATATCTGTAATTTTTCTTTTTCTACTAATATTATTTTATTGTACTTCTACATTATTATAGGATTTTTACATACAAATAAAATATTACTCAAAAAACCTATATGAACAAATTTCCCTTTTACTAAAGATTGATTACGTATTTTATTACCTTTCAAAACCAATGACTTTAAAAATGGGTTGTAATGTAATACATATTACATAGGTATAATAGCAAATGCTAATCGCGATGCTTTTAAAAGTCTAGATTCCGGTTTCGGTTCGTAAACCAGCGTTTTGACTCGACAAATTTTCCTTGTACCATAGACTAATTATACTGTTTTGTACCTAAGTGTACTAAATTTTAATAACTAGGTCCAGACATTCCTGAGATTTCGCGTCATCACACACATTACTCGCCTACGTACCTTTTTTTGTGGTCTTATGGAAATGAATGCTATTAAGAAAACCCGATACCATTTTGTATGCTGTTTTATAGGGCGTTCGTAATATGCTGTTTATACGAGGTAAAACCGGTAAAGTTTTAAAAGCCGTGGAAAAACTCCGTGCTAAAAAATGGGAAAGAAAACAGCGGTAAAAAAGCCGCGGAAAAAGAAAGCAGACGGGGAAAAGCCGACAGAAGAAAAAGCCCATGGATGAAAACAAATATTTATTTTCTTGTACTATTACTAGTTTTCGTCTAACAAATTTAGCAATGGTGCACAGTTCAAATAGAACAGCCTATTATCAAATAAATAATTCAAAATTTTAAGTCAATATTCTGAACAAAGAGCTTAATTTAGAAGTCAATGCAAATCAGAATTTGTATTCTAAATCTAAACAATTGAAATTTCCTATCCTGAAATTAAAATTCTCAGAAAAGTAAATTTTGACGCTATAATTAAAATTTTATTGTTATACCCAGTGATGACAAAAATTGAAGTAAATAATATAAAATTAACTTTTATGAAGTTTGCAGTCAAGTAATGAAAGGATCACTAAAATAACTTAGTAATTGTTATACAGTATTAAGGAATTTTTAAAACTTGTTACATTCTATTACAAGCATTTGCAGTTTTTTTTAGACAGTGCTTTTTTTAGACAGTGCGGAATCACTTGATTAGGTAAAAGCTGCTTATTGTGAATCTATAATGGGATGCTGGTAATTCAAGGAATTGTTTGTTTTCACAATGTTTAAAGGTGTAAAGCATTATTAGCCCCACTGTCACTTGCAAGTACTTTCATTTAAAAAAAATTTCAAACTTGCAACGTTCTTGAGTTAGAGGTATGTACTATTTATATGGTTGAAAAGTACCATGATATTCAAAAACAAATATGCATTTCCTAGTTTGGTTATACTATTCCCTGTAATGCAAAAAAATTATTAAGAGGAAAGTTATTTTCTCCCATCGTTTTTTTTTCGTCTGCTTTTTTCCCGCGATTTTATAACCGTTTTTTTTTTCCAGGCTTTTTTCTGCGGCTTATTTATCTTAGATTCTGGTTTTATACGGAATTTATAGTATGCGATATCAACAGGAAAATCTGTTGGCGTTTTATATGTGTTGAATTAAATAAGTGTGGTGAAGTAACTAGTATAGTGATTCTTGCATCTCCTCATTTTTTAAATCCTTATTCATGGATAAGTTTGTCCTTAATCAAATTAAAACCGGGTTAACTTTTATTGTTACGTGAAAGATGTAAACAATATCAGGAAACATCTGTTGATTAAATTTTAATGAAGTACGAAAAACATTAGACATTAACTTACATGTGCATATATTACACAGCTTCAATTAGAAATACCGATACACGTAAATATGTAAACTAGGTGTGGTGGTGATCGTAAAAAATCGAATTTCAGATTTTGACGAATATGTACGTTTGCAGGTTTTTTTGACAAAAAAATGGGACAGAAATGGATTTTGGATGTTGTTTAACTAAATATATCTACCAAAATCGTTTCTGTCCGATTGTTTTCCGTCAAGCGCTAAAAAAAGTCGTAAGTCTACTGGACTAGTTTTGGAAAATTTCCAAATGTTGTGTTTTTTTTTTAAATTTCTATACTGCAGAAGTATGCGAAAGCCCATACAATGTTACGCTCATTTTTGTATTTAAAAGTTACAAAGAAACTACTGTAAATATATTCCTTGATTACCAGCCGCTCAGTCGCAATTTAAAACGGTAAGCGGCGGCGATCTTGGCTTTCGTGGAACTTGCAAACATCTGTTGGAGTTTTAAAGCAGAAAAGGTAGGTATTTATTTTTATTATCCTATTGTGCTGATAAGTACCTACCAAACGCAAATGCCCCAAGTCCTAGCAACTGCAAGACGCAAGTAAATTCTTGATCATCCCCAAGAAACACAATTTTCTATCATGTTAATAATTAATTACTGTATTCATTGTAACTAACTTGAGCTCAATTAGTGAAATGGAGAGGTACTGTTACATAATGAGAATGTGATAATAATAAATGTTTGAATTTATAACGTGTTTCGCCCTAGATAGTAAATATGAAGTTTTGTGTTTTAACGCAGTCTACTTTAATTGAAAACCCGGATTTTCAATAGCTGCACGTTTTACAAAAACGTACTTCTTATTTAAAAATATGCAGACATAAGCTGTATTTTCGGATATTTTTAAACCTGTTTGAAACCTATCCCTACCAATTTTACCTGTTCAAAAAGGACCGTTCTACAGACAACGCTCTTAAACTGTGAGTCTGTGAGCGATCTTCGTGTAGCAAACTTCGTTCATAATAAAATTGACTTCAACATGGCTGATATAAAATTTGTATTCTTTAGATTTTTAGAGGATGATATCTTTATGACGGTGCCTATATAACGCCTGCTACATTTTTAATAATAAAGTGGGGTATAAAAAAGCTAAAAAATATGACGTGGGGTGGCAATCAAAAGAAGGCAATGCGTATCCTGCATACGTGATTTGTTATGGTGGTAAGTATTTACTTAGTATTTATTTTAGTTTATACATTATGTAGTTAGGTATTGTAGTGGTCGAAAAAGATCGTATGAAAAAAATAATTCTCGGAAAAATATTCTTTTTTTTTCGAATGCTGTATCTTCAAAACGAAGCCACTACGAATTTTTGAAAATGTTGACTTTAATGCCCGATTACTTAAACAGAAAAAAAATAATCGATAAAAATTATATCATTTAATAGCCCTTAATAAGTATAATCACGTGATAGAAGAATATTTTTGGCAGTATAAAAGTTGTAAAGATGGCACGTTCTCAAAATTATGGAAAATTTCCAAAAATTATTCTTCGAAATTGTATTCTATTATCTATATGATGCAATTTTGGGATTTGTACTAATTTATTTGTTTTTCTTTATCAGATTACAATTCATGACAAGTAGAAGGAGATGAAGAACAGAAGCAAAGAGAAGATAATGAAAAGGAAGGAGAAGAAGACATGAAAGGAGAAGAAGACATGGAAGGGGAGAAGACATAGAACGAGAAGAAGACAAGGAAGGAAGATGGAGAAGGAGAGAAGGAAGAAAAAGAAGAAGCGAAATAGAAGAAAATGGAGAAATACAAAAAAATAGAGGAGGATGGATTAATCCATGATTTAATTAATAAATAATTTTGCTAGTTTTCTGTATATCATATATAGTACATATAATGTTCGTTATGAGAATAAATAATAAATTGTAATGTTATAAGTTTATTCTTCTTATTTATATTCTTATCCTATGCTCATTAACTTTAAAGGTTTTTTCTACTTTGCAATTACCAAATTCAGAAAAAACTTGGAAAGCCTTATTAATATTTAGCAAGGTAAAGTATTGTTGAATATTTGAAAGTCAACCTCATACAACCGAATTGTAAAAAGTTCTGAATAACCTGACAATATTTTGTTTATGCAAATTTCAAACTGGTCAAATTCTGATACAACCTGATAAAACTCCTGGTTAAACCTTGTTAAGATTCCATATGGTAAACGATTATTCAACCTGATAAATATAACCTCATACAACCTCATTTAAAAAAGTTCGTTAATAACCTGATAAAATGTTGTAAATTTCGAACTTGTCGAATTCCGATAAAACCTGGTAAAAGCATTTGCTATATTTCCTGGTTAAACCTTGTTAATATTCAATAAGGTAAACGATTATTCAACCTGATAAATATAACCTCATACAACCTCATTAAAAAAAGTTCGTTAATAACCTGATAAAATGTTGTAAATTTCGAACTTGTCGAATTCCGATAAAACCTGGTAAAACCATTTGCTATCTTTCCTGGTTAAACCTTGTTAATATTCAATAAGGTAAACGATTATTCAACCTGATAAATATAACCTCATACAACCTCATTACAAAAAGTTCGTTAATAACCTGATAAAATGTTGTAAATTTCGAACTTGTCAAATTACGGTAAAACCTTGTAAAAGCATTCGCTATCTGTCCTGGTTAAACTATATTAATATTCAACAAGGCAAATGCTTGTTTAACCTCTTAAACGCAACCCGATAAAACCACATTAGAATATTCTATAGAATCAACTCGGAATTGCCTGTTTCAAAAACCTCATATAAACCTTACACACATATTCTATAGGGTTGTGTCGGGCGACTTTCAGTAGGGGAATGTTATCAGCCACTTACGATCCCTGTAGCTATGGATGTAAGGACTACTTACATTGCTGGTAGCGTGAATAATATTGGAATCTGTACCTTGTTGCTTTAATTATTATCCTAGGAATGTAAATGACACTATTAAGTTCCGTAGTCAAGAGCAAAAAGTAAACGAATGTTATTGGCCATTTTCATCTTTTGTAGCTATGGATGTATCGTCTATTTACCTTGCCTGTTGCGTGAAAAAATAAAACGGCGCGCCATATGGATGTAAATAAACCAGTCAACGTGTCGTTATACCGTGTGTTCAAAAAGTAATTACATAGGGGTTGGCCATGGAAAATAAAATTTGTTTTTGCATGCTTTAGAATTTAACTGTCATCACTCTGTCAGTGTCACTACAAATAACAAATTACAAGCTTAACTTAAAAATTTTAAGTGACATATTTTTTTGTTTAAATCCTAAAGCATGCAAATACAGAAATTTTATTAGCCATGGCCAACCCTTATGCAGTTACTTTTTGAACACACGGTAGTAATTAACGTCATTATGTCGATATAGAGCAAATAACGGACGCGGTTTAAGTTTGTAAACCGGGGCGACAGCCGAGGTTTATCATCAACCGAGTCCTTTATTTGCGTATTGGCCGTGTGTTGTTCTAGATTTTTCGTAATATTGTAATAATTTTTTTTTCACTTTTGAGAACAATTTATTAAACGATGTAATTATTAATACAGTTTATATACAATACGTTTATTTAATTTTCATTATAATGAATATGAACAGTGAATGCGCAGTTGGTATTATTGGAAATTTGTAATCCATCTAAAGGAAATTTACCATCTACAGCGTTGTTCTAATTTAAAGCTGCTGTGATTGTCGATGTAGATGTTGCATTCTCACAATTTTGAAAACGTTTTTAACATTGAAATGCACTACTGTCAAATTTGACAAATAAAAGCTTCATAACAATAGCCCAAAATAATTTTATACAAATAATTATCCTTAACGATCGGCGGCTGTTATAGTTATTTACGTCACTAGTCCGGGAAGTGACATATTAAAGTATGAGTTTAGATATTTGCGGACGAGGCCACGAAAGGAGCCGAGTCCGAAATTTCTAAACGAATGCTTTAATAATCACTTCACGGACGTGTATCGTACAAAATTTTATTTCATTACTGCCACCACCATTTTTTATTTGAATACTTTCTTTTTATAAAAACATCATTTTTAAAATTTATATTCTGTCAAATTAAACATTCGCTGTTGGTATTTCTCGTTGCTTAGCTACAAATAGAGGTGTTTGATGAATTTTTCTCCAAGCAGTCCGGGAAGGGCTGCTAAGCAACACTTCCCGACCTTGGCCTGTAATGTGCCATTTCCCGGACTCAAATCAATGACGTAAAGTGGTATATAGCGTACAGTATGAAATAAAAATTCTTAACGGCCGCGGTGGCTGATAAAGAAACATGACTTTTCAATTCCCACTTCGATTTTCAATCATTGTGAACAAACCATAACACGGCTCAAGATCTCTGGCTCTAGCGCTTGTGACGTCACAAAAAGTTATTGTTTCCGAATACAACCCTAACCTCATTTTCTGTTTGATAATTTGGCTGCATTTTTAATATTACATTTTAATCAAGTTTGATATAGTTCCTTATTTTATTATTAGTAAGTGTTAAATTATGAATCATGCTTTTATGTTTCGAAGATCACTGATACATGCTTGTGGAAAATTATCTGCTGGTTTACGAAAACAGGTATTTTTTAGTAAAATCTTTTGGATCTTTTAATGTCAATGCATTTAAACTTTTAGGCGATTAGAAATGTTTGTAGTAATAATAGACAAATACATTGCATTCAGCGAATGTTGCACAATGTTTCTTCATCTCACCAACCAGTCATAAAAAATGTTTATTTACTGGATGAAACACGGGAAAATGATAAAAGTAGTAGTCAAAATGGTTGTAATAAATACACATATCGTACCCATAATTGTGGAGAATTACGGCCAAACAATATAGGTGAAAGAGTCACATTATGTGGTTGGTTGGAATTTCAGCGTATGAATAAATTTGTTGTTATTCGGGATGGTTATGGACACACCCAGCTATTAATCGAAGAGCAAGTAAGTGTCTATACATTGTATAATAAACATTTGTGATGAACATAAATTGCAGGATACAGACACTCAAAAGCTATTAAGTACATTGCCATTTGAATCTATAATTAAAATTAAAGGAACAGTTTTGTCACGACCAAAAGATATGGTAAACAAAAATCAAACAACTGGGGAAGTGGAGGTTTTGGTGCATTCGTTTGAGGTATTAAATGAAGTTCAAGAAAAGTTACCGTTTAACATAAGAGAATTTCAAAAGGCCAAAGAAGCTTTACGAATGCAGTATCGATATTTAGATTTGCGTTTCTCAGAAATGCAGAGAAATATGCGAGTGCGCTCACAGTTACTTATGTCAATGAGAAGTTTTCTAGTTAACGAGTCTAGTTTTGTTGATGTAGAAACACCAACGCTTTTTAAAGCTACCCCTGGAGTAAGTAAAATGTGCTAAGATATAACCATTATTAAAAAAAATAAATTGAGATTAAATGAATAAAGTTACAATTTGAAGAAAAGATATGTGCATTTTTTATTTTATTAAAAAATGTGTAGGGTGCTCAAGAGTTTGTTGTCCCAACCAGATTTCCGGGTCAATTCTACTCTTTGGTCCAGAGTCCACAACAATTTAAACAAATGTTGATGGCGGGTGCTATTGATAGGTATGGAATGTAACATAATTTTCGTGAGTTGGTACATTAATAATTTTAGGTACTTTCAAGTAGCACGCTGTTATCGCGATGAAGGTTCTCGATCAGATAGACAACCAGAATTTACCCAACTTGACATAGAAATGTCTTTTACTAATGCGAATGGAATCATGGAACTTGTAGAAGAATTATTGCAATATTCATGGCCCGACGTTTTATCTCCTTTGCCTCAAATTTTTCCTAGGATAACTTACAAAGATGCCATGGAGAAATATGGTACAGATAAACCCGATACACGATATGATTACAGTGTATGTTTTATGTTGGTGCTGTTATTTTACAGTAATAAGTTTCATTTTTAGATCCAAAATTGTACAGATATTTTAAAAGGAAACAGTAATTTGATTAGTAGTAATTTTGGTGGATACTGTTTAGTATTTCCAGAACCTTATGTTGCATTTTCAAAATCTGTAAAACAAAAATTAATTAATTTATCACGAAAATATTCAGATGTTAAGTTTGTTCCTAGTAAAGTTGATAATGTTGATGAATGGGCCACCAAACTAGTTCGATTATTGGGTGAAGATGTGGCTCAAAAATTAAGATATATGCTAAAACTTCAAAATAATTCTGTGATACTTCTAGCATATGGGAATGTAGATCACGTGGTGAGTATTACACATTAAAAATCGGCAAAGGTTGGTGAAAATTCAAAAAGTAATGCTGGAGGAACTATTAAGCTAGAATTTTTATACGAGTATTCTCTTCTAAATGTAAATGAAAAGGGCATTTGATATCCCAATAAACAGTTTGTATGATAGTCTATTTTAAGGTCGTTATAATAATTATAAGTTGATTGAATAAAAAAGTAATGGCAAAGCAGCGGCTCTACACTGCATGAAGCCCACTGATGCTTTCTACAAATAAATTACTATACCTTTAATAATAAAAGTTTTTGTATGGGTGTGAAAACAATTCCACACTATTCAGTGCAATATATCTTTATGTTTTCCAATTAGTTAGCAGTAACTGCATATTTTTTTAATTTATATTGTAGTTACCTTTACTTGGCATGATTCGATTGGAGTACATAAACATTTTAGAAGAACAAGGGCACAAAATTAAGAAAACTGGAATGCATCCAGTATGGGTAACAGATTTTTCCCTTTTTGAGGAAGGGGACACCCCAGGTAGTTTAAAGTCAGCTCATCATCCCTTCACCAGTCCTCATCCTGATGATTTACATTTGCTTAAAAGTTCTCCTTTGCAGGTGAGTCGCTAAAAAATCACATTAACAAAAAAAAATTTAATAAAAATTTTACAGGTCAGAGCACAAGCCTACGACCTGGTATTGAATGGTAATGAGGTGGGTGGTGGTTCAATTCGAATACACGATCCTGCCCAACAGGAACTTATATTCAAGATGTTAAATATTGACAAACGTTTTATGCAACATATGTTAGATATGCTTGGTTCTGGATGTCCTCCTCATGGAGGTATAGCACTTGGCTTGGACCGTTTGCTTTGCACCATGTTGAATACTCCTAGCATTAGAGATGTGATTGCTTTTCCGAAAACATTTGAAGGTAGAGATCCATTGAGTGGAGCACCTTCGCCAATAAATGAACGTGATAAGAAATTATATCATTTGAAAATTGTTGAAAATAAAAGCTTACACTAGGTACGTAATCGTTTTATTTCTACAATGATATACGAAAGTTATTTTTAAAATGCTCAAAAAAATCGTATTTATATCAACAAGCAATATACAACCGAATAAAATGTACAAATAAATATTAGCAACATAGTATTAAAACTTTGCCTTATTGCAGTATTACATAAACTGCTAGCGCACATACAAATAGAAATGTTGTATTTATGATCAGGAATCCGTATACAATTAAATGGTTGTGCAAGAGTACTGCTGGGATCATTACATTTTCTTGAGACTACGAATACTGGATCAGGCGTAAAAAACTTTTTTAAATCGTCATACTCGATGCTGTCGTCATCTAGTTGTGCTTTATCAATAACGAATCTCGTGTCTACTTCGTAGCCTGCAATAAAAATGTTATTAGAATATTCAGAAGTATCGTATTATTCCAAAGCAAAAGTTTGCATACTTTCAAATGTAACCTTGGTACAGCCAATTGAAGCCTTAGAGCACACAGTTTTCTGTCTGGGAACTGATTGGCAAGAATAATCCTCTAATGAGCTGCACTGGTAACATTCCAAGTTACTTACTAAAAACGAGATTGAAAATACATGGAACTGCAGTAATTTAGTGAACTGTGTCTGATGGTGAAAAGATGATGACGCATGTAACATGAACACATAAAAGAAGTTTACGTTTTGGAAAAATGGAAAATGTAAATCATTATTGAGCATTTCATTAAATTTATTATGCTTTTGGGAACTATTATAATTCTTGTAGTCAATGCATCATACGAGTTAAACTTTTAAATAAATTAGGACATGTTACAATAAAATAAACTATAAATAAAAAAATTTTTTAAACAACCTAAAGATATTTTACAGGAAATGACGCTTATAATAATTATAAATTTGTGGGGCACATTCACTGACATTTTGATCATTTTATTTTATATGTATACCAACTTAATAAGAAAAAGTTCAAAAATTTCCAAAGAGTCCTGATGAGTGTTTTAAGGCACCGAATTTTAAATCCATAGGTATTACAATGTACCGACACGATTTGATGTGTCTCAAAAGGCAACATTGACGATCTACTCTCCTCGAGCGGCTCAGCAATCGCTGTCACATTAGAAAATTTTGTTGTTTTGCATATCTGAATTACTTCTTTGAACCGAGATAATTAACACTACATGTAGGAATAAATAAGTAATTTATAAAAAAAAGGTAATGTTAACAATAATATCTATTTAAAGCTAAATTTATAAAGAACAACAATACAAAGAATTTGTTATACATAACTCAATTCTTAACTTTAACAGGTTGAAGTTAAGAATTGTTTTATTTATACTAAAATTATAATGAACTTAACGAAGTAAAGCTGGAATTTATTAATAAAATACAAAGGATGTTTACTGTCAACAATCACATAGAATAACACTAAAACACAACACGGACTTGAATAGGGTAGTTTTATTTAGGTTGTTAAAATAAATTTGCCTGAATAAAATGTTTAGAAAGGTGTTGCTTTGTGCTTTTCTAAATATGCAATCCCAACTTACGATATAAATTTTTAAAAGGAATCAGAAACTGAAAGTTTTGAACATTTTGTGAGCACTAGGGAGTACAGTTATCTTTCCACAAAGTGGCTAACAGAAAGTTCAAGTTTGTCAACCTTTTATCACAAGCAATATAACTAGTAATTCTATGCATTATAAGGGATAACCCGTATCATTTCCTATTATGTACATATTTGTGATGTTGGATGACAAATGTGGTGAAATAGGTGTATTTGCGAACTTGGAAGCCACACTGAAGCTTGCCTTGGAGAGAGAAAAAAGGCGCGTGTCAGAATTTTCCAACTGCTTTTAAAATAAAATATAAAAAAGTAAATCGAAATGTAGTAAAATTAATTAAAGCCCAAAGGATCAGATTGGTAGAACGTGACGGGGATGGACAAGTCAAAAGCAGCCAGAGGAAACATGAAACAGACAAAAAGCAATTAACAAAAGTGAATGGAACAGAATAGTGGAAAAAGCCAAGACCAGTGCAAAAATTTAAAATCTGACCTATCAAGGTCAATGAGGACCAATTGATTTTGCTAGTATCTTACGGGCAGGCTACAATCCGCAGAGGGAACAGCAGAGAGGAAGAAAAAGGAGATTGTCAATTGATAGATGCCAACCTGGAAGCAACAATGAAGCTTGCCTTAAAGTTTAAAGAAAAGGGGTGTGTCAAAATTGGTTTTTTAAACTTTTTTAAAATAAAATGTCTGAAAGTAAATTAAATGCAATAAGAGGAACACATAATATCACTGTTCTTTATAGAATCTTTTATCCAACGTTATCAAACAACTGCCTACAAAGATATGTATAGGACTGAAAAAGAACTAATTTTACTGCAAACACAGATGTGTTTAAGCAATGACTGCAATAAGGTGAAAGTGATTAATGTAAACTAAATTCCATCAACGGTAAATCCAAACCCCGGTATATGTATTTTATTTGGTCTTATTTATTTATATACTTTTTACTTTAAATTACTGTATTTATACAATAAATTAACCACATACAAGCCTTGATTACGTGTCATAGTTTGCTATTAACATTTTTATTTTTTTTGTTAATTTTTCTCAAAGTTACATCAACTGTAATGTGACTGTAATTGTATTATAAAACAAATAAATACCAGACAGGAGTACTAATATTAATGCCATTACGAGTAACTTATTGTGCTTGCATTGGCAGGCACATGAATATATCGTTTGAGAAACACTGATTTAGACTAATCTATAATAATTACATTTGGAATAGCACCGTTAGGCCAGATAATAGAGAGCTAAGAAGCGGTGAATATTGCATCAAATCCGACAATTGGTAGAAAAGCAGAATGGGTCAATTTCGATGGCCTTATTAACATGCCAAGTTTTCCCCATCCCCTGAGGTGAGATTTGTCTGCCATATTAGAAAAATGGCGTCTAATAATGGTTTTCACTTCTGATTGATTTTAGAGCAAAAATAGTTCTTACAAAAATTGAATAAATGAAGATTCTCTACAAGAAATGTTCTATATACTGCAACTACGAGCTGAAAAAAGGTGCCTCATTATGCTCAGCTGTAACTTTGTAACTGTTTGCTATACAGAACAAACATATAACCTTTCTTACATAGAATATCTTTGTATTCAATTTTTGTAGAACTATTTTTGCTCTTAAAATCAACGGAAAGCGTAGTTTTTTTTAACAAACCACTTTAAGACGCCATTTATCTAATATGGCGGACGAAGCTCAATTCGGAAGCAAGGGAAAACTTAGTTGGTTAATAAGGCTATTGAAATTAACCCATTTTGTTTTTCTTCCATTTCGACAGACTTAATGCAATATTAAATTTTTTGCTAGCTGGCTTATATATGTTAGCGGCAGCGATAAAGATGAGGCTAACAGCGACAAAAACAGGGCTATGATATCAGGAACCCACCGTCTTTGTCAATAGTAAAGTGAGGAGGGAGTTGCGGGGCATACCTCCGGCATTTAAGCCTTGAGTGTTAATCGGTATAGAGCTCAGTTGTTGCTTATAATTATATTGAGTTTATTGGGGTTGTGTTGCATGTTATCAAGGTAAACCAGATCTAACGTATATATTACAAAGTTAAAAGTTTCCTAAACGGTTTTATCTTCGTCTTCTTAATTAATCCTCTTTCTACCTTAATTCAGGTGTAGAGGTTTTATAGATTCAATTCTATAAGAAATTATAACAAAATAAATATTTTCTTTCAACTTCCTGTTCCTAGTCTTACGAAAACTTCACCTAGTTTGCGCATAGCACTTATATCTAGATAGAGGGGACTTACAGCTTAAGCTGGATTACAAATCTTTGGATCTTTAGTCTTGCAAGTAGCACGTTCATTTAAAAAAAATCATTTTTATACCTACCTGCTCTTGTGTAATCACGAATTGTAAGTACAATAAATAAATCCATCCTGAATTATGTAGCACCTGTCTTAAAGAAATTGATATAAGAATATTTTTAAAGTTAAGTAAATATTAGAATGCAATCAAATGTATTTAATTCACTTCAATAGGAATTACTTTAAAATAATTGATTAAATATACAAGATTGTAACAGCACAATATTTAAAGTTACTAACATTCCTACATTTAAATCGAGTTTAACTATACCATTACACAGGTTTTGCTGACATACACAGACAGTAATATTACTTTGAACGTCGGAAATGTGATGACATCCTGGTTGTTTGAAATGACTGTAAGTATGACAGCACTTTCTAACCACCACATGCAGTGGCTTTGGTATTACCCTCCAGCCAAGACTTTTTCCATCCCAAACTATTTCATTCTGTTGTTCATTTTTCTTGAATTTATATTCATATGTGTAGTCTGTGAGAGAAATTTTATAGGTTGACGTAATAATTCTATGAAGTACAGTACCTGTTAATATAATTTTAGAGCAACCAGTGGACAGACGGGGACATACAGCTATTTGTTTAGGTTTTGTTGCACAAGTTTTGTCATCTAAGGAATTACATACGTAACAATGCAAGGCTTTTACTAAAAAAAAAACTAATTTAGGATTTTATTATTTATGTAAAGGAAATGTACAAATGTTGTACAATTTATCAATAAGTAAAACTATTGAGAAACAGAACTTCAAAATTCCAGACATTAACAAAAAAGCAGACTTTTTAAACATTTTATACAATGAGCAAAGTAAAATAAAATTACTTAATTCTACCTAACATTATTTTCCAAAACAGTAAAATGAGAATTGCTAATCCTTGACAGGAATACATTGACAGATTTGATTAATGTACCAGGTTCACCAATGGCAGCATAGAAGCTTTTATGTTGAAATAACGATTTCACTAAGCACACAACTAACCAAAATTAAAATATCTTCTTCTTTATCTTTATTAAAATATCAAATTTATCTTTATTAAAATCATTACTCTTGCAAATATTTTTTTATTATTGAAAGAACTGCTTAAACAGTGATAAAGTTTCTTTTTTCTTCATAATAACGAAGATACTAATTTTAAATGTTTAATGTGTAATACTTTATGCTGTAACTGGTAAATCTTGTTTATTGGAAAATCTTGCTCTACTTTTGTAAAATTTCATATATGGAAAATTAAAGGCTTGATTGGTAGTTTCACGTAATTTAATACAGTGTGTATCACGATGAGGTTAACAAGATAATTTTATTATTTTTGATTTATTGTAAATAAATCAATTCTTAACTTCAACAGGTTTTATACAACCTTGTAGCCTTATACTTACTTCGACATGTTGACATGCCATTTTTAGAGGCAAGATTGAAGGTAAACAGTTACTGTTGCTATAGGGGAACAGTAAATCTTCATAACTTGATCTTGGTTTTCGCTAAACACTTATTAGAACACAATCATTCAATGACATCTAATAACACTATAAAATGTTTACACTTTTGTGATGATAAACGTATTAGATATACTAGGAGCATTTGAAATTCACAAACATTTAAAATCTGTACCTTTAATGAACGAGCAAATTGATCTCTTAAATTCACCAATATTGGACGTTTTAGAATGAGAAATCAAGTTTATCTGAACGCAGATATAGAAAACCAAGATCAAGTTATATGAAGATTTATTGTTCCTTTAGCAACACCAACTGTTTACTTTTAATCTTGCCTCTGAAAATAACATGTCGAAATACGTATAAGGCTAAAAATTCAAAAACCTGTTAAAGTTAAGAATTGTTTTCTTTACAATAAATTAAAATGAACTTCAACAGAATAAAGCTAGAACTTATTAATTTATTAATGAGTATCTGTATATAAAATACTTAATCACTTTAACAATATCTATTTATTTAAACCTTATACGTATGTCGGCATGTTTACATGGCATTGTCAAAGGTTATATGAAAGTAAACAGTTAGTGGCAAAATCAAAAACAGACAATTTGTTAAAATCAGGCATTTACAAATTAAATTGTTCGCATTGTAATTCGGTTTATATAGGCCAGACAATTAGAAATTTTGATATTAGGTATAAAGAACACGTACGTTGTTACAAATACAAACACCCACATAAATCCAATTACGCTAAACACTTACTAGAACAAAATCATTCAATGACATCTAACAACACCATAAAATGTTTACACTTTTGTGATGATAAACGTAAATTAGATATACTAGAAGCTTTTGAAATTCACAAACATTTAAAAACTGTACCGTTAATGAATGAGCAAATTGATCTCTTAAATTCTCCTCTACTGGACATTTTGGAATAAGAAATCAAGTCATCTGCAGACGATTACCAAGATAAGTAAAAAAGTTCTATTGCTATAACAACACTAACTGTTTACTTTCATATAACCTTTGACAATGGCATGTAAACATGCCGAAATACATATAAGGTTTAAATAAATAGATATTGTTAAAGTGATTAAGTATTTTATATACAGATACTCATTAAATATGGACTTTAACTAAGTAAAGCTGGAATTAATAAATATTAATTTATTATTTCTCATAAAATTTTACACTATTTAAAAACTGCTGAATATCCATAAACTAAGGGAAATGCTTTCAACATTGTCATCAATCATACAGAATTCGAGATAAAAACGTTTTTCTGAAAACAATGTCAGGAAATGATCGATAAGAGTTTATTAAACTGGTAGAGTTGCCAGATTTATTATTTTATAATACAGGACAAAGTAGATAAAGGATAAATACATAAATTGTTCATTACAATTTTAAAATACTTAGTAGTCTACCATGCTGCTATACTTCGTTAATCAGAGGCTATCAATGCAACCGAACACAATCGGTTAAATTGGATAAACAGGACTCACATTTCCTTACGGTAACTAAGACTGTTCCACAGGGCCCAATTTTAGGTCCTCTGCTATTCTCAATAGGTATATACATCTGTTTTTATGAAACACGTTAAATTTTCGAAAATTTTTATATGCACTGATGACATTCAGTTATATCACTTATTTACAACTGCAAATTGGAGGAAAGCTATTGATGAGGTAAACTTAGATTTGCAATATATCTATGATGCTTTTCTTCGACATTCGCTTAAGATTAACCCTGGAAATCTGCTGCGCTATTGTTTGAAATAAAAACTGCTGTTGTAATTTAAGTAATATAATGTATATCAATATTGAAATCTCTTTTGTTACAACCTTTGGTTTAACGCAAGACAACACTTTTTGGTATAGATACCAAATATCTAAATTATTACTCAGTGTTATTTACATCTCAAAAAACTATATCCTCATAGATCCCATTTAAATTGTGAAAGTAAAAAGAATTTATATGCAGGTTTTGTTTTATAGAAATTTAATTACTGCGCTCCGGTCTATCAGCTGCCAGCATTAGATGTCATTACTGCTCAAAGAATTCAAAATGCTTGTCTGAGGTTTATATACGATGTTTGAAAATATGAACGTACAACTCACAAGCTAGCTGATGCTGGTTGGTTGACAATGCAGAATCGTAGAATATTGCAATCCCAATATCTTTTTCATCAGATTTTAATAAGCAATAAATCTCCTTATTTATACAATAAAATTACTTTCAGAACCAATATACATAATATTTCTACATGGTTTAGAGCCAAATTTCCCCTCCTTTTCATGTAACAACTTTGAACAGTCATTTTTGTTGCAGATGTTTTCTATGTAGGTACAATTGTTTATCTACGAGATACAAATCTTATAGTCCTAAATTATTTAAAACAAAATAACATTCAGAACTTTTTTAGAATCGGTAGTTTGCACATATTGCTTTGTTTATATTTATTACTCGACCAACTTTAATAAGTTCAGATGGCAGTAGTTTTTTACAGATGGGTCCATCACAGAATACTTTACTCTAAGTTTAATCGTTGATTAAATACTTCAATCAACGGTTTAATTGTAACAAAGGTAGATAGGTATTTGATTTAACTATGTTTAATTTGTTATTCCAAGGTTTAGATGGTAGATCAAGAGTAGTGGTACCTGAAACTGAATCTTGGCTTGCGGTTAATGTGCTTACTTAGCACTGGAAATGTAAAATTATTTTTTTCAAGTATTTTTGTAATTTCCTCATTTTATACATTATTGTATACATTTTACTTAGGCGCACGTTAATAAAGGTTGTTATTATTATATATTTTCAATAATTTTAAGTATTGCCTTAATTAGGCAATACATTTATATATTTTAATCCAACTACTTCAAATGGGGAACAATTGGCCTTCCTGACAAATGCTTTTACAGGGAATTGAATTAAAAAGAAAAATTTGGGGACAATCCCTTATACAGTTAAGACATCTGGTAAAATTATTAAAATGCAAATCGATTTTAACACAATGGTTACAAGGTATTGCTATTAAAACTTAGTTATTTAAAAGCCACAAGGAATGTAAGAACGCAATAACATTCGAGGAAGGGAGGAAGGCAATATAAATTGGCTACGCCTCGGTTTATATTGCTTTCCGAGTATGTTATATCTTTACATTACGTGTTGCTTATTATATTTTTCCTACTACCGGCAGCAATTAGCTTAAAATAATAAGAAAATATTTGTAAAATTTGATATGTCATTTTGTTTTAATTTTTTTCTATTGCTGTAAATCTAATAAACGATCATTATTTTCTTAGCAATGTTATCGACACTATTAATTTTTATTTAAAAAAAAATTTTTTTCGTGGTCATTAATATGGATAGAATGGTTAGAAAAGTGTGTTCAATTAGTACCAGGTCACGGAGAATAAATTTATTAATTGTATTTTGTTCTACATTTGTTAAAAACTTTGTTTTAACGATAGTGTCTTGCATTGTAATCATCGAGTTATAATTAGATTGCATTATAATAAACTCATTACTGATCAATCCCGGGTTTGTTAGAAGCACCGCTTGTAGAAAAACATTTTTATTTCATACCAGATATGTGATACAACAAATGGGGCGATAGTAAACTCTGCTGGTCAACAGAACATGTACTAATCCCACAGATAAACTCGGCCTGCTAGAAATTTGCTGCCTTAATCTTCATACCTAAACTCGGCCGGTATTTTGACCCTAATTAGAGATTAAAATTACTTAACTTATCGGCCTAACTTATTTGCGTCATACTATGTGGCCCATTAAAAATTTCCTAGAAATATCAACAACCCCCTTTCTAAAATGATAACACTTTCATTAATTTTCTTTCTTTGTTCTCTTCAAAAAAATTGTTATTTATAAAACTGCTGTTGAAGTTTCATTACGTACAATGCAGAGTGTTAAAGAAATAGTTAGTCAACGAGGCAAAGTTATGCTCTTGGTAGATAACTATAAGTTTTCTTTTAAAGAAGAACTCAAAAGTGGCGAGAAAAAGTGGAGGTGTAAGACTGCCACGTGTCTAGCAAATATTTATACAGTGGGCCCGGAGAACACAATATCGAAATCGAATTTAATTCATAACCATTCGGCATGTGACAAAGTGTTTCGAATTTGTGACTGAAAAGGGTAGTGAATATTCTCTGTCGTTTTGTCCCACCGAAATTGTGGCAGATTTTGAGATGGCTATCCATAATGCAGCTAAAATTGTTTGGCCACAAATAAAAATAATTGGATGCAGATTTCATGTAACGCAAGCTTGGTGGCGTACAATTCAAAAACTTGGACTTTCAGCAGATTATAAAGAAAGAAGCGAGGTTGGAAAATGGATTGGTTATTGTTTTGGATTGTTGTTTCTAGAACCACAAGATGTTGGTGATGTGTATGTTTTTACATTATCTGCTATTCAACCAGAAAATGATAAAGTTACTTTGTTTGCTGACTATTTGATCAACACTTACATATCCGAGGATGCCGTTTTTCCACCCCATTTATGGGCATCAAAAACAGCAAGCGCCGCTCGCACCACCAACGCATGCGAATTGTTCCATTCGTATATCAGCAAAACTTGAAATTCTCCTCATCCTTCTGTATTCCTTTTTATTGGTTTCCTAATTAATTTTTAAAATGAAATATATGTAAAGTTGCAAAGTATTTACAAGCCGTATGTACCTAATTCGGACACTCGGAAAAGACAAGAATACCTTCAAAACAAAATTAATGATTTTAATAATGGGAAAGTGTCAACGTTAGAATTTGTTAAGTTAACTTCGCATTATTATAGTTCCACTATGTAATATTAAAATATATTTTGAATTGGTGTATATTTCGATGTGTATTGTTTTTAGGGTTATATTTAATAAATTTTTATGATGTCATATGCATTTGTGATTTTATTTAACAAAATTAGTAGTTATTGAGGTAATCTCGGCCGCTTTAGATACGTGTGCTAATCGCCTCAAATTATATGCTTGGACTACCAGGCCGAGTTTACCTATACAGCTTGACTTATTTTGACCGCGAGGATTAAAATATCTAAAGCGGCCGAGTTTACCTCTGCCCAACAAATGTGAAAGCATCATCTTAATTTCAAAGACAAGCAAAAGATTTTATAGGTACAAATTTTCTGAAAAATCATAACTAAAAAAGAATTCTGTTGTGTTAACACCATCACAGGACACAGTGTAGAGCACAAACTGTCATTTTTTTTAGTAATAATAATGCAATCTAAAATTACGAATTTAATTAAAAAATTTTTTATTTTGTTATATATAGTTATCCTCTGTTGATTTTTGCTGCTATAGCTTATAACTGATGATGCTAGCAAAAAATATTTTTAGATCTTGTATAAGAAGTTGTTAAGTATGTTTTATTACCTACCTATGAACATTACCAGAAACTTCAATACATTTAATAGAAATACATGCAGCGTGTAACCAATTTGTCGCAAAAAAAAGCTGCAATACTAGTAGCGACATCACTACCGTCAAAAAATCACGTGATATACTTTTTTGCAGCAGATTGGCTACACCCTTTATAACGATATTTCAATTTTTATATAGAACTTTATTGGAAATAATGTTTAATGAACACATCGTATATTGATACAATAGAAACACTACATTTATACGAGTTAAAAATTTACTTATGTAAAATAGATTAGCGGTCACTATCTATTAGGAAAACCACGAATTATTCTAAAATATTACAAACTAACTCTTCTATCACAAAAAAATACTGATATCATCCTTTCGAACAACACACAGACTAAAAACATATAGATCATTTAATTCGTTCATTCAACATATTACGAAGTTTAGGATGGAATACAGCATACATTGATGATAAAGATTCTTATTGTTAGTAAACTAAATAATAATTATGCAGTCTCCTCCGGTCTCTACTAGGTGTTTGCGTGACCGTAAAATATAATAAGCCAGAAAAACAATTTCTTTCTTTGAAGCAAAATTTTTTCTCGTATTAGTTAATTTTTTATTAAAAATATTTTATTTCTGTGAACAGGTTATAACATTTTAACAAAAATGGTAAATTATGCTAATCATTTAATATAGTTACATCTTCCGTTCACGTTTCTGTTGTATTTGTACTGTTATTTTAATTGTACTGCTTCCTAGTGGGTATTGTAATGTTAAGCGACCAACAATACGAGCCAATTAAGTAGTAATTTGTAATATTTTTCTATCCGCAAACACCTTGTATATAATAATGTAAATGCTAACTTACAATAACTTTGTTGCAAAAATAAAATTTCAATATAAATAAAGAGGAAATTGCAAATATATTACTTTTTAGAAAAGACAAACTATTACTATAATTAATAATAAACAAAAATACTATCTATTCATAGAAATTTAAAATTTTAAAAATCGTATTTACAAAATGTACTTGTTCTTTTATAAACAGGTACAAAACACACACCAGCTTCTTTTTGTAAAGTGTGCTGGGCTTGCGAAACATACAATAATTAATAATATTCAAAAAAGTGTTTAGGTATCTTCAATTGATGGTAGCCAAAACGCCATATTAGTACAGGCCGAGGCTAACATCATATATTTAGGGTTAAACTGTACACACTGTACAGGACCAGGATGATCGGCATTTAAAACACACACCTTGTATCCTGTATCTGCATTCCAGACGTGTACTCGACCATCGGTGGATCCACTGAAGATAAACTGTGAGTCGGGGCTGAAAGAAGCTTCAATCGGAATTCCTTTGTTGTTGAGATGCCCAGTAAATGTCTGTAATGGAGTTCCATGGAAAGCATCCACCAAACGGATTATAGATCCATTTGTACTTATCAAAATTGTTTTTCCGTCTTTTGAAAACTTTAAACCTGTCCAATCGCACTCTTTTTCTTGTGTCAATTTGAATGTAACGAATGGACCTTTGTCAAAGGAACGTAAATCATACAGTTTGATGCTTTCAGAATTTACTCCTGCAGCAAAAATGAGTCCCTCTGGGTCGTATGCTGCTACTGGACGGCCAGATAAATGCATGAGACCTTGACAGTTTGGTGATCGCAAATCCCATAACCGCAATGTCTTGTCCAGTGAGCCGGACAAAAATGTATCTTCGACTGGTGACAAACAAAGAGATACAACTTTTTTAGAATGACCAGGAAAGTAACGTATGTACTTGTTGTCGTGCAACGACAAGTATCGAATTGTATCATCTACCTTCGTTGAGCTGTGTATAGCGGTATTTTTCGCATGTGTAAAATGTATTAGATCCACTCCATACTTCTTACTGTTAACTGTGCGTGCCTGTGTGCCTTTTTCGCAATCGTAGATAACGATCTGATCGTCTTCGCTGCAAGAAATTAGGGTTTCACCACTAGGTGAGAAATCTATAGCGTTTATTTTATCCGTGTTTTCTCGAAAGACTTTGGCAACTTTAAAACTTCGCACCACCTGGTCTATAAGTTTCATCTTCATTATGCCGGTTGTAAAATTTACTTTTGCAGAATTATTTTACAAACCAAACAAAATATGGACGACAATAACCACGGTTATCGATAAGATGTCACTGTCGGCCACGTAACAGGATGACCAATAACTAAAAATCCCTAGTATTTGGTGAAATTCAAAAATGTGTTCATGTGAAAAAATTTTAAATGTTTAACAGATGTGGTAGATCATACGTAGTACGTAGTGTATAATTATTGGTCCATAAAATCAAACACTCTTGTAATTTTAAATTTTTACATTTTATTTCATGCTATGCAGATAACTGCTTGTATTTTATACATCGAATAAACCTTTCTCTCAATGAGCGGTAGGTGGCGCATGAATGAAGAAATGTGCGAGACGTAAAATTTGGGGAACTAATTCGAACTACCTACAAAAAAGAAACTAATCCTCCTCTCAAGTACCTACTTATGGATAAGTTATTTCGGGCAACTTGAGCTCTACACACATCTTCTCGTCAAAAAAAAACAATAAATATTTTGAAGCCGGTGGCAGATTGACATCAGAGTTAGTGTAACATAAAAAGTGTAGTCGTGGACGAACGATATAACGTTCTAAGCGCTAAGTGGAAAAGGTTAGAATAAGAGGGTAATAACGAACTGATAAGGAGCGTAACGCGCGATTCGGGCTCAAAAAAGTAAGAAACATCGATAAAGATCAAGATATAATGACCATGGCTATGAAGAGGACTATGAGTTACGAGAACGAACAATTTAAGAATATTAAAGAAACTAAAAAACCAAAAAAGAATAAAAACCGTAATGTACTTGGAACATCCGCTCTATGCCAGAAACCGTAATGGTGCAAGAGATAGTGCAAGTGCTGGAAAAGCACAAAATAACAGTGGCCACAGTACAAGAGATAAGGTGGGGCGGAGAAGGAAAGATTCATAAGAAAAATTACAGCGTACTTTACGGTGGAGAAGAGAAACAAGGAAAAAATGGAGTAGGTTTTTTTGTACACAATAAGGAAACAAAAAATATCATAAGATTTAAACCAATAAACGGAAGAATACCCATATTAAGACTAAAGCGAAGGCGATCAAACACAGCAATGATAAATGTACATGCACCCACGGAAACAAGTGAAATGGAAGACAAAGAAAAGTTTTATGAAAAACTTTATGAAGACCGAGAAATGACACGATAATATTATTTGGCGATTTCAACGCACAGGTGGAAAGTTAAGAATATTTAGACGAAGTGAGAGGAAAAAATACACTACATAGTATCACGAACAATAGTGGACATAAAATGTGCGAGATAGCAACAATTATGAAATTGTATATAACCTCAACAAAGTTCAGGCACTCAAGACACCACATAGTTACATGGATACACCTAGGGGGAAACACAAAAAATCAAACTGACCATAATACTGGTATCAAAACGAAGAATTAAAGATGTTTACGACTCCAGAACGTATCGTGGAGCAAACGCAGACACAGACCATTACATATGCATAGCAACCATGAGAAAAGGAGCAGTTGTAAAAAGAAAATAATAAAAAGAAGAAATAGAAGACATAAACTATGCAAGATCAAGAGGTGCGAGGAAGATACGCTGAGAGCTAACAAGAAGGGAAACACAGCGAGAGGCGATTTGAGTTGAAAAGCAGTGGCGAGTTATAAAAAAAAATATAGTGGGAAGCGCAGAACAAGAAATAGAATTTGAAAAATACTAAAAGAAAACCGAAGACTGGTATGACGTATGATAATTAATGCAGGCATATGACAAAAATCAAAAATGCAGCCAGAAAAAAATGTTTACAATCAGGCAATGAAAAGTACAAACAGCGATACGATAAAGCCAGAAACGAAGCTACGAGAACTAATAAGTGGAAGAGAAAGGAATGGGCAAATAAAAAAATAGAAAAGAAAAACAGAAGAAGCGACAATAACAGAATATTCATCCAAAAGCAAAGTGTAATGTTAAAACAATAAAAGGAATAATAAATAAAGACGGAATGCTAAAATGTGAAGACGAAGAGATCTTGCGGATATGGAATAGTATATTACATAAAAAGCATGGAAAGTCACACTTAACAGACGAATGGGAATGTTGACTCACGAGGCCGCAGGCCGAGTGCGGAAACTATACGAGTGTGTTTGTCACTTTCCAGCGAGTTATGTACAGTATTTTTCCCACGACGCAAAAAAACCAATTTCGTACCTTTGTTGCAACTTTTTAGATAATCGATCTAACGAACTGTTTTCTCCGCTTCGGCGACATTTGCTGAGGTAGATTCCATAACATCATCGCTGCTTGAGTGAATATCCATATCTTTGAATTAAAATTGCTCAAATTATGATCAGAAATACTTTTAGTGTTGTGTAATGGGTAGGGTAACTGTTGTCAATAGAACATACATTTGAATTTTTGTGACACACGCCTAGCGCGGCCAATTGCGAGCAACTTACTACATACCTCTACAGCTCTACGGCAAATCGCGAGCAATTTGCCAGATACCTCTACAGCACTCCGGCCAATCACGATGCTTTATAGCGATATAGAAAATAACGCACACGTGTGAAATCGTTAATTTTCGTACCTACTACATACATTAAATGATTAGGGACGCTTTCTGGGGGGGGGGGGGGGGTCGTGGGAAAAGAGAATTTCAATGATATACCGAGTGACATAGAAAATAAACAACAAATTCTGGAAAACAAAAATGGACAGAAAAACGAAATAGAATCACCAAAAATGGGAGAAGTAACAGAAGCAATAAAAGTAATGGAGAATAAAAAAGCACCGGGTAGTAACAATATAGTGATAGAGAGAGAGACCTACTACAATATGGAGGTCAAAACTTGCAAAATATATTACACAAACTGATACGCAGCATGTGGAAAAATGAACAAATGCCATAAGGACGGAACAGAGAAATAATTGTTCCAATACACAAAGAAGGGAAAGAAATTGCGTTACGCAACACCAGTTATAAAGTCATGGCCAAGATAATTGAACGTATATTGCAAGATTATGCACAGAATATCATAAGATACTATCAGCAGGAATTTAGACCAGGGAGATCTACAGTAGACGCCATTATTAGAAAAAATATTAGAGAAGGCTAACAAATTCAACGTAATATTTTTAGCAATTGTTAATGTTACGTTAATAAATTAGACGTTCTAAGACTTGCGTCCAAAAGCATGCTTCATATCTAATTTTCTCTTCCAAATCTTTATCTATTACCGTGTTGTGCTTCCAATTTTCGTAAACGTAGTAAGCCGATAAATGTGATTGCAATGCTTCGTACATCTGAATTTTCTTCGTCAACTTCTTCTAATCTCTAATACCCTGTTGTCGCCAATTCCTCATCTTCGCATTCGAAAAAAGCCAGCAAGGTTTTTGCAATAAACGACATCCAGTATCTTAGAATAACACCACCACTGTCTATCAATCAATACATACAGTGTTCCGTTATTGTAACTATTTGTAAAAATTACTTAAGCTAAAAAAAAATTTCAGGTGAAATTAACCATACAGAGTGGAGTTCGGCGGAGGCT
The DNA here is from genome assembly GCA_958336395.1 of Ctenicera cuprea. Classification (NCBI taxonomy): domain Eukaryota; kingdom Metazoa; phylum Arthropoda; class Insecta; order Coleoptera; family Elateridae; genus Ctenicera; species Ctenicera cuprea. The sequence goes on along the minus strand of OY284487.1, from coordinate 37,420,491 downwards.
TCGAGCCCTCTAGTGGCCTGGGCCTCCCCGCACTGCTCCCGTTTGCTGTATGGTAGTTCCGCTACTGCTTTTGACTTAGGAATAAACTGATTATGGAAATGAGTAAATTAGGAGTGCTAGGTAAATTAACAAAACTGATAAATACGACATTAATAGACGCTGAAGCAGTAGTGCAGCTACAAAGGAAAATATCAGAAATAATGCAAAAAAGAGTAGAAGAGTAAAAGTAAAACAAGGAGACTCACTATCAGCTGTCCTTTTTAATTTAGCATTAGAAGCAGTAGTATGAAGATGAAGAATAGGTTTGCAAGGTACAATAACAAACAAAGGAACTCAGTTAATAGCCTATGCAGTTGACCTTGTAATAATTGCTAGATCAGAAAAACAACTGAGGAAAAAAGCGAGAATATTAGATAAAACAGCTAAAGAATTGGCTAAGAATCAAGGAAGAAAAAACAAAATACATGGAATACAAAAATGGATACTAAAAACAAAAAGAAACTATACGTAGGAGACTATAGATTTAAATGAATAAACAGATTTAACTATCTAGGGACACTAGCAGCAAAACTTGGGAGTAGAGAAGAAAAAATGAAAGAGAGATTACAGAAGGGAAATAAACCCTATTATGCAAATAAGAAACTTTCAAAAACAAGAACCTCAGTAAACAAACCAAACTTAGAATATACATACATATAAAACGCTTGTAAAACCTGAAGTGACATATGCAACAGAAACGTGGGCCATGACAGAGAAAGAATAAGAGGAAATACGAAGATTTGAAAGAAGAATACTAAGAGCCACACTAGGAACAATAACAACTGAGGAAAGTATAGTGAGGAGTAGAATGAACTATGAATTACAACAAGCAATAAATTACAAGGATTGGACAGTGTAATGGTGATAATAAGTGAAATGAGAGTAAAAACTTCACTACAAAGTACAACCACCGGGAAATGTGGGGGAAGTTAGTGGAAGATGCCAAATCACATAAAACATTGTAGAAAGAAAGGACATATACTTATGTATGGGGTAATCGACCATAAAAAAAAATATTTTAAATAATCGTTTGGTTTTCGCTATAATTCCAAAGGACTGAAAAACCTAGAAGAAGAAGAAGAATTTATTTAATACTCGATTTTGTTATTATTTTCTGTAAATCGAAACAGTCGTCAACTCTTTTTGCCGATTTGAAATACAGTCAAAGGGAGATGGAGTTTGCATGATAATCATAAATAATACAACGAGTGATCGCGATTTTATCAAAAAAAAATCGTATCACGAGTCGTATTCGTCTTGACTATATCACTCACATTAATTTTGACGCATTTTTGGTAACACTGGACTAGTCGAAAATGCTCGGGTGTTTTCGGGAATCGGCGCTCTTAACATGGTATTGTTTGCTTGTTTTCAAATGTTTTGTAGTGGCGTTCTTTTGTAAATTTAGTTTTTTATTTTGACGTTCTCATTTACTGTTGCTGTGAAGTGTTGTTGTAAAAATGGATGGTTTTGGAGAAAAATCGTTAAGTTAAGCAATGAAAAACTGTATGAAAATAATAATAAATACGCAAAAGTCAGTGCACATCAGTTTTAAACGCGTTAATTTGAGACTTAGGAGCGATTATCCGAAACTACTGTGGGATCACTTATTTAAACAACACCTAGTAGTTTAATCAGTATAAAACAAACGCGATTGGTTCGTTTTATGAAAGGGGCAATTTGTTATTGGTTCAATGAAATGTGAATGATATAGTCGTTTAAATATACTATCTTCAAGGACAAAATGACAGTCAGTCAGACAGACAGTCTTTGATCAAAATCAATTTCTAATTAAACGTTTTTTCAGAGTGGTAATTTGAATTTTTGCGTGTAAGTTTGTTTGGTTGGTTACTTCTTCATATGAAGAAATTTTTTTCAATATTTATTTTCCTTCGTTCACTCAGTTTGAACTTTTTATCTATTAATGCTGTTACTGAAAGTATAAATCTGCGAACATGACGAAAACCAGCTACTTGTTATACTTCAACCTAAAATTGCCTGTATTTTTCAACATTTTATTGTTAAACTTTTCAAGTACACTAATTTTTATGACGAGAAAATAAAAATATCCCAAAGACAAAAATTAAGTTATTACTTGTTAATAAATGAAGCTATTGGTGTAATCATTAAGTTATTTAGAAACGCTTCTATTAATTACTTCATTATGAGCTTAACAAGTCAAAACCAATTAGTTGTGATAAACTTAATTAGACTGTTAGCCGAAACTAATGGATCTAAACAACCAATTTCAAACGCGGTACTACTTAATTAGGTTTTCGTAGAAGTATCTTTTATTTAATGTTTAAAAAATCATGATGTTGGAAAGTAGGGGTATTGATAAGAGAGAGTGTGATTGTCCATTTAGATTATACTTTGTTAGCTTTTTTTCTAATTAAAAAACTATCTAATATGTAGCAATTCATTTACTATATTTTTTTAATCAGAAGTTTAATGAATTTAGACATTATTTATAAGTTCGAGCTTTACTTCGTTGAAGTTCATTTTAATTTATTGTAAATAAAACAATTTTTAACTTCAACAGGTTTTTCATTTTAACTTTATACTATTTCAACGTGTTTACACGTCATTATCAAAGCAAGATTAAATGTAAACAGTTGGTGTTGCTATAGGAACAATAAATCTTCATAACTTGATCTTGGTTTTCTATATCTGCGTCCAGATGACTTGATTTCTCATTCCAAAACGTTTAATAACGGTGAATTTAAGAGATCAATTTGTTCATTCATTAAAGGTACAGATTTTCAATGTTTATGAACTTCAAATGCTTCTGGTATATCTAACTTACGTTTGTCATCACAAGAGTGTAAACATTTTATAGTGTTATTAGATGTCATTGAATGATTGTAATAACACCATAAAATTTTTACACTTTTGTGATGACAAACGTAAGTTGGAGGATATACTAGACGCATTTGAAATACACAAACATTAAAATCTGTACCTTAAATGAATTGATCTCTTAAATTCACCGTTATTAGACGTTTTGGAATGAGAAATTAAGTCATCTGGCCGCAGATATAGAAAACCAAGATCAAGTTATAAAGATTTATTGTTCCTATAGCAACACCAACTGTTTACTTTTATTCTTGACTTTAATAATAACGTGCAAACACGTTGAAATACGTATAAAGTTAAAACCTGTTGAAGTTAAAAATTGTTTTATTTACAATAAATTCAGATATTCATTAATATAACAAACAAAATAACAAAGTTTTCTAGCAATGATTAACTAAAATAAATAAGTTTAATTTTAATAATTTAAAAATCAAGTAATCTCTCAGACATCAGATTATAGTCGTTCAGACGGTATTGTTCTGAATTTATATAAAGCCTTTTGTAAATCCTGTAAGGATTAAATTCGAAAATACCGTGCCTTAAAAGTTTCATTTACACTTGGTCTCAAAGAGTGGTGGATTTGACCCTTAAGCATTCACAGAAGCCGACGCTTTAAATAACGTCAACCGAGAAGATTGAAAGGTTCGAGACTTCGAGTGATTCTTATACAGTCTTCACTTACGAATTTCAATACGTTCTTTTACACTTGTGTGACGTTGAGTTTGCTTATGAATTTTCCCACAGGATTACGTAAAAGTATTTCCAGTGTAAACAAAATTTTGTGATGGACATGAGAATGGGCAGTTCAGTCAGTAAATATAGAATAAGTAGCTGAATTTTAAATATTTTCAATGTTGATGTGGTGGTGTATCAAAAATTCGATGGCAATATAAGCTTAAAAAAAATCCGAAACTCGAAGCGGAAGTAGATATGTTTTTTTGTAGCATTTTTTCTGGAATACGAATTTTTACAATCTGAAAACTGAATCTGATAGACCTTAAGACAAATCTAACGCCTTTTCCGAACGATAAGACGAAAACTACTAAGTAAAACTTTTTTGGAAATTTTCAAAATAATATAGCTCAGAAACTAACCACATAATTTATTTGAAATTTTGTATTCCAATAGAACTGGCGATCCGGTAAAATTTGGTTTGTCTCAGTTCGCTAATTTCTCTGTGACGCCTACCATAAATTTTTGAAATTTTGGTTTTCAACGCCAATTTACTTAAAAACGAGTTATCCGATCGGGATAAAATTTAAAATTGTAAATGCCTTAAAGATATACAATATGTTACAAGCTACGCGAACATTTGGACTATTAAATCTGTGAAATTAAAAAAAATTTAGAATTTTTCATAAAAACACTGGACAAACAATTATTTTTACAGTTTGTAAGGCTATGAAGCTAGGAAAGAGCTACAATTTGGTCCGTTTCCCAGTCTTTGTGACACCGTCTATGAATTTTTGAAAATCAAAAATATATGCTTCTTTATTTAATAAACGGGAACTGTTAAACAGTATCTGTGAGCTAAGTTTCTCATGAGTGGTGGTATAATTAAAATTACAGTATAATATTTAGGTGCGGCAATATATTGCTTTTGAACAATTTTGAGAGATTTTCAACTTTCCACCAAATTTTTGGCGGAAGAATTGGTTTTTCCGTTTTTGTTTTATTTTAATCTTAAGTAATCCTTTTTAAAAAAAATATAAAGTCGATTTTTTCTCATAAAAAATGTCAGGTAGTAGTTATCGCTTAGCTTGTTTTGACTGCACGTCATATTGTCTTTTTCGTCGCACAACCGGTATCTAATGTAATCTGTTTGACGTGCTGCATTGCATTTCTGCTTTGCGGAGTGTTATCAATGTGCGTTTATTTTGTACTGCCACTGCTGTAGGGCTACCACGTTGTGCATAAACCTTTTGAACAAGAAAAAAAATAAAAGATTCTCAATATAGGAAAGTCCAGGGGAAGTGCTTCGCTCATTTTTATTGGTGAGAGTAGGCAATCAAAAACATTAAATAATTTTCTATAAACCGGGCCATGGGGCATACATTAAAATATCCTCAGAATATACTTATTCTTCTTCTTATAGTGCCATACCCTATTCAGGGTGTTGGCTACCTCTCTCCTATGTCTGTGGTTGGTGCGCGGCAATAGATATTTTTGCACTAACGTGGGCTCCGAACCACAGGAAGTGCATCCACTTCTTCTCCAGAGAGGTTTTCCTGGGGAAAAATCTACCTCGCTGGTTTCCCGTTGCCTTGCGAGAGAGAACGTCCGGGCCAGACGTGAAGTCCATCAGTTCTATCAGTTTCACTGAAGCAACTGCACAACCTCCGTAGAGTCATCACTTGCATCAGTTGAATGTGATGCTTCATTACCAAAGCGCTACGCGAAAAAACATCATTTGATGTGATGCCTTTCAGTTGCATCAGTTTTTTCACTGAAAGCTGGGCGAAAAAAAAACGTTTATTATAAATATTACAGGCAATAAAAACTGTAATTAGTAATGTGCTACTGTTTTCATGTAGAACACTCTTGTATTCTTATACGTTTCAGATGTAGTGGAAGACGGGGCCATAGCGATGCGCGCCGCGGTGTTAAGAGCGTTGTGATTTTAAATAGCAACTGTTAGGTATAGAAAACTGATCTAAAATACTTCTAAAAATACGAAAACGCAAAATTATGAAGTACTTGCGGAAAAATTCAGACGAATGTTTCATTTATTTTTATTGGAGGGCGATAACGCTAGGAGAGCAGTTTATTATAGCTTTCTGTAATATATCCGAGAAGTAGCACAACATTAATAAATAAATTTCAGTGTAAGAAAAAATTTATTTTATCAAATGGTGGTAAGCTGTTTGATGATTTTTTGTTGGGAACTTAAACAGTTACAATTTTACATTATAAACGCCGTACAAAATTTATAATTAACAAACCCAATTTTCTAGCTAGTTCCAATTTTGCGGTAATATGACTTTCCCATAGTTTCGGTATGAGGAAGTATCAATTTCATGAAAATATTAAAATTCGAGATTTTGACGAAAGTACATGTTTTGAACATCCAAGATTCCAAAATGTGGTCATTAAAAATGTCTGTCGTTTGGTGGATGGATATGCACGTGTGCATGTACGCCTCATATCTCCCAAACTGATGGACCAATTTTGATGCGCTTCGTAATCTCAAAAATTCCTCAAATAAACTTTTCAAAAAAATCCGAAACCGACATGTTAGGTATAATTTTTTCAGAAGCCGACATTTTAAGATTCAATAACGGCATCTAATAGAAGATAAATGGTTATCAATCAGGTGGTAGTTATGGCTTAGCTCGCTTGAACTGCATGTCATAAATTATGTCTGGTTCGTTGCACGATTGGTAGCTTTCGGTATTGTTATTGTACTTGGGATTCTAAAATTGGTACGGGAACACTCTAACCATACATATGATTTGTTCGTATTGTATGAATACTAAGACAAGCCCTTAATGTGATGAAACTCTGTATGCTATAGCTATAGCCCATATCCCGTGAAGCATACTGTATTAAGTATTATTATACTGATAAAATAGTAAATATGGTTTTGAAAATGCGATAATTTCCTGAATAACAAATACCGTTTTCTAGATCCAAATGTTGAGGCTCTAATTTGGAACACGCTGTATATTAATAAAATTTATATGTCAGTTTTAAGAGTGTTTTAAGAGGTTTATAAAACACTAGTTTCATAAGAAAAAAGAAATGTGTGCCGAGCACGCAAGTTCTATGTAAAACTTCTTCACGTGTTCTCACTGAAAGCGTTTTTTCCTTTAACCCTTAAGACATTTATTAGTTCTGTACTGCAAAGACAGCACCTGTACTAGCAAAAAATACATTTGCGTCAAAAAAGGCATAAAATGTTGCAGGGAATGTAGATGTAAAAATTATAAAAACGCGCAAGTAAGCGAAGATGATATATTGGAAGAAAATTTTGAATTTAGATATCTTTGTCAGGATCTTGTTCGTTTTACCTGAGACGAAATGTTTTTTTAGATTGTAACGAAGCTTTTTATGCAACAAAAACAAAATTGATATCGTAAAAAGGAGATATCATCATCATCATCATCATAATCTATCCTCATAAACCTGAAGGTGTCGAGGTTTTTCACTCCGGGTAGGCTCGTCGCTTGTGTAGTAGGAGGTAGTGGGGCTTTTTGGACTTTAAACCACCACGCTCCTGAAGCTTATGCCACCCTTCATGCACATTCATTCAAGCCATACGCACATGTGTTTTATTTGTATGTTAATGTTGTGTGTGGCTTTGTTACTTGTCCTGGTCAGCCATTAATCAAGGCAAGCGCCGTTAATTGTAACCAAACGTCAAATGGTTGCCGATCTCGATACCGATCCACAGAATTACAGAAAATGTTTCTGCTTCTTCCGAGATTTGAACCGAGGACTCACCCATTGTGAGCCTGATCCTCTTACCACTGGACCACTCGCACATAAAGAAGATATCAAAATTAACGGAATCAGTTTAGAGTTAGTATGGGGTTTTATGCACATTGGTTTAGATAGCTGCGGCTGCATCCATTACATTACTGCGTTATGCTGCGTGATCCACGATTGCATATTGCACCGCCGGCAAAGAAGTTTCACTTCAAAAATAATTATACGGTCTATTCTGTTAAAAGGCTCTAGCTTAGCAATTTTATTATTTAATTAGACATAATTAACTATGAATTTTATTAAATGACGTTTTAGTGAAGTTAAAACCACTATTTCTTTCATTTGTTTTGAGTGACGATATTCAACGTTTTTATCTTTAAAAGAACACTCTGTATATTTATAGAATTTCTTGTACATGTTTTTCTATTTTTCTCTTCTATACATTTAGTTGTACATGTTTTTCTATTTTTCTTTTTCTTGTTATATTTTACCAACTAATTCAGAGGCAAACGCTCCACTTCCTATTCTGCCTGGGTTTCTTTCTTTATTTTTAGGGTTTTAGGTTTTAGGGTTAGGGCTATTTCCTTGAAATTGTGGTTGTGGTTTCAGAGTGTGCCAAAGTCAGATTACTTCTTGAATATCTCTTTTACAACTGTTTTATGCTAATAATTCTCAGATATTCTCTATGACGTTGAAGTCGGGCGAATCACCTGGCCATCCCATTAAAGATATTGTCTTATCAGTCATCAATTAAAAAAATTGGGAATTTTGCATTGTGACGGAGAGACCCATATTGCACAAATATTTTATTTTCATTATTATGAAACAATTAGTTTAATTAAAAGTCAAGTCAAGCCAATATCAGGGTGAGCTACCAAAGGGATGAAACATTACGTTTATGTAACCCACCAAAGAACTGCCGATATCTGGTTATGCTGTAAATACTTACGCAAGCAGAGAAGAAAAGTCGAAGCAAATCATTGATACTACCTATTTAGATATTTCAAAAGCATCGCACAGATTCATGTCAAAAAATTACAAGTGATAGTGGGAATGAGTTCATGCATAAACCGAGATTCACCTGAGATCTTTTCACAATGCAGGTTAATTTGTATACCCACAACCTGCAGTGTTGAGGAGCGTGTCGTGATTTCCAACTAGAAGACACAACCAGATGTGGCACACTAGATCAGATTGATCGACTCGTTTCCTCATCACGCAATCACATCTCTTTAGATACCCACGATTTTGGTTTTTATTTTTATCAGAACGCTCTAGCTGGTAGATAATAACGTAATTACTGTTAGATTATTTGCTTATTTTATTGAATTCATCGGAGAAGATAAACCAACAAGATGATCATTTGAAACTAAGTAAGGAAATATAGTTTTGTTTTATTTACTAACGAATGATTACCTCGTAAGGAATTTTAAAATAAATTTCTTTTCTTTCTCAGATTACTGCAGACTAGTGCCGAACTGGACTACAAAGTTTGTGAAGGGTAGCAACATCCTGTTGTATTATAGCTTTATGTCAAAAATTCAAACAATTTTTGATTAATTACATTGTCGGTAGCAGTATTTGGTTTCATACAGGGGCCTCCACGCTCACCTGATTTAACTTCTCATTTCTCGCTAATTTTTCGGGGTACCTATTTAAAAGATTGTCTTGCCAACAGATTCAACTGAAGAGTTTATAAAGACCACAACAACACTAGACGCTAGGCTCTGTATAAAACAATTTAGATCTACATAGTTGAAATTCGGTGTGATTACTGCGTACGGTCATTACAGGAACTGCACTAAATGCATTACTAAATCCGTCAAATTAAAAGTTCTAAGTCAACAGTTTGCTTTTTCGATTTAATTTGTCGCCCACCATTCTGTAGTTAGGAAATGCATAATGTTGCATGTATGTCCGAAATTGCACAATGTCAACAATATACAAAAAATTTTGTACAAAACGCGCATTACAGAGCTAATTTGTCCACAGCTTAAAAGTGATTCCTTTAGTCACACTTTATACAATGCCAGAATCGTACGACTGCACTACGAGAGGGCTGGGAGGTCCTGAGCCCCACAGAATTTTACTGTGAAATATAAACATAAATATTATTAAGTTGATCTTATTTCCGTTTGCAGAAACGGGAGGGTACATACATATGTAAATAAAATCACAATAATAATCTCTAAACTTACTAAAAGTTGTAGTTTTGAATAAAATAGTTATAAAATTGATCATACATTGCTTTTGAAGTGCCCCTAACTGTAACTTGGCTGCATCTGCCTCTCCCCGAACAAGATTTTCTAGTGCCGCCACTGTACGGCTGCTGTGGCTGTGTAAAGTGGATTATTTTATTCTATTTCTAGTGACTAAAACATACTCTTACGACCACGCAAGTTCTAAGTGAAACTTTTTAGCGTATTCTCACTGAATGTCTATTTTCTTCAAATGCTGGTCACTGGTAGCTAGCATAGATAATACGATACGCCCGTCTAGTCAAGTATAAGCTCAATGCGTGCTGACGACGTCAATGCGCAATCAACGTCCGTTTGAGCCGAGCGGATACTGGCTTAAGTGTGACCCAAGCGGGGGTATATTACTAATATGTGCTACACATAGTGTAGGAGAGACGTGGAGAAATGGCTCAGAGACTGATCGAGGCTCTAGAGTTTGGTCATTTTTTCAGCATTTTACATTTGTTTTGTTTTTAAGTTTATTATTACAATAACAACATAAAAATGAAAATGTAGCAATTACAAATAATAGGGCAACAACTTTACAAGAGATTAATTTTTTTATTTAAGGCCTAGATGTCCCGATAATCGTTGGTAAAAACGTGACTTTTTCCGTCTCCGTTTCCCGTCTCCACAAACGAGTTTTAGTCCTACCAAAAAATCTAGGTGCCGGCAAAGAAAACTTACTTCAAAAGCAAACAGCGATACTTTGACGAACGTTATGTATGCCTAGCAGTTCAGACCCTGAACTTTCGAATTCTGCAAAAGAAAATTTATGACAAGTACCAAAGTATCATTTATACCAGGTGACCATGAGAACATGTAACAACCGGCCATTTTTTATTTTTTAATTATAATTTTTAATTTTTTGGGATAATATACACATAAAAATGCATATTACGACGCAAAACGGTGTTAGTTTGGACTTCAGGTTTAACCGGAAATGAAAGCAAATTTTTAATTTTAATGGTACACTCTATATATTTTTGCATATTTGGATAGACCTTTAAATTTCGTTTACAGTCATGTATAATACTTATCTATTAACTTTGCATTTTGGCCGCCAGAGAGTGTCTAGCTATTTTTAATATCCGTTATTAATAAAATAATTTTATTTTTTTAAATTTTATCTTGCAATTTTAAAAATAATAAGGTAAGTTATTGGTATTAAATTAAAACAGCAATTTAAAAAGGGCAATAAAACTCAAGTAGGGGAATTAAAAAAAATTAGTTATAAATTGAGAATTAAAAAAAAATGTTTTTATATTCCTGCCGCTATGAAATGTTTAAGCAAATTAATAAAAAAAACACTTTAGGTTCATTATTCTTTTGTTTTCAAAGCCCACAAAAAAAGATAATTATACATATCATTATTAGGCATTTACATTTTTTACAGACGCCCTCTGGCGGCCAAAATTAAAGGTTAATAGGTAAGCATTATACATAGCTGTAAAGGAAATTTAAAGGTTTATCCAAATATGCAAAAACATACAAGGTGTTCCGTTAAAAATTAAAATAATTTTATCACTTCCGGTTAAACCGGAAGTCTAAATTAACACCGTTTTACGCCACAATATGCATTTTTATTTATATATTATCTCAAAAAGTTTGAAATTAATAATTTAAAATGGAGGAAATGGCCGGTTGTTACATGTTCTCGTGGTCAAATGGTATACAGCAAAATATCGTTTTTGTTTTGCGAAAACATGAAATTGCAGAACAATAAAAACAAAAAAAAATGGCCAGTTAAAAAATTAAAGCGTATAGAAACCGTACCTTTCCTAAAAATTGCTTAAAAAACTACCTTGGAATGCTATTCTATTGCTACTGATGGGAATTTTAGTTTAATCGCAGATTTTTTAACACCCTCCCGCCGTTTATTGAATACAAAATTATAATTTGCAAACTACAAAAATTCATTAAAAAGATATCGCGTGGCTGGTTTTGACAATTCTTCAAAATTTTGAGAACTTGTGATTATAAAATTGTTTTTTGTTTAATCTCCCAAAATTAGAGAACGAACCAAATTTGACATTTTTGTTATTGCATCGTATTATTTCAATTGAAGTTATATTACGAGTATCACGATACTTCCCAGGCCTGAGAAAGCCCGTATAAAATATTACGGTAATCGAATTAAATTGTTGTCCGTTAAGTTCGTTCTGTAAGTGTCCTATAGATATTTATATCTACGCATATATTGGACATTAAGATAACAAACGATATCAACAACCGTCATAATCCTACGCTTCCAACTTTGATAGGGCAATTAATAAGCAAGCTTTAACACATATAAGTAAATATAATCGTCCTACGAACTTGTCTGATCCCACGTTACTCTGTTCAACATTATACCTGTTGACTCTCAATGACAAATAAAGATGTCCCAAATGTTTCAAATTAATTTCCCATCTTGATTTATTAAAATTTGAGCAATCGTGGTTTAAGTTTTTAATGTGTGAAATGTCTTGTTTATTGATGTTATTTGCCGTTATAAAAAAGTTACAGTACTCATTAAAAAAGTTAATTGATTCTAACATTTATACGCTTACTAGTGGAACTCGTGGGCGACAGCCTGCTTTTTTTGTTTATTTTGTTGGTCGAGCAGCGCACCGCAGAGAAGTCTTAGTCTATATTCTATATTAAATCCGGATCCCTTCTCCTTTTCTCAACTTGTAGTAACCGCGCATTCAGTAGCATGTCTTACATCTGCCAGGTTATATCTTCATATTTCTTTCAGTAAAAAAAATATGCAACCATTGTGTGTAAAAGAAATTTTAGCGTTTGTTATTTTAGCTAAAGCTTCTAATATTTGGGTCAATGAAGTGTCGAATTTGTAAACACGATCGGCCACTCTTGCAGCTCTGGCCTGGCAGAGATGTTTACAACGCTTTATGCAAAATATGTTTAGTCGTTTTATATACTGCAAGGATCCGCTTAGTGTTAGTATTAGAAACAGACAGACAGATATTATTTTATAGGAAAAATTAATATCTGTTCTTGTTATAAGTGTTAAAACTCGTTATTTAATTGTTATTTTGTTGGTTCTTTGTTTGTGTATTTATTTTGTCTGCATCACTAATGATTTGTCTAATTATTGTCTTTACTTATCATATCATTTCCGTCATACTCATTTTGGATTTTGTATTATAGCGTATCGCCTTGGACACCACAGTTTTATTAATTATTTTACAACTATTTTAATTCTGTAAAACGTAATCTAAAATGCTTAACTGTGATTATAACAGCAGCGGTGACACATTGTTTGGATTTTAATATATTTGCTTTACGCGAGCTCGTATTTGAGGGTCAAGGTTAATTCCTGATTGCTACATACTTTTAATTATTATTTTAGCACTTATTGTGTCTGCATGATTTGCGTCTGTAATTTAATTATTCAATACTGTTTAGTCCGTTTATTATGTAGGCTTAGACATATCTTAAGGAAGTTCTTATTTTTAAGTAATGTAGTAAAATGTTTTACCTTTTAGCTGCTCATGGGCGTCCCTTTTCGCCCAGCGCTTAAGGTTTTACCTTTGGCTGCTTGTGGACTACCTTTTCATGACTATTGTGTAGGTTTTCACTTATTGTGACTATCTCCAGAACACAAAGCAGCCTACCCTGCCTAGGTTTTCTGCAGTTTCCATAGTCTGAACAGGTGAATACCGGGGGTAGATAGATACCTGTAAGTCAGCTGCAGCTGCAATTGTTCTGAAGAAATATTGTTGAACAACTTCAATAAAACTATTAAATCTCTCCTGTGTTTTATTTTGTTCACCTACTTTAGATCCCGAGATCTCGAACTTGCTACTACATCAAAAGCCACAACGTATGACAAAAGGCCACAACGTATCACACACCCAGGGTTCGCAACGTTACAGTATGCACACAACTACCGATAAACAATCCTGTTTTTAATAGAGTAATAATAATGTTCTAATGCTTTTATTTAACTGTCTGTTATTGAAAGAAAATGTATCAACTGTGCTGTGCGAGTTTCCCGACTCGCCAGAATGGAAATAACCCAGAAATAACCAAATTATAGCACAAGTATCCGCCGAAAATAATCAATAAATGTAGACGTAGGAATGTAAAAGCCCGTCGTAGTGTTATGGTGATAAATTTTGTCGAGATGCAAGAACCCGTCGTCATGTTATGGTGAGACTGTAGGGATTTATAAGTATGTAGATATTCTGAAAATATTACTTGTATCTATGACGTACTTCTTCTCCTATACAAATTTGTAGAAATCTGACCAACAGCGCATGTTTAAGTTGCTGTCCCTACTGTTGCTATAATTTGGTTATTTATGCTAACTTCTATTCTGGCAGGTCGGGATTTTGTTGCTGTTATAACAGTCGGTATAATTTGGTTATTCATGGCTTAGTTAAATTCTGGCGGGTCGGAACAAATAAACAGTAATAAGGCATTAAATTAAAAAAAAGAGAATGTTTTAATTGCAAAATTTTCGTTTGCTTATTAGATGTAAAAAATGTAAGAAAAAATAAACCGATTTATTCTGTTTATTGTGCATTGACAATTTACGCTCATGCTTCAAAATATGCTAAAACTTAATAACAATAACACAGTAACAAACTGCAGCGTCTATCAATTGGAATTTACGAATAACTAGCTGAACTCGACACCATACGCTTTTTTACTTTCCTATACTTTCTGTATCAATTCATTAAAAATTTCGAATTTGAGATTTTGACGGAAATACGTGTTTTCAATATTCAGCAACCTAAAAAAGTGGCATTTATTTAAAAATGTATATCTGTATGTGAGGGTGCGTGTTTGTGTGTGACGCCTCATAACTCCTGAATGGATAGTTTGATTTCGATGGGCTTCGGAATGTAGAGGTATTTCAAAAACTTATAGACAAAATAAGCCTAAAAAGCCGAAACCGGAAGCGAAAGTAGACATGTTTTCTGGTAGTACTTTTTAAAATTTAATAACGGAATCTGATAGACGACCTTAGGGCAAAGCAAATGTTTTTTTTCGAACGTACTAGCATTAGCATGGCGGCCGCTACGGATTGTTGAAAATTTTGACGTCCAGTTACTCAAAAACGAATTACATTGTTTAGAATTTTTACAATTACATACAAATTACAGATAGGGATGTAATTTAGTACTATATTAGTCGTAGCGAAGTACAGTGACACGATGTAAAAGAATATCTTTATAAATAAAAAATTGTGACGGGAAAATGTTCAAAAAATATTGCTTAAAAACTGGCAACACGATTTTTTTAAATTTTGTATTATCATAGATATAGGGATATGCTGCAATTTGGTTTGGTCTAAGTTCGCTAATTTCTCTGTCGCGGCTTCTAAGAATTTCCAAAAGTTTAAAATGTATGTCCGTGATTTAATAAACGGGGACCATGAGAAATTTTTGTTTAAGTTAGCATTGCTTATGAGTAACAATAGCATTAGATTCATAACTTAATTGTTAGTTGTCGTAAAAATAAAGGGGGTTATTTATCCCTTTCTCACTCAATTTTTGGCGGACGAATTTGCACTCTCAGTTTCAGTTTCAGTTTAATTCCAACGAATCGTTTCCAAAATAAAATCAGATTAAAAAAAATTTATACTATTATTTTTACGCGCAAGCTTCAGTATCATGTAGCTTGTTTTTATAATAGGACTGTTATGCAGCTAGGTTCTCGGTACAGTGGTAAGAATGGTGGGATGTTATAACAGTCAATGTTGGGGCGTTAATATTATAATACTTTTTAAAAAATAAGTAACTAGATCTGAAGTATTGGAAAGCCCAGGAGAAGTACTTCGCTCCGTTTTAGGTATATTTTTAAAAATAATACCCAACGCGCGCCGGCGCTTAGGTTGCATAATCTCAGCTGCAGCCGTATGCCTCTTAAGTTGAGACAGGTTGAAGGGATCTGAATTTATATACAATCGCTGTATAATTTATAAAACTGAGACTTCGATCCGCGGTCTGCTACACTACTTACTTAATTAGCTTATTTATTATTAAACCAAAATCAGAAAATTAACATCGTGGGGCATAGTCTACGGGTTCCGCTAGTGTTATATTAATCTTCTAAAAATATAAAATAGTAAATTTAAAAAAAATTAATATAATAGAGTAAATTCATTTCACACAACCTATTAAATTATGTTTCAGTAAATTAAATTAAAAGTCTAATCAACCATGAGCACGATTACAAAGTTTATTCGGTGTAAATCACACCAGATCGAAAATAAATTTGATCGCGGGAGCCATTGAAATAATAAAACTTGCCTAATCTGTCTTATGCTTTATGTGTACATTACAGAATTGTCAAATTTTTATGAAGTTTAAAATTAATTTTCGAAGTCTTCAATAAAATGTTGACTAAAGAGCACAAAACGTTTCTTTTAGAATCTCATTTAAGCAATGGTGTTAAATTAGAACATGGCGAATGGCAGTATTGCATGGAAGCGTGCATTGAAGAATTTCGCGAAAAGTATACTGTTGATGCTGCTAATTTTTCCTATGGCGACATTCACGCTGCTGTAAAACGTATTTCATTTTAATGTTACCTATCAATTTAATATACAAATTTGGTTTAAATTACATATTTTTGCATATTTGTGTAGCGTATTAGACTGTGTTAAAGTCACATGAACTAAAAATACAGTTAATTGTAGTTCAAATGTAGTTTTATAAAGTGCAGTGTAGACAGTGGTCATATTTTTCATGGGCTCCGGCGATCAGTTTTATTTTCGATCATTCTGTATGTAATTCAGTGGTAGTTGAATATTTATACCGATTTCTTATACAATATCTACAATAATGCAAGACTATTTTATAATATTTGCTTTATTGGAATGGTAGAACTAAAGATACGTAAACATATCAATATTTCAAATATGTCACATAATGTGTATATTAAATTTACATAAATCTGTTTATTTGAAGTAGACGTAAAAAATCTTATAAAAATATTATTGCTTTGCCTTAGAATTATGTAAATTGTGTATTAAAAATGTTTTTTTTTAATATATAACGAACTGTTGATATTATTGCAAAAATACACTTATTTTATGAACTTTCGCTATCTACCTTTCGATTTAATTTTTTTAGATTGCCTAAAATTTTATTGAGAATTTATGTAAAAGTTGGATTTAAATGCGGTTTTAACTTAATTCTGATGACAATAAAAATGTATATTGTTTGAAGTTTGACTTTCTGCGACTTCGTCGCGTACTTTATTTAGACTTTCTTGATTTAGTTCGAGTGTTTTCTTGTGAACCCAAACAATAACACTACATTAAATGTAAGTACTACACTGGAAAATTTACGTAATGTTTATTATTACAAAAACATTGCAGATAGTTACTACGAATTAAATCAAACTGATCTGTAAGTAGGATTATATCCTTACTCAATAAATACCAGTGCGGCTCGTGGTGTGGTGTACTGGGAGGCATTTTACAGTATTTTTTTGGAAAAAAATTGTTCTTACTCAAGTTTTAAGTTCAAAATTTTTTGCACAGACATCGTACAACGCCACTAAATTATGATTACACAACCAACAACTGTTTTCACACTACTACGTCGTGTACGTGCAAATCCTGCAAATTAGGCAGCTATTAGCATGCGCTTATCACGGACAACTGACAGCATAATTCTCGGAAGTTGTGGGTTCGTGACCTTGAAGTCTTTAATACGCAGATACTTTTACCCTCTTTTAGCTTGTGTAATATGAATTTTACTGCAATGAGCTTTCTATTTCACTCTTATTCATTTGAAGGCCTTTTAAGCCGGCGGTTTTATTCGGTGGCGTATAGCTAAATTGGAGACTGACAGCCAAATAACCCTTGCATAGATTCGTTTAATGCGCGCGAAATACTCAAACATTCAAACGTTTTTGGATCCTGCGGCAGCTCTTTAATAAACGTTCTCGCATAGAAATCTCATACAAAAGTTAACTATAAAGTATTTTTTAAATATTATAGTGTATAATATGTTATGCACTGAAATAAAAAGTAATTATTTATTTTTTCTTATTTTATTGGGAGGTCAATGAAAATTTGACCCAATGAAGAAACCGCCACTGATAAATACCACATATGCCCATCAAAATCGACCAAAAAACTTTAACAAAAATTTTTAAATACAGACCAAATATTAGAAACATATAAAATACCAATAATGAAATTTCTGAATTTCACACGTCTATAAAATTCTCATTACACATCAGCGCTATAGGTACAAAGCAACCTAAAAAATTAAATTTTTCTGAAAATATTATTTTAGGTTTGAAATCGTAATTCAGGTCCAGTTTAAAGTTGTGTTGGAAAATATTTGAAATCTTTTAAGAATTACTGAAGTGTTTATTTAAGATCGCGTCTAAACTTTGTTAGTAGATGTTAGAGGCGCAGAGCTTTAGAAATAGCTACAATCGAATGTAACCTGCACTTGTCGAACCTGGGTAGTTGTTAGGACTACAATAGCATAAGGTACTATTGTTCAGAATACAATGTCTACTTTAACAAGGAATGTAAAATATGTCACCTATCTATTTTACGCTCAAACACTTTCAAGTTGCTCTAAATTTAAAGCCACCGTAAAATTTTCTTTACAACTGTTCCTTTCCTTTTCTTTCACAACAAGTTTGCTTGCAATAATTTTGCTCTCTTCAGTCAACTTGTAAGTTCAAAATCACTGGATCTATTCGGTATTTGAACAAAAGTTGTGCAAGCTTTAGCTTGGTAAAGTTTTTAATCTAGTTCAACTTAGTGTGGGTGAATGAGTAGTTTGTGTCCTTTATTATCTGTTCCCACCTCCAGAATTTCAGAAATTTGAGATGAATGAAAAACTAAGAAACCGTGACGGATTTTGGCGCATTTCTGAAAGAGCCTCAAGTACTAGGTTAGTGTTCAATTATAAGAAAAGGAAGGATTTTAGATAGAAAGTAAAGCTTAGTATTGATCTCTAATTTGGCTTACAAAACTGGCAAAGCATGAAAATAAATTTAAAAAAACAAATTTGGTCTCAAATACAAAATAAGAAAATTTATTTTTCCTTAAACATTTTAGCTAATTAAAAAAATTAATCGTTTTAGATTTAAATACTTAATTACTTCCACAATATTTATTTATTTTAACCTTATACGTATTTCGGCATGTTTACATGCCATTGTCAAAGGTTATATGAAAAAGTAAACAGTTAGTGTTGTTATAGCAATAGAACTTGGTGACTTGATCTCTATAATCGTCTGCAGATGACTTGATTTCTTATTCCAAAATGTCCAGTAGAGGAGAATTTAAGAGATCAATTTGCTCATTCATTAACGGCACAGTTTTTAAATGTTTGTGAATTTCAAAAGCTTCTAGTATATCTAATTTACGTTTATCATCACAAAAGTGTAAACATTTTATGGTGTTATTAGATGTCATTGAATGATTGTGTTCTAGTAAGTGTTTAGAGTAATTGGATTTATATGGGTGTTTGTATTTGTAACAACATACGTGTTCTTTATATCTAATATCAAAATTTCTAATTGTCTGGCCTATATAAATCCAATTACAATGCGACAATTTAATTTGTAAATGCCTGATTTTAGCAAATCGTCTGATTTTGATTTAGCATTAAACAAAGTGTTTAAGATGTTTCTAGTTTAGTTTAAAACTTACTTTATATTTATTTGTTTGGTTTATAATTTTATACGTTTTAGATTTGTTTTAGTTTAATTACTATACCTATGTTTGGCAAACTAATGATAAAAATTAGTAAGTTAATATAATTAAATTTTTAAATTTAAGCTACTTGTAGAAACAACCTAAGCTATAGCCACTTTAAAAGACATAAAACTATCTATCTCATATTCACCCACAAGTAAAAAAATCGTGTTGCTATTTCCTGTGAAAGTGATCATGTCTGACGTCGGTGCGTCGCAGCCTCGTATAAGAAATAATAACCATCGAGTACACTCTTGATTATGAAAGTATTGATCCGATATCGTTCTGCATTGTGCAGAATCGTTCACCTGATTATCATATTGTTGATTCAGTTCTCCAATTTGACAGTCACTTTCAATCAACTAACTGGATTGCCTGTAAGATTTATTTATTTTTTATTCGAGTGCACTTTGTCGTAAATAAGTGCTTCTAATTATATTTTTATGTAACTTTAATTATAAGAAGTATTGATTGTCGTAGAGTTCAAATGTATTTCACAATGGTTTCTTCTACGTCATCACTGCCAAAGTTACTATTATTAAAAAATGTATACAAATACGAGTTACTAAATTTTTATAATCGTTTTTAGATATTCTGCATTTTCAAGTATTAATAAATAAATAAAAATTATAATTTTTTAATTTTCATAACTAGTTGTATCGTATGCTAGTCAATTTATTTACCTATATTTTATATTCTCATCTAAACGATTTCATAATCTTAATGTTTAACAAACATTTTTAAATTAGTTTTTACCTGCACAGATTTTAAGACACGTTAAAAAACAGTAATGGTTGAAGCAGTTTCTTTAGAGAAATTTGAAGTGGTTTCAAAACGTTTACAAAGACCATTTGCAATAGGTACAAGATTTACTAGAAATCTAGCAATGCGTGTGGTCTTTCCGTTCTTTAGAGAATTTAAATGTATTTGTAATCTTTTGGCAATATTCAACAATGTTCTCGTAACACGAGAGCAGCGTTTATTGAAGCCTATTGTATCTTCAAATTCACGCGGTTTGATAGATAGGGTAATGAGGAATTGCATAATATGCATGGCAAGTGCTTTAAGTGTATTGTCAATTAATAAATGATTGTTATTTGTATAATAATTGTAACGTAACAAATTAACTCAGCAATAAGATACCATAACATGTAAATAATTAATTAATAGATTTAGCCTTTATTTTAATTAATGTAATGAAACACAACAAACTTTGTAAAAAGTATCATATTTATTTGTACGCTACAAGTGCCCGCGGTTTCGTGCTTCACAGAAACATTGTCAAACTAAATACTAAAAACTAATGCAGGTACACCATTAAATCAAATTTCTAAAGAGTGGGGTGTACATAAAGTCAAATTGGTAGTTTAAAACTATTGTATCAGGGATATTATGGTGTTTGTAAATTTCTAATGATTCTAGAAGGGTAAGTCTAAGACCTTTATTGGCCAAATGTATCACTGATAAGCTATTATCCCCAAAACAACAGTTATTATCCAAAGCATGATTGGCAAAAGTGGATGTTCTCTCTTTATTTTTAAAGGCACTTAAATGTTCTTTAGACCTAGTGTTAAAATTCCTCCCTGTTTGTCCTATGTACACCTCCTCGCAATCATTGCAGGATAATTTGTAGACAAGCAAACTACAAAAACCTGGTGTCTACTAATTATCCTGCAATGATTGCGGGGGATGTACATAGGACAAACAGGGAGGAATTTTAACAATAGGTTTAAAGAACATTTACAAACACCAAAATATCCCCGATAGAATAGTTTTAAACGACCAACTTGACCTTATGTACACTCCACTCTTCAGAAATTTGATTTTATAATGTACCTGCGTTAGTTTTTAGTATCTAGCTTGACAAAGCACGAAACCGCCATCTCTTGTAGTGTACAAATAAATGTGATATTGCAACAAAGTTTGTTGTTTTGTTAAATTAACCATAACATGTGTTTATAAAGCAACACTAGTTTAAATAATATCGCTGGATTATTATTATGTTATCTTAAATAAATTTGGTTAATCCACAAATGTGTCCAAAATTTAAAAGTATTCCTTAATATTAACAACTTCCTGCAGAAACCAAAATATACCAATAATGCAGGCAAAAGAAATAAAAGTAAGTTTTCATGAACAATTACATACATCAAGGCTTTCGTTTTGAAAATTGTAAACATTTTCAGTTTCGCATTGTATATGTTTATGCAGGATTTGGAAATTTTATAATTTGTAACTAAAGATTGAATAATTTATTCTGAGTTACTGAGAAAAGGAAAAATAAGAATGATATTGAATACTTATAATCTGTTTGGTTGAGTTGATTTATCGGACATATTATGTGCGTATCAAATTTTATTAGAAAAGGTTTTTATATTTTAACCCATTCAACGATGAAAGAATTATAGAATTTTGTAAATGCCATCGAACATAATGATAAATAATTTTTGCTTCACAGTTTCCATTTGTACAAAAATTCTCTTACATAGTATGTTCCTCTAGGCTAGGGCTATTGTAATACCAAATATAATCTCGATCTTTTAACTCGTTTTTTAGTAAATAGGCGTAAAGCCGAAAATATACTAAATTCGTAGCGGCCGTCATTTTAAAATTGCAGTGCTTTAAAAAAACTTTTGATTTGTCTTAACGCCTTCTATCATACTCCGATTTTACATTTATGAAATTCCGTTTGTGGAAAAAATGCTACCAAAGACATGTGTAAATTCCGTTTCCCGATCCGGTTCGTCAAATAAAACTTAATAGCTCGACAACTTTTCGTTATACTAAATTTGATTTAATTCGCTCCAGTAGTTACTGAGATTTCGAGTTTAGGGTTCCTGGAGGTCAAAAGCATATAGAATATCTATAGAATTACTTACTTCTAAATCTGGCTCGATTATGGCGAAGTTGGGAAATCTTTTTCATTTACCTGGAGATTCGAATTATTTTTTTATTTCATTCCGTACGCTATATACCACTTTACGTTATTGATTTGAGTCCGGGAAATGGCACATTACAGGCCAAGGTCGGGAAGTGTTGCTTAGCAGCCCTTCCCGGACTGCTTGGAGAAAAATTCATCAAACACATCTATTTGTAGCTAAGCAACGAGTGATTTAAAATGAAATACCAACAGCGAATGTTTAATTTGACAGAATATAAATTTTAAAAATGACGTTTTTATAAAAAAAAATATTCAAATAAAAAATGGTTTTGGCAGTAATGAAATAAAATTTTGTACGATACACGTCCGTGAAGTGATTATTAAAGCATTCGTTTAGAAATTTCGGACTCGGCCCCTTTCGTCGCCTCGTCCGCAAATATCTAAACTCATACTTTAATATGTCACTTCCCGGACTAGTGACGTAAATAACTATTTCGCGTGTTTGTAATTTGTTGCTTCAAAATTGATGAAGTCATTGTTGCTTAGCAAATTTAAACACCGGGGTGTTTTAATGTTGGGTTTACGCACGCTTTTTGGTTTGTTTTACAAGGATTATGATGCAGGTATAATAAAAAAGTATTTTTAAATTGCAATAATTAAAGTGGAATGGTAGCACTTATGTCTTTTATAAATCTCATGTAATCGACGAGCAAATTCTAATAATTCTGTATCAGTCAGACTCGCTAATTTTTAATGATGCAAAAATGGAAAGTTATCGGTAGTCGTACCCATTCCCTTAAACCGGCATTGTATCTTTCGTATAGCATCTTATCCCAGAATTAAATTAATTACGTTCTTATCAACTGTTCCCTTTCAGCTGCTTAGCTCTGCTTTCATCTTTGAGCCGGTTTCGGTTGAACAGTCAACAATAATCATATAAAAGAATTACAGGAATTCGGGAATTCTTTTTGGGGAATAGAGTAGAGTACGAGGTGATTGAGTTTGTGATTTTTTGAAAACTAATACTATGTACATTCTTGCAAAACGCAAAGATAGTTTTTTTTGAATGAATTGAAAACAAAAATTATAAATTAAAAAAGGATGATGTGGAAATTTGGGACTCCCAAAACGCCCTGGAATGCTCGAGCCGTGCAGTCCTATAGTTACGCCACTGCAGATCAATTAGTTCTTTTTCATAATAGAGTATAAAAGATGGTATGCTGTTTTTGGACAAAATTTTAGCAAGTTCTGCGCAAGCGTAAAAACTTGTTGAAACACTCTGTTTTACTTCAGTGCGCACGTGCAGTATGTGTACTTCTGTCAATTTAAAATGTTATATGCTATGGTATAGAGGTTAGGTGCTTGTAATTTGTCAACAATTTAGTGTTTAAAGTCAGTTTCATTTACTTTATACTTTGTAATTTATTATGAAGTGATATGTAAAGAATTGACCCAACTATAATAGAAGGACAAAATAAATGAAAGTACTAAATTAAACATCAAATTAATTTAATTTTTTGTTTATTGAACATTATAGTATTATGAGCATAGGTTCACCCAAAGGAAAATATATTAAATATTTTATCATTGTAACTAGGTTATTATATTTATACAGCGAGTTTTTCTTTTTTGTATACATACCAGCTATGTATACTTTTATAAAAAAACATGTCAATGCATTGTTTTATTTTAATCTGTAGGCAATCAACTATACACTCAATTTCAAAGCTTCAATTTTTGAAAAGAATAGTCTGCTGTGGAAACAGTAATTAAATTGTTTAATGTCAAATTAATAGCAATTAGTTTTGATTTTTTGAATTTAGCATAAAATTTGTGTATTGTTGATATTTTATGTTTTTAAAATAATAGTTTTATTTAAAAAATTTTGATATTCAAATAATTTTGCGTTTATTCATAAACATACTCATTGAACATAACTTCACACTATGAGGAATAACCTTTTTCTCTATATTATTTTCTGTACAGTTGGTTGCCTATAGATTGCAGTAAAACAATGCATTGACATGTTTTCTATAAAAGTACACATAGCTGATATGTATACATAAAAGAAAAACTCACTGTGTGTTGTAAAAACGATTAAAATGTACCGCTGCAGACTTGCTGTCAATTAATTTTCAAATTTCCCGTTGTTTTTACATTTACACTTGCTAGCGTCACACAGTGGCTCTTAAACTGTGCGCTGTAGCATGCCATTCTCTATACTTTTTCTTGAATGACAGCTAGTAGTGTAGACGCTGCATGTTCTCTATCAAAATGTTTTTGACTTTCGATTTTCCAATATGTGACAATGTGTGACATGTGCGATAAATACAGATATCAGCTTTAGTTGCCGCACCTTGTATAATAACATTATGTATCCCTAAGGCTATTACAATAATTACTTTTTCTATTTTGGTTCTTTACTGACTACTTTATGAAACTCATTTGGATTTCATAAAGCAACTCCTAAAAGAATTCAAAATTTTATTTTGTTAGGTTGGTGACAACCATGTGACAACAAAACCTTCACGCGTTATAAACATAACCTTCAAATTGTAAGTTCTAAAAATTAAGATTATTTAGCGTATTTTCCGCTACTTTGCGTAGCTCGGTTGGGGTGCAAGATAATTCTTCTTCCATCTTATCTTCAAATCTTTGGTATTTTAAAAATTAACTCAGTTTCAAATTGTTTGTCTAAATTTTAATTTGACAGTAGTTTGAATTGTTTGAAATGTGTTTTAAATGTTACCAACAGCCACATAACAAAAACAAAAAAACAAAAATGTTCCTAATCGATTATATTTTTAAATTAAAATATAAAATAAGGTAATTTGTAACTTTTTGGACCAAAATAGAAAAAATAGTATAAAATACACGTTTCATAAGACATTTAAGCGCAATTGTCCATTAGAAAACTCGCCGCAAGCGGCTCGTTTTCTAACTTGGACGCGTGCTCTAAAATAATGTCTTATGAAACTTGTTTTTTAATATACTATTATGCCAATCTGACATCTCAC
Source organism: Ctenicera cuprea (assembly GCA_958336395.1). Taxonomy (NCBI): domain Eukaryota; kingdom Metazoa; phylum Arthropoda; class Insecta; order Coleoptera; family Elateridae; genus Ctenicera; species Ctenicera cuprea. Next base: position 37,395,342 of record OY284487.1, on the reverse strand, counting down.
TTTTAAATCAACAGGCAATATTAAATACTAAATTTTGCAAAATCTTGTCGGCTGTTATTTTGTAAGTAAAAAGTTCGAAAACAATTTATTTTATCGGGTTCTATTAAAATCTTCGATCATAATTTGTAAAATTCTGTTTTTGAAAAACATATCACAGATTTGGATTTTTTCACGATTATAATTTACAATAATTTGTAATGTTTACATAGATTAAACTAATAATTACCTCTCGATAGGTAACAACACAGTGAACAGATAATGACAAGATAAAATTATTATTTGTACCTATATGTAACGTAGTCGAAACATAAAATTTTCCCATTTCGTCTCGTTTTGGCCAGGTCTCAGTGCAAATCTCGTCTAATCTTGTGCATTCGAAAAAAAAAATATTATCACTCTTCTAACTTTTGGAAATAATACGAAACAAGATTGAGAAATTTCTCGTCTCTCATGACCATACATTTGCCGAATAAAATCTTGCAAAAAAGAGTTTTAACATGCTTTATATGCAGTATCATCATAACCAGCCTTTGCGTCTCACTGCTGGGCTCCATCACTATTTTCTGCCACGTACTCTCCTTAGCGCTAAGGTGGAGTACGGGGGACCTACAGTTTAATGTCGAATTCGAACGACTAAATACCAAAGACTTCGGCAGGGAATCGAACCCCAGTTCTTTAGCGTTAGAGGCTTAGCGTCCAGCCTCTGAGCTACCGCCACTCATGGTTTATGCAGTATGGTAGCAATATGGGAACTGCATGTCTAATTATTTATAATATTCTATGATTCAAAGTTGTAACCGCATATTTTCTTCTTAGATATTTGATCCGTTCACTTCTTTAATGTCGGCGTGGTTAGGTACGTTCCTGAAGATTATGTTGAACTGCAGTGTATAAATATTACAGCGGATTAAGTAGTGAAAAAAAAATGTATGCCAAGCACGCAGGTTCTAAGTGAAACTTCTTCTCTACGTGTTCTCACTGAAAACGTTTTTCTCTTTACACCCATCCTAAGACATTTGTTAGCTTTTTACTGCAAAGACGGCACCTGCATTAGGATAAATTGCATTTGTGTAAAAAAAGGTGTAAAACGTTGCATAGAATTTAGATGTAAAAATTTTAAACGCGCCAGTAAACGAGGATGATATTGATATATTGGAAGAAATTTTTGAAATACGATTACTTTGTCAGGATCTTGTTCGTTTGTAGTTCTCAACTTAACAATATCTTAATTTGTAGCATTTTTAGTATTTTAACAGCTAAATGTTTATTGCAATATTAAATAATTGATGATCTGCACGATTACGTTTCTTAAGCAATAATTCGCATCACGTGAATAATTTCATGTTACAGCAAAATATCATTATGCGTACAATTCTTACTCTTCCAGCGCCCAGCAAAACTGTATTAGTGCATCCTTCTGGCACCCATGCTTTGAGTTTGCACAATATGAACAAGCCCAACGGTAAGGGATCTAGCGAGGTTAGCTTTGAAACGCGAATATACATTATATGAGACAAATTGTTTCTTAGATTGTAACACTTTGTATGTAACGAAAAACAAAATTGATATCGTGAAAAAAGATATCGGTATGCAAAATTAACAGAATTAGTTTAAAATTCGTAAAACTGTACAACAAAATGTTTTGTAACATACATGTATTTACTTTTACCTTATAAATTGTATACCAAAATGAAGAACGATTAATGGGCTACATGTTTAAAAAAATCCAAGTCAATAGCCATTTTAAGTATCAACCTAGAGCTTTGAGAGTGCTACAGACAAAGTATCTTTTGTTTTTTCCGGCCGTTGTAAACGTGTACAGTCTAATTCGCGATCATGTGAATACTGACGGCTGTCGGTTTGCTAGAAGCTTGAATAGTTCGTTTTTGGGAAGATGGCCCCGTCTGCTTATCCGTTACATTACTTCCGTTATGGTGCGTGATCCCACGATCGCATGTTGCACTCGCCAACAAAGAAGTTTTACTTCAGAAATATAAGGTTTGTTAAACTACTCCACTGTAACGTTTCAACTGAAATTGGAAAATTGATGCCTTGACAAATTAATGTTTTGACTATTAGTTTCTTTGATACATTTCACTCTTCAATTGTTGTAAATGGTAAATTGAGTTTTGCTGGAAAAAATATTACAGCACAAAAACTAGAATAGAATCGGAATTTCTGCTAGCATGACTAACAATTAATCCATGAAGGAAATTCCAGTGTATTTTATTGTAATCTCATGTAACGTGTTTAGTTTAAGTAAAATATGTTTAAGAAGTAGTTTTTATAGTCCTTGTTAATAGAAACTTACATAACTGTCTTTTAGGAAAATCTTACCGTATGAAAAAATCGTAGTAGCTGAAGTGTAGTGAGTAGATGAAATGGCGTAATCCTAACAACTAGTTAGGATAGCAGTGACAATATCAGTAACAAATCAGCCACACGCAAGAGCAAGACAAATGTTATTAATCATCCTAAATTACAACAATACCAGAACCAACTCCCGTGTTAATATTTTAAGGTGTGCTACCTATATGACGCAATTATACATATTAAATTTTGATTAAACTGCCGTCCCTAATTTTAATTATGCGGACTGTTTACACGTGCGTGTCTTCAGGTACTTCCACCTGATGTTAGAAGAGAGTCGACTTTAGAAATGCTGATCCCAAGTAGTTATTGTTTATGCACCGGTGGTCGGATGTCAAGTTGTCTTATTGTATTTCTGCACTCAAGTGGTTTTGTCTATTGGACATCTTTAAGTAGCGTTAAATAAGACGCGCTCTTCGAACCGTGGCCATCTCTGCATTAATCTAGAGTAGGTGCAGCAGCAAATTATTGGTGGAATGGTGGCCTCATCTAGATTATTATTAACCCGAACTAATTGCACCCTTGGGCATTAATCGCTTGTTTTACTCATAGACAGAAGAAAAATGACTCGCAATCGCATATAAACAAATTAATAATACACCCGCTAGATTATACTCGTACAATTTCTTTTAATTGCGACATTAATATAGCATTCGAGTAATTACTCTAAACGAACGGCGCCTATATTTTAAAAATTGTTGATTGCTACTTGTTACTTGACAGGTTCTGATCACTCTTACTATTGCAGGTGTTCTCGTTACAAGGGTTTATGAGTACAATAATTTATTTATTGAAAATTTGATTTATATGTTACACATCAATGTGCAGTAATATGGCTCATAATTGCAATGTTAGTTTAAAAACAGACTAACAGATAACCGTTACAAATATACCTACAATAAGTTACATATCTTATTTTTCTATACAGACTCTTGAGCATTTCCTCTTCTGTAGCATCTATATCAATAGCGAGTGTGGAGTATACTAGCAAAAATAAGTATAAGAATGGGTTCAATTATGTTTTTCATTTATCTCTAGTTTTAGAATCTTATAATCGTACTATTTAAAAAAAATTACATTAATTTCATCACAGAGCAACATTTTCCAAAGTTTACGATTCTTCTACCCATGCACAAGAAAATGCGACCAACTATATAGAAACTATCTGCAGTAAGTTAAATAAAAAAATTAAATAATAAATAAATACCTACATTATAAATTAATATTGATTTCCATTGGCTCTGACGGGAAAGACAAAAGAGGACAATTGTTCCCTCCTACGAGTGGTGTAAGAAAGAGTATGGTGTTGCAATTCCTACCATTTGCCTATATAAAAAATTCATCGTAAAATTTTGACAATCTGGGGAATCTTTATCAGATTTGTGCGTAGATAGCGCTCTTAAAATTTCATATGTAAGGTATATTTCAAATTTGGCGCGGTTTGATAATTATTTATATCACTACTTGACCATTTTCGACATCTATTCTGTATACAACACTTAATTACTACGGTTAGGTTAATAAGTTATTTTCGTTTTTACTTTTATTAATGAAATATGCAAGCAAATGAAACATTTATTCTGCATTTTTACGTAATGTTTATAATTTACTGTAGTTATTTTTGTGGTGGTTTTTAGTGGGAAAAAAAGGTATAATGATACTAAAATCCAAATAATACCAACAACCAACAACATTAGACAAACAAGTCGCCACAATAAGCTGGTTTAATAGTGCAAAAGCAAACTGTATTCAGAACAGAAGTAGTCAGTAGAATAATAAAACTCGCTACTTACTACTACGAAATGTAAGCGTTCTTCCAGTCACTGCATAAACTTAACTTGGTACAAAGCATAATTTTAATACAAACCATTTATTCACTGATTATATAAATAGCAATTATAGGTAGGAAAAATAGGTAAATTCACCTTCGGAACAGCAAATAATGATAAATCTTTGTTTTCGCCTTTTGTAAGCCGCGCAAACAACAGTATTTTGGCATTTTTGCCTAGAATATTACCGTGGTAGTAAATAAATAAAAAACCTTCCTACTTTTTAAATTTATTTTAAAATAAAATTGACATTTACAGTTGCGCCATCTGTTGATAAAATTTACAAAGAGCCCTGAGATTGTCAAAGTTTGAAGATGAAAACAATTGAATAGTGTGCAAACACCTGTCTTTATTACATCACTCTCCTACGTTGTTAATGTCGAGTTAGGTATTAAGGAATTTGCTGAAAAGTCAAAGGATTTAAGTTTGCATTTTAAAATCAATTGTAATGCATAAAAAAAACACAATAACTAAAAAGTGTTCGGACAAAATGTTAAAAATGTCTTTGTGGCTTAGGTATTATGTTGATTGAATACGAAGAAGCAAACTAGTGAAGAAGAAAACTTCACAAAATTACTAACGAGTTGTCTGAAACGAAAATTAAGAAAAATGGGAGATGTGAAACAAAAATACGTCTACTATTCCCTACTCTTAATTGGTAGAATTAGATGCAGCGCTCTATATAATATGTGCTATGTAGGAAATACAGTCTCGAGACAAAATTTCAATCTTGGGACTTCGGGATTGAAAATGAATAGTCGCGGTATACATAGATTGATACCGGGACTAATCTAATATAATGAAAAACTCAGTTTTATGCATTAACTTTAAGCTTTATTTGAAAATATTTATGGTAACAAAATAAAAAATATTATAAAAATTATACTTTTTTTAGAATTGTTGAAAGCGGCGTCACCACGCAGCAATCTGATGCTGGTACAAAATGCTTCAGCAGTATAAAACGCCCTTCCCGACTCCACGATTGTTCGCTGAATTTTCATCAAAAACATATTTCTGCTTTCTCTGTAGTAAAACAAAAGGTTAGTTTTTGGTCTTGAAAATCCCTGGATTACAAGAGCTCTACTGCAGGGATTGTCGGGCACAAAAAATAGTCCATATTTCGGGATCCCGGAAACTAAGATATCGGGATTGTAATCTCTAGTGCGAGGCTCTTAGCCAGTTGCCCAGAATTCGATTCCCGGGTGAAGTAACATCGAAATTAAAAGATCGGCGCACTCCGTTAGAAGGCTTTGCACAACCACCAACGTACTTTATGTTGGGTTCGAATGCCTCCCAGAAATCTGGTTAGCAGGTTTTAGCCTCATTTCTCACATCAGAGGTTACCCTAGTAAATTTTTCTCTGGAAATAAAGAGCATGTACTTGTAAAGCTGTAGGTGCCCACTGTGTCACTTTAAGCACCACACGGGACAGGGAGTGGGGTACGTTTTTAACACAATAACTGAAGTAACAGCCTGTTTTTTTTTAATTATGAGGCTGTGCGTGAGCACAACTCCATGATTCTCATCCGATTACCTTATCCGGTTTCAGCGCACTTAGCGCTATTCACCGGTCTAACATTTCCCACCCCGAAAAGACATGCAACCCAACACAAATACCTCATTATACTTCTATAGACTCGCCGGGTTTAACTTATTCAGAAAAATTTCCGACATGCAGAGGATGTGAACCTACTACCGTTGGGAGTCTAGCTCTAGAGCCTGAGACTCTAACCACTAGACCAGCCGCTGTCCCCAGAGTGTGCTACATCACCACCGCTAGAGGGTAAGGATTTTGAGACCCACACTTTGAGATTCTTCCTATTGATAATATATTTAACATATTAGATAGGCATAAGCAAAAACTTTAAATTTTTTTTAAATTTGAAAGGCTTCAAATACGATCGATTCTTTGTAAATTTTAAAAAATCTTGGAATTAAATAATAGGGTGTTGTAGGTTTTGGTGTAGTATATGACAATATTAACATAAATACGCGTTGCGCCTCTATGTTTCATACATTTTTTACTTGATTTTTAATATGCTATCACTTCATCAAAACCCACCTATTTGTTTGTATCACCGTGTATGTCACTTAACCGCTTACGTCATCTTGCTTAACAATCACTGCCTTTATTGTTCTAAGGTAAAATGCAATTAAGGCTTACAGCGTAAAAATATAAATTCAATTTAGATTTCATCGCAATCGTGGGCTTACGGCCGTGATAGTTTCAAAGTAGTAAATTTTCTGGATACGGTAATGTGTATTGCGGAAGAGTAAATTAAATTACGATCGAGAATAGTGCGGAGGAGGATATTCACATTTTAGTCAATGGGCGTAGCTGATTAAATGAGAACTTTATAAAGTTTATAAGATTTTATCATTATATCAGTAGCGTAAATAACATTTTGTGATCTTTTGCCTTGTCGGCTTTCCTTTTTGTAAACATTATTAGATTTATGTAATCGCGTGTCGTTTCTGAAAGTAATTAGGCAATTAAGACATAAAAAAAATCAAAAGATTGAGAGACAATTAATTATTTTGCTTATTTATTTATTATCGGTGCCTAAGCTAAACAAGAAACCAACAAACTGATATTTTGTTGTTATATACTTGCCAATATTTTATGTTCCAAGTTTTTTTCCATTTTTCTTGACAACCTGCAATAATTTTTGTATGAAACTATTACCTAGTGGTTATTACTCGTTTCGCTCTTAATGATCAAAATTACCCTCATAAGGTTAATACTGTTCTTTAAAAATGATTGCTTCGGGTGGGGTTTTGTAGAAAAAATAAAGTAAAACAACATTTAACTGTTGCTACTTCAGAACCATTCCCTACGCGACAGTTGTTAAATAAAACAAAGCATTTTGTATGAAAATAAATCCCAAGATTTTAAGGCAGTTAGTGCTATATGTATAGCACCTGATTAAGCTTTTAGTGGCGAGGGGTCCCCGTTACTATAGAAGCTACTTACTTACGCGTCTACTATATAAGGAACAGATTCCTTTGCGCAGTGGTCCGCTACAGAATTCCATACATACAGCGGCAGGAACCGGAACAGCCGACAGCTTAGTGAGCTTTGTATCCAAAGCGACTATCGGAGGAGAGATCAACATATCCACCTTTAGTAAAGTATTACGGTTGCCGCATTTCGTTATAATTTTGGTGGAAGTTGACATGACAAAATACTTATGCGCAGACACTGCGTTTACTCCCGTGTATATTTACAAGTAGCAAATATGGCGTTCGGTGGTATTTAATCATTCTTCAGTAATTAGTTTTGTTATTTTGTATACTACTCCTCTTATTTTTAAAGTCCAGAAGTTTCAACAGTTGCCAAAGTAAGAAATCAAAAATTATAGCTTGAAGTTAAATTGATGTAGACAAAGAAATTAGAAAATAAAAATCACAAATGAAAAACATTATATAATTTTTTTTGGGAAATACATGCAAAATAATTGTAAACATTCTTATTTACAACATAAAAAAATAAATACATATAACAAACAAATTGCACTTCCATTTTTGTTTTAATTTTGAATTTAATATCAGAAAATTTCAAAGCTACAGTGAAATAATTTTAACAACTGCACTACTAATTTGCAATAAGAAATATAGTAGCGTAACGTAATTTCAGCATACAATAATCGCTTGTCCGATTAAGCGTCAAATTTTATGTGCTTATAGTGTTTAAACTGGTGGAATAAGTAATTTTAAATATTCTGCCTAAAAGCAATACACATTTGTAGAAGTGCCAGCGAGTAGCTATAATAGCAAGACAGCGCGGGTATTTTGTAACGTTTCGTGGGTTTATTGGCTAAAGCGACTATGCGACAGCCGTAGTAACTTTAATAACAGTGGGTCAGACCATGCAAAGCTGCACCTGAATATATTCATATATTTAACTCAAATATGGTTTACAAATTGCATTGAAGCTGACATGTCAAGAGGGCATATATCGGGAAATATTACTTTATTACCTACAATTAATAGATCAAACGAACTTACCTTAAGTGAAGTCCATCTTTATTGTATGAAGCTTTCCGCTCGGGTTTACCCCGCTTGAGTACTGAAATACCATTTACAGTTCAAAAAAGTATTTGAAGCAAAACTAACCTAACGTAACCGAACCTACCATCCACAATCACCATTAACAGGGATCAAGAACCGACATTCATTTGTACAGTTAGAAGAGTTTCAAATGTGAAAAAACAGTTTAAAACATCAATGAATGGGGACGATTTAAAGGAATAGTGGGTACATTTTATTTAAATATTAGTTGTTACTCCAAAATGCAAATATATCTGGAAATGTTGTTTAATTATCAACAATTATTTTACCACCCTCGGGTGCTGGATTACTGTTTACAAAAAAGAAGAACATTTAATACTAACCGAACCGAACATACTATATATAACCACCATTAATAGTAATCAAGGACAGACCGTTATTTCTAGCATTACAAGAGTTTCAAATGTGAAAATTAAAATATAAAACGTTTAAGAAAAAATGAGCGAGAAAATGTAAGAAAATTATAACAATAATGAAGAAAGCCCCTTTACTTCTTACAAGAACAAAATGTTCTTGTGAAAACTAAAGGTTTTTTTTCATTATTATTATAAAACGCTAATGGACGGGACCAATTTGCATGAAAAGTGAGTGCATTTATTTTAAAGATTATTTGTTGTCGCTCCCGCTGGCTCGGGATGTTACTCCAAAGAAACAAACATTTGCATGATTACTTAGTAGTTACACATATTCAGTTCAGTCGCTGATTTTGGGTAGTTTAGAATATACACTACTGTAGGGTGCACACGGGTTCTGCTAATATATAATTATTGACCCATCGGTATTTGGTAACAACTGTATTCATTATTGTTGAGACTTATAAGGTTTCATAAACCTCTACGCAACAATTACAGTTATTTATTACAATGAGCGTCAGCACTCCTTACATATTTCAGTCTACAGCTTTGCAAATTTTAAAGAAGTTATCACAAAAAGCTTGGGGCATAACTCACGGGTTCTGCTAGTAGATGTTAAATATTTTGAAATTGTAAACTTAAGCAAAAATCCGCACCAGAAAACCTTCTGCTTTGCATACAGAATGCCTTTAAGTCGTTTTAACTCATGAAAAGAAGAAAAGGTTTCATAAACAATAACAAAAACTTGTTATTTGTTAAAATTTCATTAAGCAATTTCGAAGTTTAAATGGTATTAATTTTTAGAAATTTTGTGTCAACTTATGCCTTATGAAAGTTACAAGGGATCACGTAGAAAACTTAACCTTTTGCGAGAGTTAACCTAAACAAGGTTAAAACATGCAATAAAATTATATAACCGCCAACATTGAAGTAGCAACTACAGAAACAGTAGAAAGCAACATTACAATCTGGCAACATTATTAGAGTCCTTCCTTGGCTACAACTACAAGACTTGTCCGTGTTTGATGTTGACGGAGGATCGTGATAAGACGTGACTGATAGTCTGCGATAACAGCACTGGCTACTGCGATTTCAACTGATTTATTGCAAGAATCAGATGCAAGTGGATTCTGCGTTATTCATTACAACATACGAATTTATCATAACTTCGTGACACGTTTGGTTACTTCTTTTGTAAAATATCAAAAAAGATGACGCTCGAGACCTCAATAATTGATTAAACATTAAATTTAACTGAAACTTTTCCATTATAACAAACTACGGAAATCTTGATATGTTAGGGCCCGAAAACATTTATTTTAATATGGACAATTTATAAATGGACGCGTTGTAATTATAATTGATAAGGGTGTTGATGAATTACAGAAAGGGAGATGCAACGATAAAAATTACAAATCGTTGTTGTCTTAAACTAGCATACATATTCAATAGAAAAGCCGACAGACACGCGATAAAAACCAAAGCTGTAGATTTAAGTTAAAGCCTTGTCTAACGATCACTACACTTGTCTATCGATCAACGGTGCACTTGTATTAAAGGGCATCTGATATCTGATTGCTGCTTACTATAGTACCAATAATATTGTAAATTACATAACAACTTGCTGCACGAAACTACAGGAAAACATGTTTTTGACGATTTGTATTTAAAGATCTTATACAGGGCTGGGAAAAAGTACGGAACAATGGAAATATCTCTAATACGACAATCGCGATTTCGACACAATTTTCTATACAGTGCCCATTTTAAAACTCCGAGCCTAAATTTTTTTAAATAGGCAACACACAATGCAACCCACAGATCACTATGCATTTCTACCATTTTTTTTAAATTGAGATTAGAGTTGTTTTACAGTACATGTATCTACTAATGATTAAGTACAAATTTAAGGTTACTTTAATAACTCAAATTTATTATTTGACAACAATAACTACAATGATTTAATAGGAACATAGTACAAAAACCAACAAAGCAGGTGTTTAAATTGCCTTCCCCCTTCGTTTTCGCAGAGTATAATTCTTCTACGCATCGAACCTCTAACACGAGCTAACATTTCCGGTGTGATAGAGCGACAACATTGAATTATACTTTCGCGTAGATGTTCTTCATTTCATATGGGCATTTCATAGACATCATTTTTTACTTTGCCTCACAAAAAGAAGTCTAGCGGAGTCAAATCGGGACTACGGGCAGGCCAAGGATGCAATGCACCTCGTCCAATTACGCGTCCCTCAAAACGTTGGTTAAGATAATTTCTCACATCCCTATGAAAATGCGGAGGTGCACCATCATTTAAAAACCACGTGCTATTCCGTACGTTTTGAGGAACTGTTTGGAGGAGAGCCGGTAGTTCATTAATTAAGAAATTTAAATACATTTCACCATCTAAATTTCCATTAAAAAAATGTTGACCTATTACAAAATCGCCAATAATACCGCACCACACGGTAAGAGAAAAAATTCTCTAAAAATAAGTTATCCTGATCCAGCGGGGATTGTCTTGGGCGTAATAGTGGCAGTTATGTCGATTAACCATGCCGTTGTTTGAAAACCTCGCTTCATCACAGAACAATACCATACTTAAAAATTCCGCATTACCGTTTAATTGCCGTCTAAGAATACGATGCTCATAATCCCTTTCTTCAAGATGGTGTATGGTATAAACATGGTAGGGGTGAAATTGGTTCGCCTTAAGAATATTGAAAACAGAAACTTTGCTAATGTTTAAGGCATTTGCAATCGCTCTTTGACTTGTATGGGGATTATCCGTAACCATTTCAATTACAGCTACTTCGTTATGTTCAACCGTAACTTGCCGTGCCCTTACTTTTGGTTTTGAAAATTGCCCATACTGTTGTAAATTCAGAAGCATTCTAAGTGTTTTGTCTGTTGGATTTCGTCTACCTGGAAAGCGTTGCGCATACAAAGTACTGGCAGCACTCGCATTTTTTCGACATTCGCTCAGAATTAGAAGCATGTCCACTTTGTCAGCCTTGGAATACATTTTGCACCAAAGATTAGTGATCGATAATCTTTGTTTAGCACCGTTCAAGTAATGTGGCTTAACGAATTGGATTAGTAAACTGTCAAGTTAATGCAAACATGATTGCCCTGATTTTAATTATAGAAATATTTTGTTTTAAAATAATAGTCGGCAGTGACTTGTATTGTGTGTTGCCTATTTAAAAAAATTGAGGCTCGGAGTATTAAAATGGGCACTCTGTATGAAGGTTTCGATATACGGCGGATACAAAGAAAGTATCGGGGGTTTACAATGAATTCCGGTTAAGCCGGAAATGATATCAACTTTTATATTTGAAATAGAACACTCTGTATTTTTTGATATATCGTGAAACTCTTTTTTGCGAGTTTAGTGATATAAGGCTTTATGCCTTTGTTTTCAATAATTCTAGAGTAATTGAACAATAATGTTTCATAATCGTTATCTAGCAGCTCATGAAAACAAAAGAATGTGAGAAGCTTAAACAGTTATGTAATGTTGTCAAATATGCTTGGTTCGTGTTGTGTTGTTTGGATGTTCGATAGGTTGAGCAGTGTGGTTGTAGTAATCAATTAATTAACCAATATAATTAAAATTGCTGAATTTAAAATCAGAAATGGTTCAATTACCAGAAACATTGCAGATTGTTAAATAAAGTACAGACTTCTTGCTGAGTCCTACGACGCTCACCAAAACCAACCATAATTAAAATTTGAATTCGTTCTCTTTCTGTTAATTGAACCATTTCTGATGTTATGCTCTGCAGTTTTAATTAAATTTGGTTAAATAATTGATAACTGCAACCACACTGCTCAATTTATCCAAACATCAAAATAACACAACACGAACCAAGCATAACAACTTTACAAAACTGTTTAGACTTCTCACATTCTTTTCTTTTCATGAGCTGCTAGATAATAATTACGAAACATTATTGTTCAATATCTCTAGAATTATTAAAAATAAAGGCATAAAACTTATATCACTGAACTCGCAAAAAAGAGTTTTATCGATATATTAAGAAATATACAGGGTGTTCAATTTAAAATAAAAAAGTTGATATCATTTCCGGCTAAACCGAAAGTCCTTTTAAACCGCCAGTACCTTCATTGTATCCGCCGGAAATCAGAACCTTTATGTAGAAAGTTTTGTCTAAATCGCGGTTGCTGTATTCAAGATATTTGCATTGTTCCGTACTTTTGCACAACTCTGTATACTTAAAAATTATCATAAGTGACATTTCAGCCGAAGATTGATTTCTAATCAGTCAAATATTTCATTTTATTTATAAGTTCGAGCTTTACTTCGTTGAAGTTCTTTTTAATTTATTGTAAATAAAACAAAATACGTATAAGGCTAAAATAAAGACCTGTTGAAGTTAAGAATAGTTTTATTTACAATAAAATATTTTATTACCAAACTTATACTTTTGATTATGTGTAAGACCTGACAATTATGTAGGCACACCACTTTCTATATTGTAACATTACCTAATGTCTCTTGATTTGCTCCAGAAACTCGCAAGTGGAAATAGAATGCTAACAAATCTTTTTTATATAATTACCCTTAATTACAATTTCCTAATGTAACCACACCCACATACAGTTTATGAATCATTTATCTTAATATTGTTCGATATTCTACTTATGTCAAGTCTCAAAGTCAAATTGGCCTTACTAGCACTAAGGCAAATCTATCGAATAAATATTGATAAATCGCAACAACAAGGTTGTGCTAGCCATGACTGGGCAATCGATAGACATTTTGATTATCATTGTTACAAAAATCAGAACCGTATCGGTGATCTATCAAGTAAATTTTATAATAATATTGCAACACTCCGACAAGAAGCATAATTCTTCGCGTGTGGTCTCCACGGGACCCAGATTTGTATATTGGGTATCTAATTTACCAACTCCATCTGCACTTGTTAGTTTATTCAGTGATCATTGCATAAGAAATGAACTAATCAGCAAAGAATAGATGCTTATCTTGCGTTGAAAAAATTCAACTTGTTTTCAATGTCTGTCATGTAAGTTTGGAGATTAAAATTCGTACAAAAAGTAAAGTATTCAACTATGATACTTACTGTGGAAGCAATATTCATTAGTATTAATGCCAAACTAAATCTTGTACCAGTTACACATAATAATCAAAGGTAATTTACTGAATTTATGAAAGTACATTACAGATGAGATTTAAAGCAACGCCATATTAAACATTCATTTAACATCGAGTTTAATCTAATTTTTAACGAAACCTTGTTAATTATGTACTTAATAATTATTACATTTATTTTATTTTTAATATTTAACACAGTTGAAAACTTTTGTTTAGCAGGATGATTCAGAATTATAGTGCAAAACATATATGCCGCATTCTAAAATTATTAAAAAGTTCCCATAAACATGTGTCTAAAGCGCTTCGTTACGGAGCTACAGTCTCCTGAAGATAGAACAGTCTAATCACTTTTTACTTTCCCATACTTCTACTGAAGTAAAAAAAGTTGATTACATGCAAATTTTCGAATTTCAGATTTTAACGGAAATACGCGTTTTGGGGTCTAAGGAACCATAAAAAAGCGATTTAAAAAAAATGTCTGTCCGTGGGGAGTAAGTGGCTGGGTGGGTGGGTGCGTTTGTTTCTATATATCTCAGGAACCGATTTTTATAAGATTTGGCGTGTGAAAGTTTTTTAGTTGCAGGTAGTTCTCTGTAAGGTCGTCAATCAGAACCGAAACCGGAAACGAAAATTAGAAATCTACAGAAAATAAAACGCTTTTGTTTTCAAATGCTCTGTCTTTAAAATAAAAGCCCGTAAACTGCCCACAACATTTCTTTAAAACTCTCTGAGCCAATAGAGCTTGCAAATTTATTTTTTACTAATCTCTCAAATTTTACTCTGACGCCCTTGAGGAATTTTTGAAAAATTTGAATTAGACGCGTTTTCCGGAAGTTACGTGATTTTAACAGCGCCCAGCAATTAGCGCTAAGAAAACCAAATAATTTTCATTTTCTGCAGTTTTTGAAAGCTCTATAAATAAAGTTGGTATGACCATTTTTGTCTATTGATTTTAAGCAGTCGGCGCGCGCGCCGCCTGTACGTTACCAACGTCTTGAGTCTGGAACGGGCGGCTTGTACCGGCTGGAGATAACTAGATGTAAATTTCAATCACTTCTTGATGCGGGAATATATAAAATGTAAAAACTATGGGAAAGTACCAGCGACCTGTTCCGCCCGTTTTTTTACATTTTTATACTTTCAGTACTTTTGTGCAAATTTTTGAATTTGATAATTTGTTGGAAATACATGTTTTGGCATCCAGGAACCCAAAAAAGTGGGTTTTTAAAAAAGGTGTCTGATGGGTGGGTGAGTTTATGGTTTTCATAACTCCCAAACAGATGGTCCGATTTCAATGAGCTTTGGAATGTAGAGGAGTATCTCATAATTTATGGGGGAAATAAGCTTTTTAAAATAACACGTAACCGGACCTGGAACCTGACATTTTTTTGGTTTTTCCGAAACAGAATATTTAAAATATAAAAACGGAATCTTATATAAAACCTTAGAGCAAATCAATAATTTTTTGTAAAGTTTCTAGGTTCTGTTTCTAGGTTCTAGGACACATTGTTACTGTGTACAGAAATTTTTGAAAAGGTAAAATCTATGAAGAGAAAAATATCAACAGTGTTTTGAAAGTTTTCAAAAAATTATTGCTCAAAACTGACAGCACGATTTTTTTAATATTTTGTTTTAAATTAAATGGCGGCTGCTGCAATTTTATAAACATCTTGATATTAGCGCTCAGAATTTGGCAACTACATTATATTGAAAATTTGCAGACTAATAAAGCTATAGATGAGCTACAATTACGTTCGTGTCCCAATTTGCTAATTTTCTTGCGACACCTTCTATGAATTAATGGGTTAATTTTCGTTCTTCACTTAATTTTTGATAGACGAATCTGTTCTTCCGTCTTTAGTTTTTTTAAATCTTGGGGAATCTTATTCCAAAAAATAAATTATTTTCCTCTCAAAAAATTTCAGCGTACTATTAGTTTACTTTACACTATTGGCTCTCCTTCTCTTGCTCTCTGAACCCCGTGAGAGAACAACGCGTTGAGCGAAGTACACCGTAGTAGTAGTAGTATTAATATCTAAAGTATAGGAATGTCCAGGCTTCACTCATTTTTTTTCGATAACTTTCGCAGTAGTTGTACAAAAATTTAAAAATTCTGTAGAAGAGCTTTACTCATTAGCTTAGCTTTACATCATTTCTACCATTTTTTGTTTGAATAAAAGCACCGGATCCATAGGTCTCATACGGAAAAGAGGGGGTGTGGGGGGGGGGGGGGGGGGGGGAAGTTACGTAATATTTTTTTAAATATTTTTATATTTACAGTTTTTGAAATTTTGTTTATAAAATCTTATTATATAATTAATCAAGTTAATTCTGTTAATAGAGAATTCGAAGTTAAAATTTGCGATGTGGTTTCTCAGCATAATGACTAAAAATAATTCAATTAAAATTATGTCATATTATTAGTTGAGTGCTTATAGTTGACCCACCTTCACGAGTCGAGTTTAATGAAGGTTTCGTTGTTCGTTCTAATCCATTAGCTGTCTTGAAAAGTGTGGGTTGAAACTGGCAAAAAATGTGTATTTAACATTGCTTAAGTAGCGATGCTTTAATTTCTGATTGTTTTGCATATCAAGAATATTTTATTTTATTTGCTTAAGTAGCTAAACTTTGCAGCGGGAGCTAAATGTATTTAAAATTACAAAAACTGAAATGAAATAACATTAATTTGATAATTCAATAATTAAATTTTTCATTATTTAAAATCAATGTCAAAAAATTTGTCCACGTCGTTCATTAGGCATTCGTAATAAAATGCAGAAATATTAACTCCATAATATTTCTTCATTATGTAGGCATCATTAGAGTTCGCAGCTGAACGTACCATTAAACTCTTCTGGTTGCGCTGCGAATTCTTTTACTGTTTTGATCTAGAGAAGGTATTTGTCATATTTAGTCTTCATTATGTGTTAAATGAACCAACAAAAACGTCAAACAGCGAGTAGCTTCCGGATAGTCGCCTAACGTAGCATTAAAATCTCTGCAAAAAATAAAGTAATACATCTATTTTAACTATCAGAGCGAAACGTGTTGGAAACTTGGAGCATTTTGTAAACAGGAAACGTCGTGGGCTTTATACTCTGTCAAATTTAATAACCGCGGCAGCAGATAAGCACCAAAACCAGAAACACATACACCTGAACTAGAAAAAAGGTCATTCAGCTCTATCGGGTCACGAAATCCGAAACAAAAGACAGCAGATCTCTGAAACAAGTGAAGCGCAGACCTCAAAAATGACAGCACATTTTAATGGCCATGATATTCTACTTATAATTCGAACCGTCATTTTAACCATACGTTTATGCATGTATGCTCGTGGTGTGGAGTACTGGGAGGCATTTTAAAGTATTTTTTTGGAAAAAATTTGTTCTTACCCAAGTTTTAGGTAGCCTTATATTTCAAACCCATCCTTTACGTTGGCAAAATAATCTATTTTTACCAACATTTTCATTGAAGTCTTTAATAGACTTTCGATAAACACTCTCTAATAAAATTATTGTAAATTGATACCCCACATTGCCCGTGCGTCAAAATGCACAAAATTTTTCATGTGGTTTACCGATAAAAAATGCGTTTGAATTTTAGTTTTCAAATGTTTGCAGTCAATATCACACAATGAATTATCACAAAATAGCAGACAGTGGAAACAAGTGAAAGCATTTTCTTACATGGCATTCACAATCCAAATTTATTTTGCACGGACATCGTACAACACCACTAAATTATGATTACACAACCAACAACTGTTTTCACAATACTACGTCGTGTACGTGCGAATCCCGCAAATTAGGGGGCTATTGGCATGCGCGTATCGCGGACAGCTGATAGCGTAATTCTCGGTTCGCGACCTTAAGTCTTTAATACGCAGATACTTCTATCCTATTTTAGCTTGTGTAATATGAATTTTACCGCAATAAGCTTTCTATTTCACTCTTATTCATTTAAAGGCCTTTTAAGCCGGCGGTGGCTTTATTCGGTGGCTTATAGCCGAATTGGGAACTGATAGTTAAATGACCCTCGCATAGATTCGTTTAATGCGCGCGAAATACTCAAACATTCAAACGTTTTTGGACAGCTCTGTAATAAATGTTCTCGCATAGAAATCTCATATAAAAAAGTTAACTATAAAGTAGTTTTTAAATAGTATAGTGTATAATATGTTATGCACTCAAATAAAAAGTAATTATTTATTTTTTGTTATTTCATTGGGAGGTCAATGGCTATTGGGCTCAATGGAGAAACCGTCACTGAATTGTATGAGTATATTTGTATGTGTGTTTGGCGACAAATTTACAGAAAACATATTTTATTATGTTAATATTAGGTTAAATAAAATAAATTTAGATTGTAAATGCGTTCATAGTTATTGCAAAGTAAGTTGTATTAAAAATCTACCGCAGTATTAAATAATTTCTTGTTATGAAAGATCGAGATAAAATTTCGGTGTTGTAATTGTTTACAATTGTGAAATACATTGCCGATGAAAAATCAAATTCTGCTGCATTAAGCTATGTTTATAGATCTTATTATTATTACTTTTAAGTGAAAAACTACTTAAATATTTGAAAGTATTGAACCAAGTCAATAAATTTTGATAGTTGTGTCTATTAGCAATTTTTAGATTGCTACTAATTCTTCTTCTTCTTCTTTAGCCTTCAGTCATCCAACTTTGGACATAGGCCTCTTCTAGCAATCTCCATCCTTCTCTGTTTTGTGCGGCTCTTTTCCAGTGTAAGCCTGCTACTCTCTTCAGGTCGTCACTCCATCTCATTTGCGGCCTTCCCCGGGTTCGGTGTCCCAGGTACGGTCTCCAATACTGGATTAAGTTGTTCCATCTGTCATCTTGGTGCCTAATGACATGACCTGCAAAGCTCCACTTCATCTTGGCGATTTTTTGAGTAACATCTTCTACTTTGGTTTTACTGCGGATCCATGTATTTCTCTTCCTGTCAGTCAGTCGTATACCTAGCATGGATCTTTCCATAGCTCTCTGTGTCTTTGCTATTCTATCTATATTCTTCTTTGTGAGTGTCCAAGTTTGACATCCATAAGTAAGTACTGGTAAAACACATTGGTTATATACTTTGCTCTTCATATGTTGTGGTATTTTGGGATTTTTAAGTATCCATGCTAGTTTTCCAAATCCTGCCCATGTTAATCTTATACGTCTCGTTATTTCAGCGTGTTGATTTTCTTTGTTTAGCTTCAGAACTTGCCCCAGATATATGTATTCGTTGACTTTTTCAATTGCGTGTCCATTGACTTGTATGTTTCTGGTTTCGTCTGTGTTTGTCATTATCTTTGTCTTTTGCATGTTCATCTTTAATCCAACTTTGTTAGAGGCTTCTCCCAACTGGCTAATCATATTTTGTAGTTCTTCATATGAATTAGCAATAAGGACTACGTCGTCAGCGAATCTGAGGTGGCACAGTCTTTTTCCGTTGATGTTTACTCCGACATTCACCCAGTCTAATGTTCTAAATACATCCTCCATAACCAGTGTAAACAGCTTGGGTGAGACCACGTCGCCTTGTCGGACTCCTCTTTTGATTGGGATGGGGTTCGTTTGTATTTCCTGTTCTAGTTGTATTTTAATCGTAGCATTTTCATATATGTTGTGTATAAGCTGTTTGTATCTAGAGTCTATTCTACTGTTGTTCATGGCCTGTTCTATTGTCCATAGCTCGACACTATCAAACGCCTTTTCATAATCTACGAAGGCGAGAAATAGTGGGAGATGATATTCGTTAGCTCTTTCTATTAATATTTTCATCGTGAGTAGGTGATCTGATGTACTGTACCCCTTACGAAATCCAGCTTGTTCCACTGGTTGGTACCTGTCCATTTTATTTGTCAATCTATTTTTTATGATTCGTATGAAAAGCTTACTAATTAGTTCATAGAAATAGATTTAATTAAAAATCGTTTATTTTGGGGTCTACAAAATAAGGGGAGGGGTACATGTGGGGTTAAAATGGTTATTGACCACTGGTTAGTAGAAAACTATAACAGGTTTATACATGGATATTTATATAAAATCATTAAAATATCCCTAGAACTAAGTATAGGGCTAAGAAGCAGTATGACTTTGAAATACTGTCTTCAAGGTTGTCTGATTTTTTTCGTCGAAAGGGATTTTTGTATATTAAAGTGGTGACGATGAGATCTTAAAAATAATTAATTTTACGATTATTGACTACCATACGAAACAATTTAGAAAAAAAAACAAATGAAATTGTTATACGAGAGTAATAATATGTGACTTTAAAATCGACTTCGATAATATACTATCACAGTATACTTATTCATAAATAAGTAAATAAGTATACTGTGATACTATACCATCTGAGTGGTATAGTAATTTCTTTTTAATTAATTGCAAAAATTTGAAATGATACTAAGATAATTGCATGTAGACCTTTATAATTTAATACGGCAATTTTGTTGATTATTATCATATTTTAATTAAAAAAATGATTTGAATAGTATGTATTTTCTTTTGTATTGTAAAAGTGAACAAAAATAGACGTGTGTTTTAATAATGGGTCGTCTTTGTATTTTACTTAAAAACCAACAATGAGAAAGGGGATGTTTGTGTTTTGGGTTTTACATAGTTTCATGTGAATGGTGTGGTGTGTATGAGAACAGAAGAAGCAAGAGTGGCCAGATCTCGCCTATTTAGTCATATTACCCCTACAGGCCTAGGAGAAAGTCTATGAAAAAAATCTACGAAAACAATCCAGAAGAAGTTAGGGGAAACGTCAGGAAAAAAATCCACACAGCAGTACAATCCAAGGGGAAAATTATTATTAGTAATGTGTTTTTCATTATTTTCAAATTGAGGTATTGCTTGACTGACAAAATAAAATAACAACTATATACACGAATTGTCTGGTGCGATAAGGTAGGAATTTGTTTGTACCTTGATAAATGCCATTAGCTTAGCTGGCTTAAGCAATAACATATCTGTAAATATTAACAATAAAAACTTAAATTATAAATATATTCGATTCTTGTCGTGCTTTGGTTATTCCAAAATTTTTTCTTCGGTTTTATCAGTCGACATATTAATTACTTAATAAATCAACATTAAGTTTAACACTGTGGACGTTTAGATTTATTACAATCTTTCTCAACACGTTTTACAAACCTGCAAAGAAAAAAACAAAAAAACCAATACAATTATTGATAATAATTCTTGGAATAAATTAAATTAATAATTTTTTCAAATTAAAATGAACATCCCCGGAAAATCCCAGCCACATTTTAAGCATATTGCTGTTGCTGAAGGGTCATGTGACACGACGCAGTGACTTGAACCTTAGTTTTTTTTTAAGAAACTGTATGCCGTGTGACGGCCCATTTGAAAGCTCTTTTCAAGAGGAATGTTTTTTTTTGTCAAATATTGACCGATAATGTATGGATATCCCTACTGAAAATCACCTCAGTTGCCTCATAAAACCTCATACAAAATGAACCTGGTTGTTTCAAAAACCGCATAAAACCACATACAACCTGATGAAAACATTATCAGGTTATATGAGGTTTCTATATATATTTTCAGTAGGGTAACCATTAAATATTTCACAAAAAACACCTTTTTTTGGTTCAGATCTAGTGTGCGATTTGTAGTTTTGTTTTAGTTTTGACGTTTACTCATTAATTAATATGAGTAAACGTCAAAATTAAAACAAAACTTAAAATCGCACACTAGATTTGTCCCAAAATTTTGAGCTCTGTTTCAATTTTGACGTTTACTCATTAAATAATATGGGTAAATTCAATATGGGATATTCAATGGTTATCCATACATAATCGATCAACATTTGGCAAAAAAACAGTGCTCTGAATTCCTCTTAAAAATGCTTTCAAATGAGCGTCACATGACACACTGTTCCATTTAAAAAATAAGGATCAAGTCACTGCGCCGTGTCACGTGACCCCTTAGCAACAGCAATATTGACCTAAAATGTGGCTGGGGTAAAACTGAAGTTTAAGTGTGCGAGAGTTTTTACTAAAATATAATATTTCGAAAGATATTGAATTTGTTTCAGACTTTATACACGCACTGTATATGTGGGTTCTAGTAGTGGGACCTTCTCACTTCTAAAAGCTGAGACAGTTGGAAACAATCCGAATTTACTATACAAATAGATATTTATATGTTTGTTTTATAAATCTGTTTATAATATGTATTTAGTAGAACAAACACATAGACAGATTGCTGTCAATAAATTTATTATTTCCACAATAAGACCAAAATTGGACAGTACGCAAAATACTCCCACAACTTTTTTTGTTTTTTTATGTAAGTTTTTTTTTTCTGAATTGTTATTCTCTTAGCCTTTTTTCTTTTAAACCTTTTTTTATGGTTTTCACTGCTGTCTTATTTCCGTGTACATTTTTCTAGATTTTTTTTCCGGCTAACTACCTCAACACTGAAAGGTATGAGAGGGAATCATTAGAAAGTTAAATCTAACTAGTGGAACCTGTGGGCTATGCCCCACGATGTTTCTGATTCTGTTTTCTAAAATAGTAGCTAAGCTGATTAAGTAGGTAGTGTAGACGACCCTGAATCGAAGTCCTAGTTTTGTAAATTATATACCGATTGTACCAAAAACTGAACGCAGGATACACTTTGTATATCGTTACTTATCATATACTCAAAAAAATTTTAATATTGACGTATCAAGCCCCAAACATAATAGTATATATTTTGAAAATCTGAATTTTTGTTTTGAAAAGATTCGTTGGAATTAAAGAAAACTAAAAATGAGAGACAAATTCGTCCGCCAATAATGTGGGCGGGAAGGAGAAAATTAGACCCTTAATTTTTGGGACCCCTAACAATTAAGTTGCCAACCTTATGCTACTATTACTCATGAATAATTAAGCTTAAACAACATTTTTTATCGTCTTCTGTTTATTAAATAAAAGGGCATAATTTTTCAATTTTAAAAAATTTATAGAAGGTGTCACAGAGAAATAAGCAGACTGGGACACAAACCAAACTGTAGCCTATCCCTATATCTATGAGCCTACAGAATTAAAAAAATGTGGTAAGTTTTGGAGCAATGTTTTTTTTTTTTAATTTTTACGTACAATTTCTTATTAATAATAGATAAATAGACACGCATACCCACCAACAAATGTTTTTTAAACCATTTTTTTGAGTTTGTGGAATTCTTAAACATGTAGTTCTGTCAAAATTTCGAATTTGATATTTTTCATGAAATCAGTACTTTCATTATACGAAATTAAATAGGTGTAATGCGTAGCGTTCAGCTAGTTCTTCGTAAACGCTAGCTGGTAGACGCAGCAGTTTGTTAGTTTGTTATTGTTATTAACTTGTAGCCTATTCTAAAACATGAGCGTAAATCGTCAATACGCGATAACAGAATAAACTCGCTTCATTTCAGAGATGACCGTATTTATTTTAGAAATTTATGAAAACGCTTGTAATGTAAATTTGTAATGCAGTTGGTTAGGGCCGGAGATACTTTTATCTCTAATAAACAAACGAAAATTTTTTAAAATTAAATATGCCCAAATTTTTAAACTAAATTAGCATAATTTAAGGATATATTACTATTTATTAAATAATAATAATGATAAATTTTGTCGAGATGATAGAAGTGGTCGTCGTGTTATGGTGAGACAGATAAGGATTTATTATTTCACTCATACTATATCGCCCAATGACCACGTCGCAATTGTGGTTTTAACAGCCAATAGCAGAGTTTACTGCGTTGATATTTTTGAAATACAAAGTTTATCACTAATAAATATAAGCAAACTTTACTACATTGGTGGTATAATTATTGATTCGAGATATTTTTCAGATATTCTGCAAAAATGCGTAATTAGTTTAGATAAAGACACATTGAGCAACCCTGAGAATTTAGACATATTTCTACATAACATCTCTTAATCTGGATCAAGGAAGGTGAACATTTTAAAGACAATATTTGTATACTTTGGTAAAAACTTAAGATGTTTCAAGCAAAGATTTGTTTGGTTAAGGCTTACAGTTCAAAAAATATTGAAATCAAAATTCTTTTAATGACTATACCACATACATTTTGTTGAATCAATCACTTAAATTAACGCGCTTAAAACTGATGTCCACTGTCTTTTGGGTATAATTATTATTTTAATAAATAACAATTAGAAGTAAGTATCATATTTAATTATAACATAATTTATGAATTAAAAAAATAAATCTCTTTGTCGTCCACAAGCAAAAAGCAAAATACGAGAAACGTCGACGATGACCGATGATAACAATGTCAATGTCAACCAACTTGAATCGCGAGTGTTCGAATCGTAGTTCAAATCATGACTGATCTAAATAGTAGTGTACACCTATAATGAATATAATAATAACATGCCAATAGGCATTTAAATACATAAATATTTAATTACATTAAAATTGTATCTTGTTTGGCAGATTATATGAACTAAAATGTTAGACCAAAATAATGTACGTATGTCCAACAATTTTATGAAATACTACTTAACGATTTTTTTCTAAAATAATTTATTTTTACAACACTTTACAGCAACAGTAAATGAAAACGTCAAAATAGAAAAGTTAAGTTTACGAAAGAACGCCACTACAAAACATTTGAAAACAAGTGACCAATACATGTTAAGAGCGCCGATTCTCGTAAACACCCGAGCATTTCCGACTAGTTCAGTGTTACCAAAAATGCGTCAAAATTAATGCGAGTGATATAGTCAAGACGAATACGGTTTTGCGATAGGATTTTTCTTTGATAAAATTGTGGTGTAAGTTAACTCGTCCTAGTTAAGACCACGTAGCGGTTGTGGAATTACCATCTTAACTAGCACTCGTGAACATACTCCAGAATTTTATCGAAAAATCGCAATCATTCATTGTACGTATTATTTATGATTAACCTATGTGAATTATAAAACAAGATTGTGCCGCACCACACAGATGATCTGAGGTATTAAAATTTTTAGTAGTGTTCAAAGTTTTAAGTTATTTTATGTATCTATTTTTTGTATCGTGGTCCAGATTGGCGATCTATCACTGTCTAGAACCGCTAACTGCGGTCGTCCGTGACAAACCGAACGATACGGGTATTTTATTACACGTTGGTTTGATTAATTGATAGAATAATAGACTGATATTGTCAAGTGTAAAATATTCATGGCCA
This sequence comes from Ctenicera cuprea, assembly GCA_958336395.1. Classification (NCBI taxonomy): domain Eukaryota; kingdom Metazoa; phylum Arthropoda; class Insecta; order Coleoptera; family Elateridae; genus Ctenicera; species Ctenicera cuprea. The sequence continues at coordinate 37,370,372 of OY284487.1, read as the reverse complement.
TCTGTAGCTCTTGATGTATATATGTATGTACGCCTAACCCATCGTCGGAATTTAATTCGCGAGGCCATTTTTGGCAGGTCTTTAGTTAACAATTAACGTGCCTGCCTTTGTAGCACGTATTCTGTGATGACTTAGGCAATTCTTTTTGTTCTCCTCACGGCTTATTGGTTGATGAGATTTTTGACAGTATGTGTCAAATAAACGTCGGTTTCACTGAGATCGTGGAGTTAGAAACCTGTTCTGCACTTGATCCTTTGTTTCTCAAGTATACCTTCTTTAAATGGCACATAATATGTGAGCTATAATAAATACAAATAATAATTGAAATAGACAGTTGTATTCTAACGGATGTAATTTACACAGAATAATGAATGAGACGAGACCATTATTTTCTTTGTTGTGGTGACATATGAAAAGTAAAATCATCTAGGCTTTATTCTTTTTTGATAGGATTAGCAAAAATTTAGCTTTTCACCACTACACCTTGTCAGTGCTATTGTTACTCAGTTGTCGATCGGTCATTATTTTTGTATGGGTAAGTTACCTTACATTAAGGATCTTACGAATTTACTACAAAAACTTATTTAGCGAGGTCTAATTTGCCGGCGTTTTCTCTCAAAAGCTATGTTCTGGTAGTTTTCTTCCGGTTTGTTTCTTGCCTTCTTGTAAGGAAGAGTATGGTGTTGCAACTACCACCATTTGTACATATGAAAAATTCATCCTAAGAGTTTGACAATCTCGGGGCTCTTTATAAGATTTGCGTATAGATGGCGCTCTTAAAACTTCCAATTTAAGTGATATTTCAAATTTGGCGCCGTTTGATGAGTCGTTAATCACTACTTGACACTTTTTGAACCTTGTTCCGTGTACAAAACTTGTTTACTAAGGTTAGGTTAATTAGTTAATTTCGTTTTTACTTTTATTAATGAAATACGCAAGTAAGTGAAACATTATACAGCATTTTTACGCAATGTTTATAGTTTATTGTAGTTATTTTTGTGGTGATTTTTAGTTGGAAAAATGGTATAATGATACTAAAATCCAAATAATACCAACAACCAACAACATTGAACAAACAAGTCGCCACAATAAGCTGGTTTTATAGTGCAAAAGCAAACTGTATTCATAACAGAAGTAGTCAGTAGATTAACAGAACTCGTTACTTACTACTACGAAATGCAAGCGTTCTTCCAGTCACTGCATAAACTTAACTTGGTACAAAGCATAATTTTAATACAAATCGTTTATTTACTGATTATATAATTAGCAATTATAGGTAAGCAAAATAGATAACCTTGGGAACAGCAAGTAACGTTAAATCTTTGTTTTCGCTTTTTGATAAGCCAGGCAAACAACAGTATTTTGGCATTTTTTCCTAGAACATTACCGTGGTAATAAATAAATAAAAACACTTCTTAATTTTGAAATTTATTTTAAAATAAAATTAACATTTACAGTTGCGCCATCTGTTGATAAAATTTACAAAGAGCCCTGAGATTGTCAAAGTCTGGAGATGAAAACAATTGAATGGAGTGCAAACACCAGTCTTCATTACATCAGTGTAACTAGTGCCCAAAAAGTATTTGAGTCCTGGGCGGCTATGGATTGTAAAATGTAAAACGTAAAACTTTACTATTTTGATACGTCCTTGATACAAACTGACCTCAAACAAAACGTTATTTAAGATGACGTAATTAATGTTTTATGACGGTTAAATAAAAACTGTTTTGTGTTTATTAATAAAAAGCAAAATACCGGTAAGAAGCAATATTTTATTAAAATTATTATGGGAAACGTAAATAATTCCAAATAAAAACGTTTTAATTATTTACATTGACTTTGACTTACTTAGATATAATTGACAGAAAACATGCGTTTTACAATGCATGACTGATAAGTTTTTGGACACTCGTTATTTCTTTTTTGCACGATCGAGCATTTTCATGCGTTTACTCGCTCTGTTTCCAAGGCAATAATAATACTTTGAGTGACACTCAACCGGTGCCATATGGAGTTCCGCAAGGTACTATCTTAGGTCCGATACTACTCCAAATGTACATCAATGATTTAATGAGCATTAAAAGTCCGGAATGCTTATTTCTCATGCAGACAACACGGCTATCTTTAATAAAAGCAGTACTTGGGAAAACCTATTCAAGATAGCCGATAACATGGTCGATATTTGTAAATAGGTTGGAGAAAATTTACTTGCAATAAACAGGTACAAACTAAATACCTTGCTTTCGGATGATACTAAGACAGTATACCTAAATTAAACACAAGAAAATTAAAAATGTAGGATTTAGGAAATAAAACATATGAACAGGTAATACAACCCATTACAAGCATCAAATATGTAGGAATAGATAAAGATATCACGTAAAGTGGAACATACACATATTTATAACAACAAATACATTAAGATACTTGATATATGTTTTCAAAATCTTGAAAGAGGTTTTGAATACTAAGCAAATAAAAGTTGTGTGCCACAGCCTATTCGAATCAATAGCAAAATATGGGATAAATAGCTGGGAAGATGCATACAATAATTAATTAAAATACATCAAAACACTACAAAACAAGATATTAAAAATAATACATGGAAAGAAACATAGATACCCCACTGACGCACTTTACAAGAAAGCAACAATACTGAACTTAAAGCAACTACACTGCCAGAGCATTCTGAAATACAGTATTAAAAAGAACATTTTTGGCTCGGTAAAACACAACACTAACACAAGGGTAAAGAGGAGGAAAGAAGTGGATCTGCCAACAAAAGAAAAAGCTAGTGAACAACGATGTTTTGACTATCTAGCAGCAAAATATTATAATCTGCTCCCTTCAGAAACAATTTCACAACCAGGAAACACAATAAGAATTAAAAAACAAACAAAAGTATGGCTTAGCGACACCCGTAGACAACTTATTCACCGAAATCGAGACTGAAAATAGTTTCTGTCTGAAAAATAACTCGCATATTGTATTTATGTTATTTATTATACATATAGTAGGTACTAAACATAATATTATTTTTTTGTAAATGTTTACTTAATTTTAGTTGTAGTTTTACACCACCTAGTGATGTAAGGAACAGTATGGTGCTGCAACTCCTACCATTTGTCTATATAAAACATTCACCCTAAAAGTTTGACAATCTCGTGACTCTTCATGAGATTTGTGCATAGATGGCATTCTTAAAACTTCAAATTTAAGGTATATTTCAAAATTGGCGCGGTTTGATAATTATCACTACTTGACTATTTTTGACACCTATTCTGTATACAACAGTTATTTACTACGGTTAGGTTAATAAGTTACTTTCGTTTTTACTTTTATTAATGAAATATGCAAGCAAATGAAACATTTATTCTGCATTTTTACGTAATGTTTATAGTTTATTGTAATTATTTTTGTGGTACTTTTTAGTTGGAAAAAATGTATAATGATACTAAAATCCAAATAATACCAACAACCAACCACATTGGACAAACAATTCGCCACAATAATGGTTTTATAGTGCAAGAGCAAACTGTATTCATAACAGAAGTAGTCAGTAAAATAATGGAACTCGTTACTTACTACTACGAAATGTAAGCGTTCTTCCAGTCACTGCATAAACTTAACTTGGTACAAAGCATAATTTTAATACAAACCATTTATTTACTGATTATATAATTAGCAATTATAGGTAAGCAAAATAGGTAAATTCACTTTATTTCTAACCTTTGACAATGGCATGTAAACATGCCGAATTACGTATAAGGTTAAAATAAATAAATATTGTTCAAGTAACTATTTTATATACCTGTAATCAATAGGTAAATCCACCTTGGGAACAGCAAATAATGATAAATCTTTGTTTTCGCTTCTTGATAAGCCGCGCAAACAAGAGTATTTTGGCACATTTGCCTAGAATATTAACGTGGTAATAAATAAATAAAAACACTTCTTACATTTCAAATTTATTTTCAAATAAAATTGACATTTACAGTTGCGCCATCTGTTGATAAAATTTACAAGAAGCCCCGAGATTGTCAAAGTTTGGAGATGAAAACAATTGAATAGAGTGCATACACCAGACTTCATTACATCACTCACTACCTTATAATGCAAAGTGTTTTTTGTTTTACGATTAAGTTTGTTACTTTTTTCTTTTAGCAGAACCAGTATTGTTAGTTATAAGTTTTTTTGTTCATTTTATACATTTTATTTTATTATATTAACCAAACGTTGAACCACAGATAAAGTTAACACTACAGATATACGACCCTTTATACAAAATGTCCGTCCATATTTGGAGACGAAATTAGCGTTAGTTTGGCTACAACGCGCCGGACCAATTTTAGGGCGCTGCTATCGCTATTTGTTTATTACTGTTGAAATGTGTTGGAAACTGTTTTATCGCGGATTTGAGTGCATCTGTCACATCATGAACATAATTTAAGTAGAATTGGCTTCAATATTAATTATTTACGAAAAATTGCGATTTGACAATTAAACATGGCAGATGGCTGTCTAACTTTTGGTTTGAATATGTGCTAAGTAATCTGCTCAATTACAGTCATCTGTGACTTAATTATAAATTGTCATTGTAGCGCCATCTTTTTGCAGATTATTAATCATATAAAACAAGCTGCTGCCGATAGCTCACATATTTACCGTATATCTGTAGTGTTAACCTTATCTGTGGTTGAACTAACGTTTATTCACAGGAGCTTTTCCACCTTAGTGAATGTTAGTAGTAGTAGGAAATAGTTATGTACCTATATGTAAATTTATAGTCAGTATTTTTATTTAAAATTGAATTGAACACTTTCAAATGTTTACACTTTTGCGATGATAAACGTAAATTAAATATACTAGAAGCTTTTAAAATCCGCAAACATTATAAAATGTACCGTTAATGAACGAGCAAATTGATCTCTTAAATTCTCCTCTATTGTACATTTTGGAACAAGAAATCAAGCCATCTGCAGACGATTACTGAGATCAAGTCACCAAGTTCTATTGTTGCTATAACAACATTAATTGTTTACTTTTTAATATAACCTTGATAATGACATGTAGACATGTCAAAATATGTATACTGTTAAAATAATGAAATACTGTTGAAGTAATAAAGTATTTTGTGTATACTCAATAAATATGGACTTCAACGAAGTAAAGCTAGAACATATCAATAAACTGTTAGTGTTTAGGTGGATATTTTAGTGAAATCTTCGTTTGGCCTCCTAGATCTCAAGGCATGTCTATGTCTAATGCATTAAATTGTACTTGGTGGAATAATATTTTGTGCAGAGAAGATCAACTTCTTATAATATTGTAAATATCTAGTAGGTGAGAATTAATTTAAATTTTCTATAAGGTTAATCAACTATAGTACAACAATGTTATTAGTAAGTTATTTGAAATTTTAAATTCCTCTGCATTTCATGTTGAATACCGGACCATCAATATATTGTTGTAGTATCAGTGTTTTTATTACAAAATCAAAATCTATAAAGAAACTACAATTACTAATTTATGTGAATTTTATAAATTTAACACCGAAATCTACCTACTCATAATAATAAAATTGTTTTCTGTAACTTAATTCCCATTTTAATGACCTCGAGATGGTTCACATAACAAAGGTTCAATAAATAAATTATTTGGATTCAAGATCGAGGAAATCCAGTATTTCTCATCGAACAGCATCTCACGTAGCTTACAACATAATAAAAGCATCTTAATCCACGAAAAAGCTGTCACGAATGATTCAATCCGCATAAGTGCTCGATGCTCGCACAGTTAGGCACCTTGCAATGATTCCAAAGTCGTGTTTTGCTCCAGATAAGCAATTAAAAAGAGTCCATGCTGTCATTTGTCAAGTTGGCTGGTTGTCAGATGCACGGTAGCGGCTTAACCACCAGATACATATCTGCTCTCATATTAATGACGATGCAGATAGCACTTCTGTGTTTGTCAGAGTGTGCCATCCATTTAATGTAACCGTGAGTCGCTTATCTAAGGATATTATAATGTTTATGAAGGTTATTACCTATTGCTGCCTATGGACAAATTATTTCTAACTGTTCAAACCAGACTCTTGCTTAAAAAACGAACAGTCTCAATAAAAGGGATCTAAAACAACCTCGTTCACGTTTAATTCATTTTATATTATAAGATCTTGATAATTATTATAAACTGACAAGGTTTTCGTTACTGTCCTTATTTACTAAAGTGGATTAAGGGATAGACAAAAGTAAAATTATTTGTATCCAAAAATGGTCACTGCAAGGATTACTAAAAAGTCATTGAAAAAATTAGATTTACGTCAGTAATAACAACAATAACAAATACTGACTAGCAAGAAACTTCCTACTTCTCATTTGACATAAAACAGGGTTGGGAAATTCTGTTGCAGTTTTTAATTAATAAACGGAACAAAATGATTTATATTTGAATTTTAATTGTAGTTTTTATGTTGCAAGTACCTATAAAAATCAGAAACGCTATTATACGGTTTATTTATTAACCCCCTCCATCTTAATCTTTGAAATACATAAATTAGAATAACCTAACCTTAAATAATTTAATTAGACTGCATATACTACATATTAAGCAAAACAAATGTCTTATTCGCGTTACGCAACAGAGGGCGTCACATTCGCAAATCTCAGATGACGTTTGTCAATACTATCTGTCACTAGGCAACATTAAAATTAAACAGATCTGTTATTTATTTCAGTTTTGACATCCATTGAAAGCATACAACTTCTCGTATTTTGCAAACATGGAAAAAAGTGAATTTCGTGTGTTAATTAGACATTAATTTTTGCGTGGAAAAACCATTACGCACAACAAAGCTTGATAAATATTATGGGGATTCTTCACCATCAATTAAAATGATTCACAAGTGGTTTACCAATTTTCGTTGTGGTCGTACAAGCACAACGGATGCCGAACGTTCAGGACGCCCAAATGAGGTCACCACACCAGAAATGATTGACAAAATCCATGATATTGTATTGCAAGACCACAGAATGAAAGTGCGCGAGATAGTTGAGATAGTACGCATCTCAGATGAACGTGTGCGCAATATATTACACGAACATTTGGATATGAAAAAGCAATCCGGGCAATGGGTGCCGCGTTTGCTCACAATCGACCAAAAACGCACACGTGTGACAACTTCAGAGGCAGGTTTGGCGATGTTCAAGCGCATTAAAAAAATGTTTTAGCGTGGTTTCCTAACTGGGGTCAAAACATGGATCCATCACTATACACCGGAGAACAAAAAACAGTCTAGATAGTAGATTTCCACTGGCGAACCTGCCCCAAAGAAGACTAAGACGGTTTTATTGGCCAACAAGATCATAGCCACAGTGTTTTGGAATCACGCGGCACGATCCACATCGATTACCTTAAAAAAGAAAAAACAATCAACGGCAAATATTATTGCTACTTATTCGACACTTTCAATGACGTTTTGAAAAAAAACGACCGCATTTGGCGAAAGAAAAAGTTCTATTCCATCAAGAGAATACACGAGTGCACACGTGTGTAGTTGCCTTAGGCAAAATCCATGAATTACGCTTCGAATTGCTTCCACATTCACCATATTCTCCAGACTTAGCCCCCTGCAACTATTTCCTGTTTCAAAATTGAAGAAATGGCTCGGCGGAAAGAGATTCGCATCTAATGAGGACATCATCGATGTAACAAATGCCTATTTTGAAGGGTTGGAGAAATCGTATTATTCGGAAGGGATCGAAAAATTGGAAAGCCGTTGAACTAAGTGTATCGACCTAAAAGGCGACTACGTTGAAAACTAGATTGTTTTTTGGCACTTTGCCCTCGTATGTTTGCACTATTTTGTTTTGCAAATACGTCAGTGATTGTGGTGGGGTTGTGTAAACCAGCGATCTCCAACATTTTAATACTACGCACTTCTACGCCAATAAAAATAACACTTCCAATGTATACATATTTATTTGACAGTATTTATTACATATAAACATATACTAATATATACAAGATGTGGACATAGGAAAATAACATGGGGAAACTGAAAGTTTTATAAAATATATCCCTAAAATGCACACGTCAATGTTACATTTCATACCAATAAAGAATGCATGTTTTTGTATTACTAGCTAGAAATTTTGCTAAACTTCGGGTTACGGCTTTAATTAATGAATGTACGATTGAAATTAATAAATTCAGCTTATAATTTCTAAATGACGCTTCCTGACTCACATCTTTTGATAGCGCAGTCAACAAATGGGTGTCGCATACTCGCAAAACAACAACGGTACTTAAAATGCAGCTGTTCAAAGCCTGCTGTGCTTTAATTTCTTTATTACTATTTTTTTAAATTTCTAAATATCAATTTTATTTTATAACAGCTAAATATTATTTTTTGTACTGGTTTCTCACACAAAAATTGTGAAATTACAGAAAATATTATATTAACTAAATTATCGTTAAGCCATATTTGCATATTTGACAAATAAAAAATTTAAAATAATAAATCAGTTATATTCTTCCAGAACAACATTTCGAACCACTGTGACATGAGCCAAAAAGCATAATTTCGGAATTATAAACCTAACTTGTGTATTAAAATCGTTAATTAACCAATTAACGCCGTAAGTGAATCAAAAGCTTTCCAAAATTTCTACCAATACAAAAATATCCGTTCTTCATCGTTATAATGTTTAAAATTGTACCGCGCATTTCAGGGAGATATTTTACAAGAGCCTTTCAGTTTCCACATTTTACTTGCCTATATTTGGGTAGGCTTGGGACACCTTGTATATGTCCTACAAGTGCGTCTTACGGTGAGAATTCAGTACAGGTAAGATAGGGTAAAATAGACCTTATGGAAGTTTACTATCTTACGCTGTCAAATCTTACGCTGTCAATTCTAAGCGCTTGAACGACAGTACAAGTTTGCTTAAATGAAGTATACCCAGAAGTTGTCAACAGCTTTTTACGTAAAAGATATTGCGACTGCGACCGTAACTCTACCTAAAGTTGCAACTTTGAAAAGATAAGTTATTAATAGCTGCATTGTATTAAAGATTATTAACGTGGGAACAAATCATTAATTTAATTTGAAGAAAATTCAATATTAGTTTTTATGTTCAACTGCATCATAACTACTTAATTGTTGTATTGTTTCTGTATCTACAACTTTTATCAAAAAATTTGTTGGAGAATTTTGAACACATCTTGTCGACAGTGCAGCAATTCTCTACATTTTCTTCGGTCAAACCAAGCGACTTGTTTGGCTTATATTCCACTTCTTTTCGTTTTATAAGTGGAATGACACTAGAAAATTTACTAATATCCACTCCTTCATTCAAATTAATTGTCAATCGTAACATGCAGTACATGATCCATAAACTACAACTTTTATAACATGCAAGCTCACTATAGGAATACGCCAAAATATCATCTTCGGTCGTTTTTTTAAATTTTTTTTTAAAACACCATTTGCTATACGCACTATAGATTTCTTCGTATAGATGTCTAGATTTACTTGGTACAAGCAAATTTTTTACATTCACTGCGAATTCTCGTACATCACCAGCAGAATCTTTTTCCATTTCTTGGCACAACAAACCAATTTTTGTTGCAAATCTTAGAATTTGACAAATAGGTGTAAATAACAATGCGTAGCTTTAGCAGCAGCAAAAGCACATTTCGAGACATATAAAGTTTTTCAATAATTTTAAAATTTAAGTGAAGAAAAAGCTCCTCCAAAGTAGTTGAACATGAAACTATGTAACTTGTACATAATACAGGACTTTACAGACTCGTCCTAATTGTTGGTCTCGCTCGCTGAGCTCGCTCAGCAATAAACAAAGACTCGTCAATAAAGTTTTGTATTATGTACTCGTTACATAAATAGCTATTAAATTTACCTGTTGGATTTCAGTGTTTATACGTTCCCCGCTGAATAATAAATAATAGTTTTTCTCTTTTTTGTTCCAAATACTTCAACTTCACAAAGGCGTAACAGCGATTAAGTATTTGATAACATTTAATGTGTAGCACATAAAACTACGGAAAAACGTTTAGTAAGTTTCGTCTGGTTGTGTGTGATATTTGAGAAAAAATATTTGAGTGTTTGAGCACCGCCGCAGAAGGATATCAGGTAAGTTGTAATAGTAGTTATCACCGATAAGCCATCTGTAGTATAAAAAGAGGATTATGTTATGATTAACAAGTACATGGTTACGGCAAAGCAATTTTATGGAGAAGTTTTGCAACATTGCCTTCCATATCCATAAAACCCTACAATGAATCCTCACCGTGAAACGGACTATGGGCAGATTAAAAACCGGTGTTTTATAAAATGCTTAGCCAGATTATGAAATGAGGGAAGAAGATAAGATAATGAGCCGTTTCTTGATATTTGTTTAAAAAAAACGTTGTCGCGTTTCCAGTGTTTCTAGAAAAGTTGTTTTAGAAACAGATAGTTTTCTTTTAATCAATGCAAAAAAATATCTTTCTTATTTTATGATCTGCCTAAGCGTTTTATAAAACGACGGGATTTTAAATCTGCCTACGACATATACAGTGTGTAACAGACAACCCACGCACCACGTGCCAAGTCGTACCTCATTTAAAACGTATTTTTAAATCTAACAACTCAAAACAAAAAAAATATCAATAGCTCAAACCATTTTAAAATCGCGGCCAATCCCGAAAACAGATGATGAAGAACTTCATGGATCAAATGAGCACTCTCATAAACCTCGTCAATGTTTGTTAACAAAAATAAATAATGGCCCAAGTATTAAAGATAGCAGTAAGGAATGCCAAAGGACTGTGCCAACATGCACAGGAAATAAAGTTATTTATACAAACTCTCCACTTAGACATTCTCCTAAAATCAGAAACACATTTTACCAACAGAAGCTACATCATAATACCTAACTGTAATATATATAGTACCAACCACCCAGACGAAACTGCGCACGGAGGTGCTGCAGTAATTATCAGACAGAACATCAAACACTATGAAAGAGCTGAATACAGGCAGAACAACGTACAAGCTACTAATACAACAATTGTAGACAACTTAGGATATCTGCAATATACTGTCCTCCACGACACAACAACAAACATGATGATTACGATAGATACTTCATAACGCTAGGAAACCGGTTCCTAGCCGGAGGGAATTATAATGCAAAAAACACGCACTGGGAATCGAGACTCATAACAACAAAAGGAAGAGAGTTGCTAAAAGTTATGAAAAATAATAATCTAAATTATTTATCAACAAATCATCCTACCTATTGGCCTTCCGACCCCAATAAGATACCCGACCTTGTAGACTTCTGCATAGTCAAAAGCCTTAACACCAAAACTTTCCTAGTAGAATCATGCCTAGAATTAACATCAGACCACACACCAATTCTGATAACCATTTTCACCCAAATACAGGGTACACCAAAGAAACCGTCACTATACATATAGTAAAAGGACAGATTGGAAATATTTCAGAGAAAAACTAGATGAACAGATAACTCTTGAGATACCACTGAAAACTAAAATTAATATCAAAGAAGCAGTAGTTGGCTTAACCAAAGCTATACAAAACGCGGCGTGGCAAGCAACCCCAGATAGAAACGAAAAAGTATGAAAATCGAATGCCCAATAATAGTAAAGCACAAAATATCAGAAAAAAAGCACGAATACCGATGGCAAATAACAAGAGCTTTACCTGACAAACAACGATATAATATAATATAATAAATTAGCAAAAGACCCCAAAAAACTTCTACTTAAAGTGAAAAATGAATCTATCCAAGAATATCTTAGAGGACTATCATCGACTGAAGCAACAGACTATTCTCTGTGGAAAATTATCCTCAAACTAAAACAACCTCTACAACAAATATCTCCAATACGAACCAGTCAAAACACTTGAGCAAGAACGGAAAACCAAAAGGCCACGACATTTTCCGAACATCTTGCCACAGTTTTCCAACCATTTCCATCCCAGCTGTCGGCTGTAGAACAAGAAGAGATTAAAAGCCAGATAGAGTCTCCATTCCAGATAAGCTTGCCAATAAAAAAAGTTAGCAAAAATGAGTTACAAACAGTAATACACTATGAAATAAATGCTAAAACGGCTTCGGGTTACGACTTCATCACTGGTAAGGTACTTCGAGAGCTATCCCAAAAAGGTCTTAAAGCAATAGTACAAATATTTAATGCTATTCTAAGATTAGAATACTACCCGTGTCAGTGGAAAATAGGACAAGTCATAATGATTCTTAAACCATGTAAAAATCCAAGAGAAGTTACATCCTATCGTCCAATAAGCTTTCTCCCAACTTTATCTAAAACCCTGGAAAAGATCCTACTTAAACGACTAACTGTCATCATAGAGGAAAATAGGTTATTATACACACATCAATTTGGATTCCGGAAGGAACACGGAACCACAGAGCAAATACACCGAATTGTCACCACAATCAACAATGATATGGAAGGGAAACGATAATGCTCCGCTGTTTTCGGTGATATAAGTCAAGCATTTGACAAAATGTGGCATTTAGGATCATTTTACAAACTTAAACACAACCTTTTGGACAGGACATTTCAAGTAAAACATCAAGAAGCATACACTGACCTATACCCTGTAAAATCCGGTGTACCACAGGGTAGCATTCTGGGACCCATCTTATACTCATTGTACACAGCAGACCTCCTACAAACTAATTCAACGATGACAGCAACATATGCCGACGACACAACGATCCTTGCATCACATCACGATTCTACCTCTGCATCCAGCAACCTACAAAATCATCTAAATCTGTTCGAACAATAATTAACAAAATGGCAAATGAAGGTTAATGAAAACAAATTGATACATGTCTCATTCACTCTTAAGAAACAAACTTGTCCTGTTGTTACTCTGAATGTAAACCAAATACCCCAAGCGGACACAGCCAAATACTAAGGACTCCATCTGGACAGAAGATTAACTTGGCGTACCCACATTTTCGCCAAAAGAAAACAGCTAGGAGCAAAATTTACAAAACGACAAATATTGGAAGATAAAGAAGTCTATTAAAAAAAACTAAGAATTAAAACAAAAAGAAATTAAATTAAGTGTTCAAAATGTTTACCATTCACTTCTTGGCACATAAAAAGTCGGTTATGACATTCCTGCCTTACATTTTCATAAGTTTCTGGAGTGATATTTCTGCAAACTTTTGTAATGCGGTGCTCCAGTTCTTCAATTATTTCTGAACGGGTTCTGTACACTTTCGATTTCAGATATCTTCGTAGAAAAAAATTTAAGGGGGTTTAAATCTGGGGAGCGAGCCGGCTATTCTACAGGTCCCCGCCTACCAATCCATCTTCCAAGAAAATGTTCGTTGAGAAAGTCAGAAACGGGTCTATAATAATGAGACAGCGCCCCGTCTTGTTGGAACATAACGTTTTCAATATTATTTCCAGCCACCTAAGATATTTCTAGGAAAATTTTGTCTTGCAAATGTAAAAGTGGACTACTGGATGAAAAAATCAAAACAGTTTTAAATTGAGTGAGTCCATTTGTTTAAAATCCGCCATTTTGTTATGGCCGAATATTTCTCTTTGAAACTCGAGGATCAGACGCAGAACTAATAGACCTTTCAAATGAGTTATCACTCGACCCCCCTTTTCATTAAAAAAAAATTCAAAATGGCGCCCAGCCGCCGCTTTGTTAGTTAGTTGGGAGGGGGAGGGGTTTACTTTATAGACAGACGGTATATTATACCTCTTTCTGTAAAACTCATAGAGAATGTCCACTGGGACGTTACTCTACATGTCATGTTTTATATAGCTTAGGTTCCTAGATTAAGCACACAGAAGTTGTACTGATAGTCCGTAAAAGAACCGATTGTGCGAAATAATTTTGAATATATATAAAAAATAATGTTGAACGCATTTTCTTTTTAGAAAAACAAACGTAATCTAATGCCGTTTTAATTTAATAAGATTGAATTGAAAAAAAAATTAGCTGCTTATACGTCGAGTGAAAAAGACTTGTAAGTGAGCTGACACTGAACCCATCATGCAGTTTAAAATTTTTTGTCGTTCGGGCTGCTGCGCCACTATAACTCGAATTAAGTGTATTGTTTTTCTAAAATTATTCCCATCCCACCTCCTTACCCGGGCTCAGCTCACTTCAGCGCTATTCACCGGTCTAACATGCCCCACTCCTGAAAGGCCTGCAACCCACTATACACACCACACACACCATCCACGGACACGCCGGATTTAACTTATTCAGAAAATTTTCCGACGGGCAGAGGACTCGAACCTACTGCCGTTGAGAGTCTAGTTTCAAAGCCTGGGAATTTAACCACTAGATCACCCACTGGCCCGTATTTGTATTCTAATTTAGTTACTTAAAATGTAGTTTTTTAAAATTTAAGTATTTATTTTACAGGATACGATGGTAGAGAGTTACTTTTGGAATGCAGTGTATAGTAAATGCGTGGCAGGCCTCGCAGTCGAAATTGAGTTATTGAAAAGCAGAAAAAAGAAGCTTTTGACCTGTGCTCCAGTTCGAACAACTCTAAAAATTAAGTGTGGTCAGCAGCTCTTAAAAGCAACTGTGTTTACATTTTTAGGAATTTGGAGTCGTATATTATTATTGCACCACTTAATAGTTTTTAGATTATCCTTTAAAGCGCTGTTGAATAACTTAAAGCTTACGACAAACCAACATCGGTTCTGTATATTCTAAGTCACAGTAATTTAGAAGATCGAGAATACTTTACATAATTTGCCCTTGCATGTTAATAGTCATATGATATGTAGTACCAAAATTAATAGGAAGCAAATGAAGAATTTTAATGATGCATGGCACGACCCAAAATAAAAAAGATTCATAGAATGTCCACGAAAATTAACATACAAAAGAGTTAGTTAAAATAGAATGGAATTATTGTAGAACGAAAAAACTTGATTTCAACGTTTCCTATAAATGCTATTGTGTTATTATTATATAACGGGCTTGGTTTTAGGACTTAAGTTTTAAAAAATCTTCCAAATAAGGAAAACGAATTTTTTCTTATAATTTTGAATGCCATTCTCGTATAAATACAGATTAATAAGGAAATCAATTTTAAAATTACTGTAACGTTACCCACTTCTTATACAGTGCGTTTTTTTTTCAAGACTGGCCATAGGATTTTACATGCTAATATTTCGACCCCCCTTTCATTTTGATGAAAATATCCAACTCAGTTTTGCACTAAAAGTTGTAGAATTTAATACAGTATTGAAACGATTTAAATTTAATGTCTAAAAGCAACGAAGAAGCTACCAAAAACATTTTTTAGATTCCATCTAATTTTATTTTATGCGACTTTAATTTTTAGTAGGCTGAATTTTTTGTCGACATCGAAATGCAAAGCTGCAAATGTTGCCGAAATTTCACAACTAGAAGCGCCTCTTATGTATGCCATCATATTTGAAAATTGTGTTGAATTTTTATTCCTGTCAACCAACAATTAAAAATGTCAGCGAAAAATCCAGGCTACTAGAAATTAAAAACTCGTATAAAATATAAATGTTTATGGTAGCTTCTTCGTAGCATCTAATGTTAAATTGAAATCATTTCAATAAGGTAAAAAATTCTACAACATGTAGTGCAAAAATAACTTGGATATTTTCATGAGAACGAAAGTTAACAGGGGGGTCGAAATATTAGCATGTAAAATCCTATGGCCAGTCTTGAAAGAAAACGCACTGTATAGTTATTGAACATAAGTTACTAACACAAGATATAGTTTTTATGCAAAGGCATGTATTTCGTACAAGTTTTCCCAATAAATACAAAATTAACGTGTTTCATTGAGTAGTGTAATATGCGAACCGAAGTTTACCTTTCAAACTTTTGAAGTTTGTAGAAAACTTATATCAAAAACCCAACCTTTTCCGAGATACAGGGTGTTAAAGTTATATTATATTTTTTGCATAACCTTCATTGCTAAATAATTTTAGCATGATCTCAATACTAATAGTCGTCAAATTGGCGCGAATAAAGTTTAAAATCAACCCGACATATGAATTAAACAAGTGAATTTAAAGGTTTATTGTCATGCACAGCCAACTGATAACAATTTTTATTTTTTTTTAATTAGGCATAAACCAACCATGATGTACGGGTTTGAAAATTATTTCACAGAAAAACAGTACGTTTTATGGAAAAATTGCAGAATACTTTTTTCTTACAAAATACTTTTTTTTTAAGATTCATGAAGCCGTGCGTGAGCACGACCCCATGTTTCCCATCCCACCCTCTTACCCGGGCTCAGCACACTAAGTGCTCTTCACCGGCCTAACATGCCCCACCCCTGAAAGACATGCAACCCAACATACACACCTACATACACCACCATCCATGGACCCGTCGGATTTAACTTATTCAGAAAAATTACCGACGGGCAGAGGACTCGAACCTACTGCCATTGGGAGTCTAGTTTCAAAGCCTGGGACTTTAACCACTAGACCACCCGCCGGCCCTACAAAATACTAGTAAATTTAAATTAAAGTTTTGAGTGTATTGAGTAGTTACGCATCTGAACATTGAAAAAAATATTTGTAAAGTAAACTAAAAATTAGTTACCACAGCAAAAAGCAATTTAATAAAAGCAGCCCCAGTTAAAATATTTGCTGTCAAGAATAATAACTTTTGCTGGTTTCATATTTGCTTTGACTACAAATAGTATATTATAATACAAGTATATAAGCAAGCCTTTAAAGCACGCGCGACGGGTTTAAAAGCACGAGGCGAAGCCGAGTGCCTTTTAACGGAGCAGTGCTTTAAAGGCTCTTATACACGTGTATTATACGCTATTTCTTATTATACCTGCATCATAATCTATAAAATAAGAAGAATATAGCTAGGAAGCAGCATTTTGATTTTGATCCATCTTACATAGTAGTCTATGATGTGACGTCATATCATTTACCTGGAGATTGGTTAGCAATTTTTGTTGTTTATGTTACTATGTGAATTCGAGTTATTTTTTTTCGCGTGTTTGTAATTTGTTGCTTCAAAATTGATGACGTCATTGTTGATTAGCAACTTTAAAACACCGGGGTGTATTAATGTTGGGTTTACGCACGCTTTTTGGTTTGTTTTACAAGGATGCAGGTATAAAAAATTAAAATCATAAACTTCCAACAATAAAATTGTTTGATGTTTTGTTTATAATTTATTACAAATGCTTGGCGTGCTGCAGTTTATAATGTTTGACAACTTTCTGCAATTAATAATTCTGTTCTCACGTGTATGTTGAAAATACAACAGCCATGGGGTTTCAATTTATCATTTCAGTTTAAGACATTAATTTAACGTTTCAGGATGAACGATGTCAGAAAACGTTAAAATCGTAGTAATAATAGTACCGCATATGAATTTCACCTGCAGCGATATTGCTTAGTTTACATGTAAATGCAATTCAAGATTATCTCTCATTTACTTTGATTCTATACACAATTTAGTAGAAAATTAGTCGTTTGACAAACAGTTCACTACTTAATTAAATTGAAACAAAAATAACATTACTTCTATATTAAAATAATTTAAAAATCGGTTAATACAACTTCTTTCTATAAAATGTTCTAATAATTCATCCCGAGAATTACAATTTCTAGAAATTGGACAAAATTAATGATTTTATAGTTAGATGAACTGTTTCTTCATTTAAAAAAAATTTAAAAAAATATTTGAACTAAACCTTGATTAGGAAACAATATTTTTCACCTTTCTACCATTTATTTTTTATATTTACTTAAATGTCTTGGCACGAGTTCGGTAACAGGCGCATGAAAATAATTTTATAAACGATACAGGGCAATTTCACGACCATTATCTAGTCTCTTCATGTTTTTGTAGTTGTAAACGAGCTCGGCGACGATAAAAATCCCAAGAGCGACATAAAAGGACAACTTTTTTACCACAAAACGAGCTTCAATAAAATTTAGCCGATTGAGGCTTTTAGCATTTGTATCAGCGGCACGTGGCTGACAAGTTTTTTTACTTTACTTCTTCATGGTATGACAAAAAATAAAACACCTGACTCTCCAAGAAATGAAGCAACTGAGAATTAATACTCGTTGACAAGAACAAGCGTCTGCTTTAAGGAGTCGAGAATTTTCCGAGTATCAGGTTTCCAGCACTTAAAATTTGCTTTCGGCTAAATTATTTCGAATAATTTATCTTAAAAGATAGAAGTTGTTAACATTTTTTACTGTCGAACTCGGATATCGACTGATGATAGCAAAAGTATCTGAGTGGGTGTTGATTTGTAGGGCCCACACAGTAAGTCTGGTTAGCAAATCTGGCATTTATGGTTATCTCTGGATTTTTGACGCTGGTTCCTTAACATAGATGTCAACACCACGGCCAGTTTTTGTGATGGTCAAGGCAATATCACGGTTTGCTTTCATAAAATTTCAGGTTTTACATGATACTTTGACAACTTAATATCTTATTTCTTTCATTTTTATTAGAGGTGTGGTTAATATGGTATACGTTAACAAGTATTTCAGGTTGAGAAAAATTTAAAGTTGTTTAGCTGGTTTAGTCTATTGTTGTGAATCTAAATTTGGAACTTAGTGAAATTGAATAATCTATTTATGCGGACATTCTTTTAAACGAACATTCCAATCATCTTTGACCTTTGTGCAAGTTCGCAATGTTTGTATTATCACTTTGATCATAAACATAATTTTCATTATAACATCAACCGATCTTTTAAAAATTAAACTGTTTTTTCTTCAGTTTTTAATGTAATAAAGTTATAACACAGAAGTCATCGTCTTCAACCCATTGGAGCTTGTATCTACGTGTCTAAAAACTGTTATTCCTAAATTTGGTGCAGTACGGTTAACGACGTGATCTTGTTCCTATGCATAAGGTCAGATGTTCGTCCGTGATAGTGAAGATTAAGTATTGTACCATAAGAGTCCAATATCTATTCAATAGGTAATAGAACAACACAGTTAGAGCAGCCACTACCTGCCCATATTAGCTCAATACATCGTTTCGCTCTTAACTAAAGTGCGATACAAATTGATGCTTCGCGATTCGCTTAATGTCCTTAAAAAGGATTTGCATATTTTTACATGAATTTTTAACCGATCAAATCACAGATTAGAGATCGTATCAGTTTTTGACCTCCATCTATACATATTTCTAGTCCACTTTATAAAACACGGCTTATAGGTATATATTTTTTTCGTGCAATTAATTGTATAGTTATTTAAAAAAACATTAAAAAAAAAGTTGTTGGAAACGTAAATTAAATTAGTAAAATATTGCAACTTTTAAGCTTAATTACGATGATTTATTACAGAAATTTAAGTTATATGGAATTTAAAATAAAACAGGGTCGTTTACTTCCATAAATCACTAATTAGAATAAAGACTTTCAGCTTATTAAAAGTAATTATTTATAATTTTTAAATGGCAATAAAAAAACGAAATAAACAGTTTTTTTTATAGAAAATGGATTTAATTTTGGTTTACTATTCAATTTTATGCTTCCCAATGGCAAAGTACTGCAAATTCGCGGATGGTGGATTCTTAGATTTTAAATACAGTACATCTTCTGGGTTATGTATAGATAAGCGCTTTTGTTGGATATAAGAGAAGCAACGTTTTTAAAATCTTAACATTTCGTTCTTATTCAATGTTACTTATTGTTTTTTTTATTAAAAACATTATATTAAATCCGCAACCTTTCCACCTGTCTCAACTTTTAGTGGTGGGGGTTCTCACTATGTCATTTCGAACGCAAACACAGAGGACGAAACATGTAGCTACCGGCTTTTTATTTAAAAGGCTAAAGCAGCTCATAGCATGCAATCAATAAAAGTTTAGCTTATGGTGGCCATTTACGGTGTACAGTGAGAACATCCCTAAAAAAAGGCAAGGGGCAAATTCGCTAAGAAAACATTGATGGAAAAAACACCCGCTGACAAACTTCGTCTGTAAAAAGACTCTGGTAAAGACATGGTCTATTAATAACAGTCCTCGGAAAGAACAAAGCACCAAAAAGATATCCCCTAAACAAAAGCACGTGTTTTCTTGTTGGTGAATCATTGCATAACTAAAAGAGAGCTTTCACTATCTGTTGGATGTATGTGAATAAAGACGAATTTCAATTAAGAAGTATGTGCAAACGTCTACCAAGATTCTTTTTAGTGCGTATCAATGAGTTCTAAAAACAGTTTAAAAATCTCCGTTAATGTGTTGTACGTGCTAAGTGTAACAGTTTAACTACCTTTTTTCCGCTTTTTTTTAAGGAATTGTTTCTGGGGATATGCTAGGAATTTTTTCAGGGTATGTTTTTGCTGGAAATTTTACGTGGGTTTTTCTTTCTTAAAATTGTTTCCAGGCGCTGTTTTTTTTTCAGGCTTTTTGGGGTTTTTCTGCGCTTTTTCCGAAAACAGCTCACACTTCCGAGACCGAATCAGCGGAGGAAATATTTGGTATAAAGTTGAAGAAAAAAATTGGATTCTACTAGTATCTACCTATTACGTTTTGAGTAGCACGCTGTGTTTGTCTAATTGTAATTACTGGAATGCCAACGCATTTTGTTTTCCTAACGAACACATTATTCAAAGTTTCTCTAAACACCAACTTTTTCTTTAATTCATCTAATGTTTACTACATCTAATATTAAAATATTTCATTAATAAAGTGTTAGGTGTGCCTACAGATTTTTCCTATAAAATAACAACGTCGATCATTTTTACAACATATCTGTAACGTAGGAGTTTATAAACATTCATTGACCCAGATGTTTTAGGACTTAGTTAGATTACAATAATTATAGCAGTCACAAATTAATTAAAAAATTTTTTTTATAAACTGCAGCTGATTGTATTGCTAAATTGATAATTCTTTGTTAATCGCGTCTTAAACTTTACAATAAAATAGCAGAACTCGTGAACTATGCCACACGCTTTTCTTTATAAACAATTGTTAACTGCGGCTGCTTTTATTGCTAATATGATATTTCGTTGTAAAGCGCGGCTTAAACTTTACAATAAAATAGCGAAATCCGTGAACTACTCATCACGTTTCTCTGGCAAATAATATTACTAGCAAATTTATTACAAGAGATATATTGATGTAATTCGTACATTCCTATAGCAGCTTGTTGTGAATCTCGACCCAAATTATTTATTGCATTTTAAAAACAAGTTACCAAAAAAATGTAGGTCGTAGACTACGGACTAGTATATTATTAAAGACCATATTTACATGCACTAAAATAGCTCAAATACGCTGGTTAAATATGCAAATGTCAAAATAATAACTTAAACAACACAATATCCAGAAAAATACTACGTTTAGTTGTTTCCAAAAAAATATAATTAGATGAGATACATTATAAATTATGTGAAAAAATCACGCGACTGAAGCACTCTTGCTATTTTTAAGCAAACCATAAAGAAACAAATTTATTCAAATTTATCCGCAATAATCCGCACTTGTTATAGTATACTATAACTAGCGATTATACTTATTATTGTACTGTTATAAATTTGCTTACGTAGGTAGTATTTGAATATTTGCATTTAAGTGCTAATAAAGTTGCAAACAAGATGTTTTTCTAAATTATCTGTTTCAAACGTTTGCCTTGTCGTTTAGAATGTGTATTAGGAGAATCATCGTTCAACGTCACATGATGTTAAAAGGGTTTTTTAATACTTTGGCAACTGTTCTACGTGTAATTTTCAATCAGTATACTCATAGTAACATAAAACTATGGCTATTTTGATGCTGACAAGAAAACCAAATTTTTCTGTTAAAACGTCGTTTAGTTTGTTACGGGCCCTTTTAGCAGCCGCACCTGGCGCATTCTGAATAGTTGTCTATTTTTTCTCAATTCTTTTTACGTTCAGATCTGACAATTATTGCAAATGAGCTTAAAATTTGTAGCCGCTATATGCTAGGCAGTGTTGCGTTTTAGAAAAACTAATTGATTTGAACCAACCCTAAATTCTAGAGAGTTAAATAATATTCAAAACAGAGCGAAAATCAATGAATATTTAAATATTAACATGCTCAATAAAATTACATTTAATAGAAAAAAATAAGAGACATATTTAGCATTTCTGGAAATTCTACGGTCTAATAGTTCTAGAAAAAACCGCACTGCGCTTGTAAAATTTCAAATATCTGGATAAATCAATGTGACAATTTGAAAAATAAATAGATATGCTGTAAAACACGCATTTATTTTGAAATGTGCACGTATTGTTCAAATATGCATTTATGTTCAAAACGAAAGTGGTGTCATCGTATTTACCAAAACAAAATGGCTATGTGCAAGCAAGAAACAGTTTGTTTTGCATCTCAACTTTGATAAAAATTTGTTATTTTTTTTAAGTTGTGTTTGCAGAGAAATAGTAAAAGTAAAAATCATCACGTGACAGACACAAACATTTCATCAAAACTGCTTTAAGTAGTAAAAGAAGATTGATTATTGTTTTACTGTTTTCTCATAGCTGCTAATAGTTATTAGCAGTGGCGGCTCGTGGTGTGGTGTACTGGGAGGCAATTTAAAGTATTTTTTAGGAAAAAATTTGTTCTTGTCCAAGTTTTACGTAAGCCTTTTATTTCAAATCCATCTTTTACGTAGGCAAAATGATCTATTTTAACCAACATTTTCATTGAAGTTTTTAATAGACTTTCGATAAACACTCTCTAATAAAATTTTGTTGTAAATTGATACGCCATATTGCCAGTATGTCAAAATGCACAAAATTTTTCATGTGATTTACCGATAAAAAATGTGTTTGAATTTTAGTTTTTAAATGTTTGCAATCAATATTATACAACGAATTATCACAAAATAGCAGACAGTGGAAACAAGTGATAGAATTTTCTTACATGGCATTCACAAATTGTTTTGCACGGACGTCGTACAACACCACTAAATTGTGATTACACAACGAACAACTGTTTTCACACTAATACGTAGTGTACATGCAAATCCTGCAAATTAGGCGTCTATTGGCATGCGCTTATCACGGACATCTGACAGCATAATTCTCGGAAGTTGTGGGTTCGTGACCGTGAAGTCTTTAATACGCAGATACTTCTATCCTCTTTTAGCTTGTGTAATATGAATTTTACTGCAATGAGCTTTCTATTTCACTCTTATTCATTTGAAGACCTTTTAAGCCGGCGCGGCGCGATGGCCTTATTCGGTGGCGTATAGCTGAATTGGGGACTGACAGCCAAATGACCCTCGCATAGATTCGTTTAATGCGCGCGAAATACTGAAACATTAAGGTTTTCGGATCCTGCGTCAGCTCTTTAATAAACGTTCTCGCATAGAATTCTCATACAAAAGTTAGCTATAAAGTATTTTTTGTAAAATATTATAGTGTATAATATGTTATGTACTCAAACAAAAAATAATTATTAATTTTTTCTTATTTCATTGGGAGGACAATGACCATTTGACCTAATGGAGAAACCTCCACTGGTTATTAATAATCACATCACCACGATTGCTTTCCAAATATCGTCTTAAAATAAAGTTTCTTTTTTTTAACAAACATAAAATATTACAGAAACAGAATCATTGAACGATCACGTCCTGTATTTTCCAAATTGAGTTATGATCATGAGGTGGTATAAATAGGGCCATTAACATTGACGTACATGATAGAACAATTCATAAATAAAGTCTGTTGTAGAATTGCTAGATAAAAATGTCTTTACACAATTATGTTAAGCATTTACTAAATGTCATTTCTCTGAATGACCATCTAGTATGTAATGAAATCGACATTATATTGAGTTAGTGGCTTGGTCAAACGTAAATGTCTAGGTTGCGTTATACTTCTCTGAAAAGTGTGTGGACGTGTGCAATGTTTCAATATAAAACGTGCAAGTAATAAACTTTGTATGATGTTCACATAGGTATAAAGTTAAGAAGTTCTATAAAAACATTAATAAAGTGTTTTGTTGTCTATATACAATTTAATTTTGTGGTATTTTAAAACACCCCAAGGGTCGAATTGTGCAAATACCTACGCCATTTTTCTAATGAAGTCGGCAGAGATTGATATTGTTTTGTAAAAAGGATGCGAGGATATAGAACTAAACTACGTTGAAAAAAATTGATCTTCGTGAAACGCTAGAGCTCCATAAGCGAGAGGGAAGGGTGCTGGCAGTTAATACTTGAATATTTCAAAAAATTACAGAATTTCTACCGTCTCTCATAATATAATCAAAAAAATTTTGTTGTAACCATTATCTTCAATTTGACAATCCAAAGTCTTTTAAACACCAATTTGAAATCGCTTTCAAATGTCCTAATAGTGTTTTCAAGGTTAAACTGCTAATCGAAGACTAAAAACGACTGATGTGGGTCAAGGTTGAGTAAAACCGTCTATTTGGAAAAATTTCGAAATAAGTTTTAAAGTAATGTTTATGAGTTTTACCGGCTTTTTAAAGGTTAGGATAGGATTACTATGTGACAATGTAAAATTGCTGAAATACCGAACTGAAAAGACCTTGAAGTTTATTTAAAACTAGTAGCATTAAGGTCATCTAACCGTTAAAAGTCGAATAAAAGATTAGTTAGTATTCCCCAAATCTATTTAATAGAATCAACGCCTTACCAATCAGGCGTTTAAGCTTTTGTCTAGAAATTTTAATTAAACGCAACAAAGACTAATATACAAACCATTCAATATCAGAAAATGTATTGGTTTGTAGTGGCCACAGTAAATAGAACGGTTACCACAATATGAAATGTAACCCTTGAAAACGTGTCCATTCTCATTTGCGGCCATCGATATTTATAAAATTATTCAAACAATTAATTGTTTGCATAGAAACTTAGATTTTCAGTAAGTAAGTAAAGCAGGTGAAAAAATAACTGATAAAAAGCACAACTCTACTAGTACAGGAGTGACGGGAGAGGAGTAGAGATAAAATTAGAATAGACAGAATAAAAATAATTAGAAACTAGCAAAACCCGTGACCTACGCCTTATTGCATTTTTTGATAACTTTTTTCAAAATATGCAAGCTTTTAAAATCAACGCGGCATTGCCCTACGTGACTGTAACACAAATATCGGAACAGGCAAACAATAATAAATAAGTTGGTCATTTGTCATATGTAGTGACACTGACAGAGTGATGCCAGTTAAATTCTAAAGCATGCAAAAACTGTAATTTTATTTTCCATGGCCAACCCGTATGTATATTTTAATTAAACATACGGTATAAACTAAAATTTTAAATAGAGGCACACCAATCATTACTTAGGCGCTGTGTCGAGATGTAACAGCATAAAGGCCGGAACACACATGACCGCACCGCGTCCGCACCGTGCCTGCACCGCAAGTCGGCCGACTGTCGATGACGATGACGGGAAATCACACTTGTCCGCACGTGATCCGTGTGTTGGCCGTGCGGTCTGTCTCACGATTGCAGTTCAGTATTCTTTTTGAAGCTTATGCAGCTGTTTCGTGGAGACAAAATGTTGAAAAGTTTTACAAATAGTGAATTAGGGATGGTAGCACTTGCTTTAGAAGTAGAAGATGTTAATTGGAGAAGAAATCATTAATTTTTTTACATCCATTTTAATATTAATAATATTTATTATTATAATAATAATATACGAGTATTATATTAATTTAATATTCAAAATAAAATTGAAAGCGAAAATGTTTAATAGATTGAAACTTCGTACACCGCACCGTGCCCGTCAAAAAGTAAACAAAACTAGTCGGGCACGGTGCGCCCTCGGTGCGGTGGTGTCGGTGCGGTAAGGTGGGGACTACGCGGTACTTATCCATTGTGCAATTCTCTCGCCGTGCGACGTCCAACACACGGGCGTCACACGGTGCGGGCGCGGTGCGGCCATGTGTGTCCCGGCCTTAACTCGTCGTCGCGTAAAGTTAAGAATTCTGAAATTCTATTTTCAAAAAATGTTATTAGAATATTTACTATGTTTTTAATATGCTTTTGTGTGAGTTTTATTGAATCGTTTTAATAATTACTTACTGATGTAAAAAATATTTGAAAAATTAGTAGTACGCAACCTCGTTCTTCGTAAATACATTGATAAATACTTATTTTTATTAGACATAAAGTAAATATAAATTTAACTTATCAATAAATTGTCTTAGCGTAATAAAATGTTGCCCTTGGCTTACTGGTAGCAAGACGAAGCAGAAACGCTTTACAGTTGTTTGCTTGTTCACAATAACAATTTTAAAGTGCGGTTGGTGTCAATGCGATTACCGCCTGCACTACATAGCATATACATTTTGTATATTGTATGACATGGATAAACTATAAGCAAAATCGTTTAGTTAGTTAGTAAAGTAACAGCATTCGGAGTAGTTAAACTGTTTTAAGGAATGCCTTCATATCTTATATATGTATGATAGAATACAAGTAATAATGTCTAATAATTAGGCAATACAAGAGCTGCGTTATGTTTAATGCCTGGCCATCAAAAACAGATGTATTAATGAAGGACGCAATTTCGAGGACACAACTATATAATTGAGGCGTGAAGCTGCAGTCTGTAGTAGCGTGAGACAGGTAAAAGGGACTCAAATTTAATATGTAGATTCAAAAAATTGTATTTATATTAAACAAGTCATCTTGCTTTCTGCAGCGAAATGTTTCAGCCTTGACAGAAATTTGTTATTTTTACACACCACATGCTATCTTGCGCATGCTAACGAACAACTTCTGCTAAAGCCTCGTTTACATTATAGCGAACATAAGCGAACGAACGAACTCGTTCGTAGCAATTCGCTAGATGTAAACGGTGTATAGTACACGAACGAACGAATTCGTTCGCAATCGGTCATGTTCCGGCCGGTGTCGATAAATGACGGAATCATCAAAGAAAATTCGTGCTCTGTGTAAACAGTTTAAATACGTAGACGAGCATTCGGCAGTTCCTTGCAGAAGTGCAACACGAATCCCACATGATGCTTACGAATGTATGGATCATCAACGAATGCGAATGCTCTGCTAAGTGTAAACAAGAAAAGGCGAACCCTACTAAACGAACGAATCCATTCGTTCGTTCGTTCGTTCGCTTATGTTCGCTATAATATAAACGAAGCTTAAGAGTACTTTGGATTTATTTGAAAGGATATAAGCAGAATTCTATAAAATATAATGTTAGCTGGACATGGACCAGCACGCTTTTTCAGAAAAATGTTACAGAAGCACATTGATAGTATTATAAATTAAATAATTATTTTATTATACCTGAATCTCTGTTTTTGAAACTAAAAAGCGTGCAAAATCGGGACTTTAAGGCACTACTGCTTTAAAGTTGCCTAGGTAACAATAAATTCACCTACAAATTTTGAACAATGATAAATACACAGGTAATTAGTTCGGCTAACATTCTAATCTCGGATGAAATATCCACAAAGTCGAAACAAATTTCACAAATCAACAAAATTACAATAAATATACATAGCAACAAAAGAACAACAATTGCTAACCGTTTCTATATCAACGATTAATGAAACAGATTACTTCGAAAAAGGGATTTCAATTTTTCTTTTTTGTTATAATTTTCAGATTGTAGTGCAGGTATAATAAAAAATAGGGTATAATACACGTGTATAAGAGCCTTTAAAGCACTGCTCCGTTAAAAGGCCCTCGGCTTTGCCTCGTGCTTTTAAACCCGTCGCGCGTTCTTTAAGGCTTGTTTATACACTTGTATATATATACTATTATAGTATGCGAAAAAATAAAATATAGTGAAGTTTTTTTTAAGTTTTACATGACCAGCCTATCGCCTTTCGTAAAGCCAGTGTAAAACGTACTGCAGCAAACCGCCTTTTGATTCCTCGCTTTATCAATTTTATTCTCGCTTTTGTTTGTCGTATTGCAAATTGAACTGCATATTCTACACGTAGCGACCACGAGTTGTTGATTTCCAGCACATTTGCTATTTTAACATGAGCTCCCAAGATTAGATCAAGTTTATTTCCTAATTGTTTTCGTTAGAAGTTAAAGTATTTTTAATTATTAATTCTTAGTAATTTATTTTGTCGGCACGATTGTTTGAGTTTAATAAATTGATCAACACCGTTTCATTCATTCACACATTTTGATCATTGCTTATTGGAAACGTACGTGCTTTCATACCAAGTCCGTTGACTGAATCACTGAAAGCGTTCTTAGAACTATGTTTATGTTTTGCACTATTGTGGGTTATTATTGGGTTAACTTACAGCTTCTTTATTCAGTATTTAAGCCAAGTCGAATTGGCATCATTAAATAAAAAATTTAGTTACTCTGAGGTTAAAACCTGCATATTATTCATGGTTCTGAAACCAGCTACGTGCCAAAGAATGCCTTGTGCTTACAAACCCATGTCAAACTAGGTCAGATATTTTTCAGCTTCGTCTATAAAAGCAGAAGCGGTTTTCAGAGAACATTCATTCAGTCATTTTTGCTGTTCCAGTCAAAACTTAAAAAATTCCAGGTACTTGATAAAAGGTTCATTCTCCCCCCCCCCCATCTCAACTCAGCGTTTTGAAGCAAGTTAGCCGGTTACGGGTTTTGACCAAGTGCTTAGAAGTAGCTCAGCTGCTTATGGATTTACTTCCTTCGACCCAATCCTTTGAAGTAGTACAACTGCTTACGTAGACTGTAGATTGTTTAAGAGGTCGTTTGGCTGTAGAAGCTTTTTATCATATCGACCCGATAAGATCTTTTGTGAATATCCTTACAATTTATTCAGTTCTCAAGATTTTTAGACTTTTGATGTAGTTGATGATTTTCCTGTTTTCTTGTTTTTTTAAACGCAATGTAAGACTTTTTGAGGAATTTGAACCTACTGCGAATTAGTGCATTACAATGCCAGAGTATGTGTTATACAGTTTTACTTGCAGATTCACAGAGTCTGCAGATTTCAGTTGCCCATCTTTTTGAGATGATATCTCAAAAAGCAGTGGTCAGTTACGAGACTGGTTATTAGTCTGATATCCGTCTGTCCTAGTGCTTTTTAGCATTCACTGGCGAGTATTTTATAAACTTTTTCACCGGGTTGCACCCTGGAGTGTTATTCCTGTGGGACACTTTCTGGTATTTTTCTCATTTTGGCATTTCTTCCGCTATGTGGCCTTTGGTGATTCCATAAAACGGTTCTGGTCTGATAAATGGCATCTTTTGCTCCTTGTTTAACAAGGGCGTCGGCGGTTTCAATTTTTTGAATTCCCTCGTGCATTGGCACCCACATTAATGTTAATGTGTTGATTTTGGCCAGTTGCTTCAAGAATTATTTGCAATCTCAGGCTATTCTATACTCAGAAATTTTATATTTCAGAAATTTAGTACAGCTTGGCTGTCTGATAAAATGCAAGTCTTAGCTCCACACAGGCCCTTTTTAATGCACTCTCCAGCGCATACATTTATTGCGTAGATTTCTTCCTCAAAGATGGATGGGGTGCTTTCTAAGGATTTTGAAATCCTACATTCAGGCCCTGAAATGCCTATTCCAACCTCTTTATAATTTTAGAGCTATTTGTATACCAAATGTTTGCTTCATTCTCCAGCTGTACTCTCTTCGATCTACTGTCTTGGCGGCTATTAATAACCATTTCAAAAAAGTAGTCGAAATCGTACTGTGCTGGCATTGTATCTGTAGGTTTGGTCGCGGATTCTAGTTGAATTAACTTCACATTCCTTAAGTGACCAACCAGATCACTTGCCTTAAACTGGGTTACCTGCTGCCCTTAGGGCACTCAGCTTTGCCTTCCTTCTTACACATAAGTGTAAGGGTAGGAGGTTTAGCAATGCCTCTATTGCTGCTGTAGGATATAAGCTCATGGCGCCTGTGATTCCTAGATTGGCAAGTCTTTAAAGTTTGCGTAGTTAATTTACAGCTACACTTTGCTCCATTTTTGGCCATCATGCAAGTAAAGCACATGAGACAATGGGCTTTATAACTATTTCATACGACCAATAGATCATTTTTGTCTTTAGACCCCAAGTTTTTCTAAACAACTTATAGCATGTCCATTATGCTATTGTTGCTTTTGAAGAGTTCTTTACAAATGAATGTTTCAGCTTAGTTTTTTGTAAAAGACAATTTTCAAATACCTAACTTCTCTGGAGAGTTGTAACTGTGTTCCAATCAGCATGGAAGCTTTTAATCTTCTTTTAGTGAGCTACTTACGTGTTTCGGCTGCTTATGATTTTATAGTTCAGTTGATTACGAGTAGTAGCTCAACCGCTTACAAGCCTCGGTCCAGGAGCTAGAAACTACCTCTGCTGTATACGGGGTTTTCTTTGCTGCATGTGCTTATAGCTCATCAGCTGCTTACGAGCTTCGGCGGCGCAGCGCTTCAACGTACCTCAGTGGCCACAGTAAGCTCCCCCTTTCTTTACCTTTACGCTATTTACCGTGAGGGATAATGTCCGTTGTCAGCTTATATAAACGGGCCACCATCTATTTTCAATATTATAATTTTACGACAATCGAGTGTGCCTTACTTGAATATGTCTCTTGAGAACATTAAGCTTCCTACGATGCAGATTCCCTAGCCTGTAAGTAACTGTACGTTAGCTGCAGTTACAATTATTACGAGAAAATATTAGTGAAGAGATTGATTCAATGTATTGAAGCTGTTCTGTGTTTTGTTTATAAAATTTAGCTACTTTATTTTACGCTACTGCAGAAAAAAACAAAATGTACTACGAAAGGCAACAACTTTTCATACCCAGGATCCGCAATTTTATTTTTCTATCCGTCTATTCTAGTGTTAACTCCAACAATCAGTAAAAAATGTATGAAGATACATAATCATCAGCCACAAAGTCACCTCTGGTTATTCTTTCATTTTATGTTGAGTTTAGATACAAAAATATCAGACAATCGTTGTTACTTTTTGTGATAAAGAGTTGGTTTTTTTAAAAGAAATATTTTTTCTGTTCTACTACAAGAGTCTGTATATTATTCATTAATTTCATATTATTGTTTCTTGTTTGGTGTATAGCTACATCTTCAAATAAAAACATTTACAATTAATTTCTATGACCTACGTTACTTAACTGCTAAAAACGGAGAGTGCTGTTAAAAGTAGCGAAAAACTCTTTTGATTTGAAAAGCAAAAACACCAACTGTAAAAATCATGGCCGTTTTACATTCCTAAAAATATGTGAAATTACTTTGATTGCCTTGCAACTTCAAAGTTATTCATTATTTAACGCTTATGAAAATATAACGAAAAGTTCAACGTCTTTTTTAAAACGTGAAAATATATATTGTTGTTTCTATATAGATTACATCACAAGCAAACCTTTTAAGGGAAGGCGGCACTTTGATTTCGCGAATTTAATAAATCATCGCATATTTACGAAGAAGCGGAAGAAATTGAAAATTCTAACGTTGACGGTTGAAAAATCGATAGAGAAACTCATAAATTGAGTTGTATTCTACACCTACACAAAAATTTAGATTAATTTATACAAGGAAGCGTGGCAAAAGAAACGTTGCCTAAACAAAAATTTCTCAATATCGTGACTACAACAATTACATTTAAAGGCTCTAGCCTATAATTAACGTAAACTTTGATGAACTAGAATGACGGTCATGATCACATTTTGCTGTAAAAATAATGTTTGATTTAATTTGTAACGGGTTTTTAGAGGAGGATTTCTCTCGCAGAATATTTTGTATCTTTCTGTGCCATCTTTTATTTGAAATAGCGTTATTCGTAAAGCACGTTCAAAGGAAATTTTTCTCTAATGGCATCGTAATATAACTACTTAAAAATGGTAGATAATACTTAATAACTAATTTACTATAATTAACCTGTTATTCACTTATCACAATACCATACTTCTCATTTACTAGGGAAATTAACGTCAGCTTTTATTTCCCACACTTTGTTGATAAACTAATAAGATTTTTGCCAGAACAAGCGGGCAATATGTTCCTTTCCCAATTATTAAAAACAGCAAAAATGGGGATTGTTTAGAAAACAATTTATATCTTCAATATTTAGGTTTTAATAATGAAATAATGGTAATATTTCAATGCTGTCCTCAGTAATACTGCAGGGAAAGTGGAGAACATCTTCATTTTCTTGACCGTTCATGAAATTATTTTTAATTTTTACACCTGAAAGTGGATTTATTATCAAAGTAAAATAATTGTCTACATAATATAAATGTTTAAATGACTTGCTCTGCAGCGTGGTATCGTTTCTTTAATTTTCAAGGAATTTCTTAAATTACTAAATTTATGATGCTGTGGGCTAATTACATAACAAGTGTTTCGTACATCTGAATTATTATATTATATTCTGCCTTGAAAGAGATCGTGGTAGTATAATATAATAATTTTTTCTGTGACGGGAAAAAAGTTTAACATTTTGTCTCTCTTGACAGGTACTAAAGTATCACTTTTTATGAAATTACTTTTTTCCTTTTACCCGGGGAAAAAAGTAATTACTTTTTCCCCGGGGAAAAAAGTAATTACTTTTTTCCCGCTACAACAGCTTACTAGTTAAAAAATTCAAATTCCACGTTGAGCAATTTTCCGACTTTATTATATATGTTTTTCAATATATTACATTTTTTCCCGTCACAGAAAAAAATAGTGTATTATACACAGGGTGTGAGTGTCTCCCTCCGCTTCGCGTCGGGAGACAAACAGACACCTCGAGCTAAAATCTATTACTTTTTTCCCTTGTATAATAAATATCTATTTTCTATGTATAGAAATTCTTAAATATTTGATATGTATACTTAAAAACATCTCAAGTAGATGTTTTTTAGGTACGAGGATCGTTCGAAATGTACGTGGCCTAACACAGAGATGGCACTAATTCGGCTGAATTTGCATTATCATTTTTTAGAACCATCCTTTCTTAGGTTAAATATGACAGTATAGAGCGATCTGTCAATTAGTTTGTGTTTGACAGTGCGCCAAAGTGACCGTCTCGAGTGATCTCGTAAATAATGAAAAAACCGAGTTGCAAGCAGTAATAAAGTACTTTCATTTGAAAGGCTTAACACCAACCGAAATCAAAGCAGAGTTGGATTCGACATTTTTGAAGTCCGCTTCTTCGATTTCAATGGTTAAAAACTGAGTTGCCGAGTTTGAGCGTGGTCGTGTGAGCACAAAAGCGAACCCCGCAGTGGACGCCTAAAAACGGCTGCTACCTCGAATATGATTGAAAAAGTCCTCCGTATCGTATTGGATGATCGTCGAGTTAAAATGCACGAGATAGCAGACATAGTGGGCATCTCAAACGGCAGTGTGCACAGAATTTTAACTGAAGAATTGAAAATGAAAAATACTCCGCGCGTTAGGTGCCGCGTTTGCTCACACCGGAGCAAAAATTGTATCGTTTGATTGTTTCTCGCGACCTTTGGCACGTTTTCACCGCAATCCAAAAAACTTTTTGCGCAGTTTCATAACCGTCGATGAAACCTAGGTCCACCATTACACTCCCGAAACCAAGGAACGGTCCAAACAATGGACACACAAAGGTTCTCCGCCACTGAAGCAGGCAAAGACGGGTTTGTCAGCAGGAAAGGTTATGCCAACTGTATTTTGGGATTCTCATAGAATTATCTTCGTCGAATACTTGGAAAAGGGAAAAACAATAAATGGCGAGTATTATGCCAATTTGTTGCAGCAATTGAGCGACAAAATCAAAGAGAAACGGCCTCATTTGGCGAAAAGAAAGTGCTTTTCCATCAAGAGAACGCACCTGTACACAAGTCTGCAATAGCCATGGCCTAAATTCATGGATTGGGATTCGAATTAGTGCCTCATTCGCCAGATTTGGCTCCCAACGATTTTCATCTATTTCCAAACCTGAAAAAATGGCTCGGCGGTAAAAGATTTTCATCAAATTCCGAGGTAATCGCTGCTGTAAATAGCTATTTTGAGGACTTGGGTTCATCGACCTAGAAAGACGGCATTGCTGCTTTGGAGCATCGTTGGAATAAGTGCGTTGAGCGAGCAGGAGATTATATAATAATAATAATATAATAAAATGCGTTTTCTTTGTTGGGCCACGTACATTTTAAACAATCTGCGTAATTAGAATCTTGAAAAA
Source organism: Ctenicera cuprea (assembly GCA_958336395.1). Taxonomy (NCBI): domain Eukaryota; kingdom Metazoa; phylum Arthropoda; class Insecta; order Coleoptera; family Elateridae; genus Ctenicera; species Ctenicera cuprea. The sequence continues at coordinate 37,336,243 of OY284487.1, read as the reverse complement.
GAAATGAGAATCAATTTTCTTTTGAAGTTGTAAACTTGTTTGTTGCTTGAATTGTTTAGGTGAAAAAAGTTTGAGTACTTTTCTTTTAGGCATAATTTCTGTAGCGGCGAGTAAGCCCAAAAAGAAAAAAACTACATATGCAAAATTACACAGAAAATCTTTGGCAACTTTGTGACCAGCGAGTTCAGTGTAAAATTACAATTCAATGTATTGTTACATTTGGTGATGTAATATTACATCCTTTGTAGTGACAGTAACTTCTTATATAAATAAAATTACATAGCATAGCTGTACAGTTACACATTTAATAAAGAAATTAACTACTTGCATTAGTAAATTTACATAGCAGAACGGTACAGCTACACACTTTATAATGAAATTTACTTCCTGCATCAGTAAACTCACATAACAGAACTGTACAGTTACATGCTATAGCTATGTAAAGAAATTTACTCCTGCATCAGTAAAGTTACGTAACAGAACTCTAGAGTTACATACTATACGGAAAGTTACCACTTCCATCGGTAAATTTACATTACTACATTAACCGTAGTGGTAATTGCTTACATGATATTCCAGTTTCTCTTCAAGATCAAAAACAGCATACGGTTGGCTCTTTCTTGGCAGCGATTGGAGGCATTTATGGTCATGGGCGTTGAGAAACAGCTGTTAGAATCAATCGATTTTGATTGCATTTTAGATAAGCTGAATAAAATCTACAATTTTGTTTAGAAAAATATTGTTCTATTAAAAAATTTAAATATTTTTTATGTATTTACGTTTCATTCATTTTTGTGACATAACAATCTATGGAAAGATGCGGGCTCCCACCGGCCAAGTCCCATCGGGCATTTCCCTTCCCAGTCCATCCCTGCTTCAGTATCATGTAGGGCGTTAATATAAATATATGACTATTATCATTGACTATACCCTTAAAAGGTATATAATCAGAGCTTTTATGCAGCTATGTTTTCGGTACAGTAGTAAGAATGACAGGATGTTACTTCGTTCAACGTTGGGGCGTGAATATGAAAATACTTTTGAATATATGACAAGTAACAACAGCTAAAGTATTGAAAAGTCCAGAAGAATAACTTTGCTCAGTTTTTGATAACTCGCAAAAGAATAATTCAAACACGCGCCGGAAGGAAGTCCTAAAAAATAAGCAACTAACAATAAATTTACGTAGGCAAGCTAACATTATTAAAAATAAATTACCCTAACTGTTCTAGAACAAAATCGTCGTGACCAAATACAGACACAAGTCCAACGGAATATACAATTAATAAGGTACACTTTTAACAGTAATTACCTTCGAATTATACCTATTTTGATTCTGTCATGATTAATAGAAAAAACAAAATATCGATACATTATTCCTTAAACTATTAATAAATTATAGCTATACGCTCTACTTACAATAAGACAGATAACCATAAACACGTTGAAATTTGCATAAAAGTTGAAGAATGTAATGAAATGATAACCATTCTGTCTCTAAATTAAAATTAATGTCATGACATGCTAATTTTCTAAATTGATTTTGACCTACTTGTTGCTTTCACCTTATTGTAAACGTAATTCATAATTACAAAATAATGAACGCGTATATCAGCGTGTTGGTTTCCGTATGATCCTTAACGGTTCAAACGCCAACATTCTTTTGGTGGCATTGTATAAAATGATGAATTAAGTTTTCTAAGTTAGGCAAGGTATTTTGTTAGGTATAAAGATGTATCTCAATATCAGTGCCGGCTACATATACGTTCGCATGTTTTTTCTTCATGATATATTCCGGAAGATATCTTCGTGGTCGGTGCTTTTGAAATGCAGATTAAATGCGAAAACGGTGCTATAAAGCAAAAAAGTTTTTTAACAATATAGTGAACGATAATCGCTATCGGACTCGTTAGGATTCGAGTTCCTTATCAGCAAGGCAACTTCGACATAACCGTCTTCCATTTCAGAGCACCATTAAAGCGTCAAACTGCCAACTGCCGATAAACAGTACTCCATAAGAGCTTGAGATAAGAAAACATGTTATTCCTCCTTGTTTTTTCCGAACGACAAGATTAATACGTTATGTTGTTTCGTTGCGAATTAATGGCGAACAGAAAAGTAAAAATAATTTTCGATTTCTTTACGCCACTTACATGCGGCTAGGAGTACTTAGTGTTAGGACACATTTAATAAAACTGTAATAAGCTATTAAATTCTTCAGCGATTTATAAGGCATAGCAAGCAAGCTCTCTCAAAGTTGCGGAGAGGTGTGTGGTTGAACGATGTAACGATGAAGAAAAACGTGGCGTGGCGCCAGAAGACCGCGAACTCTTCATTTACTACGTGCACACGCGCCCATCCATCACGGTCATTTTATCATCACCCCCGCAAAGCAAGTGCAAACCTGTTCCATTGCTTCTGTCAATTATATTTATGCCCCTATATTTTTATTTCCTATAATTTAGACTGCAATAATACCAAGCTCCATAATGTAAACCCTATTGTATTCCTTAGATGTGGCCTTCGTGCTTAACCCACGTTTTCTTTTACAGAAACATGTTTTTCTTCTAAAGCAACCAATTCAATGTACATCATACTGCTATTAGCCAACATACAGATTGTAATGGTCCGTACTAATCTAATTTGTTGCTTTTCTATTTCTACTTCTAGTTGCTAAATTGTCCAAACAATAAATAATAGAAATCACAAAAAACAGGTTCATACTTTTAAAGAACCTTAGAAATTATGAAAATGAGCTTTTAAGAAAAACTAAAAATCTTACAATGGAAAATTGTCGCGTTCACAATACATTCCCATACTCGAAGCACGGGAAAGTAACAATTTCTATAAATATTTAAAATTTATAAATAAATACTTCTTTACTATACGAACAACAGTTTTTAAAAATTTCACATTTAAACTAACAGCCCACTGATTCATAAACATTTCTAATTTCTGATGTTCTTCGAGTTTTTTGCTATTTTTTATATAAAAAATATAACTTTTTGATGAGTATCTGAATTTGTTTCACGAGACGGATGTGACTTTTCTGCTTCACACTACACTTGTATTCGTAGAGACGCAGTATTAAAAGTATCATGATTTTGTAGTCAGTTTTGCAGTTAAAATGTTGATATAGAATTTTTTGAAAGCCGTAATAAATCGATATTATCGGAAATTGAAAAATCGGAGAAAGTGGTTCCCTTATTTTTATTTTCCCATACTTTAAGTGTATAGATAGGTATTATTTCTTGAAAATTTTTGGAAGCTAAAATTCTTGAAGAAATACATGTTTTGGATATTCAGGACGTCCAAAATGGTATGTTTAAAAAGTGTTGGTGTGAGTGTGTGTCTCAATTGCCGAACGGATACGCCGATTTCGATGAGCTTTAAAATATGTAAAGGTACCTATACAGGGGGTAACAAACCACCCACGCAGTATCTTTTACCGCTGAACTATTGAACCTACATAAATGAGTTAAAAAAATTGTAATATAAATCGTACGCGAGGTATTGTACCCAGAAAATTTGTATTGATGATTTAAGTCTTTTAAATTAGCTTTCTAACCATGAACCACATGAGGACAAAAAATAAATGTTAGTATCCCCTCTCCTTCTCAAAAAAGCAGAAACATTGAATAGGTATTATCTCAAAAATTTTAAAAAGGACGAGAAGTCAATTCATATTTCATTTTAAAGGTACCAACAAACTGAACAATTTCTGAATTTAAAGTTTATCGATACCTCTGACCGTTACAAAATAGCAGCTCAATTTATATAAATTTATCGCAGTGGCTAGCGTCCCGACTCGGGATCCACGTTCAGTCCCGAATAACGTCATCGAATGACGTCACAAATAACCTGTCGGGACTTTTATTCAGTCCCGACTCGGGAATCAACTCCAGTCCCGACTTATGAACATTTTTCGCAAACATTTTTACATTGCTTTCGTTGCATTTATTTTAAATAAAGCAAATAAAAATCGGTACATAAATAACTTAAAAATACATTGGTAAACATAGTTCCATAAACAATAAACTAATACATAAAAATCGTTTCTTTATAATAACTCCTTGCAATAACAGACAACAAAAGTAATATTGAAAAAATAATTATTTGAAAAAAATATTATAACTACCTACTACAGAGGTGCCGGACAATGCGTAGATGTAGATTTACTGAAACTATTTCATTAATAAAAATGCGAAAGGGAGAAGTCATCACGGTGTTCTCGCTGTTATCGCAGCATGTACCTATGTTGTACATCTTTCCTTTTCGGACCTTTGAATTTAGCATTTATTGGTATTTTCAATAATATATTTAGTTATAAATCTGCATTCACACGCTGATGAGACAACCTCGTTAATTATTCTTGTAACTAACGCGAGCATTTTAAACAATACCACTGCCTTTTAGGCAGCTTTTTAAGATTTACGCATTCAATATGACAAAATTCTAGACAGGATTTACATATAATTGATGCGCGGGAATCAGAAGTTATTTCATACACTTCACAACACACGTTGCACAGCCACTTATTATTGTCTTTTTTGGATATCACATTTTGTAGAATATCCCAGGTTTTTTCAGTGAAGAGTGGTCGAACTAAGGAGAAATCAACATCGGCATCCAATACTGCGTTTGACACTTTTTCTGGATCATTTTCTACATGGCATCCTTCGATTTTTTCGCCATTTTCGAAAGCGAAATGATCTTGCTCCCTTGTTAAAATCCACGATAATATTTTTTCTTGTTTCTTTTTAACCCCAAGTTCAAAAAAAGCGACAATTTCGTTTGCCTTCCTTTTTTTCAAACCGATTGCGGTAAGATCTGAACCGCGTGGTCTGCCCCTTTTTTTTACAATTTCGGGCATTTTGATAAGGTCTATATCGACATCATTTGATACATTTTGGATATTTTCAGAGTCTAAAATGTTTTCGGTTTCCTCAGTGTAGCAGTCGTTATTTAATATTTCGTTGCTCATAATAATTATTTTTTGACTACTATTACTATTGAAATCCAAATTATGAGTTTTTTCAATTTCATCCTCGGCAATTTCATAGGAAACAGTATTTGAGTCTATCAGGTTGCCCGTGTAGTTTTCAGTAATAGATCCACATACGTCAGTCGTACTGAAGTCTGTAATAATTACAAAATTACTTTGCTTTTGAAGTAATTTTTCAGATATTTTAGCTATACCGTCAGTCTGATCGTGAACATTCTGTGGTTTGTCATAATTATGGTAACTAATTGGATGAACATCAATAGTGTCATAAGTGATGTTATCATTTGCGTCATAATTTTCAACCATTTCCATATCAATATTATTTTCACCTTCCAATGTATCACAATTTTCAGTATCTGCTTCATTTATAGGGACAATCCGAACTGCAATATTATTTTTCCAATACGATTGCAACTCTTTTATTGCAGAAAGACGTTGCAAATAAGTGGTATTACAACCTAATGCCACCAAGTCGGTTAAAACATTTGTTTCTTGTACGACCTTTTTTCTTTTTTTTTGCATATGACAATACAGTCACATTTTTATTTGAAACATGAACGAAAATATCGTCGTTGTTTGAATCCAAGTTTTGATTGACAGTGTTTCCGAGGCACCTTTGTTTATCTTTGTAATAGGGTTTTGTAAAACGAGTATGTATGATATTTATATCGAACAATGACAAATTAAGTTCTTTACGAAGAGCAAATATGTGTCTACACGGTAGTAACATACCTTGGTAAAAATTACATGTGCAAGATTCCGTTGTTATCTTAACTAGTCCCTCACTGGTACTTTTTTCCGCAGAATCATTTATTACATTGAGATTTTTGATATTCTCACTGTACTTTAGTTGTTTAATAACCATCTTTGCTGACTCATTTGTTAAAATGTCTATAAATTTCTTTTCGTCACTTGCAGGGTCATACATACTCACGTCTCTTTTCTGAAATTGGTAAACTGCCTTATAATCTCTCTCAATTTTAAGAGAATGGATAATTACAAATAAAGATTCGATAAAATCTTCCAAACTACTATTTTTCTGTATAACTTGCTTGAGCTTCGAGTTAATACTTTCTATTCTATTATTCGTAGTATTAAGGAACGATCCCTTAAAGTATTCTTTACCTAAAGGCCACTCATTCTTAATCTTCAACCAATTTTTTTCAAAATAAGCATAAACCTCATTATATCCAGATTCCTTCAAAATTTCTTCAGATTATAATTCGGAACATTTACATTTACAACAGTCACGGCACGGTGCACATCCTATTCGCTAAAAACATCGACACACGCATTAATAGTTTTCCACCTGATATAATAAAGGTTTAGCGCGACTTGTTTTCCAACTCCAACTCGTACGTGGATTCAAATGTTATGTGCATAGACTTTATAAATCAGCAAATAAAATTGTTTTTCATTTCTTTAGATGCGGTAGAGGGAGCGATTCATCCAATAATAAGAAGTAAATTTTTATAGAAAAAGCCACCATTTTGTGACGGTGACAGATATCGGAAAACTTTAAATATAAAAATGTTCAGTTTAATGTTACCTTTAAGATGAAGCATCACTTGACCTCTTGTCCTATTCAAGATTTTTGAGATAATACCTTTTGAATGTTCTCGCTCTTTTGAGGAGGAGAAGGAGTACTAACATTAATTTTTTGTTCTTATGTGGTACATGGCTAGAAAGTTAATTTAATGGACTTTAATCATCAGTGCCAATTTTCTTGGTACAATAGTTTATGTGCAGTTGGGAAATGGTTTATGTAATGGCAGCTTTTTGATATAATTGACTGCCATTTCAAAACGGTTTGAGCCACCAAAATTGTCGTTTTTTTTTTAGTTGTTGGGTTTAAAAAGACCTTTTAAATGAAGTATAAGTTGACCCATCGTTTAAGAGAAACTCTCCTTAGTGAATACCCCGTGTACAATTTATATAACAAATTTTTTATCCCGTCCTTAAAGGTTCAATGGTTTAGCAGTAAAAAATATTGCGTGGATTTTTTGTTATACACTGTATATAAAATGGTCACCGACAAAATAAGCTTTTAATAATATTCGAAACCGAAAACGGTATGTTTTTTGGTATTATTTTTATAGAAATGAAATAATTTACTGAAGGCTCTTTCACAGGAAACTTCGGTGCAACTAAGAGTTAATATGTATTGATAAGTTATAAACAAATTTGTAAATGCTGCTGCATTTGTTACATGGTTCTTACAGCCTTTCTCGACTTCTGCCGGTTATTCGCACACTTCTTCACAAGGTTGTTTTTCCGATGCTTCTGAATCTTTTTTAAGTCATCCTTATTCTCAAGGTCAATACGCAGGTTCAGAAAATGAGATCTTGAGCTTAGTTGCCACATTCATTTATGTCTTTTTGTGTAATTTTAGAATAACATAGAAAATTTAATGGTAATTATTTAGGAAACTACAACATTTAAACAATAATAACAGTTTTTTATTAAACTTATGCAACTGGAAGTCATGTCATTTGGTTTGAAAACTCGTTCCGTACGGCAAAATAGACGATACGGAAAATGCTTTTTTGGACCCCCATACTTTGTAAACCGGGCCCTACATTAAATTGTAATGTCGCTTTTCTTCTATACCTGCTCTATAATGCCCTGTGCAGTTTATGCGCGGTTTTTGATATACCCTGTATATATATTTTTTCCATCATGGGGGCCCGGTGCTGAGGGCTCGGTGAGACTTTGCACACTTCAGCCATTGGCCAGTCCGGCCCTGTACCGAAGCTTACACGTTATAAGAATAATAGTATAAACTATTCGACAATCAAAATCTTTTTGACGAAAGATTTGTTGGATTAAAAGAAAATTAAAAATGAGAGGACCAATTCGATCAACAAAAATTGGGTGGGAGAGGAGAAATCAACCCCTTTTGCTTTTGCGACATCTAACGATTAAGTCGTGAACTTTATGGTACTATGCCTCATGAGCAATTCAGTATAAACAAAATTTTAATCTAGCCCGTTTATTAAATGAATCAATATATTAAATTTCGAAAATTTTCACGTTTCAATTTTTATTTATTAAATAATTCTTTTGCAGAGTGACGCTTTGCTACCGTAGGGCTATTATAGTACCAAATTGAATCCCTATCTGCTACCTCGTTTTTGAGTAAAAATGCGTTAAATCCAAAATTATCGTAAGTTAATAGCAGTGGCCATGTCAATATTAGCTTTCGCTTTATTCTTAAATTTTCTATCAGATTCCGTTATTCACGTTTTGTTCCAAGCGGAAATTGTTAATCTACGTTAAGCAGAATCATTCATTTGATCTCATAGCTTAACGTTAACTTATTGTATAATGTGTACAATTGTTTGTAATGTAAATTCGTAACGTAGTTGCATTAGAGCAATATTATCTACTTATTAGCTCTAATAAACATGGGGCCTTGGTAGGCGAGTGTAGTAGGCGCTTGCAGCCAAGGCCACAGAGGCTTTCGGGAGTCTGTGGCTATATTTGGCCCGGTGTTCGAATCCGGGCTAGGGCAGTTGTCAGCTCCTGGAAATCTCCTTACATAGAATAGTTTAAGTAGTTTTTAAGGACTTAGTAAGTAAGGTAGTACGCACAATGGGCCCGACAACGTGGCCTAAGCGCTGTAAGACCTGAAATACATACACCTCTAATAAACATACGAAAATGTTTTAATTTAATAAAGCAGGATTTTTAAATGTTATTAGAATAAACTGTTTATTTTTTCCAACGTCGACTTCTATTGCTATTTGAAACGTTCAGTGTAAACAATTACAAATCATTTCTGTCTTGTCTAACGGCAAATTTTATTACAACTTAGAGTTTATCACAACAGCGGTGCCAGTAATTATAAATAATTGCCGAAAATAATCAATAAACTAAGTGAAGTAGCAAGAGGTCGCCGTGGTGATATGGTAATACATTTTGCAAGAAACAAGATCCTGTCGTGTTGTTATGGTGAGACAGTTAGAGATTTAGAATGTAGATATATAGTTGAAGAATAGCATTTATGTTGTTTTATTATATAATTGTGAACTGTGTGAGCAACTTTCACACGTCACTATGAAATATATGTTTCTGTGAAAAAATTATTTTATAACGTTTAAATACATGTTTTGGTGTAAAAACGATCCTTGACCAAAAAATATTCCTAGTATGAAAGTTTCATAAAAAATAGAATGACGTTTCATAGCCCACTATGGTTTCCATTTAAAGCAATTTATGTTCTACTTATGATTACATGAAGATCTACATAAAGATCTCTCTAGCATTTTACTAAATTTTCGAAAATAAAGGAGTTATATTTCAAATATCTGATTGTGTATTTCCTGCTATTCAGTTATATTATATTATTTATAACAATTGTATGGCAATTAAGAAAAATAACTCTCCGTAACGGTACACCACTGGCTGTTGATCCTTCTGGAACAGTACGGTCTTCTCTCTGGTTGTTGATTGGTTAAAAAGAGTGAGTACCGATTTTCTTCCTCAGAAATCCAAACATATGTGGGAGGACCAATTGACAATCTATCAATATGCGTCGTCTCGCCGAAACTCACACAAAATGTAATTTTATTTACTCGAACAAGAAGTCCACGACTGTCTGTAATAAAATAATGTGTTTTCAAAAGTGGATTTTTGCTTGGTGCGTTGTTTCCACACTCTGGCTCGGTTTTGCAGGTATTTTGGTTATCTGATAAATAAAATTAGTTTGTGCTGTGTTTTCTGGTAAATTTCTTAGATAAGTACAGAAAGTATACTTTTACTGGCTTTAATTAACTTAAAAATTGCGAATTAAAGTTATTTTGAAGCTTGTGCCAACGACACGTGACATGATATGAAAACAAACGCTTTTGCCGATCGCATGTGACATGACATAAAAATTTTGCGTTGAAGTGTCAAATGAATTTATAGTTATTTAAGTATCAAGGAATGTAAGGACGTAATAACATCCGAGGTAGGCGAATACGAGCTGAGGCGGAGCCGAAGCTTGTCGCCTGCCGAGGATGTTATTAGTCGATACATTTCGTGTTACTTATTAAATTTTTCACGCTACCGGCAATGTAAGTAGGCCTACAGGTAGAAATTTAATCATATTTTCAAAAGTTCGTTTTGACAGCTGTCATCGGAATTATTTTTTATAAGCCCCATTATTCTAAGTTGTCTGTGCTTGTTACCATATCAACGAACAGTTAAAATCAACATTATTTTCCTAGGGATGTAAGTGACACTATTAAGTTCCGTCGTCAAGGGTAACTAGTACACGAATGTTATTAGCCATTTACGATCCCTGTAGCGATGGATGTAAGGCCTACTTACATTGCCGGTAGCGTGAAAACTAATTTAAATTGGTTTCTGGAATTTTACAGGGTAATAATTAGTTATAAACTACCTTTGAAACTCTCTGGTAATATCAAAATTATCAGGTAATTAAATTCGAATCTGGATCTTTGAAAAAGACGGTTTGTTCCGGTTTGGAGTTCTAGTCAGGAATAGATTAGGAACAATTCTGAAAGACTACATTTTTATACTGGCTGAACGTGGTAGGGAAGTAAAATGCGAGGCGTGCTTCCCTGAAGTACAACACTTCGGCGCGGTCATTCTGCTGGGTGAAATCCACTTAAAACGCCACCAACGCCTTTTCTTGAAACCACAACAATGCAACAAATTTTTATAAATTTTAATACCGTTGCAACCAGGTTGTCTCGTTGCATTACCTAAATACTTCATCGAAAACGGGCTACCCTGTATAATCAATACCTAATTGGAATGTGAAATGTTATTCGTGATGGAAGCTGTTTTAGCATTTTAAAAGTTTAATAATTAACTTGTTTTGGAATCAAAATTAACTAGTACTCAGCAGGACATCTAAAGTTTTGTATGTATTTGAATAAAAAAAATGTCAATAATAATGGAGAAGATTTTGGTTTTGGGAAAGAGGTGGAAGAGACAACTAGAATAAATAGTATCGCAACAAACTTATGTCCAAGGCTTGAAAAAGTAGAAGAAGAAAAAGGAATTGGAAATCATATTAATTTAATTTTGTGAAATACTCAAAACATTATAAATAAGTACGTATCATATTTAACTATAAACTTTAAATGATAAGAATTATTTATTTGATTTAAGAACTCTCATATACAGAAATGAAAAGAGAGGGAGAAGCAATGTTAAGGTTGTTACAAATGAAAATGGGGTTAGTTGCTTTTTATTGTGAATTACTGACACTATGAAAATTTTTTATGTTTAAAGGTTATGGGTGTACACATAATAATGACGTTGGTTGAACATAAAATAGAAAATTGTTATACTTGTACATGCAACCGGTTTTATTGATATAGCTTAGAGAAAATTTTGTTAGTAAGCTTTGTTTACTAACAGTTTTTTTTTCTTACGTTAGTTATCAAGTATAACATAATTTCTTAGGTTTCATAGAAACAAAAAAAGTAGTATCTTAAAAAAATTTTGATTCAAAACGTGAAAAAGCCATTCCAATAAAATATTTTTCAAGTTCTTCTAAATTATCTCTAAAATATATTCAAATCACAAAAAGTTATTACTGTTAATTTTTGGGAATATACAGTTTCGGACACGCTGTATATGACACGTTGTCCAAACATGTTCGCAATGTTTTCTTTAATAATAAAAAATTAAAGTCTAATTTACCTAGATAATAATAGTAAGTTAAGTATTGTACTCAAATTATGTATAGGCAATAAGTAGGCATATAATAATACACTTATGACTATAAACGTAATAAGTGAGATTTAACAACTTGTAGCGCAAATACACATACGCCCAAATGAGAAGAATTTTTTATTAACGATACGCTACAACACAGAACCGAGTTAATAAATAACATCACCATATCGGTAAATTCTAACCTAATTTACTTTGAAATGTCATGAAAGTATTTAAATGCACCTATTACTTTCCATATGGATGTTGAAAAATTCAAATGGCAATGTTTCTATCGTTTGTAATTTATAAAGCCTGTAAAATCGGTTACGACAAAGAAGGTGTTACGTTAAGGATTATCGGTATCCTATAAACAACTTAACATCTTATTAAATGCAGGTGTTACAACCGTTCCGGTTACAACCACAAAAATTTATTTTACGACATTTATTGAAACAATTTAAAACTGAAGGTCCTACGGAAAAACACGGTAAAATATCATTTAGTACAGTAATTAAAAGCAAAAATCCTCGTTGATGAAGATATATTACTTTACATGATGGCTATATAACTGCAAAAATGTATATTGTCATAAATTTCTGACCAATATGTATCGGTGCCGGAAATGTCGAAGAAAATAAAAAATTAAAAAAAATTCAGTGGTCGTTGATGATCCAAAAGAATGTTGTTAAGTCGGCCACAAGTTAGCAAATGTTAATATAAAATTATTATTTATGTTAAAAATGTCCTTGTTCTAAATTTATTATAAATTCCGTTTTAAAACTGCAATAATAAAAAAATGAAGAAATTAACGCTTACCTCAAATGTGCAATAATATTGATGCAGTTGCATGGTGGTCCATCATTTTACTACATGCAGCATAAGCTGTTGATAATTATAAAAGTGATTTATTGTGCTATTTGTTACGAATGTAAAACATTTATTTACAGCTCACGAACAGTATGAAGGTTCTGCAAGTGAAATTCCCATAATACTTGCTAAATTGATTTATAAGTGAAATTACACAACCGCGACGCCAAATTTATCATTGCCGTTGATAATCGAAAAGCCCGAAGTGTTACACTATAAATTATATCAAACTAAGAAAGATATTAGGTGCTTAATTATGTGCCGTTTTTAAATTACATTAATAAGACATGCCCTTTTATGTATTTTATTATGACCACTATAAACGACTCAACAAGTACGAGAAATACCAACAATTTCTCTTTCCCACGCGTTTTTTAGATGAAAATGTAAATCAGATAAGAACAATAGTTTTGTGTAACTGTAAAGATACTTTTTGTGCACCTGCAACGCATTTTTGGTGGGCATCTCGCTGACCTCTACCTCACGCGACCATAGAGCACGCAATTTGATTTAGTTTCTTCGTGGGTTCTAAATGGATGCTTTGCCCCACAAGAAGTTTTAGATTAATTAGCTGTTGTAAAATTTGAAGAAAAAACTTCTAATCTTTTTGCGTTGGAGTAAAACAATGTAGAGAGATTAAGGTTGATCTTTACATAAGAAAGTTTGGGAGGTAATTATTAAAACAAAATTGAGCACTTCGAAGCCAGCATTTACGACATCTACGTATAATAACCTCGCTTTATTATAACTTTTTATTTGTAAATTATAAACAGTAACAAAATTTGGTACAAAACATTTTTAATTAGTTTGTCATGAATATAAAATAGATATTTGGGCAACTAGTGCACTAAAGGCATTTCTCTAACGATTTGCAGACAATATTTTTTCTTCAACTGTATTTCAATAAAATAAATCAAGGTAAAATCGTTTTAATTTAATTGCAAACGAAAATGGAATTGTTGACGTTGCTCATGGCTCCGTACTTTTTCTATTTCCGTTAGGTAATAGACACTTTATTTCCCTGTTTTGAGTTAGGTAATAAACTCCATTATTTCACTCAGTGAAATAACGAGATCATTTGGTCAAAACAGGCATAGGCAATCTTGATATTTTGAAAGGATTTATGTGTCATGAAAATGTTAAGAAATCAGAATTTCAAATGCACTTTTGTATTTATTCGAACGGTAGTAGAAAAATGATTGTATGCAACAAGTAAGGAACACAGGTGATTATTTTACATATGTGATTAGGATTACAACACCCTAGCGGCTCGTTTTACATTCAGGAAATAATTACCCTTATTTCCATACTTGTTACATAAACAGCTATTAGCGCACGCTGCCATGGCCAACGTTAAAAAAGTTACTTTTTTGCGCGATCGTGCTTTTTTGTTTATTTACTAGCGTTGCTCTCAACGCAGTAAGTTGTTGTTACCGCCTTAGGGCTGTTATATCGATTACATACCTATGCAGCTATAGCGGTACTAGTATATCATACTATTAGGTTGGTAAGTGCATTATAACAGAATCGAGAAAAAGTTTCCGAGAGTCTGTTAGGCATTTAACAACCGTGTAGAGTATAACGTTTTTCGCACAATCGTGATTACAAAATAAAGGGCTTAAAGAAGTTTGTAATTAAATGAGCCATCTGTTGGTGAAAACTATTACTGAATACTTACAGCATTAGTGCTATATATTCTTTAAGGCTTTCGCGGTTTTTCAAACTGTCAATATTACAATTTACTATCGGCTTAGACAGCGTAGTCATTTGGGAACTACACCCAGCATAATCAGGTAAGGGCCGACCTGTAGCTTGTCTGCCTTTACAAGGATTTGCTCTAGAAGTTTGAGCCAGAGTGGTTCGTGGGCCCTGCCTGCCTAAACAGGGCCGTGTGCTTAGATTTTTTAAACCTTGGGGCGGGCAAAGATTTCATCTTAATGTATATTGTTTGCCAGGACATTAATACTTAATCAGCTTATGCCTGTTAGCTGTTTGTGAACCCATACAAACTAACGTTTCGCGAGACATTGCAGCTTGCATCTTCAGACTGAATAGAACACTGGATTCAAATCCGGGAAGCGGAGGTGTTTAAACCTCTTTGAGCCAGTCGGGCAGAACGGCGGAGTTCTCGTTGGCTGTCAGCGTTGAGCAAAGACGGATCCGATGGAGAGTGATGGTGAGGCCGATGATGTTTAGGAGTCCTTAGAGGATAAACTACTGGAGCCTATCCGTTTCGGATGTTGGCTATTAACATGGCTATCTTAGCTTTATTGGCTGCTGTTCGGAAGAGTTGTGTTGTAGTTAGAGAGAACCATTTTCTTAGATTCTGCATCCACGATATTCTCCTTCGTCTTAGTCCTCGCCTTCCGTACACTTTTCCCTGCAGAATAAGTTGTAGTAGGCCGGTGTTCATTACGCATTATGTGGCCCAGGTATTTCAGTTTGCGTTGTTTTACAGTGATAAGTATTTCACAGTCTTTCTGCATTCTACGCAATACTTCTTTATTTGTAATCCGGTCGACCCATGAGATTTTCAGAATACGTCTATAGCACCACATTTCAAACGCCTCCAACTTCTTGGTAGATGCCTCGGTCAGCGTCCAAGATTCCATTCCATAGAGAAGAACCGTGAATACGTAGCAGCGCAGTAAACGAATCTTTATTTGTAACGGAAGGTCGTGGCTCTTAAATACTGTGCTCATTCTCATGAACGCTGCCCTGGCTTTCTCAATTCTCTGCTTTATTTCAGCTGAGTGGTCCCAATGTTCGTTTAAACTTGTCCCCAGGTACGTGTATTTCTCGACTCTTGTTATCTGTTGTTGGTTAACTATTAGACGTCCCGGTGGTACTAGGTTCTTGCTGATGACCATATATTTAGTTTTTTGTATGTTAAAGTTCAGACCATAGTTTTGGCTTGATTCTGCGACACGTGAAATTAGGATTTGTAGACCCTCTAGGCTATCTGAAAATACAATTGTGTCGTCTGCGTACCTGATGTTATTCAGACGTTCTCCGTTTATCAGTATTCCCTCATCGATATCATCTAAGGCTAGTTTCATAATGTATTCGGAGTAGATGTAAAAAGTAGCGGGGACAGCACACAGCCTTGTCTCACACCTCTTTCTGTTTTGATCTCCTCAGTCAGTTGATCTATCTTGATAGCTGCTGATTGGTTATAATAGATGTTGTTAATAATGATACGTAGATCTTTTTCCTCAAGACCAACTGTTTTTAAGATTGATATTAACTCTTCATGTTTGACCCTATCGAAAGCCTTCTGATAGTTAACAAAACACACATATATGTTGCAGTTCACGTCCCTGCAGCGTTGGAAGAGGACTTGAATAGCGAAAAGAGCCCAAGTTTTACTGAGTCTAAAACCATCCTCCCTGTTTATGTTGTTAGGATGTTTCTCAATTTGAATTGCTTACGTATGATACGAGGGAAGTAATGAGGTACTCTGGCAAGTACCCGAGCATTGTCAAAGTTTATCTTATGCCCAGTTAAACCAGTACGTGCAGCCACCGCAGATTTTGTGGTGCGTTTGTGTTTGCAATCACCTTTGTGCTCTCGCAATCTTAACTCGATGGAACGACCAGTTTGTCCGATGTAGTTTGACCCACAAGAGCAAGGGATGTTGTAGATCTCGGCTGATTTTAAATCCCTCATTCTGAATGTGAAATAAATTACAGATACCTCTTTTGAACGTAACGTACAACGTGCTAGCTATAATTACTATTGAAACAAATAGCAGCGTATACCGAAGAGATAATTGAAGAATATCAATGCGGGTTTAAAACGAACCGATAAACAATAGACCATATTTTTACAACAAAACAAATCCTGTCAAAATATTATAAGTTGGGAATATTCTTAAGGTGTTGTATGTAGATTTTAAACAAGCGTAAAATAGCGTAAATAAAACAAACTAATAAATATAATTGATGAATTGGGATTCTCTGAAAACACGAGAAAAAAAGACCTACAGATTGATCTACACATCTTCCACCAAGAAAAGATCTTTAACTTTCTAGGCTCCACAATAACAGACACAAACGACACAAACAAGGAAATAACAGCGATACTAATAGCAGGAAATCTAGTTTATTTTGCACTTTAAAACGTATTAAAATCGAGGAACATTTCAAGAACCACGAAAATATTAGTATATAAAACAATTTTAAGACCTGTAGTAACATACGCCTGCGAAACATAGGTGTTAACAATAAACGAACAGATGAAAGTAAACACATAAAAAAAAGTACCGAGAAAAATTTTCGGACCCACCAATGATGAAGGAGTATGGAGAATTAAACCAATCAAGAATTAAAAGAGTTATTTAATAAATCGGACTAAGTGGCAACCATCAAAAGCCACAGGCTGAGATGACTAGGGTTCTTCACGCGAATACAATCAACTAGAATACCAAAGGAAATCTTGAAATCCAAACCCGAAGACAGAAGACAAAAAGGAAAACTACGTAAGAGACGGCTAGATAGCCAAAGAGAAGACCGTGCTACATAAACTCCTCGCTTTAGCAAGATACTTAAGCACTAAGCTTCGCCCACTTAGTGGCAATACAGAATCGTACATACGGGATTCTTGTGACTTTGTCAACAAGATCAAAAGTTTACGGTTGTGTGAAGGAGACATTCTAGTCAGTTTCGACGTTGTCTCCCTTTTCACAAAAGTACCGGTAGATGGTGTGTTAGAGATCGTAAGATAAAAACTACCTACAGATCTAAACCAATTAGTCGAAATATGTTTGAAAAACATCTTTTTTTTAGTTGAAATGGCAACTTGTATGAACAGGTTGAAGGAGCGGCTATGGGTTCACCGCTATCACCTGTTATTGCAAACATATACATGGAAGACTTTGAAACCAAAGCTTTGGCAGCAGCTGATCTTAAACCTAAATCCTGGTTTAGATATGTGGACGATACTTTCGTCATTTAGTCTCACCGACGCCAAACACTAGAACAATTTCTAGTACAGCTAAACTCAATTCATCATATTATCCAATTCACAATAGAAGTAGAGAAAAATGGCAGTATTACATTCTTCGACGTACATGTTACACGTACTTACAGGTATTTAAATGCAAATTCGCATCATCACCCGATGCAGAAAGCAACTGTGCTAAAAACTCTAACAACCAAAGCAGTTCAAATCTCAGATGCAGAACACCTACAACAAGAGAAAACCCATCTCTTGATGTCGTTACAACAAAACGGTTATACAGCCACAGAAATTCATAGAGCAATCCGCAATGCGGAACAGCCCAAGGCTAAGGAGGAACTGGCACCTCCGGAAGGCTTAGCTTTTCTACCTTACAGTAAAGGCATTACTGATAAGATTGGGCATGTTCTTAGAAGGTACAGCATTAAGACAGCCTTGAGGACTAGGCCTCGTATTTCCGTATTCCAGTTGTTGGGCATCTCTTGTTTATTCCATACTGTTCCTATTAAATCATATAGTTGTATCATTTTTGGGTGCTTTATGGGATTTGAAGTTGAGTATTACGTCTTCAATTCAACTTCTTTTTGGGTTAGCGGCTGTATCCCTGGTTCTGCTGTCTGGTAAACTCGCTCTCTGATTTTTCTTCTCCTTCGACTTGCGTACTTATTAGTTGTGCGAAGTACTCCGCTTATACTTCTAGTACCTCTTTGTTTCCTCGTACTAGGTCTCCGTTTTTGTTTTGCAGAATGTTGGTTTAGGTTGGTAAACTGTTCTTGCTAATTTTGCGCTTTTGTAAAAGTTTCTAATCTCTTTTTTACTGTGTTGCTCTACTAGTTTGATCAACCTTTTCATATGAATAATAAATCTTATTTTGTAAATTTAAAAAATACTTATTTAAAAAATTGCTCAGAATAGCATCCCTATTTTCTTAATTATTTCTTTTAACTTCTATATCATTGCCACAATGGTGTGTGTTAATATTCCGTTTCAAACATCTCCACAAATATTTTAAAAATTTACAGTTTGATGGTGTGCCAGGTTAGTGCCAGAATTAGGGGAAGGGCAAAACTCGAAGTCGCTCGCAACATTTGCGTGGACGTATAATTCGAGCACAAAATTTGTATCCAGATTCGAATTTCAAATTGCTTTGGTGTTTACACAACGTGTTTTATGGTTTTCATTTTATTATTATGCCATTCGACGATATTAAAAAACTGTGGAAATTAAAAAATAATGCGTTTACGAATTCAGCGATTAGAGCGATATAGTCGCTCTCAATTTGTTGTTCTATTTTTGTGGGTAAGAATAGGTATTTGCGAGTTAGAAATGTGGGAGTATACACACTATGAAAGTAACGCGCAAGCCACTAACCAGCCATTTACGTGTACGAAGTTTTTGATTGTTGGAACATTGTCTGCCAGCTGCTGGTGCGAAACTTCCAACTAATCTATTTTGTAGGAAATGCGACTCTAGCCAATCTTAAATGAAGCACACGTTGGGTAGATAAAAGATATGTATTCGTGTATTTAAAGCTACTTCTTCTATCCCACTGTTTATATTGTTTCTACAGATTTCTACAGCTATCGCCTTCTTCCTATCCGACCTTTATGTTTGATAGTTCTGATTATTTTTGTAATTACGGTTTTCAAGAAATGTGTTATATTCCATTTCTCAGAACTTATTCTACTTCTAATATACTTATCTATACATAATTATTCACGCTTTTTTTCACCGTGAATGCTCTTTATCTTATAACAACTAACAATGCCTAAAAATATTATTTTTAGTTAATCCTACAACCCTTAAAAAAGAACAAGAGAGTAGACTCCTATTTTCCAAGGTAGAGGGAGATAACTATCAAACACTCAAGTTATAGAAAAGCATTAACAGCGAACTCTGCACATGTTACAATCAATTAAACACCATCGTTATTAGCAGAGCGCAAATTTATAAGCATTTATTTTTTGAAAACAAGCGCTGATAATGAGCTTGATAAATCCGAAAAAAGGCATAAACAATTACAAAATAAGCAAAATAAAGAAACTTATTGAAAATAAAACAATTCTTAACTTCAACGGTTTTCTTTATTTTAGCCTTATACGTATTTCGCTATGTTAACATGTCATTTTCAGAGGCAAGAATAAAAGTAAACAGTTGGTGTTGCTATAGAAACAACAAATCTTCATAACTTGATCTTGGTTTTCTATATCTGCTTCCAGATGACGAGATTTCTTATTCCAAAACGTCCAATAATAGTGAATTTAGAAGGTCAATTTGCACAATCATTAATGGTGCCGATGTTAAATGTTTGTGAGTTTCAAATGCTTCTACTATATCCAACTTACGTTTATTATCACAAAAATGTAAAATTGTTATATTGTTATTAAATGTCATTGAGTGATTGTGTTCTAATAAGTGTTTAGCATAATTGGATTTATGTGGGTGTTTATATTTGTAACAACGTACGTGGTCCTTGCGCCTAATATTAAAGTTTGTAATTGTTTGTCCTATATAAACTTTATTACAGTGCGAGCAATTTAATTTGTAAATGCCTGATTTTAGTAAATTGTCTGATTCTGCTTTAGCATTAAACAAAGTATTTAAAATGTTTTTTGTAACCACAGCTAACCAGAACTCTACAGGTAGACAAGCTACATGTCGGTCCTTAACTGATTATGCTGGGCGCAATCTACAAATGACGACGCTGTCTAAGCCGAAAGTAAATTTCAATATTGACAATTTTGACTTTACCGCCATCATATTACACAATAATGAGTTAACAGAGAAGGAATGCAACTTGGTACTGTTATAACCTTACGGAAACACAATGCCACCGTGCAAAAACGTTCTTTTTTGTACTCACTGCGTAGGAAATGACATTCCGCACACTCTAGTGGCAAAGCGAAACGTCAATTTCCCGATCTACTTACCCAGGAAAAATAGCAAAAAGCACTGGATCTCTCAGGCATTTTACAAAGTAATCGTCTTCACAATAATAAAATTTAATTTATAAAGTACCATTTCCGCGATTTTCACTTATTAAATGTTACAAATTGAAGACTAATCATTAATAATAAAAATCTTCAAAATTAAAAATATGAAAAAAATGTCAGTCGACAACTGCATAAAACAATTGCTATCAACCTACTTTGTTTCTTAGCTACCTCTATTTGCTTGAAATTCTAAATTACTAATTATTTTAAATTCTAAATTACTAATTATTTTACTTTATAAATGTATTTCTGTTCGATACAAAAAATATGGTACAAACCTTATGCGAGAAAGCTTAATCCGCGCATTCGCGCATATGACACAGCGCTCATGCGGGAACATTGCTTTCCCGCATTTGGTTTGTAAATAACTATTATAAATAAAAAATTGTGGCGTGAAAATTTTCAAACAAATCTTGCCTTTTATGATTTTTTTAAATCGAAGTTTTATACCTCTTTAGTTAATAAACAAGGGACGATGCAAAAATTTTGTTTAAAATAAACTGCTTATGAGCAGCATAAGGTTCACAAGTTAATTGTTAGGTGTCGCAAAAATAAGAAGTTAGTTGTCTCAAATGCACCTCAATTTCAAAAATTACAAAGTGTAAAAACGCCTTAATCCTTCCTTTTTATTTCATTGTCTACGTTAGTTTCTATGTTTTCTATCAACTCGATCATCTAGAATATTTTTTAAACGTGTTCAGTCTACATACTTAATCCGAATCGCTTCGATCTGCATTAACTTTTAGTAGTAGGAGGTCCCCGTACTAAAAGCCACATATTTACGCATCCATTATATAAAGCGCATATTTATATTGTTCAGTGAACCGCTAGAGTTTTCAATGAAAATGTGCTAAATTGAATGTATAGGGTTTGTTTGCATTATTCCAACATAATCTGTCGATAGCTGCCATTTCCACATCAGAATCCGCGGGAAACACACATGCTGTCGGGTTTACGGATCGCTTCCGTCTGGCTCGATTTTTACTTAGAGCAGGATCCGCTACAGTTCAATGCTGAAAACGACTCTGCAAAGCGATGTACGTTAAATCATGGTAGACGAAGCCACGAGCGAAGATATTTCATATTTAACTCAAACTGCATTGCAGTTAAGATTCTAAGAGAGCAGATATTTGGAAATATTGTAATATCGGGCACTGAGTTGCCGTTTAAGGTAAGAAAAAAACATTTTAGACAAGACTAATCCAACCTAACCGAACCTACCATAGACAATTACCGTTATTAGGAGGCAAAGACAGATGTTCATTTCTACAGTTAGAATAGTTTCAAATGTGAAAATTAATATTAATACCGCTAATTTACGGGGAGAATTTAAAAGAATCGTGAGTACATTTATTTTAAATATTATTTGATGCATATCGCGCGGGATAAAGATATTACTGCAAAATAATATAAATAGTAATTACGCATGTTGAGCATTCGGTAAATGTTTTGCTTCTTAACACAGCTTATTTATAACATTTTAAAAAAAAGTTACCAAAAAGGCGTGGCCGTGGACCAGAAGTTTCGCTAGCTTCTAACAATTTTCAAGACATGCTTAACTACTACTTACTAAATAGTGTATATACCTACATAACCACAACAGTACGTTTTACAGATCTCCAATAACAGACTATTCTTTGCAGTCGCTTTATTTTGGTTATTAACTATTATGATTACCATCTATAGAACTTAAGAGAGGAAAGTAAAGCAGTAATTAGTGCGCTTATTTAAAATCACTTTTTTTTGACAATATGATTTATTATGTATCAGTGGAGTGGTGCTGACTTAGAGGTTGGGCGCTTGGCCTCTAACGCTAGGGTTCGAATACCCGTCGTAGCCATGCAGCAATAAAAATCCACTGCTCACATTACCCAATCCGGTGTAGGCAGCCGTGGGGTGTTAATGCTTCCAACCTTCTCTGGTATTTAGTCGTTTGAATAAAACGTTAAACTGTAGGTCCTCCGTACTCCACCTTAGCGCTAAGGAGAGTATATGGCCGAGAAGAATGCCGGAGTCGTGAGACGTAAGGGCTGATTACGATACGATGTAACAGTATGTACTGAAAGCTATCATAGATATCGTAAAAAATTGCTAGACTTTCAAGTTTTAATTATTTCTTCTCCAACTTCCTAGATAGATAATTAACGAGTTATGCAGTATCTTCTGTGCAATTATTTGTTTAAATATTAATTGGCAATAGGTAGTCTAAACGTAAATATTTGTGATAAAATTATCGAACTGCACAATAAATTTATAAAACGGCATTTAAATTTCTCGTCCCGTTGTTATTTCTTGACAATTTGACTTACAAAATTGTTAAATGTTCCTACTTGCTTGACGTTTTATATTGGCCTAATAAGGAAGTGAAAATAAAATAAAATTTGCGGCTTCGTTTTGTTGAGGAATTTCATGACATGTTTGCTTAACGTACTGGAACTCCGAGATAGTAAATTTCATAAAATTTACTGCATAAAACACATATATGTAATTAGTAAGATATCGCACTCATTAACTATATGCATTAATTTGTTATTATACCCTTCACGAGCATTCAAGTAGTATAAATATGAAAGCAGGCAATAAAATATGTTATAGTGTCAATATACCAATTACTAATAAGACATTCTTCTTCTAACTTTAGTATTTAACTTCAGGATTCATTTAATTAAGGAAGTTAGTAATTGCATAAGACCAATAATTTGTTTTACCTGTTCTGATCTTTGATTTGTTTTAAGGATTTTTTAGATCGTACATATTCAAAGTTATGAAACTTTACAACAATGTCAAAAAATATTTTCAAATTTAATAAGCTACAATATTAGGTATTTTGCAGTTTACAACTCTTTAAATAAATTATTTTACTGTTGCTACCACGAGTATAAACTGCAATGTTCTAGTTTTAACTACTTATTATTAATTATTTATTATTTTTTTCAAAAATGTTTTAATGGTAACTCTTTCCCATCTGTCGTAACCAAAAATGTTTATGTCGTACCCCTATAAACGAAAACACTTTTAAATGGTATAAATTCGTTAAAAATAATTAATGGAACCCATTTTTCATACAACACCATACACAGCATGTTTCGTTAATTTACTAAAAATACAACACACTGCTATTTTCATCTCCCTCCCAACCGTAAATAGAAGATAAACGGCGACAAACGTTGTAGGGGTCGGTAGGACGGTAAAAAAGTTGGAATCTTTGATGTATCATTTAATTAGCCACCCTAATAATTGGTCGTGGTAATTTATGACGAAACGTCACGTGCCTTACGCGCGCTTAGCCATCTGTGGTCTAATTTCAAATTGGGCAGCAGTTGTTTCATCCGTAAAAGACGGTCACTCGTGGTTTATTGTTTTCGGCTGCTTTGTTTTACTTTCGGTTTTACCTGAATGTTGGAAAAGCATCTTTTTAATTGGCCAACACCTGTTGTCTCCCTGTTTGGCGCATGTCTCAGGAATTCCAATTTTAGTGGCGGTTAGTTTGTAGGTGTGGAGTGTAGAGGAACAGATGATGCCAATTATTAGGTGGCTCATAGGCAGTCCTTCCTGCGTTAGATTTTGGTTTTAAAGCTGCACAAACTGCAAGATGTGTTTTTTGAATTCTTTGCCTTCTAGCAAGACGAAAAAGTGTTTTAAATAATAAACATTATAACTACTAATTAATTTTATTAGTATGCATTTAACACCTACCATTAAACAAAACAGTAAATTAGAACAGTTAGAACGGTTTCCACAATTAAATATTGCTAAGATTGGCAGCACAAAGTGACAAGCCTAAGTATAATTATTTTTATTGCGTATACATAAAATACTTTACTACTTCAACAATACTTATTTATTTTAACATTACATGTATTTCGACATGTTTACATGCCATTATCAAAGGTTATATTAAAAAGGAAACAGTTAGTGTTGTTATAGCAATAATAGTTCTATTATTGCAACAACAGAACTTGCTGACTTGATCTCGGTAATCGTCTGCAGATGACTTACTTTCTTATTCTAAAATGTTCAATGGAGGTGAGTTTAAGAGATCAATTTGCGCGTTCATTAACGGTACAGTCTTTAAAAGTTTCTGAATTTCAAATGTTTCTTGTATATTTAATTTACATTTATCATCACAAAAGTATAAACATTTTATAGTTTTATTAGATGTCATTGAATGATTGTGTTCTAGTAAGTGTTTAGCGTAATTGGAGTTGTGTTGGTGTTTGCATCTGTAACAACGTACGTGTTTTTATACCTACTATTAAAATTTCTATTTTTCTGGCCTATATAAATCTAATGACAATGCGAATAATTTAATTTGTAAATGCCTGATTTTAGCAAAACATCTGTTTTTAATTTTGCATTAAACAAAGTGTTTAAACTGTTTTAAGGTGTCTTAATTACATACTTTATATTTATTTGTTTTGTTTGTAAGTTTAGCATTTTTTCTGATTTGTCATCAAAATATAGGATCGAAGCGTATTTAATTGTATCGGATGAGCTTGTGTATTCGGATAATTTGTGAATAGCTAGTTTATATAATCTATTTTTCACGCTACCGGCAATGTAAGTAGGCCTTACATCCATAGCTACAGGGATCGTAAATGGCTGATAACATTCGTGTACTAGTTACCCTTGACGACGGAACTTAATAGTGTCACTTACATTCCTAGGAAAATAATGTTGATTTTAACTGTTCGTTGATATGGTAACAAGCACAGACAACTTAGAATAAAGGGGCTTTTAAAAAATAATTCCGATGACAGCTGTCAAAACGAACTTTTAAAAATATGATTAAATTTCTACCTGTAGGCCTACTACATTGCCGGTAGCGTGAAAAATTTAATAAGTAACACGGAACGTATCGACTAATAACATCCTCGGCAGGCGACAAGCTTCGGCTCCGCCTCAGCTCGTATTCGCCTACCTCGGATGTTATTACTTCCTTACATTCCTTGATACTTAAATAACTATTATTAATTAATGTATCAATAAGTTTAGTATTGTAACCATTACTACAGCAATTTGTTTAATAATTGAATTTTTTCTATTATAAATAAATTTATTTAAAGGGGTCGTTATAGTAATTAACGTCATTAGGCCGATATAGAGCAAATATAGGACGCGGTTAAAGTTTGTAAACCGAGGCGACAGCCGAGGTTTATAATCAACCGAGTCCGTTATTTGCGTATCGGCCGTGTGTCGTCCTAGATTTTTCGTAATAATTTTTTTATTATTTTCAGAAGAATATCGAAATTTTCATTTACATTTATTATTGTTCAAAACTAACGGGTGTCCAGAAAGTCTTTCAGTCCTGGGCGGCTATGGATTGTATAACGTATGTCTTTGGATATCTTTGTCGAAATTCTTGTTTACACGCATTGATGGAATAATTCCAATTTCCGTTTTCTAATTGTTGACCATTGCGAAAATAAGATTTCACAATAAAGGTTTTTTGTTCTTGTGTAAACATTTTATAACAAGAAATATGCAGAAAGTAAATAACTGAAAATAAAAACTCTTTTAGTTAATCAAGTAAATTACTTATACAAAAACACATGCGTTATACCACAGATAAGGTTAACACTACAGATATACGGTAAATATGTGAGCTATCGGCAGCTTGTTTTATATGATTAATAATCTGCAAAAAGATGGCGCTACAATGACAATTTATAATTAAGTCACAGATGACTGTAATTGAGCAGATTACTTAGCACATATTCAAACCAAAAGTTAGACAGCCATCTGCCATGCTTAATTGTCAAATCGCAATTTTCGTAAATAATTAATATTGAAGCCAATTCTACTTAAATTATATTCATGATGTGACAGATGCACTCGAATCCCCGATAAAACAGTTTCCAACACATTTCAACAGTAATAAACAAATAGCGATAGCAGCGCCTTAAAATTGGTCTGGTGCGTTGTAGCCAAACTAACGCTAATTTCGTCTCCAAATATGAGCGGACATTTGGTATAAAGGGTCGTATATCTGTAGTGTTAACCTTATCTGTGGTTATACAATCCATAGACTCAAAGACTTTCTGGACACCCGTTAGTAAAGCGTCTGTTTATAAACTGTTTCCTAGCAACAGTACCACTGATATTGCGATTCTTATTAGAAAGAACATTGAAATGCACTACTGTTAAATTGACAAATAAAAAATTTCGTAACAATAGACCAAAATAATTATCCTTGACGGCCAGCGGCTGTTAAAATTCTTAACGGCCGGTGGCTGTTAAACATGGCTTTTTAATTCCCACTGCAGTTCAGTTATAATGCAATAACGATATGGCATTACGAAACAGCTTTATGTATCATGGACCTGTATGATGCTAATTTATGCGCTTTATGATAACAAGAATCGTGAGGTATTGTAATGTCTGTTTGCGTAATTTTTCTGTAAACAAAGTATTCAAGTTTATTAGTTGCATTAATTTTTAAGTTGAAATCTAAGAAGTTAATTGACATACAACATACAGATCGATGATACATAAAGCCTTAACCACGGTGTGTTAAGTCAACGTAAGAAATACAATCGGTAATTTAGTTCTGACTCTAACCACCAATGGCGCTGATTGCAGAATAAGTTATGGTTGCTAAGATACGGTAAGTGAATTACGTGTTGACAGTACAGTTTTGGTACTCTCCGACAGTGCTTTTGAAATTTTGAAAATAATTTACACACAATTTAGATTACAGATATTTTACGTTTAAGTTAGACTATTTTATAACCATGGTGTTTAAATGTTGGTTTTGTACAATTACAAATAATGAAAAGAAAATGCATAATTTTCCAAGTTATCCTGATGTAAGTTATTTCTCTACATTATCAATTTTATGTACACACTTTTGTTAAAATAATTATTGTAAATTAATAGATTTACAAGAAGTTAATTGAGGCTGTAGGACGAAACATTGTTTTTGAAGCGAAATTTTAGAGTCTGCGATGTACATTTTAGCGAAGATATGAAATTTTAGGAATATCATAACAAGACCAATCTAAAATTTAATAGTTGTCCTACTTTACATTTACCAGAACATCTTCAGTTACCTGGGACATCTTCAGATAATTTGGATGCTTCCCAAATTTTATCCGAGATGGAAATACAAAGAAGTCCACCACCAAAAATTCTAAAAATGAATAACTCCCCAAATTATAAGCAGGAAATTTTCAGTAACAACCTTGAGCAAATTTTCCTAATAATTTCCCGATTCAGAATATTTTCTCCAGAAAATGTCACCCCCCATCACTGAATGTAATATTATGTAATCGTAGCTGAACTGATATAGACATGTGTTTGCCAAAAGATCCTGTAATAACACCAGTAACTTGCATTGTATGAATTTAACTTATTTCGTAGGTCCTCATTTATACATTTTCTTATATGGTATTAAAACGCTTTATTTCCGGTATATTTGAAGTTTTACTAATACATTTAAATGGTATAAATTTACCTACAATTTGAATTTCCCGCTGCTCAATGTTTAGCGCCATTTGCGATCATAGTCAGTACTATTTCATGTATTGTAGTATGTTTATAGAATTTCCTATCTATATAAACGTATTATATTTTTTATCTATGGCTTTAACGGTCCTATTAGATGAAATTAATTATAATAGAAAAATTTCAATATAGTAATGGTTATAATACTAAACTTACCGACACATTAGGTAATTAAAGAGAAAGATTGTAAATTAGCCATTCAGAAAATGTATCTCAATACCTCAACTTCATCCTATACAATTAAATATGCTACGATTCCAAATTTCGGTGAAAATAAAAAAAAATTGCTAAAATTACAAACAAAACAAATAACTGTAAAGTAAGTTTTAAAACAACTAAAAACATTTTAAACACTTTGTTTAATGCAAAATCAAAAACAGACGATTTGCTAAAATCAAGCATTTACAAATTAAATTGTTCGAATTGTAATTCGGTTTATATAGGCCAGACACTTAGAAATTAAAGAACACGTACGTTGTTACAAATACAAACACTCACATAAATCCAATTACGCTAAACACTTACTAAAACACAATTATTTAATGACATCTAGCAACACTAAATTCAATTCCATTGGACATTTTGGAATAAGAGATAAAGTCATCTGCAGAGTAATTTAATCGTACTCAATATAAATATAGCTTTTTTTGTTTTTCTTTGGTAACATTACTTTTTTAGACAATCATTGCGGCAATAATAATACTGCATGTAATATTGTATACCATTCCAAATACTCACACAATTAGTTATTGAAAATTTCTTTCATACTTTTCCACCTAATTTGCATATTTACGGTTTGTGTAATACTGGTACCGCGAAGCGAAGATATCGCAAAAAACAAAACTTATTTTTGGCATAATTAAAAAGAAGTCATAATTAAATTAATTTAGTTCTATAAACAACGTAAAAGAAGACAGTGAGGGAAAAATCTTTTAGATTGCACTGCAATTCACCAGCTACTATACCTGCATATTATACTTTCAGTTTTGTTGCTTATTAAGTTCGAAAAATTATGAGCTGAACCACATCATTTACCATGTAATACACGAACTTCCGACAAAATAAACATAAATGTTACTAATGTTAACTTCTTCTATACCTACGCGTTTTCTATTTTTGTAAATGTAGAGCGTGAGAGAAACATCATTATTGTAGGGAGCCAACTTTCAAATTACCACTTGCTCGATTCAATGATGTAAAAGGTTATATATTACAATTATTTACCCCAACGTAATTCACATTAAACTAAACAGTTGGCCTAAAAAATGAGCGGGAGTTTTACTTTGAATAAAACAAAGCCAGTGGTTTTCTAATTCCTGGTTGCAAATTACAAAATTATGTTGCCTTGACTACTATTTATTTGAATGCTTGCAGCGGCGTTTCACCGTATAAGCACTGTATAACGTAAACAATAACCTCATTGTTAAGTTAATTAAATTTCACTAAGATTGATTTTTAACTTCCTAAACAAAGCGTTCTCAAATGAATTCCATAATAGTTATGTTTTGAGAAAGCGCCACCCACCTATAAAGGTGCCTTTCAAAAATAACAAGGGAACAAGTGAACTAGCTCAGGTGCAATGCGAGTGAATATATTCTCTGGAGAAAATGCATTTGGAGGAAAAAATGCGCTTGTTCGTAGGAGCGGCTATTGTACTGGTTGGGTTTCGGGTTACGCACAAGGCTGCCCATTGTGCGCCCTGTATTTAAAACATGTGAACTTATCCTGAATGTCTTTGTTATCAATGGGCACCATTCACTGTTTAAACACTTGCTGGTCATAGATCTTTTGTTAGATCTGTTTTTCTCTTTACCGACAACCGAATGCATATCTGGTTAGTAGGTGCTTTGGTATGCATAGGTAGGTCGAGTTCAATTTTTATCCTGACTGCGTGGTTTTGGATAGATATTACAGTATATATAATAATATTTTAGTTTAGAAACGCAGGCACCGAATGCACTGAATAAATAAAAACTGAGATTTGACCATAAAGAAATATCTAAAGTAAAATATTATAAATACTGAAATAAGCGAAAGTATGTATTACGTATTTTTCCTTTCGTTGCACAATAAGCAATTTATTCATTAGAATAATGGAAATGTTTATGTTTCTAGATAAAATGGTAAAGTTATTCGTCGTTACATTTTGTCGCAAAAATCCATATAGACAAAAATAATAATTTCATCTTACCCCAGGATCGATTCGAGGATGCCTGGAAAAAACACTTCTGGAAAAATCAGCTACGCAAGGAAACTCATACAAATCCCCCCGTAAAGAACTCTACTGGAAAAAATATTTCTGGTAGAAACATTTGCAGAAAAAACATTCTCGGTAGAATCACCTCCAGAAAAAACACACCCGGAAAAACAGCCTCGATTAAAAATACCTTTAAAAACAGGTAATGAGCATCTCACAGACCAAAAACTTAGTTTTTGCCGTGCACTACCCGTATAAAAATGATATTTTTACCTCAATTGAAGCAAAGTATTTGCAGGTTGACAAGTTGTCTCTAAAATAAACACTAAAATGTTATAAAAAGTAAAACGGCAGCCTACTGTAATCAATTCTTTAAGTAAAAAAAAATCAAAAAATCGCATCAGGACATATTTGGAGGTCTAAAACATGTATCAGTTTTTTATCGGGAACTTTTTTTTTACTAGAGTTTTTATTTCCAGGGGTTTTTCTTCCGGGAATAACTTTTCGGAGACATTTTTCCGGAGCTGTTTTT
Source organism: Ctenicera cuprea (assembly GCA_958336395.1). Lineage (NCBI taxonomy): Eukaryota > Metazoa > Arthropoda > Insecta > Coleoptera > Elateridae > Ctenicera > Ctenicera cuprea. The sequence continues at coordinate 37,305,506 of OY284487.1, read as the reverse complement.
TTTGAGATGTATTATCCCTGATTAAAAAAATTTAAAAAAATTACCAGGTAAAAGCAGCCCCGGAAATAGCATGCCAGGGTTAAAACAACCACCGAAACAACTATCCCTGGTAGAAACATTCTCGGAAAAACATCGCCTGGAAAAAAGCTACTCTGTAAAAACATCTCCGGGAGAAACATTTCCAGAAAAACAGCCTCAATTAAAAATACCTTTAAAAATAAATAACAAAAATCCCACAGAAAAAAAAAATGCTTTTTTTTGCCGTGCCTTACTTCACTCTTCACTACTTAGATAAAAATTATAGTATTAGCTCAATTAAAGTTGAGTATTTGCAGGTTCACAAGTTGTCTTTAAGAAGAATACTAAATGTTATGAAATGCAAAGCGACAGTCTACTGTAATTAGTATTGCTTGGCAAAAATCGAAAAATCGTATTAGGAAATGTTTGGCGGCTCAAACCATATATCAGTTTTTTATAGGAAGATTTTTTCCGAGATTTTTACTGGAGTTTCTATTTGAACGGGCTTTTTCTTCCCGGGGATATTTATTCCGGGACTTTGTTTTTCTGAGGCTTTTATTTTCAGGTTTTTTCCGGAGACGTTTTTCGTGAATTTTTCTCCGGGGCTGTTTTTTTAGGGTAGGTTTGATCCTAGATTCGGAAACAGCCTTGGAAAAAATCCCTGATAAAATTCCCGGGTAAATAAAGTCTTGACATAAAAACTCGGAAACAACATACCCCTAGAATAAATCCGGAAAAACAGCTTTAATTAAAAATACCTTTGCAACCAGATATTAAGCATCCCACAGAAAAAAAGGGGTTTTCGCAGTGTCTATTTTACTCCGCACCACCCATAAAATATGATAGATTTAGCTCAATTGATGCCGAGTATTTGCAGGTTCACAATCTTTAAGAAGAATACTAAATGTTGTAAAATGTAAAAACTGTGATTAATTTTGTTTGGTAAAAATCGAAAAATCGTATAAGGAAATGTTTGGATGTCCAAAACATGTATCAGTGTTTTGTGAAGAATTTTTTTTACTTGGGCTTTTATTTCCAGGGTCCTTTTTTTCGGTAATATTTTTCGTTTTTTTTTTCCTGGAGCTTTTATTTCCAGGGTCTTTTTTCCGCGGTTATTTTTTCGAAGATTTTTTCCGGGTCTGTTTTCCTGGAATATTTTATCCTTGGTTCTGATTTGACTACTCAAGTTTTCTTAAACCTCCACATTCTTTGTTATCTCTCTGTATAGTCACTCTACTCTGTAATTAAGATAGTCTGCATTTATTATTTATTTGGCAATTATTGTCTCTTTTAGCAGTTGGCGAAAATTGAAACATTTAACCACCCAAATTAATGTTCTGAGTCTGAACATGCAAAAGTTTGCCTGCTAATTTTGATTTGCAGATGTCTTCTACTACAATATTAAGTATATTCTATATTAGAACAGCTTGTCTGCTGTTAAGTACCTACAGGTTTTGCCAAAAGAAGTTTTCCGATTAAAAGTGCCATTTACAACATTTTTTTCAAAATTGGTTTCAATCAAATTTATGATAATATTCTGTTTTTAATTTTGCAAAAAATAATTCCGGTATAATAACAATGTCAAATTAATTAACACAACATTTGTTTGTAAACAAACTATTTTAATGCAAAATAAAAAATTACACACAATCTGTGTCAGTGACCAGGGAACTGACCATTTCAAAAGATACTGTTACACCATGTTAGTTTTTCACACGTATTTTATACTTAACATCTGATATATACCACAACATACACCTGATTACACACACGCGCACACACACAGCTTTAATTACTTGAATGGTTAAAAAACTATGCTCACTATATCTATTTTCCTACTAAGGAGGAATAACCGACGAACGAGCTTGAGCGAAATCTACTGTAAATCTATTTGCATGCATCAGAAAACAAGGAAGTATCTGAATCTCTGTATTTATTTCATGCTTAATTGATGTAGGTATGCACCAAAGATTTCTTTTAAAATTTCTTGAAAAATATTTGTCTACCTGCTGTTAGCTGGAGGGTAGTTAACGAGCACCTGTGTTTTGCTACCGCTTTGGGGGTGGGAAGGTGGTTGCTTTTACTTTTTGCACCCAGCTCGAGGCCGTAACCTTGAGCTTTCTATGTCTGACAAGCCGGATACCTTTAAGCTTATGATCCTGTTTTCCTGTCCCACGATCCTGATGTTCGCAATTTTGTCTCTTTTGCGGAGATAATTGGCTTACTTACGTCTCGTATTCTTAGATTTTGTTCAATACGCGTAAGATTTGTGTTATGTACGATTAAAATTCCATTCTACTTGGATACACTTCACGTAAGTAGAATATAATGCTTGTTGTTTTTTTAATGGACATAGATTATAATTATTGTATATGTTAGACATAAATTATTTAAAGAAATTCTTCAATTTAGTTTAAGTTAAATCTATATTGATTCTTGAAGAAAGTCCTATAAGTAACTTATTGAGAGGGATTACTAAACTGGGGCAAATGCATCATTACAAATTTCATTTCGTTACTTGAAGCTTTTTTTACAATTATTTTTAAAAGATTATTACTATTATCATCAATACTGCAGTAAATATATGTTATATCAAGTGGGTTTTTTATGTAAACTGTTTACTTTAATATAAAAATGTTATATTTAATAAAATATAGTACATGTTTTCCATTTCGACACAGCTTAATTTATTATTTTATAAAAGAAGTTACCAAAGAAAGCGTAGGGCGTAGTCCACTGGTTCTGCTGGTTTTGTTTTAATACCTTTATTATTCTTACAAAATATTTTTAGCAGAGCCAAATCTAAAATATTTAATTGTTGTATATTGTCACGGTACGGTTTGGCCGTTTATATAAATAAAACGGTTGTACCTAAATGTGACCAATGTCTAGGTAAATCACAAGAATTGTCAAAATTCAATAAAGATATTTTAGTTAAAAGTCCTCATTAAATGTTAAGATAAAACTACTCTCATAAATTATAACAGTTTTATAATATTAGTATTATAACAGTAACAGATTTGGGGCTCAAGGCCCCCTATATGCGAGAAGTATGGGAGCAGTAGCTCTTTTTGATGGTAGAGTAAACGGTAGACTGATATCTGTACATAGAGTACGTACGCTTTTATAGACCTTAATCTAGGTTAATTACAAATCAATGCTACATGGTGTACGTGTCAGTTTCCATGCATGCACTGAGACCCAGATCTGTATCTCTATATATAGTCTAATCAATATTGTATGCAGTTGTGCAACAAGGTACGAACGCATAGAATCCTCAGATATTCTATTTATAAATAATGAGGGTGGATCAATAATCCACATATAGTATGATAAAATCTTAATTATTTTAATGGTTGGTTGTAATAATAAACATTCTAAGTAAGTCACACATGTGACTATATGTTTATGCTGTAATATGCTGTATTTGTGTTACACATTCATAGTAAAGAAAGCGGCTAAATGTTTGTAAAAATTGCCAGTACTATTTTGAATTTCTTTCCACTTTAAAAAAGTAGAAATCTATATGACCCATATTAAATACGTACTGTCATAGCATATCACTCTTATGTCTACTTCTATCTTGAAGTGCTTATTTTGTGCATATCGTTCCATGCAAATGGTTATCAGCGCCACGGTTAAATTTTGGTATAACAAGTAACTATACACCCTGCTCTTTAAAAAAGGGCGAAAACTGTACCCACTTTATTTTTAATTTAACTCCTGGAACACCATATATATTATCAAATCGGGCAGTTCTTCAGCTATTAGACGATTGTATCAAATGTGATGCAAGGAGCCCTAAGGACCATAGAACATTGGTGCACAAGAAAAGGCTTATCGTTAAATTCGGCAAAAACCTCAGTCGTATTGTTCACACGAAAAAGAAACTTTCAAGATTTCTATGAACTCAAAATGTATAGATAAAACCTGCAAAGAGGGTTGGAAGTTAAATATTTAGAAGTCTATTTGACACCAAGTTGACCTTCAATTCTCATGTGGAAAATATTACAAACAAGGCGTCACGGTTATGGGTAGAGAAAGGATATGTTAACAGGCGAATCTTTGTCTTGACAGACAGCCAAGTGGCTTTAAAAGCTCTGGAGGGTGTAGAGGTACACTCCAAAGTAGTAAAAGAATGCTTTGATGCAATGGTGACACTACTGGAAAATAGGGAAACGAGAAGGCAGATCAATAAGCCAAAAGAGGGGCTGAGGAGAGGAATATGGGTTTTGAATCTACGTGTGGTGTGTCGTATCAGGTGGTAAAAGGGGCTGTGAAGAACCTGCTACGGGAACAACATTGCTTACACTAGATGGGGGCTCCTAGACTGAGGTAATCGCGAATGTTAATGAGGATATTAGGCAAGAAGCAACTAAGAATGATAACAGGACCATTAACACAACACCTCAACACCAATGGGGTAGAGAAAGATCCAACCTGCAGACAATGTGGAGAAGAAGAGAAAACCTCTCTATACATTCTCTTCGGATGCCTTGCTCTGGAGGTTAAAAGACTACGACCCTTTTGGGTTCAATTGTTAGATCCCGAAGTATTTGTTACTGCGCTCGTCAACAGCATCCTGAGCTTATCAGTGAGATTGGTATGATGGGGTAGGAGGTACAATAAGCCAATATGCTTCAGCCCAGTGCGTTTGTGCACCACACTCGACTGCTAATAATAACAATGATAATAAGTTTCATACAAAATTTGCGTAATAATAAATAATTAATGATTGCATGTTTTACCTAACGATGTGTCTTATATGTATACGTCATTCTCCTTACTTTGGAAATAGTATCAAAATAATGCTAACTAAGAGCAAGTACAACAATGTTCTAAGAATTAAATTTAAATTTTACGTTTAATTGTTTAAATATTTTTTTGGATTTTTAGTTAATATTTTTTATTAAGGTGCGCAGAAAGTAAGATACCAACAACAAGGCAATAACAACTACATTAAAATTTCAAGTAAAATATTTTTGTTAATTAAGTGATCTATTATATTAATTAAGGAACGTTGTCAGAAAAGTTGCTCTAAGTAAAACCCAGTGTAATTGTTACATACGTTTAAGTAGTTACAACTATTACACGCATAAAGCTAAAGCATACATTTAATTTCAAGTTTTTATGTATACCCCAAGTAAATGTTAATATTAATTACTTTCCTATACTTTCAGTATAGGGAAGTATTGATTTCATGCAAAATTTCAAAGTTGAGCTTTTAACGGAAATAGTCGATGGGAGGGGGGGGGGGTCCATGGACCCCAAAAAAGTAATTTTTAAAAAATGTGTGTCTGGGTGGCTGGGTGGGTCTGTGGGTGGGTCCGTTATGCTCCATATCTCCGGAACGGCTGGACCGATTTTGATGTGCTTTGGAATGAGGGGGTATATCAAAAATTCACCGACAAAATAAGCTTTTAGAAAAAAACCGAAGCCGGAAGCGGAAGTTAGACATGTTTTCTTGGTAGCATTTTTTTCATAAACTGAATTTTGGAAATTTTAATAGTGGAGATTAAAGAAGGCCTTAGGACAAATCAAACGATTTTTTACCGAACTCTCTAGCTTTAAAATGGCGGCCGCTACAAATTTTTGAACATTTCGACTTTAACGCCCATTTACTCAAAAACCAGTTATCTGATTGGAATCAACTACATCTTGTTTGGTAGCCCTTTAAGGGTACTATACCATGAAATATAATTAATTTTGAAAATATAGAAACGATCGCAATGACATCACTCCAAAATTTTGGAATTTTTCAAAAAAATATTTATCAAAAACTGCCCACGTTTTTGTTTAATTTTTTAAGCTGATAGAGCTGGGAATCTTCTACAATTTGTTTTTTTGCGCATTGCTATAATTTCACTGTGACGCCCTCTATGAATTTTTGAAAATTGTAAATTACTACCCTTTTATTTATTTATCGGGGGGCAATAAAATATTTCTGTTAATGTGAAATAGCTCACCATTGATAGCAAAATCCGAATATAATAATATTTTTTCGCTAATTTCATATTTAGGGGGGCTACTGTTCCCCCTCCCCCCAAATTTTTTTGATAAAAATTAAAAAATTGATTTCTTCTTTTGTTTGCTCTAGGAGAATCTTTTTACAAAGAATCAAAAAATCGAATTTTTTGCCCCTTAATAATCTGTTTGTCAGAAGAATTTCACATACTTTCTACAGCAGTTGTATTCTTGTACTAGTCGTTTAATGTTCAGTGTAGGCTAACTTATTTATTTTAATAGATAGACTCGCAAACTCAAGAGCAAAGTTGTAGGGCAAATTCTTCTCGATTGTATTTAAGAAAAAAACTTGAGTTTCCAATTTTAATATGGCGGCCACGGTAAAAAATAACTTTTTTTTTTAATGGAAACGTGGCATTTTGGCATTAAAATCAGAAAGGTTTTGAAATTCTAAATGCCAATTAATAAGAATAATTTCTTGCTAAAAATAATACTTCTCGAGTTATTAATATATTTTCAAATATCAATTTCCGGGCTTCCGTTGATTTAGTCCGAATATTTTATCCAACCTTATGCTTGCAGCGCAGCGGTCGGTCTTTCTTCAACCGCTTCAAGATGTTACAACTTATAAGAACTATTTACTTTAACTAGTCGTGTCTAGCCAGGTGTATAACGAAAGTGTTGGAAAATATAAAACAATGTATTTAAATGTATAGGAAAGTCCAGGCGAAGTGTTTCGCTCATTTTTTTTCTAGCTGCCATGTTAAGAAGTTGTAGCTCAAGTGGAATTTGATTTCGTAGTCATGCCGTTTGTAATGACTTTTGTTTGTTTTAAGTTCTGGATCATTTCTGAAAATATTTGACTATTACTATTAAAACTAAGCGTAGGTATATATGTTACAACTCACTTGTAGTAGAGCGGTTAAACAAAAAACAACGCAAAATGACTGCCGTTTTCAAAATGCCGGCTTATTGTAAAAATCATATTTTAAACAATTCCTGGCAAAATTGTATAATTTTTAAATATTTTTATTTCTATACAACAAATATCTAAAAAACATTCATTATGCACAATGTTTTTTTTTAAATAGATGCATAGAAAAGGCCAAAAAACAAGATCCTTATTTGATATATCCGGAGAAAAAAAAACTATTGTTGGAAAATAAACATACATTAATATTAAAGCGAATTAATTGTTCTTCACATTAGTACGAATTTTCGGAATTTCATTCCAAAATGTAGTTTTCGTGTAAAATTTTCTGTGTAGTCGTTCTACTAATTGTAAAATATGATTTTATAATCGTACCAGGTGACTACGAGAATATGTAACAATCGGCCACTTTTAAATTATTTCTTTTAAATTTTTTGGATAATGTACACAAGAAAATGCATATTACGACTTAAAACGGTGGTTATTTAGACTTCCGGTTTAACCGGAAGCGATAGCAATTTTTTGTATTTTTAATAAAACACCCTGTATATTTTTGTACATTTGGATAGAAATTTAAATTTTTTTACAGCTATGTATAAAACTTACCCATTAACTTTTAATTTTGGTCGTCTAGCTATTTTTACTTTCCTACACTTTCAGTATAGGGAAGTATTGATTTCATGCAAATTTTCAAAATCGAGATTTTGACGGAAATACATGTTTTGGGCTTCCAGGATCCTAAAAAAGTGGTTTTTAAAAAATGTCTGTCTGTGGGTGTGTGGGTGGGTGTGTGGGTGGGTAACGCTCATATCTCCGGAACGGCTGGACCGATTTCGATGTGCTTTGGAATGAGGAGGTATATCAAAAATTCATCGACAAAATAAGCTTTTAAAAAGAATCCGAAACCGGAAGCGGAAGTAGGACATGTTTTTCTGGTAGCATTTTTTTCTTAAACGGAATTTTGGAAATTGGAATAGTGGAAATTATAGAAAGCCTTAGAACAAATCAAACGTTTTTTTACCGAACTCTCTAGCTTCAACATGGCGGCCGCTACGAATTTTTGAAAATTTCGACTTTAACGCCCATTTACTCAAAAACCAGTTGTTTGATTGGGATCAACTACAACTTGTTTGGTAGCCCCTTAAGGGTACTATACCATGAAATATCATTAATTTTGAAAATCGAAAAACGATCTCAATGGCACCACTCCAAAATTTTTGAAATTTTCAAAAAAAAAATCTCAAAAACTGCCCACGTTTTTGTTTAAACTTTTTAAGCTGATAGAGATAGGCATCTGCTACAATTTTGTTTTTTGCTCATTGCTATAATTTCACTGTGACGCCCTCTGTGAATTTTTGAAAATTGAAAATTGGTACCCTTTTATTTATTTAACGGGGGGCAATAAAATATTTCTGTTAAAACAATATAGCTCATCATTGATAGCAAAATCTGAATATCATAATATTTTTTCGATAATTTTATACTTAGGGGGGCTACTGTTCCTCCTCTCCCCAAATTTTTTCGATAAAAAATTAAAAATTTGATTTTTTTTTGTTTGCTCTAGGAGAATCTTTTTACATAAAATCAAAAAATCGAATTTTTTGCCCCTTAATAATCTTTTTGTCCTTAGAAGAATTTCACATACTTTCTACAGCAGTTGTATTCTTGTACTAGTCGTTTAATGTTCAGTGTAGGCTAACTTTTTTATTTTAATAGATAGACTCGCAAACTCAAGAGAAAAGTTGTAGGGCAAATTCTTCTCGATTGTATTTAAGAAAAAAACTTGAGTTTCCAATTTTAATATGGCGGCCACGGTAAAAAATAACTTTTTTTTAAATGGAAACGTGGCATTTTGGCTTTAAAATCAGAAAGGTTTCGAAATTCTAAATACAAATTAATAAGAGTAATTTCTTGCTAAAAATACCACTTCTCGAGTTATTAATACATTTTCAAACATCAACACACTTCCTTACTCGTGCCTCCGGTTCATTTCAGTTCGGCTGTTTTACATGTACTCAGTTGCAGGCGGAGCCAGCGTGGTAATGGTACGTTTAAGTTACGCTCTTCACGCTTGAAGTTTTTATAAACGCTGTTTACTTTTACTAGCCGGAAGTCCAAATTAATAGCGTTTTACGTCGTAATGTGCATTTTTATTTGCATGTTACTCAAAAAACTTTAAATTATATAAATTAAAAATTGTGAAAATAGTCGGTTGTTATGTCTTCTTGGTCACCTGGTATGTTTAGCTTTAAGTTCTTGACGTAGTTCAGGTTTCTGTCTTTCAGCAATTAAATACTGTCGAATTTAATAGATATTTAATATTTAATTTATTTAAAATACATTAGCAGTAAAGTAACGCCCTGGTTATGTTTTAAATCCTAATAATCATAATTCAGTAGGCTGAATACACGTTTTCATAACTAGGTATAAGCACTGTAGAGTGTAGGTATTTAAACGCAAGAAAACCTTTAAAGATCAATTAAATAGTTCTTTTCAATTTCACAAATTTAAAGTCGTTAATATTCCACAAAATCATCATCTACAAAAAGAAATGTCTGTGACCATTTAGCATGTATTTTGGAGAAAAGTTCAAAAATTTTAATATCAGGAGGTAGTTTTCAAGCAGTGTTTTCTTGTAGTTTTAGTGATAATTGAATTACTAAGTTAGAGAACATTTTCTGCTGCGTCCTTTTTTTTGCATTGTAATATTAAAGTCAGTTTTAGTTTTGATACCCTGGTTTTTACTCTTTTCCAATCTTTGTGCCCAGGATGCATAAATACCTTATTTTTTGTCAAACTGTATCTGTAGTTCAAACGTAAATACCGTAAAATACAACAATAATTTTTCATGTGAATAGTTAGTTGCTTGTAGGCACTAGGACAGTACTATTTGAAGATAAACAAAAATTTAAAAGTTAATAACGATAATTAGCTTGAGCACGTGCTGTCATTCAAGTTCAGGGTAACATCCGGCATCAGTGACGCGTGCAGCCATATTTAGGACAATATGGCGTTTCAGGTAAATTAATTTTAATTATTTATAATGTATTCAAATAAATTTGCGACGGTTCATTGACTTTAAGCCGCTAGAAGAATGATAGGTATCAGATAAATGACAATAAGTATCTGATGGTGTGTGGATTTGTACCGTTAGAAAAAGTTTGAATTTTAAGACAGCCACATATGCGGTTCTGAAATTGAGCGAAGCGTGCAAAATTGCCCTTCTTGTGTAACGACGTTTTGTGCATTCATTCTCGCAGATGATTTAATAAGGGTTTTTTACACATAGAAGCAGGTTGTTCCGTAAAAGTGCAGAAATTCTAATCTAGAATAACGTTGTGTGGTCTTTTCCCGTTAGCGTAAGGAATAGTCGAGTGGAAAGTATCGCGACATTTACACCTGACTTAGTGGTTACCGGTTTAAACTTGGCTGAATAGATTAACAGCGATCAACAGCCAGGCATTAATTACTGCTAATTTAATGAATAATTAGGTGCAAAAAATTAATTGATTTCTTGTTTGACACTTCTTGATATGGGAATAATTTGTTTCTTAATCGTACACAATCTTTTAAGTTCCAATTGACAAACAACTAAATTATAACACCATAAAAATGGAAATCGTGAATGTATATTGTATACGTAATATAATTTTAAAATAAAATTAACTAAAACGGGGAATTTTAGAATAAGAAATTGCCTGAATTAAGTCAATTTAATTTAGGTTTCTTCACCTGCAGGGATTTCCGTCTGAACTAAATAAAAAATAAATAAAAACACAAGAATTTTTCAGTAGTTGTAGCAATCCGGCGGGGATTCCCCGCGTGCCTACTGTTATTTTGCTGTGTTGAAGGTAGTTACGAGCAACTAAAAAGTTTTTTTCTTTAAACCTCAAGACATTTATTAGCTCTTTACTGCAAAGACGGCGCCTGCACTAACAAAATATGCATTTGTGTTGAAGAAGGTGTAAAATGTTGCAGGGAATGTAGATGTAAAAATTGTAAAACGTGCAAGGAGACGAAGATGATATATTGTAAGATAGTTTTCAATTTTGATTTCTTTGCCAGGGTTTTCTCCGTTTGTAGTTCTCAATTTAATATTATTATATTTTGTAGCATTTTTAATATTTTTTACAGCTGAATGTTTATTGCAATATTAAATAATTACTGTTCTGCACGATTACGTTGTTTAAACAAATATTCGCATCACGGGAATGACTTCATATTACAGCAAGATAACAGTATACGTACAATTCTTACTCTTCCAACGCCCAGCAAACTACATTAGGGCATCCTTCTCGCATATACGCTTTGAGTTTGCGCAATATGAAAAACCCCAACGATAAGGGCTGTAGCGTGGTTAGTTTTAAAACGCGAATATACATTGTATAAGAGAAAATGTTGCTTAGATTGTAGCGAATTTTTGTATGTAAACAAAAAACAAAATTAATATCGCGGCAAAGAAAAATATCCATATGTAAAATTAACAGAATTAGTTTAGAATTCGTAAAAGTGTACATCGAAATCATTTTTCATATACCTGTATTTATTTATACCTTATAAATTATATGCCAAAATAAAGAGCAATTATTGGGCTACATGTTTAAAAAAAGTTCAAGTCAGTAGGTCTTTTAAATATCAACCTGGAGCTTTGAGAGTGCTATAGCTTCTTTGGCATACTGATAGTCAAAGACGGTCTGACGCTGACAAACCGAGCGATGCTAGAAGCTTGACGGGAAAGATGAAAGATGCCATATCCCATGTTGCACCCGCCGGCAAAGAAGTTTTACGTCAAAAATACAAGCAGGGTTGCATGCGCATTTTTAAAATGCAATTTCCAAGGAGGGGGAATATTGCAGAATTCTTTGAAGCTGCTTTTAAGTTAAGGTTACAATAAATTTTACAAATACAAAATCATAAGTAATAATCAGTATAGCTTCTGTAAAGAGAAAAACCTTTCGGTTCAGATTTATGAATTATCAAACGAAAAACTAACCTAACTGGAATACTTTGGCGATATTCCTAAAGCATTTGACCGCGTAAATCATAATATCGTAAAATCGTACTTAAAAGGTCATCACCGGTTTGTTAAATTACATAGTGGTAATGCACCCACAGTGTCAGTAAACTACCTATTAATAGTGGAGTCCCGCTAGATTTGATAGTGTAGGATCTATACTATTCCTGCTATACATTGATGATATAAAATTCTGCACTATATTACCAAAAAAGCACCTTATTTGCTGATGATACAAATATCCTTTTAATCGTTCCAATGTGAAAACATTGATAAATCATTTTGGAACTGACTTAATGAAAATAAAACTTTAGTTTGACTAACATTTACTACCTTACAACGTTAAATAACAAGTTCTATAGTATTCCATGTAGCGTAAGCAAACTAACATCGGCATGTTATGCATTAAAAATAGTTACAAAGTCTGTAGACTATAAAACTGTGGCTAGTGTCTATTTAGCGCATTTTAAAGCATTAATTACATACGGAATCGCTTTCTGGGGTAATACAAAAAAAGAAAATTTAATCCAATCATTAAAATTCAGAAAAAAGCTATCGCATTATAATAGCAAACTTAAATATAGTTGATCACGCACTGTAGGGAACCTTAAAAAACTCTGCATACTTACCTTTCCATCTATATAATATGTATATAGGGTGTTCGGAAATTCCCGCTAATAATAAAGAGGCAAATTGTATGTTTAAAAATAAAACGAAAAAGACCTACAGACATGTTTTGAAAAATGCTTCCTGGAAGAGCTACAGGCGGTTGGAGATGATCACTATAATGCAGCTTTTTTGAAATAACTATTGATCTATTTGGGATAGATATTTCAAACTTGATATGCAATCATCCTTAATAAGTTGCTACATACAATGTAATTTCTATCTGAATCGGTTTTGCGAAACCTGTAGAATAGTCACCTGGCCTTGAAATAATGTTTCCACAAAACCGATTATGATAAAAATTATATACAGACTGGCTAGGAAAACCCCGGCCACTTTTCTTGCGGCGGTCAAGAGATGGCGCTTTAGTAAAGAAAAATTAAATTAAAATACTGGCAACAACGCAGAATCCAAGACGTTTTAGTAATTAAATACAAACAACTAAAACGTCTTCGATTCTGCGTTGTTGCCAGTATTTTAATTTAATTTTTCTTTACTAAAGCGCCATCTCTTGAACGCCACAAGAAAAGTGGCCGGGGTTTTCCCAGCCACTCTGTATATAATTTTTTTCATAATCGGATTTGTGGAAACATTATTTCAAGGCCAGGTGACTATTCTACAGGTTTCGCAAAACCGATTCAGATAAAAATTACATTGCATGTAGCAACTTATTAAGGATGATTGCATATCAAGTTTGAAATATCTATCTCAAATAGATCAATAGTTATTTCAAAAAAGCTGCATTATAGTGATCATCTCCAACCGCCTGTAGCTCTTCCAGGAAGCATTTTTCAAAACATGTCTGTAGGTCTTTTTCGTTGTATTTTTAAACGTACAATTTGCCTTTTTATTATGAGCTGGAATTTCCAAACACCCTATATATTATATAGATGAAAAGGTAAGTATGCATAGTCTTTTAAGGTTTCCTACAGTGCGTGATCAACTATATTTAAGTTTGCTATTATAATGCGACAGCTTTTTTCTGAATTTTAATGATTGGATTAAATTTTCTTTTTTTGTATTACCCCAAAAAGCGATTCCGTATCTACTTAATGCTTTAAAATGCGCTAAATAGACACTAGCCTCAGTTTTATAGTCTACAGACTTTGTAACTGTTTTTAATGCATAACATGCCGATGTTAGTTTGCTTACGCTACATGGAATACTATAGAACTTGTTATGTAACGTTGTAAGGTAGTAAATTTAAGTCAAACTACAGTTTTATTGTCATTAGGTCAGTTCCAATATAATTTATCAATGTTTTCACATTGGAACGATTAAAAAGGATATTTGTATCATCAGCAAATAAGGTGCTTTTTTGGTAATATAGTGCAGAATTTTATATCATCAATGTACAGCAGGAACAGTATAGACCCTATACTATCAAATCTAGCGGGACTCCACTATTAATAGGTAATTTACTGACACTGTGGGTGCATTACCATGTAATTTAACAAACCGGTGATGACCTTTTAAGTACGATTTTACGATATTATGATTTACGCGGTCAATTGCTTTAGGAATATCGCCAAAGTGTTCCAGTTAGGTTAGTTTTTCGTTTGATAATTCATAAATCTGAACCGAAAGGTTTTTCTCTTTACAGAAGCTATACTGATTATTACTTATGATTTTGTATTTGTAAAATTTATTGTAACCTTAACTTAAAAGCAGCTTCAAAGAATTCTGCAATATTCCCCCTCCTTGGAAATTGAATTTCAAAAATGCGCATGCAACTCTGCTTGTATTTTTGACGTAAAACTTCTTTGCCGGCGGGTGCAACATGGGTTTGGCATCTTTCATCTTTCCCGTCAAGCTTCTAGCATCGCTCGGTTTGTCAGCGTCAGACCGTCTTTGACTCAAAGCTCCAGGTTGATATTTAAAAGACCTACTGACTTGAACTTTCTTTAAACATGTAGCCCAATAATTGCTCTTTATTTTGGCATATAATTTATAAGGTATAAATAAATACAGGTATGTGAAAAATGATTTCGATGTACACTTTTACGAACTCTAAACTAATTCTGTTAATTTTACATATGGATATTTTTCTTTGTCGCGATATTAATTTTGTTTTTTGTTTACATACAAAAATTCGCTACAATCTAAGCAACATTTTCTCTTATACAATGTATATTCGCGTTTCAAAACTAACCACGCTACAGCCCTTATCGTTGGGGTTTTTCATATTGCGCAAATTCAAAGCGTATATGCGAAAAGGATGCCCTAATGTAGTTTGCTGGGCGTTGGAAGAGTAAGAATTGTACGTATAATGTTATCTTGCTGTAACATGAAGTCATTCCCGTGATGCGAATATTTGTTTAAGCAACGTAATCGTGCAGAACAGTAATTATTTAATATTGCAATAAACATTCAGCTGCAAAAAATATTAAAAATGCTACGCGCGGTACTTTTTGACAACCTCAATTGAAACCTCTTTAACAAAGCAACTTTTTTCGAAGAGTTTTCATGAAATTCCTCTAGCTATAGTTTTGGAAATTTAGATTCGTGGAAGTAGATTCGTCTAAATAAAACAACAAGGGATGTAGATGTAGAGAAATGTGGTTTTCTTTTTTAAAGTTGCTCCACATTTTGAAGTAAAATTCGCAACTGTGTTTTATATATTTATCAAAGTAAGGGTCTACTGTCATTGTTGTCATTACAATTAAATAATAAAATCCAAAGAAGGCAACTATTACTTCTTGTCCTGTTTCTTCTGTCTGTGCAGGATGTAATAAATTATATCTTCATTATTACGATGTTGGAAAATAAAAGGCACAAAGTCTATTAAACAGGACAATAGTTGTCTCTTTACGGAGGCTTTGTTATTGGTAATTTTGCTTTATCAAAAATTCTTTGGCTGCTGTATACATACAAAGTATTGATTGAAAAGACAAAGTAGCGCAAGTTTTTGATGCTGATTTTTATCTGTTATGCTTTCCAAAATACTAAGCGTTAAATTTCAATTTTTGAAACCGTCTAATACTTACAAACTGCTTGTTTTAGCATCTTTATTAAAACAACATCAATGAGTATAACGAGTTTTAATAAATTAATGCTTTAACTAAATACCAATGACGTAACTCAACGAGACAGGCTTAGCAATCATACAAACTGTTGCATCCTAAAACCTATATACCATGAAAGTTCGTTACACAATATTAAAAATTCAAAACCGTTCCACTGGAGAGCACAAAAATGCAAAATTGAATCGTTAGAAACAATTTAACCATATCGTTCCACCTTTCGAATCTCTCGCATTAACTCCTTTATGTAAAAACAACATAAGAATGTGTTTTGGGGGTTGTTGAAGTGTGAGGTGGGCGCTCGTGCAGGTGTCACCTGGCACACGACTGCGCGTTGACCACCACGTGCCATCGTACTCCTGATGAGCCCACAACCGTGACCGATACATGGCAATAGATAACGCGTTATCTACGGGGTGCCGAGCAGTAGACGGTGAAGGGTTGCATTTTTATTAGAAAAGGAATCGTGAAATATGAATCGATAAAACTACCTTCTCAAATTTTACACAGAAGGGGGTTGATTAAGATAAAATCATGTTACTGTTTAATTCAACGTGTTATGGGCGTAAATTTATGAGTTTTTAAAATAAATATAAGTTTAATTTAAGATATCTACACGTTAAACGGAACAGAGCCATTTTTCCAGTTATAACATTGTTAAACTTCTATTTTCTACTGAACGAAAATGATGTTTTAAGTTTTTTCGCAGTAATTTAAAAAAGTGAAAATCGACTCTTTATGAAAAGAATGTGAAACACATTTTGATCGAAGACATCGGCAATCTTTTTAATTTGCTAGTGAGTCGGTACCTTCTTGTTTTAATCTGTTTCAACTTGGGATAAATTCATTAATTTCACTTAAATAAGCACTAGACAATTACTTTTCTTTAACTTTCAATAAGATCTTTGGTTGTGGCGGTTTCTCCACTGGGTCAAATGGTCATTGACCTCCCAATGAAATAAGTAAAAATAAATAATTACTTTTTGTTTGAGTAGGTAACATATTATACACTATAATATTTAAAAAATGCTTTAGTTAACTTTTGTATGAGATTTCTATGCGAGAACGTTTATTAAAGAGCTGCCCCAGGATCCGAAAACGTTTAAATGTTTGAGTATTTCGCGTGCATTAAACGAATCTATGCGAGGGTCATTTGGCTATCAGTCCCCAATTCAGCTATACGCCACCGAATAAAGCCGCCGGATTAAAAGGCCTTCAAATGAATAAGAGTGAAATAGAAAGCTCATTGCGGTAAAATTCATATTACACAAGCTCAAAGATGATAGCAGTATTTCCGTATTAAAGACTTTAGGGTCACGAACCCACTACTTTCGAGAATTATGCTGTCAGATGTCCGTGATAGGCGCATGCTAGTAGCCGCCTAATTTGCACGTACACGACGTAGTGTGAAAACAGTTGTTGGTTGCGTAATCATAATTTAGTGGTGTTGTACAATGTCCGTGCAAAATAATTTTGGATTGTGAATGCCATGTAAGAAAATGCTTTCACTTAATTCCACTGTCTGCTATTTTGTGATAATTCACTGTGTGGTATTGACTGCAACATTTAAAAACTAAAATTCAAACACATTTTTTATCGGTAAACCACATGAAAAACTTTGTGCATTTTGAGACATTGGCAATGGGGGTATCAATTTACAATAATTTGTTTAGAGAGTGCTTATCGAAAGTCTATTAAAGACTTCAATGAAAATGTTGGTGAAAATAGATCATTTGGCCAACGTAAAGGATGGGTTTGAAATATAAGACTACCTAAAACTTGGGTAAGAACAAATTTTTTCCAAAAAAATACTTTAAAATGCCTCTCAGTACACCACACCACGAGCCGCCACTGAGTCCTTTCAATACGTATTCTCAAAAATATAAGTTTAAAATATATCACTGTCATTATTTGCAAAATTTCGTTTTTAGTAAATGCTTTAAGAAGCTACATGCTATTGCGCTTAAAAGGTTTCCTAAAGCGAGGTACAAAAAAAACTAACGCGAAAAGGAATACCTGTTCGTTGTCTTTAAGTGTTAAGTTCCTATGCACAATGTATCTGATTACATTCTTCATACAGCAGGTTGTACCATCAAAGCTACAAAGATGCGGGTGCAGGTGAAAGCCCGACCCGTATCTGCAACGACATTCTTCAACCGTCGCGTCGTTTAAATGTAATTGAATAATCAAAGTACAAATACCACGCGTAGACTGATCTAACTTACATTTTTCATGTTAGTAATTTTAAAACATCGAGAAAAGAAAAAGTAATAGATTTCAAATAAATTTGTTACAAAAAGTATGACTTTCTCAAGGAAAAATTGGGAAGAACGAGGTTGTCAGGTGAAAATATTATTTCGGAACAAATGATTTCTTCATTGAGTTACAGAAAAATTAAAATTATTTAATATGTCCGATAAGTAGTTCGCACCTTTTATTGCGTGGCACTGAATCCGAGTTAAAGTATCTATATATTAAATCTAGATTCCTTCTACCTGCTTCAGCATTTAGTGGTAAGGGCTCCCCGCTACGAAAACTCACATATTTTCGCGTCCATCATATAAGGCGCATATTTTTTTGTACAGCCGACCGCTACACTTTTCAATACAGATATGCAAATTTTGGTTATGCTATTTGTTTGTATTATTAGAACATAGTCGAATAACAATAACGTAATTACAAAAATGGACACTGAAAACATCGCACCGAGGCCGGTAACGCGGACAGGTCTTCGCTGTTTCACGTATTTATTTCTGTGGAACACTTTGGTCTATTTCCATTACACGTGTTTCTATTATTAAAAACATTAATTCGAACAATAATCTGTTTTTTAAATTTGAAAATATGTATAAGTAAAAGCAGTAGTTGGGTAGACAGGTATTGAACAATTATATTACAAGCAATTTTTATGCATAAATTTATAAAATAAATACGCCTACCTCAGGCTTAGCTATGAAAGGAATTAACCGATTTGGTTTTGTTCATCGTGTGTGAACGGTGTTACGCTCATGTTTAAAAATAAATAAGTTGATATTTAACAAACAGAAACTAAATTTGACCTAATCATTGAGAACTTGAGTTCCAACAGAAAACGCGCTACGAACAAACTAATGCATTTACACTATCAGCTCGCATTTAAGAAGAACTAACCGTATCCGTAGCTTATGCCCCACGCTTTATTTTGGTAGCTTTGGTTAAAATAAGACCCGTCGTACGCAGTTTGGGTTTTATCATTTTAGCCGTAGCCGCCTTTCAAATTGAGACAGGTCGAAGGGATCCGAATTTAACATGTAGATTGACAATAATCGCTAAAAAATTACATAATTATTTTATTCAGAGATTTTAGAGTCTCCTTCTAATTAAGGAACAAATTAGATATCATTTTACTTTTTGAGGTTTAGTTTACAAGATGCAATCGTTCCTCTCTCTAATCGTTTAAAAGTTGTAATGATTTCAGTTTTTGAAATGTAGTAATATCTTGGCAATGGCTATAACGGCTACAATTTAGCACTAAAGAAGGTTCTTATTGCAAGACTCTGAAAAAACTCTTAAATTTATTCCAAACGTCTAGCAATGTTCTTTATCTAACAAAATTAGTATAAAAATGGTAGTATAGAGTGATGTAAGATGATTAGGATTATTACTACATCGAGTAAAAGCATACAAATTAAATAAAACTAGCAAAACCCGTGGGTTACGCTTCCCGATTTTTTTGTTCATATTGTTTTAATAATAAATAAGCGAATAAAGTAGGTAGCGTATCAGTCCTTGTCTATACCTATACATTTAATCTGAATGCCTCGCCCTTGTCATAACTTGTAGTGACCGCGTATTCAATAACATGCCTTACATCTCAAGACAACCTATTTATTATGTTGGCGAGCTTTAGCGCCCTACGCTTTTCTTTTAAAAAATGGTAGCAAATTTGTTAAAAGAGATATAATGATACAGTTAATACATTCTCCAGGTATCAGTCCACAGGTTTATTCAATTTTTATAAATTTATTATTTTTACGCAAAGATGTGCGTTTGTTGTTGTAACTGGAATCCTGAATATTTGTGGGTCAATGAAATGTAAAATTCCAAGCGTATTTATTTCTTTATTTTATAAATTATGAGTAAAGATTGTTCTCGTAGTGGTTGTCCGGCATTTTTTAAGAAGAATGCCTAAAAGTTGCAACTCTGGTAATTAATGCTGTGTCTAAGAAAATTATATTAATGCTCTGTGTGCAATGCTTTCATTATAATAATTATCTGCTATTAAAAAAAGATTATATAAAATATGCGGTGCGAGATTCTCATGTCAGCGCAATAAATACGCTAAATAGAAGATTTTTACTGTTTATTTTTCGCACTTGCCAAAATTGAAGTAAGCCATAAATAACCAAATTATACCAACAGTAGTGTGACTGCAACATAAACATTCGCTGTAACAGTTAATAAACTGAGTGGAGAAAGATGCGTTCGTTGCGTCGTCGTGTTATGGTGATAAGCTGGGTCGAAATGAAAGAGCCCGCCGTTGTGTTAGGTGAGACAGTTAGGGATTTACTATACTACTGGAGCCCGTGGGCTACGCCCTCGATTTTTTCTCTGCTAAGTCGATTTGAATAAGAGTTGCTCCCGGAAATGACATCCTTGATAAAAACCGAAAAGAAGCCTGGAAAGCAGCCTCATAAAAAAACAAAATTTTCAGGAAAAACATCCCCAGAAAAAAATCCTATCATACAGACCTCTCTCGAGGTGTGGAACTTGATACTGCGTGATGCGTCGGCACTGAAAGTAAAGTGCCTACAGAGAAGCATTTAGAATTCGTGGTAAACAGTTTTGTTTAATAAACATTTTTTAATAATAAGCGGAACCTAGTTGAATTCGCAGTTTGTGAGCCACGAATGGAGAAATTAGTGTGATATGTATTTGTTTGTTGTCAGGGCATAAATACACATTTCTGACCTACTAGAATTAAAGTAAGCCGTAAATAATTAAATTATGCCAACAGAAGTCACTTTCGCTGAAAACAATCAATAAACTGAGCCGACATGCAAAGATCCGCTTTTGTGTTATAGTGATAAATCCTCCCCAGATGCAAAGTTTAGTCCTGTGGTTATGGTGAGAAAGTTAGGGATTAATGTATAGATAGATGAATAGATTGTCGTTTTTATGAGAAGGGTGTCTTGTAAAATATACAAAATATGAATCATACTCCATATACTTCTGTCGTTTTATTACACATAATAATATATCACTAATATAATACAAGTTTTCGTGGAAGATAAACGGCGTTCTCTAAAGAAACTAAACATGATACTAACATTTTAAACTTGTAGTGACTGTTATTAGTAAAAACATCACGTAGTGTATTTTTATTCCTGTAGAAAATTTACACTCCGTATAAACTGAATCAGTCGTTTACTTTTGAACTGAATATTTGGATAAATCTGCTGGTGAAAATTTAACATTAAGTCACAAACAGCTAACACATAGTAAACTATTATTTTCCTATACTTTCAGTTGGTATAGGAAAGCACTGACTTTCAGCAAATTCGAAAAAATTGAGATTTTGACGGAAATACATGTCTTGGACCCCAGGAACCTAAATTGTTTTTAAAAAATGTCAGTGTGTGGGTGGGCATGTGCGGTCCATAACTCCCAGACAGCAGGTCCGATTTTCATGATATAGAGGTATATCAAAAATTCATAGGAGAAATAAGTTTTTACAAAAACTCACCGGAAACGGAAGTTTGACATGTTTGTTTGGTAGCAATTTTTCAGAAAGTAAATTTTCTAAATCTGAAAACGGATTCTGATAGAAGACCGCAGGGAAAACGCAGCGATGTCTTTCCTAACTTTCTAGCTTCGAAATGGCACCCAGTACGATTTTGTAAGCCAATATAGCTGAAAATAAGCTACAATTAGGTTCGTGCCCTATACCGCTAATTTCTCGGTGTCGCTTTCTATGAATTATTGAAAACTCAAAAACGATTGATCAGATCAGGATGAATTTTGATAAAGTGGCCTAGCGACACACAATCTTATAAACTAGAATTTTTGGTATTTCACTAAAATTGCGAAAAGAAAACATTTATGACAAAAAAATATTGCTTAAAAAATAACATTTTTTCTATTTAAGTTTGTGGTCTGAGAGCTAGAACTGTGCTTCAATTTCGTTTGTGTTCCAGACCGCTAATTTTTTGGTGACTTTTCCATGATTTATTGCAAATCAAAACTTTATGCCTTTTTATTAAATAAACAGGATACGATAAAAAGTTCTGTTTTGCTAAATTGCTCTTGAATGATAGTAGAATAAGATTCGCAGCTTAATTTTCAAGAGCAGCAAAAATTAGATGAGTTAATTTTCACCTTCCCACACAACCTTTGGCAGACGAATTTATCTTTACGTTTTAAGTTTTTCTTAATCCCAAAGAATTTTATTCCAAGAAATATAAATTTCCATTTTTTTTTCATAAAAAACTTACAATAAGACATGACATTCCCATAAGTAGGTCGCGCTAATCAAGCGGGCGACGTTAAGAAACGATAATCGAACTAACCACATTATGCTGAAGCAGCCGCAAGCAGTGAGGTTGTGGATATAGCATAGCTCGTTGTGACTCACGTCATATTATGTATTTTTCGTTGCATGGCTGGTATCTATACGACGTGTTGCAATTGCCCTTTGCGGAGTAACATCATGAGGATTTGTTTTGTATCACCTGCTATGAGCTGACAACGTTGTGCGTAAATACTTACAACATAAAAAATGTTTCGCAAGTATGGTAAAGTACAGGCAAGGTGATTCACCACTTTTTGTTTTTACTTTTGTATACTTTCTGTATTGTATTGATTTAATACAAATTTTCGAACTAGAAATGACAACAACACATGTTCGGATGTTCAGCAACCGAAAAACTTGGCTTTTTAAAAAAAAAATTCGTAGTTTTCTCAAAAATTTGTGTTTGTGGGTGGGTGCGTTACGTAACTTACGAACGAATTGGCTGATTTTGATGATTTTCGAAATGCCAGATTTATCAAGAACACGGAAGTTAGACATGTTTTTAGGTAGCTCTTTTTCAGGCGCGTTTTTTTTTAATTTTGAACCGAAATCTGATTAAAGATCTAACGCTTTTTTCTTGAACTTTCCAGCATTAAAATGCCGACCGCAACGATTTTATGAAAATTTTGCTTTTAACGGGTGCAATTTGGTATTTGAATAATAATTTTTGTCCAAATGAAAAGTGTAAAGTGAAAAATATTAAAAAATTTTAGAAATTTTTGCAAATAATTGCTCAAAAAATGATCACACTATTTATTTTAATTTTGTAAGCTCATACAGATTGAAATGAGCTATAAATTGGTTCGTGTACTAGTCTTGTGAATTTTTGAAAATCGGAAATATATAACTTTTGTTTAATAAACGGGTGAAGATGAAACATTTTTGTTAAATTGCTCATAAGCGACAGTAGAACAAGATTCAAGCTAAAAATAAATGGGGGCTAATATATTATGTTGAAACAGAAATTGAAAACTTACAACGTACTAAAGGAAAACAACTGATTGTTTGATACGGTGTGGAAGTGTACTGTGTTAAAAGTATGAAAAATTAGTTAAAGTTAACGAACCTCTAAAAAAGGTGGTAATTTTTTAAGAAATATGCAATATATAATGAAATTCTGTTATTTCATAAATAATAATGAACAGGTAGCGCTACTAGAAAGATAATAGCAGTGAAACAGTAGAAAAAAGAAATTTGATAATAACGAATAATTTTGTAAGATCTGAATAGTTTTTTTAAATTATGTCGTTTGTTGACACTGTTTGTGAATATGAACGAAACTATTTGTAATTAATAAAAAGACAGGTGCCAGAGTCCACTGCGGAAGTCTATATCGGAAACGCTGTAATGAAGTATCCTGAAGTTCTGGTTGGCCGATTTTGCGGGGTCCTAATACGAACACCTTACAGTAATGCACTGACGGTGTCCTGGTAGCGCACCATTAACTAGTGCTGGTCATGAATACGACAGGTGAGACGCTTGTGCAGATTCCATGCTCACAACAGTGTGAAATGACGGTTATTTATCCATATATTAAGCACCCAAAATTATATTTTTGTTTGACCATTTCAGCTACTTTCATTTTTGGAAACTAATTTCTCTTTAAAATCAGGAATTGGCTATACAAACTGTTAAAAGCACAGATCAAAACCATTCCTAACAAATTTAAACATGATTATACCAACAAATTAATGAAAATTCCAGTTGCATTTTACAGATAAAATGTTTTAAGGTTTACACCCTACTGGTAAGTGAGAAAAGAATACCTACATAACATTTAATTAAAAGAGAGACAGCGCCGATAATAAATAGTGTTAATAAAATAACTTGTTTTAAAATTTATCAGCTGTCTGTTTCTTCTATTTTCCTCTAACATAAATTAAACAAAACATGTAAGGAAACAGGTGAACCTACGTACCAATCGTTCATTCATATGTGTTTATTGTTGACTAGAACAGGATATAGAGACAGGTGGATTCCATGTTTTCATGGAAAAACTACAATTATAATGTAATTGCCGCAGTGGACATGTCTGTTAAAGCGTAGAAACTCGATTGTAATAATTACTGTTCTAATCATTATTAATGTCCTGCCTCAGGATACGACTTGTATATTATTATGCAGCACTTTTGTTTTAGGTGTTGTTTTGCGTGTTGTTATTGCATTTTTGGTTTCGTGTGAATTTATATTGATGTCGATAATACTGTTCTATGGAATTTACATAATTCACGTTTTTTTCATGTAAATAACTGTTTTAAAATACCTCAAAGCTTTTAGGCGTCTTCTAGGTTTAAAATATTAGTGAAAAATTTCCTACCTTTAAATTTAGAATTCTTTGTAATTTTGAAATTTTCACCAAAGTAAAAGTGTCAAAATTATGAAGATTTCGAATGTAATTTAAGCTAGCAAAAACCATGGGCTACGCCCTGCGCTTTTTTTAGTTAATTTATTTTTAAAACCCATAAATAAGCTATGTCGAGATATAAGACATGTACTTAATACATCCTTCAGTATTGTATATACTCAAATACGCAATTATAAAATAAATACTGAACTGAACGGAATATGCGTAACTACTAACTAATCACGTTAACGTTTATTCTATTGGAGTAACATCCCGGCCCAGTGAGAGTGACATAAAATTCTCATTGAAACAAGTGTATTCACTTTTCCTTTAAATTAAGCCCGTTCATTAGTGTTTCTAATTTTGGAACTTTTCTAACTGTACAAATTGCTACATATAATTGTCCATGTGAGAATACAAATTCTTAGTTTTTTAAATGTCTGTCTTTGATTCTTATTAATGGTGACTGCGTTTGCTAACTTCGTTTAGGTTAGGTTAGTTTTATCAGAAATTGTTTTCCTTTTAATTCTTAATGGTAGCTCAGTACCTAAGAGAATTAAATAATAGTAGATAATAAAGGAACAATTCCAGATTAATCCTATTAATACCTCAGCTGCAAAAAAATTTAAAGTTTCTAATTCTACCCAGTATAGCACATGCTAGGTAGAATTAGCAAAACAATGGCGCCAAAGTCCAATCAACGTTTTATTTTGTTGGCATATCATTAGTGTAACCGCATTTCAGAGAAACTAATATTTGGTTTATCTGGTACAGCTGCCGTAGCATCTGCAACAGCCCGAGACTTTCAATGCGCGAGAAGATACATTAACAGCATATCTGATATAGAGAGCATTGAGTGTTCTTCTGTGTTGCGAAATATTATGTAATGCAGTCAATCTTTGTTGATGAAGTTAATGTTCTTGTATTAAGTCTTGTTTATTGCTTTTGTTAGTTAAATGTGATTATTATTATAAACCGGCCGCGCACGGTTTCGTATCTTTAACAAAAACTCTGCGCAAGCTGTTGAAATCAAGTGCCGCGTCAACCTTTTATATAAGCAGCTGGAAGTTCGGCTTGCATGCTTTATACTCTAAATTTTTTTTCAAAATGCCAACCTGCAACAGATTATATTCCAATAATACATACAAACAGTATACACCAAATCTGCTTAACTGCATTGAAAACTGCAGCGGTCCGCTGTACAAGTGAATATGCGCTTTTCATACTGAACGTTTAAGTATGTGGGTTCTACTAGCGGAGGCCTCTGACCGATTTGTATCTGTTTTTATTTAAAATTTATTAATTAATTTTCATGTGTTTCTTCCCGTAGTGTAAGAAAAGCCTGCTTTTTACATTTTGAAAAATGATGTTTACGGATGAATTAAAATACTAAAGTAGTATTGGAAATTTCAAATGAGTTACTCTGGTCATTTACTACTTATTGTGATTCTTAATCGTTTTCATTCTCTATCGCGAGGTGTCTGCCAACGCCGTAAGTACCAGGGTTCCGCAGGTTCTGCGGAACCAGAGCCTGTGAGTTGTGGTGCCCGCCAAGAGCCCGTCTTTTTGCAGCTTTTTTTCTTTCCAAAAAAAAACAAACTTTTTTTTGTGTTCCAAACCAAATTATTCTTTTCAACGGCTGCCTTTTGACGAATAAATCGATATATCGGTAAGATAAAAATGTTAGGGCACTGTTAAGTGATATAGTCTTACACTTCTCTTTATGTTTCAAATAGGCAATAATATGAGTGAGTAATATTAGCTTTTTCTTCGGAGTAGCCATGCTGAACACCCGGGCGAGCGTAAGGGAATGTTATCATGGTAACCGTCTTGTTGTTGAATACGGTTTGCAAGACTGTTAAAGTCGCTTCAATAACAACGTTTGAAATGAAGTGTTCAGTAAAATGTTTAAAAAAGTATGTGCATTTGATCGGATGCCGCAAAACTAAAACAAAAATTAGAAAAAGCAACAATATTGTTAAAAATCGTTTGAAATCAGGAGTTTATAAATTTAAGCTTTATTGGCTATTTTATTAAATGCAGTCTATTACATATTCTGGTAATGATGTTGCCAACATTTCAAAATTATTTAAAAAATACAATGCTGTAAGATAAATTGTCCTCTCTAGCAAAATTTTTCATTAAAAATAGCACTGCACAATATCTAGACTTGAATAAGTTGATACAAAAATTTGCAAATGCAATGGCCAGAAAAATAAGTTTGGTTTAAATTTGTTTTTAATGATTTTGTTACATATACGTTTATTTTTTTGTTACTTCATGTAGATGTTTTATTTTTATTTTCTGCTGGAAAGGGAAGGCGGGTTATAAAGGACCGATCTGAATCTGGAACCCATGCCCCACAACTTCTTGTTACGCCACTGGTGTCTGCAGTACGTCAATTTCTGCATTTTTCGAATTAATACTGACGTTACCTTGTTTGTGCAAGCCAGCTGATATATTTAAGATTGTTAATTTAGAAAAAGAAAATTTAATTTACAGTTTTGTTATATGTTAAAACTCTTATTGTATTTTGGATAATTTGTAGAATAGTATGTGTGAGTTTAAAATTCCAGCCGCAGCACGCTGCAGAACGAAATTTAAAATGCAGAAAATCTACAACATTGTACTTTAATCTCAGAATCAATTGGCAATTACATTTTGTAGAAAATTATTAAAAATGTTTTTGCTTTAGAGCACATTTTTAATTATTTTTTTAATTTCCGCCTATTGTAGTATTAGCAGTAAATTTACCGTTTAATTTTAAATCCCGTACTGCATTTGTACTGATTTAAAAGATAAGCTTTTTTCTCCACTTCATAAATTAAAAATATTCGTTACAACTATAAACAAATTTTAGTAAGCAATTCAAAGTTAAGTAAAGTTAAATATGTACCGGAAGGAAGTATTGCTCGAGTGACCCCAAAAGCAAGCTGCACTTGAAGTCGGAAGTGTCCGCGCAAGTGGCGCACCTTGCGTCGTTGCGGTCAGTGCTCAAACTAATAAGCTAGGCTATTTTCTTAAACAAAATAAATGATATGCACATTATATACCATAATTATGGAAGGAATATGTTTTCCAGCTATATGAAACTTACGTAAGACGAACAAAACAACTTTAAAGTATAAAGATATAGTTTATTTTTAGGTTTATAGCTTCGTTGCGGAAATATTGTAGAAAATTGGTATTTCAATGTATGGTCGTAAAGTATGGACAATCGAAATTAATTTCTTTCGTGTTCATAAAATGCACGGTTATGTTCCTTCCATAAAAGAATTTTAAACGTTTTGTGCTTAAGCTTTTTTTTGTCGTTACCCATAAAAACCATAGAAGTATTTTACAATAATATAAGTTTGTTTATTTCAATATCATCGTCGTGCTTATAAAATATTAAATAACGTATTTAACTAACTCAAATCCTTGTTTAATTTGGTTACTTCAACTAAATTAACAAACAGGGAAACCAAATCCTAAATTAGCTACGTTTGTATTGTTTTGAGAAATTGGTAAGCAATGTACTTTCTCCATTCCATGGGAATATTTCAACTAAATACTACTAAATTCTGTGCTTTAATTTAAGTAGACATGCTATTATTTTTATTTGAACTGTGGGAAGTTGTACCTGTCCGAAAATAAAAACCTTTCTCCAATATAACGTTGATAATTGTTGTAAGTAAAAGTAATTTAGTGACACCAGCAACATGTGTTTTGTACATTTTATGGGTTTTCCAACAATAATAATGCACTTAAAACTTTGTTGTTAGCATTATCTGTCAAGTACATAGGTATCTGCGAACGTATGAAGTGTTGCATAATGGTAATAACATTTAAAGTAAATAAAATTTAAATAAATACTTGACGTTTTAATATTTTTTTCAATAAATAAAATTTTGTATGTAGGTACTATATTAAAATGACCTCAAAATGTTGTAAATCGTAAAGAACATGTGTGTCTACCAAAATTAAATTTTACAATTATTACTGCATATTAAATGTCAAGAATAATTTAAAAAAATAATATTGAACCGTTATTGAAGATGACAAACTGTTAAATAATAAAACTATGAATTTTTTATTTCTTACAATAGATTTTATTATTTGTGTTAATTATTTAGCCGCAGCAATTCTCCGTAGAAGGAAGCGTCTTTTGTGTCTTTTTCGAAAGCGAACATAAATAAGACAATGGTCGGTGATATTTAGGAGAGGTTTATGACTTGACCTGCTAAAAGTAATGACCCATTCTGAGAATGACCTCGTGTATTACCTAAATAAGTATTTTAATGATCTTAATATATGTAGGACAGTTTAGTGTCGCCAGCCATATAATAACGTTTAATATTTTTAACATTTACAGTATCTACGAAAACAGTTGCAGTCGTCAATGACTGTCATTAACATTATCATGCAAAATTGCCGAATGGTAAATTATTGACTATTTTTTTATGAAATGCTTATAAAAGTGTTTAATGATCATTATTAAAATTTGACTAACGATAATTAAAAACACGGAACGAGGAGACATTTGCCAGTTAGTATAAAGTTTTAATAGGTTTAGAACCTATCATCATATCTCATTAAAGTGAATTGAGTAACACTTTGGCATTTAATTAAACGATTTTTTTCAATGTAAGGTGACTCCGAATATTTATAAAAAATCGCTTATACTTCTCTTAAGCATCCGAAGTATAAAATTTAATATGTTATTTAGTGGCATATGCAGTGAAAATAAAAAAATTAAATACACACTTTAATACATGCATTGCCACTTTAATTTTTTTAAGGAGCCGACAAAAACCCGTAATTAATATAGCAAAAGCATAAAGTTTGCAAAATAAAATTCTACTGCGGTTTTTCTGAATACGCCGCACGTGTTAGTTTGCTGGTTTATTATTTAAAGCACTAATAAAGCAATAATGATTGGCAATAATTTTGTGATTAGTGTTTTAAGAGTGCCTGCTGAGCGTGAAGTTGACAGGCAACTATTTTTTTTAATTACTAGGGCAGGTGTTTGTTTGCTGATATTTTAATTAGAGCACTAAAGGGTACTAACGAAGCACTAACAATTGGCAACCTTTTTTTGTTAGTGTCTAAAGTGCGCCTGCTGAGCGTGAAGCTGGCAGGCAACTATATATTTTTAATTACTCACACATGTGTTTGTTTGCTGATATTTTAATTAGAGCACTAAAAAGCGCTAGAAAAGCACTAACAATTGGCAAAAAATTTTCTTTAGTGCTTAAAGTGTGCCTGCTAAGCGTGAAGCTGGCAGGTGATTATGATTTTTTAATTACTCGAAAATGTGATGGTTTGCTGAAATTCTTGGTAGGGCACTAACGAAGCACTAACAATTGGCGCAATTGCTATCGTTAGTGCTGTCATTGGCCTGCTAACTTCACGGACCCCCTAGCGAGAGGCCGACGCAAAATGAACTAGAATAGTCAACACACACGGTATGAATTATCGGTTCCCGTGATAAATAGCGACTGTACAGTGTAGTTACTAAGGTCTAAATATAGAACCTTTAGTTTAATGCCTGCCAAATAAATAAACCAATACCACCATTCTAACGCTTTTATTAAAAGATATTTAAAATTATATTAAAAGTTATTTTTGAAAATTGATGTAATAGTAAATTGCTTTAATTTCTGCAAAATTTAATTATATTACGAATAAATATTTGAATTAAAATCAATTATAAATAAAGTCTAATTAGGACACGAGAGGGCAGAATAAAAATAAAAAACGATATTGTAATTGAGTGTTAAAACAAAGAACAAAGTCAAACAGTAAGTGAGGAATATAACACCACAACCTAAATGAGTGCTGTTTGGAAGTAATGTTTCACTTACGGAGAAATTTATTTTTTCAATACCAAAATACATAAAAGAAACTCTTCAACAAAATGAGTTAAATGAAAAAGAACAATTTGCAAAAACTAATTAGGAAAACGAGATGAAAAAAGTGGACCTGGCTGGAACTTCAGTATGTTGTTCACGTGATGACCGGGCCTAGGACTTGCATATTTTGATGGTGGTCCTTAGGTTGCTGCTTCGTTGGAGATGGATCTCTCTGAAGCGCTGTCGTCGAGACCTGGTGGGTTGGCTGTGGAGCTCGTTGTGCTGCAGGCGCTTTGTTGAGTCGTGGGTGCCAAGCGTTCTTTTGCCTTAGAGCTGGGTGCTAATTGACTTGTGGAGAGAAGTTGCTCCAGACCCGAGATAGTGCTCGATCTGGTGATTAGTCGTACGACTGTAGGAGGAACCCACGAAGTACCGTGACCAGAATCTAGACCTCGATCTGGGGGTGACCGGAAACCCAAACTCGATCGGTGAGCAAAAGCTCAAGGCTACAGTTCGGTCTGGGAATGTCTATCCAAAGACAGAAAGCTAGTCTGGGAATGTCTATTTAAAGACAGAAAGCTAGAGCTTGGTCTGGGGGTAGCTAGAAACTCGAGCTCGATCTATGGGTGACCGGAGGCTGAAGCTCAATCTGGTGAACGTAAGCTACAGCTTGATCAGGGGATAGCCGGAGACTAAAGCTCTATCTGAGGACCGGCAGCAAAGGCTCGATTTGAAAGTAACTAAAAACTCGAGGTCGATCTATGGGTGACCGGAGGCTGAAGCCCGTTTTGGTGACTGTAGGCTACAGCTTTATCTGGGTACAGCCGGAAGCTGAAGCTATATCTGATGACCAAAAGCTGAAGCTCAACCTGGGGATGACTGGAAACTTGAGCTCAATTTACGAGAGACCAAGGGCTGAAGCTAGATCTGGTAACCGTAGGCTACGGCTCGATCTGTAGATGAGCGAAGGCTGAAGTTCTAACTGAGGACCGAAAGCTCGATCTGGGGTTGACTAGAAAGTCGTGCTTTTATAAATACGGAGAAGTTGAAACTCGATCTGGCAACCGTAGCCTACAGCTCGATCTGAAGATGATCGGACGCTGAAGCTCTATCTGAAGACCAGAAGCCACAGCTCGATTTGGGTGTGACTGGAAACTTTAGCTGGATCTATCGGTGACTAGAAGCTAAAGCTGGACTTAGTAACCATAACTTACAACTCGATCTGGGAATGACCAGAGGCTGAAGCTCGATCGTTCTCAAGCTTTTATCTGATCGATTCTAAAGATAATCTGATTTTTTCTGCTTTTTCACGATTGATTTTATACTGTTCCTTGACAAGATTATTCCCGCACTTTCGTAAGCTTCCGGGTAAATTTAGCTATTTTTTTATTATGCAATTTTTTAGATATCGTGAGAAAGTGAGACAGACTGGGGTTGTAGTGCAGAGGGAGAAAAGGAGAGATAACAAGCGGTTTCCATTCCAGACACAAAGTGTAATTCGCTGTTTAGTAAGAAATAACAACTGATTTAAGAATTCAAACAAATATAATAATAGTGTATGCCACGGGCAAACCTGAATTAAAAAAATATTAATTGTTGACTTGGGAGTTGAAAATGGGAGCAGAAAATGGAAATCTTCTTTTTCTTGTTTTTGGTTTTATAACTCTTACACGGGTCTTCCTGAGTTCAATATTGCCTCCATTGGTCCCTGCTCAGCCATTGGCGTTCTTGAATATTTCTGTCCTCTAGGACTTTCTGGAAATTTCATCATTCTCTTCTTGGTCGACCTCTCTTCATTGTATAGTGTGGTTTCCATTTTATTTTTCTTAGGAGTATGTTGTCGCTCATTCTCTGGACATGTGTCATGGCCCTACCACACGAGTTGTCTTATCTCTATCTCTTCTACGATATCGTGTTCTACATGCATTATATTTCTTATTTGTGTATTTCTTACTCGTTCTCTTCTCGATATCCTTGACGCGCTTCTCCAATATTTTGTTTCTAGTGCTCTAAGTTGTTGTTAATGTCTTTCTGACATTTGCCATATTTCAGCACCAAACAGGGTTACACTTTGGACCATAGTCTGATATATTTGTTTTCTTTTGTCTTTGTGATATATTTGCATTCCAGAGTATTCCGTTTAATGTTTTTTTTTAACTTTTCGACCACATCTCTACTCCGCACATTTCTAGTTATGTTTTTCGCATGCCGCCATTATTTCTCCGGTTTCCAACGTTAAGTCATTAATTCTTCCTCAAATATTTAAATATTTTGTTTTTCAACACTTATCTTTAACACCCAGTTGTCGTATTCTTCTAATATTTTCTTCGTCATATATTCGACATAATCCAACTTAGGCTATAATGGCCTGGTCATCGGCAAATTGCAGAATATACAGGGTGTGGCAGCCTGCTGTAATTGGTCCATTGCAGGTTAAGTATTAGAGATAGCAGAAACGTTTTTAATTAAAAGTTGTTCGGGGTCGTGTGTACTCTCATATTAAAATATTTTCGATTATACAGAGTGTTTCATTTCAGAGTGGGATAGCAAACTTATATTTTTTTTAAATTAAACTCCTTGTATATTTTAGCAAATTATTATTTGCTATTTAATTTGCTTTCCGACTGGTTTTTGGTTTTTTAATTCCGTTGGGGTGTTGCAAGGTTATTCAACTTGTTTCTGTAAATTTGACATTTGCAGACCTTACTAGTAAAATCTGTACAAGCCATATTTTTACAGATTAAACAATTCTTTTCAAGGACGTATCAGTCAAAACCATGTACTATTTTTCAAATATTGTAAAGTTGAAATTGGGTATACAGGATGTTTGTTGCCGCGGTCCAAAGTTTTCTAACTTTAATCTGTCATAATTTTATTTTTCCAAATAAAACCTCCTAATTTTTATTTAATTTATGTATTTTACTGTAAATTTCCCATCAAACATTTATGACATTTGCTATACCTATCTCTACTAGTTTTCCTTGTTTTTTCATTTTTTATTTTATTTGGACAATCTATTTAAGTTTACCGTCCAGTATTACTTTAAAACAAATAAAAACAAATGAAAAGGATTTGAAAAAGAAGATTTTAATTTTATTTAAATAATTACATTACATTACAGCTGAATTCCTTATCTTGGACACCCTGTATAAAATTAAAAACCAAATCAAGAATAATTTTCATATAAAACATGTTAAAAATGATTTGGAAAACTGGAAGAGTATACAAAAACTTTTCAATTAAGAAAGTATTTGTAAATATTTTAATATTTACCATACTCACAATTTTTAATTTTTAAAATACTTTTAAATAGCCTTGGTACGACATAAATGTTAATCACAACCTTTCTATAAAACGCATTTAAATAATTATGTTAAATATTTTTCTAATGTGGTTGTGAAAAACAAAACGGCTTAAAATATGTTTATTCCGCTATTATTATTAAAAACAGAGAAATAAATTGTTTGCGCACGCAAACATATTCAATGCAGTACATGTAAGCTTTGGTTAATATTAAACTTTTGCAAAAATAAGAAATACATCAGTTTCTTGAACTTTCAAATCCTGTCTGTCCGGGATAATATACAAAACACCTACACTAATTTATGTCGTTAAAGGATAATATTTTCCTGTCATAAATAACTTGCGGTATATCTCTGTACTAACTAGCTAATATAACAATGGTGCAACCTGTACATTTACAATGGTCAATAAACAAAAGTGTCTGCGCGTAAACGTGTGTCTCTGATTTGCCTCCAGAATTTCAGCTTCTTCTAAAGGTAAACTTGTTTGTCCTTGTGGGAGTTTCTCGAACAATTCGCTGAAAAACTATTAGATGCTGCCAGGTTTCATGTTATACATATGGGTGTGAAATTGTGCAAGTTATTATATTGAAATGAGGAGGACTAATAAGTAGGACTACTACAAGGGTACTTATAATGCACACTGATGCAAAAGTGGCGCCGAGCTTGTGCTCAAGTGATTCCAAGAGACGCCTACCACGCTTTGTTGTGTTATTTATTATGCCATATTCAAGCTAGCGATTGCATTTTACACTGTTACGATTTATTATTTTTTTAAGGATAAGGTGTCCTACGCGTAACGTATTTTTTATTCGTAAGTGGAAGTTGTGAAATACATTTGAAAAGGTGTAAAAAGATTCATGTATACTGTATAGGAATAAACGTAATAGATTTACAAACTCTCATTCTTTTTGTTATTTTACAAAAAAATGGATTTGTGGTTAAACTGCAAAAATATATATTTTTTTAAATAAAAAGTGTGTAAAATATTTTTAAACACTTCTAACTTTCCTAATGTCGGTCTTGTATTAGAAAAATAGTAAATAATTTGATTTGAAAGATGTTTGGCAATATCGTAACCGGCGCCAGTAATCGGAAAGTTTCTGTTGAATTCCTGGAACTAAAGCAATGTGAAAGTGCATAATTATATTCATCTGATTAAAATAATTAAGCTTTAAGGTGAACGTTATGAATTTTACACAAATTTCCCGTAAATAGTTATGAATTTTAATATTCGAAAAATCAAAAAATTAAGAATTACGTTATTACGTTTACACTAAGACACAAAATCTAATATACTCTGAATTCGGACAATAAAGCCTCACAATGATTTTATTTATAAATTCCAGCTTTACTTCGTTAAAGTCCATATTTAATGAGTATCTGTATATAAAATACTTAATCACTTTAACAATTTCTATTTATTTAAACCTTATACGTATTTCAGCATGTTAACATGCCATTGTCAAAGGTTATATGAAGGTAAACAGTTAGCGTTGTTATAGCAATAGAACTTTTTTACTTATCTTGGTAATCGTCTGCAGATGACTTGATTTCTTATTCCAAAATGTCCAGTAGAGGAGAATTTAACAGATCAATTTGCTCATTCATTAACGGTACAGTTTTTAAATGTTTGTGAATTTCAAAAGCTTCTAGTATATCTAATTTACGTTTATCATCACAAAAATGTAAACATTTTATGGTGTTATTAGATGTCATTGAATGATTTTGTTCTAGTAAGTGTTTAGCGTAGTTGGATTTATGTGGGTGTTTGTATTTGTAACAACGTACGTGTTCTTTATACCTAATATCAAAATTTCTAATAGTCTGGCCTATATAAACCGAATTACAATGCGAACAATTTAATTTGTAAATGCCTCACAATGATGCCAAACTCGAATGGATTAGAATAATTTATTGCAAATAAAACAATTCTTAACTTTAACAGATTTTTCTTTATTTAAGCCTTATACGTATTTCGACATGTTAACATGACATTTTCAGAGGTCAGAATAAAAGTAAACAGTTGGTGTTGCTATAGAAATAAAACTGTATAACTTGATCTTAGTTTTCTATATCTGTGTCCAGATGACTTGATTTTTCATTCTAAAACGTCCAATAATGATGAATTTAAGAGGTCAAAATGCTCATTCGTTAAAGGTACAGATTGTATATGTTTGTAAATTTCAATTGCTTCTAGTATATCCAACTTACGTTTATCATCACAAAAGTGTAAAAATTGTATAGTGTTATTAGATGTCATTGAATGATTGTCTTCTAATAAGTGTTTAGCATAATTGGATTTATGTGGGTGTTTAAAATTTTTGTTGTTTTAAAAGTAATTTTACTTTTATTTGTTTTGCTTATAATTTTGGCAATTTTCTCTGATTTATTGCCAAAATATGGAGATGACGCGTATTTCATTTTATCTAATGAAGAAGTTGGATAAATTTCTATGTATGTATCACCTGTATGCTGCTAATTTGTATGTTTTTATGATGACAAGAATCGTGTGGTATTGTAATGTTTGTTTGTGTAGGTTTGCTATGAACAGAATATTCAAGTTTATTAGTTGAATTAATTTTTATGTTTAAATCTACAAAGGTAATAAGCCTATTTTATTCAGTTTCTAGTGTAAATGTTATTTTCAATAGAA
Organism: Ctenicera cuprea; assembly: GCA_958336395.1. Taxonomy (NCBI): domain Eukaryota; kingdom Metazoa; phylum Arthropoda; class Insecta; order Coleoptera; family Elateridae; genus Ctenicera; species Ctenicera cuprea. The sequence goes on along the minus strand of OY284487.1, from coordinate 37,269,204 downwards.
ACTGAAAAAACATGCTAAAATGTCATCAACGAAACCAAAACATAACTTTCTCGTAATGGTTTGATTCAAACATTTGATCTTCTTAGATTTTCCATATATATATTAGCTAAAAGGGGTGAAATTAAACTTCCCATGGGTAAACCATCTTTTTGGAAATAAATTTTATTATTAAAATTAAAATAATTTTGATTAATGCAAAGTACAAATAATTGAATCAACTCGGTCCGTTTTATTAATTCAACATTTTTGTTAACAAGAATGTTATTTAACAAAGGAATACACTCTTGAGTAGGTATTTTTGAAAACATGTTACTAACATCGAAAACAACTAGCTTGCTTTGTGATGGTAAATCTATGTTAGATAGTTTATTGATTAATTCAGATGCATTTTTAATGGAATAATTAAGTTTATAATCAACGCAATGGCAACAAGAAATCAGCGAGGTGGATTTTCCCCAGGACAACCTTTCTAGAGAAGAAGTGAGTGCACTTCCTGTGGTTCGGAGCCCACGTTAAACTGTAGGTTCCCTATGTCTGTCTGTGCAAAATATTTATCTCCGCGCACCAAACACAGGCACTTAAGAAGAAGAAGAAATAATTAGGTACGGCAGTTAAAAAAAATCAAGACATGTAGTCATAGCGAATTTGTTAGCATCGTCATACAACGTTTTCTGTAATCAATATAGTTGCTCCAACAGCATATTACGTTTCGTGCTATCGCCAACATTAATTTGGTTGTACAGCAACTATATTTTGCCAAGCGTTTCCAGCAAATACATTTTTGGGAACTGTTAGCAGATTTGTTCTATTTTAGCTATCACAGCTATTATGTTTTTCGTAGAATTTTTACTAACAAGTAGCAAATCATCGCATCCCAATCAAATGTAATATCTAAGTTTAACTCATTTCATTTGCGATTGTTGCAAATTGTTGTAATCATCTTTTTGGGGAATCATTTTCAGGGTACGAAAACATCGATTAAAAAATAAATAAATATTTTTATTCAAACCGATGTTTTTGGTTTAAATCGATTTTTACGTCTTTTGTAATCAAAACTTAATAGATATTTTCACACAATCGTGTTGTAATATGTATTTACTGTCATTGTTGACACAAGCTGTAAATTGAATATACAACACTGTGGCTAGTCTCCATAGAAACAAAGAAAGAACAGTGCTGTTCTATTTTATAACAGCACTAACGTTGTAAGTATTCAGTAATAGTTTTCACCAACAGATGGCTCATTTATTTACAAACTCCTTTTACCCCTTTATTTTGTAAATACGATTGTGTAAAAAACGTTATACTCTACACGGTTGTTAAGTGCCTAACAGAATCTCGGAAATTAAAAAATCTCGATCCTTCGGGTCTCGATTTTTTAAACTTTTCTTCGAATCTGTTACAATGCACTTACCAACCTTCTTCTTCTTCTTCCTCTTGTTATAGGCCAATGACCTGTTTAATACCCGCAACTAGTGCACTTACCAACCTAATAGTGTAATATACTATTATAATTTACGCAAATTTTGTATAATGTATGATATAACTTTTGGTTGATTTACAAGATTACAATTTTGAAGATTTAAATAAACATGTTAGTGCAGCATTTTAAACTAGTATTAAAAATTCTACACGAGCTCACTAGGATGATTTACTTTTTTTCATTCATTAGCATTGGCAGTCTGCAGGGTATACACTTCTAGGTTTTCATACTTAGTTGCTAGGTCTTTATATTTTCAATTTAAGTCACGGCTTTTAACTTACATGTTATTTATTTATAAGCTCTAGTTTTACATTATTGAAGTTCATATTGAGTATGAATAAAATACTTTATTTCTTTAACAAGTATTATTTATTTTAACTTTATATGTATTTCGACATGTTCGCGTGCTATTATCAAAGGTAAAATATTGAAGTAAACAGTTGGTACTGTTATAGGAACAATAGAACGTGGTAACTTGATCTTGGTTATTTATATCTGCAGATGACTTGACTTTTTATTCCAAAATGTCAAATAAAGGCGAATGTAAGCAATCGATTTACTCATTCAATAACGGTGCAGTTTTTAAATGCCCGTGGATTTTAAATGTTTCCAGTGTATCTATATTACGTTTATCACCACAAAAGTGTGAACATTTTATAGTGTTATCAAATGTCATTAAATGATTGTTTTAATGAGTGTTTAGCGTCATTGTATTCATGTGGGTGTTTATATTTGTAACAACGTGTTCTTTGTACCTAATATCAAATCTTCTAATTGTATAGCTTATATAAACCGAATTACAATGAGAGCAAATTAATTTGTAAATGATCGATTTTAGCAAATTATTTTATTTTTTGATCAAGGGTTGCTTGAAATATTTTCCAATCAGTTTTTCCGTTGGTTAGTTTAGTGGCTGGAAGTGTTGTTTGTGGAGTATCGTAAAAGCTTTAATTCCATATTTTGGTAACAAATCAGAAAAAAATTCTAACATTATAAACAAGACAAATAAATATAAAGTAAAACAACAAGGAACATCTTAAACACTTTGTTTATTGCAAAATCAAAAACAGACAATTTGCTAAAATCAGGCATTTACAAATTAAATGGTTCACATTGTAATTCGGTTTATATAGGCCAGACAATTAGAAATTTAGATACTAGGTATGGGAAACAAGTATCTTGCTGCAAATATAATTACACACATAGCTCCACACTTATTAGAACACAATCATTTAATGACATCTAACAACACCATAAAGTGGTTTAAAATTGTTGTATTTCAATAAGCTGTTTCAAATAGTCTATTGGACTGTTTAAAGCATATAACGATTAGCGTTGTTGAATAAATCATTAATCAATTTTAAATTTTTCAAAAGTTCCTGGAAGGCATCAGAGACTGCAACCTTTATCGGCCCAGAATGTTAAAAAATGTAATGCAGGCAGTTTTTAAGATATAAGGTTTTGAAATGTTCTAAAATTTAGAAAAACTCGCATTTTTATGTTTCCAGAAATATTACTGCATCGAATGATTTTACGTATTAAGGGCTATTGCATAACATGACAATATGTAATCACTGGATATTTTGTTTTTGACTAGTCGGGCCTTAAATTTACATTTTTCAAAAATTTGTAGCGGCTTTTCTTTAAAGAAAACCATTTGATGTTTTTTTTTAGTGCATTGCAAACGGTTTGCTCACAAAAAAATGTATACCAGAAAAACATGTCTAATTTCGGTTTCCGATTGTGGTTCTGGTCATAGAACTATCTGCTACTAAGAAACCTCCACATACCAACCCACCCACAGACAAACATTTTCGTAAAACCACTTCTTTTTGTTATTTGGACCCCAAAACGTGTATTTTTGTTAAAATTTTAAATTCGAATATTTGCACAAAATAATAAGTTTCCATACTTTAGTAGAAGTATGGTCAAGTAACAAAAACGACTACCTCTTAAAATTCACAAAACTGGGTTCTATTATGTATAAGTGTTCTTGCATTTTCGTTAAATTTCCACATTTATGATAGTATTTTCTAGTAGGTTTGTTTGTATTTTATTCACAGTCTTATGTTTCCGTTACCCGCCGAGAAAGTTTCAAATCAAGTTTTCCTAGTTTTGGTATTTCTCACATTTTTGTTGGCTGTTGGTGACTTGTGCTTTTCGAAATAATGTAAAACTATGAATGATTTTCGTGTTCCTGCAAAATTTAAAATATTATTCGAAGTTTCATGTAAATTCTCATCATTTCTTACTTCCCCATATTTTTAGAATAATAGCAAAGTATTGATTTCGTGAAAATGTATGAGTGTGTGTATATGAGTGTATGTGCGCGCCTAGTAACACCCGCAAGGATGGGCCGATTTCCATAAGCTTCGGATTGTAGAGACTTATCAAAGACTTATCGGAAAAATAAGCATTAGGAAAACATACAATGATTAGAAAGATGAAAACTATAAAGACACAAATTTGTTTAAAATTTTGCAACGATAAAAAATTTATTAATTTATTATAAATAAAACAATTCTTAACTTTAACAGGTTTTGTATGGTAGCCTTATACGTATTTCATCATGTTTACACCTCCTTTTCAGAGGCAAGATTAAAAGTAAACAGTTGTTGTTGCTATGGGAACAATAAATCTTCATAACTTGATCTTGGTTTTCTATATCTGCGTCCAGATGACTTGATTTTTCATTTCCATTTGTTATATATTTTGTATGCTCATAGAGCTAAGCTAAAATTTGATTAGCTTTAGACACCTATTACGCGTTTTTAAAAATTTGGTATTTCACACCTTTTTACTCAAAAACGAGTTATCAGATTAGGATGAAATTTGATATTATGAATTCCCTAGAGGGCTATACAGTTTTTTGAAACTTTTATAATGTTAAATTTGGTTCAAGTCTCAGCCAGCTTATTTCTCTATAACGTTTTTTTCCGAAAATCGAAAATTTAGGTCTTTTATTCAATAGATAACGATAAATTATTTTTGTTAAAGTTAAATTGGTCGTGAGTCATAAATAATACTAGACTAACATTTACAATTTTATATTTAGGTCTAGCAATATTTACGGAGGTTGATTTCCCCCTCCTATCAAATTTTTTCGCACGAGTTTGTCCGAAACGGTTTTGGTTTTCTTTACTCCCAAGGAATCTTGTCCCAAAATCAATATTATGATCTTTTTTTCACAAAATACTTTTAAACAATTTCGTTATCTACAGCGCAAAGTTACCAGTTGTTGGCACCGCTCGCGCCCATGATGTCCCGCTAGAGTTGTACAAACAGTACGATATCGGCGATGAACGTTTCGTAGGATAGATAGTTGTTAAATACAACAACTTGTTTATATTTTCAAATACTTACTTATTGCTTATACATGAAATAAATGAAACATAGTTATTTAGATTCAACAACTATCCCTATAAGTGTAGGATTCAACTTACAGAATACATAAATACAAAAATTGGTTATTACCGCCAAGAAGCTAGAATATTGGGCCTGTTCGATCTTTAAAATTGTACATGATTTAAGTTTAAACTGGTAATGCCACAATACTTGAACAAAATGCAAACATGATATTTTTTTAACCTTATTGCTTTGTTATGTTATTTAACTTTCATTTAAGATTAAAAACCTCACAGGTACGAAAGTATCTGTTCTTATCATTCGAGGCGAAACGCCCATACAGCTTAAGTGTCATAAATATCGGTTCAGGATTAAAAATTATTACGAAGACGAAACGTTCACTGCCTTGGAATTTTATTATTACATATATAACGTATGATTCAAAATATTTCAGATCTCGGGCGGCGGCGAAAAAAGAAATCATGTCTTAGCTTATAACAGACGCGATTAATTAAAGTAAACAAAACGTTAACCTAAAAAATAACCTACAAATTAAAAATTATTATTATTATTTTTTTTTTAAAAATCATGAAGCCGTGCGTGAGCACGACCCCATGATTCCCATCCCACCCCCTTACCCGGGCTCAGCACACTAAGTGCTATTCACCGGTCTAACATGCCCCACCCCTGAAAGACATGCAACCCAACGTACACACCTACATACACCATCCATGGACTCGTCGGATTTAACTTATTCAGAAAAATTACCGACCAGCAGTGGACTCTAGCCAACTGTCATTGGAAGTCTAGTTTCAAAGCCTGGGACTTTAACCACTAGACCACCCGCCGGCCCAAAAATTATTATTTAAGTATGAAGTGATACCACTTTAAATTTTAAATTCAAAATGTCAACATGACAGCAATGAGCAAAGTAGTTAGCTAAGACATGAAATTATATCCCATGGCCGCCCGAGATCTGAAATTTTTTGAATCATACGTTAGTTGTTGTAAGCGTGTGATATATTAAAACTTGAATACTTTTGAATATATAAGTATAAAAACGTTAAATTTTTTCATATCAACAAACATTTTTCAAGTACCTCAACAATAAATAATATACTTATTTATTCTATAATGCCCCAATTTTCAGTTATGTATATACAGGGTGTCCCAGAACTGGCGGAGAAGCTCTCAACTGTGAATTCTTTTCCTTAAATAGACTCGATTTGTCCATGAAAAATGTTTCCAACTAGAATACTTTTCAGTTATTGCTAATTAAAGTTCAGCAATCACAGAAGAATTAATTAACTAGGTAGTCGCGAAGGTAGAAAATATAAAAAAAAAGGTTGTTTATATGGAAACTGAACTAAAAGCGTCATATAAAATAAGTCGAATTTTTATTTGGCCGACTATAAATTTTCAATGTCTTATTGAGGCCGGTATTACACTATCAAAGATTTGATAAAAGATCTTTTATAAAAGATTTTATAAAATATTTTTTTATTCAAAGATTAAAAAAAGATATGAAAACTAGTATTACACTACATAAAATATTTTATCGCAGTTGTCATCATATGATGGATGAACAAGCGCTATATGCCTTCAATTAGTTCAATTGTCATAATTTGTGGAATATTAAAAAAACAAAAGACTAAGAGTAAAAAGCAAAGGAGACGTGAGTGGGTTAAAGCATGGGTTTCGAGACGTGACGATCTGGGTATACACCAAAACTTATTGAAGGAACTCAGAGTTGAAGATATGTCATGTTATAAAAATTATTTAATAGTGGATGATGCTACATTTCAGCTGGTTGTATCAAAAGTTGCTCCTTTTATTGCGCGAAAGAATACCCATTTAAGAAATTGCATTAGTGTAGAAGATCGCGTTCTTGTGACTCTTCGGTTTTTGGCCACTGGATAAAGTTATTCCAGCTTAAAGTATTCTCTGCGAATACCACAATGTACATTAAGCTCTATAATACCTGAAACCTGTGATGCCATTTATAAAGCACTTAAGAAGATTTTTTAACCGTAAGTAAACTTTTATTCAAATTGAATACATGTAATAAAAAAAATTTTCAAACAAGAAAAAATAACATAAAACTAAATATTTAATTAGCAGTCCTCGTAGACGTTGGCTATACACATAGCCTCATTAATAGGATCAATAGAAGCAGGACTGGTCCAAAGGCTCGACTGGTTGGAGTTTGATGTTGAACTACCAAAGGCATTATGATCAACGACCTCATTTGTTATTATAAAAATTCATAACTTTCATATTCAGAAATTAAAGTTTTAGTAGCATCAAGTGACCACGTGAACTTAGTTGACGCGATTTTGTAAACTGGTTGTCAAATCTTTTATCAAATATGGTCGAATGTAGCTAACTTTGATAAAAGATATTTTATAAAAGAAATCTTTTATAAAATATAGCCCATTACATTGTAAAATTTCTTTGACAAAGATATTTTATAAAAGATCTTTTATCAAATCTTTGATAGTGTAACACCGGCCTTATTGTGATAATGTATTGTGTTGTATTGTATTTTTCACGCTACAGGGAAGGTAAATAGGCGATACATCCATAGCTACAAAAGATGAAAATGGCCAATAACCTTCGTTTACTTTTTGCCCTTGACTACGGAACTTAATAGTGTCATTTACGTTCCTAGGATAATAATTAGAGCAACAAGGTACAGATTCCAATATTTTATTTCAAACAGGATACTGAAATGTTGATTTTAACTGTTCGTTGATATGGTAACAAGCACAGGCAACTTAGAATAATGGGGCTTTTAAAAAATAATTCCGATGACAGCAGTCAAAACGAACTTTTAAAAATATGATTAAATTTCTACCTGTACGTTGAAAAATTTAATAAGTAACACGGAATGTATCGACTATTAACATTCACGGCAGGCCACAAGCCTCGGCTTCGCCTCGGCTCGTATTTACCTACCTCGAATGTTATTACGTCTTTACATTCCTTGTTACTTAAGTAACTATTATTGTTGTATTCATTCATGTTAAAAACTACAGTTGTCCAGATGTTTTATACTAACTTTTGCAAAATCTAACAATTATTCTTGTTTCCTAAGAAACGGATACATTTAATATTTCTGCATCTATCTTCAATTAATAAACCGTCTCTTATTGGTCAGCTTCATTTCATTGCGGTTTGAAAACCATTGAGGGTAGAACTTTTTTCTTGGTAAAGAAGTGTCAGTTTAAAGAGTAGAATCTAGAGTTAAGAGCTCCTCCGCGAGTTCTGGGACCCCCTGTATAAAAGTGAATGTTTGTGTGTATGTTCCCTATAGACTCCGAAACTACTCTGCCGATTGAGCTCAAACTTTGACACAAAGTGTGTTTTTGAGGAGAGGAAGGTTTTAGAAGGTTATTTTTTTTTTTTATAAAAAATGGACCCGCTAGGTGGCGCTGGTGATATTTACGAAAACGTGTGTTTATTGTCCGATTTCGCTTTATTGAGGCGTAGCAACGTACGCCGGGTATTAGCTAGTTCTTAATAAAACTGTTTCTAGTGTTACGGCTTTATAGACGTTTTAGAAGCCTTACATAAGCCGATTTGAAATAGAATATACAACATAAATTATCTAAAATAAATTGCATATCGGTTAAGGATGTGGTTAAAGCTATTTTATATTTTCAGATTTAATCTTCTTAATCAGTATTCCACAAGAATTTTATGTTTCATTAAGAGTTTCCTGTTTGCTTTGAATTCACGAGTTGTATATGATTGGATTATTTTACGATTAACACTCGTACTATATCGAACGGCAAATTAATAGTGTTTTTTAAATTAACAAACAAAATTTGGTATGCGAGCAGTTTGAGTAAGTTATCCCAATTATTATACCGTCCGTCTATAAAGTAACCCCCCACCCCACCCAACTAACTTTTGAACGATTTGATATTTTACTACAACATTTGGTGTACTTTAATGGGAAATTAAATACTATTTTTAAGCCAATAATTAAATTTTGTATCATTCAAAATGGCGACCGAGAGCCATTTTAAATTTTTAAATATTCACTCATAACAAAATGGCGGTGTTTAAACAAATGAACTCACTCAATTTAAAATTGTTTTGATATTTTATCCAGTACTTCAGTTATTCATTTGCAGGACAAAATTTTTCCAGAAATATCTCAGGTGGCTGGAAATACTGTTAAAAACGTTATGTTCCAACAAGACGGTGCGCCGCCTCATTATTATAGGCCTGTTTCTGACTTTCTCAACGGACATTTTCCTGGAAGATGAATTGGTAGGCGGAAGCCTGTAGAATAGCCGGCTCGCTTCCCAGATTTAACCCCCTTTTTAGTTTTTTTTCTATGGGATACCTGAAATCGAAAGTGTGCAGAACCCGTCCAGAAACAATTGAAGAACTGGAGCAACGCATTACAGAATTTTGCAGAAATATCATTCCAAAAACTTATGAAAATGTAAGGCAGGAATTTCATAACCGACTTTTTATGTGCCAAGAAGCGAATGGTGAGCATTTCGAATACTTTTTAATTTCTTTTTACTTTAATTCTTAGTTGTTTGTATTTTTCTATGAAACTCTAGAATGAGGCTCAAAACTAAAAGATCTTTTAAATAAGGTGTCACTCAATTTCCCTTTTCATTTAAAAAGTTTAAAATGGCGCCCAGCCGCCATTTTAAATGATACAAAATTTAATTATGGGCTAAAAAATATCATTTAATTTCCCATTAAAGCACACCAAATGTTGTGATAAAATATCAAGTCGTTCAATAGTTAGTTTGAGGGGGGTTACTTTATAGACACAGTGTATATCAAATTGTCAAATTAATTGTATTTTTAAAATTAGCAAACGAATCAAATAATTGGTTGCTTTAATTTAGTAAAAAGACAACTTGTACGTCACAAATATCCAGGTTATATTTTTCTATTGGCTGCTGAAACGGCAAATGCAACGAATAGTGATAAGTCAAAATAATACGAGTAAAACAGGGCTGGGACAAAAATTGATAGCAACACTGACAAGCTATTATAATCGACTATTTTGGAATCGATTCTTTACTTTAAAAAAATCGAAGAATTGTTTACTTTTTTAACATTGATTTTCTATTTTTCGATTTTTAATTGGAATCGAATCTTAATATCTTAATCGAATCTAGTGCTCATTAAAATATTGTTTTCTGTAATCGATTTTTGGGACAGTATTATATTCAAATTTAGGAAATAACAACGTTTATGCATTTAATCGATTTTAGCTTCGCATTTCATGACAATGCGCTCTAACGTTATAAATTCAATCATTTAAGTCGATTGTTTAATCGATTGTTATAATTAATTGTTAAAATCGATTTTTAAATTATATCAATTTTTTCCGTGCCGATTTTTTATTTAAAATCGATTTTGACGTATTACCAAACATCAATTCTAAAATTTCAAAAGCCCCAGCTCTATAGTGGAACAATCAGTTACCAATATGTACAGTTTGCTACTTTGCTTTATTGTTAAAAATCGGTGAATGAATAGAAGGAAAATTAAAGTAATTTATTTTAGTAAATAAAACAATTCCTAACCTCAACAGTTTATTTATTTTAGCCTTATACGTATTTCAACGTGTTTACACGTAATTATCAAAGGCAAGATCAACAGTAAACAGTTGGTGTTGCTATAGGAACAGTAAATCTTTATAACTTGATCTTGGTTTTCTGTATTTGCGTCCAGATGATTTGATTTCTCACTCCAAAACGTCCAATAACGGTAGATTGAAGAGATCAATTTGTTCATTCATTAAAGGTACAGATTTTAAATGTTTAGGAATTTCGAATGCTTTTAGTACATCCAACTTACGTTCACCATCAGAAAAGTGTAAACATTTTATAGTGTTATTAGATGTCATTGATTGATTGTGTTCTAATAGGTGTTTAGCGTAACTGGATTTATGAGGATGTTTATACTTGTAACAACGTACGTGTTCCTTGTACATAATATCAAAATTTCAAATTGTTTGTCCTATATAAACCGAATTACAGTGCGAGCAATTTGAAGATGCGTGATTTTAGTAAATTGTTTGTTTTTTCTTCGGCATTAAACAAAGTGTTTAAAATGTTTTATGGTGTTTTAAAATTTTTATACATTTATTTGTTTTATTTATAATATTGGCAATTTTTTCTAAATAATTAATTTCCAACATATGAAACTGACGCATATTTCATTTGATCTGATAAAGTAGTTAGATAAATTTTCTGAATAGCTAATTTATATTTTTGCTCTTTAATTGGTGTATCAATAAGTTGAGTATAATAACCATTATTGTATGCAATTTGTTTAATAATCAAAATTTCTCTATTATAACTAGTTTTACCTAAAGGAACCGTTAAAGCCCTATGTATCATGAACCTGTATGCTGCTCATTTATGTGTTTTATGATTACAATAATCGTGTGGGATTGTAATGTCTGTTAGTGTAGGTTTTCTATAAACAGAATATTCCAGTTAATTATTTGAATTAATTTTTATGGTTAAATCTAAAAAGGTAATAGACTTATTTTGTTCAGTTTCTAGTGTAAATGTTATTTTTGGGTGCAAGTTGTTAACAAAAATTAAATATTCATTGATTAACTCAAATGAACTACCAAAACATGCTAAAATGTCATGAACATAACGAAACTAAAATATAACTTTCTCAGAATGGTTTGATTCAAATATTTGATCTTCTAGATTTTCCATCAGTATATTCGCTAAAGAAGGTGAAATTGGACTTCCTTTGACGTCCATATGTTGGCAATAAATCATAACAAGGCCAAAATTATAAACAAAACAAATAAATGAAAATTAATTGTTAAAACAACAAAAGACATTTTAAAAACTTTGTGTAATGCTAAAGAAAAAACAGACAATTTACTAAAACCAGGCATCTACAAATTAAATTGCTCGCACTGTAATTCGTTTTATATAGAACAAACAATTAGAAACTTTGATATTAGGTACAAGGAACACGTACGTTCTTACAAGTATAAACAAGTATAAACACCCCTATTAAATCAATTACGCTAAACACTTACTAAAACACAATCATTCAATGACATCAATAACACTATAAAATGTTTACACTTTTGTGTGATAAACGTAAGTTGGGTTAGGTACTAGAAGCATTTGAAATTCACAAACATTTAAAATCTATACAATAAATGAATGAACAAATTGATCTCTTAAATTCACAATTATTGGAGGTTTCGGAATGAGAAATCAAGTCATCTTGACACAGATATAGAAAACCAAGATCAAGTGTTGAAGATTAATTGTCCCTATAGCAACACTAACTGCTTATTTTTAATCTTGCCTCTGAAAATGACATGTCAACATGTCAAAATACGTAAAAGACTAAAATAAAGACCTGTTGAAGTTAATAATTGTTTTATTTATAAATTAAAATGAACGTTAACGAAGTAAAGCTTATAACTTATCAATGAAAGTAAAGTAAACTTTGTATTTTGAAAGAACCGTTTTTACATCAATTCCTAGAAACTTTCTGTTGAACTATTGCCTTTCAAGACAGAGTGTATGTGTAGTTAAACGATTTATCATTTCAAATCAAACCTATTGTAAAATACAGTTGAGATCGGAATAATTTACAGTTCAAATTCCTTCGATAATAACAGAATTAGAAATTCTGATACGATACTTAGAAATGCAATAAATTATCAATATGTATCTGTACTATACTCTGGATAAGAGAGAAAACAAAAATTATCATACATCTTTGAACAACAGGTTGCTACAAAACTGTAAATATATCATCTTCATGCAGAACAAAGAACGTCTGTAGGTGCCGTTTGACCTCTTTTAGAGAACGATCATTGCAACGACTTCGATTTAAGGGGTCAAAATCTGGGTCACTTAAAAATAGCTATCATTTCCTTTGTGCTTTATTGGCTCGCTTTGCAAATAAAATGCACAAAGCGCGCTTCGTCTAGTCATTTTTCTTAGACACGGTGGGAGATTTACATCAATAAAAATGTTTTGCAAACTTAAACATCTCACATTAATAAAATACCTGCAAAAAAATAAACGGAAATGTAAATTAAATGTGGATAAAATGCGATGAATAATTTATATTAACAATAATGTTTGTGTTATTACTATGATAAATTGATTAACAAAAGAAATTGAAAGTTGGTAACTTTTATTGTTTAACACTAATTAAAATTACCACAAACTACAACTATTTCCTCTCAGTTGGTATCGAACATTTTAATTAAATAACGCATCGTTACTGACACACTAACAGAAATAAAACTATCCAATTTCCTTCATATTTTTTTTAACCTTTTGAAGTTTCGATTTCAAATACAATTGGGATTCTTTTGTAAATGCAAATAAGAATAGACCGATCTTTATTATGTCATCTGTTGAGCAAGCAGCAGCACGTGGCTATCGGCGGGATAGCGAACCGACAATCAATTACTATTGGTAATTAAAACATCTAAAGGTAATGAGCGAATCGTGACGTAGCCTTTTGCTAACAATTCTCTATGCAACATGTGCCTAGCTTTGTATAAGCTTTTAACGGATCTGTTTTTAATTTATGGCGTTGCACTACATTTGTTGTAAGTGTGAAGGCGTTATTAAATCTTTTGTGTTTTAAAACAAAGAAAATATTAAAACTAAGCTCCATTAAATGTGATTAGAAAAATAAAAGCATGCGTTCACTATATATAAAGTGAAAGTGCCATGCATTAATTTTCAACTCGGCACTCTTAAACTAAGTTCTGATTCTAAGGCGACGTTTCCGCTATGACTATTTCCTGAGACCAATGAAATTTTAAAAACGGCCATAACTGTCATTTTGGAAGTATTTAAAAAAAGTACGAGTTTCCTGAAACTATAAACATGTGAGATACAAAGCATGATCTTCATACGGTATTCTATTACAAATTACGGAATATACCATCAATATCTATTAATCTTCTAATAAATGTTAATTAATTAATATTTTACGGTATGATATCTGGGACCACCTAGCCCCGGCTCACTAGATGAGACTGCTCCTGAGCGAATCCTGCTGAGATATTTATGGTGTTCTACTACTTCTCAGATGGGTTAGAAATTTATGGTATAATTCTATATTTTAATTACGTTTCGGTAGATGTTCCATTCTGTATACGAAAATTAAATGACTTCTAACTGTTCATTTTGCTACAATCATGGACTCTTGTACAACCATAATTTTTGAATAATTTAACAATAATTGAGCATTTTCAGACAGGATATGTGTATTTAAATAAAACTACACCGTGCGGGAACTACATTAATCACAATAAAAATAAAAATTTTGTTATATGTTAATTGTTAGACTAAATGCAAGGACAAATGTAAGGAAGCTTATAAAAGCATTAACGGAGTTCTTGAAATATTCAGTCAATACCATTAAAAATTCAGGAAACATTTGACATGTCGATAAATACAAAATTTGGAAACAACATATTAAATTTCTTACTAATGGAAACCGCCTTTAGTATAATTTATTTTTTAGATTTTACCATTTTGATATACAGATTTAGTCTGAAAATTAGTAAGTAAAGAAACTATCCTCAAAAATAGTTCGAAACGTTTAATAAAAACACTGCAGGGATGACATGAATAACGAGTTTTATGCCGTCAACCACACTTTGCCACGCATTCAACGCTGTTTAATTAAAATTATTTAATATAAAAATAAATGCTTCGTCCCCTCTGTTGAATAAACAATAATGCATGTTTATTTGTGTTATGTAGACGCTGCTATTTAACGGATACTTCTGTTTCATTGACTATTGATCGTATATAAGAACTGCATTTGCACACAAACATCAATTGATTTCTAGATTAAGCGTAAGCTCAAGGTCCAAATACAAACAAACAAACTCCCGAAAATCGGCTTGAGGATGGAACATTAGCTTACGATCCGAAGCAAACCAACAAAGCAAGCTCCTCATAGAGATCGGCGTATGGATTAGTTTCCTGTGTGATACAAACCAGCCTTAAATAGCAACCTTCTTCTAAAGCACGGTTTTTTGCATCGAGTTTCAGTCCAAAGAAAACCAGCCCCGCAAGTTCCTCCTAGAGCACTGCAACAACCCTATTTTTTTTAGAATATTGCAGCAACCCGATAAAACCTGCCAGTTCCCTGTCCAATATCTGAAATCTGTTTCAGGGGTCGAACACTAGCTTCGGGTCCGAAGCAAACTAACAGGGCGAGCACCTCTTAGAACTCGTCTTCCTATGTGATACAAACCAGCCGTACATAGCAAGCTGTTTCTGAAGCCCGGCTTCTGGATCATATATCGGTCCAAAGAAAAGCAGCCCTGCAAGCTCCTTCTAGAGCGTCGCAACAACCCTCTCTTTCTAGAACCCTGCAGCAACTCTATAAAACCAGCAAAATTTGCCAGCCCCCTGCTAGATCTCTACGCGGACCACTGAAGCTATTACTGCGTCCAGCAAAGCAAGCCGCTGCCCTCTCAGCTCCTTACAAGCCCTTTCTGTAATTATCTCATAGAAGAAGGTATGTTTTGTATTTAAAATTTCGTGTTCTTGGATTATTCTTTGCACTTTGATCATGTTCTGTTTGTTCATGTTTGATGTTAATAAACTATAATTCAATAATAAATATAAAGGCATTCAAACCTTAAAAGAGTTAAGTAGTGGTATCAAAAATATTTCACGTTAATATAATATACAGAGTGGCTAGGAAAACCCCGGCCACTTTTCTTGCGGCGGTCAAGAGATGGCGCTTTATCAAAGAAAAATTAAATTAAAATACTGCCAACAACGCAGAATCCAAGACGTTTTGGTTGTTTTGATTGAATATGGGGCGTATTTAATAACTAAAACGTCTTGGATTCTGCGTTGTTGTCAGTATTTTAATTTAATTTTTCTTTACTAAAGCGCCATTTCTTGACCGCCGCAAGAAAAGTGGTCGGGGTTTTCCTAGCCACTCTGTGTAATTCATAGAAAATTTATTTTATCTAAATTTGCATTTTTAAATGAATATATATAGAAAACTCTACAGGCCGTGTAGGCCCAAGGCTTGTTGTACTATGGTTCTCCATCTCCCTCTATCTTGTGCCGTTTCTTTCCATCTTCCTAAGCCCAAGGTTCTTAAATCATCCTCAACTGCATCTAGCCATCTGTTCTTAGGCCGCCCTCTTCTTTTTACACCCACGAGTCTTCCTTCCATCACCTTCCTTGTGGTCCTGTTCTCTGGGAGCCTCGCCACGTGTCCTAACCATCTGATACGTTGGGATTTGGCTACATCGCTTAGCAGTGGTTCACCATACAATTCGTAAATCTCCGCATTTGTTCTTCTTATCCAATCGTCCCCTACTTTCTTTCCCCCGTAAATCGCTCGTAACACCTTCCTTTCCCACACCTCTAAATTTTCTCTGTCTTTTTTACAAATTGTCCACACCTCACTAGCATAGGTTACTACCGGCCGAATAACCGTTTTATACACTTTCAGTTTAACTTCACGTGACCCTTTTTTGCACCTCATTAAACCACTCAGGGCACTCATACTTTTATTCCCCGCTGCTATTCTGGCATTTATTTCTTTGCTGTAGTCGTTATTTCTGGTTATTATCGTTCCCAGGAAACAAAACTGCTCTACTTCTTCGAATTTATACTGTTTATCTTCCTGCCCCACAATATTCAATTATGTATTAGGTCTGAAATCCGTTTCCCCGCTCATATCCACGTATTTCGTTTTATTTTCATTTATTTTTAGCCCTAAAATCTTTGATGTTGCTTCTATCTTTACCAGGATCTCCTTCAGCTCTAGCTTCGTTCGTGTTAGGATGGTCAAATCATCTGCATAGGCGATAATTTGGTGCCCTTTATTATTTACAGTTCCCTCCCTGTTTATTCCACTCTTTCTTATCATCCATTCCTCCGCTAAGATGAAAAGCATCGCCGATAGGGGATCCCCTTGACGTAGTCCTTTATTTACATTGAACGATCTCGATAATTTTCCGTTTGCTGTAATTTTATTGCATGTGTTTGTCAGCGTCATCTTAGTTAACTTAATGAGCTTTGTTGGGATTCCTGACTCGAGCATTATTTTGTACAGTTGGTTTCTATTGATAGAGTCGTACGCCTGTTTGAAATCCACAAATGCCACTTAAATTGCAATCTTATATTCGTGGCATTTTTCTTGCACTTGCTTAAGGGTAAATATTTGGTCCGTTACCGATCTATTGGGTCTGAAGCCGCATTGATACACTCCTATAATCTGTTCTACGTACATTATCATCTTGTCCTTGATATGACTCGCTAGAATCTTGTAAACTACGTTTAAAAGTGCTATACCCCGATAATTTTCACACTTTGTTTTGTCCCCCTTCTTAAAAATTGGACATATTACTGCATTTGACCACGCTTTCGGCATTTCTTCCTCCTGCCAAATTTTCTTGATTAGCTTATATATCTCTTTCTCTATCGCCTCTCCACCATATTTTATTAGTTCTGCATTGATACCTTCCTCACCTGGACTTTTGTTGTTTTTTAGTTTCTCAATTATTGATTTAATTTCGTTTTTCGTCGGTGGAGCTATCGTTTCTCTTCCATCATCATCAGGAATTTCAATTTGTTCTTCTAGTTCACTCTCCACTTCTTCTATGTCGTTTAGTGTATCTTCGAAATATTCCGCCCATCTTGTCAAACCCCTTTCCTCGTCCACTATTAGATTACCTTCTTTGTCTCTACAGTAGATTCGTTTTGTCTGGAAACCACTCTTTTTCTTTTTCACTCCTTGGTAAAATTGCCTAACTTCTTTGGTTCTATAGTTTTCTTCCAAATTTTCCAACTCTTTTTCTTTATATTCCCTTTTCTTTGATCTGCATATCTGCTTTGCTATTCTTCTTTTATTTCTGAACTCCAGTTTTGCTTCTTCCGTCCCCTTATTTATCATTTTTATTCTAGCCTGCGTTCTCTCCTCCACTGCTTTCCTGCATTCTTCATCATACCAGTGCTCTTTTCTGCCTCCGCATTTTCTTCCAAGTACGCGTTTTGCTGTTTCTGCTACGGCATTTTAATTTTCTCCCATTTCCCTTCTACACTGTCTCTTTCTCCGTTTACACGTATACTTTCACTTAGCTCCTCTACATACTTATCTCTGTTATTATCGCTTTGTAGTTTGCTAATGTCGTATCTTTCTATCCTCGCCTATTTTTTGTTGTTATTATCTGGTATTTTTTGTTTTATTTTTATTTTAACTAGGTAGTGGTCGGAATCGGCGTCCGCTCCTCTGCAACTTGCAACATTAGTTATTGTACTCACATGTTTTTCCTCTACTAGAATGTGATCTATTTGGTTAATAGTATTACCATCAGGGGATGTCCATGTTCCCTTGTAAATGTCTTTCCGTTGAAAGTTTGTACTCATTATTCTCATATTTCTTTCTATTGCAAATCCTATCAATTTCAGCCCGTTACCATTGCTCACTGCATGCTTGCTGAACCTTCCATTGGTTGGCATATATTCCTCCTCTCTCCCCACTTTCGCGTTGCAGTCGCCTACTATAATTTTCAAATCGTATTTAGGTATTTTTTGAAACACTTCGCCTAACTTATCATAATATTCTTCCTTCTCCTCTAGTGTCTTTTCCTCTGTTGGGGCATGTATGTTTATAATGGTTATCTTTTGGTATTTTCCCCGGAGTCTTATGCTACACATTCTATCCGTTATCGGTTCAAAGTTTATCACTGCGTGTTGCCAATCCCTACTTATTAGAAACCCAGTACCAAATCTTCTGTTTATCCAGCCACTATGGAGTAATACATATTCTGCTATTTCCATAATTTCATTGTTTTTCTGTTTAGTTTCTTGCACTGCAACTATATCTAACTTGTATTTCTTTACTTCCGCTACCAAATTTCTTAATGCTCCCTCTTCGAACGTTCCTCTCACATTCCAAGTTCCTATAGTAAGTTCTTTACTTTTACTCCTTTTTTTTGATAATTTGTCTTTTTCTACTTAATTTTTACCCATTGCTCCCATATTCATTTTTCCACGTCTCGCCTTGGTCGTCTTATGTGATTTGTTGTTATTTTTTGATCCACTGATTTTACTTAACCGTTTACTCCTATCCATTTCCATCGCTTGGCCCACTACTTTATCCTTTTTCTCGCCTTTGTTGTGGATATCCTTTGTTTCCGTCCTATTTTGTTGCTTTATCAGTTTTTTGAGCTCCGGTCAGTGCTTGTGATCCTTCTCATTATTTTCCTCATTTCCTCATTTGCATCATTTCCAGGTGACCTCTCACTCGTCGTTCTCGTTTTGGGTTTTTTTCCTTCCATATCCTCTCCACTTTCCTCCTTCCCATAGTTTTTAAGTTGCTCAATCGTGTAGGTCTCTCCGTTTACCTTTAGCTTATTGTAGGTTATATGCGCTCTATATCCTTTGTCCCTAGCCTCCCTCATATAATTTATTAGTTCTTTCCGTTGTTCCCTTACTTGTTTTGTATAATCCTCCTGAATCCAAATTTTCTTCCCTCTAAGGTTCTTTGTTGCTTGTAAAATTTCCATTTTTCTTTCCCACGTAACCATCTCCACTAGTATAGGTCGTATTTTTCCCATCTGTACATCCTGCTTTCCTAGCCTTGTTATTTCTTGTGTATCCTTTTCTACGTCTATTAATTAATTAAATGAATAAAAAACTTAAAAATACTATTTGCTACTTTTTATGAGCCTGTTTCAATAATCCACTTCAATTTAATTATCACAAACACAAATACCCATACAAACATTCCAAAAAAGAATTCTGTATAAATGTTAGTATAGTATTGCGCAAATTTGTTATACATATTTGTTATTATTTAAATAATTTCTAAAACAAACCTTTATATTTTTTTAATACTTACAACAAAAAATATACGCCGTTGTAACAATAATGTACGTAGTATAAAACTTTTTGGTTAGAAATCATAAAACAAGACAAAACGACTTATTTTCTCTGAAACATTTTTGCCTTAAAGCCTATTATTATACTTGTAAAGTTGTTTTCGTATATTAAGACAACGAAGAAGATTTCTATGGCTATAACAAACCATTAAATAATTGACTGCTTATGAGTAAGATATTATTTATAATTGTTTTTAATTTAAGAGAACTGCTGTTATCGCGATCACCAACCATATTACAAAAAACTAAAACAAACCATTACGTTTCATGCGCAATTAACGTTTCAAGCTCACTTTTCACACTCAGTTTTACAAAAAAGTTTATATTAAAGAAAATGTAATAACTGTGAAAAGCAAGAGCTATAAATAATATAAAAGACAATAAATGCACTAAATTACTAAAAGTTACTTTGCCTCACAAGAACTGCATGTTTTCTTTAAGAACATTTTGAAAACATTCATTTTCACATTAAAAACCTTTTCTAAGATCAGCATTCTTCGTTGTTTTAAAAAGATTTAGAAAAAATGTTTTGTAAAACATGTATTTGAATTAAAAAATTCATTCTGAATTATTAAGTAATTGGAATTTTAGGAAATAGTTCTGTTTTGTACAGAAAAAAGAGTGTTGGAATATTTTTCAAAAACTATTTCCAACCGTTTTATGCCAAAGTATTAATTACAACCTCCAGTTACCATGTTCAAATATACCCTAACTAACAAAAAACAAGCAAAATAGATGGTAATAAAATTGTTTATATCTCTTTGATAAATTTCACTATCAATTATTTAATAATTTCCTGTAATCTATCTTTTATTACCATTAATCAAGCCAATAAAATTAACTTTTCTACACACACATTAAAAGATTTTCTTGTCATTATTTTATTAATATCAAGTCTTAAATTAGTAGCGTTTGTGCTTTATGGTTGTGGGGGCGCGCACGCCACTGTGAGTGGTCGGACCGCATTCCGCCATACACTTGTCGGTTGGTGATGCCCGATTCTATCTCGGTGCTTTACTTGAAGGTTTTCATCCTATCTTGAATACAAATGGTTAAAAATTATCACGTTCTTAACTATAACAGTTATCATTCGCATCGCTATATCAAGAAGAATTTGATCCTGAAATAATTTTCCGGGCTCTGCAACAAGCTTTTAAACGTTTAAACCTGTACCGATGGCATACTGAACGATAAAAAGTTAGACTGTTTGCAAGTTGCAGAATTTTCTTACGTTTAAAGTACCTGCTGAGTACGTGAGCGGTATTTACAAGAATTTACGACAGCATAAGGAATATTTTGCGGTTTTACTAATTTACTTGGTAGGAAAACGAAAAAACGACGGCTATTCCGTGGAACAGGTACGATTATAAAGTAAACGATTGCAAAAACGTCAATAAATCCCGTGTTAGGTCAGTGTAATATACATTAATCCCACCTAATTGTCTAATAACTCAGTTTAAACGCGAGAGTTCGTGTCTTGCTCGAACGTTGATGTCTCCATCACATTTTTCGATTTATTTTACGCCCACGTTTTTGCTTTTATCTTTTTCTACAGGAAACTTTAAATCTATGTCGAATAACAAGGGAAAATTTTATCCTTTCACTTTTTAAATGTTTGTTTGAGATAAATTAAAAGCGGACGTCGGATAATGTTCTTCGGATGACTAAAAAGAGAAAAATAATTGAAAAATCATTGCATTTCTTGAAAGCTTTATTTATTTCTTAAAATTGTATTTGATTATAGTTTTGCTGTTAGGATTTAACTGCGGCCGATGGTATTTATCGTCAAAAATATCGACGATTTATTTTGAAATAACTTAATGAGATGTTATCAACACCAAACTGTGTGCTAAAAAACACGTTTAGCGTTATATATCACGAATAAATTGAGCATCCTTTCAACACATTGTAATTTTTAGTGTTTACATTTTCCAAACGTGTATAATTGGGTAATAATACGTCTTGAATAAAAATAGCTAGAATGTATTTGGAGAATTGAAGTATGGCAATCATAAATTAATTCTGTGGGATTATCTGGAAGATGAGAGTGAGAAAGGTTGAATTGTTTCACACAACTTTTGGTTTGCTTAAAAGGATTATTATGAGACAGTTTAAATTGTTCTGTACACTTTAACTATCTACCATTTATCGCCCGTAATTTGATGATACATCTCTTTTCAACTGCAAAACGTACAAGCGTTAGTGATAAATCTTAAAAAAAATTTATAATAAATCGTCTGTTCGTATAATAAATCGCTTCTAAGTTGGTCATACATTTATAAATACATATAAACATATTCTAAAAAAAAAACTTAGCCGGAAACGTGGTTTTATGTACGAATATATCGAAAAAATTCGTGTCAGTAAGAAATGTCATTTCGCGTTGAAATAAATGGACAGCACGTACAAATTTAATTTCGCGTGGGAAACTAAAACTCCTTACGAGAATCAAAATTTCAGCAATTTTAATACAAAATTTACGGGCTTAGTTTAAGGCTACGAGTAAAATCACAGAAAAATAATAACCATAGGGTAGACAATATACTACAAATATTTTTTAACTCCTACACCAGTGGTATCTAACAATAAATGTCCTCTATTGCAAATGAATCAAAACAGAAATGTCAGGACGAATTACACATAAAGTGCATTAGATACGGTAACATAAATTTTCTACGCTATTATTTTCATCAAACAAGACCCATAAACACAAGAAATAAATTACATTACAGCAGAATTATATTAAAATTGTTACAAATCGACACTAAATCAATCCGAAAAGAGAATGGTTGAACACTGAATTATATGAGAAAAAGCCACTCGAACAAAATTCTAATTTAAAAGACTTACGAATACAGAACATATGAGAAAAAAAACAACTTACCCAGGTTTAAGTAATTAACTGTTTAAAAATAAAATTAAAAAATTTACGCAAAGCAACTCCTTTCATCTTATTTTCTTTGATTGCTGTCAATAGAACTTTAATTCGTGTATCTTAAAGTTATTTTCTTGGAAAGAATTTATAGTAGGCATTTTAAAAGTTTTAAATATAAGTCACAGTCATTTAGAGTAAATAAAAAGGTTATCAAACGCTATTCATATAAAAAAATAATTTTTCAAATTTTTAAATTTCAACCTTAACACCATATCATTGTAACGAAACTGTGCTCACGAGTCTTTTCTATGATCTATAGATACTATCTAATTTGTCTGGTTATAATAAATTGCTACAGTTATAATGAGTAACCAATACTAAAGATATCTGCCGCATTTTAGCTAATTCGTGAAAAGGCGGTTTCACTGCGTGAGTGATTTCAACGTTAAGTTAGACCACAAATTAGTTTTGCTCTGCTGATCAGCGATACTTAATTTATAATTTAGATCCAGATAAAGAACCAATAGTGTTTCGGTGGTCCAGTCAGCTCTAAATTACATGCCCAACACCTGCAAGTAATGCACGTAAGTGATATTAGTTGACGCTTAGTGTGCCTCTATTTAGATTTTCAGTTTTAGTATTTAATTGAATACATTTGTTACTTTCCCATAGTTTCAGTAATGTGTTGTGATCGTGATTATTTTCAATTCTAAGATTTCGGCGGAAATAAATGTTTTGATTGTTTAAGCTCCAGGAACTAAGAAAAGTTATTTTAAAAATGTATGTCTGTGTGTACTGCGAAATATCGGAAACCACTGAACCTACATTCAACAAAAATTCGTCGATTGAAAAAGTTTTTTACTTTCTGGTACCGAATATGGACGTTGAATATCTGTTCTTAGTGTGATTTATTTCAAACCCTGAACTTTAAAAATATAAAAACATGCCATGATAGAGAGTGTTAAGACAATGTCCTATTTTCACGAGCACTAAATCTTTAATTTGGCCGCTACGTTCTTTTGAAAATTTTAACACCTATTTACTGAAACATGAGTTTTTAGATCGGCGTAAATTTTGGTATTTCTAGTAGCCTTAATAGTGGAAAATGTTATGAAAATGTTTAAATCCATGAAAACTACGAAGTAAAAATATTTTGAACATTTGCAAGAAAATATTGCTCGAAAACTGGCCACATAGCTTCTTTTAAATGTTGTAGGCTCATAGAGCTAGGATTGATCCACAATTTGGTTCCTGTCCCAATCAGCTAATTTTTCTGTGACGTCCTTCATGAATTTTTGAAAAT
The DNA here is from genome assembly GCA_958336395.1 of Ctenicera cuprea. Taxonomy (NCBI): domain Eukaryota; kingdom Metazoa; phylum Arthropoda; class Insecta; order Coleoptera; family Elateridae; genus Ctenicera; species Ctenicera cuprea. The sequence continues at coordinate 37,245,272 of OY284487.1, read as the reverse complement.
CGGGCGTCTGTGCTTTTTTTTATTGAATATTTAGCGAGACAAACCTGCTGCAACAGTTTGAAAATTTATAAGAATTTATCTTGTTGCATTGGTTAGAAGAAAATACGCTGGAAGCGCTGCAAGTGGAAGTTTGTACGCGGAGTGACCGCCACGGAACGCAGTGAGTGAGGGAAATTAAATTCCAAGCCGAGATCCCTTTCCTTATTCCTCAGGTATAAAACTATTAAACCAGCCCAGTCAAGAAAACTACCATCTTGCTTTCATTTGAATCAAGACTTCCAATTTGCTTTCATTTGAATCCAGACCTGAAGAATACTTTACTTTTTCAATTTATTTGAATACAGACTAAGTAAAATTTTATCCGTTTGAATTCCGACCTATTTTACCTGTTGGTAATTTTTGATTTAAATATTCAAAATCCGAAGTTAGAATTTAGCCGAACCTGGTATTTGATTTTTACGTGGAGATCTTGGGTCTCTTGTTCAAATTAAGTATTTAATTACCAGAGAGTTGGTGTTTGGTTTTGATTTAGAGATGCCGTTTCTCCCGTTCAAACTAAACATTTTGTTGCTCTAATAATTGTAATTGACTTCAATTTGAAGATGTTTTCATGTTGAAATTAGAAACATTTTATTAAACCTAAATTTATAGTTATTTTTGTTATATACCAGAATCTGATTTTTTAAGTTTATATTTGCACAAGTTTAAAGCTTTCCATGAGTTGGTACCATACTTTTTTATTTTTACGCGACGCTGTAGATATTAGAAATTTCAAGTATTTTCCCCTCTTAAATTTCTTTAATTACTTTAATTAAAAATAATTAAAGCCAGTAAAAGAAAGTAGTAATTATAATTTAATGTACTTACCTGGAAAATTTGTTTCCAAAACACCATCACAAACCATTTTAATTCTAGCCAAAACCACATCCTGGGCAAGCCGAGTGTAAAAAACACTAACCAACGCAGAGCACTTTACTGTCTATTTTACTTCTTTACAGACATTTCTGAATTTATGGAACGAGTGCATATATGAATTTTGTGTGCACGAACGTTGACTTTACTTTACAGAAACACTGGGTTGTCAACTTCAAGTTGAGCGTTCGATATCGAATCCGATCAATGCGCGATCATACCGGAGCAGGGAATTCCGTATTAAGACAGCCTACCAACCGAAATTGCCAGGAAAGCGTCCCATAGGAGACAACCATAGTCGTCTCGTTCCAGAGGTGTGATTTTATTGTTTTATTGCACATTTAATGTAAATTGTAAATAATCATTAAAGTACATGAAATTATTAACCAGATATTTTAAATTGTAATATAAACATAATAACTATTGTAAATAATTTTTTTAGTCGTTATTTTATTTCCAGCGAACCTTGGTTTCTAGCTTCCCAGGTTGGTCCGTTACAAATAAAGGAGGAATAGGTGGGAAAGTTATATTCAAAAGATAAAAATATTGGCTTAGCTAACTACAAGCTACTTTCTCTTTTATGTGGCTAAGCTACGCCTATTTAAAACGATGCTATATTAGCTACTTCTGCGCTTCTTAAAAAAAAACTCAAGCGTGCCTACAGAATTAAAAGAAAAACAACATAGTTTTAACGTTTTCTTGCATAGCTAACAAAATTAAATAAAGACTTGCGGTAATATTTTTTAATTGGATCTTGTGTATGTATACACAAAAAATACAAAAAATGTAGACAGCAACAGGGTATTAAAAAATGGGTTTAATTTAGAACAGTTTATTAATTGTTATTTAAATGAATTTTTTAAACTTAAATAATTTTCTTTAATTCAAATGTATTTTTATGACTTTTCGAATTAAAATTCAATATTTACAACTTAAATAATCTTTTGTATTTTGAAGGAGCTAACAGGGTCAGCTACTCATTTCAATCAATAATCCCTTGCATCCTGGTTTTCTAGGATGTCTATATTTTGCTGGTTTTAAAATCTTGATTTAAATTATTATTTTTTTTTATTTTGTATTGTTTTTGCAGATTATTTTCTCTCTCTATTTGTTCCCCGATTTTTTTCCGTAGATTTTTTTTCTTGGATTTTCTCCAGAATTTTTTTTCGGTGGTATTCTTTTTCTTAAATTGTTTTACCTTTTCCACTGCTGCATTCGATGGCACAAAGATATAGTATATTATATAATTTTTTTTAATATAGAGTATTTTTGTTTGATGTAAAGTACTTTTTTAATATACATTTATATCATTGTATAAGTAATATCTGTTGTTATCGGACGTGCTGCAAATGTATTTTAATAGGCAAAGTGGTTTAACAAAGTATCTTATCTTATCTTATCTTATCTTATCTTATCTTATCTTATTAAACACGTACACTACAATACTCATGACGATTTAATAGAAATAAGAAATCACAAATCAAATAGAAATACTATAAGTAACATAATACACCCTTTCTGCTAGAAAGTTTGAATTATGAAAAACAAACAAAAATTGTAAGCTTAGTTAAGCATTTCATTCATTTGGCAACTAGGAAGTTTACGTGTATTATCTAACCCTAACTAATCAGGTACTTATTTTTTTTTAAATAAGGTTATTCTGTCTCTGACAATAAGATACAGCTTCCTATCACAGATAAATACATTTTAAATTTGCCAAATCTAAAACCTCACCGTTGTAAGGAAAAATCTGTTTGGTGGTTTAAATAATTTTAACGTAGCGAAAAAGTAGCGCCGCGATTTCCGCTACAGCTATTTTTTATATGTAGCACGCTACGCTACAAGTTATTTGTTTAATGACAAGTAGCGGTAAATTACAAAGCTAGTATAAAAATAGCTTAGCTTCAGTTATCGCACTACTTCCCACCTGTGAAACGAGGGATGATAAAAATATTTTTGTGTAAGCTAAATGCTTCTGAGATAACTGTAAGATAAATTGTTATAAATTCTAGCTTGACTTCGTTAAAGGGCATATTTATTAAATATAGGTATATAAAATACTTAATTACTTTAACAATATTTATTTATTTTAACCTTATACGTATTTCGGCATGTTTACATGCCATTGTCAGAGGTTATATTAGAAAGTAAACAGTTAGTGTTGTTATAGCAACAGAACTTGGTGACTTGATCTCGGTAATCGTCTGCAGATGACTTGATTTCTTATTCCAAAATGTCCAGTAGAGGAGAATTTAAGAGATCAATTTGCTCATTCATTAACGGAACAGTTTTTAAATGTTTGTGAATTTCAAAAGCTTCTAGTATATGTAATTTACGTTTATCATCACAAAAGTGTAAACATTTTATATTGTTATTAGATGTCATTAAATGATTGTGTAAGCAAACACCCTGTATAATTGGTAACAATTTTAGGTTATGCAGCGAAAAACTTTTATTAAAAAAAAATTCATGTTCTCAATAGTTTAGGAAATACTGACACCGTGACACTTAAATGACTCATTCTGTATAAAGCATACGTAAAGATAAGCGCAACACTTTAGTTAGACTTACTTGAAAAATCGTTACTTATTGCATTGTCAATATTTACTCGCCAACACCGACGCACCACTCCTACCACATACTACATGATACTAAAATAGTATAAATACTAAATACATCTTTTGTTTAACAATAATAGTATAAAAGCTTTGAGAATCTTTCATTTGTTTCAACTGCCAACTATAAACAGAGATAGTGCTGAAACAGACGGTCTAGTTTCCACACTAGCTTGGACCGACAAAACGTATGTAGTGTAATTCAGTCATGCGCCGTTAGATTTATACTACGGAATATATTTCAGAAGCTTGGGAAAGAGTGGTATGTAAAATAAATCGGTTGTGGTCACTAGCAAAATGCGCTAAGACCCCATCGGGAACCTTGCATAAGAAGGCAAACACGTTTCAGTCTTAGTAAAATAAAAATAAACACGTATTTTAGATGCTAATACGAGGATCGTTCGAAATGTACGTAGCCTAACACAGAGATGTCGCTAATTCGGCGGAATTTGCATTACAATTTTTCAGGACCAACTTTTCTTAGGTTAAATGTGGCAGTACAGAGCGATATGTCAATTAGTTTGTGTTTGACAGTGCGGCAAAGTGACCGTCTCGAGTGATTTCGTAAATAATGCGAGCAGTGATGAAGTACTTTTATTTGAAAGGCTTAAGACAAACCCCGCAGTGAACGCCAAAAAACAGCTACTACCCCAGATATGATTGAAAAAGTCCTACGTATTGTATTGGATGACCGTCGAGTAAAAGTGCGCGACATATCAGACATAGTGGGCATCTCAAATGACAGTGTGCACAGAATGTTGACTGAAAAATTAGAAATGAAAAAATACTCCGCGAGTTGGGTGCCGTGTTTGCACACCGAAGCAAAAACTGAATCATTAGATTTCACGCGACCTTTTGGCACGATTTCGCCGCAATCCAAAGACTTTTGGTGCCGTTTCATAACCGTCGATGAAACCTGGGTCCACCATTACACTCCCGAAACCAAGGAACAGTCCAAGCAATGGACACACAAAGGTCCTCCGCTACTGAAGAAAGCAAAAATGGTTTTGTCAGCAGAAGAGGTTATGGCAACTGTATTTTGGGATTCTCATGGAATTATCTTCGTCGACTACTTGGAAAAGGGAAAAACAATAAATGGCGAGTATTATGTCAATTTGTTGCAGCAATTGAGCGACAAAATCAAAGAGAAACGGCTTTATTTCGCGGAAAAGAAAGCGCCTTTCCATCAAGGTAACGCACCTGTATACAAGTCTGCAATTGCCATCGCCAAAACTCGAATTAGTGCCTCATTGGCCCTATTTTCCAGATTGGGCTCCCAGCGATTTTTATTTATTGCCAAACCTGAAAAAATGGCTTGGCGGTAAAAGATTTTCATCCAATTCCTAGGTAATCGCTGCTGTAAATAGTGATTTTGAGAACGGCATTGCTGCTTTGGAGCTTCGTTGGAGAAAGTGCGTTGAGCGAACAGGAGACTATATTGAAAAATAAAATGATTTTTTGACCAAAAAACTTGCGTTTCCTTTGTCAGACGTACATTTGGAACAATCCTCGTATTCTGGATGAAATTTTGATATACCGCCACGTTCCATCGAATTCGGCCCATTCGTTCGGAAGTTATAAAGGCGAACAAACGTACTCACCGACAATTTTTAAACTTTTTTTTGAGTTCCTGGAGGTCCAGGACAAGTATTTCTGTTAAAATCATGAAATCGATAATTATCGTAAATATGCTGAATGTTTATAAAAGTAGTAGGTACTATACATTGGCATTGCCGTTGTCTAAAAAGAGAATTTTAAATGTACACCACAGCATCATGTACTGAAATACAGAGCTTGACTTTAAAATCGATGTAAATATCTTACAAGTAATAATTCAATTACCCTAACGTATTCACTCTGCTAAAATAATAAAAGTTCATGGCTGTGATAATCGCTTTAGTGCAGAATATAAACGGGCAACCTGCGAGTATAGATAGAAGCGATAAGTTGTAAGTGCTGCTCTGACAGCTCTAAAAAGCGTAGTTCTTATGGGCATTGGTGATTGAGTGTTAGATTCCCGACCAGTTGACCTTGAAGGTCGTCTTCGAGGTTTATGCGTGCACGTTGCTTAACTGTATTTTTTCTCTTCTTTTACATACCAGCTCAGATCTTAAAATACGCAAACAAAATGCAGTTCTTTCGAGAAAGCGTGAGAATGTCTCAATTTAAATGTCATCGCAAAAAGTCGTTGGGGTAAAAAGAAACTTTCACATAAAAAAATTTAGATCTCTTATCGAACATCAACAAAATGTGACGGAGATGTAGCCGATACGAAAATACCAGCCAAACGCGTGTCCATTCAGACACCCACGTGAAAATATAAACATAAATTTTAATATTATTCATACTCGCGTGCTAAATGGACACTTGTTTTCACACAATAACGGTTACAATAATTATTTTAACATTTTAACCTTAAGTTTCTTTTTAATCGCGCGTTTAAAAGTCAATAAACGATTTCCCTGCGACCTGGTGATAAATCCTGAAATTCTTCACCGCACGTATGAATTCGTGGCTGATAAATAGGCTCCAAGTCGCGTTGGAATGTCACAATTTTAAAGGTCAATTCATCGGCGCCGGCGCCCTATTAATAAGCAACTGATAAATCAGGAAACGCTGTAAAAGTTGCTGAATTTATGTGGCTTAGCGCGCAAGCATATACATTACATCCCTGCTAAATATGGAGGCAAGGACATTTTTCTTGTAAAATGTCGGAAATTTTTAATCAAGACCTTTCTATCAGGACATTTGTAGTAATGTATAAATAATTTAAAGTGGGAGATCCTCATTTTAATAGTGCAAATACGTCAATGTTGTTCGATAATGTCAAACAACTTAATCCAAATTGTGTTTTATTCAAGATTTCGATGACAGAAACGACTCAATTATCCTTCGATTCAATGATTTCTCTTTCACATGTAAATACAAATCCGTTTTCTAATTACCGGCTGTATCAATTTAAAAAATTGTGTCAACACAGGTCGTATATTTTATTATCAATATTACATCATACTTAAGCGCATCGATTCAGTGAGGAAGTTTTACCAGATAAATTTATGTCTGCGAAGAATACGTACAAGAAAACAAAATCAATAAAAATAAATCAGTTATAAAATACCAAGGAACTGTATCAGAAATATTCGGGAGTTCAAAGGTTGGTGATCTGCAGGGGGGCTCACTTTCACGACCCCCTCGGGGGAGATCAGCTTTGTCCTTGTATAACTGTGAGGAGTTACAGCGCCTATTGAGACATCAAGTTGTTTATAGCATTTATGATTTCTTATTGACACGCTCGTAGGTTCTACTTTTTATGCACTGTTTGGCACCTGAAGATAGACATATTATAAAAATCTACAGGTTTAATTTGATTTTCACGCAATCATGCTGGTCATTGCTTAATTTTCTGCTAGACGGACTTCGGTTTCCAGCGTGCAACACTTAAATAAATTAAACGAAGTTCTTATAATACAAATTCAAAAAATATAATTATAATTAAAAAATTAATAGAGTAAATGCCAGTATCTTAAAGCAGTATCTTTAATCAATTTAAAATTATAATAATGTTAACCAGTAAACAGGATAAGAAATACGAGCAATCCAAACATTATTCAATAAGGTGTCATAAATAGTATATTATAGACCAAGAGAGAAGACATTTTTCTCAGCCGAGCAGAATTATTTCCCGAGATGCGAAGCATCGAGGGAAATAAGTTGCGAGGCTGATAAGTAGTCTTTACCGTGGTTTATATATTATTCTTTCTACTACTAGCATCTTTATTCCTTTTATAATTAATTGATTTTACATTAATAAAAAATAAAATTACAAATGCAAATATGCACAAAAATAAAGTAGCCTTGCTTGAAACAAGAGAATAGTTACTTTCAATTGACATTAATTTATGTAACATATATCCATATCCATACATACACTGTGTCCATAAAGTAACCCCCCCCCCCTAACTAACTTTTGAACGACTTAATATTTTACTAAAAAATTTGGTGTGCTTTAATGGGAAATTAAATACCATTTTTTAGCTCATAATTAAATAATGTATCATTCAAAATGGCGGCTGAGCGCCATTTTGAAATTTTTTTTTAAATAGAAAGGGGGGTCGAGTGGCACCTCATTTGAAAGGTATTTTAGTTCTGCGTCTTATCCTAGAGTTTCAAAGAAAAATATTTAGCCATAACAAAATGACAAACGTTTGAAGTAAAGAAGTCTATTAAAAAAAAACTAAGAATTAAAGCAAAAACAAATGAAGTTTAGTGTTCGAAATGTTCACCATTCACTTCTTGGCACATAAAAAGTCGGTTATGACATTCCTGCCTTACATTTTCATAAGATTCTGGAGTGATATTTCTGCAAACTTCTGTAATGCGTTTTTTACAGAAATGTCACTCCAGAAACCTATGAAAATGTAAGGCAGGAATGTCATAACCGACTTTTTATGTGCCAAGAAGTGAATGGTAAACATTTCGAACACTTAATTTCATTTGTTTTTGCTTTAATTCTTAGTTTTTTTTAATAGACTTCTTTACTTAAAACGTTTGTCATTTTGTTATGGCTAAATATTTTTCTTTGAAACTCTAGGATCAGACGCAGAACTAAAAGACCTTTCAAATGAGGTGTCACTCGACCCCCTTTCTATTTAAAAAAAAATTCAAAATGGCGCCCAGCCGCTATTTTGAATGATACATTATTTAATTATGAGCAAAAAATAGTATTTAATTTCCCATTACAGCACACCAAATTTTGTAGTAAAATATTAAGTCGTTCAAAAGTTAGTTAGGGGGGGGGTTACTTTATGGACACAGTGTATATAAAAGTACAAAGGGTTTTTTTCTCCGGTTCCTCCAGCGGCTACCGCTTCACCAATTTGGACCATTTTTTTTAAATGAAAGGTCTCTATCCACAGATGGAACATGAAACATTTTTATGTTTTTATTCTACGTCGATTTTTTAATAATAATAATTTTAATTATAATATATATGAAGGTCGGCTAGACGCGCGTCACTTGGGGCGCCATCTACAATAACGTCGCGCGTCATTATTGGAACTAATGCATCACGTGACTTGACATTTCGCCGGTTCTGTCAACGCTCTCTGTCAGTGCATTGTGCGCTGGGGTAACACTAGTATTTTATAATAGTCGTTATACAATGTCAAATTTTGATGATTTGAGTGAAAACTGCACTCCTCCTGAAATTAGGGAAGGTGCAGAAAGTGCTGGTAAACAGTTATTACCAGTAAAATCAAAAAATTTTTACATGAAAGTTTATGGTGAATTTAAAGATTGGTAGCAATTGTTTTCATTAATAACCAGTAGTTAAAAATGAAATATTATTAACCACTAGGAACGAAATTCATCTTCTTGGCTCTAAAACAAAGTAAATAATGATATCGTTTAAAGCTAGTAGTGGAAAAACTGTTTTTCACTACTAGTAATATGGCGTAGCATTTTGACACATAATAGAATGCTGTGAAATTCAATTTCTCTACCTCACTGACAGGTAACTAATTTTTCATTATTAACCACTGGTAAATAATGAACAAATTTATATTTTTTGATAATCCTGTTTAATATAATGGAGAGATTCTATTTAATGGTATTTTAGAAATAAATTAATTTAATTTTAAAAACTTTGGTGTATTTGAATATACGTTTTCGCGCCGTAATAAATGACAACTCTGTCAATATCAATTTCGCCTATAATAACAACCACACAAAGTAAAAAAGAGAAAATTGTTAATAATTTCAGTATTGTAGATGAAACCAGTTCTTAAAAACAATGGTTTTGAATACCAACGATGATTTACCAATTTTCAAACAACTGTCATGGCAACAAAACAAAAAACTGTCATTTGTTTTATAATTTGAAATAAACAGGGATTTAAGTTAAAATAGTCATTTTTCGACAATTATAAGGGTTTATATCACTAGTAGTGAAAAAAAAAGTATATACGCCTCGGTAGAAAAGTCTTATAGCCCTCGGACCTTATATCTAATCTTAGCCCTCAGGCTATAATAGTAGACTTTTCTACCTTGGTGTATAATACACTATTCAGATATTTGTGCAGTTTTTTTCTGATTACTAACACGAATATATAGTATTTGCGTAATAAGAGAAAGGGGATTTTAGAGCAGAAAGTCCGCAACTCCTGGTAGAGCTTTCTTACGGTAAGAAGTAAAATAGATAAGTTTGAAGATATGTTTTGTTTTTAACAGACCTTGTAGTCTAAAGAAATCTTCCAACATAACTAGAATATTATATAAAAAAATTGAGTAAATTTTGCATAGTTGATGTTTGAATATTCCGAATATAAAGTTTTTGTCCGCAACTGTGTATGTCGATGAAAAGTGATTTATGCTCTTATAGCATCGCAGAGAACTTGATTTCCCACATAAAAATTCCATTGTTTTTGCAATTTGACAATCACATTGTGTAATATGATTATAATTTACAACCGAAAAACATATATCAACGATAAAATTTTATGAAAAATATGCAGTTGTCGGACCACAACCAGAATACCTTTCTCGCAAACGCTTCGTAGGTGTCGGAGCAAATCTATTTTATACTAATAACATTTTTATTGTCCATGGTATTTAAAAATTCGATTTCTGATATTCTTTAATCTCAAGCTATGTTTAAAGTTCCAAAATCGATTTTTTTCTGTATATACAACTGTTGCACATACGAGGATCGTTCGAAATGTACGTGGCCTATAATAAAGAAAACGCAAGTTTTTTGGGCAAAAGGTCATTTTGATTTTTTTATTATTTGTTATAGTCTCCTGCTCGTTCAACGCACTTATTCCAACGACGCTGGAAAGCAGCAATGCCGTCTTTGTAGGTCGGTGAATTCAAGTCCTCAAAATAGCTATTTACAGCAGCGATTACCTCGAAATTGGATGAAAATCTTTTACCGCCGAGCAATTTTTTCAGGTTTGGAGATAGATAACAATCGCTGGGAGCCAAATAGGGCGAATAATTCTAATCCCAATTCATGAATTTTGGCCATGGCGATTACAGACGTGTGTACAGGTGCGTTATCTTGATGGAAAAGCACTTTCTTTTTCGCCAAATGAGGCCGTTTCTCTGTGATTTTGTCGCTCATAATACTCACCATTTATTGTTTTTCCCTTTTCCAAGTAGTCGACGAAGATAATTCCATGAGAATCCCATAATACAAACGCCATAACCTTTCCTGCTGGCAAAACCGTTTTTGCCTTCTAGATGCAAACTAAAGCAATAAATGTTCTGTATTTTGTGGCTTTGCTTATATAGAAAGCAAATTAACAGCATGTGAGAGATATGATTTATAATATATTTGTTTCCGAATTGTAGTTCCTTTCTACAAAAGCAAAGAAAATGTCAATTTAAAATATTATAGACTTTTGAAACATTAATAACATTTGTGTATGATAATAAATTAGAAATTGATGTAATTTCTATGTGAATTTTACGGTAAAAGTCGCTTCCTACGTAAAAAATTGTTTTCTGCTTAAAACCAGATCATAGAAACTTATTCGACCAGTAAAAACTTTTGTTTTATTAGAAAAAATGCTCAAATCGCAAATTTTCAAATAAGCGCTTTTAACAAGTTTAACGTAATATCTCCAGAAATACTTAGAATATCGGCGTGATGTTTTTTCTTTAAACACAGATATATCATCACCGCTGTTTATGTTATTTTAAGTTCTAAAATAATTATTTTTTGCAGAAAGAAACTAATGAAAATGTACTTGGGAAATATTTTATAGCAAAAAATAGATATTGCGTGGCCATGATTTTGATGGTATGAATTTTTTATCGAAAAACCGCGCACCGCGGTTTCTTTCTGTGTTTTCTATTCCGCGTTTAGTATTTGGAAAATTACTTGTATACCAGATTGGTAACTGAAATCGTTTTCGTTTTCTGTTACGTCATAGAATTAAAAAAACCCTTTCAGTGAAAACACTTCAGAAAGTTTATTTAAGACTTGCTCCCACACATTTGTTTTTAACTGTAACAGCCTGTATGTTTTTGCAAAGATTAAAATTGATGTAGTAATTACGTATTGCATTTTGTTTCTATTGTTCAGAATAATTACCCCTAACACGACAGTTTGGATTGCGAGCAGAAGTCTGGTCTCGCGATCAAGAAGATCGTAGTTTGATTGTTACTTGTCAAATTGTGTTTTACTATGATTATTATTACGTGTACAACAAGAAACATAATCGGACAAGTAACAGCAGAAACAATTATTCTGAAGAATGAAAACGCAATTAACAGATCAATTTATATTTTTGTAATTTTTTGATAATTTTGTTATTAAAAATGCATTTAGGTGATATAATTGTAAAGAGAATTTTAATATTTACCCTTAATTCTAAAAATATACGAGTTTAAGATTTAAAATATCATAATGCGCAATTGTTTTTCGAGTTTATTGGTTAAATCTGTGAAGAAATGTAGTTCAACATTGTTTTTTAAGCTTTTTTAATCTCCGAAAACAACTGAAAAATTAGCTGGAGCTTGCTCAATCAAACACTTTGTATAAAAGTTTGATATATGATGTGTTACTTTTTTCCAAAGTACACCTTTTTTCCTGATGTACTACAAAAGTATGCTTAAAAAATGTCCAGAAAATCTGCTTTAGTTGGTAGTTTTGGCAACGTATGCTGTTTTTACATATAAATTTAAAAGAAACAATATGTGTTTATTCTATGACAAGAAATTATAGATTTTTTCCCTAAAGCATCGAATTACAACCGCAGCAACTTTGTTGAAATTTAATATTTTCACAATTATGTAGAAACTCATTGTTAGCTGTATTTTGGCTAAGTCATAAATTGACAAATGATCAGTTAATAACATTAAATTTATTCAAAATTCAATGTGTTATGTAATATGACGCTGCATTTTTTACGGTTTAGGAATAATAAATTATATAACAATGCTGTATGTTTTCAACAAGAATTTTTATTTATTCAGTTATTATTGTTAAGCGATACTTGTATTTTATTTTTGTTAAAAGTGACTCAAAATTATATTTCACGCAACAAGATATTTACGATGATGGTTTGCTTTTTTCAGTAATAATAACTATGTATTTTTATAATTATTTCCGAGAGTACCTGTCGATACTTCTAAATGCATGGGTCTTACCTGTAAAAGAATTTCTAGGTGTGAATAACAAATTAATATCTAATATGAGGTATTCAATAGCCCAATGGATTCTCTTAACTAGTAGATGAATCAATTTGTAAATGTACATTTGCATTTACACGCATACTTATGTAAATTTTTGATTGTATACATTTGTTATAAAAATATATGTCTGTTAATATCTGTCCATTTTAGAAAATTTATTGCGTTGTTAATTCTCCAAATTGATTTTTCGCAAAACACGGGTAAAAAATAAATTGGAAATATATTTTTAAACAGTTACACTTGTCAATCTCAATCAATAAAAATAGTAATAAATTTATGGCTGTCATTAATTTTGTTTTTCCTGTAAGTAGTTCCTTTGTATGTTAAGACCAGCCGTGCTGGCAAATTACATTATTCATTAACAGCAATCTATTTTTTAGACGTTTCCCAACAATAAGCAGCGCAATTGCTGTATAATTACGTCATCAAGAAGCCTATTTATTAACCTGCATTCTTGGCCTTTACAAATCATACTCAACGCATTGAAATCATCGAACAATAATCACTTCACAGATGTGCCGCACATAAAGGAGATCACCTAGATTTAAATATCCTAATGCGCACCCACACGCTGAATACATGAACAGGATGAGTCGATTGCATACAGAGACGGATTAGAGTTACACAATTCGGGAAACAAAAACAAACACATTCGGTTTCGAAGGTTAGGCAGGAACCTTTGATTTTAAAAAGGAGTGCAGAATATTCGATGCTCATAAATACAGTAGGCAACAGATATTTATTAATGCTGATTGCAATCGACCTAGGATTAACGCAACGATCATTGAAAATTGTGATTTGAAATTTCAATGATTTTAAACTGTGTTAAATGTTAAATATGTTTGAAAGAGAAAAACAAAAGCCGCGAATGTATCAAATTAACCCCTATATTTAAAATTTCGTGAAAGTGAGTTGTTCTGTATTTCTTCTTAATTTTTCTTGTTGTCTCGCGTCTTTAGATATGATGTAATATGATATATTTAATTTAACTACTTATTTCTTGGAGGTCGGTACAGACATCTTGTACATGTTGTTAAGTACATTAAAACATAAACTAAACCAAGACAATTTCATATATTACATACTAAAAATAGTTTTTTTCTGTGACGGGAAAAAAGTTTAACATTTTGTCTCTCTTGACAGGTACTAAAGTATCACTTTTTATGAAATTCCTTTTTTCCTTTTACCCGGGGAAAAAAGTAATTACTTTTTCCCCGGGGAAAAAAGTAATTACTTTTTTCCCGCTACAACAGCTTACTAGTTTAAAAATTCAAATTCCACGTTGACCAATTTTCCGACTTTATTATATATGTTTTTCAATATATTACATTTTTTCCCGTCACAGAAAAAAATAGTGTATTATACACAGCAAAAAAGTAAGATTTTAGCTCTCGGTGTGAGTGTCTCTCTCCGCTTCGCGTCGGGAGACAAACGGACACCTCGAGCTAAAATCTATTACTATCTAAGTCTAAGTCCAATAAAGCGGAGAATAGATAGCAAGAGTTTGTAATCATGGAATTAAAAATTTAAAGGTATGAGAATAGTTAAAATATTTACAACAGTCGCCCGTATGCAGTCGTCGGCTATGTCAATTAGCGTCGTATTGCAACTGTACCCAGGATGTAAACCTAGAAATAAAATATCTGGTTTTTAAGCTGGCGGTAGCAGTTAAAACGCAGGGGCATCACTTCTGCCGTAATACCTAATAAAATATGTTGTTATTTCAAAGCAAAGAATGGGACGGTACAGGAAATATACCCTACCAAAGTACGCACAACCCCTAACAACTAAAAATTTGTAAATTACAAAATACATTTCTCTTATTAAAGCAACATCTAAAAGGTACCCTTTCACGTGCAACCCAACCACTAAATATGGAAAAGTTGTAGCAACCACGAGAAACGTCCCTTTTATTAAAAAAAAATCATCCAATCCATCTTGCAGTGCACCCCAACCCGTAAAAAAATTGTAAAAATGACGAAAAGTCACCCCTTTATTAAAACAATAAAATTATTGATTATTATTTAGAGATCGGTGTATTATTCTTGGTAAAAATATTGAAATCAAAACGGAATATAAACTTTTAATTGCGGAAGCAATTTGATTTTAGAATATTATTGATTAGTTCATGTACAATGTGCTTTCCTTAAATACGGTATTTAAAGTTTTGTCATAATAATTTTCTGATTTGCACTATGTTTATTTAATCTTCTAGTTTGTGTGTTTTAATTTACAAAACCTTGCAAAAAAAAATTATTGAAAGCTGTTAACATTCTATTTATTTAATCTTCGCTTATCCAACTGAAAAGATAATTTATTTTTTCGTTTCGTAACATCTAGTAAGCGAAATGTTTTCTTTTACTCATTGACTCGTGGTGCCCCTAAAAAGCAAACTCTTAAGCTAAAACTTTTTCGTTAGAGAGAAACTATTGATTGATAAACTATTCCTGATCAAGTTACCATTTCTTAGACACAGGCGTAGTGTTTCGACATGAACTTCTTATTCATTTTAACCTACTCATATAATAGTAAATAAATTAATACGTATTATATTATAGTAAGACTGTTAAAGAAGTAAATGCTAAACCATTTTTGTAAAAGTATAACCGCAAAACAATGTTTATCAATAATCAATAGATTCTTAGTCATAGGGTAGAAATTTTGTGGTAAACTGATTATTCCCCTTATAATCTACAAACTTGAAATTGAATAAATTAAAAAAACTACTTATTTGTTTTATTTATTTATTTTTAACAACACTCTTATTTTGACAATTTTTTATACGTATAATGCGAGAAATAAATCCACTTATATATATATCTGTGAATCTGGTAAAGCAGTGGTCATAAGTTACTTTAATTTCCTGCATAGAAAATCGTGTTAATATTGCCAAAGAAATTTTTTTGCGTTCAAAATTTCATCGCGATATACAGGGTTTTTCAACGAAAAGTAGCCACCTCAGTATGTTCCAAAATTATTTTTTGCTTGAAAATCGCCAAGACATGTCAACAAAGACAGCAAGGGGGGACATATTTTTACGTAAAATCCGGAAGTCTGTCATCAACCCCTTAGCCGCCACAGCCACCCCCTCTAAAATTTCAAATGGCACCATACCATGTGTGGCACATCGTTGGAAAGGTAATTTAATAAGGAATTCATTCTACTGCTTAATTTTTTTATTCACCTGAAATTGAGACAAAAAAAATAAAAACTATATTTTGTTTATTTCGGTTAAGCTGCTGAATATAGCAGTACCTAGAGATGCTTTAGTTTCATCTTTTGTTTTTTCATCTGTCAGTCAACATTCAGTTCATTTTGAATATTATAAAAGTGTCAACATGGTTTACACCACTGCCGAAAGAATCGAGATTCTGCGTTTTTATTTCAAAAATAACGACTGTGCACGAGCTGCAGCGCGTGCTTTCAATGAAATTCATCCCGATAAATTCATTCGCCATCAGTATGTTATAAAGTTGATGCAAAAGTTCATGGGAACTGGCTCAGTGACAAACAACAAACATCAACCAGAAAGATCAATTATTAATGAACCTGTTGAAGTTGCTGTTTTGGGACACGTTGCAAAGGATAACAATCAGTCTTTAAATCAACCTTCCCAGGTATCGGGGGTTTCAACAAGCAGTGTATGGAGAATTTTAAAAAAGCACAAATTTCACCCATACAAGATAAAACTTGTTCAAGAACTAAACGAAGACGACAATGATCGAAGACTAGAGTTTTGCGAAATTATGTCTAATAATCTATTGAACAACGTAAACTTGTTGTACAATATCTGTTTCAGCGATGAGTGTACGTTTTTTTTGAACGGAGAAGTCAACAGGCATAACTGTAGGTATTGGTCAGACACGAATCCGTATTGGTATAGGGAAACCCATACCCAATATCCACAGAAACTTAACGTTTGGGCAGGTATTCTAGGAGACCACATCGTTGGCCCGTTTTTTATTGACGGTAATTTCAATGGCAATATTTACCTTGAGCTTCTTGACACCACTGTTGATCCGCGTATAACAGAACTACTGGAAAATGACGAACATTTGTTTGAAAATGAACTAGTTTTCCAGCAAGATGGTACACCTCCTCACTATGTGATTCCCGTTCGAGAATTTTTGAACAATCGGTTTCCTGGACGATGGATTGGAAGACGTGGTCCCATCGAATCTAGATCACCCGACCTGTCTCCGTTGGATTATTTCTTATGGGGGCACTTGAAATCCAAAGTATACGCAACATAGCCGGCCAACATTGAAGATCTTAGGCAGAGAATAATAGAAGAATGTCGACAATTGACACAGCAAGTTCTCGCAAATGTTCGTTCTCTCTTTCAAAGTCGTCTGTATTATTGTATGGAAGTTAACGGAAGTTATTTTGAACAATTACTTTAACGGTAATTGCTATATTCAGCAGCTTAACCGAAATAAACAAAATATAGTTTTTATTTTTTTTATGTCTCAATTTCAAGTGAATAAAAAAATTAAGCAGTGGAATGAATTCCTTATTAAATTACCTTTCCAACGATGTGCCACACATGGTATGGTGCCATTTGAAATTTTAGAGGGGGTGGCTGTGGCGGCTAAGGGGTTGATGACAGACGTCCGGATTTTACGTAAAAAGATGTCCCTCTTGCTGTCTTTGTTGACATGTCTTGGCGATTTTCAAGCAAAAAATAATTTTGAAAGATGCTGAGGGTGGCTACTTTTCGTTGAAAAACCCTGTATATTTATATTTTAAGCAAAACTTCAATAAATTATTCGCGAAATAAAGCAATCATGTACCACTCATGAATTGTGAAATAACCGGAAAGAATTAGTTAAACTTGCTATTTTACCTTTAAATTAAATTTTAAAGATGGTTTTATATTATAAAGTTTATCTTTCTTAGGGCTATTACCGTATCACCTGTATATTCACCTTTGCAAAACAGACGTTGCAGTGAAAATTAAAAAACATTGTAATACTAATAAAGACCTAGAGTTCCACAAAAAAATTTTCGATTTATGTCGAAGTCGTTTTTCAGTATCTGCTCTCTTATTTATAATACTTTACGAGTGATAAGAATTATGTCAAAAAAGTACGTGTGACATACGTTTTTGGTACTGAATCTATTTTAATATCTTGTTCTTTTTATGAATTTTCTTGGCACATTGTTATTCAAATTTCATTACATTATTCGGTCTGGTAGTTCTGGAGATTTCGATGCGTTGTGCTAACACAAACTCATGAAAGCGCGTTTAGTTGTGTATTTCCGTGATTCTTATCTTTTCAAGGCAGTATCTTTTCTGTTACAGTATTTTTGGAAGTAAAAGAAAAAATTGAGACGCCAGAATGAATAGAAGGGGAAGTGTATAAATTTAGCAAGAATGAAGCAAAATAATGATGTTCTTAAGGACTAGAATTATTAAACGATTTCAAAGTTTCTTTAAGCTTTAAGCTTAAGTCGCTCGTATTAATTAATGATAGTCCGACCCTGTTTAGTTGTGTGTGATAGATCTTCAAGTGGAGTAGCAAAGTGGAAAATTCTCTTGTCTGAATGTTCGGATCTCTAGAGGAATAACATATACCGGACATGTGGGCAGGTCTAGCGGTAGATGACAGGTATGAAATAGCTTGCTAAAAGAGCACGTGTGCGCTACTGTCACTTCCGGTTCCGCCCCTCTCTACAGCTTCATTTGTCTCACCCACATACATGTGCACATGTTCTATAGAGACTGGATTAAATTAAATAAAAATTTACCTGCACTTCCATCGTCTGACACATATGGATATGATGACATGATTGATACGCATATATACAAAAAATATTAGCAAAAAAAATCGTAATCTCGGAAATTGTAGAAGGAAGGTTGTATGAGCACCTATTATTATCTGCTAATAATTATCTAACGGAAACCGTATAGGATTATAAGTATAACGTGAGGGTTTGTGCAGATAGTTTACAAATAAATGTTATTTATTGTAAACTCTAGAGATATACAAATTTTATTATATTTTATAATGCAAATTAACTATACAGGGTGTATTAAAACGTGCGGCTAATAATTACCGCACGCAATTCTACGTTGAAAAACAAGCAAAAAACTTTAACACCAATTTGGTCTTAGACGAAGAGTCTTTAAATTATAAGCACTTAAAGGTTTTTTAATTTGGCAACGCTGTACAATTTAAAGCTAAGAGACATGCATTTAGTTACCCTTGATCGTATATGTTTGTGATTCTGCAATTAAATCAAGTATGTGTTTTTTATTATTACATTTTAAAAATAAACCCAGCTTATAATAATAATAGATGGTACCGAAAAAAAACTGTTTGAGAGATATGCGCTACAATAAAAACGTAAAAATAACTTGTTAGTAATTTACAAAAATTGTTATTTAGATAAGTACAATTAGGTAATAATAATTTAAATCGTTTATGAGAATCTGTTAAATTCTTTTTCAAGTTCTAACACATAGTCTACATTGTCAGAAGAACTTAAAAATTAATATAGGTATACCAGTTCGGGAGTAAAAACAATGCGAGTCTATATTATTAAATGCGGTTTGCGGAAATGTGTTAGTTTTAATATGTTGAGTAATGTAACATGACATTGCTTATTATTGTAACTAGTGCTATGCTTCCGTTTTTTCTTTGTTCATTTTGTGGGTAGAGTAGCTGGCCGCGGATCAAAGTCCTAGTTTATATTCTACATTAAATCCGGATCCCTTTCGCCCGTAACAACTCTTAGTGACCGCGCGATCAGTAACATGCTTTACATCTCGACACAGGTTACATTATTACACCTCTTTCAATTAATTACCCACTATTATTTAATACAGAAAAGCGTGGGGCGTAGTCCACTTGTTTAACTACTTTTATAAATAAATTTGCAACTGTTCTAATTTTTGTAATAGTAAATTTTAACTGAAGCTCCCAGTATTTGGGTCAATAGAGTGTTATATTTGTAAACATGATAGTCCACTCTTGCAGCTAACAGACATGTTTTCAACGTTTTCAGCAAAGAATATTAAAGTAGTTTTGTATACTGTAAGGACTTGCTTAGTTTTAGTTTAACAAACAGACAGACATTATTTCATGCAAAAATTAATGTTTTGTTTCCGTTGAAAAGGTTAAAATTTATTGGTTTAATTGTCGTTAAGTTGCTTATCTGTTTGCTTATTTATTTTGTTCGCATAAGTAATTACTTGTCCAATTATTGCTTTTGCTTATCATATCATTTCCATCATGCTCATATTTGTATTCACACAACTCGCGATAAGCAAATCCTCTTTCCAACACAGTAATACTGCTACTTCTCATGCTTTTATTATATTAAATGTCTGCTATTAGATGAAAGTACATCAAATGTGCTGTGCGAGATTCCCGATCCGCCCGAATGGAAGTAAGCCATAAATAACTAAAATATAACAACAGTAGTGACCGCATCATAAACATTCGCCAATAACAATCGGTAAACTGAGCGGAAATGTAAGGGGCTGTCGTTGTGTTATGGCGAGACAGTTGGAGATTCTATATATGTAGATAAATATGTAGAAAATAGACAATAGTACAGGTGACGGTAAAAAATCAGTTATATAGAGTAACTATGTATATTAAATAAATGTTAATTCATTAACATATGTATTACAAATTTTGGGTAAATTATCAAACTCCGTGCTTTAAGAAATAAGCAATGCCCTAACTTTTAAGACAAATCTAAAAGCGCTTTCATAAATTAATAGACGTTATACTACAACTTTTTAAATCAGAGCATTTCTGGATACCAAACAGTAAATAATTCTGATGATGTGACGATTTTGACAAGAAAACATCAAAATTGTGAGTTGATGGTTTCAATGTAGAATTGTATTCATTCTATTGTGAAAATATTGTTAATTTTTCTCTCGAAAATACTTACACTGGCCTATTTTTTCATATTCTTTCAGACGAATTTTATAGTTTGTTAGGTATCGGTTATTGTTATAGTAACTTGTAAGTATATACAATTTTAAATAACTCTTTTAGAACGACAATAGCCTAATTGTGCGTAATTAGAAAATGTAAATATACTATGTTACATCTAACATATTCAATTTTTGATATAAAATTTTGTTACTGCTTTTGTATTAAAATGTTTTAATAGAAACCATTGTTATAAGTAATGGTTTGAAAATTGTTTCGGTGTGCTGATTATAATCTTGCACTTAGTAATGTACTGCAAAATTAATTATAAACGTTAAGCAATCAATGTATTTTTCAGTAAATTACATTTACTAATACAATATTAATTTTTTTAATAGTATTTTATTGAACAGAATAGTTAATTTATATTCGACCGTTTCAAAAATTATGTTTCATTGGTACTTTAAATCACTTGTTATTTATATTTTCATTATCAAGACAGAACTTTAAATATAAATTATTTTGCAGTGTATTTGTCATTATATAATTGTTTTTGGATGTAAATTTCTAGTAAGGTAAAGAACGACTGTAAAAAACATGCTGGTAATTTGGTGTAAAGCAAAAAATAGAAAATATCTGGAATAGTAAGTGTACGGATATTTATTTTTTTACTATTTTTGTATTACCTATAGGCTATATTAAATAAACAAAGAAAAAGTGGCACAAAAAATTATTTAACTTAAAATAAATTATTTTCCTTAACTTCAAATTAAATAAAATTAAAATGATAGACCCACTGATAAAAATATATGTTTTGCTTCCGTAGGTAAGTATATTTAATAAAAACTCAAATTTTTTACACTTACCGAAAAGCAACTTGTTAATGTCACCTTGATTTTTGACCCTATAACCTCATAAGTATAAACAGCAACGGTATCGGACGCGACATTTACAACCCGATTAAAAATTTATGTAAAAAATTATAATCAAGATAAATTTTAAAAATTATAAATAAAAATTTATGTGTCTAATGTTCCAAATAACTTGGTTAAAAGCGTATTTCCACCGCATGCCGCCTTGTGCTATTCTTACTTTATATTACTTTGCCTAAACTAATTTTCACAAACCACGTGTTCATTATTAAAAAAATCCGGGTATAATTCTGTCTCTTCCGTTTCAAGACACCACGCAAAAAAGAACCTGCAGCCGTGCTCTCTTTTTTGCTATTTTAGGTCAGCAAAAGGTCGCGTTTCAGGAAGTGTAACCCTCAGCTACCAGACGTAGCAGCTTGGATACATTTCCTCTAATTTTTTATGCTTCCCGGTTTGATAAAAAAAAACTGAAATAGTTGTGCACAAAAAGATTGTGGTACAATGCGGTGGCATATATTTAACCTAATTTGGACATTGCAGGGTGTGTGCAGTACAATATCGTACACGAGGAGATCCAATTGTCTTAAATGCTCGACTGGATGCAAATTTGAATTTGCATATTATGCAAATTTGACGTACACGACTGTGCAAATGTCTAAAATAAATTTGACAAATTAGGTTATGTTGTACACGTTTGTTTAGACAAGTGATCTGCAAATAGCCTCCAACACCCTTGTTTTCTTTACCAAGAGGTGGTATAGTCTGTTGCTTTTAACAACAAGAAGGAGGTGCAGTAACTGGAAAAGGTGCGTCCCCCAAATTAGTAGGCCGCAGTGGCACTTACACATACAGGGTCATCTGGCAGTTAATTATAATAAATAGCTACCACAAATATTTATGTATAATACTCGCCAATTTAACTTAAATTCCTAATTCGAAACCGTTAATTCGTTTCCAATCATTTATCTCCCAAATAAGTTCGAAATCTGGCTCCTATTTGAATTATCACGCAATTTATTAAGCAGAAGTAGCAATTCACGTGGTTTTAAAGATGATACCTCATTATGTAAAATATTCAACCCGTTTTTGTTACAAAGACGCCGCCGACGAAAAGTTATTACAAATATAAATGGTAAAGATTCGGAAAATTCTGCACGACGAATTCTCTTAAACATAAATTTTAAAAAGCACTGTAATTGCGTAAGAAGTCAAGTACATGTTACAAATTGGCAGCGAATGTACTATACAATTTTTATCAAAATCTGATACGGTTAACGAGCTAGCTTCACACTGTTGAGAATAACGAACCTGTCAGAAGTTCACGACTTTGTTACCTTTGCAGATTAATTCTTTGTTGTTGTGATCGACAAAGTTTTTGTAACACTTTCCTTTTAATCGTGTCAATGCAAACTAAATACCTATCCTTGAGGTTGCACTTACAATCCCTCAAAGATGATTAATTTTATTACGATATATGTTTATTCGACAGCTATCAATAGAGTTAAAGTTTATATTAACTAGGTTATCTGCTTGGGAAATTTTGATTTAAGTTACTTAAACAGGTAACTCACTGTTCTGCTAGCTTATTAATCAATAGCAGAGGTACAAATTGCGAAAAAGCGTTATGGAATTTTATGTTACTTTTGTTTATTATTATTAATAATTTTAACAGGTATGTATATCTTCAATGATGATAAGGATAACTCAAAATCTGAAAATTTTGTAAAGAAAAACAATAAAAACTAAGTGAAACTAAAAATAATATAAATTTTTTTTTCTTTTGCATACACAACTTATTCTGTCAGGGTCTTATTATCCTCTATCTAAAAAAATCAAGCATCACGTACACCCAGTTCTGCTTCTTAGAGTGGCAGTTTTGGAAATTTACAAACATTTTCGGATATCGTAGTTAATCCCCACATTAAAATTCAATGTTCGCAAATGGCTTGATACCTATTACAATAAAAAGTAAAATATTGAGCTTTGACTTGCAAGAAGCAGTTCGTAATTTTATAATAATATTAATATTAATTTTAGAGCAGAACTCGAAATTTTAGGATGAATTAATCAGACTTGTTAATTAAATAACGCGTAGTTAAATTTGTAAAAATTTATAATATGAGGTTACAAATAATTCTTTATGTATTTTGGTTTTATTGCTATGTAAAGTATTTAAAGTTGGAGCATACACACTTCGCCCAAGGCCCACAATGCTCAATGCTATAAAATGCCCACAACGCCCTTAAAGACCAAAAATAACTAGAGACATAATGCCCAATGTGCCCATAACGCCCAATTATTCGAGAGGCTGATAATGCCCACTATGACCATAACGCCCAAACTGCTACATGTCCATAATAAGGGTAAAACTACACGGACGGATTTATCGGTGCGTGTTTCACGCTGTGAGTCCCACGCCCAAGTGTAATACATAGTTTTAAATGTACTGAACTACACGAGCGTTATACACGCGGCGTTTTGTGAGCGTGGACGGAAGCAACGCTGCGACGCTAAATACGTCGGGCGGAGATAACGCCAAGAGTGCAACACATTGTTTTGTATAAAGCCCAATGTGCTCACCACGCCCAATTATTTTATAAGGCCACAACGCTTCAAAAGAGGCCCATAATGGAGGACACAACGCCCAAATTCCCGCATCTAGAGTTACCAACCGTTCTTTATTTAAAAGAACAAGTCCAAACGGGGCTTTTAATGCTCATTAAATTCAGTGTTTCAAGAATCGACGTAATTTATAGAATTTGAAGTAAATAACTGTCTTTTAATTGAAAATTTTATACCAAAGTTTTGCCGGAGCTAGCTGGTCAATCAAAATTGAAATATGAACAGAATCCGCTTTTAGGCGCAATAGAATTTTCTTGTTTTTTTGGGGCTAACCCTTAAAACTTCAATATATACTTTTTATATAAAATGGGATAATTAAAATCCTATTTGTTAGCGCGTAAATTACCTAAAATGGGATTTAAAAAATTATTTTTTAGCGCCTAAAATTGACTGTTGTAATTTCTCCAGGTAATTTTACAGAAATATTTTTTAAAATATATCAATTAAAGAAATTTTCTGGAAAATTTAATTTTTTTTAAAGATTGCTGATTACTTTTAGAAATTAAAAAAAAGATTTTTTCGACTTGTCTACAATTGGCCAGAAGAGTTTCAAGTTTCTGAACTAAGGGAGCTAGGAAGCAGAAACGGATAGCCGGATATCCAAACAAACGTTTCTACTTTTTATTGGTGCATTTCTATTGCGGGTGCATTCAATTGGCCCTTTTCTTAGCGATAACCGCCAAGTTCGTAGTGGCACAGATGGATATGCGGGTGTGTTGGGCTGTACTGCTTTTTTACTGCATAAGTAGTTGTGGGGTGAATCTCGGTTGGGACCAAATTTTTTTTTATTTTAGTTTTATTTTTAAACACTGTTGTTGTGTTTTGCTGTTTACGCGAGGTTATTTGTTAAGAGCAGTTATATTTTTAAAGAAAAAATACGAAGACAAATTTGCATTCACTCACTGATTGACGGCATACTAACACGCAAGTCTGACCTTGACGAGATAGGATCGATTGATGGCCAAGGGGCTAGACGCTAGAACCCGGTCCTAATATTTTTATGACGCTCTCTATGTTTTTATTAATTTGTTAATTATTATTATTATTCAAGGTGCAGTTGCTATAGACAGTATGACAGCGTTTTTATGCAGCGGAAATACACATTTAAAATTATGCCGTTAAGATCGCTCTCTGCTTTCTATAAAAACGATTTTCAGCTACTTTATTTTCAGTATAATTAAACAAGCTCCTCGCATCACTGTTCTCACTGAGTTGCTTCCTGCATCTGGCTCAAAGGACCATGAACAAATACCTGTGTTTAGTCTTCTCATCAAGTTGCGGCTCGAAGGACCATGAACAAATTTCCGTGTTAGTCTTCTCCCCGAGTTGCTTCCTTTACCCGGCTCAAAAGAGGACAGACAATAAACAAATTCTTCTTATTAATTTTTTCAACGAGTTGTTTCTTCCATCCGGCTCGAAGAACCATGAACAAATTCCCGTGTTTGTATTATTCTCAACGAGTTGCATTCTACCCCTGGCTCGAAGGACCATGAACAATAATAATTAAGAATAATCGGTTGCTAAAACCGTAGAAACATTTAAGGGGTGCTCTATTTTTAATGTTGCTATTTTATTGTCGGCTTACTGAGCATCTAAACCTTCACTATGGATAAACACTGCTTTATGATAGCAACGAATTGGTACAAATTTTAATGTTTAGTAAATTGCTAACTTATGTGTGAAAAAAAATTAATCTATGTAATCATCCCAATACTTTTCAGTATTAATGACGGAGGAAGAGGAGTCAACGCGTGGGTGTCTGGAATTAGATTGCGATATAAGTTTTGTTTTCCATGACCAACTCTTATTTAAAATTTTGTTTATCATCCTGTATGTACTATCGGCATAGGGGTGTCGTATTAGCATATTTGCGTTAAAACCAAACCAAATAGGTTTTAACAAAAATGCGCCGCATAAATTATGCCAGCATACTTGCATCGCTTTTTTAATAGAAACTAAGCAGTAATGAATGATATACGATAGATTTGAACATAATTTTATGCGACGCAACAACGCCGGCATAATGGTTAGAAAAACCACTACTTTAAGTCTGATGATGCTAAAAAAATCTACCTTTAAGCAATGAAGTGCTTTCCAATAACTTATTAGAATATTATTCCAAACGTGTTTTAAATGTAATAATATTTATTAATTTACTGGTTGATGTATTTTATTTTGCTGGCCTCTGTTGGCGCCTAATGCCAAATTATGTGTTTCCGCGGAAAAAAAGACGATTATTTTACGTTTATTAATGTGTTTGGTTTTTTGCCTTAATTTCGTGAGCGGCAATGAGTCACGATCTGCGAACTTATATATTTAAGCATGCTAGAGGAATTCTTAACATAATACATTGTTGGAGTTAGTATATTATGACAAAAACAAAGGCAAACGCTTTCCTTTTCTAAAACTCCTTACGGTATGTTACGAGCTTTATAAAGTGTTATAAAAGTAGCACCACGTAAGGTGTGACTTATTGCTATAACTGGGAGAACAAACCCGTGAAGTTGCTATCTAAAATTTGACACAAACAAATCTCTCGATATTAATAAATATGTCGACATAATAACGGGGGTATTACTTCAATTATCTTCCGCATACCTAATCTAATGTCACTTATTAGAATATACAATGTTATAAATCAGTGTCGCTATAAACACACCTGACCCGATATGTAATAGTGGTACGTAGGAATATCAAAAAGACCTCTGGCACAGCACAATAAGATAAATAAATATGTTATACAAACAACGTACTAACAATAGACACCATCCACGCATGTAGGAAGAAGTTTTTATGTCACATAAAGAGGTCAGCGCCGCCACCGTCAGGAGCGGCTTCTTAGAACCATCAAGTCCTACGTCAATCGTGCCCAAGATTTTTCTACGCCGTGAACCGCGAAAGCTCCTCGTAAAGTTCAACATGAAATTTTATACTTCGCTTCATTTATCGTTTTCGAGTTTATATGGACATTTTCTCTATTTCTCGATTAGTTACGCAAATCATACTGCAGTAACTATCTTGCCCGGAACTTTCATGGAGGTACGAATTTACTTTATTCATAAAAAATGGTACAGCATTTAAGTAAATAAATAAATAAACAAAATCCAAAGAAATTTCTTAATATTGTTTTTTTTTTTAAATAACTGTACGCTATTACACGCTTAACTAAAAGTTATTACAAGAAAAATAACTTGTTTAGATCAAGGTTTCAAGTGTCATGACTGGCATCTTGTACCGAAAACAATACTTGTTTCAGATGACATAAATTAAGCATTTCTCATGCATAATTTAGCGCAAAGAACAAAGCATAAGCCATATAGGAAATACAGTACCATTAAATTGTTTTTTTACATCTACCTATCTACTGTTTTACATTACAACAGTATTAATAAACATTATGTTACCTACTATAGAAAATAGAAAATTAAATCTTTTAACTTAATTTTTTCGTTAGTATTACGGCTTCTAGACATTGACATATCAGTTATTCAAGAAGCAATAGTAAGAGTTGCTCCGCCTAATCGAGTGAAATAAATGATTTTATCACTGAGTATTCCACTAACATTTCATTAAAGCAATCACAAGTTTCCCCTTTCATAAAACGAACAAATCGCGTTTGTTTTATATTGCTTAAACTGCATGGTCCTGTTTAAATAAGTGATTAAACCCACAGTAGCTTCGGATAGTCGCTCTTAATTGTTTTAATTTAAAGCGTTTAAAACTGATGTGCACCGACTTTTGAGTGTATTTATTAGTATTTTAATGTAGTTTTTCATTGCTGCGGCCAGAAGTAAGTATCATATTTAAATATAACATAATTTATGAATTAAAGAAATATTTGCCTCTGTCGTCTACAAGCAAAAAGCAAAATGCAAGAAACGTCGACGGTGGCCGATAATAACAATGTCAATGTCAACCAACTTGAATCGCGGGTGTTCAAATCATAGTTTATTTCATGACCGACTCAAATTTTAGTGTACGTTTATAATAAATATAATAATAACATGCCAATATGCATTAAAAAACATCAATGTACGTTTACATTAAAATTGTATTTTGTTTGAGAGGTTATATGAGCTAAAACCTTTAGACCAAAATAATGTTCAAACTCTCAAACATTTTATGAAATACTGCTTAACGATTTTTCTCCAAAACGATCCATTTTTACGACAACACACAGCAACAGTAAATAAGAATGTTAAAACAAAAAATTGAGTTTGCAAAAGAACGCCACTACAACACATGTTAAAAGAGGCAAACAATACCATGTTAAGGGCGCCGATTCTCTAAAACACTCGAGCATTTCCGACTAGTTCAGTGTTACCAAAAACGCATCAAAATTAATGTGAGTGATATAGTCAAAACGAATACGACTTGTGATACGATTATTCTTTGATAAAATTGTGGTGTAAGTTAACTCGTGCTAGTTAAGATTTAGGTGATTCTACTCCCGCTACGCGGTCGTGGAATTATCATATTAACTAGCATTCTACACCACAGGTGATGCCCCTTTTCACCAACAAAGGCTTGGCAAAAGAGAGATAAATATAAAAGTTTTAAAATTGGGAAAATTAAACCATTGGAGATCAAACAGTAGCTGCTTCTAAGTAAAATCACTAATTTAAAGAAACCCTTTCAGATACACAATGTTTGCTTTTTTTTGTATCATTGTGCAAGGATATTTCTTTCTTTAAGTATTTTTTTTTCGGTTTTGTTGAGAAAGTTGTTATCTTGGGGTATTCCATTTTGTCTTGTGTTTGTTCGGGAAATAGAGTTAGCATTACTGACTATTTCAAGGTTCGAAGGAAGCGTTTTATTTTAATTTATGAGCTTATGTAGGTATTCCATATTGAAGAAATTTCTAAAACATATACCAAAGATGAGGAAAGCACTTTGCCTAGAGTTTCCTATACTTTAATCATAGTTACTTATCTTGTTTTCAAAGAATAACATCGCAAGGCAGTGTGAGTTTTGTCTCTATAATAACTCTTAATTTTAAACCGATACTAACGTCACTTAAGGTGCATGGACGTTTCGTCAAGAATGATAAGAGCAGGTACCTTGTTATGAGGGTTTTAATCTTAAATAACAGTAAAATAACAAGCAAATAAGTGACTGCGACGATCATAAGCATTATGTTTGCATTTTGTTAAAGTGTCGTCGCACGCATTACATGTCTATACTCATCATCTAGATCATGTACAATTTTAAAAGTCGAACGGATCAAATTTTCCAGCTGCTTGGAGGCAAGTAATATTTTTTTAAAGTAGAATCCTGCATTTATAGCTATTGTTTTTAAATCTAATTGGTTTACAGAACTGTAATGATGCGTTATTTATGTTAGGTTTTATTTCACTGAAATGTTTTTTATTCTTAAATAAAATATACCGAAGCATTCTAGGATTTATTTTTCTAAGATGTATTTTATTTTGGAGTTGATATAAATTTTACGGGGCATGTAATACAATTTTAAGCGTGACCTCGAAGCAGCCGCCATCAAACGGGCGAGTCTCTCGCTCATAAAATAGGCTTAACACGCGCTTTGACTTAGAGTAGAATTTTAAATATTTCAGCCCCAACTATGCGCGTTGCCTATAAAAGCTAAACTTTATACTGTTGCAAACATAGTTAATTTTCTTAACTTCAAGTTTCAACTCTAGGTCTACAACCGAACACCAGGACAACCAGCCGAAGTAACCGATTCTAGAAGGTATACTGAGTAAGTATTACTTAAGTCATTTTAGTGATTTTTGCATTCACATTATTATTGTGGTGATTACCTGTTTCTCCATTCCGTCCCTTTTTCTTTATTTCTAATCTGTCGCGTACGTCTGGCACGAGGTAGATCTTCCTTCTCGCTTCTTCGCGCTAGTCTATCGCGGACGTTTGTAACGAGGTAGATTTTCTTCTCTCTTAGTTTTTGACTGTCACGAATGCTAGACACGAAGCAGTACTTTTCTCTCTCTTATATCCGTCACAATCCAGTTTGTCCGTTATACCTGTCTTACCGGTTGAATTTCAAACTCAATAACGTTTGCAGCAGAACGTCTCATTGTTGCTTAGTTAGTTATCTGCTGCGGTTTGCTACCGTATTTTACATGCTACCGTAGACTACTGTATCTCAATTGCCACCGTTTACTATCGTAAAATTTTGAATCTTAATTGCTACCATATGATACCGTTTCCTACCGTATCTTGTTTGCTACCATATCTTGTTTGTTACCGTATTTTATCTGTTACCGTACTAGCACCGTATTGCTACCGTACTGTTTCCGTATCCTGATTGCCCCGTATTGCTTCTGTATTTTGCTTTTGTTTATATTTTGCTTTGCTTGGCTTCTAATGGTTTGCGTTTTTAGTGTATTGCTTATTTTAGTAAATAATTCTTGTAATTATCCCGTTGCTTCATTTAACAATATATGATTTAATGCTATAATTGTAGTTAATTAACTTTACGAGAGCAGAAATAGTTTTGGTAAATAATACTATTTAGACCCCTGGAGACCGTCATCTTCAATGCAGTTAGTCTTGAACTAGGTACGAGAGAACCATGATGACCGACTGGGGAAAAGCCTTTCTCAAAAGTGCAGTCAAGCTAAGAAAAATCCACTCTCAAAACATATTCATAGTGGAGAAAAAGCTTCTCCACAAAGTGTAATTCTACAAGGGAAGAAAAAGCCTTCGCCCATTGAAGTCCGTTCGGAGAGTAAACACCAATATAAAATCTGGGGGTCCGAGCGTTTTACCGAGGTTCTACGTACCAGCCAACGCACAATCCCACTCCCAACACCGACCCTGTAACGAAAAAGCGTCACGGAATTAAGAAAAAATCGTGTTGCCAGTTTTTGAGCAATATTTTTACGAAAATGTTAAAATTTTAAATCTGTTTTACTTCACTGTTTCAGTAGTTCAACTTCTCCTAGTTTGTAACATTGTATACCCCTAGGACATCTACAATATCAAATTTCATCCGGATATGATAACACGTTGTTGAGTAAAAGAATATGTGAAAAAATGGATATACATAGGTCTGGAAACGCTTTCATAGGGATTTACAGCCTTCCGAAGATTGAACAGCCCAATCACGCATCTCCGCCATAAATTAAAATATGGGATTTAAATGTTGATGGATATTTCACTATTAATGATTTACACTTGCACTTGTTTTCATTTAAATTTATTAACAAGGCGGGGGGAGGTAATCGACGTATCTATGAACGTATCTTTTACACACTTTTAAGATTTTATAAGTTTCAATTTAAAAATTTTATTTTCCATTCAAAAGTACACACAAAGGTACTGTTCTAGAAAGTTGTTAATTTTTATGAAGATCAAGTTTCAAACATTGGAAAATTTTTAATTTGTAAAATATACGTTAAAGATACGTTATGTATTCAAAAAGAAGGTACAAATAAAAATCATCAGCAGTAAAACTATCCATACAAAGTTTAAGTCAAAAACTTTTTATTTACGACGCAGATATTAATTAAAACATGATTAGACTGTTTTATCTTCGGGAGGTTGTAACTCCGCAAGAAAACGTTTCCAGATACCTGTTAATATGAACTTTTGCTAATATTTTCTGATTTGCTATATGTCCTCGCAATATTTAACATCATATTGAAAATGCTCTGTAAAATAGTACTAAAAAAAACCTCTCGTGTTTCAAACACGTCTATAGTATGCATTTTAAAGAAATCAATGCAATGGCAGCCTCACGAAAGAAGATAGAGAGAACGACCGAGAAGGGTATAGTATGCAGTTGAAAAAATAATGGAAGCTTAAACCAAAGAGTAAAAGTCAGATAGGGGTTGTAGACATCGATAGTAGAAGGAGACGGTATAGAACAATTTTTAAATAAATGCTTATTTTTACTCTGTTATCAACGGTGTAAGGTGTACAAAATACATCTATTTAATTTAACATAGCAAAGCTACGATCTATAATAATTTGGGGTCTAAGCTGTTAGCGAAGACTGTTAGATGGCTCTCTGTATACTACTATTTTACAATGGCTTTATACTTTACATTCTCCGTAGAAAAGTGACTCCGCGGGTTAACGTGTTCGGCTTTCATTTGGGAGGCTCTGCGTTCGATTCTCGGCCCAGCTGACTGTTCTGGCTTAGGTTTTCCGAGGTTTTCCTAAGCCAAAAGGTGAATTCTGAGACAGTACTTTCCGTGGAACAACCTCCTTTATCCAAATTACTTATTCTAACCCATCCTTACCATTCCTTCACGGCTGAAGAAGGGGCTTAGGACTTAGGTGCGGAGTCCGAAAGAACTTCTATAGCGGCTCATTCCTTGACGGGGAATAAACCAACTCCAATTTTCCTTTTTCTTTCTTCACAGTAAACTATTTAAGATCTTGCGGTGCTCGCGTTCACAGACATATACCATGTCTAGCTGAAAAATCGAAAAGTTAGTTTCGTCTGCAAACACTTTACTTTTTGTACATTGTTATGTTAACTTATCTGGAATTGTAATATGTTAATGTGAGGTTTTTCCAAATGATAACTTTATGTTACATATATTAGATTGTAGATTCTACTCTTCCTTGCCTCTAAATGTAAATTGCAACAAAAAACGTGGAACGCGGCTTTGATATCGCCTCCAACTTACTTGTACAAGTAATTACCTTGTTCCTTGTATTCGATGTTCGTTCTTAACTTAAACGTAAATGTTCAAATACAAGGACATGTCATATTTGAAAATTATTTTTGTTAATTGGTACTGATGATCGTCTTTAGCAATACTGTCTGTAATAATGATTCAAAAAAACTAGATAACGAGATACAGTGGTTGGTCGCATCTATTGATATATACATCAATAACTTCAACAGTTTAAAGCTTTCTCTAGCTTTTTCCCTAGTCTTTAAGATTTACGGTTTTGGATTTTAGAAAATAACCAAAAGAATAAGGTCAAATAATAAATCGGATTGAACACGTCATGCTTAAAGGACCAGCCAGTCACTACCGGTAATAACTAGACACAAGCATACAGTTTTAATATCTTCAGTTCCATTTAAAGCCCTAATTAAAATACACCTACTGTTACCTTTTACACTTAAGGTTCTAGATTCGGATATTACAGAACTCAGTACAAATCTCTAAAGGAAATGAGCACCAATTAGGTACGTACGTATTTAGCTACCGCTTGCAACCATTTTTCACCCGAGACCGATAATGGTGCTGTTTGATATAACACTTCATTAATTAACAAACGTGTATCTAATTTAAACTGTTTGGAAATAATGAGTTTCCTATTTTGTATTAAAAGATAAAGACAGGGGTGTGTTATAATAGTGTTTTCTTAATTTCTTTCAATACACGAAGATAACGAATGGTAGAACTATTGCAGTCGAAAATACAACCAAACTAGTGCAACAATAAATGTTAATAGATTACAATATAAACAGTAAATTAAACGATTGACATTGAAATATAAGTACAGGGTTTTTCAAGGTTGATGTTTGTTGAGGTATAAGTGGTTATCAATATTATATTTTTATATATTTCTCGCTTTACTTCGTTGAAGTCAATATTTATTGAGTATAAATAAAAAACTTCTTACTTCAACAATATTTGTTTATTTTAACCTTATACGTATTTCGACATGTTTACATGCCGTCATCAAAGGTGATATTAAAAAGTAAACAGTTAGCGTTGTTACAGCAACAATAAAACTTGGTGACTTCATCTCGGTAATCGTCTGCAGATGACTTGATTTCTTATTTTAAAATGTACAATGTACAAATTTTATAGTGTTATAAGATGTCTTTCAATGATTGTGTTCTAGTAAGTGTTTAGCATAATTAGATTTATGTAGTTGTAACAATGCGCGTGTTCTTTATACCCAATATCATAATTTCTAACTGTCTAGCCTATATAAATAGAATTACAATGCGAACAATTTAATTTGTAAATGCCTGATTTTAGCAAATCATCTGGTTTTGATTTTGCATTAAACAAAGCGTTTAAAATGTTTTTAGTTGTTTTAAAACTTACTTTATATTTTTGTCTTATTTATAATTTTAGCATTTCTTTTCTGTATTGTCACCAAAATATGGGATCGAAGCACATTTAATTGTACTGAATGAAGTTGAGCTATTTGTATAAATTTTTTAAATGGCTAATTTATAATTATTTTCTTTAATTAATGTCTCAATAAGTTTAGTATTATAACCATTACTATATGCAATTAGTTTTATAATTGAAATGTCTCTCTTATAACTAATTTTATTTAAAGGAACGTTGATGCCCTATATATCATGGACCTTTATGCTGCAAATTATGGGTTTTATGATGACAAGAATAGTGTGGTATTGTAATGTCCTTTGTATAGGTTTTATAAAACAGAGTATTCAAGTTTATTACTTGAATTCATTTTTATGTTTAGATCTAAAAAGTTAATTTTTTTCACACTTTTATTTCAAAGAATATTTACAATCTGTTAAACATTAACATTCAGTAAATTGTGTGTTTGGTAATACATAACATGAGGAAGTAGTAATGTTCTTTAACATTACTTCTTTTTGTTGTCCTAAATTGTGTCTTGGATAGGCATTGAATTAACCCTTAAAATCTAAACTACCGCTAACAAAAAGTTAATGAACCTATTTTGTTCAGTTTCTAGCTTAAATTTTTTGTTTGGATGCAAGCGTTTAATAAAAATTACAAATTTATAAATTAATTCAAACAAACTATCAAAACATGCTAAAATATAACTTATTTGATCTTCTAGATTTTCCATAAATATGTTAGCTAAAAGAGGAGAAATTGCACTTCCCATGGGTAAGCCATCTTTTCGGAAATAAATTTTATTATTAAAAGTAAAATAATTTTGATTAATGCAAAGTTTAAATAACTGAATCAACTCAGTCCGTTTTATTAATTCAACATTTTTGTTAACGCGAATAGTATTAACAAAGGAATACACACTCATTTCTGAAAACATGTTACTAACACCGAAACTAA
This sequence comes from Ctenicera cuprea, assembly GCA_958336395.1. Lineage (NCBI taxonomy): Eukaryota > Metazoa > Arthropoda > Insecta > Coleoptera > Elateridae > Ctenicera > Ctenicera cuprea. The sequence goes on along the minus strand of OY284487.1, from coordinate 37,210,185 downwards.
CTAGCTTGCTTTGTGGTGGTAAATGTATGTTAGATAATTTATTGATTAATTCAGATGCATTTTTAATGCAATATTTAGGTTTATAATCAAACCTGGTAATTATGTTATTTCATATTTTTGCCAACATGTGGTTTGGTGCATGTATGCACAGATAAGGTTAACACTACAGATATACGACCTTTTATACAAAATGTCCGCTCATATTTGGAGACGAAATTAGCGTTAGTTTGGCTACAACGCACCAGACCAATTTTAGGGCGCTGCTATCGCTATTTGTTTATTACTGTTGAACTGTGTTGGAAACTGTTTTATCGGGCATTTGAGTGCATCTGTCACATCATGAATATAATTTAAGTAGAATTGGCTTTAATATTACTTATTTACGAAAAACTGCGATTTGACAATTAAGCATGGCAGATGGCTGTCTAACTTTTGGTTTGAATATGTACTAAGTAATCTGCTCAATTACAGTCATCTGTGACTTAATTATAAATTGTCATTGTAGCGCCATCTTTTTGCAGATTATTAATCATATAAAACAAGCTGCCGATAGGTCACATATTTACCGTATATCTGTAGCGTTAACCTTATCTGTGATGTATGAAAGATACCACTGGTCTAATGAGCATATTGGGTTTGTGTAACTTTAGTGGTTGTGGATTTAGATTTATTATTCTTCGGTTGTGATAATCTGTTAAACAAACCTGGCAATTCTATAATGTTTTTTTAGTTTCTTCTAATATAAAAAACATAAACAAACAGACATTACAATACCACACGATCTTTGTCATCACAAAACACATAAATTGGCAGCTTAAATATTTGCAATCTGAGGACATTCTGACAACGTGCGTCTGCAAAACTTGCTAGTTCAGTGCCTGTTGGTGCAGGAAAAAGAGTCTAGTTTGTACTGTATTATGCAAACGCCAGAAAAACTGAACATAACTGTTAGTAAATCATATTTAGACTAAACGTTTATTAAAATAACAATCTTTTAGCATACAAGATAGTACCTATTACTTTAACCAACGATCGTTGTATTTATTTATAATCCTTAATCTTTTATAAAACGCAGGAAACACTATCGTTTAAATAAAGTCAATTCGCTTTTTCTTTTTTAATCCCTATAACAATATAACACAGTTTACCTTTCAAAAAGGTTTTGAAGCTAGACAGAAAGAAAAAATATCAAACTATCTCCAAAATATTTAAGTAATTAGAAAATATTCAAATCCGCGATATTTTAAAATAGTTTTGGGTAGAAAATAATTATAAGAAAATAAATGCCATATTTGAATTCTTCAATCTCAAAAATATATATTAAGACACTAAGAAGAGCATCCAAAATAAATTTTGAATATAGAAGTTTTACATCCAATATTTTAGAAAATGCGGATTCACAAATCTGTTTTAAATTCCATGTCCTTCCATTTTTTTTAAATTGTATTACGCAACCCTATTAAATGTTTAGATGGACGAAAAGGAAAGAAAATGCTTTATAAGATTATGTGAAGAAGTAACGCAATTAAAAAATATTTGACAATGACGTTATCACGAAAACCAGTAAAAACAGCTCATTTAATTTAAATTATAAAAAAATGTTTCTTTTACTAATAGCGGGTGATCGTAAGAAACCTGATTCAGAGCAGGCCATGACCGAAGTGTTAAAGTTGGCAATACTTAATATAAGCCAATTGTCAAATCAAATGTTGACAGCTGAAAAAATTTTTGGTTAGATACATTTAACTTAATGTATCGAACCAAAAATTTTTACAGCTGTCAACATTTGCAAATTGGCTTATATTAAGTATTGCCAACTTTAATACTTCGGTCATGGCCTGCTCTGAAAGATGCTTTTTACGATCACCCGGTAGTATTAGATTTTTCCGCGTACAGGGAAAATCCTAGCGACTATCCCCCAAAATTAACGTTTGGCTATATACTGCCATATAAGCCAATTGTGAAATGTTGACAGCTGTAAAAATTTTTGGTTAGATACACTAAGTTAAAGTATCCAACCAAAAATTTTTACAGCTGTTAACAATTGACAATTGGCTTATATTAAGTATTGCCAACTTTAACACTTCGGTCATGGCCTGCTCTGAATAATTTTTTTACGATCACCCGGTACATATGACTTACTAGGGGTTAAATAAAAACAAATGGCTTGCAAGGCGGAACAGGAGCCGCCCGGGCTAGCACACGGCTAATAATTTTAAGACAATAAATTAATACTTATCTGTCAAAACTTTAAATTTCGATAGTAGCGATAATAATTTATTTATTTAGCGTTTTCCACTGGTATCAAACGCCAAACGCGCAGGTCAGAGTGAATCATCAATCACGTTACGTCAAGCAGGTGCTACCTCATTATTTTTGCGAGAAAAATAAAGTCACTCGATAACAGATGTGTGGTTAATACTGATCAGAAGCAATTTAAAAACTCTTATTTTCTTTTTTAACTTTTTTCAGGTGTGAATCCATGCTTGGTTTAGTTTTTTATTGCAACGGACTCAAAGCACAACGCTATGGAGCGGTGAAATACGTTAAAATTTAAAAAAAATTCTGCAAATAATATAAAAATTAATTAGAAAGTGCCGTTAAAACGAGTGCTCAAAACTCTTCTCACTATGTCACCCCCACCTTAAAAATTTCGCCTGCCTTGTACTTTTGTACCAACTCCCGCTTCGCGCTTCACAGTACACAACGCCCGGTCAAATAAAATCATCTTTCGCCTCCTCTGGGATCGCTGAAGATAGGAGCAGATGGAGACCAATACTAGAACATGGCAAGCTTCGATCTGGGTTTTAATGCAAGGGCAATGAAATAAAAAAAAACAAAATTCATAGAAAAATGTATTTAGAAATAGGAACGTTTTACATACCAACGATTCCTATAACATCACACCACACCTACCACTGCAGTTGGAACGTTTTAAAAAAAGCTATGTAGCCTTATAGTAATCATAAGAAGATACTTCATTATGCTAAAATGGTATAAATGCTATAGAAAGCTTTGAGGTTAAAATAATAGCATACATTGTTTGAGAATTTTTCATTTATTTTGTTTCAATTGCTGGGTACCAACAGAGAAAGTGCTGAACGAGAGGCCGCTATAACACCCACAAAACATTTGTGTAATTCAATCGTACGCTGTTAGACTTTATGATTCGGTGTGCGAAATATCTTTCACAAACTTTAGAGAGGGTGATGTGACATCAAACATCACCGGCAATCTGGCATGGAAAAACTTACATTTAGAAACTCAAAATCTTTCAAAGTTATTTGCGAAATAGCAATTTTATTTTAAATTTTTGATAGAAGGATTCTTTAAAATTAGAGAAAATCAGAAACCACAAAAGTTTGTCAAAAAAAATTGGGCGGCAGAAGACAATTAGACATCTCTAAATAAAGCTGCACCTAAATATTAAAATTGGAGTTTTATTTTAGTTTCTCTTATGAGCAATTTAACTTACAAAACAATGTTTAGCGTCTCCTATTTATTAATTAATCAGGAGACACAATCATTTGATTTTAAAACTTTATAGAAAGCGTCACACGCGCAGAGCATTAGCGAATATAGAGAACCCTACATAGTAGCGTATCTCTAGCTCTGCGAGTCTACAAAGTTTCAAAATAATCGTTTGTACTTCTTAGTTTTCGTCCTTACAAGAATTATGGTACTTAAGACAGTAAAATTTGGCTATTATAATTACTAGTGATGGGCATAATCGAATGATTTTCATATTCGAACGATAGCCATTCAAAAGCAATTAGTAATCGAATGATTTATTCGGATAAAATTGTTCTGATTTTTCTATTCGGTAAAAAGTAGTAAAAGCGCCCCCCGTTTGCTTCTCGAATGCTTCTATGAAACAATTTTCGTTCTCATCGTCTTTTCTCGGCCTGCTCGGCGAAACAGACTAAATCTTAAGCTATAAATGGTATTTTTATTAATTTATCACATTTCATCGTGTAAAATTTCTATAAACCGCGAAGTGGATACATTGTTCTGCTTTATAAATTAATTAGTTATTTGTAAATGAGAACAGGGACAAAAACAATAAATGATTATTATTCATTAATTATTACCTAAACAATCAATGTTTATTTTTTTTGTGATGTGTTTCACTTGTTTTCATCAACAGTAATACAGCATTGTTCTAAATATTATTACACTTTTTTATATTTTGATATTTATTATTATTCATACTATTTAGAGCAATATTAAAATTTTCAAATACGACCCTGCGTTGAAGAGATCACGACAAAACAGTGTATTATAAACTGCTATTTGCTATTCGTAATAAATAGTAATGTGCAAGTCAAAACATTCTTATCTCGTTCTTGCGCCGGAAAGACGCCGTAAAGGTCGTCTTTATGCAATCGCATTCCATAAATTCATTTCCATCTGTGTATTCGCATCATAATACCACGACTGGTGGTAATATAGTATCATGTACATGTATATTGGGCATTTGCAGTTGGCTACTGCAAGGAGGTGTTGATTCAACGCTCGCTTCCGATATGGACAAACCCGAAAAGTTTAAAATCCTAAAATCATTCGAATGGTTTTTTGTAACGGCTCGAGATATTTCAAGATATTTCGATAATCGACTGGTTTGATTGCTTTCATTCGAATTATTTAATCACTAATACGCTTTTGCCAATTTTGCACTTGGTGTTTGAGTAACACCAATTTAACAAAAAATGTAGAGTCCACGGTTTTGAAGTTCGGATAGAAAACATTAAATTTGTCTTGGGGCCTTTCTAAAATTCCGTAAAGGTTTAAAATTCCATAGCTATAAAAAATGTTACCAAAAGCAAGTTGTCTAACTTCCGTTTCTAGTTACGGATTTTGTCTGAAAGCTGATTTTCTCGATAAATTTTTGATACATCACCTCATTTCAAGTTTCATCAAAATTGGCCCATCGTTTCGGGATATGTGAGAGTAATAGACCCGCATAAACCCATATCCTCCCACTCACTTCTTTAAACTTTTAGGAGTCACTCAAGGTCTAAAACACGTGTTTTATCAAAATTTCAAGTTGAAAATTTTCACTAAATTAATACATTTCTATACTAAAAATATAGGAAAGTTAGAAATAGTTAGATTAGCATAAGATACGATATGCAGCCATATTTTTTAATTGTAAAAAAATATTTCATGAATGAGACACTGAAAAAAGGTATCAGTGATTTGGCATGATGTAAGTCTATGTGCGTCAATTAGGAAAAATTGTAAACATTAAACTTTTTCATTTCTACGAGGATCGTTCGAAATGTACGTGGCCTAACAAAGAAAACGCAAGTGTTTTAGGCAAAAAATCATTTCATTTTTCAATATAGGCTCCTGCTCGCTCAACGCACTTTTTAACCATTGAAAACGACGGAGCGGACTTCAAAAATGTCGAATCCAACTCTGCTTTTGATTTTGGTTGGTGTTAAGCCTTTCAAATGAAAGTACTTTATCACTGCTCGCAACTCAGTTTTTTCCATTATTTACGAAATCACTCGAGACGGTCACTTTGGCGCACTGTCAAACACAAACTAATTGACAGATCGCTGTATACTGTCATATTTAACTTAAGAAAGGATGGTTCTGAAAAATGGTAATGCAAATTCCGCCGAATTAGCGCCATCTCTGTGTTAGGCCACGTACATTTTGAACGATCCTCGTATTCTATATTAATTTTCAGATTAATGAATTAATAATATGCTTCTGTTTCTGCTTAAATTCCTTCAAAATTTTAGCTGTTGATAAATTAACGTTATCAGAAAAGCGGTATATTGAAGTGAAGCAAAACTAATCAAACAGTCGTGAAATTATAATTTTCCCCATATGCATAATGCGGCCTGGAGTATAAAGACCGGTATGCCGTTAAATAACTCGTCGTGACTTGAAATTTCCTAATAGATTTTAAAGTAGTAGCTCCACCTAATGCTCCCTGACAGGTTCATGTTACGGAATTAATAAATGTACGTGTGTACGTACAGATTACATAAACTAATCAATTAAAAGAAATCATGGCGAAAAGAAATGCGTCAAGCTTGAAATGAATATCTTGCACGTCATATACAGAAATGTTGAAAAAATTACATTTTCAGAAATGTTATATTTTATGGCAGTTGCATTTATAAATGTTGCAGATTTACGTCGCAGTTGTGCGCCTTCTTTAGAAGTCTGCAGACGTTGTAGGCGATGGTCTACGACAGGATCGCAATGTAGCAGTCATTTCGTAACAACAATCTCTTTATCATGCTTATCATCGTGGTTTCTACAACCATTTACAAGCTTTGCTATTCAGATCTGTCCACTATAATACCGTTCCGTGGTTTTATATGACACTAAGCGGCCCAAAAATGCGAAATATGCGGCTAGGAAATAGAAACACCAAGATTAAAATGTTTTTATATCAACATTTTGTGTTTAACCTAAAAATAAAAGATTAATGCAAATACTTTACAAATTGCACCTACCTGATTGTTACAGTACTTTTGAAGTGTTCGTTTCCCTTTTATTAAAATGTAGATTTAATATTGTGAAAATTGCTAAAATTTAAAACAAAAATTCAAAAAAATTAGATAAAAAAAATTTTAATTAATTAATTTTTAACGTATTACAGGAATCATATTTCAAATTAATAACTTTTATTTTTTCTTACCTTAAATATGCATTTGTAGTTTTTGAAGAAAATAAACCCGATTCAGTTTAGATGTAGTAATATTTGTAAATACAAACGAATTCGTTTTAATGTAATTTTCTGTCTCAAATTATAGTGATGTGCTAATTAAAATTTAATAAAAACTAGGAAAGAGTTTAGTGGCATCAGAAATTAAAACCAACAAAATTGTTTATATTTGTACCATAAGAAAAATGTGTCATCTCTAGATATTATAATAAACTACAACTTTATAGCTTTGTAATGGCTTTGCGGAATTAAGATTATACATTTTGCATATAAACATAAAACTAATAAAACCGAGAAGTGTTGACAAGCAGAAATAGAAAAATTTGTTCAATTTAAAACTTGGAAATTAAAATATTAAAATTTATAACTGGATTTTTTAAATAAAACTGTAAAATCTGAACAGGTTAAAAGTTCATAGAGTATATATGTTGACGTTTATGAATATTTATTTAGATTAAAATAAACGAGAATTTTTTATAAGCGACTAAAATTTAAAGTTTTTTTTATTTGAAATATGCAATAAAAGAATTTTAGTAGAAAAAATAAGAACATAAAAATAAGAGCATTTTTTAAACTTCTTAAATTGGTTTTTGGTATGCAAATATGATTCTTCACTTATTTCTTTGCTCGTTTCTGTGCTACAATTCCTGCATTTTATACTACAAAGGGAATACGTCAGTTATTTTCCAAATACGAACTTGAATCTTGATATTAGTATTCTTCCAAGAAGTCATTATTAAGCAATATATTTTTTACAATATATTGCATAATATTTTAAATCTTATTTATACATTCTATTATGAACTTGACGTTCCTATAGTATTTATCATCAATCTTCATCAAGCCTTTAATAGTATGGACACTAAGTTACACCTTACACCGCTCTTGTATACCATACCCATAGAAACACAATACAATCACTTCCGACGTAGTAAATTTCATGTATAAGGCGCCAGAGTTTTAAAAATCCAATATCTCGAAGGGCAGATTTCCATATTTGTAAGGGCAACATTTAAACCTTCGCACACAAGCCATAGAATGCAGTTTGAACCATGCACTTGACATTTTTACAAATTATATATTTATCCCTAAATGAGAACTGTCCTATGAACAATGCTGGCTAGTCATTAATTTTAAATACCAGGGACTGATGCTTTTATTAACCATAAGGTTATAACTTATTAAGGAGTGATGTGGTTCCTTTTTTGGTAAGTAATTAAAAGGTTTTTATTTGTTAGAAGTAAAAGATAATAAACAACGGACGAACAGAGATAGCCAAAACGCATACTTAATGATATGCGACCTACTAGTGAATTATTTAAATTCTCTTATGCTTGACGTGGAGGAGCGTAAAATACCATAACGTATAGTCAGGGAAACTTATAAAAATAAACTACTGTTATCTAATTTGTGTGGAGAATCCTATTATGTGTTCGTAATTTTGCTATTAGTAACTTTTCTTTTTCCAACAAATCCAATGGGGAATCTAATAATTAAAATTGTATAAATTTTTAAATCTCAAAATTAATTAGTTTTCCATAAGGTAGTGAAACAATTTTTTTTTAAATTTTTAAGTATACTATTTACAAGCGCTCTCATTCAATCAACGCCTTGGACGATGTGGTCTGACACAGCTACGAATTAAACTTCGCAAAATAAACAAAAGCCACTGCTCTAAAAATTGCGTAGTAACAAAAAATTAGCAAAATTCACCCCGAGAATTACAAAAGCGCAGAAATAATGTTGACAGACAACTCGTCACACATGGCAACGAAATAGTATAAAGCCAAACACAACGACTAAGCCCTACCTTCCGCTTCTCAAATCAAGTTTCAGCCTGCGGTCATTCCTGATTGAGCTCTAGCCTACGGTCACCAGATTGAGCTGCAGCGTCCAGTCACCTCCAGATCGAGCTTTAGCCTACGGTTACCAGATGGAGCTGCAGACTCTGTCCACCTTCAGATCAAGCTTTAGCCTACGGTTGCCGGCTCGAGCTTTAGCTTACGGTCACTAACACTAGCTTTGGTCCGGGGCAACTCCTGTCTACAGGTCGATTAGCTTCGAGGCAATACAGCACCTGCGCAGCCAAGAAATCAACGGGGCCGCCCAGCTACCCACGAGCTTTTAATGACACCGCCTCAGCTCAACGAGGTTTGTCTCCAACGCAGCAGTAACCTGCAAAGACCACCATCAGTAGGTGCAAGCCTCATGGCCCAAGCTGGGTCAGTACGTGGTCCTGAACCTAATGAAGTCTCACCATATACAGTTGTGCTTCTTTTATAAATCAAATTACCCCTTCTCTTTATTGAAGTTTCACTCAATTTCTTTTAGTATTTTGGTGTTATAATATATTATTTTCGTACTTAAATAAAACATTAATATCAAGCTGCTCTAGTTTGGATAGCGTTAAGGTCTTAGGCCTTGTATTTGTGCATTCTGCCGTAATGTCATAGCGTAATGTAATACACGGGGTTACTGCATCATTCGCACGATGCGACGAGCCTGATCCGTCCTTTTGCCATTTCTTGACGAACATTTTGCTACCGCATAATATTATAGCTGCCTTAAATCTATTTATAAAATTAAATGTAATAAAACAAGAAATTTGGTGTGAAGGTATGAAACATTTCTTATGTTAAACTCCTGAGAGGTATCAGTCCTATTAAGAAGCTAAGCATGTTAACTAGCTGTAGCTGTAGCGGTTCCGTAATCGCCACGGGACCTTCCTTTCATTTATTGAAATTTTTAATAATATTTCGAAAACTTGAAATATGAATTTTTTACGTTTTTGACAAGTATATAAAATTGTAGAATATCCATACATATATAAAAGCTCAAAGGGTTTTCTTCTCCAGTTCCTCCAGCGCCTACCGCTTCACCAATTTGGACCATTTTTTTTTCAATGAAAGGTCTCTATCCTCATATGGAACATGAAAGATTTTTATGTTTTTATTCTACGTCGAATTTTTAATAATATTTATTTTAATTTATATAATATATATAATTAACCCCGCGTCTCATTATTGGAACTTATGCATCACGTGACTTAGCATTTCGCCGGTTCTGTCAACGCTCAGTCTGTCAGTGCATTGTGCGCTGGGGTAACACTAGTTTACGTATAATACTAGCAGCCTGTTTGTCTAATAATTTTTCAAAATTTTGAATATTTTTTAAGTATTTAAGATTTCAAAAATTTGAAATTTCCAAAATTTACAAATCAAAAAATGTTTTTATAGTTTTGAAAATTTTGTAAATGATCACAAATGTTGAACATTTCAAAATTTCCATAAATGTTTTAAAAATCTATAAACTTTTCAGTATTTTTGTAAATTTAAAATTCGTGAAAAGTTTTGAAAGATTTAAAGAACATTTGTGTTGTTTAGCAATTCTGAATCTATTTTAACAGTGCGTCCCACATGTTATAAACCATCCTGTATATCGCAGCACATGAAATGTGGAATTTTTTAGAAAACGATCAAAAAATATTTTAGTCAACTGATAGTTTCATTTTCATCATACTCGAGCTTATTCCTGAGAATATTTTCATTCTATAATAAAACTTAGGTATAAAGAGAGGCATCCAGTTTTGTTGTATTGAAACGTACTGCTTAAAAATAAATCATTTTAATTTAATAATTCAATTATGTAAGTCATTTAACACTGGAAGGATGTTTCTTGCTTACCGAACGAAAATCATTATTTTAAACCGATAGTATGAAATATCTTGATTAGTTTGAACAATTTTTATCGTTTCTTAATGGTTAAACAAATTTGGGTTGAAAGGTGTGGTAATATGCATTAGTTAATTTTGATTATTGATTTACTAAGAATACTACTCTGTTCCAGTAAGTACGATATCCACTCATTTTTGCATTCACGTTCATCGCAACTTTTTAAATCTTTCTAGCTGAAAAAAACTAAATTCTATTATTTACGGGATACCTGGAAAATGAAATCATCATAATTTACTTTCATTATATCGACATTTAAGTTTTTAAGGAAAACTAACTGCTTGCTTTTAATTCAGACATTTAAGTCTTATTCATATACAATATAACAAGATCTCACATTTTCATCAAAAAATTTTAGTTGTATACACGAAACATTGTTGCTTGGCAACGCACGAGAACACAAAGCATGCATATAAAATGCCCAACTACGGAGCAGGAAGGAATTTTGCATGCTTTGTCGTTCGAGTGCGTTTGCCAACAAGTAATAAAGTTGAGTGATATACAATTAAAATTTGCTAAGACAAAAATGCGAGGTCGAGTTATATTTGGCAAGACAAATTCTTGAATATATCAAACACAAATTTTCTAAATTTTATTAATTGAAACAATGTAACTGTTGTAAACAAATCTTCTTCGCAACGAAAACATAAGCCTTGCCGACAGAATTTTATTGCAGCTACGGGATTTTTTCTTAACAGCAACGGGATCTTTTTCTAACGACGGTTTTTTTCGAGATAAACAAATACTATTGGCTCAAATTTCTGTTGTTGCTAAGCAACGAATGAATGAGGAAATTTGTTATCTTAAATCCGGGAAAAGCTAGAACTATATAAGTAAGACAAAACAAGAATCGCTGAGTTTTATCTTGATAAAGTTGCTTTTCGTTTAGCAACCATTATAAGCTTGTTTTTTTTTTTAAATTATATTGCAATTGGTGAGGCATCTGAAACGTATAAAAAAAGTTTTTTTTTATTTTGTAAACTACTAACCTAGGCACGTACTGTAACGATTGTACAAAGTTAGTTTACTAACTATACAGTGTTACCACATCAAATTTGCAGGACAGTCAGAACGGTACGGTAAAAACAAAAAGTATATCAAATTAATTGTATCAGGTCTAGAATCCAAGAAAACATTTCTTATTCTGTAAACTACTAACGTATGCACCTATTGTAACGACTGTGAAAAGGTAGTTCAATAACTATACAGTGTGACAACATCAACTGTGCAGGAGAGCCAGAAAAAAGTATAGGAAAAACAATAGGTATATCAAATCATTTGTGTCAGGTTCAAAATCCAAGAACAAAATTTTTCCATTCTGTAAACTACTAACGTACGCACTTACTATAACGACTGTAGAAGAGTAGTTTAATAACTACACAGTGTGACAACATCAAATATGCAGGAGAGACAAAAAAGTTATAAAAGAAGCAATTTGTATATCAAATTAATTCTATCAGGTCCAGAACCCCCCCCCCTCTCCAAAAAAACCGAACGTACGCACTTACTGTAACGATAGTATTATAGAAGGGCAGTTCAATAACTATACAGTGTGGCAACGTCAAATTTGCAGGGGAGCCAGAAAAGGTATGAGAAAGACAATAGGTATGTCAAATTAATTGTACTAGGTCCAAAATTCAAGAACAATTTTTTTTATTCTGTAAGCTACTAACGTACGCACCTACTGTAACGATTGTAAAAAGGTAGTTTAATACATATACAGTGTGACAACATCAAATATGCAGAAGAGACAAAAAAAGTATAAGAAAAGAAATAAGCATATCAAATTAATTCCATCAGGTTCAGAATCTCATCAAAAAATTTTTATTCTGTAAACAACTAACGTACGCACTTACTGTAACGATTGTGAAATGGTAGTTCAATAACTATACAGGGTGACAACATAAAATCTGCAGGATAGCCAGAAAAAGGTACTAGAAAAAAAATAAGTATATCAAATTAATCAAATTCATTGCTATCAGGTCCAGAATCCAAGGAAGAATTTTTTTATTCTGTAAACTACTAACGTACGCACTTACTGTAACGATTGTAGAAGCGTAGTTCAATAACTATACAGTGTGACGTCACAAATTTGCAGGAGAGCTAGAAAAAGGCATGGGAAAATTAATAAGTATTTATTGGGGGTTGCTAAGCAATCACCCTGTATTGGCGAATTAAAACACGATGAGTTTTAGTATTTTACAGTTTTTTCCGGAAACATCTCGTATATAATAAAAGTTCAATTGTCACACCTATTTATTGATGTTCTGTTTCAGGGCGTTTCGCATTATTACAGTTATTCAACCTTGTTTGTATGTGGTTGTAGAGTACAATACAGCACAATGAATAATTTAAGATATAAGAGCATACCTACTCACTACAAGTAGAAATTCATCAGCTGCACGAAAATCAATTTCTCTACACAATAAAAGTTAAAATTTATATCGACGGGTTGAAAATCAATTTTTAATTCATAATTCATAGTATGTTTACAATACGCGATCTTATCTGTGTTTGTGCGATGATACAAAGATGGGAATAGTAAAAGCAACGACAATGCGCCTCATCTTGTCCATTCATATGCAGAAATATTCATTAGCTTGACGGTTGATACATGACTGCTAATATATTGAACCCATGATTTGAATTAGACTTTTGAATGTTTACAAATGGACACGTAGGTGTTATTTATTGCATATTGGTTATTATTTACGCGCATTTTAAGCAATTTTTTATACAGAAGGCGCCATATGTCTTTCTTAGGAATTAGCGCGAGAAGGTTGGTAGAAAAGGACGTACAAGCAATTAGATCCTACGTGAGTTTAAATTTAAACGAACATCGTAAAAGTGTTCCAACATTACCACGTGCTTTCGTGTAATGTGTATTAACGGTTTTTGAAATTTATGAAAGGCCCTATTTGGCGAACTTGAACATTACTGGTCATGTTCGGAGATATTGATATTTTTTAGTATTTTATTTTTACAAAGTGTGGAACACGGTCTGTAACTGTCATGCCATACATCTTGTACTAGCATTTTCAATAAAAATTTTTTTATTGAAAAATAAGCTGCTTAAACTGATTTATATTCCTTATTTATAAATTCTAGCTTTACTTCGTTAAATTCTATATTTAAGGATTATCTATATATAAAATACTTAATTACTTTAACAATATTTATTTATTTTAACCTTATACGTATTTCGGCATGTTTACATGCCATTGTCAGAGGTTATGTTAGAAAGTAAACAGTTAGTGTTATAGCAATAGAACTTGGTGACTTGATCTCGATAATCGTCTGCAGATGACTTGATTTCTTATTCCAAAATGTCCACTAGAGGAGAATTTAAGAGACCAATTTGCTCATTCATTAACGGTACATTTTTTAAATGTTTGCGAATTTCAAAAGCTTTTAGTATATCTAATTTACGTTTATCATCACAAAAGTGTAAACATTTAATGGTGTTATTAGATGTCATTGAATGATTGTGTTCTAGTAAGTGCTTAGCGTAATTGGATATATGTGGGCGCTTGTATTTGTAACAACGTACGTATTCTTTATACCTAATATAAAAATTTCCTATTGTCTGGCCTATATAAACCGAATTACAATGCGAACAATTTAATTGGTGAATGCCTGATTTTAGCAAATCGTCTGTCGTTTGATTTTGCATTAAACAAAGTGTTTAAGATGTTTCTAGTTGTTTTCAAACTTACTTTATATTTATTTGTTTTGTTTATAATTTTAGCAATTTGTTCTGATTTGTCACCAAAATATGGGTTTGATGCATATTTAATTGTACCGAATGAAGTTAGGGTATTCCGATAAACTTTTTGAATGGCTAACTTATATGCATTTTTGCATTTGACGTTGCTTAACTCACTATTGCTGCCGTATTAAATGATTATTTTTAATTTTCGTAACTCTTTATTCGTAGTTAATGGTTTCATAATAAGGATTGGATCGATTTCTGTCACTTGTCTGACGACTACTTCTACATATGCAGGTTGGCTTTGTAGAGTTCGTATCGTAACCGTGACCTTATGCAAATATAAGTCTATTCATAAAAACCAGAAATAAGAATTTGAATGGAGCCTCAAGGGTAAGGAGGTGTTTAGAATTTCTCGCCATCCATGCTTATCGATCTTCTAACAATACGGCTAAATATAAACGGCATTTAAATTCATTATCATTTGAGATATAAATAGACTTGAACGATGGTACAAAAGAGAAAAATTTCAATATTATGATTTTGACCCCTCTTTAAATTTCTATTCCTTGTCTATACTCTATATTCGTTATAATTTGTGTATGTATAAAATCAGTCTCAACTGTTTTGGTTTTAAGACTGCCACCAAAACAGAAAAAATACTATAAAACAGTTAAAGCTTACATATAACATAGCAGAACAAAATGAATAATATAATGGATTTTGCAGTAAAAATTGCGGCACCAGCACTGACATATAAATAAATGTAATCTGTTTTATGTAGGTAGATAAATTTTATCGACGTCGCGTTTCGTTTTATTGATGTTAGTTAGAAAAAAATAAATGCATAGTTTCCAACGTGTGAAGTTTATAAGACTCGAGTTGTGTGTCAGTGTAATATGGCCACAACATGAGATATAGGTTATATGGCGTGTCTTGAGATGGTGAGTGATTGCCTATTGTGGCGCCCACACGCGCGGGAGCTTGACCCGACCCTGCCCCCCCCCTTGGCAGGTGAACGCATCTACATACATAATCAGAGGTAAAAGGTGAGAGACATCTTTACATCCTGTGAACTAAAGCTTTTTATGACAAAAATAGACACTAGGTTGTTTATGTACCTACCATAGATTGAAATTCAAATTTATTGATACTAGATTGCAGCCTCAAGCTGCTTGTTATACACAGATTTTTGTTGTTTGGAATAATCCTGTAAATAACATAAGGTGATATGGGGAAGTTATTATTAAATATGACGTTAACATTTATGCAAGAAAAATCAACTTTAAGCAAGTAAAAGTGCAACACAAATAATCGTATAAAGCAAATTTTATTTGAATATGTTTATGTAATGAAGAATAATTTACATACTCCATGCTTCTTTTTACTTTCTTTTACTTTAAGTATGGGAAAGTATTAATTATATGATAATGTTCTAATTCGAGATTTTCGCAGTTGGTATATTGCAATTTACCTATTTTTTTACAGATTGTGTTTAAATAACTCTAGTCTTTCTGTTAAACAAAATATAACGCGTTGTATTACTTACTAATATTTTAAGATAAATGCTAAAGTCGTTAAATAATATTGCTTTCTACTTTGATTAGCCAATAAGGTTGGATACACCACTGCTGACGAAAATGAAAAAGAAGCATTGAATTTATGAGCATTTCATCATTTTATTTACACATTTGCTATTTCTATTTTTAAATGTTTTTCATTAAACAAAACAAAAAGTTTGTTTGTTTTTGTTAATTAAAAAAATAGATAAATACCTCTGGATCACAAGAACAGGCTTGAAAATCAAAGTAAAACAGGTCAACGACCCATTAAGGAGAAGAAGTAAGTAAGTAAGATAAATTGGTTAAATTAGATTCTGATATAATTATGTAGGAATAGAATATTCTTGTTTTTTTTTAATATACCTAATTTATAATAGTTACAAAGTTGATATTTTCCTGCTTGCTTAAAATTTTAATATGTACATTCACATTGACTTTAAATGTCATGTATAATATTATGGTTATTGACCCCAGTAAATTTTAACGTTTTGTCATTATCTGAATCGACCATATCTAAAATCCTTATATTAAATCCCCAACTGTCTCATCAAGATACATCACTATAACACGCTGGCGGCTCTTTGCATGCCGGGTCAGTTTATTGATTATTTTATTGTTACTGTTACTTATGATGGTATAATTTGGTTATTTATGGCTTTCTTTAATATCAGCTGTTGGGAAACGTGTGTTTATCGCTCTGACATCAAACAAACACATATCACACGAATTCAACCATTCATTGTCTTACAAATTGCGGAATCAAAACTGTTTACTACAAATTGTACATGCTTTTCTAGGAACTTCACTTTCAGTTACGCATTCCCTAACACATCTTACATCATCCAGACAGCTTAGATATTTAGAGGTTACGTTGGCAGGTTTCGATATTAACGTTTAAAACACGTATGTATTAATTTGTATGTGTGTTGAATCATAGACTGGAGAAGAGCTAGTGTTGCGGACAAAGAAAAGCAGAAAGGTAGTCGTGACGTTACTGCGACAGCCTTTTCTTAACAGTGTCGTTATACCAGGTGATCGTAAAAAACATCTTTCAGAGCAGCCCATGACCGAAGTGTTAAAGTTGGCAATACTTAATATAAGCCAATTGTCAAATCAAATGTTGACAGCTGTAAAAATTTTTGGTTAGATACATTTAACTTAATGTATCGAACCAAAAATTTTTACAGCTGTCAACGTTTGACAATTCGCTTATATTAAGTATTGCCAACTTTAACACTTCGGTCATGGCCTGCTCTGAAAAATGCTTTTTACGATCACCCGTTAGTATTAGATTTTTCCGCGTACAGGGAAAATCCTAGCGACTATCCCCCAAAATTAACGTTTGGCTATATACTGCCGTTATTAGACTTATGCTATGCAATGGAACACAAATCTGGCGGCCCACAGTCAGATGGGCTACATCAGCAATCAAACTGGGACGTGTACAACTTCTGACCTATCTTCGTATTACAGGGAAGGGACTATTCGTTTAGCCCCACGATGGTTGTAGAAACGATCCTATGCATTTCCCCACTTGATAAGTTTGTGCATAAATTAGCTACGGAGATTGCCCTAAGGCTATCTCTTAGAGAGCTATGGTATCCATAAACTGTAAGTGGCAGGTATACCCGCATCCTCGACGAGACAGCGGCAAAAAGTCATCTCCTTGGTGTGGTGGTTGAGCACCTCCTTCCTAAGTTTACTTTAATCGATACTTTAGTGTATATGCAAATGCTGGGGCAATTCACCATCCAAACATCTTCACTGATGAATCTAAAACAAGGGACGGAACCGGTGCCGGCGACCTAGTTTTCTCCGGTGACCTAAGCTTTCGCCAATGTATACAAGTAAAATATATAGGCAGACTTACCACTGTTTTCTAAACGAAGGTAGTAGACATAATGCATTGTGCAAATGCAGTCTATCACCGACAAATTAAGAACTAACCCATTGTTATCTTTAGCGTTAGAAGAGCTGCCTAATTGACCCTGAGTAATTAATTGTAAGATAACCTTAGGAGCAGTACTCTAGTGTTACGAAACTTTCGAAGGTTTCTCCAGAGAAAATGTCGTTTTACTCAATTGGATGAAGATACAATATGTCAATTGAACTAATAAGGAAGCCAACGAAGTCGCAAGAAACAACTTCCTTGGAGGCTGGACCAATACTCAGCACTATGCTACATATAGAAACCTTAAATGGCTTTAGACGTAGGTGGTTTAATATTCAAAACTGGTGTCAGGCATGGGCTACTTTTACAGCAATTTCGCTGGAGATAGCCATGTACTGTGTATAGCTGCCTAGAAAAAAATTCCGACTGATTTGTCCAAATCTGAACTGAACATTACACTCTAAAGAACTGCATCTACGGAATGTCGAAGATGTAACTCAGATTGTGATAAAGCAACACGTGGTGTGACACAGTGTCGTGCTTTTGCACAATCAGAAAATTCATGCTGGGAGACTTCTAGCCGAACATTACTATTATCAGCAACACCCCAATAGCGGATGTCTTCAGGTTCATTGAGAACTAAGTGGCTTGGGTGATTTCCGAGTTAGGGAGTTGCTGTGTAAATAGCAAAATGGGTGTGTATGGGTTTTCTCACCTATTAAACTTAATCCAGCTACAGAGCCAGTAGTAGATATTGTTACTTTCAATTGAATTACTATTTTTAACTAATTTTTATTTAATTTTACATAATTTTATATTCAATGACTGTAGTTTTTATTTACTGCTTAAAATATTGGGCTTTTTATGTTTTAATTTACTTATTTAACACATATAGTATAACAAGCTTGATAATAAAATGTAAGTATATCAAAAACACTTACAAAATGTATAATAGAATTGCTTAGTTTACTCACACATATAAGAACCAATCAAACTGCAGCATTAACCAAACGACATGCTGTCGCCCCGACATGTTTTCGGCAGTTTTTCATACAGCTTTCCTAACAACCGACAAACAAGCGTTTAGGAATGTCTTGCATAGCTTTGGTTACGTAAATAAATAAACAAATTATAAAGGGTGCAGCTTAGCACCTACTTTATTTAAGATTTATTTAAACGAAGCACCAAAGATGTGGAAAGCTACGTGTCGAAATATGGGAATTCCGATCGGTTATGCATTCTTATATACCCTACATTTTGCTGACGATCAGCTTATATGCGCTGAAGATGAGTTAGATGCCCAATATATGCTGAAGAAAATAAAAGGAATACCAAAAATGGGGCTTGCAATTAAACATGGAAAAGACGGAGTACATGACAATAGGGTGTGAAGGTGAAGATTTAGAAATTGAAGGAAACATAGTTAAAAACAAAAGTACATACAAATACCTTGGGACAGTTGTAAGCGAAAAAGGAGATAGCGAGTTTGAAATAAAACGCAGAATAGCACAAGGATAGAAAGCCACACGACAACTTCACCCAGTAATATGGAACAACAAGCTAAGTAAACATACCAAACGAGTTTTATACAAAGCTATTGTAGAAAGTGTAAGCACATACAAGACATGGAGCATTACAAAAAAGCAAGAACAAAAATTGAAGGCAATGAAGATGGACTACTGGTGACGAAGCTGTGGATTAACAAAGTTGAACAGAATTAACAACGAGGAAATAAGAAGACATGCAAAAGTGGATATAGATATTGTGACAACCATAGAAGCAAAAAGGTTACTGTGGTACGGCCACATGAAACGTATGGGAGAGGAAAAATGGCCCAGGAAAATGTGGGAGTGGATTCCCTTCTGAAGAAGAAGACGTGACCGACCAAAACAAACATGGGGAAGTGGAGTTAAAGTTGCCATGGAAAAATCTAAATGAAAATGACTGGAAAGACAAGAAAACATACAGATTGGGATGCGGAAGACGTCAGCAATGATGTAGAAAGTTGTTAATAAACAACTAAACTAAAGACTTCGTTCATTTTTTGAGCGTTAAACAATTGTTTTTTATATACTTTTATGATGATGTAGGCTGTCTTCTAAGAAAACTGTGTTTTTCTTATAAATTTATTAATGTAAGCATATTGAAGATTTATACAATAGAAAAAAGCTGCTACCGATTTAAAACATCTAAAGTGTATAATACTATTTAGAAAATTAAAAATTATTCAAGTTAAACCGGACGTGATTTTACAGTATTAGTGGTGTCTATAGAAAGTATCTACTCTATCACACAAATGATCTTAAAATGTTTGTTTGTAATTTGTAGAAATAAAAAACTATACTTCGTGAGCTGTCATCGTGAAAGACTCTGTAGAAAACTAACATTTAAAAATAATATTCAAATTTAAAAGCACAATTAAGTATAAAACTATTAAAAACAGTTTATTAATCAGAATAATTTGGCTCTTAAATTGGCTTTTAAGTAAAAGCGTGCCGGTCAAACATCGAGGCTTCATAATGAATGGCTTAATTTGTGTAATTCTAGCGATCGACTTTGTTTATTGATGCTATTGATTAACTAATATAAAAGAACCTACACACTTTATTGAGAAGAATTTACTACCGCATAAATGGTGTTATACGTTTTACAAAATCGCTACTACTTGCATATATGAGAATATACAATACTGCTGAACGCATTCAGAGCATGTCTATCATCTCGGTGCAACGTATTAATTATTGTTTTACAAGAAGTTACATAAAAGTGAGGCATAGTCCACGGGCTCCGCTAGTTTTGCAGTAAAAGCTTTTTGTCTCAAGACATTATCATTATTTTGAAAATGCAAATTTTTTTTTCTACGTTTTATTTCCATAATATCTACTGTAGAAATGTTTCAAAGTATTGTGGTATTTTAAACGGCCATTATCCTCTTAAAGGCCTTAACCTACATAAGCCTTAAATATGATAAGTACGTTGTAGATAATTGAAAGCCGTGTTTACATGATTTCTATAATACTTTTCTATACAGTAAACGAAATTATATCTATAACCATCAAAGTAATGAATAAAACATTACATTTTATACACAGCAATGACAGAAAATATTTAAAATGAAATTAACCAGGATATTAAGGCTGGGTGGTCAAAGAACGTATGCGAGATGAGATTATTTCTGTACACTATCGTTTAAGCGAAGAACATTCATTTACATATATCTAATATTTATCAGGAATTCAAATGAGAATTTTGAACGCTAATGATAATTATTTAACGCCAGTTAAAGGCAACACTCAACTGACTAAAGCATTTCTGGTTCGTGCCGATTTAAAAAAATTACTTCTACATCGTTCTTGTTTCAACTTAACTAACAATACGGGAATGGTGAATCAGGCTTTTAAAAATTTTGAAAATGTAATAAATTTGACGTAACGCGAGGTTACATGCAAATCAACATAAATAACACTAATTTATACTTAATTAAATTACACGAAGAAGAGTAAATTATACAGATTTGAACCTGTGCGGATAGTACGCTGTTGCCGTAGATGGGTTGAAATAATTATTATAATAACACCTGCACACAGATTTTCATTTTATTAGCAGTGTACATTTATGGCAATTTGTAGTTTTGGTAAGGTTTTAAATTACTTGAAGTACGTTGACAGCACAGACGCAATAAAAAACACTAATTAATCCTTAAATTCCGTTAACTTTCTAGGAATACCTGTGTATGTCCATATGTATTAAATATTGTTTATTGTAGCTGATTAGTTATGATAATGTTATTATATTGCATAAAGAATTCAAGCGTAGTAGGCGTTTGACCACTTTCACGGCGTTTTTGAGGTAGCAGGTGAATACACATTTATTATTCTAATTATCAATTTAAAATTCATAATCTTTTATTTCTACTTGCGTAAGCTTAACATATTTTGTATTTAGGACAAAAATCTACTTAAGCTACATAAGAGCTTCCGCATGTTTTAAGAATAATACAGAATGAAAGCTCTATTACGTTTGTAAATTAATTGGCTTATGCAGAAAAAGAGTTAAATTTTTTTTCATACTAAATGGTTTATTTGATAGCGTCGCCCTTATACAGGCTGTTTCACGAAGCGCGGGTCATATGATTTTTACCATGTTGTAATTAAGTTAGGATCAGAGTAATTCCCGTACATTATGTTATCACATTAAATGCGTGTGTTAATATATCCAAGCAATAAGAGCAATTTATGTGTTTGTTGTGTTCTTAAAACAGTTTTATTAAATACGAAGTGATCGGAGTATAATTTAATTATTCAAAAGTGTTCGCAACGGTTTTGCTTTACTTTGTATTTAATGAAAATGTCGCAAGAACATAAATAAAACAATAATTTAAAAAAGGGAAATTTATGGGAAATGAACTCGGGACCCTCGCTTTGGTGAGCTGGTGCTCTACCTCACAACCTCTTACCAAACACGTGATTTGCTTTTAATTTAGAAATATTATGATAGGTACGGAATATGAAAAATTTCTGTAGGCAACCTACTTTGATTCTAACATGAAAGAAATAGTATGGCCCGTACTTCCCGAATAACTTTGTATGTTTGTGGAATAGCTTTAGATTTGGCAACGTTATGAGTTAAACCAAGAATCAATTAAATGGTACACATTAAATTTTATACCTTATTATAATTTTTTTTGTAATATCATCTATTTCCGTGTTTTTTTTAATTGATTAATTTAAGATCTCAATTTAGCAAGCAATAATTTGCAGTCAATCATATCAAACTTCAAATGTGCATGTCGCTGATTATTATTCCTATTGCCATTTTCACTACAGATTGATGTCAATCTCCCGAGAATACCGGTAGCAGTAAGCTGTTGTTATTGATTTACATAATTTACTGTTTAGCGAATTAGAAAGCATCGCTCAAATCACGACAAGTGAAAATGGATCATTTTTCATCTACCTACCTGTTTCTAAATCTGACATTTTTTTAAATTATCCTTCGTAGATCTGACAGTCGTAAAAAGTTTGTCAGGATTTGCAAGGTTCAATTAGAAAGTCTCTTTAATTCTTTGTAAGTGTAAAATTACGAGTGCTGAAAATGTCTCGTTTGTCAGTCAAAAATGGTCTGTAATGACCTTGAGCTTAATTATTAAACTGAATGTTTTATTGCACCTAACTAGGCCTACATGGAAATTAAAAAAAGACAGTAAATAAAACTCTTTTCGTTTGGCTCAGTTTACACAGTAATATTTTCACCTGTTTCATTTACAATAATTAGTGATTAATCATAAGGTAATTATTGCGAAAAATATCATTAAAATTCGCGGTATGGAATCCTTATTTTTGACATCGTGCTGAGTTTGTGTAGGAGAAGATGAAGATAAACAGCTCTGACAAGGCACAAGCAAATATATTATACCTTTCGCCAACGGTGCGGTTTGAATGTGGTTAATTAGTCTTTGCGCAAATTCCAACAGACGTTTAGAGTTCTAAAATTCACAATTTTTTGCATTTCTTGCTTGTTACTCCGGAAAGTTTAAGTAATAAATTTAATAGTCCTTATTAACCTGAAAACGAAGTTTTTGAAATTCCAATAGTCGTTGTTGCAACTGACAGTTAATATAATTTTAAACTGCAATTGAGAAATGTGCAGCAACTAGCAAAACCCGTAGTATACGCGCCACACTTGTTTTGGTAACTTTTTTAAATGTAATAAATAAGCTGTGTCAAAGTGCAAGACACAAAAGCGTCTACGACCTGACAATTCCGCAGGATTCGGGCGGCTTCGTGCACGGTGGGGGTTTAAAAGTTTATATTACGTGTTTTAGCGACTGCCTGCAAGTTCCTCGTGGCTCATGTGGAAATACGACCGTATAGCGTTGTATAAACAGTTGAGGGCCAATTTCTTTTTTATTTTTTATATACTGTCCTTTTTTTAAACAATGTTGTTGATCTTTGCTGTTTACGGGAGGTTATATTTTTAAAGAAAAAATACGAAAACAATGTTGCATTCACTCACTGATAAATTATTCCCAATCTGCGCCTGCGCGTAGCCTGCAGAATGGTCAGGCCGCAGACGCTCGTTGAAAGACATCTACCAACTGTGATCTGCAGTATTGTATATTTTCAAATACGCAAAGTCAGCGACTGAACTAAGTGCGTAACAAGCAGCAGATTATGCAACAATTATTCACACAAACACTGTTAACAGAATTTCTTAATCTAATAATTAATAGTACTGTAAGAACTTGTTTAGTTGTAGTATTGGAAAGAAACAGACAGACAGATGCAATTTCACAGGAAAAATCAATAATCTGTTACCGTTAAAAAATTTGAAAAACGTTTTGTTGAAAGTTTAGTGGAATTCCTACATTTCTGTTCTTCATGAAGTTCATAAAGTATTTTACTAAAACACGGCCGACCAATATGTAGGTCAAGCCTATTTTACTCATTATGTGTTGACGTTCCTATCAGTATGGTATAAACCTAATGTTTCCCACGTGGTTCTTCAGGAATCAAATTTAATTATTTGTTATCCCGTGTATTGTTCAGCTCTTGCTACTGAACTATAGTTGTTTAGATTTTACTGTAATTTGGCTTTTAATGTTTGTTATTTTGTCGCTTATTTATTTGCCCATCTATTTTGTTTAACGCTCTGAGATCTGTTTGCATTGTGGTTTCTATGTACCGCGCCACCCTACGTGACTGCTACATAAACACTAGCTCGAAATAATAAATAAACTGTCTCGAGATGTAAGAACCCGTATTAGTGTTATGGTGAGACAGTTACTATAATTAATAATATAGATGTCATGTAGCCTGTTATGAAAAAAGGTGTTCTTACTACCCAGGTAGAACGGAAAGTTTTTGGAACATTTGGAACGTTCCAATAATGGCACAGTTGTGTTCCAAAATGAAAGTTCCGCCTGGATGTTTCAAACACTATCTTTGCAACGTTCCATCGGGTTGTTTCAAAAACGTGTTTTGTTGAAACTTTAAAATGCGTTACCGCGTTTGCACCATTCCTTAATCGCGCGGCGTTTACGTTAGTCAGCTTCTATAATTCTCTTATCATAATTAAGAAGTGCTAGTGTCGTTGTTATATATTGCAGTTATTTTTTACTGTATGTCTACCTACAGTCATATGTATCAAAACATTCGAAATTTATGTTAGCTGTGAAATGAAAGTCATGTGTTTCTTCTCACGAACATTGTTTGATGAATTGCAATATGTGAATTGGTTATGTTTATTTATTTTTGGTTAGTTTTTAAATTACGTATTTATAATGTCTTTGCAGTTATGATAATAAGGTAAGCGTTATTTTTTTATTTTAAAGTTTGATACTAAATTAGCTGTATTATAGGAAGTTGATGACGCAGTAGGCCTGGCAACCGTATATAGTCCACCGTCAATAATGTACCCGGACATCCGCAAACCAAAACTGTAACATGATAGATGTGAAGAGTTATTAAAGGTACATTAAATTGGTTTACTAATTATTTAATTAATTAGAATGTAAATTGACCAACTGTAGAATTGATTTAAATGCAACATTTAGTCAATTTTGTGTTTGCCAATCTATTTTATAGTTAAAAACTTATACAATTTGTTGTATCAACAAACTGCGGGTAATTTAAAGAATGGAAAATTTGAAATAATTTTATTTATAAGCGTGCTCAAGAAATTCCACACACCGTAACGAAGAACGAGTACCAATTGGTTGTGGTTCGAACTGCCTACGCAGGGCATTCACAAGACTAATTCGGCTACAAAAACAGAAGGAACAGGAGGACGAGGATCAATATATCAAGGGATTGTTATTTTTCTTATTTTATTGTGTATTATAGTTTAGGTATATTTTTGTATTTAATAAAACCAGATGCTATTAACTTGCCTCTATTTACTTTTGTTTAATGCTCAATAGACTATAGTTACAATTAATAGTCTTGTTATTGTAATAAATTTTAGGTAATTGTAGTTGTGACTAGTTCTAAATAATTCCCTAATTGTTGAAACGCTGAAAAGTTCGACTGAGATATTTGAAAGATGTATTTGGAACGTTGCAGCTGGAACGTTTCTGAGTACCTCTTTGGAACTTGTTTGGAATGATCCAAATATGTTTTTAAAACGTCTCGACTGGAACGTTACACTGAAACATTTCAAAGATGCTTTTAGAACGTTCCGGTGGAACGTTCTACTGGAACGTTTTTTAGGTAGAACGTTGTACGTTTCTAAGACGCTCTTTGGGACGGCTTTGGAACTTTCCAAAGAATTTCCATGTTCCAATGGAACAAATTTTAGGCTGTTCCATGATCGTAAATTTTCTAACTCTGTATTTCTTACGAGATACATATGATCTGTGAATAAAGCGCTCATTCTAATCTGCTGCTAATATTTCAGTTTTGATCCAAGAATTTAACAGCAACATTATCTGTAAGCTTATAAAATTTTGAAAATTTGTCAAAACCGATGTGATTAGAACCATATCCCGATAATTATTCAGTTTCTTTTACGATTTATCTTCGAGCTCTGTTAACTATTAAAACAGGACCTTACAGAAAAAGTCGAAACAAATTCAATGCTTGCTTGCTTCAATATTGTGGTAGCAACGACCCTTGAAAAATTTTAAGCTTAACCCTGTTTTCTCAAAGATGAGACGGCATGTAGTTGGAATATATGGTACCATAACAGTCCTAGGAGAGTTCAATGACAGAATATTTTCGAAGCCGTAAACAATATCGAAATTAATAATTTACAAAGAAATGTTTTTCTTTGTAAAACTGACAAAAGAATGTTGTTTTCTGGCTTCTAGCTAGTTCTTATCCTAAATTCGACTGAAGGCGAATTTTATTTTGGAGTTATATGCAAATATCTAACAAAATTTTTTCAGTGCAAATGAATGTTTTCTGGAGCTAGGACTTAATTCTGTTTGGGATGTTTCTAATGGCGCTTTGTTAGGGTTTTTTTTTCATAAAATTTTTTTCGGTTTTATTTTTCCGTTTTTGCGGTATTTTTACGGTATTTTCTTTCAGGGTGCAGCTGTCATCCCCAAAACTGAGTCAGTGGCAGGGGCGGATTGGCATTGGCAGAAGTGGGCAAAGTTCCATTGGGCTCTCAGCACCGGGTCCCCAGAATGGAATAATACATATACAGTGTGTATCAAAAATCGCGCATAAACTTTGCAGGGCATTACAGGGCAGGTCAAAATATATAAAAAAATCAACATTAATATTTAACTTGGGCCATGGTTTGGAAAATATTGGAGTCCAAAGAAGCATTTTACATATAGTTTATTTTGCCGTACGGAACGAGTTTTCATACCAAATGACATGACTATAATGTTTAGTTTAATAAAAAACTAATATTGTTGTTTCAATATTGTAGATTCCAAGATAATTATTCTTAAATTTTTGATATTTTAAAATTACACAAAAATACAACAGTAGATGTGGCAACATCCTTTCTATTTATTCGTTTTGACGGCGAACTAAGTTCAAGATCCCATTTTCTGAACCTGGGTATTGACCTTAAGAACTTAAAGATTACTTAGAAGAAGATTCAGAAGCATCGGAAAAACAATGTAATAAAGAAGTTGGCACAGAACCGGCAGAAGTCGAGAAAGACTGTAAGAACCAATGTAACAAATGCCTGGCTTGCTGTTATAGTTTTTTGTATTTTTATAATATGCAGTCAGCAGCATTTACAAATTTGTTTATGCCTTATAAATGCATATTAACTCTTAGTTGCACCAAAGTTTCGCGTAAGAGAACTTTTAGTAAATTAAAAATTTTCAAAAAGAGAATAACGTCGGCTCTTTCTCAGCAGCGATTGGAGGCATTTATGGTCATGAGCGTTGAGAAACAGCTATGAGAATCAATCGATTTTGATTGCATTTAAGATAAGCTAAAAAATCATCAAATTTGTTTTTAAATATGTTGTCCTATTAAAAAATTAAAATATCTTTTATGTATTTACATTTTATTCATCTTTGTGACATAACAATCTATGGAGAGATGCGGGTTCCTACCGGCCAAGTCCCACCGGGTCTTTCCCTTCCCAGCCCGCCTCTGATCAGTGGTACAACAATGAGCATAAAAATAAAAAAAAATCGGGAGGCATAGCCCACAGGTTTTGCTAGTTTTTATTAATTATTTTAGTTTTTAATTAAAACGGGTTTTGCTAGTTTTTATTAATTATTTTAGTTTTTAATTAAAATAACCGTTACTTTTGCACTCGTAAAATTCTTAGGGTTCTTTTACATATTTTGTTAACCTTACCAAAAGCACGATGCAAAATTGTAGGACCTTTTTCTTTGTTTTTAAATTGATGTGAATCCTTCATGAATTAGCTTTTACAAAAGATATCTTAAGAAAACTTTTCTGATAATTAAAGGGTTGAAATTCATCAACAGCTTTATTAGTTTTTTGAATTAATTATTTATTTTCACTCACTTTTTTAAACGCACAGTTTCTTATTTTTGGTAGCTCTTACTCCTCTATGTAGGTCGTACTTCTCGTACTACGTTGTCGTTATCTTAACCTTCTTTTACTAATTACAGCTGTCAGCTATGTTTAAATAATTTAATAATCTTATCCTTGTCACTCTTTTAGGTTATTTGAAGAATTCCGTTACCACAGTAAATTGTAGATATCTCAGCTTTCAATGGCAAAACAATTACTTCTTTTTATAAAATTATCTATTCGTTTTTGTCCCTGCTTTCCACTTTATTAAACTCTTGTCTCGAAGTAAAACAGTTTCTTATAAATTGATAAAATATTTCAAATAATTTAACAATACAATTTCAATTTTCTACTTTTACATAAATTCAACACATATAAAACAGTTTTAACTTTTAAAACTTGCAATAATAAACTCCTATTCAATGTTAACTCGTTACTGCGAACGTCTTTGCAATTACTT
The DNA here is from genome assembly GCA_958336395.1 of Ctenicera cuprea. NCBI lineage: Eukaryota > Metazoa > Arthropoda > Insecta > Coleoptera > Elateridae > Ctenicera > Ctenicera cuprea. The sequence goes on along the minus strand of OY284487.1, from coordinate 37,181,684 downwards.
TTCTTTGGTAAGCTCACTCTAGGAACTAAAAAATTGCCACTGAAGTACAGGTAAGCTGCTGAAAGTGTCTTAAGTACTTAAGTAGGTGGTATCATGTAGCTATCATGAAATCTATGTAGGATTGTAACAGTAGCAATGAAAAGACAGGTATTCCAGCTAAGAAAATGATTTCGTTTTATATTAAACTTAGATAGAGCTAGAAAACTCACATAATAACTAAATAATTTGGCTAAACAAAACGTATTTCTTATGGTCTCATTAAAACTTTATTGTCTTTGCTTCTTAGAACAGCATTTCTGGTCTAGGCCTAAAAATGTTACGTTGTAAATTTCCTGTTTTTGGTTAAAGCACTTACAAAACGTTCAACTAATGTAAATTCAAAAGCGTGATTTGTAATGTATGGTCAAGATTCTTATTTGGCCTGCAAGTATTCAAAATGAATGTAGGTAGATGAGTTTTGTGTGGCGTCTGTACTACTGGGAAGTTAATCCAATTTCTTAATTTTATAAGAGCATTTAAGTCATTTCAGTATAATTTAGCACGGCTGTAGTGAAGGATTAGGGAGATACAAACGGTAGCGGGAGCACCAGGCCGTTGATCCTAGTAGAAAGACGCGGTCAGGTGGAGACCCACACCTCTTCAATCCGATTTGTTTAAATCACCCACCCACTGCGGAATTTACGTGGGTCTCTATATCCTGTCCTGTGCAGCAAGACAGCACTTGAAGACACCTTACATTGTCAACTATTAATAAAAACACAGTTGCAAACGTCAAATATACATCTATTTGGACTGACATTGCAGCCAATTTTTGACCGGAAAAATTAATTTCTTTGTTCTGTTATTAATGTGATCTGTACTGGCGCCGCCGTTAGTATATTTTCGCGAATTTATGAATAATTGAAACAATTAAAAAGCAAGGTTAACTAGTGCTGAACTATTCTGCATAACTAAAATAAGTGGCGCCACTTCGAAACAAATTAAAGTCAATTATAAAAGAAAAAAACTCGTTAAACCTTTTTAGAGATGCAATTCAATATGTGACCTAAAAAGAAGCTTACTTTAAATTTGGTAAGTTCAGTTTCAAAAATGGAAAAGACAATGATTTGCGGTTTTGCACGAAAGGTCTTTGATTGAAAAGCGGATAACAACTTCAGTTTCGTTAATAGTTTGTCAAGAGAATATACTTGAAAAGCGTCTCATAAAATTTCAGCTAGAAAGCATATTTTAAATAAAATCGAATATTCTTGGTAGCAGAGTTACACAATTACTTACAATCAGAAACAAAAGTCAAGTCGGACTTTGTAAATTTTTCACACAACTCTCGGATGGAATAATCAGCAGTGGCGGCTCGTGGTGTGGTGTACTGGGAGGCATTTTAAAGTATTTTTTTGGAAAAAAATTGTTCCCAAACCCATCCTTTACGTTGGCAAAATGATCTATTTTTACCAACATTTTCATGGATGTCTTTAATAGAGTTTCGATAAGCACTTTCTAATAAAATTATTGTAAATTGATACCCACACTGCCAGTGTGTCAAAATGCACAAAATTTTTCATGTGGTTTACCACAAAAAAATGCGTTTGAATTTTAGTTTTTAAATGTTTGCAGTCAATATCACACCATGAATTATGACAAAATAGCAGACAATGAAAACAAGTGGCAACATTTTCTTACATGACATTCACAATCCAAAATTATTTTGCACGGACATCGTACAACACCACTAAATTATGATTACACAACCAACAACTGTTTTCACTACTACGTCGTGTACCTGCGAATCCCGCAAATTAGGTGGCTATTGGCATGCGCTTATCACGGACATCTGACAGCATAATTCTCGGAAGTTGTGGGTTCGTGACCCTGAAGTCTTTAATACGCAGATACTTCTATCCTCTTTTAGCTTGTGTAATATGAATCTTACCGCAATGAACTTTCTATTTCACTCTCATTCATTTGAAGGCCTTTTAAAACGGCGGCTTTATTCGGTGGCGTATAGCTGAATTGGGGATTGACAGCCAAATGACCCTCGCATAAGATTCGTTTAATGCGCGCGAAATACTCAAACATTCAAGCGTTTTCGAATCCTGCGGCAGCTCTTTAATAAACGTTCTCGCATAGAAATCTCGTACAAAAGTTAACTATAAAGTATTTTGTAAATATTATAGTTTATAATATGTTATGTACTCAAACAAAGAGTAATTATTTATTTTTTCTTATTTCATTGGGAGGTCAATGGCCATTTGACCCAATGAAGAAACTGCCACGGGAATGATGGATATATTTTAAATAGGTCAGTAGACAAATATTAAATAGCATTGAGTAATCAGCATTCATAGAACGAACCCATCAAAACACTGATTTATTAACACAAACATTGGTAGAGTGAAATCAAAGGGGGTTTAGAAATAACTTCTTATTGTGTCACAGACTTTATCCAGGCCAACTTTTTTATTTATAAGCATTTATGTAACGGCAACTAAGAGATAATATCTATGAACAATATTGATTAAATGAAATAACACACCTACGATGATAGATCTAACAATATGGGTTCTCCTGACTTGATGGGTTATCTTGTTCGGCCAGGTGGTAGTCAAATTTGCAGGTACGTGTTTCATAGTTAAGTAGGTACAGTAATATCTGATTACAATGTGATAAAAGTCAATTCTGGTTTGGCATCAGCTTCCTATAATTATTGCCTATTGCTTCATTTATCAATTGCCAATTATAACAGTATTTCTTACAAGGACAATAAATAACCGGACAAGCCATTTTTCAGCTTCACGTTTTACAAAACCTTTTTCGGTGAAAGATTTCGTGTTAAGTCCATGCCATCAATCCAGTTGCAAATAATGTACGAAATGCGCATTCTAACCGTCAATCACCTGCCAGAATATCCTTTCCTGTGGTGTAAATCCCCATGTATAGAAGCGAGACAGGTGCGCATGGTCATATGTGTGATATGTAAAGTCGACAGTTACACGGTGGTCTGCATGTCAAACAATAAACACTATCATGTTACGTGAATCTTATGTCATTATTCACGACTTATTTGCAATCCTCTTTCACGATAAAATAAAATATGACCAGTTATTGCACGGGCAAAAAGAAATTGTAAGCATCTTGTGCATGTACACTGTAATGCCATGTTTTCGAATTCAATAAAATGAAAGGAATTGCAAAACGTCTTTGAACAATATTGCAATTTGTCGCAAGTTTCATTAAATAACCATCACGTACGTTTAATTACCCTCATAGAAGGATTATTTATAGAAAACGGTATTACGTAATATGCAAGTTTAAATATTATCTACTGCATTGGACTAGTTTTCAAATAATATTTCTATTTACCTTATTCAAAAAAATTGTTATTGATTTCTATGGAAAAACCGATTATATTATAAAATGGACGTAAATACATAAAAATGTGAGTGTATGGTTACCTCAAGAAGCCAGCGTAAAAAAGAACCCCTATATTAGTCAATTACTTTCTAATTCGACGCTTGAAAGTGATTCACCTAATTTTAAATTGTAATTGTGTGGAAAAATCATTTGATATTTGATTTACTTCAGGTGCCTTTACTTTCACTTCGAATCATTTTTAAACATAAATGCTAGACGCTATTCATACGTGTGTAGATGTTCAAAATGCTGTGATTATTTACATTACATAGTCATGAATTGGTCATTCTTATTGAGTACGTTTACACCTAATTTTGTTTTGGCCTATACCCCGATCCAATTTACTGTAAGCACCAAACGTTTACGCCTTCACCTTGCTCGTTAGGACCAAATCTGTTTTGGTCGCAGCATTATCGCCATCTGTGAGCATTTTATGTATGCTTAAAAATCTTAGCAAGGTTTGGTTACCAGCTGGTTTTGTTGAATCTGTATTTGTTGCAAAGTTTTAAAAAATGTGTTTCCTAGTCGAATCAATTAATTTCATTTGTTTTCTTTTCCTCCATCAAACAAGCTCAGTTTTGTTTACGAAAAAGTTCAAATTTGAGGTTAATGCTAGGGCTGAGACAAAAATTTATTGCAAAAATGACAATCGATTTTAATCGATTATTTTGCAATCAATTCTTATTTTTTCACAAAATCGAAGAATCGTTTAATTATTTTAATCGATTTTATTGTTAGAACCGAATCTTCACATTTTAATCAAGACTGGAACAAAAATCGATAGCAAAATAACAATCAATTTATATCTATTAATTCAAAATCGATTTATGATTTAAAAAAACGAGGAAACGTTTAATGTTTTAAATCGCTTTTTAAATTTTTTTTTAGTTAGAATCGATTCTTTATATTTTAATCGACAATGCGTGTTTAATAAAATGAAATTTGTGTAACTGATTTTTATTTCAAACTCCGAATATTACAGAAAATATTTTGCATAAACAATTTGCTTTGGCATTTGATGCTATTTTATAAATACATACCGGTTTAAATAAGCACCCCGTGTCTTGCCTATGCAGATTTCAAATTGCAAATTCGGCATTACAGAAGTACAGACGCAGCAAACTGCTGTACTGCAAATCTGCATCCTACATCCGGATTCCTTCCACCAGTATCACTTTCTACTGTTACCGGGCTTCCGCACCTTGAAGCCGCATCTATACAAGTCAAATATATAGGGCGCGTATTCGGATGTACTGCTGTGCAGTCGGCGAGTACAGTTTTCGACGCCAATAGGAAAATTGTGTATAATATAAAATATAAAAATAATACGCGCTACGATCGGATGATAGGAGCGCAGAGCGATAGCTTTCAATGCATTTGCAATCTAATATTCATGTCGGACGCATCGCATAAGTAGCCTGCTTAACTTATTACTAGATTCATAATCTTAAATTCTGGTGGAATGTTATAAGAATGAAATTAGAAAATATACGTCTTTATCAGATGCAGAGATTAAAGACGGTCCCCGTTGAAATGGTTCCGTTGCAGTAAAAAAAAGTTAGCTTTTTTATCAGTATTAGCCAAAATTATGTACCTTTGCATTCAAGGACTAGGCCTTCGTCAGAGCCAATATTTAAGAGCGACCTACGAGCGTCGCTTTCAGCCGAACACAATGCACAGTATTGATTTATAGAACTGATTACTAAAATCGATTATTATGATCGATTATTAAAATCGATATTCAGAATCGATTATTCATTTTTTGAATTATTCTCTTCGTATCGCTTATTCAAATAAAACCGATTTTGAATTTCAAGAATTTCCAGCCCTAGTTTATACAGCTTCACATAACGTGAGCGGTAAATTAGATAACATGTTACTAAGGTGGAGCATCTTTGAATTTAACAATCGGCGTTTACACACGCTAAATTAGTGCTGAGGTAGGTCTGAATTTAGGTAACGAAAGTAAGTGATCCCACCTACGTGGAAGACTCATCATATTCTGCCTGTTTACACCGAGTGACCTAAATAATTTATGAAAGATTTTGATACATAGGTCGTAACCTAAACGTTCGGTGTAAACGTACTCATTGTGAACAATGCCCGAGCGACCATTATACCGGGTGATCGTAAAAAAAATTATTCAGAGCAGGCCATGACCGAAGTGTTAAAGTCAAATGTTGACAGCTGTAAAATTTTTTTGTTAGATACATTAAGTTAAATGTATCTAACCAAAACTTTTAACAGCTGTCAACATTTGACAATTGCCTTATATTAAGTATTGCCAACTTTAACACTTCGGTCATGGCCTGCTCTGAATCATTTTTTTTATGATCACCCTGTAGTATCTGTATATTATATAATAAATCCGGATTCTTTCAACTTTTAGTGTAGGAAAACACTGCAAGAAAACGAGGTTGGTCCGCCAAAAAAAAGGAGGAGAAGAGTGCTCTAATGTCAAAATAAGCGTGCTCAAAAAAGAACCTTAAACTAGTATTCTACGACGTATGTCGAATAGCTAATCTGCGCAAACCGAGAAAATTTTTTAAATATTTAAAATTTCAAATTATTTCAAAACTTTTAAACATTATCAGATATTTCAATAATTTCTAAATTTTCAATAATTTTAGAAGTTTTATTTTCATTAGTTTCGAAATTATCAAAATAAAAACATATATTTCAACAAAAATTTTTCAAAATTTCAGAAATATTCTACATTTTCCAAAATTTCAAAATTTTTACAGTTTTCAAAATTTCATAAAACCTAAAAAATTTCTTTTTTATTATACCTGAATCATAATAGCGTGCAAAATCGGGCCTTTAAAGCACTAGTGCTTTATAGTTGCCTACGTAACAACAAATTCACCTACAAATTTTGAACAATATTAAATATACAGGTAATCAGAACTAATCTTTATTTACTTAAATGAATATGAAACGTACAATTGGTGTTGTTTGAAACTTGTAAACCAGAAGCTTTAATCAGCTCATTGTTAGTTATTTGTAAACTAGCAGACTGCTGATCCTTTGCATTTTCGCGGACTTTCAATTTTGAGGACGTTGATGTAGTATTATTACTTCCATTAACAGCCCCAACAATGCGTCTCGAAACATTTAATTTGGTCTCAATGAGTTCTTCAACATAAGCAGCAGCTACCGTCGATAATTTCCATTCAACCTGCCGCTTAAGCTCATCCACGCTCATTCCTCTATTTGTCATGATTGTTGCAGACGTCCGCCGAAACGCGGGGACGGCGAATTTCTCAGCGTCTGGAAAAGGTTCAGATATTTCGCCACAAGAAACGGGCATCTGCCAAAAGTATTCACTCCGACAACCTGCCTGATACATTTGCCTTTGCTGTATTTTAAGAATACTCTATCCGTAGGCATCTGATCTGGGCGTAATGAAAGGTATTTCTTAAAAATCTGAACATATGGTATTTCACAGTCATCAGTTACGGCAAATTTTCTACCTTTTTCGGTCTTACATGGTCGAATATTAATAATTAAAACAGACCTCTCTTTTTTAATATCCGACATGCAGAGGTCGCACATTTCATGCCTCCGACAAGCCCCAAATAGTCCACAAATAGCGACAACATGAAACTCGAAATATTACTGTCAACATTCTGTGACAACTGTCAATTCAGTACAAACCATCAAAAATAAAAAGGTATCGTCAAGGGCTTCAATGAAAAATTTGCGCAGTTGCTCTTCTGTAAACACCAAAGACTTTTTAGGGTCATACCCTTTGTTTGTGCCCTTCATAAACGCATGTAGTTTATGAAAAGAAGCAATGTTCACTCCGTGCTTGATTCGCAGCATCGTTTGCAATTTAGAATGGATGCACCACAGTGTTGACGACTTGTAGATAGTTGACTGTCATGAAACACAATTTTACGTTAACTAATTGCTCTTTTTAATAATTAATTGTTACCTGCCATTTTGTTCATATAGCAAACATTAGTGTTTCATCGACCACCTTGTAGTTTTGCTGGTCATCCAGTTGGATAATAATTTTTCGTATTCCTTGCAATACGCTTGTTTAAATCTCTCGGGGATTAATCGCTGTTCAGCTTGTTCGGTTAACAGTCTAATCTCGGATGAAATATCCATGATTACGTTCATTCTGTAATTCACGAACACAAAATCGAAACAAACTTCACAAATCAACAAAGTTATTATAAACATACATAGCAACGAAACAACAACAATTGCTAACCGTTTCTATATCAACGATTAATGACACAGATTACTTCGAAATAGGGATTTCAATTTCCTTTTTTTGTTATAATTTTCAGATTGTAGTGCAGGTATAATATAAATAACTTTTAAAAAAAAAGAAAACCGACTTCAAATAAAAACACAAAAGTAACATAAGTTAACTAAAAAGCAAAAAATAAATGTTTTTTATACAACAGTTTAATACTTATTTGTTGTTCCGTTTAATGTAATTAAGAAATTGTTGTTTATTATATAATTATTAATTGTTTTATAATTTTTAAGTCGGTGCCAAGTAAAACAAAAAAATTCGAATCTAATGTTATATCTATGTCATACTTGGCACCGACTTAAAAATTATAAAACAATTAATAATTATATAATAAACAACAATTTCTAAATTACATTAAACGGAACAACAAATAAGTATTAAACTGTTGTATAAAAAACATTTATTTTTTGCGTTTTAGTTAACTTATGTTACTTTTGTGTTTTTATTTGAAGTCGGTTTTCTTTTTTTTTTAAAAGTTATTTATTTTACAATTTTAAGTGATGGGCAGACTTAGTAAGGGTGCTTCTCGAATGAGGAAACGATTGCTAGTTGAAACGGAAGATGAAATACGGAAACCCTAAAAAAGTCCGTTAAAAAACAGATTTTGAGGAGTATCTTCGAAGTTCAAGCTCCAATACCAATGAAATTATAATGGGACCACCTTGGAACTATACTGAACCCAACACCAAAAAATCATTAAAATCGGTTCATAAACAAAAAAGTTATGCCCGAACATACATAAAAAAAATATAAAAAAAATATATACAGACGAATTGAGAATCTCCTCCTTTTTTTGAAGTCGGTTAAAAAAATAGCGTATAATACACGTGTATAAGAGCCTTTAAAGCACTGCTCCGTTAAAAGGTACTCGGCTTTGCCTCGTGCTGTTAAACCCGTCGCGGGTGCTTTAAAGGCTTGCTTATAGACTTGTATTATAATATACTATTTTTTTAAATTATTTTTTGAAATTTTCTAAATTTTCAGACATTATTTTAAAACTTCTATATTATAAAATTTTCCAAAAATTGTTAACTTTTACAAAAATTTTTTTCTACTTTCATCTTTAAAATGCCATTTAACGCATATGTTTCCATGACGCTAAGTGATCTTTTAAATACACCTCGACAAGCTGTGACTTTGTGCGCTTTAGTCACGGGCTGAAGTTAGCTCTAAGTTTTTTAATCGCAAAAATCAATTGAAACTAAAAATCAAGTTAGTTGTCACTTGTCATAAATCTGTCAAAATAACCTGACGCGACGCGACAACAGACCAAGTGTCCACATTTTACTATTTTTGTGATGGTGGTGGAAAAAGTATAGTATGCAATTCGTTTTATAAACTTCTCTAGACACTCATTTTAATAAACACTCGCTCCGCTATGCTCCGCTCGTGCCTAATAAAACTCGTGTCTAAAATGCCGTTTCTAAAACTTGTTGCATAATATAATATTAACTTAAATTTTTAAAATTTCAAAATTTACCAACACTTTTTAATACGTTTGAAAAATTTTAAACATTTGTCAAATCCCAAAATATTTTACATTTTCATAATTTCCAAAAATCTTGAAAACTTCAAAATTATTGAAAGGTAGTATAGCATAGTAAATATATTCTCTTCGTGTGTGGTTCAGTGATATAGAAAGTCAAAGAATTTTCTGCATAAACCCCAAGTAAACGTGAGGAGCAGCATGACAAGTTTCTCTTATTAAAACAAATAATGGGTATCAGATTATTCCAATCAGAGTTAAATTCTAGGTATTGTTAGGGAGATTGGCGATCTACAAAAGTCAAGTTTCTTATACCTAATTGAATAGATTTAAACCAGTTTAATGGCCAGAACACCAATTTAAATTGTTGATTTTATCAACGCTAGATAATGTTTACAGGCAACAAATTTTAACTCCTATCAGATCGTTTCCACATAAAAAATGTAATTTATTGTCGGTTCAATCGAATTGTTATTATTCTATTTAAATAGCGGTGTAGGTGATGAACTACATGAACTAATTTTCGAGCTGATTCAAATAAACTATCAAAGAGCATTATTTTACTTCATCCTGCAATTTCCTTTTCGAACAGGCCTTGCTATAAATTTAATTATCCAAAAACTAAACTTTCTAATTGATACTTCTTTATCACCATCTGATACAAAATACAAACCTGAAATTCACTAATATTCTTATTAGAAAGCAGACAAGAATTCTGTAAGTGGATTGACCTATAACCTGTGAGTATTGTGGTCCACCTACTGCGACTTCATGAATCGGAACAGAACTTTCGATCTCGCACGGCCATCTCTGATCGGTAAACATATATTTTCTATTCGGCGATGTCTTGTAATTGACCACGCTTAGGTAAACGGTAACTCACCAAGACAACAATGTTGTATAAGTAATGGCTCAACCACGAAGGAGCTTGTTATTATGTAACTATAATAAAACTCTCTATACCTAAACAAACACCAAGTTTGTAACAAAACAATAACGAATTACAATTGTTACTAAAAAAATATGTATACTCTCAACAAAAGAAGAAATAAGTTGAGTAATAGCAAACTTTACGGTTAAATTATAATATTTTATAATATAACTATACAGGGTGTTCATTTGAAAACTTCCCACCCCCAATATCTCGGTGCACAAGGCTTTCTGAAAAAATCGCCGAGACACGTCAACAGTATTAGCGAGGGGGACATATTTTTACATAATAGTGACATAAATCGTTTCATCCCCCTACCCCCCAGAGCCGCCCCCTTAAAAATTTTAAATGGCGAGGGGGGTTATGTGATACCTCATTTGAAAGGTCTTCATATTGCCTACATTTTGGAGTTTTGTTTTTTAAAATCGGTCGATTCGTTTTTGAGATATTAAGGGAAAAGTGTTTGAGTTTGTTAAAACAAAAAGGAGCGTGTATACTTATTGATAACATTTTTATTTATAATCAGTATTAAAAATACAAATAATTATTGGAAGTAAAAAATTATTTGGAATATTATTATCTTAACAACTGCTCAAAATGTTGTCCATTGTTGGCTAAGCAACAATATAACCGTTGTTCAACGTGTTCCCTGACGTTTTGGAAAACATGTCTTGGAATTGATCGACATTCTTCAATTATTCGTTGACGGAGCTCGGCTATACTTTGCGGTTGAGGCGTATAAACAACCGATTTTAAATGGCCCCACAGAAAAAAATCTAAGGGAGTTTAGTCGGGGGACCTAGCTGGCCACTCTATAGCTCCTCTTCGACCTATCCATTTACCGGGAAATGTATTCTGCAACCACTGCCGAACCGGTAAGACATAATGAGGAGGGGCACCGTCCTGCTGAAAGTATAGTTGTTCCTCATCAAGTAGTAAATTACCATCTGCATCACGTTGATTTTCAACTGCTTCAGTTATTAGTGGATTAATAGCATTTTCCAACATGTCCAAATACACTGCACCATTCAAATTTCCTTCGATGAACAAACGTCCAATCACTTGATCTCCTAAAATACCTGCCCACACATTAAGTTTTTCGGGATACTGAGTATGTCCTTCTGTAAAAATGTGTGGATTTTCGTTACTCCAATATCTACTGTTATGTCTATTTACAAATCCATTTAAATAAAATGTGCATTCATCACTGAAGCAAGTATTCTTCAATATTTCATTATTATTATTATTAATCATGCCAGTCATTTGTTCGCAAAATTCAATTCTCCTGTCAAAATCGTCTTCATTTAGCTCATGGCAGATTTGCATTTGGTAGGGATGAAATTTATGAAGTTTTGCTACTTTATGAACTGAACCTAATGAAATGTCAGTTGCGGCGGCAATTTGGCGGAGCGAACTTCTGGGGTTTATACCAAAATGTCCTAATATCTCAATTTGAGTGGCCTGATTTAAAACTCTGGGTTCAGTACGTTTTCTATTCGAAACAGATCCAGTCTCAGTAAATTTTGCTATAAGGTCTAGGACATACCTATGGGACGTGGACTTATCTGGATGCCGTTCATTAAACGTAGCTGCGGTTTGTCGAGCACATTGATTTTCAGCCCCATAAATTAACACAATTTCAACTTTTTCACCCAAAGTGTATCCCATTTTTAATAATTATCAAGAGAACTTTACAAATTTACTAAATATCAATACGCGCCACACTAATTAAGCAGTTTAAACAAACATCAACTATTAATGCCAAACACTTTGACAAGTACTGACAAGAAAAACATCCAATAGTGCATTATGACAACAGCCTACTATGCGTTTTACAAGCTCCTTTCTGTTTTAATAAACTCAAACACTTTTCCCTTAAAATCTCAAAAACGAATCCACCGATTTTAAAAAACAAAACGCCAAAATGTAGGCAATACGAAGACCTTTCAAATGAGGTATCACATAACCCTTCTTGCCATTTAAAATTTTTAAGGGGGCGGCTCTGGGGGGTAGGGGGATGAAACGATTTATGTCACTATTATGTAAAAATATGTCCCCCTCGCTAATACTGTTGACGTGTCTCGGCGATTTTTTCAGAAAGCCTTGTACACCGAGATATTGGGGGTGGGAAGTTTTCAAATGAACACCCTGTATAATAAAACTAGTTCGCAACATAATGCCGGATTCGTCTTCTACAGCTGTAAATTAATTAAATTTCTGGTTTGTTTTCAGCAATTTTCTCTGGGGGCTGCAATTACAACTTAGCAAACATAGAATCAAATTTTAAATACATTTTTTGAAAAAAAATGTGGTTTTAACACATAACGTTTGTGGAAATATACGTAACGTATTTTTCTTTTTTTAAACTATTACACTTGTGTTGAAATTCCTGAGAACTGAATATTGCGTAGGCCTCAGACTAGTGGGACAAATAAATGGCAGTAAGAAGTATACACCATCCTTTCCTGTAAGAATCATAAATTAACGATAACAAAATTTAAAATCAAAACACAACCAGTTTCTGGGTATTTCCAAAGCCAAAACCAATGACCATTTCCAAGGCAAGAAAAATTATAAAAATAAAACTTTTTAGGAATTTAAACATAAAAATTCTTTTTATCCTAAACAGTGATTTACGACCGTAAATAATTTCTATTTTAAATAATAAGTTCAAGTAGTAGAATTTTACAAATCTGCATACTGAAATTAGAATATTATAAGTAAAATAATGAATAATTTCAAAAAGTTATTTTAGCTTTATACGTATTTTAGCGCGATTTCCTAATCATTATCCGAATTATAAACCGAATTACCGTGGGAGCAAGTATAATTTCTGATGCTTGATTTTAGTAAATAAATTGTTTTTTTCTTAGCATGTTTTTTTTTTTGATTTTTGAAAAATTATAACTGAAAAATTGTTACGTGGAATATTAGGGTTTACATGGTAAAGAATTTGAAGGGGAAGTATGGAATTAACGACGGCAATCTATTGATCTACGTAGAAGCAAAGACTATATCCTCTTCCTTATACAGCTCTGTAATGTAAGGGAGAGAGTATAGTCTTTGGTAAGAATTGAAGAAGAACAGCGGGCAAAAACAGAAGTAGGATGCGTAATTAAAAAGAATGTTTCTATGCTCAATATTTGGGAATTCATATCGGAGAGGATATTGAAAGTAGTTCTGGAACTAGGAAAAGGTGAGTTTATAACTTTGATAATTGGGTATGGGCCAGAAAAGATGCAAGAGTAATGGAAACGAACATTTTCTGGGGTAATTTGGAAAGGGTGGTGAAAGAGTATAAACATAAAACCATCCATAAAATAAACAGAAAATCGCCTACCACAAGCGAAAAATTTATCATCGACTACGTGCTGGCAGGAAAAATAAATTGGAAGGACATTAAAGACGTAAAAGTCAAGAGAAGTGAAATAGGAAGTAATTACTACTTGTTAGATATTACTATAATAAGAAGGTACAATAAAGGAAAAAAAAGTAAAAATAAAAGAAACACTAAATAAAAAAATAATAAAAGTATATAAATTAAGACAACACTCTGTAAAAGACAAATACAGGAAACTACTTGAAACAGAATTTGACAATACGAGAGGAGTCAAGGGAAGCCAGTAATCTAGAAAAATAGTAGAAAAAATTCAAAACTGTATTGAGAAACGTAGCAGCAACTGTTGTGGATTTAGTAATATTTCAGTGGTAGTACAGCCGTGGTGAAACGATAAAGTTAAAAAAGATGTGAAAAAAAATTTATAAAAGCTAGATGTTCAGAAAAACAACATCGAATCACATGAAGCACATCAGGAGCAAAGAAAAAAGAACAAAAACATAGTGATTGAAGCAAAGAGGAGATCTTGAGAAGAATTTCGGAACGAGACTAGTAGAAAACAGTAAAAAAATTTAAAACTCTTCTACAAGGTTTTAAAAAACTTTAGATGTAGCAAGACAATAAGAGACAAGACGTAAGAAATTCTAGTGGTCGACAGATATATAGTGAATAGGTAGAGTGAATACTTTCAGCATCGTCTAAGTATACAAAAAGTGAGGATAAAGTCAGTAACTCTATAGAGTTGGTAAATAATATGGAAAAGCTAATTGGACTTCCATAGACTGCTGATACGAAGTTTATGTTAGAAAGAGGTAACTGCATTGCATTTTCAATAAAGCCTTGAAGTTGGAATAATTTTCACTGACTGGGAAACAGCAATTATAATGCCACTTTTAAAAACAATGATCTAAGGGTTCTTCTCATATGACATAGGGATCTCGCTACTCTGTGTAGCGGGAAAATGTATGAAGAAATTTTAGAGAAAAAAACGCATAAAAGATATTGCAGCACAACTTCAAGCTGTCCACAGTAGTTTCAGAGCAGGATATAGTGTACAAAATGATGTCTTTACACTGAGGAAATTTGCGGAAAAATGCTGTTAAAAAAATAAGGAAGCTTTTTGTACTTTATTCACCTGAAAAGAGCTTTTGATAGCATACAAAGAAAACATAAATAAACCAGTTATCATTGGTGTACAAGCTAATCTACTGAACGATATTAAAAGTATATATGCTAACACTATTAACTATGTAAGAACGGGGAATAAGTTATCTAACCCATTCGTAACTACAGAAGGGGTTAGGCAAGGAGGGGTATTAAGCCCGCTTCTGTTCTTATGTGTAATGTAGGATATAATTAGTGAATGCAAAACGAAGATAAAAAACTTCATATAGGTTATAGGAACCTTCAAAGTGTAGATATGAAAGTGTGCGCCATTGCTGATGATTTAGTGTTATGTGCGGAATGTTAAGCAAATTTACAAGAAAATGTGTTATTATGGAAACAAATCCTAGCTAGGTATAACTTAGAAATACATGTTAAAAAAACTTTTATAAACAGTAAAAAAACGCTGAAAACAAAAATTAAATAATAAGATAAGTAAAGCGTCCAGAGTGTTTCATGTGCTGCATAGAAACTTTTTATGCAAAACAAAGTTTTGATGAAAACTAAATTAACAGTATACAAATCAATTTATGTACCAACATTGTTTATGGAGCTAAAAATTGGGTACTTAATTAAAGTTAGAAGGAGTAGCACGCAAGCAGCTGAGATGGAGTTTTCAAAGAACACATTAAAAGTAAAAAAGTCGACAGAATAAAAATTGAAACAATGAGGGAAATCCTACAGGTCAATCCCTCAATGGTATTATAGAAGAGCCAAAGATAAAATGGCTGAGACGCTTATTAAGAATGAGCTCTAACAGACAAGTATCGAAAATTTGGGAAACCAGGGTTATAGGAAAAAGCAGAAGGGGAAGGCCGAAAGAGACGTGGAACAGCAGCGTTACAAAAATTATTGAGAAAAAAGGAAGAAATGGGCTAAAGCAAAAAAACTGGCAAACGATCGACAATGGTGCAACTTGGTGTAAGCTACGAAGCAAAGACTACGAACTACGAAGCAAAGACTACCTACCCTCGAAACCTACGGGTAAAAGAACATCCGATTATGTTTATGATTTCTCTTAGCCTCAGACAAAGTGTTTGAAATGTTTTCGGTTGTTTTGAAAATCACATTACATTTACTTGATTGTTTATAATTTTAAATATTTTTTCCGACCTATAGCCAAAATATGGAATCGAAGCGTGGATAATTGCATCAGATCAACGAATATTTTACTTTAGCAAAGTAAAGCTACAACTTACTAATAAACTGTAATTAGAAGCCTGTGAAACAAGAGCTTTTGGAAACAAATTATACTGGCCATATAGAAATATTAGTGAACATCTTGTATTTTTCAAGCAATATTGATATAATTTACAAACCAGCTTAGTTACAACTTGAAAATTCTGTAAGCAGTTAAATATATAATATGTAGAGCTGGGGAGAATTACTTTTATCTTATGATAAGATTTTACAATTAAAACTAAAAATAAACTTTTCAGACTGAACTTTTAATAAAAAATCAGATATTTATTCAAGGTAAATACAAATAGAAAAATTGTAAAAATTAAATGTTTCATTTTTTAAGGACTGGCTGCTTTATATTACACAGGAAACTTTTTATTGTGCTATTGAAATAAAAGTTACCTTGAGATGCATATCTTTATTAAATGTATGTGCTAAGCTGAAAGGTCGAAATTTTCGGTTTTATAAATTTCAGTGATTTCAACATGCACGTAGGCGAATTAAAACAGTTTTATCTCTGTTTGAATTTTAATCTTAATTCAAGAAACAGTAAGAGCCACAAAAGAAGCTGTAAAATAAATGCCTTTTTGAATTTTTTTTATTGCCGACTCTAACACGAAAAGGTTAATAATCATTTATTTTCAATAAAGATTTGGATTTAAATATTATTTAGATTGATAAACCATAGACATTATTTCATACAATCTGAGATTTAAGCTTCTACGGCCGTTTTCAGTAGCAAAGTTTCTTAAGAATTATAGTGGATCGCCTGACATAAAATCAAACTTAAGCATTATGCAAGGTTAAGACAATATTCTGAATTATACAAACCCTTGGACAGATTTTCATAAAATTAAGTGTGTGAAAGTTATGCAATAGCTTATTAGAATAAAAAACAATTTCAATCCATTCAAATAGTTAAGAAAAAATTTGATACTAATTTAATATCATCAATCCGTTTTCCAAAAGTTACGCCTAATATTTAGCTATGTTAAAAACATATTTTTCATTTTTTGCATATTTTCAATAACTCTCGAAATAAAGTATTTATAACCGTTTTTTCCGAAGTCGGGAGCGTAATATCTAGCTAGCGCCTTATGTGAGTAGGTAATTCCCAGTGCCACGCCAACGTCTTCGTTAGAACGGGCTAATGAGTAAGTTCCGTGGTAGCAGATCTGTTGTACCACATGTAGAATGTAAAATGTTTTGAAGTAAATTTGATTTAGATTTGAAAAGCACTCAAACTTTTTCGTTTCAGAAAGATAGATTTATTTCGACAACACACGAATTTAGCCACATTTAACAAGAGTAATTTTTTTGAGTATCCTCGTATGGAAAATAAGATTCGTAACTCTTAACTTAAGAAATCTATGTAAAAACACGTGAAGAGATACGACCAACAATCACCTACATCCACGCCCCTGGTTGGTAGATTTAAATAAAAATTTATTCCATGTTTTGGAAAAACATTATTTAGTATCCAAGAAAACCATAGACAAAACAGCAAGGTCATAAACAAAGATTAGGCATGTGGGGGTAAATTAACCGTCCTAAATATGACTGCACCTAAGAATTAAGTTGTGAATCTTATTCTACTATCACTTGCAAGCAATTTAGGTTAATCGGACTGAGCCACCAACAAATTAGTAGCTTATCTCTACGACACAACAAAATTAAAAAAATTGTGTGGCCAGTTTTTGACCAAAATCTGTCTGTAAATCTCCAAATTTGAAAAATAAATTACGTAACAATTTTATTAGGCAGAAACATTTTCATAGTTTGTAACATTGTGTACCGCTAGGGCAATATCAAATTTAACCCAATCTGACTAGTTTTCGGGTAAATAGGCGTTAAAACCAAAATTTTTAAAAGTTCACACGAGGCGCCAAAGCGAAATTAGCGAACTAGGTCACTAACCAAATTGTTGTTCTTCCCTAGCACTATGAACCTACAAAATGTAAAAAAAATCGATTTTGCTAGTTTTTGCGGAACATTATTTTAGAAATTCCCGAATTAAAAAATATTTGTACTTCACAGTTTTCATGCTTTTGACAAATCTCGCGCATAGTAACATTGCACCCCCCTCGAGCTACTACAATTAGTAATTTGATTCCGATCTTTCAACGCGTTATTGAGTAGTCAGCGTTAAAGTAAAAATTTTCAAAAACCCGTAACGGCCGCTGCCGTCATTTAAAGCTAGAGCCTTTTCACATTCAAGTCGGTACTTAATTGTTATATCTACTGGCTTTGGTTTTCAATTTGTCTTAGCGCCCGCTATTGGACTGTGCTATTAATCTTGTGAAATTTCGATTTTGGAAAAATTTTAACAACAAACTCTATAAGTTGGTGAATTTTCGTTGTAATTGGGTATATCAAATTTCTTTAAGATCGATCCAATAATTCCTGAGATATCGACAAATACAAACAGACATTTAAAAAAAAGACTTTTTCGGATTCCTCAAGGTTCAAAACATGTATTTCCGTCAAAATTTAAAAATTACCATTTGACGATCACAACACATTCCCACACTGGAAATAGTTATTTATGTATCTAGGCGCGAAATTATACTTTGGTGCTTGAGAATGAAATTTTTTTTGTCGAGGCGGCAGCCGATACAAAAATCATTCGAAAGCACCAAAGGAATTTCGTGCACGAGTTGCATACAACATTTTTTCTACAGACTTACTGAAATAATGAAAAAAATTAGGTAAAATCATAATAAAATACAAAAATAAAGATTTATTCTATCGCAATCTAGTCTGTTTCTTTGTTACTACGGAAACAAAATGTAACGAAAATTGATATTTGTCAGTTATTTTTTCCTAAATAAGTTTGGTCGGCGTCCTTTTAAAAAGCCTATTTTTAAATGTCGTCGTGAACGAAATATTTTTCGCTCTAGTGCGCGAAATACTTCGTGTACGTTGTCAAGATAAACACCTCCAATGTGACATTTTGCATATTGAGATTAATGTAAAAATGTCATCATTTTTTGACGTCTGTAGAAAAAAATTGTAAAATTTAGGTGTTTTGAACATTTCGGAGTTTGAAAGTAATTTGATTCAGTTCAATAAAGGAGCGACTGATTGAATTAAATTGCAAAATCAATTTTTATCAAACTTTACAATATCTAATTAGGAGATTATATCTCAATTTAAATATAATAACGAAGCCATTGTTACAAAGCGTCAACACATTTTTACTTAGCATTCTTTAAGGGAAAGCGCACTCAAAACCGTTTTAAATAAATGAGTGGTGCTTAAGTTAATAATGTATCTCTGCATAAAAGTAAATTTAATTTGTGGGGATTGGCCGTATTTTATTCAATAGGTGTAGTGGGCGGCTAAGGAAACAGGTTGATGTTCAAACCATATGTGTCTACACAATTAATACAAAACCAAACAAAAATACGGCATGTTTTATTCATAAAATGAATCATTTACGACCTACGTCAAGCTGATCCTTACTCGCTCCATGAATTTGAGGTTAACAAACGCTTTGTTATTTGATGAATTGTTACTACAAGTGTTCGTCATAACCTCGATGCATTGTGGTGATAAATTGGAGATTTATCAGAGCAATTCTAACTGTTATTGCGTTACATTTATTTTACACACATTTCTAAGACGTATCTATCCGAGTTGACAATATTATCTATTATGGCCTATATTTGTTGTCATTAACAATAAATTTTCCGTTTTACTCACTACATTTAAGGTTAACTAGCAGTTAGAACAATAAATCACATTTTTAACGTTTTTAAAAACAGAAACTAGGATACAACATCATTTAGATGTTTCTCATGCACGGTGACAGATAAAAAATTAACAGTGGCGCATTTAAATAACTTACAGTTTT
This sequence comes from Ctenicera cuprea, assembly GCA_958336395.1. Classification (NCBI taxonomy): domain Eukaryota; kingdom Metazoa; phylum Arthropoda; class Insecta; order Coleoptera; family Elateridae; genus Ctenicera; species Ctenicera cuprea. The sequence continues at coordinate 37,162,047 of OY284487.1, read as the reverse complement.
ATAACACTTCTAGGAACCGAGTTATTGGTATTTGACCCAACGTTAATATCTCTCAAAAGCAAGCGTTTACATAACCTTTTATAACTGCTCATAATAAATTGTTATGATTATTTAAAACTGTTTTTTGTACTTTTTTATGAGCTCGATTAACTAAACGAATGGTTCAGTCGGACTTTAATTAAAATTAATTTAAATATCAATGTACTGCCTTATCCATAAACAGGAGCAGTTATTGCAATTAAGCTACAGGTGAGGTTATATTTATTTCAATCGTTGTAGCAATCATGATTATGAGACTTTTATTCGTTTACTGCTGGTTGTTTTTAGACGATGTAAAACGATCTAATTTCCATTCCGACACAAGGTAATTAAAATAATGTTATTACTTTTTAAAACAAGATCAAATAAGAAACTGTCGGGCAACTACCACGTAACCTTCCTCGCATTTATGGAAAGTAGTGAAAATGTGTTTTGAAAATTTTGACAATTTTATGGAAAATTAAAATATTTTTAAAAATCGAAACAATTTCGAATATATTTTATACCGCATCCTTTTGAAAAATTTTAAAATTTTGGTTTTTAACCATAAATTCTTTTTTTACAAAATTTAAAATATTGAATATTATTAAAAATTAAATTTGGGAAATTTTTAAAAATGTTGAAATATTTTGAAACTTTAAAAACTTTTGATATTTTGAAAGTTGCGAGAAATTTTAAAATAATTATTAAAAATTAAAAAAATATTAAAAAAATTTATAATTTTTTTAAATTTTGAAAATTTCGGTCAACTGTAAACATTTGTAATACTTAACTTTAAAAAAAAAAGAAAACCGACTTCAAATAAAAACACAAAAGTGACATAAGTTAACTAAAAAGCAAAAAATAAATGTTTTTTATACAACAGTTTAATACTTATTTGTTGTTCCCTTTAATGTAATTAAGAAATTGTTGTTTATTATATAATTATTAATTATTTTATAATTTTTAAGTCGGTGCCAAGTAAAACATAAAAATTATATACCTTGCTGCAATAACAAATTAGATTCGAATTTTTATGTTTTACTTGGCACCGACTTAAAAATTATAAAACAATTAATAATTATATAATAAACAACAATTTCTTAATTACATTAAACGGAACAACAAATAAGTATTAAACTGTTGTATAAAAAACATTTATTTTTTGCTTTTTAGTTAACTTATGTCACTTTTGTGTTTTTATTTGAAGTCGGTTTTCTTTTTTTTTTAAAGTTAATTATTTTACAATTTTAAGTGATGGGTAGACCTAGTAAGGATGCTTCTCGAATGAGGAAATGACGGCTTGTTGAAACGGAAGATGAAATACGGAAACACTAAAGAGTCGGTTAAAAAATAGATTTTGAGGTGTATCTTCGAAGTTCAAGCTCCAATACCAATGAAATTATAATGGGACCACCTTGGAACTATACTGAACCCAACACAAAAAAATCATTAAAATCGGTTCATAAACAAAAAAGTTATGCCCGAACATACATCAAAAAAATAAATAAAAAAAATAAAAAAAAACATATATACAGACGAATTGAGAACCTCCTCCTTTTTTTGAAGTCGGTTAAAAAACTGAGTTGAAATTTTTGGTAGTATTTATGAAAATTTTGACAATTTGGCAAATTTAATAATTTTGAACGATTTTAAATAATGTTTAAAAATTTTGAAAATTTGAAAAATTTGCAGAAATTTTGGTTTTTAGTATTTGTTAATTGTAAACAATATTTATTTGTTAAAATCTAAAATCGATTTCATTATTTGGTCTTTATTTTGGAAAATATGTAATTAAACTGTTCAGGAAACGACCAAACGAAAAGTTCCCAGAGGTGCATTCCTAAAGGAAAATTGTTTCTATTGTCATTTAACATGTTCATACCGATTTTGAAGCCGAAACTCGTACAGGTTTTAATATCGAAAGTTTGTTGTGGAGGGTGGTAGGAAGATTGGACTTGCGCAGATTGGCCATTCGACACGTGTAGAATACGAATCTTTTACGGTTTCTTTTACGAGCGCATTTATTTTGAAGTAGGAAACCCTCCCCCGCGTCTCCATTTTTTGGCATGATATTTTGTGTTTTCTAGTTGCAACTAATGTTTATCCCTTGAAATCTCAAAATCGATTTCATAATTTGGTGATTACTGAATTAATATATTCAGGTTAACGACCAAAAGGAAACCTCCCAGTGGTGTTTTCTAATGGAAAGTTGTTCCTATTGTCATTTAACGTGCTCATACCGATTTTGAAGCTCAAATTCGTAATTTAAAAAAATTTGATGGAGGGGGCAGTGGGGGTGATAGGGAAATCACGTTTGCGCAGATCGGCCATTCAACATGTGTAGAATACTAATCTAAAATTCCTTTCCGAGTGCTTCTATACTAGCACTCCCCCCCCCCCATTTTAAATGCAGGTGCCCACATAAATGATATTTGGTGTTTTCTAGTTGAACCAATGTTTATCCATTAAAATCTCAAAATTGATTTTTCACGTCCTATACACCTTTGGCCGTATTTTTGCAGTCACTTAATTAAACTGTTTAGGTAAAAGACCAAAGTTAAACCTTTCAGTGATGTTTTTAATGGAAAGTGGTTCCTATTGTCATTTACCATGCTCATATCGAGTTTGAAGCCGAAATTCGTTAATTTTTAAAAACACAAAAATTTCGGAGGAGGCAATGAGGGTGATAGAGATTGCGTTTGCAAAACAGTAAAAGCTGAAAGTCAATCGTTTCAGTATTTTCAGACAAGCTCGGCACAGACGCTGCGGCAAATGATTTTTCAAGAGAACGCCTATTACTGGCTATAGTGTCTATAAGAAAGTAACATCAGATGAGACTGGCATTTTGTGGCTAGAAATTTTGCAGCAACGCAGTTTCGTCGAAATGTGCGTTTGTTGTCATGCGTGCTTAAGAAGAGTGACAGGAATGACAAACGCTAATACGTTCAAATTCAGTTATGACGCTACAGTTTACGCGTAGACTAAGAGTGTTATCAAGATTTTATTCTCCGTGGTTTAATCTAATTAATTGACGGTTTCACCACGAGTGATTAAAATAAATAATCAAGTTTATAATTGCAAAATATGTATATTATAATTTTCTTAAACAAAACAGACACTAGTTTCCTTGTAGAAAGTTTGAGTAATTTACCCCGATTGTTTTACAATTTACGAATAGGATATGATTGAATTGTGTAACGAATTGTCAAATTAACTGTGTTTTTAAAAGTGTCAAATAAAACAAATAAGTTTTATGGGTATAGTTAATTACAACAAAAATTTGTTGACTTAAAAAGTTTTTTTTTAAAGCAGAACAGGATGCAAAAATTAGACATGTTTCCTTGTTATCATTTTTCCAAAATCGGAATTTTATAAATTTAATAGGACAGTCCAATAGAAAGCACTAAGATAAATTGGAAGCCAAAGCCAGTAGATATAACAAATAAGTACCGACTTGAATGTGAAAAGGCAACTATAACGATTAATGGTCCAGCTTCTTCTTCCTATAGTGCCATACCCTATTCAGGGCGTTGGCTACCTCTCTCCTATGCCTGGGTTTGATGCGCGGCGATAGATGTTTTGCACAGACAGACATAGGGGACCTACAGTTTAACGTGGGCTCCGAACCACAGGAAGTGCATGCACTTCTGCTCCAGGGAGGGTTTTCTGGGGAAAAATCCACCTCGCTGGTTTCCCGTTGCCTTGCGAGGGAGAACGAACGGGCCGGGAATCGAACCCGGATCCGCTGCATTGGTAGCCCGCGTGCTTACCACTGAGCTACGGCCGCTCTAACGGTTCAGCAAGTGGCGCTAATCCATCGCACTATATTTCTTTTTTCAAATTTAATAATCCTGTGCGAAATTTTTTTACACTTACAAGCAGTAATAGTTGTTTTGAGTAAACACTAGGTTTTCAGTTCAAAATATTAAAAACAACACAACAAAACGACTGCAGAGCCTCTTACGGAGAGAACATCGTTATTGTTGCCTTTTGAGAAACGTCAAATCGTGTCACAGTACTTTAGTATATCTACTGGCTTTGCCGTAAGCCTTTGCCAAAACACTCTAGCTTTAAATGACGTCTGCGGCCGCTACGGGTTTTGGAAAGTTTTTATTTCAACGCCCTATTACTCATTAAGGAGTTGAAACAATGTAATTATGTGCAAGGTTTGTTAAAAGCTTAAAACTGTAAAGTACGAACATTTTTAATGTTTTGAGAATTTAAAAAAAATGTTGCCCGAAAACTAGCAAAATCAATTATTTTTTACATTTTGTAGGCTCATAGTGCTAGTCAGAGCAGGTTAAATTTGATATTGTAAATGGTACAAACTACAAGAATTGTTTTAATTACTGCTTAAGCTAGATTGCTTATGAGTGATAGTAGAATAAAGTTTTCAACTTAATTTTTACATACGGCAATATTTGGGGGAGGAAGGGGGAGTAATCGTATTCCTCCCATTTTATGGTGGGCTACTTTGTCTTTCCGTTTTTGAGTTTTTTCAATTCCAAGAAATATTTTTCCAAAAAATCAAAAGCCGATTCATTTAAAAACCATTTGCAAAAAAATTCAGGGTACTATCAGTTTACTTTGCAGTATCACTCGCTCGCTCACTATCGTTGACCGAAGTATTTCGGCGCGTGACTATACCACACACACATAAACTATTATTTTTATATAACAGCTTTAGTCCCTGGTGTAGTATGTTCTTACATTATTACTATTATGCAGATGCTCTCGGTACAGTGCTAAATATAGCAAGTTATTATTGTAACCAATGGTGGGACATAAAACATTAATAATAAAATTATTTTGAATATTTATGATAACATGATAAGTATAGTCCAAGTTTCTAGTCTAGTATTTTGCCAATATTTAAATTATGAGGCAATCAATTATTAAGCAATTTTGGCATTATTCCTTTAAATGCATAGTTAGCGCATACCTAAACTTTTTAAATGAATTATTTACGAGCTTAGAATATCAACCACGAATTAATAAAAATAGAACGTGTAAATTCATTAATACAACGAGAAAGTTTTACGAAAGAAAACTTTGGACTATCAACATTCATAGAGGACGGAAAGTCACCGATGAAGAAAAAACTTAAAAATTGAAGTACACAACAACAATTTTTTCTAAATTCTCATCCGAAAAATTAGTTTTCTTGTTCAATATGTTTTACGTATAACTTAATGGATTTGAGTACGCCCATGGTGTTTGTTTACTTATTGAATTTTAACGATGTTAATATACTCATACACGTACACTCACTGACTCACTTTTATCAAATAATTATCTTCCTAGTTTATTCACCATATGGTTATGAAACAATAAAGTAATAGATTATTATAACTTACCAAGATTTTGTTAACGACACTGCACAATAATGAATAATAAATAGTAGTATCACTATTACCCAAACACACCACTTGCTTCAGTACTAATGGTATCAGGCGGATACCCACTGGATTCAGCGAGAACAGAATAATAACGGATCGTGCCTATGCTAGCTGAATTGCGTTTACAGTTTTACACTATTTGTGACCCTTTAATCTAGTGGTGTTATTTTACACGAAAATTTAATGGCGCCTTGAAATGAACTAATCTAAAGTTATTGTACTTTAATAAATTCTGGTGATAATTTACAGTAGGAATAAACACTAAAAATTTACTCTAAATTAACCAGAACACTAAAAAATTAAATCAGTACCGATATTTTACTGTATACTACTTTTTCTTGTGATACTAATTTGGACTGTATTTCTTACACAAGTTGTAACTCTGCCACCGGGGAAGAAATAAAGTAAATTAACATACATATAGTAACTGTCAATCAAACAGTGATAATTTGTTACAAACGCTGTGTATAGTTAGCAAATTCGATTAAATCTAACTTGTTTGTAATTAAATTAGATTAGTAATTTGTCCTGCATGATTGACTTGTCCTTACTGCGACTGGCATTATGTTGTAACGATGTATGCCGGATTAAAGCTACAAGAACTTGATTTAATAGTAAATTAGTTGTAATTGGGATTAAACAAGAGCATAAAGCTGCATGAGAACGAATAAAATGCATGTAACAAACGTATATGACCGTATTTCAACACATTTTTAAACGGTTTAACGGAAATAAGGTTAATTGAATGTTAACACTAGGTTATTACACGCAAATATGCCGTTTCATGGACTTATCGACTAGTAAATATTCTATCTTATTGGTTTCCCATGTCAGTTTTTCTTTAAAACACAATAATATAGTTATTATGTTACATTATTTTTTAATTCTTACACGCAATACCCGTGTATAAAATTACAACCATAAAATATATTTCTCATACAATTATTTCAATTCGCTTTGATAAAAATATTAAATATTTCTATATCAGCAAGCAGAAAACTTAAAGGTACCTGCACTGACTAACAATTAATTATTATTAGTGATCTTTATTAATGTAAAAATTCCATTGTATGTTAATGAATTATAGGAATTAATAATATCATAAGGCTCTTTGTTACTCTGCTGCGAGCTGTCTACATTATTTAGAGTCGAGCATTATTAGCTAATGATTACCTTAAACGTTCACTAATAACAGCATAGCCACGGCTCGATATCGTCTCCATTTCTTTTAATTGCAGAAGTAAACACTTTTAATCGGTCTTTTAATAGCACTATATTTTCAAAGTGATGGTTTCATTCCTGCATAAAATTATTAATCGAATGAATTACTGATACTTCAGAACGGCATATTTTCTTACTTTTTAATTGGTTTTTGAATTTCACAAGAATGTTAAAGAAATTGACGTGTATCTGTCTTTTCCTATACTTAACAAATTATTTTAAATTACTTTGCGAAAAACAAATTTGGAAAATCTTTTTCATACAAACACATTTAGTGTAATCATGTATTTACAGATTTTGTATCAGTCCCATTCTCTTATGTCATGTCATATGTAAAGGCCAGAGTTTTAGTCGCAGAACAGCAGGAAATTTTGTTAAAATTTAATAAGCAAACAAGAAGAATGGGCGTACTCAAATCCATTGAATTATACGTGAAACATGTTGCACGATTTTGCAAGGTATGTACAACTACAACTGCAATATTTGAGATACATCGTTTCGTTCAGTGTTGCTTTATTGTTGAGCTACATCATAGGTCCTGCACTCAAAAATATTTCTTGAAAGTTTCATAAAATTGTTTTATGTTTTACTTTTAAAACCCCCGACCATACAGGTTCTACGCTTATCAACTCTCTTATTAAATAGCTCGATATAATAAACCAGCTGGCCAGATGAATAATACGTATCTAAACAAGCTCCATAAGGTCAAACCTGTAGGTGTGTTGCTACTTTAAGCCCGTAAATAATTTGTTCAAAATTGCATATATGTGCACTATATATTTAACAGAATTATGCCAGGATTCATTATCAATTGATTGCCCCATAATTTAAATACTGACTAAATACTAGACTAGAAATCTGGAGTATGATCATATAGTTTCTTAAACGTAAGTACGATGAACATCCGCTTCTCGGCATGCGCTTTAAAATTATTTTAGATAATCAAACATATTTTTTAAGTAATTTTAAAGTCTATTACAAATTAACTGTCACTATATTACATTTAAGTCGTTATGTTTTAAGAATTATTTGAAATGATATAAGCAAGAACAAAAATTTTAAAAATTATTGAAAACTAAACAAAAGAAGAAAAAGTTTTATTAAATTTTGAATTAATAAAAAAGTGTATAAATTTTGAATTATATTGAAAATTTAAAATATTTTTAAGAATTCAAAAGTTTCTAAAAATGTTGATAATCAAGAAAATTGTTGAAAACCATGTATATTTAGAGTATTGCAAAAATTTGTGAAACTTTTAGAAAAATTTTGAAATTTTAAAATTTTTTAATTTCAAAAATTTTAGCAAAGTTACAAGATTTTGAATTTTTTCAAAATTTTTTGAAATTTGTGAAATTTTTTGTTTCTGGTATTCGTTAATTGTACACAATTTTTATTCGTTCAAATCTATAACTGAAGTCAATATTTAGTTATACTTTATATTTTGGTGATTATCCAATTAAACTGTTCAGGTAAACGACTCAAAGAACACCTCCCGAAGGTGCTTTTTAATTGGAAGATAGTTCGTATTGTCGTTTAACATGTTCACGCAGATTTTGAGGACGAAAATCGTACATTTTTTTATTACCGAAAATTCGTTGGGGGCTTGCGCAGATCGGTCGATCGACATGTGTAGAATACGACGCTATAAGGTTTGATTGCATCTATTTTGAAGTAGGCACCTCTCTCCCTCTTTCCCATTTTTTTGGCAGTCGAGTGTTCTTATGATTTTTGTGTTTTCTAATTGGAACTAATGTTTATCTCTTGAAATCTTAAAACCTGTTTCGTAATTGCGGGGTAGCCGTTTTTTAGCGATTACTCAATTAATCTGTTCAGGTTAACGACCAAAATGAAACCTCTCAGTGATGTTTTCTTAATGGAAAGTTGTTCCTATGGTCAGTGGCGGTTTATCCATTGGGCCAAATGGTCATTGACCTCCCAATGCAATAAGAAAAAAGCAATTACTTTTTGTTTGAGTAGGTACATAACATATTACACACTATAAAATTTAAAAAATATTTTATAGTTAACGTTTGTATGAGATTTCAATGCGAGAACGTTTATTAAACAGCTGCCACAGGATCCGAAAACGTTTGAATGTTTGAATATCGCGCGCGCGTTAAGCGAATCTATGCGAGGGTCATATGGCTGTTTTTCCACAATTCAGCTATACTCCACCGAATAAAGCAGCCGGCTTAAAAGGCCTTTAAATGAATAAGAGTGAAATAGAAAGCTCATTGCGGTAAAATTCATATGACACAAGCTAAAAAAGGAAAGAAGCTGGTGCGCATTAGAGACCTCGGGGTCGATGACACCAGTTTCTGATTAAATGGGTAAAATAATAGCGCACGCTAGTCACGTGTAGTTGGTGTATTTCTTCACACGTTCGTTTTATGTTGGTATGACACAAGGTTAGTAACAAACGTTCTTTGTGTAGAAATAACCGGAGATTTTTTCGTAAGTCGGTTTTGTCTATGACATTTTCTTATGTAGTAAATCATAATTGTGTAGTAAATCTTAATTTAGTGCTATAAAATGTCTGTGCAAAAAATAATGGAACTTAAAACTCAACGTGGTTTGAAGTTTGAAGAACGTTTGAAGTTAAAAGAAAACGGTCGTCCACAACCAACACTAATTGTTAAACCAATAACATTGTATAGAAATAAAGCGGTTAACAGGTACTTTAATAGGTCAATGTATGCTTTATCGGATTGGATTTGTGGATGTGATATAAGAAACGCTTTCTTCTGTTTCCCGTGTCTGTTATTTTGCGATGATGCAATGTGGTGTAAAAACGGCGCGATTGACTTAAAACGTTTAAAAATTAAAGTACAAAAACATTTTTTATCAACAAATCATATGAAAAATCCTATGAACTTTGCCACACTTAGTAATGTGGATATCAGATTGCAACTAGACCGTGCTTATCGATAATCTATTAAAGATTTTAATGAAAATGTTGATAAAAATAGGTATATTTTAAATAAAATTGTAGATTGCATAAAGTGTTGCGGAGTAATACAGGTAAAGTTAGGCATTACATACTTAATAATTTCGTGCCAGCTGCTCCATCGACATGCAGAAAAAGAAATAAAATAAATGAAAATTCAAAAGTTCCAATTGCAGTAGAAATTTGCGACATAATTGTATCGGAGGTTGAACATAGATTTATATTTTCTAATCAGTTAATTGTTGCGCAATTATTTCAAGCAAATAAATTCGAGGAGTACAAAAAATGTTTTCTACAAAATGTTTTTAAATTAGTCAAGACTAGTTACCCCGTTATAAACAATTTAAAATTAAAAACCGAACTAGAAGTGTTATACGATCGTGAGGATTTCTTTGAAAGTGCTGGTGCTGTTGCAATACTACAATTATTTATAAACAATAATCTTTGTCAGACTTTTACCGAGCGTGTAAAATTTATTAAAATTTTGTGTATTTTGCCGATGACAACGGTGGAAAGCGAGCGTTGCTTCTCTACTTTAAATAGAAAAACACATTTTTGCGTAACACGATAGGGCAAGAAAGGTTAAGTGCGTTAGCTATGTTAAGCATCGAAAAATCGTTAATTAATGACATTTTTCGAACGCGAAGGATCGACTTGAAATATAAGTCTACCTAAAATTTAATTTTATCAAAAAATATTTCAAAATGACCCCCAAGTACGCCACACCACGAACCCCCACTGCCTATTGTCATTTAACATGCTCATACCGATTTTAGCCAAAATTGGTGAATTTTTGAAAAAACATAAAATCGATCGGGTAGTCGACATGCGCAGAATACAAATTTAAGGTACTGTTTGGAGAGTGTATATTTTGACATAGAGCACCCTTCTCCTCTTCCAATTTTTTGGCGGACCAATCTCGTTTTCTTGCGGTGTCATCTTCTTTGGGTTTTCTACGTTAAGGCGTCTAGACTGTAAAGTGTATATAGGCAAACACACAGACGCTTTATCCGTCTTCCAAGGCTCTGAAACCTGCGTATTAGTCAAAATGGTTAGGTTGAAAATGTTCGTCATGAAAGCACCTTTTTTTAGGCAAAACTCGCATATCGGCCAATAAGCCCAAACCGAAAAAAACGTCGCTGAACGAACGCATTTGCTCCAAATCAAACTTGATACAAAATACCTTCTTTTATAGCTATACTTCGTTTAGCGAGGAAGGTAAAAAGCATATCTCTAACGTAACAGCATTTTGTTCGATATTTGCAACGTATTTTAATTTCTTTTATATAGTGAAGAATGTTTCAAAAATGCGCAGCTTTAGCCTTTATAGAGTAACCTTCCTTGGAATAAGCTTTTCGGCTGTGTCAGTGTCAATAAACATCATTTCAGCAAACTCACCTCACTTCCTATAGTTTATAATATATAACAGCTGATAATCAAGTCCGAATCGCACGACTCGTGTTGTACTGGTGCGGTTAAGCACAATAGAATTGTAGACATGATTTGTGACAGGTTTCAGGAGAAATGCGCTTGTAATGGACAGTAATCTGCACGCACTTCAAGTGTGGTACAAGAAGAATTCTGTTGGTTTGTCTGTCTCATTCTTAACTGCACAAAATATTGCTTAAAATAAAGAAGCTGTGAAGTTACGGAATGCTGAGAGTTCACTGCACATTAAGCCAGATTTTACGACTTGCGGCTCGCTCGACCTTTAACCCCAACTTTGAGTTATATGTTTAATCCGTTGCTTTATTTATTGTACAAGCCCTGTTTATTGTGGGTGGTTATTATTGTTTAAAACGACTTAAAATTTCGAAAGTTTGACGAAAATTTAGTTTATCTCTTTTATATTGCTAGAAACTTCTTAAAAATTTTAAATAATTCTATAAACGTTGCGAACCAAAATACAGTAATAACCATACTCTTTTTACAATAGTTGTTTAAATTAGAACATATATTGCAGGAAAATAAGATCGCACAAAGAAGGAACTACAAAAAGTAGCTTAAAAAATAATATAATCGTTAAACAAAACCTCTATTAAAACATCCCCCTGGATATGCCCAATTAGAAAAAAATTACTGTTATACCGGGTGGCCGCGAGAACAGGTAACAATTAGCCATTTACTCAATTTTTAAATTATAAATTTTTTTTCTGGGTAATATACGCATAAAAATGCATATTGCGACATAAAACGGTGTTAATTTGGACTTCCGGTTTAACCGGAAGTGATAGCAACTTTTTTATTTTTAATAGAACACTGTATATTTTTGCATATTTCGATACACCTTCTAATTTCCTTTATAGCTATGTATAATACTTATCCATTAACTTTTAATTTTGACCGCTAGGCGACGTTTTAAGACAAAACCTTAAATGCCTAATAATGATGTTCATCATTAATTTTTTTTTAGTTGGTTTTGATAACAAAAAAAATAATAAACTTTAAGTGGTTTTCCTATTAATTTGTTTAAACATTTTATTGTGGCAAGAAGACAATGAAAAATTCTCTGCACTTTTTAAATTGCCATTTTATTTGCTTTAATTTAATACCAATAACATACCAAAAATAGCAAGAAAAAATAAAATTATTGTATTAATAACGGATATTAAAAATAGCTACATTTTCGCAACTCAGTAGGCTTTGAAAACAAAATACCAACAATATTTTTGCCACAATTAAATGTTTAAACAAATTAATAAAAGAAAACACTTAAAATTCATTTTTTTTGTTTTCAAAGCCAACCTAAAAAAAATTAATTATGAATATCATTATTAGACATTTAAGGTTTTTCAAAAACGCCCTCTGGCGGCCAAAATTAAAAGTTAATGGGTAAGTGATATACATAGCTGCAAAGGAAATTAAGAGGTATATTCAAATATGCAAAAATATACAGGGTGTTACAACATTAACAATAAAAAAATTGCTTCCGATTAAACGGGAAGTCCAAATTAACACCGTTTCATGTCGTAATATGCATTTTATGTGTATGTAACCCAGAAACATTTGAAATTAATCATTTAAGAATCGAGTAAATGGCCGGTTGTTACATGTTCTCGCGGCCACCCGGTATAAACAATTTTTTAAAACTATGACTAGTATTCTGCCTTCTTGCGTCGCTGGTTAAGATTAGCAGCAGAAATAAGTCAACGAAACATATTTAGGGAGTTCTTACAAAAATAGTCATAAATCATACCATAAATTCTGGGTGTAAAAATATGTCAAAAGTGATTTGTTTCGGAGTTATAGCGTCTTGAAACAGCAGTTAAGGGTTTGCACTACGGTTTGATGTATACCTTTGAAATTTGGTCTAGCGTTTTTCTTTATTTCGTTTTAATCTGTAATTTTTTTCTAATACTGGATACACAGATATCTCTATAACGGTTGGCAACTAAAAAAATCAATTTTTGTGTACTTTTTTATTAAGTTATTGGAAATCTCTAACCAGTTTTAGAAAAAAACACAGATTAACAAAAACTGGTGAATAAATATGACGCCTTTTTATGTATCTACGCCACTAATTCGTACTAGGTCATTTAAAGTGGTGGTAATATGTCTTCTGTAAAATCATATTTCCATGCCAAATTTCAAAGGTATAGCTAAAACCGTCTAAAAAATATTAAATAAAACCGTTTCGGCAATTTCTACTTTAAGACGCCATAACTCCAAAACGAAGCACTTTTGTATAGTGTAGCTAAGTCTAATTAAATTGGCAATTATGCACACCCAGAATCTATGGTATCATTTATGACTACTTTTTTCAAAACACCCTGTACGTAAAAAATTAAATAATTAAATATTAAGTAATCTACCGTGGTCCGTGGTGATGTAATACATTTATAAGGTGATTTTTAAAGGTAGTGAACATAATTATAATTAATCTAGTGTCTTAATCTACGAAAGTTGTTATGTCTGTAAATAAATATCTTTTGGAAAGATATTCATGCTATTTTTATTTGATGTTATTTTAATGATAAATTAATAAGGAATGAAAATATAAAACCATTGAAATATGATAACGTTTTTTCATGTTTTCAACAATTTTTAGTTGTAAAGTTAACACTTTTACTTGTAGATGTATGCATAAAAATAATTTATATACAGCAACTCAGTTACACCTACAAAGCTATTTAGAAAATCTTTACTAATATTTCTACAAAGCAGAGAAGCATAATCTGACCATAAAAATTCAACAAGCCATCAATAAATAACGATTATAGAAAACTAATATATAGGAGTGGTATGTCCATGTTTACATATGCATAGTTTATGTTACCAAAGATTAAATAAAATTACTATTATTATTTTATTACCTACTGAAAACTACCGTCACTATTTTATGATTACAACTTCTTTTGTGTGCCAAAGTCACTGTTCACGACATGTAGGTGTCCCTGGCTGCACTTATAATTTAAAGTTGGCGAAAATAGACCAATGACATTTAACATATACGTCTAAAGGTTCCTATAAATCAAGATTTTACCACAGTATACTTATATATACAGTAGCGAAAGTAAAGGTCATTTATGGTAATTATAGCACCAAGCGGCGAACAAGTTACACTAAAATCTGACAGCTGACGATAGTAGTTTTTCTCTGCTTTTTGAACGTTATAAGAACAATTTTCAAGTTGTTTGCCAGTGTTTTTATAAAAATGTGATTAGTGATATATCAATCTATTATGAGAGTCTCAAAAGGGAGCGCATGTTCCGCCGTAAACTGCGAAAACAAAGAAGGAAAGAATCCTAACCTTAGTTTTTTACATTTCCCAAAGATCCAAATAGGTAATAAATTCTGATAAATATTAATACATTAAAGTATAACTTTCTCGTCGTTTTAGATCAAAACAGGGGGTTGTAAACTGTAGACGTGAAGATTAACGTGAAAAGGAGGTTGGATATTTGAATAAAAACTGCACTTTGTGTACGCTGCATTTTGAAGATTCGCAGTTTATAAATGTTAATAAATCATATTACTGGCATTATCTTTGTATTATTTAAAAACCATTATATAATGTAGCTCGTAATTTTTCTGTTTTGCTTATTAAAAATATGGTAACAACAACGAACTGGATTAGAATTTAAAACCCGCCATAATTTAAACGATAGTTTAACTTGTCGACCGTTTGGAGCGCCACTAGTTATAGCTTACCAGGCGTTATATGGGCGCTTTCGCTACTGTATATATAAGTATACTGTGATTTTACTTTGAAAACCGTAGATCACAGTCACCTACCAAAGCAGCTCCGAAACAACAGGGCACAGGAAAACAATTTATGAAATAGAAAGCAAAATTAGGCTGGTATACGATTTGTTCTCCAATAAAACTGTCATCTGTAGCGAATTCTGAGTTTCACTTTTTTGTGGCGATGTTAATTAATTGATAATTGACTAAAAATAAATTATATTATATAACAAAAGAAAGGCAGATGATAAATATGCCTATTTTTGTCGGAATGTTTCTTCGTAGGTGGAAGACAAATTACGGTGAAGAAAACACCTGCGATTAAAGTAAAAAAAATGTAAACAGCACGGTGTTTGTGTATCTGTTCACACATTAGAAGACATTTTGCATACATTCATTATTCATTGGAATTCGACTGTGGGAAGGATGAAGCACATTCATTTCGATGAAATTGTACAAGGATTTTGGAGAGGGGTGTTGCAGCACGAAACTGCAATAACAGTATTTGCTTAAAATTACAGTATGGGAAACCCAGCTGGTATGTTAAAATAATTATTTAAAAATGTCCTTGTAAAATTTCATTGAATTTACATAAATATTATTAACAATTTTATTACCTTTATCTTTAAACATATTTCAAGCTTTTGTACGGTGAAAACTATACACTGCTTCGTAACATTGTTATAATATAACTGCTGCAAATATTAATGTGGTGGAATCAGATTTTAATAAATTTCTAACATAATATTGCTCATCTCTAGAGTTGTTTATGTCTAAATAATAACGTAAAAACTGAATAGATTTTCGTTTCCTATATTCTTTTTTAATAACATTTTCATAACTGCATGAGATTGTGATGATATAAAAAAAACCAATAATGAAACTTTTATAAATTCACATTATACAGCAGACTTTTACTAGAAGTTATTTTTTAAATTAGAAGTTTTTCATAATTTGAAAATTAATGTTATTAACATTTTTATATGTGTTATCGTAATTAATGATAATAATAACTACATCATGAAAAGTTGTAATGATAATAATAATAAACTAATATTTGAATTTCAACGTTGCGGACCCTGCATGTGATACGGTGTGGTTTTTCGTAGTATGTTGTGTCCTATTTATAGTAACAAGTTCAGGATCTCAAGATCGAAAGTAGCTGAATTTGATAATAAAAGCACAGGAGAGGTTTAATACATTTATTGAAACTGATCAATATCATTTCCTTAAAACAATTGCAGCTGCAGGCGACTTACAGTTATCTATTGCGGTATTCACCTGTACAGACTAGGGAAACTGCGGAAAACCTAGCCAGGTTAGCTGATGTTCTCAATATGTGTTCAAAATAAGGGAAACTGTCGTTAGACGTGAACGGGCATAGGTAAGAGAGAAGGTCCTGCTGCTGCAGCTGAGATACCTCGAGACGCAAGGCAACAAGACGAAAGCCCGTGAGCAGCCAAGATACTTCGAGTAGTTGGGCAAAGTAAGAGGAAGATGGTCCTGCTGCTGCAGCGGAAATACCTCGAGACGCAAACTAGCAGGAGAAAACCCGTGAGCAGCCGAGATACTTTGAGGAGCTGGGAAAGGTAAGAGGAAGAGGGCCTTGCTGCTGCAGCGGAGATACCTCGAGACGCAAACTAGCAGGGGAAAGCCCGTGAGCAGCCGCGATACCCCGAGGCGCTGGGCAAGGTAAAAGGAAGAGGGAGTCCTGCTGCTGCAGCCGAGATACCTCGACTCGCAAACCAGCAGGTAAAAGCCCGTAAGCAGCCGAGATCCTTCGAGGCGCTGGGAAAAGTAAGCGGAAGAGGGTCTTGCTGCTGCAGCTAAAATACCTCGAGGAGCAAACCAGCAGGTAAAAGCCCGTAAGCAGCTGAGATACTTTGAGGCGCTGGGAAAGGTAAGGGGAAGAGGGTCTTGCTGCTGCAGCTAAAATACCTCGAGGCGCAAATCAGCAGGTAAAAACCCGTAAGCAGCTGAGATACTTCGAGGCGCTGGGAAAGGTAAGGGGAAGAGGGTCTTGCTGCTGCAGCTAAAATACCTCGCGGCGCAGACCAGCAGGGTAATGGGGTTCAGGAGTGACTACAGACGGTTAGATGAAGAACAATGCTTCAGCTACTTCTGCTTTTATAGGGCAAAACTGTGGGAAAACTATGACGCAATTGTAGAACGTGACTCAAGAACAAAGAAGCCAAAATTCTTAACCTTAAATCAGCAAAATTTGTTATCTAGGGACGGCAATTCGATATCCGTAAAATCCAAAACAAGTAGCTGTAAGCTGAAATAAAACGGTAATGAACAATTAAATTACAAAGACAAACGGCAATGCAGACAAAATTAATAATCTAAGAATTAATACTTAAAAATAAGCAGTTCTAGCTAACTAAAGAAAGCAATAATTAAGAAATAAACCTGACCCTCAAATATGAGCTCGCATTAAAATAACAAGTACACTGAAAACAAACAAAAAGCGATAACCGCGTCTAGAAGCCAAGCCAAGCTAAGCATTTTAAAATTTAAGTAAAAAGATATAAAACACCCACAAAACGAAATAATAAAGCAAAGGGCGGCACTCTACAATATGAATCTTAAAGAGTGTTTTTATACCAAAATGTTAAAAAAATGTTACTCTATACATTAGTGCATACGTCAGAAATTATTGTCGATCTACTGAAGTCTGTAAAATAGATTTGCACTTTGTACCTAAATTTTCATGGAATACTTGTAAAATATTCAGCCAAAGTTTTTAATAACTGATTATGAAACACCATTTTCTTTAGGTCAACTTTAGAACTTAATTAAGTATGCGACAAAAAGAAAGAGTTAGAGAGAGACAAAATCTAAACGAACTAAGCTAGGATTTTGTTTTTGGCTTAGATATACCTTACAAAATTATGTATGTATGTTTTCCACGTTCTTTTATATTCGCTGACATGTTAATATTATTATTATTATTACTACCCAAGTAGCACACTAAAGTTGGGCCAATATTGGCTCTGTTATATTGGTGATATCTCTGAAATGTAACGCTTGTTTATAGTGGATATATATTGGCAACCAAGGTTTAACCAATATGCGAAGTCTAGTAAGGTAAGATATCTGAAAAGTTTATTGGTTCCTTGTTGGTCACTCTTGTTGGTTACATATTGGCAGCCAACGTTTAGCCAATATGTGAAATCTAGCAAGGTAAGATATCTGAAAAGTTTATTGGTTTCTTGTTGGTCACTCTTGTTGATTATATATTGACAACCAACATATGTCCAACATCAAATACTGACATTGGCTACTTATTGTATAACAGACATGGTCCAATCTTGGGTGTAAATATTAATTAGTTATTGGTTGGCATTACGTGCCCAATATAAAATATTATTGTTGGATGCTTATTGGTCGTTAATATTGGTGCATTATTTTCTGCGTAGTTTTCCTATATGGGTGTGTCACGGGAGATGCACACCATTGGTATCTCGAAAACTAAAGAGCTACGAAGTCGGTTAAATTAGCAAAGATTTACAGTTTTTTTTTCGCTGATTATGAAGCTGTAATTAAAAAACCAATTAAATGTCTAGTTTTAGAGATATTTTTATAAATATTTTTTTAATTTTTGAAACATTCTGTATATTTTTGAATATTTAGTAAATTTTCTATAAAAAAGTTAATAAGCACAACCAATCAATTTGAAAATAAAAAAGTTATAAGCAATTTTCTACAGAATACCGTGTTATTATAGGATATAAAAATTATGCATTATTCAATGATTATTGCTATTATTATTAATGTAGAAAATTGCTTATAACTTTATTTTCAAATTTAGGCTAGTAGTGCATTTGAACTTTTTTATAGACAATTTAATTTTCCATCGAAATATGCGTTTAGTTGTGTTTTTTTAATTGCAGCATCGTAATCAGCCCAAAAAACTGATATTTTTTGCTCATTTAACCGACTTCGTAGCTCTTCTAGTTTTCGAAGTACAAACGATGTGCATCTCCCATGCCACATCCTATAATGCTAGTAAGCTTCAACTTATAATGTTACAATGTAAGTATCAGCTATATAAAAAATAGCCTTAAAAATTTTGTATATTTAATTTTTTTATACGTTTTTAAATAAGAGTAAGTATATTTTTCACGTCTTTGAATTCAGCATTTGCTGTTTCTCCTTCTGGTAGTTTCTTTGATGGGGTTAGATATAAGTTTTTGAATGAAATACATATATGGTTTCTAAAAGAATGTGAATGCGCCTCTAAAGTTTATTTAGAATTAAACAATTACATTACGCATTAACTGTTGTATGTAAACTAGCAAAAATGCAAATAATAATTCAATAATTTATTTTAAAAATATTAAATATAAAAAAAATTAATACATTTTATAAATTATTGTCCACCTCTGCGTTTTCAGTTTTCCTCCTTTTACGTCCCCCATCGCGATCCTTTGCGGTGCACAAAAAGGTTCCCACCCTTCCTAAGAATTCCGTATCCGTAATACTCGGGAATCCTTTACGAATTGCTTCTGTAAATAGAAAAAAGAAGTTATTTTTTAAATTAACACCTAAAACATTTGCAAATTTGCTGTAAGTAAATATATTCTGTAAACCATGTACTAGATCAACGTACACTACTACTATAAGATATTTTGCCGTAAACTACAAATATTGCAAAAAAAAATGCGTTTCTAAACGATATACAAAACCAGCGAGAAATATTTGGGTTATGAAAGAAGTATTGTATAAGAATTTTTTTAAATGCGTTTTTTTTCTTGATAATATTAGTACATTGAAATTTATTTTCACAATTTTGAATTGTACAACTAATAATACAGCCAATTTTATTTTCTGGTCTTTGCCCTGAGCTGACCACTGAGCCAATAATCAAAGATAAACTTTTAAGAAATAACGGATCGATATAAATCTTACTTTTTAGAGCAGAGCAAATCTTTAAGTCGTTAAAGGATTCCTTTTTTTAGCCTCCTCGTATCTTGCCATGCCCGGAGTACTGTATGGCCACATCGGATATTAACAGCCTCTTCATGCAGTTGTATATTGTGGTGTTTTGATTTTCGCCCCCCACTAAATAAAGAATGTCGACCTAAAAATAATATTTTTTCATTAACACCAAATTCCAGACATCTTTATCTATGAATTATGCATAAAGTAGCAATAACAAATACACTATAGATAGTTTATACTTACTTGTAATAATAAGCTGTTAACACTTTACACAATTTCAGTCAAAACACTTAAGTAACTAACTAACTAAACTAATTAACTTGTACTAAAATATCAAAAGAACACTTAACTAACTAACTAACTAGCTTAAACTGAAACTAAACTAAGAAAATGATTTTAAACGTTGCTCAACGAAACTTTTTGTTTAAACTAACACTGAAGCAATAGATAATTTAACTCTAACTTGTGTCGCTAACTGAAGGAAACTCACTACCCCCAACTCGATTTATCAGTACAGTAAAAGCGCAGGTAGCAAAATATGTACCCTTTCTTGCAAAAGGATTATGTAACAGTGGCGTCGGCAGTAGTACTGTTACAGAGCCCAAGAAACATTTGCAATTTAAAAAAATACAAATTCACTTATTTGCTAAAATTTTTTGGATTTTTTAAGTTGTTTTGTGCTTGTCATTTTTATAAAGTTCTGTTCCGGAAATGCTAAGCCACCCTTTTTTATGCAACCAATTTTTATGAGGATGCTATGAAGCTCATATTGTTTTTTCTGCAATACTAATTTAATAGTGCTGTTTATTTTTGTCGAGTCGTTTTTTATTCTTTAGAGGATGCGAAAAAAAGTGCTTCAGAACAAAAGTCTAGAAAAAAGTTCCACGAAAAAGTCCCCGAATAAAAAGTCTCCAGGAAAAAAAAGTCTCAGAAAAAAATCACTCAGAAAAAAGTCTTCGGAAATAAATCTCCAAAAAAATTGTTTGATGTGCAAGCCCCCTAAAACTTCTGAAATGTTCGAAATGATCATATGGGTTAGGTGGAATCGGTTATTTCGTTTTTTGTGTATAAAATACTCGTCAACGGAAATTGTATCTATTGCCTACAATATTTAGGTTTTATGACTAAATAAATGAGCACATCAACTGGTTTTGAATTTGCAATCAACTTGTATAATAAAATCATTTAAAAATACAAATTAATTTTGTATCTCGACAAAGGATAAACTTATTCTATGTTTAATAAATTTCTGTACATGTCATAGTTTTTTTCTGAAACTTTTATGGGTTTTTTTTCCGGGAACTGTTTTCCAGATTTTTGTTCAGAGAACTATTTTCCCGGGAACTTTCTGTGGTTTTTTTCGGATACTATTTCCTAGATTCTCTGAATCTCTTGATTCAAAAAATATCTTCTAGTAATGTCATGGTTCCTAATACCAGTACAAATTAATTACAAAATAATAAAACAAATATTACAATTTATTAGAGTATAATAAAACAATTGAGATAATCGTTTTATTTTTATATTAACCGTACTGAATTAGTAAGTTGAACAATTCTAATAAGTAAAATAATAAATTGTAGAATATATGTTTAATTTTAACCTGTGGTAACGCCACTGGAAGCAATACAAGCTCTAGTCCGTTGGTAAATTTTTCCAAGACAAATTTGTTTGTTTGCAGCCCTCGGTATTACTCATTTCTTAGAAATATCTATTCAAAAGGTGTTTTCGTTGTTTGCATCTTATGACGCACAGATATTTATGTAACTGAGTTATAGCGTGTAATTTAATCGGTGGTACTACATTTTGTACATTTACTCTGAATGCTAAATATATTACAGATGGCATGTGTCAACCTTTATCAAAGTAGAGTAAAAAATATTTTGTCCAATTTTTTGATTTATCTATGTACATTGAAAACAACAACACAAACCGAAAATTTTAGTAAAATAGGTATTATAATTAGTATTTTTCTATAAAATAATATATGGGAGTTATAACCATAAACGGATACTTGTTTTATTATAGCTGTTAACATACAAATAAATCCTTAAAAACAGGCAAGAAACTAAAGTATAAAAACATACGTAAAAAAGCAAGAAAGTGACAAAAAAAGGAACCAAAAAAGCAAAAATGTTATAAAAAAAAACACCCCAGAGAATTAAATAGGTAAATATGACATACGCAGATAATTATACTGTTCTTATCAGTTTTTAAACATTCCATAAAGAGGGATTCACGAATGACGTCATAAAACTTTCTATTTACCGTAGCCATCTCTAGAATATGCGAAATTGACCTTAATTTGTATATATGTTAGAATACTTGTTCGGTCGCTAATATTATTCTTACGTCAGAATAATAAGGATTTAAAGACTGGTGAACTTTTCAGTGGTTTGTAATTGAATTTATTTCAAAAGTTTTAAACATTATTTGCTTGTTTTGGAATTTCTTACAAAAATTAAAATATAGAAAACAGTATGACTGGAAAATAAATTATAAAAAAATGTTTGCACAAAAAAAGCCAAACAACAAAACCCAGATAAAGGGCTATAAAATTCAAAAACTTCAAAAAATACAAAATAAAATTTGGATTAAATGTAAATATACTCTTAACGGGGTTTTAAATAGAGCATGCTTTAAATTTCCTATTTGTAAAAAAAACAATTTGCCTATCTAAGCAGGATCCTGTCTTTAGTAATAGTAAACAGAATAATATTTTTTTTAATAAATGCAGTGCTGACTGAAATTTAAATTTTAAAAGTGAAAGGTTTTTATTTACATTTAACGTTAAGTTTATCAAAAAATATTGGTTTTAAGTTAATTTCAAATGTTGGCAGTATCTCAACTAGTGTTTATTGGTTTCTTATTGTCTTTATATCGCCTTGCCATTATAATTTTAATTACAAACCTTGTTCAATGGTAAAATATATTGGCTTTATAATGGCAGGCAATATTGGCAACTGCTAGTATTACATTTACTTGTTCGTTATTGGCAGAGTATTGTAAGGTTATATTGCCAATAGTTTGTTGGTTATATATCTGTTTTATATTGGTTAACCAATATAGTTTTATTGCGGGATTCCATACATTGGTTATATATAGATTTTACCTTTGCAAGTTTATATTGTAAATGGCTTGTTGGTTATGTAACTGTTTTTTATTGGTTACCCAACATTGTTTTATTGCGGGGTTTCATACATTGGTTACATATTGGTTTTACCCTGGGATACCAATGTTGCTTGTCCCAGGTAGTTTTAACAGTTTGCCAATATTTGGTTACCCAACATGGTTTTATTGCGGGATCCCATACATTGGTTACATATTGATTTTACCCTGGGATACCAATGTTGCCTGTCCCAGGTAGTTTCAACAGTTTGCCAATATTTCAAAATATACCTTGTATTTCCAATAGTTATCCATTATATATTAGATATAAGATGCACGATAAAATGTTGAGCCAATGTAGAACATAAAATAAACCTTGGATAGATATTGGATATATATTGTGTGCTACTTGGGTATTAGCTATCGGGTGTGGTGCAGAAACCCAGTATTTTGAAGATCATTGGCTTATTGTACCCCGCACGTGTTTTCTACCCCACTAAGCCAGTCTCACTGATAAAGCTCAGAATGCTGTTGCCAAGCGCAGTAACCAATTCTTCCGAATCTGATAATTAAACTACAAAGTGTCAGAGCAGGACATTCGCAGAGAATGTGTTGAGGGGTTTTGTCTTCTTTTCCACATAGTCTGCAAGTTGGATCTTTCTCCACCTCAATGGTGTTGAGGTGTTTCCTGAGACAAGAGTGTCCTGCTAGAAGTCCTGTTATCATTCTCAGTTGCTTTCTGCTTAATAAGCAGAATTGTTTGCGCTTTACTTCTGGATAGGTCTTTCATGAACATCCACAATTGCCTCAGTCCAAGAGCCTACATCCAGTGTAAGCGATGTTGTTCCCGTGGCAGATCCTTCACAGTACCTTTTACTACCTGACACGAAATACCGCACGTGGGTTTAAGACCCATATGAGTCTCTTTACCCCTCTTTTGGCTTATTGATTTGCCTCCTCGTTTTCCTATATGCCCCCCCCCCCCCAGAGCTTTTAAAGCAGCTTAGCTATTCGTCAGATAAAGATTCGT
Organism: Ctenicera cuprea; assembly: GCA_958336395.1. Taxonomy (NCBI): domain Eukaryota; kingdom Metazoa; phylum Arthropoda; class Insecta; order Coleoptera; family Elateridae; genus Ctenicera; species Ctenicera cuprea. The sequence continues at coordinate 37,138,190 of OY284487.1, read as the reverse complement.
CTATTACCATATCTCCTCTTCACCATAACTCGCGCGCAGGCTGTGATTGCTACAACCTTCGCCTGGAAAACGGTTGTAAGTTGGCTCAAGTGTATAGCCATGCCCTGCCCTTTCTTAAAAAATTTCGGCGTTTTAGATTCGTCCGCAAACCATGATTCCTCGGATCTTCAATTCTGTCCTCCAGGAGCCTCTCAGGTATCAACATTCTGAATGATTCTCTGAAGTCGAAAACAGTGCTAATCTTGTCTGACCGCATACTTAGAAAGCCGTATTCTCCTTGTACCTAATATCAACATTTCTAATTGTTTGTCCTGTATAGACCGAATTACAGGGCAAGCAAATTAATTTGTAGATGCCTGATTTTAGTAAATAGTTTATTTTTCTTTAGCTTTAAACTAAAAGTTTAAAACGTTCTTTGTTGTTTCAAAAGTTATTTTACATTTATTTGTTTTGTGTATAATAATAGCAATTTTTTTCTGATTTATTGCCAAAATATGGAATTGACGCGTTAATGATTTTATCTGATGAAGTAGTTGAATAAATTTTCTGAGTACTAGCTAATTTATAATTTTTCTTTTTAATTAGTGTATCAAGAAGTTCAGTATTATAACCATTATTATATGTTCGGTATTGTAATGTCTGTTTGTGTAGGTTTTCTATAAACAGAATATTCAACTTTATTATTTGAATTAATTTATTGAGTTATTTTTGCGTGCAAGCTGTTAATAAAAATAAAAAATTCATTGATTAACTCAAATGAACTATTAAAACATGCTAAAATGTCATCAACATAACGGAACCAAAACATAACTTTCTCAAAATGGTTTGATTCAAATATTTGATCTTCTAGATTTTCCATAAATATATTAGCTATAAGATAAAAAAAAATTAGACTTACCGAGGGTAAACCATCTTTTTGGAAATAAATTTTATTATTATAAGAAAAATAATTTTTATTAATGCAAAGTTATTAATTTAAGTAATTGAAGTAGGTGATAATAGAAATGACTACCTATTTATGTTGTAATAAAAAATAAAGACAGTGGAACTTCCCTAACTCGAATCTTAAGGGACAAGAAAAAAAAATTCGAGTAAGGGAAACTTCGAGTTACAGAAAATACACCAACAAACATACGAAAAAAATTATTTGTTTATTTCAAAGTAGTATTTGGTATTTTTTTGTGATTTACATAACCACGTCTTCTTCTCTACAAAATCTTCCACCAAATTTAAAGACTTATAAATATTATGAGGTACATTATCTCCAGACTCCATAAAAGTTCTTAGCTTTTCAATCGAAGAATAAATGTGTTTATATGTGGGCATGACTTTAAATTTGCCTTCGTCCTCGTCCTCATCTTCGTCCGATTCTACAAAAAATATTTTCTTTAATTTTTTAATTTATCGTAAAATTTGACTTTTTAAACTACAGTTAATGTTATTTATAATTTCCAGCTTTACTTCGTTAAAGTCCATATTTAATGGGTATCTGTATATAAAATACTTAATGGACTTATTTTGTCCATTATCTGTTTAGATTTAAACATAAAAATTAATTCAACTAATAAATTTGAGCACTCAGTTTATAGAAAACCTACACAAACAGACATTACAATACCACACGATTCTTGTCACCATAAAACATATAAATTAGCAGCATACAGGTCCCTGATACATAGGGCTTTGACGGTCCCTTTAGATGAAATTAATTATAATAGAGAAATTTCAATTATTAAACAAATTGCATACAATAATGGTTATAATACTAAACTTATTGATACATTAATTAAAGAAAAAGAATATAAATTAGCCATTCAAAAAATTTATCCAAATACCATAACTTCGTTCGATACAATTAAATATGCTTCGATAAAGTAAGTATAAAGTAAGCTTTAAAACAACTAGGAACATCTTAAACACTTTGTTTAATGCAAAATCAAAAACAGACGATTTGCTAAAATCAGGCATTTACAAATTAAATTGTTCGCATTGTAATTCGGTTTATATGTATAGGCCAGACGACAATTAGAAATTTTAATATTAGGTATAAAGAACACGTGCGTTGTTACAAATACAAACACCCACATAAATCCAATTACGCTAAACACTTACTAGAACACAATCATTCAATGACATCCAATAACACCATAAAATGTTTACACTTTTGTGATGATAAACGTAAATTAGATATACTAGAAGCTTTTGAAATTCACAAACATTTAAAAACTGTACCGTTAATGAATGAACAAATTGATCTCTTAAATTCTCCTCTACTGGACGTTTTAGAATGACAAATCATGTCATCTGCAGACGATTACCAAGATAAGTAACAAAGTTCAATTGCTATAACAACACTAACTGTTTATTTTTTCATATAACCTTTGACAATGGCATTGCATGTAAACATGCCGAAATACGTATAAGGTTAAAATAAATAGATATTGTTAAAGTATTCATATACAGATACTCATTACAGTTAATGTGCCTGAATTACATACCTTTTGCATTGGGAATACGACTGTCTAAGATGCTTGCTAAAATACCTTCATCAGTAGGATAATCCATTGTACATGTACCATCATCAACACTTACGTAATCTTCAAATGTTACATCATCCATACTTGCTGCGTTTCTATATGAAGCCCATAGAACATTTAATTCGGACAGTGGAAGAAAATCATCTTCATCCCAATAATCAATATATTGCAGCAATTCGTCTTTAGCTGCTTTCCGGAAACAATTGGCAATTGTTTGTTCTTTTACATTCACATCCAATGTTTTACTGAGGTCCCTGATTATATTATTATATTTTATTATATTGACCAAAACTTTGTTGTTTTAGATTTTTGATTATGCCCTGGTCCATTGGCTGTAATAAGGAGGTCATATTGGGAGGAAAGTATGCAAGTTTGATGTTTTTCAGTTTATCCCCTACATCCGTTGGGTGTGCAGGACAGTTATCAACAAACAGCAAAATGTTCCTTTTCTGAGAACCAAACTTTTATCTAGCTTTAAAAGACACTTCTCATAAATTTCACTTATCATCCATGCTTTTTTGTTATTTTCGTAATCCACATAAGTGATTTGATACCCTTGAAACAGCGTGGATTTTTTGATTTACCAATAACTAGCAATTTTAGCTTTTCGGACCCAGTCATATACTAGCGTCTAGCCCCCTATATTCCTGCCGATCATGAATTGCGCAATATCATGTAATATTGGCTCGCATATGTGCGAGTGTGATATTTACATCGAGATTTGCATTGTTAAAGCCGATTTTTTCATTGCTAATAAATTGCATTCAATAGAAAACAACAAATCCTTTTTTTAAATTTATTACCAGTGTTACTATGCCGTCAATCAGTGAGTGAATGCAAATTTGTCTTCGTATTTTTCTTTAAAAATATAACTGCTCTTAACAAATAACCTCGCGTTAACAGCAAGACGCAACTGCAGTGTTTTAAAAAAAACTTTAAATTAAAAAAAAAATTTGGTTCCAACCGAGATTCGACCCCGCAACTAGTTATGCAGTAAAAAAGCAGCACGACTGAACATACCCACATATCCATCTGCGTCACTACGCTGTTGTGGTTTAAACACATTTCAGCTGCATGCAGAGGAGGTGCGTTAGTCATGTTAGGTATGATCGGCAGGAATATAGGGGGCTAGACGCTAGTCAGTCATATTGCTTCCAAGCATAACAGTTATTCTCTCTTTGCTACTTTTTCCACTATAACATTTTTCATTTTTAAATGCAAGTGTTTTATTTGGTAAACATTTGAAAAAGAACCCCGTCTCATCGGCATTAAAAATCAGTCATGTTTATCGTACTGACCTAATAAATTAGGTAAAACATTTTGAAGCCAATGGTCACAAGTTTGCAAATCCGCTGCAGCACTTTCACCACATATCGCCTTTTGGATATTATGCCGTTTTTTAAATTTATCTAACCATCCTACACTAGCTGAAAAATCTTCATGTCCCAAAGCATCTGCGAATTCTTTAGCTTTTTCTCTAATTATGGTTCCCGACAAGGGTAGATTCTTATTACGTGCCATGGTTGTCCATTTGATCTTAGCTTCGTCAATATCATCATAGACACAGGTTGTAAGTCTCTTGCGTTTACTGCTAACACCAAAGTCTTTGATTTTTTCTAAAAGTACATCCTTGTTTTTTAAAATGGTCGATATAGTGTTAGGGGGAATACCAAATTGTGCAGCAATATCTTTTTTTGTCCTTTTCTACCTCGGCAATTAACAAACATTTTTGCTCAAGTGATAAGTACTTTAAATTCCGCTTTGTCATTTTAGATATGAATGCACTTTCACAATGCACTAGCAAACTTTACCACTGATACTTATCTTTCCGTAATCTTCGAAAAAAAATTGACCGCACGCGAGAAAACTCTGGTTGCCACTGAACATGTCTAAGAAATACCACAGAAATACTCGTCACTGTGCGTAACTAGGGACTTTCCCTAAATATTCGAATTATATGTTTAGCGAATACTTGTAACTAGAGACTCGCCGGAAGAAATTCGAGTTACGAATGAAATATCAGTTCGACTTATAGAAATATTCGAGTTATAGAAATTCGACTTATGGAGTTAAAAATACATTAAAAAGACAACGAAACATCAGTGTTCATGACAAAAATTCGACTTGGAGAATAATTCGAGTTACAGAAGTTCGAGTTAGAAAAGTTCCACTGTAAACTGTTAAATGAGACAACCAATAATGTGGTATGGACACCAAAGCAGCACATACGACGCTGATGATGTGCAGATGAAATTGATTGTAATTTTTGAATGAATTATTATCTGTAGTCCAAAACAACAACTTAATAAGTGCACTTAGAAATTGGAGAATGTTACACGATCTGTTAATAATTATGCATGTGACGCAGTATCACTAGATTTTACTTTGTGATAAACAGCAAATTTGTGCAAATAATAATTGACAATTAGAACAAAAAAGAGCTGCTACCAACGACAATTAGTCCACGTCTATATTAACACTGACTGATATTGCGAAGGCGGCAGGACAATTAAAGGCATTTACTTAATGTGGATGCAATAATTGACTCTATTATTTTTGAATTATAACATACTACTTTCGCCGCTCGACACAATTCTAGTAGAAAATTAGACTTGCCCTATAATTTTGCAAAACATTCATGAGAAATTGCGCAACAACGATGCCGACTTGTATAGTAATAAGACTTGAATAGAACAGTAAAATGAGGTAAAGAAAGACGCGCATAATGGAACAAAAGACCACTTCCGTGAGTCGTGTATATCTTCAATGTAAGTGACAGAAAAATAAATCGTAATGAATGAGAGGTAGCACTTTCTATTTTGCGGATTCGGTTTCACATCTTCGGCCGAACTGGGTTACACCCACACATTCAAGTATTCACGAATTTCATGTTGTCTTCGATTACAATACTCGCCAGAGGGATAGCGAACGTAATATAATGCTGTATCGACAACCCAACGCATGTCTTACTCCAGATTTAACAGTGCACGATAGTATTTCTAAAGATTATGTCAAATGTCGAGCGCTGCTTGATATATCGTCAATAGTTCAGCTCACTATGAACCTACACCTACTTCACTCTCTCCTACTAATTACATCTTTCATCAATACCAACCACGAAATGAAGAAATAAAATTAAGTTTGCGATTAAGCACACAAGGACTACAAGTACCTTATTTAGAGGATTCGGCTGATAATTTAAGTGTACTTCAATAATTAATGATGATTAATAGATCTTTGCTGGCATCAAAGCTATTAAGGTCTCACCCTCCCACATCATAAACTAAAAACCTTGTTCTCTTGAAACGGCTATACTCCTCTGTGTATTTGGCAACTTCTAAGTCATTCATCCTTTGCTACAGATTAATCAATTCGATTTCCGGCATCATTTACTAAGAAATTTATTGAGAACATGATAGGAGTTTTGCGTTTCAAACTAATAGGGTGTTAACGACCATTTGCTGACATAATGAATAATCATTATAGTTTTTATCGTATCAATAAACCACATTTAATTAATGTCGTAAGTGCGAAACTGAGATTACCTGAAAATAGGAAAGTGTTACAAATGTTTGGGACGTTTTAAAAAGATATTGATATTTTTTACGATCCTATTTATGTTCCGCATTGATTTCCTGAAAAGTTTCGATTTCGAGATTTTGACGCAAATACATGTTTTGAATCTCTAGGAATAAAAAAAAATGTTTTTAAAAACATTTCTTGTCTAGGGTAGGTGCGTTCCATTACTACCGAACGGATGGTCCATTTATATGAGCTTCGAAACGTGAGTGTAGTACATCAAACACTTATCGGCATTATATAACCTTTATTTAGAGAAATTTCAATTATTAAACAAATTGCATACAGTAATGGTAATAATACTAAACTTATTGATACATTAATTAAAGAAAAAGATTATAAATTAGCCATTCAAAAAGTTTATCCGAATACCCTAACTTCATTCGATACATTTAAATATGCTTCGATCCCATATTTTGGTGACAAATCAGAAAAAATTGCTAAAATTATAAACTAAACAAATAAATATAAAGTAAGCTTTAGAACGACTAGCAACATCTTAAAAGCTTTGTTTAATGCAAAATCAAAAACAGACGATTTGCTAAAATCAGACATTTACAAATTAAATTGTTCGCATTGTAATTCGGTTTACATAGGCCAGACAATTAGAAATTTTGATATTAGGTATAAAAAACACGTACGTTGTTACAAATACAAACACCCACATAAGTAAATCCAATTACGCTAAACACTTACTAGAACAAAATCATTCAATGACATCTAATAACACCATAAAATGTTTACACTTTTGTGATGATAAACGTAAATTAGATATACTAGAAGCTTTTGAAATTCACAAACATTTAAAAACTGTACCGTTAATGAATGAGCAAATTGATCTGTTAAATTCTCCTCTACTGGACATTTTGGAATAAGAAATCAAGTCATCTGCAGACGATTACCGAGAACAAGTCACCAAGTTCTATTAAGATAATCATTAAATATATAACCTGCAAAACATTCAAACCGGAAGCGGAAGTTAAACATGTTTCTTAGTATCGATCTTATCAGACAATGATTTTTGTAAATTTTTAGCAGAATTTGAAAGATGAACTTAGGACAAATCCAACGCTTCTTTCGCGGCATTATAACCCCCAAGTGACGCCCACTGAAATGTTTTCAAATTTATCCCTAACGCCTTATTACTCAAAAACGAGTTGCTATATCTGTTGAACGTTAAAGACTATAAGAGCTCTACGGGTACACAATGCTACTATCTTCCAGAATGTTTGCAAAAATCATAACCGAATTGAAATATTTCTAAATTTAGAAATTAAAAAAAATTAGAAAGAGATAAAGCTTCGGATGAGTTGCAGTTTAGACTGTGTCTTTGTCCGCTAATTTCTCTGCGACGCGTTGTATGAATTTTACACAAAATAAAAACAAATTCATGCTTTCTTATTTAATAAACCGAGGACGGTTCGTGGACAAGGCCAGCACCCTATCCACAGTAAAAAAAAAAGAAAAAATATGCTCTTAGAAATATATCAGCCTCGGAAACCGGACGGATCACAAAGAAGACGACTATAGCGAGAAACAGGTTAAGAGAGAAACGGAAACAGAATAGTGTAAGAATTGCATGTTGGAACATCTTATCTTGGAATAAAAGGGACCAGGAAATTATTATTGAAATGAATAACCATAAGATAGACATATGCGCCCTGTCTGAGACGAGGAAACGAGGAAAAGGAAGGACAAAATATGAAAACTACATACTCGTATATAGTGGAAAAGAAAAAGACAAACAAGCACAGGCAGGTGTAGGACTCCTACTACACGAAAAATACGAACAAAATATAGAGCAGATCACTTATGTTAACGAGCGAATGCTACGTGTTACCTTAAGAACTGAAACAAATGCTGTTCACCTAATATCAGTATATGCTCCCCAATCGGGCAGACCCATTAATGAAGTAGCAGAATTTTATAATACACTACAAACAGAAATTGACGATCTGCCAAGTACGGACAAAGTTTTTATAATGGGGGACCTAAATGCAAGAGTAGGAAATGAAATAGTAGGAGGAATCAAAAATAGATTTAACGAAAATGTAATGAATGAACAAGGAGAAATGTTAGTTCACTTCTGCGCTCACAATTTATTAAGAATAAACAATACGTTCTTTGAACACAAGAGCCAGCACAAATACACATGGTCAGATACTAGAGACCGAAAGTCGATAATAGACTACATCATAACAAATACGGCTATCCACCCCAATCAAATCCAGGACGTGCGAGTACTAACAACACCCAACGTAGGATCAGACCACAATTTGGTTCTGGCCAAGGTCCTCCTTAATATGAAATATAAAAGAAAAGATAAACCAGGAAAACGGGTAAAAAAGACGAATATCGAGTTACTAAGTGATGAAAGCGTGAAACAATTCTATCAAAGCAGGTTATCACAAAAAATCAATGACAATGGGGTAACACCGGAAGATACAATAGAACAGGCATGTTTTAAGATAGAAAGCAATATAAGAAAAGCGACAGAGGAAGCATTAGGATCACGAGAAATAAATGCGAACAGTACTAAAATCAGAAAACCTTGGTTTACGAGTGAAGTAAAAACAGTGGCTAAAGAAAAACGTGAAGCTTATATTAGCTACCGAAGCAATAAGAGCGCCGAAAATTGGGAAAAATATACTAGAATAAGAAACAACGCCAATGCACAAATTAGAGATATTAAAAAAGAATATTGGACACGTTTCACTAAAGAAATGGAACACGACCTCTATGGTGCGCAAAAGAAAATATGGTCACTACTGCGAAGCACTAAGAAACCAGTAAATGAATACAGACAGTTAAGCCATGTAAGTGAAGAAACCTGGATCGCGCATTTCACCCAACTGTACGGCGAAATAGAACAGACGCAGCCAACACCATTCGCAAATATTACCGTTAATAGCGAAACCGTGACCGTCAATGAAGATACTACAATAAATGCCATCAATAAGTTAAAGAATAGAAAGGCACCTGGACCGGATGAGATCCGAAATGAGTTCATAAAATACGGAGGTAAAGAACTGCATAAAGAAGTACATAAACTTATGACAAAAATCATAGAAAATGGCGTAATTCCTTCATCGTGGAAGAACAGCATAACCATCCCGTTATACAAAAAAGGAGACAAAAAAGATCCAGGTAGTTATAGAGGCATTGCATTATTGCCATCCATGTTAAAACTGTTAACAAGTATCATAAAAGTCGAACTAGAAAAACGCATTCCAATGAGCGATAACCAGCAAGGTTTTAGACGGAACAGATCGACAACAGATGCAGTGTTTATAATGCGCCAGATAAAAGAAAAATCGATCAAATATAACACCCCAGCCTACATATGTTTTATAGATATGACGAAAGCTTTCGATAGGGTCACACTTACGGATGTAATAGACATATTAAAGGCAAACATGATTCCCCAATGTATGATCGAATTAATCAAAGAAATTAATACAAACACTACTACACAAATAAAATTACAAGGAGATATGACAGATAAAATCAAGATATTAAATGGAATAAGGCAGGGAGATAGCCTGAGCCCATTCCTATTTAATTTAGTGATGGAACAAATTATAGAGGAGGTAAAAAATACCAACCGGGGATATCGCCTAAGGACAAGCAAAATTGACATAGTTTGCTATGCCGACGACGCTACGTTAGTAGCTGAATCAGAAGATGACCTGCAGTACATGTTACATAGATTTCATACTGTGGCCACAAAGTACAATATGAGAATTAACACACAAAAAACAAAGTGCTTAGTCACCAGCAAAGAACCGGTTAGGTGTAAACTAGTTGTTAACAACGAACCAATAGAACAGGTAATGGAATTCAATTATCTAGGGACCATTATATCAAGTGAGGGAAATCTGAGAAAAGAGGTAGCAGAACACATAACAAAGGCCGCCCGTATATCTGGAGCATTGAGGGATCTTATATGGAGGAATCCAGACATGAGTACAGAGAGCAAAGTCAGAATATATAAAACATCAGTTAGACCGGTAATGACTTATGCCATCGAAACAAGAGCAGAGACGAATGTTACAAAACAATTACTACGAGTCAACGAAATGAAAATCCTGCGAATGCTAGCGGGGAAGACACGAAGAGACAGGGTGAGGAATGAGACCATTAGAGAACTATGCCAAATCCAAGATGTTGTGAGATGGGGGCGTGAAAGGAGAAGGTGCTGGAGAGACCACGTGCAACGTATGGAACCAACAAGAATTGCACATATAGTAATGACCCAAAATCCAGCGGGACAGAGAGAAAGAGGAAGACCTTATAAGAGATGGAGAGATAGTTGGTCATCCATATCCCAAGAACAATAGGCTGATAGTGAAATACAAGCCAAAGGCTTAATATACGAAGAAGAAGAAGAAGAAGGTAAAACATTTCTGTTTAAGTTAAATTTCTTGTTTCCCAAACTTTGCTCTCCAGGCCTATATCTCGATTATTTTTGAAGATAACCCCATCAAACCTTGTATATTCGTATATGGAATGAAATTGTATACAAGATGGCGGTAAATTATCGGCGATATCTCTGTATAGGTCTGCGAAGCAACGTTCATTTTTTTCTTCTTAAATAACACTATAGGTATTTTTTGGCTATTCTGATAGAGCTTATTTTTATTCTTTTTTCAACCATGTAATTAAACACCACTGTTACATTACAAAATTTTCGAGATAAACGTAATTAAACTTTTTGCTAGAGGTCGGCTAAGAAATCCACCCATTTTTAAAACATCAAGTGTGCATTGAAAACTGCTGCGGGTGGAGAAACTAGCAATTGACTAAATCCAGGCAATTTATTCTTATTTAAAACTGCACACTACACCACATTTCTTTTTAAATTTTATAAAAAAAAGTTCCTTGCCAGGATGGTTACCTGCACTTATCACACTTAAGATGATTCATATTATTCATTTTGGCTTGCCCCTGCCTGAAAAATATCCTATGAGGCCCCATGATTATGTCCCGTTTGTTGAACGACCGGTATCTTCCCATCCTTGTGAGGGAGAGCAATCAAATGGAATATATTTGTATGACATAAGCATTTGCCTTCTTCGAAGTAATCAAACTGCGTGCAATTTACACCTTTGCGCTTTTTGTGCTTTTATGTCAAAACATGCAATTGCCGTTGGAGCTGGAACGGTGTGCATAAATACGTTTGAAAACATGAGAAGTAAAAGTTTCCAAAATTTAGAAAAATCCTGCCGAAGTGCTTCGCTCATTTGTTTTTTATTACATAACCGAATGAGTTAAATGAAACAATTTAAAGAATACGTTATAACGCGAACTTTACAGAATTACAACACGTGGGCAAGTATTATTTGTTTAAATTCTGCATAGCATTGCGTTTTGAAAGTTTTGTTTTATATTAAATTCCTGCTAATATATGCTTCTCGAATGCCCTTATAACGGAATTTCGTTCTCATCGTCTTTTCTCGAGGCGCTCAGCGAAACAGCGTACACCTCTAGCTTTGAATGATATTTTTATTAATTGCATTACATGTTATCTAACACATACTGCTACTCACCTCTTTAGTTAAAAAATTTTAAATTAGACATAAGAAAGTACGGTCCCGAGTTGGCGCTGTTAGAATAGCCATTCCATACCTCGTGCTCTCGGAATGGCACGCAAATAGGTGACAGTCGTCAGAGGGGTTGGAAGTCCCCTCAAAATACAAAGGTACGAAAAAACGGCTGATAGGAGTTTGGCATAAGCTGATGGAGCGTGATGGTTTAAAATTCGAAGGATTCCATCACTTCCTGGAACATAGCGATAAAACCAATCCCTAGCCATGTTTAACCCGACGCCCTAAAGGAATAAGGGATGGCTAAAGAAGAAGAAGCATCACATTTCATCACTAATTCCGGTCTGTTTTTTGATTAATATTTCTATAAACCGCGAAAGTAGACACATTTTGCTGTTTTATTAATCAATTATGTTTTTAAATCAGACCGGAGACAAAAACAATTTCCGATTATTAATTATCATATCAATAATTAATTTATTCCACGACCGGGAGTAGAAGTCGGTTTCTATGGCATCTAAATTGTGACAGAAGTAAAGCATTTACTCTCTAGGGACGAAATAAGACAACAATTTCCCTAGGGGAGTTTTTATTTCATTTCATATTTATTTTGGTAAACAAATGTCTGTTGTCCTGGTACTTTGCATGAAAACATCTCACCGGTTTCTCAATGTTGTAATTTCGCTCCGATTTATTATAATTCTTTATTTATGAAATTAAGTGTTTTTACTCCCGATCGTGGAAAAAATAGTATATACACCTCGGGAGAGACCGCCATTTTTCCCTCGATGTATTTGTAGCCCTCGGGCTTCAAATTACACCTCAGGAAAATTTAGACGTTTCTCTCCCTTAGTGTATAATGTACTATTTATTTTTGTTTGTGAAGTGCGCCACTTGTTTTTATTAACGCTAATACAATATTATTCTAAATATTAAGAAATGCTTTTATATTTTCATATTTTTATTTAGAGTAATATTAAAATTTTCAAATCCGACCCCGCGTTAAAATGACCACGAGAAAAAACAGTGTAGTGGAAACTGCTGTGTTTGCTATTCCTAATAAATAGTAATGTTTAAATCAAAACCGTTGATACTAGTAAATAAGTGAACGTCAAAACATTGTTATCTCCCTGTGCTTGCGCAGCAAAGAGGAGGTCGTCTTTATCCCATTCCATTGTGTATTCGCATCATAATACCACGACTGGTGGTACCATTGTAAGAGGTATCTGCATTGGGTATTTGCTGTTGCCTACTGTATTGCTTCCACGCCCGTTTACGAAATGGAGCAATCTAAAAATTTTAAAATCGTAAATCCGTTCGAACGGTTTCCTGTAATCTCTCGAGATATCTCGAGATATTTCGATAATCAATTGAATCATACATTCTGGTTCAAAATATCCCATCACTAGTAGCAAAGTAAAATGTAAATTATTTCAAAAATAATTTCATAGGTTTTCCCTGAGTCTTCTGAAGGTAGGACATATAAGGACAGTTTATACAACGAAATGTTTTTGGGGACTTTATTTATATTGTTTAAAAAAAAGAAAATTATTGCCTCAACTTCAGCGTTTTAGTAAACCGATAAAAAATAGTTCTTTATATCTACTTTTTTCTGAATATATTTTTGAAAATCTTTTCCATTATGCTCTTCCCATATTTTTTATGTATAATGCTTGTATTCTATCTCGTAGTTTTAAAATATATGTTTATATTATACGTAGTAATGACCCAAATACTAATTTTTTTGAAATATATTTACGTATAATAAAGTATTACGTGTTCAGAAGTAAAAAACAAATTTTCAAGCAAAAATTAATTTATTTCTGCTATTAACTTAAAAAGCGTAAGACACGTCTGTAGTTTTATTATGTAGTTTAGGCCACGGTCCTCTCATGTACGATAAATTTTGTAATAATTAAAATAACAAGGTAAATGCTCGAAAAGTTGTGCCTTTTCCATGTACTTGGCTGGCATGAAAAATTAACGAAAATGTTAACTGGCTCCCTTTAAGGACAAAATGGAACAAGCAATAAACCAAAGATAATATTTTTAATAAATTATCCCGATACCAGTCATTAACCTGGTAGATTAAATAAACGAGTTGCAAATGCAGGCAGACAGGTCGCGATGTTCTTGCTCGTGATTAAGTTACGAACACATGTACTTTTATTTTAATATTGCCTTCAATTTGTTGACTGTCAATTTCTGTCATACGCAAACTCTTGTTACCCAATTATTTTTTTAGCTTATTGGTTTATTTAAATAAAAACTGAATTTTTTACGGCTGTATAAGTTCGTTATATAAGACTCTTCCTAAAGCTTACACTTGTGACCCAACAACGCCAGGATCACGAACACCTTGTCCCGGTGCACATTAATTTATCAGACTGACACAGCATTCACCTTTTATAATTTCAGAAACTTAACTTACAGCAAAGAAAATTATGTACGGGTACTAAAAACGCTAAATAAATAAAAATGTATACGTATTTACATAACACGATGGAAGGCATTCGTAAACGTATTAAGTTTCGAACTTCGTTAAAAATAAAAATTTCACGTTACTTTATTGCCTACATTCACGCATATTTATACCAAATTTAACATTGCAAACAGAGAGAGGTGTAGATCTCTCAGTAAAAAAACTCGCAAGGTCCTTAAAGGTAAACATACAGTTCAGCGAGGCTCCTCAACAACAAAATGTGAACCTGACAACCTGACGGAAAAGGTCTTCGAATCCGCATTCAACCGTGATTGTTTTTAAATTTTAAAGTCGGACGGGGTGTCAAAATACGACACTGCAATTATTTGCACATAAACATGCTACATTCCAACCTTTGAAATAAATTTAAGGTCGCGTTTACATAAAGCTAACTAAAAAAAATCAAAGAAAAGTATGACACTTTTCATTCTAAATGATGCGTGATGCATGCTCGTTGTATCGTTCTAATTTTTTAGAATATGTTCCAGGAAGCTTCTTTCTATAGTGTAACTAAAAGGGTAGGTAAATGTTAAGGTCAAGTATGCGTATTCATATGAACAAAATCAAACTGTTTCAAGATAAAATGTATCTAAGTATAGCGACGTTTACTTTTTTGGCTGATTAATTAGAAAAAAATTATGTATTCTAGTGATCCTACTACTAAATAAATAATAAAAACACCCAGGCAGAAAAAAAATTTTAATTTAAATTATTTTTATATTAATGTAAAACTACAATTGCCAAAACATTACCTATTAAACTTACTTTAAAGGATTGATTAAAAAAATCCTGCGTCTTTTCTATTGATTATAGGTCCTTCCAAAATGTAAATTATAATCAAACTTAGATAAATTCTATTTAGGTATTCTTAATATTTTAAATTAGGGTTTATTTTCAATAATTTTATAAGTACAGTTAGTCATTGTTAGACGTGGGAAGTGATCTATAAAAAAACTATCGGGCCACCGCCACGGGACCTTCCTCGAATTTACGAAAATCTTTGAAAATTTTTAACATATTTTGCAAATTATGACGATTTGATGGAAAATTCCAACATTTTAAAAATTTTCGAAAAAAATTTCTAATGCATTTTATGCCGAACGCTGTTTAAAAATTTAAAATTTGTTGGAAAATTTTAATTAATATGAAAATGTTTTTAAAATTCTTATAATGCCATACCCTATTTAGGACGTTGGCTACCTCTCTCCTATGTCTGTGTTTGGTGCGCTGCGATATATACACTGTGTCCATAAAGTAACCCCCCTCCCCCCCATCTAACTTTTGAACGACTTCATATTTTTCTACAAAATTTGGTGTTCTGTAATGGGAAATTAAGTACTATTTTCAGACCATATTAAAATTTTGTATCATCCAAAATGGCGACTAGGGGCCGTTTTGAAATTTTTTTTAAATAGAAAGGGGGGTCTAGTGACACCTTATTTGAAAGGTCTTTTAGTTCTGCGTTTGATCCTAGAATTTCAAAGAAAAATATTGAACCATAACAAAATGGCGGATTGTAAACCAATGGACTCACTCAGTTCAAAATTGTTTTGATTTTCTTATCCAGTAGTCCACTTTTTCATTTGCAGCACTAAATTTTCTGAGAAATATCTCAGGTGGCTTGAAATAATATTGAAAACGTTATGCTCCAACAAGACGGTGCGCCGCCTCATTATTATAGGCCTGTTTCTGACTTCCTCAACGGACATTTTTTTGGCAGATCGATTGTTAAGCGGGGGCCTGTGGAATAGCCGGCTCACTCCCCAGATTTAACTTCCTTAGATTTTTTGTATGGGAATATCTGAAATCGAAAGTGTACAGAACCCGTCCAGAAACGATTGAAGAACTGGAGCAACGCATTACAGAAGTTTGCAGAATTATCACTCCAGAAACTTATGAAAATGTAAGGCAGGAATTTCCTAACCGACATTTTATGTGCCAAGAAGTGAATAATAAACATTTCGAACACTTAATTTATTCAATTTAAGCTTTAATTCTTAGTTTTTTTAAATAGATTTCTTTATATTCAAACATTGTCATTTTGTTATGGCTGAATATTTTTGTTTGAAACTTTAGGATCAGACGCAGAATTAAAAGACCTTTCCAATGAGGTGTCACTCGACCCCCATTTTTATTTAAAAAAAACAATTTAAAATGGCGCCCAGTCGCCATTTTGGATGATACAAAATTTTAATATGGTCTGAAAAATATTATGTAATTTCCCATTACAGCACACCAAATTTTGTAGAAAAATATAAAGTCGTTCAAAAGTTAATTGGGGGGGGGGGGGGGGGGGTACTTTATGGACACAGTGTAATTTGCACAGACATACATAGGGGACCTACAATTTGACGTGGGCTTCGAACCACCTCTTCAGAGAGGTTTTTCTGGGGAATCATCCACCTCGCTCGTTTCCTGTTGCCTTGCGAGGAAGAACGACCAGGCCAGGAATCGAACCCGGATCTGCTGCATTGGTAGCTCGCGCCCTTACCACTGAGCTACGGCCGCTCTTCAAAATTATTGAATTGAAAAGACTGAAAATTTTTTCAATTTAAGATTTGTGGAAATTATCAAAAATTTTGAAAATATTATACCTAAAATATGTTAGGTTTTGAAAATTTTTGGAAATTTTGAAATTTGAAATTTTCAGACATACTGAAAAGTATTGAAAATGTGAAAAGTTTTGAAAATGTCGAAAATTTTGGAAAATTTCAAAATTTCAAAGTGGAAAAATGTAGAAAAATTTTGAAATTTGAAAAATGTTATTATTGCTGAAAATTTCTAAAATTAAAAAAAATGTTCAGTGGAAATTTTGTTTTTTATAATTTTAAAAATTTTTGTTTTTTGAAAATTCTAAAACAAAATTTTTGAATATTTAAAAAAACTTTGAGAAAATTTTTTGACAAAATTAGAAATTGTATTTATTTTTAGTATCGGTTAGTTGTAAACAATATTTATTCGTTGGTCTTAATTATGGGGAATATCCAATTAAACTGTTCAGGTAAACGACCAAAAGGAAATCTTCCAGATGTGCTTTCTCAATGGAAGATTGTTCTTATTGTCGTTTAACACGTTCATACCAATTCTGAAACCGAAATTCGTTAAATTTTTATCGAAAATTCGTTGTGGTGGGACACTGAAGGGCGGTATAGCAAGATCGGGCTTGCGCAGGTTGGCTATTCAACATGTGTAGAATACAAAGGTTCTTTTCGAGCTCATTTATTTATTATATATTTATTTATCCCCCTTCCCTACACTTTTGAAGCAGTCGATTGGTTTTATGGTATTTTGTGTTTTCAAGTTGCAACCAATGGTTATCCATTGAAATCTCAAAATCAACTTCATTCATTTGTTTTTGTAAAAAAATAACATAACCAGTTGTGTTCCAGATCCCAAAGCGACCACAGCACTGAAGATGTCCCCTGCAACCGAGGACGAAACGTCGGCAGTTCAAGCACCGATGACGCGGCTCCAACCCGGAAGCCTAGATGTTATTAACAACGGCCGCGGAAGCCTGCAACTTAGATAACCTGCTGCACTTGCTCAAAACAAAGTTTCCTGAAATTTTCGCATACTTAATGTATCTGAAGGTAAAAGTAAATAAGAGAAGTGTTTTGTTTTACTTCCATCAGTTCATAGCCTGCTAGAATTTGTTCTAACTAAATTAAACGACGTAGTTTTTCCATGGCACTCTTACGAAATTTTTATTTTCTGTAATAAAATGCTCAAAACTTAAGGAAAATGCAAAGTGTGCACATCGTTGAAATCAGAAATAAAAACTCTATCCAAATATGAAAAAATGTAAAATACAGGCCATAAGAAAAAAAAAGTTGACAGTTACACCAAATCTGATAAAAAAAATTAGATTCAGCATAAAAAAAGTGTCCTGATAATGCGTGAACTAGAAATATGTAGCGTAAATGATAAATGCGTTATAGCCGAAAATAAAAAATCCAAAATTTCAGTTTTTTTTTCAGATATATGAAAAACCAGAGTGGCTGCTTAAAATTTCTTTACAAATTATTGTTAGGCATAAAATTTGGCAACTTTGCCTCAATTTAACCAACTCTCTATCTCTTCAAATAAGCGAAATCCTCATGGTGGGGCTCGAATTTGAAACAGCCTGTAGGTATATTTTTTGACAAAAATGGTTTTATAGTTGCAAAAATAACTATTTTTAATTACCGAGAAAGCATGTAATATCCAAAACTTTTTAGCATTCTAATTTTAATGTTGAATTTTCTGCAGTAAAAATGATCATAAATGGTATGAAAATGTAATTAGAACAATATTACTATGATTGACAGCTTGGGAAAACCTTGATCTTAAAACGGCCGAATTCTATGTGTGTGTTCATTTTAAAACCGTTCTAGTTTGCATCCAAAAAGACTGATCGAACAAAGACGTGACTATCATAACCCAAAATCACCAGCAATCGAGCAAAAAAACGTGGGAACTAAAAGCATCGAGAGTTAACAACCAACAAACCAAACATAGGCCGATCTTTTATTTCAGTGGGCATCTACGTTTTACACGTTAATATGTGCCACTGGTGTTTTTTTTAAAGAGACTTTATAATAGAGAGGCAGAAATCATTCAGTATGTTCATCGAGGTGACATTCGAGTCACTTCCGCCTGAATACGCTATAAAGGATAATTCTTAGAGAAACCGGAAGTTCCTTTAGGTAATGCGCATGGTTAAATGCTGTATATAGCACTGTAATTGAGGGGTTATCGCGATGCAAATTATAGGAATTAGAAGCAAATGCCAATTATAGCAATTTAGTACGATCGTACGGTATAGTCGTGAAAAATTTTGTGATCAAAAATTAAAAGGCCATACTTTCGCTAAGATTATAGTTGTAAATCTACGATATTATTAATCTTTTTATGCAAATATTATAGTTGTTTATGTTTTTCTTGCAAAAGAACACGTTATGTGTATTATTTTACAGCGATGAGATGTGACAAAAGCCTCAGACGATTATTGTAATAACTTAGTTATTAATTATAATCTAATGATAATATTTACTACTTCTTAAATATACAAAACAACCGTATATGTATTTCACGAATATGTTGCATAACTAATCGTATTATTAAAAACAATTTGTTAATTAATTAATTGTGAGATATAGTTTAACTTTTATACGAATAATACGAATTTCAAAGTGGATTCAAGGGAATATGACCGGTAAATAACGCTATATGTTGGCTTATTTTTTAAATACCTTCTAAAATACAAATTTTAATAATTAATTTTGCAGTTAATCAAACGTCTATTTACAAATAAAAAAACGCTGGTAATATTTTTCAACAAACAATGCAAATGTGAATTTAAAAAAGTAGTAGACGGCCCCATCATTGCAGCAGAAAAAATACATTTGCAGTTAAATCTATTAATTTAACGCGGTGAGTGTCTAATGTTTAAACTCTAAAAATGGTTCTTACTGGAATGCTAACGCATATTGTTTTTTATCGAACACATCATTCAAAGTCTCCTTCTACTACAAGAATTATAGTAATTTCAAAGTATTTGTAAAATTTTCTTTACAAACAACTGCTAACTATGATATTTCTTTGTTAAGCTGGTCTTAAACTTTACAATAAAAAAGCAGAAACCGTAGGCTACGTCACATGTTTTATTACAAACCATTGCTAACTGCAGCTCATTTTATTGATAATATATTTCTTTGTTAAGCGCGCTTTAAAGAATTTAAGCAATTGCTAACTGCAGCAGATTTTATTGCTAATATGATATTTTTTGTTAAGCGCGTCCTATACTTTAGAATAAAAAAAACGTAGAGTACACTACACTTTTTGTTAATAATCAATGGCTAACTGCAGCTGATTTTATTGCTAATATGATATTTTCTTTTCTTCAGAACCGTGGACTATGCCACACTCTTTTTTTTACAAACAATTGCCAACAGCGGATGATTTTATTGTTGATATGATATTTTTTGTTAAGCACGTTTTAACTTTGCAATAAAATAGCAGAAACCGTAGGCTACGCACACGTTTTTCTACAAATAATTGCTAACTGCAGCTGATTTTGTTGTTAATATGATATATCGTTGTGAAAAACGTCTTACACCTGACAATAAAATAGCAGAAACCGTGGGGTGTGCCACACACTTTTTTTTGCAAAAAATTGCTAACTGCAGCTGACTTTATTGCTAATATGATATTTCTTCGTTAAACGCGTCTTAAATTTTACAATAGAATAGCAGAAACCGTGTAGTTCGCAACACGCTTTTCGTTGGACATAATTACCACCACATTTATTAAAAGAGATATTTTGATGTAATTCATACATTCCGTCGGTATCACAGCTTTATGGTACCGATTACACTTGACTGTTACATAAACAGTGAAAACCGTATACATGATAAATAACGTGCATCGAGAATGTTACTGAATACGTCTTTGCTACACGTTGACACTAAAAAAAGGCATCCGGATTTACTATAAGCCCGATACGCTACCTACTTTATTTGCTTACTTATTGTTTGGTACAGCAGTTTTCGATAAACGTACCTACTTTATTCGCTTATTTATTTTTAACAAAAGCTACAGAGGACATAGCCCACGGGTATTTATGTTATTTGGGAGATCATCTATCTGACTCAACGTTCAATGGCGAGAGGCCTCTGCTACTATAAGCCACATATTTACGCGCCAATTATATTAGGCGCATATTCGATGGTACAGCGGACCTCTACAGGTTTCGTTAAAGATAAGCAAAATTTAATGTTTACGGTTTGCGTGTATGATTAAGACAAAATTTGTCAATAGCTAGCAACCTCAAGCCAGACTCCTCGGGGAACACACGAGTTACGGACCAGACTTTTCCTTAAGGCAGGATCAGGGACAGATCAGTTCTATAATATCTAACAAGAAATGCAGGTCACATCACTCAAACGATGCCGTTCGCGGAGATAATCATAAGTAACTCAAGTCATATTTAAAAATTGCATTGCAGCTGTGATTTTAAGACATATCAGTAGATATCTAGAAATGTTGTTTTATTACGTACATTTATTTTATCACCCTCTGGTTCTGGATTACCATTTACAGTTTTCCAAATACAGAATTCCAAATTTCTGTTGAAGTTAACCTGCCATACACAATCCACATTTATATGAATCACGGACGGACATTCATTTCTACAGTTGAAAAGTTTTCAGTGTAAAATTTTAATTTAAAAACACTAATAAACGGCGCGAAATTGACGAAAAAGTGGGAACTTTTATTTCAAATGTTATTTGATGTCGATCACGCTGGATAGGGATATAAATACAAAATAATTAACATCCATACATATATAAAAACTCAAAGGGTTTTTTCTCCGGTACCTCTAGCGGCTACCGCTTCACCAATTTGGACCATTTTTTTTAAATGAAAGGTCTCTTTCCTCAGATGGAACATGAAACATTTTTATATTTTTATTGTACGTCGATTTTTCAACAATAATTATTTTAATTTATAATATATATGAAAGTCTGCTAAACGCGCTTCACTTGAGGCGACATCTACACCAACGTCGCGTCTCCCTTATGGAACTAATGCATCACGTGACTTATCATTTAGTCGATTATGTCAACGCTCAGTCTGTCAGTGCATTGTGCGCTGGGGTAACACTAGTTTCCATGATTACTTAGCAGTTATTTATGTGCAGTTCAGTCGCCGACTTTTCGTATTTGATAATATACAATACTGCAGGAAGCCTTTGGTACATGTCGTGCAATTCGACTTAGCTAATTTATTACATTTTAAAAAGAAGTTACCAAAAAAACGTAGGTCGTAAGACCACGAGTTTTGCTAGTATCTTTGTATTTGTCTGTTTAATTTGTTTTTTAAACAAATTCTCTTTCAGCACCGCTATTCAAAAATCTGCATATTTATTTTTATTTGGTTTTAATAATTTCAAAAATCTGCGTTTTATAAATTTTTAATCTTTCAACCGTTACTTACTTAAAATTTATGTTTACAATAATTTTTATGTAATTAACTGAAAATATTTCTAATTAATAATTAACATAAACTTCTTTCCTAACGCTTTGAGAGAGCATTATAAGTTAGCTATATTATTTTTTCCTTTGAAATTAACATATTAAGGTAATGTTCCTAGAATTTTGAATTTATGGCTATAAGCAATGTACTTAAAAACCAAATGGTTAGTGCATAACAACACGTTTTCATTAACGCATTATATTTCTTTCATTTGCATAAACTCGTAAATTATCTTTTCACCTTTATTAATGTTAATTTAATACGTAAATTGAAAGAAATACAACAAATCCCGTGAACATTGCCCAAATTCAGACGATTGAACTGTTAGAAATTTGTCAGCCCACATTCAAAATTGTGAATTATATCGACAGTTTTATAAGTTACAAAATCTTTGTAATATTTACAACACCTTTTCGTTTCCCGTTGATGGTGTCTAAATTTACAGGTAAAATTTTATCGTATAAAATTAATAAGTTGTGATAATGATTTCCTTTCTAAAAGCGTATAAACGATTCTAAAATAAACACAAGATACGTAAATAAAGTATGTTTGTCTCATAAAATAAATTTGCAGAAAAAAGTTTTGCTTTTAACCAGTTTTTTTACAAAGCTCATATTTCTGAGCTTAAGGTGTTGACTTTATATATTACCCATCATTTTTTTTGTGCTGTATAACATATTTCATAAATTGTAAATTACAAAAGTTCTTTCAGTACAAAAAAACCCAATATATCAAAAACATTACAATCACAAAATATTCCTTTATTTGACAAAAAAAAAGGTTATTTATTATTTCTGTTTTTTAAGAGTTGAAAAACCACGTTTAGCTTTGCGGAAACGCATATATCAGAGACTAAAGTTTTTTCTCGTTTTCATTTGATTTATATGTTATCAGCTGTATCTTTAACCTATGAGATCAGATGTGATGAGATTTTTTATTATTACAGTAGGGCTGTGCATCTGTAACCCAATATCGCATCCGGGTAGATTCCTGCCTGTCATTATGTGTTTAATATTTAAATTCGTCCTGCTTAGTTTAGCCTATAAAACCCCCGGAGTTTATGTTAAATACTTGGTTGTTCTGATGTCTCATTCATGGGAACAAGTGGCAAAAACTGCCGCAGCCGTTTCCGTTGCCGGTAGCTTAAGAGGGTTGTTATGTGGTTATATTAGGTCGACAGGTCCATGTCCTTATATCTAATAAACTGTTTGTATTTTAAAGTAGGTCAATATCATAAAGTATTAATGTATACTTAGGGATTATCGAAAAATAGGCCGTAAATTACCAAACCTGTCAACATTAAAAAAATAGTTTTAAACTGGATACTTTCACGATGAAGCACATATACAGGGTGTCATTGAATCACCGCAATATTTTAGGAGCTAATTCTGCATCCATAAATATTAGAAGTTTTCTGTAATATAACATGGATTCGATAACAGGTCCATATACGGTCACAGCTTTCTGCGGATAAACAGTCTAATCACACTTTAATTAATAACCGCTGGCATAAATTAATTTAATTGATTTACATTATACATGGTTGTTTTACACTTTCAGTTACTTTCGACTGCAATAATTAGCTAGGGGCTTAGACGTGGGGGTGATTTACGTAGCTCTTAATGTATGTTTTTACATTTAAGATGTACCAACTACTGATTAAATTCGTAATTGTCTCACCATAACAAAACAACTAAATCTTACATTTCGGAACGATTTAGCAATATAAAACAAGTACGGCCACTTGAGTTTTGGATTATTTTATTGATTGTTTTCAATGAAAAGTTTACGTTTGCTGTCGGTTCTGTTAATATAATTTGGTAATTTATGATTCTAGCGGGTCCGAAATGTGTATTTATCCCGCTGACATGGCATCTCAAACACCATGTTTTATATAATTTCTTTCAACGACAGACAAACACCTTTTATTACCGAGGCTGCTGTTTTCTGCCACTTTTATAATTAAAAGCTGCAGGGAACCGCCATGGCGTTACTCGTTAAAACCATTCTGGTACTATAATTGTACACGGTTTGGAAGATACCTGTAAAAGTTTCAACCATTTTGGACCCTCTGTTGTTTTTTGACAGTCGTTTGCATCAGTCGATGTGTTTGTTTCTGTAAAAATGGACAAAATCGAATACCGTGCCGTGATTGTACCTTGCATTTGAAAGGCAATACGCCTACACAAATTAAAGCCGAGTTGGACGCTGTTTACGGAGACTCTGCTCCATCACTTGCAACCGTGAAAAGATTGGCAGTTAAATTTAAACGTGGTCGTACCAGCTTGGTTGATGATGAGCGTTCGGGACGGCCAACAACTGCGACCAACACCGAAAACATCGGAAAAGTTCACCAAATGGTGCTGGACGATCGTCGAATTAAGGTTAGAGAGACAGCAGAGGCTGTGGACATATCAAAAGAACGCGTTTTTCATATATTAATTGAAGAATTGGGCATGAGAAAACTGTCTGCGCGTTGGGTCCCACGACTGCTCACTTTGGGACAAACACGCATTCGAATGAATTTTTGCGCCGATTCATCACTGTTGAAGAAACTTGGGTCCACCACTACACTCCCCAGACAAAGGAATAGTCAAAACAGTGGACTGCAAAAGGGTGAATATGCTCCTTTTTTTGAGATAGTCAGGGAATTCTGTTCATCGACTATCTTGCAAAAGGTAAAACAATAACAGGGCAGTACTACGCATCGTTGTTGGACCAGTTGAAAGCAGCAATCATCATCATCATCATCATCATCTGACATGGAGCTGACTCGAGGGTCGATCCTGGATTACGCCAGGCCCACCCCATGCCAGTAAGGTGGGTAGGAATTTATGTGATAGGTGGGATCGGGTGGGGTGTTGAACCGCGTTAGCATGTCTGCAATGCATACCGCAAGACACCGCTGCTGCAACACCGGGTAGTTAGTAAGCTACGCATCAATGGGGGTTTTGAGTACGTAACCAAGAATGTTATGCGATTATGCATTTTAACTTAATAAACTTTGGTATTAAAGTTTCACATTGTTCTTATTTTACACATATCTATTATTCTAAGATTACAGATTGAAAATATCTTAATTTCCTAATAGCTAATAAACTACTTAATACTATTCTTTGATCTAGCATGATCATATTTGGCGTTCCATTCCTGCCTGCTATGGATTCCTTTTCTTCTTTGGCTTCTTATTGCCCTGGGTGGTTGATTGTTGTCTACCGAAGTGTGTGTGTGTGTGTGGAGGTTGGACCTGCTTTGTAGTGTATTTCTATTGACGCCTTTAGTATTTCCGCCGCTGCCGCCATTGATTCGGCTCCTCCCCAAAATTCTTCCTTCCCTAGGTCTTCCAAGTAGACTTTTGCTTGTAGTGCTGGGCCGTAGGTATGTGCGAGATGGTCGTAACGCGGAGCCAAGTTTCTTACATTTTCCTCCAGTTGCAATTGGACTTTTTGTGGGTTTTCTCCGATGTATGACACGATTTTTTGCTTAAGATGAAAGCTTTTTTTTTTGAGCTGTTCTCGCGTTGCTGTGACATTTGTGTCTTGGTCTGCTATTGAGGCGAATAAACAGCTTCCACCTCTCGGGATTTTCCGCACTGTCAATCTGTGTCTGTCCATATATACTGTTCCTGTTCCATGGTAGGTATTGTGTTTCCTGCTTCTGATGATTTCCGTTGGTTTGCTGGTGTGTACACTTCCGTGTATATGTTTACGCACCTGTTAATACTATTAGTCGTTCTGATTGACAACAGACGTTACTGTTAGATACTAGAACCAATCTAATTTGATACCCGGTTCTGAGCCTTAAATTCAACATTACGCTCCAAACCTTACTTAAATTACATGAACATAAACGTACTCCCCAAGTGCTCTGTTCTACAACTTAATATATACAGTTTCTTAATGTTAGGTGTATATCACTACCTTAGAGTATATAATACGTAACCATCTATACAAACATAATACTAAAAAAAGTGTATTTTCAATACAAATATCGGTAATTAAATCAATTAATCTAATGGAAAATTATTGTACTTTATTGTAGGTATCGCGGCGCACTTAAAAGAATTCGTTTGCTTGAATTTCCCCGCCTGTTGAGTGTGAATTTATTTTGATTCTAACATTCCTAAATTGTAACCTATCTCGTTTGCCTTTTCAGCGAAAGAGACCCTTTCTACCTGCTCAAGACCTTTAGGGTGGAGTTCCAGGAATTCGTCTGTTGGCGTTCTCTATTGTCGGGTTTGGACGAAAATAAACTCTATTGCCTAACAGACTGCCGTAATAGAATAAAAATATCTACTTTTTTAAATTATTTGTATTGTTTAATATCTACTTACAACCGCCTGTTCTTAATTTATCTTGGGGATTTTATCTATTTATTCTCTATTAGAAATTACTACTTATATTTATAACTTAGCTTTAACTGTTTGCTGATTATCCATTTTCCGGTTTCCTTTCATCTGTTGTGACATGGGCAGGTAATCCAGGTGGTACATTTAATCCCGCAGGTAATTCTCGCTTCTTTGTTTTTGAGAGCTGGCGCATGTCACTAATGCACCTGCTTTGCACTGATGAAACAAACATTCTCCGGGTGTGCGCGCTACGTTGTTACCTGTTTTACCTGATATGCTAACCCAAAGGTACTAATTTACTAACTTTAATGATCACTCTACACTAAAATTGTCTTTTCAAACGGTCAAAACGCCGTTTTACATTTAAAAGCTGGAGTGGCGTCGTTAACACGTGTAGACTCGACCATTGCTCGAACTCGACTCTGGACCAGTTGAAAGCAGCAATTGCCGAAAAACGGCCCCATTTGCAGCGGAAAAAGGTGCTCCTCCACCAGGACAATGCACCGGTGCACACTTCAGCGGTCGCCATGGCCAAAATTCACGAATTGCAGATTGAATTGATTGACCAACTAGCGTATTCACCAGATCTGGCCCCAAGCGACTATTTTCTGTTTCCTTATCTCAAAGTTTGGCTCGGAGGACAGAGATTTTTATCGAACGAGGAGGTCATCGCAACGCCTTTTTTGCAGAGCAAGACGCCAACTACTATTTGGACGGGTTAAAGAGGTTGGGGCATCGCTGGAAAAAGTGTATCGACTTAGAAGGAGACTATGTTGAAAAATAAAACTAAATTTGACAAAAAAGATACTTGATCTATGTTAGGCTCAAAACATTTCAGACCGCCCTCTTATGCTTCTATTTATCAGAAAAGCTGAGTTATCTCAAAAGCCGTTGTGTTTAACAGCTTTAAACAAGAGCACCTTCTTGCTAGAAGAGTTACAAGTTTGTTTGTAAACTTCTGAAGATAACCAAAGATGGTTGAAACTTGAGTCAAGTAAATAAAAATCAACAGATTGTGAAACAAATACCAAGTGTTTTATTTTAAATATTATACTATTAATTTTTAACAGTTAAACATCTATTAATAACGTCTCACCACGTGCCCACCACACAACCGCCAACATGTTTTTCAGTAGAATGTTGTTTTTCTTGTAATTTAACAGGTTTATACTGAGTTTAAAATCGCAAGGATCGCGCTATTGGATATTTAGTATGCGGAGAATACGAATCTGAGCTACGTTTTCTAGTACGTCTGTATTAAAATAGAGCACCTCCCTTCTACGCTTTTTTTTGGCGTACCTACCTATTGTGTTCTCTTGTGTTTTCATCCCAGTGTAATTACCGATCTTTTGCATCTAATTTTGCTTTGTTGTGTGAAGGTTTATAATGATAATTTAATATAATATAGGTATACAGAAACAACAACCCACACAGCCATACTGACACAATGTATATAATTATACAAAAAATAAAAGCATATAATGTATTCAATTGTAAAATGTGTTAGACTACTGATGCAGTAGCTCATTATACTCACTGAAGTGAGTCGCTTTTTTTATATTAGTTAAACATGTCAGCGATTTACTTTGCCACCCGTATTGTGATGTTCGCGGACGTGTTTATATGGCATTATCCTAACCAAGCAAACTACCAATAAATAAACTCGATCGCAAAAATAACAAAGATGAGCGCATTTATAAATATGAAGGGTCGATACTTGACTAAACAGTTTTAGTAGGTAATTCCATAACCAATTGTGTTTAATTTTTATTACTATTATTAAATATTAGCGTTCTATACAGCACAACAGAATAAAAGTCAGCGTAAATTTGTAATGTTGACGCATTAGGGCCCCAGATTGAGAGTGACTAAAGTTCAAAGTATTTTCTTCTTAATAATAAAAACAAATACAAGGAAAATTATGTAAAACAGTGAAAACTTGCTCGTCGGTATTTGCTGCCTCGCGGATCGCGTCCCCGTTGTTTCATCCTTAGAGATTGTTTTTGTAACGATAGCTATCAGCAAATTATGTTCCAATAATACTAACAAACAGTATAAACCCAATGTCCTTATTAGTTTCGAAAGCTGCACTTGGGCGCTGTACAACAGTACACACGAATATGTGCCTTGTCTAATAGAAGCGTAAATATGTAGCTTCCACTGGTCAGGGCTATTGGTCAGTAAAAGTGCAGACAAGGAAAAAAGGCCCAGATTTGGTATGTACATTAAACTAGTACGACACTACACTAATTCATGGGCAAATAAAGCAGCTTTATTATAGCCGCGACGACCGACGACGACGCGACGGTCAGCGGCACAATACTCTTAAATGGCCAAACATTTAAAGTGACACTTTATCTTAAATGTTCTTACTTTCAAATACCGGTAAGTATGAATTTCATGAAAATTGTCGATATTTAGATTTTCACGGAAATACATGTTTTGAGGCTCAAGGAACACAAAGAGGTGTTTAAAAAAAAACTGTCTGTGTGTGAGTGGGGGGGTGTATATGGGTGTGGGGGTGGGTGTGTGGCACCTCTAAAGGCGTAAATACTCAACCGAATTCTTTGAAATTTTAAATAAAGAGGTATATCGAAAATTGCAATTATACTTAAGTTTTTCAAACAAATCTGAAAGCGGAAACGGAAGTTAGACATGTTTTCTTGGTAGCGTTTTTATTGTTAAAACTAAATTTTAGAAATTTAAGCACAGCATCTGAGAGACAATTTTAAGGCAAATCGAAAACTTTTTTACCGTACTCTATAGCTTTAAAATTGCGGCCGCTACAACTTTTTAAAAATCTCAACTTTAACGTCCATTTACTCAAAAAGTAGTTGTCTGATCGGAATCAGCTACAACTGGTTTGAGAGATTTTTGTAAGCAGTATAGGATGGAGTAAAATTACTTTTAAAAATCTGAAACCAATCGCAATAGCGCAGCTTCAAAATTTTGAAAATATGTAAAAATACCATTTTGCCCACACAATTTTTTTTTAAGTTTCTGAGCTTATAGAGCTTGCAGTGAACTACAAACTTATTTTCTATTAATTTCTCAAATTTTAACCTAACGCCTTTCAGGAATTTTTTTAAGTTTAAAATTTGTTAATTATTTATTCATATAAATTTTTATCAGTTTGATAGACTATTTAAAGTACTTTATTAAGATTAGCAACAATTGTCAATTATTAAAAAAATTAATTACCTCTAGTTAAACAATAGATATATTTTTCATTTTTTGCATATTTTTGATAACTGTTTAAATAACCTATTTATTATACTGATGTTTAGTTCAAAATCCCAAATGCATCTAATCAGCTGTAGGGAAAAAATAAATATATTTGTTTAAGAAGAACTACTCATCTTGACTAGTAGAATTAAAATCGAATGTTAGTTTTTAGGAAATATTATATTTGGTGGGTCTACCTGCCTTCCTCCCCTCTAATGTTTTAGCTGACAATAATGTAAATTCCAATTATTTATAATAAAAAAAAAAAAGATTCTTTCACAAACGCTTTTGAACTTGAACAAGTTATGATCCGAGCTTGACTACCAAACCTCAGCATCAGTATTGCTGGCGTCACGAACTGACAGCTGTTGTAATAAAGTAGTATGGATGGAATGGAGGACTGCCTATATGGTTTGTTTTCTTAGAATTCTAACAATCGTTGAACTGTACAACGTTATAATTATAAAATGTACATTTTTGCAAATACGATAAGTACTAATATCTAGTATGGGAAAGTCTACTCGAAGTCCACACTTCAGCTTTTTTTTCTCCTTAAGATAGGCTAACTTTTTTATATTTCATCGAGTCATAAAAATGACGGCAGATTTATGATTACTTATTCATAATTATTATTAAATGTAATTTGTAGAAGTTAAATATGAATTATGATGTGAAAAATCTTGAAATTATGTAAGTTAAGTGTGCGCTGAACTACCTGGCTTTTGGTTTCTATTGCTGATTTTGTTACAATCGATGAAAAATAAGCGTATTATTAGAAGCAGAATAAAGAGGTCTTTAAAATGAGGCGTCAGGCTACCGTGCCATTTGAAACGCTTCCATTGAAGGGGCTCGCAGCACCGTTAAAATGTGCGTACGTTGCTTTGTAGTATTTTTGGTATAATTTAAATGTTCTCGGTCTAAGTCTAATTTTTCTAAATTAAGTTTTTCACACGTTAGTAAGAGGTAGCTGGTTCGTGATTACTCTATAGATTGCAGTTGAAGAAATATCATTTTATCCCCACAATAAAAACATTGAAAATGATGTGCTGATGCGCGCCATTCTTTTTCTTTTCGGAAGAAATATTTAGTATGTGTGGTGTAACTTGAGCGTTTTTGTTAGTCCTATTTTCCTTAATTGAGTCTTTTAGAAACTAGCAAAGAACGAGTTACTTTATGGGTGCGCTATAGTCTGTACTTATTTTATTATACATTTTATACACTTTCTTTCAAAATTTAGGGTTACAAAAATACTCGAGAGAAATCTGTTGTAAGGGAAAAACTTTATCATGAAACTTCCACTATCTTAGTGTTACAGATACAATTGATATCAAATTTTTATATATGTTACTTATTTGGGACAGATTTCCATTTGTCTGTTAAGTTAATGTATTGCCCTGAAGATGGCATTAAATTAATAATGGCTGAAACAATTGAAGTACCAACTATATAATTATTATAATTATTTTGAAGTTAAACATGTGCAGAAGACAAAGGTTTTTCTATTTATTTACTTAAACTAACTCCACTATATAACTATGGACTTTAATATATTCTACTATCTTTTTACAATTTTTATTTAATTAAAATTAACGTTACAGTGGGTCTATACAGTGTGTCCAAGATAAGGAGTGCATGCATGGGGATCTCGTAAACGATAAGAGATTGAGATTCGGTTTAATGAAAAAAATTGTTCAGCATTCTAAGTACTACCATGATCCACATTCAAATTTTACAATTTTTGCTTAATTTTTTGAACAGACTGAAAAAATTTAAGTTTTCGTTTTTTGTGTATAATTTGGTTATTATCAAAGATAGCGCAAATCGGTTTTGACATTATTATTGACTTTTTTAAACATATTTCAAATCTAAAATTAAATTTTTTTTAAGTCTTTACATTTTCAAGATTTTGACATTAACTTCGCTTTTTTTAATATGTGTCAAAGGCGATCGTGTCACCAATAGATAGAGATCTTTTTCCTCTTTTCTCTGATATAAGGTTTAATGGGTTTATTTTTACTAATAACGAAGTTATAAGCAAGAAACCTTTTCTATAGTAAACCGTGAAAAACTGTTTTCTTGAGTAGGCTGAAAATTACCAAAAAACAAGAAAACATCAAACAGAAGGTCGCCCTTGTTTTCATTAAGTTTTAATCAGCTTATTTTCCAAAATAATAAAGTTATAAGCGAGAAATTGTTTGCTCATGGTAGGCTGTGAAAAAAACAAAAATAAACACCTGCACGTTTCAGGGAATAAAACTATTAAACATGTATGCTCGTATAACAATCAGAAGACGTTTAACTTTGAAATACTCTTGCTAAGTAATAAAACAAGAGAATGAAAATAAATTTAAAATGACAATAAACTAGTGTAAAGATGCAGATAGTGCCAAAACAAATAGTACTCATCTTTGATTATTATCATACAATCGCACATTTTTAAGAGTTTTATTCCCTGAAACATTAAGGTGTTTTTTTTGTTTTTTACAGTTTACCATGAACAAACAATTTCTCGCTTATAACTTTATTATTTTGGAAGATAAACTGATCGAACCTCAATGGAAACAAATGCAGTCTTTTGTATTCTGTTTTTTTGTTAATTTTCACCCTATATCCACGAAAACAGTTGTTCACGGTCTAGTATATAAAATGTTTCTTGCTTATAACTCCGTTATTTGTGAAAATACACCTTACCAGAGAAAAGAGAAAAAAGAGCTCTATTCAATTCTAAAAATTCTGGGATTCGAATGTGGATCGTAGTAGTAGGTACTTCAGATGCTGAATAATTCTTCTCGTTTAACCGAATCTCTATCTCTTACCGTTTACGAGATCCCCATGCATGCACTCCTAATTTTGGACACCCTGTATACGACGACCTGTTTATAATATTTTAATAATATAATCAACAGGTGTAAAAATATCACCTCATGAATTCGTCAACAATACTTTTAGTGCGTTTTAACCTTGGTGCCAAAATTTTCTCATATAAATACATCAGAACACACAATATGTCATTAAAGCAAACCGTAACCGAAACATCTGTCCTAAACCACAAAATGCTAATTTCGCAAATTTTATGTGCGTTTTATCTGACCTTCGACGTACCAGCATAGCCTTCTCAAACGCAAAAAATTGGGATTATTTTCATATCTGACAAGGTGTGCAGTAAATGACCAGTAAGTCGGTTATTTCCGTTTCCCGTGTGATCAGAAGAGGGGCCACGGATGTTCCCAGGATCCGGTCACGCCCTGCCTGACCCAACATCCCTGCAGAGTCTGTATCAATATAGCCAGAGAATACCTGCTCGGTCCCAATCCTGATGGCTCAACCTGATTCTTAAGCACACCTCAAGTCCTCAACCCGACCTGTTCTTCTGTTCCACCTGTTTGTCTTCATGTCCTCGAAAGGAGAATTTCAGTTGGAATCGTCAGACCAGTTTACAGAGTAGGTAGTGGTTTTGATGAGAAAATGCATTTTCAAGAACGTGCAAAATGTAAAAATTTGAATATTAATTGTAAAACAACTTTTTAAAACAACAAATAACATTTTAAACACTTTGTTTAACGCTAAATAAAAAACAGACAATTTACTAAAATCAGGCTTTTACAAATTAAATTGCTCGCACTGTAATTCGGTTTATATAGGACAAACAATTAGAAATTTTGATATTAGGTACAAGAAACACGTACGTTGTTACAAATATAAACACCCCTATAAATCCAATTACCTACGCTAAACACTTATTAGAACACAATCATTCAATGACATTTAATAACACTATAAAATGTTTACACTTTTGTGATGATAAGCGTAAATTATATAAATACTAGAAGCTTTTGAAATTCACAAACATTTAAAATTTGTACCTTTAATGAATGAACAAATTGATCTCTTAAATTCACCGTCATTGGACGTTTTGGAATGAGAAATCAAGTCATCTAAACGCAGATATAGAAAACCAAGATCAAGTTATGAAGATTTATTGTTCCTATAGCAACACCAACTGTTTACTTTTAATCTTGCCTTTGATAATGACGCGTAAACACGTATAAGGCTAAAATAACAAAATTGTTGAAGTTAAGAATAGTTTTATTTACAATAAATTAAAATGAACTTCAACGAAGAAAGCTCGAAGTTATAAATAAATTAATGGTAGACCCGATGATGTATTATTGTGAGATTACTTACTAGCACACTTTCATGATACATGTTTACAGTTTTCATAGTGTAAACAGGTGTTTTTATAACAAAAAATTGCGGAGCATTTTAAATAACTTAAAAACTGTAAAATTTTTGTAAATTTTGAAAATTCTTGAAATAGAAAATTTTTGAATTTTTGACAACTTTTGAAAATTTTAAGCTTTTATTTGTGAAAAAAAATTAGAATTTTTAAATGTAAATTAATAAAAATGGTTGTATTAAATTTTGATAATTTTGAAAAATTGAAAAAGTGTTAAAACTTACATAATTACAAAATTTACATAAAATTGAAAACTTTGTTTTTAAAAATTTTGAAATAATTTCAAGTTTTAAAAGCAAGAAGAAGAATAGAAATTTATGAATATTTAAAAAAAATTGAATTTGGGAAAATTTAACAAATTTGTAATTTTTTTTGTTTTTAGTATTTGTTAACTGTTAACAATATATATTTGTTGAAATCAAAAATCGATTTCACTACTTGGTTATAGTCTTTATTTTGGCGAGTATCCAATTAAACTGGAAACTGTGTAAAAAAAAATTTTAGCCAAATTTGGTTTGTCTGCGTTAAGGCGTCTAGACTGTAAAGTGTATACAGCACACAGACATACACGTAGTCAGCCACACAGCCAGACGCACAGACACACACACACACAGACACCAGTTTATCGCTGTGGAAGGGTGTTGTATTTTTCAAGTGCTGTTTTCAATGTAAGCTTCGCAAAAGTTTCAACTATTTGTCAGCAGTGTATTAATATTTCAAAATAATGATAGAAATTAAGATATTTGAAAATAAATGTAATTTTTTGGTATTTCCGTATAACAGCTTAAAATGTAAAAGTATATCAAATACTAAATTTTCTTATTAAAAAAATCATTTTAGGTTGGTTTTTTAATTTATTATAAATAAAACAAATCTTAACTTCAACAGGTTCTTTAATTGTTTTATTTAGAATAAATAAAAATGAACTTCAACGAAGTAAAGCTCGAACTCATAAATAAATTGATGTTTTTTGTTTATAAGTAATTGTTGGCAAATTTTTTCAGTATCCTTAAGCACTACCTGTGCATAAATACATAAAAATGAGAGATTGTATTCTTTCCTCTTGTTGTTATATTATTATTTACATTAGAGAATTTAATGGTATTTAGAATTTACGATTTATTTCGGTGTAGGACCTGAAGAATATTTTAAAACAGACATGCTGTAATTGCCCAGCAGCTAAATATCTCATAACATCGTAGTGGTCATTTTTAATATTCCGAAATTGGTTTAAATTGCAGGAAGTTAGCAATAATTTCCTTTAATCTGATTTTCTGTGGCAAATTTAAATGAATGCAAAGCTATTTATTTGCAACTTTATAGTCCAATTACGATCTAGATTTAGGAATAAAATTTTGTGTAATCAGGCAGCCAAGAATTTAAATAGCTGACGATATCTAACACAGCAATATATTAAAATGAATAATAACCAAACAATTTTTCCCGTTTACTGCCTATAGATAAACAAATCTAATAAAGTAAGCGTAAATAACTTTGATCTTGCAAACAGCTAATTTGCTGCAAACTGAGCTCGTGATTACCTCTGCGTATCCACGACGCATAAATATACTTCGCTTTTGGTATAAGTTATTCGTAGTGTATTTAAATGAGCACATCTCCATCTCGCTACAACAACAATAAGAATTTATATGGACTTGGTTTATATGTATGTACTTATGCACACATATTTTCTACTAGCGTGCCGGATATCTTTCCCTAAAATCGCAATACTATTCCGCGTAACAACGTTAGGTTATACACCCGCTACAAAGCTATAAACGTTCTCTGCAGATGCAATCGGTAGCAGGTAATAAAATATTTCTAGTGAACTGTAATTATAACATTTCTCGCGTTAGTAAAGATAATTATAGGGAAAACGATGTATTTAACTGTTTTCGCATTATTCATTTTTCCTTTCTTTAAGTTTCAGTTAAACATATGAAATATAGGGTGACCTATTAATATAAACACAATTGAAATTGTGTATAAAATAAGTGCTTTTTTTGATAGCATGTTGATCTGTTCTTAACAGACGTTCTTTAAATGAGTAAAATATGTACTATACTGTAATATATTACAGTATTAGTCCAATTATTCTAAACGGCTGCCACCAAGTCTCTCGACGATCAGGCGGCTTCTGCAGAAGTTCATGGAAAGGAGAAGTGCGGTAAGACTTTCTCATCACCAGGAAGCCACTGTTCGTACCGCCCCGGTAATTGCTCCAGTAGAGGATTTTGGATTTTGCTGTATTGCCGCACTGATGGCAACAGTTACCACGAGGTTGCAAGCAGACGCTTTGTAGTTGTGAGAAAGTCGTACCACATCTCCCTTAATCTTAAACTTCTGCAGTAGCAGCCTGATCGTCAAGTGAGTTGGTGCCAGCTTACCTGTTTCTCTCCGTTGTTGTTTGAGCTAAAATGTGTGATTTTAATTTAAATATTACTTGCACTATACTAATACACGATAGCATGTCCCAGTTTTCTATTTTAAAACTTTCAAGAGCGCGTAACCCAATGAAAACAACACCTTCCCCTAGTTGTACTCTGTGTAACGAGAAAGGTAAACAAAATGAACGAAGCATTTAGTCTGCACTTTCCTATACTTGAGAATTAATATTTAGAACAGTATTTTTGTATCAAAGTTTTAACCAGTCATCGCAGCACTCTTACAACTCTAGCGAGGACAACCGCACATATTATAAGCATAAGGTATCATGGCGGGTATGGTCCGCTGCACTCTCGTACTATAGTTAAACGATTTTCTGATTTCTTGTGAGAAAAGAAATAGATTGTTTTTAGTTTTGGGGAAAACCTCGAACGAAAGACGAAATTTGTTGGCCAAATAAGTAGGCGAGAGTAAAAAAATGTACATACGCCTAAAAGTCAAGTTGTGTGAATCTTATTCTACTATCACTCATGAGCAATTTATATTAGGTAGAAGTTTTTTATTGCCTCCCCGTTTACTAAATAAAAGGATGTTAACTGTTTTTTCTTTTTCTTCGTACGTTAGGTCCAGGACATGTGTTTACCGGTGCAATCAATCTTGAGCCACTGAAGTCCAACATCTCGCCATTTTTTTGGAGTATTGAGTGAATTTTTAACTTTAAAAACTCATAAAAAGCGCCACGAAGAAATTAGCAGATTGGGACACGAACCAAATTGTAGATCATCGGTGTCCCTATAAAGCTGACAAATTAAAAAAAAACGTGTTGTCCGTTTTTGGGCAATGCTTTTATGAAAATTTTGAAATAAAATGAATAATAAATAATCAAATGAAGTAGGTAGCGTTGCAAGCTGCGGATCGAAGTCCTAGTCTATACCGTCTATAATTATATAAAATCTGGATCCCCTTCTCGTGTCTCAATTTTTAGCGACCGCGCATTCAGTAACATGCCTTACATCGCGATACAGGTTATTTATTATTCTATATATTGAATCCGGATACCTTCCTCCTGTCGATACCTTGGTAGGCGAGTGTAGTAGGCGCTTACAGCCAAGGTCACAGAGGCTTTCGGGAGTCTGTGGCTCTATTTGGCCCGGTGTTCGAATCCGGGCTGGGGCAGCTGTCAGCTCCTGGAAACCTATTAACATAGAATAGTTTAAGTAGTTTTTAAAAAAACTTAGTATGTAAGGTAGTACGCACAATGGGCCCGACAACGTGGCCTAAGTGCTGTAAGATCTGAAATACATACATACATACATACCTTCCTCCTGTCACAGCTTCTAGGGACCGCGTTTTTAGTAAAATGTCTTACATCTCGGCACAGGTTATTTATTATTCTGTATATTAAATCCGGATCTCTTCTCCTCGCCCCGTCACAACTTTTGCAACCTATCCATTCGTCGGTTCCAATCCTTTGATGCTAATTTTCGGTGGAAATTATTTGAGAATGTTTTGACCCTCCAGAATGAAAGTAATAAATAACGAAATTGTAGCAATAGTAGTGGCAGTAATATCAATATTTGCCGAAAACAACGAATAAACCGCGCCGGGAATCAAAGAAGCCGCCGTGGCGTTATGGTGATAAATTATGCCGAGATGCAAGAGTCCGCAGCGTGTTATGGTGAGACAGTTAGAAATTTACTATATAGATCAGGTCTACTTATAAAACAATTTGATGCTAGCCGTAAAATAATTTTACCAATAACTATTGTATTATGCACTATAGGGTAATTGTATTTAAATTTTCTTATTCAGATTTAAATTTTCTTTCAGAATATGCAAAAATGTACAGGATGTTCAATTATAAGCAAAACTATTTTATGGAAAAATTTGAGGAAAAGACGTTCAATTGTCTTTTTTGAATACAGCATCGTAATCAACAAAAAAAAAACTATAAAACTTTGCTGATTCAACCGACTTCGTAGCTCCAATAATAACAAAGTTAACAATAGTGCCTCGATAATTTCGAACAACCCTTACAGGTTTAGTGTCATATAGACGCTGTTAGCCGAATAAAAACCGGTTATAAACGTAGTTAGTTATTAAATAATAATAATATAATTTTTTAAGTTTTGTGTGCACGAATAGAATGACATATTGAATTAATGCACAATTAAGATCCTACGTACAATTAGGAATTCTATTCGAAACATCATAATTAAATGAAATGTTAAAACGATTAGCAAACTCGTAAAAGCAAACCGCAATATACAATAGTAGCAGAATCCGCAATGAATTAGAGCTATCAGAGCAGTGGAATGCGTTTGAATAACCCGACCATCTATAGTGTAAACTTAAATTTGCTTATTTGCATTGAAAACTGCAGCGGTCTGCTGTACAAACAAATATCAGCCTTATACAATGACCTTGTAAATGTGTGGCTTTTAGTAGCGGAGGCTTCTCCTTACTAAATTTTGGACAGCTAAAAGGTATTCAAATTTAATATACAGGGTTTTTCAGTAAAGTTGAGCTATATGCAAAATGTAAGGAAAATAATGTGTTTGCAGACTTTTTGTCTCCAGACTAAATATTTAAGCTGTATAATTGTTATTAGCAGTTATTAGTGCCGTTTAGTCATAATATAATAATTGTTACATTTAAAATTAAGCAAAAATCTAAATAAATATTTGTAAATTCAAGACATGTTTTTTTAAATGTCTATAAATACGCGACTAAGGGTGATGGCTTGTACGTAGAAGTTCCGGGTTCTAATCTTAATCAGACAAACCTTTGTTTTGAAGTTTTCGTTATTCGTTTAGTGTTTTTTTAACTTCTTATAACTAAGTTTTAATGTTTAATTATGTTATAGTAATGAAATAGGTATCAATTTAATTATTTTATTATCTATAGTATTAAAGTTACAATTTGCTGTACAAGTCGTGTTATTTTTTACTATTTTATTGCAAAACTAATGTGAAATTAAATAAGTAACAAAAATAAGTAAAATTAATTTTTACCCTACCCAGGATTAGAACCGGACTTCTACGTACAAACCAGCAACCTTAGCCGCGTCGCTACCAAGACATTGGAAAGTATTGTTGCTACTCTCGGATTATAAAAACACGACTTTGAATTTAGTATTATTTATTTCGTTTTTCCCGAATTTTAAATGAAAAATTAATCTTTTTTAAACGGCATTAATAACAGCTAATAAAAGTAATACATTTTAAATCTTTAGCTATAGTATTGTTGAGACAAAAATTTAGAAAAATTCAATTTCTCGTGCATTTGGCTGTATAACTTTCCTGAAACACCCTGTATAGATAGATTAGTCTTCCACAAACCTCTACACACACTTTTTCGAAAATAAAGAAACCAATGACATCATTTTTCTGATTATAAATTCAGTCATTTTATTATTATTTTTTAATGATTCTTTATGCTATAAAATTAACAGTTCCACCCACATAACCCTAAAATTTTTTGAATACACAAATAAACATAAACTGAATGTCACACATCTTCCTTATCTAACTTTTTTTGTTAACTGCAATATTTTACTACTTAATAAAGAGGTGACAATTTTGAGTTGACCCCACGCTTATGAATTATAGGCACAACGTTTATAGCTGTAATAAAACAATATTTAAAAGACCACCATCGTGAATAAATTATTGTTTTAATAGACCTTAATAATAATAACATCCAGCAAGTTTCCAAATAAGCAGTAGAATGCAAAACATGTCTGCCTCTCCAGTTTCTTAACAGCACCTTGCGGTCTGTGGTTAACAAATACAATTGCCTCTATAAAACTGTGACTTCTTTTTCGCAGAATTTTAAAATTATTAAAAGGAATTTCTTCGAGCAAGTGTAACCAAAGATCAAAGGGAATGAAGCAGGAACACGTAATTCGTTCCTTCTGCTAAATCTTTACAGCCAGACAGACGAACCACATGGAAACACCGGAAGTCGGTGGGTCTGATTGACATTCGCAAACCTGAGCCTCTGTATTCGACCTGTTACTGGCATTTTAGTTCTCATTTTGAGATTTCCGCCCTTATGTTCGACAAAAACATTTAAGGCTTGCGATAAATGCGTCGAAGGTTTGCATATAGCAGGTAGAATTTGAACATTGTTCCAAATTTATGAAGGGGAAAAAGAGATCTCTGCGAAGACATAAATGTGAATGGGAGGACATTAAAACACATTTAAGCGTTAACTTAAGCATTGATATTATATAAAACAGATTGGCGAAACTCCTACGCTACGAAGGCGGAGTTTAGAAGCTTCTTGCGTCAGAGAGCAAAGCAAAAGTGTTGTTTTCAGTCTGTTGAAGACCTCTGCGGTACGAACCACCTTTGCATTCGCGGATTTTGTTGATCTAGTTAGTACAAAATAAGTGATAGCTTAATAATTCTGTAATTTAGAATCCCGTATGAGAAGGTCCAAATTCAATTTTGGAAATCTGCAGGAGAAACTGTAGCTTCATCCAAAAGCTCTTCATTACGTAGTTGAAATTAGGAATTTGCCGAATATTCGGCCGATTTCACACGGCCTAATAACGAATATTTGGCCAACTATTTGTCAAATGTTCGGTCAAATCTTTGGATCAATATTCGAACTAACTACCGAATATTAGGCTAATTATTCGGCCAAGTACTAAATATCAGATCCACTAGTCAGCCAAGTACCCAATATTAGCCAAATCAAACCAATTATTTGGCTGTGTGCGAAGTACTTAAAGGTTATGAGCGAATATCGTTCTCTTTTGGCTACCACTGCTATAATTTTGTATCAATATGTATTTTAATCTTAATAATATTATCTACTTTACGAAATATTTTACAATTTAATACTGTTTTTATTTAGTGCGCAAAATGCCGAATATTCGAGACTCATATTCACCTTATCCGAATACTCGGATAATTTTAAAATATAACCGAATATTCAGCGAGTTATACGGCCCAAAGTAAAGCAAAGGGGGTCAAGTAATACCTCATTTAAAAGGTCTTTTAATTTTGCGTCTGATTCAACAGTTTAAAAAAATTTATTGTAAATAAAACAATTCTTAACTTCAACTTCTGAAAATGAAATTTCAACATGTCGAAATACGTATAAGGCTAAAATGAAAAACCTATTAAAGTTAAGAATTGTTTTTTCACAATAAATTAAAAAGAACTTCAACGAAGTAAAACTAGAGCTTATTAAAACAAATAGAAGTATTCATCCAGAACTAAATGGTGACTCTTAATCTAATTGAATATGTTAATTTAAAACCATTTTTGTTTGCTAATTTCACTTGTTTGCTTGCTGTTTGCTGTTATTGAGAAGCTAGTATTAATTCAGATAGCTGAAAAGGTTTTTGAAATCGTTATGTTCCAACACCGCCTCATTTTTATAGGCCTGTTACTGATTTCCTCAACGAACATTATCCGGGAAGAAGAGATCCCGTGGAATAGCCGGCACACTTGCCGGATTTAACCCTCTTAGATTTTTTCTTTCATAGGTATCTGCGTACAGAATCCACCCAGAAATAATTAAAGGACTGGAGCAGCGCATAACGCAAGCTTTCCAAAAATATCACTCTGGAAACTTATGGAAAAGTAAGGAAGGAATTTCATAACAGACTTTTCATGTGCCAAGAAGTCAATAGTGAACATTTCGAACTCTTGATTTAATTATTTTCGTTCTAATTCTTAGTTTTCAAATAAATTTGTTTATTGTCAATTATTTGTCATTCTGTTCTGGTTAAATATATTTTTTTAAAACATTAAGCGGAAAAAAGTCCACGAAAAAAACGAAAAAATGTCTCCAGGAAAAAAGTCTTTGGAAAATAGTCCCCGGGAAAGAAAGTCTCCTGAAAAAGTCTTCAGGAAAAGTAATCTCCGAAAAAAAAAGTCCCATGGAAAAATTTTTCCAGGAAGAAAGTCAGCCAAAATAGGTTGGATATTGAAAACCCGTATAAGAATCGGTTAAATAAATGACTTTAGCTGATTTTGATATACGGTATCCCTTTGAAGATCACTTTTAAATATAATAATAATAATGTAGCGGCTTTTGTCAATAGAATTTTTTTGTTTATTATTATTTAAATGTACAAAATGCAGTATAAATACAACTGAATTAACCTAAAAATACAGTGTTCCATTTCAAAAGTCAAAGATAGAACCGCTTTTCAGTTGAACCAGAAGTCGGTAATTTTGCTTTTGTGCTTAGAAACTGCATCAGTTTTTTTTTTATTATATATAATAATAATAATAAACTAGCAATTCAACTAGCTCTGAATTTACCGGTATAATCAAAATATAAGCTTGTTAATAAACTCACTGCCAACGATGAACACTATAAAAAAAATGTTTTATCTTAACTTATTTTATATTAAAAACATTTCTGTTTTCATGAGTGTTGCCTTTATTTTTAAAGTTTTTCAGTTTTCTTTCTCCAGAAACTTTTATTCCGGGGACTTCTTTTCTGTGACTTTTTTCCGGACACTGTTTTCCAAGAGGCTTTGTTTCCGGAGAATTTTCCAGGAGACTTTTTTCCGAGGACTTATTTTCCAGACACTTTCTTTCCAGGAGACTTTCTTTCCCTGGACCTTTTTTCCGTGACTTTTTTTCAAGTGATTGTTTCGTAGATTCAACATTAGGATTAGACGCAGAATTAAAAGAACATTTAAATGAGTTGTCAGTTGCCTTCTTTGTTATTGATTTATTTTTTAAAACGGCAACCAGATTGTCATTGTAATAGTAATCGTAATCGTAATCGTAATTCAAATTGCCATTTTGCAGGATACAAAATTTAAAAATATATGCTAAAGTAGTATCTAACCCCCATTAAAGCACACAAAATTTTGTGCCGAAATATAAAGTTGTTTAAAAGTTAACAAAGGAGGCGGTTACTTTATGGACACACTGTATACTTTATTACTTTAATTTAATGTACTTAATAAAATTTTTAAATTTCCTTTATTACAAGAAAATGCAACCATT
Source organism: Ctenicera cuprea (assembly GCA_958336395.1). Classification (NCBI taxonomy): domain Eukaryota; kingdom Metazoa; phylum Arthropoda; class Insecta; order Coleoptera; family Elateridae; genus Ctenicera; species Ctenicera cuprea. The sequence continues at coordinate 37,094,849 of OY284487.1, read as the reverse complement.
AGAATGCCATACTTTTGTCATATAACGTTTAGCAAAAGATGTTTAAACTGATCACATTTATTGTTTAAAGCCTAATACGACAAGAAAGAAGAGAAAAGAAGAAAATTTTTAAAGACACCTAGTATTTGCTCTTTCTATATAACGTTTGACCGACACCTATAACAATATACATATACAACATTATAACAAAGTGAGGTTTGCGAGAAGCTCGTAAAATTCAATTCATTACAAGAATGCGTCTGTAAAAATTGCAGGGCGGCAAGCGGGGTGACAAGTAAAAAATGTATGCAGTAAAGTTAATCTGCAGAATCGCGGAGGTACGAAACGGTCAAGTTGAAATTGCAAGCATAAAATGCGCGTAAGCAGCATCTGCAAGTAAAACGTTACGTGTTAATTAATCGGATCTTAACGAGGCTTTCAAAATAAAGCACGCAAACCACAAGTAACTCCTCCAATAAAGGAAACGTGATGAAATCGTAAATGGTTCGCATTTGAAAGTGTAAAAAGCGGGCACCTGCAGGGCTGCCACATTATTAACCACATACACCTGTCCCAAGGTCAACCGTCCAATCGGAATTTCTAGCAGGTGAATTCTTTATAATTTATTCTTAATGCCAAAACAAAGCATATCTTTACCTTTTTAATATTCCGGCGCTTAGTGGAAGGTAAATTTTTATTTTTTGTACTTAAAGTTTACGCCGACGTAGCAGGCAATAACATTAACAATGATAAATTCCCAATTATTAATAATATTAGCAAAACAAATAAAAATTACTGCTAACAGCGCTACTAACGTCAAAATAACAACTAAATAAATAATGCCACAAATTCTACATTTTTAGTTTATTTTTACTATGTCGCAACTTATACTTTGCATTCTACTTAATTTTAGCTGGTAAAACATAAAAAAGAAGAAACCTTTAACAGGTGTAAAGTAGATTGTTAAATTAGATTAATAGTAGTGTGCATTTCGTTGAGCAACAGCGTCAAAATGTATGTCAGGTGTTACAAAGAAAAATGGTAGAGTTCAGAAGGCATGACATTTCATTTTTCAAAATACAGCTACCTACTTCTTATCGTTCTATTTTGCAACACTAATATTTTCGCATGTGGCTGACCTTAAAACAATGCAGTTGAACCCACGAATTATTGATGGTTATGTTATTGTCGTGCTACCGATTAACGGGTGTAAATGAGGAAGGCGTGTTTTTAGGACAAGTTCTCGGTAAGCTTTTTAGGCGCTGATATCCGATTGCACGACACATTGACCACTTCCAATGTATTAATGAGTTTGAGTAGGTATAGCCGAGCTACTTTATACGCAGTAGAAATGGGTTGAGAATTAGGTTAATTAATTGTTAAGCGTACACTGTAAATCTTCAACCTTGTCATAATATCAGAAAGAATAATTATGGTCTTTTAAAATGTTATACAAAATAATTTATTTTTAAGTTTACAGCACTTAATTAACGAAATCATCAGTACAAAAACTACGGTAACTACTATATTTATTAAAACCTTGAATTTGTAGACATGAGTTCGAACACGCCTTTTAATATTTTAAATGATTCGACAAAGCTTCACCAACAATTTTTTAGGGATCTTTGCGAAAGCATATATCATCCGCTTGTCGCGATCTCTCATTACAGTCATTGGCAATATTTTTTGGGTAATATTCCTTTGAAACCGTCATTACAAATCATCTACGAGATAGTAAATCGCTTTCGTATGTCTCAACTTACAGTGGCGAGAGTCCTCTGCTAATACTGGAACCCACATATTTACGCGTCCGTCATATAAAGCACATACTTCTTTGTAGAGTTTACAGATACGGTGTTCGGGTGATTAAAACCCTTAGCAAACGTATTTTTTTTCTATTGAATATCTACACGTATTTCCGTTACATTCGTTGTTATTATAAAATAAAATATGTACTTTAGTTTGTACCTTCTTCAAACTCGGGCTCCGATGCAACAGCATTACGAATGTACGTTGACTTTTATTCCAAAACATCGACTTTACTAACAAAGATTTACTGCAGTACACAACAACAGAGAAGCGATCTGATCTGTTCTCTCCTTAAGCTGTTTCGTTCTGCGCGGCGAAAATCCGGGTCTTGGCGGCAAGAGATAACTCAAACATTGCCTTCTCCGAAATACGATTACACTCAACAGTTTGTAAGTTTTATCCAAAAATCAAAAAAGGATTAAAAACCCTAGTGTTACAGGAGTATGCTACTGAGCATACTCCTACAAGCCAATTTTATCACAACATTTGCTAAATGTACTTTTGTATAGATGCAAATAAAAATGGATATTGTAAAAAAAAAGTAGGCATTTGCATAAGCTCTTTTTGAATCTTTCTTTATTATACAGTGATACGACAGCAATCAAACACGTTTTTTTGTTTAAGGGATGTTTTCTTAGTGGTTGTTTTCTCCAGGAAATTATTTTCTTTGGTTGTTTTGTTCAGGGGGTGCTTCTACTGTAAAATGTTTTTACCGAAAGGTAATGTTTAGACTGTCTGGTGGTGCTGACGTGGCATCTGCTATAGACCGGGATCTTCGACGTGCGAGAAGACACTTGACAGTTCGTCTGTATTACGCAATATTGTGGAACACAGCAAATCTTGGTTAATGATGTTAATGTTCTTGTATCACATCTAAGTAATTGCTTTTATTTGTTAAATATACTTATTATTTTAAATTCGCCGCGCCCAGCTACGTATCTTTAACAACGATTCTTTGCCAGCTGTTAAAATCAAGTACTGCGCTTGCTTTTTACATAAACAGCAGGGAGCTCGATTTGGATGCTTCATCCTAGGAGTTTGTGTGTGAAATGACCGTAATACAAACAAAGCTGATTTCTTACTGTAGCAGACCGCTGTACACAGATGTGTGCGCTTTATATAATAGATATGCAAAGTTGAACCAGGTGAAAGAGATCCGAATTTAATATTTAGACGATACTGAAAAATGGGAACATTATATCTTCTTTTTCTTCTTTTCCAGTCTTTTTTGCCCTTTAGAGCGTCGAGTTCTCTATCCATTTTCAAATTCGATCGCGGTCGGCTGCCATCCTTTTTAGTTCCTGTAGGTCTTTGGCTCTGTACTCTACTCTTTTCCTAAAACTTTTTTTTCATGACTTGCGTGATCTTCCTCTACTTCTGATTCCCTCAGGTCTTGCTTCCAGTATTCTTCTCGCCTCTCTATTCCTGCCCATTCTCACTACATGCCCGGACCAACTTGGCTGTCTGTTTTCTTCTTCATGTATTAGTGGGTATATTCCTACTTCCTCGCTGGTGACGACATTCCTCACACGATCTCATTTTGTTCTTTCTACCAATCTTCTCAGATATTACATTTCGCCTGCCGTTACTTTACTTCTGGTTTTGTTCTGTATCGTCCAACTCTGAGATTCATATGTTAAGGTTGAAACGTATGCCCTTAGTTTTGTCTCTGTACTTTTTTTCTTCTTCGCGATTGTTATCTTACTTATTGCGTAGTAGACACTGTTAGATTTATTTATTATACTAAAGCTTTCTTGATTTATAGTTCTAGTTCTATCTATTATTGTTCTAGGGTGTTCGTAGTTAATAGCGCATTCTAATTGTTTTTCGTCACATATAATTCTTGTGTTATCCTGGGTTTCGTTCTTTGTTACAGACATTACTTTACTTTTATTTGCGTTAATTTTCATTGCCGACTTTTCAATTATTCCGTTCTATCTGTTAATGGCTTGTTGTAGCTTTGTAGTCGAGTCTGCTAACAGCACCATATCGTCTGCATAGACGAGACTTTGTATTGATAAAGGTTCCAGATTCTAGTTGCTTATCTTTATGTTAAGTTAAATCTTGGTTCTTTATTTTTTTGTATAGTCTGATTCATTACTGAGACAAAGAGTAGTGGGCTCACTCTTCCGTTTGTTCCTTGGTTTAATTTTTTCATGGTTTGTAGGAGTCATGTGCTATTTCTAATTGTGTTAAAGCTTTCTTTACACTTACTTTATGTATCGTATTAAATATTATGAGCAGAATACGTAAGCAGAATGAAGGACTCGCAATGTGCAAAAAAGGCAACGGAGGAAAATATACAAAGACTAAAAGCCAGAGGAAAATCCAGACAAATTTGGAGATATAGCGTAGAGGAAGACATGGAGAAACTGCAGAGGTGAACAATTGGAAGAGGGTAGCACAGCATAGGAAACAGAAACGCGTGGCGTTGGCAACCCGCGGTTATGTCGCCAAAATATCAACTAGGAACGTGCACGAAGGTTTATGGAATGAAATGACGGGTACAATTTTAATGAAACTTTAAATGTAGAGATAAAATTCAACAGAAAACGGAGTTTCTAAGAAAATTCGAAACTGGAAACGAAAGTTAGACATGTTTTTTAAGGCAAATGTATAGGGATGCAGCAAGGAGTACTTTTTCAAAATGCCGGATAACGGATATTCGGCATCCGGTTGCTCAGCCGGATATCGGATTATCCGGCATAGTTTTTACTTCCGAAGTAGTTTCAGCTTAAATGTAGTAAAATTTAGGTTTTAATCACGGAACATAATGCATACTTAACAGTACGAACCGTGGTTGCTATAGACTTATTCTGTATTTTTTTAGAGAGAGCACCAAGACAAGAAAACTACTAAATGTGCTATTTCAAGGATGTGCTGATTCGCGCTAATATTGTTTTTTGTTCACAATTAATATTAGAAATCTGTTAACGAATTCGATTGTAATTGTAAATACAAAAATTAATAATTTTTAACAATGGTTAAGACTAAAACATGTTTTGTCTTGATAGATCCTACACGTCCGGAAATCAACTGACATAACCTAACATATACAGTCTTTATCGGCATTTAATAGTACATTATACACTAAGGGAGAGAAACGTCTTATTTTTTCTGAGGTGTAATTTGAAGGCCGAGGGCTACAAATACATCGAGGGAAAAATGGCGGTCTCTCCCGAGGTGTATATACTATTTTTTCCACGATCGGGAGTAGAAACACTTAATTTCATAAATAAAAAATTACAATAAATCGGAGCAAAATTACAATACTTAGAAGCCTTTGGGATGTTTCCATGCAACGGACCATGACGACAGACATTTGCTTACAAAAATAAATATGAAACGAAATAAAAACTCCCCTAGGGAAATTGTTGTCTTATTTCGTCCCTAGAGAGTAAATGCTTTACTTCTGTCACAATTTTGATGCCATAGAAACCGACTTCTACTTCCGGTCGTGGAAAAAATAAAATGTTGACGTATGACGATCGATTACTTTTTATCATAGCAACAAGCGGTTCGTGCATCCTACTTATGTTTTATGTTACTTCGTGCTTATAATAAGTAAAGTTTATTTATGTTGTTTGAAATCATTGCAAAGTTTTAACTCTCTTAAATGCTTATCTCAATAATGTAAATTCAGTAATTTTATGAAGATATTGCAAAATGCTGGACTTATAGAGGTTTCGCTCTCTTGCTATCAATTGTGTTTAGTCTATATCTCCAAATCAAATTGAATGCATAATCTGTTTTACTTAAAGAAAAATCCCAGGCCAGATATTTCATATTACCCGGTTAAACCGAATATTCGATGAAACGGCCAGCTCTAGCTGTTGAACTTTAAAATGGCGTCCGCCATGAATTTTCACTTGTTTGACAACCATAAATAAGTCAGTAATAATCTAGAAAAAAAATTATAAAAGTATTTTAGAAACTAAAAACTGCCAAAGATTTACTTTTTAGAAATATTGAAATTCTTCAAAGAAAATCGTTTTCCAAGACTGCTCATGCAGTGGCGTAACGCAAATCGTAAAAGACACCTCGCAGACTTTTATAACAGCCCCCAACTCACCTCTAGTTTTATTATAGGCAAATTAAAAATAAGACATATCTACGTTTACCAATCACATACCAGGATTATTATCAAAATTTTAAACATTACCTCCACTATAACACCCTAGCTGATAAACTTACCTTATTTACGTTGGTGATAATCTTATCACAATTTTCTCTATTAACAACCTTATCATATAGAATACGACTTGCATGTAGCGTATTTTTTATGGCAAATTCATATATGATACGTCCATGCTTAACCTTTTATTGTTTTCTACTTCACTTTTACTACCATATGTAGACGCAGTAAAGGTGTTCGCGATTGAAACCAAAACTGAGCTAAATATTACTAAATTAATTTTTTATCTATGGGTATACGTTTTGAAGTACAATGACCGCACATATTTTTTTCAATTTTCCTTTGTAATTTCTGCTGACCAATGATCGCGCTGTGCTCCAAAAATGCTTGGCCCTCCGCGGTGTGATCTTTTAATTTCTTAATGATTATCTGTATATAAAATACTTAATTACTTTAACAATATTTATTTATTTTAACCTTATACGTATTTCGGCATGTTTACATGCCATTGTCAGAGGTTATAGAAAGTAAACAGTTAGTGTTATAGCAATAGAACTTGGTGACTTGATCTCGGTAATCGTCTGCAGATGACTTGATTTCTTATTCCAAAATGTTCAATAGAGGAGAATTTAAGACATCAATTTGCTCATTCATTAACGGTACAGTTTTTAAATGTTGGTGAATTTTAAAAGCTTCTAGTATATCTAATTTACGTTCATCATCACAAAAGTGTAAACATTTTATGGTGTTATTAGATGTCATTGAATGATTGTGTTCTAGTAAGTGTTTAGCTTAATTGGATTTATGTGGGTGTTTGTATTTGTAACAACGTACGTGTTCTTTATACCTAATATAAAATTTTCTAATAATCTGGCCTATATAAACCGAATTACAATGCAAACAATTCAATCTGTAAATGCCTGATTGTAGCAAATCGTCTGTTTTTGACTTTGCATCAAACAAAGTGTTTAAGATGTTCCTCGTTGTTTTAAAGCTTACTTTATATTTATTTGTTTTGTTTATAATTTTAGCAATTTTTTCTGGTTTGTCAGTAAAATATGGGATCGAGGCATATTTAATTGTATCGAATGGAGTTAGGGTATACGGATTAATTTTTTGAATGGTTAATTTATAATAGTTTTCGTTAATTAATGTATCAATATTGTAACCATTACTAAATGCAATTTGTTTAATAATTGAAATTTCTCTATTATAATAATTTCATCTAAAGGGACCGTCAAAGCTCTATGTATGTATGTTGCTAATTTATGTGTTTTATGATGACAAGAATCGTGTGGTATTGTAATGTTTGTTTGTGTAGGTTTTCTATAAACTGAGTACTCAAATTTATTAGTTGAATTAATTTTTATGTTTAAATCTAAAAAGTTAATGGACTTATTTTGTTCAGTTTCTGGTGTAAGTTTTATGTTTAGATGCAAGCAGTTAATAAGAATTAAAAGTTCATTAGTTAAATAAAATGAACTATTAAATCATGCTAAAATGTCTTCAACATAACGAAACCAAAATATAACTTTCTCAGTTTGATTTGATTCGAGTATTTAATCTTCTAGATTTTCCATAAATATATTAGCTAAAAAAGGTGAAATTAGACTTCCCATGGGTAAACCATCTTTTTGGAAATACATTTTATTATTAAAAGTAAAATAATTTTGATTGGTACAAAGTTCAAATAATTGAATCAACTCAGTCCGTTTTATTAATTCAACATTTTTGTTAATAGGAATATTATTTAACAAAGGAAGACACTTTTGAGGAGGTATTTGAAAAAACATATTAGTAACATCACAACTAACTAGCTTGCTTTGTGGTGGTAAATGTAAGTTAGATAACTTTATTATTAATTCGGAAGAATTTTTAACTGAATATTTTGGTTTATAATCAAAACTGGTAACTATATTATTTAGCATTTTTGCTAGCATATGGTTTGGTGCATGTATGTATGATACTACTGGTCTAATGGGCATGTTGGGTTTGTGTATTTTTAATAAACCGTATAGTTTTGGTGGTTGTGGATTTGGATTTATTATTTTTTTATTTTGATAATCTGTTATACAAACCTGGCAATTTTCTAATGTTTGTTTTAATTCTTTTTGATAATTTTTGGTGGGATTACTAGTTAAAAGTTTTAAGTTTGAATTGGGTGTAAAATCATTAATTTTTTGTAAGTAAGTGTTATTGGGTAATATAACTAATTTCTTATTGGTTAGAGCTAAAAGTGGGCTATAATTTTTTTTCCTAACCTAACTACTAACTACTACGTCTTAGAAACTGTGCGAAAACAGAATCGGTACTTATATAATCATTCCGCCCAAACGTCGCAACGTCTCTGCTATCAAATGTCGCTGGAACCAGACGGCCGCGACCAATCACATGCGTCCTATCAGCCGAGGCCAAAGATTGAGTTCAATAATATTTACACAAACATTAGAAGTTTTGCAAGTTGTAAAGCCAAATTCTACACGAATAGGCGTCATTCTACATTAAATCAGCAGCATATGTTATAGTTCCTTTTGCATTATTAGTTAAATTGATTTCGATAAGAACGCCCTTTGAAATTATATATTAATCATTTGTACTTTTAAAACATTTATTCAGTTTATGGCGTTGTATAAGTACGACAGCTAGAAGAAGAATAGATGCAGTAAAGTTGTAAGAGAAAAATGTAACTGCTACAATTCAACGGAACATAATGCAGCAGAACGATGAGATCGGTAGCAACGGCGTGTTATAATAAAGTACTTAAGATACACCATCACGTGCTAAAGCAGCAAGCCGTAACCCATTCCTTCTTTTTAGTACTAAACTTACGCCTAGATTAAACTTAATTACGCGTGTATAAAACGCACTTATTAGAATTTATAATACACGGATGAAGGTGTTGAAATAATTATCTTCCTATTAATCAAGAATAACGTCGCAGTACAGCACGACAAAGACGTGGAAGTTTTCACCTTTCTAAATTTACTTTTACTTTAATTATTGCTCAAGAATGTTGGCGCCTTACTAATGATAATCCCACCAAAACACAAACGCCGGTGATTTCGTGTGTTACATATTACAACCAGCTAAGCTAAGGAATTTATTATATTGTAACCTGTTGCACCAGCGTATTATTACTTATTCATGACATAAAATTTATGCTCGGCAGGATACGTAAACCATTCGAAGCATTGCTATCTACTCGATATTCTACACCATATTCAATTATTCTCTGAGGCGTATGGTTTGCTGAGTAATATCTTCTACTTTATAACCGATCCGGCCGCCCTGGATTAGCAAAACGCCTATCTCTTTTATTAGTACCGCATACAATTCCAAACACTACGAAAGGCATCATTGTATGTTTGTCACGTCAACTTGTCAATGTTACAAAATGATTAAATGAAATATATAATGCAAAATGTTTTGTGCGATTTCAATCTTAGAATTGCTTATATGTATCTCATAACAATTCCATTGAATTTAATCAAAAATTAACGGGTCCTAACTCCTACTCAATTATTGCAGTTCTAAGAAATCTATGAGAAAGTCTTATGTTAACCTCAGATTACTTAAGTGTACTACTTTTAACCGAGAGTATTTTTAAATAATTTCTATTCAAAATCACAAAACAAGTTTGTGTCTGTTCTTTAAACACCAAAGCTTTGTTAAATAAGATATGATATGAATGTTTAATTTAAATCTATTCAAGGAGATTTTTATGAACATGTTTCAAAACTAGAAAGTCTGTCATCTCGAGATCTAAAACGGAGGTAAAAACCTAAAGGGTGTGTAACCCAGTATTTTGAAAGATTCCCATGTACACCTAGTTAAAGCCGGTGGCCACCGGCCTTTGTCAGACAGGTAGAGATCGCATTCAGGAATAAATATATTGTAACATGAGTCTATTTAAACTTATTAAAGCTGCGGGTTCTATATTCTAGTGCTATAAGGATACTTTTCGAAGGACTTCTTCACCAGCATGGGAAGGAAATGCACAGGTTCTTCGCAGGAAGTATTTTAAATGCTTTGCCGTTTATTTTTGCTTCAAACTTGAGGGTTCGGTAATGTAATATTTTGGTTTACCTGCGGTCTTTTTTACACCTGGTGTACCAATCAGATTAATACCGTTTAAGAAATGCATTGAATTGTTATTTAGCTGTTTTGTACTAGTTTTACGCTATTCTAACCTATAAGGCGGATACATTTTTATATCACCAAGTTCATCAACGTTTTCTAGTACAGGTCTTAGCGTTTGTCAGTACAAAAGTTCTCGTTCGTCATGTTTTCAAACATTCATTAGAAGTCACATTTAACAGTTTTTTTTTAATAATTCAACTATATGAAACAAACTACGGCAAACTTTCAGGTTACTGTAGTTCACACGCATTTTTTTTAGACGGCGTTCAATAAATTATATACAGGGTTGGGCTAAAGTACGGAACATTGCAAATATCTTTAATACGGCAACCGCGATTTTTACAATAATTTTTACATGAAGATATACAACGGATACAACAAAAGTTTTAGCGATTTAAAAAAACTTTAGCATCAAAACAACACAACACGAACCAAGCATATTTGACAACATTACAAAACTGTCTAGGCTTCTCACATTCTTTTGTTTTCATGAGCTGCTAGATAACAATTACGAAACATCATTGTTCAATATCTCTAGAATTATTAAAAATAAAGGCATCAAACCTTATATCACTGAACTCGCAAAAAAGAGTTCTATCGATATATCAAAAAATATACAGAGTGTTCCACTTAAAATAAAAAAGTTTATCATTTCCGGCTAAACCGGAATTTTTTTTAAACCGCCAATATCTTTATTGTATCGGCCGTATATCGGAACTTTTATGTAAAAAATTTCGTCAAAATCGTGGTTGCTGTAATAAACATATTTGCATAGTTCCGTACTTTTGCCCAACCCTGTATAAAACTGTTACACTGAGATGGTCAAAATTTCTGAGCATCGAAGTATTCCATTTCTTGTTAAACAAATTAAATTTATTATAATTCTGAATGTGACTGTAGGCAACCTTACGCGTCTGCAGTGAGTGCAAAACGCAAACTTGCCGCTTTAGCGGGAGCGAACCGCACATCGGGATCAGCTGCTAACCGAATTGTTTTGTTGTGATTATTCCACTTTTACTATAGGGAGTCATTCGTAAAACTTCTGCCAATGACGTTCGTTTTCAGCTGATAAAACATCAACATGCAGTTTTCAACCGAGAAAACATCACCTTGGTCTCTTCATTTAAGAAAGTTCCAAGGTAGGTTTTAATACCCTTGCGACAGACCGTGCAAACAAAATGCACGCTCACAATATCGACATCGAGCAATTAAGCAAACAAGCATTGTGCTCAGTAGTGTTGGCTATAAACGAATGATTTTCATAATCGAATGATTGCTAAACGCAAGCATTTAATAATCGAATGATTCATTTGGATAAAATTATTCGGATGTTTATATGCGGTAAAAAGTAGTAAAAACGCTCGCCGCTTGCTTCGCGAATGCTCCCACGAAGATATTTTCGTAAGCCTTTAGCTTTAAATAGTATTTTAATTAACTTCATTACATTTCATCGCCAATTATGGTCCATTTTTGAGTAATATTTACGTAAACGGTGCAAGTGAATACATTATCCTGTTTTAAAATCAATAATTTTTGAAATGAGACCAGCGACGGCGACACTATCCGACTATTATTTACTATATAAACAATCAATTTTCTTGTGAAGTATACCACTTGTTTTTATTAACGGTAATACATATTATTCTAAATATTAATAGCTTACTTTTAATATTTTTTACTATTTATACTTTTAGAGCAATTCAAAAATTTTTAAATACGATCCTGCGTTGAAATGTCCACGAGAAACGTAACAGTGCGTTGCTATTCCTAATAAATAGTAATGTTTAAGTCAATAACATTCATATCTCGTGCTTGGGCGGGAAAGACGCCGGTCGAAGTTCTTTATGCAATCGCATTCCCATAATTTTGTTTCCATTTGTGTGTTCGCATCATAATACCACGACGGGTAGTATCATCGTATTATGCATCTACATTAAGCATTTGCAGTTGCCTATTGTAAGGGGCCTTTGTTTCAACGCCCGTTTCCAACATGGACAGACCCGAAAATTTTAAAACCGTAAAATCATTTGAATGGTTTTCTCTAACGTCTAGAGATATTTCGGTAATCGAGCGGTTTGATTATTTTCTTTCTAAATTTCACATTACTAGATTGTAGAGCTTCGTTTCTTAATTGTGAAATAATCAATAGTTATATCCCGGACCTACAAATTTAGCTTGGCAACTAAGTTTGTAATGATTAAAAAAATTCCGAGAATTTAAGTCGAGAAATTTTATTTAATTTACGAAAGCATTTGCTACGAAAGCAATTTTTTTTTAAATAGTTCGGCTGTTGCTATGTATGTGAATATAGTTCTAGACGTGACTAAATTTTTAGCGAAATAATCGATGTTAAACAGCCACATTGCTGCGTGTGATAAGAAATGAAGTGCTATCATTTTTTAAATAGCATTTGTAATTATAATTTCTCAGGATAAATTTCATGCATATTGTTTCGCCACATTGTGCCTTTGAGCAACCGAACTCGACATTTTGACAATTTTGAAAAACGTTATTAAATGTAAATTTTATTTTATATTTACAACTAACAAACAAAACTAATGAGCAGTTTTCTTCAACCTATTTGCGCTAAAATTTTGTACGCCAATTTTTTTTAAATAAAATATACATGATTCGCTGTGCAAGAAGTTTGAGGAACTCACCCCGACTGTTTTTTCAAACGAATGAATTGTATGTGAGTGGTTTATTTCTCGCATAATATATAGAATTTACAAATGAAATGTATTTTTATTTAAAATAAAACAAATAAGTAGTTGCTTAAATGTATATGCGTTTAAATTCTGTACATCAAATATATTCGGGTTAAACATTTCGTCGAATTTTTCAAAATTGCATTTTTTCTGATAATTGTCATTTTTCGATCGTCTTGTGTTTTCGAACTATGACGCCATCGATAATTTTTTTAAATGGTACCTTATATTTTTGCCGTTATATTTGGAAAAAGGTTTAAATTCCGAATTCAGCCATAAATCAAAGTATGACATTGACATTGACAGTTTTCCAGATAATTAAATTTTAAGTCGGCAAAAAAAATTAAGTTAGCCATGAAATATTGATAGTTTAATTGTTTTGAAACGATCTAAACTTTAGAAACTTTTTTTAATATCTCTTTTATATTTACAATCTGTTATACACAAATAAAAAGTAAATGGTATGCTAATGAGTGATAAATGTCTTGTATAGAACAGTCCATTGATTGTTCTCTTTTCCTTAAACATTAATTAACTAAAAATATCAATTAAATTTAACCATCATCAAAATTTTAATTAATTGTTTTTCGCTTAAATATCGCACCCCTTTTATCAGTAATAAATAATGAATAATCAACTAAATATCGAAGTAACAACAGGAAACGCACAAAATAATGTTGCACTGTCAAAAAATTTTCATTTGTTTGCATTTTAAAACAATGATTAGATGTCAATATTCCATGGCTAACTCAATTTTTGATGCGCTTTTTTTACTTTAAACTTGATTATCTTGAAAATTGTCAATGTCAATGTCATACTTTGACATATGGCTGAATTAGAAATTTTAACTTCTATCCAAATTTGACGGCAAAAATATGGAGTGCCATTTAAGAAAATTGTCGATGACGTCATAGTTCGAAAACGAGAGACAATCAAAAAATGACAATTATCATAAAAGATGCACTTTTAAAAGATAAAGTTGACGTGTACGAGGATATTTTGAAAATACCACCAGTTTCAATGTTATCAAATTAGTTCCAGACTTTACACTCGCGCTGTATACTACCGGTCCTACAAAAAGTCCATGACTGATATCGCAGCATTGTACAACGCTAGCGGGACATCATTGGCGCGAGGGGGTTATATCACAACGACTACCAAGAATTTTGGTCGTTATTGCTATGGTCATAACGACAACCATGGTCACAACGGCTACCTATACACTTTGGTCACAACGGCCACCTTGGTCCCAACGTTCACTCAAGCCACCGGTCACAACGGCCACACTATGCGTAAAGATTTCAATCTTTGGAAACGCTGCTCCAACGGCCAATTTTTAAATTTGGTTATAACGGCTACTAACACTGTGATCAGTAGTAGTTGTAGCCAAGTCTCAGCGCGAGCGTCGCCGACTCTGCGGTCACCGCACAACGTTCTGCGAGAAAAGAAATCGTATTTTTGGAAAAAGATTTCTTGAAACCTTCACCAAAAACGGAACAATTTGACAAACAAATCAATTTGAAAAAACGTTGGTAGAAAGAGGAAAAGTCAACCCCCTAAAATATTGCTGAAAATTTAATTGTGTCATTCCATTGTCACCCATGAGCAATTTAGCATAAACATGCATTTTTCGTTATTCCCTGTTTGTTAAATAAAGATGTATGAATTTTCGATACTCTTCACAAAGAAATTAGCAGACTTGGACACAAACGAAATGGTTTTTCATCCCTAAGTCTATGAGCTTATAAAACTTCGAAAAAATCGCGAGGCCAGTTTTTAAGTAATAATTTTGTGAAACATAAAAATTTTTAAATTGTTTTAATATATGTCTTGTAATTTGTAACATTGTGTACCTTTGGCGCATTTACAGTATCAATTTTCATTCCAATCTGATGTCGTTTTTGAGTAAATACGCACTGAAACGAAATTGTTCAAAAATTCATAGAAGGCGTCACAGAGAAAGTAGCGGGTTGGGGCATAAACCAAACTGTAGCCCATTTGTAGTTCTATGAGCCTACAACTTGTAAAAAAATCGCGTTGTCAGTTTTCGAACATCTTTTTGAATACATCCATAATTTTTAATTTTTTTTACTTGTCTCAATTTTCACAAAAATTTTGCACAAATTATCACTGTGTCCCTAGAAGACTATTACTACAGAAAATGTGATACGATTTATCTACTAGTTTTTGAGCAAAGTAAAATTCGAAAAATCGTAACAGCTGCCATTTTGGTGCTAGAAATTTCGGAAAAACGTGTTGTATTTGCCCTAAAATGCGTTCGGGCGTTATGAGGTGCACACTTATACAGACAGATGGATTTTGGAAACCACGGTTTTGGGTTCTTAGACTACAAACGGTGTATTCCGTCATCATCTTCAATTCAAAAAATTGCGTGAAATTAATAGTTTTCTATACTGAACGTAAAAATTGACAGGTCACATTGACACTTGGTTATTGGCCCGACACCGAAGGTCTCGGAGGGCCAATTACTTAAAAATATCAACACAGCGCGTTAATTTTATTATAGTATATTAAAAAACAAGTATCATAAGACATGATTCTAGAGCACGAGTTCAAGTTAGAAAACGAGCCGCTTGCGGCGAGTTTTCTAATGGACAAGTGCACTTAAATGTCTTATGAAACGTGTATTTTATACTATTTTTTCTATTTTGGCCCAAAAACGTTAAAAATTACCTTATTTTATATTTTAATTTAAAAATATAATCGATTAGGAAAATTTTTTGTATTTAGTTCTGGTTATGTGGCTGTTGGTAACATTTAAAACAATTTCAAACAATTCAAACTACCGTCAAATTAAAATTTAGACAAACTGTGTTTGAAAGTGATTTAATTTTTAAAATACCTAAGATTTGAAGATAAGATGGTAGAAGAATTATCTTGCACCCCACCCGAGCTACGCAAAGTAGCCGAAAATACGCTAAATAATCTTAATTTTTAGAACCTAAATTTGAAGGTTATGTTTATAACGCGTGAAGGTTTTGTTGTCACATGGTTGTCACCAACCTAGCAAAATAAAATTTCGAATTCTTTAAGGAGTTGCTTTATGAAATCCAAATGAGTTTCATAAAGTAGTCAGTAAAGAACCAAAATAGAAAAACAACTTTAAAGAAAAATAAAGTTTATTTCACAATTAAACGAAGTCCGCGTTACATTTGCAACGATTGTTTCAAGAATGAACAAATTTTCCTGAAATACAAAAAATCATTTTTTGCTTAAAAAAAATAATTTACCTTGATAAGATTTTTTAAACTCAACATCTAAGGTTATATCGTGTGTTTCTAATAGTGCAAGCAATTTATTTCCTAGCCCTATAAATTTTAAACTCAAAATTTGCAAAATTCGTGAGACTACTACCAACTGAGTGTCAGTAGGTATTGCACCTGAAACTCATCAAGCGAATTTAATGCTTACTAGGCTTAATAAGCCGCTTTTTAGTGAGTTATTTTTCAGTATTTGACAGCATTGCCAGCGACTGTATTAGTAGTATTTCGATTTTATGGTAACTGTTAGGGTTTTGTCTAGTTTTGCTTTATGTTCCTACTAAACAAAGTAAACATTGGTACAGTGTCAACAAAAGTAGCATATTCCGATATTTAATTTTTGTATTAGTAGGTACTATATTTCTTTTAATCCGAAGAAAGGTATACATACGATAAAGAACAATCAGCTACACCCACGATAAAATAATGTAAGAAATTCCGCATACCTATGCATGTTTCACCCCACCGGGAAAACTGCATTTATACTTCAAGCGATTTTTTAATCCTTCAACACATGCACCAATCCGGTATAATAACAGTAAACAAAATCATAAATATGTTTCGAGACCAACTTATACCGTAAATAATAATAGTACGTTGTACAGAGTCGATATCCAATTAAAATTCGAGCAATTATTGTTAACAATACGGTTCAAGGCGTGCATTTTGCATAAATAAATCCACCTTGAGTGAGTTCAGAGACAAGTGGCGCCTACTAGATCTTAATCTTAGAAAATCTTTTGATTGAACTCCAATCGTGGAAGGCTATGCAAATCGGTTAATGCGTGGGCCATCCCAGAGCAACTTTATTGTGCTTGATCTGCTTCCCTCATCGACCGAAAGGCCTAACGGCATAACTTTACTTTCTCCGAGCATCTTCTGTCATCAAGTATTTTTCTAACATTTAAAGGTTAATTACTGTCGCTTATTAGTTCGTTTGATGTAGTGACAGCTCCATTCAATTTATCATTTAACTGATTTTGTACCTGTCAAAATGTTTAAAGCTGGAAAATGAACTTAACATGTACTTTCTAGCGAGATATAGGAAATTACGTAATGTTTTACATGGAATTGTAATTCAATAGTTAGCACCATATTCTTTGAAATTTTAACAACGCGCGTGTGGGTTCCTTTGTATCCACTCGACAACAATGCTATTTTTATGCAAACACAGAAAACTGGATTATTGGGTTACTAACGTTTAAGAAATGTAGCGATAACTTTGATAACAATCTCTTACCTTACATTCTATTTTTGGCAACCCTCGCCTTTTTAACAGCTTAACTAAAACGTCAATATTAATTAGAAACGAATATGTCTGCTTGTTAATAAATCCAGATTTGCGAACCCTAGTTGTCTCACTGCCACTAATTAGCATTAATTATTAAGTCAGTAAAAAAAAGTTCGAAATATAATTAGTCACACATAGACTGAATATGAAATATTGTGACAGTGTCCAATTCACTTATTCAGTTTATTTATATCAACATTGATTGAAAGAAACCTAAAAAAAGCACCTGTTTGTATAGAACCAATTTTCAAGCAAGCCTTGAAAATCAATCAACTTAAAATAAGTAATTGAATTATTATTGTTACTAAAATCAGCTACCGTCTAGCATCTGGAAGCCTATGAATAAATCAATAATTTTCTATAATGAAAGTAACAGATCCGGGAATTAATATACCACGCCCTTCCTTATTCGTTTTAGTCCAGAAGGACTTCCTTGCGTAAATAAAAATTACTTTCAAAACAATCACGTGAAAATGAAAAAAGGTACATTTATCGTAATGAAAACCAAATTTGAGGCGGGTACTATCTATAACTTTGTTTGTTAGTGCCCCCCTCCCCCGTAAGTGTAAATACAACAAAAAATCAATATCAAAGTTTGTATATTTAAGTTTTTCTATACCGTAAAAATGGCCAACACCTACTTTATCATTCGCGAAGACATAAAATATGTAAATTCTTAAAGCAATGTAAAATTCAAATTGTTTATATTTAAAACAATGGTTTATTATTCCTACTATGTCATAATTAATAAAAATATGAACGAAACGAACATGTTTTAAACGCATATTTTTCAAATATATCGTAGGAATTTTCGCATTACTTACTAATTTATTATTCTGCAAAATAGCAGAAATGAAACCTTGACTTCACACCTTTAGAACTTAACTGAGAGAAGGAGGTTGAGAAACCCACAAATCAAATTGAAATGAGTCAACCAATTTTATTTTTTCGTATGTAGAAAATAGAATAATTTAGAATCTTTATGTGGAAATCATAAACGTTAAAAAAACAACACACAAATGATGGCAATCTTCAGGAAGTGCACAATTAGCATATCTATAAATTACTTTAAAACTATTTTCTATATAAATTATTCGTAACATTACTAAACATTGTTTATCGATACATTTAATTTAAAAAAACTCAATAAAAGAAATTTGTGAGTGGTCCAGTTGTAAGAGGATCAGGCTCACAATGCGTGAGACCTCAGTTCGAATCCCGGAAGAAGCAGAAAATTTTTCTGTAATTCCGTAGATCGGTATCGAGCTTGGCAACCATTCGACGTTGGGTTACAATTAACGGCGCGCGCCTACCTTGAGTGCTGACTGACCAGGATAAGTAACAAAGTCATAAACAACATAAAAAAAACATACAATTAAACACAATGTGTCTGAATGGCAATGAATGAATGGGCATGAAGGGTGGCATAAGCTTCAGGAGCGTAGCGGTGTAAAGGCCAAAAGACCCCACTACCTCCTATTACACAAGCGAGAGCCTACCCGGAGTGAAAGTCCTCGACACCTTCGGGTATAAGAAGTGAGAGATAAAGAAGAAGAGAAGAAGAAGAAGAACAGGATTTCGATCTGTGGGTGTAATTTCAACGCTACGCTCGACCCGCAACCTGTCATAATATTTATTACTAAATTTTACGCTGCACAAAATTGCACACAAAGCTACTATTATTGAGGTTCCATAATTTCATTAGTTTTTCGGAACTGGTTAAAAACGTGAAAATTAAAGGATACATTTTCAAATTTGTAAGTTTGAATTATTATTAAAATTTACAAAAGTTTCATCTTCCAAGTAAAATTCTAGAGAGTCGTCCTTCTGTAATGAAACGTTTTCGGTTCCTAATTTGCATTATTTTGAGCTAAGCAAATTCTTTTAAAATATATTGTACACAAAGTGTAAACGTGGATATCTATAATATTAAAAAGCAAACATTTTTATTTTTTGATTAATAACGCAATTAAATGAGTAACATTGATTCTATTTATTATATAACGGAAGTTTAGCATGTTGGTGTGGTACCATTTTTTTAGCAACATCTCATGCCTTTTGTTTGAACAGTGTAGCTTTAAAATGGCGATTGCAACATTTTTGTTACAATGAGTTCCCCTTAAAGCTTGTTTCATTCAAGAATCGCTAACAGATTGGTATAAAATTTTGTATTGTAATAATAGTAGACATGTAAAATGTATGATACACAAATATTTTCAAGGAAATAAAAATTTTCAAAATTATATCGCTATAGTTTATGAAAATTTTAAAATATTTATTTAATTTTTTGCAGTTGACAAAGCTATATCTGAATTATATTTCTTTAATACCCCAGTTATTCTGTGACATTATCTCTGCGTTTAAGTTTATCAACAGGGGACAATAAAAAGCCGATTTTCTCATCAGTGATAGTAGAATAAGATTGTAAGCCTGTAGTCTAGATGCAGATATTTAAATTACTTCTTCTTTTTCCTCTCTATATTTTAGTCAAAAAATTGGTTTAAATTTATTATATTTAAATTTAAACTTAAAGGTCACCGGTTTTGTATAATCTATTTTCATGGTCAAAACCAAAAAACATTTTTTTGTTTTTATAACGTTTTAGTGAACTTTTTTGGCTACTATTTACATTTCTATATTTGTAGGTGTTCCGAATCTAATAAACGTTGAATCACTTTACTGGACTTTACTGGGCATGTTTTCAGTATTTTGATTTTTATGTAATAACAGCTGGGGCTAGAACGTTATGCTATAAAAATGTAGGTAAAAGTATGGTACAGTACAGGCAACGTTTAGTATAGGAAAGTATTAATTGTTTTCTTAAAAATTTCAATATCAATATTTTAACGAAAAAACGATTTGGGGTTTAATGAACACAAAAGACTGTATTTTAGAAAATGTTTTTTTTTGGCACGTTCTTTCATTCGTTGCTTTCTGTCTCGCAAGCTGATAAAAATTAGTTTTTAAGAAAATCCACAACCGGAAATTTTTTGATATAATTTTAAAATATATTTAGGAAAATTTAAAAACAGAATTTTGTAGAAAACCTTGTCTTTAAAACAATGCACGTTATATTTTCTTCAAAATTTTAATTTTAACGTAAATGCCCATAACAAGTTGGCAGATTAAAATGAAATTCGATAACGTAATGGCCCTAGGAGACAGTATTAATATTTACGGTAGTTGAAACAATAAAAGTTGGGAAAATAAAACTTTTAGAATTCTTAAAAAACATATTACTTAAAAACAATATCATATGTATAGTTAGAGGAAGGTATTGTTATCGTCAAAATTTCGGAATTGAGATTTCGACGGATATGCACATTTTGGGTTCGAGAATACCGAAAAACCAGATTTCGCCATGGTGTTCTTTTGTGTGTCTAGGTGTGTCTGTACACACATTACAGCCCAGAAAAACTAATTTAGGTTTAATAGATTGGTAGTTTTTATTCCTTCCCTCTCCCCCACTCACCAACAAGTTTTTTTTCCCATAGATTTAGGAACGGGTATAGTAATATTAAATGGTAATATGAACAACCTCCCATTGTGAAAATAACCTATATGGGGTTTTCTTCTAGTCGATTATCTGAACAGTTTATTTGAGTATTTGGTTCCAAAAGGTTGTAGGAAATGCACTACCGGTTTTGAGATTTCATCGGATGAACATTGGTTGCACCTAAAAAACAGAAAGTATCATAAAACCAGGAGACTGCTTCAAAAAATAAGGAGAGGAACTGAACTTTAATACAAACGCGATACTGAAAAATTTTAAAAATTTTCATATAGGTGTATCAAAACTTTTCAATTTTACATAAAATTTCGGAACTAATTTAAAAAATTCAAAAACTACAATTTTGTAAAATTTACAAATAGTATAAAAATTTGCAAAATTTTCAGAATACATACGATATTTGAAAACTTCTCAAAAATTTTGAAACGTTTTCTAAATTTTCATAAAATTATTAAGAATGAAAAAAATTCCTAAAAATTTTCAAAATTATCGAATAATTTTATAAAATTGAAAAAAATTTAATAAGCTTTGCCCGATAGCTGTTTTAAGCCTAAAAAGCTTATGGGGTTAAAAATGAAACTTTTCAAACAAGCATTTCTCGAAAGTTCGGCACACGATGTTTGTTAAATTTGGTAATCTAGTAGAATTATATATGGGTCATTATTTTAGTGTTTTTTTTTCTCAATCTATTACCTTTTTTCTGACACCTTCCAAGAAGTTTTGAAATTATTGCTAATTAAAAGCGGAGTTTTAAAAATTTTCAAAATAATACAAACTTACAAAACGAATTTATAAGTTCTAGCTTTACTTTGTTGAAGTCCATATTTATTGATTATAGGTATATAAAATACTTTATTACTTCAACAATGTTTATTTATTTTAACCTTATACGTATTTCGGCATGTTTACATGCCATTCTCAAAGGTCATATAACCTTTGACAATGGCATGTAAACATGCCGAAATACGTATAAGGTTAAAATAAATAAATATTGTTGAAGTAATTAAGTACCAATTTTAAATTTCAAAACAATCTCCTCCAATTCCAATTTCTAAAAATTTCCAGTTTCTAAATATTTTCAAAACTCAAAATATTTTACATTTGCAAACATTGTCGTTTCCAAAATTTTCAAAAAAAATAAATTTTAAAACAACTTAAACTTTCAAATATTTTCCATATTTTTAAAATTTAATAGCTATTTATGTTACCAGTTAGGAAATGCATCATTTTGTGTAACGAGTGAGATGTTTGCGGGACGAGCGAAGCGAGTTCCCGCAAAATCACACAAGTTACACAAAATCGCATTTCCTAACGTGTTACATACAAGATTTTTTCTAATTTTGATAAACAGAAAGGTTCTTTAAACTTTAAATCGGGGAAATTATTAATTTCATGAATTGTATAGAAAATCGAGTAGGTACGCTTGTTTTGTTTGACAGTTTGAAAATTATACAGAAGTGTGTCGAGTTAGAAACTATATCCGAAATGTCTGATTCAAGTTCAGATATACCAAGTGATATCGAAGAGGCCGCACAAAATGCACTATCATCATGTACAGAACAAGAAAAAGATTGCTACTGATATTCTTGGTGAAACAAATTGCGTTTCCGTTTCTCAGATTACAGCAAGTTCTAGTAATAAAACTTCCCAATCATCAGGAGTTAACCTAACTAACTGTAAGAATTGTGTTATACATGTTTATAATTAATTAAATGTTAAATTTTTCTTAATTTTGTGTTTTTTTTTGGTAACTGGTGTTGAAATGAATATTTCATTACCAGTTGTGAAATATTTTACTTTTCCTAACTGGTTATGAAAAGTGTGACGTTTCGAAACTTCAATTAATTTTGAAAAGTGACACTTTACATGTCAAAATTAGAAAGAAATTATTAAATTTAAAAAAATTAAAATTATAAAATTTTCATAATTATATAAAATTGTCCGAATTATCAAAAAATTTCTAAATAAAAAACAAAATGTAAGACTCGAAATATTTTACATTATCAAAAAGTATTCAAAATTTTTGAAAAATGTTCATAAATTTTAGAATTCATAAAAATAACCAGAAGTTTCGAAACATTTTTTTTAAGATTTTTAAATTCTAAATTATCAAAATTACGTTATTTAAAAAAAAAATTTGTATTAATTAAACTTTTCCAGAAATTGAGAAAAAAAATAAACTTCTTAAATTTTTAAAACACATCCGATATACAATTTTTCGAAAATTCTATTTTCTCACAAAATTGTCA
This sequence comes from Ctenicera cuprea, assembly GCA_958336395.1. NCBI lineage: Eukaryota > Metazoa > Arthropoda > Insecta > Coleoptera > Elateridae > Ctenicera > Ctenicera cuprea. The sequence goes on along the minus strand of OY284487.1, from coordinate 37,071,746 downwards.
GATTTTCGAAATATATTATTATTAACTATACAAAGATTTCAATAAATGCGAGGAAGATCCCGTCGCGGTTGCCCGACTACTTTTTAGTTTTAGCCGAGAACTAGTTCTGCAGAAGAGCAGGCTCGGCATTTAGTTCTAGTATGCAATAAATATACTATTAGTTTCTATCTTTCGTAGATTTGAAAATAATAATTTTATATAATTTCACTACTTTACTTAGCGCTTACGTAAAGTGGGTGCTTTTAGTTTTGCAAAACTACAATTAACCCTTTTACAAAACAAATTGTTTTTGAATTTTGCTTTTAAGAGCCAAGTTTACAAAGTTACAGTATTTTATGATATTTATTAACAAAACATTACTTATTTTAAATGTGTGTTATGCAAAGCGCTCACATAATTTCTAGTTTAAACAAATGCTACCGTACACCCTCACATATTTCGGCATTTAGAAAATTAATTAATCCTTACTATCAGCTCTAAAAAAGATTTTGTTATTAATGTAAAACATTAATTTAAAAAAGTGGTATAGTTACATCATCATTCATCAAAGGTAGGATGCATTTAACATTGGGTGTTTTGCTCTTTGCAAGGCAGTTCGTTACAGGTTACAGATGTTTCGTAGGTTTGCTGTACGTTACTTATAAGGAAAATAGGCAATTTCAGGAAGAATGTCCAAGCAGGCACAAAAGGCCTGTACATGTATAAATATACTTTATGTCGTATTTGCAAGTACAGCCCGATAAAATATAAATACCGATATAAAATTTATGACCCAGCACTATAAAATATCGTCGTATGGAATACCGTCGGCGTTAGATTAATATAATATTCATCCACATACATTATATTCCTGTCTAATTGCATACAATGAGTGACTCACCTTTCCTAATTAAATAATTCATGGTAATGTAGGCAATTCGATAATTATTCACTTGTCACTGTCAAAATATATTACCAAATAATTATTTATAAAGGCGCCTTTGATACAGTACCAGGCAATAAATTTTAGTTGTCTTTAACCAGGTTAGACAAGCAATGGTTTTACTTGCAACATAGTTTTGACAACAATCAAACGGCTCAAAAACGATTATTTTTTAGGTACCACTTTGTGGCACCATAAATCTTTGACCTTTCGCCCCCCAACAGCGTACACGCCACTGGATTTTTAAATTCGGAATTCATAAATATGTTTTCACTTATCCAAATAAGATACGCAAACAAACGTTACTTACTTCAAGCGGGACATGTATCAATGTAAATCGAAATAAAAATGTAATATAGCGTTTCTCTTACAGCTACAGTGCGCAAACAAGGTGTTACAAAAACACATTTAGGCCTTGGGCTGCACTGGCCCACAAAATAATACATGCAAGCCTACGCTTCAACGTGTAATGCTTATACACAGGGTGAAGATGCCTTTAAATGTATAATGTCGTTTGGTATTTATATAACTAAGAATTTTTAATTAAGCAATTGTTTTAAAATGATGAACACAGAGATGGCGCTAATTCGGTGAAATTTGCATTACCATTTTTCCGAAGCATTTTTGTTAGGTTAAATATGACAGTATAGAACGATCTGTCAATTAGTTTGTGTTTGACAGTGCGCCGAAGTGACCGTCTCGAGTGATTTAGTAAATAATGGAAAAAACTGAGTTGCGAGCAGTGATACAATACTTTCAATTGAAAGGCGTAACACCAACCGAAATCGAAGCAGAGTTGGATTCGACATTTTTGAAGTCCGCTCCTTCGTTTTCAATGGTTAAAAACTGGGTTGCCGAGTTTAAGCGTGGTCGTGTGAGCACAAAGGACGAACCCCGCAGTGGACGCCCAAAAACGACTACTACCCCGGATGTGATTGAAAAAGTCCTCCGTATCGTATTGGATGACCGTCGAGTAAAAGTGCGCGAAATAGCAAACATAGTAGGCATCTCAAATGACAGTGTGCACACAATTCTAGCTAAAGAATTGGAAATGAAAAAATACAACGCACGTTGGGTGCCGCGTTTGCTCACACCGGAGCAAAAACTGAATCGTTTGATTGTTTCTCGCAACTTTTTGGCACGTTTTCGCCGTAATCCGAAAGACTTTTTGCGCCGTTTCATTCATAACCGTCGATGAAACATGGGTCCACCATTACACTCACGAAACCAAGGAACAGTCCAAACAATGTACACACAAAGGTTCTCCGTCACCGAAGAAAGCAAAAATGGTTTTGTCAGCAGGAAAGGTTATGGCAACTGTATTTTGTGATTCTCATAAAATTAATTTTGTCGACTACTTGGAAAAGAGAAAAACAATAAATGGCGAGTATTATGCCAATTTGTTGAAGCAAGGAGAAAGGCCTCATTTGGAGAAAAAAAAGTGCTTTTCCATCAAGATAACGCACCTGTACACACGTCTGCAATCGCCGTGGCCAAAATTCATCAATTGGGATTCGAATTTTATCTATTTCAAAACCTAAAAAATGGCTTGGCGGTAAAAGATTTTCATCCAATTCCGAGGTATCGCTGCTGTAAACAGCTATTTTGAGAACTTGGGTTCATCGACCTACAAAGGCGGCATTGCTGCTTTAGAGCATCGTTGGAATAAGTGCGTTGAGCGAGCAGGAGACTATATTGAAAAACAAAATAATTTATTGCAAAAAAACTTGCGTTTTCTTTGTTAGGCCACTTACATTTCGAACGATCCTCGTGATTATAGAAATTTTTAAAATAATAAAATTTAATTTCTAGTTTTGCTAATCTCGAATAAAAATCAAATTTTGAAAATCATTGTTTTAACACCTTATGATGGTTGGTTTAGGTTACTATCATTAATAGGAAAATCAAACTATCAACATATCCATATTTTTCGACTAAAACCAATTTGTATATAAAAAAACATTTTTTTAGAAAATAATTGAAAAGTTTTAAGAATCCATTCTGTGTATTTTGGTATCGCAAAACGAACCCCGTATAATGAGACCATTACAAGCTTTCAACACCATTGTGAATATCAAGTACCTTGTAATGATGCATTAAAATATTTTTTCGATCAATTTCGAAATTAGCATATGTAAAACACGGTTCTCAGGAGGGGTATTTTTGTAAGTCATTCTTTGGCCACGTTTCTGAATAGGGTTATCGAAATATCAAATATTATGTCGACACTGACGGCTGTGTTAAATAAATGAGTTGCATTTTTTTCTACCAATTTAGTATTCATGTTCTTCATTCAATCAAATGAAATGCAAACAATTATTTGATACAAGTGTGTATCCGCGCTGTGAGGAATCAGATTCTTTTGCTGAATGCGCAGTCAGAATTTGATAATTGTAGTAATTTAACACAAGACAAACTTAGTAAAAGTATAGGAAAATTATCAAACGATTTAACTATTCTACATGGTTCTGCGCAGACTAAATGATAAAAGCAGCAAGCACTGTGCTTTTTACGATGAAGAAACCTCTTAAAACTCAGCAGGATGTCAGCAAATGTTAGGATATGAAAAGGGTTCGGCAAATTAAAAATTGCAAATGACTTTTTGACGGTGCTTGAAACCCAAATACGTATCCTTTTAGCCTTTTATATTTGCTCATTTAACATAACAATTATTTCTTTGTGTATGGCTACTTTGTTGAATTTTTTACATCTTTTGTTACATGAACAACTTAAGTTTAAAAAGCAAAATTGACATTACAAAACTTTACAGCTGCGTAGTACTACACTTATTGGGTTGAGTTAGGTTTTGAACAAACACAATTAACCTTCAAAGTTTTTCATGTAAATAAAAAACTAATTGTATTATTTTTACTAAACAAGATAGCTTGGTAGCATTAAGACTTAGTCCATTGCATCGGAACCAGTTTGCTTATTAGTCAGAAATATCCTGTCAGGTTGTCATTCACAAGCTAACACACAAATCAGAAAGGAATACTAATAGCCAAGAAATTGCGCTAGGAACATTCCCAGACACGAGGGTGATTTTGATAACACCCCCCCTTTTTTTTAGAACAGTATAAAAGGTAGGTCGGTTTGAAATAAAATAAAATAACTCTGCATTAAGAAACAGAAAGTCAGTCACCAGGGCGATCTTCTCAAGGAAATTCTCTTCCTTTTGTTGTGGTGTTTGGTGTTGGATTTCTCCTGGATCTAGAAGACGTATATGCACAGGGATAACTAGACGATTTCCCTATTCTAGAAAGCGGGAAATACATAGGAATTCTATCAAATATGATGCAGTAAGTGTTTAAGGTAGAGTCTGTCGGTTAAATTGGTAAATACCTTTATAGTAGCGTTCACACAAAGAAGAAACTTTCAAGACCTGAAGCGACTAAAAATGTATGGGTAAAAGCTACAATGTGGAAATTTAAGTATCTAGTCATGCTTGAAACCAAACTGACTTTCAATTCCCATTTGATTTGGAAAACACTACAATTAAGGCGACACGAGTCGTATAGGCCTGTAGAAAAATTATTGGAAAAACATAAGCCTTGAATCCAACCATAGTGCTATGGTTGTACACTAAAGTAGTGTTACCAACTATAAAGTAGGCTTCTCTGGTCTGGTTGTATAAAACCAAGAACAGAGTTGTTATGAACAAAGTTAGTAAGCTACAAAGTTGTTTTGCAAATAACAATAAAGCAAAGATTTCAAAGCTTACTTTTTTCCTTTTGTTTTTTTGCTATATCTAGTGAAGAATCGCAGACACGTCTACCGCCACAAAGAATGAAGATGAATGATTATGGGAAAATTCTCAGCAGAAAGGAAGATTACGACAAAATGAATAAGAACTACATACCAAATATACATTACGATAGAGCCAACACTGCCTACGACTTGAACAATAACCTTTCAGGGTTGTGATACCGACAGGGTGGAGAGGATAACTAGTAGGAGTTGAGGAATCGAGCAAAATCCATTTGGTATATGGATGGATACAAAACGGCTAGCTGGCCGGCAACGACAGTTTTTGACGCCTTAGGGTGGGATGCCTCGCTGTCGGTATTTAGGCAAAAACACCACAATCACGACCTGAGCACAGATCGTGCTGGAGAAAGATAAATCTTGATCATGTCAGACCGAGAAAAGTGGATCCGCGGTACACGTCCGCTTTTTAATGAGGAGGCCTTGGGTTCGATTTCCGGCTCGGCCGACTGTGTTGGTTCAGGTTTTTTCCGCGGTTTTCCTGAGCTAAAATGTGAATACTGAGACAGTACTTTCCGCGGAAAACCTTTTTCATCCAAATTCCTTGTTCTTATCCATCCTTACCATTCTTTCTCGGCTAAAAAGGGGCTTAGGATTTCGGTGTGGAGTTCGAAAGACCCCTGCGGATCACTTTTTCACGAGAAATTTCAACTGACTTTTTAAATACAGCTAACTCGCGTTTACTTTATCATTTTGCTTATGTTTATGGGTTTTGACGATTTACAAATACACAGAGTACGAATTCCTTACTATTGAAACCAGTAAACATAAATAGAGCGTATGTCTGAAATGTTATTAAATGGGTAGTCGCTAAATGTTGAGACAGGAGGAAGGAGTCCATATTTAATGTTACTAAAAGCGTCGTCACTAAATGTTGAGACAGGGGGAAGGGATCCGGATTGCTTATCTAAACTAAACTAGACTTAATCTTTGATCCGCGTCTGCTGCGCTGCCTACTTCATTGGCTTATTTATTGTTAACAAAAGAAGCGAAGGGCTAGCTGACACGTTCCACATCTATCTATCTATATAAATTAAATCCCGATTTCTTCCACTTGTCTCAAGTTTGTGGCGAGGAGCTTCCCTTACTAGAAACCACATATTTACGCGTCTATTATATAAGGCGCATACGTGTTTGTACAGCGAGCCACTACAGTTTTTTAAATAAAAACAAACAAAGTTTAATGTCTACGGTTTGTATATGGTTGGGACATAATCTGGCGATAGCTGGCAGTCTCACATCAGACACCTCGAGGAACAAACATATTAGACTTGTAAGTTTCTTCCATCGCGCTAGACTTTTACCAACTGCAAGATCTGTGGCTTATTAGTCCCAAAAACTGGTGAAATATGTAGGTTAGATCATGCAAGCAATGTCGCTCTCAAAAGTTTACAGATTATTTTGCAGCTGAAGTTCATGGAAACAGATATCTCGGAATGTAGTTTTATTACCTACAATCGTTTTATCACCCTCGAGTACTGGATTAGAATTAGGAAAAGTGGGTACATTTATTTTAAAGATTATTTAATGTCGAAAATGCTGGATAGAGATGCAGCTACATAATAATAAAAATTCGCATGGTTACTTATAGTAGATACGCGTGTCAAGTTCAGTTGCTGAAATGCACATTTACTATACAATACCGCAAGACACAAAAAAAGACCCGAAAAAATCAACCAAGGGAAAAAAAATTTGCAACATTGTAAAATTGTACCTCTTTCTTAAGACCATTCTTAAACAATTTTTTTTTTAAGTAAAAGTTAGTCCCTTCCGATTATTATGAAGAGGAGCAGCAACCTTTGACGCGAGAATAAGGAAAGGATCAGAGAATAAAAGTCAACTAAAATCACAAAATTAAAAATTTACTATAATATAGAAAGTAAATAGTATATTATGCAACAAGTGCCAAATGTGCAATATTTGTGCACGAATGCGAACGTTGTAGACCGAGCCGATAGGCGAGGTCTACAATCGCTTAAGTGCAAACATAGCTTTTTGGCACGTGTTGCATGCGCTATTTTATCTACGCGCTTGTTAAAAGTGAAGAGAAATTGCAACCATAACTGGAATAAAATAAAGAATTAATTCTTTTTAAGTTACCGTTAATTATTATCTGACAGTATTGAATTTGATTTTATCTAATGCTGTTGCTATGGTTTAGATAGATTTTGCTTTAAACTTTTTTGCAACATTGTTTAAATTAGTTATTTTCTACAACTGTTCGGGAAGTAGTCGTTCCGAAAGCAAAACAAGTGCGGGAAACGGACCATTCCCCCACGCAGAGCGGGAAATAAAATGTTCACCGAATTTTGAAACAGAAAACTGAAAAATACGAGGAAGCGGCATCATTTTTCGGATATTTCGACATTTTTGTACTTCCTCTACGTTGTTCATAACACGTTCGGGAAATGTGTTTCCAACACTCGTTTGATTACGTAATTTTCAAACTCTTGTGGGAAACACGTACTTCACGAACTTGTTATGAAAATAACTATTTATATATCAAGTTTCCAAAGTGGAACTTTATGACAACGAGCAAGTGTCATAAAGCCACTTTGAAAACAAGGTGTATACACTATTTTTTCTAAAATCGAGTAAAAATGCAGCTCTTTCTTTAAGAAAATTCCATAAATTTTTTGATAATCCGTGAAGTGCAATTATCATTATACCATTTGAAACAAAACAATGATTGAAAATGTTTGTTGTTGACAACCAAAAAGTGTAGCTTATAGCACTAGTGCTATGAAGACTATTTTATAGCACTAGTGCTATAAAGTGACATTTTGGTTGCCATAATAACGACATTTTCCACGATTATAAAAAACATTTTTTTCCGCAGTTGCGTAAAACCTTATTTTTGTACTTGTGTTTAAAATGACAATTTGTGACAATAAAAACTATCACTTTTGAACGCGCGTAGAAAAATTGTTTAAAAAAATAAAAACAAATTCTTTAAAAATTGTTAAAATTGTTTTTTTAAGATTAGCAAATCCAAATTAAAATTTAGAATTTTCAAAACTCATAGCAGTACTATATAGTTTTATATCGTTAGTAACATGATTAAATAACTGAATCTATGAAATAAATAAAATTAGTTTACATTGCACAAACTTAGGCAAATGGGAAAGTGAACAAAGAGAATTTTATTATTTTTCTAAAATTTATTATTCAAACTTTAGCCAATAAACGGTTGTTCTATAACTGAATTCCCCAGAAAAAATAAAGCCTTTAACCAGTATACGAAGTAGCCTGCGAAATTTGTCAGCAACCTTATTTTTCAGAACAATAACAAGAAAATAAATTTCTGTACATGCAGCTTCTAAATATTCCTTTACACGCTCCTTCAGCCTCTTGCGCTGTAATAGAAGTGCAAAACCTGCAATACGCATTCCTTAAAAGGTAATACAAAGAACCTATATGCAGAGTAATTGCATCCGCAAGTGCCGATGAAAAGTGTGATAAAAATGCTGCAGCATCCAATGTCAGTAAAGGAACGGATGACCCTCCCGAGATTGAACCCGAGCACCGCACCGCGGGTGCTGTACCGTTAAGCTTGTGTTATGTGACAGCAACATTGAGTTCACGTAAGCGTCCGCGTATTTTAGAAAGAAATATTTCGGTATTACCAATTGTTAACATGTAAACACTCTCTTCTCACAAGTTATTGAGGCCATTTATACGAAACCGGTGCAAAGACTGCTTTGGGAATTAGCAACATAAATTTTTTTTAAACTTCCAGTATAAACGTACTCGTGAACGAATCGCAATAAAGCGACAGCAATTATTTTAAAACTAAAAATTTTTATTATTTTGTGGCGATGTTGACGTAATAAGTAGAAAATTGTCTAGTAACGGCAGACGATGCCAGAGCGGTTCGAAAGTAAATACATTATATTCTTAAAATTTTCCATGGAGTATGGACATATTTGTTTTTCCCAGTGCTTGCCCAGTGTTCTGTGTAAAATCTCACTAAACTTTAATAGTGTTTTAATAATGATCAAAAATTGTGAAACTAAGAAAATTAAATTTCCAATGTGAGTGTCATACATAATACTCTTAAAGCGTCGATGGTACTTCTACACCCACAATGCGATTAATAGCAACTGTAAACACTACATAGTACAGGGTGTCTCATTTTAGATGTGATTAATATGTAGACTTTTTAATATTATAGTAATGTTTGCCTGTTATACGGTAATTTTATTTTTTACTAGATTTTTTTAGAATAGATGCCCTTGTAACTAGATAACGTAGCTGCAACAGTCTTAAAATTTATAAAAAAATTGTTTTGTAGCTTTGGTTTCAAGAAAAGACGTTAGTGGCGCTGGTGGATTCGAACCCCCCACAGCGACCGCGCCGGAACGCCGTTCTTCGGAGAAGCTCAGCCCTGTTCTGACCTCCCTACCACTTTTAGTCAGTATAAAACCTGACGACCTGCCTAAAATGTTTAATTATTTTTTCAGAATTATTTTTTCAGTAATATACTTTCAGAATTATTCTTTCAGAATTATTATTAGAACTCCGAACCAGAACAAACCGTATTCTTCAAAGATCCAGATTTGAATTTAAACGCAGTAATTTGAGTTTTTCTGTAACTTTGATGAATTTAATTTTTTTTTGTAAATCGCTTAATTATCATGATTTTACTCAACAATCTCAATTTTTTTTTTAATATTAAACATACACTTTGCATAGATAAATAAACATCTGTGACAGAATAAAATGATTTAGTTATTATAAACCAAAAAATAAATGACAAAATTTAGCGTGAATTTGCATTCCAGGTCGTGATTACGAAAGAAAAAAAAAGAAATGTGGGGCATGCAAGCTCTAAGTGAAACTTCTTAGAGCGTTCTCACTCAAAGTGTTTTTTGATTGTATAATTTAGCAGAAAATATTACATTACCCAATAACTATTTCTCCCTTTGCTGCTAGTGACTGTTATCTAGCATAGATAATAAGATTCCCCGTTCAGTCAAGTATAACGTCAATGCGTGCTCACAACGTAAATCCGCACTGAACAGATACTGGCCCAAATATGGTCAAAGCGGTGCAATACACAAATACGTGCAGCGCACAGTTCAGAAGAGACGTAGAGAAGGGCCTGGGAGGCTTATCGAGGCTCTAAAGTTTGGTTATTTTTTTAGCATTTTACATTTATTTTAATAAATTACACCTGATGGGATAACAACTTTAAAACAGATACTTTTTTTCATTTAAAGTTTAGATGCCTATATAATCGCTAAAAGGAGCATGACGCATTTCGTCTCCGTTTCCGTCTCTCGTATCCACGGACGAGCTTTACTCCTACGAAGTACGTCGGTGCCGACAAAGAAGTTTCACTTCAAAAGTGTTGATAAAATAGAAGATTATACTGTCGTGTTAGGGTTGCCTCTAGATATACCTTAAATCCCTATAAACCATAACATTAGGTTTTCAGTGTTCCTAAATATTTTTTTTGTAGTGTTTATATAACGATACCAAATTATAGAAATCAGACAACTCTAGATGTAAAACGTACCTTTTGTTTACTGTAAAACCAATGGTTGTTTCAAATAATGGATTTAGCATATAGTCCAGTTAATTAATAAAGAACAAAAAGAGGCCACATTCACAAGTAATTAGCAAGAAGCTGAATTTTTGGTACCTTGCTACAATAAGTAATTTTACAAAAGTTCTTACCCTACTGATGCTTGCTCGCACCCCACGACTCCTTAAATGGGCCACCCTGCAGAAAAACGTTATTGTACCTTGCATTGGTTTATTTTGGAGGAGACCTCTTTAAGGGAGCTTTTTGGGGCGAAGCAAGCATCGAATCTGTGAGACTTTTTACTTTCTTATACTTTCGGTATAGAGAAGTATTGATTTCATGAAAATTTTCAAAATATAGATTTTAACGGAAATACACGTTTTGGGGCTCAAGAAACCCAAAAAATGGTTTTTAAAAAATATCTCACTGTGGGTGTGCGGGTGTGTGTGTGGGTGACGGTGTTGATGAAATTTAGGCATGTTTTTTTTGTACCGTTTTTTTCAAAACAAAATTATAAAAATTTTAGCTTGGAGTCTGAGAGAGGAATTAAGGCAAATCAAAAAAAAATTTACCGAACTCTCTAGCTTCAAAATAGAGGCCGCTACAGCTTTTTGAAAATTTCGACTTTAACGCTCATTTACTCAAAATAGTTTTCTGATCGGGATCAGCTACCACTTGTTTCCGAGCCCTTCCTAGGTAGTATACGATGAAATAAAATTAATTTCGAAAGTCCGAAAAATATCGCAAAGGCACTGCTTCAAAGTATTGAAAATTGTCAAAGAAAAAATTCTTAAAAACTGTGCACGCTTTTTTTAACTTTCTGAGCCGATAGAGCTTGCATTAAATTTTTTTTTAATTTGTTCTTTACTTATCTCCCAAATTTTACTCTGACGCCTTCCAGTAATTTTTGAATAATTTGAAATTAACTAATTATTTATTCAAAAACGCAAACGCCGATCGTTACAAATTTTTATTAGTTCGATAGATTATTTAAAGTACTTTATTAGGATTTGCTAAAATTTTCAACTATTTTGAAAATTAAGAAAAAAACCGATACTCTTTAACATCAACAACGCGTTTTCTGGCATTTATGTGATTTTAACTACGCCTATCAATCAGCTCTAGTTAAAACATATATTTTTAATTTTTTGCATATTTTTGATAACTTCCTAACTTCCTTGCCATTTCTGTCCGACATTTGAAGCGGAACTTGTAATCCGCCGATAGGCGGTGGGCGCTTACCTTGCTTTGATGCAAGCAGTCGCTGCTTGAATTGGTAGAGTTATGGTACGGAAACCAATTGAACAGGCTATCGCAAATTCAAGTTCCCGCAGCTTGTTTTCTTAGAAATCTAATACTCGCTGAACTGGACAACGTTATAATTATTAAAAGTTACACTTTTGCAAATACGGCAACGACAAGTATTAGTATCTAGTATTGGCTACAATTTGTTTTTTTTAAAGCTATTATTTCACCGTGGCGCTTTTTAGGAATTTGGATGGGTGGAATGGAAAGTAATTACCATAAAATTTACACTTTTGCAAATACGATAAGTTTTAGTATGAGAAAGTCCACCCGAAGTCCACACTTAAGCTTTTTGTAGAATTGTAGAATTGTTATATAGTTTATTGGTCGAACTAATATAAGCGTACAGCATAATTATGCCATTTTAGTCAATAAACTAATTACGCTAATTTCAATGTCTACTTTAAAATAGCCTTATATTATGAAGTAAAAAAATCAGAATCCCGAACACGTAGCGTGATGCTGCCTTCTAATTCGCTTCGTCGTACAATGTTTAGTTGTTATTCCTAATAAAGCTCATGAAATTTGGTTTAATAAATTGTCGGAAACCTGAAAATGTCATGCGTGTATCTAAATATGTAGACGCTTTAAATCTTTGATTCTATAACGTTAAGCGGTAAGCCAATATTGCAGTTTAAGGAGTAAATTGCACAATAAAAATTAGAACACCGCTATTGCAAAATACGTCGAGTAGTAAATGACTAAAATAAAAGCATGTTGCTTCATGTAATAAAGATAATCAGTAGTAGAGCGAATGAGAATAAAGCGCCGCTTAGCTGTTAGTGCAGGGAGGTATATTTAGGGCATCTCCGCTATTAATCAGGTATATGGTGCATTATATTCCTTCGGCTTCTGTAGCCTGTACCCATGTTGCCTGTGATAGATGAAGCTATTACTGGGACAAGGCGCTTTCATGCCGACACCACCACGATTCGATTTTAATGCAATGATTATTGCAACCATACAGGAAATTGCCGAGAAACACTACACGTTTTAATAAAGTCAGAATTACACTCAGAGCTGCCAGGAATGTTTCCAATATACACTAAAGCGCTCTCAAACTTATTATAGTCTGCAACAAAAAAAAACTATTTTATTTTATTTAGCAGAAAGAATTTTTCATACAAAATAGCTAAACAAAAACATTGTACCTTGTAGGGGTTGATTACCGTTATGAAAAATGAATCAAGCATTTCGCTGAGATTTTCTCATTGTAGAACAATTTTTACTTTTTATGTTTTTACAAATATTTTATGTGACTACTTTAGTTCCAACGGGTACTGCAAAATTAATTAGCCACGAAAAATAAAGGTAGTAGGTTTAGCCTTACAAATATTACTTTATTAAATAATTTAAAAGCTTATAATAATTTTATTTAGCTTAAACGCGCATATTTAGCGTCTTCCGTTTATTAAATAAAGGCCTATTAATTTCAAAAAACTAATAGAAGACTTCACAGACAAATTAGGAAAATTAGGAAAATTTAACTGTGCAGCTCATACCTACCTCTATTAGCTAACAAAAGTTAAAAACGGTATAGTGAGCTTCTGGAAATGTGATGGTTTGCTGTGACGCCTTATTTGAATTTTTGAAATTCAAAAATTTGTCGTTATTTAATCAATAAACGGGAGGCAATAAAACATTTGTGCTTACGCTAAATTGCTCATAAGTGATAGTAGAATAAGGTTGACAGCCTAATTTTTAAATGGCCTTTTCTTCACAATACAGAGTGACTAGCAAAACCCTGGCCACTTTTCTTGCGGCGGTCTAGGGATGGCGCTTTAGTAAAGAAAAACTAAATTAAAATACTGCAATACGCAGAATCTAAGACGTTAGTTATTAAATACGCCTCATATTAAATCAAAACAACTAAAACGTCTTGGATTCTGCGTTGTTGCCAGTATTTTAATTTAATTTTTCTTTACTAAAGCGCCATCTCTTGACCGCAGCAAGAAAAGTGGCCGGGGTTTTCCTAGCCACTCTGTATTTTGCAGGTGAGTTTGTCCTTCCGTTTCTACTTTCCTATAGAGAAGTAGTAGCATGAAATATTCTAATTTGAGAAAATACATGTTTTGGACGGACAGGAATCTAAAAAAAATTGCCTTTAAGAAATTTGTGCTTGTGGTTAGGTAGACAGGTGTGTTTGTTTCTTCTAATTTCTGGAACGGTAGTCCGATTTAAATGCGCTTTGGAATGTGGAGATATATTAACAATTTATCAATAAAATTAACTTTAAAAAAAACGATACCGGAAGCGGAAGTTAGAACTGTTTTTTTTGTAGCGTTTTTTCCATTATTTTAATATTCGAATATCTAATGGAACTAGACTAGAACTAGATTCCTGCGGATCCAACAGTTTTTCATTCGAAACTTCTAGCATTACGATGACTACCGCTGCCATTGTTTAAATATTTTTAATTTAACGCCTTATCACTAAAAAACAATTAGAATGAAATTTGGTATTTAAATAGCTTTAGAGAATTGCGGTGTTATGTTTCATAGAATATTTGTGCGAGTAAAAACTGAAAAGTGAAAATTGTTTTCAAAATATTGGAAATATTTGAAAACTTGTTGCTCAAAAACTGGCCACACTTTATTTTTAAATTCTGTAATCTTATAGAGCCAGGGATAAGGTATTTCGGTTAGAGTTCCAACCCGATAATGTTTCTGTAATGGTATATATGAAAATCGTCGATGCATAGTTTTTTATTTAATACGGAAGACGATAAAACATTTCTATTGGGGCTAAATTGTCAATTAGAGATAGTAGAATAAAATTGACCGTTTAATTTTTAGGTGCAGTTAATATTTAGGAGAATTAATTTTCTCGCTTTTATTTATTTTTTTGTTGACGAGTTTCGTATTTGGTTTCTGGTGTATTTTCAATTTGTTTTTGTTATTAAAAATTTAAATTTGTATCTCACAAAAAAGTTAAAAAAAATTGTAAATGCGAACAAGGCCTACAACGTAACGCTGAAAAGGTCATAGTTACAACTCGTTTTGATTGCACGTCCTATGATGTCTTGTTCGATGTAGTCCTGTATCTTCCCATCCTCGTGTAGTTCAGCAACGATTCTACTTATATAACGTGGTGCAACTGCCTGTTGCACAATAAACGTGCGTGCAGTTTATCACTGCCACTGCTGTAGTACAAGGTTATACAAAAATATTTTTGAATGTCAGAAACGTCAACGTTTCTAAAGTAAAGGAAACCCAAGCCGAAATGCTTCTCTCATTTTGGGTTATCTTTAATTCCAAGGAATATTTTAATCAAAAATATTTAAAAATCGATTTATTTCTTTTGGAAAAATTTAGAAAATACGAAGTCATGCCCGCAGTCATGAACTAACAGTAGGTTGCTGGCGTCGCCTAGCAGAGCCGGTGCGGTTGCAGTAGTGGTGAAAGTCACAGTTTGTGCGCAAAACATTGATACAAAATTACAAACATACTCAGAATAGATTGTGTGGTAGGCAAGTTGTGAAACAAACATCAAGTATTTTACTATTAGTATTAATTTTCTTAATAGTTAAATTTTTATTACAAACATAATTACATTTGAAATATAAACATTTTAACGCCTTGAGGCGTCTTTTCGAGTAATTATTTCAAAATATTACGGCTGACTTTTATATTTCACGAATACAGTTTTACAAACGGTTTTCAGTTATTGCAGACTAAGTTAAAGTTTCTTTTTATCAATATTCTTTTCTCCGACACCATTGGTATTGATATTTTTGGAAGATATACCAAACAGAACACCCGTTTTTAACCTGAAACATTGGCATTTATTACAGAAACTGTTTTTCTGAAAATGTATAATAAGAAACTTTCTGTTCACATTCTTATCTCAATGTTCTTCTGCATGATCTTTAGCTTTATGCGTTTTTATATACAGGGCGAGACATCTAACCGTTGCCAGGGGGATAACAGAACACTTTATATTTTGTTAATAATTTGTCAAACTGTTATTTTCTCTCAATAATTGGTGCTTGACTTACCTATACAATAAACTGCCATGTGATGTATATATCAATAAATGTGAGTTAGCTGTGACAACCAGTGGCAGTTCGTCTTATTGGTCAGGGTAGGCAGTGCAGCGAAGGCCGAGCTTATAGGGTCAAATGGTTCCAAGTACCACACAATCAACCAATCTATTATTCGCAATACGTTTACATGCACATTAATAAAATAATGCAATGATCAGATGCAAAGAAATCGTAGAGATTTCAGAACGCAATAAGCACGGCAAAGGCACGGCCTTTGTAGTTTTTACTTTACTTGCGCCGGTTAGCAGCAGTTAGTTGCAGCGTGCAGCTATTGTGTGTATATTTATTTTATACGTAGTTTGGAAATTTGCAGTAAACGTGGAAATTCTCGTTGACCAGCTTTTAATAGAAAAATTTAATGAAAACAAAACCAAAACAAATAGAAATAAAAAATCATGGGCGACATACTCCGAAAAGACTAGGGGCGTTACAGACAGACTCTAGGAAAAAATCTATATTGTTTCATACTGAATAGTATAAAAAAAAGAACTGGTTAACTGGTAGCGATATTAAAAATAAGCTATATGTTGCTGGAATTGCTTACTATTTTCATCTATATGCAACCCTTCAAAAGTATAGTCTGAAGCAGAATACTCCGTTTAAAAAATCTTTCAGCTGCAATTAATTAACATGCGTCGACCAAAGAATTTTTATCTGCAATTGTTATGTTAAAAGTATTTGGCATTAACTTGGCTTCAAACGAAAGCTGACGTTGTCAAAGTAAAGTGCATAATGACAATGTGAAATTTAATATGGATTTCAGGCGTAGATTAATTCTTTTAACAAGTTTTGGTAAATTGGAGTTGCCGTAATTTTTGACTTTTAAATCTAAATGTTAAATAATTTTTGCCATTGCCTACTTAAATTTTGAACCCACAGAATGCCACTGGTGACAACATCAATAATCTTTTTAAATTGTACCATAGATTATTTTCTTCAAGGATGACACTTACAGCTGACTCACTCTGTATAGCAACCGTTTGCATCCTGGAAGTGTCTCAGTAAATTTAGTACAAATTCTCGGTCGAACAAGCTCTAATAAATGCATTGTCGTAAGTTCCTGGAGGCTACAACCAAGCGGTACCGTTCTGTCATGTACAGGTGCAGCAATTACGGTCAAGTTTTGCGAAAAGTGCATCGCATCATATGTGGTGCGTACACCCGCGCTTCACGATCCACTAGATCGCCGTAAATTTGCAATTCGCTATGCACAGCCGCCGTAAGGATTAGTCTCCAGGTACACTGCAAAAATACCCGTCCGAACCGCGTATTTATTACAGGTTAATCGCTTTATTCTCTTCTTATTTCGCCGAGCCACCTACAGCACATTATTTTGTATTTAATATACTTAATAACTTTAATCATAGATGTTCCTTTTTTCGTAGGCGTCATTAATAACGATTATTGTACAGGTGGATACGAGTAATGTTGAAATAAAGACGGTAAATAACAACGTGTGCAAGAGGTCCAAGAAAATACTTAAATCGTGCTATATTTCGCTATACATTCAGGATTAATGGTAGCCAAGTTATTCCTCGTAGAGCTGGCGGCAATCACGTTTGTAGCGGCGTTCATTAAGATGAATACCTAATTCATTCAAAGCACGATAATTTCGAGACCTGAAATTGAGAATTTCATGTACTTTACGACCACCGCTTACTTTAATTTCGCTGAATTGAGTGATTATTTCCTCGAAGATATTTATCGTTATTGTATAAGAAAAAATACACACGGCCTTGTAATACATGTACACTTGTAAGTCTGATACACCTTCAAAATATAAAATTCGACAGCAGCAACACATAACTGATCGATTATCTACATCGATCATTTAAAAGACTCTTCAAATCATTCAAATCAGTTATGTAATTGAATTCAAACGGTCCAAACACGTGCATTAAAACGAATCAGCAGGTATTCCATTTTGATGAGTTAGGTACCAAAATAAGATTGTTGATAGAACGTGTACGTTGCTTTTGTGGCAAATTTATTCACGAAAAAATTATTTTGTCGTTATTTCAAATGCTACATTTACTTATGCTAAGATTCGGTTTTATGTATTAATATTTATAGAAATACATAAATATTATTTGCCTCCCAGCAATAAAATCCAAGCTTGTGGAGAAAAAATTAACAGATTAAAGAACAGTTTGATCTAACCACACATAATAAATACATAGCTTATCTGATCAACAAGAATCCAATAAAATATAGGGAGTTATACTAACGAGTTAGAAATTGTTGCTAAGCTTATTTGAAGAAATAGCTGTTCTATACTTGGAAACAAGACAAATAGTGCAATTTCAGAATTTTCAGATTGTTTCTTTTAAGCTGTGTTCAAAAAAGGGAGGTCAAGTTGGCTGGCGTTAAATTTGGTTTGCGGTTTCGTGGTTCTTTCTGCGTTTTTAACAGTCATTTCTTCAATTACTAAATAAACATTTTTTTTTAAACTACGCATTTTCACAATTTATTGACATTAATTATTGCAAATTTGTTTGCACGTTGGAGCAGAAGGCATTTCTTTATTGAATCGTTGTTTTTTTCGTAACGGACGTAAATTGGCTGAGGTTTGGACATGTTTTGTACATGATTGCGTAGAAGAGTTTAAAGCGAACTTCCAGAAGTTTCTATCGACTACAAACAGTAGAACATACGATGTGTTAAACTTTTTTGTAAGTCAGGAAGCATCGATAGAAAGTAGCGTAACGGACGACCGCCAAAACGTAGCGAAAAACAATCGATGCTACTAGAGAAATTATGGAAAATAAGCCTGAAATATCCATTCGTTTCTTATTGCAACAACTGGAGCTTTCTGTGGGAACATGTCATACAATATCAAAATATTTTTTTATTGATAAGGCGTTTTTGTCTGTCGGGATATGCCAACTCGTAAAATATGAGAACTTTGAATATTCTAAAAAAACCTGTTCAGTTTGTTGAAACGTCTGTGCGTCTTGAAAAATGGGGTTTGGGAAGTTCTTAGAGAAAGGACATTAATCGTACTCGCTTTCTTCCCAGATAATATAAAATTATATAAAAACAGACTTTTAGATTAAAAATTTTCTTTTTTAGTAAATATCAACGCAGGCTGATATCAGAAAGAAATTTTATAACCGTTTTCGAGGAAAGTGGGGTTTGGGTAGCCGTTAAAGGAAGGACATTAATCGGACCCGTTTTCTTCGCAGATAATAAAACAGGCAGATATCAGAAGGAAATTTTACAACGTTTTTTGTAAGACTGCACGATGGTGAACTGCAGAATAATTAATCAAAATGCTGCGATCATGTGACCTGTCAGGTTTTGTTATTTAGCTTTTTGTAATGATTTAATTTTTTTAATACCTCTTCGGAACTTTAAAGCAGGTCATTTTTTCAGAATATGTTTTTTTTTCAAAATCATTTTTAACTGGGTTTCTTCGAAAGGTAAAACTATGTATTGTCTTTTGTCCGATAAATGCAACAAACTTATTTTTTAGCAAACGCAATATATTTATGCTACACATAACAATGTAAATTCGTGTATTCGAGAGCATATTAAGTAGAATTTCTAATCCTTTATTCTTAATTTCAAGTAACTAAAGAACAAACTTTTTTGAATTTTTCAAAATACTTTATTAGACCTTTCAATAATGAAAATATTAAATCCATTTTCATTTCGAATACACAGTAGAAAATAAAATTATAAATCACGAGGTTTATAAAAAATAAATACTTGTGTCTGCGATTAAACAACCTGGAATACAAACTGCAAAGCATTTTATTAACTTGCTAATGAAAATGGGCTTAACATAAATAGATTATCGGTTAAGTTACAGCATATTCTGGCAGTGATTTGTGTAAAACAACAATTTCATATGAACCATAAAGTCGCTGCGCTTAAATTTTTTTTGTTCACACTGTATATATCACTGCACTTCATCTGATTAATATTTAGCCAGAAAATGATTGTTTGCTGAACGCTTTTTTTGGTAAATTTATTAATTGAGCTTTGTCCAACAAGTAATGCAAAAGCCATTGTTTATGTATAAGATTTTCACCCTAACTGAAAATTAATATTGTTGAAAACTAAGATTGTTCTGTAAATACACATTTTTAATTAAAACTTTGAAACAGTTTCAGCTTGTGCTTGGTCTTTACTGGAACGTATCAAAAACTGTAGCTTATTTCAGTCATTGAGCTTTAGCAGACTGTGAAAACGAAATTGATGTAAGCTTTTAAAACAATTTTATAATAGTTTTCTGTTGTATGTTACTAGCTTGATAAAAAAAATTTATAGAATTTGTTTGAGTACAAAATATAATACCTGGTTTATTTTAAGGAGATGTCTAAGATTTTACGAAAATACATTCCTTTCTTTGCTTCATTCGCAGCTTACCATATATGATGAATTATGGATACCTATGACATTTCCGGACCGGAAACAAAATGTGGGTACGTGGAAACATTGTAGAAGCAAATTTATATCAAGTTCAATTAATGTCATATTCAAATCGTCTTACTTTAGATACCACACTTGATACTCGTGAAACAATTATTCAAAGTTAATATATTATTTTCACTTATACCGTTAATATTTTTTCAACTTTCTCAAAAAAAGTATATACTAGCGATAAAATCGAAAATATCGTATTAATAATGAATTCGTTCCAAGACATTGACATCACCGTTTTTCCAGCAAGAATGCAAAGTGCATAACAATTATATTTGTTCTCATTTTTTGTCCAGAGAATTTCATTTAATACTTCAGGTAATAAAATAATTAAATTCATTCTTATTTCATTATTATAACATGATTGGACATTTAAACATTAGTTATGAGAAGATCAAAGCAGTTCATAAATTAAATAAATAATAAAATAAATATAAAGAAAGTTTGTTTCGCCCAGGATTGGAATCCAAGACTTCTGTTTAGAAGACGCAGCCTCAACTGCTTCGCTAGGAAGACATTGGAATATGTTCTTACTCTGGAATTAAAATGACGCGTTTTGAATTTAAAGTATATTTATTTAGATTTTTGCTTAATTTTTAATGTAAAAACTATTAATTTTTAAATAAACCGATTAAACTAAACAAACAGAGCGATGCTCTTAAGCACTGCACTGTCTGAAAAATCGTCTCCCCGTGCTCGTCTAAACGTGCACAAGCGTTATAACCATAGCGAGACCCAGGCACTACTAATACGCCCCTGTAGTTGAAAGTAAGCACTATCAAGCATTTATAATACCGTATATCTATAGGAAATTGCTTTAAAATAAATTTACATTTGAATAATATATTAAAAATTACTGGCGAAACGCGTGGTCCACGCCTCACGCTGTTATTTCAACTTCTTTCTAAAATGTAAGAAATAGGTTGTGTTGAGACACAAGACAAGTACTGAATGCGTAGTGCAGTGTTGTATATTCTCAAATACGCAAAGTCGGCGACTGAACTCAACATGCGTAACTACTAAGTAACCATGCGAATGTTTATTAGTTTGTAGTTTCATTTCTATCCAGCGTGATCGACATAAATGTACCTACTCACTTTTCCTTTGGTTTGGTTCTGCTCATTAGTGTTTAAAAATCTAATTTTCACATTTAATACTCTTGTAACTGTAGAAATGAATGGTATCTTTGATTCCTATTATTGGTGATTGAGTATGCCGGGTTCGGTTAATTCTATTTGTTTTACTGTAAATGGTAATCCAGTACCCGAGAGTGATAAAATAATTGTAGGTAATAAAACAACATTTTCAGATATCTGTCCTTTTAAGATTTTAGCTGCAATGCAATTTATAAATCTGTTTTGAGTTATTTATGATCATATTAGTTTGCATGATCTAACCTACATCTCTCTCCAGAGTCATCGAGGAATCTGTAAGTCCAAAGTGTGTGTTCCTCAAAAATCTAATGTGGGAATGCAAACTATCAACAGATTATGTTCTTTATCGAAAACTGTAGCGGCCCGCTGTACAAACTAATATGCGCCTTTTATAATAAACGCTTAAATATGTGACTTTTAGTAGCAAGAACTCCTCACCACTAGTAGATGAGACAGGTGGAAGAGATCCGGATTTACTATATAGATAGATAGATAGATGTGCAACCCGTGGGCTAAGTCACTCGTTTTTAACCATAAATAAACGAATGAAGTAGGTAGCGTAGCGTCCTAATGTAGTATAGTCTGTAGGTAGTAAATCCGAATCCCTTTCCCCGTCTCAACATTTAGTGACAACGCATTCAGTAACATTCTCGACACATCCTATTAATTATCTTAACGGTTTTTTTCACAGTTTATGTAACAGTCACGCAGGGTAATCGTGGCTATGAAGGTGCGATACCGGCAGAATGTATTAAATTTTTTTTTAATTCGTAATCAGCCTTTACGTCCCACTGCTGGGCACCGGCACTCTTCTCTGCCACGTACTCTCCTTAGCGCTAAGGTGGAGTACGGGGGACCTACAGTTTAACGTCGAATCCGAACGACTACATTCCAGAGAAGGTTTCAGGCATTAAGACCCCACGGCTGCCTACACCGGATTGGGGAATGTGAGTGGCGGGTTGCGGCATAGATTTTTATTGCTGCATGGCTTCGGCGGGGAATCGAACCCTAGACCTTCAGCGTTAGAGACTGAGCGCCCAACCTCTGAGCTACCGCCTCTTTTTTTAGTAAATTTGCTAATAATAGTTTTTAAAGGATGGTCGTAGTCCACGGGTTCTGCTAGTTTTATAAATTAATTTGCGATTGTTTTAATTCCTGTAGAAATCCTACGTTTATTATTGCTCAGTTATCAAAAAATAACGGTTGTTACTGCTTAGGAATTCGTAGTCTGTGTATTATATTGTCACAACAGTATAAACATTAACAAAACGATAAAGTAAACTCGAATTGGCTGTATTTAAAAGATCAGTTTAAATGTACATATTAGTCCGATGTCGGCTTTTAAATTGGTGGGTTAAGTAATAAGTATCGCTTCCTAAATATGTTTGATTAATTGTTTGAAAACATTTCTTTGGGGCTCGATGTGATGTTAACGGAATTTATTTTGAAACCGAATTGAGTGAGTTTGGAACAATAAAATGTAGAATTCCGAGCATATTTAATTGTTTGTTTTATAAAGGTCTGATTAAAGATCATTGCCGGGACATTCCCGACAGCATTTTATTAATAAGAGTGTTTATTTTTTCTACAGGCACAGAAAGCTATAAATAACCAAATGATAGCAAACAATCAATAAACAGAGCTGACATGTAACGAACCGCCAACGTGTTACAGTGATAAATCTAAAATTTAGTCGTTTTGGTATGGTGAGACAGTTACGGATTTAATATAGATTGGCCAAATTCTGACCGCTGCATCTCCTCAAACTTAAGAATCGAACTCAGCACTCTGGGTTGCGGGCCTATTTTTCATTAAAACTGTTTTAAATTAAGGCATCGCAAACGTGTCGAAACTTTTATAATTAAATTTTCAGACAACAAATGTCACAAAATAAGTTTAAACGTTTGGTGCAGACATAGTAGACGGTTATCTTCCTAATTTCGTTAAAGTGTGACTAGCCGTTTGGTATACCACATAACGAACTGATGCAACCAACCACTATTTGTTCTTGTATTAATAGAAATAAGAAAACGCGCTAACAATTTTTTTCCACATTGGGAAAGCGTGGAAAAATAAAAAGAGAGTTATTATGCCTATAAACTAAAGCTTTTCGCATGAATACAGAAAGACGATGGCAAGAAATTTAAAAGTTTGTAGCCTAACGCAGTATTGATTACTCCCAACATGCTAATTATTATTGTACCGTCTTGATAACACACTACACACTTTTGCAGAAAATTTTCATCATTAACGCTTAGTAAAGTAAAGAGCCTATAGCTTGGATGGAAATTATAAGCGTTCGACAACAACCAACTTGAAAGTTACTTATTTTAATTGAAAATACCAGTTTCGTTCGATGTAGAATTTATTTGTTTTCTGTATCTTTTGAATTACGATGTGCATGCAGAGATTGTCCAACCTCCACTTTCTTGAACATCTGTAATTTAAATTTAATAATACACAATTTTATGGAGATAATCCTGCCTTTATGCCAATTTATACGAATTCAATATTAATGACGACAATATCTGATTATTTATTGCTTTGTATGGATTATTTACCAGACTTTTTTATTTGCAAACATGTAGCCTCTAATGCGATGATTACTTGTCCGTAAAGGTTTTGCTTAAAATTCGAGTGAATCCTGAAAACGGTTTTACAGCGACATGGAATATTTTTTTAAATTAAATCTTTACACGTACGTTTTAAAAATTCCATGAAGTGACGCATATGTAATGGCTTTCAACTGCAAAGTGATGGTCGAAAAGTAAAAGAAAAAAGTCCATCTGGTAAGGTGTATTGACTTCACCGCCATAATTCTTTAATATTCAAGCAATAATTTACATTTCTTTGTTGCTAACTGTTCCCTACTGGAAATTTTTACCATATTTAAAACGTGCATTGTGCGGAGGTCAAAACAGCTTGACCCGCAACGGAATCACACTTTCAACACAAAAGAATCAATTTCGAGTGCATTTCCAAGAGAATTTCCACGACTGTCGCCCTGACGAAGACAAATACCTGTAACTCCCTAATGATACCATAAATCCTGGTATTAGATATGCATAGGTTGTTTAATATGGTCTTAAAGCGATTCAATTTGTTCATAACAGTGTAGTATCAAGTAGCACGGCCAAAAGAATGTTGTGGGAGTTATACCTGTTCAGCACGAGCCATTCTCGCGGTGTGTGACAGGTTCGGATTTAATCGTAAGTTTAAAACAATCCCGCCACCCACACTCGAAGAAAACCGAGCAGGTTGATTCCCAAAGTGGGCAGGTCAACCTGCGTGCACCATATGGTGTTCAATTCTGTTCTTTTTGCTCAGGATTTTTAATCTTCAACAGATTTCACGGTTTATTTATTTAAAACCGTTTTCGGTTAGTCAGGGACCTGATTAATGCGATGCGCTGCTCCTTAATCAAGCAAAGGAAAGCAAAAGTCACTGCCCGCTTTACAACACCGGTAATTAGGTAGCAACAGGTGAAGAGCAAGAGATACGGCCTTGCCTTTTATATTAGGGAGGAATTCAAACGCGCTCTGCGGACTTATCTCTGGTGTCGCACGAAGAATTTCGTCTCTCGCTTTCTGAAGATTAAGAGATGGTAAATGCATGTTTCCAGTATCAGAATTTACATAAACTTGTAAAACCGTAATGTATTCTTATTGTGAATGTGGAGTACATTGACACACCTGTTCTTTTAAGGAGTTTCTGTAATTTAATTCAGAACAGGTATGTTTAGTGAGATTGTATATATTTCTCTTCTTGCTCCTTTCTGCATGCATTATCTGCTTTCAGAAGAAATATACTCGAACAGTTAAGAAGATATCGAGATATTTGTGTTCGTGTATCTGCCTTTCCCATGCGAATTTTGCTCCACATACAGAAAATCTCACATCTTTTATCAGTAACGAGTCAGAAATCACGCGAAATGCTCAGGTAAATCGTATATGAAATGTTAACAATTTCCTTAATCGTAGAAACGCAGAATGTTTAAGCAAATCATCATAATCTTCTACGTACGAGGGTGGATCGATGTATTTATGGCCCAATTGAGGCTGTTGTACTTATGGATACATATTTAGTTCAAATATTTCTAGAAACATTCCCAACGTAATCGAAGCGGCGAAATGTCAAGTCACGTGATGCATTAGTTCCAATAATGACACGCGACGTTATTGTAGATGGCGCCCCAAGTGGTAGAATAAAAATATAAAAATGTTTCATGTTCCATCTGTGGATAGAGACCTTTCATTTAAAAAAAAATGGTCCAAATTGGTGAAGCGGTAGCCGCTGGAGGAACCGGAGAAAAAACCCTTTGTGCTTTTATATATGTATGGATATGGATGGATGGATTTGTCAAAAAAAATGTAGCAACTCAAGAAATTGTAGAAGACATGCCACAAATTTTGGGCAAGTGTGCTCTCTAATCTAGAACATACTACAAC
Organism: Ctenicera cuprea; assembly: GCA_958336395.1. Lineage (NCBI taxonomy): Eukaryota > Metazoa > Arthropoda > Insecta > Coleoptera > Elateridae > Ctenicera > Ctenicera cuprea. The sequence continues at coordinate 37,046,149 of OY284487.1, read as the reverse complement.
AAAGCGGTGGTGTGCTAATTTTAAATGTGGTTCAAACACCAAAACACAAAAAACATGTTTCTGAATGAAAATCACAAGCCAGTTCCTCGAATGTTGTTCACCGAAAGTAAACCACAACGAAAGAACGCTTCAAACATACTCCTAATCCGTTTTCTGCAGGATCTGCAGTTACTGTAGATAAAACGTGGGTTCACAACTTTACGTCAGAGACGTAAAGGCGCAGCGTCACCATAGTTCACCACCACCAAAAATATTCAAGTAAGCCTAATTTGCTGGAAACCTCTTAGCTACATTTGCCTAAAAGGTTTAAAAGAGATCTTGCTGATTGATTGTCTGATAAAGAATCAAACCATTAGAAAACTGAGCCGTGGCGAGTGCTAGAGGGAGAGCAAGGGGGCACAGTCTTCTCAGCTATTTGTTACCATTCAGTATTTTTTCATGTAATTGAAAACTCAAGAAAACAAACTTTGTTAAAATTGTTAGTAGCACGAAACTAGCTTAAATTAGTCCAGTTAGGATACAAGTGTGTCACATAAAATTAAACAAAAATGTTTTTAGGACAGAATGTAGAGGCGGGACGTAAAAACGACATCGCAAGAACAACTCTACACGTTGCAGCACAAGGTTTACAACGTTTTAATACAGTCAGGTGGTTAAAGGCAGGATATTGGATTGTGTTGACATATGTTTATATTCAGGCGGGGATAGTTTGTTGCGAATGGCATAAAAATGAATACGACCAATTCGGTGAACAGTATCAATCAGTTAATTAGTCAAAACAATTTGACTTTTGATTTATTAATTAATATCACAATGTGAAACAAACAAATAGACAAATAATAAAAGTTTTACAAAAGCTTTTGATAAAAAGTAGTTTGATTTAGCAAATTGGTTATGCGGGTTTAGGTGTGCGAAACGCATTTCTTGCTACATTTGATTGATAATAAGCGCTCCGAAAAATGACCTTGTCTGCAGTTTATGGAGATCGAACTATGTTAAGCATTTTGGCAATAATTAAAAAACAACACATTTAAATAAATTCTGCCGAATTACCAATGCTTGGCGAAATAAATATAATGTGTCAATTAAACAGAAAATACCGTAAGGAAAAACGGATGGATTTTATTTTTAAACAAATTAATTAAGGTAAGTCATATGTGTGTTAAAAGTTTGAAAAATTGTAGTAAAGAAAACCAAAAAAATTAATACGTGTCCCTTTACTATTCAAATTATTAATTTTGATCCTGAAGAAATGTAAAACTTTTCAAGTTTTTAAAATACTATACAATTTTATGTGCTTTTAGAACACGTTCAAATAGGTTACGCCCACTGTTTAAAAACTTTGCCTTTGGCACATTTTTCACATGTTTTCAAAAATTGCCATCGCACTTTGCTATACCACAATCCGCCACTGAGAGGGGTACCTAAATTGTTGCTCGATAACAATCTCTTCAATAAAGCTCAGCAGGTTGCTAAGAATGCTGTGAAAAATTGCTACTTCCAACTCGTTGAACGTGCACTTTCTCCAGATTTATCGCCTAGTGTGTATTTTTCCTTTCTTCATACTTAAGCCACGGATATTTGAAACCACCCTCGTATATTCGAATATATTCTAAAACTGGCATTAGAAACAACAATACACGCAAAATTGCCATATTTTTGTGATTAACAATTACAATTAGTTTAATTTTTAATAAAAATATACGTTTGGCACAATGGCCTATGACTGTATTTAGCCCTTTTTCGACCAATTTTATTTTTATTTCTGTCTAATCATTGCGCTTCATTAAAACAAATTTTGATCTTGTCTTCTAATTCGAAAATTTCTTCAAATTTGCTTTTTCTATATAATAAAATCGAATCTCCTCCACCTGCCTTAACTTCTAGTAGCGAGGGACTTCCGCTAGTACGATATAAACCACATCTTTGCTCGTCTATTATATAAGGCACTGTACAGCAGACCGCTACAGTTATCAATGCAGATAAGCAAAATTGAATGTACACGCTTTGGTTTTATTATTAGAACATAATCTGCCAATAGCTGGAATTCTTACATCAGAGCACACAGCTCAGTACCGGAAACAACTCTCCGGAGAGGTAGGTCAAATCATACAAACTAAACCGCGCACGAATATAATTCTATTTAACACGCATAAGGATTGCTTACAAATTGCATTGCAGCTGAGATTTTAAGAGAGCAGATATCTGAAAATGTGGTTTTATTGCGTAGAGTAATTTTATCACCCTTGGATACTGAATTACCATTTACAGTTAAATAAAACAACATTTTAGGAAACATTAACCGAACGTACCACACACAATCACTATTAATGGGCATCAAAAGCCTACATTCAGTTCTACAATTAGAAGAGTTTCAAATGTGAAAATTAAAATTTAAAACACAAAATTGAAAACGGGTTTTAACGGCAACATATACACGAAATAAATAATCGAAAAAAGGTAAGAGAAATTTAGAAAAAAGTTGCATTAAGTACCGTTATGAATTTTATGGAGGGTGAAACTGTACCGTCTTGCCTTGAGGCAATATTTTATTTAAGGTAGGTACACAGAACGTTGTGGGTTTGTTGTGGAATTTGTGCTGGGAACTTACTTTTTGAGAAAGTTTTGTCCTCAAAATTAAACTTTAAAAAATTTTTAATATGAAACTTTCTCTAGGGTTAGAGTAAATCTAGTATATTGCAAATAAACTGCTAGACTCTGAATCAACTGAATTGTTGGTTGGTCTAGATATTGCGGAAACGGCTGTAATACTTTAAATACTAAATATTGCATAGAAAAACTCACTATCAAGCTAGAGCATTTTCATACAGTAATACTTATAAGTAATCTTACATGTAATGTCATTGCCCATTTAAGATTCCTACCCTGTAAAAGACGGGGGTCGGTCAAATTCCAGGTGTAGTGTGTTTTTTCTCCGGCGTGGATGTTTAGCCTTAGCAGCAAAAATAGGCTGGCGTTAAGTAAAATAAATCTATACATATAAAGCAGATCGTATGTATGTGTGTTTGTATATCTGGAAATTTTACCTCACTTCCAGATGAGCTAGAAACTTAGAACTTTGGGCGCTAATAAATCTTGGTGTGTAGTTAACCAGGGATTTTTTAAAATCTACATTTTTTTGTGATTAATTATTTGAAAAAAAATATAAATCGGTAGAGGGTACACAAAAAATTATTAGAGAGGCCATAGCTCAGCGGTAAGCGCGCAGCCTACCAATGCATCGGATCCGGGTTCGACTCTCAGCCTGGTCTTTCTTCCTCACAAGACTACGGAAAACCAGAGAGTGGATTTTTAGGCAGAAAATTTTTTTGTGGAAGAAGTGCATGGAGTAGTTAGGAGCCCACGTTATACTGTAGGTCCCCTATGTCTGTCTGTGCAAAATATCTATCTCCGCGCACCAAATACGGACATAAGAGAAGTTGCCAACGCCCTGAATAGGATATGGCACTAGAAAATAATAAGAAGAAGACGTTTACTACATTGAGTACGCATCGGGAAACTCCGGCGAACACTGCGCCGGGGTTATCTGCTTAGTTTGAGAAGGACCTCGTAGTGCAGAGGGCTACTTTGTCGGGTTCTGAGGTCTGTAGGAGCTGCTTTGATTCAGAATTGGGTGCTGATTGACCCGTGTAGAAGAATCGTGTCGGACCAAGGATAGTGCTCAATCTGGGAAAGGGAGGAATGCTTAGCTTATACGACTTTAAGAAAAGCCTACGAGGATGGTTCTCGTGACCGGAAGGCAGTGCTCGATCCTAGGGTAGTACTGATGTCCAGAAGCTAGAGTTGGGTCTGATGACCGTAGACTATAGTTCGATCTAGGAATGACCGATAAGTCTAGAACTTGATTTGGGAATGACTAAAGGCTGAAGCTCGATCTAGCTCGATCGGAAACAATAGCGCAATATTTGTTAAGCGTTTATCTTACGACCGGTCTAATCACTCCTAAAGACAAACTGATTTTTCTGTGTTCTTGCGCTTGCGTTTATATCCTTTCGTTGTCAGAAATGACGAGTTTCCTGTTAACATTTTCCTGCGCTTTTGTAACCCTTAAATCGAATTTTGTTATTTTATTCTCTTATGTAGTTTTTCTAATGGCAAGATAGAGAGCGCGCGATACAGACCGTGGCTGGAGTTGTAGTGCGGAGAGAATAGGAAACGGCTTCTGTTCTATTCGCGAAGTTTAATTTGTAGTTGTGCTAGACCACGCTGTCCAGGGCGCTTATTGGCGCAAACAAAGAAGCTGTAGTTCTTATTGTTTCAAGAAATTTGTTTTCCTAAACTAAACCTTACAATTTGTAGCGCGGGCAATTGGTTTATGCCACGTCGCACAGTAATTCGGTTTATATCAAACAATCAATTAGAAATTTTAATATTAGGTACAAGGTACACGTACGTTGTTACAAGTATAAACACCCTCATAAATCCAATTCCGCTAAACACTTATTAGAACACAATTATTGCATCGTATCTAATAACTCTATAAAATGTTACAATTTTATGATGATAAACGTGAGTTGAATATTATACCAGAAGCTTTTGAAATTCACAAACGTTAAAAATCTGTACCTTTATTGAAAAATTGATCTCTCAAATTCACCGTTATTGGACGTTTTGGAATGAGACATAAAGGCATTCTTATAGCAACACCAACTGTTTACTTTTAATCTTGCCTTTGATAATGACGTGTAAACACGTTGAAATACGTATAAGACTAAAATCAAGAGTTGTTGAAGTTGAGAATTGTTAAAATTAAATTAACTTTTGAACCATGTCAGCTTTAAAAAAACAGAAGCGGAAGTTAGACATATTCCTTGGTAGCATTTTTTTCTGAAAACAGAATCAGGCAAAAGCGTATGCCGTTTCGAAGATTATAATTTTAACGCTTTGTTACTAAAAAACGAGTTCGATAGATCAGGGTATAATTTGGTATTTTAGTAGCAAAGGAAAACACAATATTACTATGTGTACATGACCACTGTGAATTAACAAATTACTTTAAAAAATTTTAACTCTGTAGGATTATAGAACTTTTGATTGAGCTAAATTACCCATGAGTGATAGTAGAATAAGATTCACAATTTAATTTTTAGGAGCTGCAATATTTACGAGTGGTATTTTTCTCCCTCTCATCCAAATTTTGGCGAACGAATTTATTTTTCCGTTTTTTGTTTTTTTTGTGATTCCAAAGAATCCTTTTCCAAAAAATTCATAATAGCATTATTGTCTCACAAATGCGGACGGAGCATATGCGCGGATGTGCCGAATTTCAAGTAAGTGTGCGTGGGTGCACATTTTTTGGAACTTTCGAAGTATTTCTATTGAGCGATTATATTTTGTATTTTAGCAAATGTACTAGACGTAGCGGGCGCAGGTAAGCCGTGCAGGGTGCACTGCGTTTATAGGAATTTCTATAGAATTTGCAGTATTTTAGCACAAATATTAGTATCATGTGATACATGTTTTTATAATATGACTACTATAATTCAGCTGTGCTTTCGGTACTGGTACTAGTAAAAATGGTAACATTTTATTCTAGTCAGTTGGAAGGTCAAACGTTAATACAAAAATACTTTTGAATGTACTATTTTATTGCAGTTTTGCAAACTATTTTTAGTAACTAATTCTTGCATTTTTCATCTTTCGAAAAATAATAATCAAGCAATCAAAAAGAATGTATTCGGTATTATGTATTGTATGTTGTTTAGAGGGTTCTATAAAGTACATAAAAATTTATAGTAGTTAAGAGATATTTAGAACTAAAATTAGCCTGACATTAAGTGTTCTAAGAGAAAATTAAAATTTTATGAAACCTTATGTTATTTGCCTATATATTTTCAATTATTTTAGTTACCGTATTTTCTTAAAAAAACAAGTAATTAAAATTAACATTAAAATATTAAAACAAAAGGGTAAACTTCATCAAAATCTGTCAACAGGTTGAGATCTGCTGAGGTACATCACGTACGCACTATGCTCCTCGAAACGTAGAACTTGAATACGGCTACAACCACAGAAATTCAGGAAATTACTTATTTCAGGATACCCATCATCACCAGGATCCCCAAAGCATGAATTGCTAATAAAATCTATTTTACCTACGAACATGGATTTTTTGACGCGCTGTACACAACGCCAATCGATTATACAATGCATAATCAAAAGATTGCAGTTATAGAAAGGATTTAAATGGTTGGAATACTTCAAATTTTTAATGTAGTGATGAAATTGTAAATCACATGCTTATTCGCATTTTCTAATTTCATTCCGAGGATTCTTATTATTGCGCCAGTGTATTTATTAGAGGTAAGTAATCCTAATCATATTCGATTAATTGATAGATAATTTTTAATTAAAATGTCTTCCAAATGCCAATAATTTAAAGAGCAATCTTAAATTTCTCTTATCCCATTGAATTAGAATTGCACAACCATTTTAAGTGGTACACTTAACTGCAGCGCGGAGATTTCAACTTGATTTAAAAGAAAGTGATGCAAGCTATCAAATAGCAATTAATCTGATTTTTAAATCAGCACATCAAGTGTTTGTGGTCGAAGCAATCTTGCCTCGACAAGTGTAATTAATTAAGGGATAGTTAAATTAAGCGACAGTAAAATTAATGATCGAACTTTATAAGACAATACATCAGCGCGATTGATTACTGCCTTTCCTAACTGAACTACTTTAAGATTGTATCGTGGCATTGTGTACTTATTTGAATTTATACAGTATTCATGGATTTTTTCCGTGTCTCAGAATAAGAAATACCGAGTGTATTAGAATTGTTAATAGTCTGGTAGAACAATAAATTATATCTTTTGTAATTCTGGTCTATTATAATTAAGTTCCAAGACAATTTGTTACAGTGCTATGACTACGAAATGAAAGTTTACCTACTGTATTCGCTGCATTGTTGCAGTAGCAAAACAATAAAACGGAACTACAGAATAAACTCCATTTTTTGGCACCGATTTAAATGCTTTGCAGATAGTTTAAGCAATAAAGGTTTCTATTAATGGTTTTCCAATATAAATTTCAGATTTAAAACAGTCGGTATATTAATGTGACTCACAAATATGCGTACACGATTAAATAAATTTCATCTCATAATCTATAACAAACTAATAAACTGTAAAAACGGATATAAGAATTTTTTCCTCGTAAAGACATTGAACTGCTTGCAGTAAATCCATCAATAAAAACTCAAATATATGCATTGTGATTATGAAAAAAATACACAGAACAGTGTATTTATTTTTATTCACAAACAAGAGATATTTTATTATTATCAGACATATCTGTATCTTATGTCTGAACCTGAACTTGAATCATTGTTCAAAGGGCCATGCACCACACTTAAACCTGCATTTATCAACATCAAATATTGAATAATAACAGACCCGACAAGAACTTTCAATCACCTTTCAGGTAAAAAAAAATACTAAAACTTGCATGTACTTTATAGTATTGCTAGCGAAACCCGTGGACTATGCCCGAAGATGTTTTTGTTTCTGATTTTTAATAATAAATAAGCTAATTAAGTAGGTAGTGTAGCAAAACGTAGATCAAAATCCTAGTTTTATAACTTATATAGCCATTGCTGTAGTTCTTTCTATATATTAAACGCGGATCCTTTCCACCTGCCTCAATTCGAGAGGAATATGGCTGCCGCTAAAATTATGGAACGCAAGCGAGCGCTATAAGTATTCTTTTTTTAAGTTACCAAAAACTGATCGAATTACTTTTCTTGGACTTTCCAATACATTAGATGTTGTTACTTATCATAAATTCAAAAGTATTTTAATATTAACGTTTCACGACCCAATATTGACTGCAATAACAGCGCACCATTCTTACTATGCGGAGAGCATAGTTGTATAAAAGTTGTAATATAAAAACATACTACATGAAAATCTTAAGTTTTTTTGGAAAAACTTTGTTGGAATTAAAGAAAAATAGAAATAAGGAGAAGAATTCGTTCGCCAGTAACTGGGTGAAAGAAAAAAAAATTAACTGCGTTTATTTATTCGACGCCTATCTTTCAGCTACTATTTCTCAGGTGCAATTCAACTGAAACGAATGTTTTATCGTCTACCGTTTATTAAATGGGGGGACATACATTTTTTATTTTAAAAAGTTTGTACAAGACGTAACAGAAAAATTACTCAGTTGAGACACAAATCAAATTGTAGCCCCCATCTGTCTGAGCGAAAAAATCAAAAAAAAATCGTAGCTAGTTTCTGAGCAATACGTTTTGAAACTTTTCTCCCACAACTTTTTATTTATAAAAGAATTATTTTACATAGTGACGTTTTGCTACTTTAGGGTTATTGTAGTACCAAATTGCATCTCTGTCTATCAACTCTTTTTTCAGTAAAAGAATGTTAAAATCAAAATATCAAGAATTCGTAGCAGCGGCTATATTAATGAGTCTTGTTAATAAAGTCAAAAGATTGACTAGAGAGTAAAAGGTTAGAGTAGAAGCAAACATATATTTTCATATAAATAAACATTTTCTTTTACTTGGTAGTAGAAGTTTTATTACCTGTAGCCGATCCTCTCGCTGTTCAGAGCAAAAGCTATAGTAAATGAAGCAATTGCTTAAACAAAAAGTAGAAGGGGCACCCAGCAGTAATGAACTTTTTGCATTAAGCTATATCACTAGGGAAAGTCTAGATTTTCTCAAATTTCTGCTACCATAAACCGAACTAGGCCACTAAAATCAAGACTGACATTTATTGGCAATACAAGTGGCCTAGACATTAATACCAGTAATTCCCTTATATTCATATTAGGTCCTACGTCTACACATTTTTGCAATGTGTCTCAAGACTAGCCAAACATAGACAGATAACATGTAGAAACTGAAAATCTCGTATGATATTCCTCTGAAATGATTCCGGCAATTTTAGACGTTATAACGATGAAAAACGCATTTTTTTTGTATTACTCGGTAGAAATATTGGCAAGCCTCCGCTTCAATTGCGGCGTAATTTAATTAATTTACGATCGCAAAAACAATTTCGGCTTCTAACTCCGAAATTACACTTTGCGCATGCGTGTGTCTATAGCGTAGTTGAGAAAGGGGCGATATACGCTCGCGACAACAACGGAAGAAAGCGCAGCAGTTTAAAAAATGTTATTTAGTTCTTTATACAATAAAACAGATAAGAAATAAAGAAAAAAATAATGGCAGTGAACGGGATTTAAACCGCAGCACTTTCGTTACCATTGTTATGCCGCGAACTTGCTCGTTTACCAACTGCACTATTGCTGCTATACCTTTCCAAGTTCGTTTTCTATAGCAATAAATTTTATAGATACATCAGCCTTTTCCATAACACATTTAAATGTTTGAATATGGTACTTTTCGTCTGCAGTACTCTGGAATTCTGAATCGGCTAAGTATTTAAGAACATTAACATACGCTGTAAAGAACGCCTCTTCTTTTTTATAAACTATCTCCCAAGAAATAGTTAGCCATTCACAGCGTTTTAATCATATTGTGATTTGTTTAGAATCAAAGTAGTAGGTTGTCTATGGAATTTTATCACATTTCTGCATTGTCTTAATATTCGTACATTAAGAGGAATTTACTTGTTTAGTCGGAGTGGTCTTGAGGTCGATTAATCGCTTATAAATGTGAGGGATCTCGGGTTTTATTTCCGTAAAAATTTATTTATTATTTGTTACGACATTTGTATTAAGTACAAACTAATCAAAGTATTTTTACATTGCCACTGTTATTTACATGCATAATAAAGAGTTTTTGTGAACGTGTTCAGTAATTTAAAAAATACCTCGATTTCTTCTTACTAAGTACAAATGTTGCAACAACATAAATAAAAAGTAAAAAGTAATTAAACTTTTTTTATAGGAATTGAACCGGGAATTCTCGCTGTAGCAGTAGTAGCTCTACCTCAAGATCACTTCCACGACACCTGTAATTTGCTTTTAATTTATGGGTATTAAAGCAAATATGTAACGCAATAGAATTATTTGATTCTAACCAAATTCCAATGTAGTTTAAATGCTATGGCTGCTACTCCGTAAAATAGACATATTATTGAACAAATGCAGAGTGGTGAAAGAGTAAGATGATGGAGGAAGTATTTTCAAATAAATTTTTTAATTAAGATAATATCAAAAATAAGATTTATGAATAGATAAATTATAACAAATTAATGCAATACAAATAAATCAAATCATTTTATCAAAAAAAACTGACGAACATATTTTTAACTTCTGATAAAGCCATTTAAAAAAAATTAAATTTGTGTTGATACGAGTATCTATTGCGAATCAATCAGTAACAAACAATTTAGTTTTTCATGCCGCCTTCGATTATTTTGTCACTCTCTATACAATAACAAAGTGTTTTCTTTGATCTGATTAGCGCTAAGTTGTACCATTTAAATTTAAAACTAAATCAGACTTGAAGTAAGTTTAAATTTAGACTGTGGATGTACAAACATGAAGCAGTACAACAGAACATGTTCACCTGGTGATTTTCTATTCATTGGGAGTACAATTGAAATTTCTTTGCGGCAAATTATACAAGACGATGAAGAAAACGGCAAAATGTCTGTAACTTCGTAAATATTGATTCTATGAAAAATTATTCTTAACAGAAGTTGTAAAGTTTAATTTTTTATATGTTTAGTTACTCGATTGCCTTGGCAACCAATATTGGTTTTTTAAATTGCACCTTGCATTTTTTCGCATTTTTGTATTCAGCAATTGTCTGTCTTTCTAGAACTTTTTTTATGGATATAATTAACAAAATTATTTAATTAAGTAACTTCGTACTTAAAAAATTTTTTAGTTACCATAGCAACCAAGTAACTAAACGGCATTATACATTGAAATTAAACAAAGCATGCTCAAAAATTTAAAAAAAGAGTTTTATTAAAGATGTTTGTCCTAGAATCAACAATTACGAAGATTACGAAGAATTACGCGATAGTTTTTACTTACTCTGTATAATACTTTATAGATTACTTTCGTCTCTACAGAATATTGCAAAAAATCAATATGGCTATCGCATCTTAAAAAAAATAAAAATCTAACCTTTTAAAGAATTCTGCTATAGGACGTACATGTAAACAGCAAAGGTAGTAAATAAATGTTAAATAACTTGAGCACAGTACCATATTTTCAAACTAAATTAGTTTGTCATAAAATTTCAGGAATGAATGTGTTGACGAAAAATAAATCTTTTTCGATATTTTTATAAACGAATAGTAATGAAAATAACAAAAAAATATGTAATTTGAACAACGGCGAATCTATTACAGTGTCTCATACTCCAATTATTATAATCAAAATTAAAGTGGGCACCCACCATAAAATATGAAGTAGTTTGTCATTGATACTTCTGTAACGTTAAAAATTTGTGTATTTTACGTTTCGTTGTACTGGCAACAAACGGAAGCCTGATTTTTATTGTCACTTTTAGATAAAAACACGATAGCTGCATTTGCTTTTTAGTAACTACCCTCAGGCTGCAACTAATGAGAGATGTCAATAGGAGTTGTAGATAAAGCACAGTCGTGCACGCACAACCTTTGCAATAAATGCAAGGGCGTGATGCTGAATACAAACAAGCATATATTCACTACATTTATCATACATCTCTTGCAAAGAATAAGAATGCAAAATTTAAAACTTAAGTAAAAAAATTGTTGTTTATTGTTGGAATTCTTAATTTTGACACCATTTTCGTTTATGTGCAGGTGGAAGATCAGTTACCAAGAATAAACGAAAATGTTGAAAACTGTATAAATTTTTAGTGTTTATACTAAATTTAACATTAGAAAAACAGTTAAAGTTATGAAATTAATAAAATTTTAAAATTGAGGTCGAAATTTCTAACTTAAATAGGTATAAATGAATCTTCTTCTTAGTCTTCTACGTAGGCATGTTTCCCTGTTTTTCTTCATGCATTTATTGATGATACCCAGCTTTCTGCCCACTTCTTCGGAGATCTGCCTGGGTTTCGTTTTTCAGCAGGTTTCAAGTTTCTTGTATTCGTATCATTCTATTATTGCCAGCTTTGTCAACATGGCTGTTCCATTATTTTCGACGTTTTCTTTCGAATTTCACTACATCAAACGCACTGTTTCCGTATGTCTTTGTTACGTATTCGGTCAATCGTTGAATTTCCAATTATAACTTTTAAAATGTTTATTTCTATAGTTCTTAGTGCTTGCTTAGTTTCTCTAATATCTGCGCGCGCTTCCCCTACATAAGTCATTATCCGTCTTATCATTGTTCTGCATATTTTTAGTTTACTTTCGCGGACATATATTTATTCCTTGACGTAAGAAATATATCTATCTCCATCTTGCAGCGTCTAGGTTCTTTAGATATTACTATAGATTTCGTCTTCTCTTGGATCTCAATTTTATGTAGTCTAGATATCTCTTGCAAAAAATAAGGGGGATGGGGAGGGGTGCTCTACTTGGATGTAGACGTGCTTAAAAAATAAGTTTAGACTTGTATTCTAGGTATGTTGAATAAGCGATCTTCGCAAGCGCGATTGTTCTACCACCTCTCGGTCACTCCCACCATCGCCTTTTTGTTTATTAAAAAATTTAGGAATTTTGACTTCAAAATTTTTTGCATGTTTTCTTTTGGTTGTTTACCTGAAAAGTTTAATTGAATAAGTGCCCAAAAATCATTGTTTAAAAATCGATTTTCAGCTTTCAGCGGCTAAGCATTGCTTGCATTTACAAAATACCAGATATCTTCTGCAAAAAATTAAGAAGAAGGTGGGAAAAGGTGTTACACTTGAATATAGCGACGCGCTCAAAAAATAAACTTAGATTTGTATTCTGCGCATGTTGAATGGCTATCTACGCAAGCGCGATTGTACTATCATTTCCCAGTTACACTCTCTCCTATCGATTATTGTTTTTTCAAAAATTTAAGAATTTAAACTTAAAAATCGGTATGGACATGCTAAATGACCATGCAATTAACTTTCCATTTAAAAAATACCTATTGCGTGTTTGCTTTTGGTCGTTTACCTAAACAGTTCAATTGAATAAATACCAAAACCCTATTTTTTGAAGAATCGGTACCCAGTTTCCAGCCGCATTGCTTGCAATTACCAAATACTAGATACCACGAAACCAGATATCTTTCTATTCTGCTCATGTCAAATAGCCAATCTGCGCAAGCGCAATTGTTCTACCATCTCCCACTCCCACCATAGATTTTTTGTTTATTTAACAATTTAGAAATTTTGACTTCTAAATCGGTTTGAACATGTTAAATGACATTAAGGAAGCACCTCTGGAAAGTTTTCTTTTGGGCGTTTGCCTGAACAGTTTAATTAAATAATTGCCAAAACACGATCAAGTTAAAAATTCGATTTTAAATTTAACAAATAAATATTATTTACAATTAGAAACTACTGCAAATCAACCAATCTGAAAATTTTCAATAATTTAAGTATTTTTTTTAATTTTCAAATTTGTTAAAAATATTCAAAGCATGGCAAAATTACCAATTTCCAAAATTTTTAAACATTTTCAACATTTTCAAATTTTCCGTATTTCCCAATATTTCAAATTAATAATAAAGACAGTCTTTAGAACTAATAAAACGCAAAGGATCAAATATCAAATTTGAAATCAGCCGGGATCTACAACATTCCTTGCTCTTGTTACTCAAACTGCATCGGACAAACTGGTCGTTCCATTGAGTTAAGATTTCGAGATCACAAAAGGAATTGCAAACACAGACGCATTAAAAAAACTTACGGTGGCTGAGCATAGTGGTTTAACTGGGCATAAGATGGACTTTGGCAATGCTCGGGTACTCGCCAGAATATCTCATTACTTTCCTCGTATCATACGTGAAGCAACATAAACAGAGAGGGTGGTTTTAGACTCAGTAAAGCTTGTACTCCTAAGTAGTTTATGCTCTGAGGACTCCTAAGCATCATAGATCTCACGATCACGCTCTACCGGATGCGTCTTTGCCCAACGGTGACGGCCAACCAGAACACTGCCGTTCTGCCCGACTGGCTCAAAGATGTTTAAATACCTCTATTTCCCGGATTTGAATTCAGTATTGTATTTACTCTGAAGATGCAAGCTGCAATGTCTTGCGAAACGTTAGTTTGTATGGGTTCACAAAGAGGTAACAGGCATCCGCCGATTAAGTATTAATGTCCTGACAAACAAAATACATTAAGTTCAAATCCTTGTCCGCCCCAAGGTTTAAATAATCTAAGCACACGGCTCTATTTAGGCAGGCAGGGCTTACGAACAAATATCGCTCAAACTTTTAGAGAAAATGCTTGTAAAAGCGGACACGCTACAGATTCTACTAGTTCCCAAATGACGACGCGGTCTTAGCCGAAAGTAAATTGTAATATTCACGATACCTGGTACATCTTAGCTTACTAGCACGAAATAACTGAATAAAACTAACAGTGTCACTATTTCTAGATTCGTAAATCAAGGTCTCACAAAGTTTTTTCAGCCGGAAACAGTTCCTACAGAAAAAAATAATATTAATGATATCTGATGCTGCACCATATATGATAAAAGCAGGACGAAATTTAACTATGCTTTATTCAAATTTAATCCATACAACTTGTTTGGCTCATGGTGTAAATAGAATTGCAGAAGAAAATAGAAAGCAGTTCCCCATTGTAAGCGGTTTAATATCTAATGTAAAAACAATATTTGTAAAAGCGCCCCTGCGGGTGTCAAATGTTCTACTGCCTCTTAAACTAGTGCTTGTCAGATGGGGTACGTGGTTAGATGCTGCTCTAATTTTGGAAATGAAAGATTCATATAAAATTTTGAAGACTCTTCTAAAACTATAATAAACAAATCTCAATTGATAAGTACAACACTCAATCAATTACGAAAGAAAAAAGTCTTGCTATCTGATTCAGTAGAACTTATAAGAACGTTCGAAAAATCAATTCATCAAGTTAAAAGCAATATTGGAAAAACTGTATCGCAGAAACTAATAGACGTATTACATAAAAACAAATGTTTTAAAACACTTGTGACGGTGATTGAGGTTCTAACTGGCAACTTTATTTATAATGACGTGCAACTAGACCTGGACATTATTACTAATTTAAGAAATGCGCCAATCTCTTCAGTTGTTGCTGGAAGGAACTTTTTCGCCTATAAAAACATACTGTTTGATAAAAGGCAGTCGTTTCATGTTGATAGTCTTGAAAAACATTTGTAATTCATTGCTATAATGCTATAAAATATAAAGATTAAGTATAAGTTTAAATTATTATACTAAACTAATGATAGTTTTTAAAAATTGCCTTTTTTATACTTTTATACTTGGTGCATATATCTGCGCATAGTTTGACGTTTTTTGTGCATTTAAATTCGCGCCCTGAAGATCACGTATTTAGAAGTAAGAAAATCTTTAAACTTAATAAATCTTGAAAATTTAGTAAAATGTAGAACCTTTTACTTCAGCTAAAGCCATGGACGCCATGGTATGGCCTGCAGGAGCATGCATCAATAAGTTTTTTCAACCGCGAATCAAAACATCCCAAGATCAGTGATATTTAACCCTGATTTGTTACTATTAAATGTAAGAAGCATTAACCCTCAAAAATCCGATATGTTGTGTACAGACATTTCTGATTTTTCTAATCTGAAGTTTCTGTGTTTAACCGAATCAAGTGATAAACCGGATCTCCTTAAAAATATGAACATTGCTGGATTTAATCTAAGTGCGTATTACTGCAGGTCCTCCTCTGCACGCGGCGGAGCAGCAATCTGGTCAAAAGATGGTTTACACGTAAAATCAGTTGATCTTAGCAATTTTTGTTTCGATAAACACATTGAACTGTGCGGAATCTGTTGGAATGCTAACAATAACCATTCTTTTGTAATTTTAAATTGTTATAGAGCGCCCTCGGGTAATTTCAGCATATTTTTAGAGCAGTTGTATAATGCGTTAGATACGTTATATGCACCAAAGGCTAAAATAATTCTATGTGGAGATTTTAATATAGACTCGTATAAAGAAAAAAATAATGATTTTGAATTAATGTGTAGCATGTTAGGTAATTTTAATCTTAAACCACAAGTAAAGTGGCCGACACGTGTTACAAGCTCTAGTATTACAATTATAGACAATATCTTTACAAATATGATAAGCAACACTTGCTGTGTAATTGACAATACCATATCAGATCACAGAATCGTATTTTTGGAATTCATATCAGGATACGACATACCAAGTAAGGATAAGGATAAGATTTTATATTTTAAGAGAAAATTTAATAATTCTAAGATCTTAAGTTTTAAGGATTTTATCGGTAAACACGATTGGTCAGACCTTTATGATATGAAAAACATGAATGAAGCGTTTGATTATTTTTACAGAATATTTTTACATTATTTTAACTTATTCTTTCCCGTGGTAAAGCAGTCTAAAAACTTAAGTAGTCACGGCAAAGAATGGGTTAATAGAGATGTTAAAAAATCAAGCTCCAAGTTAAAAGATATATATAATTTAAAGGAAGCATATCCTATATTATCAGTAGTATACGATAAGGCTAAAAAACACCATGTCAAGTTGCTTGAAGTGACTAAACGACAATTTTATCAAAATAAAATACAGTTTTCTGATAATCCAAGTAAATCGGCGTGGAATATCATAAATAAACTATCAAATAAGTCTAGTAGTTGTAACAACATAAAATTGAAAATTAAAGGGGAAGTAGTAGAAGATCCAGTACTCATCGCCTCTAGTCTAAACAATTTTTTTCAAAATGCCCCGGCTGAAATTGTTAAACAAATTCCCCCAAATAATAGCGCTGATGTTCAAGTCAGCATTCCTTTCCAAGCAGACACACTGTTTCTTCGACCCCTTACTTCCGAGGAATTGATACTAATCTTGCATAAGAGTCTAAAAAATAAAACTTCGTCCGGACCAGATGACATCCCCAACTTTCTCATTAAAGAATCACTTTTGGAATTAGCAATTCCACTCACATTTTTAGTGAATTTATCGTTTAAAAATGGCGATTTTCCCCAGGCTTTAAAATTGGGAAAAGTTATTCCAATTTATAAAAAGCATGATTCCCTTGCGCCTGAAAACTATAGGCCAGTTACGGTCCCAAGTGGGTTTTCAAAAATATTTGAATATTGTTTTTTAAATCGATTGCTTAATTTTGTAAATAGTCATGATATTCTGACCGAGAACCAGCACGGTTTCCGCACCGGGAAGTCCACCAGTTCGGCAATGTTAGAGTTTCACGCCAGAATTATTAAGTTTTTGGAATATGGCGAGTGCCCTGTAGGGGTCTTCTGTGACCGCTCCGGGGCATTCGACTGCGTTAATCATGCAGTACTATTGGATAAACTGTCTGTTTACGGAATTAGGGGTAAGTCACAGAATTGGACTGCGTCTTTTCTAAAAGAGAGGCGGCAGTATGTTTCTCTAACGCATACAGAAGGCGGAACAGTTCGAAAATTTAACTCTGGAGTAACCGAGATAAAGGTGGGAGTTCCCCAAGGCTCCGTGTTGGGACCCGTGCTTTTCCTGCTATATATTAATGACCTTGAAATGATAACTAGGGACGCACTTTTTACATTTTATGCCGATGACACATCTGTGTGTATCTCAGATAATTCGAATATATCACTAGAATCTAAGTGCAATGACGTTCTTCAGAAACTAACTTCGTGGTTCTCCTCAAACATGCTATATTTTAATATAGAAAAAACGAAATTTATCAGATTTCATAATATTCAAAAAGAATGTAATATATTAAACCTGAAAATTAACGACACCCCTTTATCTAATAAAGACAATCAGGTAAAGTTTTTAGGTTTATGGTTTGACGAATGCCTCAAGTG
Organism: Ctenicera cuprea; assembly: GCA_958336395.1. NCBI lineage: Eukaryota > Metazoa > Arthropoda > Insecta > Coleoptera > Elateridae > Ctenicera > Ctenicera cuprea. The sequence goes on along the minus strand of OY284487.1, from coordinate 37,028,264 downwards.
GAATATCCATTGTGCAGAGCTTATTTCTAAATTGGGCTCACTTTCCTACTTATTTAGAAACTTAAAATCGATTCTTCAGAAAGACCAGCTTGTAATGTTGTATCATGCACAAGTAGACTCAAGATTAAGGTACGGAATCTGCCTCTGGGGCACCTCAACTATGGCACCTGATATTTTTGTAGCGCAAAAGAGGGTCGTAAGATGTATGGCTGGGGTGTCGAGCATGCAGTCATGCAGAAATATTTTTAAAACATTAAAAATTTTGACAATTAGCTGCATATTAATTTATGAATTAAGTATTTATGTTTTCCAAAACAGAAGTAAATTTATGTTGATTAAGGACGTGCATGGTTTTAATACTAGGCACAAAAATTATATTTATGTCTCTTTTTGTAGATTGAGTGCTTGTTTAAAGTCACCTGATTGCTTAGGAGCTAACATTTTTAATAATCTGCCTAGCAATATCAAAGAAAGCAAAACTCTTAGTTTATTTAAAAAGAAACTCAAAGATTATCTTATAGATAATTGTTTTTATAACATACAGGAGTTTTTTTCCTACAAAAATAATAAATTTATTTAAGAAAAAATTATATAATTACTTTAGACATAATAAATAATAGGTTGAACAATAGATATAATTTACTGTAATTATTATTATGTTACCATTGACAATTCCGATACTATTTTGTAGTTCTATGGAAATAAACATATATTATTATTATATTATTATTATTATTATTATTAGCTAAGCACCGAATCCGCCGATGCACGTCACAGACATTTATAAATTAGTTTCGTGTATATTTTGCATTTTTAGCTCAACTTAGGTAGATTCTTAGGAGGAATACGACATGAACTTTTGTTTATTCTAGGATTATGATACAGACTAGTACATAAACATTGCAGGAGAAACGCAATAGGGTTGAGACCTCATCATATGTCTGTGACGTACATCGATTGATTCGGTGCCCCAACTATAGTGCAGTAACGTATAATCTTAAATCTGGTTTTGTTTAGAAAATCAGGAGTAATCCGCAAACCGTTCCGTTATTTGCGCACAAAGTTAACGTTTTTATAGCACAGAAAAGAGACATTTTAGACACATTCTTTTTAGTTAACTCTAATGATACCAGACAAACTGGTCGTTTGACCTAGGCAAAATCTCAATCTTCTAATAAAGCACCATATTTTAGCATCGAAACTACTCAGGTCACCAACCACAAGCCGGTATAAATTTGCAGAACATTCTTATACATATTCATGAATACCCAGTGAATCGATCTCGATAAAGTTGTAATCATATGCAGATATCGGCTGGCACTCCGCACTGTTTGTATCACCTCAGGATCAAAGGAAATTCGCCCGACACTTAAGCTTCATTTCCCGCGGTGAGGACTGAAATTTATTTGAGAATTTAACAAAACTCCGTTGTTATTACCATGGGAACTTCCTCCTCCACCCCCTTTGGTGTCGCATTGTCGTGTTTTGCAAATCTTAATGAGCATTATCAGCGGGAACGGAGAACGAGTTCTAGAATAATGAAATTAACCATAGCAGTTCTTTCACCGGAAACGTAACTCCGTGAAGAGTATGACGTATTTATTACCAAGTGATGACAGACGTCGTATGAAATTTGTCACAAGGTATTTCAATAGCTGGTTTAATTATTTACGTATCGCTTGCCTTGACAGCAACAAACCATTAGCTCCATTAGATGATACGATCACTGTTTGTAATTGCATTGATTGAAAATGACTTTGAGATGATATCGATATTTCTGGTTTCCGACGTTTATAAATACACTTACGTTTTAAAGACCATCAAGCACTGTATCTACTCTTTAAAAGCTATCCTAGTAATTATTTCCTGCTTTTAATAATTTCTAACTGTTCCTCACCACTGATAAAATTTTAAACCTTGTTGAAACTTTATCACAAAATTAGGAACACATCTTGTTTAAAAAATTTAAGACGACACGGCAACTGACCAAGGTAAAAAGATACTCTTAATATCCAATTTTTTACACGTCATTCATTAATATGATAGTATGGTAGCGTTTCGTGACTTCTGCAACTCGGAAAGCAACTGATATCGAAAGAGGTGCTAAAATAGGTGCAAATACTTTAATGGCACATAGCAGACCAACAAACATTTAAAAAGGTTTCTATAAACATGGGTCCGCAAAGCAGTGTTGCCAGTGTTGTTAGTGAAGGCGAAAATCTCTAGAATTCTTTAGATAATTATCGCACAAATATCCCCATAATTCCCCAACCATTATCCACATTTATAAAAATACAATCAAATTATGACTAAAAATGATTTATTCAAACAACATTCTAATACTAATAGTAATTCACATAAGTTATATACAGGGTACTTTGGCTAAGAATTTAAACTGTATTATTGTTATTAACTGTTATTAGTGCCGCTTAGTCGAAAAATAATAGGTTTTATATTTACAATTAACCAAAAATCTAAGTTAATAATAATAAACTCAAGACGTCTCTTTTCGATTCGATAGTAACAATAATGCTTTGTAGTGTTTCTGTAGAAACATGCTTAAGGCGGCTGTCTTTTATGCAGAAAACCCGGGTCCTTGGCGTGGGCAGGACAAACTTTTACTTTTTTTAAATTTATTTAATTTTTGAACTGTCTTTATTTTCACATAACTAAAAAAGCATTTAACGTTTCTTCTTTAAACTTTCTCGGTAGAAGGGAAAATATTGTATCATCATGTTGGATTTGGAACAAATGCGATTATTTTGCGAATATTTTTCGTTTTGGGGTTACTAGCTGATATACGAGTCATGCCTACAAGAAAGGTATTTTCTTTTAACCTAACTATTTTGACTAATAAACACATTTTAGGCCTTTCGAAGACCAATAAAGCGACTGTTGATGCAGCGGTGTCTATGTGCATTGTGTGTCCGTCTGTATACACTACAGACCCAAGACCCCTTAATGCACAATAGCCAAATTAGGCTTAAAAGATTGGTAATTCCAATCGGATAAAACCGCAACAATATGCGATTAGTATGCCAAAAGAAGGATGCGGAGAGAACGGGTGCTCTACTTCATTATAGACACGCTCGAAAAAAACTTAAGAATGATATTACACGCAATTCAAAAAGCAGGTCTGCGCAAACGCGATCTCTCTATCACCCCCCCCCCCCCCACTGCAGCGCACCTTCAATTGTTTGGTAATTTCAATATTTACGAATTTTATCTCAAACATCGGTAATGAGAATGTTAAATGACAATAGGAACAATTAAAAACATATCACAGGCTGCATCCCTTTTGGTCGTTTACCAAAACAATTGAATTAGATAATCATAAATATACAACGAATGATTGCGATTTTTTGATAAAATTGTGGTGTAAGCTGACAAGTGCTAGTTAAGGTGGATTTACCTAAATCGTAGCCGACCGATAGAACAAGCCTCCGCCCAGGTTTGTGACGTCACAACTGACGATGGGTTACAGCGTTGAGTTATACGGGATTTTACGTGAGAAATTGATTTTTAGGCATTATTTTAAACAAAATGCATTTATTTTTTAACTAATATAGATTTCTACATAATTATTAATTTGTAAAGTATAAAAATAATGTATTGCGAGTACATTGCACATACATAAAACACTTTACTTACTACAAAGTTTTCTAATTTTAGTTGTTCTTCTTTTTGATTTTTTTTAATTTGCTACAATATCTTGATTAATTTTTGAATAATTATTTAATAATATCTTCGAAAAACGAGAAATACATTTTTCTGCTAATTGTAATTTGGATGATCCACAATTGTTACAACATTCAAACGAAATGTCTTTGGAGACAAGCATTTCAAGAGATAAGTATTTTAACACATTCTTTTGTGACCTGCAGTTTAAAAATAAGTTTTCAAACCTATCACTTATTAATACTTTAAATAATAAAAACGTATTTGTTACAATATCTACAAATATTTCTTTAGGCCACTTCAGCCCACCGCGGTCCATGCAATTTAAGTAATTAAATAAATCTTTATTGGAAATGGAAGCAGTTTCCACTTGCAATGTTTTGTCAAAACAAATATAAATCGGATTTAAGTGTTGCAATCGGAAACAATCCTACAATATCTTTGTTATGGGACATTACTGAAGAAATCATAAAGGCTTGTACAGTTGAAGCAGGACATTTGTTTCTATTATTAGAAAACGCTTCACTTACAGCGTACCCCTCAATTTTTCCGGCTTTGTAAGATACACTGTTCTTGACATATATCTCATCTAACATTAAAGTTACATATTTTTCATTTTCATTTAAAAACTTTAATTTATCTTTTAAGTATTTTATGTGACTCTCATCTATTCCAGAATTTTTGGTTCCCAATTTCAAAAGTAACTTCTTTAAGTATTTTGGTGTTGGAAGCGTGAGCAATTTACTTTTTTCCATTAGTCTATATGCTCCCGGAAATGAATAAAAAATACAGCTAGACCATATTAACGTGCCTGTGGAATAGCGTACTTTATTAGACTGCATTAATTCAATTTGTTCGCGATAAAGTTTGATTTTAGCAACCTTTTCAGGATACGTCATTTCAGATTCCACTTCGCTCAAAATTTTCGACACTTTTTTCAGTCTGTTTTCATTTGTAGCACCCACAATACAATTCTTTGTATGTTCTAATAATCTTTTTAATTTGGACCAGGAAATGCATTTATTAGATTTACCTAAAATTTCTTTAACACCATTGCCAACAGAAATAGTTTTATAGAAAGTCTCGGTAGATAAATCACTCCTTATCAAAACAGATTTTTGAATATACGGTATGTCAAGATTATCATCTGCCAATTGAAATATAAAAATACTATTTTCAAAAACTTTTAAATTAAAGTCTTTCATACCAGGAGTATTTAATATGCTTGAAATATTATTTTTCAGCTCTTCAAAATTCGAAATTGTATCTTTCTCTATTTCCATATCCTGCTCTCCTTTTCGCCTCTTTTCAATTTCTTCCTGTCTTGTATTTGGTGTTTTTCGTTTTGGCGGCAAAACTGTTGACATGTATGATGGTTGATTGGGAAATAATGTTGGATATGCATCGTTTGACAATGCTATCTGAGTTCTTGGCACAACTAAAACAGAGCCGTCGGGTCTTGTAGCTCTATCTTCGCGAATAATACAATTTTCTGCAAAATGTTTGATACAAATTCGAGAAGAATCTTTTATGATGTAGTTGTCCCTATGAACGCAATTTAACCATTTTTTCCACATTAAATCATCTTTTGGAAATCTAAATACAGTAATTCTCTCAGTAGAATTGTAATTACTTTTACATCCCGGGACGCAACAAGTTGACGGCATATTTCTGTAAACAAATTTGAGATGTTATACTGTCTAATTTACTAAAATATCCGAAAAAACTTAATTTGCAGTGACCACACTTACTTGTTTAATATAAGCCACTTATTTGTTGTGGAGACGATCTCGAAATCAAAAGAATAAATCACCAAAAGCACCTGCCACCCTATATAAATAGCTATTTTACACTATCTGATGCATGCAAATCTTGCATTCGTCCAGCTTCAGTTGTGACGTCAAATTAGTGGTGGGGATTTAGGGGTACGCTTGTTCTATCGGTCGGCTACGCCTAAATCTTAACTGGCACGAGTTAATTTGCACCACAATTTTATCAAAGAAAAGTCGTATCACGAGTTGTATTCGTCTTGACTACATCACTCACATTAATTTTGACGCATTTTTGGTAACACTGAACTAGTCGGAAATGCTCGGGGTTTTTCAGGAATCGGCGCTCTTAACATGCATTGTTTGCTTATTTTCCAATGTATTGTAGTGGCATCCTTTTGTAAATTTAATTTTTTATTTTGAAGTTTTATTTACTGTTGCTGTGAAGTGTTGTTGTAAAAATATATCGTTCCTGTGAAAAATTGTTAAATTTGTTGAGGGTACGTGCATTATTTTGGTCTAAGATTTTAGGTCAAATAATCTGCCAAACAAGATACAGTTTTATGTAAATATACATTTATGTTTTTTAATGCATATTAACATATTATTGTTATATTTATTAGAGGTGTACACTAAAATTTGAGTCGGTCATGAAATGACTATGATTTGAACACCCGCAATTTAAGTTGGTTGACATTGACATTGTTATCATCGGCCACCGTCGCGTCGACGTGGTTTTTGCTTGTAGACGAGACAATTTTTGTTATTAACTTATAAAATATGTTATAATTGAATATGATACATATTTTGGCCGAATAAAAAACTGTTTCAAAATAATAATGAATATACTCAGTGTTAAACGCGTTAACTTAGACTTATGAGCGATTATCCAAAGCTACTGTGGATTTAATCACTTATTTAAACAGCACCATGCAGTTTAATCAGTATAAAACAAACGCGATTGGTTCGTTTTATAAAAGTGGAAATTTGTGATTGGCTCAATAAAATGTGAGTGGTATAGTCGCTAAAAAAACTTATATTACCAAATTATGAAATCGATTTTATATTTCAATGAATAAAAATTGCGTGTAATTAGAAAATTCTAAAAATCAATAAATTGAAACCTTTCCAAAACTTTTCAAAATTATAAAAATCTTATTCTTCTCTTCCTGTTCTAATACCCATTTAAGCCTCATGGCGCTGGCGCCGTTGGATTTCTGGTTCATCTCATATCACTGTTTTTATCCCTTGCCAATATCCTTACTTCTGCAATGGTTTTTCTTCTTTTTCTTGCCATTTCTTTGATTTATTCTTCTCACTTGGCGCCCGATCTGCCTCGTGCTCTTTTTCCATCGGAATTTTTGGGAATCTTTCCATTTTCCATTCGTATTAGGTGACCGCACCATTTTAGTTGTTTTTTTATATCTTCAGTCAATGGTTTTATACTTAGGTCGTCTCTAATGTTTTTGTTTCTCATTCTGTTTCTTCTTGTTTTCTCTTGCACTTTTTGCAGATACTTCATATCTGCTGCAATTATCGTGGATTTATGTTTGTCGAGCGTTTTCCATGACTGCGCAATATGTGAGTGTGGATGTGTATCTTTTTCTATAGATGTATTTTGGTCTTTGTTTTTAATTCCTACTTTGCTATTAAGGTGTTATAAATTTGATGGTGTACTCTGCTCGCCTTGCTTATTCTGTTTCTCACTTCTTGTTCAATTTTTCCATTGCTGCTAATTATTGTTCCTATGTACTCATATTTATCACGTATCCTAGCTATTGGCCATCCAGCCTGATCTATACGTTTTCTTCCCTTTCTTCTTTAGTGATGTTCAGAATCTTACGCCATTCTATATTCATCTCTATTCTTTTTTCCTGCAGACAGGTTTCCCACACCTCTAGATTTTTTGGAGATCATTTTATATTTTCTGCTACTAGAACGATATCGTCCGCATATACAAGTTCATGTGTGGATATTATGTTACGGTTGTAGTACTCTAACCTTTTGGCTCTTGTTTGCATTTTAGCCATTTTTACTATTTAGTCTGTATAAGTGACCAACAGTAGCGGGCTTAGGGTGTCGCATTGTTTTTCCCTATTCTTTATGTTTAAGTTATCCGATGTCTTTCCATTCTATATGACGGTCCCAATAACTGTATTGTAGGCGCTTTTGATAACTTTTTGTAGCTTCCGAGCAATCTGAAATCTATTTAGTGCTTCCCATATATATTTTCTAGGTACTTGGTCGAAAGCTACCCTAAGATCTAGAAAGGTGAGGTATAGACTTTTGTTTCTTCCAATTGTTTTTTTTTCCTACGATAGTCCTTAGTACGTATATATGGTTTTGTGTTTGTCTTTTCCGTTTAACTGCCGCGTGCTCTTTTTCAAGTTTGTTCTCAATTTGTTCTCTTTTTGGCGAAATTCTAATATTTTGATGTAACTTTTTAATGTAACTTGTAATGTAAATGATGTTTGTTTTTGCAGTCGTGTGCTATTGTTTCCGAATCCCATGGTTGTTGATATATTTTCTGTAGCCGCTTAGAGATTATTGGCCCTCTTTTTTTTTAGAAGCTTGGGTGTTATACTGTCATCTCTAGGTGCTTTCCCATTTCATGTCTCTCGCCTCTCTGCCTTTTTTTACCTCTTTTTCGCTGATTTGTTCTTCTGCAATTTCTCCTTTGTTTTCTCAATAAAAATCTTCATAATTTAAATTATTAAAAATTTACATAATTTTCAAAAAACTTCAATAATCCGCAGTGGCCGCCATTTTGAGCTAGAGAGTTCAAAAAGCATTTCATTTCTCTCGCAGCCATTGGTCAATACTTGCATTTATTTTTACACAATTCTATATGCGTAAAAATGATATAAAAATAACCTTCTCTTCCGATTTTGAATCGCTTTAAAACAACGCGCGAATAAATTTTTTAATTTTATAACTGATTCATTTCAAATTTATAATTTATTAAAATCTGTCTAGTAATAGGTCCAAAATGTATAGCCTTTTTCTGTCAGAATCAATTTTTTGCAGGATTACACTACATTTGTAAACTTTGAATTTAATACGAGAAGCCTAAACCAAAAAAACACTCTAAATTATGCAGATAACTATTATCAGAATTGGTTTGAATTCTCACAATTATGATAACCAAATCAGAGTTTAATTTTTATTTTATTGTTATGTTGACAACATAGTAATTCTGTAAGTGTATTTAAATGAAATATTCAACAACTCATCTACTAGTTGCAAACAGGAATGCGGGCGTATAATAGCTGTTTATAATTTTATAGATTAGTCTTGTTTGTCTTCTTGCAACTTTGTATTTTATTATAAAAATCTAGAAACGTGTAACTAACTGTTGGTGGTTGAAGCATTAATACAAACTTTCTTTGCAGGACTAACACACGGTACTTTCTAAGTTTCAATCTATGGAGTGTATAGTGGATCAAAAAGAGAAAAAAATTCGAAACTTAATTTTTATAATTGAGTATTTCAAATATTTGATAAATCTATATGTTAAACCAGGATACCTTCCGCTTGTCTCAAACTTTTAGAAGTGAAGGATACTGCTAAAACCTACATATTTACCCGTCCTCTATATAGGGCTCACATTCGTTTGTACAGCAACCTGCTGTAGTTTTTAATGTAGATCAGCAAACTCAGATTCACAATAGAAGATGAGGTTATTGGAGACCTGTCCGCTCGTCACTCGCATTCATTTACAAATCAGAATTGGCGACCGGCAGAATCATCCGCGAGGCTTGCTCTATACACCGGCGTCGTTGTTTTTGGTAAAGGAATTTCTCTTTTTGACTACAATTGTATTCGTGACCGTTGCCAGTATTGACTGAAGAGTTAACGCCACCGATCATATTAAGCGCATTCTGCCGATCTAATCTAGTAACTATTAGAGCCACAACTTTATGATATAAAATTTTTTTAGACATACGAAACATCAATTTGGTTGCTTTTTCTAAACCAAAGCTGCAGCCCTGTTTTTTTTATTTATAGAAACTTATTCTTTGACGGTATCTCAACTGAGGGGTAAACTGCAGGCTAGAATTTGTACACCGACTTCCCCTTAGTAAAGAACTACCCCGGACATCCTTTGGACTTCCCCGACTTTCCCCGGACTTCTTTTGAACTTCCCCGACTTCCCTCGGACTTCCCTTAATGTTTATTTTAACAGTCACGAAGGGCGTCTAGGCGGTTTCACCCTGGCTAAGCGGTTCCTAGTTTGAGCGGACCCGATTGAGCGGTTTTCGACTCAGCGGTAGATCGAATTAATGTTGCCGACTCGATTGAGCGGTGGCTCGATTGTGCGGTTCCCGCATTATCGGTCACCTAATTGAGCTGTGACCCGATTAAATGCTTATTAAATACACAAAAATAAAATAAAAAGAAGTTTATTTTAATCAAATTCGGAACATTTAAAAATTCATTGGGCGCAAGAGTTTTTAAAAGAAACCGGAAACGGACATGACGCATTTCACATTTCAGTTGTCTAGATTAAGTTATAAAATTCTCTATTTCCATATTTTTTGCTATTTAATGACCGCTCAATCGGACCTTCCGTGAGTAAAGTCACGCCTAATCGGAGACTGCTCAATCTGGTGACCGTTCAATTAAGTCACCGTCCTGTTGAGAACTGTTCAATCGAGTCAGCACTCAATTGGGACCGCTAAATCGGTGTTATGCATTAAAACCGTGAAGCGTAGGCCACGGGTTCAGCTACTTATTAATATGTACTGCGTAACTCATCCTCAATAAATATTACACTAATCCCAATATTCAAACATCGTTCTGTCAGTGTCATTGGCCAACATTTTCAATGTTTTTTAGTTTACTACAAAAAATAATATTTTAACACCACTTACATTTCTCTGGAGTAACTTATTTATGATAGCAGATCACGGAATATAAATACAAAAACAAGACACATGTGCATACTATTTCGGGAAGCACGTACATCAAGAACATAAATTTAATGAAAGGAAACTGGATTTGCGGGTACGCCACACAATCTTATGGAGTTGCACAAACTGTAGAAACATCTAGATATCCATCATACTTTTTTTTAATTTCCTCGACATCCCTTGAACTTCCCCGACTTCCCCTGAGCTTGCCCGACTTTTTATAGACTTCCCCTGGACTTCCACGACTTCCTCGACTTCTATTGGATTTCCCTCAAGCTTCCTCTAACGTGTACACTAGACTCTACGGTTTGCCCTTTGAGCTCTAATGTTGCTGTTTTGTCAGTTTTTCAGTTTTGTCATCGTTACCATGTAATGTGTCTTCTTTAGAGTCCTTCGCTGTCGACAGAGCGTGGTGATTGTAATGTGTGCTTTCTATTAACCTTAACGATTAAAAATGTTTTACTTTTAAAATATAACACTAGGCGATACTATTACTAATACACGTAATACTTCTTCTTCTTATTATTCTTCTTCCTCAGCCCCTTTCAGTCTAACCCTGAACATAGGCCTCTCCTTGTCGTTTCCATTCTACTCTGTCTTGTGCAGTTTGATACCATCTTCTGCCTGCCTTTTTCTTAATATCGTCTAACCATCCATCTACGCTGTGGACGTCTTACACCTCCTTTATGAAATCATGGTCGCCATTGTATCACTCGTTTCGTCCATCTTATGTTTTTTTCTCTCGCCACATCTCCTGCCCATCTCCATTTCATGCAACTTATCTTTGTTCATCATCCATGTTACTTCTATTTCTAATGTCTTCCTTATGGATATGATCCTTTAGACTGATTTCTAGCATAATTAAGACGCTCTATTGCGCGTTGGGTAGTTCTCAGTTTGTTAGCCAATTTAATAATTGTCGTAGTTTCCATACCATAGGTTAGTACTGGGAGGATACACGTATTAAAGACTTTTTTTTCAAAGTTAATAGGCCAATTTTTCAGTATTGCACCTAGTTTACCGACTGCGGCTCAAGTCATTCGTATTCTTCGCGATATTTCTGCAGTTTGGTTATTCCTGCTTATTTTTAGAATATGTCCTAGGTAAGTAAATTCCTCGATGTTGTCTCTAATTTGTCCTTCGATTTCTATTATTATGATCTCTGTGGTCATTACTTTAGTTTTCCCCAGGTTTATTTCCAGTTCCACTCTCTCTGACGGCTTTTTAATGTCTGTCAACATTTTTTGGAGCTGTTCTTTATTACCACTCATCAGAACGATGTCATCCACGAAGCGGAGATGGCTTAGAAAATTTCCATCTATGTTCATGCCTTTTTTTATCCCAATCCAAATTTTTAAAAACGTGTATTATGGCAACAGTGAATAATTTTGGGTATATCACATCGCCCTGTCCCACTCCTCTTTCTAAAGGAATTTTATTTGTTTTTAGGTCCTCATCTAATTTCACCCTTAGCGTAGCCTGATCGTATATGTTCTGTATGATATTTGTATACCTAAAATCAATTCTTGCATTGTCCATGTATACAAACAATAATCAAAAAATGTAACCTAAAGTTACAACTTGTTCTAATTAATTTATGATCAGACATGGACAAAAAGCGGAAGCAATTATTGTTATTTAGTATTACCTTTCATACCTGTTATCAGTAGTGACTAGATCTAAGCTAATCCTCTATACACGGCAGTGGTTTGCATTGAAAATTTTATACAATCTTATCACTCGCGCAAATGCAAGTAAATACTTACACACGGGCAGTGCAATACCATTATCCAAGTGCAATGTGGGCATTGTTTCAAGTCTGACCTTAAATCTCAGTGACATCATCAATAAATAACAATAAAACAGATGTAAAATTACAATGACTGCAGCACCTACACAGATAAGATGATGCATACAGGTTTATATCGTGGCCAGTGCCTATCACATGGGCGCGCGATTCAGATTACCATACAATAGAATCGCACCGGAATTATTTTCATACTTCCCAAAATACGCCTGCCCCGGAATAACTGCACATTAGGCTCGTTTGTGATGTTAAAGTGCTAGTAATGTTCGAACTGCAGCTAACTTATGTTAAGCTCAATAATTTCTTGTTTTGACTTATTTTATAGATAGTATTAATATTTATAAATTTGTATATATGACAAAATAAATATTTTTGAGAGAAATAAATTTAACAAATAATTACAAAAATAAGTACCAGAAAAAATTAAACAAGTGCTAAGAGCAACTGTCTATTATAATTTATTGTTCAATTTAAACAATTAGGCACGTCAAAAACTTTATATTTCTGTTTGCGGTTACCAAAGCTTTAGCCACAGGCAAATAGATGTTCCAGTTTTATTCTTTAGCAAACACAAATGTCGCATTTATCCCGACAAATGAATATCGGTGCCTTAGCAATCTGTTCACTGATGTGAAATAAAAATTTAAAATAAATAATTTTGTCTTAAATAAAAAAAATCATCGTGTTCTTGACACAGATATAAAAATTCTGTTAAAACCTCTATTTAGATGAGATAATAAAAATTCAATTGTCATAAATTTCTCGGATTTATTATATGCCCTTTTGTCATCCGAGAAAGTGCAATTATATAACAATATTTTCATAATACTTCGTATAAATAATTGTTATTAAAATGAACACTGAAGAGGTGTCTACTAAACAGCGGAAGATGTACCGATGTAAAGAAGTTTATGAGTCATGGAATCTATTATACATCTACGTGCGACTGCATCTATGTTTATGCGATTATATTTAAATATATAAATTGATTTAGACTCAGAAGGCTTTTGTGTGATCAATTTGAATAGCGATTTTGAATACGAATTGTTATTATCCACCAGCTCTCTCCAATCCATAATATTCAGCACCGTAAGAAGTAATCGAAATGTGTCTTGCTGGACAAACAGGCCCATCAAAATATCGTAAACCTTTACCAAGTAAAATATACTTGTGTCGCAACAGAATTACATGTCAGTGGCTACATTTACACCAAAGAGAATGAAGTAATCTTGCGCGTACTGAAAGACCAAATTCGGAAGAAGGTGTGGTGTATGTAAATGTTGTAGTGGATCAAACGCCTCTAAGTATTATTTATTTTCTACGACGATTTTGTCGGCATAAAGTAGGACGCCGTACGATTAGATATAATAGAAGTTGGCTTTTACACTTACCAGTTTGGAGGGCTGAAAATTAGAAAGTCTGTATGAAACTCATTCAAATGAATTTGTATACATCACATCTCTTAGAGTTTTTTTTTAAAGCTATGTGTAAAATAGACTGCACTCTCTGTTGTAGAACCATTTTTTATCTCAGCTATAATTACTAAGAATGAAAATGGGCTGGTACTTGCTTATAGTTTTTACGTTTTAAGTTTTTGTTCACAGTGACATTGTGCTTCTACAGGGCTATTACGATACAATTTTTGAATGCGATTTGTCAATCTATTTTTGAGTAATAAGGTTCTAAAATCAAAGTTTTAAAAAAAATTGCAGCAGCCGTCATTTTACAGCTAGAAAGTTCGAAAAAAATACATTCGTTTTTACCTTTCAGATTCCGTCTTCAAAAAAATAGTTTTCCATATAATGCTACCAAAAGAACATACCCAACTTTCGTTTCCGGTTCCGGGCCAAACAAACTGTTTGGTTTCAGAAATTTTAGTTGTACCTAGGTATACCAACTTTCATTAAAATCGGTCCAGTAGTTGATAAAATTTTTTTCGCAATGACAATACATTCCCATACTGGAAGTGTGTAAAAGTAAAAAAACTGAAGTGTTACTTCGAGTAGACTTTGCTGTACTAGATATTAATACTTACTGTATTTGCAAAAGTGTAAATTTTATAATTATAACCACTGTTATATTTCTAAGAAAACAAGGTATATGAAGTAATTTTCCATTTCAGCCTTACTGCAACTTTTATTACAACTCAGTTATATCGCAACGTCAATAAAAAGGATGCCTTTTTAATAATCGAACCTGTTCGTATCCTAACTTTTTAAACTCTAAAAATTATTGTGAAAGATTTTTTTTTTAATTACAAATATTAATATTTACATTTTCTACAGCAGTCAACCAAATCCTAAATTCGTCAGCCAAATTATTAAAAGGGGAAGGGGAGAAGATGTGTAGCTCCACCAAATAAAGTTTTCTAAAAACTAACACTAGATTTTGGTTCTACCGGTCAAGAAGAGTAATTCTTCTTAAGCGGAAGATATTTATTGTTTCCCGTAAATAAACAAAGGTATACTAGTTTTTAATATACAAAATCATAGAAAGTGCCAAAGTAGAATTATGGTATTCAGCAAAAACTAAAATTGTAGTCCATGTTTGTTTTTAAAAAAAAAACGTGTAAGCAATTTTTGAGAAACATTATTTTGAATATTTCAAGTATTTAGAATTAACATATTATACAACAGTCCCACCAGGTATTAAATCATCTAAAAGCTAAAATTTCATTTTGCTTTAACTAATCATAATGAACGAGGAAGAGGACGGCCATCCATGCGCTGGTATGACGACTTCAAACGAACGGCTGGATTAAATTGGATCCAAATCGCACAAAATAGTAATAGATGGAAAGAGTTAGGGAAGGCCTATATCCAAAAATAGATATGAATAAAACAGGCTAAGAAGAAGAAGAAGTCATAATGAGCAATTCTGTTTACGAAATAGTTATTTAAGTAACAAGGAATGTAAAGACGTAATAACATTCGAGGTAGGTAAATACAAGCCGAGGCGAAGCCGAGGCTTGTGGCCTGCCGAGAATGTTAATAGTCGATACATTCCGTGTTACTTATTAAATTTTTCACTCTACCGGCAATGTAAATAGGCCTACAGGTAGAAATTTAATCATATTTTTAAAAGTTCGTTTTGACAGCTGTCATCGGAATTATTTTTTAAAAGCTCCATTATTCTAAGTTGTCTGTGTTTGTTACCATATCAACGAACAGTTAAAATCAACATTATTTTCCTAGGAATGTAAGTGACACTATTAGTTCCGTTGTCAAGGGTAACTAGTACACGAATGTTATCAGCCATTTACAATCCCTGTAGCTATGGATGTAAGGCCTACTTACATTGCCGGTAGCGTGAAAACGTTTTTTATTGGACCCCGTTTAACAAATAAAAAGGTACCCATTTTTGTTTTTCGAAAAGTCATAGCAGACGTTACAGTCAAATTATAGCTTTCAGCAAATAATGAAATTGCAACCAATCTAGGGTTCTAGCATACTACAAATTTTAAAAATAATAGTGTGGGAATTTTTTGAAAAATAATTTTTAGAAAATTATCAAAAGTTTTGTAGAGCGCCGCTCGATTGCGATCGTTTTCAGATTTTCGAATTTAATTTTGTTTTATCGTATACTAGCCCCAAAGATCTTTCAAACAAGTCGTAGTTGATCGCGATCAGACAACTGCTTTTTTAGTAAATGGTTTTTAAAGTCGAGATTTTCACAGAAATCGCAGCGTCCGCCATTTTAAAGCTAGAGAGTTCGGTAAAAAGAAGATTCTGTGCTTAGATATCCAAAATTTTACTTTTCAAAAAAAAATTATTAAAAAAAGCAAGTCTAACTTCCGCCTTAGGTTTGGAATTTTTTTTGGAAAGCTCAACCGGAACTACACCTCTTAACATACAATTTCATCAAAATCAGTTCAGTACTTTTGTCTTTAAAGGTGTTAAACACACCCACACACCTATAGACAGACATTTCTTTAAAACAACTGTTTTGGGTTGCTTGAGCCTCAAAACTAGTATTTCCGGTAAAATCTCGTTTTCGAACCTTTTCATGAAATCAAAATTTCTATATACCGTAGATATGAGAAAGTAAAACGATCGAATCAATTTGGGCGAGCGTATGCGCTGGTAGATCATTTAATTTTATTAGTGTAAATCTTACACTAGTCCTGTGTAAGATAGTGCTGAAAATTCGAATAACTCAAAAATATAGTAAAAACTAATTTTAGCGATTACAATAAATTAACAAGTAACTGAACTAATTATCTATAAAGTTAAAGATAAATTACCGATAAGGCTAAATGTGGACCTATTATGACTACAGTATCGTGAGCAGTGCCATCGTCCTGAACTTGGACAGTCTGACTAATGATTACCAAATATTAAACGAAAGCTAAACATTTTTTTATAACATATCTACTTTGGCTACCTCTTCCAACCGTTAATTTTAGAGAATTTTTAAATTGAAGTAATTCAAATTCTAAAATCTACCAAATTAAATATTATACCTATGTGAATTTGAATAAAAATTACTCAAAAAGTAGTTGTCGGATCAGGATCAGCTACAACTTGTCTGAGATCTCTTCGTGTGTAGTATACGATGAAGTAAAATTAATTTCGAAAATCTGAAAACGATCGCAATGGCGCTGCTTCAAAATTTTGAAAGTTATCAAAAAATATTTTTCAAAAACTGCCCACACGAGCCGATAGAGCTTGTAGTGAACTACATGTCTGTTTTTACTAATCTTCCAAATTTAACTACGATGCGACGCCTTCCAGGAATTTTTGAAACATTACAATTGATTAATTATGTATTCAAAGACGCTAACGCCGATCGTTATAAACATTTATCAGTTCCATAGACTATTTATAGTACTTTATTAGGATCAGCAAGAATTTGCAACTATTTTAAAAAATAAGAAAAAAAATTGACACTTTTTAATATCAACAACGCTTTCCGGCAGTTACGTAATCTTAACTACGCCTATCAACAGGGCCGGCGCTAGACAGTTTGCCGGCCTGTGCAACTTTGACATTGTGCCGCCCTATGATTGATTTGTTTAGTAGTTAAATAAAGTATAATTAAAGAACAATGCAAAAAGAGACCAGGAAGGAAACAACAAATCACTTAATCATAACAAACGCAGATAATTGTCGTCGCAGCCGACAACCGCGATAAAAATAATAAACACTCATAGACTCATAATCATAAAGAAACAATAGTGAAAATTCAAGTGATGCCAATTTTCTAAGGAAAAAAAACAGGAGCATTATTGTCCCGCCTACATTCATAAAAAATACAAATATCTAAAATAACTTTACATGCGGAAACTAGAAAGCCGACAATTTTTCGCCCCTAAAATTTGCCGCCCTGTGCAGAAACGCCGTCTGCACATGGGGTTCCGCCGGCCCCGCCTATCAATTAGCTCTAGTTAAAACATATTTTTTATTTTTTGCATATTTTGATACCTCTTTAAATAAACCTTTTATATCGATTTTTAGTCCGATATCCGTTGTAGGGCGAGCGATTCCGTTCTTACCATTCTTATACGGTATGCGACATCGTAATGCCTATATATAAGTTACGATCTGACGGTTTGTTTTTTTAGAAATATAACAAACGGTGAAATGTACAAGGTTATATTTATAAAAATTACTCTTTTGCAAATATGGCAAGTATTAATATCTAGTATGGGAAAGTCCGCTCAAAGTTAACACTTAACTTATTTTTTAATATAGTCGTCCGTTTTTATGATATTTTGTGTTTTCTAGTTGCAATCAATGTTTATTCACTAAAATTTCGAAACAGATTTTTCTCGTCCTATAGACCCTTAGTTAACAGCCGTATTCTTGCAATCAGTTAATTAAACTGTTCAGGTAACCGACCCTAATTAAACCTCTTAGTGATGTTTTCTCAATGAAAAGTTGTTCCTCGATTGTCATTTAATATGCTCATACCGATTTTAAAGCCGAAACTCGTAGATTTTTGAAAAAACAAAACATTGATGGTGGCGGCAATGAGGCGTGATTGGGAGATCGCGTTTGCACAGATTAGTTATTCAACATGCTTAGAATAAGAATTTAAGGTTTTTTTTCAGCGCGTCGGTTTTGACATAGACACCCCTCCTTTTTTTGGCGGAGCAACCTCATTTACTTGCGGTGTTACCCTTGAGCCAAATTTGGTTTTTCTGCGTTAAGGCGTCTGGACTGTAAAGTTTATAGACAAACATACAGACAGACACACAGACAGACATACACATGGAGCCTGCAGCGTCTGCTTTATCGTTCTCGACGAAGGTAAAAACAAGAGCATATGCGAGAAAAGTTCTGGTTGGCTGTCGATGCAGAACTGGGTTTCTACATTTTAGTCGTAATAAATTTAACTGTTTCGTAATATGCAATTTTATTCATTTAATTATGACCAAAATTGCTTCAGAAAAAGGTGCATATTAATAACACACCTTGCATCTTTACAGCGTCTACTGCTAAAAGTAGTTTACCTATTATAATAAAATGCGTGGTAAGTTCGCATTTATTCAATAAATCTTTCATGTCAAAGTTTTTGTACACATTTTAATATTCGTGTGAGGTGTATAACATAAAAACAACAAGGACTAGCACATTTAGAAGCGTGAGAAAAGGAGACGACATTGAACAATCCGACGCTGTTAATTTTTATAAAGTTAAATTTAGGCAAATATATGACACCATCGCACATGATCGATCATTAAATAATTGCCCATGCAGAGGAAGTAGTAACACCATTTTAAACACCAACTAATTACCAAAATAGACAAAACCTCGACTGCATAACCAAACACCCACTTTGCACAAAACTGCAAACTGCAGCTCATGTGGCAATAGTGCGCCATAAAGAAATAAAACCACATAAAATTAGAGACCTGTAAGTACGAAAAAAAAAGAGACGAGCAGCATACGTGGTGTGAGCTGAACTCCCTGACCTCGAGTATGGTGCATAGATTATTAATGATCTCAGCACTCATTGTTAGCAGTTAGGCAACATTGACTGCAATTTGTTAAAATGGTTATGCAGTGTCTTTATATGTGCAACAATAAACCTGCACGACTCTGAAATTGTCGCTGTCTTAATTGTCTTATTTGGTACAGCTCCAAATAAGGTTTCTGTGTACTCGTTTTGTGACATTTTCATGAACTAAATGTCTTTTTTGAGTAAAACTGCGTCGCATTAAGAAATTATGTAAGGCTTTGTTACAAGTCAAGTGTAGGCAGAATGGAAATATTAACAATAAATAAAAACTATTACCATAAAAGCACGCTTATACCAAGTGATTAAAAAACTTACTGTTGATATCTAGCTTACTATATAAGAGGAAAATGAAATTCTTTTGGTAAAAATGCAGAATTGTATGCAGCTGCAAAATACTCTTACGCGAAACTTTACCCAACAATAATAATAGAAGCATAAAATTAATAAAATTACCCTTTAATTCTATGTTATTAAATTATTAAAAATCTTAAAGCCGCGGTGGTTAAATGGATAGCTACGACTCCCAGGATTTGTCCTTGATATTTGTGTTTGTCTGTGCCTATATTAGATGGTAGTTAACGCCCCCGTAATGCATATTGTAAAAACACTGTTTCACATGAACTCTTTGGTCTGGTACCAATAAGTTTATTTTATAATTGATGTACTATTTAGAGTTGACACGGCGCTTGGTGCTCTCGGAATGGCACGCTAATAGGTGGTCCCGGATGTCGCATTAACAACGCGGCAGTCGTTAGTAAGGTTGGAATCTCCCACGAAGTATAGATAGATGAGTAAATGGACGATTAAATGTAATGCTAAGGGTTTGGCGTAAGCTGAGGGGGCGTAGTGGTTAACGGCCCAATGGACCCCACTACCTTCCGGTACATAGCCATAAGCCAAATCTGGAGTGAATGGGGCCAAACCATGGGCCTCACTGGCCCGTTGGTAGTTTTGTCGTCCCTGAGAGCAAAACAAGTTTACTTTATTTTTATAAATAATTTAACAGTTATGAGTTTAAATCTATCTTCTATGTCTTAATAGTAAGAAGAGTTTAATTTAAATCGCGCCGTATTTTTGCATTGTGTTATAATGAAAGGTTATGTTCATAAATTTCATGTAACGTTCCTAACTTGAAAAACAATCGTTTAGTAATATGGCTTTAAAGGCTCAAATTAATTATTAAAATTATTTGTGGTTGAGACACTCCCCCAAAGCAATAACGCTATATGAGAATATGAACCCACACTCATTATATTTTCTAATTCGTATAACAGTGCTAATATTGTAGCAGGTAAGGTGGGCCAGAATTTATTCATATTAACTGACCTAATTCGCAGAAGACTATTAGTTCGTCAAACACTTAAACCTATACGCTGTCATTTGTAAACGTAAATAAATTAATAGGAATGTGAATGAAATATTAATTACATACGCAGTGATTCATCTCATTTGCGTATGCAAACGTAGGTAAATTAATTGAAATACGTAGGCAGGTGGATGTATATAAATAACCTGCACTAGCAAAATTTAAATAATAAACTGTTCTTTCGAACACAATTGAATGTTGCCAACATTGTTTAAGAATAGCAAAAATGCATAGCTCTAAGAAATGGATCGATATTTCAAGTCATCTTAATAAATGATTGCACATTATGCAAACTGAAAAAGTTTATATTTAACAGACAATGCTGGTATAGATCTTGGAACTTAATCACCATCAAGACGCCGCCGACCTAATAAGGGACAAAAGTAAAGTTATTGTCTCTAAAGTGATTGTAATTTAGTGCTAGGTCATATAGTAAAACAATTAAATTAAATTTTATAAATAACTTCCAAATTCGTTAAATACAAGGATTCAATTAAATAAGAAATTAAATTTGGACCAAGGAATTGAGGCATTCCATTGTTTCCCAGTCATTAAATTTATTTTGTTTATGCGTTGAAGCACATGAACAACTATATAATTTATGCATTAAACTATCGTTCATTACAGTTTGTTAATAACCAATAAATAAACAAAATGACAATTCTAAATAGCTGTAGGGTAATGGTTTGTGTATGTTAGCATAAGTAATTAATTAATTTATTATTAGCATAAATTAAAAGGTGCACACAATCGAATGTAACGATTTAACGGAATATTGATTTTAAGCCAAAATTTTAATTATTTAAAAAAATTTGTTTAGTCTGTCGAGGTAGAATATTGGCTATACGGTTGCGAGCTTCGGCTGTGCTTTCTGTATATTTTTACTTTCCGCACTATGAAAATATAATTGTAACCGTGAAAATTTTCGATTCTGATATTTTGATAGAAATACATATTTTGGACGTCAAGAAACTCAAAGAGGTGGTATTGAAGCATGTCTATCTTTATTCACGTGTGTGTAACGCAAAATCTCAAGAGCTTTTGGACCGATTTTAATGAAAATAATAAATTAGATACATCAAAAATCCATCCAGCCAAAAAGTTTTTTTACGATCCAGAACCGGAAACGAAAGTTAGATGTGTATGTTTTTTAGGTATCTTTTTATTTGAAAGCAGAATTTAAAAAACAGATTTTGATAGAAGGTGCTAAGACAAATAGAAAACTTTTTCCGAATATTCTTTAAAATGACGGCTACTACGATTTTTTGAAAATCTAGGTTTTAACATCTATATACTCAAAAATGAGTTGTCAGAATTGCTTAAACTTACTTTTTTTATAATAATTCTAGAGGTACACAATGTTACTATCTAAAAGCATTTTTTAAACCTCAAACATCGCGAAGTGGAAATATTTTCAAACCTACGAATTTTTTCAATACAAAATTTGCTCAGATACCGGGATCAATTTTTTTTGTAAGTTAATGAGTCTAGGAATGCACTACACTATAGTTGGTGAAAAATCCGCATTTTTTTAAATTAAATTTTTGAAAACGAAAATTTGTGTTTTTAGTAAAATAAAACGTTGTACGGCAAATTGTTCAGTCATAGGAGACTAAGGCTATATTTTTTACATTATGCAACATTTAGGAAGCGTGTGCTGCTGGCATTCTCCCTCTTCCCAATTCTTTGTCTGACAAATCTAGTCTCTGGGGTCTATTTTTTCAAATTCCAAATAATCTTTTCACGGACACTAATTACAGTTCTTTTTGTCACAAAAATTCTATCCCTAGGTATAACAACAAGCGTTTTGTTGCGGTTAGAACGAGTAACCAGCATGTCGCGTACCCGAAGCATCTGATCTCATGTACTACGCGTTCAGTGGGTTCAAAATTTGGATAAACAACGGGAAAATTATTTTACATTAAGATTTAAACGTAAAATAACTACGGCTACTCCATATTACCAAGAAATGTTGTTAAATGTATTAATCTACGCATGAAATTATTATTAAATTTTACTTTGCCGTTATGCACTTTAATTTGATAACGTAAACCTACGTCTAAAGCCAAGTTAATAAATAATAATTAATTTTATTCTAACAGTTGCAGATAAATGTTCTTTGGTCCACGCATTTTTTTTTAATTGCAAGTGAATGATTTTTTTTAAAACGGAGTGTCCTGTTTTAGGCTATACTTTTAAGGGGTTAGATATAGATGAAAATAGTGAGCATTCCAGCAAAATAAATTATTTGTAATATCGCTACCAGTTAGCCAGTCCATTCTTTATACCATTTAGTAATAAACGGTCTAGATTTATTCCGACTGCCTGCCTGTAACTGCTCTAGTCATTTTGAAATACATCGCCCATAATTTTTTATTTTTATTTGTTTTTCGTAAGAGTATATATTAATTTTTTTTAAAGCTGGTCAACGTAAATTTCCACATTACTGTCTTGCAAACTACGTTAAAAATAAATAAACACACAATAGCTCACCTGCACCTCATTGCCGCTGACCGTGACAAGTAAAGTAAAAACTATCAAGAGATCCAAAAACAACTGATCC
Source organism: Ctenicera cuprea (assembly GCA_958336395.1). Classification (NCBI taxonomy): domain Eukaryota; kingdom Metazoa; phylum Arthropoda; class Insecta; order Coleoptera; family Elateridae; genus Ctenicera; species Ctenicera cuprea. Next base: position 37,005,205 of record OY284487.1, on the reverse strand, counting down.
TCGGCAGGCTGTGGAATCAAAAGTCACGTCTTTGCTAGACTAAGGGAATGTTTATAATGTCAGATAATAATTAGTTGTCATTTTTTTTATACGAATCTGGCGGATTGTTAAAATGATTTTGATTACATTTCGGAATGGTTTTTAAGTTGACTGAGACTGGACCTTATTCGATTCCTCCTTGTTTTGTGGAATTCCGAGAGGTATCCCAATGAAAATATTACATAAAAGAGTTCTGTTCCTAAAAATGACGTTTCATTGTTATTTAATTCCAGCTGGCACAACCTAACCTGAAATTGACATTACAAACATTCCCTTAATCTAGTAAAGACGTGACTTTTCATTCCACAGCCCGCTGAGGATCAGTTTTTTTGGATCTCTCGATACAGAGGCCATGCTTATTACGTTCTGAAATTCCTACAATTTCTTTGCATCTGCCCATCTGATCATTGTATTATTTGTATTAATGCGCATGCAAACGTACTAAGAATAATAAATTGGTTGAGTGTGTCGTAGCTGGAATAATTTGGATCGATAGGGTCGGCCTTTGTCCTGTGTTTCAAGGCAACGGGTTATTAATTTTGCGCCTAATTTGCAATGTTACGCGATGCGGTGTTGTTTAAAAGTAAAAAATGCCTAAAATTAACTTGTTTTTATTGAAAGGTAGAATTTGATTTTTTTTTGAAATGTCATGGCAAGCACTGCCAACCCCGCCTAATAGGACGGACCGCCACTGGTAGTAAGTAACTTTTAGACTACATTTTACACCCACACTTCTACCTATGATTTAAAATACTTTTCTAAAGAAAAAAGTTGATCTCTTTCAAAATAAAGGAAGTCCAGGCCAACTATAGTGTCAGATGCAGGTGATCTGTCCAAAGCAGTTGGAGTCTTCGTAGTGTATGTTTGAACAAAAAAATAGCATGTTATTAGCTTACAATTTTACAGAATTGTAATATTTCCCATATCTATAAAAGCGCTACCAAACACCGTTTTATATTAATTTAAAACTGATACAGTCATTGTTAGAAAAAGAAAACATCTAAACTAAGGAATTTATAACTATTGATACATTATTATTATCTCTATGTTATTTGTTAAATTATTTTAAATTTCCAACACTTTGATTTGAATAATGTTTTGAAACGATTGAATTATATTTGCTTCGAACACAACTCGATTAATTGGAAATTCATTAGCCGCTATTTATTTGTATACGTGTTTATTTATTTATTCAAGATTCAATTAATAATGTCCAATTCTTACTGCCAATTTTTATAAATAATAACAAAAAAATATTTAAAGAAAATATGAAACCTTACAAGTTACACCATCAAGGTTAATGATAAGCCTCTAATTTCTAATTGCTTCTTGCAATATAAAATTGCATTTCACTATATTTTACTGCTGACCTTGGAACACTAATCGTTGTTTTAATGTGATAAATTGAAAACTAAAACAAAGCTTTGATATATAATAAAAAAATGTAGTTTACAAGTTCAAACAAAACACTTTTGAGCAACATAGAATAGTTATTTCGCCGTAACAAGTTTAAATTAACACTAAATATTTGTGGTCTTGTCTTTGTACAGAAATTTCAACATGAACGTGCGTTTCAAAACTAATGTTAGAAATAACCGTTTCGTTTTTAGCTTTTTTCTCGAAAATTTTGTTACGTAAGGGTATGTATAAAAGTTTTATACCACTGAAAAGAGAAAACAGTTCTTTATTGATTAAATCCGAAAAATAGGTATAGTGATATTTAAAAAAAAAGCTGGTGTGGACTTTCCCATACCAGATAGATATTAATACTTGCTGTATTTGCAAAACTGTAAATTTTTTGATTATGTTAGAATATTGTGCAGTTCTCCGGCTGTTAGATTTGTACCAAATTTTTATTTTAAAAAATGCATAGAAGGTGCCGCAATAAAATTATGGTATTTAATAAAATACCACATTGTAGTCCATGTTCGCCTCTATAAGATTACAAGGTTTAAAAAAACCAATGACCAGTTTTTGAAAAATATTATTTTGAAAATTTCAAATATTTGATATTTACATTTTCTACAGTAGCCCCACCAAGTATTAAAGTATCTAAAAACTATCATTAAATTATGGTTTAATAACATGATGAACAATTTTGTACTTCAAAAATTTTAGCCGACCTCGTTTAATAAATAAGACGGTACTCATTTTCGATATTACAAAAATTATAGAAAGCGCCACAGTGAAATTATAGCTTTCAGCAAAAATCTAAATTGTAGTCAATGTTTGGTTCTAGCAGCCTACAGAGTTTTAAAATAATCGCAGCAGCAGTTTTGGAAAAATATATTTATAAAAATTTTCAAAATCGCCTTTGCGATCGTTTTCACCATTTCGAAATGAATTAATGTTTTATCGCATATACTACCTACAAATGACTCTCAACCAAGTTGTATTGGATCCCGATTAGATAACTACTTTTTTAGTAAATGGGCGTTAAAGTTGAGATTTTCAAAAAATCGTAGCGGTCGCCATTTTAAAGCTACAGTTTGGTAAAGAAGTTTTGAATTTACCTTAAGTTCTTCTCTCAGATCCTGTGCTCAAATTTCTGAAATTTAGTTTTGCACTAAAACGCTGCCAAATAAAAATGTGTAACTTCAGCTTCCGGTTTCGGGTTTTTATTTAAAATTTCATTAAAATCGGTTTAGTGCTTTCGCATTTACAAGAGTTAAATACACCCGCCCATCTTTTGTTTTGGTTCCTTGAGCTCCAAAACGTAGATTTCCGTTAAAAACTTCATTTCGAAAATTTCCATGAAATCAATACTTACCTATACCTACCGAAGGTATGGGAAAGTAAAAATGACGTTTACAACTCAACGCTTACATCAGTGGTTAAAATTAGTATGCCAAAAAATAGATAAAAATGTAATAAAAAAAACTTTTATAAAATATTGTTATATATTCTACCAGAACCTTTATTTCGTACTTTTGAAAAACCTCGTACAATAATATTTTACTTACCTAGTTTCCATAGCTTAGTTAGTATACTTTTGTATTAAAATCACCATCACGCTTTTCAAACATAAAACATTTTTTTCTGTTATAAGTCAACTGTTTAAAAAGTTAATTGTAGTCACAGTATGATATTCAAAAATGCTGATTTAATTTGTTATTACACTGAATGATAATTTACATAGTTGATAAACCTCCTTGATACATCCCTTTTATATACGATGACTAAAATTATAAATCTTAATTTTTGAAACTGCTGCACTCGCCGAGAATGAAAGCAGGAAGTAGAGCAAGCTTTCTATAGCAAACTAAACAAACAACATTGTTTCAATATTTTTTTATTTAAATAACATAAAAAATCTGTATAAGTCATAAAAAGATAGAGACTACATAAGGCACTATACAATGGCATTTTATTTTTACTAAATAGTAGGTAGAGGAAAGACTATTTACTTCTCAATCCTCTTGACTAGATTATGTGTGTCGAATCCTTTAAAACCTGGCTACGTGGTATGATATTTATCATATAAATACAGAACTTTGTAGCTTAAATTGCATATTTGCTACACAAGGCTGGCCAGATTATTGCAATAAATTACATAATATGACACAACATCCATGCAACATATACCATATAAAAATACTTATATAATGTACACGTACATTTACAAAAATATATTAATTTTAATACTTATTTACATAACGTACAATTATAGGAATTCTATTTGTACACTTTTAATTGTTCAGTCTTTCTTTAAGGCACCTTATGCAAAGAATACTGTTTCGAACAGGAAAAGGTAAAACAAATGGAAAACTGAACGTTAAAGGTTCGAAAAAAATTAAACACTGTTTTACAAAATAAAATAAAGAAAATAAACATAATTATGCGATGCATTAGCAAGAAAAATAAATAGTAAGTAGGAATAATACTTATGAAATAGGGGGCAATCAAGCAAATGTATTCTAATACAACTTATCTGTGTGTAGTAAACCCGAAGCCCCATTACATCCACCTTCTGCGTGTTTTGTAAGCAGGGACATCCGCGAGAAGGTTTTGCTGCAGGAGGGACACGAATATTTCTTAACGTCCGAATGTGTCTGGAGGTGTGCCCGCAAGTTAGAGCGATCGGCAAAAGCCCGATTGCAATAGGAACACGAGAATGGTTTCTCGCCGGTGTGAGTGCGGATGTGCCCTTGAAGTAACCAAGGCCTCGAAAAAGCTTTACCGCACATGGTGCACTTACACGGTAAGGTGTGCGTTCGGATATGCATCTTCAGAGCTCCCAAAGAAACGTACACTTTCTCACAATATTTACAGCTGAAAGATTTTCTGGGACCGTCTCCAGCTGCACAGTGGAATTGACGGTGCTTGGAAAGCCCCGAGAAGGTAGAATAACTTTTACCACAATCCGGACATTGGTGTCTTATGCCTTGCCGCCTCTTTTCTGAAAGATCCTCAGCGGTTGTTGGTGGTGGAGACGTCGTAGACGAACTAGGACTAAGGGAAGATTGATCTATGGAGGAGTAAATGGTGGGTCTCAACGCCAACGGGGCTAAAGGTTGGTTGTGAACATGGGGATGAGGAGGCGAACAAGAACTATCACTGTAGGGAGACGTGGGGCTCATGATACCCATATATTCGTGGTTGTAAGGATACGGCATGAAGGGATGATAAGTGGGGGGATACAACGGGGCCACACTTCTGTGCCAGGTTTGCGGTGCATAATCTGGACTAATTGGGGGGCGATATGGTAGGCAAGGTTCGGTTTTTATAGGCTGGTACAAATGATGAGGTGGGGAAGGTGAAGAAATTGAAGGCGAAATTGGTGGCGAGGTCGCTGGTGATAAAGGCGGCGATACTAAAGGCGATGCTGGTGGCGACACTGGAGGTGACGCTGGTGGTGACACCGACGCCGATGTGTGGCGACCATTTTTACTTAAATCTTCAGGTTTTGTACTGAGGTTTTCAGGTTCATCTGTAACAAAAGAAAATATGTTTTAAAAATATGTCAAATATAGTTATTAAAAATTTTTTTAAAAACAAATATTTTAAGAACGGCTATTTAAATTATAATAATGTGTTCATTACATTAGGAGGTGTAAAAAATAAGTAAGAAAACAAACATGCGTTTTCTAATTTATTTGGGTAAATAAAAATTCACTATTGACTAAAGTTTAGTTTAACTTATACTATTGTGTAATCAGACTGTCCAACAAAAAGCGATATATATTTTTTTGTTCTATTATCAACTTTAAGTTCTATATTAAAAAAGCTTTATTTTTGTTAAATAAAAATTTGGATATTGAAATATTACAGAAATACAGAAAAATAGATAAATAAAATTTATTGCTGAGAAAAGGACAACAACTACAGAAATCGTTATAAAATACACAACCTGCAACCGATATTCTTTATCAGTTAAATAAACTTTTTTGCTAAAGTTAGTCGAACTCGAATTTCCCACCAGATTTTTAAAATAACCGAACAGTCACTATCATATCGCGGAAATACATATTGACAATTGATTACCACTTTTGCAGTTATTTATTTATACACGCACCTTCAGATAAACTTGTAAATTTAAACAAATCAACCTGCAATTTTAGAACGGGAATTAGAAATTCCGAAGTAACAGCGAGAAACTTTCAACGTCGAACCATCTCCTTTTAATCTGGGCTAGCACAGCGGAGATCAAATAATTTTCACACGGAATCGCTATAGCTTGAGGATAAAGTGCGGGTGTATTTCAAAGATAGCACGCGACCCAAGACTGATCACTTCCGGCACTTCGACGTTTCCGTGTGCGCTTCGGGTTATCTTTGATTCGGATAACTGTTCAGGTTAAGTGCATCTATAAATTGGTTCACTCCGGTGCGTTAAACATCGTGTAATTCAAACTCGAGCAGATCTTACGGAACTTTAATAGTCTAATCGTGTAACTAACAATTTGAAGTTGATAAATGGTTTGCAGGTTTATGTATTTTTCATAGTTTTAGCAAAAAATAATCAAAATTCTGAACTTTAGTGTTTTTGTAATACTGATAGTAATATCGACCGACACTAGACACATTTTTAAATTTATTCTCTCCAGAACTCCTAACCGTTGCCCAATAAACTAAGTAATTTCGTCTAACAATACTTTAAATACACTTTTTGTAGTATAAAAAGACCTCAATATTTACCTGAAATATCCTCAATAAGATGCACAGGCCTCTTCTTCAGAGGGCAATGGCTGTAATTTTTAGCCATAATATTAACAGGCATGTTGTCCAACATAACACAAACTGTTCCAAATACAATCCAACAACACAAGAAACACTAAAAACTGGCGCACAATTTAAATCAAATCCATATAAGTAAGAAAGTCCCAAGCAACCAGGGAATCCCAAAACAATGTATAAATGAAACGTAAACGAGCGAACTACGACGTTTAGTCCTACACGAAACGAAGTTTAAAGCAAGTCTGATGTAGGAAGCAGATTTACCTGTCTAATAAGCTGTTCCCTACCCCAAAGCACCAGCTGTCTAGAACACCGTGCACGTGCCGTTCAACCAATCCGGTTGGATCGAAAACACGACGACCAATCACAGAGAGCGATTGAAAATGGAAGGGGAAACAGGTGCGCTACTGAATAGGTCGGCAAAATACACTATTGACACTATTGTGCACCGTTGGTGCTCTGGGTCAGGTTTGAGGTAGCTGCACTTTTGACGAGTTCGGTGCAGTGCTTTATGGTTGTGAAACCTGAAAATTGAAAATAATTCTTTTTCTATTTAAAAACAGACCCAAATCTAAAAACCTGTATGATTGTACCTGGAGACTTTAACGATTGAAATGCTGCAAACCTTTAATTTAACGTTAAATATTAATCGTAAAACGATTTTATTTTATTTTAAATAATTTTCACCGAAAGCAACTATTTAAAGCAATTAAAATTTTTATTTTATACTTGATTGAAGACGTGTGATTATTTATTTAAAATTGATTAATTGAGATTAATCGTGTAAAAAATATGCTGTTTATTAAATTTATTCACCGTTTCTTGGGAAAGATAAAATTTAATTCTACGAAAACGAATGAACTGAAGTTTGAAGTTATCGCAAAAAATGTACAGATGTGCATAGGTCATGACTAACTTGCATGTTGATATGTTACAACAATGGGGCTTTTACGTACTGATATGTTTACTGTGGTAAAAAGTTTCTTACAACCATTCTTCCTTGAAATCTAAAATATTATTCTTGGTATTTGTTTTGATTTTTCCTCCAGATTTTAATTTTAGTTCAAGATTTTATTGTTATAGGAGCAAACTTTGAATTTGTTCTACTTTAATATTCAATTTCAGTACGGTTAGAGTAGTTAGATAAATATTTTTGCACAAATTTAAAGAATTTGCTCACAGCATAGACTTCCTACGAAACTTGTGGCTTATCGTAATCGTGTGTTTTATTTTGGAAATATTCAATAGAGAAAACACAGTTCTACTGTTTATAAATTTTGTTCAACTCAATTATTTAAATATATTTGATTAAAGGCAAAATATTTCAGATTCTAATGTAATCTCCAAATTGTGAATGTGAACCTACGTAATTAGGTACAAATTAAATCATTTTGTCACTAACAGCGAAAAGCTTTAATAATATTTTTCAGGTTTTGACTTTTGACACTTGTATTGTACGCACAAAGTAAATTTTCCACAATTTGTTTGTCCTACATTTGCATTAGAAATATTAACAACAATTACAAAAACTTTAAAATTTTTCGAACTTAAGTTTTTAGTTAATGTTATTTGTAGTGCTGCAGTAAGATAAATAAACTGACGTTTTTAAAACATTTATTTAGATTATGGAACAGCATTTTTGTAAATAAAATCTTGAATGTATAGAATTAAACTTACGAGAATACAATAAGTTAATAGCGATACTTGATCTATAATTTTTACGACAGGACCAAATTTAAACTTCTTTACCAAAATATTACGGAAAAAATTTCAGCAATTTAAAAAAATTTTTTTAATGAAAAGGTTGTCTGTTAGAAAAATGGTGAAGTATTATTAGGTATCTGAAAATCTCAATGAAAATCGCAATGACCGCTTGATTTAAATTTTAAGTGCTGTTACAATAAAAACACTTACTTTATTTTACACTTCAATATAATATATGCAAAAAACAACTTTTGCACTGTTTAAAGTGATCGTGAAATTAAATGTACAACTATAATGTTAAATGTTGTATTTATACTTTACTTGGAAAATTAATTTTTGTGTGTTTTCTTAACAAATTTATCGTTTCATTTCAGTAAACTCGTAATAAATACAATAATCATGATAATATTTGTATTTTGTATAATTAAATACAAAAATAGCAACGTTACAGGTATTAAAAAGTACAGAAGTATTTGTTCTCGTTTCTATTTTTTCTTTTTTATAGATGCAGGCATCAGACGCAAAAGTATTGGAATTTTGAACATCTACCACTACGGGAATGCATTTTCTATTTTTATAACATTTTTCAAATTGAAACTCCCGAAGTGGCGCTAAAGATGTATGACTAAATATTTACAAAACACGATCACCTTGAGCAGTATATGTGAAAACAAAATTAGTTTACTCTTTGAACCTATAATTTTCGTAATCTGTAGGTAGAGAATGTACAAAAACAACTTTCTAACTTTTGAAATTTCAAAAATATTGGAAGCTTAAATGTGAGCAAAACGATTACGTTATCGCCGAAAGTAAATAAATATTCTTAATTTCGAAAATGCCGTAAACGTTCTTCAAATCGATATATTCATTTATTATTAAGTTATTTTAAAGATCTTTTATACTTTATTTCCATATCTTAAGCCCGACTTCGTTAAAGCTGGTTGTTTGCGCATCAACCACGCTTAAATTGCTATTAATCGGTTTTATTACCTGTGGAAAGGTGTCAACAAAAAGCAAAACATAATACACATAGAAATTACACATTGTTTTTATTGAGCTTTATTCTGTGCTTTATATGACAAACGTATTACTGCCAACGATCAATGGCGTTAATAGGAATTTGATCTAAATTTTACGAAAAACGGTGGTACAGCTGTTTTTACCATCTTTGTTAAAATATAAAGCAAATTAAAAAATACAAACAAATTTTATGTGAAATAATTTATTTTTTAATTTTTCGAATAAACATATTTTTACAAAGTAGTCAGTTTTAAAAAAAATAACGGTCAATAAACAGCAATAACAATAACAATACATATTAGTCGTTAAGAAAGGAACATCCCTTTGCAATGCAGCAATTACTTTTCACATTACTACTCGCTTAAATGTTTTGCGGTATCTTGTCTAGTTATAAATGTAAGTGTAAATGTTCACTGGATCTAAACATTCTATAATAACTCAAATCGTTATAGCATTATCGCGGGGTGAAATCGCCCGGGGACACATTTCTGCACATGTCGCATATACCACCGGCCATGGTTGTAGAGGAAAACAGGATAAACGTCCCCTAACGGAGGGTGTTTGTAACGGTCTGCGAATGCAGCTGTCGAACGCGTGCCTGTACTTTACCAAACTACAACCGCACCGCCCATATGTGTTCTAAGCATTACGCATCATTTTTGTTATATGTGCGTCTTTTCCCTAATATAATAATTGTTTTTATTCTCCAATTTTGTAGACAACTCAACCTTTTCAATAGACTTGTTTAAGAATACATAATTAATATGATTGTAAATGTTTCGGTGAAAGTTTGAATTTAATGCAGGATCTCAGTATATAGGATAGACAATTGACTTGTATCTGCATTAGATCTAATGGACTAAAATACAAATTTCAATTTCCACAATGTTGCCTGTATTAGAACTGAAACAATGATACTATAATAGAAAATGGATTAAAAAAAATAATGTTCATCAAAATATCGCCTACTTTTAGTATCTAATGCAGATACAAGTCAATTGTCTATCCTATATACTTCTTAAAGTTGCAATAATTTTCTTGCTACTAAAACTACTTAAATTGTAAAACAACGTTAATTTTCACAAAACAATGGGGTTTATTATTTATCCATACGCAACGCAATTATTTTAAGTCTTCATGTTTCTTCCTGATACCTGATAGCATAGATTAATAACTCCTTATTTTTATTAATCTATGCTGATAGGCACTTTCAGTATAAAAACTGTTCCTTAAGTTATCGCTAATACTATTATTGTTGCTATTGTTAGTACCTACTAGTACAGTAATATAAAATTTTATTATTTTAGTTGAAAAAGCTTGTTTCAACTTTTTAATACTAACAAAATCATCTGTTGCTTTTAATGTTAATGCTATGTTTTTAGATTTTACAATCAAAAACTGCGTAAGTTTAAATTTTTTGGTTGTAGTCAAAACTATTATCGCTCATATACAGCCTGAGTCAAAAGATACAGGTTTAAATATATTTTTGGTATTTTAAAAGATAGGTAAAAAAGGTTCTAATAAAAGTTGTGCGAACCGACACATACTATAAACAGACATGTAAAAATCTTATACAGGGGACCCATAAAAATTATTCAATAGATAATACTTTTGTTAAATGAAATAACCCACATTTTTTTTTATCTCAATGGTAGTCCATTTAATTCCCAACAAAAAATTTAAGTAACATATTTTTTGTAAACGCCATAGTTTAAGAGAAACGGGGAGACGGGACACAACGTCCAATGGCCACATCGCCCACCATGTATTTTGTAGGTCCATATCGCCCACCGAGGACACAACGCCCACTCTGCATATTGGCCGCAACGTCCACCGTGCCCACAACGTCCACCAGTGAAAATGCCCATAATGTCCACCGCGGACACAACGGCCACTCATGTCTGGTGGCCACAAAGCCCACCGAATCCATAACTCCCAACCGTTCGGGTTGCCGTGACTGTCGCCTCGCACGATGTCCGATGGACACAACGGCTACCGCGACCATAACGTCCACTACCGTAACGGTCCACAACGTCCACCGTGACCACAACGCCCACTACTGTAACGGCCCACAACATCCACCGTGTCTACAACGTCCACCGTGTCCACAACGTCCACCGTGTCCACAACGTCCACTCACGTCTGAGGGACACAATGCCCACCGAGCGCATAACGTCTACCACGGGTATATGTATAATTTTTAGTAACTAGTTAACCATAAAGAAAAAAATTCATACACTAGGTATTTTATACAGTGCTATTGTAAAGGAGGTTAGGTTAGGTTAGGTTACTAGTTACTAAAAAATATACATATACCCGTGGTAGACGTTATGGGCTCGGTGGGCGTTGTGTCCCTCAGACGTGAGTGGACGTTGTGGACACGGTGGACGTTGTGGGCCGTTACAGTAGTGGGCGTTGTGGTCACGGTGGACCTTGTGGTCCGTTACGGTAGTGGACGTTATGGTCGCGGTGGCCGTTGTGTCCATCGGAGTCACGGCAACCCGAACGGTTGGGCGTTATGGATTCGGTGGGCTTTGTGGCCACCAGACATGAGTGGCCGTTGTGTCTGCGGTGGACGTTATGGGTATTTTCACTGGTGGACGTTGTGGGCACGGTGGACGTTGCGGCCAATATACAGAGTGGGCGTTGTGTCCTCGGTGGGCGATATGGACCTACAAAATACATGGTGGGCGATGTGGCCATTGGACGTTGTGTCCTGTACCCAGAAACGGTCCACACGCAAATAAGGGAATCGTGGCGAGCGATAGAAAACAAATGACGTTGTTACTCAGTTTTATTGCATAAATATCGTATTTTACATATTTTATTTTTAGTGTGGCATTTGAATTACCTAACTGCCACTATGAATATTTTGCAAAACACAAATACAATTTACGAAAAAATAAATCAAAAATATGATATGTATGTAATAAAACTAATAACACACTTGTCAACGTCATTTGTTTTTTATGGGGCGCCACGATTCCCTTATATGCGCGTGGAACGTGAGCGCGCGATCTGTGTGACCATATCTATGAAATTATTTTTTTTTCATCAAAGACTATAGCATTTACAAAATAAAGTTATTTAGATTTTTTGTTCGGAATTAAACCTCAGTAAGTAATCAATAATTATATCTATTCTTGAGGCTTTCGCGGTTTCTCGAACTGTCAATATTACAATTTACTTTCGGCTTCGACCGCGTCGTCATTTGGGAACTACACCCAGCATTATCAGGTAAGGACCGACCTGTAGCTTGTCTGCCTTTACAAGTATTTGCTCTAGAAGTCAGCAATATTTGTTCGTAGGCTCTGCCTGCCTAAACAGGGCCGTGTGCTTAGTTCATTGAAACCTTGGGGGTAGCAAAAACTGTCTTGCATGTTTGAGCCACCGCATTTTTTTAAACTTTTTTTTGCACAGAATATTAAATACAAAATCAGCGAAGTACTTCGCCTGGACTTTCCTATATTATAGAAATTGTTACTCATTATATTTCAAAAGTACGTTTGTAATTTTGTCTTTTTCGCAAGAACAGTGACTTGTTAGGCCGCGCAAATGCTGCCACTATACCGGCTTGGCTAGCTGCAACGTACGCCACGCTCTAGTGTGCAAAGCGTCATGTAATACCGAGGTATAATTTTATTTTGTCAGTCTACTCTCTAGTCTGCCAGCTACATCACAGGTACCGACGTGTTCGTAACCGTGTATGCGTGCGAACAGGTCTAATTGAATTAAAAAAAAGTGTTTTTTTGAAAAGAAAAATATTTAAAGCAACTACAACATGAAATCTAATCCCGATGTGTAAACTCATTTTTAAGTAATAGACTTATGTTCAAATTTTCAAAAAACATGTAGAGCCGCCATTTTAAAGTTAAAAAGTTCAGGAAAATAAATGTTTAATTTGCCCTATGGCCTTGTGTCAAATCCCGCTTTGAATTGCAGTTCTCAGTTTCAGTGAAAATGTTATCAAAAAACTTCTTCTTCCGGTTTCGTACTTCTTTTAAAGCTTATTTTGTCGATGCATTATTGGTATACTCTGTGTTCCACGGCGCATAGAAATTGGCCAAACCGTTCGGGAGATAAAAACCGTAGCCACACACATACCCACCCATCTATTCGTAGACGGACAGACATAATGGAAGTATAAGAGAGTCAATTTATAACACACAGCCACACTCACACAACACTGCTGGCAAACTAGGAATGCGAATAAAATTTAAAAAAACTATATAACATCGATAAATAACAATTTTTGAAAACATTACGTAAACAGGGTAGTTAATTAGTTACGTTCTACAGCGACAGCCAATATAGTCCTCCCCCACCCCCTGTAGATCCGTGCCTGCAACAATTTATCGTAATTTCATTCATAAAAATAAAGTTTTTATGGTGTTACTTACTACATTCTATTTGGCCAATCAGACTGCTCGATTTTTCTTTCAACAACTAATCAAATTAGTTTGTTATTGAAACATCACTAGTGGTGTTTAATAAGTGAAAAAACCATAAAAACGACTGCTAACGGGGGCTACAAGTCAATATCGTAGTTACGATACAACACGCGAAAAGTGATCTTAATTTCCTATAAAATAATCAACACAAACCGTAATTTAATTTTAGATAATTTAACTCCCACTTCGTGAAATTATCGTCTTGACTTGCACTCGTTAACAACATACGTTTATCAGAAAATTATGATTACTAGAGTTATATTACTTTGGCACAGTCTAAATATTTTGCAAAAAATTGTTATTAATTTTTGTCAATAAGGTAATGCCTAACAACGAAAAATCAAAACACAATTTTATTAAATTTGTACTTTAATAAAATATTTCAAGAATAATATGCGCATGCGCGATAAGGTGTGCTCTAAGCAGCTGCTCAGTCTCACGTGCCGAAGTTCGAAGTTGTTTTATTTGCTGATAATATCAATTTTAATGTCTATTTGGAAGATGAGGTTAAGTTAGTTACAAATATTTCAAATATAGGTACACAATTAACAAATTAATTCCTGATCTAAAAATTAAGCTGCCGACTACAGAAAAAAAAAACTCACTGGCGCTATTTTATATTATTTTGTTGTTTATTATATCTGCTGTGCAATTGTTTGTGGTCTAATTGGTTTATGCCTACGTTTCGATTATTGTGTAGTGCTAATAGCCTTAGCTGCGAAAGCGCCCTAAAAAACAGAAAGTAATCATTTGGCGTTATCGTAAGAATCAACGCAGTTACATTGATTGTAATAATCAGAGCGCGGTGTTATAAACATTTATTTGTTAAAAATAAGCGCTTATAAACGCTCAATTTGCAATTTATTCTGCATAAGAATAAAGTATTGTTAGAAATATTTCAATACAAAATAAAAACTGAAAAATGTAATTAACAACAAATAAAAATATATTTTGATATAAATTTCTTTATCGTTCAAACCATGTTTTCAATAAAAATTTAACTGAAGCAAGTTATGGGAAAACGACAGATATTTTTTTAATTCAGCTTTTAAAAATATAAAATATTACTAAGGCGTAACTTACGGTTTTCATGCAGATTCTGCAACATATTTTGTTATTTTTAATAATCAATTCAGGAAAGGCTTGACGCCAAGTTGCCGGTACGGTTTTTTCATTCACTTTAGGCATTTCATAATTTCAAAACAAAATTACTCACAAAACATTACAACACAATAGAATGCTTTGGATTACTGACGTTAACAAAAGACAAAACAATGTTTTTAGCTTTTACATATCAACGCGATAGACTGTGTGTGGCTTTCGATAGAACACAGAACTTGGTGATTCCCCGAGCGCACTATTTGTTTCTCTGAGAGATGTTTTTTTGGTCTAGTAGGGGATTTGTAGAATGTGGTGCAAACATTTGATGAAGTATTTTCCTAGTCGTTTAAACCGAAAAATAGGAAATTTATTAATGTTTTAACATTCGATTTTTCAAACTAAAAATTTCAGATGTTAAATTCTTAAAAAAAAATGCACCAATTAGCTGTGTAAAAGTTAAAATAAGCACACATAAGCCGTTTAAGGAGCAAAATAAGCTACAAAATAAACAGCAAACTAAACAAAATAAAAGGGGTTTCAAATGATTACATTTTTTATGAATCGTGAAGCTATAAAAAATTTTCATTTGCTTACAATAATAATGCATAAGTATAATGCTTGAAATCCGCGCTCTAGTAATAATTCATATGTTTCCGTTAATTTGAAATCATGTATACTATACTAATTCTTGACAAGATGAGAACTTCTGACCACTATGCCAACATTTTTGCTAAAACTGCATAGGTAAACTTAAAATATTACCGTTGAACATATTTTAACTGTTAAGACAATTCTCCCAAATTCAAAAGTGTGCTTGATAAGTAAGAGGTTTTACTAAATTATTGTATCAGTTTAGAAGGTGGACCAACTATAAATACTTAAATAGTGCTATTACAATTTGCCGTTATCGGCATAGCGAGACTCATAAATTTATTTTCCTGTGATCTGAATGACATGTTCTGGAAAAGAGAGCGATTTCACACGCGTAGGATTTCCTCTACACAAATGCATCTCGTATGAACGCCCACGTATCTGTTGAATTTCTGAAAAAAATATGGAATTTATCAATCTTTAAGTTAACACTCTTGTAGTAGTTGACATATCAATTTAACGTAGTTATTAGCATAACATGCTCTAATGCTGCATTATCTAAACATTAAAAGTTAATATCATAATCTGGACACGTCAAACAATGGCTTATCTAAATTCTCTTCTAATGGAATTGGCGTTTTCAATTTTAACCTATAACAAATGAACCATAACAATTTATTGCTTTTAGAGCGAACAAGCATATCTGACCGTAAGCAATCTTAAATTGTATGGACAGCGCGTTATTATAGCCTTGAAGTTATAATGCAGAATATTGTAACCTTTTGCGAATATATAAATCTTTCTTTTTATTAGAAACCTGAAATAGTGTTTCGTGGTTGCGATGATTGCTTAAAAACCAGAATAAAGTAGGAATCTCATAAATTATTAGAGATTTACAGTTGCTGACAGCTTCTTCGTTTTGATGGTAGTAAGAGAAATATACGATTACAAATCAATAATGCCAAATAGAAAACAGTAAAATGTAAATAACACTGAAAATTTTATTATGATAAGTGCTTGAGAACCCAATTAAATATTGTATGTTTCATCTTTTATGTAATGGGAAAATTTACATAGACATTTTAATTTCAATATTTTACAAAATGCAAAACCGATACTATTAATTGAATCTCTACTATAGGGTGGGGGGAGGGGGGGGGGGAATTAACTTAGGTGTGTTTTTTCTTATATTTTCACCGTGTAGTATACAAAGCAACTTATTTGCTTTCTATTATCATTAAATAATTTTTTTTTCTACTAGACCAAATTAACGGAAATTAATCGTAATAAATTTATTTTTAGAATTCGCTCGTTTAAGGGTAACATAGATAAGAATTGTTGAAGTAATAAAGTATTTAATGTATACTCAATAATACTATTAAGACAAAGGTTTTTTGAGCATCTGTAATTACCAGCATTTTTATTCAATATTTTGTTGAATTTTCAAATTAAGGATGAACTACAGTGGAAATCATTAAATATCAGACAATATCGTTGCTGCGAAGTCAAAACGTCGCATTTAAATTTTTTACGTTTTCGAATTATGTGTATTTTTAGTAAAAAATGTTATGCTGCATTGACTGCAAAATCATATTTTACGTAATATAGGTATAGTGCAATGCGCCTGTGCGAATCATATTACAATACCTTGTATTCGCACCACTAATTTAGTGCTTCCTGCAAAAATATTGAATTTAGAGATACCAGATTTTGAGTTTCCAGCGACGATATATCAACCATAATCAACTTGTCTTAATCAGCATTTTTCTACTTTGTTCGTGCTCTAGAGCAGATTTGTTGGGGTATTACGTCACATTATGTAGATCAGCTGCATAACGGAGAGCTGCGAGTACCGGTCAAACAATACTCAAAGTTAAGCAACGATCCGTCTGGTCACATCTTAGATAGGTAACCCATATAGTTAATGAACAGGCAGTTTGGCCGTGTCTCGGAGGGCACGTAAATCCGTCGGTCCCGGTTGTCCGTGCTAACACCTAGGGCAATCGTTAAACTACTGCGTGTGACACTAGGAACTGTGAAAGCAACGGAAAACTACACAGTTTACGCCGAATTTCCGTGGTAAAGAAGAGCTCAAAGTTTACGACGCGAAGCCGTTTAAAAATGTGGCTTTGGCCCAACGCCTTGTTAGGGTATGGCACCTATTGTTAAAATAGGAAAACCGCTACTTAAGTAGAATTTAGGTAAAGATACGAAATTTGCAAGTAAGTATAGGGTGTTCCATTGTGATATTATATGAGTAACTTTGTTAACAATGAAATTACGAAAAAACTGTTTACGTCTTATAGGGCCAATTTTTTAATACAAACTTAATGGTAGAAACACAAACTGAAAATTCCCTTTTCAAAATCTCTAGTTTAATACACTTACTTTTCAAAGTAGTTGAGATTTTACGTGTATTGCTTAATTTGATTAAATTTAAAAATAAATACAGCGCGCTCTAATAAACATCTTGATGATTATTTTGCAATGCGTAGAGCTATTATCATAGTTGCAGGGTTTATTATTTTATCGCAATTGCTTATATTTGACACAATTAACATACATAATGAAAAAAAATATTAGACAATTGTTTGGTTCAGTGGTAAAGACGAGGGCTCGTAAATTTAAAATGCTTTATGTTGGTTTGGTAAAACCGTTTATACTAACGAACGAAATTAAATACCATTTAAGAAAGTCAGTAAATAAAGTATGTAAAAATGTAAAACATTGTTCCGCCATTGTTGTATACCCGCAGCTATTATTTCACAAGTGTTTGTATGTGTTACAGAAAAATTTAAAAATATATAAAATATAATAATTAAAGTAAATTGTAGACATGGGTCAAGATAAGATAGTAGTAAAAAGTTTCAAAAAAAATATTAAAGACACAAAACAAGTTTCTCACGGGATTTGAACTGGGTGACTCCAGTTCAGGCTACAATCCATCGCCTTTACCGCTAAACCAAACAACCGCTTAATATTTTTTTCTTTTATGTGTGTTAAACGGGTTATGGTATACAACTGACTTTTATTATGCACGTTCATAAAATAAAAATAAAAAATATTAAAAATTAATTACCATGTTCACTTGCTAACTGTTAAAAATGTTAAATATAGGCAATTGCGGTAGAATAATAAACAGCGCAACTATGATAATAGCTCTACACTTTGCAAACTAATCATCGACATGACGGGTTTGTTATAAAGGCAACTGTGATTAAGTTTTTATTTGACCGTTCTGTAGAACAACCAACAGGAACTTTAAAAATGATTTTCACTTTGTGTTCCTACTAGTAAATTCGTCTTAAAAAATTGACCTATAAGATGACATCTGGGTTTTCCTAACAAAGTTACCAATGTGATTACAATGATAATACCACTCACATATTATTAAACGAATCACAAATTTCCACTAAAATGAATCAATCACGTTTGTTTTATACTGATTAAACTGCGCGATGCTGTTTAAATAAGTGATTAAACCCACAGTAGCTTCGGATAATCGCTCTTGAGTCTTAAATTAACACGTTTAAAACTGATGTGCACTGACTTTTGGGTATATTTATATATTCTAATATAGTTTTTCATTGCTTTGGTCAAAAGTAAGTATTTAATTATAACATAATTTATGAATTAAAAACAATAACTGTCTGTCACCCACATGCAAAATCAAAATACGAAAAACGTCGACGGTAGCCGATGATAAAGATAAACCGACATGAATCGCGAGTGTTGAAATCATATTTCAAATCTAGACTGACCCAAATTTTAGTGAACACCTATAATACATATAATAACATGCTAATTTACATTAAAAAACATAAGTATATATTTACATTGAAGTTGTATCTTGTTTGAACAAAAAATTTAGACCAAACTAATGTACATAATCCCAAAAAATTTTATTAACTTCATGATTTTTCTCAAATACCATCCATTTTTACAACAACACTTCACAGCAGCAGTAAATAAAAACGTCAAAATGAAAAAATAAATTTGCAAAAGTACGCCACTACAAAACAAGCAACCAGTATCATGTTAAAAGCGCCAATTACCGAAAACACCCGAGTATTTCCGACAGGTTTTGTGTTACCAAAAATGCGTCAAAATTAATGTGAGGGATATAGTCAAGACGAATACGACTTGTGATACTATTTTTCGTTAATAAAATTGTGGTGTAACTTAATTCCTGCTAGTTAAGATTTAGGTAATTCCATTGTAACTAGCACACGTAAACTTATGCCACAATTGTATAGTTGTATTATTTACGAGAATATAATTCATGTGTTATGTGACGTTATTTAAATCAATCAGGTAAATTAAAATGCCTAGTTACATTGTATCACAGTCGTATAAAAAAATCCTATTGCCTTATTTACGTATGTTGCGCTGGTAACCACCTTACGATCATAGAAACTACAATAAAATGACATTTAGTTAAATAATTTTGGTTAGCCACAAGGTTTTATTTATTATATTCTCTTACTAAATGTAGCTCGTGTTATAAATAATTATCGACGATTTATTTTCGCTGAAACCGAGCAGCATATTCAGCTGCATCTACAGCTCGGTTTCAAATATCATTGATAATAATCATATTACTTGTTATATTATGAGTGAAAATCGGCCACTCTGTACTTACAGACATAGTAAGTAGACATACCTGTTGGAGCTGATTAGAAAAAACTAAAACGTTCGTGGAGGAGAAAAATATTTCAGAGACAAAAAACTATTAAATATATTTAATATTTTGTTTATAAAGCTTTAACATTTCCATTAGGTGAAATTGGTTATAATAGAGAATTTTCAATTATTAAACAAATTGCATACAGTAATGGTTATAATACTCAACTTATTGATACACTAATTAAAGAGAAAGATTACAAATTAGCTATTCTGAAAATGTATTCAATTAAATCATCAAATAAAATGAAATACGCGTTAATTCCATATTTTTCCAAAAAATCAGATCAAATTGCCAAAACCATAAATAAAATAAATAAATGTAAAATAACTTTTAAAGCAGACAATGTACTAAAATCAGGCATCTACAGATTATATTGCTCGCACTGTAATTCGGTTTATATAGGACAAACAATTAGAAATTTTGATATTAGGTACAAGAAACACGTAAGTTGTTACAAGTATAAACATAAATCCAATTACGCTAAACACTTATTAGGGTAGAATCATTTGATGACATCTAATAACACTATAAAAGTTTTATACTTTTGTGATAATAAACGTAAGCTGGATATAATACAAGCATTTCAAATTCCCAAACATTTAAAATCTGTACCTTTAATGAATGAACAAATTGATCTCTTAAATTCGGCGTTTTTGGACGTTTTGGAATGAGAAATCAAGTCATCTGGACGCAGATATCTAAAACCAAGATCATGTTATGAAGATTTATTGTTCCTATAGCAACGTCAACTATTTACTTTTAATCTTGCCTTTGATAATGACGTGTAAACACGTTGAAATACGTATAATGCTAAAATAAAAAAACCTGTTGAAGTTAAGAATTGTTTTATTTACAATAAAAAATATTTAATATTACCTACATGCATTTTATAATACTGCTAAGTCCAATACACAACAATTACAAAATTAGTTTTTTACATAATAAGAATAAAATCAAACAAACTAAAAACTGATTTTTTTCATCATTTGATTCCTTTCGGTGTTGAGCTGACTAGAGAAAGCTGTATTTGTTTTGGTATTATAATCACATTTTGATAATTGTCTATGAGATTCCGTTCTGTAAGCAATACGTTACTGATCATTACTTACGAAGGTTAAACATTTATTAATTATAACTAGGTATTTATAGTATAGTAATCTTGGTCACTGGCCGAATACCGAATATTTGACCAAATGACAAAAATTCGTCTAGGTACCGAATATTAGGCCAATGATTTGGCTGACTCGAAAACATATTCGGCTTATCCGAATATTCGACAAGCTCTGAAAAATGGCCAAATGTTCGCCAATTGCTTGGCCCACCGAATATTTGGTGCATCCCTATAATCACTATAACTGACCTAAACAATAAGGTGGATATTGCGTTGCTTTGATGCGTTAACCGTACCATAAGACGACCCTTTGCTGGTTTTTGACATACCTACCGTCTTGTACAACAGCACCATAACTGTGAAAAAAATTGAAAGTTGGTAAATTCTAATTTAACACTGTAAAATTTTCTCAATTGCTATAGTAGTACTTAAAAAAATTTAAGGTAATAGAAATCATATAATAAAAAAAACCAATGGTCATATAACTTACAGAAACTTATAATGCTCAAGCAAATGAAGATATAAAGGAGTTTCCCAGAAAGCAAGAGCTTGATAAGGCAGTAAATCAATGGACAGATTATTGCGATTGCCCACGTCATCATGTTAATGAAAACATAATTTCGCCGTTTTGTTCTGAATGGTGTTACCCTTCGAACTCCAGATGCGAAAAAAAAATCTCCTGTTTGTTTAAAACTGTCTCTCATCTTATCCTGCACATTTAGAATATAGTCATATAATATCCAGACAAAAATTGCCTTGAAGCTAGGTGCAAGTTTAAACCATGAAAAATTAAATCCTTTAAACTTACTTTTTTCAGAAACATATCTCGAAGAAACTTCTCCTGTTCAATTTCAGATGCTGGTAAGTCCTCCATAGGTATACGTTTCATGTACAAATAAGCCGTTGGAGTTTTGCCCATCATTAAATTTGACAGAGTAGGTTTAACAGGGTCATCTTCTCTAAACGTTAGAGTCATATCATATACAGCTGATACTTTGCCCCTCATTGAAGGCAAACTGGCAACAAACCCTCTAGTACGGGGTTGAAGATGATATTTGAGTTCCGGCAAATTTCTTTGTCGTGCAAAATCTTCTGATGCCTTGTGCTTTTCCGGGGTGAATCTAGTTCCATCTGGGAAAAACACTAACTAAAAATGCGCTTATTTAGTTTTGGGTGCCATAAGTAATATTTTGTATGTAATATTGCAGAAAAAAAAAGTAGCATTAATGACGTACCCACATGGGATCAGGATAGTTTACCAATTCTTTTATTTGCTTGGATATTACTTTTTTGTCTTTTTCGAAAGATCTTTCCAACATAACATAATCTGAAAATTTCCAAGCCCAGCCTAATACCGGCAAGTACTGGAGTGCTTTCTTAACATAGGCTTTACTGTTCTAAAAACAAAAACAGCAAATAAATAGTAGTGGTTGGGCAAAAGTACGGAACAATGCAAATATCTCTAATACGGCAACCGCGATTTCGACAAAATTTTCTACATGAAGGTTTGGATATACGGTGGATACAATGGAGATATTGGCGGCTTAAAAAGACTTCCGGTTTATCGGGAAATTATATCAACTTTTTTGTTTTTAAATAGAACACCCTGTATATTTTGTGATATATCGATAGAACTCTTTTTTGCGAGTTCAGTGATATGAGGTTTTATGACTTTATTTTAAATAATTCTAGAGGCATTGAACAATAAGGTTTCATAATTGTTATCTAGCAGCTCATGAAAACAAAAAAAATGTGAAAAGCCTAAACAGTTCGTTGGCTCGTTTTCCGGACCCGAATCCATTGGATTTTCTGTTTTTTGAGACATTTAAAATCTAGAGTTTATACTTAACGACTAAATAATTTGGAAGAATTGAGACTCAGAATTGTTGGTGAAATAAGAATGCCTGCAGAACATCTTGTTAATGTAACTGAAGGATTTGTACATACACTAGGTTATTGCCAAGAAGTGAATGGAGGTCATTTTGAGCATCTTCTCAAGTGATGTTATTTCTGTTTTTTATTTGTTTGTTTTTCATTGTTTTGTTGTTATGTGTTGCTAGGTAATAAAACAAATTACGAATTATAATTGTTGAGTGTTTTGTCAATATCTCTCGAATTATTCAAAATAAAGGCATCAAATCAAACCTTATATCACTGAACTCGAGAAAAATAGTTCTATCGATATATCGCAGAAATTGATATTATTTCCGGTTAAACCGGAAGTCATTTTAAACCGCCAATACCTTCATTGTATCCGCCGTATATTGGAACCTTTATATAGACAATTTTGTTAAAATCTCGGTTGCTGTATCAGAGATATGTTCTTTGCTTCTTACTTTTGCGCAACCCATATACACTGTGTCTATAAAGTAACCCTCCCTACCAACTAACTTTTGAACGATTTAATATTTTTCCACAAAATTTGGTGTGCTGCAATGGGAAATTAAATACTATTTTTCAGCCCATATTAAAATTTTGTATCATCTAAAATGACGACTGGACGCCATTTTAATTTTTTTAAATGGAAAGGGGGGTTGAGTGACACCTTATTGGAAAGGTCTTTTAGTTCTGCGTCTGATCCTAGAGTTTCAAAGAAAAATATTCAGCCATAACAAAATGACAATGTTTGAAGATAAAGAAGTCTATTTAATAAAACTAAGCATTCAAGCAAAAATTAATTAAATTAAGTGTTTGAAATGTTTACTATGCACTTCTTGGCACATAAAAAGTCGGTTATGAAATTCCTGCCTTATATTTTCATGTTTCTGGAGTGATATTTCTGCAAACTTCTGTAATGCGTTGCTCCAGTTCTTCAATTGTTTCTGGACGGGTTCTGTTCACTTTTGATTTCAGATGTTCTCATAGAAAAAAATCTAAGAAAGTTAAATCTGGGGAGTGAGCCGGCTATTCTACAGGTCTCCGCCTACCAATCCATCTTCCAAGAAAATGTCCGTTGGGAAATTCAGAAACAGGCCTATAATAATGAGGCTGCGCACCGTCCTGTTGGAACATAACGTTTTCAATATTATTTCCAGCCACCTGAGATATTTTTGAGAAAATTTTGTACTGCAAATGGAAAAGTGGACTACTGAATAAAAAATTCAAAACAATTTTGAATTGAGTGAGTCCATTTGTTTAAAATCCGCCATTTTGTTATGGCTTAATATTTTTCTTTGTAACTCTAGGATCAGACGCAGAACTAAAAAACCTTTTAAATGAGGTGTTACACGACCCTGGATAAAAACACAATGCAGTTTTGAATTGAGTGAGTCTATTTGTTTAAAATCCGCCATTTTGTTATGGCTGAATTCTTTTCTTTGAAACTCTATGATCAGAGGCAGAACTAAATACCTTTCAAATGAGGTGTCACTCGACTTTCCTTTCTATTTAAATAAAAAATTGATACAAAATTTAATTTTTGGCTAAACATTAGTATTTCATTTCCCATTAAAGCACACCAAATGTTGTGGTGAAATATCAAGTCGTTCAAAACTTAGTTAGGAGGGGGGGGGGTCACTTTATAGACAGACGGTATAAAAATATACCCGGTGACCACGAGAACATGTAACAAGCGGTCATTTTCTCAATTATTAAATTATTAATTTCATTTTTTTCAGTAATACACACATAAAAATTCTTCTTACGACGTAAAACGGTGTTAATTTTGGCTTCCGCTTTAACCGGAAGTTATAGCAATTTGTTTATTTTGAATAGAACACTCTTTATAATTTTGCATATTTTGATAGACCTTTAAATTTCCCTATTAACTTTTAATTTTGGCCGCCAGAGAGCGTCTAACTGTTTTTAATATCCGTTATTAATACAATAATGTTATTTTTTCCTGTTATTTGAAAAATAAGGTATGTTATTGGTATCAAATTAAAGCAAATAAACTGGAAATTTTAAAAGTGCAATAGAACCCAAGTAGAGGAATTAAGAAAAAAAGTTGACCGTTAAAAAATTACGTATTCTTTTAAATATTTTGTAATATCTTCTTAGCACAATAAAATGCCTAAACAAATTTATAATAAAAACATTTATATATATTATGTATATTATGCAACAAATCTATAATGATAGCTATTAATACACGAGTGAGATTACGACACGAGGAGCAGCAAGTGTCGTAATTCAAACGAGTGTATTCATAGCTATTTTTAGAGTTGCATACACTGTTTTTTCTGCGACTAGTTTAAAAAAATATTTATTAAAAAAGTTTTCTTATCCAAAAAACTCAAACTGTTTTGCGATGTTAACTGTCAACAACTTTTGTAACCATGGTTAGCAAAAACAATGATTTGCTGCTATTGGTCAATTTGGGTCATTTCATAATGAAAATCTGTATCGTATCGTAATGGGTATCATTATAGTATAGGCAGCGGACACTTAATAAGTAAATTAAAACATGGTTGTAGAAAAAGTTTATTATTCTTTGGTTGTCAAAGCCAACTTTAAACAAAAATTAATTATAAATATCATCATTCGGCATTTAATTTTTTTTCAAAATCCTCTGGTGGCCAAAATTGAATGGTAAAGGGTAAGTAAGAAAGTTCAAAGGTCTACCCAAATATGCAAAAATATACAGAACGTTCCATTAAAAATAAGGAACAACTATCACTTCCGGTTAAACCGAAAGTCCAAAATAACACCATTTTACGTAGTAATATGCAATTTTATGTGTATATTACCAAAAAAAATTTAAAATTAATAAATTAAAATCTTGCCAGTTGTTGCATGTTCTCGTGGTCACCTGGTATATATTTAGCTAATTCCGTTTTTCTATTAATTTTTGTCTAGCAGGCATTGCCATTTTACAAATAGCAAACAGATACTATAAGAGATAATCACCTGTAGCTTCAAGTAGTTGTTTACAATTATAAATAACACATAACTTCGCTAATCAGTGCTAATTATAGATAATGTCTCTTGAAAACATTGTTGTGTAATAGCACCATAACCTTGCATAGTCAAAGTGATAAAAAATTAATCTATATAGATATCGCATCACATAAAGTATGATTTGATAGTAATTTTTAAGACACAACTGAATTATTTTGCCAATCAAACAAGCCTACGTGCATTAACAATTTGTGAGCTGTTGCAATTACAGATTTCTGATAATATTAGTTCTCTTTATACGAGCGTATGATTAGAAACACCATTGACAAATCTTACCCCTAACAAATTATTTCTATCTGCAAGCATCATCAGCAGAAGCCAATCAATTTCGAATGTATGATTCATAATACAGTAAGCATGCTCTTTGCCGCAGTATTTGTCGAATTCATCCTTATCAGCGTAAACAATTAAATCTACGCCAGACCACCAGTCTCCTATAAATACCAATTCTGAAAAGTTATATATTAATAAAAAGGTTAACAGAGTAAAAAATCTAAGATTATAGTACTTACGTGCATACAGCGCTGTACATAAGTACGAATTAATTTTTCTGTACAAACGTTTATTCCAAGATCTTACACAAAAATACAAAACGCACTGCACAAAATTTATAATTAATCCAGATGTAAAAAATGTTATGGCAAAAAATAATTTAAATATAATAGATTGTTTAAAACATTGCAAGCGCAACGACATTGTGAAACACTTTGTTGCACCAAACGTTAGTGTGGATTAAAAATAAGATGTATTATACAATCAGTTTTATTTTATATTATTGTGAACTTACTTAATCAGACACCAATAATAATAACTAATCTAATCTAATTCAACCTAGGATTGGATCTTACATATCACTTGATGAGATTAAAAATTGTTACGTTTTGTATTTTCTATTCTTGTGTTTACGATTAATGTTTAAAAGTCATTTCGTGTAATGTTATCGCGAAATAACTTTTATTTTCGTACACGCTATTGGACCGTTTAAATCATTTGATGAGGTTAAATATTGTTTCAAG
Source organism: Ctenicera cuprea (assembly GCA_958336395.1). Taxonomy (NCBI): domain Eukaryota; kingdom Metazoa; phylum Arthropoda; class Insecta; order Coleoptera; family Elateridae; genus Ctenicera; species Ctenicera cuprea. The sequence goes on along the minus strand of OY284487.1, from coordinate 36,978,410 downwards.
ATGTGGCGTGTTCAGTCATAAACCGCTGATCAGAGTGTGGACTGTAAATTGTGATTTAAGTTTTATTTTAGTATAGTTTAGTTTTCATTAATGAGTAAAATACTTTTTACTTCAACAGTATTTATTTATTTTTACTTTTTACGTATTTCGACATGTTTACATGCCATTATCAAAGGTTGTATTGAAAAGTAAACAATTAGTGTTGTTGTAGCAACGTTAGAACTTGATGACTTGATCTCGGTAATCGTCTGCAGATGACTTGATTTTTTATTCCAAAATGTCTAATAGAGGTGTATTTAAGCGACCAATTTGCTCGTTCATTAACGGTACAGTTTTTAAATGTTTGTAAATTTCAAAAGTTTCTAGTATATCTAGTATACGTTTATCATCACAAAAATGTAAACATTTTATAATGTTATCAGATGCCATTTACACGGTTGTGTTCTAGTAAGTGTTTAGCGTAATTGGATTTGTGTGGGTGTTTGTATTTGTAACAACGTACGTGTTTTAAAATTTTATATTGTCTAGCCTATATCAACCTAATTACAATGCGAACATTTTAATTTGTAAATGCCTGATTTCAGATATTTATCTGTTTTTGATTTTGCATTAAACAACGTGTTAAAAATGTTTATAAGTTGTTTTAAAACTTACTTTATGTTTATTTGTCTTGTTTATAATTTTAGCATTTTTTCCGATTTGTCACCAAAATACAGAATTGAAGCATATTTAATTGTATCGGATGAAGTTGGGGTATTCGCATAATCTTTTCAAATGGCGAATTTGTATTATTTTTTTAATTAATATATCAATAATTTAGTATTATTTCTAATGGTCTAATGGACATGTTAGGTTTGTGTATGTTTATAAAACCGTAAAGTTTTAGTGGTTGTGGATTTGGATTTATTATTTATCTTTTTTGAGAATCTGGTAAACAAACCCTGGCAATTTTCTAATATTTGTTTTAATTCCTTTTGGTGAGGTTACTAGTAAATGTTTACAAACATTCTAAAAATTCACAAATTACTGGCAACAACCTTGTTATAATTGACATAGAAATAGAGATCTAATTATTAAAAACGTTAAGGCGAATTTTACAAAAAATAGGTTTCAATTTAGTTTTTCACTTTTTTTTGTTACAGAAGGCTGTGCCTTTATGTCAGTCTATTCCAATGGATTTTTCCGAATAACTTGAGAAGATGAATCATATAAGTTTAATTTTTTGGATAATCAAATTGTCAGATACTAATTAATTATATGAAGATTCTTGAAGGTAATACATGTGAGGGACCAATAATCAACAATCAGTGTCGGGGACAAATTTAGGAACGCAATTCTTACAATTTATGTCCTAAACATCAAATGAAAATTTGTCCATAACGTTGTGATGGTTATTGATAATGCTCTAATGAAAATTGTGTTTAGGTAAATTGCGTTTATACAAAATTTCTATCTTTTTCTAGGTCTTTACAAAATTAGTTAACCTAAAGGCATTTTCAATTGCAGATTTTTCGGAAGGGGATGTCATAAGTGTATTGGTATTTGTAATATATGGTTTTAAATTTTTGAAAATTATATGAAATTTTGCAGATAACAAAATTTTAAAAATTTTGGAAAAATTCTAAAAATGTTTAACATTTTGTAAATTTTCAAAATTTAATATAGGTATGAAAAAGATTTTCAAAAAGTTTAAAAATTTTTAAAAATTATTTAGAATTGAAATTAGAAAATTAATTAAAATACTTAAAATATTTGAAAATTTTGAAAACATTTAACTTACAATATTTTGAAAATTATTGAAACATAATTAAAATTTTTTGGAAAGATGTTAAACTGAAAATTTAGAAAATTTTTAAAAATTAAAAAAAAAAATTTAAATATTAAGAAATTAAAAATTTTTAATTTTTTGAATATTCTTTAAGTTTAAATTTTTTTTAAATTAAGAAACTCAGAATAAAACATCGCTGAATGCACGCATTTGCTCCAGATCCAATCTGACGACCACAATACCTTCCTCTATAGTCTATAGCTATACTTCGTATAACGAGTGCTACAAAAAACTACCAAATAATGAACTTGATTTTAGATTTCAACGAAAAAATATGGTTTAGAATTAAAGCAATTACTCAAAATAAAAATTTTGAAATACAAATTTTCAGTTTTCCAAAATTTTTAAAACTTAAGAAGTCTTTAAACTTAAAACTTGATAATATTTACAAATTATTCAAAATTTTTAAGAATTTCTACTTTGAGTTTACTGGTCGATATAATGCCTAAAAGAAAGGTACTTTAATGCAAACATTTTGACTAATAAGCAGGTTTTAGAGCTTTGGGAGACCTATAAAGCTAGCGCTGCAGAGGTGTCTGTGTATTTGTCTATTTGTGAGTCTGTCTGGCTGTGTGTCTGTTGGTGAGTCAGTATACACTTTATAGTCCAGACGCTTTAACGCAACAAATTTGGCTCAACGATTGCTAATTGCAGTAGACCGCAAGAAAATGAGGTTAGTCCGCCAAAAAAATAAGGCGCGGAGGGAAGGGGTGCTTTTTGTCAAAATAAACGCGCTCTGAAAAGAACTTTAAATTCGTATTCTACGCATGTCGAATAGCCGATCTACGCAACGCAATATCTTCTCCATCGAATTTGTTTTTCCAAAAATTTACGAATTTTTGTTTGAAAATCGGTATGAGCTTGTTTAATGTCAATAGGAACCACTTTCCATTGAGAAAACTTCACTGAGAGGTTTCCTTACGAATCTAAGGTTTGTTTTACCGCGTTTATTTTGAAATAAAGCACCCCTCGCTTCTTCTCCCTTTTTTCGGCGGACCACCAACTTTATTTTCTTGCGGTTTCATTCCAGTGGAATTACCTATCTTTGAGCCAAATTTGGGTTTGCTGCGTTAAGGCGCCTGGACTGTGAAATGTACGCACACACAGCAACAGACAGACACACAAACACATCTACCGAGTCCGCCTTAACGGTCTCCCAAGGCCCTAAAACCTGCTTATTTTTCAATATGTTTAGGTTGAAAATGTTCAGTACCTTTTTTTAGGCATAACTCGTATATCGGCCAGTAAACTCGAAGCGAACAAAACTTCGCTGAATGAACGCTCCAAATTCAACTTGACGATTACAATAATTTCCTCAATAGCTATACTTCGTATAGCGAGAAGGTAAAATCGTGTTATATCCAGTTGTTTCATGACAATTCAGTTTTCAGTATTTGTAATTAAAATTGAACACATAATATGAAGATTATTGGTCTAAATTAATTTTGATTTTATATTATATAAATTTATTATGCCTTGTTGTCAATAACTTGCAACTACTTTTTTTCAATTACTAACATAAATACTTTCATGTATTTCATGACAACGTTCCTGCAGCAAAACTATTGCTTCCTCATTTAATAACCAATATCAAACTTCTAAACACATATTCCAAATTTCAGCATGATTTTGAAAACGGTTACAGCTTTTATTCATTACTCTACCGAAATTGCTTTTTTTTTTAATTTAAAATGTTTAAAGTTTTAGCACAAAAAAGTCAAAAAAGAAAACGACCGCGAATTTCTTTTAAATAACTTCAGAAGTGCAGATGCTGAGCAGTTATACCAAGAATTATACCAGAACTATTGTGTACAAACAGATTCCAGCATCTGCTTGTTGAAAGGTGCGCTCTTAAAACTGAATTGGCACCCCAACGTCATACGATAGCCTGTACTTACTAGGGGATCAAAGTAGGTAATTACGATTAAAGTTAAATTCGTTGACAAGCTAAAATAAAAAGAAAATTCAAAGGCGTTATTGAGCGTTTTCTCATATATGTACTTATTGGTTTAATAATGCATATTAAAGCGATTTGTCAATAACCGAAAATTATGGGTGTGCTTTATCATACTTGTATAACTATATTTGTATACTGCAATTTTATGGCATGGGAAAGTTACGTAAAATACAAATTCAAGAACTACAAACAAAAATTAAATGTTTGCTGTTCTCAATTCGTATAACTTAAAATGCTTATCTTAAAAAGGTTTAATATGTAATAGAAGCCCTATCTTGGGAAGTACATATTGTAATATTTCACATAGTTGTGCAATTTGATCGTTCATAAACAAAACCTAGTTTATTTTGTAATATTAAATATTCCAAAGTACTAAAACATCGAAAAATACAAAAATTAATTTATGTTTCAGTTACCAAACTCATTTCGTGCAAAAGAACAAGTCATTGACACATCAGCATCGAACCCATAGATAACTGTTTTTGGTTGATATTTTGATAGCAACCACACTACCTACCATTCATTTTTCTTCATTTGGTTACCCAAGGCGCAGGTGTGAAGAAATATTACAATAATGGCATTTGATCTGTTCAAATAATTAATCTATCAGTATAAGGTTACGATATCCCGATAGCAAGTCCCTTGAACGATTGATTTTTAAGTTGTATCATTTGTCAATACATTACAATCTGTCATCTAACCTACATCTGCGAAAAGTACAAAGCAGTGCAGTTATTTTCGAAGTTGTTCATAATATCCCCCTGTATGGAATTGAATAAATATTGAAGGGTCGATTAGACTGGAATCATAAAAAAAACATGATGCAAGGTGTGACTGAGACACTGATGTTTTTGTACCTGATTTCGATTACAAGTGATATGTAAAATCAAATATTGTAACTAGTGTAACCATATAAAATGCAAGTACAAAGAGATAAGATTCAGCTCAGCGCTAGATAGCGAAAATATATCAAAAACCGTTGAAATTGCCACAATAAAGATACTTTAAAAATATATCTGCTTTACATTAGTAAATGTTATACAGGGTGTTTTGAAAAAATGTAGTCAGCTTACTACAGCAGAAACTACAAGGAAAATAGGACTTCAATAAATTATTTATTAGACGTTAAGCAAACAAAATATATTTATAAATTCTAGCTTTATACTTCGTTGAAGTCCATATTTATTGATTATAGGTATATAAAATACTTAATTACTTCAACAATATTTATTTATTTTAAAGAAATTGTTGTTTATTATATAATTATTAATTGTTTTATAATTTTGAAGTCGGTGCCAAGTAAAACATAAAAATTCGAATCTAATTTGTTATTGCAGCAAGGTATATAATTTTTATGTTTTACTTGGCACCGACTTCAAAATTATAAAACAATTAATAATTATATAATAAACAACAATTTCTTAATTACATTAAACGGAACAACAAATAAGTATTAAACTGTTGTATAAAAAACATTAATTTTTTGCTTTCTAGTTAACTTATGTCACTTTTGTGTTTTTATTTGAAGTCGGTTTTCCTTTTTTTCAAAATTAATTATTTTACAATTTTAAGTGATGGGTAGACCTAGCAAGGATGCTTCTCGAATGAGGAAATGACAGCTAGTTGAAACAGAAGATGAAATACGGAAACACTAAAAAGTCGGTTAAAAAAATAGATTTTGAGGAGTATCTTCGAAGTTCAAGATCCAATACCAATGAAATTATAATGGGACCACCTTGGAACTATACTGAACCCAACACAAAAAAATCATTAAAATTGGTTTATAAACAAAAAAGTTACGCCCGAACATACATTAAAAAAAAGAAAAAAAACATATATACCGACGAATTGAGAACCTCTTCCTTTTTTTGAAGTCGGTTAAAAAGTAAACAGTTAGTGTTGTTATAGCAATACAACTTGGTGACTTGATCTCGGTAATCGTCTGCAGATGACTTGATTTCTTATTCCAAAATGTCCAATAGAGGAGAATTTAAGAGATCAATTTGCTCATTTATTAACGGTACAGTTTTTAAATGTTTCTGAATTTCAAAAGCGTGTAGTATATCTAATTTACGTTTATCATCACAAAAATGTAAACATTTTATGGTGTTATTAGAAGTCATTGAATGATTGTGTTCTAGTAAGTGCTTAGCGTAATTGGATATATGTTGGCGCTTGTATTTGTAACAACGTACTTGTTCTTTATACCTAATATCAAAATTTCTAATTGTCTGGCCTATATAAACCGAATTACAATGCAAACAATGTAATTTGTAAATGCCAGATTTTAGCAAATCATCCGTTTTTGATTTTTCAATAAACAAAGTGTTTAAGATGTTTCTAGTTGTTTTAAAACTTACTTCATATTTATTTGTTTTGTTTATAATTTTAGCAATTTTTTCTGATTTTTCACCAAAATATGGGATCGAAGCATATTTAATTGTAACGAATGAAGTTAGGGTATTCGGATAAATTTTTTGAATGGCTAATTTATAATCTTTTTCTTTAATTAATGTATCAATAAGTATAGTATTATAACCATTACTGTATGCAATTGGTTTAATAATTGAAATTTCTCTATTATAATTAATTTCATCTAAAGGGACCGTCAAATCTCTATGTATCAGGGACCTGTATGCTGCTAATTTATGTGTTTTATGGTGACAAGAATCGTGTGGTATTGTAATGTCTGTTTGTGTAGGTTTTCTATAAACAGAATATTCAAGTTAATTATTTGAATTAATTTTTATGTTTAAATCTAAAAAGTTAATGGACTTATTTTGTTCAGTTTCTAGTGTAAATTTTATGTCCTTTTTGGTATAAGTAAATTAAGATAAATCGTTCAATTTTTGCTTCTATTTTCTTCCGTATTAAGTTGGTTATATCTTTTCAAAACACCCCGTATAAAAATATATCTTGACTTTATTGACGGAGGAAATTAAAAAATGTCCATTATATTGTCTCTTCTCCCTTTTGAAGGTGCCAATCTGAATGCCATATTTAACTATTTTATGATTAACAATAACTGCGTCATTAAAGGTAGTACCCACAGGTCGCCTCATAAAGAGCACACGTGTATTAAAAATAGTTCTTTGCCATCAAGGGAGTGGTAAGGAGAGGAAAATGCGTCATAAACCGGATGTCGTCAAGTCTGTTCCGGTCCGCGCTCATCTCAATGGTCCATTACGCGTATAAAGTGCGAGCAGGTTAGAGGTTGTAATTTCAAAAGGGAGTGCAGATTGTAGAAGTTCTCAGCCCCCTCTAAAAGCTAAGAAATGCCCATTATTATTATAATTTTTATTCAGGTCGCCGATTTCGCATGGCAATTATTATTATACGAACCAGTCTTTATGTATAAACCAGATTGAACTAACGTTTTTATACCTTACTCTTATAATTCTTACAAAAGATTGGGGAACACCTGTACATGCTTTTCGTTCTATACCAATACTTGAATGAAAGAGTTAAAGTTTGCACAAGTAAATAGGCAATAAAAATATAAAACTCTAAAGAGCGAAGAATAAACGAACAACTGCGTATACGGATTATTTCTGTTTTGATTTTTTTTTTATTTTGTAGTGTTTAAGAAAAATCGTTTTAAAACAGTAAATTATTAAGAATTTTGGTTTTTGTAAAATACGAATCCTATCGTCTTTAATAATAAACAGAATTTCATAGTGTGAAACTTTTTATATGTTAGTTAAAGTGAATCTTGCGTATTTCGGTTTTCAATTATAACAAAATAGAATTGAGGAGGACTAAATTCATTCATAATTAAAAATCTTGAGTACTGCTGTCGGAACAATAACTTTACGTTACAAAATGTAAATTAATAGCTGAACTGTATATGATATACGCATACAGTCATAATGATAATTAATAGTTTTCTGGGAATGATAAGTAAATATTCAAAACATATTCTTGATTAACATATGCGCGATTTAGGTTAGCTGTAGTAAACGAGGTTACTTACCAGTTCATGAATAATTTCTAAGGAATGGGATCGTATTTTATACGTGATTTACCCTTATCTGCAGATTTTGTCATCATAAGTTGTGCGTATACAGAAAGAATATAATACAACCTTAGCTAACAAAACAACGACACAATCTGCATTTAAATCAATTGCCTGCTAACAATTGGGATCTCGCTTATTTAAAGAGATACGAAGACGGTTAACTTAGAGAAAAGCTACGAAATTTAATGCTTATGCTCACTAATAATTTATTAATGAATTCGTGCTATCTTGCTTAGTTTCTGAATAAAATTGAACAAAACTTAAAATTTAAGATATTTTTTTGTTGGCTGTAGCTAACTCATTTGTCGTTTATTTTACATGTTCCTCGCTAACGCATTATTTTAAAGCAATGATGTAAGAAAGAGTATGGTGTTGCAACTCCTACCACTTGTCTATATAAAAAGTTCATCCGAAAGTTTGATAATCTCTGGACTCTTTATAAGATTTGCGTAAAGATGGCGCTTTTAAAACTCCAAATTTAAGGTATATTTCAAATTTGACGCGGTTTGATAATTAGTTATATCACTACTTGACCATTTTTGACATCTATCCTGTATACAACACTTATTTGCTAAAGTTAGGTTAATACGTTACTTTTGTTTTTACTTTTATTCGTGAAATATGCAAGTAAGTGAAACATTTATTCTGCATTTATTCTGATTATATAATTAGCAATTATAGGTAAGCAAAATAGGTTGGGGAACAGCAAATAATGATAAATCTTTGTTTTCGCCTATTGATAAGCCGCACAAACAACAGTATTTTGGCAGTTTTGCGTAGAATATTACCGTAGTAATAAATAAATAAAAACACTTCTTACTTTTCAAATTTATTTTAAAACAAAATGGACATTTACAGTTGGCCATCTGTATTGAATAGAGTACCAGTCTTCATTATTAAGGCATTTTTTGAATTTTTGTTATAAGAAACAATAAAAACAATCGCAGTCGCCTTTGAAACAAACACGTCATGTCGATGATTCTTTTGCAAATCGTAGAGATATTATCATAGTGGTGCGGTCTATTATTTTACCGCAATTGCTCATTATTAAGATTTTTAACAATTATCAAGTGAGCATTGTAAATTATTTCTAATATTTATTACTTTTATTTTACAAACGTGCATGATAAATAAATGTCAGTTGTAAACCGTAGCCCATTTAACACACATAATGAAAAGAATATTAGACGATTGTTTGGTTTAGCGGTAAAGGCGAGGGCTTGTAATCTGGTGACAAACCTGTGATGTTTCTTAATTTATTTATTTATTTTTTGACCCTTTCTACAACTATCCGATCTTGGTCCATGCCTATAATTTATTTTTTCTACTTCCGTGTTTAAAATGCCATTTATCGCATATGTTTCCATGACGCTAAGTGATCTTTTAAACACACCTCGACAAGCCGTGACTTTGTGCGCTTTAGTCACGGGCTGAAGTTAGCTACAGGTTTTTAATCGCAAAAATCAATTGAAAATCAACTGAAAATCAAGTTAGTCGTCACTTGTCATCAATCTGTCAAAATAATTAATATTGCTTAAGATAATAAAATAATTTCCAAATTTTAGTATTTTTGTAATGGTCGTAGAAAAAGTATAGTATGCAATTCGTTTTAGAAACTTTTCTAGATACTCGTTTTAATAAACAATCGCTTCGCTCGTGCCTAATAAAGCTCGTGACTAAAACTAAAACTTGTTGCATAATATACTATTAATTTTTATCCTGTATTAATTTTTTTAATATTGCTTTTTAATTTTAAATTAAAAATGTAACACAGACAAACACCTCTGAAATAATAGCTGCGTGTATAAGACAATGATGCAACGACGTTCTCAATTTTTTTATACGTTTATTCACTTACTCTTATAAACGATATTTAGTTTTGTTCTTTGGTAAAAATGGTTTTAATGAAATAATAAAATAAATTTGAAAAAATTATTTTTATTAATAAATACAATATTAAAATTAAAATAAAATATAGACATGGGCCAAGATAAGATAGAAGTAAAAAATGTCAAAAAATGATTTAAAAAAGATAAGAAAAGAAACAGGTCTGTCACGGAATTTGAACTGGGATCATCAAATTACAAGCTTTCGCCTTTACCGCTAAACCAAACAACCGTCTCTATTTTTTCATTGTGTTTGTTAAATGGGACACGATTTACAACTGACATTTATCATGCACGTTTGGAAATTAAAAATAATAAATATTAAAAATCATTTACTGTGCTCACTTGCTGATTGTTAAAAATTGAAATATGAGCAACTGCGGTAAAATAACAAACCGCACAACTATGATAATAGCTCCACGATTTGCAAAATAATCATCGACATGACGTATTTGTTTCAAAGACGACTGCGATTAAGTTTTTATTTTATCAACTTTTCGTTTAATTCTGTCATTTTATTAGAATTTTTATTTCGTTACTGTTAAAATAAAACAAAACACTACATGAACCACTAAACTACTCTTAGTCTACTAAAACATTTAATGAAAACATTTTTCTGTGTTTTAAATAGTAAAGAAGATATTGACATACACATTTTTGTAAAGATATGCATAGACACATATGGTTAGAACGCAATTTTCCGCAAGCATATATTTCGTTTAGATGACTAGGGTAAAAATGGGCGACGCATTTCGTCTAGACTTTGCCATAATTTAGGTTTTGTTACTTACCGTGTTTGCAAAAGTACATATGTATAAAGTTGTAGAACGGCGGTTAAGGTAGCACTGCAATGCGATGCTAGGCTGAACATGAGCCATTAAGGTTTCAAAAATGTTTCATCTTTTATCATTTATTAAAATATACATGAACATGAATCTTCGATTTTCTAAAATTCATAGAAGGCGTCACAGAGATATTAACGAACTGGGACAGGTACCAAATTGTAAGTCATTCTTAGCTCTACAAAGTGTTGTTGGTTACTGGTTAATGAGAATTTTAGTTAGGCTTTGAAAAACTGTTTTCGTGAAGTAGGACAAAAAACGAAAGGCTGCATTTGTTTCCATTGAGGTTTGATCATTTTATCTTCCCAAATGATAAAGTTATACGCAAGAAATTGTTTGTTCATAGTAGGCTGTGAAAACCCAAAAACAAACACCCAACTGTTGCAGGGAATAAACCTATTAAAAATGTATGATCGTATGATAATCAGAGATGAGTACTATTTGTTTTGGCAATTGCATCTTTACAGCAGTTTATTGTAGTTCTAAATTTATCTTGCTTTTCATATTTTACTACTTAGCAGGAGCATTTAAAACTTAAACGTCTTTTGATAATTATACGAGAAAACATATTAATAGTCTTATTTCCTAAAACATTCAGGTGTCTTTTTCGTTTTTCACAGCTTATCATGAAATAACAATTTCCCGCTAATAACTTCATTATTTGGGAGGATTAACTGATCAAACCTCAATGGAAACAAATGCAGTCTTTCGTTTTCGTTTTCTTTTTTTTGTTAATTTCCAGTCTTCTACAATAAGACAGTTTTAACAGTCTACTATGACAAATAAGTTTTTAGCTTATAACTCCGTTATTTGTGAAAATAAACCCATCAAACCTTACATCAGAGAAAAAGGAAAGAACAGCTTCATCCAATGATGACCTTTAACGCATATTTAAAAATCCAAGTTAATGTCAATATCTTGAAAATTGAATGACATTCATTTTAATTTTAGATTCGAAATCTATGTAAAAAGGTGTTTTAATAATGTCGAAACCGCTTTACACTATCTTTGATAATAACCAAATTATACACAAAAAGCGAAAACTAAAAATTTTAGTTTTTTAAGTCTGTGCCAAAAATTAAATAAAATTTCTAAAATTTGAATGTGCATCATAATAGTACTTGAGATGCTAAATAATTCTTCTTATTTTAGACATCCCTATCCAATGAGCTTCAGAATTATTGCGCAAAATTGTATCCGTGTTTAAATCACAAGAAATGAAGCGACCCATTTTTACGTTTTGCCTTATACCAATTTATAAGGTAACTACTCGCCCCTATTAGAGGCCTACTAAAAATCGTTTATAGATAATACATCTGGAACCGTAAGACCGATTCTTTTTTCAAATTTGGGTAAGAAACTCAAAGGGCGCTGGTGATACCATTTCGTCGTGTTAATTTTTTCTAACACCTGTTTTGTCATCGATTTCGTGAATTTTCAAATACTAGATTAATTATTACTAGTGTTACCCCAGCGCACAATGCACTGACAGACAGCGTTGACAGAACCGGCGAAATGTCAAGTCACGTGATGCATTAGTTCCAATAATGACACGCGATGTTATTGTAGGTGGCGCCCCAAGTGACGCGCGTCTAGCCGACCTTCATATATATTCTAAATTAAAATAATTATTATTAAAAAATCGACGTAGAATAAAAATATAAAAATGTTTCATGTTCCATCTGTGGATAGAAACCTTTCATTTAAAAAAAAATGGTCCAAATTGGTGACGTGGTAGCCGCTGGAGGAAGGGGAGAAAAAAACCCTTTGTGCTTTTATATATGTATGGATTTTTTGAATATCTGTTCCAAATTTGAAAACAATCGGACATATTCATCAATAAACAAACTTTATAAACTGACTTATAGCAAAACGAAAAAATAGGGGTTACTTTATTTTTAGTGTTCCACGCGGGGCACATTTTTCACCAGATCTCTGAATAGACAACTTGCAACCTTCTGATTGTGTGTCAATCCAGACTTTGTCTACGTTTTGAATTTGTAGCTGTTAAAAAAATTGTTTTTCATTTTAAAATCCTAGTAATAAACATTTGTATAAATTACTTATGCCACAGATTATTATGTTTTACTGTAATATTTATGCAATTTCTCTTAGTTTTGACTTTATTAAAAAGAAACTAGTTTTAAGGCACACTCGAAGTTTATAAACTATTCATAACGAAATACATTTTTATTCTTCATAATTTTGCAAGTTAATAAACTAAGAAAATAATTCTTATCTTTTTTTATTGTTGTAAGAGAACCGTCGAAGTTCTTGATCGTATAAAATGCGTAATTCAAAACCAACCTCAACATTAACAAAATGGTTGAAGACTAAAGAATCAAGTTATGAATAATTTCTGAAGAATGGACACATGTTTACATCATATTTCCCTTTCGATATTACCTTATCTTAACAATGACACACAATATCCTAATGATAACGTAACTGAGTATTGGTAGACGCAAATATCAAAATAAAAGTCTTAGTTTCACTTATCGAGTGCGGTAGGTCACGCCAACTAATTATATTGTGTTAGTCATATATGAATCATCAACAATTTGCAAAATTAAATACCTTCTGCAGATGAAAAACAAATTCTTTGAGGGGCTTATTTTTACCCCAAACAAGATAACCTTAACCGACCCAACAGGTTTAATAAATAAGCAAACAATATGAACAAACAATTTACTACGAGAGATAATTTATGCTGATAGCATTTTACGTAGCGAATTTTTCTTAAAAACAAATAAAAACAAGTAAACATAATTTGAAAAATCCTGAATCGGCAAGTGAAATAAAAAACTGCTTATTAAATCGGGGTGGCGCAGTCGGTAACTCGACCAGGTGTGTAGTAACTTGCCGACCTGGTTTTTAACAACCAGGTGCTCCATTTTATAAAAATAAACCACTACCCTTACACCCTTTACTTGTTTTTTGTATAATTTAAAAATCTGTGTCGAGATCAACCCTTTACCGGTCAAAACAAAGGGTATATGGGTCGGGAAGCTTTTAATATCTTTTCAATTTTTTCCTCTGCGATCGTACTCTTTTTATTTCTGCTTTTGATTCGGTAATTAATTTGATAGATAATATCTTTTCGTCTTGGTAAACTGTGGATATGTCATGATGTTGTTTAGACCTAAATTAAAGATATTTATTTGCATAAGTACTGTAAGTACGTACTAATTTCAAAAAATTGTTTTCTCATCTAGATAACTATACTTTTATATATTTTTTCTTATGTATTTATTGTGTTTTTACAAAGTAGTCCGTAATTATTAGTTTAATAAATTGCGCTATTTAAAAAAAACGGAATTACTAAAGTATGTAGTGTTGCAATTCGATCAACAATTTTTAACGTATTACTTTTTATGAATAAACTAACTGAAGTTATTATAAAAACTAACGAATTGTTATTGTTTTTGCAAATTTTAATTGATGTTTTAGTCCAATGGAATTTACATTTTCTCAGGTAGGTATAAAAGAGTTCAGTGGAGCTAATGCGCATACGCAAGGCGGCAATCAGAACGGCTATTTCGAATGAACAGCAACAATTAAAATTTAAAATTTTACCGTACCTGCACCATAAGTGTATCAAAATGTATATACTACAATTTTTCTAGTAGTTCTTTTTAAAAATTCTCAAGGGTTTAAAGTATAGTGTAGTTAAAAATGGGCGAAACAGGTCGCTGGTACTTTCCCATACTTTATACGTCTTAAAAACTCGCGGGCCAATTAGTGATTAAAATTTATATTATCTAGTCATCTACAGTCGGTACAAGCTGCCCGCTTCAAACCCAAAGCGTTGGCATAAGACAGCTACGTAAATGCATTAAAATCACGTTATTTCCGGAAAACGCGTTGTTGATATTAAAATGTATCGTTTTTTCTTAGTTTTTTTTATAGCTGAGAGTTCTTGTTGATTCTAATAAACTACTTTAAATAGTTTGCAACGGTTTAAAGTTTATAACGATTGGCGTTTGCAATTTTGAATAAATAATTAAATAATGTCAAATTTTTTAAAAAATCCTGGAGAGCGTCAGAGTAAATTTTGAGAGATTATTAAAAACCAATTTGTAGTTCACTGCAAGCTTTATCGGCTAAGAAAGAAAATGGCATGGCCATGTTTTTGAGGAATCATTTTTTGAAAATGTTCATAATTTTGAACAGCTAGAATTTTTACAATTTTCATATTTCCATAAATATTTTTAGATCACTTGAATACACTTATTAAGGGATACTAAACAATATGACAATTTGTATTGATTAGTTATTTTGTTTTTGAGTAATCGGACTTTAAAAGTCAACATTGTCAAAAATTCTTAACGACCTTAGTTTTGAAAATAGGGCGTTCGATAAAAAACCATTTGATTTGTCTTTAGATTCACTACAATACTATGTTTTCAAAATTTGAAAAAAGTGTTTATACGAAATTCGAGATTAACAAAACTTGTAATTTTCATTTCCGGTTTCGGTTCCGAGTAACTACCTGCAACTAAAAAACTTCTATATATAAAATTTTATAAATATCGGTTAGAAAGTTCTGCAGAAATAGGGGAACGAACGCATATACGCACCCACCCATCCATCCACAGACAGACATTTTTAACCCCCGTTTTTGGGTTGCTTATCTCAAAACTCGTATTTTCTTAAAAACCTGAATATTAAAAGTTTACATGAAATGATAACTTTCCATGCTTCAGTAGAAGTATGGGAAAGTAAAAATTAGGAAGAACAATATACAAATGATTTTGAGATGTTGACAATTTTTGAACCATTTGTAGCTTTAATGGTTATTACAGTTAACTTAAGAAAACAAATATAGCTTGTACTTTGTACTTAACCAAAAACACTTTAATGAAATTTTTCAATAGCCATTAAGGCTATTACAGCAATCGTAGAACATCTACTATTACATAAGTAGTGTTAATATTTAGAAGTTATTTTAGTATACTAATTTTATAAACATTCCTTAAGTATTCCAGTATCGAAACTAAAATGGCATAGCGGGGCACCCGATCAGGGGATAAGAATTTGGAGGGCGCAAATTTTATTATACATTTTTTGTGTGAGTGCTCTTAAGAATGAACTCCAAAGAAATTACCAAAGCGAGGATTCCAGATTTACTTGCCACAAAATTTTTTTTAACCGATTTCAAAAAAAGGAGGAGGTTCTCAATTCGTCTGTATATATGTTTTTTTTTTTTTATGTATGTTCGGGCATAACTTTTTTGTTTATAAACCGATTTTAATAATTTTTTTGTGATGGGTTCAGTATAGTTCCAAGGTGGTCCCATTATAATTTCATTGGTATTGGAGCTTGAACTTCGAAGATACTCCTCAAAATCCATTTTTTTTAACCGACTTTTTAGTGTTTCCGTATTTCATCTTCCGTTTCAACTAGCCGTCATTTCCTCATTCGAGAAGCATCTTTACTAGGTCTACCCATCACTTAAAATTGTAAAATAATTAACTTTAAAAAAAAAGAAAACCGACTTCAAATAAAAACACAAAAGTAACATAAAACTAAAAAGCAAAAAATAAATGTTATTTATACAACAGTTTAATACTTATTTGTTGTTCCGTTTAATGTAATTAAGAAATTGTTGTTTATTATATAATTATTAATTGTTTTATAATTTTTAAGTCGGTGCCAAGTAAAACATAAAAATTCGAATCTAGTTTGTTACTGTAGCGAGGTATATAACTTTTATGTTTTACTTGGCACCGACTTAAAAATTATAAAACAATTAATAATTAGTTAATAAACAACAATTTCTTAATTACATTAAACGGAACAACAAATAAGTATTAAACTGTTGTATAAAAAACATTTATTTTTTGCTTTTTAGTTTTATGTTACTTTTGTGTTTTTATTTGAAGTCGGTTTCCTTTTTTTTTTAAGTTAATTATTATATTTTTTTTATGTATGTTCTGCCATAACTTTTTTGTTTATGAACCGATTTTAATGATTCCTTTTCCGTTGGGTTCAGTATATTTCCAAGGGGGTCCCATTATAATTTCATTGGTATTGGAGCTTGAACTTCGAAGATACACCTCAAAATCTATTTTTTTAACCGACTTTTTAGTGTTTCCGTCTTTCATCTTCCGTTTCAACTAGCCGTCGTTTCCTCATTCGAGAAGCATCCTTACTAGGCCTACCCTTTTTAGTTAACTTATGTCACTTTTGTGTTTTTATTTGAAGTCGGTTTTCTTTCTTTTTTTAAAAGATAATTATTTAAATTATAGTTTAGTTTTTTATTTATGATCTTACACTTTCATTGCATAAGAAGTGATAGACATATTTTTTTAAATTGCTCGAAGATGTTCGTAAAGTGTTCTTAATTGCGTATCGTAATTAATAGTAGCGGGAGTACATGATAATTTTAGAATTTATTTTAATTAATTTAAAAAATATTTCTTTCATTTTGTATTTAATAAAAATGTCGTACAACGTAACTTAAAATTAAAAAATAATAAAAACAAATATTTTATTAGAATTAAACTCGGGGTCCTCGATTGGTAAGCGAGTGCTTTACTTACTTTCAAAACCACTTCTACGTCCCACCAAGCACGTGATCTGTTCAATTTTCTTATAACTGTATTGTTTGTATTTAATTATTTAAAAATAATTCAAATCGTTATAAACTGTTTTAATTCAAATTTGAAAATTTCAATTTTATCACGATTAATACAGAGGGATCAAATAAAAACTTATTCGCAGCCGCCCTTAAAACGAACACGTCATGAAGATGATTAGTTTGCAAATCGTGGAGCTATTATCATAGATGCGCGGTTTATGGTTCTACTGCAATTGCTCATATTTATCATTTTTAACCATTAGCAATTGAGCATGGTGAATTATTTGTAATATTTATTTTTTTTTATTTTACCAACGTGCAGGATAAATGTCAGTTGTAAACCTTGCCCCATTTAACACACATAATGGAAACAAATATTAGAGCGTTGTTTGGTCTACTGTTAAAGTTGAGTGCTTGTAATTACGATTTGAATTGGAGTCACCAGATTAATCTGGTGACTCCAGTTCAAATCCCGTGACAGACCTATTTTTTTTCTTTTGTTTTTATTTATTTTTTGATATTTTTTACTACTATTTTGTCTCGGCCCATGTTTGTAATTATTTTAATTTAAATCCTGTATTTATTTTTTTAAATTTAAAATTAAAAGTGTCTTATGCTGCTTTGTTAAAATCATTTTTACGAACGAACAAAATTAAGACCGTTTAGAGTAAGTAAATAAACGTATGTAAAAATTAAACTGTCGTTGCTCAATTGCTTTATATACGCAGCTATTATTCCACGGGTGTTTGTTTGTGTTAGATTTTTAAATTTAAATCAACAACAATTTGTTTTAATAAATGTAAAGTAAAAATGAAGTTAAATTATAGACATAGCCAAAATAAGACAGCGGTAAGAAATGTCAAAACACAATTTTTAAAAATTAAGAAATATAAACAGGTCTGTCACGGGATTTAAACTGGGGTCACAAGACCTTGCCTTTACCGCTAAACCAAACAACCGTCTAATATTTCTTACCATTATGTGTGTTAAATGGGTCACATTATACAAATGGCAATTATCATGTAAATTTGTAAAATAAAAATAATAATATAAGAATAATTTATCATGCTCACTTGCTAATTGTTAAAAAAATTTAACTGTGAGCAATTGGGGTAAAATAATATACCGCGTAACTATAATAATATCTCCAGGATTTGCTCCATTGATTGATCAGAGTTAGTGTATACTTATGAAATTATTACAATAGACAATAGTATTGATATTACCAAAAAGAAAGTTTAGAAGCAAATTTTTTTAAGACTGTTGTTTTTTGTCTTTTAACTAATAATTGTAAATTTTATGAGACTAATATAGTATGTTTTTACTTAATTATTTATGTCAGAGTTTCTCTACTGCAGATTTACGGGTAATTTTTAACGCCCTCTGAAAATTAGAACCCAGCCAATTGTTTGATAGAATTATACTAAAATAAAATACGTGCAAAATGTACGTAGAAAAATACGTTTGTATTTCTACTAATCCGCGATAAAAAAAAATTTAATAAATCACTGGTTCTTAATCAGTTGTTGGTTTAGAACCACTGATTTATATGATCTGCAAATAAAGTTTCAAACTGTTTGGTTTTTATTAATATTTGTAATAAATAAATACGAAGTACTTATTTTAGTGCTTTTTACCTATAATGTATTTCTTTGTTAAATTTGGTCATAATCTACATCTACTTTAAAAGCAAGGTTCGCATGACAGAAATGTAATTTCTCGACAAGACCAGACAAGAATGTGTTGCTTTAGAAACATGTTTTGTCTCGAAGTTTCGAGTCCAAACGAGAGTTTACTAATTCTTGGCCGAGACGAAACTCAGAACACTATTACGGGATGAAAAACTTGATTTTTCCTTGTATGTTAAAGTCGGCGAAATGTTACTATAGAGTGACGCAAAAAAACCTGAAATAATTATTTTGAAAAAAGAAATTTTCCGTTAGCTTAGCTTCGATTAATTTTTCTACCACAATTTCTAAACGGATGCAGTTTCAAATGTTCTTACTTCTTGGTTGGTTTGAATCGTCAGGAAATTTTATCGCACTGAGTCAGTTCAATATTGTCCTGAGAAATATGATTTAATAATCTTAAAAAGATAATGAGCACAGGATTATCTTTAATAACAGACATTATTGCCACTTCGGCCACGATTTCTGAGTAATAAACAATTTAGTCTAAACACCGCAGATGTTCATAACTAAATACATCTGTCGCCGCTGGATAGCGTTTCTTCTTGCGCAAGTAAAAAGTCGATTGATTATTTCAAAGTACAATGACTCACATTGCCATTGCAGAACGTTACCGATAAAAGAGAAATTAACAGAACTAATGATAAAGTCATGTTATTAGTTGTTGATTGACAGTTACAAATACACCTAAACTTATCAATTATAAATGTATAAGAATTAAGAAATGCTTTTAACGCTAGGAAAGGTTAGGAACAGCTCAAAATTAGGTACCTTGAATGAAAAACATTTTGCATGGGAAAATTTAAGCAAGTTTTAACCTCCACGTAAACTGATTTCCGCAAAGATAAGCACATTTAGCTTATCTATATTCAAAAGTATCTATTGTCCATATTGGGCAATTCAATAAACAGTACAAACGAAGCAGACAAACAGAAACAAGTTACCAATGTCTATTGTAAATAAAACAATTCTTAACTTCAACAGGTTTTGTATTTTAGCCTTATACGTATTTCAACGTGTTTACACGTCATTATTAAAAGCAAGATTAAAAGTAAACGGTGTTGCTATAGGAACAATAAATCTTCATAACTTGATCTTGCTTTTCTATATCTGCGTCCAGATGACTTGATTTCTCATTCCAAAACGTCTAATAACGGTGAATTTAAGAGATCAATTTGTTCATTTATTAAAGTTACAGATATTAAATGTTTATGAATTTCAAATGCTTCTAGTATATCCAAATTACGTTTGTCATCACAAAAATGTAAACATTTTATAGTGTTATTAGATGTCACTGAATGATTGTGTTCTAATAAGTGTTTAGCGTAATTGGGTTTATGGGGGGTGTTTATATTTGTAACAACGTACGTGTTCCTTGTCCCTAATATCAAAATTTCTAATTGTTTGTCCTATATAAACCGAATTACAGTGCGAGCAATTTAATTTGTAGATGCCTGATTTTAGTAAATTGTCTGTTTTTTCTTTAGCACTAAACAAACTGTTTAAAATGTTTTTTGTTGCTTTAAAAGTTATTTGACATTTATTTGTTTTGTTTCTAATTGTGGCAATTTTTTCTGATTTATTGCCAAAATATGGAATTGAGGCGTATTTCATTTTATCTGATGAAGTAGTTGGATAAATTTAAATAAATATAAATAAAGTTACCAATGACCAGTTTTGAGTACAGAAAAATGTCTTGTTCATCTTTTCTGAATGGAGAAAAGCATTATGTCTATTTAATGCTACTGTTTGAGAATAGTAGTAGTTTAAACACAAGTTAAAACCATTAACTTCAAAAAACAACAGAAGTGTCACGCACGCCTTGCAACCGTTGTTACGCACGTGCGTGGGTAGAACAGGGGGTTTGTTTACTTTTCAACGCGTGTCAAAGTTTATGTTTACTTTTCTTAGTCTGGTCTTCTGTTGGTCATTTTCATCGTTATAGTATGAACATATGTTAATAGTAAAATTGAGAAACTTGGCAAAAGTTACACTTTAATTTCTTTTGAGTCCAAGAAACCCATTTCTGACACAATTAAAGTCCCTGATAATAATTCATCGACAACATAAACTTTAAAAAAAGCCAAAGGCGAAATCATAGTTAGACATGATTTTTGCGAACTTATTTTTAAATACGGAATTTTTCAAATTTGAAATTAAAATCTTACAGAAAATTTTAGACAAGGTTTTACGAAATTTTTCCACACTTTTTAGCTTCAAAACAGCGGCCGGACTGATTTTTTTGAAAATTTTGATTTTAACGCCTTGTTACTCAAAAACAAGTTGACAAATCGCTATCAAACTGCTACCATGATAGCCCAATAGAAACGCAATGTAACTATGCTCGAGAAATCTCGAGGAAATGAAAACTATAAAATAAAAAAATTTTAAAAATTTTGGATATTATCAAAAAAATATTGTTTAGGCATTGGTAACGCGATTTTGTAACGTTTTTCGAGCTAGAAATGGGTTACAATTTGGTTTGTGTTTCAGTCTCTTAATTTCTCTGTGGCGCCTTCTATAAGTTTTTGAAAATAGAAAATTTACATCTCCTTATTTAATAAACGCGGCACGATAAAACATTTCAGTTTCAGCAAAATTGCTCGTGAGTGATAGTAGATTCGATTTTAGGCGTAGCAATATTTAAAAGAATTAATTTTTTCCTCCCTCGCAAATATTGGCAGACGAATTTGTCTTTCCGCTTTTGGTTTGTTAATCTTAAAAAATTTTTACAAAAAAAAATACAAAATTGATTTTTTTTTCACAATGGCAATGCAGTAAGACGTGTCCGCAAGTTACTGGTTTTGCTTCACTAGCTAAGCCGGTACAGTAGCAGTATCGATGCGGTCTTTCATGTTAATACAAAAGAAATGTGATAAGACAATTTCTAAAGTATGGAAAGTTCCAAGCAAACTGGCTGCTCATATTTCCTTTCCTATACCTTAAGGTATAAGTATAGGGAAGTGTTGATTTCAAGCAAATTTTGAAATGTGGGAGTATCACAAAAATTCATTGGAAAAATAAGCTTTAAAAACATCTGAAACAAGAATATTATAGAAGACTTAAGAGCGAATCCAACCTTTATTTTTCGAACATTGTAGCTTTAAAATGGTAGCCGCTACAATTTGTTGAAATGTTTGACTTTAGCATCTTTTTATTCAAAAACGAGTTGGCAGATCAGAATTTTGGCAACTTTCAAAAAATATTGCTCAAAAACTGGCTACACGGTTAAATTTCATAGAGCTGGAAATAAACTGGAAATAAACTATAAAATATGGCTGATGCTTTAATCCGCTATTCTATATGTGACGCTTTCTATAAATTTTGAAAATTTGTGTTGCAGCGCCTATTTATTCAAAAACTTTTTCAAAAAAGTCTTGCTCAAAAACTGACTACACGATTGTGTTTCTATAGGCTATTAGAGTTAAAAATGTGCTACAATTTAGTTCTAAGTTTGTCTGTGACGCCTAATATGAATTTTTGAGAATCGAAAATTAATGCCTTTTTGTTTAATAAACGTAAGAGTTATACAAAATTTCTGTTTAAATAAATTGTAAATTAAAAAATACTTGAACATTTTTGGTTTCTAAATACAATAAGTCGTGCCACCGGACAAAGCATAAGTTTAAGTGAGTTGACGCTGTATGTTTGGTGTGTTAGTACATTGGTCCGCTGCTGATTGGTGTCGGGTAGTGTTTTTCTCCAGTGTGCGCATAGAACGCATAGCTAGTTTCGTGGGCTTGTATAGTGACGTGAGGCGTGAATATTCGCTAACGAACATTTGAAAACTTTCAGAAATTTTCGGAAATATTAGCTACCTTGAAAACGAATATTCGCTTTTCAATGCATTTTAAGTGCGATCGTAGCACACGCGAGACGCAGGCGGTAAGAATGCACGCATTCCTAGCAGGGGAAGTACACAAGCACCCAACGCAAAAGGTCTAAAACAGGTTTATGCACGAGCGCAGTGTTGTTTTACTGTGGTGCAGTTCGCTTTTTTTATTTTTACATGCTTAATAAAATTTTGAAAATCCATGTTTAGATCCTGATTAGGTACGGTATTATTTATCGCAAATTATAGAAGTGTGAGCTTAAAAGCAATACCTTCAAAATTTTTTTAAGTTCCCTAAAATTTCCAAAATTTCGCGAATATTCGAAACAAAGAATAAATTTTATGAAATTTTACATCGCTGGGCTTGTAGTAGATCGTATAAATATTATACATATATTGAAAATTTTACAAACAGATTTTATTTTGTCAATGTTTGTCTGTGAGACGTTATTACTGAAATAATCTTAAAAACGTGATCAATAACTATTTCGACAGTATAGGAAAGTCCAAGCGAAGTCTTTTGCTTATATTTTTCTATCTTTCTAGCTCAAGTACAGCGGTCGCTACGATATGTTCGGAAAATTTTCACTTTAACCCCTTATTACTCAATACATAGTTGGCAGATCAGAATAAAATGTGGTATTGTGATAGCTTTCGAAAGCCACAATGTTACTATTATAATGTTACAAAAAGTTAAGAAAAATAAAAAAATCGTAAAACAAAACAATTTTTCTTAATTTTAGAAAATTTCAGATAAATATTGCGTAACAACTGGCCACAGGATGTTTCTCTGTAACGACTTTTATAAATTTTCGGAAATTTTAAATTTAACGCGTGTTTACTCGAAAACGGGTTATCAGATTGGGATTAAATAAAATGTTGAAAATTTCCTAGAGGTATGCAGTGTTATAGGTTACGATAACCTTTGGAATGTGGTTTGTGTCCTATTCGGCTAATTTCTTTGTAAAGCCTTCGATAAATCTTTAAAAATCGAAAATTTATGCCTTTTTATCTAATAAATGGGAGACGTTGAAAAGTTTCTCAAGTATAGGAAAATTCAGCCTTCGGCAAAGCGTTTCACCAATTTTTAGTTATTTTGACTGTTTGAATATATTTCTTAGCGATGTCTTTATAAATCTAAAACACCATGTATTTTTGTTCAAAACATTACCGCCATACATCTAATATCAAAAGTATTATAGAACAGGCGTTAAAAATATCCTCGGTAAAGGAATGGTATTAATGGTTCTTGAGCGAAATACGATGTAGAAATGGACTACTGTTATAAATCATTAGAAGTATTTCTTTAGTTCGAGTTTCAAATGATATATTGCATATTTGTCATTCTCTTATTAACGTTGTCATCAATACATTGTCTTTTTGTTTCAGCTGGGAGCTGCAGCGCCGTATTAAAACAAGCTGTAATGCTGTTGACCTTAGTCAGCCGTGGGTTCCCAATTCGATACTGGCAATAGTCAGAAATATTTCTGAAATTGTACGATATAGCACTTAAATTGCTCAAATTCTTGCATCTCTCATTTTTTCGCGTCCTTCCTTTCATTTTAGTTTTAATAGAGAATTTGGTTTAAGTTACTTAAATATTTTGAATTTGTAGAAATCTGCTAGTAATGTTTTCATAACAATAAACATTCAAATCGATTATGTCAAAAATGCATAGGTTACATGCTAAAAAATTCAAATGCCTAGTTTTATTGTTTACGGGGAGAAATATTTTAGACTCAATCGATAGAAAGATTATGAAACATTGTTTTCTTTTATATCGCATAGCCTAACCAGATTTTTTGGAACTTAGACGCACATTAAGTACTGAAACTACAGTCTTAAATAAATTCAATAAATTATCAAAACAACTTTATAATGAAAAATATTTATATTGCTAAATTTTGTTGCTGCAGTGCCACAATTCTTTTTCAATCAACGCGACGACTAAGCTGAACATTTGAGCAAAACGTTATAGTTCAGTTTTTAGAAAAAAAAATATTTATTTTAAATTATTCTAACCCGCAAACTTCAAGTAAAATAGAAAATGTTTGTATGAACTAAGCAATTCTATAGCAGTGGCGTGGCTAGAAAGCACTGGTGTAAAGCCCCCCGAACTTACTTAAGTGTACATTTGTATATAGAAACGGTTTTGTGATAATTTGATACTTGATTCTGCAGGGTGGGCAGATTAGAAAAATTTGTTGTGCTGGTTTCAAAATTTAATATGTCTGAATATTTTGACATAAATTATTTAATACGTCAACAATTCAGTTTTGTAGCCTTCCCCTCTACATACAATTCGTGGCCACGCTATACTGCTCTAGAACGATTCTATCGCACTCCTGTAAGAATAATTTGCAAAAGCGCATAGTCTAAATGCGCTTGTTCCCAAAAGCGCATTTACTTAAAAGACATGTTTAAATTTAAAAAAATTGTGTTGAAATTTTTTTTGTTTCCGTATTTTTGAAAATTTAGAAATATTTCGAAATTTTTAATTATTGAAAACTTTGAGTAGGAAATGTTTTTGAAAATATTGAAATTTTATTGTTTTTAGTATTTGTTAATTGCAAGCAATATTTATTTGTTGGGTGGGAGATTGGGCTGCCTCAGATCGGCTATTCGACATGTGTAGAATATACGAATGTAATTTTATTTTCAAAGCGCATCAATTTTGATGTAGGCACCGCTCTGTCTTTTTACCCACCGCCATTTTTTGAAGCAGTCGGGAAGTTTTATGATATTTTCTGTTTCCTAGTTGCAGCCTTAAAATCTCAAAATCGAGTTTATAATTTGGTCATAGCCGATTTTTTGGCGATTATTCAATTAATTGGTTCAGGTGAACGACCAAAATGAAATCGTCCAGTAGCGTTTTCTTAATGAAAAGTTGTTCCTATTGTCATTTAACATGCTCATACCGATTTTAAAGCCGAAATTCCTAAATGTTTGAAAAATCAAACGATCGATGGTGGGGGCAGTGGGGGTGATAGGGTAACCACGTTTGCGCAGATCGGCCTTTCGACAAGTGTAGAATACTAATCTAAAGTTTATTTTTGAGCGCGTCTATATTGAAGTAGAGCACCACACCCTGCATCTTTTATGACAGTCGCCTTTTAAAATATATTTTGCGTTGTCTAGTTGCTACCACTGTTTGTCCAATAAAATCTCAAAATCGATTTTTCACGTCCTATAGACCTTTGGCTGATTACTCAATTAAGTTGCTCAGGTAAACGACTACAAGGAAACCTCTCAGTGATATTTGCTAAATGGATAGTAGTTTTCAATGTCGTTTATCACGCCCATAACAATTTTGAAGCCGAAATTCTACAATTTAAAAAAACAAAAAATTTATGGTGGGGACAATAGAGGGTGATTGGGAGATCGCATTTGTGCAGATCGGCTATTAAAAATTCGTAGAACACGAATTTAGGGTTCTTTTTCTAGTGCGTCTAGTTTGAAATAGTCCACCGCTTCCTTCCCTCCCTTTTTTTTGGCGTCCCAACCTAATTCCCTTGCGGCGTCATCCTATTGCAAATTTGATTTTTCTGCGTTAAAGCGTCTGAACTGTAAAGCGTATACAGACACACAGATTACCACACACATATACAGACACCGCTGTAGCTTCCGCGTCGGTCTCCCACGGCCCTAAAATCTGCTTATTAGTCAAAATGTTAGGGTTAAAAATGTTTGCCATGTAGCTATTATTACAATTCCTCTTTTGAGACGCTCATAGACAGGTCTTATAGGTGTTAAGAAGTAGAAAATTTAAAAAAGGGAGATATCGCAAAAAAAGTAATAATTATTCACATGATTTTCAAATAGAAATAACAGAAAATAACAAAAGTAGTATTATTTTTCAAAGTGTAGCGTTGCAAAAATAATAAAAGTGTAAATTAAATGGCTTTGTAGATACAAGATAGTTGAGATATTATTAGTAACGCGCGATCTATAAGGAAAATCCAGTTTGTGTTTATTGTTTATTATATAAACAGCTCTGAATTTTAAGAAAACACTAAAAGAAGATTATACAGAACTCAAATCAATTTTCCCAACCTTATATTGGAAAAACCTAGTCTGATAATAAGCAGGTGTGGAATACTTGCAAAGAGTTAAATCGTAGAGATCGTACACCCACCTGAAAATTTTGCACAGGTAAAAGCAAAACGTGACCGTGTTTCTTCCCCACACTTGTTCCAAAGCATTACTCCTACAGCTTTTAGTTCTGCAAGACAACCATAATAACTCTAATTAAATATTGCTAAAAAATATAATTCTTTTGTATATAGGCAATTAGTAGGAATGCAGAGGCGAAGTGCTTTAAAGGTATGAAAGCTGGCTGTTTTGCAAATAATAGTCTTTGAAACATAATGGTACTTATCTAATTTAAATTTGGATAATTGTCAGACAAAGGTTAAAGGAAATTGGAACGAGTTAACAAAATAATTGACAAATGTTATTATTAAAGCTTTAAAAAGTGAACTAACAGAGGATCGTTCGAAATGTACGTGGCCTAACAAAGAAAATGCAAGTTTTTTGAGCAATAAATCATTTTATTTTGCAATATAGTCTCCTGCTTGCTCAACGCAGTTATTCCAACGATGCTCCAAAGCACCAATGCCGTCTTTGTAGGTCGATGAACCCAAGTCCTGAATGAAAATCTTTTACCGCCGAGCCATTTTTTCAGGCTTGGAAAGATAAAAATCGCTGGGAGCCAAATCTGGCGAATAGGCGAATGAGGCACTAATTCGAATCCCAATTCATAAATTTTCGCCATGGCGATTGCAGATGTGTGTACAGGTGCGTTATTTTGATGGAAAAGCACTTTCTTTTTCGCCAAATGAAGCTGTTTTTCTTTGATTTTGTCGCTCAATTGCTGCAACAAATTGGCATAATACTCGCCATTTATTGTTTTTCTTTTTTCCAAGTAGACGATAATTCCATGAGAATCCCAAAACACAGTTGCCATAACCTTTCCTGCTGACAAAACCGCTTTTGCCTTTTTCGGTGGCGGAGAACCTTTGTGCGTCCATTGTTTGAACTGTTCCTTGGTTTCGGTAGTGTAATGGTGGACCCAGGTTTCATCGACGGTTATGAAACGGCGCGAAAAGTTCTTCGGATTGCGGCGAAAACGTGCCAAAAGGGTCGCAAGAAACAATCAAACGATTTTGTTTTTGCTCCTGTGTGAGCAAACGCGGCACCCAACGCGCGGAGTATTTTTTCATTTCCAATTCTTTAGTTAAAATTCCGTGCACGCTGTCATTTGAGATGCCCACTATGTCTCCTATCTCGCGCACTTTTACTCGACGGTCATCCAATACGATACGGAGGACTTTTTCAGTCATATCCGGGGTAATAGCCGTTTTTGGGCGTCCGCTGCGGGTTCGTCTTTTGTGCTTACACGACCACGCTTAAACTTGGCAACCCAGTTTTTAACCATTGAAAACGAAGGAGCGGACTTCAAAAATGTCGAATCTAACTCTGCTTTGATTGTTAAGCCTTTCAAATAAAAGTACTTTATCACTGCTCGCAACTCAGCGCACTGTCAAACACAAACTAATTGACATATCGCTCTATACTGTCATATTTAACCTAAGTAAGGATGGTTCTGAAAAATGGTAATGCAAATTCCGCCGCATTAGCGCCATCTCTGTGTTAGGCCACGTGCATTTCAAACGATCCTCGTATAACACACTTTAATGTATGTCTAAATAGAAAAACGCTGAGAGTACTTAACAAATAAATACATTTAGAAGTAAGAGTATAACATAGAAGCAATTTGTAAGATATTCCCCATATATAACCTAGTTTAACAACAGAAGACATTAAACAAAACCGTCATTATCGCTTCAAGGAATCGGAAGAACCAATAGCTTGACGATAACAAACACAGATAACGCAGGCACCAATCACTTCTATTCTGTAGAAAATCGTAAACCGTCTTTATCTACATCACAGATATCGGAATTTGATAAAAACCTGTCAGGTAGCTGAACGATTTTACAGGATAATCTGAAACAATGAAGTATTTTCAAACATGTCATGTAACACCTTGCGACTGCACCGAAGGTGTCCAATGTACGTCAAGCTGCTTTATTGGACACGTTTCTTGTCATGTTCTCCGATTCTTTTACTGGTGGTAATAGAAATGTCTATAATAAATAATTTTTTTGTTGTAAAGACATTCCATAGGTACTCAAAAGCATTTCAGCTCTGTATAAATTTTGTATATTTCTGGACGAAAGTTTACGCACATGGAGGTACCAGGACATGGTAATTTACTTACTAAGTTGCTACACAAGAGAATAACTGTGCTTGTACTGAAAGAGTACTCGGCCAAAAATATTCGCTCAAGTATCATAAATTCAGCTAACTGTTCGGCTAAGTAGCGAACAAACCCGATTATTCGGTCAAGTGCCGATTACTTACTGTTATTGGTAATAAATCCGTGCCCTAGTTGCACCACGAGCAGTAGCGTTCCTATTGGCTACCAAAATTATAATTTTTTTACAATGTATTTTAATCGTATACCAGTAAAATTTAAGAAGTATTTATCCTTTAGTATTGTTTTAATGTTTTCGGGCACAAAATGCCGAATATTCGACAGAGACTTGGTTGACTCGAAAAATTATTTGACTTATCCGTATATTTGGCTAGCTCTAAAAAATGGTCAAGTATTCCGACAATTATATGGCCCACCTAATATCGGTACATCTCTCATTTGGTTTGGTATATGAAACCGTTGATTGAAGTATACTTCAATCAACGATGAAACTGTAATTTTCATGATTTTTGCAACCAATTATTTGTAGCACATTCGTAGCTAGCAAAGGTATTACATCTGTATTTTAATAAATAAATGTTTATGATATCGTTGTTAAGTGGCCGGCACAACCGCCTGACCTAAGTCAACACGATTATTTGTTGTAGAGAACGCTAAAGAATACGAGCCTGAAAGAAAATTTTAAAAACGTTAAATAATTAAGAAATCGTATCTGTATATTAATTCTGGATCCCTTGCACCTATCTCGACTTTTAGTGACGACGAGCTCCCGCCTACTATAAGCCAGATCTTTATACGTTTATGAAATAAGGCTCATATTCGTATGTACTGGTATGTATCGAAACAGTACAGTTTTCGATGCAAATAAGAAAATTACACTGTATGTTCGTATTATTGGAACGCAACCAGCTGCTTGCTCTCATCTCATAACTCATTCCCATAACAAACTCCGCGGAAGAAAAATGTAATATTTCTACTGCTGAAGTAAATTATGTAACTGTATTTTTTTTTTCCAATAGTATTTGATTTTCACTACTTTCTTTCTGTAAGCTGCTATAATTATTAATTTTACAGGTGAGAGCCGTCAGTGTACACTATTTAAAAATTATCATAAAAGTTGCGTTTTGCTACTTAGGCCTCTCTTTGGTTGGGGCATGTATGCGCATCATGGTGATATTAATAAAATGAATGACAACTTTAATGCGGATGCAACACATTCTTATATTTATTAGCGTAAACCTAAGAATTTAGTGTTTTTCGTTTTTTTACTTGTAAAAACGGAACAAATAATTAAATGACCATGGAAAGCCAAGGTACCGTTTTGTGGGTTTTTTAAATTCACCCCCCTCCGACTTTCCACATTTATGCTCCGATTTTTAAAATCGACTTCTACTGAAAGTCCTCCATGAAGCAAAGTGTGGGTTAGGGATCACCCGTTTCAAACTCTACCATCTTCAGATTTTATTAAACTTTGTTTAGTTCAAGTACGTTCAGCCGTACTAGAGGACCAGAGTAGGGCTGTAAAAATGTCAAAAAATTCGAAATTTTGATTGCACCATAGAGGATCAAAATCGAACTGCGGGGGACCGAGGGCGACGGCAAGGCGTAAAGAATTCGTCGATATTCAATATCTGAGTAGGGAGATCGGCAGTCGGCTCAGGTTTACCAATGGCTTACGTTTTTTTGTTGTCAGATTTTCCGTTCGACTGCTAGAGGACGCCAAACTTTTTTTTTGCCAATAACTCGGTCTTTAATTTTGTTAAGGAAACGGAACCAGCGCTATTCGACGCGCAAAAGGAGCGGACATAACATCTTGTAGAAGAAGTTTAGGTTATAAATCTTTTAGAGCACTGGTCAAAATAATATTTTTTTCGAATAAACAATTTAAATCGGTGAAAGTAACTGTGAGACACTTTGTACCTAATTTTACTCGTCTGCTAGGCCGAAACTATGGATTCTACCCAAAACATTTGTAGAACATAGTTTATCGTAAATTTAATCGCCTTTCTTTTTTGTAATAACTATATTTTTGTCGTAGGATGTACCCGTACCGCAAAGGAAATATTCCGAAAAAGAACTGTTTTTGGTCCCCATCTTGCCAATATGGCGGCGCGAGCGTCAAAACTACGGGGTTGCAAAATCAGTATATCTTTAGGCATCAAAATCTTTATATTTGAGAACTTCCTAATTTTTTTTTGCTTGATACTCAATTTTTTTGACCTGGTTACGGAGCTGTACCTAAACTACGAACTGGGCGACAATAATAAAAAGAAACCAATTTAACACTGTTTTTAAAGATGTCTATACTAGGGGAGCTTCAAGTTAATACTTCTAATTTTTTTTAATACGTGAAAAACTAAGAAAGCTACTTAGTTTAGTTACATTAAATACAGGGTTATTTAAAAGTAAGAAATATAATTCGTATTTCTGTAGCGCGTTGATTATTGAAAAAATGCTGGGACATTTAAATTGATTTAAATAACTGTAAATTTATATGATATGATATTTTTTATTTTCCAACGTCAATCTCCGCACACACCTTGATTTAATTTTTTTTAAATAGCGACGTATACTTTGTGTGGGCTGGTTGGAAAGCTTGCAAAAAACTATACCATCATAAATAAACTAGGATGGCTGGTTTTTAAGTTACAGCGATTGAAAGAAAAAATAAACTTTTTCAATATTTGGTTATTAAGACGTTTATTCAAGACCCGTCCAGGAAGACTACCAAACAAATCCTGAAGCTTGACAGGAGCAACCTAAAGAGACTAACAAGTCTCCTCACGGGACACTGCAAGATGATGAAACACCTCAACACGATGGGGCTAATTAACGACCCTACGTTGAGAGTGTGTGATATGGAGGAGGAAACCTCATTACATATAATCTGCCGATGCGAAGCACTGGCAGCAAAAAGGCTTAGGAGATTCGGAGTCCCCTTTGTGGACGTAGAAGAACTACAAGCCACCCCCCTCAGGGACGTCCTGGACTTTGTGAAAGATACAGGACTACTTGAGGGAGACTAACTATTAGAGGGGGCACAATAGGCCTATTATGGCCGCAGTGCAGTGGCCAAAGACTCCAACCCTTGAGGTAAAAAAAAGACGTTAATATCAAGTAATCAAAGACATAGCAATTTATAACCAATGTTAGAATTGTCTTCTTTCATCATGACTAATTTTGTCACCACATTCCAGCATCATCAAAATTGCAATTTTCTGTCTTTCTGATAATTGAGGCAACTTTTTCTGTTAAACTTCGCTATATTAAAAAGTTACAACACGTTGTGTTTGGCAAGCAAAGTGGTATTAAAAACAATTAAACAATAATTTATAAGCAACATGACATAAACCACCTTATAAATTATTGTTAGGACTTTAGTTACTTCATACGTCCTAATAAATAAACATGGAAAAAGTTTATTTTCTTTAAATCGCTGTAACTTGAAAAACCAACCATCCCAGTTCATTTATGATTGTAGATTTGAATGTCTTTTTTTGCAAGCTCTTCAATAAGCCCACACAAAGTATAGGTTGCTATTTAAAAACAAAAAACATTAAGTCAAGTTGGCTGGGGGTGAGAGAGTTGACGTTGAAAAACAATAATTAACTTTAAAAAAAAAGGAAAACCGACTTCAAATAAAAACGCAAAAGTGACATAAGTTAACTAAAAAGCAAAAAATAAATGTTTTTTATACAACAGTTTAATACTTATTTGTTGTTCCGTTTAATGTAATTAAGAAATTGTTGTTTATTATATAATTATTAATTGTTTTATAATTTTGAAGTCGGTGCCAAGTAAAACATAAAAATTTGAATCTAATTTGTTATTGCAGCAAGGTATATAATTATTATGTTTTACTTGGCACCGACTTCAAAATTATAAAACAATTAATAATTATATAATAAAGAACAATTTCTTAATTACATTAAACGGAACATCAAATAAGTATTAAACTGTTGTATAAAAAACATTTATTTTTGCTTTTTAGTTAACTTATGTCACTTTTGTGTTTTTATTTGAAGTCGGTTTTCTTTTTTTTTAAAGTTAATTATTTTACAATTTTAAGTGATGGGTAGACTTAGTAAGGATGCTTCTCGAACGGGGAAATGACGGCTAGTTGAAACGGAAGATGAAATACGGAAACACTAAAAAGTCGGTTAAAAAAATAGATTTTGAGGAGTATCTTCGAAGTTCAAGCTCCAATACCAATGAAATTATAATGGGACCACCTTGGAACTATACTGAACCCAACACAAAAAAATCATTAAAATCGGTTCATAAACAAAAAAGTTATGCCCGAACATACATAAAAAAAAAATTTAAAAAAAGACGTACATACGGACGAATTGAGAACCTCCTCCTTTTTTTGAAGTCGGTTAAAAAATATCACATAAAGATGCAGTTATATTTAAATCAATTTAAGTGTCCGAGCATTTCTTCAAAAATCAACGCGCTACAGACATACGAATTTTATTCCATGCTTTTAAATAACCCTGTATTATCCATAGCTATAAAATTATTCAGCTTTGTTTCAATTTAAGCAACTATCTATCTCTTTAAATTAGAGCTTGTATTTGTATATACAAATTAATTATTATTATCTACTTGGAGTAATAAAGATATTAAAACGACATTTTTAATTTTTTAAGTGGTACTTACAAAAATTCAAATTCCAAGCAATAGTGCACAAATGCCTGATATAAGCAGAATTTTCATGATTTCAGCTGAATTATTCATTTAACATCCGAGATATGTGGCGCTACTTGAAATACCAAAAACACCAATTTCCCATGGCATGTAAAATGCTTAACAATGCAGTCTGGTATGTGTAGTAGTACAGCTATATTTAACTGGTGCAATAAAGCAGGTCTCTTTTACAGAATTGCACTGGTAAGCTTACTGTTGGACAGCTGAAATATTTCTTGGCGCACAATGTCAGTTCACTTACGCATACTGTGCGTGCCTGCACAGGTAAAGCACTGATTTGCACCTGCTCGTCTTTACAAACATGCACTTCTTCGCAAATTTTGTAAACACAGGTGCATTTTGTGTGCATTGATGCGTTAGGGTAGGTTACCCCTTTCTTCAGATTTTAAGTTAGGTAAAATTATATCTGATAAAAATTACGTTTCAAAGCTTTCCTATCGACTGTAATATTAAAACTAAATTAAAAATTATTTTTATAACTAAATTAAATTTATTTATCGTTAATCAATGCGCTTTTATTATAAGTAATGTGTAATTAAAATTAATTACCTGATATTGAAAATTATAGTTTTAAAGTAAAATATTCTAAATTGTTCATAAAATGAGAAAGTTTAAATATACCTATACTATCACGTTCAATATTTTTATTTTCCTTTACTTTTGGTATAGAGAAGAGGACCTGGTCACAACACCCACTGGCACAACACCACCGTTTATTTTCCCTAATTCATGGTGGTCATAACTCCTTCATTGGGGGTGTTAGACTCCCAACATTTATTTTGATTACAAGGCTCACATTGAGGGAGGGTGGAGTTATAACTATCGCTGAATCGTAGGAAATACATATGCGGGTTGTGACCTAAGCCCTTTCTTGATTTTTTTAAAATCTGAAGTTTATTCCCTTCTATTTGATAAACAGAGAACTATAAAACATTTTTGTTTAAGTTAGATTGTTCATGCGTGATATTAGAATAAAGTTCATAACTTAATTTTAAGGTGCAGCTGTATTTAGAGGAATGACTTCCCCCCTTCTACCAAATTGTTAGTCTTGCCCTTTTTTGTCCGTTTTTTTTAATAATGAGAATTTTTTTCAAATATTTCAACTTTTTTTCATAAAATGGCGGATAAATATTAGATTGTAAGTTAGTCTGGCAGGCCGGATCAGCCGGCTAATGCTCTAAACGTTTACTTGTACTATTTGCTATTTACCACTGCGCTCTCGCGGCAAGAATACGAGTGAAGCTACGTTATCAGTCGTTGAAAAAATGTACTTTTACAAATCTACCGCTGTAAGGTAAAAAAAGTCGGAAGGGTTTTGCTAACTTTTTAAAACTAGTTAGGTGTAGTTCTACATTTACATGCTTCTGCTTAAAAACGTATATACAAATAACAAAAAAATGGAAATATTTTAAAAGTTAATTAATAAAAAAAAATAAAAGTAACTGCTAACTGCCAAAGTTTCGATCTGTATAACAAAAAACTCTATTTAAGATATGCATATGTTATAATAGAATTCTGGCTAGATACTACAAGCACAAAAACATATTGGAGGTGTCGATCATAAATTGTAATTTGCATATGAGGGTTGCTCACCGTTTTCTTCAAGAAACCATATTTACAAAGAATTCAATTTGCAGAGAACATTGCCTCCATATTGCTGTTTCTTCTACGTGAATATTATGGACTTTTAGTCGCTAACGGTTTGAGAATTCTACATCAGTGTCTGGATTTCTAGTCTAGTATTTAGTCAGCATTTAAATTATGAGGCAATCAAATAATAATAATTCCTGGCATAATTCCTTTAAATATAGAGTTCGCGCATATATACAATTTTAAACAAATTATTTACGGGCTTACAATAACAACAGTTATTATTTATTTGGTAAGCTGGAATTGATGCAACTGTTAAGATTGAGCTCCTTACCAGCATTATGATCACTGATCAGCTTCTTTTAATACTCTTCGTTCTGGTGTGGTTACGGTTCTGCTGTACACGTCCTTTATTACAGGTAACTTAGAAAAATGTCTTAAAAATTGTTTTTTTTTTGATATACAATGTAACCCCCCTCCTTCTAACTTTTGAGTGACTTAATATTTCGGCACACAATTTTGTATGCTTTAATAGGAGGTCAAATATAACTTTTTAGCATATATTTAAATTTTGTATTTTGCAAAATGGCTGCTGGCCGCTAGTTCGAAGAAAGAAATTTTAAAGCAAGGTAGGTCGACTGACACCTCATTTAAAAAGACTTTTAATTCTGCGTCTGATCCTAATGTTTGAAAAAAGTATTGATCCAGAACAAAATGAAAAGTAATTGAAAGTACACAAGTTTGTTTAAATACTAAAAATTTTACAAAAAAATATTATATCTGGTGTTCGAAATGTTCACCATTAACTTCTTAGCACAGGAAATTTTTTTTTATAAAATTCTTCCTTTGCTTTTGCATATAATTACATTTCTGCAAACTTGTGTTATGCGCTGCTTCAGTTCTTTAATTGTTTCTGGGAAGTTTCGCACACTCGAAATTTTAGATATCCCAAAAAGAAAACATCTAAAACGTTTAAATCCGGGGAGCGTGCCGACCATTCCACGGGACCCCACGTAGCAATCTATCTTCACGGAAAATGTTCGTTGAGGAAGTCAGTAACAGACCTATAAAAATAAAGCGGTGCCCCGTCCTGTTGGAACATAGCGTATTTGAAATTGTTTGCAGCTGTTTCAATTAATATTACCTTCTCAATGAAAGCAAACAAATAAAAAAGTAGCGTACTAGATTAAAAACTCAAACAATTTTTAATTAAGATATTCTGTTAGTTTAAGGGCCATCATGTTGTTCCGGACAAATATTTCTTTTTAAAACGCTGGGATCAGACGCAGAATTAAAAGATCTTCTAAATGAGGTGTCACTCGACCACCCTTCCTATTAATTTTTTTTTCAAAGTGGCGTCCAGTCGCCATTTTGAATGATACAGAATTTAAATATGAGCAGAGAAGTAGTAGTTAACTTCACATTAAAACACACTTTGTGCCGAAATATCAAGTGGTTCAAAATTTAGCAGAGGAGGGGGGGGGGGTACTTTATAGGCAGACAGCATAGTTTATGATCTTAAGCTTAAGTTCGAACTTTTTAAACGCTGCTCAACAAAAAATTTAACTTATTTTTTAGAGTTTTTAAATTTAAAGTTAACTTTTAAGGGTTTAAACAAATTTTTTAAATATTTATTAATTTTTATTAAATTTAATTATTTTTAAAATTGATGTTCATTTGTTTCTGAAATGCTGCATTGCTATTGGTTCATTATATAGTTTTAGATAAATTTTCAGTAGTAAATTCAGTATTTTTTGGGAACTCAAAGAGGCCACAAGTTTTTTTACAGGCTCCAGCAAATTCGTGAATACC
Source organism: Ctenicera cuprea (assembly GCA_958336395.1). NCBI lineage: Eukaryota > Metazoa > Arthropoda > Insecta > Coleoptera > Elateridae > Ctenicera > Ctenicera cuprea. Next base: position 36,941,384 of record OY284487.1, on the reverse strand, counting down.
TATTCAAATAACAATTTGTTAATGAACTTGTGTAAAAGTTTTAGAAAGTTTTATTTAACGAATATTAAGTATGGAAAAAAATTCAACGTTTTTAGCGTATTCAAAGATGAAAACTAAAATAATTAAAATTTGAAAATAATTATTACCTAAAATTGCATTTCCAAAGATCTTCAATTGTTTTTGATAATGGTGGGAAAATTCGAAATTGGCGTCATCTTATCAATCAGAATTCTTCAAAGTGGATTAGAGCGCAATTAAAGTAATCTTCTTATTACTAAGTAATTAAAAGTGGTATTCAGAAATGTTTGTTTTCTTGAATAAAAAGTGAGGTTAGTTTGGATAACCTTGGAAGTTAATAGTTATTTATTGTATGAGTGGATTATGAGGCAAATAAAACTCGCGAAAAAGTTTAGGCGCCAGGCCGCAAGTGTTTAAATTTTCAAGAGTTTTATTTGCAGGTAATCCACAAACGCAATACAAAGTTTTATCCACAACTTACAATATTGTAGATGCATAATTATGTGGATCACTAATACCGACATTGATAATTTTGAAAAAATCGAATTAAATTATATGAAAGATCAGAGTAGCAAGTTGTCACTAATCAAAACTGTCAAAATTGTCATAATGATAAATTAAACGGCTTAAACCACATAAATACAAATGATATCAATGTGAATGTGTGTAAAAACCGACAATATTTCCTATTTTAATGTGAATATATATGTAAATGTTAACAAGTTTAAATATAGTTTGATGTTGTTACGTGTCTTATGACTTAATTATAAGATTCATGTGTTGTATTAATACCATAAGACGTCTCTCAGTAGTAGAATTATGCCTCTATAATATGTAAGTTGTGGATAAATATAATTTATGTTCAACATATAAGAAAAAATAATAAATAAATCAATTAGCAACAAACTAAGCACTCTGTGAACATACTATGAAGTGATTAATTAACAAATGCATAAACGTTATTTACCATTGAAAATCAATAAAATTGCACCAAATAACTCTTAAAAAATAACTTTCTACATGAATTTTTATGTATCGAAAGTCAAAAGCGCAGGACCGGCTAATTTCATTTAAAGAAAACAAAGTAGACTATTTTAAGACCATTTAAATAAAAAACATTAAATCTTTTTTTCTACCAATTTAATTATGTCAATATGTGTTGTGTTTTCATGTAAGCTTTGTGTTTTGGAAAATTTTGTTTAATATAGTATATTTGGGCGAAGCCACGAAGGTATACTAGGCAAAGTGAATCAATATTGCTTGAGTTACATAAGATCCCTGAGAGGTAAATTTATTTATTTAATAAAAACTTACAATAACATTAAAGTCTTAATTTTTATAACAAAATTATATCTTTCCTTAATTCTGAAAATAAATTGCCAGACATTATAATTATAAGCGGGGACTATCTAATTATTTAAGTAAAAATTTTTAATTATTAAAACAAAACCTCATTCACAGCAATATACAACACTGAAGGAACTAGAATTTTCATGGAGGTGTGAAACTATTTCACATGTTCGGTAAGCTTAAGGATAAATGCTATAAAAATTAAAATTCCCAGACGTGTAATATAGTTCCTATAATAAAGTATGTAAATTAATGTCTTGATTAATGCTACATTATAATTATTTTTGTATAAATCAACTTAAAATATCTGCAATATTAGTTATGACAATGCGTACGGAATGTATGTCACTTATTATTGTAACATTGACTTGTCAATTTGAAAATAATAATAGTAAAATTGTCGTGTGAACTTACATAACGTTCCAATAAATGTATTTATGCTGTGGTTCGGCACGTTTTCTTGTTATGCAGAGCTTAGAATCAAATCAAATACATTCATATTATTTGAAGACAAAAATTGATTTTACTATTAAAAAACTTAACACTGTTATAAACTATGGTCTTATTAAGTACCGAAATGTTATTAAGTTAATTTTACAAAAGGTATTCAGGAAATTATGGACTCTATCAAAGATGAGAAAGCAAAATTAGATTACTTTCTATTGCGTAAACATTCAAGAAATATTTAATTAAAGTTCATTTTAATTTATTGTAAATAAAACACTTCTTAACTTCTACAGGTTTCTTATTGTAGCTTTATACATATTTCAACGTATTTACAGGTCAACAGCAACCTCAAAAGTAAGCAGTTGGTGTTGCTATAGGAACAACAAATTTTAATAACTTGATCTTGGTTTTCTATATCTGCGACCAGATGACTAGGTTTCTCATTCCAAAACATATAATAACGGTGAATTTAAGAGATCAATTTATTCATTCATTGAAGGTACAGATTTTAAATGTTTAAAAATTTTAAACGCTTCTAGTATATCCAACTTACGTTTGTTATCACAAAAGTCTAAAAATCTTATAGTGTTATTAGATGTCATTGAATGATTGTGTTTAATAAGTGTTTAGCGTATGGGAATGTTTATACTTGTAACAACGTACGTCTTCCTTGTACCTAATATCAAAATTTGATAATTCCATTTTTTGGCAATCAATCAGAAAAAAATGTCAAAATTATAAACAAAACAAATAATTGTAAAACAACTTTTAAAACAAAAAAGAAACATTTTAAACATTTTGTTTAATGCTAAAGAAAAAACAGACAATTTACTAAAATCAGGCATCTACAAATTATATTGCTCGCACTGCAATTCGGTTTATACAGGACAAACAGTTAGAAATTTCGATGTTAGGTACAACGAACACGTACGTTGTTACAAATATAAACACCCCTTAAATTCAATTACGCTAAACACTTATTAGAACACATCATTCAATGACATCTAATAGCACTTAAAATTTTTAGACATTTCTGATGAAAAACATAAGTTGGATACACTAGAAAAGCATTTGAAATTCATAACCATTTAAAATCTATACCTTTAATGAATGAACAATCTCTTAAATTCAACGTTATTATATGTTTTGGAATGAGAAACCTAGTCATCTGGTCGCAGATATAGAAAACCAAGATCAAATTATGAAAATTTATTGTTCCTATAGCAACACCAACTGTTTACTTTTAACCTTGCTTTTAATAATGACGTGTAAACACGTTGAAATACGTATAAAGCTAAAATAAAACCCATGTGGAAGTTAAGAATTGTTTTATTTACAGTAAATACAAGAAACACCCAAACAAAAAACGAAATTAAATCATGCCGTGCAGTATTCTTACTGTTTCTACTATAAACTACCACACACAAAAATTTAGTTAAGAGGCGATGAAATGCCAGAGTGTGGGTGAACTAATAAAATTACAACATAATTGTAGTAAATCCATGTAGATTACATAAATCAGCATTAATACCCCTTCTTCTAGTGCTTATTTTAAATGTTAAAAATGCAGGAACGGCGTTGAAAGAAAGTACGCATGAATAGCACAATAAAATGAGCAAACAATAAATGTGTAGAAATAGTGCAACCGAACAATTTATTAATAATGCATTGACACCACAGTCCATGTCTCCTGAGCAGTGAATCGGAACCTTGCGTGGGTACATTTTTATAATGGCACCTGTTCTGTATGATATAATGGAATACTTATGTAGGTTCCACTTCTGACCACTCGTTAAGCTCTCTTACACCTTAAGTGAAAATAATAAATATACTAGATAGTGCGGAATACCTTTCCTATTGCGAATGCTATATAATCTTTATTGCCTGAGAATTGTGGGGACGCTGCTTTGTATCCACGAGTCGTGGTAGCCACGACAGTAAAATACTGAAATAAAATTTTAAAAATAATTTTGTCGATGTGCCCACTGTAATATTTAGCATAAAATGACAATTGTCGATGTATCCACGGGTCGTGGTAGCCACGACAGTTAAATAAGAAAATAAAATTTTATTTAACTACTGTCGTTGTGCCCACTGCTAACGTTGTTGTATTTATTAAATGTACTTGCTGTCGATGTATCCACTTGCAACTTTTAGTTAAAATAGGCCTTTGGCGAATAGTCCACAATGCGTCGTAACAACGCCAGTTTCTTGCTTTCTTTGTAATAAAATTATGTTTTCGAAGATTCTAATGTTGTGTTATATGTATAAATGGTTGCCTACATTTTTAATATACCAGCGAACCCCAAGAAACTATGATTATATGGGAATTTACTTTTTAGGTAATCGATACCTTAACTTTAACTTAACCTAATGCTACCTGCCTCAAGCGGAGATACTTATTACTTTATTTAAGTTATTTTATTATGTGTACTAATCTCTTCTTATTTATAAAAATTTCTTATTATTGTAATATCAGTTAACGTACAAAATGAGGTTTGACGTAGCAAGCGGTGCGGTGGCGGGCTGGCAATTTGTATTTTAAAAGCTGCTAAATTTGTCTCCTGTAAATGAAGATTTTGAATCTAAGAAAAAAGTTTTGATAACGAACCTGCTGAAAATGTCATAAAAAATCTTTTGATAAAAAAATAGATAAAATGCTGTAAAAAAAGCCGACCAACGCATTTTAATTATTTGTTTTATCACTGATAGTCTTAGCTTGTCGGCTGCTTGGGGTCCTTCCTGGAATTGTTTTTTTAAAAGAGTGTATAGCAGAATAAAATAACCGTTTATATCCATACGTTGTCGGTCGAAAATTTAGGGGGTTTGTTAAAATGTAAAAACTTTAAATTATAGTTGCAAAACATGATATTCTATAAATAATACTATTTTCTGAATTCATGTTATTTAGTTTCCGTGTCTTATTTTAAATTTGGAAATAATTGTATTAGGCTGCACTCGAGGCAGGCAAGTAATGGCGATAATCCTGAGTCACTTTAATCTCTGTTAATAACACCACCGAACTGCACGCAAGTTACTCTTCACCATAAGACAGCAGATTGATCGAATCACCTTCCTGTCTTGCGTACACATGAAAGAATATGTAGTAAATTAAATCATTTAATTTATTGTCAAATATAATATAATAATGGGCTCAGTTTCGTAATTACGATCTTCTGATTTTCTTGAAATAACATTTATTTAAACGGTATTATATACTTTTGCAGAATTGCGAGAGAAATTTTATCAACCAACACTTTTTTCCGCGGCGTTCTTTACCGCCGGCACTTATTCTGCCCACCACTTTCACACTGCACTGTGAAGCGCCAGTACAGTTCTGATGGACTGTAAGTTCACGAGATTTATAAAATTGGTAATTATTTATCACCAACAAAGTATTTCCTGGTTCGCTTAACATTAGTTGAACGTCTTCTATTTCTGATATACGGTTTTAACACGTACTGATATAAAACTGATATTGTTTAAGAAATTAAAGAAATCCATTAGTTAGAATTATCTGTTTGCGTGCAGTTTGAATACACCGGAAGTTTAGGCGGTTCTTTTTTCGTATTTGGGTTTAATTAGCCACATAAAAAACATGTTTTTTCGTTTTAAATAAAAAAAAAACGTTTCTTTTCAACCCCGTTAACGATTAATTAACTAATCATTGGTTCATGTTAATCAATAATCAAATATTTAACTGCTGGCTAAAAAGTTTAGTAAAACCGGACGTAAGTGTACCATCTTGCAAATTAATTAACCGGCAAAATTTTAGAAAAACCATGTGACCTGTTTTTTGGCAATATTTTCTTTGTTGAACACAGTTTGATGTTTTGACCTACAGTTCTCGTACAACGTTTCATAAACATAAATAAATTTTATGTACTTTCTGGAAATTTTCAAAACTATTGGTTTTATAACTTGCAGAACAGATGTTTGGGGATTCTCACGCGTAAACACAATAGATGGCAGTAAAGACCGGCGGCGGCACCTGATTGCAAGTGCTGTAATGCCGCTTAAGTACCCACTACCTGTTGGCATAGAAATATAATTTCACAGATAATTTATTTAAAATATTTATAAAATACCAAAATCGTTGCAAATCTTTATATCTTTCTTTTAATTTGATAGCTACTAATTCTAAAACTCGGTAGCTGCAAGGAACAAATTATAAAAATCACTGCATGTTCACTTGTTCAGGTACTGGTATTATTCGAATAAAGTGGACAAGTAATAAAAAAAATTTTACTTAAAGCTGCTTATCTACCTAGACCACGGCTTAGTTCCCGCAGTCTAGGTGCCTTTATTGTATTTCTAGAAAAAACATAATGGCCGGGAATTTCCACGAAAGTGGAGACCTCCGACCTGTTTCTTTTAAATAGTTCCATAACGGGTTGACCTACAGAGTTTAGATTTTATAAGTGTCTTTCTATATTTAAGAGTAACAAAAATCATAAGTTTGAATGATTAGTTAGCTAATCATAGCTTTGACAAACCTTATAAAAAATAAACGAAATTTTCAATTTTCAGTTTTATTATTTATTTTACATGTTTCTCGCTAATGCATTATTCAGACACTTTTTACCCTTAATATATTTCTTTTATCACATTTCATGTAACAGCTTTTACGGTTAATTTTCGACTGTCAATTTTATTTTCTTACGGGTGGACAAGCATTTTTTCCATATTTAAATTAAACAGAGTGTTTTTATTTCCATGATGTATCACACTTCGCAGTTTGTTTTAGTTTTAAGTTTATTATTAAAAAAAAATTTATTTAGAAGGCCATGGTAACATTACGCCAATAATTGTTTTGGGTAACGGCAAAAAAATTCAAACTAAAAACATTCACAAAAAAATCCAAGTAAAAGAAATTCACGAAGAAAATCCAAAAAAAATTAAATTATGTATTTTTTTTACGTCAAAACTCAAAACTAACTTGATGAACAAGATTAAATCTATTTCCTTACAGTAGTATTGAACGGTATTTTTATTTTTATAAGTAAAGTTGACAGCGCAAAAACGTTTTTTCAAAAACTTCTGGGAGGCGTCAGAGTAAAATTTGGGAGATTAGTAAAAATAGTATATTATTTTATAAGGAGTAGAAGTGCTACTTTTTGTGGCGAATCAGTAGGCTTGATGAGCCACAAAAAGTAACTTCTACTCCAAATAAAATACGCTATTTTTTCTTCAAACGTCGAAAATATTGAATAAAATGATTAAATTTTCATGAATTTGAAAAAAAAATCAGAACTTTCTGAGGCGATAGAGCTTGCATGGAGCAACAAATTTATTTTTTATTAATTTCCCAAATTTTACTCTGACGCCTTTCAGGAACTTTTGAAAAATTTGAAATTGATTACATATTTATTCATAAACGCAAACGCCGATTGTTATAAACCTTTATACCAGTTTGATAAACTATTTGAAGTACCTTATTAGGATCAGCAAGACTTTTTAATTATTTTTGAAGTTAAGAAAAAAAACGGTACTTTTTATTATCAACAACGCGTTCTTCGGCAGTTACGTTACATTAACTACGGCTGTTAATTAGTAAGTAGCTAGTACCTGGAAAAGCCAGAAACCATTGTGTTATTTTTAAGTTACTTACTCATTTACGTCACATCCCTTTAAAAGGGTAGCCAGGTAGTTCGAAATATGCTAAAACGGACGAGTTGTTCACAAGCAGCAACCAGCTACAGTATTAATGCAAATACAATAAACCAAAAAATCGTGTAATCCGTATCACTTAAAAAAGGACTTGATCTTGTCTTGATTCAAGAAAAAATCAAGACAAGAATGTCCAACCAGATTTCAAGACAAGACAATGTTATCAAGAAACAAGTTTCTTGTCAAGAAATCTTGATTTTTTGTCAAGAAATTTGGATTTATTAGCTTTTTATTTATTAGTACAGTGCTTACATACCTACACTTTTATATTCTTGCACTTCTATAGATAAGTATTTTTTAAGTTGGGAGTAATGTAATAATCAATATAAAAAATTATTGCTTCTAAACTGGACATTGGAGAGCGTTAATATTTTAGGTGTGAATAAATTTCCCCAGAGAAGTTCTAAATATGCAGAAATATACAGGTCATTCCATTAAAAATAAATTAGTTTCGGCGTGCCACACTTTTTTGAAGTGAAGATTTGCAAATAATTTATAGAAATGCGCATTTACCCATAATATAAATCTGTACTCAAAAGATTTTTATTTCTGCTACGGTGTATGAGATATGGAAGACCGACGCACTGTTGCAGGACCCTGTAGTGTACATAATATACAGGGTGAGTTTTTTTGATGTTCACTACAGGGATATCGGAAACTACAGCAGATAGAAAGACGGTTAAATGGGAAAAGTAGTGCAGATTTACAAGCCCTATTTAATGCTGCTTTTTTTTTAATGCATGGCCTACTAATATTAATTTCAAAAATCTGAATTTATCATTTTCTTTAAATTCTTCTAGTGTTCTTATTATTTGAGATAGAAAAAAATTGTTTAGATAAAAGTTTTAGATTTTTAATTTTGCTTTTTGTTTTCGAGTTACATCATAAAGTTGTGTTTTTTTAAATGTAAATCATAGTTGCCTATGAAGCCATTAAAAAGATTATTTTCTTCTGATTTCAACGATATAACTTGTTACAATTAATTTTTTAAATAAAAAAATTATGAGCATTTTTCGGTTTGATCACATGATAAAACATAGTTACACATGAAAAACAATTGACAAATGAAAAACATTTGACCAATGAAAAACCATTGACAAATTAAAAGCAATGGAAAAATGAAATATTAAGTCTAAACAAATTTTTAGCTCACTAACAAACAAGCACATCAAGCTTTCCGGGGTTAGCAAAGAACTCATCACAAAATTAAAACAAAGGACACACAGACTCAGAATAGTCACAAAGTAAACGTCAAAGTTATCCCATTTTTATTAATTTGTCATTTGCTCTTCATTTGCAATTGTTTTTCAATTGCATTTTTCAAATATATCACGTAATAAAACATAAGCTAAAACTAAAAAACAGCTGCAAATAAAAAAATAAAACAAAACGCTAAAGACAAATCACAACTGCTGAGCTACAGCTGTAATCTGTTAAGCAACACTAAACGGTCGTGTCATCAGTTATTGTTTATTAGGCCGGGGAATCCCCGAGAATCAAGAAATTGCAAGATTCTTGATTCAAGACAAGAAATACACTATCAAGAAGTAAACAAGACAAGAAACAATAAAATTCTTGTCTTGATTATCAAGACAAGACAAGAAATAGCCATCAAGACAAGATTTCTTGTCTTGATGGAACACTAATTCATCATCAATATAATGATGTGCTTGTGCATATATATCTCTGAATGGTGTCAGGTTTGCGGTTTTTTCGTTTTTTTCCGGTTTTTTTTTTCTATTTTTTTTTCGGGGTTTTATTTTCCGGGTTTTTTTCCGTTTTTTTTCCTGCAACGGTACGCATACGCCTATTTAAGAATGTACTGTGTACACTAGTAGGTATTAAGCAGTACAGAAAGTTGTTCAGAGTTAGATTTCGTACGAAACGTGTTCAGCGAACTATATTATCTACATGGCTAATTAGAAAAACAAGTACTATTTATAACAACGCAACATTGAAATCTTTTTAAACGTGATATATTATTACACAAATATAGACAAAAAACGGGGTAAAATTAAATTTCCAAAATGTTCTAACTTCGAAGTTTCGAACAGGGTTGCATAAAAATTCCTAACCCAAAAAGACCTAGCGATTAAAACTCATAAAAATCCACGATAAAAGCTCGCCTTGTCAAATATTGAGCAGCATGCTCAACAAATAACTACGCTAAGAAGACTATGGATGCAGCACTGCTGTACTATAAACATAATATAGCAATGAGGCGTACATGGCCTTCTTGACTTTGCTTTTTGTTGATCGCGTGTTAGAATTTTAAAAAAATAAACTAAATCAAAAGTACAATTTTTTCATATACATATATTTTTATTTGGTTATAATAAATATATTATTACAATAAATCGGTTATTTATTTACTATAGTCCCACATTCCAGGTAAAGCATTAACTAAAAAAAAAAAACTAAATACCTACATCATTTTAAAGAGAACATTTCTGTGGCTAATTTTTCTGTTCTTTCTGGGAACTAAAGAAAAGGCATCAATAATCTGAGAGGTATCTTACCTAAATTCTTTAAAATTGACGGAACTAAGATTATCGCAGTGGAATAATTCCTTACTTGGTTAAACATAGGAATTTTACATATTCGATTATTGTCCCAGCCCTATTTGCTACTGTAGATGGTTACATCGTAATCGAAATGTGCATTTAGCATTAACTATATAATAAATTTAAGAAGAAAGGCTTTAAGTTTTATTTTATAATTTATAAATTCTCCATATAACTCACAACATTGGTTATTCCTAGTAATGCTTAATGACGTAACGACTTGAACCCCTTGTAATCCTTCTTTACAATTCTAGGTAGGTATGAATTTACGAAGGATGCAAATATTTAAATATTGAAGAATGGTAGCTTTTACAGGGTAATTTTAAAATAACAAACTCCCGAAATTCTAAACTATCCCTAATTTCCTACACTGTCTAAGCGTAAACTTCACAACGGGGAGCAGAACAAAGTCGAGAAAAAAAAGCCACGGAAATAAAGTCTGAAAAAAACAGCTGAGAAAAAAAGGCCGAAGGAAAAAAAACCGAGGAAAGCAAAGCAAAGGAAAACGAAGTTGAAGAAGAAAAAAAACAAACTAAAAATTAAAGTAAAGCTGTTCTTACTTACTGTGTATTAAATTTTTTATTAGCACAGCAAAATGGAAAAGAACCGAAACTCCAAACAAGTACCACAAAAACTTAGAAAAGTACAGAAAAAACAGGAAAATTTTCTCAAAAAGCCAAGTTACTTGTTTTTTCGAACCAAACATAAGTTTTTCTTAACCCTGTAAACAAACATAAGTAAATAATAATATAATAAATTAAAATTTGTTTAATTCCTCAATAGTTAAAAAAATGTAGAAAATTGATATCTAAACTATATTGCTTAAAATGCGTTTTTTTGAGTTTTTGTAAAAAAGATCTTAAAATTCACATTTCAATTGACGATAACTAGTTTTCAATATAAGTTGTGATTTGTCTTTTCTCAAATACAAAATAACGCCAAAAGTCAAATATCTTGATACAAAAATAGGATTTTTATTGACTTCTTAATTTAATTATTTTTATTTCGAAAAATTAATTTATAATGAATTTCTGTTGTTTATTTTTATTTCTAAAAATATATTAAACCCTCATTTTCAGACCTTTATGATATTTAAATCTAGGAATTTTCTCCCACTCAAGGAAATGTGAAATTACAATTCGTAGAAATGTAACTTTTTATTTGAAAAACTAAAAAAGAAATTGAATCGAAAGGTTCCGAAACTATTACTAACTGAAAAAGAAACCGTAACCGAATCTAAACCGTTGCACTAATAAAATAATATTCTGACAGGTCAAGTACAAAAAATTAAATAAGCAGTTCTGTAGCATGGTAATGGTAAGCGTGACAGATATAGTCGTTTTAAAAGCTGTGTTTTGTATGAACTCGTATTAGCTAGAAGGAAAGACCGCTTAGTAATAATCGCTTAAAAACCAACCGCCACAGTTATTGCAACACCCGCTCAATATCACACCTGTAGAGGGCGCAAATATCAGTGAATTTACAACCCTCCACAAATGTAGTCAAATCGTTGAAATATACAAACCTGACATCCTACTACTACTGTGGAGGATTTTCTTTTTTTTGCACTAAACTAATAAACAACCCGTCAGAATTCGGTTTCCGAAGAGAAAAAATTGTGGAGGACTGAAAAATCCTCCACTATTAGAGGATCCGCCACAGTCTGGTTGTATTCATGTAAAAATCGTCACAGTTAATGTAAAACCTACACACACACACACACACACAGACATTTATTAAGACCACTTTTTTGGGTTCCTTAAGCCCCATATATATATTTCCGTTAAAATCTAGATTTCGAAAGTTTTCATGAAATTAATATTCCATATTCCGAAGTAAAAACATAAGTTTGTTACAGGGATAACCGTCAATATGTTCAAATACCATCGTGGGCACATTGACAGTTTACCATAATTAATTAATTAGGTAATATATTGCGAACAACTGGCTTAGTTACCACGCATCGTGGGCACATCGCCTAATACTTATTTTAACTAAACTTGTCGAGTGGATACATCGACAGCAAGTATATTTAATAAATCCAACAAAGTTAGCAGTGGGCACAAAGACAGTAGTTAAATAAAATTTTATTTTCTTATTTAACTGTCGTGGCTGCCACGACCCGTGGATACATCGACAATTGGCATTTTAAGCTAAATATTACAGTGGACACATCGACAGCTTTGTGTTTAAAATTTTATTTCATTATTTTACTGTCGTGGCTACCACGACCCGTGGATACAAAGCTGGCGACCCAGAATTGTTACGTATATAAATACTATTACTGTTAGTGAATAAAGTTCATAGGAGCATTAAAAACAAAATTTTAAAAGAAAAAATTAAAGCGCGTTGTATTATTTATGTTTCTTATCTATCATAAATTACTGAAAACCGTGGGCGTCAAACGAAGACTTAACCAGGATATAGTTTTGCATGTATACATATGTATGTATTCAGATTTTACTGCAAAAACAATCTTAGTGCAAAGAACAAACATAAAAAAATTTTAAATATCGTTGGTGAATTGTTTTACATGCACGAGAAAACGATTTTTAAATTTTAAACGTAAATAACCAACATGCTACGGGTTCTGTAAGGAAATCTTAATTGTATCCTGTCAAGGATGAATACTTTTGACAATAATGTGAAATTTCTCTAGAAGCGAATCCATATGTTGGAAATGTCATTTATGATAAAGAGCAGCTTGAAAGAATTTGTAAAAGGAAAAAATGTTTGTAACCTCAAACGCTTTGAATTTATCGGTCAATTACCGATAATTTGTCGCAGATCGACGAAAAGATTGCAAATTTGGCAAGCAATAAAAATCCGACAAAGCATAGCAGGTAATTAACCGAGAAAAATTTAGAAGCTTGAGTAATATTAGACAAGATTATTTTATGAATATCAAATTAAACCAACGGCTTGTTTATCGTTGTTTATTAGCGTAACCATGAAGTAACTAGGGCGTAACTAGGCGTTGTTGAAATAAACAACTGTAAAAAATGATCAAAATTATCGTTATAATTTTTATTTAGATAAGTTAATACCGCATTGTGATTGGCTGTAATGTGCATGAGTAAAATAATTAACATTGTTTTGTCTAAATAGTTTTTACGTTTTTATGGAAACCGTTTCCTTTTAACTATACAAAAGAAATTAATTTGGCGAAGCATAAGCAGTAGACTTTTCTAAAAGTAACAAGCATGAGTGCCAAAATTCTCAGGAAAAACTTCCTAACGCAGGAATATATTTTGTGAATTATTGCAACCAACCTTTAGCAATATTTAAATTTAGGTTGCAACCATACAACAGTTGCCAAAAGCAACTATGGCAACCTAACGTAATATACAAAACACAATTAAATAGTTGTTAGTTTGTCAGTGCAAAAGTATGATGAATAAAAGCATACTTGATCTGGATACTTACTGTGCAACTATCGTTTTTAATAATTACTATACTACTTATTATGATGGAAATTACAGAGTATGTAGCAACCCTGCAACCTGTTAAGGATGACTTCCTATCAATTTTGAAGACTAGCTAAAAGAGGGCAGCACGACATAAATTTCCAAACACCCTGTAAAAAAATAATGTAGTAGATTATTCTAATATTACATACGAAGGCGAATGTAATACAACCTTCTATTTAATGATGCTAACAAAATCTTCGTAAGTGTACAGAGAACAAAACATTCTAACAAACCAGGTTCAGATGAATAACAACTTTTTTTATATCAATTGTTTTTTGATATTCAGTGACTATTTTCGAAAAGTTTTAAACTACCTACAATTATTGTCCCGCCCGTCTGATAATTCTTTAAATAAAAATGTTATGAGCCTATGTTTTTTTTAGGTGGCATACCCTGTTATAGTAACTCCAGATCCCTTCCACCTGTCTCGACTTTCGGTGACGATGGCCGCCGTTACTAGAAGCCCGATCTTTACGCGTCCATTATACATTCGTATATACTGGTGTGCATCAGGCCGGTATGTGCCGTTTTGTGCGTTGTTTGAAAATTTCAATTTCAGTCTAAAATGATATCGAGTAAAAGTCCCCGATGAGTCACAGGTTGGCTCTAGAGAACAGCTCTTTCAAACTCAACCATCTACAGATTTGATTAAACTTTGTTTGGCTTGGGTACTTCCAACCGCGGTAAAGGATCGGGGTATAGCTGTAAAATTGACAAAAAATTCAAAACTTTGTTTGCACCACAGCTCACAGGAGATCAAAATCGGACAGCAGCCGGGGGACGTGTAATGACGAGAGGGCAAAATGGGTTTTGGTCGATATTCAAAATCCGATTGGGAAGAGTCCTCGACTCGGGCTTTCCAACAGATTACGATTTTTTGTCGTTAGATTTTCCGCTCAGCCGCTGGGAAGCGCCTCACATTTTTTCTTGTACCAAATGCTCGGCTTCTATTCTTTACTATAACATATTGAAAAGGGAACCAGATGGATCACCCCGTTCACAAATAGTACGGGTTTGAATGAAGCTCGCAAAATATGACCTTCCGACGACCATATATTGTCTCAAAATTTAGCTATCGAGGTCAACTTTTCCTTGTTGGAAAACCAGTCGAAAGGTCTAACCGGCTATTACAATTTAAATCGGTCTGGAAAATGTGTAGCAAAGCAAAAAAAATTAAAAAGGGTTTGAATTCACTATGTTTGGCGTTCAGCTACGAGTATTTTGATGTCTGATAGAACTTTTTTTGCTGAACCTTATTATTTGGCAAGACAAATAAAGATCTAAAAAGCAACACAACTTTTAGTAATAAAGAATACCAAGTGGAATACTAAGAAATCTAAGTGATGAAGCACTCAGAAAATTATACGAACTTACTTGCGATATTATGAAAGTAGAAATATACCAGCAGTTTTTGCTAAAATTGTAATACCTATCCCGGAATGGGACGTATCGGCGCGACCGTCTCGGCTACACCGACTCGGTGCGAGGCCGTTTCGTCGCGAGACAGTTTCGGCCCCGGCCATTTCAGCGCAGAGCCGTTTTGGCGCGAAGCCGTTTCGGCGCCGCCGAAGGATATTTCGGCGCGAATACGTTTAGGTTTATGCAAATTATTTATAAACCATGTTTTAGACACATTTCAATACTAGTATTTAATACATAGATTTATGCACATTGCTAGTGTTATTTATTAAATTTTAATGTAATATACAATAGTAAAATAAATATAAAGAAAAAACAATATATTAAAAAATCAATTAAAATCATTGATTTTATTATTGCCTCTTACATACATTACAATTTGATAAATGACGTATTTGCGGCAAACAGTCCTCGTACCGAATATGCAGCGCTGAAACGGCCTGGCGCCGAAATGGCCAGCGCCATAACTATCGCGCGCCGAAACGGCCTCGCGCAGAAACGTCGCTGCGCTGGAACGTTCTAACGCCGTAACGCCCTAGCCAAAATTTACTGCTTGCTATAAATGAAGATTGAATAGAGAAGGGCGACCACAGTTTTGTCCTACTTCCTTTCCAATTTTTAGTCTACGACGTTTCGGCGCGACCGATACGCGCCGCTGATTGACGCCAGGACGTTTCAGCGCCGGGACATTGAAGTATGAGACAGGGTTTATAATTGCCATAATCACAGAAAACCCAGAAGGACTGGAATAGGCCCTGAGCCAATGTGACAACATATTAAATGAAAAGTTTAGTATAAAAATTCATCATCATCATCATAATCTATCCTCATATACCTGAAGGTGTCGAGGTCTTTCATTTCGGGTAGGCTCTTCGCTTGTGTAGTAGGAGGTAGTGGGGCTTTTGGCCTTTAAACCACCACGCTCCAGAAGCTTATGCCACCCTTCATGCACATTTATTCAAGCCATACGCACATGTGTTTTACTTGTATGTTAATGTTGTGTGTGGTTTTGTTACTTAAAATTAATAAATCAAAAACGAACATCATGGTGTGCAGGAAAAGAATACCGAGGAAACAGGCATTTATTTAAATAGATTACAAGAAGTTATACAATTCCCATATCTGTAGAGCAGCATATCAAACGATGGTATCAGTACAAAAGAAATAAAACGCCGAATTGCCCAAGCGAAGAAAGCGTTCTGCCCCAAAAAAATAGTACATTTTACGCCCGAGGGCTACAAATACATGGAGGGAAAAGTGGCGGTCTCTCTCGAGGTGTATATACTATTTTTTCTACGATCTGGGGTAGAAACACTTAATTTCATAAATAAAGAATTATAAATAAATCGGAGCAAAATTACAATATTTAGAAGCCTTTGGGATGTATCCATGCAACGTACCATGACAACAGACATTTGTTTACAAAAATAAATATGAAATGAAATAAAAACTCCCCTAGGGAAATTGTTGTCTTATTTCGTTTCTAGAGAGTAAATGCTCTACTTCTGTCACAATTTTGATGCCATAGAAACCGACTTCAGCTCTCGGTCGTGGAAAAAGATATTTTTTTAACATTGCAAATTCGTTTTCGTTCTTTTCAAAGGCAAATACTATTTTATGAGACATTTGTAAAGATATGTTTCTCTTTAGTTCATATACCTTCATATAACTTTATGGAAGTTTTTTTGTTCATATTGAAGACCTTCTTAATCTTACTAAAAACACAAGTTTCAACATATTTATTTTCTGCGTCAACTATATTATTGCCAAAATCGTCACAATGTCAGTATAACAACTAATAACATTTAACCATATACATATTATGATTAATGTGGAAATCAGTAGCAAATAAAAATCTAATTGAAGGTACTAGAAATCTTTAAATCCGTGACATCTGACATCACCGGTATTACACAATAACACCGACTATAGCCCGAAGCAAGAATTCCCGCTGATAAAAACCTGAGGGAAAGCGCTTTGATAGATGTGTTGTTGTTTAAGCTGCATTTCCTTATTTGATGTATCTTTACACATACAACTATCCTGGTTGAAATCTAATAATTCATTTAAATTACAGGGCTCTGTTTAAAAACATTGATATATTAAATTCAGCTCCACCGCTGTTATATGCACAATAGTAGCAATTACAAATGTAATTTTACAACACAAACTATCACATAAAGGTTGTTATATATCTTGATATAAACTGTGTATTTAAAAAACTCAATTACAAGGCTAAAACACCTAATAGCGACAGGATTCCGGAACTGTAATTATGTGTATATCTCACATAGCTTGACACGTAAACTTTAAACTCGAAGGTGTGAAGACTTAAATATTTTAATATTAATTGTTCCTGTTAACTGAGACTTACTACACACAAACACGCAAGCTACAGAAAAATTTCTTTACGCAGTCCTTGTCATTTAATTACACCTACGTTAAAAATAGGACGAAATTTATGACGTGGATTACGAGAAATAATGCGCAACCTCTTTATCGAAATCTCGAATTTAAATTACGGAATTAATTACACTGGAAATCAGATGAAGTTAAATGATTTGAACTCTGTCTTAAGACAAGAGTTTTATTGTGCATATGAAATCAATTATAGGTCTAAGCAGGCGGCGCCATTCAAGGCTCTCTAGATGGATAAATGTTCTTTAATCTCAAGAACAAGCAGGTAGGAGGTTAGACGAAAAACACACCGTGTTATATTATACTATCGTAGCACATTTGAATACACTTGCAGAAAAAGGGGCGTGGGTTATCCTTCGTATAGAGCGGACATTTTTTTAAATAATTCATTGATAGATCTATGAAACAAAGAACGGCGGCTTATTTAACAATTCAAAATCAATCTTCGAAGGAAGACAGTTGAAGCATGCTAATAAATGTTTACACATTAAGAATATTCATTTACAAGGAGCCGTCAAGACAAGTAGCCCAATCTCGTTTTAAAAGAATGTGGGTCGGATAAACGGGCATAATAAACAGGGACGAATCTTGGAGGTCCGTCCGGCCAGCTGGGTGCTATACAGCCGGAAATGACCCTTGCATCACCTCTTCATCCCAAGCTCTTCAGTTCGATTTTATTTACACAGAGAACAGTGACCTTTGCTTTATTTAAACACATCAGTTTTGTGTTCTTTGTATTCATCTAGAAATCTTTTGTAAATTCTCACAGTATAATTGTTTCCCATTTTTGATTTACTACGCGGCTTTCTTTCCCAAATAAGGGGGATCAAAGTATCTTATTGGTTTTAAAGACAATTAAATATTTTTAAAAGAAAATTTAGGTCGTTTATGGTTCATGACTGCCGGAACGTTTTCAGGTTTGAAACTAGACTTTTTTAAATATCTTTTTGAATTTAACGCCTGATTATTCAAAAACAATAAGTTTCAAATCGACAAAAATTTGATACCGTAGTACGCCTACAATACAAAAATATTATTATACAATAGATATTTACGATATAAGTATCGTCATAAATCATATTACGATATGAGATAGGAAAATTGTGATAACCTATCGAATATAGTAATATGATGTTACGATAAGAATATTGTACAACGTTTTATCTAATTTCATGAAATTTTAAATTTAAGAATAAATTTTGTATTGTCATTGAGAAATGTCATTCACTATTATTAGTAGGCTGTTATTCAATTTTCATTAATATCTAGGTTTCATTTTTAATTTTATCATCTGTCAGTTTGTTGCAAAATAATTACGTCGCTTGCACAACTTGAGATAAATTATTGGAAATGGATGATTCCGAAGACAGTCTGCCGTCAGATATTGAAGCACTAGTTAATGGGGCTATTTCAGTCCTGATTCCCGCAAAGTCAAAAACCAGGTATGAGCTAGAATATTTAAAATTTGAAGATTGGTGTGTAGCGAAGAAAACATCAACATCTGGATTGCAAATATCTAATTGTAAAAAATGTATCATAAATGTGTACAACAAATAATTTGCTTGTTTTGTTAAAATATTTATAATAAATAATTAATATTTCGTATCATACTGTTACTTTTATATTTGGTGTCGTAACAGAAATTTGGGTATTGTAATAGAAATTCGGTATCGTAATAGAGCTCATTACGATACGCCTTTTAGTATTGTAATATTGATATTATCTAATGAAAGTAGATAAAAATTATTTACGAAACTATGAAAACCATCATAATTAAAAATGTTCAAGGCCAATACCACTTTTTAAATCTTTTGAGTTATGAGCCAATAGAGATAGCGAAGAGTAATTTTGTAATTCTTTCCTTAATTTTCTAATTTTCCAGTAACGCAAACGGCTCTCTATCGATTTTTGAAAATAATGCTTTTACATAGGCACAATAAAGAAACTTGCACTTAAGGTAAATTGCTCATTAGAGCAATAATGTTTAAAAATTTATCAATTGTTTATATTTTTAAGTCCTCCATTGCGTCCTCATTGTCTAGGCTAACTCTTCAATCCCAAGAAAACTTCATTCGCAAAAATCAAAACATTGAATTTTCGACTCCTTACTTCACTAAAAATGCTTTTAAAAATATACAGGGTTGGCCAAAAGTACGGAACAATGCAAATATCTTTAATGCGGCAACTGCGATTTTGACAAATTTTTTTTACATGAAGGTTCCGATATACGGCGGATACAATAAAAGTATCGGCGCGGCGGATTAAAACGACTTCCGGTTTAGCCGAAAATGATATCAACTTTTTATTTTAAATGGAACACTCTGTATATTTTTTGATATATCGATAGAACTTTTTTTGTTCAGCAGTTTTGATGTTTGATAGATTGCAGTGTGGTTGCAGTAATCAGCTTATTAACCAAAATTAATTAAAACTGCTGAATTTAACAACAGAAATGGTGCAATTAACAGAAAGAGAACGAATTCAAATTTTAATTATGGTTGGTTTTGGTGAGCGTCGTAGAACTCAGCAAGAAGTTTGTACTTTATTTGACAGTTTGCAATCTTTCTGTTAATTGAACCATTTCCAATATCCAAATTTTGTTGTTTTAATTAATTTGGATAATTAATTGATTACTGCGACCACAGTGCTCAATCTATCGAACATCAAAACAACACAACACGAACCAAGCATATTTGACAACTTCACAAAACTGTTTAGGCTTCTCACATTCTTTTGTTTTCATGAGCTGCTAGATAACAATTACGAAACATTATATTATATTCAATATATCTAGAATTATTAACAATAAAGCCATAAAACCTTATATCACTGAACTTGCAAAAAGGAGTTCTATCGATATATCAAAAAATATACAGGGTGTTTCATTTAAAATAAGAAAGTTGATATCATTTCCGGCTAAACCGGAAGTCGTTTTATACCGCCGATATTTTCATTGTATCCGCCGTATATCGGAACCTTCATGTAGGAAATTTGGTCAAAATCGCGGTTGCCGTATTAAAGATATTTGCATTGTTCCGTACTTTTGCCCAACCCTGTAGTTTGAGTCTCAACTGTATATGAGCGATAACTTGTCACAGCGTTGCGCGCGGCTTATAATGTTAGTAGGTGTTGTAGTAACAACTGTGGTTGGTGCTTTATAATAAATCATATTTCTGTGAGTATAAAATTTAAAAAATTTTGAAGTATGGTTAAGTTTATATAAAATACTTTTTGGATAATTGCGTATAACTGTAGAGCTTCAGCAAACGCAGAAATTAGGTAGAATAAATTTTTACTTTTGCACAGTTCTGCTAAGACAAATTATTGATGTTTTGTTATTTTATATTTATTAACTGGGTTTAACGTGACATAGTAATTCGACCTTTGCTTAAAAAGACAGCAGATAAGAAATTTAAATAAGGAAAAAGAATTTACCGGGGACACTCTTTTAAGCAAGGATTGAAGAATTATAACTAATAAAAAACAAAGTCGCAGTTAACAACTACAAAATGAAAAACATACCGCTCACCGAAAACGACGTATTTATGGTGTCATGCATGTGGTAAGGTAAAGAGCGAAGCATTACCAAAGGTCCTTTGAAGGTACCTTCGGCAATGAAAATTATGGTTACGCGAAACACACCATTGGCATACGAGCGAGTCTCGAGAACTCTTCCTAAACGCCAACTTAAAGGTGGGGTGGCGTAGGCCCATTCTTTATTAATACTAATGTTGCGGTAGTGATTTGAATGCCACAGTTTGCCCATTTAATTCTTTGTTGAAAAGTATACTAATATGCAATTAATTTCATCTCAATTTTCAAAAACGAGATTTTAACAAAACGAAATAGGTTTTGAGGCAGTACAAAAAATGTCTGTCTGTGGCGGTTAGGTGGTTGCAGGCATTCATTCGTTCCTATCCTTATAGTTTTCAAACAGATGATGCGATTTTGATAAAACTGGAAATTTGGAGGTATTTAAAACATTAGCTTTAAAAATAATCCGGATCCGAATGCACAAGGAACACATGTTGTTTTGGTATTTTTTCAAAATGAAAATTTATCAATTTTAAAACATAATCGCAGAGAGGATATTAAAGCAATTTGAATGATTTTTGTTCGGGTTTTCTATAAGATCACAATTAAGTTAACAAAAAACGAACGAAGCTCCATAATTGGGAAAAGTTGTACATTAAATGACATCAATCAATAAATCAGATAATAAACTAAAACAATTTAACAGCGTCTTAAATTTCAGAAATACAGATTCAGGAAATAGTTTACATCTGATTTCTTAAAAATACTGACTTTTGTTTATGTAATAGGTTGCAAAGGAATTTTCAAATCTATAAAACCTGCCCAAATTGCAAATAATTAAAATTTTCACAAAACATTGCTCAAAGACTGACTATATGATTGCTTTTAAATATGTACTTTTTAATTTTTATTAACAGCTTGCACCCAGACATAAAATTTACACTAGAAACTGAACAAAATAAGTCAATTAAGTTTTTAGATTTTAACATAAAAATTGATTCAACTAATAAATTTGAGTACTCAGTTTATAGAAAACCTACACAAACAGACATTACAATACCACACGATTCTTGTCACCATAAAACACATAAATTAGCAGCATACAGGTCCCTGATACATAGGGCTCTGACGGTCCCTTTAGATGAAATTAATTATACTTAATAGAGAAATTTCAATTATTAAAAAAATTGCATACAGTAATGGTTATAATACTAAACTTATTGATACATTAATTTAAAAAAAAGATTATAAATTAGCCATTCAAAAAAGGTATCCGAATACCCTAACTTCGTTCGATACAATTAAATATGCTTCGATCCCATATTTTGGTGACAAATCAGAAAAAATTGTTATATAAACAAAAAAAATATAAAAAGTAAGCTTTAAAACAACTAGGAACATCTTAAACACTTTGTTTAATGCAAAATCAAAAACAGACGATTTGCTAAAATCAGGCATTTACAAATTAAATTGTTCGCATTGTAATTCGGTTTATATAGGCCAGACAATTAGAAATTTTTATATTAGGTATAAAGAACACGTACGTTGTTACAAATACAAACACCCACATAAATCCAATTATGCTAAACACTTACTAGAACAAAATCATTCAATGACATCTAATAACACCATAAAATGTTTACACTTTAGTGATGATAGACGTAAATTAGATATACTAGAAGCTTTTGAAATTCACAAACATTTAAAAACTGTACCGTTAATGAATGAGCAAATTGATCTCTTAAATTCACCTCTATTGGACGTTATAGAATCAGAAATCAAGTCATCTGCGGACGATTACCGACATCAAGTCACCAAGTTCTATTGCTATAACAACACTAACTGTTTAGTTTCTAATATAACCTTTAGCAATGGCATGTAAACATGTCGAAATACGTATAAGGTTAAAATAAATAGATATTGTTAAAGTAATTAAGTATTTTATATACAGATACTCATTTAATAAATTTCCAGTTTACTTTGTCTTTTCTTGATCCCTATAAATTATGATTGCGTGTACTAGGTTTGGTTAGGTTATGTTAGTTTTGTTTAAAATCGTTTTCTTTTAATTGTAAATGGTAGGCCAGTACCTAAGGGTGGTAAAATAGTTGTAGGTAAAAAACAGCATTTCTAGATATCTGCGTAATTAATATCTCATCTGCAATGAAATCTGTAAAGCTTCTAATATACAATCAATATATCATATACTATAGTGGTTGAAAATCGGCAAAACAATAGCATCCAAAGCCCACTTGACGCTATTTTTATCGCATTTTATTAGTGTAACCGCATTTCCGAGAAGGTAATGTTTGAGTCTTTTCCAAATTGAAAGAGTAACTGAAATATTTTGTTACTACTAAGAATAAAAGACAATTTTTCAAAAGCGACCGGCCCATCCACTTCTTACATCTTATTCCTTTCTTTATTTTCTTCTGTTTGTTGTTTCTTTTTGGCTCTATTTTCTAACCGAGAAAAATTATCCTTTGTTCTTAGAAGTAACTAAATATCCCAACATCTTAAAACTAAAGTGGTCGACCAATGTGTTTTATCAGTAATGACATATCGGGCACAAGATTGGCAAACCACAAAAAGCAACGAAGAAGCAATTAGGGTTGCTCAACGCAGAGTGAAAAAAGCAATGTTAAACATAAGATGAAAAAATAAAATCCGGAACGAAAAGATTAGATCAGTCACCAAAGTAGCAGATGTTGCTGTTAAAATCGTCCAATTTAAATGGAGTTTTGCGAGATATGTTGCCAGGAGTAACACAAATAGATGGAGCCGCAAAATAATCGAATAAAAACCATATGAGCATAAAAGAGGAAAAAGACGTCTACTCATGCGCTGGTACCATGACTTCAACAAGACGGTAAACTGGTACCGAATCGAACATAATCGTCATAAATGGAAAGAATTAGAGAAGGCTTATATCTAAAAATAAATCTGAAGTAAAGCTTAGAAGGGAGAAGAATGTTTGGGTTATCTGGTGACGCTGACGCGGCATCTGTGAGAAGACACTTCGACGTGTAAGAGGTCATTTGACCAACACAGCTGATGGAAAGAATATTTAGCGTTCTTCTGTTTTACGCAATATTGTAAAATGCAGTAAATCTTCGTGAATGAGGTTGATGTTCTTGTATTACGTCTTAATAGTTATTTTTATTAGTTAAATATGATTTTAATTTAAAAGTCGCTGCTTCGCAAGCTGTTGACATCAAGTGCTGCGCCAACCATTTACATAAATTGCCGGAAGCTCGGCTTGCATGCTTCATCTTCGACGTTAGTGTTCTTTTAATAAAAATAATATAAACAAAGCGCACACATTTTAGTTTGCTGATCACTATTGAATATTGTAGCGAACCGTTGTACGCAGGAATTTGCGCCTTATAAAATAGACGCGCCAAGATGTGGCTTCTAATAGCGGGGTCTCCAACCACTAAAAGTTGAGACAGGTGAAAAAGATCCAAATTTAATACTTAGATTGCTGGTCAGTCTTATGTTATCGTAATTTTAACGCTTTTCGAAATGGTAGTTGCCCCAGCGTTGCACGCCAACGCCTTAGCATTATTGTGTTTTGGTAAGAAGGGATACAAAAAAGCCGAATTACTTCGCTTATTTTGTAATTTAAGGTTTTTAATAATGAATCTGCAGAAATGTTGATGCATTTGGTATACTAACATGCCAAGAACGCAAGAAACATTAGGAGAGTGCGGAACTGGAGAACGTACGCCCTGGGCAGAACAAAATTGGAAAGGCCAAAGCCCGACAAATTTTCATAATTTTAAATTAAATCTGAAATTAAATCCAAACACGTATTACCCATTGTGTTCTTAATAATCATGAAAACGAATAGCCTGAATTAACAGAACTACCTGTGTTTTTTTCCTGTACCAACACCTTGTACTGCGGCATGTTAATCGCAATATCTCAGCAGGGACTTTTATGTTTTTATGTCACATTTAGGCACATACTTAAAAAGTGAACCCTTTTAGATGATACGGTACGTAACGCTTTTGATTTCAGAATAGGTACTCGCCCTTTTCTCAGCTGGATATCATTAATATTATTCGCCGTTTAGAAGCACTCAGCTTAAAACCTGCATAATTTTTGTTTTTTCCTAACGGACCTCCAATTTCTATAATTCTACCCGTGGGATTTTAATCCCGTACTGTGAAATTAATATATCTAAATATTTTAGCGCATTAAATTATGCTTTAATTTCGCAACGGCAAACGGATTAGTCAGCTTTAATTTATTTACTAAATTAACATTAATATATTCTCATATTCTGAATGATACTCTTTAAAAAAAGATCTTAATCAATTTTTTGTTTCTGGGTCAGTTAACAGGAAAACATACCATAGTGCGCCACATAGCATTTGTATCAAGTTTTTAGTATTGTAGTTACTTATTAGTTATTATATGTACAGGGTTAGGCAAAAGTACAGAACAATGCAAATATCTTTAATACGGCAACCGCAATTTTGACAAAATTTTCTACATGAAGGTTCCGATATACGGCGTATACAATGAAGGTATCAGCGATTTAAAAGGACTTCCGGTTTAGCCGGAAACGATATCAACGTTTTTGTTTTAAATAGAACACCCTGTATATTTTTTATTATATCGATATAACCCTTTTTTTGCGAATTCGGTGACATAAAGTTTTATGACTTTATTTTCAATAATTTTAGATATATTGAACAATAAAGTGCAAACTTCTTGCTCAGTTCTATGACGCTCACCAAAACCAACCATAATTAAAATTTGAATTCGTTCTCTTTCTGTTAATTGAACCATTTCTGATGTTAAATTCTGCGGTTTTACGTAATTTGGTTAATTAATTGATTACTGCAATAACACTGCTCAATCTATTGAAAATCAAAACAACACAACACGAACCAAGCATATTTGACAACATTACATAACTGTTTAGGCTTCTCACATTCTTTTGTTTTCATGAGCTGCTAGATAACAACTACGAAACATTATTATTCAATATCTCTAGAATTATTGAAAATAAAAACATGAAACCTTATATCACTAAACTTGCAAAAAAAAGAGTTCTATCAATATATCAAAAAATATACAGGGTGTTCTATTTAAAATAAAAAAGTTGATATCATTTCCGGCTAAACCGGAAATTTTTCTAAACTGCCAATACCTTCATTGTATCCGCCGAATATGGGAATTTTCATGTAAAAAATTTCGTCAAAATCGCGGTAGCCGTATTCAAGATATTTGCATTGTTCCGTACTTTTGCCCAGCTCTGTATGTAATTCAACAAAATAATCTACATTTATCACTATGGTTACATATGAGCTTGTCGCTGCTCGTAATTTTCTTATTACCAATATTGAATTTAATCATTTAAATGCTTCTGGTTATAAATTTGGTTAGCGCGTACAATTTATGTTCCTGGCATAGTTGCGCCATTGGATTAGCACCAATCAGAGCACATTTCAAACTGTAGAGAAAGCTAATAATACTAAAATAGTTGCAAATTGAAAAGCTGCCTGTATTTTATTGTTTATTTTAATCTTGCAAAAATTGCAAAATTGCAGCGTTTGTGCATTTTGAATAAACACTGCAATTGCAGTTTTTATAAAAAAAGTTAAGCCTTGAAGTGCTGCATTGATTCATTACAGCCTGCGCTTGTCAAAAAGCTGCACTTAACTCTCTAATCGAAAATAAAACACAATCCGTGAGAACTGTAGCATAACCAGCACATATTAATATTTCACTCGATAATTATTGGTATCTGTAATAGATAAAATCGATCATGAAGTTCAAGAGTGAGTCATAAATTATGGCCATTTGTACAAAAATAAATAGTAGTCGCATTTTTAAATATTCTTGCACTTTCTCACAATCTGCTTACCTTGTTCTATATAACCTTTTTTCGTAACTGTTACATTTTAGAACACATTACATGTTGTTTTGTTTGGTTTTATGCTTGTGAAATCCAAGTCCGTATAAATGGTTTATTGAATGTAAATGGTCAGTCAATTAGTAAGCATAGAAAAAGGATGCTGTCGAAAGATCGAAACTGAAAAAAAATTGTAATTAATTTTTTCATAATTAAATAATTTGGTATTAATACTGTAGAAAAAAATGTGACAATAGTGCAGAAATTCTTGTCAGCTTTTTCTACGTACGATTATTCGCTGCATCTGTATAAATTGAATCAAAACTTGTTTTTTATATCTATTTGTATCTACAGAATTTAAGGTGTTTCTTGAACGTTTATAAAAATTATTGCGTAATTCTTCGGAAGCCATTTTGCAACTTTTCCTTTACGTTGAGTGCAGATATTTTTTATGCATATATGTTATACCGAATTTTGTCTAATTTCCTATTGCCTAATTCATGTATTAGGCAGAATGATACCGATTACATGAAATGAATGCATGTGAACTCAACAAAAATTCCTGTTCTGTCCCGACAACCCGTTTTTCGCGTCTTCAAATTGTTCAAGTTATTTGTCGCAACAGATAGTTTTTTTAATATTGTTTTAAAAAATCGGGATAATTGCCTATTTCACGTAACCGGTAAAATTTGACCATTTTCATGAAATAGGTATTAGTCTGCCTATTTCATGCAATAATCCAAATTTTGCCTTTAACGTAAAATAGGCAATTTTACAAGTTCAGCGTAATACAGAGTGGTTAGGAAAACCCCGGCCACTTTTCTTGCGGCGGTCAAGAGATGGCGCTTTAGTAAAGAAAAATTAAATTAAAATACTGGCAACAACGCCGAATTCAAGACGTTTTAGTTATTAAATATGCCCCATATTAAATCAAAACAACTAAAACGTCTTGGATTCTGCGTTTTTGCCAGTATTTTAATTTAATTTTTTTTTACTAAAGCGCCATCTCTTGACCGCCTCAAGAAAAGTGGCCGGGGTTTTCCTAGTCACTCTGTATAGAAAAAACAGCAGCCGGAATTCGAAGATCCAAAGAAATGGAAGATTTCTTTGGATTTTCGATCTTCTTGGCTTTTTTTTATCGGCAATGGAACCAGTTCCTACTATAATTAACTTGTGTTTGGCGCACTTACTATAAGTCACTTCCTATAAGTAATTGTTAGTACGATGCATAAACCAGACTTCTTCCTCGTTCATAATAGTATGGAAAAAGATTGATTCTCGTTTGTAATGTTAATATCACCTGTGTAATAAAATTAATGAAAGTTAAAACGCTTTATTTACTTCTAAAGTCGATGCTTTCTAATAAAGAATATCTCATATGACGGTATAAGGTTTCACGGATATATTGAATTTCAAAACCATTAAAAGATTTAAGTGTTAATCATGTAGAAATACATACAAACACAAACACAAATGTCCATTAAGACAAGATCATTAAATCTGTCTTTAAAAGTAATGCAATAAATGTAAGAATTTTATACAAGAATTCTTGTTTTGATGGATTTCTAGTCTAGTATTTAAATTATGATGCAATCAATTAATAATAATTCCTGGCGTAATTCCTTTAAATATATAGTTGGCGCTTGTATTAAATTTCAAACGAATTATCTACGAGCTTAGAATGATAATAAATATATATGTTTGACCTTATGCTAGCTTATGTAGATAGTTATTATTTATTTGAACTGGAATGGATGCTTGCGTAATAATAAAATAAAATAAAACAGGGTTAATAGGCGTAGAATATGAATAGTCATGAGTTTTAAAAATACTTTATTTTATGATACTGCAAAAATATTTTTTATTGAAATGCAAAATAGCAACGACGAATTAATGAAAATAGAACGTGTAAATTCATTAATACAACAAGAAAATTCTACAAAAAAAAAATTTAGAGTACAACATTCATATTAAGGGATGGAAAACCACCGTTGAATAAAAAAACTTAAGAATTGCAGTACACATCAACAACTTTTAAATTCTCAGCCGAAGAATTAGTTCTCTTGTCTGACAAAATACCTTTAAACACTGAAAATTTCCTCTCAACGTCGCAACTCGTTAATGGAGCAAAACTGTAAAAGTTGGCCGGTGAACAACTGACTGAATTATTTGTCGACTTTAGTATATTTGCAATTTTCAATAATTGGATCGCAAAGCAATACTTGTTCAATATATTGCGACGACCGATGCCAAATTCTCCGCCGAATGCCAAATTGCCAATAATAGTATGAAAGTGGTTACATGATTCTAATAACGACAAATGGTTGCCTTCTAATGATTTTATAGGGCCGGCGGGTGGTCTAGTGGTTAAAGTCCCTGGCTTTGAAACTAGACTCCCAATGGCAGTTGGTTCGAGTCCACTGCTCGTCGGTAATTTTTCTGAACAAGTTAAATCCGACGGGTCCATGGATGGTGTATGTAGGTGTGTATGTTGGGTTGCATGTCTTTCAGGGGTGGGGCATGTTAGACCGGTGAAGAGCACTTAGTGTGCTGAGCCCGGGTAAGGGGGTGGGATGGGAATCAAGAAGTCGTGCTCACGCACGGCTTCATGATTCTTTTAAAAATAAAAAAAAATAAAAAAAAATGATTTTATAACTTCCAACGATTTTTAATTTAAGTCCCATATTCTATCATAACAAGCACATGCATGTTGAAGTTTATAAAGCCCTGCTTATTCATTTCTTTTGAAACGCTAATTTTTCGCGCAACCAGGTATTTTACAACATTAACTTTAAGTAAATATCGCAGTTGTAGAAACTTCGCAAAATCATGCAATATGTTTTACGTAAAACTTAATGGATTTGAGCACGTCCATGGCTATTGTTTACTTATTGAATTTTAACGAAATCTTTTGCTATTCTGCGACTAAAAGTCCGATCTTTAAGCGAATAGCATACAGTATTACTATTTTCTGCACCTTGCCCTTGAACTTTCTTCAATTAGGTTGTCAAAACAGCTGCGATTTTATGAAAGGCTTACAACGTGGCTGTTATAAAAGAGTCACATTTTTTAATATCATAAATCTTTTAGTAATACCTTTACATAAAGTTAATCAAATACCTTGCATCCTTAACATTTTTAACAATAAACGCTAAAACATCTTGAATGAAAACAAACAATCGAGGTTCTTCAAAATTTTCTGAAAATGTCACCTGCACGGTGCGTTAAAATACAAAACTTACAGGACACATAAAAAACTCCTTAAAGGTAACCACTTGCACCGCAGTGTCTTTCATTTTAACCCATTCATCCAACAAGACTATTAAATATTCTTAAGTATTCCACGGAAGAGGCTTTGAAAGCTCATCCTGCCACTGAATCAAGCAGGCCATGCACGCTCACGAACTGAAACTTTTGAAAGCGCGCTCTCAGGCCCTCTTGATCCATACGTGATTACCTCTATGGAGGCTTCTTGAAGCTCGAAAAATTCCGTCTCGAGTTTTTAAATAATAAAGCGCATTCCAGAGCGATTAAAATTCAAATATGGAGTACGGGTAAACGAGAGAAAAATTGGTATCCTTGTTCGCATTTGAAATAGCCCGCAACGATAGCGTTTGCACTTTGAGGCTTGCCTACTCGGTTTGTTGCAGTAGGCACACACCCGCACGTGCGTTGAGAAAGGTGCTTATTGTTTACAAAGATTACTTCTGAAAAAGTTAGATATTTATCGAACTGTTTTACATTTATTCTATTGTTCTCTACCGCAGATTAAATATTTCTGTCTTGTGCGTTGGCATAGCTATATAATATTTTATTTTGAAATGTAATATGTTAATAAGTTTTCAAGTATTTTTATTAGCAAATAAAACATTTAAATGTTCGAAGCGTTTTTTTAAGAAATTTTCGAAAAATCAATGGAGTAATTAAAACTGATCAAAAGTGCCAGGAAATGTGAATAATCTTGACTAAAACCAAATAATGGATACGAGGGAAGGTTAAATTTGAAATATGGATTTGTAGTTTTATAAATGCTATATTTAAAGTAGTTGTATGTTTCCAGGAGCGAGTCGACACTAGATTAATCTCACAGCCATAGTATTTTAGCATTTGCAAAGACTACATGAATTGGTAAATTTATAATACGTAATTTAACGTTAACTTATTTTGACCGAATAAACAAATACATATTTTTTCTCAAATAACGGGTGTCCAGAAAGTCTTTCAGTCAGGGCGGCTGTGGATTGTATAACGCATGCCTTTTATTCAGTCATATCTAAGTAATTTATTTGCCATAAGTCAAACTCAATTTAACTTAAAAGGTTTTTATTTTAAATTATTTACTTTCTGCATATTTCTTGTTAAAAAAATGCTTACGCCAGAACAAAAAACCTTTATTGTGAAAACTTTTCGCAATAGTCAACAATTAGAAAACGGAAATTGGAATTATTCCATCAATGCGTGTAAACAAGAATTTCGACAAATATATCCAAAGACATACGTTATACAATCCATAGCCGCCCAGGACTGAAAGACTTTCTGGACACCTGCTATTTACAGTTTTTACTTTTCCATACTTCTACTGAAGTAAGGAAAGTTGTGATTTCTTGCAAATTTTCGAATTTCAGATTTTATAAGAAATACGCGTTTTGGAATCAAAGGAACTCAAAAAACTGATTTAAAAAAATGTCTGTCTGTGGGTGTGTGGGTGCGTGGGTAGATGGGTGGGTGGGTGCGTTTGTTCCCCTGTATCTCCAAAACCCCTTTACCGATATTTATAAGATTTGGTGTGTGGAAGTTTTTTAGTTGCAGGTAGTTCATTGTCAGGTCGTTAATTGGAACCGGAAACGCAAGTTAAACCTGTTTTTTTGGTATAGATTATATTCTAAACACTTTTGAATATACAGCGTTGTAGTGCATCTAAGACAAATCAAATGCTCGTTTTGCAAATGCTGTATCTTCAAAATGAAGGCCGCTTCGAATTTTTGAAAATTTTAACATTAATGCCGATTACGCCAAAACAAAATATTCAATCGATACAAATTGTCATATTATTTGATAGCCTTTTATAAGTATAATCAAGCGATGTGAAAATGTTTTTGGTAATATGCCCATTGTTAATACATGTACTAGCTTTAAAAAAATTTTTACATTTGTCAAAAATTATTCTTCAAAAACTGCCCATACTATGTTTTTGAAACATTCTGAGCCGATAAAATTTGTAATGAGCTACAAATTTGTTTTTACTAATCAACCAAATTTTATTCTGACGCTCTCCAGGAAATTTTGAAAGTTTTGAAATTACTTAATTATTTATTCAAAAACACAAACGCCGATCGTTATACTCTTATTAGTTTGATAAGCTATTTGAAGTACTTTATTAGAATTAGCAAGAATTTTTAACTATAATAAAAATTAGGGGGACAAACGATACTTTTTAATATCAGTAACGTGTTTTCTGGCAGTTGCGTGATTTTAACTACCCCTATCAATTAGCTCTAATTAAAAAAAGTATTTTTCATTCTTTGCATATTTTTGATAGCGCTATAAATAAAGTTGTTATAACCATTTTTGACCCGAGGTCGTGAGCTCTATCTAGCGCTTGTACGTAGTCGGCATGAGCGCTGTACGTAACCAACGTCTTGGGTCTGGAGCGAGCGGCTTGTACCAGCTGGAGATGACGAGATGTATATTTCAATCACTTCTTGACGCGACAATATTTAAAACGTAAAACGTATGGTAAAGTACCAGCGACCTGTTTCGCCTATTTTTGTTTGTTTCTTAAAAGTATTTTACGGCATAACGTTTTAATCCAAACAATTATGATAAGATCGACTTAATAATATTTAGCCGCGCGCAGCGCTGTGATAAGAAGAGCGAGTCGCCATCCTTGTAACGCTTTATGTCAGATCTGATGACAAAGATTTTTCTACGGACCTTTCGTACGGCACATCGGAATGCAGGAACTGTGAACTGCATGCCGTATTGAATTTAACCAAATTATTTAGGAGAACAATACTTTGATTTATTAATTTTTGAGGTAAAGATTCTGAATAAAGAGAACCAGGAGATAAAGAAAAAATGCGTTGACCAAAAACGGCTAAAAGGGACAAAATTAACCCCTCTAAATGTTGCAGTTCCTAAATATTACGTTATCAAACTTATTCCAACTATTATCACTCATGTACAATTTAGCTTGAACTGAAATGTTTTAACGTTTTCTGTTTATTAATGAAAAGAAAAAAAATTTCGATTTTTAAACATTCATAAAACGCGTCACAGTAAGTGCCTCGCAATCGTGATCCGTTCTGGAGCTATAAACGTACACGTACGTAACTTACACACCCACCCACAGACAGTCATTTTTTAAAAACCGCTTTCTTTGATTTTTATAATAGTCCATAATATGTTTCCGTCAAAATTTCAAAATCGAAAATTATAATGCTCTGTTATGTTACTAATGGGAATTTTAGTTTACGCACATATTTTTATCATCTTCATAATATATTGAATACAGAGACATTAATTTCTACTTTTAAACAGTTCAGGACCAACAGGTAATCTAGTGGTTAGCTAGATTTCCTGGCAGAAGGTTCGACTACTCTGCACGTCGGAAATTTTTCTGTAAAAGTTGAACCCGGCATGTCCATAGACGTTGTGTGTGGTGTGTATGCATGGGTGAGGCATGTTAAACCGGTGAATAGCGCTAAGTGCGCTGAGCCCGAGTAAAGGGGTGAGACGGGAGTCGTAGAGTTGTTCTTCCCCACGGCCCATAAATATTTTATTTTCAAAAAAAAAGTTCGTAGAAGGCGTTACAGGTAAGAACATTAGTGAAAAAGTAGTTGATGATTCAGATCTAGTTCTAGTTTTTTACTTTCCCATACTGAGTGTCATCGTAAAAATGTTCGACTCTGAGATTTTGACGAAAGTGTATGTTTTAAACCCCAAGAATAGAAAAAAGTTATTTTTAAGTAATGTTGATATTTGTGTGAGTGTGTCTGCGTGTGAGTCTGTAAGCTAAAAGCTGAAAATTAAAAATATAAACGAATATAATGACAGAGAGCAGGACGACAAATTGAAACTCTTTTTAAGAACATTTTAGTATCAAAATGGCAGCAGCTACGATTTGTTGAAGATTTTGCCTTTCACGTTCTACTCAAAAATGAATTGACACATCGGGATAAAATTTGGTATTACAATAGTCCTGACGGAACGCAATGCTAATATCTAAAAAAATATTTCTACAAATAAAAAGTGTAAAGTGAAAATATTTCTGTTCAAGCTATATTGGGGTAATTTTTTCGCTACCGCTCAGCTTTTAGCTGATGAATTTCTTAAATCGCTTTTTGGTTTTGTTTTATACCAGAAAATCTTTTTCAAAAAATCAAAAGAATAATTTTCTCTTAAAAAAATAACTTCGCCAGATCTACTGACCCAGGCCACTAATGCCTAGGCATTTCTCTGTTCACTAGCGCTCTGCGCTCACTTTGCGGTGTTGCATTAACTGTCGTTGTACGATACAACGTTATACAAATATACTTTTGCAATTATTAATATACTTAACAATATTTAAAAAATGAAAAAGTCCAAGAAAAGAGCACATTTTTGAGGAATGTTTCTGTTTTAACTGTTCTGTTTCAAAAATGATTTTTCCATCCCGTTTTCCCCTCAACGGACTGTTACGATACTAAAGTTTTCAGCGATCTGCTACATCATTTTTTATTAAATAGTTTTTGTGTTTTACAAAATTTGCAGCATCTTCAATTTTGAAACTAGTGAAACGATTTTGTTTGATTTGTCGTATAGTCGTTTATTGACAACTGATTTTCTAATACTAAACTTGATATACGAAACAAATGATAACGAGAAACATATCTAACTCTGAGATCTACCGTTTTGAGTTAGGCAGTTTAGAGAATACTATTAAGCTAGCAGAAATCGTGGACTACGCCCGACGCTTTA
This sequence comes from Ctenicera cuprea, assembly GCA_958336395.1. Classification (NCBI taxonomy): domain Eukaryota; kingdom Metazoa; phylum Arthropoda; class Insecta; order Coleoptera; family Elateridae; genus Ctenicera; species Ctenicera cuprea. The sequence continues at coordinate 36,906,666 of OY284487.1, read as the reverse complement.
CTTGATAATTTTTTAAAATGCAAGCGTTTGAAATCAGGCGCCACGTCGTCTTACGCGGCTGTAAGATAAAAGTTCGCTTCAAACAAAATAATAAATAAGCTGTGGCGATATGTAAGACCATAGCCCTTCGTCGCGTAAATATGCGAACCGTGGTTGGGACAGTGTCGGATTTAATACATAGATAGCATAAATCGCGAGCCTAGCACCACGCTTTTTTGGAAAATTTTATTAAAAAATGAATAAATCAGCTGTGTCGAGAAATCAAATACCTAATCATTAAAATAAATTGTAATTATTGTCCTATTTCATTCTATACGATATTTCTAGTAAATGTACCCACTTTTCATTTAAATTGTGTCTGTTAATTACCTTTCTTAATTTTAATTTTTACATTTGGAATCCTGTAAAAAATGCTGCGTGTACTAATTCTCCACGTGAGAATCCAGGCTATTGTAAATTTATTTCTAGTCTTTAATGTACGTCTTTGATTTTTATTCGAAACTAATTATGTTTTTAGTTTGACTGATAATTCCGTATCACTGTCAGTATAATGTTCTTATCGAATTTATGCGAAACTTAAGACTTAAAATTGTTCAGGCGCAGGCACCTGCAGGATAAAGAATCAGTTGCCGTTCTCACGAATTTTGGTCTGTACTAAAATGCATGACTAAAATATGTATGCCGTGTTGATGCGCAGTATAAAACTGTTGCGTGAAGGTGTATGGAACCCTCTAAATTAATAGCAGAATTCAATCTTGAATAACTAGTCCACGCTAGCTTTTAGCCGCCTTGCCGCCCGTGGAGGTCACCGTTATGTGCGCTATTTTAATGAACTACAGCTCTGCGTTTTGCCTTGCATATTTACTCGCCTGAGTTTGTGTTTGTATAGACAGCCAGCAGATTATGTTGCAATAATACAAACAAACAGCAAGACAAACAGCCTGTGGCCAAATTGGCTTATCGGCCTTGAATATGTAGCGGGCCGCTGTACAGAGACATCTGTGCCTTACATAATGTAAGGGTAAATATGTAGGCTCTAGTAGCGGGGGCCTCTCACCGCTAAAAGTTGAGAAAGGTGCAAGGGATACGGATTTAACATATAGAATGCCTTGAGATACTGTAGAGTATCCTACTGTCACGGTTGTAAAATTCAAAAGAATGATTCCAGTTTCGGATTTTTTCGACAAATTTTTATTAAATGTTTTTGTTTCAAACTTTATTTTATAGAATGCTGAGCCCTAAAGCGTGTTGTTCGTTTAAATTTAAACATCAAAACAGTTCCGCTTTCAAGGAAAGTAAAAACAAATTATCACCGAAAGAGAATGTATATATTAGCAATTAAAATTTTGAAATTTTTAATTTAACTATATTCGGTATTAAACTACGATTTTTTTAATTATCAAATAAGTATGGGAACAAAAACTGTTGTATACAACTTTAAAATGCGAAACTGCTTCAGATTTTTTGTTCTTTATTGTTTGCGCTCTGTGCAGGTGGAATGCACTCAATGTCAAATTCCACACTGCCTTGTTTCATAGCGGATCTAAATCGTACACTGGTTCTCCGACATCAACCTAGCAAGAAATTTGCCGGACAGCAGCAAGGGCAATTCAATTAAACAGACCGTTAGGGATTTGGGGTTGTGATTAGTATGCAAAGCTATCAAAGGTCACTTCCTAGTTATGGACGCATGAGTGCACCTTTTAAACAACAGTTCAAAATGAGGAACCCGAGTGAACTTTTTTGCTCATGAAAGTTCACCGGAAGATATAAACAAGATCTAATTTCTTCTTTCGATTAAGATTTCAAAGTCACTTTTTAGTCTATTATTAACTAAATTAGTGGGAGGGTTCATAAAACAAACTCTGTGTGTTTTATGTCTTTGACATTGGGTTTTTAATATGCGAAAGAATTCTGAACGCATTATAATTATACTATTGCAAAACGTTGCCTGCTTTTAATATTTAATTAGTTATTTATAGTGATGATAATTATAATATCTGACAGTTATTGAATATTTAATGTCAAAACCTTTAAAAGTTATATGCTATGTTTGCATGCTGAAAACAATGAAGTTTGGGATCGTAAAAAAATGGTTTCGTTAATAAAAAAAATTAATTCGAAGTGAATTTTAGTTTGCCTCATTTCTTCAACAATGTTGTTTTTTTTTATATTTGACAACCAATTCTAGTTATTTAAACTAAATTACATAAGAAGGGTGTTCTTGTTTATGTTCGATTCTGAGCCCGAGCCGGTTAATATGAAGAAGTTTATCGCGTTTTTCTCGGAAACTTTGTAATAACGGTACTCAAGTTTTGTATTGTTGAAAAGAGCAACAATTTTTTTTATTAAATGAGAGCTAGGATGTTGTTTAAAAAACAAATCGCGTCCCAGGCATAGTGCTTACGGCATTGATGAAAACATTTTTTGAAGCATGCAGAAAAGCAATTAAAACTTTACCAAAATTTTAATAACCTCTTGACCCGTTTCGAAATTAAATAGAGGCATAATAGGTGCTGAACCACTTCGTATACAAGGTGTTTCAAAAATGCTTCGTTTCCAATATATGAAAGTTTATCAAGAAATAAACATTTACCTACTCTCAAAAAAACAGATTGTTATAATTTTACGATATTAGGAAGAATGTTATAGTCGATTATAATTAATTAACATTCGACTAAATATCGTAAAATTATAATTAATTGTTTTTTTTGGGAGACTAAGAAAATGCTAATTTTTTTATGTATCTCGGAAATGAAGCGTTTCCGGACCCATGTTTCTAAGAACTTTTTTACCTATTTTAAAGTCGAGAATACGCTACAGAAATTTTGACATGCATTTTTGTAACACCCTATATACAAAAACCCTTCGTTGCAGAGCAACCAGTCTCTTGGCGATGGCTTTGCAGTCGTTGCAATGAAATTTTGTATGTAGATTCTATTTATTTACTTTAGTACTGCCACCTATTTATTTTTGAATAGGTGCAAAACCAGATGTGTCTCGTAAGGGCGGCCACGTGATATTGTTCTTTATATTGTATCAATGTTTACACTTTTTAAATGTTTAAAATCAAATTCTCCACACCAAAATACACAAAAAGACATTGTTGCTGAAAATCCCCAAATTCAACGGTTTCCAAGAAACTTTCACTTTTCCACAGCAACTAGTGCGCAAAATGATACTTTAGCACACGAAGATTTAAGTTTTTTGACCAAGCTCTAAAGGCATTTTTCACACGAGTTGCTCACAATATTTTTTTCTACAACTGTATTTTAAGAAAATAAATTGATGTACAATCGTTTTAATTTCATTGCAAAAGAAAATAGAAAATTTTTAGTGCACGCTGCTATGGGCAACGTTAAAATAGTTATTTATGTATCTAGTGCGCGAAATTACACTTTGATGCTTGAGAATGAAAGTTTTTTTGTCGAGGCGGTAGCCAAGACAAAAATCATTCGAAAGCACCAAAGAAATTTCGCGCACGAGTTTCATACATTATTTCTACAGACTTACTGAAATAGTGAAAAAAGTTAAGTAAAATCATAATAAAATGCAAAAGTAAAGATTTATTCTATCGCAATCTAGTCTGTTTCTTTGTCAGTACGGAAACAAAATTTAACAAATATTGATAGTCAGTTATTTTTTCCTAAGCAAGTTTGGTCGGCGTATTTTTTAAAAAAGAAGGTTACCTACCCTTGTCGTTATGCATGAAATATTTTTCGCTCTAGTGCGCGAAATACTTCGTGCACGTTGTCAAGATAAACAACTCCAATGTGACATTTTGCAAACTGAGATTAATGTATCATGTCATCATTTGTTGACGTCTGTAGAAAAAAGTTATTTTTTAGCACGCTGCTACGAGTGACGTTAGGAACTTAGCCATCGTTAAAGAATTTATGTTGAAAGTCTTCAAATCCAATGGTTTCCATGATAATTCCATTTTTGTTGAACATTAATAAGTTTGCATGCGCAAATGTTCTATAGAAACTTTGCAGGTAAGTTCTGGATATCAAAACAATAAAAACATTGCAATCAGCATGGGGCCAGAAACACTTGTTTACAGCTACCCGGAAAAGAGAACGGGCCTAATAGTCCAAACTGGTCTCTTTTCCAGAGGCCGTGACTTCGTAGCCATTCATGGCAACTTGATTTTTTACAAAAATTGAATTTTAGCGATTTACGAACTTTTACACATGCTGTTTATCTTTGATGCACTTATTCAACAAAAAATAGAAATAACAAATAATAAGCCAAAGGATTGCGCCCACAGAGTGGGACGTTTTGCCGTCGCCGTTTTGCCAAAGCCGTTTCGCCGTCGTCGTTTTGCCTTCGTCGTTTCGCCGTCACCGTTTCGCCGCCGCCGTTTTGCCGTCGGCCGTTTCGCCGTTAAAAATTTCTTGTTTTGACCTCTTCCAGTTAACAATTTTATATATTTCTTCAAATATTGAAAACCACTTAGAACATGAAGTGTTCTGTGTGAAGCCATTAAACAATTTTCTTTAGTTTAAATATTTGGGAATTTTTGTAATATTGTAATTAATTGTGTAATAGGTTGGGTTAGGTTAGGTTAATAATAAAATTAAAGAATATGTATTTATAAGTTTTATAAATAGTAAATTTTTTTGAGAAACTAATAATAAAAAACATCCCCATTTGTTGCATACTTTTTGGGAAACAATATATATATATATACACTGTGTCCATAAAGTAACCCCCCCCCCTATCTAACTTTTGAACGACTTAATATTTTACTACAAAATTTGGTGTGCTTTAATGGGAAATTAAATACTATTTTTTAGCTCATAATTAAATAATGTATCATTCAAAATGGCAGTTGGGCGCCATTTTGAAATTTTTTTTTTAAATAGAAAGGGGGGTTGAGTGACACCTCATTTGAAAGGTCTTTTAGTTCTGAGTCTGATCCTAGAGTTTCAAAGAAAAATATTTAGCCATAACAAAATGACAAACGTTTGAAGTAAAGAAGTCTATTAAAAAAAAACTAAGAATTAAAGCAAAAACAAATGAAATTAAGTGTTCGAAATGTTCACCATTCACTTCTTGGCACATAAAAAGTCGGTTATGACATTCCTGCCTTACATTTTCATAAGTTTCTGGAGTGATATTTCTGTAAAAAACGCATTACAGAAGTTTGCAGAAATATCACTCCAGAATCCTATGAAAATGTGAGGCAGGAATGTCATAACCGACTTTTTATGTGCCAAGAAGTGAATGGTGAACATTTCGAACACTTAATTTCATTTGTTTTTGCTTTAATTCTTAGTTTTTTTTAATAGACTTCTTTACTTCAAACGTTTGTCATTTTGTTATGGCTTAATATTTTTCTTTGAAACTCTAGGATCAGACTCAGAACTAAAAGACCTTTCAAATAAGGTGTCACTCGACCCCCCTTTCTATTTAAAAAAAAATTTCAAAATGGCGCCGAGCCACCATTTTGAATGATACATTATTTAATTATGAGCTAAAAAATAGTATTTAATTTCCCATTAAAGCACACCAAATTTTGTAGTAAAATATTAAGTCGTTCAAAAGTTAGATAGGGGGGGGGTTACTTTATGGACACAGTGTATATTGGGTTGACGGCGAAACGATCAATGGCGAAACGGCGACGGCGGAACGTCCTAGACCGTGCGCCTAGACATAGAATTTCAAATTTTTAATGCAATTAATGCCAATATTATTAACGAAAGAGTGATTACACTGCTTCATCTTCTCGAGCGTGTAACTCCGTAAAGTAGCGGTTTTGTATGTAGGCCGATAACTAAAAATATGTGTTTGCGTTTTCACATTACAACAATTTTGTTTTGTAAGAGCACATGTTTATTGATTTAGTAAGGTGTTGCTGCAGTTATTTCATTTCATCAGATGCTACACTTTCTTAAATATCTCTTTTTAAAATTCTTAATTTCTTAAGCATTTTATCAGAAAACCAAACTTTAGAGGAAACATTTTACAGCCTTTTTAATTTTCTACCTTCTTATACTTTCAGTATTGATTTCATGCAAATTTTCGAATTCCAGATTGTGACGGAAATACAAGGTGCGGACCTCTAGGAACGTAAAAGAAATGATTTAAAAATATGTCTATCTGGATGGATGGATGTGTAGTCTTAGCGGATACTCCGCTTTCAAATAGCTTCGGGATGAGGCGAGGAGGGGTATATTAAAAATTCATCAGACGAAATAACTTTTAGAAAAATTCGAAACCAGAAGCGAAAATTAGACAGGCTTTCTAAATTTAATACTTCATTACCCGATTTTTTAAATAGAACACCCTGTATATTTTTAAATAGTTGCATTGAGATTTCTGCATTTTATAAATTTTGTTAAATAATGGTTATACCTAAATCTAACAATTTTCGTGAAAATGAGATTCTAGGCAAAAAATCAGCTAATTTCAAGAAATCCAGACATCATATATAGAAAGCATTGACGCTTTCCTACGCCTCTTATTGACACCTGTTTGTTTTTTGTTTTTGCAAGAAACATCTGTGAACATTGTTTCAATTCGCGTAAGAAATTTGTTGTTTATAAATTTTGAAATAATTGCCTAATTTCTCACTCCATGTTGTAAATTTTGAATAGGATGTAGTTAGATCAATCTTTGTTTAACCTGATTGGAAAGAAATTCCAAACACTTTTAATAAGTAGTCTTACTGAATTCTTCACAAATCTGAAAAACAATGGACTGAGTATATGCATCCACCCCCACTCCCAAAAAAGGTACCTCAAAAACAGCCATCTTATGATTCTCGTTTAATTTTTTTGTGGCGCGATAAGTTTCTAAAGGTTGCCTTCTTGAGCAGGTTTGTAACAAAAATTAGCTGAGAGCTATAGTCGAGTATGTCAATTGCTGTCAAACATGGTAATCAGTAATTAAGTGCCAATTTTGCAGCCATATTGCCTAGTTAACTATTATTATGCAATGTATTTCTTACACTTCTTGTATATGCATGCGAAAAGTTGGGTTAACAAATTAGTATTTGGCGTGTAGTAAAGATACAAGCCATTTTGCTTGTTTTAAGGGAAAACAATGTGCTGTGAGGGGAGTACGAGACTCGTAAGATGGCCTACTTGGGTACACACATTTAAGCAAGCGTACTCAGTCTATGATTTTTTTAAGTTTGTAGAATTGTTTCTAAGCAAAAAGCAGGTGTCAATGCCTATACCTATGATACCTAGACTTCTTGAAGTTACATTGGTATAGATACTTGTGTTTTGCTTAAAAGAACGCATTTTACTTTGAATAGAAACGAAAGTCACATGGAAGTTTACAAATTAAAAATGTGAAGAATTTGTTTCAATTAATTTTTAAACACAATAAACCAACCTTGGTTTAAAATATAGCCCTGCACGGGCCGATTTTTTAAATTCCGGTCCGACCCGATCCCAATTTTTGTAGACCCGGCTTGATCGAGGCCCGAATTGATAGTGTAAATAATTAAGCAACGCCCGACCCGGAATTCTCACAGGTCCGGTCCAACTCGGAATCTACTTCTTCAGACCAGGCCCGACCCAACCCGGAACCTACTATCACAGGCCCGGCCCGGAATCTAATTTTCTAGGCCTAGCCTGGCCCGGAATCTTATTCCCCAGACCCGGCCCAGCCCCGCCCGGGGAAAATAAATTACCTTCAAAACCAAAATTCATCAATCTTCGTAGTAATTATTGTTTTCTTTTAATTTAATACTTGACTATGTCAGCCTGACCAGTTAGTGTTTATTTAGTTTGTTTACTTTCTTCAGACTTCTATTATTGCAAAATCTTGCTTGTTAAGGGCCCAATTCATTGACCCCGTTCTGTATCGTATTTCACGCTTTGCAATAAATTTGTACTAGGCCCGGCTCAGCCCGGCCCGTATCCGCTTTATAATAGACCCCGCGCGATCCGGCTCGTAGTGTTTCGTATTCAAGTTGGACTCGGCGCGGTCCGGCCCGCCCAATTCATAGGCCCGACCCGTTTAAGACTGTACCGTGGGCCGGGCCGAGGCAGGGCTTTAGTTTAAGATGTAACGTATAGAATAAGAAATTGAGCACACTGGCATTACAAAATTTATAAAAAACAAATTTCTTACATATATTAAAATACTGTTCACAGTTGTTTCTTGTAAAAACAAAAAACAAACAGGTGTCACTGCCTTCTATGTAAAATTAAACAGAGTGTTACATTTAAAAAAATCGAGTTATGACTCGTTAGAGCAACAAACACCCAGTATAACTAAATTCAATTTTAAAATAACTGAATGATAACTATGTTCTTGATTAAAGTTTAATAGAAAAAGTTTGTTTAATCTTTACAAATAAGGCTCGGGCAGATTTTATTAGTGAGTTTGGTAAATGTGAAATTTTCTAAAAGAAAGTAGAATAAATAAATAATGCAAAAATATATTTAAACAAAACGTAAGTTTAGTATGCCAGTCTTATATGGAACCTCCTGTATAATTGAAAATAATTTTAAAATGTGGTCCTTTTAGTCCCCTAAAACATTTATTCGAAACATTTTTCTGTATTTTAAATAGTAAAGAATACATAGACCACCGCGGCGTTGTTGACTCACCCTGTATAAGTTTTGATTGCCAACAACGTATAAAATAATGAACGGTAGCACCTAAAATCGTATACCATTTTTGTTTTTCTTTTTGTTTAAACTAATAATTTGTAATTTGTAATTAAATAAGTATCCTCGGGGCACTACATTTGGAATAATCTACAACAATGATCGATCCACCTGGTATAGCACAAATATGGTACGGTGCTTCCAAAAGCAGATGCACCATCTCGCACCCACTATAACCCTGCAGGAGGTCAATACCTAATTGAACTAATATAGTCGCATCACCAATACATCTGCTCGGTAGCAGCACTAAAAGTACCGTTAAATAAATCTGTAATCATTATTTACATTAACAACGTATTCAAAGTCTATTGATTTTAATTTTTTCTGTATAAATATTAGATCAATAGAATGATTATGCGGCTTATTATAAATAACCAAAAAAATTTTAGAGTAATTTGACTAGATTAACAGTAATATACAGTGGCGTAACTTCAGATTTTGGGCCCGGAGGCATGGTACCTGAGGAGCCCTGACCCCATCCTCAAAAAAACTTCAATAATAAAGTAATTGCAAATAAGAACAATTTCTTCAACAGGAAACAAATTATTTGCAGTCTAGTAAATAAAAATAAATATATTAAAGCCGTGTCTAATTAAGATAAGCAAATCTTAAATTTTCTGAAGTTAATGTGTCTGGGTCGGTACCAAAAAGCGTGGGTGTTGTGTTATTACTAAATATAACCCACTTCAGTATTTTTTATTGTATAGGTACATAGTTACTTACATGGAATTTAAAATGTTTTTTGTTGAATATAAAAATAAAAACGGTCGAAAATCAAAATTTTGTTTTAAAAATACTTCGTAATAGATAAATAAAAAAAATAAAAACTCGTGGCTCGTGGCAGGGGCAACGGTGCCCCCTCTGCCTCATGGTAGTTACGCTACTGGTAATATTACGATGTATGTTGAAGTCAAGCCGTTAAACTTTAGAAAACTTCGAGGTGTTGTAAACATAATTGGAAATATTTATGTGGCAGTTGGTAAAGTCCAAATCTGGAGTGATAAACTTGACAATTATTCATAATTCCAAAAAAAATCAATTTATAGATTAAATGACTTGAAATATTTTTACTGCGATCAAACTGCATCAACAATTCTACAAGTAAAATGGTTTTAATTTTAAGTAAAATAATCAGATATAAATACTAGCCAAACAGAGATCTCATTAATATTTATGAATTTAAAAAAATGCACTTGCTGCCATGGTTAGTACCGCCAACATAAAGAATATCCCTTTTAAGACAGACTACCAAAATTACAGTTGTTAAGTGTTCAATTTAAAAGTACATTTATGCTTGTGACTGTTTAAAATTTTATGCCCTGTTTATGTGTGTCAGATTCGTAGAAGGCTCGTCAACTGTCAAATAATTCATCATTTCACCGCCTACCGAATGAGTCACCTGAATATAATATTGTGCATTATATTTGCAAATTGCTCCTTCAGTTACTCTTGCATTTTTTACCTTTCGAAAATGTATTTTTTAACAACATAGCGAATGATGAAATAAAAACATATTATTTTTTTTTAATTAAAACTGAAACTGTTTCAGAAACAGCTTTCAGTCAAATTTATTTTTTAAGCTAGGTAATATTTTAATAGATAAATGTAAGAAATTAAGTTTTACGACTTAATGCTTGTTGTTGTTGGGTCTTATAAAAAGCTATCGAGCAACCGCCACGGAACCTATCTCGCATTTAAGGATTTTTTTTTAGAATTACCAATATATCTCGAAAACTGAAAATTGTATGGAAATTTAGAATATTTATCAAATTCTCAAAAAAATTTCTAATATGTTTTAACACCGGATGTTTAAATCAAATTTAAAATTTGCTTTTGTTTTAAAATTTTTGGAAAATTTTGATTACTATGAATATTTTTTTAAATTATAAAATTGAAAAGATTAAAAAGTTTTATTAAAAGGTAAGATTTTCGGAAATTATGAAAATTTTTGAAAATGTAAAATATTTTGTTTTGAAATTTTTTTAGACATATTCAAAATTATTGAAAATTTGAAAATTTTATAAATTTCGAAATTTTTTGAAAATTTTGATAAATTTGAAAACCTGAAATTTCGTTAATTGCGGAATATTTTAAAAAACCTAAAAATTATAAATTTTTTTAGATCTCTGGATATTATGTAACATTTTGAAAAATTCTGAAAATTTTTTAAAATTGAAAATTTTATAAAATTGGAAAAATTTGACTACTTTTGGAAAATTTGATAAATTTTAAAGCTTTTAAATTTTACATGTATGAAAATTTAGAAAATTTATGAAAAAACTACTATATTTTATGAAATTTTGAAAATTTAAAAATTAAAAATACGATTTCAAAATTTTTTAAATTTTGATTGTTTAAATATTTTTAAAATATTTCAAAATTTTGAAAAACCATATTTTTTAAATTCTAAGAAAAAATTAAGTATTTGAAAAAATTTTTAAATTTCAAACAATCTTAAGTCGAATTTTGTTTTTAAATTGATAATTATTGACAATTTTAAAAGTACTTCACATTTTTGAAAGTTTTAAGAACTTGTAAAATTTTGTAAAATTTTGAAATACAATGAAGAAAATTTTGAGTTTAAGAAATTTTTTTTAAAATTTGCAAGTTTTTTGTTTTTATTTTTTGTTAATTGTAAACGATATTTATTTGTTTACAACTAAAATCGATTTCATTATTTGGTTATATTCGTTATATTTTGGCAATTATTCAATTAAACTGTATTGGTAAACGACCAAAAGGAAGCCTCCCAGAGGTGCTTTCTCGATGAAAGCTTGTTCCTATTGTCATTCAACATGTTCATATCAATTTTAAAGTCGAAGTTCGTACATTTGCTTAATATCGAAAATTCCTTGGAAGGGACACCGAGGAATAATAGGCATCAGAATGGCATCGAGCTTGCGCAGATCAGCTGTTCAATATGTGTAGAATATGAATCTTAGGTTCTTTTCCGAGCGCATCTACTTTAAAGTAGCCCCCCCCCCTCCTTTTTTAAAGCAGTCAAGTGGTTTTATTATATTACGTGTTTTCTAGTTGCAAATAATGTTCAATTCTTAAAATCTTAAAATCAAAATCAATTTCATTATTTGGTTATAGCGTTTTTTTTGTCGATGACGCAATTAATCTGTTCAGGTAAAAGACTTGAAAAAAAGTGGCGTTTTCTCAATGAAAGGTTGTTCCTATTCTTATTTAACAAGCTTATACCGGTTTTGAAGCCGAATTTAGTAAATTTTTGAAAAAAACAAAAACGTTTCTTTTCGAATGCGTCTCTGTCTATTTTTAAAAGCAGTCGCCCGCTTTTATGATATTGAATGTTGTCAAGTTGCAACCGATGTAAAATCGATTTTTCACGTTCTATATAGTTTTAGCCGATGGCCGTATTTTTGCAATCATTCAATTAAACTGTTGAGGTAAACGACCAAAGGGAAACCGCTCAGTGATGTTTTCTCAATTGAAAGTTGTTCCTATTGTCATTTAACATGGAAACCAAAATTCGTAAAATTTTGAAAAAACAAGAAATCGATGGTGCGGGTAATGGGGAGGCAGATCGGGAATAGAGAGATTGCGTTAGAGTAGATCCGCTATTCGACATGCGGAGAATACGAATTTAAGGTTCTTTTTCGAGCGCGTCTATTTTGATATACAGCATCTTTTCCCTCCCCCCTTTTTTGGCGGACCAACCTCATTTTGTTGCGGTATCATCCTATTGCAATTATCAATCTTTGAGCCGAATTTGGTTTTTCTGCGTTAAGACGGCTGGACTGTAAAGTGTATATAGACACACAGACAGGCACACACACAGACACCTTTATGCAGCGTCCGCTTTATCAGACTCCCGAGGCCCCAAATCCTGCTTATTAGTGGACATGTTTAGGTTGAAAGTGTTTGACATAAAAAATACCATTCTTTTAGGCATAACTCGTATATCAGCCAGTAAGCCCAAAACAAAAAAAAAACTTCGCTGAATTTGTTCCAAATCCAACCTGACGAACACACTAGCTTCCTCTATAGCTATACTTCGTACAGCGAGGAAGGTACCTGCTGTTTACAACTATCTAAACTTCATTTCCTTCCTAATTACTGCAACTCACAATAATTTTTGAGAATTAGCTAAAAATGTCGTAATTAGTTGAATAAATGTCAACTTTTACGTAGAATTTAATGTGTCATAACAGGTGTCACTGCATTGACCTGTAAAAATTAAACATTTCGTAGAAATATGAACAAAACATACTTTATTAAAACCGTCACATCTGGCTTATTAAAAGCAAATTAAAATTTCCATGAATTTTATGCGCATTTTATATCATTAAATAATATAACCTAATATGTCAGCTCTTCGCCTGATTCAAACTTTATTTTTTGTGTTAAAAATATGTTTGGAAAATTATAATTTCAACGATTACTACTAGTTATTGCTATAATATTTACGCATTTTCCGCCAATATTTTTTTCCTCTTACCTAATTACACAAGGGTGGTACTTTTGAAAATTTGATATTTCCTATTTTTACAGAGATTTCGAAGTCCAACAATAGGTTACAGATCTGACTAAGCTATTTGAGCTGTCAAAAATAGTCTAATTTTACAGTAGCTGTCAAAACAGTATAAAGAGTACATTATACACTAAGGGAGAGAAACGTCTTATTTTTCCTGAGGTGTAATTTCAAGCCCGAGGACTACAAATACGTCGAGGGAAACATGGCGGTCTCTCCCGAGGTGAATATACTATTTTTCCACGATCGGGAGTAGAAACACTTAATTTAATAAATGAAGAATTATAATAAATCGGAGGGAAATTAGCCTTTGGGATGTTTCCATGCAACGTACCATGACAATAGACATTTGCTTACAAAAAATAATATTAAATGAAATAAAAACTCCCGTAGGGAAATTTTTGTCTTATTTCGTTCCTAGAGAGTAAATGCTTTATTTCTGTCACAATTTAGATGCCACAGAAACCGACTTCTACTCCCGGTCGTGGGAGAAATGTCTTATTTTTCCTGAGGTGTAATTTGAAGCCCGATGGCTACAAATACATGGAGGGAAAAATGGCGGTCTCTCCCGAGGTGTATATATTATTTTTTCCACGATCGGGCGTAGAAACACTTAATTTTATAAATAAATAATTATAATACATCGGAGCGAAATTACAATATTTAGAAGCCTTTGGACCGTACCAACGTACCATGACAATAGACATTTGTTTACAAAAATAAATATGAAATGAAATAAAAACTTCCCTAGGGAAATTTGTCTTATTTCGTCCCTAGAGAGTAAATGCTTTACTTCTGTCACAATTTTGATGCCATAGAAACCGACTTCTACTCCCGGTCGTGGGAGAAACGTCTTATTTTTCCTGAGGTGTAATTTGAAGCCCGAGGGCTACAAATACATGGAGGGAAAAATGGCGGTCTCTCCCGAGGTGTATATACTATTTTTTCCACGATCGGGAGTAAAAACTCTTAATTTCATAAATAAAGAATTATAATAAATCGGAGCAAAATTACAATATTTAGAAGCCTTTGGGTTGTTTCCATGAAATGTACCATGACAACAGACATTTATTTACAAAAATAAATATTAAATGAAATAAATACTCCCCTATGGAAACTTTTGTCTTATTTAGTCCCCTACCTCTGTCACAATTTTGATGCCATAGAAACCGACTTCTACTCCCGGTCGTGAAAAAATGTACATTATAGCTCAACTTCTCCCCCAGTGGTTTACTTCATCTTAAACCGTGGTTTGCTCCGTCATATCTCCAAAACGGGGTCCAATTTTGATAAAAGTTAAAATGTTAGGGCAATGGAGTATATGAAAACTGCATTGAGAAGATAAATTAAAAAAATTCTAACCCAAAATTCAGTTAGATATAATCTAAGTTGCAGGCTTCCGCGGCCGTTGTTAATAACATCTAGGCTTCCGGGTTGGAGCCGCGTCATCGGTGCATGAACTGCCGACATTTCGTCCTCGGTTGCACGGGACATCTTTACTTTGGGATCTGGAACACAACTGAGTTGTGTTCCAGATCCCCAAGTGACCACAGCCCTGAAGATGTCCCGTGCAACCGAGAACGAAACGTCGGCAGTTCATGCACCGATGACGCGGCTCCAACCCGGAAGCCTAGATGTTTCAGTTAGATATGTTTTGACGAGTGCTCCAAAAAAATTCCTGCTCAAGTAACCTGTGGTCTTCTTCCTAATGCAAGTCCTACAGTTCATATCATTGTTGTGTACATAACCTCACTATAAACATGACATTTCTTTGTAATAAAACTTTTAGAATAAAATCATTTATTCCAAGCGATTCTGAAAATCTCCACCATCTACTTGAAAAGATTTTAAAGTTCTATGTTTCAGTGCATTTCACATACTTTCTAAAATTAGTGAGATGTTATTTTATTCTTCTATCATGTATATCGTATGTAATGCGTTGTCTAAGTTAATCTAAATTATTACTGTCGGTACAGTAAGCAGCTGTTCCATCCTCTTAAAAATTAATCTATCGCAGTTTCTCAGTGTGTAGTTGTTCTAAAAATGGTTGCAAAATTTCCTCCAGATCTCTTACAACGTTGATGTTACCTTATAATAAAAAAAAACTTTAATTAATTAGAGGTTCGGTTTTGAGAACATTTTATTACCTTAAAGTTTAAAGAGTATTGGTTCAATGATCTTCCTTCCACCAATGTGAGCACAAACACCATATTTTTCAGGGTGCAAAGCCGCTGCAACAAACACATAAAGATTTTGAGCATTCCTAATTCGCATATTGTGCGAGTTAACGTATCCTATCTTATAAAACCACTATTTAACGGCAAAAAATGTTTCCTTGGTGTATCATCATCATCGTTATTTAGCGTGCTTGAAAACTATTCAGAGAACTGCATTCTTTGTGGACAATCATTGGGCTGGGCAGCAATTCCTGTGCTGCTACCAGTCTATAAGAAGATATAAGAATGTGTGCTACAGAAAGATTAATTTGTTGTGATAAACGGCAAATAAAGCTCTTATGTTTATTTGTTATATTTTCTCTAGCATAATCGATGGTTTCTGCAGTACGTTTCGGTGGTCGTCCACTACCCTTTTTTTACAACGCTTTTTGTCTTACGATTCACTAAACTGTTTTACACGCCGTTTTAGATTACCTTGAAACTGTTTGTAGTTAGCGGCGGCTTCTGTAAATACGGCACGATATTCTTTCAAGCAGCGTTGTAGTGAATACGTCCAAGTTCCATTAATCTTGGTTGCAGATTCGATGATAAATGCTTTCTGTTAAGGTGTATTTATTTAGCAACAAAACTTAGTATAGATAATAAAATTCAGAGGATCGAGAAGATATGCTTATGTGTTTTTCTTATAATTGCAGAAAAATAGTACAAATAACAACGAACTAATTACTACATTGCTAGTTGCTGACAATACCACGTTTTAGAATACTGCTATTAATTGTTACAACCGAAAACTTTGTATAAATCATTAGCAATAAGCTATAGAGATGCGTTATCGTTAACAAAATTACCCACCAGTTTGCTTTTTCAGACATTTCTGAACACCCCTTAGAATGTTTCTCAAAAACAAAATTTTTTAATTGTGCAAAAGGGATCTAATAGAAGACGTTAGTTAACACAAAGCAGATACTTTTTCGAAATTACAGTCCTAAAAGTTAGACTTTAATGTTTAATTGTTTACTTAAAAACAAGATAGCATTTAGAAGACTGGTATGTAGTTTGGTATAGTAATAGTACTAGAAGATTAAAATGTTATGCTGAAGTAGAGTTTTCCAAAAAGTAGCATCTGCTAAATTTAGATAAAACCTATTAATTGATATATTCTTAAAGATAATAGAGCGAGATATACGATGTTAATACGCTTATGTTTTAAAATAAATAGGTAAACCATTAATGAATACAAACAAAACTTGACCCAAATATTGGGAGTTGAAGTTACATTAACAAACGCGCTAGTCATATACACCGAAGTGTCGATTAAAGGTGTACTTGGAAGAGAGGCAGTCAACCACCGCACTAATAATAGGTATCTTGCGGGGGTTCTCTTTACCCACACCTTTTGTATATCATAGCTCCCCAAAACGTAGCTTCAGGGCAGTTCTTATAGCTGATCGCTCTGTTAAGACAGGCAAAACGTTGCACATGTCTCACTTTGGTTGCAGTTGTAGCCTGTCTGACACTGGGCCACCAGAGCAGTGTTCCGTAGCAAAGCATAGGCCTACACCGGTACTCTATTTTTTAAACATCCGTCTTCTTGAAAGAGCAAAGCGTGTTCTCGATGAGGATAATAATACCATTCGCATAGCCAATGGTTCAAACGCCAGCATCGTTGAAGGAATGCCAAAGGCTGTCTAGTACAGTGTTTTATAGCAGTGGAAACAGAACGATACTTTAAAGGCAGCCTTTCGTTACACTTCGTATAAAGCTGTCACTTATATTAACCCGTACTGCTATCGATGCAAGGATGTGTTTTATCCACTCACAAAGAGTGAGCGCAACACCATATTTGCGAAAGGTAGTGTTAACGCTGTCAAATGACGCCTTATCAAAAACCACTTCACTGTCAATGAAAACTCCTATAGTAGACATTTGCTTGTCTAACTATCTCTATCCGATTTGGCACAGCATGTAGTGCGGATTCGGTCGGTGTAAGTCCGTTGATTTTGCTGCAGTGGCATCTGCTCTTGTGTTTTTCTCTCACATAGTCTTTCAAGCGTCTTTCACAAGAACGAAGTGAGACTGATCGAACAATATGCTTTGGCCACAGAGTAGTCACTACGACCCGGCTTAGGTATAAGTGCCATCTTCACTTCCCTCCAGGTCTTCGGTATATATCGGAAGGCAATACATGCACTGTAAGTATGCACCAACTGAACGAGTATAAAGTCCAGACCCCATTGCAAAAGAGTTGGAAAATCCCGTTCAAGCCGGGCGACTTGAAGGTAAGGAAAGTTTTTATAGCACAGGTTACCTTGTGGCCCTGTACGACCCGGTGTGTCACTTTTCAGTCCGCCTTAGTGGGTAGTGGGATGTCCGATCAATATAATAAGGTTTTTGTTGTTCCTCTCACAGTAATGCATCAACTCGATCAACTGGCACTCGGCGACAGACTGTTAGAGTCACCAGGGAGGTACACTAATGCAAAAATTACATGCATTTTTCTTTTGTCTAAGTCAAAACTTATCTGTATTGCCGTAATATCACGCATACAGAAGTTTGGCAAAGCTAAAACTTGCAAATGTTTAGAAGTGTAAATATATGTCCTTGGTTTAACGTGTGTGTAATTTGTAAAGATAGCAGCGATAGAATTTTGTAATACACAGATTTTATATTTTACAATCCCAGGTTCCTGATGTAATACAATACCTGTTGGCCGTCAAAATGCCTGCGTAAATTAACAGCTGCCTCACGACAGTGTTACAGGTTCATTTGTATAATATTGCTTTTGGTAGTGACATTGAAACGACAAAGTATTAGTCTGTCTCAGCGACGCTCAACCCAGGCTCTAGTAATAATTGTAACAGCTCCTGTTCCACGGTACTCACGTAGGCAAATTCCATGGAAGTTTTCTTTTCGGGTAGGTCGGTTGGCAGCTCCTGCTGCTGCTGGTACTGCTACTGCGGTTGTTGCTGCTGCTGCTGCTGCTGCGGTTGCTGCTGCTGCTGCTTTTGTTCCCCTGTGGGTTTTTGTTGCTCAGAGTCTGGAGGTACGTCTTCAGTCTTCTGAATCCTTAGATTTAAAGTGGTAAACTGATCATGGTTACCAGGAGGGTCTACCTTTTCGGCATTGTAAAGATGCACCCCTAACACCAGCCAGGAGGTTTTGCATTGTCAGATGCCCCAAGACGATTTCTGTGACCTATGGTAATCCACGAACCCAGCGAATCGCCCTTACAAGTCTAAGAAGCTAATCCACTTGGACGACGTTTAAACGTGCGCTATTCTACAAAACGTGAAGATTGGCAACCGCTGCTTGTAGCCACTTTAAGAACTGGTCGTCCGCGCAGGTAATTTTCAAGATTTCCCCAGAGTACTGCAAGCCTCTAAAAGTGGGTACTGCCTGGCCTTCAGCAAGTGAGAATATGAAGTTGTTTGGAGTCCCATGCATTTCAGCCTTAATTTGATCTGCTTGAACCTGCGTAATCTTTCCAAGGGGTTGTTGCAGGTCTAGAATCGCTACTCGGAGGTGCTTAGTGACAGCTTTCTTGTAGTTCTGCCAGAACCTGCTGCCTTAGAGTTTGCTGATGTAGCCAGCCTTTGGGTAGAGGTGGAAGCAACATTAACGTCTTTGCTACCAGCCTGCCCCGGGTAGTTTTAAAAGTCAGCTTTTGAGGTAGGAATGCAGCGGGTTTTGCTGTAGAGACAGGAGTCACTGCTAGGCGGGTTTTCCTCCTGCGTTTCTGTTTTTAACCAAAAATTCTTTTCGTCTTGAGCTGAGTCTGGTCACTTTTTGTTTTTCTTTCTGCTTCTTTTCAACGGTATTTTGTAGAGTTCGTTTAGTATTTACAATGAAATACTAGAATTTCGTCACTCTGACTCCCCACTCATTACAAAGCTAAACAAAGAGACATCGAACTTCGACGCCAGGGCTACCAGAAAAATATAGGTCCCTAGGAAGAGTTGTACACGAGCAGGTTCACTGCATCCCCAATGAACTCACCCTGTCGGCGGTCTAACCCGACGACGTCGTCGATTGATCGAGGTGGGTTAGTCTAGACCTTCCGTTTAAGTGGAATTTTAGGTTCAAGTGGTGTTGCCGCATCCTAAAAAACTCTGTTCCAGCGCCGACCAGTATTGCTTCCCCCCCCCCCGTATGAACCTCTACGCACGCCACAAACACGAAAAGAATTGGTCCGTGGAGATAGTTTTAAAGACTCAGAAGCCAGTCAATTATTCCCAGCCGCCCCGTGACCATTACTAACTATTCTCCAT
The DNA here is from genome assembly GCA_958336395.1 of Ctenicera cuprea. Lineage (NCBI taxonomy): Eukaryota > Metazoa > Arthropoda > Insecta > Coleoptera > Elateridae > Ctenicera > Ctenicera cuprea. The sequence goes on along the minus strand of OY284487.1, from coordinate 36,887,093 downwards.
GGGAAGCGGCCGTTTCACTATCCCCCACCTGGAGACGCGCTCGATAGATATGTAATTAGCAGCCCTAAACCCCCTCGAATAGCAACGTTTACGAAAAACCCTCAAATAATCATAACTCCAAGAAACAGCGGCGCCAGTTTGGCGCAAACTCGAATTTAGTACCCGAAGAACCAAGTTCATTTAACAAGAATATTGTAATGTGTCGTACACTAACCAGTCAAGGAATGTGCGAAATCCAATACGCCCGTATAAAAATTTGTTGTTAAATATTTCACAATATTACTTAAAATAGGAACTTCCCTTAGATACAAGTTCACATAATAATTAGACTTACCAGTATTGAATAATTAAATTACTCACTCAAATCATGCAACCGCAACAAGTGCTAACAATTGATTATTAAAATTATGTAGTTAAAGAAAGCCATAAGGAAACATTTTTTCAACCTTCAGAGGCCAGTGATATAAAGAATTTACGGTTGCGTTGTAATATTATTGTAACGTGTATTTGGTCTGCTACATTAGACAATGTAGAGAGAGTCTGCGTTTTAATTGATACGCAGTGAAGCATTTACGCATATTTCAATCTCATACAACGTTAACACGCTAACCTAACCTGCTTTTATCGGAGTCGGGCAGACACTGGCTGCGGTGGCGACCTGGGGAAGGAAAGCAACGCAAGCGCGGAAACAGCTTCCGTCTTGCATTTATGTTGCAGCATTTCCGTTCTATTCGGTCACGAGTTACATCTGCCGGCCGCCGCTAAATAACTTTCACTTCAAAATCTATTAAGAATACGAAAGTATACGAATGTCAGAAGGAAGAGCTTTGACCATATTTTGTTGCTAATCGTATTGTATATACATTTCTAGAAGTAATAAATCTTTGCGAGAAAACGTCACCCTATGTTGGCTTCTCTTAATCCATAAACGCTGTATTTCAACATGATCTACCCACCTAACTCATACTGATCAAAATGTTTATCTTCTTAATTACCCACGATATTTAACAACGCAGCTGAATTAAATCAATACGCTAATCACGAGAGTGGAGTAGGATACAAAGCATATAACAATAGTTTTTTGACAAGCCTTTAAGTACAACTCCTACATTGAAGTTTACATAAGCATAGCGTATTAATGTCTTACACAGATTTTATTTGGAAATCAAGTCGTAATCTTGTTAGCAGCGAACACAATATACTGTTTAATTCCCGTAATAAATTTGGATAATAAAACAATAGCGGCTATTAGAACCTGCTCCTAAATGGGCTAGTCAGAACTGTACCGTTCCAGTTTATATGTACAAAACAATACGACTATGATTTATACCACTATTTCATAGGTAATTTCCTATACGCACAATAATTGTCTTTCTTTGCTATATAAAACAAATAGAAACCGTGCGCTGAAGCCAGAAAAGGTTACAAAAATGTTATGATTGACGGTTGCACGGTTTAAAAGAGAGATATACAACGCACATTAGGAAACTACCGCCTTTTGTAATTAGCGTCTCCCCTGTGGGAGGCACGCCCGTTTATTGGAAAACAATGTGATCACTTTGTTGAAATGATCACGCGAGGCGATTGCCCTGGTTGTATCACCTGAAATCTTTATTATGCCGTATGTAATCTAAGATGTGACACCATGTACGCATGTTTAACTAGGAATATCCCAAAGGGAATTTGCAACAATTACTAGTGATTTGTGATACAATTTCAAATTGCCCTCGGCTTTTAGATATATCAGTGTTACTTGTATAACAACAAGAACTTAATATTAAACTTGTCGACTGTATTATCTCCTGTTATTGTTCTAAATTATGCTCAGTTGTTGTATCAAATTTTCGCATCAGAAATGGCTGCGAACTCGAATCTTTTAGGCCAGAAAACCCTCCAGGTAATAAAAGTGTAAAAACGCGATAAATCCATCTCATTTATTATTTATTAGACGGATATAGAGTAGTATACACACCTTACTTTTAAATATAAAATATAGAAATCATACCAGTTGATCGCATGAAAAATGACCACGTCATGCGAGCTTACAAAACGTTGTTCCTCTTCAGTGTCTCTTCTCATCCTAGATTGAAAACATTCAATAAAAATGGAAGGAGCACTTTGCCGACTATTTTTTAAAATTAGAAATTTTTTATCATATTTCAAAAGTATGTTCGTATCAACGTTTTGCGCGAAAACAGTGCTGCCAATGTAACGGCTCGAACAGCAGCTATCTTCGCCCAATAACCTGCGTGTGTGTCTGATTGTATTTAGAAACCAAATGTTTTTAATTTTTTTTTATGAAGAAGGAGTAATCAATGATTCTAATAAAGATTTCTTGGGATTAAAGACAACCAACAACGGAAGGTCAAATTCGTCCTCCAAAATTTGAATGTTTCCCAAGTTTTCGCGGAATCGTAATTGCCTCTTCCATGATGCGTTATTGCACTGCAGTTGGATCAGTGTTTAAGCGAAACAAATTGGTGATCTTCAATCAATTAGCGTTTGGGATGTCTCAAAACAATTTCTATTGTCTTACCATAAATTGGACTTCTCCGTAATCGCGCATCATTGCATAACTGAACATGCAATGCAATTATGGAAGCGCGATTCTTGGAAAGCAGGACTTAACTCCCCTAAATATGGCTGCACCTAACTATTAAGATGTGAGTATTCTTTTACTATACTATTCTAAGCAATAAACTTAAACAGAAATGTTTAATCATCGCTTGTTTCTTAAGTAGAGGCATCACAAAGAAATTATAGGACTGGCCACAAACCTGTAGTTCATCTCTAGCTCTATACAGGATGTATCAAATTGCTTGTTAACTATGGGGATCTCGCTTATTTGAAGAGATACGACGATGGTTAAATCAAAGAGAAGTTGTGGAATTTTATGCCAACTAATAATCTAAAAAGAAATCAGAGCTATCTTGCTTAGTTTCTGCATAAACTGAAAAAAAACCTGAAATTTTGGATTTTTTTGATTTCGGCTATAACACATTTGTCATTTGTGTTACATATTTCTAGTTAACGCATGATTAGGACACTTCTTTATGCTAAATTTAAATCTTTTCTCCGATTTAATATAACTGCTACCATTGCTCATTTTCGACTGTCAACTTTTCTTTTTCTTATAGTCGGCATTTCTAATTTTTTCATATTTAAATAGAGTTTTTAATTCCGATTTCAACTATGTGTCACACTTTGCATTTTGTTTAAGCTTTGAATATATTATTACAGAAAATAAATATTTCATAAGAATGCCATGGAAAAAAAACGTCATTTAATTTATTTTGAAAAAATTCTAGTAGGCCATGTGTTAAGTTTATTTAAAAGTGCTTTATTGGTTTGTGGTGGCGGGATGCATTTTGTGTTGTTGCGGTGGGGGTTATATTGAAATTTTTAACTATTGTTAGGGAGTATGGCACAAGTGGCCAACAGAGACTGTCCGTTTAATTTACGCACCTTTTATATTCACCTTTTGATACACAACACCATGAACTGATGGAAGTAAAATAAAACACTACATTTATTTAATTTTACCTTTAGATACATTAGGTACGCGAAAATTTCAGCAAACTTTATTTTGAGCGTAGGCAGCAGGTTATCTCATTTTTCTTTAAAACCGATGAATGACAAATTTTCTAACATACACCACTTGCTGAAAATTCCACTTGCAGTTTTTATGTTTGCAACTGACAAAACAAATTTGAACAACAGGTTAATCAATCAAAACATGCTCAGAAGCTCGTCTAAAATAAACTCTCTAATCTGCGTGTTAGTAACTGTGTCATTCATTTGTTTTTGTAAAAAATAACTTAACCTGCTGCCTACGCTCTAAACAAATTTTTCTGAAATTTTGCTACCTAATGTATCTAAAGGCCAAAGGAAATAAAAGTGGTATTTTGTTTTACTTCCATCAGTTCATGGCCTACTAGAATTTTTTTCAAAATAAATTAAATGACGTGGTATATCCATATTCTCTAATGAAATTTTTATTTTCTGTAATAAAATGCTTAAAACTCAAACAAAATAAAAAATCCAAAATTTTTTTTAGTTACACAGAAACTAAGCAAGATAGCTCCAATATCTTTTCAGGTTATTAATGGGCATAAAATGCCACAACTTTACTCTAACTTAACCATCGTCATATCTCTTGAAGTAAGCGAGATCCCCATAGTTAACACGCCAATTGATACATTCTGTATAACTACAAAATTCAGAAAACCACACGTTTGAGCAAAATTTTTTTGAGCAATACGTTTTGAGAATTACAAAAAATTTATAACATTTTTACTTCGTTTTTCTTACATTTTGGGAAATTTTCCTGGTAATAAGAAAATTTTTAAAGAATCGTAGCGAGTAAAAAAGTAAAACGCGTTAAATTTGCTCTAAGGTGTTCTATCAGATTCCGTGTTCAGATGTCGATAATTTGTTTTCCCAAACAACGCTATCAAAAATATGTCTAATTACAGCTTTCGGTTTTAGATGCTTTTTTTAAAGATTATTCAGCCGGTGAATTTTTGCTCATCGAAATCGGATCATTTTGTGCAGGAATTACGAGGCACCACCCGCAGACCACCCATTCACAAGCAGGTATTTTTTCAAGTTTCTGGGGACCCAAAACATGTATTTCCAGGGCAATATAGTGTTTGAACATTTTCATGACGTCGATGCTTTCCTTTGCCGAAAGTATAACCAATAACCCATCATTACTTTAAAAATATTAAAACCATCAATTAAAATCTCACAGTTTTAGTTAAAACAGTAAACTTTTAGTGAAAAATGCCAACAACCTAATTTTGATTTTAAATGTTATAAAAACTGACTGTGAATGCTTTAATTCTAATTCTTGAAGTCAAGTTATGAACGAATGCTAATATACTATTAATATACTAGAGTCAAAAAATGTTAGTTCTGATAAGAATTTGCAAAACCTGTAATAAAATTGTAGTTAAATTAAAATATTTTGACTGGAGTTCTTTCTGAAACTAGAAAATTACTAGAATGAATTACTAGAAAAAACTAAATTCTTCTTAATTAAATGTCAAGGATTTGAAGTGTTTTGAAATTAAGATATCATATGTGCTAATATTAAAATAAAAATACATATTGTATGCATATAAACGTTCACTTCGTTTTTAGAGTAGATTAGTCAAAGTTCTCTTAAAGTGAGTTTTCATTATAGGAATTTCCACTTGAAAATATATCTTAATAATGTTTTGCACTTAAAAATAGTTATTTGTGTTAGAAGAGGAGAGTGATACTTTTATTCCCGCATTGCATGTGCCGTTTATTTCACGATCCGAAGGCGAGTGAAATAAAGATCACACAGGAAAAACACTTTCTTCTTGAGTTCCATATATAATTTTTTCCTCGACCTTGAAAGATTTACTAAAAAATTCATTATAATAATAAAATTATTTAATTTGGCAGTTGTGTGAGAATAGACTTTTGCAAGTAAGATGTCTTTGTTGTACGCGGTTACCAAGACATATCTATAGTATACAAGACGTATTCAAGGAAAATAAACAAAGGGTACCAACATTCGCATTTAAAAGCGGGAGCAAAATTACTTTGCCTCCGGGCGGGAAAAAAATATTTTGTTCCCGCTTTTAAACGTCAATGTAGATAAATTTCAAAATGAATGTGTTCTTTATCAATTTCACGTATGGTATAAGAGAAGTAACTCCGCCATTCTGCCCCTCTGGCTCAAAGGGATTTAAATACCTCCGCTTCCCGAATTTGGATTCACAAACAGCTAACAGGCATAAGTCAATTAAGTATTCTTGTCCTGTTAAACGAAATACATTAAGATCAAATCCTTGTCAGCCCCAAGGTTTAAATACTCTATGCACACGGCCGTGTTTAGGCAGGCAGGGCCTACAAACAAATATGGCTCAAACTTTTAGAGCAAATGCTTGTAAGGTCAGACAAGCTACAGGTCGGTCCTTACCTGATTATGCTGGGTCTAGTCTCCAAATGACGATGCGGTCTAAGCCGAATGTAAATTGTAATATTGTCTTAAGCTAACCTAACGACGGACTCTTACATCGCCAGACAACGTATTTGTTATTTTAAGCAAGTGTTTATGTAGCATTCGCGTAGGACGGCAAGTCGCATAAAAAGCAGCCAGGCGGCGCATCACGCGTGCCGTGTCTTACATCTCGACCTTATCAAAACAGCATGAGGCGGAGCTCAGGGGTTCAGCTAGTCTAGATTATTAGTTTTACTTATCTTACTAGTTTTGCAGAAACAATTTTCCTTGCGACCAAAGAACACCGAGGACCAGAAAAAAATTCGCCAGCCATAAACTGGTTACAAGGGGAAGATTGAGAATGATTTAGAATCTTATTCTGCGTGTAACAGTGAGCAATACAGCTTAAACAGGAATAGTTTAAATATTTACGGGCAAAATAAGCATTTAAAAAATGGAGCCGGAAGCGGGAGTTGCAAGTTCTTTTTTATCATTTTTTTTTCAGAACAAAATTTTCTAAATTAAATAACGGAATCTAATAGAGAAAACCTTAAGGTGAAGCGGATGCTTTTTTTTGGAACGTGCTAACATTAACATGGCCGTTTTTATAAATTTTTGATAATTTTTATTTTACCGCTTTTTTTACTAAATACGAGTTACCAGATCGAGATTCCATTTGGTACTATAATAGCCTATGTAAAAAATTTTTTGTGTAACCAAAAAATTGCGGTGTGAAAAAAGCATATTCCCCTAAATCTATCCCCGTTTTTTTTTTGAGTTTTGAGATAATTTGTTTTGTGTACAGGTCGCTAATTTTATGCTTTATACGAATATTATCAAATTGATAATTTGTGCCCTTCGATTAATAAACGGATACGATAAAAATTTTGTTTAAGCTAAATTGTTTACACGAAATAGTAGCATAAAGTTCACAACGTAATTGTTAGGTGTCGCAAAAATAAGAGAGGTTAACTTTTCCCCTTCCACTCAATTTTTGGCAGGCGAATTCGTCCTTTCAACGAATCTTTTTGCAAAAAACTTTTGATTGTCGAAAAGTTTATACTATTAATTTTATGTGTAAGCTTCATAATATGATTATTATGCAGCTATGCTCTCGGTACGTCAACGTTGGGGCGTGTAACGTTAATATTAAAATACTTTTGAATATATGATAGGTAACATCTAAAGTATTAGAAAATGCAGGAGAAGTACATCGCTCAGTTTTTGGTACCATTTATAAAAATAAAACACATCGCGCGTTGGATAGGTTGCACAATCTCAGCTGCAGTCGTATTCCTCTCTAGTTGAGACAGGTCCAAGGCATCCGGATTTAATATATAGCAAGAATTACAGCAATCGCCATATAATTCATAAAACTAGGATTTCATCCGCGGACCGCTACACTACCTACTCTATTACCTTATTTATTATTAAACCACAAAAACGAAAAACATCGTGGGGCATAGCCTACGGGATTTACTAATATAGTATAATTTTTACCTTCCACGCCAGTATGTATGAAGAGGCAAGTCTTCTATTTAACTTTCCCAACTTTCATGTGAAATTCAGACTAATATCAGCAACAAAAACCACACTGTGCCGCAAACTTTATCAATTTAAATTAGTCGTAGTAGCTTAATGCACGAATAAGAATCGTAACAAAAAAGGGTGAATACAGAAATAGTTCTTCGTTCAAAAAATTTTATAATCTTTATTACTACATTGATATTTAAATAAAATGTTATTCACTATAATAGCTGCAATATAGTTTTGGTATGTTTTAATTCTATGACTTATAGGAAATATCCCAATTCACTCAAAAGCTTTTTTACTGTAAATAAATGCAAAAGTTTTACCACACACAAATTTCGTTAAAATATTGTACCAAACAGAAGGTTTTTTCAACTTAAAGTTGAAGATCATTCGGTTATTATTACACGCAGGTGAAAATATAACTGACTCATTCATATTTGCGTGCATAGAACAAGTTAACATTTAGAATCCTGTGACTGACTATACATATTAGTCGTACCAACATTAATAAAATATTAATTAATAAAAAGACTTTAATATAAATTAAATTTAGCATTTAAACATTACCGGAATCTATCATAAACAGGTACTGCCCTTGAAAATACGAATCAACAGACAAAATCAACACTGATTCAAGTAATATGTTTGAAAATATATGTATTTACTTACTCACAATAAGGTAAGCAAATAATAAGGGCGTAACCATGCTGTATAGCGTGAGAAATCTAACGAGATGTAAATATTATTGAAGTTCAGGTACATCTGTAAGTTTTAAATTGCATATCTGGGACTTTTAAAAACTTTCGGATCAATCTTGTCGCCTTTATTTGTATACACAGTATTGAATTTAAAAATTGTTGATAAAGATATATTTCCTTTCGCACCTTACACAAGTATGGCAACAAGAAATTGAAAAACATACAAACAGCAACGTATAAAGTGTGTTCTGCATTTTTCTAAAATTGAAAACAATTGGCGGGAATTTTATTAATTTGAATTGCGTTTCGTTCCGAATGGTCGTAACTCGTAACTACTGTTTGCGGTTGCGAGCCAAGAAATTCTCGTGTCGAAATTTCAAAAGTAGTTATAAACTTCTCGTCTCGACCAATTTTTAAAGATGCCTTTATTCTAATTTCGTGCGATCTCAATTCTCGTGGAGAAATGTTATTCCCTTCATAAGGACGTTACCTTTAAAGTTAATGTAAATTTACGCAATTTATCAAACAAGCACAAAAACCACTAAGCATTTCGTAATTTATAGTTAAATTTGAACGATGTTGCAAAATAAATTTTAATATATCAGTTTGAAGTTACTACTTACTCTTCAGACTGTCACTGTTTTACTGGAAATACAGTCAACTAACGAGTGCGGCGAGAAAAGTATAAAAAATCGGAAATCACGTATTTATGGGTTCTGATAAGTTTAAATTTAAATTTAATTTAAAAGTAACCATTAATACGTGAATCCCCACTTGACCAACCCTTTCTCCCTCTTGCTTGTCGCACGCATTAGTTGCCTATCTCTTTTTTGTGGCACATATTAGCAGGCCTTGACCAGCGTACGTCACTTTTCATCTATGTTGAAAAACAATTTCAAATGCCAATGTTAATCTTAATTGTAATTTTGTAAATACTGCATCTCAGAAGTGACGTACATTGATCATGACCTGCCCTAATGTGTTTTTTGTGAATCGCTCGGTACACGAGTATAATAAAGTTGTCTGATAAAATAGTGACAATCTGTATTATTATATATTAGTACATGCTATACCTGCTCCTTCTAAATTTTTAGCTTTTGATTAACATTAATTAAAGGCATTACTTTAGACAGTTTTTAAATTTTCTAAATAATTTCATACCATAAAAATTTACTTTCCAAGAGCATTATGCATCAAGTTTTAAGCAAATATGGTAATTTTGCGTAAACAGGCATCTTTATATTAAATCCTTCACTGTCTCACCATAACAACGCGACTTAATCTTGCAAGTCGGAAAAATTTATCACTATAACACGCTGGCAATCCTGTGCATGTTGGGTGGGTATATTGATTGTTTTACACTTACTGTCACTTATGTTGGCATATTTGGCTATTTATGGCTTGCTTTAGTTCTTCTTCTTCTTCTTCAGCCCTCTTTCATCCAATAGCGGATATAGGCCTCCCCAATTTGTCTCCAGTCGGTACGATCTTTAGTTCTAGCGATTTGGAAATGTGTATTTATCGTGCTGTCAACAAACAAATACATATCACACGAATTCGATTATTCTATGTCTTAAAAATTGCGGGCTTGAAACTGTTTACTGCAAATTATAAATGCTTTTTTAAAAACTTCATTTTTAGTGACACATTCGTTAACATATCTTACATTTTCCAGAGAGCTTAGATACTTAGAGGTTAAGTTGGCGGGTTCCGATATTTACGTTTAAATTATGTATGTATTAGTTATATCATTATCTCACACAACATGTATCTTCTTTCTTCTTCTGTATAATACATCGAACTCTAACTTCTCGAAGCAGTTTTATTGTTATGAGCGATTGTTTATGAACTTATAATCACTAAACTCGGCTGAACCTAAATAGTTTCCTGGGTTATGATTTTTAATTTTAAAAACATCTACAACGACAAAAATGCACAAATACAGGTAAGTTCAATTCAACGCAACGAATGGTAACACTTTCGACACCAACAAAAAAATTACCTAAGCAGAAGCAGGTGTACTTTCATGCAGGTTGATTACTGTATAATTACAAAAAGCTTTCCCTGAAAAAGATACGTGTGTTCTTTGTTGGTTGATTTATTTGAATAAGGGCAAATTTCCTTTTGGAATTATATAAAAACAAAATCTTTTTAGTCGGTTAATTAAATCCAAATACATTTTAAACATCTCTGTAAAGCACTCCCTTGGAAATGAGGAAAAATGATAAACTCAACTAACATCTTTCCCGCTGTTTTTTTAAGTTTTTTTATAGGGCTATGAAAAGACTTTTTCGGAAAATGTTTATTCAGATGATTTTATGAAATTTTTTCTTTCTTAAATTTGTTTAGGTAGCTGTAGTTTACGGTTTTTTTTCTGGGTCTGTTTTTAGAGTCTTTTTTTTCGAGGGTATTTCTTTCCGGGAGCGCCTCTCAATCCCGAAACCGACTCAGCGAAGGAAACATTTGGAATTACAAAAAAACGAAGGACGTATCCCACGGGTTCTGCTACTTAAATAATAAATTTTTAATAAAACTTAGTGACCCTATTTTGAAGCTATTAACTTTAGACATAGGGTTCGATTTGTCTTAAGCCAGGTACAAAGAATGGGAGGCGGGGTAAGCAAGCGCCACCAAAAAACAGTTTGTGTCCACTCAAGTGCGCCTCCACACAAATCTTAAAACAAAAAATATTTTAATTAATTTAAATATTTATTGACAGGTTTTATAGCTTTACTTAGTTAAAGTTCATTTTAATTTATAAATACAATAATAATTAATAACTTCAACAAACACATATTTATTTTAACTTTATATGTACTTTAAAGTGTCTTCAGGTGATTTTCCAAAAAAAAATTAAAAGTAAACAATTGGTTTTGCTATAGAAACAATAGAACTTGTTAAAATAATTCCTTGGATATCTATTTCACTATATACAATAACTGCAGTAACATTCTTCACTTTACCACTAAACATTTGACCTTAAAAATAAAAATTGTAGTAATGCGTACTTTAAACACAAATATCTAGTCTTTGGGTTTTGTTGAAAATATCCGTTTTGCATATGACAAATGTGCTAATTATAAACACTACTCTCTCAAGTTTTAACTTCATTTCTGGTGTTTTGACTGAAAACTAAGCTTTAGTAAAACCTTTCTTTAAAGATTTATTTTAAAATCAGTTCTTATTACAGTACAGCTCTATGAATTACTTTTGCAATATTTTTGAGACTTCCTGTATATACATATTTTAAAAATATTTCATACCAAAACCTTCCAACTTAACTGCAGATACTTTAAAATCCCTTAATATACTTTAATTTTGTAAACAAGGATCGTAATATTTCACGACACTTGCGTAGTCTCTGAAAGTCAATAAAAGTGTAGTTAGAAATACGATACACTTAACAAAGTCACACAAATGGTAGTTTAAAGCACAATCTCAATCTACAGCTCAGAATAGTGTTACCGCCGTTTCCACCAACGAGGTGCGCGGTGTTAAAGTTTCACTGGAAAATATCACCTGGTGAATGCACCAGGTCACTCGCGTTGGGAAGTTTCCACAAACGCAGTAAAAGTTTAGACGGCAGCAAGCTAGTTAGGGTACATGCCAAAATTTATGTTGGTACTAAATTCATAAAACCGAAATATCCCAATGTCACATCAATACCATTTGAAAAATTTTGTCACAATTTTGACCTAAAGAGATTCTCGTATTTTATGTTTTAAAGTAAAGATAAATCCATACTGTTGTATTTTACATAGTAAAAACAAAACATAAGTTAGAAAACTGAAGTACTTTTTGAATGTACCCTATCTAGCAAGTGGCGTAACGCAAACAGTAAGCTCCCCCCCCCCCCCGCACGCTTTTATAATAGGTCCCCGTCTCTACTTTTTAAAAGCAAATTTAAAAAAAACGTATGCACTTTAAACAGTCACATACCAGAATTATTATTAAACATTTTAAACATTACTGAAGCTATCACACTCTAGCAAGTAAGCTTACCTTATTTTGGTTGGTGATAATCTTATGCAGTAAAACCACAATTGTGTCTATTAACAAACTTTGTTTATAGAAAATAACTTGCACATCGGAGTTGGTTTTTTACATATGTTCTAATTCATTGGCAGTTTTTTCAGTAAATTTATAGTATGAAGCCGAACACCATCTTTTTTAAAATAATCCTGGGCCAATTTTTAAAATGTTTGGTATAAGTTTATTTTTCCTTGTTCAATTTTCTCATAATATGTACTAGCAGAACCCGTGGGCTACGGTCCCCGATGTTTTTTGGCGTCTTCATCGTTCATACATGGCGCTTGCCTCTTTGATTGTTACTTCCGCTGAGTCGGTCTGAATAAGAGTTGCTCCCAGAACTAAAATCCGCGAAAAAAATTGAAAAGACAGCTCCGGAAAAAACCCAAAGGAAAGCCCGGAAAAAACATACCCGTAAAGAAATTAAGAAGCCAACACCTCGTAAAATCTTCTCAAAAAAGATCATAATCCCAGAAAATTCCTTAACATGAAACGGGAAAACAATTAGTTATACCTATCACTAGTTCACATTTCCAGATAAGTTAACCTTAACGAAGATTTCCAAAATGTTTTTAAAACTAATCAATACGCACTAAAAACTGACATTTGCATATAATTCCAAAATAAATTCGCTCTCATTCACATAAATGAGAGATGTAACGTTACAGTTAATATACATTCCCCGGATATCAGCCACCTTTATGGCCCAATCATCCCACGTGACTTTAACGTAAATATCAGAACCCGCAAACATAATAAATATCTGCTCGACATGATAATGAATGCGTGGTCAGTAAAAGTGTAATTTCTAAAGATGCATCTTGAATTTGTAGTAAATAATTTTACAGTAAACACTTTGTAATAGTAAGCGGAACCTAATCCAGATTTCAGTTTGCAGACAACGCAACGATGAAATTCCTCTGCTACACATTTGTTTGTGGTTACCGCGATAAATACACATTTTAGACCAGCTGGAATTAAAGTACTCATAAATAACCAAATTATACCAACAAAAGTAACAGCAATGTAAACTTATATTGAAAACAATCAATAAACCAAACCGACAAGTAAGGGCACGCAGGTGTGTTATAGTGATAAATATTTCGGAAACGCAAGATTGAGTCCTGTTGTGATGAGACAGTTACGGATTTATTATTATTTAAACTTTTAATTTACATACGTTCAGGATTAAAACCGAAACTGAACTAATCCTTTCTAAAATCAACTATCTAGTTATTTCGCTGACATGGGGTTTTGCGCTTTTATTTAAGCTACATATTATGGAGGTGACTGACGTGTCAGATCATACATTTCAGTAACGCATCGACGCGAAATTTTATACCTATACGTACTCGCCATAACAATTTAAATATTTGTTTATGATTGTACAATAACCGTGTTTTTTTTTCATTTTCTCTTTTTTAGTTTTCAGAGGGTCTTTGATCGCTTGGCCCTCCAGCGGTGCGGGGTTTGCGGAGGTATTTGTTACGCCACTGTAACTAGCCTACTCCCATCTGTTGGATTTTTGCGAACTATCCAGAAAATCGACCACTTCTGATTTTAGGAAAAGCGCACTGGTGGCAACATGGTCTCATATAACTTAGGTTGCAGTAGAATTTACGTTTAAAACTAGCAGCCTGGTTTTCTGGTTGAACAAGCAATTGCAGTGATTCGTATTTAATGCACTGTTACAGTACATTGTTTCTTTTAATAAGCAAACGTACTAAATTTTCCTAAATATCAAAATTTTAGGAACGGTCATCACATGGCTGTTTTAAAAACTGTTTCTTATTTAAAAATGTTCCGCCCATCCACAAAATTGTTTGCTTCTTCAAAACTGATAGTCTAGACACGTCTTTAGACTATAAAATCCTGTTTTAAGATATGCAAAATTCTGTTTGTGGAAGATAATACCAACAAAACACGACGTATTTCTGTTTCTACTTTCCGATATTTTTAAAAGGTTACTTTTCAGAAAAAAATCGAATAAGTTGTTCTGTATACCGTCTGTCTATAAGTACTCCCACCCTCCCTCCCCAACTAACTTTTGAACGACTTGATATTTTACCACAACATTGGCTGTGCTTTAATGGGAAATTAAATACTATTTTTTAGCCAATAATTAAATTTTGTATCATTCAAAATGGCGGCTCGGCGCCATTTAAATTTTTTTAATAGAAAGGGGGTCGAGTGATATTTCATTTAAAAGGTCTTTTAGTTCTGCGTCTGATCCTAGAGTTTCAAAGAAAAATATTCAGCCATAACAAAATGGCGGATTTTAAACAAATGGACCCACTTAATTCAAAATTGTTTTGATTTTTTATCCAGTAGTCCACTTTTTCATTTGCAGGACAAAATTTTTCCAGAAATATCTCAGGTGGCTGGAAATAATATTGAAAACGTTATGTTCCAACGAGACGGTGGGTGCGTTGTCTCATTATTATAGGACTGTTTCTGACTTTCTCAACGAACATTTTCCTGGAAGATAGATTGGAAGGCGGTGGCTTGTAGAATAGCCGGCTGGCTCTCCAGATTTAACCACATTAGATTTTTTCTTTGCGGATATCTGAAATCGAAAGTGTACATAACCCGTTCAAAAACAATTGAAGAACTGGAGCAACGCATTACAGAAGTTTGCAGGAATTTTATAACCGACTTTTTATGTGCCAAGAAGTGAATGGTGAACATGTCGAACACTTAATTTAATTTCTTTATTAAATGATTATCTGTATCCAAAATACTTAACTACTTTAACAATATTTATTTATTTGAACTTTATACGTATTTCGGCATGTTTACATGCTATTGTCAAAAGTTATATTAGGAAGTAAACAGTTAGTGTTGTTATAGCCATAGAACTTGGTGACTTGATCGCAGTAATCGTCTGCAGATGACTTGATTTCTTATTCCAAAATGTCCAATAGGGGAGATTTTAGGAGATCAATTGGCCCATTCATTACCGGTACAGTTTTCAAATGTTTGTGAATTTCAAATGCTTCTTATATATCTAATTTACATTTATCATCACAAAAGTGTAAACATTTTATAGTGTTATTAGACGTCATTGAATGATTGTGTTCTAGTAAGTGTTTAGCGTAATTGGATTTATGTGGGTGTTTGTATTTGTAACAACGTACGTGTTCTTTATACCTAATATCAAAGTTTCTAATTGTCTGGCCCATATAAACCGAATTACAATACAAACAATTTAATTTGTAAATGCCAGATTTTAGCAAATCATCCGTTTTTGATTTTGCAATAAACAAAGTGTTTAAGATGTTTCTAGTTGTTTTAAAACTTACTTTATATTTATTTGTTTTGTTTATAATTTTAGCAATTTTTTCTTATTTGTCACCAAAATATGGGATCAAAGCATATTTAATTGTATCGAAAGAAGTTAGGGTATTCGGATAAATTTTTTGAATGGTTAATTTATAATCTTTTTTTTTAAATTAATGTATCAATAAGTTTAGTATTATAACCATTATTATATGCAATTTGTTTAATAATTGAAATTTCTCTATTATAATCAATTTTATCTAAACGTACCGTCAAAGCTCTATGTATGCTGATTATAAATTAGGCATTCAAAAAATTTATCCGAAATTATTATGCAAAATTTAATTAGGGGCTAAAAAATATTATTTAATTTCCCATTACAGCACACCAAATTTTGTGATAAAATATTAAGTCGTTCAAAAGTTAGTTGGGGGGAGGGTTACTTTATAGACACAGTGTATATTACGGAAAGAACCAACATGTAACATTCTTGTTTCTTCGCGACACAACCAAGCGATACAAAACAAAACATTATTCCACGTTACTAATTTTCTAGCTGAAACTTTTAAAACGAACACAATAATTACATAAATAAATACTTAAAACTTCAAATTTTTTAACCGTAGTTTCTTTTACAACAGAATTTTTTATTTTCCTTATACATTTGACAAGTGCTTGCCACCACAAAACTTTCAGTGAGACATTAGAAATATTCGGAGTGTTAGTGGATCGGTAAAGTCTCAATTTAAACTGGCAAATAGTAACGAATGTGTTTAACAGATTGTTTTATTTTTAGAAGATGCAACGCATTTAAATGCATGGCTCTATCTGCTTCCTGATGACAAGACTAAACAATACTCTTAAGTCCTCTTAAATAGTTCCCCTAGGAGCAGGTGACCGAGCTTTGTGTAAACTGATCCGCTTTAAGTACTTGCTTTTTGTAACTGCCTATTTGAGTAAGTGGACTAAAGAATAACTGCGTGTTACTACACAAAAATAACCACAAAAGCACTAACGGAAAATTGAAATTGTTTGGAGTAGAATCGCTTGCTTACTCACAAATAAGGATGGGTAATGTAACGAATAAAAGTTTAATACGTTACGTAGTATACAGCGTAGGGAAAAAGTATGGAATAATGGCTGTAATGCTTTAAATATAAGTTTTAAGAAAAAATCCTTCAAGGAATATAGCGATTTAAGTTAAGAGACATTGTATGACGTTCTTCAATTTTTTTTGTGTTTAGTTGTTTTTGACAGGTGGCATCAGAGACGTTTTTTTAAATGGCAACTTAGGACATGTTAAGTATCTTTGAATAGTTTAACCGAACGCTATTTATCTTGTACCTCAAACGTCGTTAAACAGCTTTTAATTTGCAAAATGGTACATTTAAGTGAAAAAGAGAGGATTGAAGGAGGAGTAGCAGTCGACTGGCCAGCTCGATCTCCCGGTTTGAAACCTTGAGACTTCATTCTATGGGGATACCTGAAGAACAAATTCTACACTCGAAGGCCAAACAATGTAGAAGATCTAAAGAATGGAATCTACCCAGAGGTGGCGCAAATAGAATCAGAGTACTTAAGAAATACTTTAAATAATTTTTTACAACGTTTAGGACACTGCCAAATTGTCAATGGTGAGCATTTTGAACATTTAATTTAATGTCAATTTTTAAAATGCACTAACTTTAAATAATTTTTTGTTTCTATAATTTTCTAATGTAACCCTCTAAATTTTTAGATCGATAATAAAGGAAAGAAACTCCATTTAACGATACCCAACACGACCTATGTAGCCATTAAAAAAAACGTCTATGATATCCCCGGTTAAAAACAACTGAACAAAAAAAATTGAAGAATGTCATACAATGTCTCTTAACTTAAATCGCTGTACCCCTTGAAGGATTCCATACTGTTTCCTTACCCTGTATAACAGAACATTCGTGTTCTGTTAATTGCTATTAGTTTACTGGTTTAGAGCAAAGAAATGGAATAAATACCAGAGATTTAATTAATATCTCAGACACCCTTTAATACAAAATAATGAAATTTGGCATACGGTTTATAACTAGTAAGTGCTACTATCTAACCATCCAAATAAAATTATTTAAAACCAGACGCATAACAAACTACCAAAGGGAGCTGGGTCGTATTTATTTATTATTTGTGTATCTTTTATTTTTTACTAATTTGAGTCAGGTAATATGATTCTACGTAGAAAAATGCATCATAAAAACGGTGCTCTTGATTTTTTCTGTACGACTAGCCATTTTTCAGAAAAAAATCGATTTAAACACGTTTCTTCTTCAGAATGAGATAAAACTTTTTTTTTATTTGGTACTATTAAAAGAAGTTTCGTTCTGAAGAAGAAAAATGTTAAAATTGATTTTTTCTGGAAAATGGATAGTCGTACGAAAACAATAAAGAGTACCACTTTTATGCATTTTTAACATATTTATTACTGACTCAAATTGGTAAAAAAGTAGAATATTACAAAAATAATCAACAAAAATGATCCAGCTACCCCTCGCCAGTTTGGGACGCTTCTGATTTGAATAATTTTATTTGGATAGTGTTACATTGTAGCACTTACTAGTAGTAAGCCGTATGCTAAATTTCATTAGTGTATATTAAAGGGTGTTTGAGATATTAATTAAAACTGAAATTTAATTCGCTTCCTCCAGAGGGCCCTAGCTCTCTTCAGAAGCATATTAAGCCACATGTTTACATGCAATCTTTTGATCATTTTAGTAATTACAATACGTCTATGTATAGCCAGCCCACCATTATTGTTACACCCTGTATAATGCTGAAGATAACAAAGATAGTCCTTTAGCTGCCATAGCCTACAAAATAAAAAGAAAAAATATGAAAAATGCCAGCTTTAGATAAAAAATTGAGAGTACACTACGTCATGCAGAAGGTACACTAGATAATTTTAGAATTTTACTGTTTCTCTAACAATTTTATGTATTATTTAGGCATAAAATATGTTTAATGTATTTCCTTCTAAAAATAATTTTTGGGGTTTCTATAGTATAAATATTTGTTAATTATTTTAAATGCTATAAAGTATAACACCGTATAAAACGTGTTATTCGGTATTATACAAATTGCATTAAATGTAACGTATAATGAGTATTATACTTTGAATTTTATACGTTACGCATTATACCTTTCGTACATAATATAATATATGCATGTATTATACCTACTTACCCATTTCTGCCGAGCGGTCACAAACGCATTAAGTCTGAAATTTTATCATTTAACTAACTTTTTCTACATTAAAGATACGCAAATAACTCCGAATTTAAACTAAAATGAATGGCTTTAAGGCATTTCGTACAACTAATAAAATTCTTAATGGTTTTAGACGATTTTCAAGAGCTTCAGGCAACTTTGAAGCACGATGATAATTGAAAGGTTAAATTTGGTTTTAATGATTAAATTGTTATACAGCGTTAGGGTTTGGATGTTTTAAGATAAACTGATTTTCCTAAATCTAAAGCCTCAACTAAAACAGAAATTTTTGTAGACACCTAAATGTAAAAAACATGAAAATATTTATACCTAAAGTCAATAAACTGCGATAACTGCATTAGTTTAATTCGATCTTACTAAAAAAAGAAAGTCTAGTTTGTGCTTGCTTCCTTCGAAAACACATATTGCACAATTCATGGAATACTAATTTTATAAATTTGGGTTCGTACCTGCTCGCAATCGTTTAAGGGCATGTGCCCTGCGACAGATGTGTGCAATAATACACACCTTCCCGGGTCCCTTCTTAGGACTTTGCCCTTTTGCAGTGCTTCCGAACTTCGTTTAAAATCAAAACCAGGTGCTGCTCAGGCTCTATTCTTTAGGCACTAGATTTATTAATAATAAAATATGCGGTTTCCAAACAAATTCAAAGCACTGAACAGTAGTAAACAAGTCGAAGAATTTACTTTGGGTAAAATGAAAATGTTGAAAATTACAGTAGGTAATTCAAAAGTACAAGATTCCCAATAATATATACAGTAGTGCCGTTACATGTAGGTCATATTGAAGTTTACATTGACCCTAAAGGTAAAATATAAACTTCTATGTGTAACAGCTGATTTATTGTTATCTAAAAATTAAAAAAAAATAAATCGTTTAAAAAGTATGCAAATTCATGAAAAACGAAATATTATTTAAGGATTAAATTATTAACTTTCTAGATTTAAACATATAAATTAATTCAAATAATAAACTTGAATATTCTGTTTATAGAAAACCTACACAAACAGACATTACAATACCACACGATTCTTGTCATCATAAAACACACAAATTAGCAGCATACAGGTCCATGATACATAGGGATTTAACAGTTCCCTTAGGTGAAATTAGTTATAATAGAGACATTTCGATTATTAAACAAATTGCATAAAATCATAGTTATAATACTCAACTTATTGATACACTAATCAAAGAGAAAAATTATAAATTGGCTATTCAGAAAATTTATGTATCTACTTCATCAGGTAAATTAAAATACGCCTCAATTCCATATTTTGCCATCAATCAGAAAAAATTGCCAAAATTATAAACAAAACAAATAAATGTAAAATAACTTTTAAAACAACAAAACCCATTTTAAACACTTTGTTTAATGCTAAAGAAAAAACAGACAATTTACTAAAGTCAGCCATCTACAAATTAAATAGCTCGCACTGTAATTCGGTTTATATAAAACAAACCATTAGAAATTTTGATATTAGGTACAAGGTACTCTATTACAAGTATAAACACCCCCATAAATCCAATTACGCTAAACATTTATTAGAACACAGTCATTCAATGACATCTAATAACACTATAAAATATTCACACTTTTGTGATGACAAACATAAGTTAGATATACTAGAAGCAGTTGAAATTCATAAACATTTAAAATCTGTACCTTTAATGAATGAACAAATAATCTCTTAAATTCACCGTTATTAGACGTTTTGGAATGAGAAATCAAGCCATCTGGACGCAGAGATAGAAAACCAAGATCAAGTTATCAATATTTATTGTTTCTATACCTACACCAACTGTTTACTTTTAATCTTGCTTTTCATAATGACGTGTAAACACGTTGAAATACGTATAAAGCTAAAATACAAAACCTGTTGCAGTTAAGAATTGTTTTATTTACAATAAATTATATCAGGAGATTATCACAGGAAATCATAACCAAAAAATTAAAGTTTTCAAAAAACAAATTGAACACCCTATAATTTTCACTTCCACAATCGTGGTCGAAAACAAACTTACTCTATTTTTGATGAGTTAACTAAGAACAGTAGATTTGACAAATTTTAAGTTAGTTTTGTTAAAAATTAATTTTACAGTAAACGACCGATGTCAGGATAATGATTTTACGAAACAGATTAATAAAATGTGTTCCATCTATTTATATACATTTACTGAATATCACGCGCTAATATGAATTCGTACACTGTACATGTGTACAGGGTACGATATGGCATGTTCAAAACAAGATAGTGTGATGCAAACACAAATATGTACTGTGACTAAATTTGAGCACAACAAGGAAACATTTTCAGTACAGTCAAGTAAAAACATTAAACATGGGCTAGTATTACAAGTTACTAGCCAATGGGTAATTACGTAATTAAATTTCATCTTAATACCTACCGTCTGTCTATAAAGTAATTCCCCTCCCCCCAAGTAACTTTTGAACGACTTGATATCTTACCACAACATTTGGTGTGCTTTAATGGAAACTTAAATACTATTTTTTTGCTAATAATTAAATTTTGTATTATTTAAAATGGCGGTTGAGCGCCATTTTGATTTTTTTTTAAATGAAAATGGGGTCGACTGACACCTCATTTGAAAGGTTTTAAGTTCTACGTCTGATCCTAGAGTTTCAAAGAAAAATATTTAGCCATAACAAGATGGCGGATTTTAAAGCAATGGACGCACTCAATTCAAAATTGTTTTGATTTTTTATCCAGTAGTCCAGTTTTTCATTGGCAGGACAAAATTTTTCCAGGATATCTCAGGTGGTTGGAAATAATATTGAAAACGTTATGTTACAACAAGACGTGCGCTCCCTTATTATTATAGGCCTGTTTCTGACATTCTCAGCCGACATTTTCCTGGAAGATGCATTGGTAGGCGGGGGCCTGTAGAGTAGCCGGCTCGCTCTCGAGATTTAAGCCTCTTAGATTTTCTTCTATGGAGATGAAATCGAAAGTGCACTGAACCCGTCCAGAAACAATTGAGCAACGCATTACAGAAGTTTGCAGAAATATCACTCCAGAAACTTATGAAAATATAAGGCAAGAATTTCATAACCGACTTTTTATGTGCCAAGAAGTGAATGGTGAACATTTCGAACACTTAATTTACTTTGTTTTTTCTTTAATTCTTAGTTTTTTTTAATAGACTTCTTTATCTTCAAACATTTGTCATTGTGTTATGGCTGAATATTTTTCTCTGAAACTCTATGATCAAGCGCAAAACTAAAAGACCTTCCAAATGAGGTGTCACTGGACCCCCCTTTCCATTTAAAAGTGAAATTCAAATTGGCGCCCAGCCGCCATTTTAAATGATACAAAATTAAATTAAAGGCTAAAAAATAGTATTTAATTTCCCACTACAGCACACCAAATTTTGTGGTAAAACATCACGTCGTTCAAAAGTTAGTTGAGGGAGGGGGGTTACATTATAGACATATAGACACAGTGTATAATAGTAAACATATCTTCGTAATGTGCTTCAAAAAACTAACAATGTAGGTTGGTTGTGAAAAACTTCATTTCACCAACCGAAAGCCAAAAAGGCGAATGGCATCAACAGGATTGGGCATAAGTGAGGAATAATTACTATA
Source organism: Ctenicera cuprea (assembly GCA_958336395.1). Lineage (NCBI taxonomy): Eukaryota > Metazoa > Arthropoda > Insecta > Coleoptera > Elateridae > Ctenicera > Ctenicera cuprea. Next base: position 36,864,706 of record OY284487.1, on the reverse strand, counting down.
GTTTGGTAAATCACATTTTATTGAAAAAATCCTTAAAGGGGTATAGCGATTTTGCCATTTTGCAACGTTTTGGCGCAGGTAAACTTTTCTTCTTTTCGGTGACGTCAGAGAAATGACGTCATCTATTTTTTTTAGGTGAGCATAAGGTCCGTTTGACATTGTTGGATAGAAGATTTTTTTTCTATGTTCAACTATCTGAAATGTTTATAGTCTTACATGACAGAATTTTTTTAAAAACAACGTGAAAAATGTTTTGAAGTAGGCTAGCTCAGCAACCTTTTTCAAAAAGAAATGGTTAGAGACTTGTAAAAAACGTGCAACGGAATAAATTAAATAACAATATACATACCTTCCATGCGTGTATAACTCCACAGGCAAAAATTGCGAAATGTTTAGTTCCAACTCCAATCACCTTCACTTAACTATGGCGCTATGGCTTCGGTATCGATCGTAAATATTCGGAAAATTTGCGAACGCCAACTTAAAGAATATTTACGTAAAATGTTTTTCTTTTTCAAACAGTTTGTCATGTTAGACTATAAACATTTTAGATAGTTGAAAAGAGAATTCAACAATGCCAAACGCTACCTATGTCTAAATTAAAAAAAAGTCGATGACTCCATTGCTCTGACGTCATCGAAAATAAAATAAAATTACCTATTCCAAAACGTTGCAAAATGCTAAAACCGCTGTACTCCTTCCAGGATTGTTTTCAATTAAAAGTTATTTACCGAATTATAGCAATTATTCCGCCCAACTCTGTATATTGTGTAATCATATTTTCGTACCGAACAAAAAGTTTATTTCCATTAGCAATACTTAATTTCTTATTGTTTGATGAACTTTCAAGAGAGTACCTTAATGTAGTGGTCCTTTATAGAAGTTTAAGGTACTGTGATGTGTTATGACATAACAGTTATGTGACATTATTTCGGGAAACTGGTAGTGTACTGAGAAAGGAAGAAAGTGGTCAAGCAAAAGAGAAGCCCTCTTGTGATTATTGCCCTCGGCCCGCTAAATGATGCACTTCAGTCCCTTGATATATAATATACTATTTAAATAGATCAATTATATAATTAGTTAAAAATATTGCACACATATACATCTGGCTCAGTTTTACCGTGAGTCAGTGCTCTTGCAGAAAAATTAAAAAGGTAGTCGCAAGAAGTTCTTAATTTTGTTATATTAATTTTAATTGTACTTGCTTTTAGTTCATTAGTCGGAAGATCACTTAGTAATCTATGAACGCCGCATGTAGGTTAAATAAAGCAGAAAAATGTTTTGAGGGAATTATAGCTACACTGATAAAAAATCTACTTCTGAGTTGTTATGTTTAACAAGCCTATTCATCATAGGGTGTATATTTATTTTATAATAATAATCATTTTAAATTTTTATTTCTGTCACACAATACTTGACTTGTTAGGATTGCATTATGATTTCTTTCTTCACCTATGTTCCAAACCTTGTCCCTCTCCCACTATAAATTAAAATTATACGCCACTGAGAGGCAGTTAAAAGAAGCGCCAAGTGGTGCCTGGACACTTTCATGAATTTGTTCGTTAGGCAATTTAATTGTTTTAATTAGCCTTTTGTTGATATTGCATTTACAATTGAGTTTTTATTAGATAATTAATAAATGTGTTGCAAAGTCTTAGGTTATGTTTACGTTTAGAACGTGACTAGAAAATGACAACAGTGGCGTTGCGTAGGTTTAAAATACGGGTAGGCAATGGCAAAAATTATTTAACATTAAGATTAAAAAGTAAAAAGTACGGCAACTGCAATTTACCAAGACCTGTTCTTAAATGATTTGATCTACGCATAAAATCCCTATTAAAATTTCATTTTGTCATTATGCACTTTAATTTGATAACGTAAACCTTCGTCTAAAGCCAAGTTAATGCGTGATTTTCCAAATAATTTTAATCTAACAGTTGCAGATAAATATTCTTTGGTCGACGCACGTTTTATAATTGCAGCTGAATTTGTTTTAAATAGAGTATCCTGTTTCTGACTATACTTTTGAGAGATTAGATATAAAGGAAAATAGTAAGCAATTCCAGCAAAATAGTTTATTTTTAATATCGCTACTAGTTAGGCAGTCCATTCTTTTATATCATTAAGTATTAAACGATCTGGATTTCTTCCTACTGTCTCTCTGTAACGGCCCTAGCCATCTTGAAGTACATCTCCCATGCTTTTTTATTTCTATTTGTTTTTCGTAAGAATATCCATTAAATTTTTCTTTTTAAGCTAGTTAACGAGCTGGTTAATTTCCATATTTGCTACAAATTGGCAAACTACGTATGAAATAAATACACGCTGTACCTAACTGCCGCTGACCGGCGCAAGTAAAGTAAAAGAAGCCGTGCATTCGCCGTGCTTATTGCGTTCTGAAATTATTGCATTATTTGTATCAAGGGGCATGCAAACGTATTAAAAATGTTGATTGTGTCGTAGTTGGAATCATTTGGCCCAATAAGCTCGACCTTCGCGTATGCAAAACAGTGTTTAAAGGCAACGGTTTATTTATTTAGCGTCTAATTTTTAATGTTCCACGGTGGTGTTAAAAAATAAAAACTGCGTAAAAGTAACTTTGTTTTATTGAAAGTTAAATAGCAATTTTTTTAAACAGATGACAACAGATAATTTAGACGAATCTAGTGTTCTAGTTAAACAATTTTAATTTATTTTTAATTATATTATGGTTAAAATAACTATCTCATATTTCTGCATTCAAAAATGAATTACATAATCTTTAACAGTTTCGCTTTTTCTATTTAGTTTTTTGCTCCAAGTACTTTCCACGGCTATTTTCACAAGAAACAGTTTTTAATCATTTATGGATTTTTCCTGAATAGTTTACTTGCGGGATTTTTTTACACGCATTACATCAGGTGCCAACACTCAATACGTTATATTTAATTCCAATGCATAGGTTAATAGGAAACGCATTATTAATCTCCCAAATATTTATAGAGGATATCTAAAGTATCCAAAACGTTCGATAAGTGAAGTCAGTGATAAAACACCCTACACCCTTAATCAACTTGGGTAAATAGCTTCTATATAAAGCTTTTAACTTTGTCACCTTTATGTCTTATCTGACACGACAGGAGATACTTCGTCTTCAGATATTTAAATCCACAGAAGATAAGAAGAGGAGTTCTTATTTTAGACTACACAATTTTTCTACGTAGATGATGACAAGTCAACAGCTTAAGCATGACGCAGTTGTTATCGTTCGCTATTTTTAATTTAAGCGTTAATATAAATTTAAATTATTTTACGTTAATTTTTGCACAATTAAACGTGCTAAACATTTTTGTATGAATGATTTTACGAGAAAGAGTAGTTTGTCCAAATTTGAATTTGTATTGCAAACAACCAACCCAAATATTTCCAATACAACACCTTTTTAGAACAAAAGGGAACTTTCTCGCACGTTACACAATCAAGTCGTGTATTATATTTCAATGCAGCCAGCCAGAGCGGGTGTCATTCGTCAAAAGCTGCATTTCAACCATCGACTACATCATAGGTCATTGAAATAAAGCTCAGCGGTCGTGCGCCAAAGCCCACCTGCCCGGTCTTTCAAAAAGCAAAGCACTATCCCTTGCAACCCCATACGTGTGAGGGTATGTGTTGCTAAATTGGTCCTTAAGACCCATAGCAACAAGGGACGTCTACAAGTGCGTCGGCACGCGTCCCAGAATGACCGTTACAGGATGCATCCAGTTGCTTATGGTACAATTGCACATCTGCACGTGCCTCTGTGTATAAAATCCCAACTTTCAATGCACTAGTGAATCGGTAATTGATTTATGCGGCATGGGCTTTCGGTTCGATTAGACTTTGATCAGCTGTTTTTGATTTTACAGCTGATGTCTTCGATGTTTTAAGAACGTTGATTTTTGATTTGTTTCTATTAATAATAATCTAACGGGTGTCCAGAAAGTCTTTCAGTCAGAGCGGCTATGGATTGTATAACGCATGTCTTTTATTCAGTCATATCTAAGTAATTTATTTGACATAAGTCAAAGTCAATTTAAATTAAAAGGTTTTTATTTTGAATTATCTACTTTCTGCGTATTTCTTGTTATAAAATGTTTACGCAAGAACAAAAAACCTTTATTGTGAAATCTTATTTTCGCAATGGTCAACAATTATAAAACGGAAATTGGAATTATTCCATCAATGCGTGTAAACAAGAATTTCGACAAAGATATCCAAAGACATACGTTATACAATCCATAGCCGCCCAGGACTGAAAGACTTTCTGGACACCCGTTACATTACTCCCTCACAAAGAAAGGTTTCCTTTTGATCAAAGCTACAGTGTTTCGAAATTTTCGAATTTAAATAGTAAATTTTTGTAATTATGCCAGTTTCGATGCACTACTCATTGTACTATGAATGAAGAATAGTCAAATCCAAATTGGTTGTGAAATCAAGAGTGTTTCTTAAGTATTTTTCTATTTAGACTGGTTTTAAGTAATAAACTATGCTGAAGTACCCAGCGTTGGCAAAACTTATTTGAATGGACGAGGGAAAAACTAAATATAAAAAAATAATGCTTGTTTGTGTATATGTGAACCGGAAAACGAAAGTGATGTTTGCTTGCTTTCATAAACCACACCAAAGTATTTATTTGGGTTTATTAATAGGCAATGGTTCAAAAATCAAAACTTATGTATGATTATACGACTAAAAAAATAAATATCTTTCTTAACGTCTACTTTGTAACAACAGACCTGAGTTTATGTACTTAGCAATTGTGTAGTTTTTTTTTTGAAAACCACTAAATATTTTCTAGAGAGAATCTTTGGTACACCAAAATAAATCGTTACTTCCTATTTAAAGGAACTATATGATTTTTGGCCATGGTGCGCCTGACCCATCGAGACATTTGTGTATATTTTTATTTTTAAATAAAATAAATGAGTTCTCAAAGGCCAAATTAAGAGAAAGAACACAATATGTGGCAAAGTTTTTTAAATTAATTTTAAAATATATTTCTTCATTTGTCTTAGAATTTTTAAAAAAGCTGAGTTCTATAGAATTTACAATTTTGCCTTAAAATTGCCAAGCTGAGTGGCCTCAAGGCCCTTAGGTGCCTCAAAACAAAGACAAAACTACTGAAAAGACGAGGAATTACTTTGTGTAGCAGTAGTGTTTTTACCTTCCTTGCTATACGAAGTATAGCTATAAAGGAAGGTATTGTGATCGTCAGGTTGGATTTGGAGCAAATTCGTTCATTCAGCAAAGTTTTTTCTGCTTTGAGTTTGCTGGCCGATATACGAGTTATGCCTAAAACAAAAGCACCTTTGCGCTAAGCATTTTTAACTTAAACATTTGCACTAATAAACGGGTTTTAGGGCCTTGAAACAACGATAAAGCGGACGCTGCAGAGGTGTCTGTGTGTCTGGGTCTGTTTGTGTCTATCTGTGTGTCTGTATACACTTTATAGTCCAGACGCCTTAACTCATAAAAACCAAATGGCTCAAAGATTGCTAATTGCAATAGGATGACGCCGAAAAAAAATGAGAAAGGTTTGAAAAATGGTGTGGGCAGTTTATGAGAAATAATTTTCAATTAACTTTATTTTTGAGAGGCTGGAATTTTTATAATTTTCATATTTCGAAAAATATTTTTTCTTCTCTTGATTATACTTAATAAGGGCTATTAACTAATATAACAGTTTATAATGATTGGATATTTTGTTTTTAAATAATCGGGCATTAATAAAAAAACATGTCTAATTTCTATTTTCGGTTCCGGTTTTGATTAAAAACAGAATATCTGTAACTAAGATACTTCTACATATTAAATTTCATACAAATAGGTCAAGTGGTTCCGGAGATATATGAGAACGAATGCACGCACCCACGCACCTACTCACCCACAGACAGATATTTCTTTAAAAAGGGTTCCTTGGACCTCAAAACGCGTATTTCCGTTAAAATCTGAAATTCATAAATTTGCATAAAATCATAACTTTCCTTACGTCAGTAGAAGTATGGGTAAGTAATAATAAAAGAAGTAATAACAAATAGCGGCTGCAAGCTTGTATGATTTCGTACGTCTTGATCAATCTCTGGAAATAATCTGCAGACACCCTGGATTACGTTCAGGGGCCACTCGGGATCCCAGAGCCACAATTTGAGAATCACTGATCTTGTACACAGGGTTGTAAGACTAGTCAGAGGCCTCGCTACGTTTATAATGCACGTGTACGAAAAGAGTATTGTTGAGAAAGTGCAATGCTGCAAAGTATGGGTCTACTTGATTAGAAAATTATTAACGTATTGAAACTAACACATTTCTATAAGATGGATTTTTTTGTAATTAAAGTGCGTAACAGCATTTACAAGGTACTGCTTTAGCCCAAACGACAGTTTTCAGTCAGATGTTCAATTTTTTCGCTTGGAGTTTTATTTTTATTTCTTTTCCGATGTGTGTCAAGTTATATAGCTGCTTAATAATAATAATTATCTCATTTTCATATTTCAACTTATTTAGTACCCTTTAAAAATTCCTCCATTAAAAAAATTTTTTTTTTAACTTGATCTGTAACGTAATTTTTTGAGACGAGATAAGTACATAACAGGACAGTACTTTCAAATACATTTTTGTAGTACAATACAAAGATGTACACCAATTGACACGAAAGCGCGTGGGCACTGCGAATGGTCCAATCAACATGAATAGTAGAAATTCTTATCTGCTAGACATTCATTTCAAAGGGTTTTAATTATGAATATATTTCTTTACCGAAATTTTATTTGGGCTATTGTTATTTGAATAATCAGTAAGTTATCTATGCTGTTTTTAATAGAATTGAAATAATTTTCTCTGTGCAATGCTTTTCTATTATTATGTGAATTAATTAAAACAAACAAATAATATAAAATGTGTATGGAAGAAGATCCCAAACCTATTTTCTGAAGTTACGCCATTGTGCGTACAGTAATGTCGCATGTATTCTCAAATACGCAAAAAAACAAGTAAAGTGCAGATACTGCGAAAACTCAGCAGCTACGCGCAGTAGTTTAGGGTCACTTTGAGACTGACGTAACCGAAGTTAACATAAATGCATCTGCGTTCCTTTTAATTCCGTGTTTTGTCTGGAATAATAAGCACGCATATACTTTCATCTCCAGCTCAATCTTTCGTCTACCGAGAATGGTTTCGTAATGAATGGGGACTATCATAGCAGCTAAATGTTTTCTAACAACCTAAACATTAAGTGTGAACCTAAATTTGTTTATCTGCATTGAAAAATGTAGCGGTCCACTGCACAAACAAATATACGCCTTATATAATGGACACGTAAGTGTGTGGGTTCTAGTAGTGAAAATAACCCTTACCACTAAAAGTTGAGACAGCTGGAAGGGGTCCGGATTTACTATCGACAGTTTCTTCTATTGTTTATATTTACCTACAGATAGGTAAATTTCTTTGAAACCTATAGACATACTCAAATCTACGAAAACTATACCACTTTATTACATAAGAATCGTTCTTTCATTAAAGTCTTTTATATACTAATGCACGTGTTAGTCGAAAGTGCAGGGTTCGGCCATTCAGTCGCCAAATAATGTAGTCAGGTGACAAAATATAAAATAAATAAAAGTGCATAAATCACGATCGTCGTAAACGGGTGTCGCATATGTAGTTAAAACATCGGAATTCGCGCTACAAAAAAATGTGTCAAATGAAATAATTTACGAGTCGGCTGTTTGCAGAAGTTGTGCAGCGAATCGCTGAGTGAATGAATGGAAGTCTTTAGGGTGAATGATCCATTCGGGACCGGAATAGTGAGGATATGGGACCTTAAGCACCTGGAGCGTAAGGCGCAGTTATTTTAAGAACCCCGGAGTTCCAAAGTTACCGCTTTCTTGGTTTCTATTCTCTGAAATCGTTCTTTGTTGGTTTTCAATAGCGCAGGTTGCCCATTGTACTCAACCTGAGCCTATTGGTTTTGGATTCTGTTTTGTTGCCCTACGAAGACATGTGTCTTGTGCCTTTTACTAAATAAAAATCAAGAATTTTATTAACGGACAAATATTAAATCTACCTCTACACAACCCGTATGTAAGAACAAATCTACTTCCTACTTGTAATATATCAAAAGGAAAAGGAACCTCGGGAGGATCAGCAGGAGACGTCGGTAAAGACCATAGTGTCGTACCGTTCTTGAAATGCAGGGGGTTTTAAATTAATTACCTGATATGCGCTAAATTTATGTGAATGAATTAACTTTCAAATAAAGTGTATTATTTATGTAGAATATTTCCAAAAATGCTAATTCCACTATCTAATTTATTCTTTTATCTAAAAAAAAATACAGGATACATGATATCGTTTGCTATTACGCGGAACGGTACAAAAATAATTTTTTGTCTCCATATAAGCATTGCACAACGCACTGTGGAAGAAAATACGAAAATGTTCTAAAATTAAACTCAAAAGAAACGCTAAAACTAATGCTAAAAAGTAACCGCGTGCAGAATTTGTTTTTGTAAATAGGAGATACCTTTTTAAATAAACGATACAAAAAAAAATCAAAAACTTCATTAAGATTCAATTATACAAGGAGCTCCATAAAAGAGTGCTATAGCGCAATAGCAAACTTATGTCTGTTTTATTAGAAAACTCTGTATATTTTTGCGTAGGTATTATTATGCGAATTTAATTTGCCTTTTCGAATATTCTTTACTTTCTCATACGTTCGGTACAGGGAAGTATTGACTTCATAAAAATGTTCGAAATCTGATTTTAACGAAAATACACATTTAAGGAACCTAAAAAATGGTTTTAAAAAATGTCTGTCTGTGGGTGGGTGGGAGAGTGGGGTCTGTGACCCCTCTAAAGGCGAAAGTACTGGACCAATTATGATGAAATTTTAAATCAAGAGGTATATCAAAAATTGTAGTTATTTAAAAAAAATTCTAAACCGAAAACGGAAGTTAGACATGTTTCTTTGGTAACGTTTTTCCAAAATTAAATATTGCAAATTTGGGCACGGTATCTGAGAGAAGCACTTAAGGCAAATCGAAAACTTTTTTACCGGACTCGCTAGCTTCACAATAGCGGCTGCTACAACTTTTTGAAAATTTCGACTTTAGCGCTCATTTACTCAAAAAATGTTTGTCTGATCGGGATCAGCTACAATTGCTACTCTGACCCCTTCCAGGAATTTTTGAAAAACTTGAAGCTGATTAATTATCCCATGAAAAACGCAAACGCCGATGGTTATAAACGTTTATCAGTTCGATAGACTATTTGAAGTACTTTATTAGGATCTGCATGAATTTACAACTATTTTAAAAATTAGCGGAAAAAACGATACGTTTTAATATCAACAACGCGTTTTCCGGCAGTTACGTAATTTTAACAACGGCTATCAATTAGCTCCAGTTAAAAAATATATTTTTCAATGTTTGCTCTTTAAATAAACCATTGATATCGATTTTTAGTCCGAAATCCGAAGCGCATCTAATCAGCTGTAGGGAGGGGCGTCCTTTCTTACTATTTTTATACGGTATGCGACATCGTAGGATTGCCTATATAAATTGTTTTCGTAGAAATCTGACATACGGGAATTGAAAAAATACTTAAAAAATACACTTTACAAAACGGCAAGTGCTAATATCTAGTACGGGAAAGTCCAATCGAAGTTAACACTTCAGCTTTTTTTAAATTAAGTTGCGGCATTGTCAAGTTATTCAACTTTTTTTAGTAAAACTTACCATTTGCAGACCTAACTAATAAAATTTGTAAAAACCGTATTTTCACAAATTAAACAAATTTTTCTCTTTTGCATCTTAGTAGAGACCATGTAGCATGTACTATCCTCCAGATATTTTACAGTGGAATTTGGTTATATACGTTGTTCAAAGTGTCATAACTCATGTTTTGCTATGAACATGTCCATTTAGAAAACACATCTGGGAGGTTTTATTTTGATCGCTCACCTAAACAGTTTAATTGAATACTCGCCAAAATAAAAATTATCAGTAAATTTAAAATTCGATCGAGTTTTCATGAATAAAATCCTTTTAGGTGTTAGATGTCCTTTAGATCGCTTACCTGAAAATTGTGTAATTGTCAATAGAGCATTTGAAAATTGATTTTACAATCTCAACCTACTGTTTGCAATTAGAAAATATTGAAAATTAGAAAATGTAAACCATTTTTAGATTTCAGATTATTCAAAAAGTTTTAGTAGTTAAAATTTTCAATGGCTTTTCATCAAAATTACGAAAATTCTACATGTTTCTAAATTTTTCGCAGTTTTTTAAGAATTCGAAATTTTTACTTATTACGAAATTTTGAAAGGTTTGAATATTTTTTAAGTTTAGACATGTTCAAATTTAAAATAATTCGATGTTTTTATATATTACGATATTTGTTGTTTTTTTTTAATATTGAAATTGAAATTCAGAATTTTAAAATTGTGGAAGTAATGTAAAAGTTTGAATCGGATAATAGGGAAGAAAGCAGCAAGCTTACGTGAGAAAGGTCATGTGGCGGTTGGTCGACAGCTTTTATTTTGTTTTTTGCGTGAAGCAGCTACCAAGATGTACAGAATTTATTTAAAATAATACTGTAGACGCAATAAATGTTCGCTTGTCCGCCATTTCTTACACACACAAACTTAAACGGCTCAAAAAACATTGGTTAAAGTTTCTTGAAAGGCAGTTCCAATCCTGTTTCACATCTTTACGTGTAGTTGACGGACTTTGATAACCCCGTTGTTTTACATAATCGCACATAATTTTGTTAGGTGTAGAGACCTAGGCCCCAGCGAATTGGTCCACCTCTATCCTTCTACGAGGGAACGCCATAATTACTGAGAATAAGAAACACGGTTAATGTTTTTTAGGATTTTATTTTAAATATGTTCAAAGTAATTCCCTTTAGCAATAACGCACTTCACCATTCTTTCTTTTCCACTTCTTGAAAGCCCCCAAACAATCTTCTTTTGGAATACCTTCAAAATGGTCGTTAATTACGGTATCAATTTCTTCATCAGACGAAAATCTTCTACCCCGGAGATTTCTTTTAAGCCCATAAAACAGCCAAAAGTCGCAGATGGTTAAATCAGGCGAATACGGCGGATGTTCTATTACTTTTATGTTTTTTCTTGCCAAAATGATTCTAAAATGTTCTTTGCTTAATTCCATTTTTTCAGCAACAACACTACTTAAAAACTGAATAGCTTCGGCTCCAACTATCGTAACTTAGCAAACTAAACGTCAACTGACAGCTAGAGAAATATGTAAAATGAATGTGTAAATTTTGTTTTTCTTGGGCTACTAGATTTTTTGATTCTCAATAATTTTAGCGTTACCCTCGTATAAGTCCCTTAAAGCTAAACATTTTTGTACTCTGTATAAACAAATTCAACGTTAAAATATGTAAAAGGTAGGACATGGTCTTGACTAACATTTAACAGAAAAACTTTGTGTAATTTTTGGAAATAGAGCTCGTGCAGCTTTTTTTAGTGAAGTCTGTTAAGAATGTCTAATTTTTCAAAAAATGTTAAATAAATTGGCAACTTTCATGTTATGTACAAAATTTATTCAGAAAGGCAGTTAAGAAACCAATGAGAATATGCGACAATAAACAGAGTGCTGTACTAAACAAAAAAAAAGCGTTTTATAGGAATGCCACTTTTATATGGAACTCACTGTGTAATTGAAAATATTTGATGGTTCACCCTGTATGATACTTCCAACCAGTAGAAAATTTTAAATATCAGAACTGGATGAACAATCAGTTTGTTTTCACAAATATTTATGCAGGGAGAAGATATTATTATTATTAGATAGTATTTTAAAGGTGTTCTTGTACAAGTACGCTCTTAAAAATAACTTTGGAGAAATTTTACAGAACGGCGAACTTTATTTGCAGTTTTGCAGAATGTTATAAATTTTCAGTTTACGACACTTACGAATTTGCAGTTTTAAGAAGTTTGCTTTTCTATTTACAAATATTTTAAGTACTTCTTTTATTGCATTGGTGTGATACATGTGTATAGGCAACGCTTTAACACACCTGTACATAGTTTAATTAAATTCTTAGAATAATTAATTATTAATTTCGCGAATTAAAACATGAATGTAGGAAAGTTATTCACGCCCAGGTTCTTGTAATAGGCGTGGTGGTATTCAGTTTTATTCCATTTTCACGTCATTCTAGTATTGCATCGGTAAAATTATTAAAATTTTCCAGACCCAGAGTCGTCATGATCTGGTCTCGAACTGGATCACGTTTGATAGATTAGTCTCAAAGCCAGCGGCCTTAACCACTGTTTTGACACTTGCTCCCAACCGAAAAAAGTAAAACTAATATTCCAGGGTAATAGTTCTAGTGTTTTATCTCTAATAGGAAGTTTATCGAAATTTAGAAATATCTTGTTTCAGTATTTCAGAAAATTGATTTTTGTATATTTTAGGGGTAACAGTAAAATCATAGTACATTTTGGGATAACCTAAGCGAATAACAAAAAATTTGGTAACCGTTTCTGAAATTCGACTTTAAAGAAATCTTAGCTAAAGCTACTACAAACTTATGTTCTAGTCGATAGTTAAATAATGTTAAAGTTGAAAGTTCAAATTTCAAGTTGTCTTCCAGACTTGAGGTAGTCATCATCCCCAACATCCCTGGTGCGTTTCAGCAGCTGTACCAGGACAGGTGACGTACTCAGAACCTGCACTCTCTAACAATGTGTACAATAGACACATATGCAGAGGTGGGTCGCTAAATCAGGCATGTGCCCGAGCCGATTTTATGTGTAACGAACTTTTCGAAATGTACATCTGGAACTGTTTCAGTGCGAAACCTTAACCATAAAAAATCATGCCTTGGTTCTATTAATGATAGTCCAAAAAGGTTTATCCGTTACTTTTGTGTGTCTATGTCCATTTTAATAAGAAACACATAAGGGTAGGTTATTAAAGGAGTCCCTTTTCCTTGTGTGCAGTTTGCAAATGAAACTAGTTTGTGAAACAATACTCGATAAAGGCCGAACGAACCCACCCTCTTCCTTCTACACATCCTCGACACGTGTGCCCTCAAGACGCGTGTCTACACGTGTGTGCACCGCCTACTAAAAACCCTCTATCACGGGACATCTGCCAGAACGTTCCCTTGGGCTACTACAATTACGTTCATCGAATTAATCAAAGTGGTGAAAGTACCTTGAACTTACTGTGTCATAATAAGTAGGTGTTGCTGAGATTATTAAAGAAATTAACACGGTGTTGTTCTAGTAAAAACTGAAATTGTGTTAATAGAGTTTGCTTTCAATACGTTTTTATCATTCTAATATGGGCTTTGTGTAATGTAAGTTGATGTGTCGGATCAAAAATGACTAAACATTAACTAACTAAAGGTCTGAATTGTTAAAGTATGTAAAAACGTCTTTTGCAATATTTTTAATGTTTCTACGTCAGTTGTAGTTTAAAATACAGCAGGTCTACAACAACTTTAATTTTGTTTTTCTCGATATTTTGGAAACGACTGAAATTATTCAGATACAAATTTAGGGACGATTGTTACCAGTAAACACCCAATATTAAACGAGTTTTTGTCGCAATATGTCAACTAGCAGCGTAGTAATAAGGGGGTCGGTTCTCTTTTTAAAAAATAAACGTTAGCACACTGATTAAATATACTTTTTTGGTTTATTTACATTCTACATTCGGTTTAGGAAAAAAACGCTTGCACACGCAAATATAGTCAGCCATGCATTAAAACAACGAAAAACAAACACAACAGTTTACTCTTTGAGGATTTTATTGTAGAAACGAAATTTTGGAAGAAATATTAAATATGCAAACAATAAAATTTTAAATACAAGTATCTAATAGTTGAACAAAAATCCTAAATCAGAAAATATAATGGATTCGGTATTACTGCATTAAGTTTTCTAATTGTTGTCCATTAACACACGTTCTTCGGTTCGGTAAAACTCTTCCAGGATATCTGACCGCATATCGCCTTACCGTCAATTCAGAATTTCCTAAACATTCAACATAAGGTGCATACCTTCAAGTTTTGCATTAGTGTACTTTGCCATGACTCAAGTAAAAATACAAAACAATCAAACACAAATTAGAAGAACAACCATCAGTACTATTCTAACCATTGGGCTAACTGGACTATAGCCCTAGGTCGCCGGGCCCAAAAAGGCGCCGGCCCTGACAACCAGCAATTAATGTGCTGTCAAAGTATAAAAACCACAAATCTAGAAAAATAAACTGGTTATGCATCCAGTCCCCACTCCCAAAAAGTGTACCTAAAAATCAGCCATCTTACGAGTCTCGTTTGAAATTTTTTTGGTGCAGTAGGTTTCTAAAGATTGCTTTCTTGAGCAGGTTGGTGACAAAAATCAGTTGAGACACAAACTATAGTCGATATGTCAAATTGTCAAACATTATGTAATCAATCAGTAAGTGAGTAAATGTCCATTTTGCAGCCACATATTGTCTAGTAACTATTATTATGCAATGTATTTCTTACACTTCTTGTATATGCTTGGGAAAACTTGGGTTAACAAATTAAGATTTGACATGTAGTAAAGATACAAACCATTTTACTTGTCTTAAGGGGAAGCAATGTGCTGTACAAGACTCATAAGATGGCCGACTTGGGTACACATATTTAAGCAAGCATACCTAGTCTATTGTATTTCTACGTTTTTGATAAAAACACTTAAATAACTTTTGCTTTTCGCTGTTTCAATGCATGGCTAACTATATTGTCGTGTGCAAGCGTTGGAATGAACTCTCGCGGTTTCACACATGAAAAACACATTAGTAAACTAAGCGCCAATAATTTAGAAAACCGATTAATTTACGACAAAAATGCAAAACTTTTTTTTCTATATCAAATGTAGAATTTAAATATATTTAAACAATTAATTTAATCACTGTGCTAACGTTCATTTTATAAACAACTGGACCGACCCCCTTGTAACTACGCCGCTGGTGGACATATTCTGACAAAAACTCGTACAATATTGGGTGTTCACTAGTAACATACGTCCCCAAATTTGCAATCTAAATACCTCGCATCGTTTCCAAACTATCGAGAAAAAATTTTAATGTTTAAGTTTTCAACATCCTGTATTTCAGAAACGGAGAGGTTGCAAACCGCTGTTATTAAGTAAAAAGTCTTAGTTTTGTATACACCTTAAAACCGTCAGAATTACCAAAATAGGTCTTTTGGCAATTTTGCAATATTACGTCCAATCAGATCAATGTACAAGTACAATTACGTAAGTTTGAATTCAGATATAAACTGAAAATTATTCAATAGTTATACCACGAGCGAATTGCAAAAATAATCGGGTTATTATTTACGAAAACTTCCCGCGTTTCAACGAGTGTTTGCTTGGCTTGAAAGCTTTCTTAAGCAAAACAAATTCGACTTACGGTGAAAAATGTATGAGTACGTCACGTCGATTATTATTTGATTCAGTCGTAGTATAACTATTAAATAATTTTCAAATTGTATCTATAGTTTAAGTAATTTGCTTCGACTATACCACTCACATTTCATTGAACCAATCACAAATTTCCACTTTCATAAAACGAACCAATCGCATTTGTTTTATGCTAATTAAACTGCATGGTGCTGTTTAAATAAGTGATTAAACCCACAGTAGCTTCGGATAATCGCTCTGAAGTCTTAAATTAACGCGTTTATAACTGATGTGCACTGACTTTTGGGTATTTATTATTATTTTAATACAGTTTTTCATTGCTTCGGCCAGAAGTAAGTATCATATTTAATTATAACATAATTTATGAATTATAAACAATAATTGTCTTTGTTGCAAAATCGAAAAACGTCGATGGTTGCCGATGATAATGATGGCAATGTCAACCAACATGAATCGCGAGTGTTCAAATCATAGTACAAATAATGATCTACCCTAATTTTAGCGTACACTTATAATAAATATAATAATAACATGCTAATATGCATTAAAAAAACATAAACATGTTTACATTAAAATTGTATCTTGTTTGACAGGTCATACAAACCAAAATCTTAAACCGAAATAATGCACATACCTTCAAAAATTTTATAAAATACTACCTAATGATTTTTCTTCAAAACAATTCATGTTTACAACATTTTACAGCAACAGTAAATAAGAACGTCAAAATATAAAATTCAATTTACAAACGGACGCCACTACAAACCATTTGAAAACAAGAAAACAATACCATGTTCAGAGCGTCGATTACCGAAAACACCCGACCATTTCCGACTAGTTTAATGTTACCAAAAATGCATCAAAACTAATGTCAGTGATATAGTCAAGACGAATTAATACGCCTCGTGTTACGGTTTTTCTTGGTTACGTTAACTCTGTTTAAGCACTAAGGGGTTACTTTAACCCATCACTTATTCATATCCTATTCACTATCATCAGACAACATGATGTATTGATAAAGTTTAAGTTTTAAACGTGCACTCGTGAACTTACACCACAATTTTATCGACAAATCGCAATCACTCGTTGCATATTTATGATTGTTTTTTAATAAACATGACGTGGTATATGATTCTCGAATAAAATACCGAATTAAGAAATTAATTTAATTTTTAAAACTATCCAACAATACAAATGAACAGTTTGATTAAATTTTATCGACATAATTGTTGATTATACCTGAAAAATAATCGGTTTAAAGTTTTATCTTAATAATTAAAACTAAAATATTTTAGAATAAAAATTGCAATTTTTTAATTCTTTAATAAAAATTCTCATATAAATAAAGTCATCAGGGCTTGTTCCAGATTTTTCTCCAGATAGTGCTCATTAAAAATCTGTTACACCTTATAACTCACGAAATTGTTGTACCATAAAAAGCTACATTTAAATATAAAAAACTTAATATAGAAACAGGAACTAAAATATTATAATTTGCATACTATAGCAGGTTATGTTAACGTGAAACATAATTTTTAGCTGTGTAGGTGCTCAGGTCACGCAGGTTAATGCTCATAATTTAAATTAATAGATGTAATGCTACCATCTTTGTTTTATGTCGTTTGAATTTTTAGGTAGATTATCTTTCTTTAACAAATGGTTGTAATTCTAGTTCACAAATAAGGATATAAACTAGATGATAATTGTAGTAATAAATAGCTATAGAAGTTGGAAGAGGACACAAACTTTCGTAGAATTGTGTCATGACACAAAAATTAAAAATATTTTTTTAAATTTCTCATTAGGTTGATAGTTGATTTAAGATTAAGATAAATTTTAGGAGATTTCTCCGTCGCCGTAACAAATACAAACAGATTGAATGGATTTTTTTTGTTCTAACAGTAGACTCACCGAGATTACATCTTTTACTCCAGCAAACCGTTAAACAGAAGCCAATTTCTTTTTTGCATATCTCTCATATAAAATATTTCCAACGCGCTATAATTCACGCTAAAGCAATTTAGTATTCCAAATCAATTATTTCTCATTATAAAGCGGCAAATTCGAGCCTCTTCATCACATTAACATTTTCCGACGAAGCCCGGCGCGTCTTAAATAATGTTAACTAGACGAAAACACCTGGGGCAAAACAAAAATTATTTTATTATCCAAATCAATCACTCTTTATTCTGTTGAAGATGATGCCTGTTACACGGTACCGATACCTCGAGCACGAATACGATTATTAATCAGGATTATTCATCTTCCTTTTCAAGCTAATGCATGATGTTCTACACTAATGGTACATAGAAAAGCATGTGTTTCTTGTTCGAGGACTTGCAGAGGGTTATTAACTAGAGTGATATGGTAATACCAAAACGGGTAAGCGTGTAATGGACTTTATTTAGCTTTTTGTCTCTCGCACAATGACTTTGTTAAGTGTGAAAATTTTTAATTTTCAGACAATTATTTCAGGTTAATAATCTCATTAAATATGCAGTGGAACGTAAGAAAAGATAATTAGAATTGCATGTATTTAACTGCAATACACTAAAATAAGAACGATAACTCTAATCTAATAAATATCAGAAACAAATTAGATTTATATGTTGTATTGTAAAATGCTTTAAAAAATGATCTATAGTTTCGATTATAAATACGTTTGTTGTGTGACACTAAATAACTAAAAAAAGCTGAAGTATGGACTTCGAGTGGACTTTCCCATACTAATACTTATCGTATTTGCAAAAGTGTAACTTTTAATAATTATAACCTTCCAATCCATCCATCCAAATTTTTAGAAAGCGCTACAGTGAAATTACAGCTTTCAAAATAACAAAAACAAATTGTAGCCAATACTAGATACTTATACTTGCCTTATCTGCAAAAGTGTAACTTTTATTAATTGATGTTTTTAAACGACCTATGCGTAATTCGGTACTTTCCCGAGCAGAATATGCCGAGGCTATAAAAGGCTGGAGATGCAATTTTACGTTATTGTTTATTCGTTATTCGACTAGCAATCAGTTCTAAAGATTCAAGTCGGCAACATGTCTAGTAGACGAAATTGTTTTAACAGTCCAGATTCTTTTTGCTATATATGTGGAAGCTTCACTGTACCCAGTCAAAGAACGAACATTAGTGATTTTGTGAAGAAAGTGTACTTCGCTTACTTTGACATAAAACTTGGTGATCAAGACAAGTTTTGGGCTCCACACAAACTATGCAGGCCCTGTGTGGAAAATTTACGACAATGGACCAAAGGAAAGCGAAAGAAACTAGCATTTGGTGTTCCAATGATATGGCGAGAGCCGAAAAAGCACGTAAATGACTGTTATTTTTGCCTTGTCCAGACTTCGGGTTCCAGTAAAAGAAAATAAGAATAAAATGACATACCCAAGTCTTGAATCAGCAATCCGCCCGGTGCCTCATTCAGATGAAATACCAGTACCATTTTTTAAAGGAGTTCCTTCACCCGAGGTGAAGAGGATATAACAGATATTGGACATAACTATGATATGGATTTTGAAGATGATGCTTCATGCTCTAACTCAGGGCCTCAGTGTTTTAATCAGGAAGAACTGAATGACTTGGTGAGAGATTTGGGCCTGTCAAAAGAGTTGTTCGAACTGCTAGCGTCAAGATTAAAGAAAAAAAATTACTGGAGCACGGTACGAAAATAACATTTTATCGCAACAGGGAACAATACTTCCGAGCAAGAGTGGTTTAGTTTATTGTCATGATGTGTCAGGTTTGTTAAACGCAATGGGTGTGACATCTTATGATCGAAATGAGTGGCGCATGTTTTTGGATAGTTCAAAAAGAAGTCTAAAGTGTGTATTACTTACTTCACAACGGAAATTTATATGGGTCACTTCCCATTGGCCATTCACTTTTTCTAAAAGAAAAATATGAAGACATTGAAAAAGTTCTAAAGTTAATACAATATGATGACCATAACTGGATCATATGTGTAGATCTTAAAATGGTTAGCTTATTACTTGGTCAACAAGCAGGACACACTAAGTATCCCTGTTTCTTGTGCCTCTGGGATAGTCGGGCTAGGGACAAACATTGGACTCAGAAGAACTAGCCAGTAGAAACATCTTTAACTGTTGGAGAAAACCAGCCTTTAATAAATAGAGAAAAAATCATCTTTTCTCCTCTCCACATCAAACTTGGTATCATGAAGCAGTATGTAAAAGCTCTAGATAGACAAGGTGACTGCTTTAAGTACATTTGCGAAACGTTTCCAAATCTAAGTTACGAAAAAATAAAAGCTGGCGTTTTTGACGGACTGCAAATTAGAACTCTGATGAAGATTATTGAGAAAGATGCATGGAATTCTTTTATGGAGGTTGTTAAAAATTTTCGCGGGAACAAAAAAACCGAAAATTACAAAGATCTTGTTGGAACATTGCTTAAAAACTTTCATCGCCTTGGCTGCAGCATGAGCATAAAACTTCATTTTCTCAACAGTCATCTTGATGAATTTCCTGAAAATCTAGGTGGCGTAAGTGATGAACAAGGTGAACGGTTTCATCAAGACTTAAAAACTATAGAAGAGCGGTACCAAGAAAGGTGGGACACTCACATGATGGCCGACTACTGTTGGAGTATTCAAAGAGAATGTCCAAGTATGAAGCACTCCAGAAAATCTAACAAGCAAAAATTTCTTCCTTGAAAACCATGGTAATTTACTATTTTGAGTTAATGTTTTTATATTTGTCTGTTAACCTGTTACCTTTTAAAATACATTGTAATATACATACTTTATTCATAAATTTGCTCGACTCGTGTAGCATTTGTTTCCTACCCAGTTGTTAGCGATTTATCAAAAATGCGAAGTATGCTTTAGAGCAAAAACTTGACGGGATAGGCAAAAACCAATTTGAGTGTTGGATTCAGCGCACCAAAATTAGTAAGAAAACAATCTCAAATATAAGTCAGCAAATTTTGTGTTGACCTGTGATAATTAAACAATTTCAAATTCTTCAAAAATTCCTGGAAAGCGTCGAAATAAAATTTGGAAAATCAAAAAAAATAAATTTGTAATACACTGCAAGCTCTATCGGCTCCGGAAGTTAACAAAAAATGTGGACAGTTTTTGAGAAACTGTTTTTTGAAAATTTTCAAAATTTTGAAGCAGCGCCATTGCGATATTTTTCGAATTTTCGAAATTAATTTTATTTCATCGTAAACTACCTAGAAAGGGCTCTCAAAAAATGGTAGCTGGTCCCGGTCAGACAACTACTTTTTGAGTAAATGGGCGTTAAAGTCGAGAAGTTCAAAATGCTGTATCGGCCGCCATTTTAAAGCTAAAGAGTTCTGTAAAAAAGTTTTCGAGTTGCCTTAAGTTCTTCTGAGATTCCGTGCTCACATTTTCAAAATTTTGTTTTGGAAAAACACGCTACAAGAAATACAAGTCTAACTTCCGTTCCCGGTTTTGAATTTTTTTGAATAACTTAACTAGAACGACAATTTTCGATATACCTCTTGATTTAAAAGTTCATCATAATCGGTCTAGTACTTTAGCCTGTAGAGGCGTCACCCACACACACACCCACAGACAGACATTTAAAAAAAATAGTTTTGGGTTCGTTGAGCTCCAAAACGTGTATTTCCGTTAAAAATTTTCATGTAATCAATACTTACCTACACCGGAGGTATGGGAAAGTAAAAACCGGAAATAATAACCTGGCAATGTCCCGCGAAATGAATAATTAAAATGTTGGAAACTTAATTAGCAAACCACAAAAAAGAAGTACACAGGGTGAGTCAACAACGTCGCGGTGGTCAATACCTCTTACCTGTTTAAAATACGGACAAATGTTTTGAGCAAATGTTTTAGGAGATCAAGAAAACCACATTTTAAAATTATTCTTAATTATGCAGAATTTTTCAAATAAGAGTGGATGTAAAACTTAAGTTTTTTTAATAGAACACCCCACTTATTTTTGCATATTATTATTCTCTTTTTAATTGCCTTTTTGAATATATTTTGGTTTCAAAATTCCGTTTTGTCTTTGCCAAGTTATTCCACCTTTTTCGAAAAAACTTGACATTAGCAGATCTCACTAACAAAATCAACAAGAACCGTATTGCCTAAAATTAAACAAACATTTTCTGTAAAACTTTAGTCAGACTATGTGCTACCGTCCAGATATTTTCAAGTTAAATTTCGTTATATAGGATGTTTGTTGCAGCAATACAAAGACTTCTAACTGTAATAGGGCATAACTCGCTTTTTTTTAAATAGAACACCTTGTATATTTTTAGACAGTTTTACGTTTTACGTTTTATTAGATAATAGTTCCACCTAAATCCAACTGTTTTGTTTTGAGGAAACGAAATTCTAAGCAGAAATATGGTATTTTCTAGAAATCCAGACATCATACAAGGCCTTGACACATGTTTGTTTTTTGTTTTTGTAAGAAACAACTGCAAACATTGTTTTAATTCATGTAAGAGCTAAGAAATTTGTTTTTTATTAATTTTAAAATGCTAGAGTGCCTAATTTCCGATTTCATGCATTAAATCTTGAACCAAGATTTGGTTTGGTCGGCATTTATTTAAAAATTATTTAAATAAAACTCTTAATATTTTTAATTTGTAAACTTCATCGTGGTATTCGTTTCTAATCATAGTAGAATTGGTTTCAAATAAGTTTGAAACAAAGGGCAATCTAACCATATCCTAGTTCAAAATTTAAAATTAGGAATGTAAAATTAGACACTCTAGCATTCTAATATTCATAAAAAACATATTTCATACATGAATTATAACAATGTTCGCAGTTAGTTTTTGCAAAACCAAAAGCAAATAGTTGTTAATGTCTCCTATGATGTCTGAATTTCTAGAAATCACCTAAATTTTTACTCAGAATTTCGTTTTCTCGAAAACCGTTGGATTTAGACATAACCATCAGTTAATAAATTTTATAGAGCGTAAAGACTTCTATCCAACTATTTGAAAATACACAGGGTGTTTCATTTAAAAAAATCTAATTATGACCCTCTAGAATTAGAAATTTTTGCACTGCTGCAACAAACACCCAGTATAACGCACTTTAACTTTAAAATACCTGGAAGATAGCACATGATCGTGACTAAGGTTTAACAAAAGGTGTTTTCAAAGAAAGTAAAATAGCTTGACAACACCGCAACAGAATTTTGAAAATAAAACACATTGAGAAAGGAAATTAAAAACAAATAAGAATATGCGCAAATATATAAAACGTTCTATTAAAAACAAAGTTTGGCATGCAACTCTTATATGTATATGGAACCCTCTATATATAATTGAAAATAATTTTTAAATGTGCTCCTCTTGATCACCTAATAAAACATTTGTTCAGATTTGTTACTTATCATATTTTCAGATGAATTTTTAAATAAAGATTTACGCGCAAACAGTGACTATAACATCTCATGACTGCTCCCATTCTAGCGGGAGCGTATGGCAACAAGGTGCGGTCAACTACATGTCTTACTCCATATTTCATTTCGGGAAAAATTAAGTCTGCGTAGTTTAAATGAATTTAAAAATTACATTTTTTTACAAATTTCGTACATTGTAACATTGTGCCCCTGACTGTGTTTTGAAGATAGACCGGACGAATGCACTCATACACCTACGGACAGACATTTTTTTTTTAAGTTATACGGTTTTTCGTCAAAATTTCGCAATTCAAAATTTTCCTGATATCAATACTTCCTCTCATACTAAAAGCAGAGGAATGTAAAAACTCAAGCAACAAACGTCTCCGGAATAGAGCCCTTCTAAAAAAAACCACGGAATAAAACTTTTACGAAAAACAGCGTTTCATAAATATAGGATATTATTGGTCGAAATAGTTGAAAGTATATAGTTATTGTACCCGAGATAAAAGATTCGTTCGATTTTTATTGAATCAGCGCATGAAATTGAAAATACTTTTTTCGGATATTCTTTTTTTTTTCAATATTTTCCTACGAAAATTTTATTTTAAAATAATTTTTTGAGTTATTTATTTACCTTTTTTCCGCCTTGGGCTTACTGGCCGATATACGAGTTATGCCCAAAAAGAAAGGTACTTTTACGACAAACATTTTAACTAATAAGCAAGTTTTAGGGCCTTGTGAGACCGATAAAGCGGACACTGCAGCGGTGTCTGTGTGGGTGGCTGTGTCTGTGTATCTGTGTATACACTTTGCAGTCCAAACGCCTTAACGGAGAAAACCGAAGTTTGTTTAAAGAATTGTAAATTTCAGTCGGATGAAACCGCAAGGTAATGAGGTTGGTCTACCAAAAAAAGAGGGAGGAGAGGAGTGCCTTACTTTAAAATAGAGGCGCTCGAAAAATAACCTTAGATTAGTATTCTACGCGTGTCAAATAGCCAAACAGCGCAAACGCGATCTCCCGAACACTACTTCCCACCATTGATTTTATAAAAATGTTCTAGTTTGATGCCGTAAGTTTTAGACGCCCTTTTCTTGGCTACTTTGCCCACCTAAAATATCATTTGGACTACTAGTAATTGCAGTTACTTTGCTTAGAATTTTTTACATCTTCAGTGAAATCATATTCTGACGATAATACCAATTTACTATGTTTAACAGCATTAACAACAATCAATTTCGTAATTTTTTTTCGAAATGAAATAAATGTTGACAAAAGCTTTTATATTTTTTATTTTAAAACGGTGTTGATAATTTGAAACCTAAATTAAAATTGACAAAAACTAAATCATAGTGTTCTTAGAATAACTTGAATAGCTCGTTAAAAAAATTAATAACAGAAGCTATATACAAATTTAACGCAAATTAAATATTAAAGGAGTTAATAGAATTTTTTTCTGCACATGATCTTGGTTGCTAATTCAATCCGCTACAGGTTTTGTGCTTTGAGTATAACCAAAATCATTTCCTCTTTGCCCGACAAAACGCTTGCTTTTAGTTTTTTGTCTTGTGTATGGACTGGTCGAGAACAATAACGTCCAATGCCCTGCGGCATAAAGCTAAGAAAAAAGAAATACCTGCCATTCTCTATGCATACAGCCGAGTACAAAGCATGCATTGAATTCGAAGAATGAATTTTTACCTACCTGTCGTTCTGATTTGCCAAGTCGAAAATATATTTCACCTCAGTAATCATTGTCAACCATTGAAAGAACGCTCTATTTTTGCTTCTTAAAGAATTCCATTATCTGGTACGATTTTTCGAGATACCACGAAGATAAAGTATCATCGGACCTTAGCAATTTTTTAACAAAAATCCATTTTTAGATCTTTTCAACGAGGATAAGATTTTTATTGCAAGCTTTTATTATATAAAGCGCGTTAAAAAGCATCGAAAGGTAATCCACTATATCAAATTCTGACTTCCTTCTTTTGTGAATTTTTTACCCGTAAGACAGATTTCTGGAAAGAAATTTGGCCTTATGTGCTGTATTTTAATGCTGTTTTATATCTTCCTCCTTAAATCGAGAATTGGCAAATCTTAAACAATATATACCAGCAAAGTTTTTTTTATTTCCTTAAAGTATGCCTCGCTGTAGAACGCAATTTAAGGCACAAAACGGAAGCATATGTGGAACCAGAAATCAGTGCAAAATTTTACATCTAAGTATAACGGTCTCCACCACCTGCCTTCGGGACTATTCGAAGTTTCCCTTTTATTTATGCAGGTCCGTACTTTTGTTGAAAGGTCTTCAAATTTAAACAGCAACAATTGTTCTTTGATTTTATGGGACGAAAAGAGCCGTATATTAGCTATGAGGAAATTTAAAAAAAAAACTCTATTTTAAGGAGGGGGGTTACTTGTCTATTTTAAATGGGATGATATATAATTTTTAATATTTTTGTAATATCCGCGTCAAAATAGATACAGTCTATTTTTCTTTAGTTTTTTTAGAATACATTTAGTACTGCTTATAAAAAAAGGGGGGTGTAAGAAAGTCTATAAATATCTAAAAGCAGAACGAAATTATTTTGTTTGTATATAACCAAAATTAGATCAAGCAAAATTTAATTAGAGTGGGATAATATACATAATTTCGTCCCTCCTTTTATTAGGAATTGTAAACGCGTACATGTTTACTCTTAATTAAATTTTGTTTGATGGAATTTTTGTTGCTTACTTTCAGTAGGCACATTTAAAATAAAAAAAATAATTAATCTTATATCGGTTTTTAATATTTACAAAATTTTAGCCCCTCATTTATTAGAGGTAGTACACGTGTTTCAAAACTGTGTATTGAATTACATGAATGTGTAGTGTAATTTAAAAAAAAATCGATATATTGCTTCTTTTCCGAAACCTATTTTTTTAAAGAAAGTTACCGATGAAGATCGTTTAAAATAAATATATTTTTGGTGATTTTTTCAACAGTTTCTGTTAAGTAGACTTTAGTTTCATAAAATCAAACTCAATATGATAAAGACTTCTGGTTCAACTGCTAACATTAATTTTCTCAAACGCAATGCTATTTAGCAACAATCTGCAATTTTATCAATCGATTTAAAAACATATTAAAAACCGTGGACTTACGAATATAATATTTTGTTTTTTTTACTGATAGTCATTATTTCTAGATATTCATAAATGCAAATTTAATAGTAGGTAAAGCAAAACCAGTTTAGTATTTAATTAACCGAAGTCGTGGGTCTTTTGATGTAGCGCCAGCAGATAAAAGAAGCAATTATTTTGATTGAATTAAAATGGTAACTACTTTTTAATGCCCTGGAATTTAATATAATTAATTCTTTCAGATATAAACGTTTTCTAACCTTTTAATAGAGTTATAAAAGTCTACCTGAATATGTTGTATGTATAGGTTTTACGAAAAGTAAGACATAATATATTAACGATATCTGCAGCACGTTTTATCTTTAGATTGTAAATGTGGGAATTTTTTCATAGTGCGGCCCTGTGTAATCAGAGGAGCACACCTGCGGGTGGCTTACCGGAGCGAGCCACGCGTCAATCGATTAGCTCCTACACAGCTGTCTCACATGTGCTTCTCTTATTCGCATTCCCCTGTTAACATTCGTCTTGAAAATTGAACCAGACTAATGCACCGTACTAAGATGCTAGTTCCTCCTGTTGCTTCAACCCCACGTTATACTTTGGTGCTATTATTAAAAAAAAACTCTTTGTAAGAAAGATAACAAATTTTAGAAACATATACCAAAAATAGAATTATTAGGGGTATAAAAAATTGAAACGCAAACTCAAAATATTAAAATGGAAAATAGAAAACTAGAAAGACATTTGAAATAACCGAAAACGGAAAACCGCAAAATCATTCCACAATCAAACAATAAAAAAGAGAGAAATTATGTTAAATATATTCATAGTTTTAAATGGAATAATTAAATGGGACTAATTACTATAGCACCATGGAATATCTACATGTGGTACTAATTATTTTGTACGTCACAGTTGCACTTGAATGAACCTGTAGTGATTACTTCAGTCCCCGAAATCTCGGTCTGCTCCAGAATACGCTACAAATTCTCTCCATTTTTAGGATTCAGTTCAAGAATCATTTAATATAGTACATTAACGCTGGGACTTATCAAAGTTTTTATAATTAATTATGGACTAATGCCGATTATTGTTAATTAAATGTTAAATTAATAACAATGGATTAATTTAACTAATAACTAACTAACTATTCGTGTGCAGAAATTTGTTGATAAATGAATTCCACCAATAACTTTTTTATTGTTCACTTTGGGTGACTATTGCATTAAAACTCTTTTATTCGGAATGAAATTTTGTTTCAGAAAAAGAAAAACTATACAAAATGTTCAATTTTAAGTAAAACTCTTTTATGAAATAACTCGAAAGAAGACGTTCATTTCTGTTTTTGAATAAAGCATCGTAATCAGCGCAAAAAACTGTAATACTCTGCTAGTTTAACTGACTTCGTAGCTCAAATAAAAACGAAGTTAGCAATATTGCTCCAATAATTTTGAACAGTTTGTATATATTAAATCCGGATCCCTTCCACCTGTCTTAACTCGAGAGGAATACGGCTGCAGCTGTCATTATGCAACTACATAATATACTGCATGGTACTGAAGTGCACATAGGAATAATAGTTAAACTTTTTGACAAATTGAAGTTTATGGAAAAATATCCGTTGGAACTAAAGAAAACTAAAAATAAGAGAACAGATTCAGCTTTCCAATAATTGAGTGAGAGGGAAAAAGTTAAGCCCCCTTGTTTTTGCGACACCTAACAATTAAGTTGTAAACTTTATGCTACTATTCCGTATAAACAATTTAGGTTAAACAACATTTTTATCGTCGTTGTTTATTAAATGAGAAGACTAAAATTTCTGTGTCGCACCCACCACTTGATAGTGCTTCAATAACTTTAGTTAGTTGTCCAATTTTTTTAATTAATAATCAGACACGGAAAGAAATAATACATATACCAAATGTAAACGAAATATGGCACACTCCCCCTTTTTCTTTAATTATTAAGATAGATAAATAAAATTTAGTATAGTTAATATATGCATAGGGCCTACTATTTGACGTAGGTTGCGACTTCTTGAAACAGTTTCGCCGGAAGTGACATCAACTTTCTTATTTTAAATACAATACCCTGTATATTTTAACATATTAGGAATCGGCTAAAAATACTGCATACGATAAAGTACTTATAATTTTTTTTGGCATTTTTAAAATTCTTGTTTAATTTTTTTGTTTTGCGTCTAGAGTGCTATGACGGGCATAAAACTGTTCCTCTGGGACCAGGCGTCACCACAAAACTGTTTCTTATCGTTTGCTGTCCGAATCTATCGATACCGGGCGTTTTAAAAATTTGGCAAACAGTTTTCTGAGAAAAAGTCAGAAATTTCAAATGGAACAATATTAGTTCATATTGTTTTTCAGAAAGACCACTTCCTAACGGATGCAACAATACTTATAACTCGATACTTTATTACATTTTTAACAAAAAAATTAGGTTTTAATTACTTGTTAAATAAGAACGTAAGTAAGGTCAACTACAGTCGTTATACCAACAAAAGAACAACACGACATTTAAAACAAAAAAAGAAAGCTGTTTTATTTATAAAAAAACCAAATACAAATTAAGTAAACAGTAAATAAACAGCAATTGAGAACGTTTTATTTGTAATAATGTAGAATAGGTTTAAAACATTTCCGTTGTTTTAATAGAATTCGATTGTTTATCAGAGTCTCAATGCACATAAACTATTTTTCGGTTATTGTTCGTTCAAATGTTTTAAATTGATTCCCGCGCTAAATTTAAAATTCAATTCTACATTAATACAAATAAAAGATTTTCAATTGTTGTTTATTTACTGTCTACTTGATTTGTATTAGTTTCTGTTAATAAACTGCTTTCTTCTTTTGTTTTGAATGATGCGATGTTTGTTTGTTTGAAAGTATAACGACTGTAGTTGACCGAAGTTACGTCCTGTTTTGCCAAATGTTTCAAATTCACAATCATATGCAGAATTTCCTCCCGTTTCCAAATATGTGAAAATATACAAAATGTTTCATTTAAAATGAGAAAGTTATGATCACTTCAGGCGAAAACTAATGCTATGTAAATAAACGAGTAAAATTTTCTTAATCAGTTTTTCCTGTTTCTAAATCAAGATCTTCGGAGTAACCTTACTAAACTATTGTTACATTCTTTACAATTGCTCTCACTACAGCATTTCAGTCCCTCAAAAATCAGTCCATATTTGTTTGGACTTTCTAAATTAATATTTTAAAAATGACTTAAATACCAGATTTGTAACTGAAACTGTTT
Source organism: Ctenicera cuprea (assembly GCA_958336395.1). Taxonomy (NCBI): domain Eukaryota; kingdom Metazoa; phylum Arthropoda; class Insecta; order Coleoptera; family Elateridae; genus Ctenicera; species Ctenicera cuprea. The sequence goes on along the minus strand of OY284487.1, from coordinate 36,835,461 downwards.
ACGTTTTCTGTTGAATCATATAATTCAAAAAATACTTTCCGTGAGAACATGTTAAGAAGTTTCACGTCACGAAATTTTACACCAAACATTTAAAAATAGTTTGTACACAATATAATTTATAACAGTATATGTTTAAAGTTTATGTTAACTGAGTATAAAATCTATAGTCTAATTTATAGCGTATCTTATGAAATTTTTGTGAATAAATAAATGCAGTGTTTTGCATTTTGCGTTGTTTAAGTGCCTATTTTGAGTTTTTAAGTGGATATTTTGCCCTGCCTTTTTAGTGCATATAAATCCGGCTCTTTATACATAACTTATCTAAAAATGAAACTATACAGGGTGTTAATGAATTGTAGGGGCAAACTTCTAGGGCTTTCAAAACACAACAAAGCAAACAACTTTTGTTAATAAATGTGTGGTCAAAAGTGTTTCCTTTAGAAAATAGAGCCTCTTGAAGATTCTTTAAGAAGTACCTGAAAATAGGCAACCCAAATTGCATTTTCTATTATTATGCACAGGTCACACGGAATTTTGAAAAAAAACGATATACATGCATTCTAATAACGTCAATTTTGACACAATTCGATATTTTTGTGATATTTTTTTACTTTTCTTGTATTCGTTTCAATCTGTGCCTTTTATATTTCGTTTTTTTTGTTCTGTGATTTTTTTGATAATTATTTTCTTCGTTATTTTCGTTCTGTGTTTCGTATTTTTGTGTTATAGCGAATTATACTTTTGCCGAACAGCATGACATGATGTTCATGTATGGAGCTGCTTGGGGTAACGCACGCGAAGCTGCTCGCCTATACCAAGAACATTTTCCGAATAGGAATCATCCATTTGAACATTTACTATAATTTTGTTAATTTTTGAATTAGTTATTGTAAATTTTTCAAATAGTTGATTTGTGCTTTGTAATTTTGGTTTTTTCTATTGTTTAGTTTTGAAACATTTTGTTAATTAATTTATTTTAGATTTAATATGAATTTGAAAAGTGGGAAAGAGGGCTTTATTTATCCTATATTAATTTCCGTCGTTATGGAAACCAATAGTAGGTAGTAAATTGAGTTGCCTACATTTAAGGGCTTCTTAAAGAACCTTTGAGAAGCTCTATGCCTGAAAAGAAACACTTTTGACCACACATTTATTAACAAAAGTTGCTTTGTTGTGTTTTGCAAGCCCTAGAAGTTTGTCCCTACAATTCATTAACACCCTGTATATAGTTTTGTTAAGATTATTTACAATAATCATACTCGTTTTGTAGTTGCTCATATCTTCTACTGGTGTATAGTCAATAACTTCGATATCAATATTTTTAATTACTAGTTGAAACACGTTAAAGTTAATATTTTCAAAACAGCTTAGTAGTTGTCGTTATATAAAGTATAAATAAATAAATAAATATATAAAGTAATAATTTGCTAGGCTACATTTTAAGACCCGACACTGACTTCACAGTTTACTTATGTTTTTTAGAAACAAGTACTTTTTCGCCGATGGTTAGTAAATGCATGATATTGCGGACAGTTGAAGGTCGGTAAAGTAACACATTTAATAATTAGGCAGCATTGACATAATGACTAGGCAGTAAATGAATTAATAACCTAAATTATTATGACACAATAAATGTGGAAAAAAACAATATTATTTATTGTAAATATTAACAGTTCTACTGGGCTTTGTTCTTCAATATTCGTTTTCTGCAATTCACTTTTATAAGTTGTATTTGATATTAGCTTTTTCACAAACATAGACAATTAAGAAATAAACAAACAATAAATTCAATAGCAACGACGCTATATAAGCCACCTCAGTGCAATCGTGTTTTCATTTGAGTACAGGAAAAATGATCTTAAATCTTAAACGATCTGTGAAAAAGTTATAGGTTTGATACGGCAATAAATCAAATTTAAAGCCTTAGCTGGCTCAAAGCCGAGACTGCCAGTCGCGGTTTTAAATCGTATGCTTTATTGCCTTATTAAACAAATAACTATTATATCACTTCCAAAAATGTTAGAAGTAATGCCGTTACAAAACAAATCCATTTTTAATCTCTTAGATCTTAATATGTATATTTTTGCTACATCTACGCGTACATTCACCTATACCAAAGTATGAGAAAGTCAGGTATTGTATACCGTTAAAATCTTATACCTGTGCAGCCAGCTCATCAACACATTATCATACCATAATTTATCGATACTAAATCAGAAGGTGAACGAGTTGCAGATACAATAGACCAGTCCCGCAATTCAAATATAAATCACAGCGTTTAGCTGAAAGTTTACGAGTCTTCGAGCCCCATCCCGTTTCAGAAAAGGGATGCGTTTTTGTAGCATTCCGGTTTCATCCCGATACGGGATGCAGACAGACAAAGGAGTAAAACAAAGGGTTCAGAGGTCATAAAGGACTTTACATGCCGGGTCTTCAAAGATGTCGGTAATAATTTTAGACTATAATGAGAGGACAGGTAACCATTATGCAAATAATATGTGTTATGCACAGTTGCAGAACAATGACTCAAAGAAATCGTAAAATTCTTGATAATTTGGGTATAATTTTATGTTCTTAGAATTTTTTCAACGACTAATTTATTTATAACGTATAAACTGTAATAGGAAGGTTATAACATGAATTAATTTTAAAATATTAGCATAAAGTTATACTAACGCTAATGACTGATGTTGATGTATTACAACATATCTGTTTTTCCGTATAAAATACTGTTTGACATAAGCAAATTATAATAATCATCTTATAATTTTATATTACAAGAAAAACCGTAAGTTCGATTTGTTTATCATCAAAACTGCTACTGCAATACAATACGACCATTAAAGCTTTATAAAATCATAACCTTTAGCTTTCTTCTCACTCTAATGCAGAACTTCGGTTTCATAAGAAAAAATAAGGTATGCAATAAATATAAGCTATGCAGCAACGCAAGGTGTATATTTCGTTAGTTTAACGAATATGAATACCAGAGCCTTAAGTTACCGACAACGATTATTATTTTCAGAGCCATATACGTAGTGATTGATAGCAGGTAGCTGCTAACACACGCACACCTAGGTGGCCACTATAAAACTCTGGCATTATTTATAACTATACTAAAATTACTACTAACTAGATAAATATATAGTCTTGTCCTCTTATGCTTGCAAAATTTCTTTTGCTTTACAGTTACTCTGCTTCCACTTACATCTATAGAATTGTTGGGTGTTGTTTAGAGCACAGCTCGTTATTAAAATTGAATTCCAAAAGCAAAAAAACAAGTTAATTTTAATTTTCTTTGACAGCTACGAAAACAATATTGTATATTTGACATTATAAGTGACCCGGCTGATCATTATTTACCAAAAAAGTCTACATAAATTACTAAAAATAAATATACAACATACCAGACACTTACTAATTATGTGAATTAATAATATCAAAATTAAATAAATTTCAAAGATGTAACGAAGTAAAGCTAGAACTTATTAATAACTTTGTAAGGTTCCAAAACAGCCCTTAATTTAATATATTGATAATAAAAAAATTACAAAAATTGTAATAAAATATTTATTTACAAACATCTGAGAGATATTTTTAAATAAGGATTTGTATCTTAGAAATATTTGAAGTTCAAGTACCCATGCGTAGCATATGTACAATAACAAAAGATATTAGGGACGTGATTTAAAGTAGTATAACACATCTTTCGGATACCTTTCAGATATCGTTCACATATCTTTAGATGTTGGAATTAATTATATCTTAGAGATAATTTTAAATATTTAAAAATATCGAAAATAGTTCTGAATAACAAAAAATATCTAAAAAAGTTTACTCTGTATTTTTATTTCCAAATCATGTCAATTTATATTTTTATTTTGCCGAAAATTGCTGCTGCTATTAAAAGTAAAAAAGCGTTAGATAAAAAGTTAAAATTTGGAGAACAGTCAAACAAATTCCGAAAATAGCTAAGCATAAAATACCTGCATGCAGAAAACGTGGAAAGAAAAAACAAACCACAAAAAACAAGAAATGTGTGCCGAGCACGCACGTTTTAAGTGAAACTACTTAGCGTGTTCTCACTAAATGTGTATTCTGTATTTTGGATTGTACGATTTAGATCGTGAATTCGTAATTAAATTCCCAGAACCCGACGCATACCAAATTGTATCAAAATCGGATGACTTTATGAAATGCTTCTGCAGAATAAGACAACAGTTTTAGAAATTATATTTTTTTAAATTTAGGGCTGCGATGTCCAGATAATCGTTGATATAAGCATGGCGTATGTTTGCCTTCTTCTCCACGAACGAGTTTGTCAAGGTTGCCGCATTTGTGCTTTTAACGCCAATGTTGTTGTTTGCGATCCATGAAGTACTACGCCTTTGTACCTACGTTTGCGCGTAAGCGCTTATGCGCAAACGTAGTGTATTCTCTACACTTTCAGCGCTTTTAACATTACCTAAAACATAGATACGTAATCGGAAAATGCCGACTGTGGTGTTGCGTTTGTAATGTTGAATAACATATCAACACCACCTAGAGAACAGTTCTCTAGGGGTGTTGAACATATCTGCACACTGCAAGATTAGTTGAGGAACTGGCACCACTGCAGACATACAGTCAAGTTGCAACATATGGCAGCACTGTAATGGGGTTAACTGTCACTCTCACTGTCATCAGTCTGTCACTCTTATGTCTATGTGCAACTAGTGGAATGAATTAATAATTGATAATCGTATCGATTACTAACAATTAATTTAATTTTTGTTTTAGTTGCAGTACCTGTACCTGATCGCATCTGTAATGTCTTCAACAAAAATTTTGCTTATTTTGTAGTAGATTATTAATATTAAATATTTTTAGTTTGCTATTTGGTCTTTTTTGATCTTTTAATTAACAAAATACTGAAATCTTAACTTGGCTTTTTTTTGTGCATCGATTAAGAAAGTGATCAAATTTGAATTTGGCGATTTTTTGTGTTTTTGACCATGTCATTTGACTGATTTGGCTGATTGAAGAGTTGGCAACTCTGGTTGTAGTCCTACGAAATATGTATGTGCTGGGAACGAGCGGGAGAGGTTCGTCACAGATGATCGTACATGCGCAAAGCGTAAACCAATAGTCAGTCTTTCAAAGTACAACTCGAAGCGTAGCGTATTAATAGTATTTGGGATGAATAACGTGGTCAGTTTAGAGCAATAAAAGAAATAGACTTAACTATGTTTGCGTCTTTGTTGTAATAACTAATTGAAGTAGTTTTCTGTAATTATTATATGTACACAATACTTATCAAGAAAACACAGCATTCATTTCATTTTGTAAAAGCATTTAGGTGTAAGTTCACTTATGGTTTTCATATTTAATATTTACCTAACACTGAAGTGTCTTTTAACGGCGCAATAGATAGTAACCTACTGCCACATTCAGCCTATCTAGTGTCTAACTTTATTTGAAAAAAAGTAATTAAATTCTGCCAACACAAAAAAGAACTGAAATGTGGACATTATGGATTGTCTTTTTAAAATCTTCTATAAATGTACTACTATCGACGCATGTTCACATCACGATCATATGTGACCTTGACCAACCCGTCCCCACACGCAAGTAGAGTGATACTCAATTACTGAGAGAATTAAATAAATGCATGAAGGCTAGCGGGATTCAGAGGGAATACGGCTGCTTCTTTCTTGCAGCGGCCTCATTTGCGTCTCGATGCGTACGCATTCGTGTCTCCACGATCGCATTTTCCTCTTACCGGCAAAGAAATTTCACTTCAAAAATACCTTAAATTATGAAACTTGTATTAACTTAATTTGTACAAAACTACGAGACTGTAACGAGTTCTAATAAAATAGTTATATTTCCAAAAGCACTTCAAATTACCTTTAACATTTATCATTTCTAGGAATAATTATGCAGAGTAATGTGAGCTGATGTCGCGTTTTTTAAAAAGAGTCGAAGAGAAGTATTGAATATACTGATTTGTATTAAATAATCATCATTAACAATGTTAACAAGACCAATAAGGTTAAATAAATAAATAAATTTGATGAGCTCAAAGATAATAATTTAGTGATTTTTGAATTTTTGTCCCATTAGATTTGCAAATATAGTTTATCACAAATTATACGTTTGTGTATTTTTGCAGTATTTTAGTTGTAGGTTTAGCTGACAACGACGTATTCAATTTTCGAAACGTTGCAATTCTTTCCATTCTGTCGTTTTTTTTGGTATTTTCCCTAAATTTGTTAATACATTAAAAGCGTTTGGGGATGTAATAGCAACAACCGTTGTTCATTGTAAGAGTGCCATATGCAAGCTTCAGATCCAAAAAATCACTACCTAAAACAAGAAAGATAACTTTGACTAGTAAACTATTTAAAATGTAGAAAATTCTGAAACTTCTTTAATGATATTCAATAATTTCGATTACACAACTGTTTTCTGCATATGCATTGCATTTCTCCTTATTTTATGAAAAAAGAAGCTGAGCATTGGTCACGTTTTAGGATCCCACGTTAATGAGACGAATACCGACCGGAAAGGCACCAAGACCATTGTGGATAAACCAATGTTTGGTTAACAAACCGGAAATTCAGTAAAATCGTGTTGGTCGTCCGTTCCGTGTAATTCAACACCCCATACATGAGCTTTAAAAGCTCTCGATCAAGGATGCACGCTTTACTTTGATGAGTGTGTAGATAGTACCCTTGGGTGCGCTATTTCCGCACTCCACTGCTGCACTGCACGTGCCTATAGTTTGCCGATATACAAAAGTGCATATTTTGTGAAGTAAACATTAAAATACAAGTGGTTAAAAATATTATATTCCAGCTGACACTTTAATTTTTAAAATTAATACTTTATTTTTTAAATTATGAAAGAAAAACCTTGCAGTAATTAACAAATAGTAGATAGATAATCGTGTCAAATTTTATTATTCTTATGCACGTTAACACAAGAACAAAATTGCTTCAGGTTATAATTATAACACCATGGATAGCTTTTGCTCGCTGATGATGGAACTTGAATTAGAATTTTAAATATTGATTCATGTTTTTAAATACAGAGTGGTTAGGAAAACCCCGGCCACTTTTCTTGCGGCGGTCAAGAGATGGCGCTATAGTAAAGAAAAATTAAATTAAAATACTGGCAACAACGCAGAATCCAAGACGTTTCAGTTGTTTTGATTTAATATGGGGCGTATTTCATAACTAAAACGTCTTGGATTCTACGTTGTTGCCAGTATTTTAATTTAATTTTTTTTTCCTAATGCGCCATCTCTTGACCGCCGCAAGAAAAGTGGCATAGCCACTCTGTTTATTGTCTATTCACAATTAAGTTATAATTATCGAATTTTTGTGAGAATGTTAGCAAATAGGTTCTTGCGTACGGTTTAAAAAATCAAATAAACTAGCAGTACAGTTAAGTTCAAGGGCGCGGAAATCAATTACGGTCTGCACCTAGAAGTTACATAAACAATTAATATAACAAAACATTTAAATTGAAATTCACTCTTAACGTTTGCCTGACCTTAAAGTTGAACTTAATCTAGATTGTTTAGTGCTGATTGCATCCATTCGATTAATTATCTTTAATGCCTATAGTGCAACACATACTGATCAGATATGGTTAAAAACTCCTCAGCCCACAAACACTGCTACGATTTTATATATTGATGAATACGTTTTAATTTAATATGTAGCTAGCTACTTGCCTTTAATACGAAAATTTTAAATTCATGTACTCATGCAGCAGAAACATTATTGCAAAATGTAAAGTGGCAGTTTAAAAAAATCTATAATAAATTTACAATAGAGCAAAGAGGTTAGCAACAACAAATACGCGAACAAATAGGTTAAATGTAAAAATCTTAACAAGCACAGTTTATTATCCTGTCAGTGTTCCTGTCGCAAATCACTGTTGTTCTCGCGTGCTGAGCGGAACGCAAGGTAGCCACTTTTAAATAACATAATAATTGTTTTAGAAACTAAGTACTTGTTGCAGTAGGTGAACAGCAAAATGTAAAATCGTACAACGAATTTTATTGCAGTTATACGATAAAATATCGCGCGGTATTTACCATTCATGTATAATGGTAATTACACACTTCGGAGCCTAGACCTTTCCCTTCGAATAGAGGAACATTTTGTTATTAAATTGAAATGCTAAGTTTAATGTAAATTAAAGCGTTGGAATTTTACGTGGGTTGAGTTTAAAACCAGTCAAACGCAAATAATTCCAATCAGTAATTTAAAAAGACGAAAAACCTTTCAATTTTGTTTCCTTCGTCTGTCCAAACGGTTTGATTTTCCTGAAATAGTAGGTAAGAATTTCCGACCAATTATTTTACCACTTTGCCAAGCCTGTCCCAAGCCATGATAAAAAAGAAGAAGGGGGACAGTAGAAACCTCTTTAAAAATTAAAAAAACGAGGGTTCAGATGGCCCGGTGGATGGCATCCTGAAAGGGCCCTTTGCCCAGAGATACGGGTGAAGTCCCCAATAGCAAGCTTAGTTTGCGAAAAGAGGTTTCCGTACGGTAAACTTACTAGAAGAGGCACCTTATTCCGGACCTGGTCCAAGGTAATGGATAAAGAAGTTAACGGTCAGATAAGCGGAGGACGCAACCCTCCTGCTAAGGTTAGTACAACAGGAGGCTAGACGTTAAGGCCTAAAGATAGGATCCCCAAATTTCATCTTACTCTGCGAAATGCTAGCGACATACCCAGGGGACAATATTAGCTACTAAAAATTCTCCTTTAAAGGAAAACCGGACGGTTCAAAAAACGACGACCAAAGCTATGAATAGGAAAAGAAGGTTAAAAATAGCGGAAAATTTTAATATAACAGTATGTTATGTAAGAGAAATCTTGCTTAAAGAAATGGTTATTTCATTAAAAATTTCTATACGTATTATACTCAATATTGATTTACCACGGCAAGGATAATTGGTATACCTCAACGGTACGCCACTGGAATTCCCGTTTGCAGCACACGCTTCATAGGTCTCTGCAGGCTTGTCCGCGCTACGAGAAGATGGCTCTGTCGATTGCTATCAATTTGTAGTATCCGGATGTGTGTGAAATTACACAGTGGTTAATACAAACAATGAAGAAATTGACGTGTTCAAAGCGTTTGTCGTTTGTTGCTTGAAGTTATTGTAACGATGTCTGTTTATGGAAATTTTCTGTCGTTTATACTAGGTAATAAATTAATTGTAAGCTCTAATTGACTGATCGGTTAGGTCAAGGTCGTTTATACAATGATTTATGCTCGCAACAACTTTGTATTTTTGGTGAAACGGAGTTGTGAAGTCGTACTGGTAAAAAGAGTTGTAAAATTGTACTTGTAAAAATAACCTTTATTAACTTTGAACGGAGTTTCTCAAATTTATCGGTTAGTTTCAGAGTTAACCGCTTCGATGGTAAAATAAATATTTTTACGTTGACAATACAGTGTATTTGTAGAAAATTGAACATTTAAAATGCTATGAACTAAGGCTCTGTAATTAATAAGTACAGTGAGAAATTTCTCTCGTTGCTGTAGAAAAAATAGTCTAAGTAAACTTCAGAAATAAACGGTGTAAGAAAACTTGATGATGACTCTCGTCGTTTGTACGAAAATAAGCTAAAATTCAAGACAATGAACGGCGTAGTAAAACTAGGGGATCACTTTATTCGTTTGTACACAAATAATTTAAAGTTCAGGAAAATACATGGCTTAGTTAAACTGAGAGGTCACTTTCGGGGTTTGTTTTCTAATAAACTACAATTCAGGAAAATAAACGGCTTAGTAAAAGTGAGACATCACTCTTTTCGTTTTAACTAAAATAAAATAAATTTCAGGAAAATAAACGGTTTCAGACACCTCAAGAAGAATTTAGACTTCTGGTCAGGTTTTCGCAAGAAGATGCATCAGACTTAAAGTGTCGTTTTCTGTGTAAGCAACCTCTTTTTTACTCAAGCAATTTGGTGGAAGGGTAGGTTAAAACGTGATTTTTGGCAGAATGTTTTGGTGAATCGGTCTGCACTTGTAGCGGTCTTCGGGAATTTAATATGAAAAAATAAATCTTTATAAATTTCAATATCACTGTCATCGGGGTAACTTGTTATACGTCGCAATATCGTAAAATAAATTTTACAGTCCTCACAATAGTGGCATAATCTTAAAAATGGCAAATATTTTTAGTTTGAGTAAATCGTCTCCTTAGCCTTAGGGTTGCAGAATAAGATTCCATAGCCTTTTTCCTTATAATCTGGTATTTAGTGTGAGCCTCCCTGCCTACTAGTTGTTTGTTGGGCTAATCAACTTTCTTTTTACAAGAATTATTGATTGTAGAACACGATTTAGATTTATTTTCATTACGATAAAAATGTTTCACATTGAAACTTTTAAAGCAAGCTTTAATAGTAACAAACAATACATTTTTTAATTGACTATTTGGAAGTAATAGAATAAAGTTCCATTGATTGTTTTCATACACCCTAACATTCAGGGTACACACCCTTCTCCACCTTCCTCTCCTTCCTCTTTTACAATCACAATACTTATTTTCTATGAAGCACTTAATCAAGACACTATCATATGCTTAATTTTCTGCGTAGAAGAGTTTTTGCTAAAATATAGCCACATACAGGTAGGCCCTAAAACGTATAATCTACCGCAGGGTGTGTGTATTTTCGTAGGTAGCCCTTTTAATAGAGAAATATTTTGTTATTAAATTAAAATGCGTTGAAATTAAAGTGGGCGGAGCCTAGAAACAGTAAAAAGCAAATAATTCCTATTCAGTGATTTAAAAACAAGGAAATTAAAATATATTAGATAAACAACGTACAAATTATCTTGTTACATAAAATTCAAAATTGAAACTAACGCATTCTAATGTAAAAACCAAGCCTTTTAATGTTAACAAGACAACACATTGAGTGCCGTATGCTATCTTAATCGAAATATGAGTGTGTGAACTCAATCAAGGTAAGCCCTTGACTTTAATTGCCAGTAACATTATTGGTATCTCGAATCTCATTCGAAATAATTACAGATTTCTTCCGGTTCAAATGATAGTTGAAATGTCCTTAACTCGTGATTGAAAATATTTTAGATACCTACTGCCAACGGATTTAGATAAATGAATAAAAAATGATCTTGAATACGTCAATACTGAAGTAAATAATTGGGTACAATTACTTGCTGCTTTAAGTACTGACAAGTTAATCAAACGAAAGAAACATTTTAAGCATTCAAAACTCTTTACCTTAAGAATTTGATAAAATTAATAATAAAATTGAAAATTTTCATCAAGCGGCTAAGTTTACATCCTACCACGAGCGGAGTTTGGGGGGTCTTTAATGGAGCTGATGCTTAGTTTAGCTAAGTTAGAAGATTATTTGGAGATCAAGAATGAATCATTATGTGGCATTATGCAACCAGTTGGCGTGAAATCAATGTCATTCAAGCAGTTGTAAGTCATATTATGTGTGAACTGGCTGGTAAAACAATTCTGTATGTCTGTATGATACTAAAGCTGTACTGATTGGACATCGATATGCGAAGAAATATAATGGCAATTATTGTCATTTGCAATGAAGCAGAAAGTATGGTGATGCTGTTTCAGGCTAATATAATCGCTATTCTACTTAGCAAGTTAAAAAAAGACCGACACTGCTTATGACTAATATCTACTTACAAAAATACGCACATCTTATAGTTCTCAGTGAATTATTTGTTTTAGGGTAAACTGTCAGAAAATCAAGCGGTTGTATAGAAAATATAATTTTCATGATTTCAAAAGAAATAGGTGGAGAGAGGTGCGTAGCCTAAAAATTATGGCGTATGAAAAAAATCAATGAAATCTTATTCCACTACTCTCAAATATGACTGATTTTGTTAAGTGAGATTCTGTAATTTTCATACCACTTAACACATGCATGCCCAAGCCTAGGTCTAAGTATTAGTAGTTTTATAATCAATAATTCTTGTAGAAAAGAGGTTGATTAGCAAAAAAAATCGTGATCAAGAAAACTCACACTAAATACTCAATTATAGAGAAAAAGCTACGAAATCTAATTCTACTACAACAAACAGACGATTTGCTCAAACGATAAGTATTTAATTATTCAACTATTTTGGAGACTGTAACATTTATTTTATGACAATGCCACGTGTGCTAAGTTACCTCAACAACATTAATTTTAAGAATCGTTAAAATCTTTTTGGTCGTTATAATTTCCTGAAGACGCGCAGGTTGCGCTACAAGTGAGATCAACTCACCAAAAGTCTGCGTCAAGTCTCCCTTCTTCAAAATTCACCTATCCTCCCACCAAATTGCTCAAGTATAAAAACAGGATGCTTACACAGAAAACGACACTTCAAGTCTGATGCATCTTCTTGTAAAAACCTAACCAGAAATCTGAATTCTTTTTTTAATTTATGTCTGAAACCGTTTGTTTTCCCGAATTTCCTTTTATTTTAGTTAAAACAAAGAAAGTGATCTCGCAGTGTTACTAAGCCGTTTATTTTCGTGAATTTTAGTTTTGTTAGTACAAACAAAGAGAGTCAGCTGCCAGTTTTTCTACACCGTTTATTTCTGAAGTTTATTTAAATTATTATTTCTACATCAACGAGAAAAACGTCCCGCTGTACTTATTAATTATAGAGCCTGAGTCCGTAGCATTTCGAATGTCCCATTTTCTACAACTACACCGTATTACCAACGTGAAAATATTTATTTTAACACTGACGCGGTTAAATCTGAAGCTAACCGATACATTCCAGCAACTCAGTTCAAAGTGGATGAAAGTTATTTTCACTAGTACAATTCCACAGCTCCTTTCATCAGTAAGAGTTCATAGTTTCGTTTCATCGAAAATACCAAGCCGTACAAGTTGTTGCAAGCACAAATTTTCGTATAAACGACCTTTACCTAACCGATCAGTCAATTAGAACTTTCAATTAATTTACTACCTAGTTTAAACACCATACAATTTCTACGAACACCAAAGATCTCTACGATAACCTCAAGCAACAAACTAAGAGGAAACACTTTGAAGACGTCGAATTTCTCATTATTCACATTAACCACTGTGTAATTTTAAACACATTCTGGATCCTACAAACAATTGACAAATCTATCTTCTTGTACCGCGGTCGAGCTTGCAGGGTTCTGTAAAGCGTGAGCTGCATACGGAAATTCCAGTGGCGTACCGTTCCGGAAGGATGCCCTTTTCCTTGGCATGGTAAATCATTATTATATAGAAATTTTTAATGAAATCATTATTTTCTTGGGCGAGATTTCCCTTAAATTACATACAGTTATTTTAAGAATTTTCACTATTCCTTACTTTTTTTTCCTATTTATAGCTTTGGTTATCGTTTTTTGATTCTTCCGGTTTACCTTTCATGAGAATTTTTAGTAGTTAATATTGTCACTTGGCTATTTTGATAGCATATCGCAGAGTAAGACGAATTTTAGCTGCCATCTTAAGGGTTAACACCTAACCTCTTGTTGTAGTAACTCCAACAGAATAGTTGCCTCCTCCGCTCATCTGACCGTTAAGGTGTTTGCCCATTACCTTGAAACAGGTCCGGAATTCTTCCGAATCAGATGCCTCTTTTACCAAGTTTACCGCCGTACCAAAAACTTTATTCTCCGCTAAGCTTGCTATTGTGGACTTCATTCGTATCCCTGGGCAAGGGGGCCCTTACAGGATGCGATTGATGCGATTAGACAGGCCAGCTGAACTCTGTTTTTTTAAGACGTTGTTACTCCCCCCCCTCTACCTTTTTGATCTGGCTTGGGACAGTCTCAGGCAGAGTTTATATTTAGTTTTGTTGTTCAATTTATTTCCTTTCTTTCGGATAAAATAATTTGTCGGAAATTCTTACCTACCATTTCAGGAAAATCAAATCTTTGAACCGGCGAAGAAAACCAAGTTGAAGAGTTTTTCTTAAAAGTGACATATTATAAATGTGACACCTACACAAAGGGAAGAAATTAAAATGTACGAGTAATGTTACAATTGAAAATCTCAGTGACTGGTTTAATACACAGACATGATCCTATAGTAAACATTTTTTATATTTTTAGGTTACCAATACCTATGTTTCTATATACAATTTACAACAAATTCCAGCAACTTTTTTTTATAACTAATGCCACTCTTATTAATTCTGCAATTAAGTAAAATAAATGAGACAATAATTATATGTTTTCTTGCCCTTGTTAATTATGAATACTAATAATTACATACCTACCAGTGGCGGTCCGTCCAATTAGGCAGGGTAGGCAGTGCCTACGCATAGTTTTTCATATAAAATATCAAATTTCTATAAAGAAGAAGCTACTTTTACATACAGTTTTTATTTTTACTTTGTAACACCACCGCGTAATATTAAAAATTTGGCGCCAAACAAAAGTGAGAGTAAATGTATTAAGCAGCATTTAATCAAATTTCACTTAAGTTAAATCAAAAATAGCAGATAAGTTCTGAAACAAACCGACCGCAAATAAACAAACAAGCGTTTAAAACACCGTTATGTTTACGCGAGGCCCAGCTTATCGAGCCGAATTATTCCAGGTCAGACACAATCAGCCAGTTTATTATTTTTAATACGTTTGCATTTACATTTATAAAATAATGCAATGATAAGATGGAAAAAAATAGTAGGAATTTTAGAACATTTTAGCATCGAAAAAGCACGGCCTTGCTCGGTTCTTTAAATTACTAGCGTCGTTCAGCGGAATTTACGTCCAGCGTAATTTACGTCCAGCGTGAAGCTATTCAGTGATTATTTATTTTATACGTAGTTTGTAAATTTGCAGCAAATATGGAAAATATCGTTGAACAGCTTTAAACAAAATTAATGGTTACTCTTACGAAAAACAAATATATTTAATTACTAGGGCTGTTACAGACAGACGCAGACGGTAGGAAGAAATCTAGATCGCTTAATACTCAATGGAATTAAAAAATGGACTGTTTGACCTCTAGCAACATTAAAAATAAGTTATTTTGCTTACTATTTTCATCTACATCTAACCCCTCAAAAGTATGGTCTGAAACAGGATACTCTTATTTAAAAAATCCTTCAGCTGCAATTAAGAAACTAATGAACATTTCTCACAAAGTGAAATTTAATAGAGATTTTATGCGTAGATTAATTCATTTAACAGCAGGTCTTGGTAAATTGAAGTTGCTGTATTTTTTTACTTTTTAATTTTAATGTTACATAATTTTTCCTGTACCTACCCAAATTTTGAACCCACGGAACGCCACTGATGATTTACCCATACTACTTTAAATTAAAAATTAGAGTAATTCGATCAAAGACAACAAATAATTAATCTTTTCAAGTATCTGCAATTACCGTTGAAGCTTTATAATAACACCTCCTTCCTTATACTGACATTTTTTGGTTATTGCATTTATCTAGCACTACCTGTCCGCACACTCGAAGCTATCGGTTGTATTTATTTGGCCATTTAATAAATAAACCTATAAATAAAACCTAAGTGACATGATAATAGTAGTGTATGAGAGACACACTGGCACAATTGATAATATTGCGATATAGGTTTCACCAAACGAAATAACAGTGACGAAACCGTAACGTCATTGAAATAATATCATAGTCGTGACCGGATTCGCCCGCCTTCACTTCACTTGTCGGCATGGATTCCACACATACATTTACTTTTAGAAACCTCACATAAATAAGGTAAAGTTGAAAGAAAGGTATTTACCGTGAATTTATTGTTCTTATAACAGTAATCTCTGCCGAACCACAAGTTGTAATATTAAAGATATAAATTACGCTGTAGTCACTTTAACCAAAGTTTTAATAGTTTTTGTTTATGAGATAAATTCCTATAATGTGTTACTCAAGTGAAACTGCAGGCAGTGATAAAAATTGACATGAATTTAATTGAAATGAAACTATGACTGATTATAGTTTTAATACAATAGAAAATACTAATGTAACAATGGTGCTGTTCTAAATATTAAAGCTAACTCAACATTTAAATAGGTTAATCGTTTATTAATAAGATAATGTATAATAAAGCAGTTATACCGCTCCTCAGTTCTGTCCCTTCGAAACAAACAACAAGTACAATTTAATATTGGAGTTAATTAAGTAACCCCATTAAGTCGTTGAAGGATTTCGCTCACTTCAAATTATATTAATTTAATTAGTAGCTGCTGATATATTGATAAACTCAATGATCTCCTAGATGTCATAAATCACCTAGTTGTAGTGTATAAAGGCATATCATGTATGTTATTATAACGAGTTATGTGTTATGCAAATTCCAATACTATAAAAGATTGGGAAAGTCACTCCCGCAACAATAAATATCAGTAGCTTATATGTAACCATTGTAATCAAAGAGCGGAAATATTTAATTGACATTGTTGTGTGCAACCAATTTTTATTTACAAATTGTTTTTAAAGCCAAAGTAGGTGACAAGAAACGCGCCAATACTTGAAAGATTACAAAATTTCCTTTAGCTGAAACGAAAGTGAAAATGTAAACAGCTTTAATTAACATCAGTAAAAAAAAGCTAATGAAGTTTTTATATAAACATACACGATACTTGTAATAATCGGAAATGAACTTCAAAGCTAAATAGGCAATATTCTTGGTTCGGAATTTTTCTCGGTATTTTCGAGACGAAATGAGACGAGAATTGTCTATTTAATAATGACACAACAATAGTGTCGATATTAGAAATTTCTCGATTTTGTCATGCCTTATCGCGTTATTCAGCATGAAAAAATCTCCTGTGTATGTATGCGCGATATTTCAGAAGCTACTGGAACGACTTAAAAAAAATTAGAAACACTCAAAATATTAATGGCAACACAATCTTTTCAAAAAAAATCTAGTACTGGAAACAAATTAATTTGATTTTTGGAATTGCTTTTTCGCTAAACAATTATAGGAGTTTTTTCAATACAGCAGTAACTATTTAACTAATAAAAAACTTCAAGACAAGTTGAATACTTTTCCAAACTCCCTATCTTCAAAATGTCAGTCACTGCAATTTCTTGAAAATTTTTACTTTAAAACTTATTTACTGCAAAACGAGTTAGGCATTTCAGCGTAAAATTTGGTGTCTTAAATATCCTAATATAGCAACAAGTAACAATAAATAAAATGTTTTCAAAATTGTATAAGTACTCTTAAAAATTTTAAAAATTAAGATTTTTTTATTAAAAACAAAGTTGTTTTTCGCTTTTCGCCATATGATAGAAGAACGTGCAATGATTTGTTTCTCTCAGGTGCTAATTTTTCTGCGACACTCTCTGGATTATTGATAAATGAAAATTATAACTTTTCATAAACTGAGTCCCATATAAAATCCACGATCAAACTGAAGTGCTTATTGAAGACAGTACAATGTAATTCAAAATTATTTTTTTAGATATTTGGGAAACTAGTACTCCCTCTCTCCCCATTTTGTCGTTAATATTAATATGGTTATTGGGTCTTCTTTAATCTAAACAATTGTTTTCCCCGAAAATAAAATAATCTAGTATTTCTCATACCTTCAGTATAGCGACATACTTGATTAAATGGAAATGTTCGAATTCGAGAGTTGTACGAAAATATATATTTTGGCCGTCCGGAAATTTCAAAAAATGATTTTTTGAAACGATGTGGGTGGGAGGGCAGCGTGTTAGCGCGCCTCATAATTCCTGAACGAATGGGTCGATTTTGATGAGCTTTGGAACGCAGGGGTATATAGGCAAAATAGACTTTTAAAAAAATCCAATTGAACACAAATTTTGAGGAATTGTTTTTTGGTAGCACTGATTTAAAAATTGAATTATACTCATCTGAAAACGAGACCTGATGTAAAAGCTTCAGGCAACTCTAACGTTTTATTTTAGAGTCTGTAGCTTCTAAATGGTGCCTACTGAAATTTCTTGAAAACTTTTACTTTAACGACCTACTACTCGAAAATGAGTTTATAGACTGCCATAAATCAATTACTGTAATAGAATAAAATTATTTCCTTTTTTTAAATTAGGGGGGTCAATTTTTCCCTCCACTTCATTTGCGGCTATTAAATATTCGGTTTGATCTTTGGTGTACTTTCATCACAAATATTTTTTTACAAATTTTGTTGTTCTCAGCAAAAATGCCGATGAGCTTGAAGCTTATTGCGTTTTCTTTCATAGACGCCGCCGACTGCGGTTAGGTTAGGTTAGGTTAGGTCATCGAATCATTGTGTTCTAATAAGTGTTTAGCGTAATTAGATTTATGTGGGTGTTTATATTTGTAACAACGTACGTGTACTTTGTACCTTATATCAACATTTCTAAACGTTTGTTCTATATAAACTAAATTACAGTGCGAGCAATTTAATTTGTAAATGCCTGATTTTAGCACATTGTCTGTTTTTTCTTTTTCTTTTCTTATTAAACAAAGTACTTAAAAGGTTTTCTGTTGTTTTAAATGTAACTTTTCATTTATTTGCTTTGTTTATAGTTTAGCAATTTTTACTGATTTTTTGCCAAAATATAGAATTGACGCGTATTGCTCTATTATAACTAATTCTATCTAAAGGAACCGTTAAAGCTCCATGTATCATGGACCTGTATGCTGCTAATTTATGACTTTTATGATGACGAGAAATGTGTGGTATTATAATGTTTGTTTGTCTATAAACAGAACTAACTGTAACTAAATAAACTGAGCCAACATGCCACATAAATGTTTCCGAGATGTAAGATTTAGTTGTTTTGTTATGGTAAGACAGTTACAGATTTAATATATCTAGATGGCGGTTTTTATCAGGCGCAGGCTTGCTTAGCTACTTACTTAGCTCTCAGGGGTACTCGAGCATTCAAGTACCCCCGCAGTCGGCGTCTATGAAAGAAAACGTAATAAGCTTCAAGCTCATCGGAACACCAAAATTTTTTGGTTTGTTCTGTAAAATATTATTTGTCATTAAAGTACACCAAAGACCAAACCAAATATTCAATAACCGCAGATGAAGTGAAGAGGAAAAATTAGCCACTTTAAATGTAAAAGCAAATTAAGGGAATAATTTTATTCTGTTACAATAATTAATTTATGGCGTTTTATAAACTCTTTTTCGAGTAATAAAACGTAAAAAGTCAAAATTTTCATTAAATCTCAGTATGCATCATTTAGAAGCTACAGACTTTAAAATAAAACGTTAGAATTGCCTGAAGCTTTTCCATCAGCTCCCGTTTTCAGATTACTACAATTCAATCAGCGCACAAAACAACAATTCTCAAAATGCAGAAAATAAGGTACCGTGTGTTATAAAAAGTGACTGAAAATAATAAAAAAAAGAAATAAAGCTTTGTTATCTAATTTAATTTTAAATGTCAAATTGTTTGATATTAATTTTATTGTAAAAGATTATGCATGAATGCTTAACGTCATTTAAAAAGATAGAACCAAAGGTCTTGCAATAAAAAAGGGAAGCCACGTTTTGTTGTTAATGCAAGTAAAAGAACCCTGAGAATTTAAAAGAGTACTCAAGTCGAGGTAATAAAATAGATCAATTTGTGATACAGTTTATGTAAATCATTAATTTCCACAACTGTGGTGTATTACATAGCAACTATTTATGGCGCCCAACGTGGGGCTGCTAGACAACCATGTGAGATAAGGTAAGGTCAGATAAGGTAGTAAGTTTTAGTATATAAAAGGCTAGGATATGGAAACTAGAAGTAGGAAATCAAAAAGGGAAGAAAATAAGAGTGAATTAATGGAAAGTGTAGATAGTGGAGAAGTAGAGGGGAGAAATAATAGTGAGGAAGTAGAAATAGATAAAGTTGAGGAATTGGTTAATAAAAGAGAAGATAATAAGAACTTAGAATAGAACGAAATAGAAATGATTTCTGGGGTAGAGTCAGATGACGAAGATGAGGAAATTTCCTTGAAGGATTTGATGAAATTTATAAGAGTTACTAGTAGGAAACAGGAAGCTATGAATAGGGATACGAAAAATAGTATCAAAGCTAGTATTAATGATTTAGGTATGAAGTTGGAGAAAAAAATGGAGGAAAATAATAAAGAACTTGAGGAAAGGATTGGTTGGGTAAATAGGAGATGCGAAGATGAGAATAGAGAAATTAGAAAGGAGATGGTAGAAATGTGTGGTAAAGTGAGGGAGGAAAATAGTGTTGAGATAGGAATAACAATAGATGAATGTGAGAGTAGGTTAGATGATAAAATAAAAACAATAACTACAGATGTATGAGAAAATAAAGAAATTTATGAAAGAAAAATAATCGATTTAGAAAATGGACAACAGAGTTTAATTAATAAAGTAGAAAAAGTAGATAAAGAGGTTAAAAGTAGAATGGGTGAAGCAAGAGTAAGGGATGCTGGTGTATTTGTCAATCCAGGGAAATTAGAGCATTATGCACCCAGATCTAAACAAAATAGAGAAGATCATCCAAAAGCGTTTATAATTGAATTGCTGCCCTCCCACCCGCATTGTTGAATAAATTCCTTTTTTGAATTTCCGGATGTCCAAAATACATATTTTCATACAAATCTCGAATTCGAAAATTATCATTTAATCAATACTAAATTAAAAGTATAGGAAAAATAAATTATGTTATGTAGGGAAAACAATTGTTTAGATTAAAGAAGACAGATACCTAATAAATACATAATGAGGGAAAAGGAAGTACTAGTCCCCTAAATACCTAAAGAAATAATTTTGAATTATATTCTACTGTCCCTTAGACAAGTAACAAAGCCACACACAACATTAACATGCAAATAGACACATGTGTGAATGGCTTTGAATGAATGTGCATGAAGGGTGGCTTAATTTTTAGGAGCGTAGTGGTTTAAAGACCAAAGGCCCCACTACCGCCTACTACACAAGCAAAGGGCCTACCCGGAGTAAAAGGCACCTCGACACTTTCGGGTAAATAAGGTTATAGATTATGATTATGATGATGATGATGAATCTACTGTCCCCGATAAGCACTTCAGTTTGACCGTGGATTTTGTATGGGAGTCTGGTTTCTGAAAGCTTAAAATTTTCAAACTCTGAAAACATACTACGATAACCAACAAAATACATTGATGTACATAAAGAATACAAAATGTACATCATAGGAATACTTGAGAATACGTCGAAATCCAAAGCGAATACAAATAATTACTAGAGTATACGAGTACATCAGAATACATCGAAATAATTGAATACACATGAATTTATGAAAAATACAGAAAAATATGTACATGAACATAATACACAATATTGTTAGTACTCATTTTCTTTAAAATTTGCTTGGAGTTTAAAAATAAAGTTTTAACTTTTCGTGCCTCTTCAACATCCACGTCATACTCGCTTTTCTTCTGCCACTGCTCATTCGTAGCACGAACACGATGGAGAAATATGAACATCTACATGCAGATTACAATTTTGCGAATAGGAATGTCTTAGGCTGTACAAACTCACACTGAAAGCGGAATGAAATTTAATGCGTTGCTTAACTTGATGGTGTCTTTATAAATTAATTGTTGTTTCTACTAACGATAAAGAAGCAGATTAACAACAAAATTGTTAAATTAATTTCAAGCTTTGCTGTATTTAAAAGAATGATCAATGTTAAACAGTTGAAGAAATGGTTTGACAAATCGATGAAAGTTTTATTAGAGCAATTTCATGAACTTCGAGCTATATTATGCTACCTTCTTATTATACGTAAATAAAGGCAGACACTTACAACCTACTGTACAGACATTGTTGAAAGTAAATATTTCAATTATTGTTCAAGATATTGAAATATTAATTAATTAATAATAAATCCACTCTTCAACACTACAACGTAAATTGAAATTACTGCAAATAATAATTTTTTACAATAATCGTGTCCGTCTATCAACGCATTACCTTGATATTTTGTATCTAGGAGCATGGACACCGTTAGGGAGGGTCAAGACAGAGCAGATGCTTCCCCCTGGAATCAAAATAAATTACTGGAAATGTACTAAGGCCCGTATTTTCATCTTATTTTAATATGACCAAAGATTTGATGTAAGTTTTCAGTTTTTTAGAGTTTTTGTTGTCTTTATACCCTGTGTCTATACAGTAGCCCCACCTTCCCCCTAACTAACTTTTGAACGACTTGATAATTTACCACAACACTTGGTGGGCTTTAATGGGAAATTAAATACTATTATATATATTATACCAATAATTAAATTTTGTCTCATTCAAAATGGCGGCTGGGTGCCATTAAAATTTTTTTTTACTAGAAGGGTCGAGTGACACTTCATTTGAAAGGTCTTTTAATTCTGCGTCTGATCCTAGAGTATAATGAAAAATATATAGTGATAACAAAATGGCGGATTTTAAACAAATGCACTCACCCAATTCAAAATTGTTTTGATTTTTTTTATCCAGTAGTCCACTTTTTCATTTGCAGGACAAAATTTTCCCAGAAATAACTCAGGTGGCTGGAAATAATATTGAAAACGTTATGTTCCAACAAGACAGTGGGCCGCCTCATTATTATAGGCCTGTTTCTGACTTTCTCAGCGGACATTTTCTTGGAAGATGGATTAGTAGGCGGGGGCCTGTAGAATAGCCGGTTCGCTTCCCAGATTTAAATCTCTTAGATTTTTTTCTATGGCGATATCTGAAATCGAAAGTGTACAGAACCCGTCCAAAAACAATTGCAGAACTGGAGCAACGCATTACAGAAGTTTGCAGAAATATCACTCCAGAAACTTATGAAAATGTAAGGCAGGAATTTTATAACCGACTTCTTATGTGCCAAGAAGTAAATGGTGAACATTTCACTTACTTATATTTCTTTTTGCTTTAATTCTTAGTTTTTTTTAAATAGACTTCTTTATCTTCAAACATTTTTTGTTTTGTTATGGCTGAATATTTTCCTTTGAAACTCTAGAATCAGGCGCAAAACTAAAAGACGTTTCAAATGAGATGTAACTTGATCCCCCTTTTTATGTAAAAAAAAACTTAAAAATGGCGCCCAGCTGCTATTTTGAATGATACAAAATTTAATTAATGGTTAAAAATAGCATTTCATTTCCCATTAAAGCACATCAAATGTTGTAGTAAAACATCAATTACTTCAAAAGTTAGTTGGAGAGGGGGGGTTACTTTATAGACACAGTGTTTATTATGTCACAAGGAAATAAAGAAGTGAGTTGACCGATTGTTTCTGTCTTTGAAATGTATTTTAATTCTACTAACAAAAACAGGGAATTGTGAAGGAGTTCAAATAATGATATTAAGAACGTTTGAGCTAGTACTTTTTGTTTTGGCAAAAATACCAAATTTGGTGCGTATTTTGCCTCAACTTTTCCAAAATTTTCTGGGGGAGCCGGACCCCTCCCTAACCGGAGGGTACTCCGTACCCCCTAGGCCCTCCGGTCACGCTAACCTCACATACTATTAATGCCACCCCCCTGGAAAATTCTCTAGCGGCGCCCATGTCTACGGGTGAACTAGCTAGAGACTCCGTTAGTAACGGTTGCGCACCCCAGTTTTAATTGTTTATGCAGGCAAAACATTCGAATTTAATTCAATTTACGGTGTAAGAGTGCTAAGTTGCAGACCGCACTGTGGTTGCAGTAGAAACTTGCAATCTGTAAGTATTACACATAATCATGCGGGAAGCAGTTAGTTAACAATAAATTCAAACCTAGTAAAAAAATTGGGCAATTTTTACCACAAAACATAAAAATAAAATATGTTACTGACAACCTAATCTATTGAGCTCATAAAGTATTAATACCTCTATGTTTACGATAAGTTCATACAAATATTGCTTAAGAGTGAGTTGTAGGTGTTTTGTAAAATCAAATTTATCATTTTGTTGTAACACTTTAGAAATCTAAAATTTAACATTTAGCTAAAGCTATTGTTATTATAGTAGATAACTACAACACCTTTTACGTTATCTTAAACACCTAATTCAAACTAACTTTATATATTTGTTAAGTTGTTAGGTGTGAAATTAGAAAGAAGATGTTAAAAATGCTACTTTAATAATGGATCTGTTACTGTAGAATAAATTTTTGACAGAGGATTTATGGAAGCTTTTCCTCGCCATGATCCGCTTTCGTAAGTGTTTAAATGGGTGTAGCGACGAAGAGACATCGTTTTCGATATCTAAACGATCCACCAAAGCGCGTACCACATTTTTAGCGGCTTAAGCGGCCAGCAATCGATTCTAGTTCGATTACATCACCGTTATCCGACAATAAATAATAATAAACTGCTCATTAGATTCGGACATTGGTCAACGTTGAACTTTCGAAGTCGTGGGTGATATTTTACATTTTTAGCACAGCAATTAACATGTCGAATCCGGTATTTTTAATTGAGTCATGGTCATCTTAGATATCTTCGGTGTGCATTGAAATAGGCTGTGTTTGCCTAAGTGTACCAAGTTAAGATGTCATTACCGGTTAATGATATATTAGCGTGGAGCGGCGTAGGAGTTGCGGATTCTTATTATGGTACGAATCAGAACAACCTGCTGCTTTATATCTCGCATTCAGTACATTGTAAATCATAAATCTTTTATTATTAAAGCCTTTCGAAACTTTATAGACGGGTATCTACTACAGATAAAATTATTAGTTATAAATCAGATTGTTCCTTTTTAAATCGAATCAGGTGAAAACTCTCTCGCAAGTGCACCAACGTACTACAATCACGTAACAGATTCTTTAACGGTTTCACATTGTTCAACTCCGGAATCTAACAATTACCTCGCTAATTCTAGACCCTGACTTTGTTTTTCTAGCAAGGACGAAAGGTCCTGACCAAATAACCATTAATTTTTTGTGAAAGAAACTGTTAAGTGCTTTTTTTGGTTCAATTTCCTCTTCTTAATTCTCTTATGCGGAAGTGAATAAATTTAATTAAATGTTGTACGGTATAACATATTAAAATTTGCATTTTAAGATTATTATGTACAATAAAATGTTTGTTTTTAACATACTTTCACAATAATTTTGGAGACCAGACCTGGTGGGCACTAATCTTATATGTCAAAGAAATCTCGAGTTGAAGAATGTTTTATTGTATTCTTGTTAATTTGTTATTCATATCGTTGTCAATATCGTCAGCACCTTGTGTTTTGCTGACAGTTAATAATTTCACAATTTTTGATTTCATCGTTATCATCATTATCACCAAACATGAAGCCGATATTTATTACAAAAAATTAATTAATGTAAATACACTAACGCCTAATAGTAGCAGCAGTTGTAATATTTATTTGTAAAAGTTGCAATTAGCATACAAAATCTGAGTCCTGAGAGAAACTAAATTTAAATACAGTATATTATAGAAACACTATACGGCGGTAGCTCATAAGTTAAGCGCTTAACCTCTAACGCTGAAGGTCTAGGGTTCAATTGCCCGCCAAAGCCATGCAGTAATAAAAATCTATGCCGCAACCCGCCACTCACATTCGGGTGTAGGCAGCCGTGAGGTCTTATTGCCTGAAACCTTCTCTGGTATTCAGTCGTTCGAATTCGACGTTAAACTGTAGGTCCCCCTACTCCATCTTATTAGCGCTAAGGAAAGTACCGAAGCCCAGCAGTGAACGTAATGATTGATTGCGAATTGTATTTCGTATCCTGCTCATTATATACTAAATCTGTTTACAATTCGTTTATCCTACAAGTATTTATCAATATTTCTGAATAAATAACGCAGTAGCAGAATTTCTAGTATAAAGTTGATTAGATTGACTGTTTTGTTATGGTCTATTGGTGTGGGTGTTCTCTCAACGAAAGGTAGGAACCACCTTAGCGCTAAGGAAAGTACGTGGCAGAGAAGAGTGGCGGAGCTCAGCAGTGGGAGGCAAAGGCTAATAACGGTCTTATCATAAAAATGAGCAAATTACTTCCCCTGGACTTTCCTATACTTTAGAAATGTATTGTCAAATCGTATTTCAAAAGTATGTTTGTATAAACGTTTTGCCCGAGAACAGTGATTTGTAAGATCGCACCAGCGCCGCTACTACACCGGCTCGGCTAGTGTGGGCTTGAACGGCAGTTACCTGAACTATACACTCAAATAGTATTGCACATTAGGTATTTTTAAATTATAAAATATATAATTATGTGTGGGAACGCAACATATACTTCCCATTTCTTTTAAACCTATTAACTTAATAAATTAATGCAAGTAATTCAACGGTTTACTATACAAGCGACCGGAACTACATCTGCATTTTGTCCGCACACCGTAGAGATACCTACCTAGCACGATTCAGTCAAACCGACCCCACCCGCGACTTTAAATTTAAAAAAAATAGTATGTGTGCACCTTACGATGTGAAGCTCGCGCCAGCAATATTAAGCGTACGCCAAATTAATAAACACTTTACATCCAATTCAAATGTGGAAGGGCTAACATGACCTCAGCCCCTCTACTTTGGAAATTGTAGAAAACGATATGTGCGCCACGAAGGTAATAGCTTGCGCTACGTTGCGCCAAACTATAATTTTAGTTATAATGTGTCAAAGTGTGGGGAGCTAAGTTGACGCTAGTTCCCCCTCTTCAAAATTATAGAAAACTGAGATGTGCACTATGAAGGTATAAGCTTGCGCCATCAAATTTAGAGTTTGCGCTAAATTACTTACTAAAATAATGGCGGTATATAGTATAATATAGGTACCTACAAGGAAAAGTTGATAGTTGTTGATGATGATGATGGTCAAGTATAAATTCCGAAAGCGTTGATTGCTTAATTTTTCTAAAACTATATGAAAAGTGGTTGTATTTTAGGTTATTCAGATGCATTCATTTAATAACAGATTTCCGTTAATAATACGTTAACAAATCTAAAATCGGAAGAAAATGGGGTAGAAATTAATTTATTCTAAACAAATTCAAGAAAAATGACAATCATCTTCTATATTTTCTATGGGATATTTGTTTGCTCGGAACAGTATTTTACCAAATTTTGAAAATATGCCAATTTCGTTTGTTAATTTAAGCAAAGTGAATATTTTTTATAGATAATAATGTTCCCTTATGGAATCGAATCGAATATCAATTTAATTTATCTGAAAATGTGGCCACTTATTAAAGTTTGGAATACTTCCCTACTGACCGTGTGTCACCAAAATAAGTACTCGCGATGTTATTATAACAACAAAAATCGGAGCACAATATTTTTACTTTCAGTAAAAAAAGTATTGATTTGGGGAAAATATTCGATTTCCAGAGTTTAATAGAAAGACCTGTTTTGGACCACCAGGACCCGGTGTGTGCGTACGTGCGTGTGGGTGTGCGCGTGTGTGTACGTGTGTAGATACGCGTGAGTGTGCGTGTGCGTGCCTACCAAGCTATTCCGCTACTGTTAACACTCCAAGCACTCCGCTTCTATTCACTTAATCTTATACTCGTTGTCTGGCGATATATCTTATTTTATTTAGAAATAGAGAATGTATTCGTTCTTTATAAGAAGAAAATCGATTGCTTGCATTTACGAAGAAGATTTCGTTAGAAGGACAAACTAGTCCGCTCATATTTGGATAGGAAGAGAAATATAAGCTCCTCTTAAGTTTAGCTGCAGCTAAAAATTAAGTTGTGAACCTTATTTTACTATCACTCATGAGCAATTTAGCTCAAACAAAAAAGTGTTATAGTCCCCCAATTAATTAAAAATAATACATACATTTTCGACTATCAAAAATTGATAGGTGGCATTATAGTGAAATTAGTGGACAGAGACATGAACCAAATTGTGGCTCATCCGTAGCTCTATTAGCAAATAAAATTTAAAGAAAAAATGTGGCTAGTGTGATAACCCGTGGGGCGTTTATAATACCAAATTTCATAGCTCACTTTTGAGTAAATAGGACCTAAATAGGTACTTGGAACCTAAATTTTCAAATAATTCGTAGGTTTCACAGAGAAATTAGTGGGCTGGAACAAAAACCAAATCGGAGGTCATACCTTGCTCTATGAGGCTACAAAATATTTAAAAAAATCCTATCTCCAGTTTTAAGGGGTGTTTTTTTTTAATTTCCCATATTAAGAAATAATTTTGCCTTCATAATTTTCATGCGTTTAAATTCTCGTACAGTATAATACTGTGTCCCCTACAGCTACTACAATGCCAAATTTGATCTCGATATACTGACTCGTTTTTGAGTAATTACAAAAGATAAAAACAACTGTCGCCATTTCAAAGCTCGGAAATTTGGGAAAAGGACTATTATCAGATTCCGTTTTAAAATTTAGAAAATTAAACATGTGAAAAAACTTCTACGAAAAACCATGTCTAATTTCCGCTTTCAGTTTCGGATTTTTGAATTGAAGCTTCTTTGCTGGCATGTTTTTAATAACTCTATAAATAAAGTTGTTACAACCATTTTTGTTTCAAGGTCGTGAGCGCATTACCTATACAGCACCTTCACGTAGTCAGCGCACCCGCGGTACGTAACCAACGCCTTGGGTCTGGAGCGGGCAGCTCCTACGGGCTGGAGATGACTAGATGTAAATTTCAAACTCTTCTTGGCGCTAGAATATTTAAAACGTAAAAAGTATGGTAAAGTACCAGCCTGTTTCGTCCATTTTTTTGAAAATGTAAGAAGTACCAATTTCTTAAGTATAGGAAAATCCAGGCGAAGTGCTTTACTCATTTTTTGTATATTTATATTTCTAAAATGACGAATGCACCCCACTGGGTGTGCCTGCAATATTTTACAGACAGGTATCGAAATTAATAAACATTCGAATGTATGAAAGGTCTGGCATATAACAGTTGTGACCGTGACTTAATAGATGATAGAGGATCAAAACTGAAATCATTTATATGTATATGGCCTATTTCCTGAGACGTGAGGCGCCAATAAATCTCAGATTTTGAACCTGTTTCGATAAAATACTCGTTCACGCTTACTAAAGATGCAAAGTTGTTCATTCAAATGTCAAAGTCGAAATGTTTAGGTATTAGTTTTTTCTACTGTTGTGTGTAGGATGTCTTTTTTAAAGCTGCACTTTTCTTCTTATTCAAAAAGTTACGCTCATTATAAGCACAGCAGGAGGTTGTTCAAAATATTTCGGAAACCAGAAGGTCCGAATCCCTCTTAAAATGAGAGCAACTTTTACTGGTTCCTATGTAAATGTTAACAATTCAACAATAAATACGTCGAATTTATAACTGCCGTCAAGAAACAGACAGCAAAGTATGTAAACCACTTGCTTGTTTAACCTCTTATCGTTTTGTGTGTAAAATATTCTGAAGGTCAAATTTGTTTTTCTTGTTATAGATAATGCGTTAGTGTAGGTGTCCGTTGCTTCATCCGTAGCGCAATAATATAGTTAGAGTATAGAAAACGTCTGAGTAATTATATTGCTTTCAGAATTTATGAAGCCAGCGGTGCTGCCGGCGAAAGTTATCCATTGCAGGCTTACATTGTAGGTCTATCCCTCACCTTTACGATTATCGTTTCTGCGAATAATATGAATATACGTATTTTTCAAGCTTTGCTCTCGTTCAAGGATTACTGGATTGTACTGATTACCATACACGGATTTCATATAAGTCATTTTTATATGCATCTTAATTGAAAGCGAAGACAATTTACATCGATCGTTTATTCATTAATAAGTTGCGTAGGTAACAGTGATAACTGCTGGGTGATCTATGGTTCTATTTAACATTTCTTCAATCTGTTCCTGGTATACGTTCATTGCGTTTATTGTGATCGTTTTTATAAATCTTTTTTAATTTTCAACAGCAAGGTTTCAAAACATCTATTTGCTATGTATATATATATGCAGGGTGTTCAAGATAAGGAGTGCATGCCTGGGGATCTCGTAAACGGTAAGAGATAGAGATTCGGTTAAATGAGAAGAATTATTAAGCATCTCAAATAGTACTATGATCCACATTCAAATCCTAGAATTTTTGCTTAATTTTCAGTACAGACTGAAAAAACTAAAACTTTCAGTTTTCGTTTTTTGTGTATAATTCGGTTATTATCAAAGATAGCGCCAAGCAGTTTTGACATTATTAAGACAGTTTTTTACACAGATTTCGAATCTCAAATTAACATTTTTATGTCTTTAAATTTTTAAGATATTGACATTAACTTCACTTTTTTAAATATGCGTTCAAGGCGGCCATGTCATCATTAGATAGAGCTCTCTTTCCTCTTTTCGCTGATATAAGGTTTAATGGGTTTATTTTGACAAATAACGAAGTTATAAGCAAGAAACCTTTTTTTTTATAGTAGGCTGTGAAAAATGTTTTCTTGAGCAGGCTGAAAATTAACATTTCTATAAAAAATAATATAACCTGCTGCCTACGCTCAAAACAAAGTTTGCTGAAATTTTTGCGTACCTAATGTATCTTAAAGGTAAAAGTAAATCAAAGTAGTAGTCTGTTTTACTTCCATCAGTTCATGGCCTACTAGAATTATTTGAAAATAAATTAAATGACGTGATCGTTCCATGGCACTCTTATGAAATTTTTATTTTCTGTAATAAAATGTTCAAAACTTAAACAAAATGCAAAGTGTGACACATCGTTGAAATCATAATTATAAACTCTATTTAAATATGAAAAAGTTTAAAATGCCGGCCATAAAAACAAAAAAGTGTGACAGTCGAAAATGAGCAACGGTAGCAGTTATACCAAATCTAATCAAAAATTTAGATTCTGCATAACAAAGAGTCCCAAAAAATCCAAAATTTCAGTTTTCTCCAGTATTTTTAAAAACTAAGCTTTAATATCTTTTTAGATTATTAGTGGGCATAAAATTCCACAACTTTTTTCTAATTTAACCATCGTCGTATCTCTTCAAATAAGCGAGATCCCCATAGTTAACACGCAATCTGATTAAATTAGAGAAAAGTTGTAAAATTTTATGCCCACTAATAATCTAAAAAGATATTAGACCTATCTTGCTTAGTTTCTGAAAATACTGGAGAAAACTGAAATTTTGGAATTTTTGTATATTTTGCTATGTATTTTGCTATAATTATTAAATAATATTAAACCCCATGTTGGTAAGTCAAAAATATATGTTGTGTAATTGTTTCCACATATAAATCTTGTTGTGTAATTTTATTGTCATGTTGGCTGACAAAAATGTATGTCGTGTACTTTGTCGGAATAAACACTAACATATAAATATAAATTTTGTTTAACGGCTATTATTTTTAGCTATTATAAAAAAATTAATTTTTTAACAATATTCAGACTCTTAAACACGATGTAATTTTTAATCGTATAAATGAATTTACTACTCAGGGTTATCATGTACTTAGAAAATATTGATTTAACCTGTCTTAGACACCTTTGTGGCTTCCTTAAAATATTTTTTCTACATTAAAATTTTCCAATTTACAAATTTTACATAACATTCAGACAAATAATAACGCAAATAAATTAAAGTTCTTTATTGAAAATGTTCTTAATATTATCTTACTTGGTATTTTTTTTACAAATATAAATTATCTAACTCCGATCCTGTCACTACGTTCCTTATTAAATCGAATCCGTCACTGGAGAAATTTAATTTGCAAATCAGCTGGTTGTCGGCAAAATGCTGTGCAGTTCAAATTTACTCGTTTTGATGGTAAGTTCAGTTTATCTAACTTCTTAAATAATCACTTTACACACTGTTTATTTCTTGTTGTTGTTTGATTAGATTATTCTAATATTTAAATATTAAAACCTGGAATAAATGAATTAGGCAAAAACTAATCTCACTTTCAATGTGTGTTTTCAGGAAGCAAATATTTTTCCACGAAGATAAAATTCAATTATTTAATTGAAGACAAACTTATATGGATGATGAAAAATCTTCCATATTATTGAACACAGGCTTAATTAGTACTTTTATTTAAAAAAAACTGCATCTAGGTAATTGCGTCACTATCTTGATAATAATAAAAATAATTGCCTGTCATTAGTCAATTAGTAGAGTGGCCGTAGTTCAGTGGTAAAAGGGCGGGCTACCAAGGCAGCGGATCCGGGTCGATCCCCGACCCGGTCGTTCTCCCTCGCAAGGCAACGGGAAACCTCTCTGGAGAAGACCACTTCCTGTGGTTCGGAGCCCACGTTAAACTGTAGGTCTCCTATGTCTGTCTGTGCAAAATATCTATCTCTGCGCACCAAACACAGACATAGGAGATAGGTAGCCAACGCCCTGAATAGGGTATAGCACTAGAAGAAGAAGTCAATTAGTGGCGTCTTTTAAGGTACTCTTAATTTTTCACTTTTTTAATTGTTATTAACTTTAACGAAACTTAAAAAACCTTTTTACCCACACTTTAATTAAGTTTTTCACACTTTCATTCAACATTAATTTTAAAATTCACAAAATTTTGGAAGTCGTTAAGAAAACGTGTGGCCTCTACAAGAGCTTGAAAACGACTAAGGTTACAAATGAAAATGTTTCTAAATTAAGAAATGGACTAGTTCACAAAGAAAAATTTTTTAAACAACAGAAAATTACCCTAAAACTACCAATAAATTTTACCTAATTAAATGAATACCTTAATTGTAAATGCAAACATGGTTGAAAACTAATTTCATATTCAGAATCTCTAAAATTTATCCAATCTTTTGATATGCAATTAACTTTTTAAAATTAATTTTAATACACAGAAATCTTATACAAAATCTAACTTGACCTACTTTTGTTAATGTTAGCAATTTTTGTAATTTTGTTGTATCGTTTTATACAAAATTCATAATTTATGAGAAAAATTTAATAAAAGGAAAACAATTAGAAAAAATACACAACAATGTGTATATGTATATATGTTTCCCAGTAAAACAACCTTAAATTATCAAAATATGGGAGAGGAAATATATAGAAAAGTATTAGCAAATTATCTTAAAGTGAATGGAACACAAAAGTTAAAATATTTCTTGGTTGTGGTATGGTTTTCTCAATGCTTCAGTAGTTTTATATTAACGAGGCAATTTCAAAATGCCTATATAAGTATAACGTATGAACAAGGGATAATTAAGTGCAATTGAAGACTGTCGTTTTATAGATTGGCTACTATAGTATCTGTTATTGTGGGCGGGAATTCACATGATTCTGGTTTTAAGTAACTAACTCTATTGCCAAATTGTTACCGGCTTAGAAAGATTTGGTAATTTCCACTAATTATCAGAGATCGTTGAGATTATTAATTACAGTTATTAAAAATTAAAAATAGAAATAAGCAATCATTAACTTTTATTTTAAGCTAATTGGATCTGTTACTTCATCAACTAAATGTACGATAGATTACACTTAGAAGGAATTTTCAAGTTGATACTTCCTTTTTGGATAAAGCTACCTTCATTGTTGCACCTGAATCTACGAATGAAATCTATCATGTTAATTTTATCGGCAAATTTTAAAAACTGGCAGGTTTTTAATTTAGAGATTAGGAACTTGCTACAATTGCATTGTTTTCTGTAGAATTACTCTGTGATTGCTTTGACCTCCGATATAATTCAAATAGGCAAGCACAAACGTAACTCCTTAGGCTTTCTTTCAGTTATTGAGTTTCCATATTATTATTTTTGCAGAGGTCAATGAACTTTAGTATCTGTTTGTATTCAAGAATTAAAATTAAATTACCTGTTGCTAAAAGTTTAAATCCAAACTATATATATTATTTGTAGTAGCAAATACAATTCTGAGATCACATATTCACGTACATGCACATATAAATTTCAAACAAACATTATAGCAAATATAAAATTATAATTCGACTTTTACTAATCTTTGACGCTAATTCATGACATTTTAACATGTAAAAGTTCTCTCACATTAACGCTAATTCCATCACATTGCTAAGTGTGGTGTGAAATATTATAGAAGTTGACATGGTGTGTGTTTATCCCATTCAATAGCGTTTTAAATTAATTTACATTAATTAATTTGGACTATTACGAGTTGATGTAAATGTACGAAATGTGTCCGAAAGTAAATTAATATTAAAATGAAATCTCAACTCATTCCATTTAACAGAATTAATTAAATTAGACAATTCAGTTTTTAAACTATTACTCTTATATGTTTCTTCCTATTTAGTTTCTCGGGGAAGAATGTTGAAGTAAAAGTAAAACATGTAGAAATAAGTCTTAAAGAATTATTAAACTATCAACATTTCGACACAAATTCAGACATACATGCAGTGATACTGGAATTTGCAAAAAATTAAATATAAGACAGGTAAACTAATGGAATTTTGTAAATAGAGATCTATTCTAAGAAAAATGTTGTGAAATCGAAACTAAAAAA
This sequence comes from Ctenicera cuprea, assembly GCA_958336395.1. Taxonomy (NCBI): domain Eukaryota; kingdom Metazoa; phylum Arthropoda; class Insecta; order Coleoptera; family Elateridae; genus Ctenicera; species Ctenicera cuprea. The sequence goes on along the minus strand of OY284487.1, from coordinate 36,801,181 downwards.
AAAACAAGTGACGGTCTAAAACTTAATAACATTTTTTTACTCCCATGTTTTAATTTACTTATGAAGTGTGCGCTACCTATACTAAAATGATACCCATTTCGAAACAGATTTTCATTATGAAATGATCCAAACTGACCAATAGCAAAGCATTTTTTTGTAACCATGGTTACAATAGTTGTTGACAGAGCAGTTTGAGTTTTCTTGCATAAAAAAACTTTTTTAATAAATTTTTTTAAATTAACCAGTAGAAAAAATAGTATATGCAACTCTTATATAATGGCTATTAATACACTCGTTTGAATTACATCTTTGAATCTCACTTGTGTGTTAATAGCTATCATTATAGATTCGTTGCATAATATACTATTTTAAAATTAGAAATTAGGTTAAAAATAAGACCGGCGACGGGAAATTTCTGAAAATGGATAAATAATAGCGAACAAAGGCAATTTAAATGCGCAACACCCTTCGAGAACCTTCGAATTATTCAAAATTTAAATTCAGGGATCTGCCATCGTAAGCGAAACTGAAATTAATTTCGTAACCGTAATTTCGTAATCCTAAGTATTTTCGGTATTTACCGGCATTATCTTGTTCCGGTAAATATCAAACATACATTATTTATTGTAACAGATAAAACAATAAGCACTTAAGAACCTTTGTATTTCACGTGGTTAATCTTTTAGTTGGCCAACGGGGTTTGCAGCCAAAACAGTGGTTTATGTTGTCCAGCAATAAAGGAACTTCAGACTGCATAGTCATTAGAGAGTAGACCAAAATGTTCTTGATGTGAACTTGTCTTGAGCGAGTCTGTCAGAATCAGCGACAATAATCTGTGCCAATTATGAGTTACGGGAAGAAACGAGTAAAAACCATATTCATTATTTACAAATGAAAATAATTTCTATATTAAACGAAAATCGTCTGCTTCTGTTGCCTTGGGGAGTCAGAAAATGCTAATGCGATTATACAAAAAAGTTCCACCTTTTAGACAAAAATTGACGTCAGCGTTTGAGTTAGCGTTTATGGCAATGATCATTTCGCAAGAGCTGTGACGCCCTCCAACAACTGAAATAGAATAAAGCTGCATATTCTATTAATAGTGTACATGTGATTTTACATATATTCTTCTTGTGTAGATAATCAACGTTACTTTAATAAGTTATATCATTGACTATACACTTAAAAGTATATAATCAAAGGTTATATGGAGAAAAGCGTAAGTAACAGTTTTTTTTTAAAGAATCATGAGTGAATCATGCGTGAGCACGACCCCATGATTCCCATCCCACCCCCTTACCCGGGCTCAGCACACTAAGTGCTCTTCACCGGTCTAACATGCCCCACCCCTGAAAGACATGCAACCCAACATACACACCTACATACACCATCCATGGACCTGTCGGATTTAACTTGTTCAGAAAAATTACCGACGAGCAGTGGACTCGAACCAACTGCCATTGGGAGTCTAGTTTCAAAGCCTGGGACTTTAACCACTAGACCACCCGCCGGCCCAAGTAACAGTTAGAGCAGTGGCGGTTCGTATTGTGGTGTACTAGAAGATAATTTTAAAATATTTTTTAGAAAACATTGTACTTATATAAGTTTTAGGTGGACATATTTCAAATCGATCAATTACGTTGGCAAAATAATCTACGTTTACCCACATTTTTATTGAAATCTTTAATAGACTTTCGATAAGCACTCTCTAATTATTGTAAATTGATATCCGCATTGCCAGGTGTGTCAAAATTCACAAATTCCGCATGTGGTTTGCGGATAAAAAGGGTTTTTGAATTTTAGTTTTTAAATGTTTTCAGTCAATGTCACACCTGTTTCAACAATGAATTATTACAAAATAATAAACAGGGGAAACAAGTGAAAATATTTCTTTACATCCCATTCACAATCCATAATTATTTTGTTTAATTGTTGTTTAATTATTATGTCAGTGCACATCCTACAACAGCACTAAATTATGATTTATTATTGCACAACCAAGAACTGTTGTCCCACTATAACCTGCTAATACCGCAAATTAGACAGTTATTGGCATGCGCATATCACATACAGCTAACAGCACAATTCCCTGAAGCTGTGGATCTGTGACCCTGAAGCCCGTAATACGCAGCAGTTTCTCCTTTTTTAGCTGGTGTAAATTGTAATTTGCCGCGATGAGCTATCTGTTTCACTCTTACTCATTTAAAGATCGTTTAAGTATACAGCATTATTCGGGGCGGTATAGGTGCCACGGAGACAACCCTGTCCCTTGGATAATCTGCAAAATGTTCAACTTTTTAAACGCTTTCGCGTGCTTTGGCAGCTGTTTAATAAACGTTCTGAAACAGAAATCACAAATAAATGTTAATGAAAAAACATTCTTTATTATAGTGTGTAATATGTTCTGTAGTCAAACAAAAATGTCTTTACAATCAATTGCTAACCGCGGCTGATTTTATTGTTAATATGTCACTTCTTTGTTAAGGGCGTTTTCACTTTACAATAAGATAGCAGAACCCGTGGGCTACGCCACACGCTTTTCTTTACAAAGAATTGCTAGCAAATTTATTGGAAGAGATATGTTGATGTAATTCATACATTCCGCCGATATCACAGCTGAATGTTACAGAATACGTCGTCACTAAATGTTAAGCCAGAGAGAAGGGATCCGGTTTTACTATAAACTTGCTACGCTACCTACTTTATCTGCTTATTTATTGTTAACAAAAAACAGAAGTCATAGCCCACGTTTATTTATGTTAATCGGAATCCCTTGCACCTGACTTAACTTTAAGCGGTGAGGGTCCTCCGCTACTATAAGCTACATATTTACGCGTCCATTACATAAAGCACATAGTTTTGGTACGGAGGGGCGCTACAGTTTTCGATAAAGATAAGCAAAATTCAATTTTTACGGTTTGTGTGTATGATTGGGACATAATATGTCGATAGCTGGTACTCCCAAATCAGACTCTTCGGAAAACATACATGTTAAATTACGGATCTCTTCCATCGGATTGGAGTTTTACTTACGGCAGGATCAGGAACAAATCACTACAAAAACTCTGGTGATAAATGCAGGTCACATTATGCAAACGTTGCCGTGCCCAAAGATAATTACAAATATCAAATCAGATTTACAAATTGCATTGCAGCTGACATTTCAAGAGATATCAGCAGACATCTGGAAATGCTGTTTTATTACCTACAATTATTTTATCACCCTCGCATACTGGATTACAATTTACAGTTGAAAAACACAAAAATTCAGATGAAACTAACCTTACCTTACCACACCTGCCATACACAATTACCATTGATAAGAATCAAGGATGGATATTCATTTCTACACTTAAAGAGTATATAATGTAAAAATTTAAATTGAAAACAATGAATGGCACCAATTTTAAAGAAACGTGAATAAATCTATGTCGATTACACTGGGTAGAAATAAACATACAGAATAATAAACATTAGCATAATTACTTAGTAGTTACGCACGTTTAGTTCAGTTGCCGAGTGTCCGATTTGAAAATATACAATACTGCGGGATGCATTAGGTACATGTCGTGCAACGTGGGTTCCGCTAGTATAAATTAAAAAGCTCAACATACCTTTCTATTTTTTAGTTTAGCTAGTTTAAAAGAATAATTGTTTTTGGTATTTTTTCTTATAAATATTTAACAGTTGTCACACATGTGCCATTTTAAAAGTAAGTTTTTTGTTTTTATTGCTCAAATTCGCTATTATTGAAGATAATCTTCAACCCAAAATTTAATCGAAATTTAAATTTTCAAAAATGTGCGCAATCTAACAGTTGGTTTTAAGTTCTTGTTTTAATTCAATGTATTTTTACAGCTACTTATAAAACATTAAAGAACTACCGAAAATAACCGTTAACCATAATTGAAACAATTTGAAGTAGCATCCAACCATAACCGAAAACGTAACCGAAAATAAATACAAATTGAACCGAAAACTGAAACGTTATAAGTTGCGATTTACATATCTGTTCAAATCCAAACTAACACAAATAATTACATTTTTGTAGGCTAAAGACCGATGTATGTACTCAAAACTAGAGCCAGTTCTGTTCACTTAATTATGTTATAATCCTAATTCGAATTCTAAAGTGACATCTAAGATATAGTCAGTGGACACTAATGATGACGATTTTTGGTAAAAGCAGACAAATCCTGGTATAAGAAGGATTTGCAACAGTGCCGACGTCAAATTTGGAACGAAATTTAGGCAATAAAAAGTAGCTGCCGTCAAAGACGTCTTTCTTGAATTAGTGGCAATGTCTACAGAGTGGTAAACCTGAGGGCAAGGTGCGGTCCGCGTTTGAGCAATGTGACAGCTTAGCGATACTGCTGGGTGCTACGCCCCCACGGTAACCTGTCCGCGCGTTTAGCATATATTCACAGGAATAAATAAATGTAGATAGCATGCTAACGACAAGGACTCGGTGTAGGGTTCAGTGGCGCCTTTCTATCTTTACAAATGCTTGTAGACGTTATATGGTCTAGCTGTAGAGTGTATACCTGCCTTGAGGCTTCAATCGCGGCATGATTACTCATTAGCGATTAGCTGATTAGAATTTAGTGTGACTGCTGAACGATACATTTCGTTCAGAGTGGCCGCGTTAGCCAACAGGTATTAGTTGCATGTTTATCTGCTATAATATGAGAACCGAATCCGGGTTTGATTTTGCTTCCATTTGTTGCTACTACACATATTCGTCATAATGACAAGACGTGTTATTCCATTTCGTAATTCAATTTCTTGCAATTTTCACATTACCGTAAAACCATACATAATAATAATAATTAGAAAAGATTATATCAGCCAGATTTACACTTTATTCCGTAGTGCTTAGATGAAAAAATTTCGATTAGAAATTTGAGTTTAACTTAATTATGTTAAAATAAACTGCGACCTTCTCCGTGGTAGCGCCCCTAGGCAACTTCAGGGAGTCATAAAATTAGCACTAACTTTATTTAACTCGGCGATTTTACGATAATGCACGTAATAAAATGTTAACCTAGGAATTGTAATCTAAAGTCGCTGCCACCTAAGGTTAATTCTTTCTATTTCTGTTGTAATTATCTGTTTATGACGGTATTAATATCGTTATTATTGTTATCTAAATATTTTATCTAAATTATTGATTTACAGTAGAGTAAGTAGGCACTTGAACTGAGTGGCAGTTAATCAAAAATATTATTATCTAGAACTGCACCCACACATAAGTAGTAATGTGGAATTTCTCACACGCGAGAAAAGTTTCATTGATATGGCGATTTCTTTTTATCTTGATAGGCAGTTTTTGTTTAGCCTTCGCTTTAAGACGAGAAAGATCAGTACAATTATTGAAATAAATATTTTCTTTTATCTTGAAGTTTTTCTACCCTAAAAACTTGATCTGCGTGTACACCCCCACTGCAGTAACAACATGACTACTAATTTACACTTATTGCAAAAGCTTTATCCCATATTTTATTATAGTTCGATATAGTATACTAAACCTGCGGTGTTACTATTCACTAAGAATACAGCGTGAATATAGAAATGTTATCAAATAAAAGCGCTCAGGGGTCACACTACTTTTTATTATTTTTTTTAAGTATATTAAGTTAAAAAAATCAATATATTGAAAAAAAACTAATATATTGAGAAAACACTCAATGTATTGAGAACAAATTAAATATATTGAGAAAAAAACTTAATATATTGAGAAAAAAAACAATATATTGAGAAAAAACTTAATATATTTAGAAAAATTCAATATATTGAGAAAACACTCAATGTACTGAAAAAAAATTAAATATATTGAGACAAAAACTTAATATAGTAGGAAAAAAACTCAATATATTGAGAAAAAACTCAACATATCGAGAAAAAAACCTCAGGTATTGAAAACAAACTAAATATATTCAGAAAAAAAATTAATATATTGAGAAAAAATCAATATATTGAGAAAAAACTCTATACATCGAGCAAACAACTCAAGGTATTAAAAAGAAATTAAATATATTGAGAAAAAAAAACAGTATATTTGTTGAGAAAAAACTTAATATATTGAGAAAAAAATCAATATATTGAGAAAACACGCAATGTATTGAAAACAAATTAAATATATTGAGAAAGAAACTTAATATGTTAGGAGACTCAATATATCGAGAAAACAACTTAAGGTATTGAAAACAAATTAAATATATTAAGAAAAAAAAATTAACATATTGAGAAAAAATCAATATATTGAGAAAAAACTCTATACATCGAGCAAACAACTCAAGGTATTAAAAAGAAATTAAATACATTGAGAAAAAAACAGTATTTTTATTGAGAAAAAACTTAATATATTGAGAAAAAAACTTAATATATTGAGAAAACATCAATAAATTGAGAAAAAACTCTATATATCGAGCAAACAACTCAAAGTATTAAAAACAAATTAAATATTGCAATGACATGTGTGGTCTCGTATTACCAGAAAACAACTCCCTCTTCTCTGGTTTTCAGGTTCCTCAAAACCACAGCACTCGCCTTTGGTTAGAATCCTCCTCCGCTATAGCACCAATATGTAATGGACTGCTTTTATGATAATTTATACTTGGCTTTTCTATTATCATAACTGGAAACTCGTTCTGGATCGCTTTGTATTTATTTATTCCTTTGGATTTTCCACAATTCGTTGACAAACACTTGTATCCGTTTTATAATAGGTTCTTTTAAATTCAAAACCACTTTTATATTACTTTAAACTCGTTTTTTTTCTTTATTCATTCAGAGAATATAAAATCCTCTGTCTTTGTTTACAAAGACGAGCCGTAACTCATTAAATAAATTTTCTATTCTTTTGTCTTCTCTCTTGATTCCCATGTTTTGAAAAAACAAATAAATCTCATGACAATGAGTACTCTTTCATACATTTGTCAAATTGACATTCAAATCGATAACCCCCACAAATGACATTTCACAATGCACAAACAAGTAAGTCTAAAAACTTCTTATAAATTAAACCTTTTAAACAATTCTGAACTAAATTATAATTAAAATCAACATAAACAATAATCGTATCAATTTGATTGTGTTCTTTTTTCTTTCAGATTAAACAAAACTTCACAAATATGAAAATACAAACGATATAATGGTAACCACATTATTTGAATTTTAAAAAACAAAAAATTACTGCAATAATACGCAACCCTTTTTTATTTATAAGTTTGAATACCAAAACCTTACAGTCTTCATAAACCTCCAATCATAAATTGAATTGTACCAAGCATCACAAAAATTGCCTTCCAGGAACTACAATACCCCAGTCAAACATACAACTCCGAATATCATAGCAATATATTGAGAAAAAAAACAATATATTGAGAAAAAATTTAATATATTGAGAAAAAAATCAATATATTAAGACAACACTTAATATATTGAAAACAAATTAAATATATTGAGAAAAAAACTTAATATATTAGGAAAAAAATACAATATATTGAGAAAAAACTCAATATATCAAGAACAAACTTAAGGTATTGCAAACAAATTAAATATATTGAGAAAAAAACTAAATATATTGAAAAAAAAATCAATATATTGAGAAAAACTCTATACATCGAGCAAACAACTCAAGGTATTAAAAACAAATTAAATATATTGAGAAAAAAAAACAATATATTGAGAAAAAACTTAATATATTGAGAAAAAAATCAATATATTGAGAAAACACTCAATGTATTGATAACACTTTAAATATATTAAGAAAAAAACTTAATATATTAGAAAAATAACTCAATATATTGAGAAAAACTCAATATATCCAGAAAAAAACTTAAGGTATTGCAAACAAATTAAATATATTGAGAAAAGAACTTAATATATTGAAAAAAAAAACAAAATATTGAGAAAAACTCTATACATCGAGCAAACAACTCAAGGTATTAAAAACAAATTAAATATATTGAGAAAAAAAACAATATATTGAGAAAAAACTTAATATATTGAGAAAAAAATCAATATATTGAGAAAACACTCAATGTATTGATAACACTTTAAATATATTAAGAAAAAAACTTAATATATTAGAAAAATAACTCAATATATTGAGAAAAACTCAATATATCCAGAAAAAAACTTAAGGTATTGCAAACAAATTAAATATATTGAGAAAAGAACTTAATATATTGAAAAAAAAAACAAAATATTGAGAAAAACTCTATACATCGAGCAAACAACTCACGGTATTAAAAACAAATTAAATATATTGAGAAAAAAAACAATATATTGAGAAAAAACTTAATATATTGAGAAAAAAATCAATATATTGAGAAAACACTCAATGTATTGATAACACTTTAAATATATTAAGAAAAAAACTTAATATATTAGAAAAATAACTCAATATATTGAGAAAAACTCAATATATCCAGAAAAAAACTTAAGGTATTGCAAACAAATTAAATATATTGAGAAAAGAACTTAATATATTGAAAAAAAAAACAAAATATTGAGAAAAACTCTATACATCGAGCAAACAACTCACGGTATTAAAAACAAATTAAATATATTGAGAAAAAAAACAATATATTGAGAAAAAACTTAATATATTGAGAAAAAAATCAATATATTGAGAAAACACTCAATGTATTGATAACACTTTAAATATATTAAGAAAAAAACTTAATATATTAGAAAAATAACCCAATATATTGAGAAAAACTCAATATATCCAGAAAAAAACTTAAGGTATTGCAAACAAATTAAATATATTGAGAAAAGAACTTAATATATTGAAAAAAAAACAATATATTGAGAAAAACTCTATACATCGAGCAAACAACTCAAGGTATTAAAAACAAATTAAATATATTGAGAAAAAAAACAATATATTGAGAAAAAACTTAATATATTGAGAAAAAAATCAATATATTGAGAAAACACTCAATGTATTGATAACACTTTAAATATATTAAGAAAAAAACTTAATATATTAGAAAAATAACTCAATATATTGAGAAAAACTCAATATATCCAGAAAAAAACTTAAGGTATTGCAAACAAATTAAATATATTGAGAAAAAAACTAAATATATTGAAATAAAATCAATATATTGAGAAAAACTCTATACATCGAGCAAACAACTCAAGGTATTAAAAACAAATTAAATATATTGAGAAAAAAAACAATATATTGAGAAAAAACTTAATATATTGAGAAAAAAATCAATATATTGAGAAAACACTCAATGTATTGATAACACTTTAAATATATTAAGAAAAAAACTTAATATATAAAAAAATAACTCAATATATTGAGAAAAACTCAATATATCCAGAAAAAAACTTAAGGTATTGCAAACAAATTAAATATATTGAGAAAAGAACTTAATATATTGAAAAAAAAACAATATATTGAGAAAAACTCTATACATCGAGCAAACAACTCAAGGTATTAAAAACAAATTAAATATATTGAGAAAAAAAACAATATATTGAGAAAAACTCTATACATCGAGCAAACAACTCAAGGTATTAAAAACAAATTAAATATATTGAGAAAAAAAACAATATATTGAGAAAAAACTTAATATATTGAGAAAAAAATCAATATATTGAGAAAACACTCAATGTATTGATAACACTTTAAATATATTAAGAAAAAAACTTAATATATTAGAAAAATAACTCAATATATTGAGAAAAACTCAATATATCCAGAAAAAAACTTAAGGTATTGCAAACAAATTAAATATATTGAGAAAAGAACTTAATATATTGAAAAAAAAAACAATATATTGAGAAAAACTCTATACATCGAGCAAACAACTCAAGGTATTAAAAACAAATTAAATAAATAAAAAAAAGAAAAACAATATATTGAGAAAAAAAACAATATATTGAGAAAAAACTTAATATATTGAGAAAAAAATCAATATATTGAGAAAACACTCAATGTATTGATAACACTTTAAATATATTAAGAAAAAAACTTAATATATTAGAAAAATAACTCAATATATTGAGAAAAACTCAATATATCCAGAAAAAAACTTAAGGTATTGAAAACAAATTAAATATATTAAGGAAAAAACTTAATATATTGAGAAAGAAATCAATATATCGAGAAAGCAACTCAAGGTATTAAAAACAAATTAAATATATTGAGGAAAAAAAAACAATATATAGAGAAAAAACTCAATATATTGAGAAAAAAACTTAATATATTGAGAACAAACCCATGCAAAAATGTTCAGATAGTGATTTTGGTGATCTTCACACACTGAATTATTTTAATGTTTTGTTTTTTGTATGAAAAATTGACTTATGTAAAACTGTGTCAGTAATTAACATCAATAAAAAAGAACTATTATTTACTTTGATTCACGTTTAAACAATAGATTTTCAGCTTTCAGGGAATAAACATTGTTTGCAATTAAAAAATACCATATGGCATAAAACTACATATCTCCTAAAGAAAAATAAGGGAGTGGGGAAGAGTAAGACACAGAAAAGAAGCTTACATTTGTATTGTACGCATGTCGAATAGCTGCTCTGTGCAACTGCGGTCTTCTCCTCCCCCCTCCCCGGCCCATCATCACCAACGATTTTTTGTTTGTTTTTCAAAAATTTACATTTTCGACTTTATAATCAATGTGAACATGTTAATTGTTAATATAGGAACAACTTTCTAATAAAATACTTATAGGGGGTTTCCTTTTTGTCATTTACCTGAACAGTGTAATTGAACAATTGACAAAAAATTATATTTTTCTTCCGATTTACAGTATTATTCGTATTCAATTTTGTAATATTTAGAGCTCTGTTAGGTCACTACATCTATTGACTTACTACATCTGACAGCATAAGAGCATTCTACAAAATAACGGCTGCCTGTCTGTTTCTAATTATACTAAACTTCACTGCTATTTTACAAAATAACTAAAAATAAACATTAGTTTACATCTTAACACCAAAACGTTTCAATTCTACCTAGTGGTCAAAAATATTGTAAATAAAACAATTCTTAACTTTAACAGGTTTTTTATTTTAGCCTTATACGTATTTCGACATGTTAACATCGTCACTTTAAAAGGCAAGAAAATGATATGTCAACAGGTCAAAATACGTATAAAGCCAAAATAAAAAACCTGTTGAAGTTTTTTTTTGTATTATTTACAATATATTAAAATGAACTTCAACGAAGTAAAGCTCGAAAAGTTTAATGTTAACTTTTTATGTTTCTTTTGTTGTTAAATTGGCATTAAAAAATAATGATTGTTCATTTTAAATAAAATAATATAAACCTGAGTGTCTTTTTACAGTAACTAAAAAAAAGGAGACCTCAGCTAAGCTTTGAACCCATAATGTCTTGCTTACGAAGCAAATCTTCTAGCTCGGCGCTATGAAGCAAATGAATTTTGCAATTAGTTATATCAGTTATATCGGCTTGACTATTATTAAATAATTTATTAAAAATAATATTTCTAGTTAATTTTTAAATAAATTGTGATGTAAAAATTCACGTACAAAATGTCGCGTCTTTCTGTTACTGCAAGGGCTCTTTATGTTATTTATTATTGTTTGAGCTGTCACACATATTAAAAGTTATTAATTACTAGCGGAACCGGTGGACTATGCCTCACGCTTTTCTTAAATATTAAAATGGGAGGGAGTTAACCCCCCTAAATATAGTACTATCTAAACATTAAGTTCTAAATCTTATTTTACCATTCATTACGAGCACTTTAACCGCAACATAAATTTTTAATCGTCCTCCGCTGTGTAAAAAGAGGGACATAACTTTGTTTTTTTGTCTAAATTTTTTCTTAAAATGCCTGGGCAGGTTTAAAGAAATTCACAGCCAAGCGGGGATGTCTTCACCTTGCATACAGGGCCAGCGGGTGGTCTAGTGGTTAGAGTCCCAACCTCTAGAACTAGACTCCCAACCGCAGTAGGTTGGAAACCTCTGCCCGTCGGAAATTTTTCTGAATAAGTTAAATCCGGCGTGTCCGTGGACGATGTGTGTGGTGTGTATGTTGGGTTGCATGTCTTTCAGGGATGGGGCAGGTTGGACCGGTGAATAGCGCTAAATGCGCTGAGCCCGGGGAAGTGGTGGGATGAGAATCATGGAGTCGTTCTCACGCACGGCCTCATAATTCTCTGAAAAAAATTTGTTTTTAACAAATAAATACGTAGACTGTGACGCAAAACAAATACTAGTCCATCCCTAGCTCTATAAGCTTATAAAGTTTACAAAAATTGTGTGGGCAGGTATTGAGCAATGGTTGGTTGGCAATGTTCAAACTAAAAGCATATTTTTACCTAACAATTTTCTTATTTGTAAAAAAAATTGTATAGTAACATTGTGTTCCTCTGCGGGCGGAGGTTCCAATACAAGAAGTAATCTCGATCAATCGATTTTGACTAAATGGGCGTTAAAGCCGAAAATTTACAAACACCGTAGGCAATTTAAAGGTAGAGCACTCAGGAAAAATTTTAGATTTTTCTTAACGCCCTCTATCATATTCGGTTCTTACATTTATAAAATCCCGTTTGTAAAAGAAATTCTACCAAAAAAAAAACATGTCTAACTTCCGTTTTCTTTGGTATACGTAGGTACAACTTTTTTGTTGTACCTAGGGTATACCAAATTTTATTAAAATCGGTCTATTTGTTTCGAGTGCACACGTGCACATACAGACCGTCATTTTTGTAAATCGAGTGTTTTGTGTTGCTGGACGGCCAATACATGTACTTCCGTCAAAATGTCATATTCAAAAATTTTCGTCATCACAACACATTTACATAGGTACTGGAAGTATGGGAAAGTACCGAAGCGTACGGATTCAGCTAGCTTTTTTAATGAGAGCTAGTAATGTACATGCAGCGGTTTTTTTAAGCCAACATAAATATTAAGTCCACTTTAGTTCTCAATATGTTAGTCAATGGAATGTAGAATGCGTAGCATATATATGTTTATTTTGTAAAATGTCTGTGAGAAGAGCTTTGTTGTGGCGGTTTGCCTGCAGCTTCTCAATAATAAAAGTAGAAAAAAATAGCTGTCTCAGTAATAAATTTAATTTGTGTATTATTGAAAGAAATTATATAAAATATGCTGTGTGCGATGTCTTGTCGGCGCGATAAATACACATTTCCGACCCGTTAGAATCATAAATAACCAAATTATACTAACAGAAGTAACAGCAAACGTCAACTTTAACTGAAAACAATTTAATAAACTGAGCCAACTTGCAAGCGGGGTCCCATTTGCTTTTTAGTGATAAATTTTTCGAGGGTGTGAAACTTAGTAGTTTTGTTACTGATATAATATAAATAACACGGGTAAGAAAATATTATTAAAATATTAATAACAAGATACACACAACACAGTCTATGTTAGGAGAAGCGAAAGCTTGATTCGCACAAAACAACAACTAGTTATTTCGAAATGGTGTTTCTTTATGAGAACGCTTTCTTTTGCTGAAATTAGTCACAGGCTAACTAGGAATCTAAAGCTTTTACCAATTACTACCTTTGTCACAGTAGCATACCCACCCTTTGGAATCATTATCAATATCATTTAATCTGGCAATTTTCCACAGACCATTAACCTCAACAATGCTTGCAAATAGTAAGTCGGTGTGACAGTGAGGGCGTGCCTGATGGATGCGGCCAGCAAAGCGATATCTCAAGTGCTTCCAAGGTGGCCACTTCCTGGTGACCCGCCGAGTGCTGGGGTCACCGCTACATCACAGACACCGTGCTCGTTCATGCTCCCATTGCTGAGACACGACATTCCGTAATTGCTTATCTTAATTTTAAATTAATCGATAAAGACTGTTTTACACATGCTCTGCGAGGTGGGAAATTTATTATTACAATGTTAGGGATTGGCCAACCTGCAAGGATTACACGAGATAGTTACAAAATGTTTTTCTCAAATGCTATCACAACACCGCCTTTTCTTCTTACGAATAATAGTGTTTATATGACAATTCCACGATTTTAAATATCTAGAAAATCGTTATTTGGAAATTAGGAAGCTTTTTTTATTTCATTGCATTTGTTATAAATAGTTGTAGAAATACGTTTTATTCAAGAAACTAATAAGTTTAATATATTGTAGTGTTTGCATCTTACTGTATGAAATTTTGTACTATTTTGGAATACACGTTGAATATCCTTAAGAATGTGTGAAAGAGTTTAAGTGCTACGCTTGAATTATCAGGTCTTAGGGTGTTCTAGGACCGTGCGGGCATCTGGAATGTACAGAGCTTTCGTTAATGACTGATAGTCACGTAACCTTTGGTCCGCAGTGACTTAGGGAGTTTTAGATTTAGATGTTGAAGTCAGTTCAGGATTGGTACTTGTGGTAACTAAAAATTCCCTGTAAATGTCACTGTCAACACTCAAAGTGAGGTTATGTATATGTAACAAGCAAGCCTTGATAAGTTAACAAACGGCTTGGGAATTTTTGGATAAAAAGCTAACCAACAGTGTAAGTTGGGTTGCCTATATTTTGTGGTCACATGGGTATCAGTAATTAATGAAGGCTCTGTATATACAAAAACACCCTTAAAGTTAAAAACACTTGAGAGACGCAGGTTAGTACTAAGTCCGCGTGGTAAGATGACGGGTGCTTTGTCTGAAGTTAAAAGGTATACAAATAACAATGCTGTGGATGTGTTCAATTATTTGATAAGGTACATGTGGGTACCTGTGTATAAAGTAGTGGTGTTGTGGTACCACTGGTTGATGTATTGTTGGTGTCTTAATACATTGTCGATTGTTGTTGTTAATGTTGTGTGTTGTTGCAGAGAATTTATTTAGGCTGTGAAAACAAGTTCTTGGGGTTTCGTATTTAGGATTAATTACTGAGTTCTTTCGACCTGATTAAATGAAAGAGTATTAACCAGTGATCCCAGCACGTATATCCTAGAGGGGCCGAGAGGATGACCAGTGTTTCTTATGGATACCTTGTGGGTTACGTACTTTCAGGGTGGGCAGGGCTTTCGACTGGTAAGTACATCGGAGTGGGCGGGCTCTCGACTGGTGAGTACATTTATATGGATGCGATATCCGGCATAATAAGCGTCATATCTTCTTACAGAGTTTTAGGTAAGTTGAGTTGGTGCACCGAAGATAATGCTGTAGTATACCTAAAAGATTAACTACTAGAGACTACTTGAGATTTTTACAGGGGAATTTCTCCTCCGTCAGTAACTTCTAATTACCGCCACGATATGAAAAGATATTGTTATATTCTCAGAACAAGTCTGTGAGTGTCTCCAAAATCTCTAGAAAACATCTAATTACTTTATTACTTTAAATTACAATAAATTTTTATATTGAATTCTCAGAAACATGTGCCAGAAAGCTATAGTTAAAAGAAGAATGATTTTATGGCTATTAATGCAGAGGAATCTAAAACTTTTAAAGTATCCACTATTTTACTGTAGCTATTTCTAAAGACGGATTTAAATTATAAAAAAATAAAAAAATTATATAAAAATTGTAACAACAGTTTAGCAACATTTTACTCCTTTATTTACACGTCATTATTTTTATACTACGTCACATATATTATGTATTGTCTTTCCGTGTTTTATTAATAATTAAAGAAAATGTACAATTCAAACACTGTTAAGGTTTACACCTACGATGCGGCACACTGCGTTTTGATAAAAAATTCATACCATCAAAATCATGGCCATATGAATAATATCCATTTTTTTCTTTAATTTTATTCTTAATTTTGTTCGCTGTACGTATATGTTAAAATCTACAAATAAAAAAGTCTTTTGCTAAGTAAAAAGTTCACTACATCGAAAGCAAAAAGTCTATATGACCTGTAATTTTTGAGATATTACGTTATATGTGTTAAAAAACGCTTAATTTGACAATTGACAATCTGGTCCTTTTTACTAATGAAACTGTTTGGTACCTGTCAAAAAAGTCATAAATGGCAAATAACGTACTAAACAAGAATATGAGAGTATGATCTAGTTATACGCAGAAAAAATTTCTTTTAAATGAAGCGACTTTTACTGTTTATCGAATTTACATGAAAACTTTATCAATGTCTAATTTCTTTTTCTATACAAATGTTATTAATGTTTTAATGTCAATATTTAAATTGAAAATGATAATTTTTTTTTGTTTTGTAGAAAGGAATTATACAATTCGAAAGTAATTCAATTTTCAATTAAATATATTGTAAATCACATCTCTCCCTAGACGTACTGTTCGTAAGCTGGCTATACTATAAGCAACGCAACAAAATACTCTTGTTTAGAGTTGTATGGCTTCTATCACTTTCGTTCTATTACTTTCGTTTCGCATTCTCCCGGTTACTCCGGCCGGCAAAAACGTTTCACTTCAAAAAGTCGCGATTTTCCGAAATCTTCTTTTTGACCTTGTAGACATGTGACCACGTAGCACGAATGCTCAAGTGTGTACGGTGTTACTGTATCATTCGTTCCTGTTCGTTTCGCTGCGCGCTTGATTCATAGTATTGCCGATTTCATAACGAAACATGAAAGCATGTACATTACATCACGTACTAGCCTGGAGAGTTTCCCAGTTTTTGGTTTTATACGAGTTAACAAACAACTGCTGGATACAAGCAGGGCCGGATTAAAACCTTTAAAAATTTATTTTTTGAAACGACACAAAACTAAAGTTATAATAGCTTCTTTCTAGATACTGCAAAATTGTAGATAAGTTTATTGAAGCTGACTCGACGCACGTAATGTAAATAGTTTTATACTTACATTTCGTAGGATCATTAAACACCGCAAACTAAGAGGGGCTTCCTAAAATAATTAACTGCGACTTAGTCAGCGCTAGAACATTTCAGTGCGAAGCTGTTTAGGCTCGAAGCCTTTTCGACACGAAGACACTTCGGCGCAAATACATTTAAAACAGTTAATTTGCTTTTAATAATACTACTTAATACCAAATACTGAAACGCAACGTTTCGATAGTATTTGTTAATCTGTAGGATTATACAAATTATTAGTGTTATGTATTAAATTATAACGTATGATTTTAGTTGTTTTTGGTTTGCTTTGGTTATATTGATATATGTTTATTTTTTAAATTTATTTTGTCCTTAAATTTTAATAAATAAAACAATAATAATGTGTACAAACGTATGAACGTCTTTAAACGTATTCGCGCGCCGAATCCACGGCGCCAAAATTGCTTCGCGTCGAAACGGCCGTCACCGAAATGGTTCGCGCTGACACGGCCCTGCGCCGAAACGTTCCGGCACCGAAACATCCTGACGCCGATACGTCGTATTCCGTATAAAGTTAGTACAGAGTTTATATCGTGCAAAGTAAACACGTACTCTACCTGCATACGAAAAACAATTTTTTGATATCTATGGCGTTTTCGTCCGGTATGCGAACAGCCCATAAAGAACAAGACTGCACAGTCAACTCGATTTCGCAAAAAAAGTAAATTTTCACTTTCTTTCCATACTCTTTATACACCTTCTTTAATAAAGTCGTTCAAAAAAAATAATTTTATATAATGCACATTTTTCCTTATACTTGATCCTCGTGCACAAAAAATTTAAAGATCTCATTAAAATATCGCGAGTTCGGTAGACGGTCGAAATTTCTGTACATGTATTGAAAGATATTTTAGGGGCATTAGCAACACGTATTGCAACTCATGGCAGGATTTGGTTTTTTCGCATTATTTCGATGTACGGTAATAGTTTAGATAGGGAAAATTAAAATAAAAAGAAACAGAAATACGGAGAAAAGTGTAATTTTTTCCATGATGACTACTTCGACGCTTTTTTGAAATATCAAATGTATCAAAAAATGTGGTTAGTCTGCCTATTGGTTAATCTAGCACTGATTAAAGGCTAGCACCATTTTCCTTAGCGTATTCCCAGTGTTGCACTTTAATTCTAAGCCTCATAGTGTAACTGTAAAGGTACATTACGCCAGAATGCTAAAATATGTAAAATGTCTTATCAAATTCGGATTTACATTTTATGTAGCCCTAGGCTATACATTAGTATGAAGCCCCGTTTTCCAGAAGTTACTTATTTATTATGGCTAGCTGTAGGTGGGAGCAGGGTGCTATGTTCATAGATAAAAAATGTTTGGGTTAGATTGGGCCATGTCCTATCTTAATATTTCAGCGAAACTATTGAAATCTTTTCTGTACTATGTATACGTTTGTTGTATAGAGCAATCAAATAAAAACTTAATTGCAGTCGCCTATGAAACAGGCGCGGCATGTCTATTATTAGTTTGCAAATCGCTGAGCTATAAATTATCATAGCTTACTTATTATTTTACCGTAATTGCTTATATTCAACATATTTGAAAAAATAGCAAGTGAGCATTGTAAATTATTTTTAACAATAAATTTTATTTTACTAAGGTTTATGATAAATGTCAGTTGGCGAACTTGGCCCAATCAACTGGCATAACGGAAAAACGTTTTAACGGCATGTTGGTTCAGCGGTAAAAGCCTGGGTTTGTAATCTGGCGGCCTGGTTCAAATTCGGTCGCACACCTGTTTTTTTCCCTTATTTCTTTATTATTTTTTTTAATTTTTTTACTGCTAACTTATCTAGCCCTATGCCTATAATTTTATTTAATTTTTATGTTTGCCTTATTGAAAAAAGCAGTAACTAGAAACAAATTTTTATTTATTTAATTTGAATTTAAAACACTAAATAATTAAAACGACATATGTAACAAAACGGTCATAAGTGACAATAAATGGTGTAAATATTGTCCAGTTCATGTTTTCAAGACCAGCTCATACAAATAATTAAGAAAAAACCAGCTAGACCACGAGATTTAGAGTGGGCTCAGATTACAAGCCCACGCCTTACCGCTAATTCAAAATACCGTTCAATTCTTTTTAGAGAGTTAATTGGGCCAAGCTTGCTAACGGACATTTATCATGCACTTTTGTAAAATAAAAATAATATATGTTAAAAGTAATTTACAATACTGACTTGGTAATTGTTTAAAATGTTAAATATAAGCAATAACGTTAAAATAATAAACCGCGCAACTTTCATTATAACTCCACGTTATTCAAACTAGTCATCGACATGCCGCGCTTGTTTCATGGGCGACTGCGATTAATTTTTTTTAATAGCTCTATAGTAACTACTGTTATTACGTCGCACTCCTAGTTCAAAACAAAACACGAAAAACTCATTTTTAAAGGAACGTGAACTGCAAAGATTCTCCCCTCGCCGTGATAAGAGCTACCGGTAAGACAGTAAACGGAACACTTACCAAAAGTTGCACTTTTGCAGTTACCTAACTTGAAGTAGTAGGCGCGGACGTGAGGCTTTCTAGATTATTGGCTGTAACATAACGTTAGTAGGTTTCTATAATAATTTACCTGTACAAGATAATGGTATGTGTATTTGAAAGTTTGAAATATAGCCAAAACGTATTTTAGGGCTTTCCAATTTTACATAATGCATAAAAATTATGAAGAAAAAAACGAAGGTTAAAAATGTGACCTAAAAAATCTCGACGCCTTAGGTATAGAACATATATTTTGGATAATTTAAATTTGCCAGTTATTTTAGGTAAATAAAATTTTTGAATTTATAGGTCTCTTATGATATTCTGTTACTAATTGGTTTCTTGATGCGCAAAAGTAGCTAAAATTTTGTAATAACTCGCGAATTTGCCCCCAATAAGCAATAGTAAAATATGGACACTGTCTTGCAATAGTAATAGTTACAGAAACTGATTTGTTACTTCATGCACAATATGCACATGAATCCTTCTTTCGAGGAAGGCGGCATGACAATCTGAAATTTATGTTTTTATATCTACAGTTATTGTATAGACTAACTGCTTAAGTATGAAGTTGTACCATAACTCGCCGTGAGACTGTTCGTGACAATCCAGGTAGGGGAAGTTAACTGCAACAACTGTCACTCAACATGTTCAAGCTTGGATCAAAGCAAATCGCTGAATAACTTTAAACTAGCAAAGAGAAAACCAACAAAAAATTTGATAACACCATGAATGACCATTGTTAAAGTTGTACCTCTTCTTCCTGTTTCAAATACTTGTAACTGCTTGAGTGTAGTTTCTTAACACTGGGAGCTGAGTTTGCGTAAAATTTTAGCCAGTTTGACGCCTTCAATAACGATAAATTAAAATTTATTGTGTTGTTTCATGGTGCAGTTGACAATTACAACCGCCATATTGAATAACTAATAGACAGTTTCCATGGCCAAGGCTGGCGCTAGACTTTTTGTCGCTACAGGGACACAAAAATTTTGCGCCCTTTCATCATATCATTTATAGGTACAACTGTTACCAAAACAATATGGGACAAAATTTAATAAACAACAAGATTAACAATTTTATTGTAAACATTTTTGTTCATTGAAAAAGATTGCTTTTTGCAGTAAAATATTTGCTGTCCACATTTTTTTACATCCATGGTTCATATTTCATGCTATACTATACTAAACGATTTATTAATAAAATATGAGAAAATAGGGTAAAGTATAGTGGGGTTAATAAGAAAAAACATGACGTTTCAAATTTACTTGAAATAAATAATTAGTACACAGCACATAACAAGAAGAATACAATTTCTATACACACTACAAAGCATCAATGGTCCAGTCGCATTGGTTCAAAAAAAATTAGCGAAGCATTTCGCCTGGACTTTACTTTAGAAATTGTTACGCGTCGTATATTCAAAAATATTTTTGTACCAGTGTTTTAGTATAGACTGCACGAACCCTGCCACTCTAGCGGGGACACAGCTGTTTTAGTATAGATGTCGTCAAGATTATCCGTTTTAAAACGGTAGTAGCAGAACATATTCTTACAACCTCCGTAAGTCGACTTAAAAGTACGGACTGTATCCACGTAGATTCAATAGAAATTGTTGATTAGAAACAAGAAAATTTGTCTCTTGAAGGTTAGCTTGCGTGAGTTGTAAGTTATTTTAAACCTAACATTCCTATCTTAAATCGAAATATGCAAAACTTGATTTATCATTTTACCTGCGTTTAACACCTTTCTGGACAATTGAACGACGACATATCACAATTTTTGATTCTTACGTAAATTACAATAGTATATGACGTACGGATATACATTTAACAAAATACTAATCTATCTATCAACACTTAACGTGCGCTTCTTGAGGCTTGCAAGTAAGTAAATTGAAGTTATCGTAAACCAGTGATCAATAGCCTCACCAGCCACTTACCACAAAATGTCATAAAAGAGTTATTGTTATTGTTATTTCTCATTTAAGACTTAATACATAAAGCTACAAATTACATAACAATCTCAGTATAATTTCTTAGAATAAGAAATACAATGGTTACGTTTACTTAAACGAATTACCTAAATACATATGGATGAAAAGCACATTATTGAAATACTACCGATTTCATGTAACTGGAACATGTTGTAAAAGAAATCTAAGGTGCCCACCTTACTTACTGGAATTTATGAGTATCAGATATCTAATTGTAATTATTCGTTCTTAGTTCTGCTAATAATGACGAACAATAATATGACCTAAATAACAGGCGCTTTGTACTACACGCAATTGTGCATTGCATATATCTGTATTATCTAAATATCTCAGATACAAGCACCGAGTAGGCGAATATATATGGGCAGTTTGTTGTCCATTATCCTAAGTATTCTATCAAATCACGATTCAGTAATTTAGGTAACCGGATCCAAAATTTCGACAGAGTCCCGAGTAAAATAGCTTAATTAGAGCTCAATTAAGACAGAATTGCTTCATCAATACCTGTTGTACTAGCAACTTCATAAAAGCCGACAAAGTAATAAAGTTCTTATTGTTTAAATTGAGAACAAAAAGCGCACAAGAGAGTGTGTCACAACATCACTCTGCAGTTCTCAGAAGTTGCAATATGTATTAAATTTCATTGGGCTTTGCGACACCGGAGCGCGCAGTTATATTTTACTCTTTGATTTATTTACGATGGTTGTAGCGCCGTTCCGGCGAAACCAATCGTTACGCTCCTGTTATCACTTAATTATTGCTACAGCACTCCGAGCAATTACTTTAGAGAATAGTTCAGTAAATTCCATTAGACGCTCTAACTTTTCTCAATTTTCTAAACGAGTATCAGAGATGTAACTTGTGATTTTTAGAGTTATATTTTAAACTTTTACATTCATGTAGTTCTTGCAGTTTATTCAAAAAAAGCTTCAGCTTAAATATACCTTATATAAGATGTACACGATATATAAGATATATAAAGCAGCTATCCCACTGTAAAAAATTTCGTATTTATTTTTATAAATGTTGTTTAAAAACACAAAGTTATGAAAAAGTGCCAATGTACGCTATCTCACTGTAATAGTATATTATGCAACGAATCTATAATCATAGCTATTAATACACGAGTGAGATTACGAGTTACGACACGAGCGGCAGCGAGTGTCGTAATTCAAACGAGTGTATTAATAACCATTACATAAGAGTTGCATTCACTGTTCTTTCTACGGCTAGTTAATTTAAAAAAATATTCACTTGTAATACCACGAGTAGTCAAAGTTATGTCCAGTGGCGGTTTCTCCATTGGGTCAAATGGTCATTGACCTCCCAATGAAATAAGAAAAAATAAATAATTACTTTTTGTATAAGTACATATTATACACTTTAATATTTAAATAATACTTTATAGTTAACTTTTGTATAAGATTTCTATGCGAGAACGTGTATTAAAGAGCTGCCGCAGAATGTTTGAGTATTTCGTGCGCATTAAACGAATAAGGTAAATGTACCCCATATGGCCTACCTAAGCTAAAAACATTTTTGCAGTTTTTGTAAATGCAAGTAACTCATTAACGACGACTAGATGTTGAATGACAACTATTAAGGACCGTGAAACAAATTTCAAGCAATTTGAAAAATTAGGGAGTTCGCAAAAAAATTAATTCCAAAAAGTGCATTTAGGCCATATTGACTACCATATGTGCCCAGTATGACCTATAAAATTTAAATGATAAAACTGAGCAGATTAAACACATTTATTTTTAGAAAACTTGTACAAATCAATTTTCACAGTCGGGACAGATAAAAATTTCGTTGTCCTCCTTGGTAATACCCACACATTCTTCCTGCACATAACTTTTACATGCACTGCACATGCGCATATCCAATACAGCTTCTTCCTTGCAAACATGGCAAAACCATGATTCGTTGTTTTGCTTTTTCTTCGACTTTCCCTTTTGCAGCAGCAGCCTTCTTTGAACGTTTTGACTTCGATGCGTCTACGTCGGTTTCTTTCTTTTTCAAATGTTTTTTTCAGAACAACCGCCACTGTTTATAGCCTTTTGTCTATTTGTATCCTTTGGCGAAGCAGCATCTTCATCTCCGTCTTCAGGTGAATTCACGTAAATGTCATCATCATCATCACCAATCAAAGCAGCTTGAACATCATCGACTTTATCTGTTGACAGGACACGGGCTCTTGTGTGTTTAAAAATTGACAACCCTGATGTTCCAGGCTTTGGAGAAGTTGTCCGTAATCTAGAAGTGGTCGTCGGGGTCGATGTTGCCGAAGGTTTTGCTTGGTCAGGAACAGGTAACTCCGATGCTGTACTAGGTTTGAAAGCATCTTCAGGAATTGCACTGGGATCATATGGATATAAACCGGTAGCTCTAAAACCAGACTTTATGTTCGACGGTGTCATACATCGATCCCACACTGGTGTGAAGACCTTTCCAAAACGTTGCTTCGTTAATGTTCTGTCACCATGATTGTGACAGTAGAGCATTACTTGTTGATCCCAGTGGTACTCAAAGGAACGAAATACTGCTTTATCCAGCGGCTGGAGCTCATGTCTCGTGTTGGATGGAAGGCAATATAACACAACGTCGCGTCGTACTGGTCAGCAGTCGTCACTATGTCATAGTTCAAGTGGCTTTTGGCGCCATCAAAAATAAGTACCCATCTACCTACAGGTTTATACTTTCCAAAGTGGTGAAGCCATTCCACAAAACATTTTGCGGTCATAGAGCCCTTCTCAGTCATACGGCAAACTGCACCAGGTAGTAAATCATCCGCGAATTCAGCATTCATTCGTTTTCCTTTGAACAATATCATAAGGGGAATTGGTGCACCTATGGCATTAGCACACGAAACAACAGTTACGTTTTGCCTATGTTCGTTACCGATGATATGAACCCTGGGCGCTCCTTTTTTAGCTAGAACTTTTGGTTCGGTATGTAAGTATCGGTAAGTATGTATCGGTATCTCTCCGGCTTTCCAAAAATGTCGTTATCTTCGAAAACCTTCTGAAGTTTTTTAAAATGATCTTCAACAATAAATTTGTTTAATTTTTCTGTTCTGGCAGGATTTAAGATTTTGGAACTTTCTGATCGAAACGGTAGAATTTTCTTTTAAAAATTTTCGTACCCGTTATGACTTGCAATTTGTTTTACGTCAGAAAGCTGATGTTTAATATTATTTTTCTTACAGTATTTGTATACGCATAGTCTTAAATTTTCGTTGTAATGGGATAGCCCACTTCTGCTAGTCGAACAATCCGGGAACAGAGCTCAGCGTTTTGCTCCTCATTAGAATCATACTTCACATACCTTCGAAGAGTGCGTCGCGGAATGCCAAATTCTGTTGCTGCTTTATAATCGGACATTTGTTTTTTTAATGGCCTCTAGAGCTTTGCTCCGGTTATCCTGGGTCCACTTGCCTCTCTTTTTCGGCTTTTCGGAAGACATGACCGGTAGCAAAACAAATACTTAAATTAAAAAAAGTATAAATTTCATAATGAACCCAATATGGCCTACCTATGCCATATTGGTTCCCCTTACATCATGGCACATTTACTTCGAGATTAATTTAAATTTATTGTTAATGAACAATGTGCATACATGAGTGAAAAGAGGGCAAAATACACTATGTACAGGCGCAACATCAATTATTTTGAGCAACTGTAGCTATTTATTAAAATAAAACTTGCTTGTTCGATATTAGATGCAACTGCTGTGAAAAAGCACGCGCAACCATTTGCATTATTTTGCCAGACTGCGGCGTAGTTGGGCAGAATGGGAATGCTATAAACAATTTATTTTAACGTCCCGAACGTACTGATGCTGTCATCTCTCGTAAATTTTGCGTATTTACCGGCTTTAGGCCGGATTGGGTGTTAGGCCATATAGAGTATATGTACCTTATATGCAAGGGTCATTTTGCTGTCAGTCCCCAATTCAGCTATACGCCACCGAATAAAGCCGCCGGCTTAAAAGGTATTTAAATGAATAAGAGTGAAATAGAAAGCTCACTGCGGTGAAATTCATATTACACAAGCTAAAAGAGGATAGAAGTATCTGAGTATTAAAGACTTCAAGGTCACGAACCCACAACTTCCGAGATATATGCTGTCAGACGTCCGTTATAAGCGCATGCCAATTATAGCCGCCAAATTTGCGGGATTCGCACGTACACGACGTAGTAGTGTGAAAACAGTTGTTGGTTGTGTAATCATAATTTTAGTGGTGTTGTACGATGTCCGTGCAATATACTTTTGGATTGTGAATGCCATGTAAGAAAATGCTTTCACTTGTTTCCACTGTCTGCTATTTTGTGATAACTCATTGTGTGATATTGACTAGAAACATTTAGAAACTAAAATTCAAACACATTTTTTATCTGTAAACCACATGAAACATTTTATGCATTTTGACACACTGGCAATGTGGGTATCAATTTACAATAATTTTATTAGAGAGTGCTTATCGAAAGTCTATTAAAGACTTCAATGAAAATGTTAGTAAAAATAGATCATTTTGCCAACGTAAAAGATGGGTTTGAAATATAAGGCTATAAGGCTAAGACCATATTTTTTCCAAAAAAATACTTTAAAATGCCTCCCGGTACACCACACCACGAGCCGCCACTGGTTATGTCCACTATTTTTGAGGTGGTATATCACAAATGTCCATTGCACTTGGACACGATCCCAAGCGCAAGAGTGATACCACCGCAAAAATAATCTACGTAACTTGAACTAAGAATGGTATTCGAGGCACTAATCAATGAACTAAATCATTAATGTTTTATAATAAAAACTTTATTTGTTAAAAATAGTTACTTGAATACCCTCCAGGGAGATATATGCATCTCTATTTTTTTTATTGGCTGAGAAAGACCAAATTCTGGAGTTTCATTGGTCGATTTCTGACAGATGACAGGTGAATTGACAAATTATTAAAAAACTTTATTTGAACATCGTACTTAAAAAAAACTCGAACTGTTTTGCGATGTTAACTGAGAAATGTCAACAACTCTTGTAACCATGGTTACCAAAAACAATGCTTTGCTGCTATTGGTCAGTTTGGATCGTTTCATAATGAAAACCTGTATCGAAATAGATATCATTGTAGTATAGGCAGCGTACACTTAATAAGTAAATTAAAACATGGGAGTAGAAAAAAATATTTTTATGAACATTTGACAATTGTTAGATGTGTTGCATAACTAGCTTGTATTTGATTGGTTGTGTAAACTACCGCCAAATTTAAGAATGACTTAACCTAAACTTCAAGTTAGTGAACTGTAGGTTATATTTTTGCGGATTTGTTGTTATATACGTTTATTGTTTAAAATTGTATTATGAACAATATAAATTTAAATCAAAAACTGATAGCTGCAGCGGTAGCAGGGTTAATGGAATATACTCTGATGCAAAAAATTAATCAAACAAAACGACGTTGGTGGGTTAGGCCCTGGCTACAAAAAAGAAACTAAGGTAGTGGTGTTTTGGGTATGGTACAATGAGCTGCGAAGAGAAAACGAAGAAAATTATGAGAGCTTTCTGCATATGACAAAAGAAAATTAAAAAAAAAATTTAATTTAATTTGTAAATATTCGCATTGTAAACCAATTTATATAGGCCAGACAATTAGAAATTTTGATATTAGGTAGGAAAAACACGTACGTTGTTACAAATACCAAACACCCACATAAACCCAATTACGCTAAACACTTTCTAGAACAAAATCATTCCATGACATCTAATAACACCATTAAATGTTTACACTTGTGTGATGATAAACGTAAATTAGATATACTAGAAGCTTTTGAAATTCAAAAACATTTAAAAACTGTACCGCTAATGAATGGGCAAATTGATCTCTTAAATTCTCCTCTATTGGACATTTTGGAATAAGAAATCAAGTCATCTGCAGACGATTACCGAGATCAAGTCACCAAGTTCTATTGCTATAACAACACTAACTGTTTACTTTCTAATGTAACCTTCGACAATGGCATGTAAACATGCCGAAATACGTATAAGGTTAAAATAAATAAGTATTATTAAAGTAATTAAGTATTTTATATACTGATAATCATTAAATATGGACTTTAACGAAGTAAAGCTAAAATTTATAAATAAAATTCTTATCTAACTTCAGTTGCCTAATTGCCTATATTGAAATTTCACCCATTGGTTTCCTCTCATTTCTATTATTCTGGAACACTCGTTTCACGTGTTAGCACTTCACTTTTGCTCTGCTTTTACACTGACACTTACATCACTTTACACTAATTAAAATTACTTTATCTTCTTAAGTCCTCTCATTAGTTCTGTATTGTCAAGGAATTGGAGGGCCTCAACATTTACATGTTTATGAAGCTTGGTCTCATGGTTCTGGGCAATATTCTATCTTGATGTGAATTGATAGCTGGGACTTTCTTCCCAGCAGCCAATACATCTTTCTATATTTTATATTTAGCTTTTCTTCTTGATTTGTTCTTTCTAGCGTAGTTTGACATCCAAGTTTATTCCAACATACGTTGCTGTATTAGCATGCGGTATGATACTGTTGTTTAGTGTCACTGGTACGTTCATAAAATTGACGTGCAATGATTTGCTTTCATTTAGCTTTATTCGCCATATTTTTGTCTATATATCTATCTTGTTTCTGGCTTGCTGTAGTATTGCTGTTCTCTCTTCACTACCTTCGCCTACCGCTAGTATTGCAGTGTTGTCTGCAAAAGTGGCTATTGTTGCCTCGTTGGTTGTCAGGATGTCGTCGACTTTTTTCTCTTCGAGACTTTTCTCAATGGTGCTTATTATCCTGTAGACTTAGTCTACAGTTGAATGTTGATTTCTAAACTGCTGTGTAGGAATTAGTTATTTCCTTTTTATTATTGGTTTGAGCCTTTTAAGAAATAGTTTTGAGATTACCGGTAGCAGCGAGATGGGTCGATATGACATCGTTTCGTTTGGTGTTTTTCCTGGCCTCTGTATCATTATTACTTCAGCCACCTTCCATACACTCGGTACATATTTCAGTCATTTATTATGTTGGCTAGTTTTAACTTTCCTTTTTCTAGGCAGGTGTTTGAATACTTCAACTCTGATTAAATCAAATCCTGGAGCTTTTCTTGGATTTATGTTATCCTTAATTGTTTTTGCTATTTTTCGTGGGGTAACTAATTTTAGTTCTTCCTCTTTTCTTCCAATTTTTGCTTCCAGTGCTTCGTTATGTACTTGTTGTTCGTTTGCTTGAAACACTTTTTCGAGGTGGTTTGTAAAAGCATCTGCTTTCTGCTTGTTGTCTCTTGCCCATCCGTTTTCAGTTCTTATTGGTGGCGTTTTAATTATCGGCTGTTTGATTTTTATAGTTGCTTTACATAAGGAATAGTCGGTATTTTTGTCGTTTGACAGATTTTTTAGATAAGTGTTAACCGATTCGTTTTTTATCTCTTGTATTTCTCTTCTCAGTTGTGTGAGATGGTTTAGTCTGGTTTTATCTATTGAAACTTTAGTCTGTTGCCTTTTTTCCCGTCTCTTTTCTGTTGGCAACTAGTTCCTTGATTTCCTTGGGGTAATTGTTGCCTATTGTTTTTTGATTTCTGGAGTGCTTTTCCATGCACCTTGTTGAATGTCCACTACAAACTTTCCAGCTTTGTAGTCCAATTTCTCTTTATTTCTCAATGGTACGTTTAGCTGAACGCTGTTGCCCAGCTCTTCTTGAAAGGCTTCCCAATCTGTGTGTTTGTTGGTCGGTGCTGGGTTACATATTTTTGCTTAATGTTAGTATTATCGGAGAGTGATCAGAGCTGAGATCAAAGTTCTCTTCGATATTGATGAAGTTTGCTGATACTTTTTTGGAGATAAAGAACTCAATCAGGTTCGGTATTTTGTTTCGATCTGTGGGCTAGTAGGTGGGTTTTCCGTGGAGTGGTAGATACAACTCATTTCAGTTGCGGCTTCATGCAATTCTTTTACTTTAGCTGTGTTTAGTCTTGAACCCCACATTAGATTTCTTTCGTTGAATTCTCCAACTATAAATCTTCCTCCCAAGCTCTGTAGCAGATTTAAATAATCCCTTTTTTAAGTTGTGCCTTGGTGGGCAGTATATTGCTGCAAGGTTGCTTACTGGTTAGTGAAGTTAACAAAAAATTATCACGGCAGTCTTAAAATAAGCTCGTTGCTAGCAAGATAAGCACTACAAGAAACACCAGTAAGATAGCAAGCAAGATAAGCAAGATGAAGAAGATAGGCAAAATGAACAAGATTAGAAAGATAAGCAGGATAAGCGAAATAAGTATGATAAGCATGATTTAAGAGGTTATCTTTTAATAACAGCGTATTACCTTTTTTAAGAAACTGCTGCCATTTTAAGGATGGGTAAAAAGCTTAAGCATTCGATTTGGGTTAAGGTCTTTTATCGGATCATGTTTTCACATTTTAAATTCCATTTTTGAAAAATAAAGTAATAACAAAAACGCATGTTCCGCTTTAGATTTTTTTAAATCTATTTTACTGATGAATCTTTTGACATGGTTCGGACATACAAAAAGAATGAACGAAATAAGATGGCCAAGAAAAATATTAGAATGGGTACTACTAGAAAAAAGAAAGACAAGGAGACCAAGGAGAAGTTGGAGAGATGACGTAAACGAGGCAATGGGGACAAGAAACTTACAGGAAAATATGTGCTACGACAGAAAGAATTGGAAACCGGGGACGGGGAGGCGGCGACAGCCGTAAATAATCAGTGATAATAATAATAATTTTTTATACATTTCCATACTTTTTGCTTCATTACAATTGCACCTGCCGTTTAGGAGAATTGAAAGATAAAAGAACAAAAAAATTTTCATTTGATTGTTACTCGGCTTAATCCTTTTTAATTTCTTCGGCATTATTAAAGCACATAAAATATAATATTATTATTTGCTATTTTCTATTAAGATTTCAGATTGGAGTAATGCAATTTATGTACAAAATGCAAATTGTTCTGACTTTATTATGCGGTAAAAGCATAAGCATTCACGATTAACAGCAGCTAAAACAGTTATGCAGCACTCCTCGCTGAAATTATTTCTGAAATTTATAAATGCCTAAAATATCAAGCATTATACGCATACTTTGTGCTGGATGAACACGGCGAATGTGTTAGCAGTCATTATTATAAAATATCCTATATATTTCACACTATCTGCAAAACAAATGTGTATCCATTACTCTGCAGGAATTATGGGACCAGTAAGCAGCAAAAGCGAGGTGTTTCTGTTCTTTGTGCCACCTGCTAGTTACTAAAATTGCCTGTTAGCTTATTATTTGCTTCGAGGTGTGATTTGTACCTGCTTCGCCAGTTTTTAACAAGCACGACTTAACTTTGTCTTTCCTTTTTTCTGAAACACGTATAAGTGCAATACAACCTAGCACCAGTTAGGTTGGTGTAAAGTTACATGGAGTGATAATGCTATGTTAATTTATTAAATACAATTTCATTTTATCTTGCGAACATTAGCTTACTTCCACGGTTACTGAGTACGGCTCTGTGTTGCATGGATTTGCGTTTCTATAAGCAATGTCTTTCTCCTTTCGTTTTGCATGAAATTCCTTTTGCAAAATTCGTGTACGTGTCTAACAAACTACAATATCTAATAAAAGTAGGTGTTCTATTATTTCTCAGTATTGTTTATGGTTAGTTTGAAGCAAAACGCGCTTTGCTTTACGTTTGGAAGTGTTATTGCTTTATCTTTATTTGTTATTATTGGAAAATCAAGGTGTGTCTACACACATTAAAAATTTAAAATAAAAGCAGCAATAATTTACAAATTTCTCAAAGACGAGAAGAAAACTTTGTTTGAATTTAAGAAGTATATTGTATGAGCACACTAAACATAATCAGGTCTAAAAAACTGCCTTTGACGCTGAAATGTGGTTATTATGAAATTAATAGCAAATTGTGGGTCAATCAAATACATGCGTTTAAACTTCCAGAGCCAGACCAGATTTTTTGCTCATCCGTTATTCATTCAAACCCTGTATATAAAGGTAGAATAGCTCTATATGCTATAGATTAATATTAATCTACATGATAAGAAAATATTAGGAAGATAAGTTATTGCCTAATTTAACCACAAAAAAAGTTTGTTTTCCGTTTATGTTTTTTTATTAACAATTTTGGTTTTAATTAAAAAAAGGCGAAACGTTCACTTCGATTTTAACTTTCGTCTTTTTTTGTATTGCAGAGGCGACACTTTTTTTAATGTTAGCAACAGTCAACTGTGGTAACTTTTAGAAATTTTTTATCCTTTCAATATCACACAGCAGTTATTATATTTAATTCTAAATTATATAAACATATTGTGTAATAATGAAATTTCTTTCAGATATTTGGGTATAGGTACTATGAGCATAAAATTAAAAATAAATTTAGATATAGAAATAAGCACATTTCTTATGATTAATATTATTTCATGCTTATTATTTCTGCGTTAAAGCCTGTCTTTTACTTTCCTATACTTTCAGTACAGGGAAGTATTTATTTCATGAAAATGTTCGAACTCGAGATTTTTAGATGGGGATGAAATTCGATATAAGAAATACCCTGGGGGTACACAATGTTACAAGCTACTAGAAGTTATGGAACTACTAAAACTGCGAAGAAAAAAAATATCAAACTTTTGACTTCTTCAAAAACATACTGCTCAAAAACTGGCCACAACATTTTTTTTTTAAATTTTATAGTCTAATAGAACTAGAAATAAGCTACAATTTGGTTTATGTGCCAATCGAATTATTTCTCTGTGACAGCACCTTCTATGAATTGTTGAAATAGAAAATTTAGAAGATTTAGAACTTAATTTTTACATACAGCAATATGTAGAAGGAATTTTTGAAAATCGTTTATTAAACGGAGTTCGTGAGAAAAATGGTTTTTAAACAGAATTGCTTATTATGACTGGTAGAACTAAGATCTTATGTTAGTTTTTAGATACCTTTATATTTTGTTTGCTGCCATAGCAAATGTAAATTCCAATTATTTCTTCTTTCTCTTATTATAGGCGAATGGACTGTTTAATACCCGCAACTAGTGCGGGCTCTGTGAGCCCTCTTTACACGTATGCATGCCGGGCAGAAGATTACCAAAGATGTTAGTATGACAATCGGGACTGATGGCTTAACGTGCCCTCCAAAGCACGGTTGGTTGCAGAAGTACTTCTATATTGATCACCTATCCGAGTGGGGACCAGAGCCAACAGTGCTTATCTTGAACGGCATCTGCAGTTCTCTCCCATGCAACCAAATTGCAAAACAATATTTCTCAAAAACTGGCCGTACGTTTTTTAAAACTTTGTAGGCTCATAGAGCCGAACAATTCGCTGAATACCATAATTTGACTGCGGCATCCTCTATGAATAATTGAGATGGAAAAATCGACTCCTTTTTATTTATTAAACGGGAGCTATAAATAACTTCTGCTTAATTATAATTACCCATCTAGACTAGTAGAACCAAAATCTAATGTTAGGTTTTTAGAAAATTTTATATTTAGGGGAGCTACACGTCCACCCCCTCTAATTTTTTGGACAGTGAATTAAGGTAGTTGGTTATTGTAGAAGATGAAAATTCCAAAATTTGTAATTTTAAAAATATTTTTTATTCCAAAAATTTTTGTACTTTGGATAAGCAGGTATGATAAACGGGCATCATTTTTGCTGAAGTCACGGCCGACTGAACTGTAATAAAGGTTGAAGTATAGATGGAATAGAGAATTGCCTACATAGTTTTGTTTTCTTGGAAATTTAACAGTCGGTGAAATGTACAACGTCATAATTATAAAATTTTAACTTTTGCAAATACGCTAACTATTAATACCCACACTGGAAAGTCCATTCGAAGTTAACCCTTCAATGAGTATCTGTACATAAAATATAAGCAAGTCATCTATACTATATGCTAGTATACTAGAAGCTTTTGAAATTCAGAAACATTTAAAAACTGTATCGTTAATGAATGAGCAAACTGATCTTTTAAATTCACCTTTTTTGAACATTTTGAAATTAGAAATCAAGTCGTCTGCAGACGATTACCGAGGTCAACTCACCAAGTTCTATTGCTATAACAACACTAACTGTTTACTTTTTCATATAAACTTTGACAATGGCATGTAAACATGCCGAAATTCGTATAAGGTTAAAATAAATAAATATTGTTGAAGTAATTAAGTATTTTATATACAGATAATCATTAAATATGGACTTTAACGAAGTAAATTTGGATAGAGGGTCCATATTCCCATAAGTGGCGTAGATGAATAATATAAATAAAAAACTCACACAGCCTCACCACTGGATATATTTAAGTAATGATGAATAAGCTAGGCTACATGTTTCGGCCTTACTGCCATATCCAGGCTATAACAATTCACAAATATTCACATAAAATAAAACAGAGTATTGTCTTTAAAGGTATTTATGCTAAGACAATACTCTGTTTTATTTTATGTGAATATTTGTGAATTGTTATAGCCTGAAGATGGCCGTAGGGCCGAAACATGTAGCCTAGCTTATTCATCATTACTTAAATATATCCAGTGGTGAGGCTGTGTAAGTTTTTTATTTATATTATTTAACGAAGTAAAGCTGGAATTTATAAATTAACCCTTCAACTTTTTTCTAGACTGATGTAACGTAAACAGTGGTTTGAAGGTCTTTGGTAAGTTTCTTACGCATGCGCGCGTTGTGTTTTGCGATACTCGATAAGCTGGTGTGGCATTAAAAATTATATTTTTCTTCGCATGCAATGAAACTTTTTAGTGCACAGCTTCCTGGTTTTCCAGACCTGCTATGTATTAGTTAGCAAACCCAATGAACTTGTTTGAGGATTCACCGTTGAATTTACATTTTGGTTGCTATTGTGTTTCTTTGTGAAAGATAATTTGTAATTTTGTATTTGTATTTTGTATATGTAAGTATTCCCGTTGAAAAACAATAATAAAAATCTACAGTTACAGTGCTTACTATTTTACTATTCTATTGAATAAATAGTCGGGGAATATTGGAGTGGATGTTATATACAGGGTGTAGCAGAGACTTCTGACGATTTTTAAATAGCTACAACTGTTGAACGAATGAACTTTATGTAAAAACATACATCAATAACATAGTTCGTAATGCACAAACGATTGTTAAATTTAGCGCACGTTTACTTTTGATAAAGAGTTTTTGAAACTGAGAATTTGGAGATACGATAAAATTGCAGATTTAAAAAATTGTGTTAAACGATAATTATTTTGGGAGTAATGTATTTGGTCATAAATTTCCTGCTAAATTGTTAGTTAATTATATTTTTTTAACTAAAAACTTCTTTCTCAAACTCTAAGTTGTATCGGTTAAAGTTGACAATCGTTTGAGTGTGAGTTGAGTTTGAGTTGATAAAATAATATGGAAAAATTATAATAGGAAGAAAAAGTAATTTTATTTAGTTCGAGCTTTACTTCGTTAAATTTCATTTTAATTTATTGTAAATAAAACAATTCTTAACTTCAACAAGTTTGGTATTTTAGCTTTATACGTATTTCAACGTGTTTACACGTCATTATCAAAAGCAAGATTAAAAGTAAACAGTTGGTGTTGCTGTAGGAATACTAAAACTTCATAATTTGATCTTGGTTTTCTATATCTGCGTCCAGATGACTTGATTTCTCATTCCAAAACGTCTAATAACGGTGAATTTAAGAGATCAATTTGTTCATTCATTAAAGGTACAGATTTTAAATGTTTTTACAAAAAGTAATATTCGTTATTCCTACAAATTTATGTCTCATATAATAAGATATGCATCTAAAATACATTCTGCAATTTGGAACGAATGTTTCGTATTTTCAAAGACATTACTTTTATCAAGCGTGATACATCAGGTTTTAATATTTATGGAAATGTGTAACCACCGTTTGTAGTTATACATAGAATTAGAAGAGTAGAGGTTAAATCTCTATTAGATATATTGTGACATAAAGAGCACGATAAATTTTATGATATACTTTTTTTATGGGTGCACTACTACTTGAAGACCACTTTCCAAATAAACATAACTCTTTGACTTGACATTTAGCTAGTGCTTTTTCTATTCAAATGGTATCAGATAACAATCATTTATTTGTTGCAAACATTTACAGTTACAAGGAAAATGCAGACAGTTGACTCACTTTGTAAACAAAAATAATTCAATAAAACTAAAATACCACTTGGTAAACTGTGTGCTCTACGATTTATAGTAACAGTTGTAGGCGAACAATTTATAACTTTTATGATAATTCTACTACGCACAGAAAGAAATGGAACAGAATTGCGTTATATTAAGCTATTGGAATAAGAGATCATATTTTATCAGTTAAATAGTTCAGTACGAATTTATATCCTTGTCATTTCTAAATTGTAAATAACAAATGGTGTGGATACCACGGTTTATCGTTCGCAGCAAAAATTACAAAACAATTTCACGAAATATGTGTGACAATTCTATGAACAAATAGGTGAATCATTGAACGCTTATTTTTAACATACTGTTTGCAGTATAATATCTAGAAAAAATTATGCTACATTATTAGTATAAATTAAGGGGGCGTTTACTTCATCCGGACTTTTCCGTTTTTTTTTTAATTTTTCTGTATAATTAACAACACTTGATTTTCCTAGCAATGTTTGCCGTCCATTGCTCTCGATTTTTTAAAACAACCACCAGAAGTGATCTCAGACAAACAGGTGCCTGTAGAAAATCACCCACGAATGGAAAAGCAAAAAAGCTATCTGTGTGTATTGCACTGAAAATACACCCAGTAGGTTTGTTTTCAGTATAATTTGATCCTGATTGATCTAAAGTGGTCAAATACTGCTATTTCATTGGTTGACATTTTGTGGGTGAAATTGTCAAATAAAATACCAAGAGGGACATTGATGTACTCGGAAATCTTTGCTGTCGAGATCACGACTGCTTGTTACGACGAAAATCTGCACCAATGTGTAGCCGAGTGCCAATTTTCTTAAAGCAACACGCAGGAGTGTGATCTAGCAAAGATTGCCGAATGAAAATCAGTTACGAGTGGTATTCGGCAAGACAATTAATCGAAAACAAAACATAAAGAATTATTGTTGTAATTTACGAAATAAGTATTTAATTATCTATTCTAGGAACTGATTACATACAATCACCCTAAAGCGGTAACTTAGAGTATAATCAGATTTTGATTGGTTCATGTGTCTAAAATGCCGTGATTTCATTAGTTTAAAATACTTGAAGTCAATTGTCAGATATAATATAACAAGTGACAATTTTTCTCGATTATTTTGGCAAATTGTCATCACAACGAATTAAAATAATGAGCAAAATGTGTGAATATGATTCACGTCATTTTATTATGCAAAGTTTCTTAGCATTTTTACAAATTTGTTGTTTAATTATCTCATTTCATTTTCAATTTTGCATTATAATAATTGGAACTATAATAATAAAACTATCAAAATAGCGTGTATTCATTTGGTAACTAGGTGTCAATAACAGACTGTAAAAGGTAATGTAACCTAAGCAATCCACTATTATTGGCTGATTGAAACCTTGTTGTTATTTTTCAATTTGTTTGAAGCGTTGGACTGCTTGTATCAAGTTTATTTTTATTTACGCAGATAAAGATAACTGATTATAGGTTCCAATATGGGTCACGAGTTGGCGCAGTTAAAATAACCATTTGAGTGCGATCAGCAAAGTTAAGCATAGCTCTGCCTGGTCAGTACTTGGATGGGTGTCCCAAAAACTGAGTCACCGCGGCACCTCGTGCTCTCGGAGTGGCACGCAAATAGGTGGTCTCGGATGTCGCATTAGCAACGCGGCAGTCGTTAGAGGGGTTGGAATCCCATTCAAAGTATGATGGATGAGCAAATGGACGAGTGAATGTAATGTCAAGGGTTTGGCGTAAGCTGAAGGGGCATAGTGGTTAAAGGCTCAATACCACCACTACCCTCCGGAACATAGCAATAAGCCAAACCCGGGGTGAATAGAACTACCTCTACGCCGGTCCGGTAGATGAGGATAACGATTAAGAAAGAAAGGTTCCAATATCCTAACATGAAAAAGACAATCTTCTGACATAAGTTATGAAAAGATATAATAATATAATTAATACATTCCGCAGGTGTCGGCATCCGCAAATACAATAAATAACTGTAATCGAGATATAAGGCATGTTACTGAATGAGCGGTCGCTTAAAGTTTAGACAAGGGGAAGGGGTCAAGATTAAATATATAGATATAGACTAGGACTTTGTTTCGCGGCCTGCTACGCTACCTAATTTATTCGCTTATTTATTATTATAATAAAATAACCAAACAAACGAGGAGGCATAGCCCGCAGGTTCCGCTAGTCTAAATATTAAATCCAGATCCATTTCACAACTTTTAGTGCAGAAGGGTCCCCTTTTTATTTGTATATCCAATAGTGCAGTATTCCATTCAAAGAAGAAAATCCGCTTTCTGCTGATTGTTTTAATGTGTGTAAGTTCGAACGCAGTTCAAAGCCGGCATTAACCAACCAGATTTTGATGCGAGAGGAAGCACAATTCCCTGCGCTCCTACAATACCAACACCACAGTCGACGCAAGCCGATGTGTGCAAGTGAATACACTCGAATCCTTACAAATCCACTTACAAAAATGTCTAACTACATATCAGGCAATATTCTGAAAATAAGACAATCCTACAGATATGTACAAGTAAAACCAATAATTAGACAAACATATATTGAACAATTCATTGCATTAGTTGTAGGTGCCGCCGCCGTCGCGACAGTTGACTCCAAAAACATGTCTTGTTAGAAAGATTAAGATCGCTGACGCTTTCCTTATCTGAAAATATCGCGCCAAGGTATTTATGAGGCTAGTATAAAATATAAACCATTTTGATATTATTTCTATTAATACCAGAAACAGAGAACATTATTAAAATTATTGTATTACAAACGGCATTTAAGCTAGGGTTAGGATTTTCAGGAACAATAATTACTAAAACTATGAAAGCAAAAAATTACATTTTATAAACTAAAAGTTATGTTTCAGGCAAAGTTAGGTCAGAAATAGGACACAAACATTTTAACAAATAAAACTATATTTTACAACCTACCAAAGGATTTTATATTTATGGGGATGACTAAAAGCTCCCCAAAAATACAATAAATAATTAACTTTTAAAAAAAAAAGGGAACCGACTTCAAATAAAACAGTGACATAAGTTAACTAAAAAGCAAAAAATAAATGTTTTTTATACAACAGTTTAATACTTATTTGTTGTTCCGTTTAATGTAATTAAGAAATTGCTGTTTATTATATAATTATTAATTGTTTTATAATTTTGAAGTCGGTGCCAAGTAAAACATAATAATTATATACCTTGCTGCAATAACAAATTAGATTCGAATTTTTGTTTTACTTGACACCGACTTCTAAATTATAAAACAATTAATAATTATATAATAAACAGCAATTTCTAAATTACATTAAACGGAACAACAAATAAGTATTAAACTGTTGTATAAAAAACATTTATTTTTTGCTTTTTAGTTAACTTATGTCACGTTTGTGTTTTTATTTGAAGTCGGTTCCCTTTTTTTTTAAAAAGTTAATTATTTTACAATTTTAAGTGATGGGTAGACCTAGTAAAGATGCTTCTCGAATGAGGAAATGACGGCTAGTTGAAACGGAAGATGAAATACGGAAACACTAAAAAGTCGGTTAAAAAAATAGATTTTGAGGAGTATCTTCGAAGTTCAAGCTCCAATACCAATGAAATTATAATGGGACCACCTTGGAACTATACTGAACCCATCACAAAAAAATTATTAAAATCGGTTTATAAACAAAAAAGTTATGCCCGAACATACATTAAAAAAAAAAAAAAAAAAAAAAATATATATATATATACAGACGAATTGAGAACCTCCTCCTTTTTTTGAAGTCGGTTAAAAAACAATGGTTGTAGTATTAGTAGTCGTAAATACTTCTCTGTTAAAATAGTACCAGTACTATTTGCTGTCGTTATAGCAAACAATGAGTTTTTGAATATTGCTTGATGTTAAGCCAAAAAGATCTT
Source organism: Ctenicera cuprea (assembly GCA_958336395.1). Taxonomy (NCBI): domain Eukaryota; kingdom Metazoa; phylum Arthropoda; class Insecta; order Coleoptera; family Elateridae; genus Ctenicera; species Ctenicera cuprea. The sequence continues at coordinate 36,761,744 of OY284487.1, read as the reverse complement.
CCCCTTCTAATGAAGTGACTGGAATGGATTTAAAATTTGGTATCTACTAGCAAACAGTATGTTATATGTTATAAATAAAATACATATATTTTATACTCTAAGCTTCTAACAAAAATGTTGTGATAAAATGAAGACTTTTCTTACTGACCTGGAGAACACGAGTGTATACGCAAACATTTATCTAATTTTTGGGCCAGCGGGTAGTCTAGTGGTTAGAGTCTCAGGCTGTAGAGCTAGATTCCTAACGGCCGTAAATTCAAATCCTCCAAAGTTGTGTATGTTGGGTTGCGTGTCTTTTCGGGGTACATATTAGACCGGTGAATAGCGCTGAAGTGAAGTGCGCTGAGCCCGGGTAATGGGGTGAGACGGGAGTCATGGAGTTGCCTCACGCACGGCCCCATGATTCTTTAAGAAAAAAAATTATGCAGATGGCAACAAAATTAAGATTTTTTTATTTTGATAACACAAGTAATTTAAATATTACCAAAACAGGCATAAAACGAAAAAAATGGCTTGACAAAAACCTAGAAATAGGCAAACTTATTCAAAAGTACTTACGATATACATTTTAGACAAAAGAAAATATTTTGTTCTGATTAAAGGACTTTTACCAAAACGGATAATAACAGTATTTAGATTTAGGGGTCTTTAACCTACAAAAAAAGGTACTTGCCTTACAATCCCAACCCTACTTATAACTTACTTATTATTCTAATAAGAATAGACGAGATGGATTTTAAATAAAACAATAACAGCTCTTTACACTTAAAGCCCTTCGAAATAAATGACCAGCAGATAAAAATATTACATAACATATATTCAGTCTTAGATTATAATACTAATTGTAAATGTTAAATTTGTTCACTGCACTCACTAATTTGAAAATGTTTAATATTTTTTTTCTATTGAATACTTAGGCCTACTTCCATTGCATTTGTTTTTATTATTAAAAAAAATAATTTTAACTTGCGCCTTTTTCATTCTTGTACCCCAATGCAACTGCACTGGCGTAGTTACGCCACTGGGCACGCATTAAGTAAATGTCTCGACAAAGCTGTTCATTATTTCTAAAAAAAATTGCCAATAAGCGTGAGGCGTAGCCCACGGGTTTAGATAGTTTTAGCTCAAATTCAAAATTTATAAGTTGCTTTAAAAAAAAAGATTTTGTAATTGGTGTTTAGATGTAGACGTTAAATTAGAAAAATTACTTTACTTCATGATACCCTAACTCTAATCAAGAAATAACATCAGAGTTATATTTATTCGTTGAAAAGCTACTTTGACGTCATATGTAGGATAGTAGATCGAGTTGATCGGAATTTAGAGATCTTGAGATTTTAGGAAGTGAACAGAAAAAGGCATAGGTAAGTAAGGTTCAAAAATTTATTATGCTATGCAAATCTCAAGTTTGTCAATGTTCTGCATAGGAGTGGGTGCGATTGTTAGATATTAAAAATTGTTTTTCTAAATGGCAGTGACGCTGACATAAAAGAACCTTTTATTTCAATTATTTTATGCGGAAGTGATGTTAAGTGACATATGTTGAAAGTATCTTTTTTCTTGTTTGTGTAACGCTCGTTCAATAATGTTAATGCTGTTTCAGGTTGTCTATATAATACAATATCTACATAAAAATCGTAACCTGACAAGTTTTATACTTCGCTAATGGAGTTACCATTATAGCATATTAGAGAACTCGTGGCTATTGTGCAGTTTTGCAACCTGTTTGATTTATTGAAAAGATCTCAAAACACCGTTTACCATATCTACCGTACGCTTGATGAATATTTATTATTTATATGGTTAAATAGCGCCTTTGGTCGTCATAGTTATTTGAAAGAAACCTGTTCAGCCGCTTTTGGTTCTTTATCTCAATAATATTTCTAAACGAAATGCAATACAAAACCTGGATTACAGTAAGACACGCGAGCTCCTAATCGTGATTATTTTCGGAGTATAATACTACGTAGTAACATTGGTATAGCAATGAGTAGTTTAAACTGCTGCAGTCATAAAGGCGCAGTCGGATTAACGAATTCTGCAATACAACAACCCCCTTGCTTGGAAACCTCTCGTAGCGTAGTAGGAATTATACAATAGTTATTGACTTTATATTAATAGATTTACAAAGCTGGTATATTAAGACACTGCAGATGACAACACTTTTTTTCTCACTTATAACTTAGTTGGCAAAAAATCCATTACAATAATGTAGAACAAAAACAGAAGAAACGCGCCATTAAATCTGTGTGATTTACTTAAAATTATCTTGTGCACTAGCGGTTAATTCGTAGATGATCAGTATGATAATCTGGAAGCTGTAGTTACAGTGATCTGTGTTATTTGGAAGGTGAGAGCTCTCGAGTTTTGGCCAGGTGTACTCGTACAAGTGTGGTTAACCACGAGCTAGAAAAAGGAATTGCTAATCAACGCTTAAAAACCTTGGATCTTGTGAGATGACACGCGCTATGCATTTCTCGCGATGCCACATGACATAGGCGGTTGACTTTCCCCCTATTGACCGTTTCGTGAGTGCAGCAGTTCAAAACTGATTTGCAGGTGTTAATCTGAATATTGACGAAAATGATAAATTGTCCAGTGGCAAGTAATGTAGAAGTAATTACCATTGAGATGTAGTTAAGCAAAGTGTAATGAAAAGTCAAAAGTACTGTAAATTATCTATACTGCCAAGGCGTGAGGGGTGGGTTCCCCGGTGAGTTAAGCCACAATATATCAGATAGCGACAGGTTGGTGAGTCTCTTTTCTTTGTTTCATGTTTCCATATGTAACGCCGTTTCTTTGCGACCCTCGTCGGTCATTGGCGCCTGCACAACTTAATTCCAACAGTCCACCCTCCGGTTACAAAAAATGTGTGAAGCCTTGGGTTACACTAGCCTTATACGTGTCTTTGTTGTTGTTGTTGAAAAATAGCACTCCTAACACTCATTTCTTAGAATTACAAGATCGCAAACAAGTAAAACTATAAAAAAAATTAATAATTTTCGCTGTTTAAATTTCGTGCACTTTCCGCTACTCAGATTTTGCAACACTTTTTCCAATAATTTATTTCAGCACATTTCTTCATGTTTTTATATCTGTTGTTACTTTTTGACTCATCTATTGAAAGTTTTATCCGATTTCCGTACAGTAAAATTCTATAACAAAAATTTAATAAACTCTATTTTTCAAAAATGGAAAGCTTAATTTTTGCTTTCCTTGCTATACGAAGTATAGCTATAGAGGAAAGATTTGTAATTTGGAGCAAATGCCTTCATTCAGCGAAGTTTTTACCTAGCCGATATACGAGTTATGCCTAAAAAAGATTCCTTTACGCCAAACACTTTTAGGCCAAACATTTTGACTAATAAGCAGGTTTTAGGGCCTTGGGAGACCGATAAAGCGGACGCTGCAGAGGTGTCTGGGTGTGTCTGTGTGTCTGTGTTTGCTGTGTGTATACACTTTACAGTCCAGACGCCTTAACTCAGAAAAACCAAATTTGGCTCCAAGATTGCTAGTGCAATGAAATGAGGGTGGTCCGCCTAAGCAGAGGAGAGGCTCGAAAAAGAACCTTAAATTCGTATTCTACGCATGTCAAAATGTCTTTTTGGCCGTTTACCAGAACAGTTTAATTGAGTGATTGCAAAAATGTGGCGATCAGCCAAAGGTCTATAGGACGCAAAAAATCGAGTTTAAGATTTTAATGGATAAACATTGGTTGCAACTAGAAAACACACAATATCATAAAAACGGGCGACTGCATTAAAAATGGGAGGAGGAGAGGTGCTCTACTTCAATATAGACACGATCGGAAAAGAACTAGATTAGTATTCTACACATGTCGAATGGCCGATCTGCGCAAACGCTATTTCCCTATTACCACCACTGCCCCCCTCCCACCGATTTTTATTTTTTTAATAATTTACAGATTTTGGCTTTAAAATCGGTATCAACTTGTTAAATGATAATAGGAACAACTTTCCACTAAGGAAACATCACTGAGAGGTTTCCGTTTGGTCGTTTACCTGAACAGATTAATCGGGTAATTGCCAAAAAACGGCTAGCGCTAAATTGTGAAGTTTATTTTTAGATTTCAATGGATAAACATTAGTTACAAATAGAAAACACAAAATCTCATAAAACCGCTCGAGTGTTTAAAAGAATTAGGGAGTGGAGTGGGGTGCTTAATTTAAAATAGATGCGTTCGGAAAAGCACCTAAGATTAGTATTCTACACATGTCGAATAGCCGATCTACGCATTCCCGATCTTTCTACTACCGTATCCAAATTTCGGCTTCTAAATCGGTATGAACAGAACATGTTAAATGACAATAGAAACAATCTTCCATTGAGAAAGCACCTCTGGGAGTTTTCCTTTTGGTCAATTTTCAAAATTGTCTATATTTTCATAATCTTAAACTATTTCAAAATTTCCAAAAATTATCAAAATGAAAAAAATTTAGCTCACATTATTTGAAATTTTATAGATTTTCAACATTGTCAATCATTTTGGATTCCTTAAAATTTTTTTAAATTTTAAAAAAATTTTACAAATTATCAAATTTTCAAAAAATGATCAAGCATTTCCGATAATTTCAAACAGTTAACATTTTTAATACTTTTTATTACGTCCAAAAATTTTCAAAATTTTTAAAAATTTTTATGATGTTCAATATATACATTTTCATAAATTTTCATAATTTCCAAAATTCCAACAATTGCAATTTTAAAAGATTTTCAGTATTTTCAATTTCATAATTTTTAATAAAATTTTAAGTTATTTATTGTAAGTTATTGTAAATAAATAATTCTTAACTTCAACAGGTTTATTTACAATTAATTAAAATAAAATTTAATGAAGTAAAGCTATATCTTATTAATTTCAAAAGTATTCTAAATTTCTATAAAAATGTCGAAATATATTAAAAATTTTCAATAAATGCGAAAATGGTCCCGTGGATGTTGCCCGACAGTTTTTTACTATTATTGTTACATGTAAATCACATCGTTTATGAATAGAAACAGTCATAACTTCTAATACCTCAACATAATGTTTCTATTAATCGTCTTAATCAGATCTAAGAAGTCAGAGGTCAATGTATCCGTCTGCTGGTAGCAGAACTTCTGGGTTGTAGTTCATTTTGTTCTTTGTTTAGTGTCGAGAGGTATAATGATATTTAAATTTTTATCGGACGGCGGTAAATTCCTGCAATAGGTATGAATACACGCAAACGCAATAATTACTCTCTGGAATTACTTTCTATTATTTAATACCATAAAAATGCAACCTGTGTTGTGCAGAAGTGTATGTGAATATAAATTTTTTATGAACTTTCCATAAGTATGTAACAAATGCAAATGCATAAATTAATTTATGTTCGCTATCGCTTAATAATGACACTTGTGCTGATTATCACGATAAAATTTAAGTAAATAGTTCAAATTGTTAACGGAATAAATCAAAAAACTAAAGACAACAGTTAGACCAGTTTATTCGCATCCTTTAAGTACCGCATACAAAACCGTTTGACCTGTTCATAGGTCATGTCGTGCTACCTTTTTTTTTGTTTTTGATTAAAATGATACAGAAAAGAAAGGAAAGGGTCTAAGTTAGTAGAAGTAATACTAATAAGATTACTAAAGCAGCTTCTAAAAGAATGCGTGTGGTGAAGCAGAAAGTGTCAAAGTATTTAGTAGCACAGCAGCAGGAGATCAGCGAGTTTCGATACGTTCTTAATTGATTACAGTCCGGCATGTGATCAGTTTCACACGTGCTTCGTGTATGTTGTTCATTTATATCACAAATATGTAGTCCCCGTTTGTAGCTAATAAGTAATAACACATTGAAAACAGGTGTTGGAGTGTAGGCTCTTAGAGATGGCACATTCTTGAAATGTCGTAGGTGTGTACATACTTCTGAATATTACAGATAATGTCTTGCTACTTTGAATTGTGTCTTTCACGACACGTATTATCTTTAAAATAATGCATTGTCGTCGAGTTATTATTAAACAAACCTGAAATGTGAGATATATAAAATAATGTTCTCTTTCATTGAACTTCCTTGTAAAAGTATTTCCTACTATGCTTTATGAGTAAAGGCCGGATTTATATACACATAAAAATTGAAATATGCAGGCAAGATATGCACCTAAAAATACAAAATATGCATTTAAATATGCAAAATACGCATTAAAAAATCAAAATAGGCACACAAAATTGTCCATTTACTATTAATATGAAGAAAAAGCTGAAGTGTGGACTTCGAGTGGACTTTCCCATACTAAAACTTATCGTATTTGCAAAAGTGTAACATTTAATAATTATAACGTTGTACAGTTCAGCGAGTATTAGATTTCTAAGAAAACAAGCAGCGGAAATTTGAATTTGCATTTGCGATAGCCTGTTCAATTGGTTTCCGTACCGTAACTCTAACCACCAAAGCAAGGTAAGCACCCGGCGCCGAGCCTATCGGCGGATTACAAATTCCGCTTCGGGTATTAAAACGTATCGTTTTTTTTTTCTTAATTTTTAAAATAGTTGGAAATTTTAGCAAATCCTAATAAAGTACTTTAAACAGTCTATCGAACTGATAAAAGTTTATAACGATCGGCGTTTGCGTTTTTGAATAAATATTTAATCAATTTCAAATTTTTCAAAAATTCCTGGAAGGCGTCAGAGTAAAATTTAGGATATAAGTAAAAAACAAATTTGTAGTTCAATGCAAGCTTTATTGGTTCAAAAGTTTTATCCTAACACTACAGAAATTCCTTCATGACGTTAATCTGAACAGGTGAAAAAATTATGTATGTGATTTCTAAAGTCATATGTTCATAATTTTGATTGTTTGTCTTTATTTACGGGCGCCGACTGGGAAGAACAAGAGGAGGCAGTTGCCCGCCCCCTTGGAACTTGAACACAAAAAGAAATTTCCGCGGAAACTTCTGGTACACACAATCAGGCTTACATGGCTCTGGGTATATTTTTTTAGTAACTGGCTGATACCTGTTACCTAGATGGTACAACATGACCCAAGAACCGTAGAAAACGCTGCGAAACCCCGATGGGTTGCTACAATTACTGACATTTTTGTGCGGGTGAAACTGCCAATATTGAATTAAACTGGACAATTTCTTCTTATTCAGAATTGCTTGTTTTATTTCAATTTTTTTTATTATTTGAAGACGGATTCACTAAGCCTAAGAGTCAAACTAGCCTGTAAACTAGTTTTGCGAATAGCATTAAATCATTTTCCCCGCCTCACCCAGCGGCGTAACTACCGGGGTTCCGCGGATTCTACGGAACCAGGGCCCGTGAATCGTAGGACCCGCCAAGGACCCATACTTTTCAGTGTTTTCCTTCCCTAAAAATAAGCGAGGTTCCATTGCTTTTGTTTAAAGCCAAACTATTTCTTTCAACGACTGTCTTTCGACAAATATCTCGATATACATGACACTTGTGTCTTCCCAGTAGCCGTGATGAACACCCGGTAAGCGTGGGGGTGCGTTACCATGTCAACCGCCTTGCAGTTAGGTACTATTTGCAAGACCGTTAAGATCGCTTCAATAACAACGGTTGAAGTGAAGTGTTCGGTAACATGAGTTCAAAGAAGTATGTGCATAATCGGGTGGAGCAAAACGAAAACAAAAATTAAAAAGTGCATAAAGAGCAAGAAAACTGTTAAAAATTGTTGTAAAACTAAATTAACCATTTGTTTTTCTTAATATATTCAATTATTTTTGTGACGAAAGGTTTTATTTTTATCTCCTACGAGGAAAGGAAGGTTGTAGAGGCCCGACCTAAATCTGGAACCTAGGCGCTACAACTTCTCGTTAGGCCACTGGCCTCACTTGATAAAATTCCCCAAAACTCCCTGCAACAGCAACGGTTAGAAAACAATGGTGTCATTGAGGAAACCTGTCATTTAAAAACCCAGCTTCAGAATCGTTACAAGCCAATAACACCAACATCAAAGTATAACTCCTATGATGCGAACTCAAACATAAAAACAAATAACTATAAAACTATTTTAAACTAACGTGTATGCCGCACTAACAAAAAATGCTTAAATTTCCCAATTTTGCTCACTAAAAACCAATGATACTATAACTAGATAACTAGTTATAGTAGCATGCTAAAAACCATTCCCCCAAAAATTTCCCGCAAGGTTTAAACAAAACGTGTAGACAGTTTTTAAGAAATTTTTGGTTTGAAAAGTTTCAAATTTTGAAGCAGCGCCATTTCGATATTTTTCAGATTTTAGAAATTAATTTTATTGCATCGTATATTACCTAAGAAAGGCTCTCAAACAAATGGTAACTGATCTGTCTGATAGGTCGGTAGTTGTCTGATCCCGATCAGACAACTACTTTTTGAGTAAATGAGCGTTAAAGTCGAGATTTTCAAAAAGCTGTAGCAGCCGCCATTTTGAAGTTAGAAAATTCGGTAAAAAATTTTTCGATTTGCTTTAAGTTCTTCTCTCAATTTTTCAAAATTTAGTTTTGAGGAAAAGCGCTACCAAAAAAACATGTCTAACTTCCGTTTCCGATTTCACATTTTTTTTGAAAAGCTTAACTAGAACTTAAATTTTCGATATATATACACACACACAGCCGTTTTTTTAAAAACACTCTTTTGAGTTCCTTGAGCCCAAAACGTGTATTTCCTTTAAAAACTAGATTCTAAAATCTTCATGAAATCAATACTTCCCTATATCAAAGGTATGGGAAAGTAAAAAGAAATACTATAGACTAAGAACACTAAATTTAACGCGTTTCTAATATTTCTAATACAATTTTCATTTAATAGCTATTAAAATAGCAAACACGATAGTTTTCTAAATTTTCTGAAGCAAAAATGTGTCTCCTGTTAGAGAAAATATTTTAATATCGTGAGAACGATTGTTTGACATCGCAAGATATTACCGGTACATATTTATACCGTTTCTACGTCTATGGAGCAGTTGATCGCACCAGAGCTATTCAAAACTTGGGATATTTCAGATACAACAGAAAATCCAAAATTTTTTGTTAAAGTAGCTTAACGTTTATTGTACGCTTTTTTAGCAACTTCATCTGATGCGCTTGCAAGGGATTTTTATGTTTGCTATTCCTTCCCAATTTTGTACTAGGGTTTCACCTGTTGATTCCAGTCTTTAATTGTCTGAACCAGTATTGTGAAGTGAGTGGCAATGTAGGCTAATTCACTCTGTATTTTGTTGTTATTAAATTCCTGTTGTGCTTTTTTTATTGCTACTGATGCTGAACTGACAAAGCTATCAACAACCTAAGACCAATGAAAAAATTGTTAGATATTACCACAATTTCCATATAGGTATAACAGAAAATACATCTTTTGTGGCAGTAAAATTTTCTTGGTAGAAATTTGCTGCTTCAAGCCAAGTGCCCTAACGCGTTAGAATTGGTTCTGGTGGTAATTTCAAATTACGACATTTTTCTGCGTACGCTTCTCTACGAGGTGGTGCTTTCAAAAATACTTTTTTAGTGTTTGATATTAATTTGTTGTCCATGGAGTATTCATTTCTCGCTATTTCTGCGACTAAATTTAACCCATGTGCACGCCAAGTAACGTGCAGCAAATCTAGATAAAACACTTCTAAATTTTTGCCAGCATTTAACATGTAAGCGACTCCATCCGTGTATAAAATTTTAATTTTTTGTTCATTAACATCTAGGCTCCGGGTTGGAGCCGCGTGATCGGTGCTTGAACTGCCGACGTTCGTCCTCGGTTGCACGGGACATCTTCAGGGCTGTGGTCGCTTTGGGATCTGGAACACAACGGGCGGGACCGGTTCAGGCACCGGGTTTATAAGGGACGAGTGGGTAACAAGGTGTGACTCCTGGGTCTGTGATTGGCTGTCAGGCTGTGGCGGTTGAGCGGTTGCAGGGCGGGGCTTTCGTTTAGTCGGAAATAGCAGTTTGTAAGCACTGTGGAGGGGATAGCTGTGGTTTCGGTTAATATTGTTAGGAGTTTTGTGTATTTTTATGCATTCACGGATCACCCGGTTGAGGTAGTTTGAAGAACGGGCTAGGATTTTGGTCTTGTCAAATTGAATGTTATGGCCTGTATCGAGTTTATGTTCTGCAATAGTCAAGTGCAGAGCTCGTGTTCAGAAACTCGAACGCTGATCGGCCTCTTCGTCTCACCGATGTAGGCTTTCCCACAGGAGCAAGGTACACTATACACACCGCAGGATTGGAGGGTAGGTAACTTGTCTTTGGTCGGAGGAAGGAAATTGGAAAGTTTTTGAAAGGATGTAAAAATGGTTTTTATGTTTTGTTGTTTAAGTAGTCTGCTGAAGCGGTCGGTGGTTTTGTGTGTGTAAGGTAGAAATGCTATAGAGGTAGGTGGTGTAAGAGTATTGCTACGTTCTGTGTTTGCGGGTTGGGCCTTTTGAGTAATAGCGTGTTGGATGTCTCGTTTGTTGTAGATGTTTTGGGAAAGGACAGTCGTAATGTGGTTGAGTTCGTCTTTCAGGAGGGATGGTTCAGAAATGGCAAAGGCTCGGTTAACTAAGGAATTGATGACAGAGCGTTTCTGGGCGGGATGATGATGGAAATGTGCGCTTAGGTAGCGGTCTGTGTGTGTGGGTTTGCGGTACACAGAATGTCCTAGTTTGCCGTCAGGGCGACGACTCACTACGACGCGACCGACGTCGAGGAAAAGAAGGTTGTCAATTGATTCAATCTCCATAGTAAAATGGATGCTAGCATGTTGGGAATTTAAGTGTGACAGAAAGTCGGAAAGGGAATCCCGTCCATGAGGCCAGATAACGAAGATATCATCGACGTATCTGAACCAACATTTAAGTTTTAAAGGTGCGGAGTCTAGGGCTTTCGATTTTGGCCTGCAACTTAGATTTTTGCTCATTACTTCCCGTAGGCCATAGAACTCCTAAGTAAAACAATATTTTTATTCAAAACTGAAAGAAGAATTATAAATATTAAATAGATAAACTTACGCAGCAAATCATCAACAAATCTTACTACGGTGTTAGAATTCATTCTCTTCAAAACTTTTAATGTAAAAAGATACGATTTGCAAAATTCACTTGCTCTAAGTGTTCCGACAACCATATTTGCTACAGCATTTCCCCTTACGTCAGTTATTTCGTCAACTGAAATCCAAATATCACTTTCACCTATATCATTTCGGATTTTTTGTATTTGCTGCGAAAGGAAATGGAAACTTTAAATAATTGCTAGTACTTCCTCACATTATGGAACTCACCAAATCATAACATTTTTTTTCGTAACGTGGACACGTTTGGAATTTTGCATTTGCAATATTTTTCCGAAAACGAATTAAATTTGGGATTCTCCATTTTCGTCTAAGGAGTATTTGCTGCTAAAAATGCTTTACATATATCGAAAGCAAAATCATCAAGAACTAATTGATTTTCACATAAAAACAATTGTTTTAAGGCTTTCTGCTGCCTTTTTGCATTTTTCTTATACAAATTTGTGTTCAGGTGATGATCGACTAGATACTTTTTTCGCCTGATACCTTTCATTAAAAAAATCAATTTAAATAAGAATTTAATAATCTTGCAAAGTTATTGAACATAAAATTAACTTACGTGTTTGGAACAGATTTGACAAAAACTGGCTTTCCCGTCAGTAGTGAGATGTTCAGATTTTGATATCGATTCACCGATTTGTTGACTTTTGCACACTTTCACATTTGACATTTTTAAAATGACAATTTTACTGCACTGACAACCAACTAATAACCGCTACTGTTGGAAACTAAAGACTACTTTGCATCATATTTTTCATAAATCTGCGTCTTATATTTTAATCAATCGGAAAGCTTCATTTTGCTGCCGGTATTTTGAGAGTTGATATTTCTTAATCTGGAATTCCGCCTTTTTTGGTACTGAGTAAAATCAGATAAAAGATGTACAAAGCAATATTTTAGCAAAAGGTAAATATAAATTTCTTGAAAATCCCGAACAAGCTTTAGGATTTTAAAATTATTTTAACGGTATAATTTTATTTCAACGACTTCATATTTTACCACAAAATTTGGTGTGCTGTAATGAGAAATCTTAATAACAAAGTTTTTTTCTAATTCAAATTAAAATGAACTACACAATAAAAATTTGAAATATGAGCAGACACTCCTTTTATTAAAGATACAGCATTATGTACAAACATTATAAGAGAGAGTTTTTTTTGTAATCATAGAGGTTGTGATTTATGAGTTTACCTACTGTTACATATACCAAGGCCAACTAGTTAATAATCTACGGGGGCTTGCTTCTGTTAAAAAGGCGCCGCATCAACTTATATGAATATTTTGCAAAATATGTTTGACATTATACCTACCTTTCTGTAAAGAAATTTGATAATTTATTTTTACAGTTTTCTAAATTGCGTTTAGAAAAAACTTGTCATATCATATACACATGAAAAGAAAAACAATAAGGTTTTGCGTAAATCGCTGTTCACCTTTAATTTAAAAAAAACTGTAAGCAGTAAACAAATAAAAATAATAATTTTGATATTAGGTACAAGGAACACGTACGTTGTTACAAGTATAAACACCCCCATAAATCCAATTACGCTAAATACTAATTAGAACACAATCATTCAATGAGATCTAACAACACTATAAAATGTTTACACTTTTGTGATGATAAACATAAGTTGGATATACCAGAAGCATTTGAAAATAACAAACATTTAAAATCTGTACCTTTAATGAATGAACAAATTGATCTCTTAAATTCACAGTTATTAGACGTTTTGGAATGAGAAATCAAGTCATCTGGACGCAGATATAGAAAACCAAGATCAAGTTATGAACATTTATTGTTCCTATAGCAACACCAGCTGTTTACTTTTAATCTTGTCTTTGATAATGACATGTCAACATGTCGAAATACGTATAAGGCTAAAACAAAAAATCTGTTGAAGTTAAAAACTGTTTTATTTACAATAAACTAAAATAAACTTCAACGAAGTAAAGCTCGAACTTATAAATAAATATAAAACGGCATACTTCAATATTTAAGCCTTTTATATTACGAATGAATATTTAGCTGTATTAATTTATTTAATTATAAACACAATTTCTAATAGAGAATACTCAAACACTCAGTATAAATTACACTGAACAAATTAATGTACGATTTAACAAGCCCGATGTTAAGGTGTGGTTGGTTTGAATTTATATGTAAGAGTTGAATCTATTTTCTAAAACTAATTTGCTGACATCTTAAATTTGTCACAGATCTCTTTAGTACCATTATGCTAAGTATACCAGAACGCATGGAAATAGTATTTTCGAGAGTATGATCTAAAGATATAAACAAATGATAGGGAAGATGTAGACGGCCGTCTACTAAAGAATTCAAGCCGTACAACAATCGATGGAAGGAAGTTCGAAATCAATACGTACTGTTTTACGAGAATTATACAATCTAAATTAAACAGTTCACATTACTTTAAAACTCCATCTTAAAAGAACTAGTTTATCACATTCGAGCACCACACATCCATATGAAGATAATCATGCTGATCGTGTTAGATTTTATATGTTTATTTGAGTGGTATCCAGCTTGTGAATCTTACGTAGCAGCCTAATTTGAGCTTCAATTACCTATATCCGTAACTGTCTCACCATAACACGACGACGAGCTCTTGCATCACGACAAAATTTATCGCCATAACACAGGGATGGGTTCTTACATCTCCACTTACATCAGTGACTGTTTCGGGAAATGTTTACGTTGCGGTTACTACTGTTGGTATAATTTACTTATTTATAGCTTACTTTAATTCTGGCTGGTCGGAAAAAATAAACGTAAACATCTTCCGTTCAGTATATTTATCAAGCTGACATGAGAATCTCGTACTGCACATTTTAAACAATTTATTTCAATAACAGACAATTAATGCAATAAAAGCATTGCACAAAGAATATTATTGCAATTTTATTAAAAACAACATTCATTACTAGGGCTAGGAGTTTCAGGCATTTTTATTACTATTAAAAATCTGTAAGGCAAGTGAGTAATACTTATCTTGAAAATTTACAAAATTCTGAAAAATTGTTTTACTTTACAGTTTTCACTTTTTAAACCTTATTCTACACGGTAACATTGTGTCCCCATAGTGCTATTGCAATACCAAATTTGATCTCCATCTGCCAAGTTGTTTTGAAGCAATAAACACAAAATTAAGAAAAAAATGAATTGACCGCCATTTTAAACATAGAAAGTCAGATTCCCCGTTCAAATTTGAGACATAGGTTTCCGAGGATAATGCTGCCAAAACAATATGAATAAGTTCCACTTCCAGTGCTGGAAATTGTTTAAAGCTTATTTTGTAGGTCAATTCTAGATACAGATCCATATTTCAAAGTTCATCAAAATTGGACCGGAGTTGTAAAGCATCACTATTGTAACGCACCTTATCCACCCACCTTATCCAACCCAAACCAGTGTTGAGTAGCAGTTTTATGCCAAACACGCTAATTCACAAACCGTGCAGTCCACGCACTTACCAATTTTTACATCGTGCGACACTTTTTGAAGTGAAACCCTTTGGCGGCGGGTGAAATATGCGATCGTCCGAAACGGAAGTCATTGAACGGATGCGGAGCTATTTTCCCAGCAAGTAAGCTTCTAGATTCCAGCATCGCTGCGCCAGCAGTTTAGTACAAAGTGGCTTGAACGGTGGGTTGTATCACACAACTCTAAACGAGTGTATAATGTTGCTTGGCTTATATAGCCAGCATGAACAGCAAGTATATTGAGAGATGTGATTTATAATATATTTGATTAAAGATTGAATTATTTTCAAATAATATTTCCTTTCTACAAAAACAAAAAATAATCATTTTTTATTTAAATGTTGTCATTTGAAACATTAATAACATTTGCATATACAAATAAATTAGAGATTGATGACATTTCCATGTAAATTTAATAAACGGTAAAAATCGCTTACTTCATAAAAACATTTTTTTTCTGTGTAAAACTCGATCATAACGACATATTTTTGTTAAGTGCGTTATTTTCCATACAAAAAAAGCCATTTACGAACATTTTGACCGGTACCGAACTTTTTTATTAATCAAAAATGCACAGATAGCCTTTTTTCAAATTAAGCATTTTTTAACACTTATAACGTAATATCTCGAGAAGTACTTTGCATATCAACTTAATTTTTTTTGGTTTAAAAGCAGATGCATCTGCGCTGTCTATCATCTCATTTTATTTTCCGAAAAGGAAATTATTTTTACTCAAAGGAAATACGAACATGGCGTTTTGCTTTCGATGCAGTGAACCTTTTACTCATCGAAAAACCTTTTTAGATTTTAAAATATACATGTAGTAAATAAAATTGAGAATAAACCTTGACAAATATTTTAAAGCAAAAAATATATATCATATGATCGTGATTTTGATGATAAGAATTTGTAATCGAAATACTGCGAAGCACACACTACCCATTGCTATTACGCGCAGACTGCATTGAATTACTATGCAAATATATACCGTCTGTCTATAAAGTAACCCCACCCCCCTAACTAACTTTTGAACGACTTTATATTTTACCACAATATTTGCTGTGCTTTAATGGGTAATTAAATGTTATTTTTTGGACAAAAATTAAATTTTATATCATTCAAAATGGTGACTGGGCGCCATTTAAAATTTTTTTTTTAAATAAATGGGGTCGAGTGACACCTCATTTAAAAGGTCTTTTAGTTCTGCGTCTGATCCTAGAATTTCAAAGAAAAATATTGAGCCATAACAAAATGGCGGATTGTAAACCAATGGACTCACTCAGTTCAAAATTGTTTTGATTTTCTTATCTAGTAGTTCACCTTTTCATTTGCAGGACAAAATTTTACCAGATATATCTCAGGTGGCTGGAAATAATATTGAAAACGTTATATTCCAACAAGACGGTGCGCCGCCTCATTGTTATAGGCCTGTTTCTGACTTTCTCAACGGACATTTTCTTGGAAGATAGATTGGCAGGCGGGGGCCTGTAGAATAGCCGGCTCACTCCTCAGATTTAACCTCCTTACAATTTTTTTCTATGGGAATATCTGAAATCGAAAGTGTACAGAACCCGTCCAGAAACAATTGAAGAACTGTAGCAACGCATTACAGATGTTTGCAGAAATATCACTCCAGAAACTTTGAAAATGTAAGGCAGGAATTTCATAACCGACTTTTTATGTGCCAAGAAGTGAATGGTAAACATTTCGAACACTTAATTTAATTTCTTTTTGCTTTAATTCTTAGTTTTTTTAAATAGACTTCTTTATCTTCAAACATTGTCATTTTGTTATGGCTGAATATTTTTCTTTGAAACTCTAGGATCAGACGCAGAACTAAAAGACCTTTCCAATGAGGTGTCATTCGACCCCCGTTTCCATTTAAAAAAAAATTCAAAATGGCGCCCAGTCGCCATTTTGGATGATACGAAATTTTAATATGGTCTGAAAGATAGTATTTAATTTCCCATTACAGCACACCAAATTTTGTGGAAAAATATGAAGTCGTTCAAAAGTTAGTTGGGGAGGGGGGGGGGTTCCTTTATAGACACAGTGTATCTGCTGGCGCGTGTTTTTTTAGCGATTTCTACATCCAACTAAAACATGCCGTAACCGTTTTCGTTTTCTATATAATTCAAAAAAAACGTTTTCAGTGAGAACACTTTAAGAAGTTTCACTTAGAACTTGCGTGCTTGGCACACATTTCTTTTCTTTTTAAATTCTCATACTTAAAAATTCCAAGTTGCTAATACGAACTGAATGCGACTAAGCAGCTTTTCGCAACAACTAACAGCAAATTTGGACAGTGCAATGGCACACACGTTAAAATAGGTTCTAGCGGAAAGAGCCTAGTTTGAAGAGGATTAAATTTAAATCTGTGTAATAATAAAATTCAATTTTATTCAATCCGCATACGTTTTGGATAAGGCCTTATATTTACTGTACATTTTAAACTGAAATAGAAAACAGTTTTACCGTTAAATTAAACTTAAAATATTAACCCTAGCAGAATTATTATGGGTCATTAACGAAATTAATATTTATCAACTAATCCAAACAGTTATTCAGGAGTTAATTTTGCTAATTTAAATTCCTAGAAAACACCTTGAAAAGAAAGACAAATGTAGTGTGTTAAAAATATAAATTTAAATTATCATTTTATGACAGTGTACAATTTCCAAAGCGTTGACATATTATATTGCCAAATGTAAACAGGTTTTAGCAGTGTTGTGAATGTGTATTTGACACCCAGGTCTACCTTTTATAAATTTTTACAAGAATTCGAAACATTGCTATAATTAATTTAGAATTACAAGTCTTCCGTATAGAGATCTGAAAAATAAAAACACTAGTAAATTTCATTACGCTATAAATTTATTTGTTCGATACCTATTTTCCCTTCTTAGGGCATCATCAACGTAACAGAATACTGATAGACTTATCATGATATCCTAAGAAGGGAAAATACGTTTCAAGTATTTAAATTTATGTTGAAATTAACAGGTGTCTTCACTTTTTACGTCTTTTGAATGAATTTATTTCAAGAAACGTTGACAGTATACCGTCTTCATTTGGTTCAAAGTTTCCGACTTCCTTACTTGTTTAACAGTACGTAAGTGTTTATTGCATGGATGTTTTTTTGTGCAAAATAGAACGGAAAACAAAATCGAAATCATTGATTTGCTTTATCACGCACATACGAGGATCGTTCGAAATGTACGTGGCCTAACACGATGGCGCTAATTTGGCGGAATTTGCATTACCGGTTTTCAGAACCATGCTTTCTTAGGTTAAATATGACAGTATAGAGCGATCTGTCAATTAGTTTGTGTTTAACAGTGCGCCAAAGTGACCGTCTCGAATGATTTCGTAAATAATGGAAAAAACTGAGTTGCGAGCAGTGATAAAGTACTTTCATTTAAAAGGCTTAATACCAACCGAAATCAAAGCAGAGTTGGATTGGACATTTTTGAAATCCGCCTCTTCGTTTTCAATGGTTAAAGACTGTGTTGCCAAGATTAAGCGTGGTCGTGTGAGCAGAAAGGACAAACACCGCAGTTGACGCCCAAAAACGGCTACTACCTTGGATATGATTGAAAAAGTCTTCCGTATCGTATTGGATGACCGCCGAGTAAAAGTGCGCGAGATAGCAGACATAGTGGGTATCTCAAATGACAGTGTGCAGAATTTTAACTAAAGAATTAAAAATAAAAAAATACTCCGCGCGTTGGGTGCCGCGTTTGCCCACACCGGAGCAAAACCTGAATCGTTTGATTGTTTTTTGCGACCTTTTGGCACGTTTTTTCCGCAATCCGAATAACTTTTTGCGCCGTTTCATAACCGTCGATGAATCCTGGGTCTACCATTACACTCTCGAAACCAAAGAACAGTCCAAATAATGGACACACAAAGGTTCTCCGCCACCGAAAAAGGCAAAAACGGTTTTGTCAGCAGGAAAGGTTATGGCAACTGTATTTTAGGATTCTCCTGGAATTCTCTTCGTCGACTACTTGGAAAAGGAAGAAACAATAAATGGCGAGTATTATGCCAATTTGTTGCAGCAATTAAGCGACAAAATCAAAGAGAAACGGCCTCATTTAGCGAAAAAGAAAGTGCTTTTCCATCAAAATAACACATCTGTTCACACGTCTGCAATCGCGAAAGCCAAAAGTAATGATTGGGATTCGAATTAATGCCTCATTCCACTCATTCGCCCTATTCGCCAGATTTGGCTCCCAGCGATTTTTATTTATTTCCAAACCTGAAGAAATGGCTCGGCGGTAAAAGATTTTCATCCAATTCCGAAGTAATCGCTGCTGTAAATAGCTGTTTTGAAGACTTGTGTTCATCGACCTACAAAGACGGCATTGCTGCTTTGGAGCATCGTTGGAATAACTGCGGTGAGCGAGCAAGAAACTATATTGAAAAATAAAATAATTTTTTGCCCAAAATACTTGTTTTCTTTGTTAGGCCACGTACATTTCCAACGATCCTCGTACTATAACTAAGAGTGTTCATTAAACCAGTAAGCTAGTTGTTATTTAATGCCCATTATATACTACGCTGAGTGAGTTTTACTATATCTAAGTAGTTTCCAAGTTTTTCTGTCAGATTTATATAATCCCAGATTCATTCATTATCGCTACCTTTATACTGGTCTTAATAAACAATTCTGCAGCCTGACAAGCTGCACCGGTACTAGACCAGAAATACTTGCATAAATAATGTTTTCAAGCCTGGTGGTCTCTTGTTCATATAGGTATTAATTAATAAAAACTAGACTATGTAGCAACTTATGAGTATCAGATCAGATTATCGACCATATAACATTGCTGGCCACTTAAAGAGCAACTTGCATGACAGATTACACAGCAGCACTACTCCGCATTACAGTAATATCTGTAATACTGCAATATGTAAATATGATATTCAAGGTTGCGTAATGAAATATCTGCACCAAATAAATTAATTCCCTCTCTGCCGTTCACACGTTGTTTATCATAGGGCTACGTAAAGTGATCACTCAAATAAATTGAAAACAATTTGTAACCCCAAATTAGCTAAACGGCGCCAGATGCGCGACATATTTCATCGGAAATGAATTTTTCATTAGCAGGCAAATGAAGTGCGCCCCCATTTCGGGTCTAGTGTTACGAAACGAAAATGGGCAATCTATCCGAGCACATGACACACGATCAGCTGATGCTTTCTCACCGTGTTTGATGTACAGGTTAAATTAGATTAGAAAAGCACGCAGCATCCGGCACGAATCCGATTATAGCGCTGCGTGTGGTTGTTTTTAGAGCGATTTAGTATAGTCTAGGTTAAAATTGCAACGGTATGAAAAACTAATGAATACTGACAAAAATTACTTTGTAGGTATAATATATTTAGTACGAATTTTGAAAATGTAATTTAAGAAGTTGCCGAGAAACTCCCATGCCCTTTAAGTAATAAGAAAAATAAAAATCAAATTATAAATTTACACCCTCTAAGTTTATAAACCTCATACCTAAGAAAACATCAAATATAATTATAGCGAAACTAATATTTTATTTTTCGCCTTTTTATATAATATTAAGCGATATCCACTACTGTATAATGAAATATAAGGCGCTGGTTGAAACATCTTTTATATTAAATCCCCAACTGTCTCACCATAACATGAAGAAGGCATTTCGACAAAACTTATCATTATAACAAGACGTCGGGTCCCTTACATCTATACTCAGTTTATTGATTGTTTTCGGCGAATGTTTATGTGGCAGTCACTACTGTGGGCATCATAATGATGAGAATAAAGCGTCCTCCCATACTCTAGCTACTTGTGCCCATTGTGTCTCTTAGAAGACCTAGGTTTCATTGAACAGGTTGGTCGCTTCAGCAAAGAACCGGTTCATGTTTAACGATAATTCCTGTATTTTACTTGTCTCTAAAGAGGGAGGGCCAAGGTGTTTATACCTGAGGGCTGCAAAAGCAGCGCACTTCCGGGTTTCTTACCGCATTTGGCATCTTTTGCACTGCGGGCTATTGACAGCCTCAATAGTGTGGACATGTTTCTGCAAATGATCGTGACCGTGACTGTGCTATTCTGATTTGTCTTCTGTTTAGGCCCAAAAGAATTCTTATCATTCTAGGCAAAGGGTCCTTAATAAAAAGTTTAGCCTGTCTTGGTGTTTGGCAAGAAGTCCAAGATTGTTGGAGCTGTGACAACTTCCAGCTACATATTTGGTGTCTCACGCATTAAAAGAAATTTTAAAAGGCTGTTCTCGACCCGTTAGGGAAACCCTAGCGCCAGCGACAGCCAGGGCATCAGTTTCTTCATTTCTCTGAATTCCACTATGGCCGTAAACCCAGGATTTTCACATAGATCTTAGCAGAGAGCTTTGTGAGGGTTTGCCGACATTCTTCGACCAGTCTTGACCCGATCTTAAGAAAATTCAAGGTTTTGATAATCGCTTGACTGTTGGGACAGATGTAGGTATGTCTACTTTTATACCCTCTTGTGAGGTTTCTGTTTGCACAGGCAAAGCCTGGAAGACGGTTGGATATTTTTCCTAAAACGAATTTAAGCTTGACTCAAAATTTTTCTCCTGATCCCTCCCTACTCCTTAACTCGTCCGTAAACCACACTAGGTCACAGGACCTCTGTCTCCACCAAAAGGCGAAGAGGCACGAGTCCAATCAGCACCTGTTTTGTACATTGCTCCCGTTATACAGAGACAGGCAATTCTCTACAACCGGGTAAGTGTTGCTCTTGTAGTGGCCGTTTCGGTTCTAGGCCACTAAACAAGAGCTGCATGATGTGACCATAGGACTCCAGCCCTTAGTCCCCATGTTTTCCTCAAGGGGGCCACGTTCAGAAGGACGCGCAAGTCCGTTGCTCTTGCATCTAAGATGACTCCCAGACACTTAACCTCCCTCGAAGTTTGTAGTGTTTTATGGAGCAAAACAAGCCCGTTAAAGCCTGTAATCTGTTTTTGTGAACAGCTACCAGACTAGTCTTTGAAGGGTTTACCGAAAGCTAGTTTACATCTTACACCATTCTCGCACTCTTGTGAGAGCCCGTTGAGCTACTTCGCAAATCGCGGTGACGAATTTTCCAGTTATAAGGATAGCCAAGTCGTCAGCGTATCCTTGTGTGTAAAACCCCTCGTTGTTGAGCTTCAGAAGAAATCCATCGGCTACAAAGCACCACAGAATCGGCAAGAATATGCCGCCCTGCTGGCACTCACGGCCAGCGGGCACGCCCACTGAGTGCTTCCTCAATGTTGCAGTTATGTTACAGTGTTTTAGCATATGTTTAATCCGATTTACTATGGTGGGTTTGTGCATTTGAACACTCCTTGATATGTAGGAAAGTTCCTAGTGCGCATTCTCCATGAGTTAGCGCCTTCTAGACTTTGTGGGCGATTTGATGAAAAACCGTATCAGTGAATTTCCCTCTTTGGTAAGCGTGTTGATTCGGATGTAGTGGTTATAATAACAAAGATCAATTTCTAATGTAGCGGTCTTTTCTGCATTTTTAGTAAGAAGGAGGTTAGACTGATAGGTCAAAGTGACTTGGCTTGGGCGTACAAACCTGGTCCAAGTTTAGGAAGAAATATTACCGTTGCTGCCCTCCATAGTACAGAAATGTATCCGATGGCTAGGCCGCACCGTAATATGTGATACAAAGGTCTAATTAATATTTTCAAGCCCTCCTGTAGAAGAGCCAAGAAAATATCATTAGCGCCTGCTGCTTTAAAAGCGGCATATCGCCCATTTTAATACGGTCAACCGTTTATTCAGTCGACAAAACGCGGCCTAACTTGGCCCTCAGCGGTTGGCGTATTGCCTATAAGTCTCTCATGAGACGGTATAATGAGTTCTCAATAAAAGTTTTAGTGCCTCCTCATCGGTAGTAGTAAATTCACCATTGGGAAGCTGTAAGGCTCCTAACCGCTTACCACGATTTTTTGCGAGAACCTTGCAAAGCCTTGCTGGCATACTGTCTATTCCTTCGTAGTAGGCCTTTCAGGTTGTTTGTTTCGCGTCTTTGGTAGCCTTCTACTACCTTCGCTTATGGCGTTCTCAGTCTACAGCATTTCGAGTACACTTAGCTACATTGAATAGTTGGTTTATATGCGAAGATTTTTTAGAGTGAAGCGCCACTAACGGTTTTTATATTTTGATATAAGAACACGTAGAATGCAGTTTTCCTCATATGACGAAATTATAGCTCTCTGTAAGAAGTGTACAGACAGTTCAACTTCGCCCGCACACTTGGGCTATTGTAAAACTCTAGGTAGTCTACTCTGTAGGAGACCAGGTAATGGACCTGAGTTTTCTGTGCGTCTCTACGGTAGATAGGTTGAATCTAAGAATCGTATGTAGCTGAGATCAGAGAGTGAGGGCTCCGACGATACGAGCCAGTCTGGTATTTCTTGGAATATAGAACAGGAGAGTTATGTCTATTACTTCTTGCCTTCTTGAGGTAATAAAGGTAGGAGATCTACCTCGATTTAGTATGACTAGGTCGGTTGTTTGTAAGAACTCCAAAGAGCTCTTCGTCTTGCGTTGACGCCAGTACTGTCTCACAACGTGTGGTGCGAGTTTGCATCATAGCCTATTAGAAAGACCCTCTGATGGTTCCTACAATATGCAATCAGATCTTCTAGTTCTCTACTTGGGGGAGGCGAAGGTGAGTAATAATAAATAAGCAGAGCAGATGACTAAGTTCCTCCGCTTGGCATTATCGTCGCATCTCACAGTTACCTCTACCAGGTCTCTGAAACAAAAAGATGATATAGGTATGGCATCTACACTTTAGAGACAGAGATGCAGCTTCTAGGATTTTCATTAGTCACAATAAAAAGTTGCGGTTTCTTTATATAGCAAGCGCTTAACATGCCTCCCTTAAGGCCAGGGTTTCTGTATAAGGCAAATGTGTGCTATTATCGCAATCTTCCGACACGAGAAACAGTGGCAGAGATACAATGTTGCAAAATAATCTGTAAGGGGGATTTCTGACATCAACTAGGATTGTTAGTTTCCGGCCGCACGTCACCTGTTCTCCTTCTTTGTAGGTTAATTCAGTGGCACGAAGTTTGGGTGGGTCTTCCGTTCTGCTGAACAATCTCCAGTACCGTGTACGGAGTCCTAGTTCGGTAAGTTTCCTAGATAGCCTAGGAATTCATACCACCATCTTCTTCAGTTTGAGCAGGTCGCTTAAATCCACAAGCTAGAGCTTGGCGTTTTCCCATAGTTGATGTGTATTGGGGAATTTTCTTAGACAATTTTAGATTTTTCAACGACACACGTGACGATGAAGGCTCCTGGATTATATGGTATGTTTTTACGTTTTGCCACATTGGATTTAATTTACAATTTAGGTAATAACCTTCCAGCGTTTAAATGTTTTTTTTATCAATATCAGCAGTTCTCAAACATAATTTTATTCTATTTTACAAACTTAATTTAAAAAAAATGTTTTTTGAAAAATGCAAATTACTTCTGGATTCTACCATTCTACGTGAGCTAGTATATTATTGGTTTGAATATGTGTAGTACCTATTTTTAAAACATTGTGTATAGTACACAGTAACATAATGCATAAAAACTTTCACTATTTTTATTTTCATTTAATTCTGTCTTCATGTCTTACACTCGTAGAGTCATAGTCGTATTGCCAGCGTAGGCATGCGCATGTACATGACTATACTGATACCACAACAATACTCACATAATGTTTGTTCATTTATGCAGTTATACAGAGTGTCCAGAAATCGACTGCACTATAGGTGTTAAGTTTTAAATTTTCTCGTAGATTGTATTTCTTTTCAGATTTTTTTATAATTAGATCAGCAACTACCTCATTTTAAAAATAAGCGAAACAAGATATTTTAAAAAGTAGTAAAAAATTGTATTTTAATCGTAAATTTGGTAAAAATCGGTCATTGCTCATTTTATAGGCATTATTGCTCTCAAAGCCCTAAATAAGGTATGGCACTAGAAGAAGATTGCTCTGTTTACCTGGATCAACCGGTCGCGCATGCGCGTTTGATCCTTAATCTCACTGTCATGTCAGCGCGAAATGCCCGCTTGTCGCTCGGTTTTGTTAAATAATAACATTCATTTTAAAGAATTTAATATATTTATCATAGATAAATGATGATTCGGAAGAGTTTTGTTGCGCAAAACAAGCAAAAAAACCTACTTGCAATTTTTTACAATTTCACAAAAAACTGTTTGTTACACTTATAAAGTTATAGAGCAGTTTATCCAAATTAACGTTGGTAGTTTCTCTGATTTTTTTTTCTCTTCGTCGAACGTTGCTTCTTAAATTTTAATAAGTTCATACGTTTATATATTATATTTTTATTATACGAATTCTTGACAACAACGAAAGTGAGTCACAGAAAAATTTCTTTTTTATGTGTAGAAAGCGTTCCGTTTTGGTTTTAACAAAAACGGAAATTTTAGGTGAAGAAAAATCTCACATAGTGTATTGCTAATAAAATCACTATAATAGTTATCAGTTACAGAACTGTTCTCCTCCACAGCTTTTGTAATATTAACCTTCTTCCTTCTCCTAAAGTTAGTAGAAAGTAGTTGAAAATTTTTTTTCGATAAATCACTAAATCTACACAAAGGAGGTGAGCACAGACCACAAGATAGTGACAGCCACATTAAAAGCGAACGAAGAGGATTTGGTAACCACAGTTCATAGCGAAAGGGACTAGATAAAAATAGCGAATAATAAGTGGAACATCCAGCTACTGGAAAAGCCCGACATTAAAGAGTTATATCAACAAAGAGTACAGGAAGAGAACAGTATACAACAGCCCAAATCGTGGAAAAAAATAGCTGAAACCCTAATCGCAGCTGCGCGGAAAAGCCTAAACAGACCATCGTCGCTAATAACCCCTAGAAGAAGGAAGGCCCTAGCACAGCATCAACAAGCACAATTTAGATACAATAGAAACAAGAACCCTCAGTTAAAGAAAGAGCTATGCCAAGCAACTATTAACAAAAGACAGGCCCAGGAGCAACACGAAGCAGAAAAGTGCAGAAACTTTTTCCAGAACTTAAACAAGTATCCACCGGAAACAAGGCTACGAAATACATACAAATACATGAGAAAAACAAGGAGAGCCAACACTGCAACAAGATGAAGATACATACCAATGATACACTGGGAAAATGAATTAAGGACAACAGGAAATGCCCAGCGACCAATAGAAGAAACGGACCACTGGTCACTGGGGCCAACGGCAACTGCAGAAGTAATCACAAAAATAATACACCATTTAAAGAAAAATAAGGCGCCAGGATTAGACCAGGTACAAGCGGAACTGCTACAAGCCGCCCCAACAACTTTTATGGAAACAGTATGCAAAACGATAGAAGAAATCTGGATACGTAATGAAGTACCAACGGAATGGATTACAACCATGCAAATTCCCATACCAAAAGTTAAAAACCCGAAATCCACGACAGACTACAGGAAAATCAGCCTTTGCAGAGTAGGCTACAAAATATACGCTAAATACCTGTTGAGAGTACTGGACGAAACAACCCCGGAAATACCGTCGTACCAAGCAGCATTCCTAAGCAACAGATCTGTTAAGGATTATATATATGTAACAAGACGCATACTGGACGGAAGGTGGAGAGGTGGAGGAAAAACGGTACTGGTAGCTCTAGACCTAACAAGAGCATTCGACACCATACAGCACTCGTCCCTGTTAGAAGCCTTGAAAGACTTAGGAACACCGCATTACCTCATCAACCGGATAGTAACAGCATGTCTAAAGGAAAATACGATGTTGCAATGGTTCGGGCAAAGAACAAAAGTATATAAGAAAACGAAAGGGGTAAAGCAAGGATGCCCACTCTCACCCAGATTATTCACGATGGCTTTGCACAGGGTCCTGGGAAAAACAGCTGCACAAATGACGACACCATCACCAATTGAAGAAAACATGAACCTGCCAAAGATTCTTGCTTATGCGGATGACCTAATAATCATAGCGGAAGAAGATGAAGACGCAGGGAGACTTCTGGAAATACTGATAGCAAACTTAACTGAGTCAGGACTAGAAATAAACATCAGCAAATGCGAAGCGATGGTGAGAGCCCCAGGCAAAGAAAGAATTATAGGAGTAACCGAGAACACACTGAAAATAGGGAGCTGTGAACTAAAACAAACACGCAAACTTAAGTACCTAGGCGTATACATACCAGACTCATTAGCAAGATCGGAAACAGTAAACCAAAGAATAACCAAAGCACACCAAGCCACACATATGATTCTTCCTCTCATCCAAAAACACAAATTACCAAAAGGAATAAAGAAGATAATATATAACTCCATATTAGCCACAACTGCTCTATACGGATTAAAAACGACCGCAATCACGAAAGCCAACAGAATGGCACTTCGAAGAATGGAAAAGAAAATACTCAAACTACTCCAACTAAACGCGGGGGAAGAAAACAATTCAACGGCACATGCAACTCTAGAAGGGAAAACAATAACCAAACGACTCACTACATCAAGAATTAAATATTGGGCACATATTCTGAGAAGACATGCCAACCATCCTCTCCAGCAGGCTTACGTCATGCAAACAGAAGAAAAGAAGATCGGAAGACCATGCTATACGTGGAACACATCATTGGAGCGGGACATCCAAAACACCGGCATACCTCAGCAGATATGGGAGGAATGGGCAAGAAGAAAAGAGGATATACGAAGAGAGACAAGAAGAATTTATGCAATAATGGAAGAATCGGATCAAGAATCGATTGAAGAAGAACAGGCAAACGGAGAAGAGGAGGCAGAAAGACGGTGAAGACGGGGAAAACAAAGTAAGAGGAACAAAAGTACGCACCAGTGGGAAAGAAAACGACGAATAAATACTGGTCAACTGCAGAGGGGAAATTTAGAAAAGAAGGAAGTAAAATCGAGCTGCGGGAACTTTACAATTAAGTGATAATAAAGTTTAAATAAGTTTTGGGGTAAATATTAAGCAGTTTATTAGCCATTAGGAAATTAAGATATTTGTAATCTTAGAACAATAGATAAGTGTGAAATAAGAACAATGTGAAACTTTGATACCAAAGTTATCAGATTAAAATGCACAATCGCATAACGGTCTTGGTTACGTACTCAAAACCCCCATTGATGCGTAGCTTACTAACTACCCGGTGTTGCAGCAGCGGTGTCTTGCGGTATGCATTGCAGACATGCTAACGCGGTTCAACACCCCACCCGATCCCACCTATCACATAAATTCCTACCCATCTTACTGGCATGGGGTGGGCCTGGCGTAATCCAGGATCGACCCTCGAGTCAGCTCCATGTCAGATGATGATGATGATGATGATGATAAATCACTAAATCTACACAAATAAGAAATAAATGTTAAGAACGACCACGTTGCTTTGAATATATATTTATTTATCTACGACTGCTTGGATAAAGACTTTTGCGTTAGGTAAAGAAGTTCATTATCGCACTAGTGTAACATAGGTTAGGTAATGAATTCATTTTATTTATAAGTTCGAGCTTTACTTTGTTGAAGTTTATTTTATTTATTGTAAATAAAACAACTTCAACAGCTTTTGTGTTTTAGCTTTATACGTATTTCAACGTGTTTACACGTCATTATCAAAAGCAATATTAAACGAAAACAATTCGTGTTGCTATAGGAACAATAAATGTTCATAACTTGATCTTGGTTTTCTATCTCTGCGTCCAGATGGCTTGATTTCTCATTCCAAAACGTCTAATTACGGTGAATTTGAGATATCAATTTTTTCATTCATTAAAGGTACAGATTTTAAATGTTTATGAATTTCAAATGCTTCTAGTATATCCAACTTACGTTTGTCATCACAAAAGTGTAAAAATTTTATAGTGTTATTAGATGTCATTGAATGATTGTGTTCTAATAAGTGTTTACCGTAATTGGATTTATGTGGGTGTTTATATTTGTAACGACGTACGTGTGTCTTGTACCTAATATCAAAATTTCTAATTGTTTGTCCTATATAAACCGAATTACAGTGCGAGCAATTTAATTCGTAAACGCCTGATTTTAGTAAATTGTCTGTTTTTTCTTTAGCATTAAAGAAAGTGTTTAAAATGTTTTTTGTTGTTTTAAAAGTTATTTTATTTTATAAATTCATTACCTGACTCATTTTACTTACACAAACAAAACTGAAGCTTTGTTTATAAGGAAACTGGCCAGTTGCCTTAGTATTAAACAAATCGAATTCACCTCGTTCCTTCAAATTTAAAACAAAAGTATTTTAAAAGTGACTCGACATTTGCAAATTAATTAATGTGAAATGTCAAATATCATTTCGAGCGAAAAAATTCGATTTTTAACAAATTTTGAGCAGTCGTAGATAAAATTTTGTATGTCACACGTGAGATAACGCATTACGATGGCACGCGTTTGATTGCACGCTTTGGTCTACAACCTCGTGATGCAACTTGCAAACTCGTGTTATAATAACGCCTTTATCCCACTAGTAACATAAATACTTATTTAATATTCATAGTAAGATTATGAGATATCAAACGTTACTAGATTTATTGAATAAAAATGACTTAATTTTCATGACACATTATTAGTTTTGTAGGATTTTCGTTCTGTAAACATGTAATTATTCTTTATTTTTGCACAACAGCTAACTTTATAAATATAGTTCAAGAGCCAAAATGGTTTTATTTTTTAACTGTAATTGATAGAAATGGAAGAAAAGTTTGGTTTGCCAACTAAGTTCTAAAATAAATAGGAAATGACAGTTTACTTGCACTTAACGTTAAATTTACTCCTTTTAACAATGCTAACCGATAGTGCCTTTTAGAAGTAACATTTAAATTTTCGTTAGACTGGGATAAATCAAGTAGTTTTTATTTATATTAGAGAAAATACTTTATTAAAAACCTTTGTGTTCGAAGTTCTGCTAATTAATAAAATAATTGCATTAATTAACGAATTGAATAAATGGTAAGTATTGCAAATAATATGCCTAACACATCCCACCCTCATTAAGCTATCACAAGCATATTTCGATGCACGTGTCGTGTAAAATCCAAACCACGTGTCTAATCTCAACCGACGTCCTGCATCCGTAGCATCTTTCATAATCAAATCACGCGTATAAAATCACCCTCACAACCGCAGGGTGTTTCTCATCCCTAGCAGTTAGGGAAACAAAACGCTGAGCTACTTGTAAACACAACATGCCATAGAAATGAACCTTGTGCAAAGTGTAATTGCAGATTTGTGTGCTCGAAAAAGGCACAGAATCAACAATCCATCAAGTGACGTTTGCTTTATGTCCCTTGCAGCAACGGACATGCGATCCGATCCTTAGTTTAATTTCATTTTACCCGTGGGAAACACGAGTGTCCTGTGGGAGCCGCGGATGGTCCACTGGGAATGAACCATCACAGTGAGAAGGATTTGGTGACGGTTTAGATTTTATGACCCTAATAATTGCCTAAAAATGAATGGTAATGATTTCTAAAACAGAATAACGTGATTTTTAACAAAAATTAGTAAAATCTAACAATGATAATACGACCTAATATTTTTTAGAACGAGTCGTCTTATTTTGACAACAGTATTGTTAAATAACAAACAAATCTTTTATCTATCTTAACAGCCCTTTGCATATACATTTTCGTTATGCTAGTCACAATCCCTTTTACTTTCCTATACTTACAGCATAAATAAAAATTTTCAATTTCGAGATTTTGACGGAAATACATGTTTTGGGTCTTCAATGTCTCTCGAAAAAATTGTTTTTAAAAATCGTCTGTCTCTGGGTAGGTGTGTGGGTTCGTGTGTGCCGAACCGAACGGATAAGCCGATTTCGATCAGCTTTGAAATGTGGAGGTATATCAAAAATTTATCAAAAACACGTTTTGAAAAAATCCAAAACCAAAAACTGAACTAAGACATATTTTGGTTTTGTAGCTTATTTTTCGAAAACAGAATTTTCTAAATGGAAATATGGTAGAAGATTTTACGGCATATGTAACCCCTTTTCCGTTTTTCCCCGAACTTGATAGCTTCAAATTGACGGCCGAAGCTAATTTTTTGATCAAATTCAATATGGCAATAAGTAGGTACTGTAGAGACACAATATGACAATGCAATAGAGTTTTCTAAAACGATAAAAACTGTTAAGTGAAAGAAAGCAAAATTTTAGAAATTCTCACAAAAAAAACTGACAGCAGGTTTTTTTTTAGTTTTATAGGTTTATACAGCTAGAGATTAAATAAATAATAATTGCTTTTCCAACCCGTCATTTCATCTGAAACGCCTTCTATGAATTTCTGAAAATGGCATATTCTCGCCATTTTCTTTAATAAACGGGGGACTACGAAACATTTCCGTTTAAGCTAAATTGCTTATAAGTGATAGTACAATAATATTCACAACTTAATTTTTAAATGCAGCAATATTTAGGGAGATTATTATGATGTCCCCATGTACCTGCCGTTCACTGTTTGGTTCGCTCCCGCTAGAATGCGATTTAGAGCCACTTTACAGCGCTTAAAACATTGCTATAGAAACAACTATTGAAAATATGATTTAAAACACTTTCTAAAGAAAAATACTGTTTCAATCATTTTTATTTCCCCCTCCACCATAAAATGTAATGAAATAAAAATTAAACATTGTTTTATATCGAAAGGTTGTTTTCCTCGTTTTTTTTAGTAACCGACATATTCAGTCTCCATAACTCTATTGGATTTGTAAAATATGTAAATTGCAAAAACCTCTAATTGCGGAAAGAGCCAATTACGGGAACAGCAAGTACTGATTATCTTAATCACTACGTAAATAGCAAATTAATTGAAAAATAATAAAAACTTCTAGGCAATTTAATTTAATCTACACCTAGTTTTTTTAACGATATTTAATGCACTCTAGAATGTCATGAAAGGCCAATACCAAGATTTATTCAAAAAAATTTTAGAAGTATAGTAAAGAAATCATATTTTTTGTTGTGTTTCGCTACTACTTTGATCGCCTCTATGCAATTGTTTCTACGTCTATGGTTTAAATATTCTCAGCACATCTAATTAATGCCTACAATAACAAATTTAAATCGGATTATCTTCACTTTATGTAACCTTTAGGTTTTTCCCAACTAAACAAAGAAATTACTTTTTTAATGTGCGTTTTTGATGCAGTTCACAGATTCTTCTACAGATCAGTGCTTTTTCTGATGTAAATCAAATTAAACCAAACAAAGGCAATTAATCTGGGCACGAATTGGTGATGCTCACGCTACAGAGCGGATGTGACTAGTCCGAACTAGTCCATCACTCGCGGTGTTACCCTGAGCATAAATTAGAATTAAATTAGAGTTCAAATTCCAATGATTCGATACTTTTTCTAAATAAATTGTTAATACGCATTTAGCCCAAAAATAATTTATATTACAGAAACTTAACTTTAACGTTAATTTCACAATTGTTAGTTTATTTGCAATTTTGAATATTTTAGTTTCACACCTTAATCATTCACATAATTTAACAACGCTTTTAAAATTGTGAAAGCATCATAAATCTCCGTTTGTCTCTCATTGCTATTCATATTAATTGATAATGTTAAGTACAGTGTGAAAAGCAACCGTAAATGGTATCAAGGGGG
This sequence comes from Ctenicera cuprea, assembly GCA_958336395.1. Lineage (NCBI taxonomy): Eukaryota > Metazoa > Arthropoda > Insecta > Coleoptera > Elateridae > Ctenicera > Ctenicera cuprea. Next base: position 36,729,534 of record OY284487.1, on the reverse strand, counting down.
CGGCTAGTTAAAACTAGAGGGTAAACATCAATGCAAGGACACCAACGTCGGTAATAAAGCATTCGCAAGGGGGTGGTATTTGAGAGGGTGGTCCGTGGGAACTGCAGTAAAGTAGCTAGAGTGGAAACTGGTATCCAAGTGCAAGTGCAATAGCCCCTCGATTATGCAATGGGGTGGTTATTGTAATAGATTTAAGAGTAGTAGGAAGCAGGAAGATATTGTGTTAAATTTATAATGAGCAGATTTGTGTCAAATTGTGTGTGTATGTGTGAGAATCGGAGGGTCACACATACAGACTCAATAGTGAAAAGAATTCCTAGAAAAGAATGCCTGAGGGGTCGCAAGTTTGATTAGAATCAAACTCTCACATTTACCATTAACGAATTTTTCATTATATGCTGCTAAATCTAATTTTGTCGCAAATTAATTCAGCTTCAGAACGAGATCAAATTTGACTTGATTTTTTTTCATATTTGTAAAATGTATAAAGTTCATTTATCTACGACTGCTTAGATAAGGCCTTATTATGTCATTCATTTGCGTTAGGTAATGAAGTTCATTATCTCACTAGTAAGATAATGGATTTATTACCTCATTTTATTTATACAACAAATCGAATCTATCTCGTTATTTTGATTTTAAAGCAAAAAGTATTTTAAGAATGACTTGACATTTGCAAATAAATTAATGCGAAATGTCAAATGTCATTTCAGGCAAACAAATCGATTTTTAACAAATTTTGAGCAGTCGTAGATAAAATTTTGTATGTCACACGTGGTATATTGTATTATTATGATATTCGCTTGATTACACGACTCGGTCTACGACCTCGTCTTGCAACTTTCAAACTCGTGTTATAATAACGCCTTTATCGCACTAGGAACACAAATAACTATTACCTTATTATTACTAAACTGAAGAAAAGTACTAACACGAGTAACAACGATTTTGGTAAATTATACACGAATCTTTTATTCGCAGTTACAAATAACTAAATATAAATTTTTTAGAACACTTTAAAATTACCACTTACTCACACAAGTGTCAATAGGGGTGTAACGTTATGGGGGTTGTTAAAGAGGGTGGTGATAAACGCATTTACAACTACCCTGGGAACTGCTCTTTAATAGACAAATACCATACAGTGAAACTGCAATTATTAATGTTTGCTCATCAATTTACATCCATTAAAAAATTTCATATTTTCCCAAGAGAGATAGATTACTTTCAAGTTTTATTTCGTTGTTTAAGTATTCTAAGTTTATAAAATTTTGTGAAGCCCGGAACACGTATACAGAGCGCGTTTAAAGTGTGGAATACATTCATTAAAAAGCTGAAGTGTGGACTTCGAGTGGACTTTCCCATACTAAATTTCACAGTATATTAGATTTTTTTAAAAGCAAGCTATATAGGCAACCTTTCATTCCATCCATCCAAGTTCATAGAAAACGCCACAATGAAATTATAGCTTTCAGCAAAGAAATCATATTGTAGCCAAGCTTCCTTTCTAACAATTGACGAAATTTAAAAAAAATTGTGTGTGCAGTTTTACACATTATTTTCCAAAACAATTTCAAGATTTTAAACAAGGGCCATTCCGATTTTTTTCGGATTTTGTAAGACAGTTTTGTTTCATCGTATACTACCCACCATAGGCGCCGGGTTTTTGAATTCTCAGGGAGGGCTTAATAAAAATGCGCCACAAGCGAAATTTTTGAATTTTTCAAGGTCAAACCGTCTTAAATTAAAAGTTAGGAATTTGTGTTAAATTATATTGCGTTGGAAAAATAGATTTCGTGGGCACAAGTTTTCGATTTTCTGATGTTTTATACTTTAATGTTAAACAAAAACAAAACTTACTCCATAAAGAAAGTATTTCGTCTCACTTCTGTCTTGGCGATAAATAAATTTACAATTTTGTTTATATTTAAATCTGTATTTTGGTTTCTATGAATATGAAGTAGAGCCAAATCATTAAGACTTTTTTGTGACATAGTTGACCTTAAATATGTCTTTGACCTTCATAAAGCAGAAAACGACCGCCCTGCGCTACACGCAGATACAGGAATCGTTAATGCTACTTTAATACATTTAACAAATTCCGGCAAAAGGTCTCGTATTACATTTGCACCATCCAATTTTTTAAACGCAAAAAATATCCCTGATAATTTTCTGGGGGGGGGGGGGGGCTTCAGCCCCGAAGCCTCCCTGTACTCGGCGCCTATGCTACCCACAAAGGACTCACATAACTACTTTTTGAGTAAATATGCGTTAAAGTAAAGATTTTCAAAAATTTGTATTGACCGCCATTTTGAAGCTATAGATTTCGGTAAAAAGTTTTCGATTTGCCTTAAGCGCTTTTCTCATTTCATCTTATGTTAAATTTCTAAAAAAACAATTTATAGAGACAACCCTACGATGTCGCATACCGTATAAGAATAGTAAAAACGGAACCGCCCGCCCTACAGCAGATATTGTACTAAAAATCGATATAAATCGTTTATTCAAAGAGTTATCAAAAATATGCAAACTATATTTCTTAATTAGAGCTAATTGATATGCGTAGTTAGAATCACGTAACTGCCGGAAAACGCGTTGATGATACTAAAAAGTGGTGTTTTCTTATCTTAATTTTTAAAATAGTTGCAAATTCTTGTCAATCCTAATAAAGTACTTCAAATAATCTATCAAACTGTTAAAAATTTATAACGATCGACGTTTGCGTTTTTGTATAAATAATTAAGCAATATCAATTGTTTCAAAAATTCTTGGAATGCGTCAGAGTAAAATTAGGAAATTAGTTAAAAATAAATTTGTAGTTCGCTGTTAGCTTCATTGCCTCAAAAAGTTTTAAATAAATCATTTAGCAGTTTTTGCAAATAATTTTTTTGAAAGTTTCAAAATTTTGAAACAACGCCATTGCGATCGTTTTCGGATTATCGAAATTAATTTTACTTCATCGTATACTACCTATAAATGTCTCTCAAACAAGTTGCAGCTGATTCCGATCAGACAACTACTTTTTGAGTAAATGGGCGTTAAAGTCGAGTTTTAAAAAAAGTTGTAGCAGCCGCCACTTTGAAGCTAGAGAGTGTGGTAAAACAGTTTTCGATTTGCCTTAAGTTCTCTCAGACCCCGTTCTCAAATTTCCAAAATTTAAATATATTGCAATGATATCCGTGTGCATGTACTTACTAGAAAACAAATAAATCAAATAAATTTTACTTAATACTATCGTCCTTTAAAAAGATAACACTTATCTTAACGTCTCCTTATTGGGACATCCTTCACTCGAGCAAACGATGAATGTCCAACTTCTACTTCACTAGTTTGCAGGTACCTCAAGTAATCATAAACACTCGCCTTTAGTTAGAATCCTCCTCTGGACTGTTTTTATGTTATTTTAAACTTGGTTTCACCACCATCACAACTGGAAAAACTCTCTGGATCGCTTTATACTTGTTATTCTTCTGGAACTTTTCACAATACGTTGATAATTAGTTGTATTTTCTTCTTTTATATCCACAATCACTTTTACATTACTTTTAAACTAGTTTTTCCTCTTTATTCATCCAGAGGATATAAAATTCTGTCTTTGTTTTCAAAAACGAGTCGTAACTGACTAAACAAATTTTCCATTCTTTTGTCTTCTTCTTGATTCCCATTTTTTTGAACAAACAAATAAATCTCATGACAATGAGTATTCTATTATACGTTTGTGACATTGACACTGACATCCATAATGACATTAATCGATGCACAAAAACAAGTAAGTCTAAAACTTCTTATAAATTAAACCTTTTAAACAATTCTGAACTAAATTATAATTAAAATTAACATAAATAAAGATCGTATCAATTTGATTGTGTTTTTCTTTATTTCAGTAAAAGCAAACCTCACAAATATGAAACATATAAATGATACAATGACAACCACATTATTAGAATTTATAACAAGAAATTACAGCAATTATACGCAACCCTGAGTTTATAAGTTTGAATAGCAAAACCTTACAGTCTTAACAAATCTGCAATTGTAGACCACATCATTACAAGCATCCCAAAAATTGCCTTCCAGAAATTGCAATACTCCGGTCAAATCATACAATTCTGAATATCATAGCATTTTATACTTATTTAAATTTTGGAAATTTGAGTTTTTTCTAAAACTATAGTTTTTAGAAAAAACGGTACTAAAACAACATGTCTAACTTCCGCTTCCGGTTTCGGATTTTTTTGAAAACCTTAAACAGAACTACAATTTTCAATATACTTCTAATACGGTCATGTACTTCCGCCTGTAAAGGCTTCACCCACCATTACACCCACAGACAGACATTTTTAAAAAACACTGTTTTGGGTTCCTCGAGCCCCAAAACGTGCATTTCCGTTAAAATCTAGATTACAAAAATTTTCATGAAATCAATACTTCTCTATACCAAAGGCCTAAGGCATGGGAAAGTAAAAATAGACAGAACAGGTCGCTGGTACTTTCCTATATCTTATCGTTTTTAATGTTGGAGCGTCAATAACTGAGTAAATAACATTATTTTTACAAAAACTAAAACAAGAAAAACAAATTAAAAAATTGTAACGCCCCAGCAGTGATTTGAACTTGCGACAACCTGTGCAATACGATAGCATGTAACGTATGAGAATAGTAGTCTAATAACTTTGGCCAGCCGCATAGGATAGAAGCACGGTAACCGGCTGCGCCTTACAGCCGATTAGATGCGCTTTGGACTTCGGACCAAAATCGCTGTAAAAGGTTTATTGTAGGAGTTAACAAAAATATGTAAAAAATAAAAATTATATTTTTTAATTAGAGCTAATTGATAGCTGTAGTTAAAATCGCGTAACTTTTTGAAAACGCGCTGTTGAAATTAAAAAGTATCGGTTTTTCCTTAATGTTTAATAAGGTTGACAATTCTTGCTAATCCTAATCAACTACTTTAAAGAGGATGTCAAACTTTATTTTTCGGTTTTTTTTTTAGTATGCGAAATTTAATAGTAGTAAAGCAATACTTTCTACCCTATATTCAAATATTTAATCCGGATGTCTTCTCCCTGTCACAACCTTTAGTGACTGCCGATTTAGTAACATGCCTGCGGAATGTATTACCTATATCATTAAATCTCTTTCAATAAATTTGCTACAATTTTTTGAAGAGACAAGTAGTTTACGGATTCAGTTAGTTTTATAAATTAATTTGCGATTGCTTTAATTATTGTAACGTAAATAGCTCCTAATATTTGGGTCGATGAAGTATGGAATTCCGAGCGTATTTATTTGTTTATTTTATAAATGTATGAGCAAAGATCGTTCTTGTGGTGGTTTCACGACAACTGTTCAGTAATAAAAGTGCTTAAAAATCTCAGCGCTAGTAGTGAATGCTGTTTCTAATAAAATACCAAATTATACAAACAGTAGTGACTACAGCATAAACTTTCGCTCAAAACAATCAATAAACTGAGTGTAGAGTAAGTGCTCGTCGTCGTGTTATGGTGATAAATTATGTTCTGATGAAAGAGGCCATCGTGTAATAGTGAGACAGTTATGAGTTTAATATACACATTATACCAACAATAGTGACTGCAACATTAGCCTTTACTGAAAACAATCAATTAACTGTGTGAAGTGTAGGATCCCGTCGTCGTGTAATGGTGAGACAATTAGAGATTTAATGTATAAGAGAGTAGCTTTTTGGGATGTAGCTACGCTTTTTGAAAATGCATATAAGTATATTTCAAATTTTCTAGATAATGTAAATGTTTTGCCTAATTTCTTTCAAGTAACATTATAAATTGAAAGTTGAAACTATTAAACCAACGTATTGATTATTACTATCTAGTTAGAATTGTTATTTATAGTTAATCGATAAATTTCTAACAATTAATATTACGTAAGGCTATTTTATCGGAAGCTAATCTGCTCGTGAATCACGTAAAATCATCCTGCAGCAACTACCTTGCTTAATATAATTCGCTTCCTTAATTCGCTTCACGTTCCGGTATATCCTTTTACATCAAATCCATAACTTTCCAGGGCCTACGAGCTGAGGAAATTGCTTAGGCAAGCATGATCTCTTCCAATTTGCAACCATCTTGATAAACGAAATAGTGAGAACAAAACATACATCGATAACAACTCTTACTATTGTTTACTTCGTAATTCTTCCAGTTCTTCGAGTGCGTGGTGCATTTCCATCTCAAGCGGTAGCATTGAAAGTGCCTGGTAACGAGGATGGAGCGTTGAAAGCTTATTTTCTGTAAATAAGTTCAGTTTGCTGGCGTGATTCCAATTCTCGATACTAATTAGAGTATTAGTCGATCGTAAACATATCGAAGTGAGTTCCAAAGCACCTGTGTGCGCTTTCACGGTACTCCGGATCCAGTCACGTCTAGCCAACGACGTCCTAACAATCTGTACGTCCAAATAATACAAGGAGGTATTTTCATCTTGTTCATATTAAATTTGCTGGCATAATTTTGCTGGCTCACTATGCTTATGGATAATAACGTCCCCTTGGTCACGATTATAGCAGAGGTTTATCGACTATATCGCTGCATGGACCTGCAGAATTCTTAGGATTACTACAGGTTGAGACAATTAAACGGTAAAAAGTTCAATAGTTACAAGTTGTTCTGTGGTGTCTTTGCCAAGGAATTTAAAAAGTTATCACAATAGTAACGGTTAGTAATAAGTGGTTGTGTCAAGGAATCGAACAGATATGTCCTCGGTTAAATTTAAAATACTGCTGGAAAGTCGTTTGTTTTACGTAATACAATTTTTTCCACGACCGGGAGTAGAAGTCGGCTTTTATGGCATCAAAATTGTAACAGAAGTAAAGCATTTACTCCCTAGGGACGACATCAGACAACAATTTTCCCAGGAGTGTTTTTATTTCATGCCCAATAATTAAACAAAATGTAATTCTTATTTATTAACATTGATAGTAAATGTTATATTCTCACAACTATTGAAATTACTATTCGAAGGAACTTCACTAAATGAAACATTTTCTTTACTCAGGTTTATAGTTTTTTGAACCGTAGTTGCAGCTTGTAGTACTTGACTTGTTATATTTGTTTGGTTTTCCACCGAATTGTTAATGTAAATTATAATTTTTTATTTATGAAATTAAGTGTTTTTTACTCCCGATCGTGGAAAAAATAGTATATACACCTCGGGAGAGACCGCCATTTTTTCCTCGTAGCCCTAGGGCTTAAAAATACACCTCAGGAAAAATAAGACGTTTCTCTTCCTTAGTGTATAATGTACTATTTCATGTTAGGAAGTTGAAGAAAACTTTATATTGTATTATCTCTGTGCTGGAAACCAAATTAAACAAATCTGTTTTTATTTAAAAAGCGGTTAGTCAACACCTATTAAGTTTTAATCTAAAAAACTGTGACATTAACATTGCTTGGAATTTAAGGCCTATCATTTTATTTCAATAAATTTAAATAAACTTCTCTTTGGTTTTCTCTTAATTTTCTGTAAATGTATGAGCTTCGCAGGTTTTGAACTAGTATACATGCACAATTATTCAAAAAGTATCTCATATATCAGAAACAGGCAAACCGAACATCTCATGATAAAATACATTGATACACATTTCCACGCTTTGCTTTAATATCTTTGTTAACGTGTATTTATCGTCAACGTGTTTTGCTGCTAGGGTTTAACACCAATGCTACAGTGTAGACCACCACATATGGTCATTTAGCGAAACCTATGTTCTTATAAGTGACGGGATATTTCGAATAAACGTAGTCGTACCACTCGATTATCAAAATGTTTCGAAAGATTACAGAAAATCATTCGAATGATTTTACAATTATAAATTAATCGGTTTTGTTCATCTTAAAAGCGGGCGTTGAAGCAATACCCCGTATAGTAGCCAATTGCGAGTGCTCGATGTAAATACATGATGCGATGACACCACCAGTCGTGGTATTATGATGGGGATAAACTAAGCGACAGAATTTCCGATTGCGATTGCATAAAGATGGCCTCTGCGGCGTGTTTCGCCGCGCAAGCACTATAAGCTAAATAAGAATCTTTTAATGAAAACTCTGAAATAATAATAAAATTTATTAATATTTAGAATAATACTGTAGTACTGTTAGTATTACACTTCACAAAATATAAATAATAACTGATTAATTATATAATAATTAATAATCGGATATTGTTTTTGTCTCTGGTCTAATTTTAAAAAGTAATTGCTGTACAAAACAGAAAAATGTATCTACTTTCGCGGTTTATAGAAATATTACTCAACAAAACAAAGCAGGAATTAGCGATTAAATGTAATTAATTGAAAAATTCTATTTAAAGCTGAAGGTTTATGATGATTTTTCCAGTGGTTCGAGGTAAGACGGTGAGAATTCTTTCATAGAAGCATTCGAGAAGCAAAAGGAGGGCGTTTTTAGTACTTTTAACAAATCCGAATGATTTTATCGGAATGAATTATTCGATTATTAAATTAATTCAAACTGCAATCATTCGATTATGAAAACCATTCGATTATGCCCATAAATAGTTTTTATACATAGTAGGCATCTACCATTGCAGCCATTTATCACATGAAACCAACAGTTTTACGCCTCTTCCGGTTCCGAAATATGGTGCATGCCGAATTTGGCTCCTTACGTTCCAAATCAAATATACGTTCTACTGAACCACTAGCGTTGACATGTTTTACTGAGCTATTACAATAATGTAAAGTGAAAATATTTTTTTTTATTTTTGAAATTTAACTAAAATATTGCTCAACATCTGCGCAATATATTTTTTTTATTTTGTAGGTACTTTTCTAAGTTTAGGAGATAAAATTTGGTTGGTATTCCAGTCCAAGTTCAGTGACGCCTTCAATGAATTTTTTTAAATAGGGAACGAACAAACATTTTTGTTTAGGCTAAACTGCTCATGGGCAGTTTAGAAAAATTAATACTCTCCCTCTCACTTAATTTTTGGCTGACGAATGTCCTTCTTTTTAGTTTCCTTTAATCGCAATCTTTTTCCAAAAATAAAAATTAATTAATTTTCAGTTTCCAACTATAGGTGCGAAACACCTCAGTGTACTTTTAGTTTATTTTGCATCTTTCTCTGCAACTTGTGAAACATATTTCGTAGACCGAAGCGTACAGTCTGACGGGGCATGACTGAACTACACAAACTTCTTCTTGCGGTTGCATACCTCTTGCAAGGGGTAGCATATCTTCTCACCTCCTGTCCTGTGTGGTGCTTAAAGTGGCATAGGACAGTGGGGACGTACAGCTTTACGTGGGCTCCGAACCCTTAAAATTTTACTAAAACAATCTCCGTAAAAGCGAAACGATCTTGCTTCAGCACTTCTTCTGTTTTAAGCAAGCAGTTGACACAAATGAAGGAGTTTGCGCACAACTATTTGTACAAGAAAAGTATTCTATAGTAATTAATTTATACAATTTTAGTATCGTGTACTATTTTCGCATACTACGAACTACCACTACGCTGCTACGTTCGAAGTTGCAGTAGCAAAACTGGCACGATCTGATAGTCTGCGTATCGCTATTTGGTTAATAGTTTTAAAATGTTAACTGACGACAAGCGGATTACAAGGCACCTTACCGATGAGGACCGGACTGAGTCCGCATCGTTATAATTTGACACTTTCAGTTGATTTTTAACAGTCGTAAAATTTTGTGCAATATACCAGTATACAGGATGTATCAAATTGCGTGTTAACTATGGGGATCTCGCTTATTTGAAGAGATACGACGATGATTAAATTAGAGAAAAATTGTGGAATTTTGTGCCCATTAATAGTTTAAAAAGATATTAGACCTATCTTGCTTCGTTTCTGAAAGAACTGGGAAAACATGAAATTTTTGATTATTTGTTTTCGGCTGTAACTCATTTGTCATTTATATTACATATTTCTAGTTAACGCATTATTAAGACACTTTTTCATGCTGAATCTAAAGTTTTGATTAGATTTGGTATAACTGTTACCATTGCTTATGTTCGACTGGCAACTTTTTTTTCTTATGGTCGGTATTTCAAATTTTTTCATATTTAAATAGATTTTTTATTCTGATTTCAACGATGTGTCACATTTTGCATTTTATTAAGTTTTGAGCATTTTATTACAGAAAATTTAAAAAAAAAGTGCCATGGAAAGACCACGTCAATTAATTTATTTTAACAAAGTTCTAGTAGGCCATGAACTGATGAAAGTAAAACAAAACATTACTTTTATTTACTTTGGCCTTTAGATACATTAGGTACGCGAAAATTTCAGGAAACTTTATTTTGAGCGTAGGCAGCAGGTTAAGTTATTTTTTACAAAATCAAATGAATAACACAGTTACTAACACACAGATTGGAGAGTTTATTTTAGACAAGCTTCTGAGCATGTTTTACAAAGGTGTAAAATGTTTTGACATTTATTTAATAATTGTTTAAATAGTGCAGTTCTAGTGTTATCTGTTGTATTTATTTAACCTGTTATTCAAATTTGTTATGTCAGTTGCAAACATAAAAACTGCAAGTGTAAATTGCGTATGTTAGAAAATTTGTCATTCATTTGTTTTTATAAAAAATAAGATAAAGTTTGCTGAAATTTTTGCGTACCTAATGTATCTAAAGACAAATGTAAATAAAAGTAGTGTTTTATTTTACTTCCATTTTTCAAAATAAATTAAATGACGTGGTCTTTCCATGGCACTCTTTAGAAATTCTTATTTTCTGTAATAAAATGTTGAAAACTTAAACAAAATACAAGGTGTGGCACATTATTGAAATCAGAATTAAAAACTCTATTTAAATATGAAAAAATTTAAAATACCGACCATAAGAAAAAAAAAGTTGACAGTCGAATATCAAAAATGGTAGCATTTATATCAAATCTGATTTAAAAATTAGATTTAGCGTAAAAAAACTGTTTCAATAATGCGTTAACTAGAAATGTGTAACATAAATGACAAATGAGTTATAGCCAAAAACAAACAATCCAAAATTTCAGTTTTTTTTAAACTCCAATTTCTTTTCAGTTTATTGGTGGGCACAACATTGCGCAACTTTTCTCTAATTTAACCGTCTTCGTATCTCTTCAAATAAGCGAGATCCCTATAGTTACCACGCAATTTAATACATCCTGTATACTTCTGTTTTTTATATTCTAAAGAAATATTGACATTTAAAACTTGCCCCCATGAAATATAATCTAAGTATCGGTTCTGTTATGTTACCTGCGTAAAACCGTTTTAACAAGATTTACAAATTAAGCTTTAAGAAGGTTTTACCAAATGGCGGCACGCCGATAGTCAATGTTGGCGATTAAAACGTTGATGCAAAAATATGTTTGAAAGTAAGAGGAAATTCAGGGGAAGTACTACCTTTATTTTTATGTTGATACATAAGAAAGATACAAAGTTGATTCGCTTTAGGTAAACCATTCTGTATTTGGACTATTTTGCTATACAGTTGATGCACACCAATTTGTGTTGGAGATTAAAACAAACCCATACTTAAAAAAAGATTCTCATAAATATGTCCAAAAACGTGCTAATAATCAAGAAATTATACAGTTAGTAACTCAAAAGGTGACAATTTCTTTTAACCTCTTAGTTTTTCCTGATAGTACTGCCCTTTGTTAAAAAATGGAACTTACGATATTGATATTATTTATGATTACTCTTAGTAGATGATAAAGTCGTAAGTTAAGAAAGTTTTAAATTTAAATTAGATTAATAAACTCGAGTCGAACACGAAAGAACTAATAATGTACTGCAGATACCTACAAAAGCAGTGCATAATCAATTTAAGATCATGTACCTATGTAATAGATATTGCGATGATATGCGTGGTCTTGTGACTACTAAAAAACAATTCCCTAAACTGTCTGCAATTCACGCAATTAAATTAAACTTTCTATGAGACTCTTCTAACTTTCTCAGGGTCGTTATTTAGCTTGTAAATAAGTTATTTAAATTAATTTTAAATAGAAATAAACACACACAACGATATCAACTTTACAAAGAAGGTTTTATTTATTAAATGATTTCAAAATGTGGTTTACAAAAAATTAAATGAGTTTTATTAATTACTATCGTCCTTCTTAAAAATAAAACACTTATCTTAGCGTCTTCTTATTAGGACATTCCTTGCTCTAGCAAAACGCTGAGAGTCCAACCTCTATTTCGCTCTGCTGGCCTCTCGAGCAACAACAAATACTCGCCCTTAATCCGAATATTCTTCTGATCTGTTTTATATTATTTCCAACTTGCTTTTACCATCATCACCAACGAAGAAACTTTTTCGATCGTCTTTTACTTGTAATACTTCTGTACTTTTCACAATTCGTAGATAATCACTTATATTTTCTTCTTTTATACTCAAAATCAGTTTATATTACGTTTTAAACTCGTTCTTTCTGTTTTCATCCAGAGGATATCAAATTCTCTGTCTTTTTTTTCAAAGACGAGCCGAGCCGTAACTAACTAAAACAAAATTTCTCTATTCTTTTTCTTCCTTCTTTGATTTTCATTTTTATAACAAACAAGTAAATCTCATGTCCATGAGTATACTATTCTTTAATACGCTTGTGAAACTTGACACTGACATCCAAACTGACATTTATCGACGCACAAATCAAGTAACTCTAAAACTTCTTACAAATTAAACCTTTTGAACAATTCTAAACTAAATTATAATGACAATTAACATAAATAAAATTCGTATCAATCTGTTGTGTTTTTCTTTTCTTTCAGTAAAAACAAACCATATGAAAAATAACAATTATTAGAGTTTATAACAAGAATTATAGCAAAAATACGCAACCCTGTTTAAAAGTTAGAGTATCAAAACCTTACAGTGTTCATAAAATTCCAATCACAAATAGAACTGCAGCAAGCACTTCAAAAACTGCTCTCCAGGAATCACAATACTCCAGACAAATAAAACACCTCTAAATATCATAGCAATATGTATGGATTAAGAACACAACTTTGAGATTATCTATACCTAGGTGATTCAGCCTTGATGTCTCTCTATTTCGATAATTTTTCAAGTAACCGCATAGCTTCTGCAATCGTCGTACTACAAATTCGATTTAAAAGCAACATGTCACTATCTTCGGTTACACCGCAGGTCCTTTTGGTAAATAGCACCCTGTATTTTCTCTGATAGATTCTGCTAAAGCATAATTTTCTCTTCAGTCACGTACAGAGCAGTCAAGTAGAAATTAAATTCCCGTCGCCTTTGAAAAAAGCGCGGTATGTCGATGATTAGTTTGCAAATCGTGGAGCTATTAACATAGTGGCGCGGTATATTATTTTATCGTAATTGCTTATATTTAACATTTTTTGACAATTAGCAAGTGAGCATTGTAAGTTATTTTTAATACTTACAATTTTTATTTTGCAGACGTGTATGATAAATGTCAGTTGGCAACCGTGTTCTATTTAACTCAAATAATAGTAAAACATGTTAAACAGTGATGTGGTTTAGCGGTAAAAACGTGGGCTTGTGTTCTGGTGACCTCAATTCGAATACCGTGACATACCCGTTTCTTTCTTAATTTTTTTAGTTACTGGTATCGTTTTTGTACAATCGTTCAGGAAATAGTTGTTCCCGAAGGCAAACGAATGCGTAAAGTTGTCAATTCCCGCACTAGTGCGAGAAAGTAAAAAATTGTTTAGTATATCCATATGAACCATACTCAAAAAATGCAAATTCAAATAAAAATTGAAAATACAGGGAAGGCGGCAAAGTTAATTGAATATTTTGATATTTTCTATACTTCCTGTACGATTGAAGAGAAAACGTTGTTCATAGCACGTTCGGGAAGCGCCTTTTCCACACTCGCTATCGCTCGTTCTGTAATTTTTAAACTCGTGTGGAAAACCCTTAGTTCGCGAACTTGCTAATTTTTAAAATAAAGCAACGATAAAAATTAAAATTAATTGTAAACATGGGGCAAGATAAAATAGCAGTAACAAAATGTCAAAATTAAATAAATATTATATATAATCAAATCCCTATCCTACCCGAAGGGTGTAAGGGCTGATTTCACCTAAAATACATTTCATATTCATAATAATACAAATCATACTTAAATTAATTCTTTGTAAATTTTTCCCATTCTTTTCTGTTTTGTGCGAGTTTCTTTGCTTCTGTCCATGTTTTCTCCTTCTTCTTTAGGATTTTTCCTATTGTGCTGTCCCAGGTTTCTTTTGGTCTGTCTCTCTTCTTCTTCCACGGTGGTTTGCATTCCCAGGTTTTTTTCACGTGCTGTGTTGTTTAGTCTATATCTCTAGGCTCGCTCTCTCAAATTCTTCACTTAGTTCTATTTCTTTACCATTTATACTTCTTATATACCATGTACCTAATTTAGTGCTCCGTGTTCCTTCTTTTCCGTGTCCATTGCTTTTGTCGTTATCATTTTTCCTGTCCCCTTCTTTCTTGAAAAAAAAAAAAAAAAAATTAAATAAAACAATTATGAAAAAAATACAGGTTTGTCACGGGATTTGAACTGGTGTCAGATTACAAACTAGTCATCGACATTCCGCACGTATATTAAAGGCGACTGCGATTAAGTTTTTATTTGATTGCTTTGTATAAACATTACTCAAAAAGTTAAACGGTTAGCCGCTAGATGGCATTGGAGTAAAACTTCGAGCTGTTCATGAATTTCAAATTTAAATGTGCTAAAAATTTGTCAATGCGGTCAGTGTCATGACAAAATTGAATATTTAGTAAAACATTATCTTTATTTAGTAGCCAATTTTGTCAAATATAATACATTTAGCTTAATGCTTCAGATTTTAATCAATTAATTTACTTCAATAAATTCGAAAAATTTTTATTTTATATCTTTCAATCTAATTATGTATTTATTACGGCTCTTTCACCTGTCTCGACTTTGTGCCGACAGCAGCTCTCATTCCCGAGACCGTCTCAGCAGAGGAAACATTCGGAGAGACGCGCGAAAGGTTATAATTAAAGCGGGGGCTTACCCCACGGGTTCTGCCACTTTCTAATTAAATTTACTAATTGTACTGAAATATGTTTAAGCACAAACGAAGTATAATTTCTATATTTAAAGTTTTTGCTTGTCATAGCTATTTAAGCGAACTGTAATAGTACAGCCTGAAAACTTGCAATTAGACAACAATGACAAAATGTATTTACTGAGTGAGCATACAGCATAAAGGAAACAAACATAAAAAATAAGCAAAGCTGGGCTTCGCTATACTTTAAAGCTTTTACATTTTATATCTTCAAAAGTATTTATGCAGAACGTTGCAGTAATAACAGTCGCGCTTTTAGGCGTACCTACGTCACTAACGCGAGTCTGAAATCCCCAATGTTTAGCGGCTGTAAAAAGCAAAGCAAGGCACTACTTCAAAGTTTGATAAATAGATATTTATAGTAACCAAACAATTAAAACAATGATATATCATATTAGTTACAGCAAATACAATGCCTGTCCGCCTTGATTTAGAAAACGAAATTTTATATAAGAAAAAAAAATTTTTTTGGAAACAAATTCCTCGGCATTAAAGAAAACTTGAGACGTCACAGACAATTGACACAGAAAGGGACAATTAACCTCTCTAAATATTGCTGCACTTAAAAATTAAGTTCCGGCTCTCATTCCATTGTCACTTAAGTAATTTTAGATATTCAAAAATCACAGGCATCACAGGCAAAATATCGAGTTGGGACACGAACCAAATTGTAGCTCATCTGTAGTTTTATGGGCCTACAAAATTTAAAAAAAATTGTGAAAACAGTTTTAGAACAATGTCAAAATTTATATATTTTTTTCACTTTACAATTTTTGTATTTTCAAAAGTTTTTGTAGCTTGTAACATTGTAACTCTTAGGGCATTTACAATATCAAATTTAATCTTGATCTGATAACTCATTTTTGAATAAATTGGCGTTAAAGCCAAAATTATCAAAAATTCATAAAAAGCGTCACACACAATTTAGAGGGGCGGGACACGCAACAAATTGCTGCTCCTTTCCAGCTATGAACGTACAAAATTGAGAAAAAAAATTGTGTGACCACTTTTTGGGCAATATTTTTCACTTCGTAACATTTGGCGTTTTTTTAAGTTTTGTGCACATAACTGTTTTTCTATCGGGATAGAAAATTTTAACCCGATATGTCATATGAGTAAAAAGGTGCTAAAATCAAAATTTTCAAAAAATTGTAGCGGCTGTGTTTTGAAGATCAAACGTTCGGGAAAAAAACGTTAGATTTGTCCTAAAGTCATCTATAAAATTCTCGTGTCAGATTTTAAAAAATTGTTAACCTAAAAATAAGGTATCAAAAAACCATATTTAACTTCCACTTCCGGCATTGGATGTTTTTAATAGCTTATTTCCCCGATAAATTTTTGATCCAAAGCTCATTGAAATCGGACCATCCGTTTGGGAATTATAGAGCGCACTTACCCACCCACAGACCTGAAGATTCAAAACTTGTGTTTCCGTCAAAACCTTAAATTAGAACATTTGCATAAAATCAATACTTCCGTATACTTACGGAAAGTCTAGGAAAGTAAAAATCATACAGTATTTTAACACTGATACAAATATTACAAGACAAGCTCTATAAATCAACTTGTTTATAAGTACATTACGAAAACATCTGATATAAATCTAAACTAATTTCTAAATCTAAACAGAACGCTTACCAGAACATGACATGTCCTGTGGTCATTATTGCAAATTGCCCAATTAAAAATGTTACAGTATAAACAGAATTAAATTAGAAGATTGTTACACATGCAAAAACTATCATAAATACATGTTAAACTATTAATTTTCTAACTAAAATTTGAAAATAAAAATTAATTAGCAACCCAAAATAAGTGACAATATGAAAATGCTTTAAATTTTCAACACTTTAAAGCAGTTTCTTCGAACGTTAAACTGTTTTTAATTAAAATTGTGAATCACAAACTTTTAGCAATGTTTCATGTTTTTCAACTTTTACAAATGTGAATAAACTACTTAAAATAATACCATGCGCTTGTTTATTGTTTATAACTATAAGTATAGTCCGGATTCCTAGTCTAATATTTAGTCAGTATATAAATTATGCGTCAATTAATAAATAATCATTTTTGGCATAATTGCTTTAAATTAATAGTTGGCGCATATATTAAATTGTAAACGAATTATCTACAAGCTTAGAATGGTAACACATTCATATGTTTGACCTTGCTAGCTTGTGTAAATAGTTACTGTTAATTTGGTTAGCTGGAATGGATTCTAGTGTAATAGTGAAATAAAATAAAACAGGGTTCATAAGCGTAGAATATTAATGGTCATGAGTTTTAAATGTACTTCACAAAACAATTTTATGTAACTGCAAAAATATGTTTTCCAATTGAATTGTAAAATAGGAACCACGAATTGATGAAAATAGAACGTGTAAATTCATTAATACAACGAGAAAGTTCTGCGAAAAAAAATGTTGGATTATTAACATTCATAAGGGACAGAAAACCACCGTTGAATAAAAAACTTAAGAATTGCAGTACACAACAACAACTTTTTCTAAATTCTCATCCAAAAAATTAATTATCTGGTTCAGTATGTTTCACACATAACTTAATGGATTTGAGAACACCCATGGTTTTTGTTTAATTATTCAATTTTAAAGAAAGTTTTTGCTCTTCTGCGACTAAAAGTACGGTCTTTGCCTATAAGTGATACTTTGTGGAATTTGTTAGTATAGACGTATTTAATAACCTACAGCTGTAAATTCTTGTTTTTATTCTACCCTAAACTGGGAAACTTTTTCAAACAAATATATAGCAGTCAGTGAGTCTAAAATACCTGATAATTTTACACTGCGGACTTTTTTTTATGGCAGTGCTTATTTTCTCGTGCTAATTTTAGTAAAATAAAATTTAATAGTAAAGTATAACAACCAACCAGTTGCCTTGAAAATCACGTTAAAAACGCTATAAATTTGTCTTTCACAGGTACGAAGTTATTCGATAATTCCTGAACATGAAATCTGATTAGTTGAGATTGATTGCCACTTATCCTTACATCATCCTTGATTTAACAAATTCGTATCATTCACACACAAACATGACTATATAATTAAGCAATTACTGATCTGGTTATTTCGACATTGCGCTTTCATAAAGGCTACGAATTGTTACACCTAAATTTGCTCATTAATTATAATATATCATAGTTGGTCAATGTACAGATTAAATCATCTAGCAGATTGTGGGTGTAACGATCTTAAGCGTTTTAGTTATAGTAGTCGAACAGGCGGTGGCCAACGGCTACTTGGATCTTGGGTCGTGACTGCACGGACCGCGGAGAAAAACACTATCACTTGCTTATATTGTTCTGAAAGTTCATTTAGCCGGCTTACTTATATGGCATTGCTTAAACACTTTCGTTTTGACAATGACTTATAGCAGGTTCTTGTGCGTTAGACAGACACAACCCGCATATACATTTTTTTATAACTTGTTAAATAATCAGGTCAAATACGTCGAAAGAACTAGTTGTCCTCTATTAAATTTGCAATGCTTAAGTAAGTAGGAAAGGTTTTTCAAAAGACATAATCGAAATATTGTGGCTTGGCGTGTATAAAATTAAGAAGAAGTCAGAAAAATATATTTTATTACATATTAATTTTTGCAAAATAAAACGGAGATGTATTTGTTTATTAAGGTCGCCAATAATACAAGAAATTTTTAAAAAGAACTATGGACAGATACGAAATATTTGTCTAATTTAAAAATTGTTCCTCAAGATGACTTCTGTATATTATTTATGATACCTAAGCAGCGTCATGCTCTCTCTACTTCACTTAACCTACAAAAGAGTTGCATGTTGAGGCGTTGCAATCCATATTTAGTATTTTATATTGTTCCCTAGGTTCGGCAGCAGATGGCTTTACAATCGAGGTTAAGTATTAAATCAGTTGACATTTGAATTTAAATTTGATTTTGAAAATATTCAACCTAAAATCATTTTAAATGGGCCATTAAAAGCAGAAACTAATAGAAACAAATTTAATACTTAACCTTTTGCTTAACTTTGATTGCAGAGCCATCTGCTGTTGAACGTAGGTAACAACGTAAAATCCCCAACATCGATAGCAGCGGCCCCAACATTCAAACTTCCTACTACATTTTTTGTAATATCACTAAATTTCTTACGATAATTTCAGATTGGGACCAAAAATCCAACTCAAATTATAACCTAATAAAGCAAACCAATAGAAATGATGTTCATAACATTTTCGGGAAGCGTGTTTCCCACACCAGTGTGATTACAAAACACTAACTTCTCGAACTTGTTATAAAAATAATTATTAAAGCCTATTTCTTGTAAAAGGTAAAAGTTTGCCGATTACGTGAAATAGGCAATTTCACAAATTTGGCGTTACATATACCCGTTTGTCTGAACAGTAACCCCCCCGCTCAGTTTTGAACCATTTGATATTTGGCACAAAATTTGGTATGCTTTAATGGTAGGTCAACTACTACTTTTCTGCTCATACTTAAATGTTGTATCTTTAACAACCGCGGCTGAACATCATTAAAAAAAGTTAAATATCAAGAAGGATCGAGTGACACCTCATTTAAAAAGTCTTTAAATTGTGCATCTGATTCCAGAGTTTCAAAAAAAATCACCCAGAACAAAATTGCGGCCTTTAAACTAACGGAATATTGTAATTCACAATCATTTTGATTTTAAATCTAGTAGGCTATTAGTTTTATTTATTTGAAAAGCTAGTATTTGGGTAGCTAAAAACAATTTTGAAAACATTATGTTCCAACAGGACGCGGCACCGCCTTATTTTTATAGGCCTATTGCTGACTTTTTCCACGAACATTTTTGGGGATGATGAATTGGTAGGAGCGGTTCCCTAGATGGCCGGCACGCTCCCCCGATTTAAGCTCCTTACATTTGTTTCTTTGGGATATCTGAAGTGTACAGAATCTCCCCAGAAACAATTGAAGAACTGAAGCAGCGCATAACACAAGTTTGCAGAAATATCACTCCAGAAACGTATGGAAAAGTAAGGGAGGAATTGCAAAACATTTTAAACACTTGATTTAATTTGTGTTATTTAAATTATTAGTTTTTAAATAAACTTGTTTGATTTCAATTACTTGTCATTTTATTTTGGATGAATATTTTGTTTTTGAAACGTTAGGACCAGACGCAGAATTAAAATATATTTTTCACGCTACCGGCAATTTAAGTAGGCCTTACATCCATAGCTACAGGGATCGTAAATGGCTGATAACATTCGTGTACTAGTTACCCTTGACGACGGAACTTAATAGTGTCACTTACATCCCTAGGAAAATAATGTTGATTTTAACTGTTCGTTGATATGGTAACAAGCACAGGCAACTTAGAACAATGGGTCTTTTAAAAAATAATTCCGATGACAGCTGTCAAAACGAACTTTTAAAAATATGATTAAATTTCTACCTGTAGGCCTACTTACATTGCCGGTAGCGTGAAAAATTTAATAAGTAACACGGAATGTATCGACTAATAACATCCTCGGCAGGCGACAAGCTTCGGCTCCGCCTCAGCTCGTATTCGCCTACCTAGGATGTTATTACGTCCTTACATTCCTTGATACTTAAATAACTATTAAATAAAAAGTCATTCGACCCCCGTTGCTGTTTAATTTTCTTTGAAGTGGCGCTTAGTCGCCATTTTGCAAGATACAAAATTTAAATATACGCACTAAAGTAGTATTTAATATCCCATTACAGCACACAAAATTTTGTGCCGAAATATCAATTCGTTTAAAAGTTAGCAAGGGTACTTTATAGACACACTATATACAATACGTGTATACGATGCGTTATGTTTAAACACATTTTTGTACCACAAAGCTTAAAGCTAATAAATATAAATTTAAAAGCGGAACATAATTAGTTCGTTAGGTTTTAAGCTTAACCACTATTTTTTATGGAAGAATATGAATACAATATTAATTATATACACTATAGTGGATAAAAAAAACATAACATTCTGCTCTCCCATGAAAGGTTCTCAGATATTTCATCACATAATCTTCAAGATTTTCGGTAACCCAAAAACATTTTTAAAATTCTTGCTTGGCCAACATTTTTGAGCTTTCCCGTTTCGTAGAAGATTTAAATTTCTTTCGTAGCTTGCTTTCATAAACTAGTTAGATTAAAATTATTCCACTGCGATAGCAATGATTTTGACCCAGTAGAAATTGTCCCACTCAGCAATCTGCCTTCCTATGGTATGCCATTAAATATTGAATTTGGAAAATATATATAAATATATATAATTCGAGAGAAAACGAATTCAAACCAATACGTTTTTCTGAGATGTTTATAGTTAAAGGCATCGGTAGTTTATTCATTGACAGAGCATCAAGCAACCGCTATGTGGGTGTCTTCGGATCAGGTCTATAAAGTGACCGCACCCTACTACCTTTACGCTCTAGGAAACCTCAGCACGTCTGCCTACTATCAGTAGTAATACTATTTAAGTTGCCACTTCATCATGGAAGAAAAACAAACCGATTAATAGTAGACAAATTGCTTTATGACCTAATCTAAATTCTTTGAAGCTTTCATAATATACATACACATATAGTAAGCTGGTCCACAAAACGCTGTTAAAGGTAGTGATTGATTTAGTAGAGAATTAAGTGCGTCTTGATTTTACGAACTTTTAAAAAAATTGACAGGCCAAAAAGGACTTTTATTAGTCCACAACCATATGATGTAAGGCTCAATTTGGCATAAACAGTTTTTATAATGGTAATGGGAAAGGTACAGCTTGCACCCAAAAATAACATTCACACTAGAAACTGAACAAAGTAGGTCTATTAACTTTTTAGATTTTAACATAAAAATTAATTCAAATAATAAACTTGAATATTCTGTTTATAGACAACCTACACACACAGACATTACAATACCACACGATTCTTGTCATCATAAAACACATAAATTAGCAGCATACAGGTCCATGATACATAGCGTTTTAACGGTTTCTTTAGGTGAAATTAGTTATAATAGAGAAATTTTGATTATTAAACAAATTGCATACAATAATGGTTATAATACTAAACTTATTGATACGCTAATTAAAGAGGAAAATTATAAATTAGCTATTCAGAAAATTTATCCAACTACTTCATCAGATAAAATGAAATACGCCTCAATTCCATATTTTTGCAACAAATCAGAAATAATTGAAAAAATCATAAACAAAACAAATAAATGTAAAATAGCGTTTAAAACAACAAAAGACATTTTAAACACTTTGTTTAACGCTAAAGAAAAAACAGACAATTAACTAAAATCAGGCATCTACAAATTAAATTACTCGCACTGTAATTCTGTTTATACAGGACAAACAATTAGAAATTTTGATATTAGGTACAAGAAACACGTACGTTATTACAAGTATAAACACCCACATAAATCCAATTACGCTAAACACTTATTAGAACACAATCATTTAATGACATCTAATAACACTATAAAGTTTTTACACTTTTGTGATGACAAGCGTAAGTTGAATATACGAGAAGCATCTGAAATTCACAAACATTTAAAATCTGTATCTTTAATGAATGAACAAATTGATCTCTTAAATCCACCGTTATTAACGTTTTGGAATGAGAAATCAAGTCATCTTGACGCAGATATAGAAAACCAAGATCAAGTTATGAAGATTTATTGTTCCTATTGCAACACCAGCTGTTTACTTTTAATCTTGCTTTTGATAATGACGTGTAAACACGTTGAAATACGTATAAAGCTAAAATAGAAAAACTGTTGAAGTTAAGAATAGTTATATTTACAATAAATATTTATATGTTGCACTTTGCCATTCATGATAGCACGAAACAGATTTTTTATATTTCTTTGAGTAACTTTTAATTTTTTTTGAATATTTTTTTTTTATATTTAAATATCTAAAAGTTTCTGAACAACTTAAACGGTTTACTGATAGAGCGCGTTAAAATAAAAAAAGTAGGCCATGATATTCAGATTTACACAGTCAGTGTTATTAAAAAATTTAACATGAAATGAAAAATTGTCTTTTCTTAGATTTTTTAAATTGCTTAGGTGCCAAATTTGACTAAACAAAATTTTAAGTCATTTTTGGGGGTTACTTTGGTCTACTTTTTAAAACCACTTGGTTCTTATTTCTCATTGCTGCTTTTATTTCTGCGTTTCATATCTTCAGTTTGTTTCTGTTACTTTTGGTTCGACTTCCAAGGGCCTCAAAGCCGCTTTTTATATTATTGTGTTTATACTTGCATTCTTTTTCTAAATTGTTGCTATTTGCTTTCTATATTCTGTTATTATTCTCTGGTACTTTCCATGATTTTTCTTGGGTTAACTTTATTAATTCCATTTTTATACTATTATCATAGCTAATTTTTTTGTGATATAATCATATAGTGATCACTTTCAGCTTTCAAAGGAGCCATCTACGACCTCTCCCAAGTGATTCTTAGCCAAAGAGCTGTCCCGGAAAACGTGGCCCTTTTTGCGAGAAAAGAATAAAAAAATATGAGAAACAAGTGATAACGATATAAGAACATACAAGTATTAACACAATAATATAAAAGGCGGTATTTGACGCTCTTGTATGTCTAACCAAAATAAACTAAAAATGTGAAACACAGCAATAAAAAAGCACTACGAAATTAGAATCAGGTGGTTCTAAAACATAAGACCTAAGTAAAACTCCGAAAATGGCTTAAAATTACTCTGTTTTGACACAATTGTGACCTAACACATCTGAAAATTTTAAGTAACGACAATTTGCAGCTAAATATCAATTTATTACTGATACTGACTGTTTTGAAAAAGCTTTAATGGACTTCAATAGAAAATGCATGGCTTACTTGAATTTTTAATTTTTTGACCACTACCATTACCGAATAGAAAATTTAATGCTCTATCTGAATATATTATTCAAATATAAAATGTTATTTAAGAAAAAAAAGTTGATGTCACTTCAAGTGTAACCGGAAGTGGACGAATAGAAAATAATGTTATAAAATTCGCATCTTTCTATAATTACAAACGCCCAATTTTTATTTCATTATTGTGAAAATTGTAGAAATAATTGATGTAGCACCTGATGTCGTTATCACCCTGTATAGTGAGGTTGAACAAGAAAAAACAAATATCAACCAGAGTTGCATAATTAATTAATCACACGTGATAACCGGACAAATGTCCTGGAAAAGACGAAAAGCAATGTTTTGTAATTTAGAGCTTTTGGCGTGGATAAAACGCGAAGGTGAAATTCTTAGGGACTTTTTTTATGTTGTTCGGAGGAATGAATATTACCTCTACACTAATTTTCAGCTTTATAGTATTTTTTAGACCGTTTGTCTAAATTGTTTCTTAAAATGCCTGGGCAGGTTTAAAGAAATTCACAGCCAAGCGGGGAGGTCTTTACCTTGCATACAGGGCCAGCGGGTGGTCTAGTGGTTAAAGTTCCAGGCTTTGAAGCTAGACTCCCAACGGCAGTAGGTTCGAGTCTTCTGCCCGTCGGAAATTTTTCTGAATAAGTCAAATTCGGCGTGTCCATGGATGGTGTGTGTGGTGTGTATGTTGGGTTGCATGTCTTTCAGGGTTGGGGCATGTTGGACCGGTGAATAGCGCTGAGTGCGGTGAGCCCGGGTAAGGGGGTGGGATGGGAATCATGGAGTCGTGCTCACGCACCGACTCATGATTCTTTTTTTTAAACCTTGCATACAATAAGTTCTATGCAAATTGATTTTCTTACTCTTTTTACACTTCGCCTACAAAATAATTACCTAATAAACAGTTATGCATAAAAATTTCAATCAGTAGTAAGTTACTCTATAATAAACAAGAAATAGATTATATGAGAACTATGGTTTTAAGTATAACTGAACTTGCACTGTAGTCAATTTGACAACTGAACAAAATCTTGACATAAAAAGTTACTTTGAGATAAATTCCTTTTTAATAAGCTTCCTCAATTGTGTTCAAGCAAAAAAATTTACTTATTAAAATTGTTTTAGGTATTAGTACAGTCATACAAAAGTTTGAGTCTAAAATACGGATTTATTCCAATATTATTGCAAATTAATTTGCGTGATGTTAACTGAACACTTTTTCTAGTCATTTTAAACTTTTTATCATTAAGAGATATCCCTCCTTTCCTAGGATTTATACCCAAACAGTTAACAATTCAGGCCCTTCTTTATAAAAACATAATCCTTTTACCAACCACAATAATTATTTTAACTTTAATCACAATTTTCATTTATATAATAGACTTAGCCATGAATTAGAAAGATTTTGTAAAAAACTTAATTATCAATTTATAATCTAGTTATGACAACTGCTTAAGATTGTATGCAATAAATTTTGGTAATGGCCAGCGGGTGGTCTTATGGTTAGAGTCTCAGGCGCTAGAGCTAGATTTCCAACGGCAGTAGGTTCGAATCCTCTGCACGTCAGAAATTTTTCAGATCTAGTTAAATCCGGCGTGTTCAAGGACGTTGCATGGAGTGTGTATGTTGGGTTGCATGTCTTTTTGGGGTGGGCCATGTTAGACCGCTAACTGCGTTGAGCCCGGGTAAAAGGGTGGGACGAAAATTATGGAGTTGTGCTCACGCACGTCTCCATGATTTCATTTTAATTGATATAACGCAACAACGGTGTTTTTAATTATTTCTTTTATCTATGACATTTATTCTTGTTTTTAGATATAGTGTTTGTAAAAACCAAATGTAATTTATGCGTTCCTATCACGTAAATACGGAAAATTTCAAATATAATTTATGAATTCCCAGTACATAAGCCCGGAAAACTTTGTTATAAATGTAATTAAATACCACATCTGTCACAGTTTCTTAAATTAGTCGACTAGGGTGAAATTAATACATAACTTTATATTTTACCAATTAAAAATTCGGGATAGTTGAAAAAATACGTTCTCATAATCATTTCTAGATGTTATATTATTTAGATGTAGGTGGTATTTTAAATAAATTTAACGAATATATTGTAAATTAAATTTAAAATTACTTTTTAGGTAGGATAAAATTTATTGAATCCTAAATATGCATATGCGTGGTGTTCTTCAATAAAAGGTACTGAAATGTAAAAAAATTAAACTAAACCACGCTTTTAGGTTTGTGGGCGTTTTCAGTTAGCAAATACCTTCATAAATTTTCTGTTTTGACGTATTTCCTAGACGTCGTGTTTAAAATTCTTTCAAAAATTCTATCGGGAAGTTAAACTTCATGTCCGGAGGCTTGACAAAATAAAGGAACAAAAAAATCCATCACGATTTACAACTCATATAGTTGCAAATCCTTTACCGTTAAATTATCTTGATATCAAACTGTGATAAACAAGATTATTTTTTAAAACGCACCGGCAAAACAAGAATTATTCCTAGTTAGATTCTATAACTTTACGACATAGGATTTTCATACTCGTGCTTGATATATGATCCAGTCCTACAGTTTATTTAACTTCTATCATCATTTATAATTGACGTTTGTAATGCGGATTTTCGTGTTTAGAAATGGAACTATTAAGCCATCCACCATCAGTTTGTTTCAAGTTTTGATAAACCACAAGTATTATAAAACATGGAAATTTTTCTCATTTGGTATACAACTACAAAGGCAGAGAAAGTCCCAAAAAATCCGAAAACAAAATCCTAAGTAGCGTTGAAAGGTCAATAAAAAGTTTCTGGATAAGGTTAGCATTCTCAGAGCTGCTTACGAGGATCGTTCGAAATGTACGTGGCCTAACAAAGAAAACGCAAATTTTGTGGGCAAAAAAATCATTTTATTTTGTAGTATAGTCTCCTGCTCGCTCAACAGACTTATTCCAACGATGCTCCAAAGCAGCAATGCCGTCTTTGTAGGTGGATGAACCCAAGTCCTCATAATAGCTATTTACAGCAGCGATTACCTCGGAATTGGACG
Source organism: Ctenicera cuprea (assembly GCA_958336395.1). NCBI lineage: Eukaryota > Metazoa > Arthropoda > Insecta > Coleoptera > Elateridae > Ctenicera > Ctenicera cuprea. Next base: position 36,702,533 of record OY284487.1, on the reverse strand, counting down.
AAAATCTTTTAACGCCGAGCCATTTTTTGAGGTTTGGAAATAGATAAAAATCGCTAGGAGCCGAATCTGGGGAATAGCGTGAATAAGGCACTAATTCGAATCTCAATTTTGGCCATGGCGATTGCAGACGTGTGTACAGGTGCGGTATTTTGATGGAAAAACACTTTTTGTTTCGGAAAATGAGGCCGTCTATATTTTTGATTTTGTCGCTCAATTGCTGGAACAAATTGGCATAATACTCGCCATTTATTGTTGTTCCCTTTTACGAGTAGTCGACGAAAATAAATCCATGAGAATCCCAAAATACAGTAGCCATAACCTTTCCTGCTGACAAAACCGTTTTTGACTTCTTCGGTGGCAGAGAACCTTTGTGTGTCCATTGTTTGGACTGTTCCTTGGTTTCGGTAGTGTAATGGTGGATCCAGGTTTCATCGACGGTTATGAAACGGCGCAAAAATTTCTTCGGATAGCGGCGAAAACGTGCCAAAAGGTCGCGAAAAACAATCATACGATTCAGTTTTTGCTCCGGTGTGAGCAAACGCGGCACCCAACGCGCGGAGCATTTTTTGATTTCCAATTCTTCCGTTAAAATTCTGTGCACACTGTCATTTGAGATGCTCACTAGATCTGCTATCTCACGCACTTTTACTCCACGGTCATCCAATACAATACGGAATACTTTTCCAATCATATGCGGAGTAGTAGCCGTTTTTGGTTGTCCACTGCGGGGTTCGTCTTTTGTGCTCACATGACCACGCTTAAACTCGGCAACCCAGTTTTTAACCATTGAAAGAAAAGGAGCGGACTTCAATAATGCCAAATTCAACTCTGCTTTGATTTCGGTTGGTGTTAAGCCTTTCAAATGAAAGTACTTCTCACTGCTCGCAACTCAGTTTTTTCATTATTTACGAAGTCACTCGAGACGGTCTCTTTGGCGCACTGTCAAACACAAACTAATTGACAGATCGCTCTATACTGTCATATTTAACCAAAGAAAGGATCGTTCTGAAAAATGGTAATGCAAATTCCGCCGAATCCGCGCCATCTCTGTGTTAGGCCACGTACATTTCGAACGATCCTCGTATATGGTATAAATAATATCTTTCAATGCTTAGTGGCATACGGAATCTTTTATTTAAAACAACACTTGTATCTTCATTACCCATGAGTAAGTGTAGGTATCGCTATGAAATGATCCTCGCAACTGTTACGTAAGTAAACTTTATAACAATGCGCACGAATAAATTTATTCATTATGAAATTAAAACAGCAACTAAAGCAAGGGGCAACGCCCTATGAATAAATGGTCTCCTAAATCGACTCCTTACCTAACCATAGCACTTTCTCAAAGAACTGTTCCAAGATGGAATAACTTATCTATTGATAATATCTTTACAAGTAAGCAACAGCGTACCCATCTATTAGCAAATAAGTCTTGTGGGTGGCATTTAAAGAATACGGAGCACAATAAACAGAAGTATAGCTTTTACTTTTCCTGTATTGTTTACCATCTTTAGATTAAGGAGCGGACCAATTAATTGTTCCGTTCGTTAATTATTTTGCTTGGATTTTTCAGATGCGCCTTCCGTATTGAAAGTGTGTTGGTAACAATTTGTTGCTTTAACTAAGATAATTATACTTTACATTAAAGAGCTGTTAAGCAACTTTAGTAGGTAGTTACATGTTTAGATATTTAGAGATATAATTGATTCGACTTCAATAAAACAAAATTGTTGTAAATTAAATTTTTTTTAGTAATGTTCATAGATAAATTTTGGTTGTTTACTATATCGGTCCATACATTTATATATAAGTTTTTAACTATAACCAGCTCAATTTTTGTGCTAGGATTAGTTCTTAAAAGTTGATAATAGTCACTCTCACCTATAAATTTTATTGTCTCGTCAGATTTACTTACTAATTATGTTTAACTTTTGATAAAAATCAAATGCTTTTCTGCAAAGGTTTTCCTTATGCAAGTAAATTTAAAGTACCTAGTTCAAAGAAGTGTGTATTTTATACAGTTAAAAATAACACAAAATTTTCTGCAACGGCGGTGTTCAAATAAGAAGCGACAAAAGAGTTTTACAAAAATACTTCTGAAATTAATAAATACAAAAAGGTTTTTATAAGATGTCTCCAAAATGTATGTAACAGCGAACAACCACGGGTCTTGGAACTAAAATAAGCCAACTTTCCTATACATATACACAGTGGCGGATCTTGATTTTATGGGGCCCCAGGCGCAACCTGATCTGGAGGCCCCTATTGACCCTACTAAGAATGGGATGGTTCACTAAAATGAACAATGCAAAAAATCATAACGTTTTTTATTTTTGGAATCAATAAAAAAAATAAACACAAAAATAAGATACGGAAATAAAAAAATAATCACATTCCCATTTAAAAGAAAAAATCACATTCTCTGGTAAATAAAATTTATTTTGGTTTTTGAGGATAAGGCACTCAACGATTCTGAGGCCCCCGCTTTGCTGAGGCCCCAGGCACGCGCCTCCAGCGCCTGTGCGGTAATCCGCCACTGCATATACAAAAAAATGCACCGTTAAGACGCTTTGAAGCTTCAAAGAGACGCGTTCTGACAATAATAAAATTTTCTGTATTTTCAACTAAATTGTAAAAAATATCAAAATTTTGTATGAAACCAAAATTGTTCGTAAATGCCAATTTTCATTACAAATATTTTCGTAATAATGAGACACTTCATTAAAAAAAATACATTTTTTCATAGGGGTACCCGATTTAGGCTACTTAAAATATGTCGATAATAAAAGTAACTACATCAAAAAGTGTCTTTTACTTAGCAATGTTTATAAACCAAATTTAACATAAATCGCTCGAGCGCTTCCCGTTTTATAAAAGATAAATAATTGTTCCATTGCGCCTCACCGGTGCATTTTCGTATATACAGGGTTGAGCAAAAGTATGGAACAATGCAAATTTCTTTCATACGGCAACCGCGATTTTGACAAAATTTTCTACATGAAGGTGCCGATATACAGTGGATACAATAAAAGTATCGGCGCTTTAACAAGACTTCCGGTTTAGCCGGAAATGATATCAACTTTTTTATTTTAAATGGAACACCCTGAATGTTTTTTGATACATAGATAGAACTCTTTTTTGCGAGTTCAGTGATATAAGGTTTTATACTTTTAATTTCAACAATTCTAGAGATATTGAACAATAATGTTTCGTAATTGTTATCTAGCAGCTCATGAAAACAAAAGAATAAGAGAAGCTCAAACAGTTATGTAATGTTGTCAAATATGCTTGGTTCGTGTTGTGTTGTTTTGATGTTTGATTGAGCAGTGTGGTTGCAGTAATCAATTAATTAACCAAATTTATTAAAACTGCTGAATTTAACATCAGAAATGGTTCAATTAACAGAAATATTGCAAATTATTAAACAAAGTACAAACAGTTTTAATTAATTTTGGTTAATTAATTGATTACTGCAACCAGACTGCTCAATCTATCAAAAATCAAAACAACACAACACGAACCAAGCATATTTAACAACTTTACAAAACTGTTTAGGCTTCTCACATTCTTTTGTGTTCATGAGCTGCTAGATAACAATTACGAAACATTATTGTTCAATACCTCTAGAATTGTTGAAAAGAAAAGTAGAAAATCTTATATCACTGAACTCGCAAAAAAAAGTTCTATCAATGTATCAAAACATATACAGGGTGTTCTAGTTAACATAAAAAAGTTGATATCATTTCCAGATAAACCGGAAGTTTTTTAAATCGCCGATACTTTTATTGTATCCAGTTCTTTTAAACTTCCAATGCTGTAGGCAGTGGCGGCTCGTGAACATTTACTACCTAGATGGTATGAGGCCTTCGATTCTCGTAAGAAGATGTGTATATACGAAAACAAAAACATCGTGATGAAAACTGCAGATTAAAACAAATATTAAAATATTATAGTTTTCTTTGTTTCATAAGCACCATGCTTAGGCGATTACCAAGCCAATGCCGATATTTGTATGTGTTATCTGGTTTGTTTACATACTCACTATCGTTTTTTTTAAGCATCATGAGGCCGTGCGTGAGCACGACTCCATGATTCCCATCCCACCCCCTTACCCGGGCTCAGCAAACTTAGCGCTATTCACCGGTCTAACATGCCCCACCCCGAGACACGCCGAATTTAACTTATTCAGAAAAATTTCCAACGGGCAGAGGGAGTCGTTGGGAGTCTAGTTCTAGAGGTTGGGACTCTAACCACTAGACCACCCGCTGGCTCATATTTAGAATTTCCGGCGTATAATCCATTATAAAAACACCGTTCGCTTGCAGTAAAACTTGAACTGTTTTAGAAAATAGTGTACTTAATATGTAATCGTGTATGTTGTCGTGTTTGCTAGAGTGCGTCGCCCATATTACCTCCTATACGAGCCGCCATTAGTTCCTTAATTAAATTTTTAAAGAAAGCTCTTTGATAAAGGTACCTATTTAAACGAGTACCAAATTCGGCATTACTCTACTGTATTGATTATATAAATACTTAATTACTTCAACAATATTTATTTATTTTAACCTTATACGTATTTCGGCATGTTTACATGCTATTTGATCTCGGTAATCGTCTGCAGACGGCTTGATTTCTTATTCCAAAATGTCCAAAAGAGGAGAATTCAAAAGCTCAGTTTGCTCATTCATTAACGGTACAGCTTTTAAACGTTTGTGAATTTCAAAAGCTTGTAGTATATCTAATTTACGTTTATCATCACAAAAGTGTAAACATTTTATGGTGTTATTAGATGTCATTGAATGATTGTGTTCTAGTAAGTGTTTAGCGTAATTGGATTTATGTGGGTGTTCGTATTTGTAACAACACGTACGTGTTCTTTATACCTAATATCAAAATTTCTAATTGTTTGGCCTATATAAACCGAATTACAATGCGAACAATTTAATATGTCAATGCCCGATTTTAGCAAATCATCTGTTTTTGATATTGCATTAAAAAAGTGTTAAAGATGTTTCTAGTTGTTTTAAAACTTACTTTATATTTATTTGTTTTGTTTATAATTTAAGCATTTTTTTTCTGCTTTGTCGCCAATATATGGGATCGAGGCATATTTATTTGTATCGGATGAAGTTAGGGTATTTGGCTAAATTTTTTAAATGGCTAATTTATAATCTTTTATGCACGGATGTATCATAAATTGACAATTATACACGAATTTCTTTGTCATAAACGTCTTTTGTAGCCCAGGACCTCTCTATTGGCCGTGGGCTATAATGAAACGTCAAACAACGATATCATACCTAATAGAAACAGTTTAAACTGAGATTTTAAGCAATATGGCTACCGTTGTTTGCCCGCTACCATAGTTACGCTTCAAATCTCAAATTTAATCAAAGCAACGCTAGATGTGGGTGAAAAATTCAATTTATTTTATAAATATTTTCTATTTATTTTAGAAATATTTTTAAAATAAGAAATCTTCATCCGTGTATGTATCACGAGCGTAACTTGATTTTATGACCTTCGACGTATTCTCAAAATTACGTCTTGCGCCATAAAAGCTCTTTACGCCCTTAATACATAAATAACTATTTCTTTAATTATTGTATCAATAATTTAGTATTATAACCATTACTATATGCAATTTGTTTAATAATTAAAATTTCTCTATTATAATTAATTTTATCAAAGCCCTATGTATCGGACCTGTATGCTGCTAATTTATGTGTTTTATGATGACAAGAATCGTGTGGTATTGTAATGTCTGTTTGTGTAGGTTTTCTATAAACTGAGTACTCAAATTTATTAGTTGAATTAATTTTTATGTTTAAATCTAAAAAGTTAATGGACTTATTTTGTTCAGTTTCTAGTGTAAATTTTATGTTTGGGTGCAAGCTGTTAATAAAAATTAAAAATTCATTAATTAAATCAAATGAACTATTAAAGCATGCTAAAATGTCATCAACATAACGAAACCAAAATATAACTTTCTCAGATTGATTTGATTCGAATATTTGATCTTCTAGATTTTCCATAAATATGTTAGCTAAAAGAGGTGAAATTGGACTTCCCATGGGTAAACCATCTTTTTGGAAATAAATTTTACTATTATAAGTGAAATAATTTTGATTGGTGCAAAAGTTCAAATAATTGAATCAACTCAGTCAGTTTTATTAATTCAACATTTTTGTTAATAAGAATATTATTTAATTCGAGAAAGTATTTAGGAAAACACGTTACTAACATCAAAACTAACTAGCTTGCTTTGTGGTGGTAAATGTAAGTTAGACAACTTTTTGATTGATTCGGAAAATTTTTACTGAATATTTTGGTGTATAACAAACACTGGTAACTATATTATTTAGTATTTTTGGTGGTTGTGGATTTAAATTTATTATTTGTTTTTTTTGATATCTGTTAAACAAACCTGGCAATTTTCTAATGTTTGTTTTAATTCTTTTTGGTAATTTTTGGTGGGATTACTAGTTAAAGTTTTTAAGTTTGAATTGATTATGAAATCATTAATTTTTTGCCTTGCAGTTTACTCTTATAAGGAAGTAGGAATAATGTTAACGTTTTGCCCGGAAAGTTAGCTTTTTCATTCTCTATTTTCTATTGAATTATTGGCATTGCTAAGGTCATTGTCGGAATATTATTTTCCCAATAGCGTTTTATTGGCGTTTCTATCATTGTTGTTAAAATTTATTAATAAAAACATAAACAAGAATCCAAGCATTTCAAATTTGTGATTTTACTGATAATGACCATGAAATTTGATCTTAATAAAAATCTTGCCAATTTCTAGTAGCATTTTATCGTTTTGTATTCAGCTAATTACAGGTTATATAGCTTTAGAAGAACTCGTAGAACATAAAATAGCTAAGTTAGATTTTCCGCGAGATAGTTTTTTTCTACATTCTGTAATAAATGAAAGATACAGGCAATAAAAGTAAATCGCATGGACCACGTGCTGAGCTACTACATTACGCCACCTACGCAACCTGTTTTTACTGCTACACCCGCTGTTAAATATAATTTGCAGCTATTAGTAATTGTTGCATAAAAACCAAGCACCATGAATATGTTTCTTACTATGGATTTCATTCCGTAAAGGTGACACCATTAATTTTCCTCTCATAAAAATGTCATACATAGTAATTATACAATTATAAACTATGTTAAGCTGCCCTGAATTTTAATTTGTAATTTGTCTTTTAAACAACTTCCATTGATGTAGAAATAGAAAACCAACGCTTAGTTTTCAACAATATTAAATATACTTTTGACCCTTTCTCTCCCTTGGGCGTGTTTATTTTTTATTCAGATTTTATTCTTTTTTCTTTTCGTGGTTTTTATTTCTTATTCAAGACTACATAACTCAGTCGACATATAAAGACGTACCCTCAAAAAAACAGAAGAAAAACGCCAAACATAATAAAGATATCATCAAATTCAACCAACAGAAAAATGTATATGAAGTGCGAACATTGGGAATCCTACTCATTGTGGTTCATAATCATGCAAGACTAGATCTGAAATGGTACCGCAACGGGATCTTGAGCCCTGATATACAGACTAGGACGGTTAAGTTATTATCAGACAGAGAAAGTTATACGGCAGTACATGTTTATGCTATTATTATGTTTTTCTTACCTAATTGATTGCATATTACTATCACCAGTTAGAAGATAAGATTGCAAATTGCAAAGTAGAATGCATTTAACAAAAGGATCAACAAAACAATAACTGCGCCTTTTATCTAATAGCGGCGTACTCTCAATGTAATAGCCTTCAACCAACATATACTTTTTGCAGAATAACTTGAGGAACTCTGATTAAACTAATAAAAAGAGATCCAGGAAATTTTTCTCTAATATTATGGGTTACCTATAAAAGCAAAATATCAATTTATTTTCTGTTTTCTACTAATGAAATTTAGGAGTATTAGGTATTTGGTTAAGGTTACTTTTTGGTATTAGTACTGGTAAAATACTTTTCTATAGATTGGCCAGTTATTTCGAGGCAAATAAATATACAGGTTGATTATAAATTCAGGGCCGATTGATTTGCTCATTTTATTATTGGCGATAGAAAAAATTTGGATCAGTAAAAGTTAAACGAGTACAACTTTATTTTTTTTAATAGAACACCCCGTACATTTTAGCCAATATCGATTATAGAATAACTTATGTTTAGAAAACTATGATACAACTGTAGGTCTAAAAAATAGTAAACAGGATATTTTGATTTCAAGCTACGTATGTAACCAATGGTAATGATTCTAAATCTAGTGATCTTAGGAAGCTGTTAGTAAAAAAATGATAAAAGCAATAAACAAGCGTTCAATTCATGTTAATTAAACATCATTTTTTTTAAATATATTAGGAATTTCTAAACATAATGTTCATAGGAGTGAGGTCAGGTAATCTAGGTTGACAGTTAAAAGCGCCTTATTAGTAAGAAGGTGTGATAAAAGCAATAAACAAGCGTGCCATTCATGTTAATTAAACATCATTTTTTTATAATATTTTAGAAATTTCTAAACATAATGTTCATAGGAGTCAGGTCAGGTAATCTAGGTTGACAGCTAAAAGCGGCTTATTAGTAAGAAGATGATAAAAGCAATAAACAAGCGTGCAATTCATGTTAATTAAACCTCATTTTTTTATAATATTTTAGGAATTTTTAAACAAAATGTTCATAGGAGTTGGGTCAGGTAATCTAGGTTGACAGCTAAAAGCGCCTTATTAGTAAGAAGATGATAAAAGCAATAAACAAGCGTGCAATTCATGTTAATTAAACATCATTTTTTTTTATAATATTTTAGGAATTTCTAGACAAATTATTCATAGGAGTTAGGTCAGGTAATCTAGGTTGACACCTAAAAGCGCCTTATTAGTAAGAAGATAATAAAAGCAATAAACAAGCGTGCAATTCATGTTAATTAAACGTCATTTTTTTATAATATTTTAGGAATTTTTAAACAAAATGTTCATAGGAGTTGGGTCAGGTAATCTAGGTTGACAGCTAAAAGCGCCTTATTAGTAAGAAGATGATAAAAGCAATAAACAAGCGTGCAATTCATGTTAATTAAACATCATTTTTTTATAATATTTTAGGAATTTCTAGACAAATTATTCATAGGAGTTAGGTCAGGTAATCTAGGTTGACAGCTAAAAGCGCCTTATTAGTAAGAAGATGATAAAAGCAATAAACAAGCGTGCAATTCATGTTAATTAAACATCATTTTTTTGTAATATTTTAGGAATTTCTAGACAAATTATTCATGGAGTTAGGTCAGGTAATCTAGGTTGACAGCTAAAAGCGCCTTATTAGTAAGAAGATGATAAAAGCAATAAACAAGCGTGCAATTCATGTTAATTAAACGTCAGTTTTTTATAATATTTTAGGAATTTTTAAACAAAATGTTCATAGGAGTTGGGTCAGGTAATCTAGGTTGACAGCTAAAAGCGCCTTATTAGTAAGAAGTTGGTAAAAGCAATAAACAAGCGTGCAATTTTTTTCATGTTTATTTATAACTTCCAGCTTTACTTTGTTAAAGTCCATATTTAATGTGTATCTGTATATAAAATACTTAATTACTTTAACAATATCTATTTATTTTAACCTTATACGTATTTCGGCATGTTTACATGCCATTGTCAAAGGTTATATGAAAAAGTAAACAGTTAGTGTTGTTATAGCATTAGAACTTTGTGACTTATCTTGGTAATCGTCTGCAGATGACTTGATTTCTCATTCCAAAACGTCCAGTAGAGGAGAATTTAAGAGATCAATTGGCTCATTCATTAACGGTACAGTTTTTAAATGTTTGTGAATTTCAAAAGCTTCTAGTATATCTAATTTACGTTTATCATCACAAAAGTGTAAACATTTTATAGTGTTATTAGATGTCATTGAATGATTTTGTTCTAGTAAGTGTTTAGCATAATTGGATTTATGTGGGTGTTTGTATTTGTAACAACGTACGTGTTCTTTATACCTAATATCAAAATTTCTAATTGTCTGGCCTATATAAACCGAATTACAATGCGAACAATTTAATTTGTAAATGCCTGATTTTAGCAAATCGTCTGTTTTTAATTTTGCATTAAACAAAGTGTTTAAGATGTTCCTAGTTGTTTTGAAGCTTACTTTATATTTATTTGTTTTGTTTATAATTTTAGCAATTTTTTCTGATTTGTCACCAAAATATAGAATCAAAGCATATTTAATTGTATCGAACGAAGTTAGGGTATTCGGATAAATTTTTTTTGAATGGCTAATTTATAATCTTTTTCTTTAATTAATGTATCAATAAGTTTAGTATTATAACCATTACTGTATGCAATTTGTTTAATAATTGAAATTTCTCTATTATAATTAATTTCATCTAAAGGGACCGTCAAAGTTCTATGTATCAGGGACCTGTATGCTGCTAGTTTATGTGTTTTATGGTGACAAGAATCGTTTGGTATTGTAATGTCTGTTTGTGTAGGTTTTCTATAAACTGAGTACTCAAATTTATTAGTTGAATTAATTTTTATGTTTAAACCTAAAAAGTTAATGGACTTATTTTGTTCAGTTTCTAGTGTAAATTTTATGTTTGGGTGCAAGCTGTTAATAAAAATTAAAAATTCATTAATTAAATCAAATGAAATATTAAAACATGCTAAAATGTCATCAACATAACGAAACCAAAATATAACTTTCTCAGATTGATTTGATTCGAATATTTGATCTTCTAGATTTTCCATAAATATGTTAGCTAAAAGAGGTGAAATTGGACTTCCCAAGGGTAAACCATCTTTTTGGAAATAAATTTTATTATTAAAAGTAAAATAATTTTGATTGGTGCAAAGTTCAAATTGATCTCTTAAATTCTCCTCTGCTGGACGTTTTGGAATGAGAAATCAAGTCATCTGCAGACGATTACCAAGCTAAGTCACAAAATTCTATTGCTACAACAACAGTAACTGTTTACTTTTTCATATAACCTTTGACAATGGCATGTAAACATGTCGAAATACGTATAAGGTTAAAATAAATAGATATTGTTAAAGTAATTAAGTATTTTATATACAGATACTCATTATTTATTCATGTTAATTAAACATCATTTTTTTATAATATTTTAGGAATTTCTAAACAAAATGTTCATATGAGTTAGGTCAGTAATCTAGGTTGACAGCTAAAAGCGCCTTAATAGTAAGAAGATGATAAAAGCAATAAAAAAGCGTGCAATTCATGTTAATTAAACATTATTTTTTTTATTATATCTTAGAATCTCCAAACAAAACGCTCATAGGAGTTAAGTCAGGTGACCTAGGTTAACAACTAAAAGCGCCTTATTTGGAAAATTTTAAGAAAAGTGCCTTAATTTATTGCCACTTTTTCATTGTGACAGATGGTACACGTTCGTGTATCGCTTTTATTATTTTCTTAACAGCTTCCTACGGTCAATTGCAATGTATTTATAATCATTACCATTGATTACATACGTTGTCTTAAATTAAAATATATCGCTTTTTATTAGCTTCAGGCCTACAGTTGTATAATAGTTTCTTCAACAGAATTTATCACACAATCGAATTAATTTAAAAAAATACAATGTTCTACTTAAAAAAAATAAAGATATAGTCGGTGCCGCTCAAACCGGAAGTAAGCCATTTTGTTTTGTATGCCCAAAATATTTGTCACTATAAAATGTTAAACTTTTACTTATAATACATTTTTTATGTTATGTTACAGTAGACAGTTTAGGTAGCACCACACAAAATAATCTAATGAATTTAAATTAGTCGAACGAGTTGGGCCATGCGCTAAGTCTGCCTCGACTTATTCATCTGTTGGTATAGGTTTCATCTGGGAGCTCTTAGACTGAAATGATAAAATAAGGTGGAAACCCGTTATGCATGAACCACATATTTAGCCTGCCCTTGTTAGGTACGTCGTCCAAGCAAATTTGTTACAGTAGGTATTTTAGGTAGCAGCAAAAATAATAATCTAGCAAATTTAAGTCGCGCAAACGAGGTCAGTCCGCGCTAGGTGCAACTCCTATCCATCTTTTGGGATAGGTTTCGTCTAGGTGCTGTTAGACTTAAATTATAAAATGAGGTGGAAACTCGTAACGCAAAAACCACCCGTTTTACCCGCTTTCGTTAGGCACGTCGTTTAAGCAAATTTGGTATATCGTCCTGAAGGAAGTTACAGTAGGCATTTTCGGTAGCACCATGCAAAATAATCTAAAGAAGTTAAGTCGGGCGAACGAGTTGAGCACGCGCTATGTTCACCTCGACCTATCCATCTGTTGGGAGAGGTTTCGTCTAGATGCTCTTGGACTGAAATGATAAAATAAGATGGAAACCTGTTATGCATGAACCACATGTGTAGCCTGCTCTTGTTAGGTACGTCGTCCAAGCAGTAAATTTGGTAAATCGTCTTGAAGGAAGTTACAGTAGACATTTTAGGTAGCACCATGCAAAATAATCTACTGAAACTATGTCGGACGAAAGCGTTCGGCCCACGCTAGGTTCACCTCAACCTGTCCTTCTGTTGATACAGGTTTCGTCTAAGAGTTCTTGAACTAAAATGATAAAATAGGGTGGAAACCTGTTACGCATGAACCACACGTTTTGCCTGATTTCGTTAGGAACGTCGACCAAGCAAATGTGCTGAAACGTCTTAAGAGAAGTAACAGTAGAAATTTAAGGTAGCACCACACAAAGTAATCTAATCAATTGAAGACGGGCGAACGAGTTGAGCTCGCGGTAGGTCTGTCTTAAGACCTATCTATTTCTTGGGATATGTTTCCTTTAGGGGCTCTTAGACTAAAATGACAAAATGAGGTGGAGACCAGTTACGCATGAAACACACGTTTTACGTGTTTTCGTTAGGCACGTCGTCCAAGCAAATCGTCTCGAAGGAAGTTATACTAGACAATTTTAATTGCACTATGCAAAATAATTTAATGAAATTAAGTCGGGCGAACGAGATGGGCTTGCGCTAGGTTCATCTCGACCTATCCATCTGTTGTTATAGGTATCGTCCAGGTGCTCTTGGACTAAAATGATGAAATAAGGTGAAAATCTGTTACGCATAAACCACACGTTTTGCCTGATTTCGTTAGGAACGTCGACCAAGCAAATTTGCTGAATCGTCTTAAGAGAAGTTACAGTAGAAATTTTAGGTAGCACCACACAAAGTAATCTAATCAATTTAAGACGGGCGAACGAGTGGGTACGCGGTAGGTCTATCTTAAGACCTATCCATTTGTTGGGATATGTTTTGTTTAGGGGCTCTTAGACTAAAATGATAAAGACCTGTTACGCATGAACTACGCGTTTGGCCTGCTTTCGTTAAGCACGTTCTCGAGTAAATTTTTTTAGATGTCTTGTAGGAAGTCATAATCAACATGTTAGACAAAACATGTGACCCCATTAGCTCATCTACAAGAACGTCTGCCTATAACGTTAAACGAAAATTAATTCGTCTGTCTTGATTTTAAAAACGCGTAAACATTTTCATCCGCCCAGAAGTAATGAACGTTGGCGATGTCGTTGTCAGCAAAGGAAACATTAATGCAGCAGACATTGGCAGAATGTTGTTCTAGGTTGAAAATTTTTAGGTTTAAGAGCATGCACTCTCTGGAAATGATAACAAACAAAAGAGGTGCCCGTAAAACTCTCCATACGATGAATGCAAAAATTTCTTCCTCCGCTGCAATTCATCCTATGTTTGTTCCTGGATTTTTAGCAACTCAGTCAAGAATCCTCTCCTCTATTTCTAGAGTTCAAACATGTCGACTTCTGTCACAATCACTCCTGTTTAGCTCAAATGCGCCGTTTTCTTGAAGTCGCTGATCAAGACAAACGAAGGTTGTATCGCATAGAATTTTACGGTTGGGAATCTACGCGCTTTCAGAGCATTACCATTAGATTTCCCATAAAATTAATGCATAGCTGTCATTTCTGCAAAAGGTACTCTTCCGGTTTTGACTACACAGAAATAAAAGTCACTGAACTTATGAAACTTAACGTAAAAATCATAACTGCTCGGGTAAGTAAACATGGAATGCATGATGAGTAAATAATATGCTCGATAAACCAAAATCTAATTTATAATTCCTATTTAAAAATTGGTCTAGGATGTCTACGCAAGATTATGTGAAGAACAGTTATATTTTCACAGGAAAAAATGGGTAAACCAAGTTCTTAAAAAAATGTTGTTGGTCTAGGCGATCTACGCAAGGTTTCAATTACTAAGAACGAGTTTGTAAATCGATCCAGTGATTCCTGAAATTTTATAAAAACTGTTACTATACCTTATGTAAATGGTGATGCTGCTTATGAATTTTCAATTCTTTCCAGGAAATGCTTTCGGTTTATAAAAACAGTTTTAATGGCAACAGTTTCTATCTTTATGACCCATGTACTATAAGAACATGTATCAATGGCTGTTCAAACCTTGAATAATTTTGAAGGTGTCCCTGAAATTCTGATGTAAATTACATATCAATAATTGTTTACGATTTGTAGTCCTTTTGTGACAAAATAGTATTTTCTATAAATACAAACCACTACAACTAAATATCTAAGGGCGGCGACTGACTAGAGCTGATCTTTGTAATGTAATGCTCGTAACGAACATTACATTACAAACTTCCTTTATTTACCGCCGCGAATGCTCATTTTGAATGTTTGGCTCAACTGTGCTCCATTTTATCAGTCGGTTCAAAAAACCAAAAAACGGTGGTGGCAGACAAACTTATTTAGAGGCAGAAATGTTAATGGTGGCGCGACATTAATGAGTATCCTAAAAAACCAAGAAATTAGTGGACAGTACAAAAACTCTTCTATGGTTGTTTCTAGCTCGTCGGCCAGTTGCTGCCAAGCATCATGTTTTTTTAATTTATTGTAGTGCTGTGGATCCTGGGGGTCCCATAATATTGGTTTATTGCGATACAGATCAATAAAAACCATAATTTTGTCTTGCGACCACTCCATTATTTATAAAAATAAAATTCACAATGCACAAAATAATAGGTGTTTGCAGTTTGGTGCTATATCAACTACTGGATAGATGCTGAATTTACTGTGCTCAGAACGAACAAGTTGCGACCTGTACTGACTTGTAATGTAACAATCAAAAGGATTCGTCTAGAAACCGACAGCCAAGTGGAGCACGATTGCTCGACTTGAGCGGCTCAGCTCGTCGCTCGTTAACCTGCACTGACTAGCGAATGCTCGTGTTACATTACATTACATTACAACGTTCAGTTACAAGTCAGTCGCCGCCCTAAGATACAATAATAATTAGGTTAATGCATAAATCTTTTTTTATGCTTAATTAAGTAAACTAATACTAGTTTATAGGTACTGTATGCTTTTTAAGTATAAAAAAAAAGAAATGATAATTTAAATTAATTAATAAAGTTTAAAATATTTCCCTGTAGCGGAAGCTCCCGACGCCTATCGGTATTAACCGATTGGCGCGTGACGTCACTAGCTTGGAGCGTTTGGCGCGCTAACCTAGTTTCAAGTAATCTGTGCGGTGTTGACGTTTACGTTTAATGACTATGGAAAATAAAATCAAAACTAGGTGCTATAAGTGGTGTTTTGTGCCACAATGCACAAATACAACAATAAGTACGCCGGATAAAATATTTGTTACTGTACCAAGAGACAAATCTAAAAGAAAATTGTGGTTTACAAGTGCTAGAAGGGATGTTGCAAACATGTGTAACTCGGACTTGTATTGTTGCCAAGACCATTTTGAGGTAGGGATTTTAAAATAAGTTCTATTGTTTTAACTACAGTAAGTTGTTTATTTTATCTTTTAATAAATTTTTAGCTGGAGAATGATTTAGAAAATTTTATGTATCATAAATACATGAATGTGAAAATTAGAATTAAAGCTGGTATAGTGCCACACATATTTGATTGTCAGCGAGACAGAAAGCGTGCTTTTAGTAGCACCCTTCGATCAGCTGTTGAAAAAAGATCAAGAAAACAGTTGGTTGAAGAAGCCATTGCATCTTCTTCGGAGAATAAATTAAATCAAATTCAAGCAACGACAGTAGGTACAAACACTTTCGAAGAATCTACAAGCACTTCTTTATCACCAGAACCAGTAATAAAATCCGAAGAAGACGCTTCTAAAACATTTAGCAATAAAGCAGTGCAAATGAAACCATCGCATCGAAGCAAATATGTGTCCTGCAATATCACTCCGAAAATGGTTACAGTGGCAACATCCCCCATAAAATGTCTACAGCTTTCAGAAACAACTGAACCACCTTTACAGGTTTTTACTGTAGATGAAAAAGCAACTTCAAGTTCATCTCATAAAACCTCCGAGGATGAAACGTTCGATTCTAGTACAAGTTATGAGCCAAGTGAAACGAATTCAAATAGTACATCAGACATGTCGGAAGACAGCGACAATGAAACAAAACACGATATCTTTAATTTAGGAAGACATAACATGACGGTAGAACTGTGTAAAGAGAAGCCGAAACAATATTTAGGAATTCCAAAAGATTATTTTTGGTTAATAGATCTACTGCAAATAAAATCTCAAAGTAAACTAAGCCATAGTAATATTTTATTCGCTTTAATGAAAATCAAATGTAACGATACGTTTGATCGGCTAGGTGACCAGTTTGGAATGTCAAGCAGCAACGGTAGTAGAGTATTTGGGAAAACCATCCCAAAATTGGCTCATCTCTTAAAACCTTTTATTTACTGGCCTAAAGGAACAATAAAAAAAATTTTACCAATACCTTTTAGACCTGCATATAGTCATGTAGAAGCAATTATCGACTGCTTTGAAATTGAAATCGAGAAGCCAACGAATCCTCTTACACAAGCATTAACATGGTCAGACTATAAAAAGTGCAATACGTTAAAATATTTGATTTCTTGTACCCCAGATTTGCAATTGAATTTGCGATAAATATTTTGATGCCACCACACCGTTTTTTATATATCGTTCCAAAGACTTATCACTAGTAGGACACTTGACTTCCACAACGAAGTTATCAGTAATGGCATCTGGTGAAGCTCCAAATATGGGGTGATTCTGCAATAAGTAGCAACCGCACTTGTTAAACTTAATTTCCAGTTTCTCTTCCATCACACGTATCACTTCGCCTTCTAGTCTTCTACCACGTTCCATTGCTTTGGTGTCCTTTATCTTCGATGCACCAATCAACCGATTAACTAGGGACCCGTCAGTAGTCTTACAGTGAGCTGCCTCGTACAACTTAGAAGCTGTTATTCTACCATATCGTAACTCGAACCAAAGAACTTCGTCACTTTGTCCCCTCGTTGAAATTTCAGCTTCTGTACAAAGCTCTTCAGACATATTTTCTTTACAATAATTTAAAAATTCGTCAACGGAAGTGCCACCTCTCTCACAAAATTCTAGCATTTGCTGGTAAATTGATAATACAATTAATTTATTTTTCTTTGCAGTGAAAGAATGCCTCGAAATTTGGCTTTCGAGCTGTTTGTTTTCAGATAACAGCAAAAATTCTTTTAAAATGGTACTGTTATCTGGCAGATCCGTTCCCCTTTTCTGTTTACCCAATGCTTTCGCTTCAATAAATTTCATCGATGTACCAACCCTAGATAATGTTGATTTTTTCCAATAACACGTCACTTCGGTTGGAGCTGGGTCTTCACTTCGGCGATGAAGCCACATTAAAAATGCTAATGCATGCTTACAACCACCTATTGTTAAAAGCATTATTAAAATAAGAAAACAAAACATCTTTTAAATTTTCTTACCTGCTGCAGCAGCACAGCTATAGCACGCAATTTCCACTACCTTTTCCTGATCTTCATCGATGGTCAGGGACACAAGTTACATTGAACTACGTACCTTATGTTCTGGACAAATTTTTGCTTTTAAATGGCATTGATGACCGTCCCTTTTTAATTGCACATATCCAATCGCATTATCGCCGTATGACTCACGCGAAGACCTACAAAAAACAAATTATGTTGAATACAATATTATTTGGGAAAAATTCGCTATAAACTACCAATTGCAGTTACTATTATCTCCATTTTACACAAATGTTAGAAATGTTAGTACAGCCAGCTAATATGAAAAACATTTAAATACAAATTTTAGTTTATACTTACATAGCAGCTTTAGCACCTCGAACCTCGGGAGCACCAAAACAATCGTCTGTTTTTAAATATTCTGTTACCATAAACATATCCACACGTGGTAAGTTGTCTGATTTGGCTTTAATAAATCCAACCTCGACCATTATTACTTTAATTTGAACTACAAGTGTCAACCACAAGAATAAACAATGATAATTTGCACTTGTAAAACAAGAAATTAACAAGAAGACGTATCAAAATGCGACAGGTTAGTCCTAAAAAGGACTCTTTGTAGTAATAAAGAAACTTTACACTTAAAAAACACAAGAAATTAACAAGAAAACGTAAATCAACAGCGGTTAACCCAGTTGAACGTCAATTGACACGACAGCAAATTCCAACCGTACCAGTTAGTGACGTCAAACTGCGCTGATTGGTTGCCACTTTTTTTAAATTATTTTAGCGGCAAATTTGAAAAATTCAAAGTTTGATAATTTTTTAAAAATCACCTAGAGGTTTTTTCACGACAAATTCAAGGTTAATAGGTTTCGTAAGCTGAAATGTACGAAATATGCAAAAATAGTGCATAATTTTTTTTTGCATCAACCCAATTGTAGTTGTCACGTACTAATATATGGGGCGCCAAGTGTAAAGTGAAAATTTGCTGTGCATTTCACGGCATTTAAGGCAATTTGTCCCTATTTATTATACAGTGAGTTTTTTTTGTATACATACCAGCTATGTATACTTTTATAAAAAACATGTCAATGCATTGTTTTACTGCAATCTATAGGCAACCAACTATACACTACATTTCAAAGTTTCAATTTTTGAAAAAAATAGTCTGCTGTGGAAACAGTAGCCAAATTGTTTAATGTCAAATTAATAGCAATTAGTTTTGATTTTTTGAATGTAGCATACAATTTTTGTATTGTTGATATTTTATGTTTTTAAAATAATAGTTTTATTAAAACAATTTTTATATTCAAATAATTTTGCGTTTATTCATAAACATACTCATTGAACATAACCTCGCACTATGAGGAATAACCTTTCTCTCTCTATTATTTTCTGTACAGTTGGTTGCCTATAGATTGTAGTAAAATAATGCATTGACATGTTTTTTTTTATAAAAGTATACATAGCTGATATGTATACATAAAAAAAACTCACTGTATATACACACATTTTGCTAACTGCTTTTTATTTTGATAAATTATTCTAGATTTAAATAAATTCCTAAACATTTGGCTTAAATATTCTAACATTTAATAAAGCATTAGAAATTTAAATAAATTTTATAACATTTACTTTAAATTATCAAATATTTAGTATATCTTTATGTATTTAGATAAATCTGCACATATTTGTTTTAAATCTTTCAATATTTAATAAATATTCGCAGATTTAAATAAATCTTTACCAATATAATTAAATCCTTAAAGATTTAAATAAATATTTCAACATTTAATTTTAAGCTGTCATATTTAATGTTAACTTGTCATATTTATTTAACCTTGGTAGACCCAGCCTACATAGAAAACCAAGACCGTTTACATTGGTGGTAACGTTCAACAACTATGAACACGTTTTCCGTATTTCAAAAATTTGTACAATAAATGTTAGTTCAATCATCAATAACGACATATTTAACAACATAAACATTGCATAATTTATTATTCATACAATGAAAGCTTCCTCAACATTTCCTTGACAACGTAATTTTCAGTCTGTTTTGTTTAAGCGTCGAACGCTCCCACCATGACCCTCCCTTGCGCCATACTACCGGTGGCGGTGTAAACGGTCTTGGTGTCCTAAGTCGGCTGGGCTCACCAAGGTCAAATAAATATGACAGGTTAACGTTAAATGTGACAGCTTAGAATTAAATGTTGAAACATTTATTTAAATCTGTAAGGATTTATTTATATCGGTAAAAATTTATTTAAATCTGCGAATATTTATTAATTATTAAAAGATTTAAAACAAATATGTGCAGATTTGGCTAAATACATACAGGTTTACTACATATTCGAAAATTTAAAATAAATGTTTTAGGATTTATTTAAACTCTAATGCTTTATTAAATATTGGAATATTTAAACCAAATGTTTAAGGGTTTATTTATATCTACAACGATTTATTAAAATAAAAAGCATTGAGCTAAATGTGTGTATATATAATAAATATTGGGGCAAATTGCCTTAAATACCGTGAAATGCACAGCAAATTTTCACTTGACACTTGGCGCCCCATACAAATAAGCTTGCAATATTTTTCTAATTTTTGTTTCACATTATACAGACACATCTTAAACCTTAGAGCCTCAAATTCTATATTCTTGGCCCTAAAAACTCCATAAATCAAAAAGTAATGAAACCATCAAAAATTGCCTCGTTAAGCACAAAGAAAATACCCACACCTCAATTTAATTTCTTGAAAATCGAATTAAATTTAAAACATCATTATCTAAGAACCCTTTGCAAGCGTTTAAGACTATTAGCAAAAATAAGGGTTACATCAAGCTGCATCTAGAAAGAAGCAAAAATATCTGACATATTTCTGGCTAAATTAATGACCGCTTTCCAAAAGCCAGGGTGGTCTCTTGTCATTTACTAATTTTTTAAACGATCTAATCAAAAAACTATAAAAGCTATTAAAATATTAGATATTTTTACAGATAATTTGCTTCACCACACTAGCCATAAAATATAAACAACCAGCACCAAATAAATTCCTACTGTAGTTAATAAAAATGTTTACCCTTAACCACGGCCGTTTTTAACCCTTTACTTCTTCCACTGAAAGTTTGAGATAATAATCTAGCAGCTTTTCGGAATGTGTGAATAATTATACAGCAGAAGCGTGTTTGATATTAGGAAACACAACATAATATCGCACCTCCTCGTTATTTGGCCATAAATTCTTCCTATAATAGCGGCACGGGTTAGTTGATAGCCGGTGGCTGAGCGCCACTTGTGAGGGTGCAGCTGCCCTTTATTACATCACAGCCCTCCTACATAGATGGAATTAATATTTAATTTCGATATGCTACACAAAAAAATATTGCTTTCTATTAGTGAATTATCTCAGAGATTAGATTACACGAAGGCGGTTATAGAATTGTTTTCTTTTTTTATGTCAGTGTCATTAATTTTTTTCTAATGATATTAATCGATAACTCTGAATTATATTATAATTTCGGTTGTCTCAAGGCTGCATAGTTATTTGATACAGTATTAATTGCCTATTCTCACTTCATAATTCATCTTAACAACAAAAAAGTCGAGGTTGGGAGCCATGCCTACTCTAAAAGTTGTTACTGCTATAGAAAAATTAGTCTTTCGAGAACAGTTTTTATTACTTTCTCATACTTTCGTTATCAGATTTTTTTTTAAATATGAACATTGAGATTTTGAGTGAAATACGCGACGTGTCTAGAATTTCGAAGATATTTGTTTTGCAAAACATTGTTCTGAGTGCCTAAGCGCCTGCGCTAGCGTTTATATTCCTGTCTTCAATACTACTCCACCGATATTAACGAAATTTGGAATATTTAGGTGTAACAAAATTCAAAAAATACAAAAACAGGAACGGAAGTTAGCGACGTTTATCTGTACTATTGCTTTTCATAAACAGATTGGCAACACCTTAAATGGGTTTATTTCTCTGTAACGCTTTCTATACATTTTTAAAATTTAAAAATTATTGTTTTTTACCCAATTAACAAGGAGCGAAATAATTATTCCTGTATTTAGGGAGCTACCCGCTTCATCTCCGCCACTGGCGAATTTCATTTACTGATCGCTAGCATTATTGCAAACCTTTTTTTTTGCTGTAGATAACTTTAATATAAAATAATTTAAAAAAAAAGTAAAAATTTTTTAATCAACAGTCTAAGCAAACTGACTCCCTATCTACGTAGTAAATCTGGATTCCTTTCACGTATCTCAACTTTTAGTGGTGAGGGTCTCAGCTACTAGAACCCGCATATTTACGCGTCCATTGTGTAAGGCCCATATGCGTTTGTACAGCAGACCGCTACAGTTTGTAATGCAGATAAGAAAATTTGGGTTTATAATGTTTGTTTGTATTATTGAAACGTAATCTGCTCTTATTACACAAAAGAAACGAGGAAAGATACATCGCATACGGCCGCGAGGCTACAAATACCGGCGGACAGGTTTTCACTGTTTTACATAAACGTAACCGAAAACCGCAAAACATGCAAAATTTACTGCATCATAATCGCAACGAAATCCGAAATTAGCAATGTTCCTAATTGTAACCGAAAACCATAACCTTATTTATTGTTCCGGCAAATTTCAAACTGACGTTTTTTACTGTAGCAAATAAGATTAAGTATGGAATGAGCAATAGAATGGTTGTATGTTTTTGATTGACAAACAATTTCCTTTATTGGTTTTTTAATTTCAGAATAAGGACATTTAAAAGTCAATCTGTTTAAACTTCCGTGGTCAGATCTGATGAATTTTTTGCTAATACGATACTTAATTTTTATATTGCATTTGGTTAGCCCATTTGGTTAACCAACAGTAGCTCAATCAATCATTGAAGTTGAGCCAACAATGCAAATGCTTATCTGTTGAGCGAGTGTGTCAGAATCAGCGACCGTAAATTTGTGCTATTATTACTTATGCCAAAAGGAAAAAAAAAAGTGAAACCTCATTCGAAACTATTTGTTTACATAGGAGAATAATCTAGACGGTAAATTAAGGGTGCCTTTTGTAGTAATAAATTGCAAATGCGTTGACCAAAAAGTTTCATTGCTACTTGATAAAGTATTCAATATATAGTAAATATGCAAATGAATACCCTGAGAAAAAAAATCGGAATATTTGTTGGCAGTGGGTAGGAAAATCATGCAGGCCACAAATAATTTCGTTGCAGAAATAATTCTTTCTTAATTAAAATGTTATGTGCCCTTGTAAATTTAAAAACGTACACAAATGTTAACCGCTGCGTTCGAGTTGGCATTCGGAAAACTGAAATTTCATAAAGCTAAACTTTCCTATCGGTAGTGTATTCAGTTGTTCTCTTTAATTTGATTGTGTATATCGTGGAATACTACTCGTTATAGTCTTTAGGCTGTTTTCAATTAAATGTCCGTGTCCGGAGATTAGCGGAAGGCGCGAGGTATTAGCGCACAAAAATGTGCATGCGTGGGATTAATTTTTTGAAATTTCGTTTCCGCAGCAAAAACTTTTGTTGTTCAATCTGCAGGCTTCCAATACGCCCTAACGATTCCACCACAATTTTATGGGGTTTAATTTAGGCTATTTAGGATATTTACTCAGTGTTTTTGAATACTTCTCAAAAATAGAAATTAAAAAACTTAATGTAGAAGTATATTTAATTTTTGCACGTAGTCAGTGTACCATTGTAATTTTTTAGCTGATTCAAAAGAAATATATAATACTTTGATAGTTCTGCGCAACATGTATCATTCTACAATAATGTCTATTATATTTAGTTTTTGTAGATTATGCACCTTTCTTTTTATGTTAATGCTTTGAATTCAATGTATTCTTTGCCAAAGATCAAACTTTTAGTCGCAGAAAAGCAAAAATTTCGTTAAAATTCAATAAGTAAACAAAAACCATGGGCGTACTCAAATCCATTAATAATAAGTTATACGTGAAACATATTGAACAAGGGAACTAATTTGTGCGGATGAGAATTAAGAAAAAGTTGTTGTTGTGTACTGCAATTCTTAAATTTATGATTCAACGCTGGTTTTCCGCTCCTTATAATTATATAAAAAGTTTTCTTTGTAGAACTTTGTCGTTGTATTAATGAATTTACACGTTCTATTTTTTTTAAATCGTGGCTGTTATTTTACATTTTAATTAAAAAAAATATGTTTGCAGTTTCATAACATTGTTTTATGAAGTACTTTTAAAACTCATGACCATTCATATTCTAAGCTTATGAGCCCTGTTTTATTTTATTTTACTGTTACACAAGCATCAATTGCAGTTAACCAAATAAATGATAATTATCTACACAAGCTAACGTAAGGTCAAACATCTCTAGATGTGTTACCATTCTAAGCTCGTAGATAATTCGTTTACAATTTAATATATGCGCTAACTATTTATTTAAAAGAATTAAGGCAGAAGTTGTTATTAATTGATTGCCTCATTTAATTTAAATACTGACTAAATACTAGACTAGAAATCCGGACTGTAACTCTTACATATCTAAAATTTAATTAGTTAAAACATACCGGTAACCGTAATCGAAACCGAAATTTGAAGCAACATGAAACCGTAACCGTACACGCAACATAGAAAAACTTTTCAATTTGAAACGATTTTGAAATCCGAATATTCTTATTTGATTTCGACAAACGTCCCTGCTGCAGAGTTTTAAAAAAATTATATTTATTGAAGTATTTATTGTCATGCTCTTCCTTCCTTGTAAAAATTCTCGTTATCTTTATAGAAAATTTATACCACTACTCTTTTTATAATGCAAAATGAATTTAATATCGCAACATTATTCATACTGAGTTTTAAAATCTAGATTTTCAAACTAACAGTAGAAAACAATTAGCAATCAATCATATACACATCTTAATTTGCTTTACATTTCAAAACAATGCTATCTGAAGTAGATCAAAATGGAATGGTAATTTAATAATCTGAATAAATTATACATGAGCTCAAGAAAAGACTGAAAGATGTGAGCACATTAATCATAATTATGGTAATTTCACACGTAGTTTAAGGATAGCATGAAATTATGCGTCGTTACCCCACTAAACATTAAAATTACTTGATACATCATCGTAAGGCGAAGGCACTACGATTGCTTCGGGCAAAATATTTAAATAACCCTAACACTATTACAGAATCAAAGCCTACAATAAAATCACTTTTGCAAGCCTTGTTTTGCTAAATAAAAATAATCCTGGTAAACGTTAGAGCTTGCTTGTGCATGCCCAATTTTGAAATTGAAATTCAAAAAGAAATTCGTCGTGTCTACCCGTATTAGTGCAAGTATAACCAGGTGTACACGTTATGTAACCAAGAGATACCATAACAAGGCGGCATTTTTAGCGTGGAACGTTATTATTATCTAACTATCGTCGCTTATAGATAATTACGTGTCTAAACAGATCATTAATGGATTTAAATTGGAATCGCGCAGCTTGTAATCACAACCCACCCTCATTATTAAAGACGTTATTTATTCCATAATGCTAAGGCTATCGTGCTGTGGAATTTCCGCTTTATGATAAATGAATGTTGACGACCCATTTGTTTATTGCCTGTCGTCCAACTAGGTTAAGATCAAAACAAATTCTTTGAGGCCATACCAAGTTGCTTAATACTATGGCCTAATTTTAAGCTTAAGCTTTGTGCAAGCTAATCAGTTTACTAATGAATGAGTTACTCTTTTTCTTTGTATAATACGTATACAAAATATAACTTTCTTAACTTCTGCTTATATTTTCAGAAAGCTGGCGGGCAACCGCCACGGGAACTTTTCACCTATATTCTTTAAATATTTCGTCATTTATAGTTTTCTGAAAACTTTTGAAAAAATTGTGTTTTAAAGTTTTAGGAATTTGAAAACTCAAAACATTAAAATTTATTAAACAACTTGAAATTTTCAAAATTTTTAAAACTTTATGCAATAATCCAAATTTTAAGTTCTAAAAATATTTAAAAACTTTGTAAATTAATAAAAATAATCATTTGTTTTTGGCGATTAGCCAATTAAACTGTTCAGGTAAACAACCAAAACAAAACACGGTGTCTCAATGGGAGATTGTTACTGTGGTCATTTAACATTTCCATACCCATTATGAATTATAAAAATTCATTTTTTTTTGAAAAAAAACAAAAAAAATCGATGGAGGTGGTGACCGGGGGCGATAGAAAAATTGAGATTGCGCAGATCAGCCATTCGACATGCGTAGAATACAAATCTGAGCTCTCTTTCTCAGCGCATCTATATTGAAGTAGAGCACCCCTCGCTACCCTCTTTATTTTTTCTATAATTATCCGGTTTCATGATGATCTCCTTGTCACGAACTTCTACTGCAAAAATTATTTTAAACTTGGGTTATTAACCTTTCGATTTTAGCGAAAACTAGTACGTTAACTTCTTCTTCCTCCAATTTATTTTCCAGTGCGCACTTAGATAGGTGTCTAAAGTTGGAGTGTTTTTTTTTCAGACTATATGCCCTAAAAAATCCTCTCCGCGCTTACAAAAATAAGAATTTCTGATTTACACTTCGCCGAACTCACTCTTGATCTGGTCACATTGCAAACTGTAATAAGTTAGTAATATTTCCAAATAACCTGTCAAATCGTTTTGAAAGTTATTTGAAACCGTGGTGTATTTTACTGCTAATTTGAATATTGTAGCAATCGAAGTTTGTTAGTGGTAAATACAGAAATAAAAATCCTGAGATTGTCAATATTACAATTTACTATCGGCTTAGACAGCGTCGTTATTTGGGAACTACACCCAGCATAATCGGATAAGGACCGACGTGTAGCTTGTTTGCCTTTACAAGCATTTGCTCTAAAAGTTTGAGCAATATTTTTTTGTAGGGCCCTGTGCTTAGATTATTTGAACCTTGGGACGGACAAGGATTTGATCTTAATGTATTTTGTTTGCCAGGACAATAATATTTAATCGGCTTATGCCAGTTAGCTGTTTGTGAACCCATACAAACTAACGTTTCGCAAGACATTGATTGCAGCTTGCATCTTCAGAGTGAATAGAGCAGTGCTTTTAGTTTTTAAAATATTTCTAAAAAACGCAAATTTTGAGTTTTCTTTTTTCTCGATAATTTCTTTGTTTTTTCCAAACTTGCACATTATAAGGACACTTATTAAAAATAGATTCGGCAAAAATTATTTTGTTTTTGGATAACACGCACAAACTTTGGTGCTTCATAAGAGTGTTTAAATATTCAGTCTGTCGCATATGATAGACAAAAAAGTACTCTACGCGTTATTAAAAATGGCAACCACATTAAACACAAAGGTTTGCCAGTGTATGTCAAAAACAAAAAAAAAGATAGAAAATTGTTGCATCAACTGTGCAGTGTATTTTTAAAACGTGTCCTAATTGAATAAAAATTTGGAAAATATAAAGAAAAAACCAAAGAAGTTATTGAAGAAACATCTCAAAAAGTAAAGGAGTTACCGGAAATGAGAAACCCTTTTAAGCGACTTTGTATCCCTTGCTTTTACCGAGATTCCAGTAAGACTCAAATTTGAAACGGTACCACCGGAATTAATCTTTGCGACATTGCGATCGTTTTCAGATTTTTGAAAATAATTCTGTTTCGTCGTATACCACCTACAAAGGGCTCTTAAACAAGTTGTAGCTGATGCCGGTCAGACGAATACTTTTTGAATAAATGGGCGTTAAAGTCGAGATTTTCAAAAAGTTGTAACGGTCGCCGCCGTTTTGAAGCTTAGAGAGTTCGCTAAAACGTTTTCGATGTGCCTTAGGCTCTTCTCTCGGTTCACCGTATGTTAGATTTCTAAGACAAAATTTTAGATAGACAATGGTACGATGTCGCATACCATATAAGAATAGTAAGAATGGAACTACATGCCTTACAGCTGATTAGATGCACTTTGGGTATCGGACTAAAAATCGATAGTAATGTTTTTTTTTAATTTATTAAAAATATGCAAAGAATGAAAATACATTTTCTTTATTAGAGCAAATTGATAGGCGTAGTTAAAATCACGTAAATGCCGGAATGCCGTTGATATTAAAAAGTCTGTTTTTTTCCTACTTTTTAAAATAGTTGAACATTCTTGGTGATCCTCATTAAGTACTTTAAATAGTCTATCGATCTGATAAAAGTTTATAACGATAAGCGTTTGCGTTTTTAAATAAATAATAATTAATCAATTTTAAATTTTTCAAAAATTTGTGGAAGGCGTCAGAGTAAGCTTTGGAAAATTAGTAAAAGCAAATTTGAAGTTCACTGCAAGCTCCATCGGCTCAGAAAGTTTAAAGCAAATCGTGGGCAGTTTTTAAAAATATTCAAAATTTTCAATATTCAATATTCAATATTCAAATTTTAGAAGCAGCGCCATTGCGATCGTTTTTGGATTTTAGAAATTAATTTTGCTTCATCTTGCCCACAAAGAGCTCCCAAACAAGTTGTAGCTGATTCCGATCAGAAAACTACTTTTTGAGAAAATGGGCGTTAAAGTCGAGATTTTCAAAAAGTTGTAGCGGCCGCCATTTTAAAGCTAGAAAGTTCGGTAAAAAAGTTTTCGCTTTGCTTTAAGTTCTTCTCTCAGATTCCGTGCTCAAATTTCTAAAAATTAAGTTGTGGAAAAAAACATGTCCAACTTCCGTTTCCGGTTTAGGATTTTTTTGAAAGGAACTACAATTTTTGATATACCTCTTAATTTTAAATTTTCATTAAAATCGGTCTAGTACTTTTGTCTTTAGAGGCGTCACACACCCACAGACCCACCCACCCACACACAGGCATTTTTTAAAAACCACTTTTCTTTGGGTCCCAAAACTTGTATTTCCGTTAAAATCTAGATTTCGAAAAGTTTCATAAAATCAATACTTCCTTATACTTTTCCGGTATGGCAAAGTAAAATAAGCGGAACACTTCATCTGGCCTTTCCAATACTTTAGAAAATGTCATTTATCATATTTTCAAAAGAATGTTTGTGTCATTTTACGCGCCAATAGTAACTACACCCCTACCACTCTTGCGGCTGGCGTTAATATAATCCATTTAAAAAAATTGTAGCGGCCGCCACTTCGAAGTTTGGAAAAAAACCGTTGGATTTACCCTAAAGTCTTCTATCAGATTCCGTATTCAGATTCATTTTCCGGAAACAATGCTACCAAAACAAACATATCCAACGTCCGCTTCTGGTTTGGTATTTTGTTTGAAAGCTTATTTTGTCGGTATATTATTTTTGTTATACCCCCAGATTCTAAAGCTTATCTAAATCAGACCATTCGATTCGTTCGGGTGTTATGATGTACCATACGCATGTATACCCAGTACCCACCCACCCATACACAGGCATTTTTATAAAACCAGTTTTTTCGGTTCCTGGAAGCCCAAAACATGTATTTCCGTCAAAATCAGGTATTCGAAAATTTTCACGAAAGTACTATTGCTAAAGTAGTATAAAAAAAGTAAAAACATTAGAACTGACAATTCAAAATTAAGTTACTATAGAATAGGTGGGGGGAAAGTTTGATGACGATGAATTGTAAATATGGAGAAAATAAAATTATAGAATGGTAAAAAAAGTATTGGAAATAAAAGAAGGGGGGAGGGAGTTGGTGCTGGTAAAAATCTTTCTCGCTTTAGTTTGGTTGCGTTTTCTTCGAAACTTTTATAATATAAAAGTTTGGAACTAATCATATGACAAAAATAGAGAAAAAAATTATCTGGTCTCAAAGAACATTATAGGCGGCTATTTATAACAACTAACCAATCACACTTCCGGTTAAAACGGCAGTAAGATGATTTAATATAATTTAAATTAAATATTGAATTTGCGAGTGTATATCAACAGTGGAAGAATCCAGATTAAAAACGCCAAGGTCTTGTTAATTGAAACTTTAATGAACGAATAAAAAACAAACCTAAATTTGGAAATAAAATTAAGGTTGCGTTAAATGACATTTTAATTTTAGTTGCATCACCTTAATCTCTGTTTTTATTATTCAGTATCGTGAGTTGTATTGCTTTTCTTTGTTTTCTAGGAAGATTAATAGTGAGGAATTAATAAAACGTATCTTTTCAACACGAACGACAGTAGGCTCGCGTTAATGTGCTCAATATCCCGGAACACAGACACATGAATAAATGAATTATAATTGATATACATGATGAATGAACCGTAGCATAATTTGGCGACGACGCCAACGCAGTGTAATAGAATAACATACCTACATACGTCTGCTGGTGTCCAGGCTTACTACGGTAACCTTTCTGCAAATGGAGTGATTCATTACGCATTGTTATCCATTATATGTAAATATATGGGTGGTTTACACACGGACACATGTGAAACCTCTGTTAAAGTATTGTTCACACTTACTTGAGACGCTAAATCTAAGAACAATGCGCATAATTTTTGTATTGAGATTAGGAATTATCCGAGAGAAACGATTTCCGTTGCATCTTGAAATGTTTTTTACCTTCCTCGCTATTTTTGTCTTATTTGGAAGGTTTTGTTTCTTCATTCTGCATCTACTGAGATGAGGAAAAATTTTATATCAATTGCATAATTTAATGATATTTTTCCAGTAGCGGTACTAAGGGGAGTCTGTGGCTGCCCCCCCCTGCAATTTTACTGTGACCTTTTAAGTTTAATGGCGCTATCAAATCATTAACATGTTTAAGAAAAATACAATATTTTCAGTGTATCAAAACTTTCTAAATTTCACTGCAGTTGGTGAACTACAATCTACACCAGATAATTGATTCTAAGACCGTTAATAAAGAATGTTTATTTGTTATACGAGGGCGGAGTGAGAAGTTTGGTAAAATGGCAACAGAGGGCGTCACCATCGCAACTCCTAAATGACATTTGTCAATACCATCTGTCACTAGGCCACATTAAAATTTTCAGACAGATCTGTCATTTAATTCAGTTTTGACAGCCACTGAAAGCAGACAACCTCTCGTATTTTTGCAAACATGGAAAAAGTGAATTTTGTGTGTTAATTAAACATTAGGTTTTGCGTGAAAAAAGCTTGATACCATCGACTAAAATGATTCACAAGTGGTTTACTGATTTTCGTTGTGGTCGTACAAGCACAACTGAAGCCGAACGTCCAGAACGCTCAAGTGAGGTCACCACTAAGAAATGATTGACAAAATCCATTATATTGTATTGCAAGACCGCAGACTGAACGTCCGCGAGATAATTGAGATAGTACGCATCGGAAATAAACGTGTGCGCAATACATTACACAAACATTTGGATATAAAAAAGCTACCCGCGCGATTGGTGCCGCGTTTGCTCACAATCGACCAAAAACGCACATTTGTTACAACTTCAGAGGCAGGTTTGGCGATGTTCAAGCGCAATAAAAAAGAGTTTTTGCGTCGTTTCATAACTGTGAACGAAACATGGATCCATCACTATACACCAGAGATCAAGGAACAGTCAAAACACTGGTTTTCTACTGGCGAACATGCGCCGAAAAAGGCTAAGGCGGTTTTATCGGCCAACAAGGTCATAGCCACAGTTTTTTGGGGTGCACGCAGCATAATTCACATCGATTAACTTGAAAAAGAAAAAGCAATCAACGGCAAATAATATTGCAACTTATTGGACCTTTTCAACGACGTTTTGAAAAAAACGACCGCATTTAGCGAAAAAAAAAGTTCTCTTCCATCAAGACAATGCGTGGCTGTGTAGTTGCCATGACCAAAATATATTAATTACGCTTCGAATTGCTTCCACATCCACCATATTCTCCAGACTTAGCCCCCTGCGACTATTTTCTGTTTCTGAACTTGATGAAACGGCTTGGCGGAAAGAGTTTCGGCACCAATGAGGAGATCATTATGCAGTTCTCCTGTTATATGCTGACACCCCTGCAATCAAGATCAAATAAAAAACGTCAAAGTTACATTTTTAGCGTAATATAAACATAAATATTATTAAGTAATTCCGTTTACATAAACGAGAGGGTATTTTAAATTGTCCAATAAAAGGGTTTTGTACTTAAACTGCACAATAAAAAAAATATTTTGAATTCTACATAGTAAAGTGAAAACAAATTGTCTCTGCAATGTAATCTGCCTAGATACATGCATAATTATGTACAGTAAATAGCAATAATAATGTCTGAATTTACTAAAAATTGAATAGAATAGTTATAAAATTGTATTTATAAGTTCTAGCTTTACTTAGTTGAAGTTCATTTTAATTGATTGTAAATAAAACAATTCTTAACTTCAACAGGTTTTGTATAAAATATAAAATTGATAATACATCTGCTGTTGGAGTGCCCCATAACTTTACGTTGGCCCCTCCCCCCAAACAAAATTATTTTCTAGTGACGCCACTATATTTTTCGGAAGTAGCTTAAGTTTTGAATTGTTCATCTTCAGTTGTGCCGTTGTTTCTTTATCTTAAAACGTAGTATTTTAACTTTTAATTTTTCATAAAGCTAAGTTTTCTCATTGCAACTTTCCTATTTTACCTTTCAATTAACTTGCATTATTTAACTGTGTAAACAAACATTCGCATTCTGCGTACTGATGAAATAGAGTTATAACATAGAAGTATGAAGTTCAGAAGGCTTTACTAATGGTTACTAAAGAAGTCGGCTAGACAGTTCAGTTCCCACCTGTATAGGGTTTGGCGGCGCCACGGGCGTGGTTGGATTTTATTCACTTGTTTTGGAGATTTTTAATTTAATTCGACGCCATAAGTAGTTTCACTAATAATTCAATCAATAAACGCTTTTATTCGCTGTAACAGCAATACGGCGTTAGGAAATCCTTTTCTGAGAAGCAAAGCGAATCTGATTGCACAAAGCGTTTCCGTGTAAACAAATAGCTACCGCATAAATCAAACATTCAACATATCTGTTTCATACAGGCGGGGAAAAAGTATAGAATAATGGCTGTAATGTTTTAAATATGAGTTTTAAGAAAGAATCCTTCACGGGGTATAGCGATTTAAGTTAAGAGACATTGTATGACGTTCTCGAGGACGTTGCCCGACGTTCTTTAATATTTTTTTAAAGTAGTTTTTGACAGGTGATATCAGAGACGCTTGTTTTAAATGGCAACATAGGACGTGTTGGGTATCATTGAATGGAATTTTCTTTCTCTTTTTATCAATCTAAATATTTAAAAAAAAATTATTTAAAGTTATTGTATTTTAAAAATTAACTAGTGTTACCCCAGCACACAATGCACTTACAGACAGCGTTGACAGAACCGGCAAAATGTCAAGTCACGTGATGCATTAGTTCCAAAAAGGACACGCGACGTTATTGTAGAGGGCGCCCCAAGTGACGCGCGTCTAGCCGACCGTCATATATATTATAAATTAAAATAATTATTATTAAAAAATCGACGTAGAATAAAAATATAAAAATGTTTCATGTTCCATCTGTGGATAAAGACCTTTCATTTAAAAAAAAATGGTCCAAATTGGTGAAGCGGTAGCCGCTGGAGGAAGGGGAGAAAACAACCCTTTGTGCTTTTATATATGTATATGGATTTACCAATGAAACGATTGTTACTGCTTTGGTTGTTAGAGTTTTTAGCACAGTTGCTTTCTGCATCGGGTGACGATGCTAATTTGCATCCACAGAAGATCAAATATCAAATTTAAAATCAGCCGGGATCTACAACATCCATTGCTCTTGTGGCTCAAACTACATCGGACAAACTGGTCGTTCCTTTGAATTAAGATTGCGAGAGCACAACGGTGATTGCAAACACAATCGCATCACAAAATCTGCGCTGGCTGAACATACTGTTTTAACTGGGCATAAGATGGACTTTGACAATGCTCGGGTACTCGCCAGAGTACCTCAATACTTCCGTCGTATCATACGTGAAGCAATTGAAATTGAGAAACAACCTAACAACATAAATAGGGAGGATGGTTTTAGACTCAGTAAAGGTAGTTTATCCTCTGAGGACTCCTAAGCATCATCGATCTCACGATCACGCTCCACCGGATCCGTCTCCGCCCAACGGTGACAGCCAACCAGAACTCCGCCGTTCTGACCGACTGGCTCAAAGAGGTTTAAATACCTCCGCTTCCCAGATTTGAATTCAGTGTTCTATTCACTCTGAAACTTGCGAAACGTTTGTATGGGTTCACAAACAACTAACAGGCATAAGCCGATTAAGAATTATTGTTCGGCAAATAAAATACATTAAGATCAAATCTTTGTCCGCCCCAAGGTTTAAATAATCTAAGCGCACGGCCCTGTTTAGGCAGGCAGGGCCTACGAACAAATATTGCTCAAACTTCTAGAGCAAATGCTTGTACAGGCAGACAAGGTACAGGTCGGTCTTTACCTGATTATGCTGGGTGTAGTTCCCAAATAACGACGCGGTCTAAGCCGAAAGTAAATTGTGATATTGACGATTGTTACTCTGGTAGCGAGATAATTCAGCTTTTGTTTTCATGACAGTTTGTACCTCAAACGTCGTTAAACAGCTTTTAATTTGCAAAATGGTGCATTTAAGTGAAAAAGAGAGGATTGAAGGAGGAGGAGCAATCGTCTGGCCAGCTTGAGCTCCCGATTTGAAACCTTTAGACTTATTTCTATGGGAATACCTGAAGAACAAAGTCTACACTCGAAGGCCAAACAATGTAGAAGATCTAAAAAACGAAATCTAGCCAGAGGTGGTGCAAATAGAAGCAGAGTACTTAAAAAATACTTTAAATAATTTTTTACAGCGTTTAGGACACTGCCAAATTGTCAATGGTGAGCATTTTGAACATTTAATTTAATGTCAATTTTTAAAATGCAAGAACTTTAAATAATTGTTTTTCAATATTTTTCTAATGTAATCCTGTGAAATTCTTAGATCGATAATAAGAGAAAAAATTCCATTCAACGAGACCCAACACGTCCTATGTGGCCAATTAAAAGAAACGTCTTTGATATCACCTGTCAAAAACAACTGAACAAAACAATAATTCAAGAATGTCATACAATGTCTCTTAACTACATCCCTTGAAGGATTTTTTCTTAAAACTTATATTTAAAGCATTACAGCCATTATTCATACTGTTTCCCCACCCTATATAACACAACATTTCTGTTTTTTCTTGTTCTGTTAATTTCTATTAGTTTACTGGTTTAGAGCAAAGAAATAGTTATAAATAACAAATGTTTGGGAATGTAAGTATTATTTAAAAAAATACTTTACAAAGAAAGTTTAAAAAAAATAGAATAGTTTATTGGTAAATGTAGTACCTACCATGCGCTACCAAAACAAATTTAGAAGTATATTAAATATTTTAAAAGTGTGATTGAACTAAAAACGTGCTCTACTCTAAACAGAACACAGTACATAAGCGTTGTCATGGAAACCTTTGACTTGTTAATTGTTATTCCTTTTCTTCGCTATTTTGGATCAAATTATTGATCAAAGCATGTTTAATGTGATGAGAAATGAATCTTGTTGCAGTTGAAGCTTCTCTTATTGAATTCATTTCTAAAACGGTTAGTGCATTCAAATACTTTATGTGTATATCTTCATGGAAGTGTGAGGTATGTCTGCGTAAATTTTTTTGGGTTTGACGCTTTCATTAACTAGACATTGAATAATGATACGCTGTTTCACAGTACAGTTGACGTAAATTATTATAAATTAAGTATTTCAGTTGTGGAAGTTAAAGCTAAAATTAATATTAATAGCTGTGCGTACGGCTGTTACAGTCAAAAATGGAAAGAACTCGGAAATTAGTGGGGAATTTAGTCTAATTTCCTAAACATTAAACTATTAGTGCAAAACTAGGAAATGAATTTGGTGAATTTGAAGCTGTTGTCCGCAAATCTTGGGAAGGAAGTTTGGTTATGGGCAAACATATAACTGAATTCATGCGCATTTACTCGAAATATTTTACAAACAATTTGTATTTTTTTGTTAGTATTACAACAGCATGTAGCCGATAAAAAAATATGTATCTATTTTAAAGGTGTAGATATCATTTTATCATTAGCAACACATTTGTTTGTCCATTTTAAAACGACCTAAAACCAAATAAATTTTCAACAACCGGACAACTGCTGTCACCGATTCCGGCAAATTAAAAAAATATACATTTAAAACATCTAAAACCGAATAAACGACTGGAAACCAACTGAGCAAGGTGGTCAGTTTATGCGCTGAGCTCATATGCCAACTTTAGAGTCGTCGAGCCTCGGTGGGATAAAATTACCTCATAAACGTTTCCACTGGACTTTAAATTTATTAAGAATAATTTAATAACCATACTTTTAAACGTATAGGTGCTTTACTACTTTTATTGCATAACGCCAAATTTTAATGTTTTCTTTTGTTTCGTAACTGAAACCAAATTTATAATTTTTTACTACAATAAAATTAAAGCTTGTTGACTTTTTATGAACTCCATAATCCGTTTACAACACGAAAGACATTAAGATACGGCATTTCAAAACAAATTAAGATTAGGAAATTACTGGATTTTAGGGAATATACCTACTCTTTCCATTTTTCCCAGTTGGACTATCATTACCGAGCTGTCTATTTATACAGGGCATTAAAAATTTGACTATTTGCCCAGCTAGTCTACTGCGGAATAGTATTTATTATTATTATTATTAGCCATCGGGTGTGTGCAGAAACCCAGTGTACTAAGGCTCATTGGCTGTTTGTGCCAAATTAAACCAGTCCACTGATAAAGCTCAGAAAGCTGGCGGGCGCAGTAATCAATTCTTCGTGATCTAAGAATTGAACCCTACAATGTTGTAGTCTTTTGACCCCTAAGGCAGAGCAAAAGTAATTCAGAATCAAGTATCAATAAAAATATGTACTAACAATATTTCCTAGCCAAGTACCTGAAGTCTGATGTAAAGAGGTTCACGCGCTTCTGTTCCTAAACAGATGGTTAAAGTTAGGCGTTGAAGATTTCAACTCACTTTAATTCCTTTTCCTAACCTTGTTAATTACTTAAATCCGGAAGCAGCGGTAGAAGGTTTCAACGCACCTCCATACCGAACCAATGAATAAAGGGTTAATAGTCGGTTTTGACAAATTTTAACTTACGTTGATCTCTTTTCCCGTAATTACATTAATTACTTTAATTAAAAAAAGTAAAACAATAAAAATCTTACTTGATTCTAAAAGGTTTCTATAAAAGTCATAAATGAAATAATAAGTTCGAAGGCACACGATGTTATTAGGTATAAACCCACCAGTTGTAACTTGGGGAAAATTGTGAAGTAACACCGTTATCTAAGGCTGTATTATAGTAAATATTCTTGATAAAAATTCAACTGAGACAGCAAAGGTGAAACACATTCACTTTGGTAATTATTTCCAGTATAAGCAGACCAGCTAGGATGAGTTTCATATAATCGTGGTTTATTAAAGGATTAAATGTTTGCACTTAATTACAATGCTGTTTGTAAAATTTAGCATCAAGAAACGAGTTTTTCATGACATATCAGCACTTGACTGTGAAGAGTTTATTATCCGGCCAGTTATCAACGTTTGCAACGAGAGATTAAGTATGTCACTTGACTCTCAGCTACCCAGAAGCTGAAAAGTGTTTTTCGAAACGTTACATATGCAAGCAATACGCGATAGTATAACCCGTGAAGAACAAGATTACATGACAAAGTCGATTTCGCAAAACAATTTATTTTGTACGTTTTGTCCTGACAGTCTTCAACTGTTAACAAGCAAACGTATTATTATATTTGTCTCCTTACGATATAAAATATACCTCATTGTTTTCACTTGCCATTGCAGTGATTTCAAAGTTCAGTTGTGACCTTGGTTGTGCTATAACATACACACAACTACAGAGCTAGATACATTTTGACACATTTTTAAGTTCTTGAATGCCTAAATTTGTGAAACATGGGAAACAAATGTGTCAAAACCGAAGAAACAAAATTTGACATTTGTTTTAATTATATTTCCAGTAAACCGTATATGGAAAATGGGAATCAGTGTTAACATTTTATACTTATTATCAATTGGTAAACTTTGAGTACAAGTATTTTGCCTTATTTTTTAAATTAAAATAATGTGCAAAAGGTAATTGCACGGTTAAGTTATATACCTGCATTAAATAAGTTATTGTGTATGTAGGCTTCGCGTATTGTTTTTTTTACCGAGAATCTGAAGGTTCCAACTTACAAACCTTTTTAATTAATTTAATAACGGTATAGGCGCATCAATAAACAAACCATACGTCAATAAATATTCCTGTCAGGTAATAATAAAAAGTTTAATTTTAAGAATCACTGAAGCGAGATTTTATCATATTTTCATATATCCGTCCACTTTGAATCCAATACTGTAATTAAGAATTAATTTTTAATACATCATCCGGATTTCTTTTAAAAACCTGCGGCACCATTTTCGATTATAAGGTGATATAATCCAAAATAAAACCCGTCAGGGATTTTGTTTCTTTTCGGAGTTCGGACATCAAAGGTGGGTCAAAAGTCATGTGATAGCGATGGCCATCGAACATTCTTGAGGGCGTTAAACACATAAATATTCGACAACGCACAGATTTCCGCTCACTGATTATCTTATTTCTGCATAAAATTACGACGACGACGTCACTGTGTTGCATAAAAGTGCATTCACGCATTCTTTTGTACGCAATATATACAATGACTGGAATGGCTGTTAATATATACATATTTTTGGATAATGCACAGGGGAACTTGAAAGCTAGTAATGTTTAATAGATTGATCTATCAAAATTAGAATAATTATTTTTACCTTAATTTTAACAAGGTACATTTGAAAAACGGATGAGCTAACAATAGTAATAAAATTAAGTGAAGCTCTGTGACTAATAAAACATGCTAAAGATTGAATGGTGATCTGCTGCCCGGACTTTTTGGCTTTTAGTCAGTATTAAAAGTATGAAGCCATAAATTAATAATAAATTCTCGCATAATTCCTGTAAATATATAGTTGTCGCACTATATATTTAGTCTTATGCGAGCTCGTTTAGTTACTTATTATTTATTTGGTCAGTGCTTTATTATTTCAAGCGATATCCTAACTCGGTTCATAAGCGTAGCATAGATATAGTCACGGGTTTTAAAAATACTACACGAAACAATTTTATGGCTTTTTAATCTATCTATGTTCTTCATCTAATACCATTTCTTTCTCCATTTCACGATGTTTAATTTTTTCCACCACCTAAAGATATGGAGTGCAGAACAGAACATGTTTTACGTATAAGTTAATGTATTTGAGTACGCTCACGGTTTTTGTTTACTTACTGAATTTTAACAAAATTTATTGCTGTTCGGACTGTAGCTAATACCCATACAATTACAACGGTGTTTTAGTTATCGTATAACAGTTAGATATACAGGGTGTGGCAGCCCGCTGTAATTGGTCTATTGCAGGTTAAGTATTAGATATAGAGGAAACTTTTTAAAATAGAAGTTGTTCGTAATCGTGTGTACTATCACATACAAATTTTCCATTATACAGGGTGTTCCATATCAAAGTGGGCTAGCAAACTTATATTTTTTAATTAAACACCTTGTATATTTTTGCAAATTATTATTCACCTTTTAATTTGCTTTCCGACTGTTTTTGTTTTTTTTAATTCCGTTGCGGCGTTGCCAAGTTATTCAATTTTTTTTGTAAATTTGACATTTGCAGACCTTACTAATAAATTCTGTAGAAGCCCTATTTTTACAGATTAATCAATTTTTTTCTGGAATATTAAATTAAATTAAAATTAAATTAGTCAAGACCATGTGCTATTTTTTAAATATTTTAAAGTTGAATTTGGTTATACAGGATGTTTGTTGCCGCGGTCCAAAGTTTTCTACCTTTGATGTGTCATAACTTAATTGTTTCAAATAAAACATCTAAATTTTTATTTAATTTTTGAATTCTACTGTAAATTTCCCATCAAAGGTCTATTACATTCCCTATACCTATCTCTACTAGTTTTCCTTATTTATTTGATTTTGATTTTATTTAGACAATCTATTCAAGTTTACCGCGCAGTATTACTTTAAAACAAATGAAAAGTGATTTGATAAAGAAGATTTTAATTTTATTTAAACAATTACATTACATTACAGCTTGTGATTATTCACAATAGCAGTTCGAAATGTGTACCTTCGTTATGCAAACACAAATCCATTCGTTCGCGAAATGATGCTTGTACTCTAGTTAACATCTCCACTGTAACTTGTCCAAAAGCCTGTATGCTGCATGGTTTCATAGGTAGTTGGTAATTTCTGATACACCCGATGTTTTATGTAACCCCAAAAGAATAAATTGAACGGGGTTAGGTCTGGAGATTGGGCCGGCCAAGCCATCGGTCCTCCCCTTCCTATCCTTCTTCTTTCGAATCTGTGATTTAACAAACTCCCGTACTGCTGCGCTATAATGTGCAGGAGCACCATCATGTTGTAGCCACATATTTCTTCTAGTTATTAGTGGTACATCTTCTAACAATTCAATATCATTGTTCAGAAAGTTGTAATAGATTTGTCCGGTCACTGTGCGATTAATGTAATATAAACCAATCATCTGCGTGTCGATAATGCCACCTCAAACGTTTACACACCACCTATTCTGGCGATGGGTTTCAACAACAACGTGCGGATTGCCATCAGAGTAATAATGATAATTATGACGGTTGACAAATCCATTGTTATAAAACGTAGCTTCGTCTGTCCATAAAATTAAATTGTAAAAATCAGGTTCTGCCTGTAATTTATTTAAAACAAGCTGACAGAAATTTGCCCGTTTGTGATTGCATTACAAAGGTATCGTGAATAATCAAAAGCTGTAATGTAATGTAACTGTTTGAATAAAATTAAAATCTTCTTTCTCAAATCACTTTTCATTTGTTTTCATTTGTTTTAAAGTAATACTGCGCGGTAAACTTGAATAGATTGTCTAAATAAAATTAAAATCAGAAAACTAGTAGAGATATGTATAGAAAATGTAATAAACGTTTGATGCGAAATTTACAGTAGAACTCAAAAATTAAATAAAAATTTGGGGGTTTCATTTGAAAAAATCAAGTTATGACACATTAAAGTTCGAAAACTTTGGATCGCGGCAACAAACATCCTGTACAACCAAATTCAACTTTAAAATATCTAAAGAATAGCACATGGTCTTGAGTAATATTTCCCAAACAAAAATTGTTTAATCTGTAAAAATACGGCTTGTACTGATTTTACTAGTAAGGTCTGCAAATCTCAAATTTACTAAAAGGTTGAATAATTTGGCAATACCGCAACGGAATTGAAAAAATAAAATACAGTCGGAAAGTAAATTAAAAGGCGAATAATAATGTGCAAAAATATACAGGGTGCATAATTTACAAAAATATAAGTTTGTTATGCCACTCTGATATTGAACACCCTGTATAATGCAAAATATTTTTATGTGATAGTACATGTAGTACACGCTCCCAAATAACTTTCATTGAAACAATTTTTCTCTATCTCTAATACTTAACCTGCAATCGACCGATTACAGCGGGCTGCCACACCCTGTACTGGCTCAAAAAAAACGAAGCAAATTAGTTGTCAAAAAGATGCTTGATACATATAATGTTTTATTTACACAAACAACATAAACATAATACAAAGTTATCTAATTCTTTCCGACCATACTAGATTGTAGTTGTTAATTTAAATATTATTCGTTTTCAAATTAATATCAATTTTTTTGCTACTTTTCTAACCTCGTTTAAAAATGTAGTAGGTTTTCGAAACTCATTAACTTTTAATAATGCAAAACTGAGTTTTATAATCACGAGGTCAGAAATGAATACGCAGCAGGAATTTTTAAATAATGGATCTAAGACGAATAACGTTCTCTATCAAAAACGTAGAAAAAATATATTATTAACCTTGTGATTTACCGATTAATTAAACTCTCGACTTTAGAAAGATGAAAACATTGCACTTGTTCTCAATAGTGACTGTAGTGTAACAAATGATTAATTAAAAAATTGTTTGGCAAGGAGTTTTAATCAACTTGGCAAAAATGAACAAAGAAAGTAATTATTTACAGAAATGAAACATTCCTAACAAAACATAAGTAGGAAAACTATATACTCGCTAGTTCTCCTTACTATATTACTAAGAAATAGGCGAAGCGTTTCACCTGAACTTTGTCCTACTTCAAAAATAAATACAATTTGTGCATTCAAAATGTTTTCTATTTCTAAAGTTCTAGCCCTAAAAGTTGTTACATAAGATCAGAATGCTCCGCGCACGTTCGGCTCATTGCTCCATTAAGTGCTGCACTAGTGTAACCTTGCGCCCAGAGGCTTTTCAATAAAATATCGTTTTAGTGGCTTTGCCTAAAATTAAGGGTCAAAGGGATCAAAGGGTCAATATTACTATATCTAACGTTTAAGTAGAATCGTGTTCTATAGTCTCTGACAAGCAACCTAGCTTAAATGCAGATCTTGTGTCACCTCCCGTTTATTTAATATAAAAATACGAGGGTAGCGCAATAATTATTGAGAGAATAAGAAACACGGTTAATGTTTTTAGGATTTTATTTTAAATATGTTCAAAGTAATTCCCGTCAGCAATAATACACTTCACCATTCTTTCTTTCCACTTCTTGAAAGTCCCCAACCAATCTTCTTTTGGAATACCTTCAAAATGGTCGTTAATTGCGGTATCAATTTCTTCCTCGGACGAAAATCTTCTACCCCGTAGATTTCTTTTTAGCCCATAAAATAGCCAAAAGTCGCACATGGTTAAATCAGGCGAATACGGCGGATGTTTTATTACTTTTATGTTTTTTCTTGCCAAAATGATTCTAAAATGTTCTTTGCTTAATTCCATTTTTTCAGCAACAACACTACTTAAAAACTGAATAGCTTCGGTTCCAACTATCGTAACTTCGCAAACTAAACGTCAACTGACAGCTAGAGAAGTATGTAAAATGAATGTGTAAGTTTTGTTTTTCTTGGCCTACTAGATTTTTTGGTTCTCAATAATTTTAGCGTTACCCTCGTATTAGTTTCTAAAGTACAAGAATTCGTAAAGGGCGTTACAGAAAAACTAAGAGATTTGGATCTTTCCTAAATGTTATATGTTTCCTATATGGCAACACCATTTCAAAAGAAAAGTGTCTCCAAGTTTCGTGAAATAATTCTTAGAAAAATTCCCAAATGTGTGTATTTCAGAAACTAATAAACCGATTTTAACGAAATTTAATAAATTCAAGTACAATCAGCTGTAGAAAATCTAGACGTATATATTTGTCCTTCGCAACAGTAGCACGACTGCTAAAGGCGTATTAATACGTCTATAGCATCAAAAAGGTTAAGATACCAAATTTTTTTCAGTAAACATAAACTAAGATTAAATTTTCAAAAAAACTTGTGGTGGCCTTTTTTTGAATCAACTAAGTGAAGAAAACTCGTTGTAGTTTGTCTTAGCGTTTAGAGTCTGTATTTGAATTGTTAAAATATTCTTTAGAATAATGCTTAAAAACGCATTGAATTGTCGTTTCCGGTTCCGGATTATTTTAAAAACATTTTGTTCTGGATGAAGTTTCGCTATTTCGCGCTCACGCACACTCACTCACACAGAAGAGTACGCGCGCCCAAACACGCAAAGGCACACGCACACGCGCATCCGCACGCATACGCAATTACACGCACACGCACAATTCCACACGCACGCATGCGCACGCCCGCACACACGCACATAGGGCGCGCACGTTCCTACACACAATTGTGATTGTGTGTTTAGAAAACATTTTCGACTTCTATTTCCGACATTATACCTATATTTAAAGATTTTAAATTTCATCGAATCAGAAGATATGAGAGAACAAATAAACGCACCCTCGCACCTTTCCGAGACAGACTTTTTCAAAACAATTTTTTCGATTTCTTGAATGTCAAAGCTTTTCTATATTGAAAGTATGAGAAATTAAAAATGTTGAAAACCATTACAAGCTATTTCCGAGTTGAGGGAAAAACTTAAATAGGGGCGAAAGTCCATTTAGGTGTATAGCATCTTGAGCATTGTGTACAAAAAAAGAGCAAAATGCTTTCATACATCTGTTTGCTGTTGTGTTTTGACTTTCTCATAAAAACAATTCAGCCAGAGAATCGTAGTAGAATGAACATAATATTATTCCAAGAGTCAATCTGAAAACGAATACACTGAAATACCTACTTGTAACGACCCTGAAATGTTCTTTGGCAGTATTCTTTTCAAGGTCACTCGGCTGTTTTTGAACAAGGAAAAGAACTATGTGCTAGTGCCACAGCGACGACGTTGATGGTGGTCCTGAAGTGATCTTTTGGAGATGATAACAAATATTATGCGTCAAGGTTAAGTTATTGAAACCACAGTTAGAAGTACCCTTAATCGAAAGACCTTGAGAAGAACAACTTTAAGAGAGTGTGAAAATATTTCCTGCACAGACAGATCACTCAAATGCTTCGTAAAGTAAAGTCGGTGGCACTACACTCCAATGAGGAGTTTGGCCTGCAATGCGGTGGGTCAGGGCCGCCGTACCATCGCTTCCGCTACCCAGCCGTCTCGCACTTCTTATATGAAGTACGGGGTGGTGTGGTAAGCACCACGCCTTAGACGGCTGCCTTACTTTCCTCACTCCTCGACGGGTTTGGTTCACATTTTTTAAAAATCGACTGGGTAGGCCGCCCGCCAGGCATCCAGTCTCAGATTTGAACCCAAGACCTTCCGCGTAGCAGCCAAGTGCCCTAACCACTCGGCCACTCTGGCGCCCTAATGCTTCGTAGGAACTTTGATAGCAATGTACGAGGATGGGTTGAACAGTTCGTGGGGTGACAGATAGATGGCGTTGTTTTAAATAGTTTTTGTGGCGCGCTGGCAAGTTCACTCCTTCAGACCGTCAACTGTCAAATTTCAGATCGCTGCGTTCATTAGTTTCGTTTTGACAGCTGCTTACTTAAGAGCGTGTCAGAGTATTTGACAAGATGGATAGTGTTGAAACTCGTGCTGTCATTAAG
Source organism: Ctenicera cuprea (assembly GCA_958336395.1). Classification (NCBI taxonomy): domain Eukaryota; kingdom Metazoa; phylum Arthropoda; class Insecta; order Coleoptera; family Elateridae; genus Ctenicera; species Ctenicera cuprea. The sequence continues at coordinate 36,657,685 of OY284487.1, read as the reverse complement.
TACTTTCTTTTTGAAAGGCTTATCAGCAACCGACATTCATAATGAGATGAAGGATGGTCTGAAGGAAGCGGCTCCTTCATTTTCCACTGTTGATGAATGGGTTCGTGAGTTCAAATGTGGTCGTACAAGTGTTAGAGATGCACCCCATAGTGGACGCCCAAAATCTGCCACTACACCAGAAATTGTTAAAAAAGTGCATGCTATGGTGTTAAAAGACCGTCGCGTCGGTTGAAGACGTCTGAGATAGCGGAGGCTGTAAACATCTCCAATGAACGCGCAACATACTTTTTGAATAAAGAGTTGGCCATGAAGAAGCTATCCGCGAGGTGGGTGCCGCGACTGCTCAGTGTTAATCAACAATTGGTGCGAATGCAAATTTCTCGTGAGTGTTTGGGGCGTTTTTGAAGTGAATTTTATTCGCCGATTCATCACCACAGATGAAACTTGAGACAAACAAAACAACAATCTAAACAGTGGTGGCACAGTGATTCTCCTCCTCCAAAGAAGGCAAAGGCTGTTGCATCTGCGGGAAAGGTAATGGCTTCAACTTTTTGGGATGCAAAAGACATTCTTCTGATTGATTACCTTCCAAAAGGCCAAACCATCACAGACGTGTACTACGCGAGTCTTTTGGACAGATTAAAGCAAAAAGCTAATGAAACGCGTCCTGGTTTAGCCAAGATAAAAATCATTTTTCGCCAGGACAATGCACGGCCCTACACGAGTGTTATTACTATGGCAAAAATTCACGAATTAGGCTTCGATTTGCTGCCACACCCGTCTTATTCGCCAGACTTAGCACCATCGAACTACCGCCTGTTTCCTCGTCTGAAGAAATACCTAGCAGACCAGAAATTTTCACCAGACGACGATGTTAAAGCTACCGTGGTTGGCTATTTTGAAGTTATGAATCTTACCAAGGCATAGAAGACTTTGTGTCATCGCTGGTTCAAATGTATCGAGGTGGCACGGCATTATGTTGAAAAATAAACGTTATTTCAAACAGCAAAGTTCTGTTTTTAATTTTGATTCCACGGACTTTTTAGCTCATCCTCGTAGAATAACTGTATAGTAATATAAATCAAAATTTAAATCTATTTGTGCTGAAAATTCAACGTGAGATTTGGAATAATTGTTCATAATTCTTGTAATTATATTATTGTTCACTAACTTGTAAAGCCGAACAAATTATGTTGATGTATTTCTGTAACAGCTTGTAGTATAGCCGAGAATTAGTTTGATTTTCTATCGTAAAGTCGGCGCGAATAACCCTATTAGACGCCGAAGCGTCATTGACAATAAAATTTAATTAAATCCAAGATTTGGGTAACCATATACACTAGAAATGTATGAAAGTAATACACCGTTAACGTTAAACTAATCAGACTCTGCATTTTTAAAGTTAATTAGCAACTACGTATAAAAATGAGAAGCTACGCATATGAAAAATGGAGATTCAAAAGTAGGTGTAATAAGAAAATGTATTATAAGGCGGTATCTTAATTTTATTATTACTCGACGAAATAATCTCCTGGTAATCTCAGCGTGAAGTAAATTTTGATGCGGAAGATAATCGGAAAAAATGCGGAAAGCAATCAGAATTCACGCACATAAAAAATATATAATTAAACTACAGTTAATATATAATAAAAATCACCTTCATTGTGACCTGGGACGTAACCCTGATCATATCGAGAAATTGCAGTTACATGTTTCACAATAAATTTGCGGTGCGAAACGCAACGAAATGCATTTTGGTAAATTATATCTCCAGAGATTTTTAAAATTGATTAAAACTGGCACGTGTTAAATAGTTAACGGCTTTTTTTTATTAAATCAGCCTCTTAAATCTTACAGGTATCTGAAACAATGGGTCGCAATTTTCACCTGTCCGTCGAATATCCTCAATTTTATCTGATATTTCGTCGGTAATTAGGTATCCTTTATTGCCAAAGCGGTGCCTTTTTAAACCCTTCCTTTCATTTACACTTTGGCAAGAATAACATTAAAAAGTTAACTTTTTGATTGTGCGAACGGTCTTCAATGGTTAAAAAATTCCTCCTTATGATCCTTAGAATTAAATGTTACGGGTATATTGACTAAAAAAGTTATTACCATTAAAAATATTTAAAATGTTTCTGTAGAAAAGGAAACAAATGTAATTACCTTTACTTTTTAAAATCGCCATAATTTCATGAATAATATAATGAAAGAAACAAAAAATTAATATTAACCTTATACTTTTTTTTTGTTTTTTTTTAAAGAATCATGATGCCGTGCGTGAGCACGCTTCCATGATTCCCATCCCACCCCCTTACCCGGGGTCAGCACACTAAGTGCTATACACCGATCTAACATGCCCCACCTCTGAAAGACATGCAACCCAACATACACACCACACACAACATCTATGGACACGCCGGATTTAACTTATTCAGAAAAATTTCCGACGCGCAGGACTCGAACCTACTGCCGTTGAGAGTCTAGTTTCAAAGCCTGGGACTTTAAGCACTAGACCACCCGCTGGCCCAACCTTATACGTATTTCGGCATGTTTACATGCCATTGTCAAAGGTTATATAATAACCACGTCATAAACGTGTATTGCCGTTTACTTTGTACAGATACGTAATTAACAATAAATGTTACGCATGATCTCCATTTTGTTTTTGAACCAACGTGTACAATAATAACTACCTGCGATTTTCTGAAAAAATTATTAACTGCTCGGTATTTGCAGGATTTATTAAGAAAACTGTTTATTTAAGGTAAAATCTTAACCATAAGTCAATTCGATTGAGATCTGGCTATAGAGGAGGCCACGTGTTTGCTTATGGTCCAGCGTAAGCAAAAATTATTTTAAAATATTACAAGAAATGACGGCTTCTACAGTTAATTTACTTGCTAATACTAATAGTAACAGTATTAAAGAATATCTTTGCTTGTATAACAAAATAATTGATATTTTGACGTTGATTATGAGTTGCAAAGGCATATCCGATACCGGGTGGTGCAGGATTGTGGTAACTCTCAGATATGTTTATATTTATTTACTAATGTATCTCAATGCAATTTTGGGGCGGGACATTAACTGCAATAACGCGTTATGCAATGTATACGTTATACAATTACAAAAATGGTATTTCTGGTTTAAGCGGAAGTATTATCAACTATTTTAACTCAATTGGAACACCCTGAATATTGTTAGAATTTATATCGAATCAGTAACGTCTCACCATTACATGGCGACGCAACGCGATCTAGAGAGTTTATTTATTATTTTAGGCGACTTGTTACGGATCAGTGACGCGGCACATATAAAGCAGAAAGGAAATAGATTCAAAGCGTTTCATAGTAGCGGCTTAATAATTTAATTATCACGAGTTGTGTTATTAAAAATATAGATATGACTGAGATTATATAAGAAGTAAAAGCAATAATTGGGAAAATACATCATTACTCATTCGGACTGAATAAATAGGTAGCAAGGGCAAAATTACAGTAAAAACAAATTACACGCAATACTGCAGCAAGAGCTAAACAATACACGATGTTAGCAATAAATAAGTGTCTTTACGAGACTCGGAGACTTAAACTATTGGTTCTACGGCCTCGTACTTCAACAAACTCCCTCGTACTGTAAAGCATCACTTAGCTGACCTGTTACGTAAATAACGATTTTGTTATACATTGTTTTAATAAGTTTGCTTATAATCATTTTAAAAGTAAACCGTGGGACGTAATTCAGCGGTTCCGCTGTTTCTTATTTTAATTCTGAAAATTGATCACTCATGTATGTTAAGTGAAGATTCATTTCCTTTGTCAAGAAAAATGTAGTTGTTTTTGTAAATAATTTATTCAAACTCAACTATAGAATGAAAATGAAGTGACTAATTCTAAATAATAGAAAAATCATGTAAGTTGCACAAAATGTTCTCCGTTACCATCTATTCGTAACATGTTTTTTTTTCAGTTATTTCTCGCATAACATTGTAGAGTTGTTGTGGAGTTATAAGTATTTTCTACTGCTACTCTACCTCTATTCTGCATAATTATCTTCCTTTAGCAAACATTATTTTTTAGCTGAGAAAAACGAAAAAGTCCAATGGTGTTAGGTCCAGTGACTTAGCTGGCCATCTATATAGTCCATTAGTTCCTCTTCAGTGATTAAGAGATCTGTTGTTTAAATTATACTTACAGTTTTCCAACTGGGTGGTGGGGAACCAATCTGCTGATATTTCATTCTGCTTATGTTAATGAGCAGCAGTTTATCCATTGCTTCTTGTATTCGTTTTTAAAGAAATCTCAGATACTGCTGTCACGTTGGTTTGGTTCAGTGTTGTTCCTTACACCAATAATAGAGAAATTTCAATTATTAAACAAATTGCATATAGTAATGGTTATACTTATAATACTAAACTTATTGATACGTTAATTAAAGAAAAAGATTATAAATTAGCCATTCAAAAAATTTATCCGAATGCCCTAACTTCATTCGATACAATTAAATATGCTTCGATCCCATACTTTGGTGACAAATTGGAAAAAATTGCTAAATTGTAAACAAGACAAATAAATATAAAGTAAGTTTTAAAACAACTAAAAACATTTTAAACACTTAGTTTAATGCAAAATCAAAAACAGACGATTTGCTAAAATCAGGCATTTACAAATTAAATTGTTCGCATTGTAATTCGGTTTATATAGGCCAGACAATTAGAAATTTTGATATTAGGTATAAAGAACAAGTACGTTGTTACAAATACAAACACCCACATAAATCCAATTACTCTAAACACGTATTAGAACACAATCATTCAATGACATCTAATAACACTATAAAATGTTTACACTATTGTGATGATAAACGTAAATTAGATATACTAGAAGCTTTTGAAATTCATAAACATTTAAAAACTGTACCTATAATGAATAAGCATATTGATCTCTTAAATTCTCTTCTATTAGACCTTTTGACATAAGAAACCGACTCAATGGCATGCAAAAATGTTGAAATACGTATATGGTTAAAATAAGTAAATATTGTTGAAGTAGTAAAGTATTTTATGTACCAATAATTAATCTATATTCACACACTTTCTTTTTTATTTCTTAAATTAAACAATAGAGTATCGACTAAAGATACATGTGCAAAATATAGTTAATATCATAATTTAAATGGCAACTTATTTATTTAATAATATACAGGGTATTTTTGGGATAAAACCAGAAGAATAGTTTTCGGTATTTGTACATTGCATAACGAGTTTTTGAGTCAAATTGAACTTCCCCTAATTTCCTTACGATTAGTTAATAGATATAAAATATAATAATGAACTAGTAGAACTCCTGTTACACCCGATATAATAAACACTACTGGTTTATGAAAACAGCGACCTTATTATTTTTTAGGTTGCTTTGTTATTAAGAACAATGCAGAATTTTAAAAGTATTTCTTTTTCAATACCGCTGTATATAATTAAACCGGCAGAGCAGATGATTCAGGAAGATATTGCTATTAGTAAAGTAATTAATTACAAATTACGCATGTCATATCCGTTACTGAATCGTGATCAACATCGCCCCATTAAACAATAAATAATTAATTGCATGGACAAATACGTTTGTTTAGGTATTATACATTAATACCTACCAGATTTTAATAATTTATTAACTGATTTATGTTTTCTTCTGTATCCACTGGATTTATTATGAATTTTCCTACTACGGTCTTTTTTCTTTAAACATGTATCGAGGTTTGAGAGCAAGAAAATTTTCTTTGAAATAATAAAATTTTCTAAGAAAGGTCATTTTCCTAAAAATATGATGAAAAGCCTTCCGTGCTCGAAATTAATTATTTTTTACGGAAACCGGCAATACTGTGGAAACTTAAACGTAGCAGTCGATAACAGATCGGTTCGTATTGGTGAAGTTTTTCATTCTGACGACGGCGCACTTGCATTTTTTTAAATACAAATAACTCAAAAAAATTAAAATTACCATAAATCAATTCAGAAAAATGTCCTGTTTTTGATTATGACAATAAATAATAGTGATTAAGTTTCGCTTGGCTTTGAACAAGCGGTAATACACGGTAATACTAGTGTACTCGCGCGGCGTAAATGCAAATGATTGAATTAATTTTACTAAAACAATAAAAAATGACAGCGGTAGATGTCGCTAGCTTTCAAAAGCAAGGCCCTAATTTAAATGAAATTTCTGGTCTATTGTATAAGACAAATTCGTAAAAAAAACTTTTAAAATGCTGAATCAGCTTTGTTTTTTGAAAAAATGCTCGGACACTTAAATTGATTTCAAGTAAACTGCATCTTTATGTGATATCATCATAGAACATAATTTACGATATCATTTGTTTTCCAATGTCAACCTCCGCAACCCCAGCCACATTGACTTAATTTTTTTAAATAGCGACCAATACTTTATGTGAGCTCCTTGGAAAGCCTGCAAAAAACTGCATTCAAATCTACCATCATAAATGAACTGGGATCGTTGGTTTTTAAGTTATAGCGATTGAAAGGAGAAATGCACTTGTCAATATTACAATTTACTTTCGGCTCAGACCGCGTCGTCATTTGGGAACTACGCCCAGCATAATCAGGTAAGGACCGACCTGTAGCTTGTCTGCGTTTACAAGCATTTGCTCTAGAAGTCTGAGCAATATTTGTTCGTAGGCCCTGCCTGCCTAAGCAGGGCCGTGTGCTTAGTTTATTTAATCCTTGGGGCGGACAAGAATTTGATCTTAATGTATTTTGTTTGCCAGGACAATAATACTTAATCGGCTAATGCCTGCTAGCTGTTTGTGAACCCATACAAACTAACGTTTGGCAAGACATTGCAGCTTGCATCTTCAGAGTGAATAGAACACTGAACACTGAAACGCATCACAAAATATGCGGTGGCTGAACATACTGGTTTAACTGGGCATAAGATGGACTTTGACAATGCTCGGGTACTCGCCAGAGTACCTCATTACTTCTCTCGTAGCATACGTGAGGCAATTGAAATTGAGAAACAACCTGACAACATAAACAGGAAGGATGGTTTTAGACTGAGTAAAGCTTGGACTCCGGTTGTTTATCCTCTGAGGTCTCCTAAGCATCATCGATTTCACGCTCCACCGGGTCCGTCTCCGCCCAACGGTGACAGCCAACCAGAACTCCGCCGTTCTGTCCGACTGATTCAAAGAGGTTTAAATACCTCCCTTCCCGGATTTGAATTCAGTATTCTATTCACTCTGAAGATGCAAGCTGCAATGTCTTGCCAAACGTTAGTTTGTATGGGTTCACAAACAGCTAACAGGCATAAGCCGATTAAGTATTCTTGTCCTGGCAAACAAAATACATTAAAATCAAATGTTCGTCTGCCTCAAGGTTTAAATAATCTAAGGACACGGCCCTGTTTAGGCAGGCAGGGCCTACGAACAAATATTGCTTAGACTTGTAGAGCAAATGCTTGTAAAGGCAGACAAGCTACAGGTCGGTCCTTACCTGATTATGCTGGGTGTAGTTCCCAAATTACAACGAAATTATAGAAGAAGTGAGAACATATAAATACCTTGGTCATGAAATTACACTAAGTAGAGACAACCAAACACATGAGTTACAAAGAAGAATAGGCCTGGGATGGGCAGCCTTCGGAAGACTCAGAGATATTTTAACCAGTAACCTACCAATGAGCCTAAAGAGGAAAGTATACGATCAGTGTGTCCTGCCTACTCTGACGTACGGAGCCGAAACTCTTACGCTAACAAAAACATCTATAAGAAAGCTCCAAGTTACCCAAAGAAAAATGGAAAGAGCTATGATCGGTATCAAATTGAGAGATCGTGTACGAAACACAGAAATACGCAAAAGAACTGGAGTTTGCGACATTATAGAGAAAATAACAAGGCTGAAATGGAATTGGGCAGGACACATCGCAAGACTGACCGACTACAGATGGACGAAGAGGATAATCGAGTGGAGACCCCGCACAGACAAACGAAACAGAGGAAGACCCCCAACTCGGTGGAGCGATGATATCAAAAGACTGACAGGACATTGGATGAGAGACGCACAAGATCGATCTAGGTGGAAACAGTTAAGGGAGGCCTATGTTCAACGGTGGACTCAAATATGGGCTGGATGATGATGATGATGTTCCCAAATGACGACGCGGTCTAAGCCGTAAGTAAATTGTAATATTGACAGTTCGAGAAACCGCGAAAGTCTCAAAGAATATAAATATGCACTTGTTTCATATTTTTTTATTAAGACGTTAATATCAAGTAACTAAAGCCCAAACAATAATTTATAAACTGGCTTATGTCATGTTGTTTCTAAATTATTGTTTAATTGTTTTGTCACTTTGCTTGGCCAATACAACGTGTTGTAACTTTTTTATTTAGCGAAGTTTAACAGAAAAAATTGCCTCAATTATCAGAAAGACAGAAAATTGCAATTTTGATGATGCTAAAATGTGGTGACAAAATTAGAAGTTATGCTGAAAGAAAACACTTTTAACATTGGTTATAAATTTTTATGTTTTTGGTTACTTCATATTAACGTCTTAATAACAAAATATGGAAACAGTTTATTTTTTCTTTCAATCGCTGTAACTTAAAAACCAACCACCCCAGTTCATTTATGATGGTACATTTGAATACAGTTTTTGCAAGCTTTCTAACGAGCCTACACAAAGTATAGGCCACTATTTAAAAAAATTGAAGCAAGGTGGTTGGGGGTGCGGAGGTTGACGTTGAAAAACAATAGTTATTTAAGTATCAAGGAATGTAAGGACGTAATAACATCCGAGGTAGGCGAATACGAGCTGAGGCGGAGCCGAAGCTTGTTGCCTGCCGAGGAAGTTATTAGTCGATACATTCCGTGTTACTTATTAAATTTTTCACGCTACCGGCAGTGTAAGTAGGCCTACAGGTAGAAATTTAATCATATTTTTAAAAGTTCGTTTTGACAGCTGTCATCGGAATTATTTTTTAAAAGCCCCATTATTCTAAGTTGTCTGTGCTTGTTACCATATCAACGAACAGTTAAAATCAACATTATTTTCCTAGGAACGTAAGTGACACTATTAAGTTCCGTCGTCAAGGGTAACTAGTACACGAATGTTATCAGCCACTTACGATCCCTGTAGCTATGGATGTAAGGCCTACTTACATTGCCGGTAGCGTGAAAAATATATTACATAAAAATGCAGTTATATTTAAATTAATTTAACTGTTCGGGCATTTTTTTCAAAAACCGGCGCGCTACAGATATACTAATTTTATTACTTTTGAATAACCCTGTATGTGTTGCACGACTGAAAGTTCATAGCTTTAAAAGGATGGTAATGAGGTTACTTAAAAATATCTATAAGTATATGTCTGAAACTTAATCGTACCGAAATCGGCAGAGTTGGATCTGCAAACAGGCAAACCTAGGCAATTACCTAGGGGCGCTAACCGGATGAGACGCGTAAAATTCCCTAAATCGTAGAAATTATTATTATTTATTATATTTCTGTGTGTGATTTAGATTTAATTTTCAGTAATTTTAAACAGGCGGTTTCAGGGCAGCTGCACTTATTTTTGTTCAAAAATGTAAATAAATCATGACTGAAAAACATATGTTTAGGTGCGTAAATGGGTTTCCCGCTTAGTTTTGTGGGTTGGGGTAGTCAATCTGAAATTTAGAGTCTTGTGCTTTTAATTTCTAGATATTTGGGTAAACATTGGGTTTTAGTTATTAACATAAATTCCAGATACACTTTATACCTTCACAACACTTAGTACATCTTCACAGACGTAAATAAATATTTGTAAAAGTTTACGTTTGTTTAGATTATAGCAAAGTCTTATCTTTTTTAACCTCGATAAAGACGAGGTAAATCAGACATCAACGATAAATAAAAAACAACGTAGGTCCGCTATCGATCATCGCCAATCAGTAAGCTAGCAAATATAAGCGTTTGATTAATTTTAACTAATACTGTTATTTAAATTAATAAACAAAAATATCTAAAAACTGCAAGTTCATAAAAGGGACGCCAAAATATAAACTGCCTAAAGGCGCCTGTTATACAAATCCGGCTTTGGGAATGGGTATTTCAAGTATTAGTAATTAAATGATAATAAACGGAAATTGTAGAAAACTAAACAATATACTTTATTATATCTAATTTACAAGCATAATTCAAAAATTGTTTGAAATGTCTTTCTGCAACATGTTTGCACATTCTGACTCTTTCTAAAATGGAATTCGTAGATATCCATATAATACAGTGCTGTGGTCCTTTCTTATGTAGTCTGCAACTGCCATATTACGATTCACTAGTTCAGCTTTAGTGCGCAACTTGTGTGTATACAATAACGAGTTATTGTGCCTCTAAAGAAAATAGGCAAATGAAGTTATGTCAGGCGACCACGGTGGCCAATAAACGTGCAATCCAACGACGCGACGGTTGTAAAATTCAGCCAGTCTAAACGTTGCGGTGCACGGTCCTGTACGAAATACCTATAATAAAAACAAGAACGTTTGTATAACCATGCCAGCTAAACAATACCTGTTTTGTAACTGTTTTGTGAATTGATGTTAATTACCGTTAGCAGTTTTGCATAAATGTTCTGTTAAAAATACCATAACTTTTTTATAGTTTAGTTTTGGACGTACGGTTGCAAACTATACCCAGACGTAGGTGCTTTACTAACTGATTAATACACTGTGTCTATAAAGTAACCTCCCCCCCCCCCCCCCCCCCCCCAACTAACTTTTGAACGACTTGATATTTTACCACACAATTTGGTGTGCTGTAATGGGAAATTAAATACTGGTTTTCAGCCCATATTAAAACTTTGTATCATCCAAAATGGCGACTGGGCGCCATTTTGAATTTTTTTTTAAATAGAAAGGGGATTCGAGTGACACCTCATTGGAAAGGTCTTTTAGCTCTGCGTCTAATCCTAGAGTTTCAAGGAAACATATTAAGCCGTAACAAAATGACAATGTTTGAAGATAAAGAAGTCTATTTAAAAAACTAAGAATTAAAGCAAAAATAAGTTAAATTAAGTGTTCGAAATGTTTACCATTCACTTCTTGGCACATAAAAAGTCGGTTATAAAATTCCTGCCTTACATTTTCATAAGTTTCTGGAGTGATATTTCTGCAAACTTCTGTAATGCGTTGCTCCAGGTCTTCAATTGTTTCTGGACGGGTTCTGTACACTTTCGATTTCAGATATTCTCATAGAGAAAAATCTATAAGGAAGTTAAATCTGAGGAGCAAGCCGGCTATTCTACAAGCCCCGCCTACCAATCCATCTTCCTCTTCCAAGAAAATGTCCGTTGACAAAGTCAGAAACAGGCCTATAATAATGATGCGGCGCACCGTCTTGTTGGAACATAACGTTTTCAATATTATTTCCAGCCACCTAAGATATTTCTGGGAAAATTTTGTCCTGCAAATGAAATAGTGGACTACTGGATAAAAAAATCAAAACAATTTTGAATTGAGTGAGTCCATTTGTTTAAAATCCGCCATTTTGTTATGGCTGAATATTTTTCTTTGAAACTCTAGGATCAGACGCAGAACTAAAAGACCTTTCAAATGAAAGCACACCAAATGTTGTGGTAAAATAGCAAGTCATTCAAAAGCTAGTTGGGGCGGGGGGGTTACTTTATGGACAGACGGTATATACCAGTGTTTTTCTTACTTTTTTCATACAGTATGTTTTACTTTTTAAAATCTTTAAAGTACCCCAACTAAATTTTATAGACATATCCAAAACTAATTTTAGTCAAATGGGGTTATATTTTTTAGCAAAACAGTTTTTTTTATATTATTCAATATTTATCGATCTCTATGTAAATGGAAATTCCTATGGCTGCATTTTCCCAATTTGCATTGAGTAAATGTAAAGTGCAATTTTATAATAACGACATAAATAAATAGTAAAAAATACAGAGCCTTCATTAATTACTGATACCCACGTGACCATAAAATATAGGCAACCCAACTTACACTGTTGGTAAGCCTTTTATCCAAAAATTCCCAAGCCGTTTGTTAACTTATCAATGCTTGCTTGTTTACATACATTACCTCACTTTCAGTGTTAACAGTGACACTTACAGGGAATTTTTAGTTACCACGAGTACCAATCCTGAACTGACTTCAACATCTAAATCTAAAACTCCCTAAGTCACTGCAGACCAAAGGTCACATGGGTATTAGTAATTAACGAAAGCTCTGTACAATCTACCAATTAAATTTCGTCTTAGGTGTTTCAAATAAAATTTGCCGAAGACGCACCAATTTATGCAATATACTGTATGCTACAAATTTCCCGATTTTTAGATTATTAATTCTTTATATGCTATCTGTATTTATAAATTCGGTTGTTTTTAATTATTATTATAATAAATACCCAAAGATGTAGTATCCGTTAATTTATAAAGTTTGCTCTGTCCAATTACATAATAAAAATTGAAATAATTTGAACAAAATTCTGCTTCTTCTCGCACATATTACAATTTACAATGAACTGTAATTATAGAATTGCGCTCCCAGTTTTGTTTTGTGTTCTTTGATTAAAAAAGTATAATTATTATATTGGATGCACACCTATAGTTTTTAGAATCAACGGTAGAGTGATAATTTGCAAGAGACAAATGTTTATTTAGACTTTTGTAGTAGCTGTTTATAGTAATCCAAAAATATGGAGGTTTCATATTTTGCTTAATTTAATACATGTTTGAATATAAATTTAGATTTTAAATTTAAATATATAATTAATCATCTCCTTCATTAAATTTATGTAAAATTAATTTTGCAAAAAACTAATAATCGTGGTAAGCTAGGAACCAATATTAGAATTAAGTGTTAGCTATACACAATCTAAGTAAGATTAATAACAGTACCAAATCCGGCAACAAGTTTAATTAGGTATACAATAACGAGCAGCTATGTGGAATGGTTTACATTTAGCGCTACCCAAATACACATGTAATAAAGTTGCTTACACCTGTACAGACTAATAGAATTGACTAAGATAAAATAGATGGACTTTTTTATGGCACTTTCACGGCAAGAACTGGTGATTACCACAGCGATAAATCAATGTAAAAATTTAGTCAATAATCAATTAAAGCAAGTTTAATGAATAAGAACCACATTTCATTTATATACGATTAGATTTGCTCTCTGCTGGCTCACTCTGATTAGTATCCGCCTACTTAAGTTTGATGTCGATTCTAGTTTAGATAAATTTATCTCGATCACTGTTTGTTTCTTAGTTGTTCAAACAGTTTACCACATTTTGTGATTTGCAGTGGCTGTAGGGAATGCATCAAAGCAATTGGTAATATAGGCGCCTTCAAAACGATTGTTTAAACAATATAAAATTTCAAAAACTTGCCTTGCGAATATACTTTTGCTTATTAAAATTTATGTCAGAATGTAATAAAATCAGTTTCAACATATTCTTTAATACCGAATACTAAAAGTCGCCGAAATAGCCCACCACTGAATATTTAAAAAAATTAAGCTTCAATTTATATAACAAGCAAGCTATTATTACCAAACAGGCGAAGGTGCAAAAATCAGTCGTTTTGTTCATCCACACCCTATATGAAAGCATCTCAATTGCTTACTTGCATGTGCGTGAGTGTAGGCGTGTGTGAGCAGGTGAGAACTTTTAACAAAGGGAACACGTGTTTCAAATTAGAAACGTTTTGTTTGATGCATTTTTCTGTCTCTATGATTGATTGATTTACTTAGCAATGCTCATGTTAATTTCAAATGTTGTACATAACGTATAGGTACTCTTAACAAGGGTTCGTCGATGTTAGTTCTCTTAATAACCAAAAGATAGTTTACTCATTTTGTTTTAATTTGTATAGAGAAGACTAATGCAATAACACTTACTGTAATGACTAGCTCTATATTGTTGTTATTAACCAAATGTTTACAATATTCTTTTAAATAGAATTGATTTTAAAATATTTAGTAAATTTTCGATTCACTATTTTTACTACGTAATTTAATAAATCATTTATTTTTGTAGATACGACTTGGTGTTTTATTGTTTTATTAACATTTATGGTCCACTGTGAGAAGAAGATGGATATTAATAGTTTATAAATTAGCAGCATACAGGTCCATACGATCGTTCGAAATGTACGTGGCCTAACACAGAGATGGCGCTAATTCGGCGGAATTTGCATTACCATTGTTCAGAACCATCCTTTCTTAGGTTAAATATGACAGTATAGAGCGATATGTCAATTAGTTTGTGTGTTTGGCAGTGCGCTAAAGTGACCGTCTCGACTGATTTCGTAAATAATGGAAACAACTGAGTTGCGGGCAGTGATAAAGTACTTCCATTTGAAAGGCTTAACACCAACCGAAATCAAAGCAGAGTTGGATTTAGCATTTTTAAAGTCCGCTCCTTCGTTTTCAATGGTTAAAAACTGGGTTGTCGAGTTTAAGCATGGTCGTGTAAGCACAAAGGACGAACCCCGCAGTGACTCCCAACTACGGTTACTACCTCGGATATGATTGAAAAAGTTCTCCGTATCGTATTGAATGGCCGTTGAGTAAAAGTGCGCGAGCTAGCAGACATAGTGGGCATCTCAAATGACAGTGTGCACAGAATTTTAACTGAAGAATTGAAAATGAAAAAATACTCCGCACGTGGGTGCCGCGTTTGCTCACACCAGAGCAAAATCTGAATCGTTTGATTGTTTCATGCGACCTTTTGGCACGTTTCCGCCGCAATCTGAAGGGCTTTTTGTGCCGTTTCATAACCGTCGATGAAACCTGGGTCTCCCGAAACCAAGGAACAGTCCAAACAATGGACACACAAAGGTTCTCCGCCACAGAAAAAGGCAAAAACTGTTTTGTCAGCAGGAAACGTTATGGCAACTGTATTTTGGGATTCTCATATAATTATCTTCGTCGACTACTTGGAAACGAGAAAAACAATAAATGGCGAGTATTATGCCAATTTTTTTGTAGCAATTGAACGAGTAAATAAAAGAAAAACGGCCTCATTTGACGAAAAAGAAAGTGCTTTTTTATCAAGACATCTGCAATTTCCATGGCCAAAATTCATAAATTGGGATTCGAATTAGTGCCTCATTCGCCTTAATATCCAAATTTGGTTCCCAGCAATTTTTATCTATTTCCAAACCTGAAAAAATGGCTCGGCGGTAAAAGATATTCATCCAATTCATTAGCTATTTTGAGGACTTGGATTCATTGACCTACAAAGACAGCATTGCCGCTTTGGACCACCGTTGGAATAAGTGCGTTGAGCGAGCAGGAGACTATATTGAAAAACAAAATGTTTTTTTGACTAAAAAAACTTGCGTTTTCTTTGTTAGGCCAGGTACATTTCGAACAATCCTCGTACATAGAGCTTTAACGGTCCCGTTAGATGAAATAAATTATAATAGAGAAATTTCAAGTATTAAACAAATCGCATATAGTAGTGGTTATAATACTAAAATTATTATACATTAATTTAAAAAAACGTTTTAAATTACCCATTCAAAAAAAAATTTACGAATACCCCAATTTCATCCAATACAATTAAATATGCTTCGATCCCATAAGCAAGACAAATAAATATAAAGTAAGTTTTAAAACATCTAAAAACATTTTAAACACTTTTTTTATTTCAAAATCAAAAATTTGCTAAAATCGGGCATTTACAAATTAGTTTTCTCCCATTGTAATTCCGTTTATATACGCCAAACAGATAGAAATTTTGATATTTGGTATGCAAAAACACGTGCGTTGTTACAAATTCAAACATCTACTTAAATACAATTACGCAAAACAATTATAAGAACACCATCATTCAATGACATCTAATAACACTATAAAATGTTTACACTTTTGCGATGATAAAAGCAAAATTAAATATAGTAGAAGCCTTTGAAATTCACAAACATTTAAAAACCGTGCCATTAAAGAATGAGCAAATTGATCTCTTAAATTCACCTCTATTGGACATTTTGAAACAAGAAATCAAGTCATCTGCAGACATAGATTACCAAGATCAAGTCACCAATTTTTTTTTGTTGCTATGACAACACTAACTGGTTTTTAACTTATCTTAACTTAACTTTTTAATATAACTTTTGATAATGGCATGTAAACATGTACTAGGAGTCTTAAAAGAAGTTTCAAATGTTTGTTTAAAAAAATGGTTTTCGGTAAACTGAACTGAGGGATATTTTCCAAAAATTGATTCATCTTATTAGTTTATATTATATTTATCATTCTTTAAGACAAACCCACGCCCAATTATGTAAGGACAGAGTTTGACAACTTTATGAAATCAAATTAGCGGCAGAACAATAAGAAGAAACATCATTATTATAAAAATACGTGAAATTATCTTACAGACAAATTGAAAATGCAATCATGTAAACATGCCTCTCTTACTTATGTGTAAGATATATGTGCCTCGTAACAACGTTCTGTACAAGTGATTGGCAGGATGAATCCAACAAGATTGTATCTTAATCAGCCGCGAGGTTTATACAACGTAATGTACATCGCTAACATGTAAGGATAACAGCAACATCAAATGCGCTTAGCGTTGTCAAGACACTACAGAGACAAATTTTACAATTGTAGAATAGTTGTATTTTCTGTACAGCTTTCGTGTAATAAGAATTTTTCGCTATTGAATTCTGTTTTTGTAGATCGTTTTGCTTATCAGTCTTCAGGGAAAACACTTGAGCTGATATTTTGTAGAACGGCAAAAATATGTCGTAGCGATATAAAATTGTCTAATTATTGTTAGTTTACCTAATACAGCGTGAAACAATTTCTTTAAAGTAGTCGCTAGTACATTTCTGAATAAGAACTTGTATGTTTGTAAACATTGTTATATTTATTTAAAAGGATTAGTATTTGAAGTACAAAAGGGAAGTATTTACAACTAAAAAGCAACGTTCAAACTATCTCTCAGTTCAAATTCTATGATATTTCTAGGATACCTACTACTACTTTCTTCGGTGCCCACATGATTGGACAAGTGCATTATAGACAGGTTCACATTTCTGTATCTTTTTCATTGCCAAGACAAGTTTAACAAGGCACAATAAACGATGGTAGAATAGCCAGATAGGTGTATGCAACAAATGTCGTCTATACTTATTGGTCAGGCAGATTATATCTTCATCTAAACTAAACGCGCCTGTAAAAGCGATAGCTGCATTTCAGAAATTCACGTTTTAATTTGCATATTGTTTACTTATGTTTATTTGCAGAGAAACTAAGAACATCTTCGTAATTTGCGTGCTTTGGTTGTAGATTAAAGTGATAACGTGTTAGAGGTGGGTCATGGTTTATAGTGAAATTACATAAATTTATAGGTAATGCGGTTGCTATCAATTATAGCAGAATAATGACGGTGTTTCCTGAAGGAAAGTGAATGAAAGATAACGCTCCTTTGCGGTTCCTTAATAAGCCATGATATTTTATATAATGACCACCATGGCTGTGAGTACTTACTTCAAAAGTACAAGTAGTTTAATATTAAAAGCAATTATTTATACGCCCTACTATGAACAATATAAACACTTTCAGTGAGGAACTAACATCATTCATACAAACCGTTTGGATTTTTCTTGTTAAATAACAGTTTAAAATTTATGTATGTTATTGTGCTAAAAGTCTTATATGGTACTCGAATTTAAAATATTAGTCAAACTGGCATAACGAAATTATTTAAAAACGGAAAAAAAGGGTTGGTATGATGGAAAGTAAATACCAGCTATTACCAATTCCCTTAAAAATCAATATCTCAAGTCAAATGGCAAAGAAATGACCTGTATTGTCTGTACCGTCTGTACAAGCGGTTTGTCAAATAGATGTTTTTCCTTGCTAAAAATTGTTGAGCATTACCAGTAATGCAAGGAAAAGCATGGTGCTGCAACTCCTACCATTTGTTAATATAAAAAATTCATCCTAAAAGTTTGACAATCTCGAGACTTTATAAGATTTGCGCATAGATGGCGCTCTTAAAACTTCAAATTTAAGGTATTTTTAAAAATTGCCGCGGTTTGATAATTATTTTTATCACTACTTGACCATTTTTGACACCTATCTTGTATAAAACACTTATTTACTAAAATTAGGTTAATAAGCTACTTTCGTTTTTACTTTTATTAATGAAATATGCAAGTAAGTGAAGCATTTATTCTGCATCTTTACGTAATGTTTATAGTTTATTATAGTTATTTTTGTGGTGGTTTTTAGTTGGAAAGAGGGTATAATGATACTAAAATCTAAATAATACCAACAACCAACAACATTGGACAATCAAGTCGCCACAATAAGCTGGTTTATAGTGCAAAAGCAAACTGTATTCATAACAGAAGTAGTCAGTAGAATAATAGAACTCATTACTACTACGAAATTTAAGCGTTCTTCCAGTCACTGCATGAACTTAACTTGATACAAAGCATAATTTTAATACAAACCATTTATTTACTGATTATATAATTAGCAATTATAGGTAAGCAAAATAGGTAAATTCACTTTATTTATAAATTCCAGCTTTACTTCGTTAAAGTCCATATTTAATGAGTATCTGTATATAAAATACTTAATTACTTTAACAATATTTATTTATTTTAACCTTATACGTATTTCGGCGTATTAAAATAACTAAATATTGTTAAAGTAATTAAGTATTTTATATACAGATACTCATTAGGTAAATTCACCTTGGGAACAGCAAATATTGATAAATCTTTGTTTTCGCCTTTGATAAGCCGCGCAAACAACAATATTTTGGCATTTTTGACTAGAATATTACCGTGGTAATAAACAAATAAAAACACTTCTTACTTTTCAAATTTATTTTAAAATGAAATTGACATTTACAGTTGCGCCATCTGTTGATGAAATTGATTGCAATGAGATTGTCAAAGTTTTAGAGATGAAAACAATTGAATAGAGTGCAAACACCAGTCTTCATTACATCACTGCATTACCTTAACCATTATGTGACGTACTTCATTCGTTTCTAGCATTTAGTGTGCATGCGCTGAGACGTAATCCACAACGTTCATATGTTTCACTGTAACGGAACATACCTGCGGCAACAGTTTGAAAACTTATAAGCATTTATTTTGTTGCATTGGTTTGAAGAAAACTTGCAGGAGGCGCTGCAACTAGAAGTTTGTACGCGGAGTGACCGCCACAGAACTCAGTGCGTGGGGGAAATTAAATTCCAATTCGAGATCCCTTCCCTTAGTCCCCAGGTATAAAACCACTCAACCAGCCCAGTCAAGAAGACTTCACATTTGTGGTATAATCACCCACTTGTTACATAAATAGCTATTAATCGTATTTAATCGTGATTAAATTTTAAGGGAAGTAATCGAGGTTAAACATCCTTATTGGTGCATGTGATAACAGCAGAGTTGTCATTGGTTGAAAGTGATATTTGACGATATGAAGGAAATAATCTATACAAATACCATTCGTAATTATAGTTTCTTTATTATTAATTTCATAAATATTCTCCGCAAAATTTTACTTTTAAACAACCATACTCGACGTTTTCAGGAAAATATTGTTGAACAATATTTATTATTCATATCAAACAGCAATCCCACAAGTGAATTAAAAATTATAGGTAACTAGTGTTACCCCAGCACACAATGCACTGACAGACAGCGTTGACAGAACCGGCGAAACGTCAAGTCACGTGATGCATTAGTTCAAATAATGACCCGCGACGTTATTGTAGATGGCGCCCCAAGTGACGCGCGTCTAGCCGACCTTCATATATATTATAAATTAAAATAATTATTAATAAAAAATCGACGTAGAATAAAAATATAAAAATGTTTCATGTTCCATCTGTGGATAGAGACCTTTCATTTTAAAAAAAATGGTCCAAATTGGTGAAGCGGTAGCCGCTGGAGGAAGGGGAGAAAAAACCCTTTGTGCTTTTATATATGTATGGATTCTGTCGCTTCATTGACAACGCAATTGTGTTGGTCACTGAAAGACAGAATTATAGAAAATTTATATTTCCGACTGGGATTTTGTAAATATTCCACAAACATAAAATTAACACAATTATTTATCATAATTATTTGTTATGTACTGACCATAAGAGTGGTAATAGCCAAAGGTTGGGCGCTTAGCCTCTAACGCTAAAGGTCTAGGGTTCCATTCCCCACCCCAGCCATGCAGCAATAAAAAAAAAACTATGCTACAACCCGTCACTCACATTTCCCAATCCGGTGGGGTTTTAATGCCTGAAACCTTCTCTGGTATTTAGTCGTTCGAACTCGACGTTAAACTGTAGGTCGCCCGTACTGTATCTTAGCGCTAAGGAGAGTACGTGGCGGATAGAGTGTATTAATAGGAGGCCGTGATTTAAATATTAAAGGCACACTGTTCATGTGAAATTAATTTAATCACTGCAATACGAAAGAGGAATTTTAAATTACATATTTACGAGCGTTTTAGTTATTAAATTTTCTGAAATTAACTGCACACGACTACCTTAACACTGATGCTAAGCGTTTCTTCTGAAATATTTAAAATGTTTGTTTCAAACAAATAAGAAAAAAAATATGAAGGTTAATGTTAAATTATATTAAATACTGTAGATGTTAGCAAAAATAACAGTAACTCTATTTTAGTAGGTTGGTATACATTCTTGTATATTAATGATGTCCTAAATATTTGAAAATAATTAATGTGTGGGTATTATTCTACGTAACTACATGCTTGCAGCAATTTTGTTAGCGGACCCATAATAATTCTACTCTTCATAATGTCTAAATAAACATAAACATTTTGAAATATTTGTTGCGAGTCATTTTCGGTCGTAACCTCCATATAATTAAATAATTATAAGCAAAGAGTTTCTGGTAAAATTTAACTACCAGTAAAAAGGAACGTGTTAAGAAATTGAGAAGTAGCTAAAATATAGTTAACAAAGTTAACAACTGCTTCGTCCATAACTAATGATCTGCACAACCTCAAACCATGTTTTAAACATATAATAATACGGTTAAAAGCGGCGGTTATTCCTAAATAGAAGCGTGCACACTGTTTATTACTGCTTCGCTCTTATGTTAACACTGTTGCACGCGTTTGTAATAGCTTATTTAGCCTAAGGGCACACGTTTTCGCACCTTTAAAAACACAGGTTTCGTAAAATATAAAATTAAATTTATTACAGAAATTGCTAAAGTCCATGCCCACGGAACACGACGCATGGTTATTAAAAATATGAGCAGGTTATAATTTATAATAATTAATTTGATGTGATTAACTAAATTTTTTCTGGAAGCCAATGTAAGTTATAACCTCTAATTAAATACGATACGAAAACTCATCCACGAGCCTACATCAATTTTACACCTGCCTCTAAAATATGTGCGTATCATCGACTAATTAAAGAAAGCAAAGTCATGGCCTCTTGTTTGATTTTGTTGTTGTGATAGTACAACAGTTCGTGCATACAAGTTGAGGAAAGGTGGATGGATGATCAATCTTATTTTATGTTGATGACGGATATAAAAAAATTTGCAAGAGAATTATAGTAAGCAGTTAAAGGAAAAATTAAATAACACATTGTGTTAATCTTTGTGTATTAACTGAATTTTCGATCCTGAGCTTTTGACGGAAATACATGTTTTGGATCTTCAGGAACGGAAAATAGTTAGTCTGTGTGTGTGTGTGTGCATGTCCCTGCAGGCTACCTGGCGAAAAATGAGTTGCTGGGTGCAGGCACGTTGGCGATCAGTGGACTTATTGGCTTTGGCAAGGAGTCTAGGCCAACAAGTCTGCATTTTCGCCAATAAGGTCGTCAAAATTTCCCGGAAAATTCTCTGCATTGACGTGCTGTTTAGGAGGGCAAATACAGCCTAGAAAAGCATTTCCAGCAAAATTGGTGGTATAATCTATAGGCGCATTGAAATCACATGATAATAAATGATTGTAACATCAGTTGCATACGATGAAGCGTTAAGCCACGTAAAACTGAACTGTTACTATATTCCCATACACCTTTGAATAATGAAATAACAAATGACAACATTTTTTATCTATTATGTTCAATACTATTTAAATAGGATAATATGTGAATACAATGACAATTTATGAAAATTTCTCATGAGCGAAAAGCCCACAAGTCTGTCCATTATTAGTTCAAAATACTTTACGCGACTATTTTATAGTATTGCTCAAAACAACTGAAATATCAAACAAACAATTAAATTATTTTCCTCCAAGCACTTTTTTGACTAAAAAAGACCAAATAAGAAAACATTCAGTGGAGTTATCGGCGCGTGGTATTAGGATCACAGAAAGTATAACTGGCAGCGACCGACTCATTGGCGATTACTTCATCAAATTGCAGCTCTTATTGGCGAAAACGCCAATAGGTCTCCCGATCTTCAAACCGACAACATCCAACGAGTCTACGCAAAATGTATTTCGGAAAATCGCCAACAGGTCTATTAGCTACTAAATCGATATTTCGCACAGGAATGGAAATACCGGGAAAAGGCACCATAAATTTTCTAGCAGAGTATCAAAATTTAATTTTCGCATAGAACTATCAATTTTCTGATCCCAACAACTTCAATAAACTGTTAATTTGCAGTATACAAAACTATTTCAACTAAAATAAAAAATTTAAGTGCGAAATTAAAAATTTCGCATACGAATGGCAATACCAGAGAAGACTCTGGAGATGTATCTACTTGCTGAGGTTTTATGTCTGAAAATAATTGACCTCTGTGGCGAAATCGCCAACTAGTCTACCGTTTTCCTTTAAAAGTAGCTAACTAGTCCGAGGGTAGTATTTAAGTCTGTTTAGCTGTAACGGTGGTTCTTAGAATTTTTCCGATGCCCACAACAGATAGGAACCTCTTCTACCGATACTCTGAATTGTGCGTTTGAAAACTGATAGTTCGCAAAGAAATTTGCAGTATACAAAACCATTTTGTCTGAAAAATATAAATTCGAGTATAAATATAAAAAAATGACTAACTTCCCTCTTAAAACTTTCAAACATGAATATGAAAACCGAACTTTCGCATAGAAATGCAAATTTCACAGATATGATATTAAAAATTACAAAAAATTATCACTTTGCAGTATGCATAACCGTATTGACCGAAACTCTGAAGTTTAAGCATGAAAATTTAAGTTTAGCATAGGAGTTGCAATATCTGAAAATAATCTGAAGATTTATAGACTTCCTGGCGTTTTATGTCTGAAAATAACTGACCTCTGTGGCGAAATCGCCAACTAGTCTACCGTTTTCTTTTAAAAGTAGGTAACTAGTCCGAGGGTAGTATTTAAGTCTGTTTAGCTGTAACGGTGGTTCTTAGAAATTTTCCGATGCCCACAACAAATAGGAAACTTTTCTACCGAAATTCTGAATTGTGCGTTTGAAAACTGATAGTTCGCAAAGAAATTTGGAGTATACAAAACCATGTTGTCTGAGAAATATAAATTCGAGTATAAATATTATAAAAATGACTAACTTCCTTCTTAAAACTTTCAAACATTTACTACTTTGCAGCGTACAAAACCATATAGACCGAAAATCTGAAACATGAATATGAAAATCGAACTTTCGCATAGAAATGCAAATTTCACAGATATGATATTAAAAATTACAAAAAATTATCACTTTGCAGTATGCATAACCGTATTGACCGAAACTCTGAAGTTTAAGCATGAAAATTTAAGTTTAGCATAGGAGTTGCAATATCTGAAAAAAATCTGAAGATTTA